>CM033322.1:84972490-87466522 GCA_019359835.1 Pharus latifolius
CTCACTAGAAGCACCAGTGACATGTCTAGATGCACCTGAATCGACTATCCAATCTAAAGGAGAAGTATGTGAGGATGCAAAAGTCTGTGCCTCAATACCCGTGCCCGCATGGGCATAATTGGCAAAAGTACCAAATGTAGTAGTCAAAGGGATCTCCTAGGTGGCCATGGACTTGCTGGTGGAACTCTCAACCTTTGCTTTGAACTGTCGTAGCTCCTCGAATTCAGAAAGCTCCTCTTTGTCATGCGCAACTGATCCCTCATCAAACACGACAAGATTGACTTTAGGATCTTGGTGCCTACCACCACGTTGTCTACCTCGGCCTCTACGACGTCCTCCACCACCCCTGCCATGCCCAAAATCGCGTGATTGTAGACAATTCCAGCTAATGTGGCCAATCTTCCCGCAAGTAAAGCACTCGTAGTGATCTGCAACAATCAACGCAGATCTAGTAGGAGGTGGTAAGGTACCCGATGTCATGACCCGTAACTGGGTCTCCTCCATCACTATAGCAGCAAATGCCTCCTCCATGGTGGGTAGATGCGGTTGGTGGCAAACGGCAGCTCTTCTAGGCTCAAACTCAACATTCAAGCCTTGCAGAAAGTCAAGTACTCTCATGCGATCCACCTACTTTTTGAACATAGTCAGATGTTCAGCATGAGGAATGTTTAATAGATCATAGTGGTCCAAATATGTCCACAGTCACTGGAGTTCATTGTAGTACTCGGATATAGTCCGCTCCCCTTGAGTCATCCCTCGAAGCTTCCCATGCACCTCAGCCATCATCATAGCATTGCCAGCTCTAGAATATAGTCTAGCTAGTACAGCCCACATTCTGTTTGCGGTTGGAGTGGCTTCCACCATCTCAACAATAGAAGGGTTCATTGAGTTAAGCAACCACGCTTTCACCAGAGAATTAGTGGTTTTCTAGTTCTGCCATTCTGAACTATCTTTAAGGGGCTCGACAGATGTCTCCTGCACACAGTTAGCAAGCCCCTTTGCCTCTAAAATCATAATCACCCTCCTAGATCAACTCAGATAGTTTCCCTCCAGCTTCACATCATTTGGCACGAGCTCTATCTTTTTCACCATCTGTGAATATGGCACTGCCATCACAGCTTTGTCCGATGATGAGATGTCATTCGTCCTCATTGTCATCATCTCCATCATCTTCGCCATAAACTCCTCTAAGGTTGGAACCGTGGTTGTCATCTCAATAGGTCCCAAAAAGAAATTGAGCTCATGCACTCACAAACCCCTTCTCTCTCTCTTTTTTTACGCCACAGAAGATCTGGTATATATAAGATCCATATTTGCCACAGAAGATCTTGACTTGGAGTCTTCTAAATCACTAAGTAAAAAAAATCGGCGGGCGGGCTTGGTGGGGCGTTGACTCGGCAGGCGACGTGCGGACACGGACTCGGCGGTGGTCGCGGCGCACGGGCGCAGAGCGTTAGCCGCCGTCGCCGGGCGCAGGCGACTGGGCGTGGGTGGCGCGTGGGTGCAGAGGCACGGTGGCGGCCGACCGATGAAGTCAAGTAAGTAAACACGGCGGTGGCACTTGAGCGGCGATGACTCTAATACCAAGTTGATTTTATGGTTTTATTGCTTGCTTGTAAAAATAGATACAATTGTTCTTCTTTTACAACCCTTAACAAAGGATTGATAAGAATCTTAATAAAAAAAACTAATACCAATTCTAATAGACTACGAATCCTAATAGACTAAAAATCCTAATAAACTACTATATCCAACACTATATCTGCCAGACAATGAGCATCACCACCAAATCAAAGGCCCTTCTCTGGTTCTTTGGCTGTTGTTTCCTCGCTGTACGCCACCATTGCTCTAATTTTTCTTGGGACTGCACTGGAAGGGAAGTCTAGTGGCCTTGCCATGTTATCATATTCCTCCAGATGCCGGTGGTGAACCAGCAAGCTTTAAAAAGATGTTGCACTGTTTCATTCTCTGTTAAACATAGTCGATGATTCCCTGAATGAGGCCATCCTCTTCTTGCTAAATTGTCTACAGTTAAACATTTCCCCTGTATCACAAGGCAACCGAAGAACCTACATTCGAGAGGAGCTCTTGTTTTCCAAATTTCTTGATGCATTTGAAGTGGAATAGAACCAGCAAAGAAACTCATATAGGCGGACTTTGTGGTATATTGCCCGTCTGCAGTCCACATCTATCTCACGGTAGGTATCCTCTGCTTCCCAAAGATTTATATTTTGCAGCAGTGACCAAAGCTTTTGGTATTCCAATAGACGCGAGCGAGAGAATTCCCCTGATATCTGATACCCACGAGTGGTTGTGTAGTTGCTCTGCCTATGTCTTCTTGCTAGGCCTTGCTGCTCTATGTAGATGCGGGGCAATGTCTCGTATTGATTGTCCCTGAATCCATTTGGAGCACCAGAAACTTGCTTTCTGGCCATTCCCCAAGATTATTTCTGTAGAGGATTCAAACATTGCTTGCACAACTGTGTTGTGGTGTTGTGGAAGATCTGCTTAGGGTTTATCTGAGGTGTTCCATTTAAGCCATTGCCATCTCATTTGTAAAGCATTGCTGAAGGTCTTGATCTCTGAGATGCCCAGTCCACCATATCTCAACGGCGTGCAGACTTTTTCCCATGCTGTTAAGCAATGACCCCCATGAATGTTGGCTTCACCTCTCCATAAGAAACCTCTACGCATGCGATTGATTCTTATGACAATCCAAATTGGGAGAGCTGTAATGGTTAATAGCTGACAGAGCAGCACGAATCAATGTCAGTCTGCCTCCCAATGAGAAAATGTAAACACCCTCTATTCATACAAACACAGAGGATTGAAATAACAACACAACGAAAGCAATGGCGCGAAAGCAGCTGAGAGTGCTCCGCGCCCTTGACGCCGCCTGGACGCAGCTCCACCACTTTACAGGCGTCTCCATCGCCGGGATGGGCTTCTTCACCTACGCCTACGTCCTCTTCTCCATCTCCCTCGTCACCGACCTCCTCGGCGGCGTCTACTACGGCGGCGAGCTCCCCGTCGGTGTCTACGCCGCCGTGAACGGCGTCGCGTTCTACACCATCGTGGGGCAGCTCGTGTTCGGGTGGTTCGGCAAAAAGGTCAGCCGCAAGTCTGTGTACGGCGTAACCCTCAAGCTGATGGCCGTCTGCCCCATCGCCTTCGGCCTCTCTTTCTGGGGTCCGAGGGAGACTATTGTGGCCACGCTCTGCTTCTTCCGTTTCTGGCGGAGCGTAGGTGAGCAATGATTTTTATTAACTTTGATGTTGTTGGTGATTTACATTGTTGTCAAATAGCACATGCATGCCCGATCAAAATTGGACACTCCCGGATTCACCATCATGAAAAAATTGGGGTTGGTTTTTTTTATCATACTTTAATATGGACAGTCCGAATCAATAATTTTGAGTAATTTCAATACCACATAGTAGCAGATGTAGATTAAAAGAAATCTAGCTGGCATGGTGTTACGAACCCCACAACAAACTCTGTTACACGGAACACGCATAAGACAACACAAGCTGACTATGCGACAGATCACCCCCATGTTGAACATCATAGAAAGGTGAAACGAAGGATTTATATAGGTTCAGATTCCAGTGGGAGTTCTAGTCCTATCGACACGCTCCTGACACAATCTGACTGAAAAGGCTCTCTCGCCGTGAGAGAGCTCCTAGACGCGCCTATTGTTTTGTGTGTATTAGATACAAATGAGAGTTGTGTTACAAAATAAGGGTATAGTGTGTATATATATATATATACAAATATTATTCTACACTCACTCCTAGAATAACTATTCTATACTTAGTCTAAGAACCGTCTGATCTAACTTATTAGAATAAATTACAACCGTTGGATAGAGATAGCGGTTACCTCTGTTTAAAGGAATTTAACGTCGTTTTATTCAGTAACGGCAGTAAATATTTGAAATATTTTATAGTTATTGATCGATATTCGCACCAACCGTCTCTTCATCTTCTCCACTTGACCACTATGCTCCCATGTCTTGTTCACGCCCAGTAAATTTATATTATACAATCAGTAAACTTACTGACAAGAATCTATAGTACATATCTATATTATACGAACAGTAAATTTATACTAAACGAACAGTAAATTTACTGATAAAAATATATAGTATATATCTATAATATACGATCAGTAAATTTATAGTATGCGACTAGTAAATTTACTGGTCATATACTATATATTTGTTGGTCTGTCCAGTAAATCTGTAGTATACGACCAGTAAATTTATATTATACGATCAGTAAATTTACTGACAAAAATCTAGAGTATACGACAAATAAATTATAGTTAGTCGAACCAGTAAATCTATCCAAAGAGCCACCTGGGGGGGAGTAGATCCGCACCTGAGGAACCATTGGAGAGGTTTGGGTCTCTATTCGGAGAAACATCTGGGTAGGGGTAAGTGAAAGGGATCTAGGATATCGACTAGAGGGGGGTGAATAGGCGATTTTAACAAATTATCAATAAAACAAACAATTTAAATAATGAGAGCAAATAAATAACGCAAGATGAACAAAACACAATATCAACACAAGGATATATCCCGTGGTCTCGGTGATTTGCCGATCACCCCTAATCCACGTTGAGGCAAACTCAAATTTCTAACCGCTCGTCTATCTAGTCAACCTTCTCTCGAGAAGTGACCTAGATCTTGAGCCGGATTAGTGTGATGAGTTATCCAAACCTCGATTTCACTAAGGATGCACTTTACCGCTCCGGCAAGGCGTGCTCAACCCTTTCACAAGACGTTTTGAGGAGTCTTCACAATCTTCCTTGAAGATCTCTCCAAAACCTTTCTTCTAGCCGTAATTGTCAACTTTAACACCTCGAGGGATTTCGATCCATTAGCATTGAAATAAGGGAATCTTAAATAATCCGTAATCGAGCTCCCATATTTCGTCAATAACACCGTAATATGAGTTCAACGCCTTTACTGCCCTAGCATCCTCGGAAATAGCAAACAGTGTCACTCCACTACATTGCGTACTGCTTTTGGCATCCTAAGCTCTTGTGTAAAATGAATACCCGTTGATGTCGACCCCTGCCAAGTCTCTACAGTGAATCTGGGGCCCCTAGTCAACCATGTCACAGTTTCACTTATGGAGCCCTCGGCAGCTCGCGTGACTCTTTCTTGGATCCACCAAGAAAATTTCCTGTTATGTTCTCTAGTGACCCAAATCTCTGGCTTCGAAGGATTCTGTGACCATAACATTGCCTTCTACTCGTGTATATATGGCTCGACCTCCGTCATGTGTTGTAAGACCCAAAAATGTGATTTTGCGTACGCATCAAAGGCGGGGATGATAGGTTTGAATCCAATCATTCTGATGCCCTGAAGCCTACCCTTGTGTCGGGAACTAGGAACGCCAATTGGGTCAACCCCGGCCATATAATATGTGCAAAATTCAATCACCTCCTCAGCGGCATAACCTTTCATGATACTCCCCTCGGGCCGACGACGAGTCCTTACGTATCCCTTCAATACACCCATAAATCTCTAAAATGGATACATATAGCGCAGGCACACGGGTCCACAAAACTTAATTTCTCTGATAAGGTGAACAATTAGATGAACCATAACATCAAAATAGGAAGGAGGGAAATAGATCTCGAGCTAACAAAGAGTTGTAACCACGTCGCATTGCAAAACATCCAGTCCATCCAGATCAATTACCTGTGAGGACACAGTTGCGCCAAATATTCATATCAGAAAAATCTTCTAATTAAGCTCCACAAATGGAGCTAATTAACTTATAGTAGGAGTGCATGTACTTACCTTGCAAGATATTGTGTTGAAGAAATAACATAGCTTTGTGATTATCTCTCTGACTTTAACTTTGAGAATACCTCTGATAGTAATGGGAAGCATTTGTGACATCAGCACATGACAGTCGTGGGACTTCGTGCCAACCAGTTCAGGTCCTTCATGGACATGAGTTTTTTCAAGTTCGCGGAATACCCACATGGAACTTTAATACCATGCAGGCACCGACAGAGTTCTGTTTTTTCGCTTTTGGACAACGTATACCAGGACGGGGGGAGGTATGTACGCTTTCCCTTCTCTAAAGGTGCAAGCTCAGTCCTTATCCCCATTTCCACCATGTCACGGCGAACTTTGACACCATCCTTTGTCTTTCCTGGAATGTTCAACAACAAACCAATCAAACTGTCGCAGACATTTTTCTCTACATGCATGACGTCAATGCAATGTCGATCTTGTAAGTGCTCCCAGTATGGTAGATCCTAAAGAATCGATCTCTTCTTTTAAACATTTTTTCTCAAGGTTTACAACACTTACCGAACTCAACTTTGATGTCCTTCACAAGCGAGTAAATCTCCTTACCTGTCAAAAACACTGGGACTGATCCCTTCTTAGACTTCCCATTAAATGATTTCCTCTTCTTATGGTAGGCGTGATGCACCGGAAGAAACCTGTGGTGACCCATGTACACTGTTTTTCGGCAGTTTCGCAATCACATGCTCTCAATTTCATCTAGGAAAATAGGGCAAGCCTTGGCTCCTTTCGTACTATACCCCGACAAATTTCCGTAGGCCGGGAAATCATTTTTGGTGCAAATATCATGGCCCGCAAGATGAAATTATCTTTCTTGTATGCATCCCACACCTGCACCCCCTCGCTCCACAATTTATGTAAGTCCTCGATTAAAGGTGCTAGAAACACATCAATATCATTTTCGGGTTGTCTGGGTCCTGAGATTAGTAACAACATCATGATGTACTTGCACTTCATGCATAACCAAGGAGGAAGATTGTAGATGCATACAAGAACCGTCCAAGTGTTATGCCGACTGCTCATATTACCGTGTGGGTTCATACCATCTATATTCAGCCCAGACCTTATATTCCTAACTTCGCCGCCAAACTCATCAAATGTTCTGTTGATGTTTCTCCATTGAATAGAATTAGCTGGGTGTCTCAGTTTTCCGTATTGTTTCCGGTCTTCAGCATGCCCACGCAAGTACTTCGCGACTTTCGATTTGCAAACAGCCGTTTCAATCTAGATATCACAGGAAAGTGTAGGATTAAGGATGCCGACTAGAGGGGGTGAATAGGAGGCTTTAAAAACTTCAAATAAAAACAGATTTTTGCAAAGAGAAGAACCAAATTGCAATTCAATATATTAAATAGAAAAGATAGAGAGAACGAACACAAGATTTTTCCCGAGGTCTCTTAGACACACCCGGTCACCCCTAATCCTCGTTGAAGCACTCAAGTGAATTGAGTCTTGCTTCAATATCCATGAAGGATATTTCTCACTAGTGGTTGCTCCTTGTCCACTCCGGAAAGGCGAGCACCAATACTTTTTATAAACACGCCGAGCCTCTCCGAAAATCTCCGAACAGGAGAGGTCAACGGCCACGCCACCAAACCATCTAGGTGAGGGCATTCACCAAGAGTAATAAGCAGCAAGGTCTCTTCTAAGCCTCCAACAATCACCGAGAAACTCTAAGTATGCAAGAACGATGCGAACAGAAAAATCGGTGGATCTCAGAAACACTCGACTTGATCAACAGATCAAGATTTTGTGTAAAGAACTAAAACTCAAGAGTGTATAAGAATGTGAGGCTGCTAGATGTCCAAAACAATAGCTCAAAGCCTCTATGTATAGCCTCAAAGATCAAACGAACCGTCGGAGCTCGAGGTGAAAATAAACAGCACAAACTGACAATCAATTTCAAACACAACGGTTGACAAAATTTACGGATAAAAAATTGCTAGCCGTTTGTGGTCGTATATGGAAACTGATACCCCAAACTGACAGTCAGTATCACAAACTGACAGTCAGTTTCGACCAAAACATCGACAAGTTAAAACAGAAACTTAAATAAATCAACTTGAGGTCGAAATGCAAACTAACAGTCAGTTTAGTTCAAAAAATTTCAGCTCAAAAAACAACCTCTTTGAACAACTGTCAGTTAACACAAGCTGACATTCAAACTGACAGTCAGTTTCACAAACTGACAGTCAGCATGGATAAAAATATCTATAACTTTTAATCCAGAGATTCAATTTAAGAGTTCAATAGCTCATTTGAAATATATTTCAAAGGGCTATCTTTTTGTCAAAAGAAGAAAAAGCCAGATCTGCCTAGATATTTCTAGAAAATGCAAAAACTCTTTTGCTATCAAAAACGCAAAAGAAAAACCAAATCTTTCAAAACCAAATCCAACCGAAAAAGATGCAATGCAGTGACCTAGTAGTTTCTCAGTTTATGCTGGAAATGTAGAGAGGATTTGCAACCCCTCTTTATAGTACGGTTAAATCTAAGAAATAAAATTCTAAACCGGTCAATCTCCATACGCAAAGATCGTTAAAAATAAAATCATATTATCTTAGGTCCTTTGCATCTTTATGTTTGCAATTTACATTTGGTCTTTTGCTCTTTTCGACTTGTGCTGTTATTTATTTCACGTCGGGTTCATCCTGAACATCTTGCAGTTCTTCCCGAACAAGCTCTATATCAAATATCTCAACAGTACAATTAGTCTAAAACACTTTATTTTCATTAATCATTAAAATTAGGTCAGGCATAACGGCCTAGATGCAACAATCTCCCCCTTTTTGATAATTGATGATAACAAGTGCTCGATACAAGATAATAAAGAATAACTCTCCTTGACTCCCCCTGAGTGTATGCATTACATATGACATGTATAATTACAAATATAAATTCAGAGCATACATCGCAGGCCAATATACAAATAGATCACAACCACAAATATCAGAGCAGCACAAATATATAAACCAACATATCCACATAATAGATCTCAGAATAATCAACCATCATATATAAAAAGTCAATATCCATATATCAAAATCATCCAACAATATAAAATATAAAGACATAATACTTCTCCCCTTTGGCATCAAGCACAAAAAGGGAGCGAATACAAAAAGACAGGGCTAAGGCTCATTATCAGAAGAAAGCCCTAAGACGGCTGTATCTCCGGAGCCTACTGGAGATCTAGTCAGGTCGACGGCTGGGACACCGGAGGAGTAGCTGCCGGAGCTGGTGCCGCAGGAGCTGGAGCAGCTGGACCTGAAGCAGAGCTCGGCAAAGATGTAGCTGGGCGAGCCCTATTGCGAGGGGCTGGAGAAGCAAACGACAGCTAGCGACTTAGAATCTCCTCCTGCTAGGCAAGCAAACGGAGCAGGATCTGATGGTGCTCCTGCTGAGTGCACAGGATTTGCTACTGGGTCTGGATGACCTGCTGGAGCTGAGATGAGGAGGACCCGATGCTCGCATCTGCAGCTGGAGCCGGATCAGTCTCCTGAGCTGGAGCCTCGTCCTCTGACTCCCTCACAACATCATCATCAGATGCGGGAGAGGCAGGGCTAGCAGCTATAGGGTGGGCACCGAGACGGCGATCCGCCTGGCCCAAAGGATAGAACTGAAGAGGCTGATGGGGCCGCGGGAGCTCAGAATCGACGGCCCGAATGTGCAGAAGCACCGCCATGATGTACGGAGCATACAACAACTGGCGACGCGGAGAAAGAAGGACGTGCTGAATCTCACTAATGATGAGATTAGCAACGTCAAAGGGCTCCTCCTGGAAGATAGATATAAGAACATGGAAGGCAAGGTAGGTGACCCTGGCTCTATCTCTGGTCATAGGAACCAAAGTGAGACGTAGAATCCTAAGAGCCAGATCAACATTGTGGCGCAGGCCAGCGATGTGACAGAGCTGAAAGGGGCCGGAATAGAGCATGGCCACCTCCTGGTGATCGAGGTCTGGTAAGGTGTGGAGCTGGCGCCCAGAAGCGGGACGAACCAGTCCAAGCGCGGCCTCTATCTGCTCCTTCGTGACAGTATAGACCTGGAGGCCTGCCATGAAGGTGATGAAGTCGCGCTGAGGAGAGACGAAAACGGTGGAATAGAACTGGCGAATGGGCTTATCGGCCTAGTGGAGGGAGGAATCAGCGACTAGATCGCGGATCCCAACAGAGGCGAAAGAATCTGCTAGGGAGATGATGCCTGTGCGAGAGGCAATCGTCTGCGAAGACAGAGATCGGTGGGCGAAAATGGGGACGCAGCTATAAACACTAGTGAACAAATCAAGGTGGAGGTTCGTGTAAAAGGTGAGGACGTCGCACGCGTCGTGGCCAGTGGGACGCAGCGAGAGATAGGGGTTTGTGGAGCGAAGGGTTCGGAGCTGACTCGCGTGCCACCAGGAATAATCCACGGGGACGCACTCAGGCGGAGGCGAAGAGCGGGGCTCAGTCGGCTGACCCGATGAACGACGACTATTAGCCGCGTTCTTCCGTTGGGCAACACGACGAGGTGAGGACGGTTGCGACGACATGGCGAAAGAAGAACAAAGAGAAGAAAAAGAGAGTAGAGACCTGAACAGAGAAGCGAACAGAGGATGGCCGAAGTGACGATGACGAAGCAACGGCACTGCAAAGAGAAGACACGGCCATGGCACAGCAGGAACTAAGTGAGGAACGACGAGGTGTGGCGGCGAGATGCGACACGGTGGTGAGTTGCAACGAAACGGCAAGGCACGGCGCGGTGGCGAGTTGCGGCGGCGGCCAAGTACAGCGAGGCACCGACGAGGTGACAGCGCGACTCGGCAAGGAAACACCGGCGATGTGCGGTGCCGCGGCGGGGCACAGAGGAACGGCGAGGAGGCGCAAAAAGGTAGTGGCGATGAGAGGAGAAGGCAAAAGGACAAAGAAAAGGAAACAGGGTTTTAGGGTTCGAGAACTCAAACTGACAATCAGTATGAAATACTGACAGTCAGTTCTGAACCCAGAAACATGGAACTGACAATTAGTGTACAACACTGACAGTCAGTTTATAGAACTGAGTTTTGAAGCTGACAGTCAGTTTATGAAACTGACAGTCAGTTTGAGTCTCAAAAACGACCAGAGGCTACGACCAAAGACAATTGCACATAACTGATAGTCTGTTTGTGGAACTGACTGTCAGCATGATCAACGACTTTGACCAGAGGCTAAGACTAGGCTCCTAAGCAAAGGAACTGAAGTTAGTTTGTCATACGTGTCAGTTTGGACAATTTCGACCAGAAGTAGGATTTGACCAGAGAGGGAATAAAAAATATATTTTAATATATTTTAGTACAATTATCACATCAACTAACATTAGATATATCAATAATATTCAATTCACCTCTGAGAAAACAAAATCTAGTCTCGTCTAGGGTTTGGTGAAAATATCTGCTAGTTGCAAATCAGTTCTGATATAACTCACATCAATATCTCCTATTGCCACATGATCTCTTATAAAATAGTGCCAAATTTCATATACTTAGTTCTAGAATGTTGAACAGGATTATTTGTAATTTTAATGGCACTTTCATTATCACACAAGAGTGGCACTTTATTAAATTTAATTCTATAATCCAGAAACGTCTGCTTCATCCACAAGATTTGAGTACAACAACTTCCTCCAGACACATATTCCGCTTCAGCGGTGGAGAGAGCTACATAATTTAACTTTTTAGATGACCATGACACTAATGATCTCCCCAGTAATTGACAACTTCTAGATGTGCTTTTTCTATCAATCTTACAACCAGCATAATCTGAATCCGAATAACCAATCAATTCAAAGTTTGTATTTTTCTGATACCAAAGGCCTAGGTTAGGGTAGCATTTCAAATACCTAAGGATTCTTTTAATAGCAATCAAATGACATTCCTTAGGATCTGACTGAAATCTAGCACATAAGCACACACTAAACATGATATCAGGCCTAGTTGCAGTAAGATATAACAAGCTACCAATCATAGACCTATAGAGTTTAGAATCGACCGATTTTCCATTGTTGTCCAGATCCAGATGTCCATTTGTGGCCATGGGAGTTTTGATTTCTTTAGCATCTTCCATCTCAAAGTGCTTGATTTGAAGTCCGAAGAAGAAGCTTAGCTCACCGATCATTGACATCTCAAATTCTCTAGACATCATTTCTCCAAACTCATGACAGAAATGTTCATTAGTAGATCCAAAGATAATATCATCAACATATATCTGACAAATGAACAAATCTTTTTCAATCACTTTTGTAAAAAGAGTTGTATCAACCTTCCCAATTTTAAAACCTTTTGATAAAAGAAAGTCTCTAAGTCGTTCATACCAAACTCGAGGAGCTTGCTTGAGACCATAAAGAGTTTTAGACAATTTAAACACATGGTTTGGAAATATAGGATCTTCAAAACCGGGAGATTGCTCTACAAAAACAAGTTCAGATATCTCACCATTTAAAAAGGTACTTTTTACATCTATTTGAAATAATTTAATATTAAAACTTGATGCATAAGCAAGAAGTATACGAATAACTTCAAATCTTGCCACAGGTGCAAAAGTTTCACCAAAGTCTAAACCTTCGACTTGAGTAAAACCTTGTGCAACAAGACGAGCTTTGTTTCTAATAACTACACCATTTTCATCTTGCTTATTTCTGAAAACCCATTTTGTTCCAATTACATTTTGATCTTTAGGTCTTTCTACTAAGGTCCAAACTTCATTTCTAAAAAAATTATTAAGTTTCTCAAGCATAGTATTGACCCAATCAGGATCACTAAGAGCTTCATCTACATATTTAGGTTCTAGAGATGATACAAAAGAATGATGTTCACAGAAAGAGGCAATACAAGAGCGAGTTTGAACACCTTACTGACATCACCCAATATTTGATCTAGAGGGTGATCCTTGGTGATGGTCTGGTGCTGTCTTGGTGCTTCACCTTGTGCTGCTTCTTCTTGACTTGGTTCTGGAGTATCAATTTGAGGTGATGATACATTTTGATTATCATTCTCTCTAGGCGGTAAAGCCTATTTAATTGAGGGACTAAGCTCTGATACCACGTGTAGGATCAAGGATGCCGACTAGAGGGGGGTGAATAGGAGGCTTTAAAAACTTCAAATAAAAACAAATTTTTGCAAAGAGAAGAACCAAATTGCAATTCAATGTATTAAAAAGAAAAGATAAAGAGAACGAACACAAGATTTTTCCCGAGATCTCGGAGACACGCCCGGCCTCCCCTACTCCTCGTTGAAGCACTCAAGTGAATTGAGTCTTGCTTCAATATCCACGAAGGATATTTCTCACTAGTGGTTGTTCCTTGTCCACTCCGGAAAGGCGAATACCGATGCCTTTTACAAACACGCCGAGCCTCTCTGACAATCTCCGAATAGGAGAGGTCAATGGCCACGCCACCAAACCCTCTAGGTGAGGGTGTAAACTAAGAGTAATAAGCAGCAAGGTCTCTTCTAAACCTCCAACCATCACCGAGAAACTCTAAGTATGCAAGAACGATGCGAACAGAAAACTCGGTGGATCTCAAAAACACGCGACTTGATCAATAGATCAAGATTTTTAACTCTAAAACAAATGCTTAAGTGTGTAGAAGAGAGGGAGGCTGCTTGGTGTATCAAACATCTGCTCAAAGCCTTTATTTATAGCCTCAAGAATCAAATTAGCTGTTGGAGCTCGAAATAAAAGAAACAGTGCATACTGACAGTCAGTTTGGCAAACTGACAGTCAGTTTGAGTCACGACTAGAAAGAAGTAAAATACGGAGAAAACTCAGCTAGCCGTTTGAGGTCATATATGAAAATAAAACATCACAAACTGACAGTTAGTATGTACTGTGTCAAACTGACAGTCAGTGTGTCTATCTCAACACCATAACTTTTGATCCAGAAATCCGATTTAAGTGTTTGATAGCTCGTTTGAAATATATTTTAAGGGGCTATCTTTTTCTCAACATAAGCAAAAGCCAGATCGACCTAGATCTTTCTAGAAAATGAAAAACCTCTTCTGCTGTCAAAAACTCATCTGAAAAACCAAATCTTTTCAAAACAAATCCAACCAAAAAGAATGAGATGCAATGACCTAGTAGTTTCTCAGTTTATACTGAAAATGTAGAGAGGACTTGCAACCCCTCTTTATAGTACGGTTAAAACTAAGAAATAATTTCCTAAACCGATCAAACTTCAAACATTGAGATCAGTCAAAATTAAAACAAATAATACCTCCGGTCCTTTGCATTAGTGTCTCGTCTTTGTTCCTTGCAACTTGTGCTTTTTCTTTTTCACGTTGGGTTCATCTTGATCATCTTGAATGTCTTTCCCAACAAAACTCTGTATCAAATATCTAAAAAAAAGCACAATTAGTCTGAAACGCTTGTTTTCATTAATCATCAAAAATCAGATCAGGCATAAAGGCCTAGATGCAACAAAGGGCATATATAGGCCCAAAAGATGTAAATTACAAGATTGCCCCGGCTGCGGCCGTCAGATCGAGGGGCATCAACGTCCTTCTGCCGACCAGGAGACTCGGATGCTTGACAAGTGTCTGTGCCAATTCCCGAGGTGCTCCTCACGTGCCCCTCACGTGACCCTGCGCAAGAGGCCCCCGTGGCAAATGGCGGCTCCCGAGATGGGTCACTGGGGGCCCTGGTCCCCAGGCAAGCCCTGGTACCTGGGGCACTGGCGGCGCCTGGGACATTGTCCCCAAGACCCAGGACATGATCCCCAGGACACTTCTCACCGGGCCACTTCTTCTCACCGGGCCAGTGGCAGCGCTCTGGACATTGTCCCCGAGGCGCCCGGGACATGGTCCCCAAGAAATTTCTCGCCGGGCCACTGGCGGCGCCCGGGACATGGTCCCCGGGCGTTATCACTGGGACTGATCGGGTGGAGATTTCCCCCAACAAGTGGGAGGCTTGATTTTTGCTTGCTGGAGTCAGAATTGCTGTGAAAAAAAACGGAGTAGTCCCTAGGAACAGCACGAGTAGATTTGGGTGGTGGCCGGCGGGGAAATGGCGATCCAGTGAGGGTTTATTGCCGGAGTTTGGTTGGCGGAGTTGGTATGGGCCAGAGGAACTTATCTATGGAGATTTGGTTCTAGGGAGATGCTCATCGGAGCTTAAACGGCGAGAATCAACAACGGGGCAGCCGCTGGTAATAGTATGAGACTGAAAACAAAAACGGAATAGTACTGAATGACAATACAGCAGTATTGCAGCGCAGTGACAAGATTTCAATTAGGAATTCACTGCTATAATTGTATCCAATTACTGAGATGAACCTAAATTGGATGAGTAATTAAGTTTGCAAGTTGATTACCAGACTTGGACTTCGACTGGACTGGATAGCTTCAACAGGGATTGGATTGGTTCTACTAGTTCTGACTTTGCTGCTTGGGATCAGATTTGGGGGTGGACTAATTAAAGTAGGCCATTTCTCTGTATGGGTGTAGGTATGAGTTGAAAATTGCTACTGCTTTAAGACACATTACATGTACGTAGAATAAGTTAGCTTACATGTTAGGGATAAGAATAGCAGACTGTATGCATGTAGGTATGCCTTCCATACGTATGTACATGGGTTTCTTTTTGGTAGCCACACATGCACTGTGTATAATTATTACTAAGGGTATACATTTGTGTGTTTTGTTGACTAAATGAAGTAGCTGATGACCTACTAGGTACATGTGTATGCATGTATGTATGTAATCTTCTGGATGTGTGTATACACGTGTGGGTGAAGGAGAAAAGTATAAGGTGACTTTACAAGCTTGATGAGGTGTAGGTATATTTACCTTACATGTGTGTGTATATGTCTACCATACTTTATATGTGTATGTATGTTTGTGATAGCCATATTTGTGCACTGTATTGGGTTGCTAAATGTGTGCATTGGTGTTTGTGTATGTAATATATATTTGATGACTATGTGCATATATTCGTACACATGCATGCATATGTTGCAGTGGTGTGTAAGGGTTCTGCGAAGAAGATTAGGTGCAGAAGTTTGGTTTCTCTGTTTGCCTGAATAATAAGTTTTTGATTAGAGGACTGAATTATGGTTTAAGAAGTTTGGAGGATTAAATTATAAATATTCATAATCTAGGAGTTCACTTATAGTTAGTTTGGATTAGACAAATCTTGAAGAAAACGTAAACGAAACAAAAAAAAAAGTGAATAGTGTTTTAATCGAAAACGGTTGAAAACGTAAATAACTAAGTTTTGGGGTTGAATTTGAATTCATTGCAAAAGGGAAACTTGCATTGAATAGCTAGAAGAACACGACCATTTAGTCAGATTTGAATTTGAAAGTGATTTGGAGAATTTAGCCATTTTAGGCTCCTAAAAGCAGAAAAAAATACTAATTTGCGATGAAGTTTGGACTTAATCACGAAAAGTGACCAAATAAACTAATTTGGATGATAAGTATTAGAACTGATATGCAAGCATATTATGATATAAGGTTTCAAAGAAATCTAGGGAAAAACTATTCTAAAATTGATTGAACTGAATTATGAAAATAGGTAATTAGTATAGTGACGAATAGTACTCGCTGAAAATATGAAGAGGTGAATATCTATCTCTAGAGATCAAATTTGATATGATTCCTGAAGACAAATTTATGTAAGATAGGCAAAAGATCCTATCTGTTCAGAATATGAGGAGGGACTAATTTGTGATTTGGATTCCGAGTTGTATAAAAAATTTATCTAATTCTGGAGCTAAAAGGACTGGATGGTAATTAAGAAAAATATGAGGAGGGACTAATTTGTAAATATTTAGAATAAAATTTTAATAAGATAGAGTTTAGATGAAATTAGAAGAAAGTGTCAGTTATAGACTACAGTATATTGAGATTCTTAAAATAGACAAAATAAGCCGAGGTTTGTTTTGTTATTACAAATTAGGATTTTTGAGTCTTATTAGAGCTAATGCAGAAAAGATATATTTTTATATTCAAAGCTTATGAATTATTCTTATTATTTAGTAAATGATCTTTTATATATAAATTGAAAAATAGTGTTTTATAAATACATATGTATACATATACATATATACATATGTATATATTCACAAGTATAAGAATAAAGTATCTTTAAAGTTTTAGGAATCAGGTTTAAGTTTTCATAATAATTTCTAAAGAGTAATTTCTCAAGATAGTTTTGAGGTCAAGATTAAAATGAAATTTTCAAAGTTTAATTTTTTATAAAAAAAGAAATTTTAGACCTTATTTTTAGAGTGTTACCCACAAATTCCGGTGAGCGTTTGATCGCCATTCGCCTTTTCTCAGATCCCTTTTCCACCATCAAAGATAAATTATAGACTACTAATTTGAACCAATGTTTTTAAAGGTGGTTCACAGTCCATCACGGTGAAAGATACAAAAAAAATTATAAGGACTATCGCAGGCTAATACATTTGTGTGTTTTGTTGACTAAATGAAGTAGCTGATGATGACCTACTAGGTACATGTGTATGCATGAATGTATGTAATCTTCTGGATGTGTGTATACACGTGTGGGTGAAGGAGAAAAGTATAAGGTGACTTTACGAGCTTGATGAGGTGTAGATATATTTACCTTACATGTGTGTGTATATGTCTACCATACTTTATATGTAGATGTGTCTTTGTGATAGCCATATTTGTGCACTGCATTGGGTTGCTAAATGTGGGCATTCGTGTCTGTGTATCTAATGTATATTTGGTGACTATGTGCATATAATTGTATACATGCATGCATATGTTGCAGTGTAGTGTAAGGGTTCTGCGAAGAAGATTCGGTGCAGAAGTTTGGTTGCTCTGTTGGACTGAATAATAAGTTTTTGATTAAATGACTGAATTATGATTTGAGAAATTTGGAGGGTTAAATAATAATATTCATAATCTAGGAGTTCACTTATAGTTAGTTCAATACACAGGATTTGTCTAATAATTCAGATTAGAAGAGATTTAGATCTAAACGAAAATGTAAATGAAACAAAAACAAAAAAGGAAAAAGTGAATAGAGCTTTTATCGAAAACTGTTAAAAACGCAAATAATTAAGTTTTGGGGCTGAATTTGAATTCGTTGCAGAAGGGAAACTTGTGTTGAATAGCTAGAAGAACACGACCGTTTAGTCGGATTTGAATTCGAAAGTGATTTGGAGAATTTAGCCATTTTAGACTCCTAAAAACAGAAAAGGACTAATTTGCAATGAAGTTTGGACTGAATCACGAAAAGTGACCTGTCGTGGTATTACGAATCCCACAACAAGTTTTAGCGTATGGAACACGCGTACGATAACGCAAGTTAATCGAGCGATGAGTCACCCCGCGTTGGGCAATCACAAAGATTGACACGAAAGATTTATACAGGTTCAGGTCTCAGTGGAGACTCTAGTCCTGTTGATGTGCCCCCGACATAAGTTGGTTGGGGAAACTCTCTCGCAGGGATAGTGCTCCTAAGCATGCCTATTACTTTGAGTGTATTGGATGTAAATGAAAAGGTTAAGTGTATTGGGTACAATGGTATATATAGACCCTAAAAGATGCAAATTACTAAACTATCCTAACTGCAACCATCAGATCGAGGACGTTGCGGTCTTTTTGCAAGGTGTGAGGCACGGATCTTTGATACGTGGCTGCATCAACTTCAGTGTCCTGCATTGATGAGGAACGGGGTCTCGATCTTCCGACAGGTAAGGGATAGTTCGATTGGTGGAGACTCGATGTTGACGATCCGACTTTCGACCAGAACCGATCTAGGCCTGCAATCGCTACACCATTGCTCCGTTCATTATCAACCATACCGAGGCGCGGTTGACCTAGCCACGAAGGCCTGTTCCTGCAAGCGAATCGAAGAACACATGCAAGAACACAGAAGAAGCAATCTCGAATTGCAAGTATGTATTAAGATCACGAAGTGTTGGGGTTCCACAAACCGAAAGACGGCAAACTGCGACAGCAGAAAAATTCTAAGCAAAACCCAAGTCTAACAATGACGGCTACGAGGTTTTAATATGCGAGAGGGGTGGCATCTAGGGTTTGGGGCGCACCCCCCCCCCCCCCCCACGCGGGATACACTGGCCGAGGCCCAATAGACAGGTGACGCAGCACCACACGGCCCAACAGAATCTGGTCTCCACTTGTTTCGACGATTGTGATTAACTCAGAAGGATTTTGGATGTGGGACCAGATCCGTTGGAAAGGTCTCGTCGAGGGCTTCTCTGTAATGTACTTGAATGCCCCAAACGGAGTTCTTATGCATCTGCTACACCCGTTTGAAGACAGGCTGCTCCGCCGTGGCCGACTCAGACTCCAGCTCGCGGTAGACTTGATTCCCGACCCGTCTTGGCGCAAAGTGACACCCTCGCTGATCAACACCATGATTCCTGAGCACAAGCGCAATATTATTAGGTAGTAACTCGCTCTTGTCAATATTCTCTCGTGTACTAAGAAACGAGCTCACCTGGTGATTTAGTTGACGTGCACGTGCCCTTGTTATTGGTCCTTACACAACGGGTGTTGGAAGAATGGACGCATCGTTAGGGGTGATGTCCTCATCATCCTCCCCCTCTTGAATTGGAGTCGTCCTCGACTCAAGCTCATCTTCTTCTCCCAAATATGGCCGCTCAAGTCTGTAGGCTTTATCGTTTATTCGCTCTAACACCTTAAATGGACCATCCGCACGAGACATTAATTTTGACTTTCTTAACTCAGGAAAACGCTCTTTACATAAGTGTAGCCATACAAGATCTCCAGGAGTAAATATCAATTCCTTTCTACCATGACTACCAGCAATGCGATATCTTTCATTTATTCGCTCAATATTTTCTTTTGTTGTTTCATGTAGTTTTAAAATAAATTCAGCACGTTTCTTAGCATCAAGATTGACCTTTTCAGATGATGGAAGAGGCAATAGGTCAATAGGAGCACAAGGGTTGAAACCATACACTACCTGGAAAGGACTTACATTGGTAGTAGAGTGTAGCGCACGGTTGTAGGCAAACTCCACATGAGGAAGGCACTCCTCCCACATCTTTAAGTTCTTCTTCAAAACAGCTCACAACATTGTGGACAAGGTGCGATTTACCACATCGTCATACTCCTGCAAAAGGTTAGTAACAGCAGGTGGAAAAGAGACAGGCATATCATCAAATGAAAACAAGGTCTCTTTACATATCAAAGCAAGCACATTCTTATCTTTCTTATGCGGAATAACAGTTTTAGCTACTTGCAGATTTTCAGATTCTGTGGTGTTCTCTTTCTTCTCATTTGCAAGTCTTTCCTTATCAAAATGCACAATTTCAGATGGAGTCATGGGAAGCAAGGTTATTTTCTTTCCTTTGTGCATGAAAGTGTAGCAATTATTTCTACCATGATGAGTTGCATTAGTGTCATATTCCCAAGGTCGGCCTAATAAAAGTGAACATGCTTGCATAGGCACTACATCAAAATCAGCAACATCATGGTATGAACCAATGAAAAATGGTACTCTTGTGGTTTGCGTTACCTTAACCTTACCGCTGTTGTTGAACCATTGAACATGATATGGTTGGGGATGTGGTTGTGTGGTCAAGCCAAGCTTCTTGACCAGATCAGAATTCACCAAGTTGTTGCAGCTCCCACCATCAATGATTGTTCGGACGCGCCGGTCGTTGACGACGAGGAACATTTGAAACAAGTTGTGGCGTTGGGCTCGCTCGGCTTGCTTCATTTGAGTACTAAGGACCCGCTGGACAATGATGGTCCGGTATTCTTGTGTGGCTACCGTACCCAAAGCTTCCCCATCATCATCATGTTCGGATTCGTCATCAACATTACCTGCAAGGTTAGCTGCAAGAGCATATTCATCTTCAACATCAGAAGCACTAACGTACCCACCATCGTCTGTCGCAATGTAAGCTCGTTGACTTGGGCAGTCCTTCATGACATGGCCCATCCCCTTGCAACGGTGACATATGATACCTGCTGTACGTCCCGTGGAGGCAACAGATGAAGACGACTTCGCTGGTGCCTGCACATTAGAAGTTTTGCTTACCTTGGGTGTACGTGGCGGTGGTAACGGTGCTACTGAACGCGCCCTACTGGTCGAGGGGGCAGTAGACCAAACAGCAGGAGGTGGCTCTGATTTGGTTGACGCCTGTCTTGGGGTGAAGGTACTACCAAAGTTGCTCCGTGGCCGCTGTTGTCGTCCCTGTAATTCTTTTTCTGCCAAAACAGCAAGCTGGAACAATCTATTGACATCATGATAGTCCTTGTAATCAATAATATTTTGTATATCATGCCTTAACCCTCCATAGAAACGAGCCATTTTATCCTCCTCGGTTTCCTCTACCTCACAACGCAACATGCCTATTTGAAGCTCTTGGTAGTATTCCTCTACCGATTTGTTACCTTGATCTAAGCGTTGCAATTTTTTACGCAAATCACGTTTAAAGGAAGGAGGCAAAAATCTAGCGCGCATTTGTCTCTTCAGATCATGCCAAGTACCAGGATGTACGTTAGACTTTACTAGTTTATTCCACCAAATTATAGCAAAATCCTTGAACTCACTAGTGGCTTGTCTAACTCTATGAATTTCAGGAACAAGATGGGAGTTAAATTTTTGTTCAATCTCCATTTTTCAATCTAAATACACCTCAGCATCATATGTACCAGAAAAAGAAGGTACGGTAAACTTAACTTTAGCAAATGGATCATCATTGCGATAGTTATTATTACCATTGTTACCTCTCATACCTTGACGATTTCGGTTGAAGCGCTCTAAGTCATGTGCCGCACGACGCATAGCGGGTTCATTGCAAGGTGCCACATGTCCCTCTACATCATCATCGTGCTCCTAGGTTGCATCATTTTGCTGTTGTTGGACAGCAGGTGTGCGGTTCTCGATCACCTGAACCCCGTCATCAAGCTGGGCAACACGTCGTTCCAATCTTTCAATACCTTTGGTTATCTCTTCCATCATGGTTTTCAACTCAGCATGAAGGACACACTCGCTGTCCTCTTTATCAGATCCTGCCATGATTAGTAGAAAGTAGAAGAAACACAAGAAGTATTATCCCTACAAACTACCAGGTTCAGACAAGTGGATTCACACCCTCTCAAGCGTCTTACCACGCTCTTTCAAGGTTCTTACCAACGCTGCAGAAGGTACAACCGGTGGCTGGTTCGTGATATCATGACGAGCTTAAGTGTAACGATTGCAAGGTTGAATCCTATTCTGATAGAAAGTATGTGGAGCTTGGAAGGCAGTTATGGTAGCAAAGGTTAGCAATAATTGAAATCAGAATGCTAAGTTGAATAAGTGTCCAAAGAACCCACTAGCGTTGCTGGCCTAAATGCGCCCCTAGAACTGTTCAAGCAAGTAAAGACAACAAGGTAACAAATGGAAACAGCAAGATGACAGCAAGGACAATCAATATTGAAGCAATTCTGATCCCAAAGATAGCAAGTATGGCAAGTACGAACTCTCGGATTTTTTTTTTCACTGCGCGGCTCTTTTCTGTGCGCTGCCTCTTTTTGATAAATTTTTTTTATTTTTGTTTGATTTTTCTGATATTTTTTTCAAGTTCAGAAACACATATTTATGGAAACAAAGTAGGTTCCCCTCAATTTGGAGGTAAGGAGTGGCCGATATAAATTTTGGTGCTTGCTCTGAAAACCGTGCTAAAACTTCCGAGGCCAGATACTCGATCTTCCAGAGGGATTTTGGCCTCCGAAATTGTGCCAAAATTGACAAAGTGGGTGAAATTCAAGTGTAACATTTCGTTAGCTTTGAAACGAGTGGTCGTGGAGCTCAAACGGAGTTCGGATGCAAAAGTTATGCCCGTTTTAGTGAAGGTGCTCCGGATGAGGGTTTCTGGGCAATGCGAACTTTCGGTTTCGCAAGTAGGGAACGTGACAGTGGGTTGGCGGGATGAACAAAGGGGAGGCTAGCGATGCAGGTCGTTTGACACAAGGCGGTTTGCGACCTATCTAGGGTTTGCGAAGCGGGACAATAACACAAGGCGGCTAGCGGGGGCAAATCGAGTAGGACTCGATTTGGTTTTCTGGATGTCTGGCGGTGGTAGGACGGACGATGCAACGGGGAGGTGATGGACAAAACTACGAACACAATCTAAAACAGCAACAAGACGACGAACTAAGGACACAAACTCAACAACGCTAACTGAAAGCAAAGATTGCGAAGGCTCGAAGTGGTTTGGACAGCAGAAGACTATGACCTAATTTTTTTTTTGGCTTTTTTCTGGACGATTGGTAAAACGATGAACAATGAACAGATGGGATACGAGATACCTGACGGGCAACCGGAGCTCTGATACCACTTGATGAGGAACGGGGTCCCGATCTTCCGACAGGTAGGGGATAGTTCGATTGGTGGAGACTCGACATTGACAATCCGACTTTCGACCAGAACCGATCTAGGCCTGCAATCGCTACACCACTGCTCCGTTCGTTATCAACCGTACCGAGGCGCGGTTGACCTAGCCACGAAGGCCTGTTCCTGCATGCGAATCGAAGAACACGTGCAAGAACACAGAAGAAGCAATCTCAAATTGCTAGTATGTATTAAGATCACGAAGTGTTGGGGTTCCACAAACCGAAAGACGGCGAACTGCGACAGCAGAAAAATTCTAAGCAAAACCCGAGTCTAACAATGACAGCTACGAGGTTTTAATATGCGAGAGAGGTGGCGTCTAGGGTTTGGGGCGCACCCCCCCACGCAGGATACACGGGCTGAGGCCCAATAGACAGGTGACGCAGCACCGCACGGCCCAACAGAATCTGGTCTCCACTTGTTTCGATGATTGTGATTGACTCAGAAGAATTTTGGATGTGGGACCAGATCCGTTGGAAAGGTCTCGTCGAGGGCTTCTCTGTAATGTACTTGAACGCCCCAAACGGAGTTCTTATGCATCTGCTACACCCGTTTGAAGACAGGCTGCTCCACCATGGCCGACCCGGACTCCAGATCGCGGTAGACTTGATTCCCGACCCGTCTTGGTGCAAAGTGACACCCTCTCTGATCAACACCATGATTCCTGAGCACAAGCACAATATTATTAGGTAGTAACTCGCTCTTGTCAATATTCTCTCGTGTACTAAGAAACGAGCTCACCTGGTGATTTAGTTGACGTGCACGTGCCCTTGTTATTGGTCCTTGCACAACGGGTGTTGGAAGAATGGACGCATCGTTAGGGGTGATGTCCTCATCACACGGTATTCATGTTGGTGGAAAGTTTAGCCATTTGCTCGGCTAGGTTAGCTTGAACAGAGGTATCATTAGACATCTTCGGAGACGCGGGTGTAGGAACCGTCGAATGATCGCCTGGAGTTTCACCGGAGGTTTTGTAACCCTGGCGAGTCTTCACCATCCACAAGACAGGATAGTTGCTCTGATACCAACTTGATCAGATTGAGACCTAGTCTTGGGTTTCAACTAGATTTGCTCTTATGCTATTTGCTCTGATTGAAGTATAGCCGAGTTTCAACTATACTCGATTAGGATGCGGATTAACGGGATCTTACTCGGGAATACTAAACCCAAAGGTTGATCAAAAACACAATTCAAAATATAGCACACTCTTTATTTCAAAGAGGGATCTTTACACATCGCACGTTAGGATGCACTCGCTTACGTCGAGGAACTATAAGCTGGATATTTGATCCAAGACTTCGATAATATTTGATGATCTAAACTATAACTATTACAAAGTATTTATAATCCAATCGTATGAATACTTATCAGGCTCAATAACCTAAACTCGGACAACTAACTAAACCTAAACAGATAGGACTTAGTTATCTATATGTATATATGACTGGGAATACAATTCCAACCAGAGATCGATTCCTTTCCAAGATTGCAAACCCTTTCCGAGGTCGCGGACCATTCCAAGGTCGCGCTCCTTTCCAAGGTCGTGAATCCTTTCCAAACTTGACCTGAGATCCACCCAGTCAGCTACTGAATTTTTATTGTCTTTTGTTACATGCCATTTTTATTAGTCAAATTAGAAAAATACCAAAATACTTTTGTTAGTTGAGACTTAATCATGATTTTAAATAAATAGAACGATTGTGACATAAAATTTAAAATTTTTTAAATCTTGCGTTAGAGTTTTCAAAAAATAGAAAGTTTGTATTCCAGTCTTTCTGTTTATTTAAAATCATAATTAAGTCTCAACTGACTGAAGTATTTTGATAATTTCCCGAGTTGACCGGTCAAAAACAACATATAACATTAGACAATAAAATCCAAGTAACATATAAGAAAGAGTCCTGTCATGGTATTGCAAATCCTACAACAGGTTTGATGACGTAGAACACGTGTATGGCTATGTGAGCTGACCATGAGATGGGTCACCCCGCGTTGGGCATTCACAGAGAATGATGCGAAGGATTTATGCAGGTTTATGTCCCAATGGGGGACCCTAGTCCTATCGACGCGCCCCCGACATAACTCGGATAGGGAGGCTCTCTCGCGGAGAGAGGACTCCTAGATGCACCTATTACTTTGAGTGTATTGGATGTAAATGAGAGTGTTATGTTACAAGAGAGGGGTACAAGGGTATATATAGACACCAAAAGATGCAAATTACTAAACTATCTTAGCTGCAACCGTCAGATCGAGGGCGTCACGGTCTTTTGGCGGGGTTGAGGCCCGGATCTTTGACACGTGGTTGCACCGTTTTCAGGGCCCCCGTCCCCAGAGGGCGTCCAGGGACGGGTTGGTCCCCGTCTCGGAGAACTATCGGGGATGGGAGGGTCCCTGTCCTGGAGAACCATCCGGAGAGGGAAGGGTCCCCATCCAGGGACAGGAGAGTCCCCATCCTGAGGAACGATCCGAGGGGAGGGTCTCCGTCCCAGAGAACCGTTCAGGGAGAGGACCCCCATCCTGGAGAATCATCCAGGGAGGGGTAGCAACATCCTTTTCCCGGCCAGGCACCTCGGATGCTTGACAGGTGTCCGCTGATTCCCGAGGCATTCCTCGCATGACCTGCACGTGACTCGGGACCGAAGGCATCTGTCCCTGGAAGGATGACGACGCCCGGGACAAGCACCGGGGTCCTGGTCCCTGGGCAAAAGGCGGCGCCCGGGACAGGCACCGGGGGCCATGTCCCCGGGCGAAAGGTGGCGCCCGGGATAGGCACCGGGAGCCTTATCCCCGGGCGAATGGCGGTGCCTGGGACAGGCACAGGGGGCCTTGTCCCCGGGCGAATGCCCCGGGCTAATGGCGGCGCCCGGGACAGGCACCGGGGGCCTTGTCCCCGGGCAAGTTGTCATCACCCTCATTGTCATTGTTGTCCTCATCGCCACCATCAGGATTGATGTCATTGCCCAACCCAACATTCTTATCATCATCTGGTGGAGGACCGGCATCGTCACCATCATCTTCATCTCTATTTTGCGCTCCAATCTGACGTGCGCAATAGATGACAACTTGCACGGTCCAACTGCCTCCCACATTTTCGTTCGCTTCAGTGATGACTAGATAATGAGGGATATCTGTTAGCTCAGTCACCAGGAACTTAACCAACACATGAGATATATCGCCGTTATTCTCAAATTCCTTGTCCCATTCCCTCAGTTCCCTAAAGGATGAAACAGCCTTCGACAGATTATCAAGAGACTAGAAATCAAGTAGGTAATTTAAAAGCATCAACCAGACAAACTAATTAAAACCCTTCCTTCTGTAATTCAAGCCTTCATTGTGTGGCACCAAGAAAATCAAAAACTTCCCTGCAGCATGAACCTCCTCATCCAACACTGCACTTGAGGCAAACCGAACCAGAACAAAACCAGCACCAAGACCAAATCGGCTTACTTGTACAAACATACCTCTCTGCTCTTGAAAATAGTTTGCCACTATTTCGCGAACATTATTCACCTGTGGCGCAACAAAGGCAACAAAAACCCCTTCATTCGATCCGCACCTTCTCATCACCGACCGCGTTCTCATCAGTCTACCGTGGACAATAACCTGCTACATTCCATGTCTCATGAACGCTTACCCATCAACCCACACATTAGCCATGATGGTGTTCCCGCTCGGCAACCCACCGACCACCACTTCTCTCTCACAAACTAGAATGATAGAAGGAGATGAAACGTTGCGCGTTCCAAATAACTCTTTGCCTTTCTCCAAAGAAAGACACCCAGCAGCCTTACCCAGGGATTTCAATAATCGAAAACATTAATGACACTGCCTCCCACTACCATATATTAACAGATGAATGCGAAACGTCACCCTCAAAAAACGCGCCACTCAGAAACCACTCTTTGCAAATTCCCGCCAACTGCGTTACACATCTCGATTGGTCGTAGATAAATACCAACCGTCCTCTCGAAAAACGCGCCTCCCAGAACCCCACCTTTCTAATTATCGCCCAACTACATAATCCATTTCGATCCCTCCTTATACGCTCCTCGCTGCCCAACTTTCTTCCTCCTCAACCACCACATTTTCTAATCATACCACCGCTTTCCCTCCCAAATTATCCAACGATTTTACAATAAATGACTCGAATAAAATAGATATTTACCGACCAACCCTCTCTTTCCATATTTTTTTAACCGTTGTCCCAGTAAGCATGTTTGAAACTGCCAACCCACGCCGACCACTCAACCACCGACCAATTGGTATGACCTTTTTGGGTTGGTCCCCCATACCCACCAAGATACAGCTGCTTTTCAACCGATCTAACTGTGGTCCCCTCTGCTGATACGCGCGCCTCACCTTTACTACCTACATCCGTGGCTCTTTGTGTTTGCCACCCAAGGGCCTCCTCCCCTATAACTCATATGTAAGAATTTCTTCTCGCTTCACCTTCCATGTATCAACTATGCCGCCCACGCGCCCAACCATGTACACCGTTACAATCATTCGACCACCAACAACTCCATTGATTGCACCGACCGCCAACACACATCGCAAACATTCATCACCACCACCTAGATCACTGACCAACCCTGTTGTTCATACCCCCCCCCCCCCCCCCCGCTCTAGACTTCATACGACCATTCCCATGCCCCTAGGATCACCCTATGTACTTCATGCCCCCCTACTAAATCGTCCCCCTCCATGATCGAATATTTGCGAGAATCAACTCTATCCCCCATATGAGCCCGCATCTGACCAATCCCGCCAATTGTTCTTGCGTGCTTCAACCACCGCCACCAACATTGACATATATATTTTAATGATTTTTTTCTCGCGATCAAACTCTGCTCATTTCACTCTGACCCACCCACGCCATCAAACATGAAAACTATTCCATTAATTCGACCACCGACAAGTTCATTGATTGCGCCAACCGCCGACACACATCATACGCGTTCACAACCACTGCCTACATCGCGCACTAACGATGTTATCCACACACCAGCTGCCCATGTACAACTCATACGACTATTGATGTGCCCCTACAATCAGTGCGTGTACCTAAATAGCCCCCCTCCATGATAAAATATTTGTCACAGTCAACTCTACCCCCCATACGACCGCGCATTCGACCAATTCCGCTAATTTTTCGAATCCTTCCACCGCCACCACACACATCCACACATATATTTTAATAATTTTGTTCCTCGGGATCCAACTCTGCTCCCTTCAGTCTAACCCATCTATCGTAGCCAACCATATGACATCATTTTTTGCACAGCAAAAGACGACATTGTTCGAATACACTGCTGCGATCATACGATCATTTTTTTCCTGAACACATAGAAAACTACCTTCACCAAAAAAACTTGGAACGAAAAACTAAATTTTTTTTTCCACACTGCGCCCATTGCTGGGATCCACACATTCAACCATTCGTGACAGTACGTTATTACTTTGCTGGCCCTTTTTCACACTGTTCAACTCAAAATACATCTCTTTGCACATGCAGTACAAAGCATGCCCAGATTTTCAACAACTCACAACTTAGTGGTGGTCCCACCAAAATGCTCACAAATCTTTGCTCGAATGACTTTGAGTACAAAAACTAACATTTTTTCCTCCTTTTTCCTTTTTGCTGCCCGCATCACTCACATTCATGATGCTCTGATCTATTACCTGGTCAAACCATACCTTTTGAACGTCTTTATTCCGAACATATTTCCCTCCTAATTTGATCACTTTGTCAACCTTCATGGTCGGATGTGCTAAACTGGTTTTCTATGGAAAAAAAATCGCCTGCAACCCTTATTACTGTGCTATTCGACCTCTACACAAATCAACAACACAAACTTCTACTAACAAAGGCATTTCTGAGCACTCGACCAAACAAATACACCATTTCTTGCTCAGCAAAACACAATGTGCACCATTACCACCATTTTCTTCCCATCCATCCACCACCACACTTCACTTTGTGCTCATACGACTAGTTCTGTGGTTTTTTGGGTCGTGATTGGCCAATTACAGCTCCACTCCATGTGTACCTGATCGAAATATCCCTTTTACCTCTTCTGATGATGCTCCCGTTTTGGTTTGTGTCGTGGTATTACGAATACCCCGGCAGGTTTTGTGGACAATCCTAGCGAAGAAAATGCGACACGGGCTGACCGAGTGACCGGTCCTCCCCCGCCGTACAAGCACAACAAATGACACGAGGGTTTATACAGGTTCGGGTCCCAGTGGGGACCCTAGTCCTGTCGGCGTGCTCCCGACCGGAGTCGGCTGGGGAAGCTCTCCCGGGGGAGAGGCTCCGAAGCACACCTGTGAGATTGTCTACTCTAGCAATAATGAGCAAGTTGTTCTTTACAAGAGGTGTACAAGGGCTTTTATAGCCCCAAAAGAAGCAAAAAGACTAAACTACCCCGCCTGCTACCGTTGGATCGAAGGGTAGCAACGTCCTTTTCCCGGCCAGGCACCTCGGATGCTTGACAGGTGTCCGCTGATTCCCGAGGCATTCCTCACATGACCTGCACGTGACTCGTGACCGAAGGCATCTGTCCCCGGAAGGACGACAACGCCCGGGACAAGCACCGGGGTCCTGGTCCCCGGGCAAAAGTCAGCACCCGGGACAGGCACCGGGGGCCATGTCCCCCGGCAAAAGGCGGCGCCCGGGACAGGTGGACTCCAACGGCGCCCGGAGCAATGGACTCCAACGGCGCAGATATACCACAAGGGGCCACGTGGCGCCCATCGGGGCCACGTTTCACCTCTATAAATAGGGCCTCGGGGGACCCGGAGAACTCATTCCAAACTTTCAAAACTCCAGCGCCCTTAGCTCTCCCGGTAGCCCTCTCCCTGTAGTTAGTTCCCGGAAGCTTAGCCTCCGGAACCTTTAGGTCCCCCCCAGTTTTCGAAGCCTTAGCCACCGGTAGAATCTGATGGGACCCAAGGGCCGTGCCAAGGCCACGGAGGTGCCCCCGGAGGAAGTCACCGCGGACTTCCTTTGGGCCTCCGAATTCATGACCGGGGACTTGTAGTCCCTAGTCGACTGGGGGGTTGTCGCGGACGGGGATGTCCGGATCCCCACGAAGAAGGACGGAGCCCCCCGCCCCAGGCCCGGAGAGGTCATGGCCTTCAAGGCCTTCCTCGAGGCAGGGCTCCGGCTCCCGGTGCATCCATTGCTCCGGGAGTTTTTGAAGGAGTACGGGGTGGCCTTGAACCACCTCACGCCGAACGCCATCATCCAGATGGGCCTATTCATCTAGCTCTTCGAGACGGCGATCGAACAGGAGCCCACGCTCCACGCCTTTCGGTACTTCTACGAGCCGGCGGCAAGGAGCTCCCACCTGGTGAAGGGGGGACCCAAGTCCCCCTTCGGCTCGGTGATGATCCAGCTGCTACCATCCCGGGTAGCTGAATACCCGGTGGCAGCCTCCCGGGACCACTGGGGCAACTGGATCCAGAAGTGGTTCTACCTCCGGGTCCGGGACGATGACGTGGTCTACTCCCCGGAGGCCCCCACCTACAACCGGTCGTCCGCCTCGAAGCCCCCGGTGTGGACGGAGGAGGAGCTAAGGCTCCTTGGCAAGGTCGTCGCTTCCCGGGGGAGTCCGCTCTATGCGGGACGCCGCCGAGGAGCTGGCTCTCCTAAAGATCTTCCCCTTCTCGCACGGGAGGAGGGGGATCGGGGTGTGCCTGGCCCAACGGCCCCCGCAGAAGCCGGTGACCCGACGTAAGTTCCCAATGACTTGGTTCATTTGGTTCATAAATTTTTTCTAACTCTTATCTTTCGCAGTCCGGCCGTACCCGGCGGCCCGGGAGAGGGCGGAGAACCTCCTCGGGAGGTACTTCGCCAATGAGCACGAGCGCATCGTGCGCGTCGTGGGGGAGGGCCCTCCTCGGAACTTGGTAGCCGAGGCCTTTGGGCTAAGACTACCGGAAAGGAAGCCCCTCCCTACCCCCAGCTCCCACAAGCAGGGAAGGGAGGCTGCCGGGGGCTCTGAGCCAAAGAAGTCCAAGGCTCAGAAAGCCCCTGGTCCATCGACAACGCCGGCCTCTACGCCGGTGAAGGCCCGGGGCGAGACCCCCGAGACCGGGCGCGCACGGGCGCTGGCCCGGAAGGAGACGACGCCCCCTCCCCTGGAAAGTCCCGCGGAGGCTCGGGGGAAGGGACCAGCCGTCGACAGGGGGGAATCCGATTCGGCGAACTACGCCCCCTCGCCACCTTCGGCGATAGCCCTCCCGGAGGCCCCGGCGTTATCGGCGCCGGAGAGGCCGGAGGTCCGGTTCGCGGAGGCCTCGCCCCCGCGCATGGAGTGGCTGGTGGACGAGGGGGAAAGCCCCTCAGTCTATGAGGCTCCCCCGGAGACAGAGGTCCGGGGGCCCCGCGGCCTGGGAAGGGGAAGGGGCTCAACATCCCTCCCCGGGGAGGGACCCCCTCCGAGAGCTCCTCGGCCACCTCTTCGGCGGCCACATCTTCGGCAGTGAAGACGCCAGCCACCGCCACCCCGGTCCACATCACCCCGGCAACCCATGTCCTGGGGCCCGTCATCGGCCGAGACGGGTCCGGCACCAGGAGGGAGACCCCCTGCTTTCCGCGGGGGAGGTCGACCGCTACGCGGAGGGCCTGCAGACCCAGAAGGTCCAGGCCTACGTCTTGGAGGGGACGCTCCACGAGAGTTTTGGGGAGCTTCAATCTCTCCAAATCCAAGTACGTCCCCGAGCCGGTTGGGTTTTCCTTTAGTGCCCCCCCCTTTGGAATTTTTTCTAACTCTTGGACTTGTAGGGGGCGGCCATTACCTAGGGGCTTGAGCAGCGCTTCGGCCAGGCACTGAAGGAGGCATAGGAGAGGGCCGCCGCTTTTCAGGAGCAGCGAGATGATGCCCTCCGGGAGCTGGCCAGGGTCCGGGCTCAAATCCACGTCTCCGAAACCGCCAACGACCGTCTCCGGCGAGAGGCCAAGGCAAAGGAGGACGCCCTCCGGGAGCTCGAGGGCTCGAGCGTCCAGGCGGTGAAGGACGCGGGCCGCTCCGTCCGCTCGGCCCTCGAGGGCCTTGGCGTGAGCCTAGGCTCCGGGAGCAGCTCCGAGGCGGCCCCGGCAACTTTCGCGGAGGCTGTGCGTTTTCTCAACGGACAAGTCTCCGTGATGCCGGAGGCCGCGGATGCCCGGGCGCGAGGCCGGGCAATCCCGTGGTGCAGCTACGGCCGGGCTCGTAGAGCACCGGGGGGTTGGGCACTGGGGCAATCGGGGGGCGCATCCCCCGGAGCTTCCCGGAGTTTTTTGAGCCCTCGCGCCGGGAGGTGGAGCAGCTTGCCGGGGGCTTCTACGACCGGATCATCCGAGCAAGGTTCCCGGCACCGGCACCTCCGGGAGCGGGAGCACCGGCTCCGGCGGGAGCCCCCCGGGGGGACGACACCAATGATCAAGTATGAGCCTCCTCCCCCCCCCCCCCCACCGGGTCCCTTTTTGTTTTTTAGGCTTTTTGTTTCCGGTAGCTTCTTAGAAGAAGCCCCGGACACTTGTAAAAAGACAACGTCCTCACTGCGTTCCCCGGAGAAGAGACTCAACAAGATTAGAGCGGCTTGGGCATCCGGAGTGGTGCCTGGATAACTTCGATAATCATCGCGCCGAACTATCCCCTCCGCGTCCGGGGTCCCGGATGATCCCCCCTCTTCGGATACTTCCACCGGTGGGCTACGAGTATTGGCCTGAGGACTTACTCCGGGAAGCCCAGCGCCGCATACGCGGCTTGTACCGGGACCTGACCCGGGAGCTATCGGAAGGTCTCCGGGATTATTAGACGTAGGTGTTTTAGGACATAGACTTTCCCGATTATAATCCGGGTTGTATCATATCCGATGTAATGATGCCCACCAGAGAGGGAAGATGTCCTCCGGTTGAATGATCAATAAAGTTGTGTTTTTCTTTGAGATTTCTTTTGATAAGATAGAGCTAAGTTTGCTCGTTAATCTTAGAAAGTCCAGGACGGTTTGATTTCCGGGGGGGCTCCTTATCCCCCTACTCCACAGCGGGATGGAGGGTATCTCCGCGCCCAGCGCGCTATGGGGGTGACAAAGCCCCCCGGGATGAAGACCTGTTGTTTAAGAATTTGTCCAAGTTTTCCCAAGGTAAAAATTCCAATTTTTCCGGGAAAAGCGTCCAAGGAAATCCAAAACGAGATTTCCGGGGGGAGTTTTTCCGGGAGACAATCGTCTAGTCGCCGTGAGAACGGGGAGCCGGGAATAAGGTCTCCGGGAAAAAACGTCCGGGGAAATCCAAGCCGAGATTTCCGGGGGGAGTTTTTCCGGGAGACAATCATCCGGTCGCCGTGAGAACGGGGAGCCGGGAATAAGTTCTCCGGGAAAAAACGTCCGAGGAAATCCAAGCCGAGATTTCTGGGGGGAGTTTTTCCGGGAGACAATCATCCGGTCGCCGTGAGAACGGGGAACCGGGAATAAGTTCTCCGGGAAAAAGATATCCAGGAACTCCGTCTCACTGGGGAGACCATCGACTCCCGGAGGAGGATGTGCCCGATGACGGGTCTGAGTGTTTGGGTAGGGGACTAGTCTCCCAAAGTGACTCGTTACCACGGTCCTTGAGGATCGGGTTGCCGCTTACACCCTCATTCCACGAGGGTGATCGTAAGCGCCCTATGGGAGGGACTTGTTGGGTCGTGATAGCCCACTTCCTCACAAGGAGGGAATCCTCGTTAAGAGGGCATCCTCACGGGGAGGGGCGGTAATGTAAAAAACCTGCATTGAGACAGCTGAAGAAAAATCCAGTTGTATTAACAATGAACCAAAAATACAACGCCTCCCCCCACGAAATCGCGAAAGGGGAGGGAACGGTGATTACAATGTCCCCCCTCCCCCTCTGGTGCAATCGCTCCGGGGGAGGGGACAGTGAGTACAAGGTCCCCCTTCCCCCTCCGGCGTAATCGCTCCGGGGGAGGGGACGAACCCGTGTAGGCTAGACGTAGAACTTGCGAGGTAAACGCAAGTTCCACGTATGCTTCAGCTCCTGCTCTTGAAGGTTGGAGAGCTTGTAAGCCCCCGAGCCCAGGACTGCCGAAATCCTGCAGGGGCCCTCCCACTTGGGGGAGAGCTTGCCCTGGGCTTCGGGGTCTGTGACACGCTTGAGGACAAGGTCCCCAAGGTGAAAAGCCCTCTCGTGCACGCGCTGGTTGTATGCGCGCGCCATTTCGCGCTCGTAGATGGCGTGGCGGAGGAGCGCTCGGTCGCATTCCTCCTCCACAAGATCGATCTCCAGCCGCTGATTTGCCTCATTGGCTTGGTACGCCGCAGTCGTAGCTCCATCTAGGAGCTCGACTCGCAGCGACCGAAAGCCAATCTCCGGGGGGGGGACTGCCTCAGCCCCGTAGACTAGGGAGAAGGGAGTGCGTCCCATTGCCCGGCTCGGAGTCGTGCGCATGGAGTAGAGGATGCTAGGGAGCTCCTTTGCCCATGCACCCCGCTTAGAAGCGGCTTGCTCGAGTCGTCGGCGTAACCCTTGTAGGATCACGCCGTTGATCCTTTCTACGGCCCCATTGCTCTGGGGATGGGCCACTGAAGCGAAATGGATGGTGAGCCCCAGGCCTTCACAGAATTCCCGAAAATACGCCGAGTCGAATTGGGTTCCGTTATCGACAGTGATTTCCTGGGGGACGCCAAAACGACATACGACATTTTTCCAGAAAAACCGCTGTACCGCCCTGGACGTGATGCTGGCTAAGGGTTCAGCCTCTACCCACTTGGTAAAGTAGTCGACCGCGACCACCACATACTTGTAACCCCCGGGTGCTGGGGGGAAGGGCCCTAGGAGGTCCATCCTCCAGCGTGCAAAGGGCCAAGTGATGGGGATAGTCTGCAGCGCTACAGGGGAGAGGTTCGAGCCCTTAGCCATCTTCTTGCAAGCCTCGCATGTGGAGACAAGGTCTCGCGCGTCGCGCATCACCGTGGGCCAATAAAAGCCCTGGCGAAGGGCCTTGGCCACGATGGCGCGCGGGGCTAGGTGAGAGCCGCAGCTCCCCGCGTGGATATCTTCGAGAAGCTGTAGTCCCTCCGACCGTGGGAGGCACCGGAGGAGGGCGGAAGCCCCCTGCTTGTAGAGCTTCCCCTCTAGCAAGAGGTATGTCCGGGCTTTGGCCCGGAGGGATTTAGCTTCGGTCTCGTTGGGAGGGTCCCCCTCCCCCTTGATGAAGGAGACGAGGGGGTCCATCCATGATGGAGTCCGGGTGATCTCGGCGACCTCCGGGACGCGAGGCTCGTCGCCCGTGTCCGGGGAGGCCACCGAGGGCTTCGCGATGATTTCCAAGAAGGCCCCTTTGGGGAGCTGTTCCCGGGCGCTGGCCGCCTGGGCTAGGGCGTCGACCCGGTCATTGTCCCTTTGTGGGATATGCTGGGCTTCGAGGCCGTCGAAGTGCCTCTCCATCTTGCGCACCTCCTGCAAGTAAAGGCTCAAGTTTGCGTCATGGCACAAGTAAGACTTGTCCATTTGGCAAACTACGAGCTGGGAGTCTCCCTTCACTAGGAGGCGTCGGATTCCCAGGGAGCGCGCAAGGCGCAACTCGAGGAGCAAAGCCTCGTATTCGGCAGCATTATTTGTTGCGGGGAACTCGAGCCGCGCCGCGTACTCGAGTTCCTTTCCCTCAGGGCTCCGGAGGACTACTCCCGCACCAGCCCCGGCGAGACACAGGGACCCATCGAACATAAGTGTCCAGTGGTCGCTGTGTCGGGGCGGCGCGGGGAGGTCTTCGTCCCCAGGCCCGGAGGCAGGAGTCCACTCCGCCACGAAGTTGGCGAGGACCTGTAACTTGATGGTGGAGTGCCTCGTGAGGGAAAGGGAAAAGGGGGCGAGCTCGGCCCCCCACTTCCTGATCCGGCCGGTGGCTTCTTTGTTTCGGAGCACCTCCCCCAGGGGGAGGGATGACGGGACGGTGATGGGGTGCCCCAAGAAGTAGTGACGAAGCTTCCGGGACGCCATCAGGAGAGCATAGCAGATCTTCTCCATCTCCGTGTACCGAGTCTTGGCCCCTTGGAGGGCTTCACTCACGTAGTACACGGGACACTGTTGCCCATCTTGCTCCTTTACCAATACCGCGCTTACGGCGACCGGGGTCGCGGCAAGGTAGAGGAGAAAGGGCTCTTCCGGAGACGGGCTCACGAGCATTGGGGGGCTCGTGAAGTACTTCTTTAGGTCGTCGAAAGCCTCCTGGGCCTCGGGGGTCCACCGGAACCCCTCAAGTCCTCAGAGGATCTTGAAGAATTGGAGGCCGCGTTCTCCCGACCGCGAGACGAAGCGGCTCAGCGCGGCCAAGCGGCCGACAAGTCTCTGGACGTCCTTGACCGAGCGCTGCGGGGGCATGTCTAGGAACTCTCGGATTTTCTCGGGGTTTGCCTCTATGCCCCGTTAGGACACAAGGAAGCCCAGGAGCTTCCCCCCGCATACGCCGAAGGCGCACTTCTCCGGGTTGAGCTTCAACCCATACGCGCGGAGGTTGCGGAAGGTCTCTGCTAGGTCGTCGATGTGGGCGGTTGCACGGGGACTTTTGACAACCGCGTCGTCGACGTAGACTTCGACGTTGCGACCAATTTGGTCCTTGAAGACCAGCGTCATGAGGCGCTGGAAGGTCGCTCCCTCGTTCTTTAGCCCGAAGGGCATGTGGACGTAGCAGAAAGTTCCGAGGGGAGTTATGAAACTCGTCTTTTCCTCGTCCCCTTCCGCCATTCGGACTTGGTGGTAGCCCGAGTAGGCGTCCAGGAAGCTCATCAACTCACACCCCGCGGTGGAGTCGACCAGTTGGTCAATCCGCGGGAGTGGGAAGTTGTCCTTGGGGCAAGCGAGGTTGAGGTCGGTGAAGTCCACGCACATCCGCCACTTGCCGTTCGACTTCTTCACGAGGACGGGGTTCGCGAGCCACTCGGGGTGCAAGACCTCCCGAATGAACCCCGCCTCTCGGAGTCGGGAGATCTCCACCTTGATCGCCTCTTGGTGTTCAAGGGAAAGTTTCCTTAGTTTCTGCTTAATTGGGGGGTGACCGGGGGTCACCGCAAGCTTGTGCTCGATGACGTCCCGGGCGACGCCCCGCAAGTCGGAGGGCCTCTACGCGAAAACGTCGGAATTCTCGCACAGGAAGGCCGCGAGTTACATTGCATGCTCCTCGGGGAGCTCTGCCCCGATCCGGACGGTTTGTCCCCGTCGTCCGGGGACAACGGGACCTTCCGGAGGCCCCCTTCCAGATGCAGCTTGGGGAGGGGCCTCCCGGGAGGTATCACGGCGACGTCTGACTCCGGGAGAGAGGCCTCCCCCCCCCGGGGTCTTGATGATGTTGACGCTCCCGATCGTTGCAGCGGCGCGCTTGTATAGAGCGTGGGCCACGTCTTGGTTTCCCCGGACGGTGATCATGCCGTGAGGCCCGGGGACCTTCATGCAGAGGTAGTTTTTGTGGGTTGCAGCTCCTAGGTAGTTGATCGTGGTCCTCCCCATAATCGCATTGTAGGAGGAGGGGAGGTCCACCACGTCAAACCGGACCATCTCAGTCCGGTAGTTCTCCAGGGTACCGAACATCATAGGGAGATCCACCTTTCCCACGGGGTGGATCGCCTTCCCCGGGACGAATCCTTGCAAGGGCCCTGCTGCGGGCTGCAAGAGGTTTTCATCCACCTGCATCTCCCTGAAGGCTTTCAGGTAGAGGACATCAGCGGAGCTCCCGCCATCCACGAGGATACGGGCTAGGTGGCAGTTGTAGATGGTGGCGGAGTCACATTTTTTTACCTAACCGAATCACATTGGCATGCTTTGAGCTCAATTGTGCTGACCTAGTGAGCAACATGAAAGAGAATGACATCGAAATACCCCTTTTTACTGTACACCTCGAGCAGTCCCCAAATCAACAACCCAGATTTTCCACCGACTACCCATTGGGCGCCACTGGCACAACCAAACAGCCTATCTCTTAATCGACCAATCGGACTGTGCATGCCCACCATCATTTTTTTAACAGACAACCCATAAACAAAAAATATATCGACATAGCACACTACACATGAATTATAGATATAACATCGATCACCCAACGGATTAATGACTTACCCAAAAAGTCAACCACTCACCGGCCCACTTGACCACTAGTTGCCGACTGTCAACCAATTTATGCAACATCCCAACATGGCTGATCAAACGCGACCCCCTAGCAACTGCTCCTCTCTCCACTGTCCATTGGTCGAATACAAGCACTACTCTGTTCACAACTCCTCTACAGATTCAACCGCTCGATTGTGACGTCAGCCAAACCTCTCGCAAGTTACAATGGCCCTATTAGTGCCAAGACCGGTTCGTAGCTGATAGACTTTGGTTACAATCGTCAGCGCAGCTGTCAATTATTGCCACATGTGTAGAGCCTTTTTAATCTGACTTATCTTCGGATTTTCTTCTTTTAAAATATTTTATCCATTTGGGAACCTCCATTTTCTTACCTGACTCTGTGCCATGCATACTGCATACCATATTTACCAACCATAGCTGCAATAGGCATCTGCCACAATATTACATGCAACAACCACCATTTTACATGCCCCACCCAACTATCTTCCATAGCCCAGCCCTCACTTATGTTCACCCAATATGAATATATTATTTATATGTACATGACAACTCCATCATATACATTACCTAAGTACAACATATGAATAAACCTAACAATACCAATTTGACACATATCCATAAAATTTTTATTATCACACGTATCATTACATCCAACAACTAGCCACATACTTCGAATAAATTTTTTCTCAATACTTTATCAATTTATCGTTTACAAATTTATTCCCACAATACCCACAGCAACACGCGGACCGCCCACCTAGTTTATATAGTCCTTACATACAAAGAAAACTCAATAACTACAAATACTACAACTTCAAAACATTTCTTGGCATAGCCATAAGTATAACTATTTGAACTATCAAACATGCATCAACATTCAACAGCTTGCTGGATCATTCGATCCATATATCAAACCGGCACAGTCTGCCGGTACGCGGCGGCGGCCGCCGACAGCTCCGCCGCCTGCTCGTCGTCCTCATTCTCGCCGGACAGCTCCTCGAGCGACTTCCCCTTCGACTCCGGCACGAGGAATGTGAACAGGAACCCGATGACATTGCACCCGGCGAGCACAAACAGCGAGTTGCGCACGCCGATGCCCGGCTTGTACCCAGCGTCGGGCTTCTTGGGGTCCTGCGCCGCGTACAGGAACCCGAAGGCCCCGACGATGGCACCGGCCTTCCCCGCCGCGGCCGAGATGCCGTGGCACGTCGACCGCAGCCTCGCCGGGAAGATCTCCGCCGGCACGATGAAAGTCGTGCTGTTGGGCCCGAAGTTGGCGAAGAAGAAGGTGAGGCCGTACATGACGACGAAGCCGATGTGGTTCGTCGGCGTCGTCCAGTGGTAGTACGGGATGGCGAGGCCGAGCATGAACACCGTCATGAAGAAGAACCCGGTGAGCTGGATGGCGAAGCGGCCGACGACGTCGATGAAAGCGACGGTGAACCAGTAGCCCGGGATTGTGCCGCAGAGCGCGACGAGCGTCTGCGCGCGCGCGATCTTGTACATTTCTTCCAGTGCGCTCATGGTGCGCGCATCCGGCAGCCACTTGATCGCCGTGAAGATGTCCTTCTGGAAGAGGTTCTGGGAGTAGAAGGCTATGTCGAGCACGAACCAGCACACGGTGGTGCCGAGCAGGTGGAGCCCGTGCCGTTGCACGAACTCCCGGGAGAAGAGCCCGAACTGCTCGCTGCCGGCGACGGCGTCGGCCTTGTCGGGCTCCTCGACGATCTTCATGTTCAGGACCTTGGTCATGTCTGACGCGGCCTGCTTGGCGTTCTTGGCGACCAGCGCGGTGTACCGCGCTGTCTCCGGCATCTTCATGCGCCAGTAGTAGGTGAGCAGCGCTGGCACGGCGCCGAACATGAGCACGATGCGCCACGCGTAGTCGGCCTGCGGCGCGGTGGAGGCGGCGTGGTCTGCCAGGTAGGCGGGCGCCGGGAACCCAGCCTTGAATGCGGCGGAGATGATGATGGCGATGACCCCGCCGGTGAGGTTGCCAAAGCCCTGCATGGCGAAGACGGCAGCGATGAACGCCCCGCGGGTCTTCTTGTTGGCGTACTCCGACATGATGGTGGCCGAGAGCGGGTAGTCACCGCCGATGCCGAAGCCGAGCCAGAACCGAAAGAAGCAGAGCGTGGCCATGACGCCCTTTGGCGTCGAGCCGAAGGAGAGGCCGGAGGCGATGCAGCAGATGACCATGAGCAGGAGCGTCATGCCGTAGACCCGCTTCCGGCCCATCTTGTCGCCGAGCCAACCGAAGAAGAGCTGGCCGGAAAGTGTGCCGCAGAAGGCAACGCCGTTGACGGCGGCGGAGACGTTGGGCGGGAGGGAACCCGGCGTGTCCTTGGAGACATCGGTGTAGTAGATCCGGCCGAGGAGCTTGGTGACGAGGGAGATAGAGAAGAGGTCGTAGGCGTCGGTGAAGAAGCCCATGCCGGCGATCACGATCGCCGTGAAGTGGTACCATTGCGTCTTCGCCGCGTCCAGAGCGTTCAGAACCTTCAGCTCTCCGGCCATGGCTGGATGGTTACGGTTCTTGGATGCTTCACTTTAATTTACCTGATTAGTGGTAATAATATGTAGTGAGCAAATGCTACTGGTGCTAAGCACTGACAACACGGTTGGAAAGTTATATATGCACATGATATCTACATGTCTCACATTTTACAACTGATTGGAAGTGAACATATCAAGACATATTGGGCACTATATCGTGTAAATCGACGTATAAAAATAACTGAAATAACACCCAAGTTTAGTTTGGTTCATTGCTAGAATAACTAGATTAGTTTAATCTCGGAGACTAGTTTAATTTAGATTTTTTTTTTCATAACAAAACTAGTTAGTCTAAGTTATTGTTTGATTTGACTAACTAAGTTAAATAAATTTGATGTCAGATGTATAAATCCGTTCTTTCTATTATAACAGCATTATGCACTTTTCTAGTATAGATTGTTTTGTGTGTAATATGTTAATTTTGTTTACTTTGGTATTTATGAAAAAGATAGAATTAATTTAGATGGATTAATTTAGATGGATTAATTTAGATGGAATAATTTAGATGGTGTTTACTTCATCTTTTCTTGGATTGGAATAACCCATATCAAGAAGATTAACTTTCTTTGATTAGATTAAACTAATCTCAATTAAGCCGTATATGTTTAGAGTGTTAAACCATGACCACTCTTAACCCGAACCTAAATGAGACCCACTAAGATAAAAACGTGGGAGGTGAATACCGGGTTAAAAAATTTCTAATGCTTAGAACTTAATTTATCAAAGAATAATTTTTTAAATGAAGTTTTCTATCAAAATAGTAGTTCTACTATATTAACAATACAGATCTACATAAAAAACGAACACATAAATCTTTTTTAATAAAATTACTCTTACAAGTTTTAGTATTTGTTGTGTTGCTAATATACAAATCATCCATTCAATTATCTTTATCTTTCATTCATATACTAATATAATATTTTAATTAAACACATATATAAATATATAATGAATTAGAAATTGAACCGTACACCTCTTTTGTGTTCCATGAGTGCTTAATAATAGCTGGAACATTACCTAACATAATAAGTGTAATTTCTCCAATTTTTAAAAAATGAACCATCTGAACATATCTAAGAAGATGATGATTCATTAAAATTTGAGAAGTACACACGTCTCTGTTGTAGCGACCGAGGACCCCAGGTGTCCGAAAAGCAGTGGTGAACAGATGGCCTCCGGTCAACTAGCGGCGAGGGACTTGGAGTCCAACACTGACTTTTCTTTCTTTCCATTAAAACCATGAATCTCTTCCAAGTAAATTGAACTAGTCAACTGTCACGTAAAGTTGGACCCACTGAAATTCGTTCTCAAGGGACCAACGGAACTGAACTCCAGGCTGCGGACCACCCATGGTGCTCTACTCGAATGTACAGACGGATAGGTAGGGTATGTGTGTGGGTTTTATTTTTGATACTCTTCTATTTTATATATATATTTAATTAAAAAATTATATTGATATGAATCGTAATAATAACCTGAATGAAGTATATATTACCAATATAATATATACTATCATTTGTAAATAAATTTTAAAAATATCATTTGATTTTAGAACTACTAATTCTTCAAACAATATCCTACTATAATAGATACATTCTAGAGAAGAATAAACTCACAAAAATACCCCCTAACTCAACATCAATGAATGATGAGCCCCACTTCCTTAGCCTACCTATCACTAACATAGGCAAGGGAATCATAGGTGGATCCACAATGCGAGACCATCCACCGCTTCTATGTGACATGATTTGTATAGTTTATACGTCCCATATCGCATACTCATCAACTCTCATTTTTAGTATCATTGACAAGTTGACTAAAATAATTTTGAGCCCACCTCTAAGTAGACATGATAACAATTAGTCTATGACACATCATAAACTATACTGTACAACACCGAGCCATGTCCAACAAACTGCTAAACTGTTTCAATACACACGTGTGCAATGCCCCACATGCAATGGTTTCTTACATGTCGAGTGCACACTTAGTTGGGACTCGTACATTTCACTCCTCATGAGCCGATGAGTAATCCATGGATGTTAAAATTTAGTGTGGGGTTAGATAGTCAGTATTTTGAAATACGAAAAAGATCTAAATCTAAAATATAGGAGATGTCTTTAATGATAATTTCATTGAAAATGGACGGTTCAGATTGATTATGATATTTTAAGAGTTTTCTTGAAGTGAGTACGATCAATTGATCAGTATATTGTTTCAAATTGTATGGCTAGCCTTCTAGTAGAAAGGTTTTTTATTTAGTTTTTTTTTCTCCTGGTTCCGCCGCAGTGATGCTGATTTTAGACAGATGTACGTAGGGCGACAGACGGCTCCGAGCGAACCTGAAGTCAAGTGCATCTCGCAAGAAATATTCGCACCCAAGTGCATGATAATAATATATATGTAGCTATCAAGTCAAAATCTGACATCCTCATGTGCTATCTGAATAGTGACCTTAAGTGATTTTTTATATAAATAACTCTTTAAAAAAATTATAAATATGATCTACAGTTTACAAAATTTAAAAATTAATCATTTTAACAATATGGTTGATCTGAGAGTGACACGTGATATTTTTTCTAGTAGTAGGGACCTACCGTACACTAATTATGCAGCAGGAGAGACATCGTAGGAGAATTGTTTGTTGTTGTGTCAGCCTCATTAAAGGTTTAAAAATTATTTAAAAACTTGTCTACCGCACTAAATTCTGTGTCTGTTTCATTTTGATTATGCGACATAGATTTAAAAATTATTTTAAAACTTATCTATCATAGAAAACTTTTGTCTGTTACACTTTGATCGTGTGGTAGAGTCTATATCCTAATTTGTCGCACTCTGGAAGTGTGGTAGAGTCTTACCACACAAATTGTTACTATGTGTCGCCACTCAAATCAATCGCACTTTTAAAATAAGTTATTTTTATAAATTCTTGAAACCATATGTCACATTTGTAATTATTTTTAAGTGTTATTTGTATAAAAAAATGCTAACTTTAAGCTATGCTTATCGACTATTTTTGTTTTTACAAATGTTTTTTTCAATACTGACAAACAGTGGGTCCAGTAATTGGGGTGGAATTAAGAAGACCCACCGATCAGTTAATAATTTTTTTAAAAAAAATAAAAATGTTTAGTTTGTATAATAAGTAGTATTGTAAAAGTGTAAAATTAATAAAATATTATTAATTATTAGACTGATATGTGAGATCTGAATCTGAAACACTCAATAATATTTTATTAAACCCTAATTTATTTAGCAATAGTTATAAATCACCATGCCGGTTTTTTTTTAACTTCTGGAATGTCCCAGAGGAATTCATGGTGCATTGCTTTCTACGTGGCACGAAGAGCAAAAAGGTCTTACAAACAAATGAACCACAAACAGGTCTTACCAACAAATTAATCATGTGATACAGATTATATATTTTAACCCTTAATTGTGACTTTCGCATATAAATGAAAAGTTCTATTTGTTAGGCGTGTTATGTATCATCACCACAGAATTTGTGTGTTATTCATCAATTGTCAAGATACTGTCAGTTCTTTTTTCACTTGTTTCAAAAAAATTATACTAAAAATGATATTCTATATTTTTAGATGAAATATAGGTTTTTTTTTTTTAAAATATCCTTATAATTATTATTTTTTTGATTAATTAGATTCAAACAACACACAAATCATATTAATCACAAAAATAAAAGGCATAATTGTAATATACCCTCTCCATCTCTTCAATTTTCTTTACATATCGTTTCAACTCTCAGCACATATTTTAAGAAATTATGTAAAATAATGTTCTACTTCTAACACTTAGAAAAATACAAGTCACATTTACGAGGATACTTTACAAAAATACCCTCTAACTCAATATCAATGAATGATGAGCCCCACTTCCTGAGCCCCACTTCCTTAGCCTACCTATCACTAACATAGGTGGATCTACAATGCGAGACCATCCACTGCTTGCTTGCATGTGACATGATTTGTATAATTTATGCGTCCCATATCGCATGCTCATCAACTCTCATTTTTAATATCATTGACAAGTTGACCACAATAATTTTGAGCCCACCTCTGAGTAAGCATGTTAACAATTAGTCTATGATATACCATAAACAATACTGTACAATACCGAATCATGTCCAATAAACTGCTAAACTGCTTCAATACACATGTGTGCAATGGCCCACATGCAATGGCTTCTTACATGTCGAGTGCACACTTAGTTGGAACTCGTACATTTCACTCCTCATGAGCCGATGAGTAATCTATGGATGTTAAGACTTAGTGTGGAGTTAGATAGTTAGTATTTTGAACTACGAAAAAGATCTAAGTCCAAAATATAAGAGATGTCTTTAGTGACATTTCATTGAAATTGGATGGTTCAAATTGATTATGATATTTTAAGAGTTTTCTTGAAGTGAGTACGATCAATTGATCAGTATATTGTTTCAAATTGGATGGCTGGCCTTCTAGTAGAAAGGTTTTTTATTTAGTATTTTTTTCTCCTGGTTCCGCCGCAGTGATGCTGATTTTAGACAGATGTACTAGGACGACAGACGGCTCCCAGCGAACCTGAAGTCAAGTGCATCTCGCAAGAAATATTCTCACCCAAGTGCATGATAATAATATATATGTAGCTATCAAGTCAAAATCTGATATCCTCATGTGCTATCTGGATAGTGACCTTAAGGGATTTTTTTATATAAATAACTCTTTAAAAAAATTATAAATATGATCTACAATTTACAAAATTTTAAAAATAATCATTTTAATAATATGGTTGATCTGAGAGCGACACGTGATTTTTTTCTAACAGTAGGGATCTACCGCACACTAATTGTGCAGCAGGAGAGGCACAATAGGAGAATTATTAGTTGTTGTGTCAGCCTCATTAGAGGTTTAAAAATTATTTAAAAACTTATCTACCGCAATTCTGTGTGTGTTTCACTCTGATTGTGCGACATAGATTTAAAAATTATTTAAAAACTTATCTATCATAGAGAACTTTTGTCTGATGCACTTTGATCGTGCGGCGGAGCTTATATCCTAGTTTGTCGCACTCTGGAAATGCAGTAGAGTCTTGTCACACAAATTGTTGCTACGTGTCACCACTCAAATTAATCGCACTTTTTAAAGTTATTTCTATAAATTCTTGAAACCGTGTGTCACGTTTGCAATTTTTTTAAGTGTTATTTGTATAAAAAATGCTGACCTTAAGCTATGCTTATCGACTATTTTTGTTTTTACAAATGTTTTTTAAATACTGACTAACAGTGGATCCAGTAATTGGGTTGGAATTAAGAAGACCCACCGATCAGTTAATCATTTTTTTAAAAGAAATAAAAATGTTTAGCTTGCATAATATTTAGTATTGTAAAAATGTAAAATTAATAAAATATGACTAATTATTAGACTGATATGTGAGATCTGAATCTATATTTTAGTGAAACAGTCAATAATATTTTATTAAACACTAATTTATTTAGCAATAGTTATAAATCACCATGCCAGTTTTTTTTTTCTTTTTGAACTTCTGGAATGTCCCAGAGGAATTCATGGTGCATTGCTTTCTACCTGGCACGAAGAGCAAAAAGGTCTTACCGACAAATTAACAGCAAACAGGTCTTACCAACAAAGTAATCATGTGATACAGATTAGATATTTTAACCCTTAATTATGAATTTTGCATATAAATGAAAAGTTCTATTTGTTAGGCGTGTTATGTATCATCACCACAGAATTTTTGAGTTATTCATCAATTATCAAGATACCGTCAGTTCTTTTTTCACTTGTTTCAAAAAAATTATACTAAAAGATGTTATTCTATATTTTTAGATGAAATGTAGGTTATTTTTAAAATATCCTTATAATCATTATTTTTTGTAATTAATTAGATTCAAACAACACACAAATCATATTAATCACAAAAATAAAAGACATAATTGTAAGATACCCTCTCCATCTCTTCAATTTTTTTTACATGTCATTTTAACTCTCAACACATATTTTAAGAAATGATGTAAAATAATGTTCTACTTCTAACACTTATAATTAATATAATAGATATGTTGTTTATATCCAAATAATTTAATCATCGAGTCAAATAATGGTTACGAGGATACTTTAGAAAAATACAAGTCACATTTTCTCTCAAAAAAGTAGGATAACATTTTAGATACAATTCTTCTTCTAATATGACATAACAAAATAAAGATAGTAACATAGTTACTTAAAATCGTGTAAAAAAATAAAATGATAAATAAAAAAACAAAAACAACAATAATGATGAAAACTAATAATTAGAGTCTGAACACCCGTGTTTTCGAGACACCAATTTTTGTAGAGCTAATTCTCTCTTAAATTATTGGACTTGAGTGTGACGGAGAACTTTGGTCATTAAAGCCTAAACCTTTTAGGTGACGTTTGATGTGAAACTTGCCACGGTACTTATAATGGGATTGTTACCATGTTTGGATGCTTGCTCTTCTTCTTGATGAAGGAACTGACGACTAAAGACGGGCAAACATGGAAAACAATATAAGTTTTGGACTGCAATTGGTTGCTTTTGAGATTAGGGAAAGAAAAGCAAGTGGTTGGTATCGGTAGACAAGACAGACGGAGCCATATGAGTAGTAACTAGGGATCTGCCGCTATGTATTTTCACCCATCATCTGCGCACACCACCCGTCGCGGGAAAAGAATTCACCATTTTTTGCAACTTTTTTTGGAGAGCAACAGTAGTTGACTAGTTAAACCAAGACTAAATCCAAAATTAACATTCTACAAGACTACAATACTATTTTGCATGTAAACACAACAGTAATAAAGTACTTCAAGGGATCTAAACATCAAGACAAATTGCACTAAGATGATCAAAACATGCATACTATGGAACAGATGGATCAAGAACAGAAGCAGAAAAACAACTACAAAAGACATGCATAAATACAAAAGAAGTTAATACCTGATGGTAAGTAGGGGTGGAACTTTAGCTTGGAGCTCGCGAGCAACTCGGGTTCGGCTCAGTTTTTAGCTCGACTCGGGTTCGGCTCGTTCACAAACGAGCCGAGTTCGAGCTGTCCCCGTAGTTCGGTTCAAAAATGAGCCGAGCCCGAGCAAGACCCTAGCTCACTCGAGCTCGACTTGGTATATATAAATATATAAAAAATCCCTCACTCACACCCCAAGTCCCAACACCTCCCTGCTGCCGCCGCCTCCATCGCCTCCGCCGCACCGCGCCTTTGCCGCCGCCTCCTCCGCCTCGCGTGCTCATGCCCCTCCGCCTCCCCTGCCGCCCCGCGCCTCCGCCGCCTCCTCCACCCCGCGCCTCTGCTGCCGCCTCCTCCGCCTCGCGTGGTCGCGCCCCTCCGCCTCCCCAGCCGCCCCGCGCCCCTCCTCCTTCCCGGCCGCCCACGGCACCTCCGTCGCCCCACGCCTCCCCCGGCCGTCCCACGGCGCCTCTGCCCTCCGTCTCCCCGGGCCACCCCGCACCCCTTCGCCGCCCCCCAACTCCTCCATCGTTGTCGACCGCACAGCGGCAACTCTGCCGCCCCGCGCCCCTGCCGTCATTGTCGGCCGCCCGACAACGCCTCCTCCGTCTCCCTTGGCCTCGAGTCTCCTCCCTCACCCCCGATGTCCCGGCACCGCGCCGCGAAGACAAGAATCTATTCTAGCTCGCGAGCTGAACTGAGCTAGCTCGCGAGTTGGACCGAGCCGAGTTCGAGCTGGCTGTTGAGCTCGGTGAGGTAACCGAGCCGAGCCGAGCCAGCTCGCAGGTTGAATGAGCTCGAGCCGAGCCAGGGCCAGCTCGCTCGAACTCGGCTCAGTTCCACCCCTAATGGTAAGTATAGTTCTTCAAAGAAGACTTCCTCACCTTTGCTTCTAGCTCACTCTAGAAAATGAGATGCTTACTAGAGAGCAAATACTTGACTAGTATATATAGAGAGGTTTTTGTATATGTGTGGGGAACTTAGTGAGCAGTTTTGTTGGAAAGCAACCTCGCCGCGTTTCTTGATCGGCCAACATGTGTGAATTGTCAAAATATCCCTCCTCAAATTAATACGTATCACACGTGTTACCGCTTGTTTGGCATATGCGATTTTTCAAAAAAAACAAAAAATCAGCTTTTGGGGCTTATATTGTCAAAGTCAAGTTAAACCGATGAACTTTAAGAGAACTTATCGGGGGGCTTCAGTTTATATGGTGTTGGGGAAAACTCTCACTCCTCCATGTCACAATCTCCCAGTGAGGACCCTAGGTCCCCAATATAGTCTTAGGCCTCTGTGCCTCAAGTCTCTAAGGGATTCCCAGTGAGGACATGGGAAAGCCCCACGTCTCTGGACTTCAAGTCACTGAGTGGTTCCCAGTGATGACCCTAGGGCTCTGGGCCTCGGATCCCTGGGAAGGTCCCAGGCCCTAAGCCCCAAGTCTCCAAATGATTTCTGATGAGGACCCTGGGGCTCTAGGCCCTTAGGCCCTGTAAGGTCCTAGGCCCCTGGGTCCAATGTCTTCAAGTGGTTTCTAGTGAGGGCCTGAGCTCTGGGCCCCTGATCCCTGGGAAGACCCCACGTCTTTGGACTCCAAGTCTCCGCGTGGTTCCCGATGATTGCCCTGAGGCTGCGGGCCCAGGGTCCTTAGAAAGGCCCCGCGCCTCTGGGTTCCAAGTCTCCGAGTGGTTCCTAATAAGAACTTTAGGGCTCCGGGCCTGGGTTCCCTGAAAGTCCAAGGCCTCGGGCCTCTGAGCCCTGGCCCCCTGCGAAGGTCCCAGGTCTCTAGGACCCAACTCTCTGAGGGGTTCCTAGGTAGAGGCCTTGTCCTCTCCAGTGGTTTCCTGAGTATGGGCCCTACCCTCTCCGAGTGGTTATGAAGTAGAGAACCTGTCATCTCCAGTGATTCCCCGGGTGTGGGTCCTACCTTCTCCAGATGTCTCTCCAAATAGAGGCCTAGCTCTCTACGGGTGGTTCTCTGGTAGAGACCCTGTCCTTTTTGTAAGATCGAGGATGCCGACTAGAGGGGGGGTGAATAGGAGGCTTTTAAAATTTCTTTTCAATTAAGCAATTTTAATCACGATAATTGTTTGAGCTAAATTATACAATGAGGCTTAAAAGCAATTTAAACAATTTGTTGCATTCAACTAAATGAACTATTCAATATGACAAGCAAGAATGGTGAATTTAGCAATTGTGTCAAGATGAATGTAAAGCAAGTATGAGATACGCAATTGACACAATATTTTTACCGAGGTCTCGGAGACTCGCCCGGTCTCCCCTACTCCTCGTTGAAGCGCTCTCTCGGAGCCTCGCTTCTATATCCACGAAGGATATCTCACTAGGGTTGCTCTTTCTCCACACCGGATAGGCGAGCACCACACCTTTCACAATCTTTTGCCGGCCTCTCCGACAAACTTCAATTGGAGAGATCTCGGCTCTCCTCCGGCACCGTCTAGGCGAAGGCGATCGCCAAGAGTAACAAGCCGGATGCGCTTTCACTTGAATCAACCACGTGCTAGAAGCTCAATGATGCAAATGATATGCTCAACACTCTAGCACTAGCAATCTAATGGAGATGAAGTGCACTAAACACTCACAAACTCTCCCTCAAGCTTTCTCTCAAATCTACTCAAGATTTGGGCTCAATTCTAGCCTCTAAATGCAATAACACAGATGCAACCCAATTGGCTAGGTTTTCAGCTGAAGAATGAAGTCTTTGAGCACCCAAAAATGAAGCCAAACACGAAGTATTTATAGCCTCAATGAAAAACTAGCCGTTTGCAAGAAATCGGGCCAAAAGTTGTACAGGCCGGACATTGTCCGGCCACTTCAGACACTGTCCGGCCAGTACAAAAATTTCAGCCGTTGCAAATGTGTCAGTGACCGTTGGGCGAAATTTGTGAAGGCCGGACGGATACCATTTGTCCGGACAAAACGTCCGGACAGATGGATATGTCTCTGTTAACTCTCGGCTCAAAAAACTTGTACAGGCCGGACAATGTCCGGCCATTTCGGACAAAGTCCGCCCATAACGGACAAATGCCCCGGACGGATGCATTTGTCTCTGTTTCAATTTTCGGCTCAAAAAATTTGTACAGGCCGGACAATGTCCGGCCATTTCGGACACTGTCCGGCCACTTCGGACAGATAGCCCCGGACGGATGCATTTGTCCGGCCACTGCACACTGACAGTAAAACATGCATAACTTTTGATCCAGAGATCCGATTGAGGTGATTTTTTGGCTTGTTGGAAAGATAACTCAGAGCTCTACAATTTTGTCAACAGGAGCAAGACCTAGAAAGGTCTAGAAACTTCTAGAAAATTCAGAAACTTTCCTGCTGTCAAAATGTCCAAGCCAAAATCATCTCAAATGCAATTTTAAAGTATTTGCACATACGGATTTGCCGTTTTCTCGCGGATGTGATTTGTGTCACTTAGCAACGACAACGACCACACAGGTCTTGACATCCGATCAAAAACAGGTGGTCGATAGGGTTTGGTCGAGCGTACGCAAGCGAGTCGAAGACTGGTACGACCAGCCCGAACTCCTACGACCACGCCCAAACCCTAAACAGAAAGCCGCCAAACAAGCGACACGACCACGACCACGTATCAACACTGATACGATCAGAACATACAAATACGACCACGACCAGCTCTAGATAAATAAACCAATTTAAACAGCTGGCGATCACGACTAAGTGCAGTTTTCAAAACATTTAATCTAATACACATGAACTACACTTAGACTCACTAGCAATGCAAGACATTAGTGCAAGATGATATGAATGCATCTGAGCTTCCGTACTAGATAGATTCAAGCTACTAGTTTCCGACCCCTCTTAATAGTACGGTCAAACTAGTAAAAAGAAACCTATCAACCCGGTCTGTCTCCAAACACCGAGACCGGTAAAACCCTAAGAAAACAATCCTTAATCTTGGATTTTACCTTAGGTGAAGTTCGACCTCGTGAAGTTCGACCGCTCGACACTCGTCATCGCAAAGCTCGATCTCGTTAAGCTTGACCACGCGAAGCTCAACATCTCGACGCCTGTCTTCGCAAAGCTCGTCCTCGCTAAGCTTGACCTTGCTCGGGATGTCTCATATTGTCTTCATCCTCTTCACGCCCTTGCTTGTTTTCATCCTGCAATCATTCTGAGACTAGAACATATACACTCAATGCGCAAACGTTAGTCTCATTTGCAGTTCGTCATTAATCACCACCAGATAAATCACTCCACACAGGAGTTCACTCAACAATTTCTTTCTTCGGTGAAATGAGAAAACCAATTTCAATTGAACAATAAATGAGTAATGGATGAATCTCACAATCATATAGATCCATATATGATACAAGAAATGCGCACACGATCCATATTACTCAAGTTATGATATCAATCAATATGGATGACTAACATCATGAGCTCTCTCTCAATCATACATAGAGATATCAAATCCAGAACACGGAGTCATCAACCTTTTGCACAGACATGGATAACTAATCATCCTGAGCTCTCCCTCAACATGTGCATCGATATCAAATCCACAACTGAAGTCATCAACCTCAAGATTTAACATATAACATCTTGATCAATCAATTAGCACAAGCTTGATGCAACCACCGAGCTCATCCTCTACATATGCATCAATATCAAACCCGCAATCGAGGAAAACATTCAATTCAGGGTTTACCGATAATCAATTCAATTTACTTGTGCTAAATCAGGATTTATATAAATTGTCATTTAATCATCAAATCTGATATCTTCAGATTAACTTTAATCATCATGGATTTATCCAAAATATCATTAATCATCAAAACCTAGATACTAAGATCTACCTAGATCCAACAATCTCCCCCTTTTTGATGATTGATGACAACACCTTTTATAATCTTAATAAATCCAAAACAGATTATTCAGCTCCCCCTCAATATATGCAATAGTATATCGGAACTGAACACAATATATAATTATATGAGTTTAGAGATAAATATGACAATTGAGCACAAGTTCAATCAAGTCATTTTCCAAAATATCAACTATCTCAATTTTCTCTAACTCAAATATCTCTTCCAAAGATTGATGTTAATGATATCAAATAATATCTCTCCCCAAATATCATTTATCATCCTCAAATATCATTTACCAATCTCAATTTACTTCTATCATCTTTCTCAGATATCAATATCAATTCTATCAAAAACCAATCTATCAAATACCAACTGTACCAATTTGATATCTATCTCTCCCCCTTTGTCAATTAACTCAACTGACTCTAATGTCTCCCAAATTCTCTCTAAATCTCTTCCCCTAAGACTTTCTCTAAAACTTATCTCTAAAACATTCTCTCTCAAATACTATCTCTCCCCCTTTGTCATCAAGCACAAAAAGGAAGTATTGAGAACTTAAATTTGGAGAAACGATATTTTCTAGGGCATGAGATTTTATATGAAATGGTTTTTATGCAAAAGCATGATTTCAAGAAGGTTTGTTTCAAGGGATTTTGAAATCACATTCAAAATATGGAGAAGATATCAAAACAATCAACATACAATGAATATATCGATGTCATTTATCTCTATGGCATTTGATCCATTTTCAATCATTCAAAGTCTTGATGCATTTAATAGTTTGATGTGAACATATCCGCTAGATGCATATTTTCCATATCATGATTGATCTCTAAATCTCTTTAAGCCACAAAGTCTCTTAGACAATGATGTCGTATATCAATATACTCTAATCAAGAGTTTTGAATCAAATTACTCAACATTTTTACGGCACTTTCAATATTTCATAAGTGGCATCAATTCGAAGGCAATTCTATAATCCAATGTTTTGTTTCATCCATAAGAATTTAAGCATAACAACCATCGGATGTACTCTTTTGATTTTTCTTGCAAATCATAGGATCCGAATCCAAATAATCAAGTAAATCTAAATAATCAAATAATCCGGATCCACTAAATGCACTGTTCATACTCTTTGGATATCAAGGATCTATCTAGGATTGCATTTCAATTACCTAAGAATGCATTTCATGGCAATCATATGACATACCTTCGGAAGATCAATTTCTAGTACATTTGCAATCACTAAATATGATGACGGGTTAAAATGCGGTAAAAGAAAGCAAAACTATCAATCAAGGATCGATAGAGTTTAGAATTGACCGCTTTTTCGTGTTTGTCCATGTCGAGATGTTCATTAGTAGGTTTGAGAGTTGTAATAGCTTCATCATCTTGCATCTCGACGCTTTTGACCGATTGCTTCACATGCTTGAATTTACTCTTGAACATCGTGTTCTTGAGTTGCTTGATTTGTCGTGCATGGAAGTGACTTTGCTCTTGGATCATCTTGCTTTCCCTAAGTATCATCTTTGAAACAAGTTCTTGACAGAGGGATTCATTAGTGGCAATGATAATAATGTCATCAATATATTTGATTCACAAGAGAATATAATGTTTCGATTGAATGTTTGATGATGATTGCTTCAAACTTCTCATTTTGAAAATCATTTGATATAAGAGAGGATTTTGAGCTTTTAAGACCACTCAATTGGAAACAATAGATTCAATCCTCAAAATTCACTTCTTTTGGCATTTAACTCAAAAAGAACATACAAATGAAGGATATGCCAAACTAAGGTTTGTCGAAACATTTTTAGGTCACAAGGTGAGAGAAAATGCATATGACCTAGTGAAAGTTCAAATTTTCACAAAAACACTCAAATCTCAAATTCATGCGAATCATGCTTCAAATTCATAAGAACCATATTTGTTTTGGATATGCAAAAACACAATCACAAGGCCTTTCCAAAATCCCATCATAGGAACAATGCCGAGTTGCAAATATAGGAAAAATGGGAGCAAAGATGTAACCAAAACAGGAAAGGAGAAGAACCAGCTAAAACTTCTGAAAGTTGTCATTTTTGCAATTTTGCTTCAACCATTGATTCAAATTCCATAAGAGGTTTGAATATCATGACATGAACTTAGTTGAATACCAATTGAATGAATTTTATTTGAAGGAGATCATGAAATCAATTTTCGAAAAGTGAGTTTTGGGTAAAAGAGTAAAACAAAAATGATTTTCATGAAAAGCTTCAATTCTTGAAGAATCTCGGATTTTTCTGAAGTTTTGGACTTAGATGAGTTTGAAATACCATTTCAAACCAAGACATGGAAGAAAGTTTAGTCCAAATAGTCAAAATCACAAAAATGCACTTTTGGGTATTTTCGGGTCGATAGCCATTTTCGGGCGACCTAGGATATGTGATAATTTGAAAACCATAGGCCTTTTGAGAATAAGTTCAATATGAACTATCTTCGGGTGAGTGAGTTCTAAATGTTTCATGTAGAAAGCTTTTATCAAAGCTCAACACATCTTGTTTTATGGAAATAAATCTTTTTAGGCCAAAACAAGATCCCGAAGACTTCAATTTTGTTCAAATTTTGTATTTTAGCTCGAAACTCTTTTGTTTCACTTTCAAAACCTTTGAAATCATATTTGAAACATATTTATGAAGGTTTTGAAGTAATTTTGAATATTTTGAAAGTTTTGAGCTAGAGATATGAAAAAGACAAAATTTGATCAGATTAAAGATTCAGATTTCAGGTTTCAGGTTTCAGAAATTTATTTTACACTTTTAAACACACCTGAAAATCTATGAAAATGACTTCCAATAATTTTGAAATAAATTGTCAAGAAAGACCAATCATAGAGGATAAAATTTTATATAGAAACATTCTTCAAATAGTCAACCAATAAAGAGATATGAAAAAGACAAATGTTGGTCAGGTTTAAAGTTTCAGATTTCAGGTTTTCAGAGATTCATTTTACACTTTTAAACGCACCTGGAAATCTATGAAAATGACTTCCAATAATTTTGAAATAAATAATCAAGAAAGACCAATCATAGAGGATAAAATTTCATATAGAAACTTTCTTCAAATAGTCAACCAATAAAGAGATATGAAAATGACAATTCAGCCCAAAACCACGAGAAAACTGAATTTTGCAGATTTCTTTTTCAATTTGTGAAAAGTGTCAATTTTGCTCAAATCAAGTCCAATTGGAATGAAAATTTGCAGGAATGAATTTCAATGCATCAAAAACATTTTCCAAAAAGAATTTTCCAAAAAGGATTTTTTAATTGAGAGTTATGGTCAAATGAACCTTGTGTTAAGCAAAAAGGTTGAAAATCGATAAACTTTTGCAAATTGAGTTCAAATTTGATTTTCATTGGATTTTTGACATGAAAGGGCTTACATGAGTTAAACATATCATTTTAAACCAACACTCGCAAATATGGACCATCAAAATAGCTAAACTCATGTTTTGCATATTTAGGGTATTTCGTGTCAATTCAAGTTTTTCGGTGAGATTCAAATACCCATAACTTTCAAATGAGAACTCTTTTGAGAAAGTTTTCAATTTCAAAATTCTTCGGATTAAGAGTATCTAGGAGTTTTGTAAAGCAAGTTTTTGCAAATTCCAAATAGATTGTGATTTGCGTTTGAAAACGATTTTGTTGAAAAACAAGATACTCGAAGATCCTTTTGAGGCTAATTTTCAATAGAAATACTTTTTAACATCATTTCTTCATCCAAAGCCTCTAAAAACCTTTTAAATACGTTTTGAAGACCATTTAGATAGAAAATGACGATTTTGGGCCTTTTGAATGGAAATTTGCCATTTTGACCAAATGAGCTCATTTTAAAACTTATAATTGTAATTTTAAAATATTTCACATAAAGGGTTGTGATGAGCAACGGAAGCATTTTAAATTACAACCCTTAGAGATGCAACAATGTAAGATTTAAATTTTCATTCTTTTGCAAAATTTGCCATATGGATTAAAACAACAAAGAATAAAGGAGAAGATGCAATGCAAATGTTTTTATTAAACACATCAAAAAGATTTAAGCTCTTTTTGGTACCCAAACCATACGAGGCCCTCTAGCCTTGTCGCATAGGTCTTTTGGTACCCAAATTGCTTTATCTTTAGGTTTTTGAAAATGACAATGAATAGGTTTTGCAATTAAACCCTTTTTAGAGTAAGAAATCAAATAAGAGCCAAAAGAACCAATTTCAAAAACATTAGATGCACACTTATACGAATGTTGCCCTTTTAAGTGATATGATAAACATGAAGTAAGAGAGGGCTTTTTGAATGAGTTTGTATGAGTGTGATAAACTATATAATGCCTCTTACTAGTTGAGTATGCATGATTTAATTTTCCCTTTCTAAATGATTTTCTATGATCTAAAGGGAGTTTAGTAAGCATAGCACTCCTCATATGACATCTAGTAAGGTTATTGCCCAATCTATTTACTATAGTCTTTAGTTCATCATTTTCAATTTTACGTTCTTGAGATGATTCCGTGTTAATACATGACTTATGATAGGAACATGACAGCATCTCATCACTAGTTGATGAACAAGAAGGCATAGCACAAAAATCACTAGATGAGTTAGGCATATCAAAAGTAGAACCACTAGTACTATCACCATGGCATAAAGATGTATCACTAGATGAATCATGGTATGAGTTACTAGTATCATCCGTACAAGCATGTGAATCTATAAATGAATTATTTGACAACTTATCACATGAAGTACTAGTGTTCACAAAGCTAGCATTTGAATTTAACCATGAATTAACCAATGAATTGTTGCTAGCATGTGAAGTAGAAGTGTGTGACTCTAGAGATGGATCAATAGGGGAGTCACAAGAAACTCTAACATCTAATACACATGTTGAGCTAATAGAATTCTTGGCAAGCAAGGAGTCATAAGAATTTTTCAATTCTTGATGCTTTACTTTCAAAGATGAGTAATCATTCCTTAAAGTGCTAAGATTTTTAGTCATATTGCCAAGTAAGCCTTTTAACTCTATAATTATATCCACGAGCTCATTATTAGAGAGGTTAGAATTTGATACCGTCGAGTTGGATGCCGAAGGGCATATAGAATTGTCTTGAGATGAAGATTCCGACTTTGACCCTTTCTTTCTACCTTTTCTTGAGCTCTTCTTGCTTGGTTTCGCCTTAGTAGTGCTAGGGCAAACCTCATCGTTTACGTCCTTGAGCTCGCTCGAAGATTCTTGATCCTCCGCATTTAAATCATTGTCTTCAATATGCTCGGAGGTGGAACACATGTCCTTTTCTTGGGACATTGCCTCATTTGACATAAGCATCTCAATGAGCTCTCTCGGTGAAGTGTTGGAAAGATCACCGTTCGCAAGAGTAGTAGTGAAGTCATTATAGTGATCCTCCGGCAACACCTGGAGTAATTTCCTGCAAATGTCTAGATCGGAAATATTAGCACCAAGGGCTTTGAGCTCATTTGTGATGTTGATCAAGCGATCATATGTGGTGGAGAGTGTATCATGCTCCAACATCACAAATGCCTCATAGTCCCGCAATAATAAGCGCATCTTAGCATGTGCAAAGCTAGATGTGCCCACAAATAAGGACTCAAGAGTGATCCAAACATTGTGAGCGGTCGAACACTCACTCACTAGTTCGAGCACATCATGACTAAGTGAATCAAGAAGCACATTTTTAGCTTTTGTATATAATAGAAGAGTATGTTTATCCGAAGATAATGAGTTATCCATGCCCTTTTTCACTAATCTCCATAATTTCAAGTTTATTGCCTCAAGATGAGTACTCATCATAATTTTCCAACGTGTATAATTTGAGCCATCAAATTTAGGAGCAATCAATCCAAATTTCTCTAGCGAATTCATCCTTTCTCTCTAGCGGTTAAGCCGATAAATGAGAGACCTTGCTCTGATACCAATTGTAAGATCGAGGATGCCGACTAGAGGGTTGGTGAATAGGAGGCTTTTAAAATTTCTTTTCAATTAAGCAATTTTAATCACGATAATTGTTTGAGCTAAATTATACAATGAGGCTTAAAAGCAATTTAAACAATTTGTTGCATTCAACTAAATGAACTATTCAATATGACAAGCAAGAATGGTGAATTTAGCAATTGTGTCAAGATGAATGTAAAGCAAGTATGAGATACGCAATTGACACAATATTTTTACCGAGGTCTCGGAGACTCGCCCGGTCTCCCCTACTCCTCGTTGAAGCGCTCTCTCGGAGCCTCGCTTCTATATCCACGAAGGATATCTCACTAGGGTTGCTCTTTCTCCACACCGGATAGGCGAGCACCACACCTTTCACAATCTTTTGCCGGCCTCTCCGACAAACTTCAATTGGAGAGATCTCGGCTCTCCTCCGGCACCGTCTAGGCGAAGGCGATCGCCAAGAGTAACAAGCCGGATGCGCTTTCACTTGAATCAACCACGTGCTAGAAGCTCAATGATGCAAATGATATGCTCAACACTCTAGCACTAGCAATCTAATGGAGATGAAGTGCACTAAACACTCACAAACTCTCCCTCAAGCTTTCTCTCAAATCTACTCAAGATTTGGGCTCAATTCTAGCCTCTAAATGCAATAACACAGATGCAACCCAATTGGCTAGGTTTTCAGCTGAAGAATGAAGTCTTTGAGCACCCAAAAATGAAGCCAAACACGAAGTATTTATAGCCTCAATGAAAAACTAGCCGTTTGCAAGAAATCGGGCCAAAAGTTGTACAGGCCGGACATTGTCCGGCCACTTCAGACACTGTCCGGCCAGTACAAAAATTTCAGCCGTTGCAAATGTGTCAGTGACCGTTGGGCGAAATTTGTGAAGGCCGGACGGATACCATTTGTCCGGACAAAACGTCCGGACAGATGGATATGTCTCTGTTAACTCTCGGCTCAAAAAACTTGTACAGGCCGGACAATGTCCGGCCATTTCGGACAAAGTCCACCCATAACGGACAAATGCCCCGGACGGATGCATTTGTCTCTGTTTCAATTTTCGGCTCAAAAAATTTGTACAGGCCGGACAATGTCCGGCCATTTCGGACACTGTCCGGCCACTTCGGACAGATAGCCCCGGACGGATGCATTTGTCCGGCCACTGCACACTGACAGTAAAACATGCATAACTTTTGATCCAGAGATCCGATTGAGGTGATTTTTGGCTTGTTGGAAAGATAACTCAGAGCTCTACAATTTTGTCAACAGGAGCAAGACCTAGAAAGGTCTAGAAACTTCTAGAAAATTCAGAAACTTTCCTGCTGTCAAAATGTCCAAGCCAAAATCATCTCAAATGCAATTTTAAAGTATTTGCACATACGGATTTGCCGTTTTCTCGCGGATGTGATTTGTGTCACTTAGCAACGACCACGACCACACAGGTCTTGACATCCGATCGAAAACAGGTGGTCGATAGGGTTTGGTCGAGCGTACGCAAGCGAGTCGAAGACTGGTACGACCAGCCCGAACTCCTACGACCACGCCCAAACCCTAAACAGAAAGCCGCCAAACAAGCGACACGACCACGACCACGTATCAACACTGATACGATCAGAACATACAAATACGACCACGACCAGCTCTAGATAAATAAACCAATTTAAACAGCTGGCGATCACGACTAAGTGCAGTTTTCAAAACATTTAATCTAATACACATGAACTACACTTAGACTCACTAGCAATGCAAGACATTAGTGCAAGATGATATGAATGCATCTGAGCTTCCGTACTAGATAGATTCAAGCTACTAGTTTCCGACCCCTCTTAATAGTACGGTCAAACTAGTAAAAAGAAACCTATCAACCCGGTCTGTCTTCAAACACCGAGACCGGTAAAACCCTAAGAAAACAATCCTTAATCTTGGATTTTACCTTAGGTGAAGTTCGACCTCGTGAAGTTCGACCGCTCGACACTCGTCATCGCAAAGCTCGATCTCGTTAAGCTTGACCACGCGAAGCTCAACATCTCGACGCCTGTCTTCGCAAAGCTCGTCCTCGCTAAGCTTGACCTTGCTCGGGATGTCTCATATTGTCTTCATCCTCTTCACGCCCTTGCTTGTTTTCATCCTGCAATCATTCTGAGACTAGAACATATACACTCAATGCGCAAACGTTAGTCTCATTTGCAGTTCGTCATTAATCACCACCAGATAAATCACTCCACACAGGAGTTCACTCAACAATTTCTTTCTTCGGTGAAATGACAAAACCAATTTCAATTGAACAATAAATGAGTAATGGATGAATCTCACAATCATATAGATCCATATATGATACAAGAAATGCGCACACGATCCATACTACTCAAGTTATGATATCAATCAATATGGATGACTAACATCATGAGCTCTCTCTCAATCATACATAGAGATATCAAATCCAGAACACGGAGTCATCAACCTTTTGCACAGACATGGATAACTAATCATCCTGAGCTCTCCCTCAACATGTGCATCGATATCAAATCCACAACTGAAGTCATCAACCTCAAGATTTAACATATAACATCTTGATCAATCAATTAGCACAAGCTTGATGCAACCACCGAGCTCATCCTCTACATATGCATCAATATCAAACCCGCAATCGAGGAAAACATTCAATTCAGGGTTTACCGATAATCAATTCAATTTACTTGTGCTAAATCAGGATTTATATAAATTGTCATTTAATCATCAAATCTGATATCTTCAGATTAACTTTAATCATCATGGATTTATCCAAAATATCATTAATCATCAAAACCTAGATACTAAGATCTACCTAGATCCAACACTTTTTGGTGGTTCCCTGGGTGCAGGCCCTGCCCTCTCCGAATGTCTCCCCGGATTGTGGCCTTGCTCTCTCCGGGTGGTTCCTTGGGTAGGGGCCTTGCCTTCTTAGGATGTCTCACCGGATAGAGGCCCTACTCTCTCTGGGTGGTTTCCCGGGTAGAGACCTTGCCCTATACAGATGTCTCCCCGGATAGAGGTCTGGCCCTCTTCGGATGGTTCATCGGACAGAGGCCCCGCCCTCTCCGGGTCTCGTTACTTGGGAATGGAATAGAGTTGCTCCCGGAAGACCCCTTTCACTGTGTTCCTTGAGAATTGAAGCGGCTATGTGTCAAAGATCCGGACCTCATGCCCAGCAAGAGGACCATTACACTCTCAATCTGACGGTCCCAGTTAGAGTAGTTTAGTAATTTGTGTCTTTTAAGGTCTATATACACCATTTACCCCCTCTTGTAAAGACAACACTCTTATTTTGTATCTAATACACACAAAGCAATAGGTGCGTCAGGGAGCCCATTCCCCACGAGAGAGCCTCCCCAGCCAGGTAACACCGGGGGCACATCGACAAGACTAGGGTCCTCACTGGGACTTGAACATGTATAAATCCTTTGTGTCACTCTTTGTGATTGCACAACGTGGGGTGACCCGTCGCAAGGTCAACTCACATCACCTTACGCGTGTTCCGTGTCATCAAACATGCCATAGGGTTCGTAACACCATGACAATTGGTGCCATCCATGGGGACCCGTGACAATTCGCCATGGCTCTTCCAAGAAGAACGATGAACTTGTTCTTTCTCTCTAGCGACGCCGGCCCTAGCACCACGCACAAGCTGCGCAAGGTACCATCGCCCCAGTGTGCCCTCCCGAGAACTCCCAGGGGGAAGGGGCGCCTCTGAAAGACCAGGATAGCAAACTGAGAGGGGAGTGAATTGGTTTTGCAAAATAAATTCCCAAGAAGCAAGCAAAAAAAACAACAAAATGTATGAAGATGCTATCGGTGCTCAGATATCTCAAATATAGCTATCCCCAATCATAGCAACACCTCTCTTGATATCCAAAAATCTCAATAAAAAAATAAACAAGAAATAAGAAACAATCAACTGCAAATATTTAAACAACCAATTGGAAGTATTTAAACAATCAATTACGAGTATTTAAATTGCGAGTATTTAAACAACCAATTGCAATTATTTAAATTGTGAGTATTTAAACAACCAATCGCGAGTATTTAAATTGTGAATATTTAAACAATCAATTGCGAGTATTTAAACAATCAAGAAAGAGAGAGAAGATTTAACGTCTTATAAAATATTCAAGAACCAATAAAAGGGTCAAGAATACAAAAGCTTTAAAGACTAAACACAATAGTCAAAAGCTCTTCTCCACAACCAATGTGGGACTAAACTAACAGCTGTTGATGTTTGGGCCCAAAGCCCAATTCAGTCCAACTCTCAACAATCATTTTTACAATTTTCGGATTTATAATTTCTGGAATTACAGCATTTTCTGAATAGCAGACACTAAAACAGTCATAACTTCATCATCCGAACTCTGATTTTGATGTTCTTAGATTTGTTAGAAAGCTAACTTCGAGCTATACAATTTTTCTGTTAACAATTTTCTGAGATTAAGTTTTGATCAGTGCATAATAATCTCTTAAGTAGAGCCCTTTTGCAAAACCTTCCATACGGAGTCCGCAGACCGTCTCGATGACTTTCTCAGGTATTGTGAGTACCACCTGTGCTTGCTATGATGTCTCCACGTCTCCACCTTAATAAAAAATGGCTCGTCTCCAACTGGGAAGTCTCTCCCATTCGACCGACAACCTCCACACTTCTACCAGTTCGAGTCACTTCGTACATCTTGGTGCAACACCGCTCTAGGTACTTGGTGTAGCAACGTCCAGCATCTTCGCAAGTCTCTAGTGCCTCCGATATATCTCAAACCCATCGAGTCTCCAACTCGTCCATGAGCACCACTCTGATGGTCTAACCTTTGTCGCGAACACACTATAACTTCGGAATACCTAAAACTTGCATCACAACCAAAAGAACCCATGACATATCACAGTGTTCACACATAATGACAACATAAATGAACACAGAAAAATGTATCCAATTCAAAGTATTGTCAAATCACAAATCACACAAGTTTAGGCAATCACATGGGTTTACAATCTCCCTCTTGATGAGTGATTTGATAACATTTGAAATGAACAAATTTGAATTTTGAATATAAGAAATGAAGCTTGAAAAACATGGTCCAAAATATAGAACAAGAATAAATATACATGACCATGAGGATGATGCACAAGGGTGAGGAAATGAATGGACACAAGCAAACTCCCCCTCAACCCAAAAAGCATCTAAGATATTTCAATTTTTTCAAATTATTAAACTTTGAATACTCATTTTCTCCCCTTTTGTCAAATTAATCATCGAGGAAACGGTCTCTCCCTTGTAGATTATACATGAAGTTTAAAAGGGGTATGAAGCACTGTTTTTGTATTTTTGAAAGTTTCTTTGGTGAAAAACAAAAAACAACAGGTTTGCAAAATATGCCCTTAAACATGAAATTAAGCGTTAAAAACTTAAAACAATGCAAAGTGACCACAACTAGAGATGGCAAGATAGTAGATGAGTGAAATGAACTAAAATATTCTTGCAAAAATCACTAAATAGCTAGAATAAGCAAAATCAGGGCAATCCAAGCAATCACATGGGAAATGCACATTTTGATGTTCAAAATCGCTAATTTTCCACAAAGACACATACAAAGACCATGTGGAGAGAGAAATACATTACTGACGCTAGGAATCAATGCAAACATGTGTCCTATGCTCCAAGTCCAAAATGGAACAAAATTCTTTGACTCAATTTGATTAAAATGCACATTTAAGAGATTATTTTAGCTCATTGCGGATTCGATGCCGCTTATTGAAATTGCATGTGGTTGAGACCACTTATTTGCTAAGAAAAGACTATTTTGAGCTTTCCAAACATGAGTAGCTTTCATCGACGTGAGCAGCGTAGATTTGCGGTCTAGGTGCTCGGTTTAATCAACTAACTCAAGGGCTCAAAATTGGACTAGAGAGCACAAGACTACATGAAAGCATAGGAATCAAAACAAAAGTTGCATATTTCAATTACATGGTGGAAGGCATGTGCAAAGAGGAATTTCAGCTTAATTGAAACAAGAAAATGCAGATTTCTAGAGGGGAAGCTGATCTGACCAATTCCAGGGAGGTTCGATCACATGTTAGAGCTGTATTTTGACTGCCTCTGACAGTGATCACGCCTTTTGGTCCTGGCATCTTGACGCATTGATAAGCATAATGCGTTGCCGCCATGAACTTGATGAGAGAGGGCCTACCTGGATTTGGTCAGATACGCTGAATCAAAATCAATTACATCAAAAGTAATTAATTCTGTTCGAAAGTTCTCTGGTCCCCGAGTGTCATGGGCAGTACAATCTAGCCGATATGCATCATCGAAGGTCCAGGTATTATCCCGAAGAATGGGTGAACCACGTGTTTAATCTTTGAATGAGGTATTTGCATCTCGTCAAGTGTTTTTGCAAAAAGTAGGTCGAGAGAACTTCCTCCATCGACCAATACTCTTCCCACTTTAGCATTGTTAATGATAGGGAAATGACCAGAGGGAGGCGCCGTGGTTGCGATAGTCCCTTAGGGCAATCATCCCGGCTGAAGGTCAAGGAAGTCTCCGACCAGGGGGGGAGGCTCTCCAGGGGGGGCTTCAATATTATTTACCTCTCGGTAAACAGACTTAAAGTGACGCTTAGAGAAATAAGATGAAGAACCACCAAATATGATATTAACATTATTATTTGGTACCTGGTACGGCATGTCCTCATCTCCATCAGTGTCCTTAATCCCACAAGATTGTCCCTATTCATGTATAGTTGGCATAGGTGCTTTACCTTGGTAGAAGTCATCCATGCGCTTCAACTAGTTGTGACAATTCTGGAGGTCATGTCCTGGGATGTTGTGCAATAGACACCATTTCTTTCCTCCCTGCGGGTTAGTCGATTGTTCTGTATGGTCGTTGCTGCGACCATCAGAAGGAGATTTATTATGTTTAAATGAAATTTTTTTACCTTTTACCTGTGGTTGTTTTTCCATGATTGCAACCTCTCGGAATTGGTTTGCTCCATTCTTTTTGGACTTCTTTGATTTTCCGCCCGTAGATGATTTAGACTTTTTGGTCGAATCATCCTTCTTCTTGGACTTGAGACCAGGTTGACGAGGTAAATTACCCTTGTCCACCATTCTATTCCACTCCACAGCCTCACCGCGTCAGAATATCGATCAGCCACATCGAAAAGTTCTAACACTGATCGTGGTGGATGGATACTTAAATCTAATGAGGATTGTTAGCTATGCTTAGACTCCCATGGTTGCGCATACACCTCCATAGTCATGCATAACATTCCATGGTCGCAAGTACCTTTCTATGGTAACAGAAGACTTAAGAAAGAGATACTGGGTAATTCAAAGATGTTCCAAACATAGCCCAGCAATCATATTTATTTCTTGCAAATTATAATGAAGCTCTATAGATCCCAAAATACTTAGTATCATAAAGATCCATAATCCCGTACTGTATCTACGAAACACCATGGTAGTAGAGACATCTCCCTCTGACCAGACCCTCTAGCAGATACAAAGCCTAGTATCCTTACAATGGTCGCAGAGGTATGCAATCATTCTTTATCATAATTGTACCTTGATCCTCATAATTATCCCTGAGATAATTATAAGTCCCTAACAAGGTAACTGTCGAAGTAGACTTAAATGGTAAGACAGTTCCACGACACCAAGTCAGAGCTACCCAACTGCCACGTAACCATGATCTGCGGCAACTACCACGTACCCATGACCATAGCTGCCACGATGAGGCGGTTATAGATAGTCGTGGGACGTGCCTTCAGCAGGGTAATCGACAATCTCTTCAGCAAGTATAAAAAGATCTTTAAGGAAAGGATCAAGGGGGACGATAAACAATAGAGAAGATTAGACATAGCCAAATAGAATTGCCTTGCACACTAACTTTGTAACGATCTCTCTGTAATTCTTTTTCCACATAAACAAATACACAGGAAGTAGGGTCATTAGTCAGCTACGAGGGCCTGAACCTGGATAAATTCCCATGTCTTTGATTCGTAGATACTTTGAATACCTTGGCACTTGTCTGATTGGCTCCCTTCATAACCTATCTCATTCTTGCATAAGTTTGACAGGAGGAACCCAGGATTCCAATCGTCGATAGCTGGCACCCACCGTGGGGCATTGAAGATATTTTCACCTAGGTTCATCGTATTCATGGATCCTTTCCCTTGCCTGCATGATTTTGAGAACGAATTCGATTTCGAGGATCATGTAGATGCAATGGATGTAGATAGCGCCCCATCAATGGCAATGAAACTACCCTCGAGATTTCTCCTGAGGAAGCATCGACATAGATTCCAATCACATCTGTTGATAAGGAATCAGATAAGGCAATTCGCTTACCCTCTGTGAGTTTTACCACATCCGAGAGTGAGTATGTGCCACAGCCTATTACCCTAGATGATACGAGAGATGATGATCTTGACTTCCGCCTGGAGAATTTTTCTCCGGAGAACTTAAAATCTCTCTTCGATTTTGAGTTCGACTCAGACAAAGATGAGATGCTTTCTTTGTCTGCGAATTCAATTCCGAGGGAAGTCGCCACAATTTCTGAGGAAAACCCCGAGCAACGTGTTGCTAGGGAAGAACAAGAGTGCAAACAGGTGGAAGACAACGCGCGAAAGTGTGAGAGACCGAGGTCTGCAAGGTCTCAGAGGATTTCGTACGACTTGCGCCAACCTACCATTATACTGCTATTCGTGACCTTGGTTTGGGAGCGTCTCGACAACCACATCTAGGTGGTTGCAGGCGTGAGTACACTCCAATCTCGTCTCCAGATTACTCCCCATCGGTTGAGGCGACCACGTTGGAAACTCCACCAGCGCCTAGGAGGAATGTAGAAGGTCGTATCCGGAGAATTTCATATGCACTTCGCAATCCTCCCTCCAGTCTAGCAAACGACGATGGGATTATATTTGCAATGGTACTTGCGGATAACCTTGATGAAGTTGCCTTGGATATTACTCCCAACAGTATCATTGTGTTCAACGACCAAAGGGCAAGATGGTTCCTGTCAAAGCCACAAGAGACGTAACCACGCATATACCCGACATGACAAGGCTCGGCGAACTGGCATTTCCTGCGACCACAATCACGTACCAGTACACTCACGTTTGGGGCCACGTCGTGAGCTTCCACAAGCCGATTCCTTCCGCAACCACGATGAGAGTTGCTGATCCGTTTGAGACATAGCCTTGGTTTTTGCACTAGGCTCGCCCAGATTCTAATATGCGGAATAACGGGATCCTACTCGGAATTACTGAAACCCAAAGTAATTGCACAACTCTTTATTTCAAAGAGGGCTTTACACGTCGAATGTTAGACACACTTGCCTACGTCAAAGGAACTATAAGCTGGATATATGATCCAAAGCTGTAATATTGTTCGATGATCCAAACTAGACATATTACAAGGTATTTATAGTCCAATCGTATGAGTAAGTATCAGACTCAATAACCTAAACGTATTAGACTTATATAACTAACTAATCCTAAACGGATAAGCTTAGCTATATATATTCAGATCGGATTACAATTCCGAACAGGGAACAAATTCCTTTTCATGGTCGCGAACCAATCCATGGTCGCGAAACCTTTCTGAACATGGTTAAGGTCGCAAAGCCGTATACGATCAGGACTTGAAGATCCTTCCGGATCATGACTCCCTTGTTGAGAAGGAGCCAACCCCTGTTGCGACCTCTTGATCAAACTGGAGATGTGGAAATTGGGCTTGTCCAAGTTCTCTGGTGTACCACTTTGCCGTACATACTAGTTGATCTTTCCGACTGATTCGAAAAGTCTCCTTTGTGCTACTGCGGGTGGTAGTCACCTTCTTCTCTAGAATTACATCTTCACGTAGAGGTTCGTCTCGTTGATAGACCAAGTCTTCAACATATGGTACTATAGTATCTTCACCTTTAAGTCTCTCCTTACTCAGATGTAACCATACCATATCACCTTCTTGAAATTGCGCATCAACTCGGTACCAATCATGTCGCCCCTTGTACTTGAGTTGAGCTTTCATCAAGTTCTGTTCAACTTCTCGATGGAGTCGTTGAATACCTTCCAGGAACTTTTGTGCTCGATCCTGATCAAATGCTTTCTTGCTGTTCTGTGCTGAGGTAGGGATCACAAACTCCATGTTGAATGGACTCTGTGGTAGAAATCCTAAATAGACCTCAAACGGCGACTTTCCAGTCGAACCATGCGCTGCTCGATTAAAAGCAAACTGTAGGTACGGTATGCTTTCATCCCAGGTCTTTGGGTGCTTCGAGTTATATCCTCTCAAAAGATGAACGACTGTGCGATTCACCACCTCGGTTTGACCATCCGTTTGCGGATGAAAAGCAGTACTCCTCTTTAGCTTGGTGTCCATCATCGTTTAAAGCGATCGCCAAAAGTGACTAAGGAACTGGGTATCGCGATCAGACACAATAGAAGTCGGCAGTCCGAAGTGTGTCCAAACGTGTTGAAAGAATACCCGAGCTGCTTCTTCTCCCGTGATAGTCTTTTGACAAGGTATAAGAATAATCATTTTGGAGAACCGATCAATAACCACGAATAGATAGTCGTTGCCACGTTGGGTCTTTAGGCAATCCTCCCAAGAAATCCATGGATATGCTCTCCCATGGTCGCGATGGAACTGGCAAAGGAGTGTACAAACCTAATTTTTGGTTTGCCGGTTTTGAGATGCTGCAGAGACCACAACCTCGAACAAAACTAGCCACATCTTGCTGCATACGCGGCCAGAACACATGTCGGTGAAGATTTTGCAACGTCTTTGTAACCCCAAAGTGACCAGCTACCTTCGATGTGTGCGCTTCTCGCAACCATTGAATTCGAGGTGCTCCATGAGGTATGCAAAGTAAATTGCCCTTGTACAAGAGTCCTTCTTGACGAACGAACTCCGTAGGTTTCCCTGTTTCGAGCTCAGTCAATGTTATTTGAAAATCAGGGTCTACACAGTACATAGTGGCATAGTCATCATGACATAAGGGCTCGATCTGCATGAACGCTGATAAACAGAGGGTCATAACTGGTGGTCGTGACAGCATATCTGCCAGTTTGTTGTGTACGCCCTTCTTGTACTTAATCACCAGATTAAACTGCTGTAGATACGACATCCACTTCATGTGCCGAGCTTGCTGTAGCTTGGACTGAGTTTGCAAATATTGCAACGATTGATGGTTGGTGTGGACCATAGTTTCTTTACCCAAGAGATAACACTACCAATGTTTCATGGCCTGATGCAGTGCGCATAACTCCTTATCATAAGTCGGGTAGTTCTTCTGAGCTCCCTGGAATAACTCAGAGTGATATGCCACTGGTCGACCTTCTTGCATGAGCACTGCGCCCATCGTATAACCTGAGGTATTGGTTTCTAGCTCGAATGGTTTCTGGAGATTCAGCAAAGCTAACACAGGCGCCTTGCTGATCTTCCTTTTCAACAAGAGAAACGTGTCCTCATGTTTCCTGTCCACTCGAACTTCTGATCGATCCTGGTTAATGCATGCAATGGAGAAGCCACAATCGAGAAGTGTCGGATAAACTTCTGAAGATATTGGCATGCTCCCACAAAACTACGCACGTCCGTAACTGTTCACGGTCGCAGCCACTCGCGAATCACTTTTACCTTATCCGAGTCGATTTGTAACGTACCGTTGCCGACCATGAATCCTAGGTAAAGTAGAGTTCACTGGCTGAACTCGCACTTCTTACGGTTGAGGCGAAGTCGATGTTGCCGAAGCTATTCGAACACCTTTTCGACATGAATGAGGTGCTCATCCCACGAACGACTATAAACCAATATGTCGTTGAGGTAAACGATCACAAAGTCATCGATGAACTGTCTCAATACGTCATTCATAAGACGCATGAAAGTTGCCAGGGCATTGCAAAGGTCAAATGGCATGACCAGCCATTCGAACAGACCTTGTCGTGTTTTGAACGCGGTCTTCTACGTATCCTCCTCGTGGATACTGACTTGATGATATTCTGACTTAAGATCCAATTTGGAGAAGACAACGGCATGCTTCAATTAGTCTAGCAGGTCGTCAATACGAGGAAGGGGGTAGCGGTTCTTGATGGTGATCTTGTTCAGTGCTCGGTAGTCGATCCACATACGCCAAGTCCCATCTTTCTTTGGCACTAACACCACAGGAGATCCACAAGGTGAACTACTCGGTTGAATGACACCATTGTTCAATAACTCACCAAGTTGTCTCTTGATCTCTTCATTCTCCAATATGGAGTTGTGATACATACTCAGATTGGGCAGTGTCTGATCCGGGAGGATCTCCAAGTCCTGATCGCATACGGCTTCGCGACCAAGTCCTGATCGCATACGGCTTCGCGACTAAGTCCTGATCGCATACGGCTTCGCGACCTTAACCGTGTTCGGAAAGGATTCGCGACCTGGATGAGTCCGCGACCATGGATTGGTTCACGACCAGGAAAAGGAATTCGTTCCCTGTTCGGAATTGTAATCCGATCCGAATGTGTATAACTAAGCTTATCTGTTTAGGATTAGTTATATGAGTCTAATACGTTTAGGTCTCTAAGTCTGATACGTACTCATACGATTGGACTATAAATACCTTGTAATAGGTCTAGTTTAGATCATCGAACTCAATCGAAGAGTCATAGAACTTATTTGAGTTTTAGACACTTATAGTTCCTTCGACGTAGACAAGTGTGTCTAACGTTCGACGTGTAAAGCCCTCTTTGAAATAAAGAGTTGTGCAATTACTTTGGGTTTCGGTATTTCCGAGTAAGATCCCGTTATTCCGCATATTAGAATCTGGGCGAGCCTAGTGCGAAAACCAAGACTAGGTCTCAAACGGATCAAGTTGGTATCAGAGCAACTTTCCTATCCTGTGGATGGTGAAGACTCGCCAGGGTTACAAAACTTCCGGCGAAATTCTAAGCGATCAATTGACGGTTCCTACAGCCGCGTCTCCGACAATGTCTGATGATACCTCCGTTCAAGCTAACCTAGCCGAACAAGTGACTAAACTCTCCACCGACATGGAAACCGTGCTTGCTTGGATTAAGCAGCAGGCCATGATTGTACCTCCTGAAGTAGGGAAGGTTATGGGTGAGAAGACTGGTGAAGACTTGCGCAGGGCAGACGAAGATGAAGACGAAGGCGACCATAAGACCGACGACCTCACCAACACCTCCTTAGCTGTCGGATCTTTTAAAGTCGATGCTAAGATTGATATACCCATATATGATGGGGTGATCGATGCCGAGAAGCTGGATTCTTGGATCGACCAACTTGAGACCTACTTTGACCTTAAAGGGTTCAGTAGCGCTCAAAAGGTCAAATTTGCGCCTTTGAAGATGAATGACCACGCCAAGACATGGTGGAAGGCCCTTGTCGCCAGTGGTGAAGCTGAAGACCTTGCGTGGGGTCAATTCAAACGACTTCTGCGACAAGAATTCTATCCGATGGGTTACCTTGAGGAGAGATGGGAGCGTTGGCACAGATTGTACCAACGGCGCGACCAGACCGTCCAAGACTATACGACAGAGTTTCGGCGACAAGCAATGGTCATTGGCATCTCACTATCCGCCCCTCAGGTATTTCGGAAGTACACATCTGGACTTCAGAAATCGATCAGTACTGAGCTAAGTCTGTTCGGTGTCCAAGACATTGCGACCGCGAGCACAACTGCTATGGCGATCGAGAAGAAGAACAAATCCCGCAGCGACAAAAACACGAAGGAAAGTGCGACCTCAACAAAGAAAAAGCCGAGTCCGAAGAAAAACGCTTCAAAATCGGGCACGGGTGCCTTTTGTGAACATTGTCAAGTCGCGGGGCATACCAAGGACAAATGTTACAAGCTTCATCCTGAACTTCGACCAAAGAAAAATAGACCAGGGAAAAGAACAGCCACGGCTACTGCGACTTCACCCGACGAAGAAGTTGTCCGAGTGAATTCGGTTAATGAAGCGGATACGACCTTGTCTCTGATGGCAATGCCGAAGAAGAAGGGTTCCGATCCACCGAACGATCATCACCCAACGGAGGACTTGTTCACCATCAACATCCAAGTGAAGCACGAAGTGGTCGCAGCGATATTCGATCCAGGAAGTCAGAAGAATCTAGTCTCCGCTGGACTGGTTCGGCGACTTGGTTTGAAGACAACCATACACCCGCGACCATACCCGCTGGGTTGGTTTATATCCGACGTGAACCAACAGATTACGAGTCAGTGTGTGTTGAAATTTGCGATCTCTGCACGATATATCGATGAGGTGCAATGCGATGTTGTCCATATCAATATCTGTCAGGTGATCTTTGGGAGTCCGTATCTGTATGACCGAGACGCTCACTTCCATTGGCGAGCGCAAGAGTACGACCTCACCAAAGACGGAGTTAAGTTCGTGATCAGTAGAGACCTACACGTCAACACTTCAAACTTGATTACCGCAAATCAAGCCAAACGAATTGTTAATGCATGTCACAAGTATGTGCTTGTCATGATTCGAACCATTGGTTAAGGTGAGGGTACTCGACCAGCATTGTCGTTGGCGTGCCAAGAAGATTCTGGTCGTTTGTCGGGACTACTGGAGAGATACAGTGATTTGTTCGAGACTACCCAGGGTTGTCCACCGAAACGTCCAGTCGAGCACGAAATTCAGCTTGTGTCCGATGCGACACTACCCAATCTAAGTATGTATCGCAACTCAGTATTGGAGAATGAAGAGATCAAAAGACAACTTGGTGAGTTGCTGAACGATGGTGTCATTCAACCAAATAGTTCACCTTGTGGATCTCCTGTGGTGTTAGTACCAAAGAAAGATGGGACTTGGCGTATGTGCATCGACTATCGAGCCCTAAACAAGATCACCATCAAGAACCGGTACCCCCTTCCCCGTATTGACGACCTGTTAGACCAATTGAAGCATGCTATTGTCTTCTCCAAATTGGATCTTAAGTCAGGATATCATCAAGTCAGCATCCGAGAGGAGGATACGTGGAAGACCGCGTTCAAAACACGACAAGGTCTGTTCGAATGGCTGGTCATGCCGTTTGGTCTCTGCAACGCCCCTGCAACTTTCATGCGTCTTATGAATGACGTTTTGAGACCGTTCATCGACGACTTTGTCATCGTTTACCTCGACGACATACTAGTTTATAGTCAATCGTGGGATGAGCACCTCATTCATGTCGAAAAGGTGTTCGATCAGCTTCGGCAACATCGACTTCGCCTTAACCGTAAGAAGTGCGAGTTCGGCCAGCAAACTCTACTTTACCTTGGATTCCTGGTCGGCAACGGTACGTTGCAAATCGACCCAGATAAGGTAAAAGTGATTCGCGAGTGGCCGCGACCACGAACAGTTACGGATGTGCATAGTTTTGTGGGAGCATGCCAATACCTTCGGAAGTTCATCCGACACTTCTCGATTATGGCTTCTCCGTTGCATGCATTAACCAGGATCGATCAGAAGTTCAAGTGGACAGGGAAACATGAGGACACGTTTCTCTTGCTGAAAAGGAAGATCAGCGAGGCGCCTGTGTTAGCTTTGCTGAATCTCCAGAAACCGTTCGAGCTAGAAACCGATGCCTCAAGTTATGCAATGGGCGCAGTGCTCATGCAAGAAGGTCGACCAGTGGCATATCACTCTGAGTTATTCCAGGGAGCTCAGAAGAACTACCCGACTTATGATAAGGAGTTATGCGCACTGCATCAGGCCGTGAAACATTGGCGGTGTTATCTCTTGGGGAAAGAGACGGTTGTCCACACCGACCATCAACCATTGCAATATTTGCAGACTCAGTCCAAGCTACAGCAAGCTCGACACATGAAGTGGATGTCGTATCTGCAGCAGTTCAATCTGGTGATTAAGTACAAAAAGGGCGTACACAACAAATTGGCGGACATGTTGTGGCGACCACCAGTTACGACCCTCTGTTTATCAGCGTTCATGCAAATCGAGCCCTCATGTCATGATGACTATGCCACTATGTACAGTGAAGACCCTGATTTTCAAACAGTACTGACTGAGCTCGAAACAGGGAAACCTACGGAGTTCGTTCGTCGAGAAGGACTCTTGTACAAGGGCAATTTACTTTGTATACCTCGTGGAGCACCTCGAATTCAATGGTTGCGAGAAGCGCATACATCGAAGGTAGCTGGTCACTTTGGGGTTACAAAGACGTTGCAAAATCTTCACCGACATGTGTTTTGGCCGCGTATGCAGCAAGATGTGGCTAGCTTTGTTCGAGGCTGTGGTCTCTGCAGCATCTCGAAACCGGCAAACCGAAAAATAGGTTTGTACACTCCTTTGCCAGTTCCATCGCGACCATGGGAAAGCATATCTATGGATTTCTTGGGAGGATTCCCTAAGACCCGACGTGGCAACGACTATCTATTCGTGGTCGTTGATCGGTTCTCCAAAATGATTATTCTTATACCTTGTCGGAAGACTATCACGGGAGAAGAGGCAGCTCGGGTATTCTTTCAACACGTTTGGACACACTTCGGACTGCCGACTTCTATTGTGTCTGATCGCGATACCCAGTTCCTTAGTCACTTTTGGCGATCGCTCTGGACGATGATGGACACCAAGCTGAAGAGGAGTACTGCTTTTCATCCGCAAACTGATGGTCAAACCGAGGTGGTTAATCGCACAGTTGTTCATCTTTTGAGAGGATATAACTCGAAGCACCTGAAGACCTGGGATGGAAGCATACCGTACCTGCAGTTTGCTTTTAATCGAGCAGTGCATGGTTCGACTGGAAAGTCACCGTTTGAGATTTGTTTAGGATTTCTACCACAGAGTCCATTCGACATGGAGTTTGTGATCCCTACCTCAGCACAGAACAGCAAGGAAGCATCTGATCAGGATCGAGCACAAAAGTTCCTGGAAGGTATTCAACGACTCCATCGTGAGGTTGAACAGAACTTGCTGAAAGCTCAACTCAAGTACAAGGCGCGACATGATCGGCACCGAGTTGATGCGCAATTTCAAGAAGGTGATATGGTATGGTTACATCTGAGTAAGGAGAGACTTAAAGGTGAAGGTAAGAAGCTCAAACCCATTCGTTATGGTCCTTTTCGGATTTTGCGGAAAGTGGGTAATAATGCTTGTCGGCTCGAGTTACCTCCATACATGGATATTTACTCGGTTGTTAATGTTGAGCACCTCAAACTGTTTGAGCCTTCAATGCTGGATGATGAGCCAGATACCATAGTACCATCTGTTGAAGATTTGGTCTATCAACGAGACGAACCTCTACGTGAAGATGTGATTCTGGAGAAGAAGGTGACTACCACCCGCAGTGGCACCAAGGAGAATTTTCGAATCGGTCGGAAAGATCAACGAGCACGTGCGGCAAAGTGGTACACCAAAGAAGATGGACAAGCCCAATTTCCACATCTCCAGTTTGATCGAGAGGTCGCAACAGGGGTTGGCTCCTTCTCAACAAGGGAGTCATGATCCGGGAGGATCTCCAAGTCCTGATCGCATACGGCTTCGCGACCAAGTCCTGATCGCATACGGCTTCGCGACCTTAACCGTGTTCGGAAAGGATTCGCGACCTGGATGAGTCCGCGACCATGGATTGGTTCGCGACCAGGAAAAGGAATTCGTTCCCTGTTCGGAATTGTAATCCGATCCGAATGTGTATAACTAAGCTTATCTGTTTAGGATTAGTTATATGAGTCTAATACGTTTAGGTCTCTAAGTCTGATACGTACTCATACGATTGGACTATAAATACCTTGTAATAAGTCTAGTTTAGATCATCGAACTCAATCGAAGAGTCATAGAACTTATTTGAGTTTTAGACACTTATAGTTCCTTCGACGTAGACAAGTGTGTCTAACGTTCGACGTGTAAAGCCCTCTTTGAAATAAAGAGTTGTGCAATTACTTTGGGTTTCGGTATTTCCGAGTAAGATCCCGTTATTCCGCATATTAGAATCTGGGCGAGCCTAGTGCGAAAACCAAGACTAGGTCTCAAACGGATCAGTGTCGTATCGGAAACAAGCTGAATTTCGTGCTCGACTGGTCGTTTCGGCGGACGACCCTGGGCAGTCTCAAATCGATCACTGTATTTCTCCAGTAGTCCCGACAAACGACCAGAATCCTCTCAGCACGTCAACGACAATGCTGGTCAAGTACCCTCACCTTGACCAATGCGTCGAATCATGACAAGCACATACTTGTGACATGCATTAACAATTCGTTTGGCCTGATTTGCGGTAATCAAGTTCGAAGTGTTGACGTGATGTCTCTACTGATCACAAACTTAACTCCATCTTTGGTGAGGTCATACTCTTGTGCTCGCCGATGGAAGTGAGCGTCTCGATCATACAGATACAGACTCCCAAAGATCACCTGACAGATATCGATAGGGACAACATCGCATTGCACCTCATCAATATATCGTGCAGAGATCGTGAACTTCAACACACACTGACTCTTAATCTGTTGGTTCACGTCGGATGTAAACCAACCCAGCGGATATGGTCGCGGGTGTGTGGTTGTCTTCAAACCAAGTTGCCGAACCAGTCCAGCGGAGACCAGATTCTTTTGACTTCCGGGATCGAATATCACTGCGACCACTTCGTGCTTCACCTGGATGTTGATGGTGAACAAGTCCTCCATTGGGTGGTGGTCGTTTGGTGGATTTGAACCCTTCTCCTTTGTCATTGCCATCAGAGACAAAGTGGTATCCGCCTCATCAACCGAATTCACTTGGACAACTTCTTCGTCGGGTGAAGTCGTAGTAGCCGTGGCTGTTCTTTTCCCTGGTCCGTTTATCTTTGGTCGAAGTTCAGGATGAAGCTTGTAGCATTTATCCTTGATATGTCCCACGACTTGACAATGTTCACAAAAGGCACCCGTGCCCGATTTTGAAGCGTTCTTCTTCGGACTCGGCTTTTTCTTTGTCGAGGTCGCACTTTCCTTCGTGCTTTTGTCGCTGCGGGATTTGTTCTTCTTCTCGATCGCCATAGCAGTTGTGCTCGCGGTCGTGATGTCTTGGACGCCGAACAGACTTAGCTCAGTACTGATCGATTTCTGAAGTCCAGATGTGTATTTCCGAAATACCTGAGGATCGGACAGGAAGATGCCGATGACCATTGCTTGTCGCCGAAACTCTGTCGTATAGTCTTGGACGGTCTGGTCGCGCCGTTGGTACAATTTGTGCCAATGTTCCCATCTCTCCTTAAGGTAACCCATCGGATAGAATTCTTGTCGCAGAAGTTGTTTGAATTTACCCCATGCAAGGTCGTTAGCTTCACCACTGGCGACAAGAGCCTTCCACCAAGTCTTAGCGTGGTTCTTCATCTTCAAAGGTGCAAATTTGACCTTTTGAGCGCTACTAAACCCTTTCAGGTCAAAGTAAGTCTCAAGCTGATCGAGCCATGAATCTAACTTCTCGGCATCGATCTCCCCATCATATATGGGTATTTCAATCTTAGCGTCAACCTTGAAAGATCCGACAGCTAAGGAGGTGTTGGCGAGGTCGTCGGCCTTATGGTCGCCTTCGTTTGCATCTACGTTTGCCTGCGCAAGTCTACACCAGTCTTCACACCCATAACCTTCCCTACTTCAGGAGGTACAATCATGGCCTGCTACTTAATCCAAGCAAGTACAGTTTCCATGTTGGTGGAGAGCTTAGCCAGTTGTTCGGCTAGGTTAGCTTGAACGGAGGTATCGTCAGACATTGTTGGAGACGTGGCTATAGAAACCGTCGGTTGATCGCTTGGAGTTTCACCGGAGGTTTTGTAACCCTGGAGAGTCTTCACCATCCACATGATAGGAAAGTTGCTCTGATATCAACTTGATCCGTTTGAGACCTAGCCTTGGTTTTTGCACTAGGCTCGCTTAGATTCTAATATGAGGAATAACGGGATCCTATTCAGAATTACCAAAACCCAAAGTAATTGCACAACTCTTTCTTTCAAAAAGGGCTTTACACGTCGAATGTTAGACACACTTGCCTACGTCGAAGGAACTATAAGCTAGATATATGATCCAGAGCTGTAATAATGTTCGATGATCCAAACTAGACCTATTACAAGGTATTTATAGTCCAATCGTATGAGTACGTATCAAACTCAATAACCTAAACGTATTAGACTCATATATATAACTAACTAATCCTAAACGGATAAGCTTAGTTATATATATTCGGATCGGATTACAATTCCGAACAGCGAACAAATTCCTTTTCATGGTCGCGAACCAATCCATGGTCGCGAAACCTTTCCGAACATGGTTAAGGTCGCGAAGTCGTATGCGATCAGGACTTGAAGATCCTCCCGGATCAGTTGCAATGATCAACGACTGCGTAGTGCGTACGTGGGTTGTAATGCTTTTTCACCTGGGCTACGAAATGTGGTATGGCTTGACCCAGTACAATCGAGAGATTCGACGGGACTCAAAATCCAATAGAATTTCTCCAGATCTATGTCACTGCCATCTAAGCGGCCAGAGAAAATGAACGGGTTATGGCAAATTATTTGCTGATGGTCCTTGAGGGTCCAGCATGGACGTGGTTATTTAACCAACCAGAAGGATCGATCTACAATTGAGAGATGTTGTGTGACGCTATCCTCAACAACTTCCAAAACTGCTATGAGAAGCTTGGCAAAGAGGATGATCTACATTGCTTGCACCAGACTTCGACGAAGATGCTTCGGTAGTTTGTCAAAAGATTTGTAGGAGTAAGGAATACCATTCCTAACAACTTTGATACTTCGTTTATTAGAGCTTTTAAGCATGGTGTTCGATACTGGAGGTTCACGGAGGATTTGAGTATTCATCCCCCATGATCAGCGTCAGATCTTTTCGACATGGCTGATCGATATTCCGACGCAGCTGAGGCTGTAGAATGGAGTAGAATGGTGGATAAGAGCAATCTACCTCCTCAACCTGGCCTAAAAACTGAAAAGAAGGAAGATTCAAGCAAGAAGTTTGGGTCCTATGCAGGTGGCAAATCCAAGAAGCCAAAGAAGAATGGAGCAAAGCCGATTCCGTGAGGTCGCAGTCTTGCACAAGCAACCACATCAGAAAGATAAAAAAGTTCCATTCAAATTTAATAAACCACCTTCCAGTGGTCGCAATGGCGACAGCGCTGAAAAACGAAATAAACCACAGGGAAACCAAAAATGGTGTCCATTACACAATGCTCCTGGACACGATCTCAAGAATTGATGCACCTGGTTGAAGTGCATGGAAGATTTCTATCAAGGTACTGCACCCGTGCTAACTATACCAGTACAAGGACAATCCCGAGGAACCAAAGACGTCGATGGAGATGAGGTAATGCCATACCAGGTACCTAGTAATCATATTAATGTTATTTTCAGTGGGTCTTCATCTTATTATTCTAACCGTCAGTTTAAAACTGTTTGCCGTGAGGTAAATAGTGTTGAAGTTCCCCTTGGAGAGCTTCAATTTCCCCGTTGGTCAGAGATCTCCCTGACCTTTAACTGGGAAGATTGCCCCAAAGGGTTGTCGCAACCACGACGACTTCCTTTGGTAATTTCTCCCATTATTAGCAACACTAAAGTGGGACGAGTATTGGTCGATGGGGGCAGTTCTCTTGACCCATTATTTGCCAAAGCTCTTGATGAGATGCAGATACCTCGCTCAAAGATTAAACCAGTGGCTCACCCATTCTTTTGGATAATCCTCGATTCCTCGATGATGCCCATCGGACAAATAGTTTTACTTGTAACACTATGGAGACCAGAGAATTTTTGAACAGATTTAATTACTTTTGACGTAATTGATTTTAATTCAGCTTACAACGCCATCTTTGGCAAGCCTTTGCTCGCCAAATTCATGGCGGCGACACACTATGCCTACCAGTGTGTCAAAATACCAGGAGCAAAAGGTGTAATCATGGTTAGAGGTAATTAGAATACGTTTCTCACTTGTGATCGCATTTCTTTGGAATTGGTCAACCAACTCCCCCTACGGGATGTCAAGTTAGCGACTAAAGAACCTGATGCAGTCAAGACAACTCTGCGACTAGATGAAAAACTCAAGCAAGTTCCTCTATTCCCAGATGACCCGTCTAAGACTGTTTGGATTGGGTCAGCACTAGATGAAAAATAGGAACTCACGCTCAATACTTTCCTCTGGGCTAACATAGATGTGTTTGTGTGGAAACCATCCGATATGCCCGGAGTCCCAAGGGAAGTGATCGAGCACAAACTAGCAATTCGGCCTGGACAATGACCAATAAAGCAAAAGCTTCGATGCTTCACTCCTGATCGACAAGAAGCCATTTGTTCGGAGTTGACTAAACTCCAAGAAGCTGGCTTCATTCGTGAGGTTAATGATCGCAACCGAAAGGGTCGTGATTGTGTAATAACTGCAAGTGAATGGTTGAACGTTGAGCACTTGAGGGTCGAATTCCATGAGGAACAAGTGTATTTGTCTTTTAAGTTTAATGGATCACTGAGTAAGTCTAAACGAGTTGTGGGTATATTTTTATACAACAAAACTATCAATCTAGGGTTTGCAAGCTGGTATGAAAATCTAGGGTTTCAAGAATTCCATAACCATCCGGCATAGTAAGTTAATTTCAATTGTTTTTGAAGACAAATTAAGTTTCCAGTTTGGGGCGCTGGGTCAACAGTCAGAGAATTGCTTCCACTATCACGTTTGGCAAGAGCCCCTCTCCTGTTCAGAATCCCGCGTCAAAGCGCTAAGGACTCAAGAGCTTCCCTAAATTCTTGCTAAGACTCAACTGTTACGTCTGTTGCTGAAACGAGAATTTAGGGTTTGGAGGAAGAAAACATCATGAAGTTTACTACTACAGAAATGCAGTCCACTAACCCATATCTTCTAATGCTTATATGCAATTTGAAAGAAAACCATTAGTGCACAAGGTCCGTAGTGGAAAAGCAATTTTTTAATAACGGTTAAGTCTTGCGAAACCTCTAGTGAAAATCACATCATTTATTCTAACGGTTATCATAGTATGAGCTGTTAGAAGAGAGAAAATTGTACTAATGGTTTGTTTTCTGTAACAGTTAGTAAACCACGTTATTTATTCTAACGGTTATTACTGTATGAACCGTTAGAAGAGATAAAATTATACTAACGGTTTGTTTTCTGTACCCGTTTTAGTAAAACCATATTATTTATTCTAACGGTTATTTATGTACGAACCGTTAGAGGAAAGGAAAGTTTACTAACAGTTGTGTTTTTGAACCGTTAGTAAAAGTTTCACAAATTAATTAACCCACTGGACCCTTGCTCTGCATCCTCGATCTCTCTGTTAAGTTTCTACCATTCCACGCTCCAATCTAGAGTGATTTAGGCAAGCTAGCTGGAAGGAAGTTAATTCGATCCCTCTCGGTAATGTAAACTTCTCATCACCTCTCTCTCTCTCTCTCTCGATCACTCTCTCCCTCTCTGTCTACTCCGAACTAAACTAGCTGTAGGTTCAAGATAGGAGGTTTGCTAGCTAGCTATAGCTTGCTGAAGTTAAGCTAGGAATGATTTATGACTGAAGTTAATAAGCTAGCTAGCTGGCTCTTACAATTAATGCATCAAGTTAGGGTTTCATATATCCATTAATGTAAGTATTTGTATACATATGGCCTAATTGATCATGTTTCATGCATGCCCTGAGTCATTAATTATTTTTTTCAATTTGTCAATTTTGTGAATTAATTGTGGATGGACTGAGAATATTGGATGTATGGAATAAAATGTACTACTCTTGAGTATTTGGAGGGTGTGAATGGGTTTATTAAATTTGTTGAGCAAGCAAAGGCGAAGAAGGGAGAGAAAGATATGCTTTGTCCTTGTATAGATTTTATGAACTTAAAGAGGTTTAACAACTCTGATCAAATTAAGAGTTATTTGATTCGTCGTGGTTTTAACGCACGATATACCCGTTGGATATGGCATGGCGAAGATCTTGAGGAAACGAGCACCGCTACCAATTAGCAGGACTCAGAAGTGGATTGCAGTAATGATGATCATCAGAACCTTTGAGAAATTGATTGTTGATTCTGAGAAGCCTTTGTCCCCTGGATGTGCAAAATTTACAAAGTTGTCTTCTGTGTTGAGATTATATAACTTGAAGGCAAGTAATGGTTGGAGCGATAAGAGTTTTACGGCGCTATTAGATCTTTTAGCGGACAAGTTTCTAGAGGGAAATGAATTGTCAAGATCGGTTTACTAGGCCAAAAAACTGTTGTGTCTATTGGGAATGGAAATCGAAAGAATACATGCATGCCCAAATGATTGTGTGCTATACCGTAATGAGTATGAGGATTTGCATGTTTTTCCTAGATGCGGTGCATCACGGTATAAGCATAGGAACCAAATTTATCACAGTGAATGTGACGAGGTCAAGAAAGGGCCTCCGGCCAAAATTGTGTGATATTTGCCTGTGATTTCTAGATTGAAACGGCTGTTTGCAAATCCGAAAAATGCGAAGTACTTGCGTTGGCATGTTGAAGACTGGAAACAAGATGGAAAACTAAGACATCCAGTTGATTCTATTCAATGGAGAAACATTAACAGAACATTTGGTGGGTTTGGTGGCGAAGTGAGGAATATAAGGTTTGGGTTGAGTACATATGGTATGAATCCACACAAAAATATGAGCACTCGGCATAGCACTTGGCCGATTCTTTTATGCATCTGCAGTCTCTCTCCTTGGTTATGTATGAAGCGCAAGTACATCATGATGTCGTTACTAATCTCAAGACCCAGACAACCTGGGAATGATATTGATGTGTTTCTAGAGCCTTTAATCGAGGACTTACAGAAATTGTGGAGCGAAGGGGTGTGAGTGTGGGATGCATATAAGCGAGAGAATTTCATATTGCGGGTCATGATATTTTGCACCATAAATGATTTCTCAGTCTATGGAAATTTGTCTAGGTATAGCACAAAAGGAGGCAAGACTTGTCCTATTTGCCTGGATGAAACTAAAAGCATGTGGTTACAGAACTATAGAAAAACAGTGTACATGAGTCATCGTAGGTTTCTTCCGATGCACCACGCCTACCGTAAGAAGCGGAAGTCATTTAATGGGAAGCCTGAGAAAGGATCAGCCTGTGGGACCCTCATTTGAGGAATCCGGTGGCAACCGCCCAGGTGGGTTTCACTCAGAAAGGTACATCACAAGCTCACAACAACAGAAATTACATTAAACTGTAGTATAGATAATTTAACAGGTACAAGGTCACGAGGACCAATATTATAGTATCATAATGCAAAGGATGACGCTAATTAGAGTTGATACAAAAATAACAAGTTTCTCAAAAGAAGAGTCGGTATCAAGGTATCAAACACACAGGGAAACACAAAAAACAACAATAAAGATTTCACTTCTGTCGGCAACGGTTCTGGAAGGGCTTCCACCACATCTGACTCCACTCGGCGCTTGACCCTTCTAGAAGGTTGAATCATCAGGAGCGCTTCCTCCTCTTCTTGGTACTCGAAACCAAAGGAATCAGGATCAACGAATCCTTCTTCTGGGTTTGTGTGTAAAGGCAAGGGTGAGTACGTTTTCCACACAGTGCTCAACAAGTCTCTTGTTAATGAATGAAAATACATAGATGAAGGGGTTTTCAAGGAGTGGGGCCTTTGTTTTATAGATAAGAGTAGAATAGGTTTTACTCTAAAGTTTTGAAGAAGGGTTTGACTTTAAAAAGAGAGACTTTGAAAATCTTAAACTATACTTTAGAAAACATTATGTGTGGTAGTCTTTCATGAGTCACCACTTTTATTATCAATATTATAACAATCTTCCAAATAATACTTGTGCTGAAACGACGTCGATAGAATCCACCGCGAGCAGACTCCATGACCTGGGAGCTTAGAGTATGCGATACTTTTTAAAACTTTGCAAAGGTGTACCACTTTTAATCTACTTCTTCACTCGGCTTTCAAGTCAGTACCTCTCCATGCGACTTCTACACATGTGACAAGGCTGAGATCACACAACAGTTTTACAGTCTAGTATTAGCAATATCCCTGCCCGGTAAATGGACAGTTAAGTCTAAGATGCCGTTGTGGGTCCTCCCCACTGCCCATTCTATCTAGCCTCAGTCTATGGTCCCGCGAGACACATAGCCTGTGGATTCAGCAACGCATAACTCAGAATCCAGGTATAGGGTGACTTCCTTCTAACACCTTATCCTCTCATTACCTCACACCGCTCGTGGCCCTCTATGGCCCACTAGTTTCCCGTGAGAAACCGGACCGACAAACCATGCAGGGAACGGCTAATTTCAAGAAAGCTACTAAGTTGTGCCTGTCCCATACCAGGCCAGTGGTTATTACGTTTTTCATGATGCATAGAAGCACAACATAAGGTTCTTGTCCTTATAAACCGCTAGTGAGGAGACATTCATATTTCCGATGCGCACACAATACCAACCATTCAAACCATCCTCACTATCGATTCTAATCACATTTTCTTTCACAAAAGAGGTTTTAAATTCATTTTTCATACACATGACCATTTAGCACTCAACGCATCTATTTAAGCATAAGCATAACCTAAGCATGATATCCTAGGGTGACAAGGGTGCATGAGATATACAAACATGAGGGGCTTTACAAGGAATTAGGTCATATCTATTCACATACTTCCAATATAGCATTCAATTTGAAGATAAAGCATGCATATAGTTAAACAGCAATTAACCTAATTTATTTTTGACATACTGGGAGAGACATGGTCAAGGGGATAGAGACTTTCCTTGCAATGTGGGTTCTAATTGCTCTGCTGGGTCTTCGAAGATTCCTTCCAATCCTTCTGCTTCTGGCTCTGCTCTCGCACACAAACAACGAAACAATACGATACATAAGCATACAGGAATTACTTGTTTTAAGAAAATTATAAACATGCATGCAAGCGAGGCGATCTGGATGAAGACGATACAGCGGGGGGATAAGATAGTTGGGTTTGGCTCACAAGATTTGGTTTAGACACAACGAATGTCTGCAGGCTGACATTCGGTTCATGGCCTGACAATGTCTGAGAATGGCATAGACATGGTTTAAAAGGTTTTCAGTTGACAACACAAGTTTGGATTAAGGCATTGGTTGCGAAATGGGGTAAGGTAACTGATTGACAAACTGGTTTCTACAGAAAAGTCCATGAAATCAAAGAATTTCCAGCTAAGTCCCTGGCACAGAAAAAATGAATGCCAGTGTACTGTAGCGCACTAGGGCTTGTGCGTCTGGACAATCCATGCATGCCCTACTTCGCGAACTTTTCCAAACATGTAGGCGAGATAGAAACGGTGCTGCTGACAAGGTTGATTGGAAAAAGGTGGCTTGACGGCGGTGAACGGCGAGGTTAAAGTTGTCGGCCGCTAGAACCAGAGATGGGCTACGGTGACAGGGAACTAGGGCTGATGAATCTTGAAATTGATTGAGGGGTTTTGTTGCTGGGGTCACGCTGATCGTGCTGGAGTGAGGAATTGGACGGCAAAGATGTTTGGAGGCTCGTTGGTGATGACGTCGGGCTTAAAGACGATGATCAAAGAGGCACCACTGACTCACAGCAGTGCTGATCCAAAAGACTTTGGTTACACCATTTAAGGGATACAGGGAAGGTGTAGGTAGATTCAGAAGGGGTGGAGACACGGTGAGGCATGCCAGTGTCCACAGCAGTGTGCGAAGAAATGAGAGAACTCCTGTCACTAGTAAAATTAAAAATGTGGCTGAATAGGCTTGCTTAGAAGGCTCTGGTGAACATTTCATTCAACTAAAAGGGGTGTTAATGTGGTCTGGAGAGAGCTCAAATGCTGGAATAGGGCATTTGGGCTTTTTCAGCGATCACCGACGATGAGGTTCACCGGAGATCAATTGGCTGCTAAGGCATAGAGAGATGAACACTAGGAACATAACGGTGTAGTCAATTTGAAGTTTGATGCAGCGGATTGATTTGGCGACGATTGCCTCTTCGGCGGCTCGCCGAAGAAGAATAAAACGGGAAAAATCTGAGAGTTAACCGGTTTATGATGGTGTGGAGATAGCTCTGGGTGAGGGGGTTTAAATAGGTGTGGAACGGAGCTTGCGAGGGGAAACCAGCAACGAAAAACTAGCCGGGGACGTGACTGGTCGGGTGGAGGAGAAACAACGGCGACGATGACGCGATGGCGCGCAGGCGGCTAACCAGCTTTGCCAACAAAGGTCGGCATCGTTGGAACTTGGTCCAGGATGGTGCAGAGGCGGAGGCGACGAAGCTGTCTCGGCAACGACACGTACACGCATGCAAATTCAAGTCTCCTACGGGGGGGCGCTGTTGCTGCTGCTACTGCTAGTCGAATGGCTACCAGGCGGCTAGATTTGAGGCGAACACGAGCGCACGAGCAGGCACAAGCAAACACGGGCAAACGCGAGCACAGGCGAAGGCCGGCAGCGAAGAAATCACGGCGGTGCTCTGGTCGAAAATGGCTGGCCGGGCTCTGGTCGAAAACAGGTGAGAAAAGAAATCTGGACTGAAATGTAATTATAGAAACTTGGTTTTGGATTGATCTGAAAATCTGGAAAAAGGCTTGGATTTAGATGAATCTGACTTCACCAGACTGGCTCACTAAACTCCACAAATAGTTTAGCAGCGATAGATGATAAAATCTGGGATTTTAATCAGGTTTTGAGTTGAAACGAAAACATGGTAATTAGGGTGTGGATATCTTGCGAGGCTGAAAACTGAGACTTAGGATGATATGTTGAGATTCTTGTAGAAGTAGATTTTTCTCAGAATAGTGAATGGGAGATGTTCCCTGAATCAAATCAAGATTTGGAGTTGGTCTATGGTTTTTAGCCTTTTCGGGCTTCTGGAAAATCTAAAAAGGACCAATCTGCGATACTTTTGGATTGATTTGTGAAAAGGTCTAAACGATAGAGTTTTGCTGCCTACTTTTTGGATTAAGGTATTGACATATCTTGGATCATAATCCTGAAATAAAGGTTTAGACCAGGCTAAGATTCGGAGAAAATCTGGGGTGTTCAACTTACCCTCCTTAAGAATAATCTCGTCCTTGAGCTTCTGACTGGTGTGAGAATAGGTAGGGGAAGTCTTGACGCAGCACTTCTTCTCTTTCCCATGTCGATTCTTCCTCGGTGTGATTATTCCATTGAACTCTGTAGAATCGGATGGTTCTTGACTTCAATCTCCTCTCGCTGACCTCTAATATCTTGACAGGGAATTCTAGATACGGTAGGTTTGGTTGAACTTCAGCTTCCATAGGAGATATCTATTCCGTTGGTATCTTTAGGCATGAAAAACATCGTGATTCCTGCTAGTTCAGGTGGTAGTTCCAGTTTGTATGCTACCTCTCCTTGTTTTTCCAAAATCTTGTATGGTCCAACATATCTTGGACTCAATTTTCCTTTCATCTGAAATCTGTGGACTCCTTTGTAGGGTGTCACTTTGAGGTACACATAATCACCTTCCTCGAAAGATAACTCTCTTCTCCTATTGTCGGTGCAGCTCTTTTGTCGAGACTGAGCTGTCTTCAATCTTTCCTGTATAATCTTTACATGAGCAGTGGCCTCTTCTACTAGTTGCGGTCCTAAAAATTATTTTTGACCCACTTCGGTCCAATATAATGGTGTGCGGCATTTCCTTCCATAAAGTGCTTCATAAGGTGCCATCTGCAAACTTGCTTGGTAGCTATTGTTGTAAGTGAACTCTGCGTATGGCAGGAATTATTCCCAAGAAATTCCATAATCCAAAGCACACACTCTCAACATGTCTTCCAGGATTTGATTTACTCTCTCGGTTTGGCCTCCAGACTGTGGGTGGTAAGCGGTACTGAACTTCAACTTTGTACCCAAGGCTTCTTGCAATTCTTCCCAGAATTTTGATACAAACTGCGCTCCTCTATCTGAGACAATTGCCTTTGGTACTCCAAGCAGAACGACAATTCTGGTAAGATATAGCTCCGCTAGCTGTCTGGTTGTGTATTGGGTCTTCACCGGTAGAAAGTGAGCTACTTTCGTTAATCTATCCACTATGACCCATATGGAATCATAACCTTTTTGGGTTCTTGGCAATCCAGTTATGAAATCTATTCCAATCTCATCCCATTTCCATTCAGGGGTCGGTAGAGGTTGTAATGGTCATGCAGGCTTCTGATGTTCTGCTTTCACTCTCTGACAAGTGTCGCAAGATGCTACAAAGTCAGTAACTTCTTTCTTCATTCCATTCCACCAAAATCGGTCCTTCAAATCTTTGTACATCTTTGTACTGCCTGGGTGGATTGAGTAAGGAGTATGATGAGCTTCATGCAATATTAGATCTTTGATTTGTTTGCTGTCTGGAACACAGATTCGATCATGATACCATAAAATTCCTTGCTCATCCTCACTGAAGTTGATTGCACTTCCATACTTCATGTCTTCCCTCAACTTTTGGACATTTGGATTCATTACTTGAGCCTTTCGAATTTGATCCTTCAACTCGCATTCTACTTTCAAAGCGGAAATGGTCCCTTGCTCAACAAATTCCAAGTGTAGTTTCTCAAAATCTCTGAGTAATTGAGGCGGTATTCCTAGATTCTTTGCCCGATTGCAGTAGGACTTTCTGCTCAAGGCATCTGCTACTACATTTTCTTTGCCGAGGTGGTAGTGTATCCCAAGGTCATAGTCTTTGATGAGCTCTAACCACCTTCATTGTCTCATATTCAAGTCGAGCTGTGTGAAGATATACTTCAAGCTCTTATGGTTGGTATAGATTTCACATATATTTCCCAATAGGTAGTGTCACCAAATCTTCAGTGCATGAATGACAGCGGCTAGTTCCAAATCATGGGTTGGGTAGTTCTCTTCATGCGGTCGCAACTGTCTTGATGCATATGCCACAACATATCCTTCTTGCATGAGAACACAGCCTAATCCTTGCTTTTGATGCATCACAGTAAACTTCAAAGTTCTTATTATCTGGCAATATGAGAACATGCGCAGTTGTTAATATCTTCTTCAGTTCCTCAAAACTCTTTTCACAGTCCTTGGTCCAGTTGAATGGGACGTTCTTCTTTAGTAGCTGGGTGAGTGGTTTGGTAATCTTGAAAAATCCTTCAACAAATTAACCTTTGGTAATAATTAGCTAACCCTAAGAAACTTCTTACTTCAGTCACTATTTCTGGCTGCTTCCACTCCATGATAGCTTGAATCTTTTGATGGATCCATAAATATTCCTTCACCAGAGATAATGTAGCCTAGAAAAGAACTTTCCTTCAACCAAAAGGCACACTTATCGAACTTGGCATACAACTGCTGGTCTTCCAGTTTCTTAGCACCAATCTAAGATGTTGAACGTGTTCTCCTTCCGTCTTGGAGAAGATAAGGATATCGTCCACGAACACAATGATAAACTTGTCTAAAAATTCCATAAGAACCTTGTTCATCAAGTTCAAAAACACTGCGGATGCGTTTTTCAATCCGAATAGCACCACGGTAAACACATGCAATCCATATCTTGTTATGAATGCGGTCTTCGGGATATCTTCCTCTCGAATCTTCAGCTGATGGTAACCGGATCTCAAGTCAATCCTCGAAAATATCTTAGCTCCTCTGAGCTGATCAAAGAGATCGTTGATTCTTGGCAGAGGGTATTTATTCTTGATCGTCATGTCATTCAATCTTCGGTAGTCGACACAGAGTCGTAGACTGTCATCTTTCTTCTTGGCGAAGAGCACTGGGGCTCCCCAAGGTGAGGAACTTGTTCTCATAAATCCCTTCTCTTCCAATTCTTCCACTTGTTTTCTCAATTCCTCTTGCTCTTGACTTGTCATACGTGCAAGCTTTCTTACGTATGGAGCCGATCCAGGTTTCAATTCGATGGTGAACTCTATGTCCCGGTTTGGTGGCATTCCGGGAAGTTCTTCAGGAAAAACTTCCGGGTATTCATTGACTACTAGCACTTTCTTGAATTCGATCTTCTCAATACTGTTCAGACTGTTCATATGGTCACTCACTGAAGATCTTTCCGCGTAGAATGTGACTTGCTTTCCTTCAGTGTTTGTTAGGGTGATTGCCTTCTTTTTAGAGTCCATCTGGCCTTTGTGTTTCACTAGCCAGTCCATTCCAAGGATGACATCTAGCCCTTGAAGATTCAAAACTAGCAAATTTGCTAGGAATTCTATGTTGCCGATACAAAAGGCAATATTTCTACAGATGGATTCAACCGGCATTCTAGCTCCGGGGGATTGGATTAGAATAGGATACTCTAGTGCAGACACAGGCAAATCATTTTTCAACACAAAAGATCTTGACACAAAAGAGTGAGTTGCACCAGGGTCAAACAAGGTAACTGAAAGCTTAGAGTGTATCAGGATCCTACCAATCACAACATCTGATGCTTCTCTAGCTTCGACGGCAGATGCATAGTTGAGTCGACCACAACCTGCAGTAAGCATTCCTCTTCCTTTGTTGGTCTGAATTCTTCCTCCTCTGGGTGACGGAACACCTTTGACAAAGTTCTGGGTTGGAGTGGGAGATCTTGCTGCTTGAGCTCGAGCGATGCTGAATGGCAAATGTTGAAGCGGGCAAGTGTCCTTGCGATGTCCTTTCCTTCCACAATGGAAACATTCCACATTCTTCAGGGTACAATCCTTAAAGAGATGGTTTCCCTTGCATCCAAAACATTGCGGTACTATAGTCGGCGCAGGCCTCTAGGGTCTCTGAGGTGGTCTGAAAGTTGGTCGGAAAGTCGGCATTGGTCTTCCTCTATTTGCATTTCCCTGATATGAATTGGGTAAGGCCTTTCTCTTCCTGTCTTCTTCGATTACTCCTCTCTTTTCTTCTATTTTGAGCAATCGATTGATCATAACATGAAAATCCGTAAATTCATGGGATGACATCTGATATTGCAGTGAGTTTTGTAGACCCTCGCAGAATTTATCGATCTTCCTTTCTTCTGTTGCAATATCTTCTGGGACGTATCTTGCTAATTGAATGAACTCGTGTAGATACTGCTTAACATACTTGCTTCCTTGCTTCAGGTTCACTCTTGGCACTTTGCTTGAACAACGGCTTTCGGAACATGGTACTTGCAAAATTGTTCCTTGAATTCCTTCCATGTGATTGAATCTCGGTTGGGGTGTACAGTCTGATAATTTTCCCACCAAGTGGCGGCAGGTCCAGCTAGTTGATGTGGTTCATACAGGAGTTTCTCTTCATCACTACACCTAATTGTATTCAGCTTCCTTTCCACATCTCTTAACCAATCGTCTACTACGATGGGTCTTCGGTACTTGAGAAAGTTGGAGGACGTGTCTTCTGGAAATCTGTCAATCTTGCACCGATCGCTGATCCTTTGGTTTGTCCAGATGGTAAATGTTGCATTAACTGCCCTAAGATCTGATTTTGTATAGCCATTGCTTCCTGTCTGTTTCGTTCCATCCACATCAACACATAACTAATGCTTCCCCCTTGGTATTTTTGATACGGGTGTCGTCCCAGGTTTCAATTCAACATTGAGTTCAAAACCTTGATCAGGGGCACCTCTGGTAACTCTTTTTGGAAACATGCTCGGGTATCCTCCAACTTCGGGGATCTGGTTTGTCTCTTTCTTCAAACTGTGCAGATTTTGGGCTGGGTGTTCTACTAACATCCTCTCAGGATTGGAACAAAATTTCTTTTCCATTAGGACTAGTAAGGGCAACGGCCTTACGCTCACAATCCACTTGTCCTTTATGTTCCGACAACCAGTCCATTCCAGGTATAACATCTCAGCCTTGTAGTTCTAGTGCCAGTAGCTTAACAGAGAAGTCCTTTCCACTTATATTAAATTTACTCCTTCGCACACTGACTTTACTGCCATCCTAGAGTCGGGAAACTGAATAGCGATAGGATACTCTAGACAAGTCATATTCAGTCCACTTTAAATAGCAAAAATTTATGTCTGATGGGCCTCCTTCTTCTTCTGATGTGACATAGTTGAGTCTACCTTGAGTTGGTGCTGGGTTTCCTCGACTTCTTCTATGGTTAGTTGGAAATCTTTCTCTTGCAGCTGGAACTTCTCGTCCATATGGTTGTATTGGGGCAGGCATTGGGATTGGCGTCTGAACTGCAGGCTGTTGTTGACCTTCACTTCTTCTCTTGGCTATTGGATCTGGCAGATTCCTCTAGGGAATTTCTCTTGACGGTGACCGAATCGTCCACAATGATAGCATTGTGGGGACAATTACGCTGATAGTGGCTTCTGTGACAAGCCGGGCACTTGGCTGTCATGGGTCTTGGTTACTGTAGATTTGGCTGATATTGTGGTGCAGCTTGGGTCTTTGACGGATGCATGAATATTCCTTCACCTGAAATGATGTGGCCCAAGAAAGGAATATCCTTCAACCAGAAGGCACACTTATCAAACTTGGCGTACAACTGATGGTCTGCTAGGTTCTTTAACACTAGTCTGAGATGCTGAACATGCTCTTCTTCCGTCTTGGAGAAATTGAGAATATCATCCACAACCACAATAATGAACTTGCCTAGGTATTCCATGAGGACTTTATTCATCAGATTCATGAATTCTATTGGTGCATTCGTTAGTCCGAATGGCATATCCTCGTTATGAATGCAGTCTTTGGAATATCCTCTTCTCGAATTTTCAGTTGATGATAACCGGATCTCAAGTTGATCCTTGAAAATATTTTTGCTCATCTGAGTTGATCAAAGAGATCATCGATCCTTGGCAGAGGGTACTTGTTTTTGATTGTCATATCATTCAACTTCCTGTAGTTGATGCAAAGTCGTAGACTACCATCTTTCTTCTTGGGGAAAGAGCATTGGGGCTCCCCAAGGTAAAGAACTTGTTCTGATGAATCCTTTCTCCTCCAATTCTTCTACTTGTTTCCTCAGTTCTTCCTGTTCTTGGCTTGTCATGTGTGCAAGTTTCCTTGCGTATGGGGCTGATTGAGGTTTCAGCTCGATGGCAAACTCTATATTTCGGTCTGGTGGCATTCCAGGGAATTCTTCGGGAAAAACTTCCGGGTACTCGTTGACTACTTGGGCCTTCTTGAATTTGATCTTTCAACATTGTTCAAGCTGTCCATACGGTCGATCAGTGGAGATCTTTCTGCGCAGAGTGTGACTTGTTCTCCTTCGGTGTTGGTTAGAGCGACGGTCTTCTTCTCACAATCTATCTGGCCTTTGTGTTTTGCTAGCCAATCCATTACAAGAATGATGTCTAGCCCTTGAAGATTTAGAACTAGCAAATCTGCCAGGAATTCTAGGTTGCCGATACAAAAGGCAATATTTCTACAGATGGATTTGATTGGCATTCTAGCTTCAGGGGATTAGATTAGAATAGAGTGCCCTAAGATCTGGTTTTGCATCACATTTCCTGCTGTCTATTTTGCTCCATTCAAATCGGTACATCATTGACATTTCCTCCTTGCGGTATAACAGATTATGATCCGGGTTGATTTTAGTTGGTACAGTTTCTATTTCTAGATGTAGCCCTCATATTACTGGTATCTTCCTCGGGTTCTCTTCCATGAGATCTTCCTCTAGTGTTAACCAATCTGCTCTAACAGGCGGTCAAAGGAATGATTGCTGACTCGGAGGGAAACACAGATAGGGTACAAGCGGAAAGCTGAGATCAATCCATGAGACAAGGATTGGAAAGTGCAAGATGTCTTTCATAAATTAACTTTTCATAAAGTACATAGTTTTGCCTCTACGGCTTACAGGAATATTTAGCAACCAACACATATTATGACAAGCAACTACTACACAAAAGATCTAACGTCTGCTGTGGTTAGGCACAAAAGGTTAAACCGGGGAAAGTCTGGGATCACACGTCGGTATTGGAAGAACCATAAGGCTCTACCTCTTCTGAGTCCTCCTCCTGATCTTCATCTGCGTCCATCAGGTCCAACTCCACGTTATGGGATCTCGTAGACTACCAGTGAAGCACGAAAGCCGTCTAAGGGGACATAGCGCAAAAACACCTAAAAGTTGGAAATAATGTTTAAAGCTTTTTCAAATAATCAAAAAGGATAACTACATAACATATTTTTCTTAGACAAATTAGATTTTTGTAATTAGATTTTAGTCAAATAAACTAGCGATTTTCTCTTCTAGGGACACCAATGTCTATATAAGGGTCACGACCTACAGTCGAGCCTTTGCTCTGATACCATCTTTTGTGGGACCCTCATTTGAGGAATCCGGTGGCAACCGCCCAGGTGGGTTGCACTCAGAAAGGTACATCACAAGCTCACAACAACATGATTTACTTTAAACAATAAAACTGGTAGATAGAACAAATACAAGGTCACGAGGACCACTATTACAATATCATAATGCCAAGGATGGCATTAATTAAAGTTGATACAAAAGTAGAGAGTTTTTCAAAATCAAGAATCGGTATCGAAGTACCGAACACAGAAAATAACACAAAAAGCAACCACAAGGGTCTTCATTTCCTTCTGCAGTGGTTCGACTCGAGCCTTCACCACATTGGACTCAACTTGGTGCATGACCCTCCTAGAAGCTCGAATCGTCTAGAAAGGTTCCTTCCTCTTCTTGGTTCTCAAGACCAAAGGAATCAGGATCCACGGATCCTTTCTTCTGAATTTGTGTGCAAAGGCAAGGGTGAGCATGTTTTTACACGATGCTCAGCAAGTCTCATTATGAGAATGCAGGTATATAGATGAGGGGTTCTCAAGGAATGAGGCTTTTGTTTTATATGTAAGAATAGAATAGATTTTCACTCTAAAGTTATAAAGAAAAGCTTTTAGTTTCAAAAGCAATACTTTGAAATCTTAAGTTATACTTTAGAAATCGTTATGTGTGATGGTCTCCCATGAGTCATCACTTTTATCAACCCACATTATGAAAACATTCAAAATATTACTTGTGCTGAACCACCTGGATAAATCCACCGTGAACATACTCCATGACCTGGGAGTACAGAGTATCTGATACTTTTCTTACACTTTGCAAAGGTGTACCTCTTTTTAAATCCACTTCTTCACTCGGCTTTCAAATCGGATCAGCTCCATGCGACTTTTACGCATGTGACAAGGCCGAGATCACACAACGCTTTTGCAGTCTAGTATTAACAGTATCCCCGCCCGGTAAATAGACAATTATGTCTCAAGTACCGTTGTGGGTCCTCCCCACTGCCTTACTTCCTAGCCTTGGTGTGTGTCCTTGCAAGACATATGACCTTATGATTACAGCCGCACACGACTTAATCAGGCGTAGGGCGACTTCCTTCTATCCACCTTATCCTCTCATAATTTTTCTGATCTCACATCACTCATGGACGAACTGCGCCCCACCAGTTTCCGCGCGAGAAACTGGACCGACAAACCATGCAGGGAACTGTTAATACCAAAAAGCTACTAAGTTGTGCCTATCCCATACCAGGCAAGTGGTTGGTACGTTTTTCATGCCGCCTAGAGGCACAACACAAGGTTCTTGTCCTTATGAATTATAGTGAGGAGATATTCCATTGTCACATCACTCATGGACTAACAATGCAACAGAGTATGAAGGTCTTATTGCAGGGCTCCAAGCAACAAACTCCTCGGAGTCCGTCGATTAGTGGTGAGGGGAGACTCACAGCTGGTCGTAAACCAGGTAAACAAGGAGTAAAACACCTCCGATGAGACAATGGCTCATTACCTAGGGGAAGTGAGGAGATTGGAAAAACACTTTAGTCATTTCGAAGTCCAATACATCCCACGAAAGGACAATATTCTCGTAGACCAATTATCTAATATTGGGTCCTCACGTACATCTGCTCCGGTAGGGGTGTTCGTTGAACATTTAGAGCATCCTTCGATCATGACTACAGTCGAAGATGACCAGGTTACAGTCTTCATTACCAACCTCGGACAAGAAGGGGATTGGATTCATCCATTGAGGGCCTATCTTGAACATGGGACCTTGCCCAAGGACAAAACTGAAAGTGATCGGTTGATTCGAAAAGCGCGCCTATACAAACTTATAGAAGGAGTTCTGTATAGGAAGGGTACTCAAGGGGTATTTATGCGTTGTATTACTCAAGAAGAAGGTAAATCCCTCTTGAAAGAGATCCATGACGGTGTGTGTGGCGCGCATGCGTCATTTCGTACACTGGTCGGAAAAGCTTTCCGACAGGGTTTTTTCTGGCCTTCATCACTTGACAATGCCAAGAATTTGGTCAAGACATGCCCCCAGTGTCAATTTCATGCCAGACAGGTTCATCTGCCCGCGTATGCCTTGCAAACTATCCCATTAATGTGGCCCTTCGCGGTCTGGGGGATGGATATAGTAGGACCTATGCCTCAGGCTGTTAATGGTTACAAATTTCTGTTCGTAGCCATTGACACGTTCACAAAGTGGATTGAGGCTGAGCCAGTCTGCAATGCCACCGCTGCTGTGGCACAGAGGTTCTTTCATAAGAACATCGTTATTCGATTTGGTGTTCCCAGTCGTCTCATTACTGACAACGGTTCCCAATTCGCTAGCAGCCTCTTTCTGGACTATTGCGATAATATTGGAACCAAGGTGTGCTTTGCTTCTGTAGCCCATCCAAAGAGCAATGGTGCTGTCGAACGCGCCAATGGGCAAATATTACAAGGAATCAAGAAACGTGTTTTCAATCGCCTTAAGATGTGCTTGGGGGCTTGGGTGGATGAACTCTACTCCGTTCTATGGGCACTACACACTACTTGTAGTCGGGCTACTGGTGAGACACCTTTCCAGTTGGTATATGGCGCTGAGGCGGTGTTACGTACGGAAATCCGTATTGGTTCTGTCCGAACAGATCAATTCGACCAGATTGATCAAATCGAACAATGTGCCCAGGATTTAACCTTCCTCGAAGAAAAGTGTGATCGAGCGTTGATATGGTCAGCAGTATATTTGCAGGCTTTGCGAAAATATCACAGCAGAAGGGTGCGGCCGCGTAGTCTTCATGTGAGTGATCTGGTTTTACGAAAAATACAAAACCAGTCTAACAGCAATAAGTTCTCTCCTCAGTGGGAAGGCCCTTACGTTGTTGTTTCAGTACCACGACCAGGATCGGCTTGGTTAGCAATGGAGGATGGTAGAATCTTATCCAATACATGGAACATTGATCAACTGCGCAAGTTTTACGTGTAAGTTTCCCAATCTTTTTTCCCTTTCAATTAGCATGGTTTAACAAAAACTTCATGAGTACTTTTCTTCGGCTCATGTTATGTTCGTTTCCTTTATCTGCCATACCTATAACGAGTCTGGCTCGGGGGCTGATCGCCGATGATCATCTCGTTACAAATATCTTAACCGGATTCATTGGCCAATCTCGTGGTCGCATCCAGCTAAGACATCCCTCAATAAGCCGTTCCTCGACGCACACGGGACTTACTGGCATGTTCATGATCATTTGAGTGGCTGTCAGTTCGTAATAAGGTCGGATGTTGTATTGAGGTCAGTATCGGATGATTATATCTAAGTTAAAGCATTTTCCTGGGTATTCATCATGCCCATATTTTTCCAGAAATTATAATACTAAATCTTCAATATTTGTGATTTCTGGAAGGGGCTAAGAGGAGATGGTCATGCTATGAAACGAAGAAAATATCACTCTTTTCCAAATATTTAAGGCACGCATTAGCATGTTATAAATGTAATTTCACAGGTATAGTTACTAAGAGAGATCATTACAAGAAATCAAACAAGGCCTAGTTCTTTCAGTAGATCTTCGACTAGAGGCTTGACCTCTTCAGAGATGGCTTCAAATTGATCACTCTCGATCTCTGCATCTTCTACCACCAGCTTCAAATTCAAATTTGGGCCGTGGTGGAATCGTAATCTCCAGAGAATGGCAGAGGCTACGGATTTGACATTTGACCTCAGTGCCTCTTCCTGCCATTTGGTATCTTCAGGAAGATACTCGAGGAGTGATTCGGCTTGGGCCGCGACCAATCTGGTTAACTCGCTAAGGCTTGGATTTTCCTTTTGCGACTCGATCACGTCTGCTTTTAGCAGAGCAGCCCCCATCTTCAGTTTTTTGAAGATGTTCGATTGAGTACCGCTACAAGAGGAGATTGTTTTGTTTAGACCTTCATTCTCCAGATTGGCAGTATCAATTCTCGAGCTTTGCAACTCGATGGTCGCTTGAAGGTTTCTTTTCTCTTCTGAAAGACGGCTTATTTGATCCTCTTGTGCTGTATGAACACAGTAAACATTTACTATAAGTAAAGCTCATATGATGAGAGGATTTCTTCTGGTTGGCGGTACACTTACAAGAAAGCTTTGACTGCGCTTCGCGAAGTTCCTTCTCTAGAGAAGAATATCTTGCAGCTGCGGTCTCTTCTTGATTCTCTCGGTCAGCCATGCACTTGTGCAGAAAGGCATTTTCTCTGTAGCAAGAAGGACGACCAGTTACGCTTGAATACAGATTCAAGTTAACATGGATGAAGAGCACTATACTTACTGTTCTAGCCGGCTGATCTCCCGTTGTGCGAACTCAATATGCTTTGCTATAGCTGTTGACTTGGTCGCAACCCGGGTCAAGTCCTGGAACACAATAAGAAATTGCTCTTGAGACTTGAATGTTCTGGAATTTTTTGCGAATTGGAAAATAAAAAAAAAAGAGAAGAGTCGTTCATACCTCTATGTAATCGCCGATCGAAACGTTCTCAACATCAGTGTGAGGTCTAACTTCAGGACTTTTTGTGTCCGCGGTAGGGGCAGCAGAGGATTTTTCCTGTTGTTTTCCCTCTATGACCGGGACTTTGGTTTCCATCTCTTGGGATCGGATTTCCTCTGCCATTCCATCCACGATGGCCCAAAGAACCTGTTCGGCCACGGGGATCGGGCTTGGCTCTCCCGCGACCTCTACAGTCAGTGTACCATGGCTTGTCGAGGTCGCCGGGGTACTGGGTGCAGCATCCCTGCACTAACAGACAGACACATTGTAAGGTGAAGAAACCTCCCGTCGATCATATTTAGATGACGATAGGAAAGGTTCTCACTTTATCCGAAACCCCACCCACGGTTTGGGTTTTGATGATGTGCTCCCAAGGGAGAGGAGCTTGATGGCTGCTCTCGGGCAAGAGTCTTCATCCGTCCTCGTTTTCCTTCTCTTAAAAACAACGGTATCCTCTTCTTCCTGTATGAACACAATTCAATGGGTGTGTACAGAGAAACGAAAACGTACAAGATTGTGAGAATTCTTACCACAGTCGCTCCTTCTATCAGAAGGGGAGGTGTTGCAAGTCCTGAGGCTTCATGAGCTTCAGGCACCAGGGTTCCACCCGAAACCACTAGATTGTCAGTGGATACGGGGCCCACTATAGTCCTTTCTGTCCCTGCGGTCAGGGACAAGATTTCGTCGACCAGAAGGGAAGTCGACCTCTCTGGGATGCTTGTTCCCAGAAGGTCAGTTGTTTTTCTCTTGCGACGAACTAGAGGAATGTCGTCTTCCTCGTCCTCGTTCCCTTCGCCCTGTACGACGAAGAAGTAATTTTTGCTCGTACTTGGGATTACAGGAGGTATCGAAAATCTTACCGCAGTATTTTTCGCGATAATGTTTTTCTTTCGCGAAAAGGTTTCTCCCGGGATCTTCTTGTGTTTTTTTGGAGCAGACTCTTTCGCTTGATGCTTTGAAGGGGTTCTTCTCACCCTCCTCGCAGTCGGTCTTCCCGAAGGACCAACGTCTTCACTTGGACGCGTTGCCTCGGCAAATTTTCCCAGAAGCTGTATTATTCAACATGTTTTTGGTAATACAAGAAAAATGAATTGTTTCCTACAGAGCTTGTTTGAATGAATTATTCCTTTCGGCGTTCTTCCTTAAGATCATCGCTGGCGTTGATTAAGCTCTGGGGGTGAGGCGATCCTTTAGCTCCCTCTACGATGGCGTTATACGTCCGAAGGAGGTAGTTTGTCTGTTTCTCGATTTTGGACAAGGATAGCGCTGTATTACAAACAAACATGTTAATAAATACAATCTTTTAATCAGTAAAGATGTCTGTTTTAAAGGACATATCGTTATTATAGTCCAGGGTGCTGTCCGCCATGGACTTCACTTCCCAAGCTGGATGTGCCCTTTCACGCAGGGGGTTTATCCTATTCTTCACGAAGTCACATATGATATCACGCGCGGTCAAGTCTTGTTGGAGTAGGTGAAGAATAGCTTGGGCTTGCTTCTTTTGTTCTGCTCTCAGAACAGGAAGGGAATCTAACTCACTGGCTTTCTCCGGTCGGGTGTTTGCGAACCATAGTCCGCTCTCCGACGGAGGAGTGCAGTAGAACCATTTATGGTACCACCCATGAGCAGAGTCCCATAGGGGCGGGAATGGGTACTCTTTCTTCTCCCGTATATGGAAGTAGATACACCCAGCGACATTGGCACTTTTTGACCACGCCGAAAAGTAGAAGCGTCAGAAAAGCTCCACGCTCGGAAGTGCTCCGACAAAGGCTTCACAAAGGTGTTGGAAAATTGCCAAGATAAGGACTGCATTTGGGTGGAGATTTACTAACTCCAACCCGTAATGGTCCAAGATTCCTCTTAGAAATTCGCTTTTTGGGAATCGGAATCCGCAGCACAAGTATTCCTCGAAGATCACCAATTCGCCCTCTTGGACGATTGGGGTTTCTTGATCTTTTTCCGCTGGCCGCCAATTGATCAGCAGCCGTGGGGGGAGAATCTCTTCTTTCTCTAGTGCCACCAAGCTTTCTTCTGTATGGTGGACGGATCAGCCCCAGGATGCCAAGAATTGGGAAGAAAGGTGGTGGCTTTGGCGACGACGAAGACGAGGAATCACTACTACAGAAGTGCATTCCACTAACTCTTATTTTCTAACGGTTGTAAGCAATCTAGGAAAAATCCGATAGAATAGGACGACAGCGGCGGAAAACCATCATTTTACTATCGGTTACACACTTATCTAACGTTAGTGAAATGCAAATACTTTTTACTATCGGTCATTACTGTACAAACCGATATAATATATTAAATAGTACTATCGGTTTTTCTTTTGTAACTGATAGTGAAATTACTGAATTTATACTATCGGTTATTACTGTACAAACCGATATAATATATTAAATAGTACTATCGGTTTTCCTTTTGTAACTGATAGTGAAATTACTGAATTTATACTATCGGTTATTACTGTACAAACCGATATAATATATTAAATAGTACTATCGGTTTTCCATTTTTAACTGATAGTGAAATTATTGACTTTTTACTATCGGTTATTACTGTACCAACCGATATAATATATTACAATAGAACTATCGGTTTTTCGTTCGTAACAGATAGTAAAATTACTCACTTTATACTATCGGTTCGTACTGTATTAACCGATATAATATATTGAATAGTACTATCGGTTTTTTTCGGGTAACTGATAGTGAAATTACTGACTTTTTACTATCGGTTATTACTGTACTAACCGATACAATATATGAAATAGTACTATCGGTTATATAAAACAAACCGATAGTAAAATGACTTCATATACACTAATGGTTATGACAGTGGGGACCTTATTTTACTATCGGTTAGTGTTGTTGAACCGATAGTAAAATTGGACAACTTAATTAGGTCGACCCCTGCTCTGCGCTCTACATGTTGGAATCATTTCAGCCGCGCACAACTCCAAGCTAGAGTGATCTGGAGAAGCTAGCTGAGAGGTTGATCATATTTCCATCCCCCTCGGTATTGTCATCTTCTCATCACCTCTCTCTCTCTCTCGATCACTCTTTCACACTCTCCCTCTCTCTCTACTTGCAATTCATTAAACTAGATACATGTATCTCCAAGCTAGCTAGAAGGCTGGGTTGGCTAGCTAGCTATAGCTTGCTGAATTTAAGCAGCTAGCTAGCTGGCTCTTCCAATTAATGCATGCATCAAGTTAATTAGGGCTTCATATATACAAATCCATTTAATGTAATTAAACAGCTCATGTACACACATATGGCCTAGCTAATTATGTTTCATTCATATATGCATGCCCTGAGTCATTAATTATTTATTTGAATTTGTCAATTTTGTGAAATAATTGTAGATGGACCGAGAATATTGGATGTATGGAATAAAACGTACTACTGTTGAGTATTTGGAGGGTGTGAATGGATTTATTAAATTTGCTGAGCAAGAAAAGGCGAAGAAGGGAGAGAAAGATATGCATTGTCCTTGTATAGATTGTATGAACTTAAAAAGGTTCGGCAACTCTGATCAGATTAGGAGTCATTTGATTCGTCGTGGTTTTAACGCACGCTATACCCGTTGGATATGGCATGGTGAAGATCTTGAGGAAACGAGCACTACCGCTACCACTCAGCAGCACCCGGAAGTGGATTGCAGTAATGATGATCATGATCAAAACATTGATAATGTTCATTCGGAAGTCCATGTAGATGACGACAATTTAGATGAAATGTTACGTGATGTAGAAGAGGACTACAGCGAAAACGATTTAGCTAAATTTCAGAAATTAATTGTTGATTTTGAGAAGCCTTTGTTCCCCGGATGTGAAACATTTACAAAGTTGTCTTCTGTGTTGAGATTATATAACTTGAAGGCAAGCAATGGTTGGAGCGATAAGAGTTTCACGGCGCTATTGGATCTGTTAGCGGACATGCTTCCAGAGGGAAATGAGTTGCCAAGATCGGTTTACCAGGCCAAAAAACTATTGTGTCCGTTGGGAATGGAAATCGAAAGAATACATGCATGCCCAAATGATTGTGTTCTGTACCGTAACGAGTACGAGGATTTGCATGTTTGTCCAAGATGCGGTGCATCGCAGTATAAGCATGGGGGCAGAATTTATCACAATGGATGTGATGAGGTAAAGAAAGGGCCTCCGGCCAAAACTGTGTGGTATTTGCCTGTGATTCCCAGATTGAAACGGCTGTTTGCAAATCCGAAAGATGCGAAGTACTTGCGTTGGCATGTTGAAGGTCGGAAACAAGACGGAAAACTAAGACATCCAGCTGATTCCATTCAATGGAGAAACATTAACAGAACATTCGGTGAGTTTGGCGGCGAAGTGAGGAATATAAGGTTTGGGCTGAGTACGGATGGTATGAATCCACACGGAAATATGAGCAGTCGACATAGCACTTGGCCGGTTCTTTTATGCATCTACAATCTTCCTCCTTGGTTATGTATGAAGCGTAAGTACATCATGATGTCGTTACTAATTTCAGGACCCAGACAACCCGGGAATGATATTGACGTGTTTCTATCACCGTTAGTCGAGGACTTACAAAAATTGTGGAGCGAAGGGGTGCGGGTGTGGGATGCACATAAGCGAGAGAATTTCATGTTGCGGGCCATGATATTTTGTACCATAAATGATTTCCCGGCCTATGGAAATTTGTCGGGGTATAGTACGAAAGGAGTCAAGGCTTGTCCTATTTACCTGGATGAAACTGAAAGCATGTGGTTATCGAACTGCAGAAAAAAAGTGTACATGGGTCACCGCAGATTCCTTCCGATGCATCACGCCTACCGTAAGAAGAGGAAGTCATTCAATGGGAAGCCTGAGAAAGGATCAGCCCCAGTGTTTGTGACTGGTAAGGAGCTTTACTTGCGCGTGAAGGACATCAAAGTTGAGTTCGGTAAATGTTCTAAACCTCCAGGAAAAAATGTTTGGAAGAAGAGATCGATTCTTTGGGATCTGCCATATTGGGAGCACTTACAAGTTCGACATTGCATTGATGTCATGCACGTAGAGAAAAATGTTTGTGACAGTTTGATTGGTTTGTTGTTGAACATTCCAGGAAAGACGAAAGATGGCATCAACGTTCGCCGTGACATGCTCGACATGGGCATAAGGACTGAGCTTGCACCGTTGGAGAAGGGAAAGCGGACATACCTCCCCCCCGCCTGCTATACTTTGTCAAAAAGAGAAAAAACAGAACTCTGTCAGTGCCTACATGGTGTCAAAGTTCCATGCGGGTATTCTGCGAACTTGAAAAAACTTGTGTCCATGAAAGACTTGAAACTGGTTGGTATGAAGTCCCATGATTGTCATGTACTCATGTCACAAATGTTTCCCATTGCTATCAGAGGCATTCTCCCAGTCAAAGTCAGAGAGACAATTACAAAGCTATGTTATTTCTTCAACACAATATCTGGCAAGGTACGTAAGCGTGTACTCCTAGCAAGCTAATTAGCTCCATTCATGGAACTTGTCAGATTTTTTGGATCTGAATATTTGCTGCAACTGTGTCCTTGCAGGTAATTGATATGGATGGATTGGACGATTTGCAACGCGATGTGACTACCACTCTTTGTCAGCTGGAGATGTATTTCCCTCCATCCTTTTTTGATGTTATGGTCCATCTAATTGTTCACCTTGTCAGAGAAATTAAGTTTTGTGGACCCGTGTTCCTGCGCTACATGTATCCATTTGAGAGATTTATGGGTATCTTGAAGGGATATGTAAGGAATCGACATCGGCCTGAGGGCAGTATCATTGAAGGTTATGCCGCCGAGGAGGTGATCGAATTTTGCACCAACTATATGGCCGGGGTTGACCCAATTGGCGTTCCTACGTCTCGGCATGAGGGCAGGCTTCAGGGCATTGGAACGATTGGATTTAAAGCAGTCGTCCCCTCTAGTGATCTGTATGCAAAAGCCCATTTTTGGGTCTTACAGCACATGACGGGGGTGGAGCCATACATACACGAGCACAAGGAAATGTTACGGAAACAGAATCCCTCGAAGCCAGAGATTTGGGTCACCAGAGAACATAATAGGAAGTTTGCTGGGTGGATCGAAAATAGAGTCCTGCAAGCTTCTGAGGGCGATGTAGATGAAGATGTTACATGGTTGGCCAGAGGGCATAAATTTACTGTAGGGACTTGGCAGGGGTATGACATCAATGGCTATTCATTTTACACAAGAACTCAGGACGAGAAGAGTGCTATGCAATGTAGTGGAGTGACACTACTTGCTATTTCGGAGAATGCCAGGGCAGTAAGGGCACTCGACTCATATTACGGTGTTATTGAGGAAATATGGGAGCTCGATTATGTATTACTTAAGATTCCTCTGTTTCGATGCCAATGGGTCGAAATCCCTCGAGGTGTTAAAGTCGACAATTATGGGTTTACTCTAGTCGATCTCAGTAGAGTCGCACACAAAGATGATCCATTTATACTTGCTGAGCAAGCAACACAGGTGTTCTACATTGTTGACCCGGCCAACCCAAAGTTGCACGTTGTCCTTCACAGTAAGAGACGTATTGTTGGGGTCGAAGACGTTGTGGATGAAGAAGAGTACGATCAGTTCGACGAACTACCTCCATTTTTAGATGGAATCTTTCAATCTGTCCCTACCGAAGATATTGACGAAACAAGTTACCTGCGAGACGACCACGAAGAAGGATTATGGGTGGACAACCATTCTTGACTAATTTGCAATATGTAAGTGACGTATATTACTTGGATCGAAGAATGTTCAAATCATTTTTCAAAAATTCTTTCGGAAAACATACGTGATGCATTGAGAATCATTTCTGCAAATTTTCATTTCAATTGGAGTATATACTTGATTTGAGCAATAATTGATTCTTTTCACAAATATATATGAAAACTGCAAATTTTCATTCCATGATTGGTCTTTACTGTTAATTTATTTCAAAATTATTGCAAGCCATTTGCATGGGGTTTCAGGTGTCTTTATAAGTGCAAAATGATGTACTGAGACCCATCTATATTTGTTCTCAGGAAATACCTTTAGATCAATTTAACAGTATTATACTATCGGTTTCAACCTCCAAACCGATATGAAATTAACATATACTATCGGTTTATTGTCATAACCGATAGTAAAATACAATGCAAAATGATGTACTGAGATCCTCTGTAATTCTTCTAAGGGAAATTCTTTAGGGTCAATAGCATTGTATTTTACTATCAGTTATAACTGTGAAACCGATATGAAATTAAACTATACTATCGGTTTATAGTTCACAACCGATAGTGATTTACACTGTGTTATGAGCCACTGTTCTTAGTTTACTATCGGTTTACTGTTCACAACCGATAGTGATTTACACTGTGTTATGATCCCCTGTTCTTAGTTTACTATCGGTTTACTGTTCACAACCGATAGTGATTTACACTGTGTTACGAAACCCCTAAATTACATGTTTGTACTATCGGTTTTGTGGTGATGAACCGATAGTAAATATTCATTTATTAGGTTATAACCTGCACGATTTTCCCTCCAGTGTAACTGATCACATTCCAAATCGAAAAATACTCGCGCGGAAAACCTTAGATTCGCCGACGTTTGCTTCTTCGCTCCTCTGCGCCACTGGTTCTCCACGGCCTCCGGCATTGCATTGCGCCACCGCCTCCGGCCACTCCACGATCCACTGTAAGTGTTCTTGACCAAATCGCTCGCGTGTATTGCTTAATTTTGTATGCAATGGTTCATATCCCGTTCCATGGATTACAAATAAAAACCTAGAGTAAAATTCATGAACTACAAACTTGATAGCTATGAGAATGACAGAATTGATGAAAATCACTAGCAATTTGTCATACAGTGTAGTTCACTATCGGTTTCTTACTCAGAACCGATAGTAAATACCCTAAACTGAATTTTCTGTTAATTATTTCCCATTTTCTAATTTTCATCTGAAATTTTGGTTCATTTATATTTTAACATACCTTATGTTCCTGCTGAGCAATTACTTTATGTCCCTGCTGAGTAATTTTGGAAATTTTTCCTAATTCAGACTTGATTACTATCGGTTTGACTTGGAAAACCGATAGTAAATAGTAGTGCCATCATAGTTTGCACTGCTAATTTGAATTTTTTGTGAATTACTTCCCATTTTCTAATTTTCATCTCAAATTTAGGTTCATTTATATTTTAACATACCTTATGTTCCTGCTGAGCAATTACTTTATGTTCCTGCTGAGCAATTTTGAAAATTTTTCCTAATTCAGACTTGATTACTATCGGTTTGACTTGGAAAACCGATAGTAAATAGTAGTGCCATCATAGTTTGCACTGCTAATTTGAATTTTCTGTGAATTACTTCCCATTTTCCAATTTTCATCTCAAATTTAGGTTCATTTATATTTTAACATACCTTATGTTCCTGCTGAGCAATTACTTTATGTTCCTGCTGAGCAATTACTTTATGTTCTTGCTGAGCAATTTTGGAAATTTTTCCTAATTCAGACTTGATTACTATCGGTTTGACTTGGAAAACTGATAGTAAATAGTAGTGCCATCATAGTCTGCACTGCTAATTTGAATTTTCTATGACTTACTTCCCATTTTCTAATTTTCATCTCAAATTTAGGTTCATTTAAATTTTAACAGACTTTATTTTCCAGCAGAGAGATTAGCATAGTTTGCACTGCTAATCTTTTAAATTTTCCTGAATAAAGACCTTAGTACTATCGGTTTTCCTTTCAAAACCGATAGGAAATATAGTATTTGTTAGTTGCACTGCTCATCTGAATATTCTGTGAATTACTTTGTCATGTACCTTTCTTCATATCAATTGGATGGTTTGTTCATGGTATTTTAGGTAAAGCCATGTCGGCATCTTCCTCGGCTGATACTAGTGATTCGGCGAGGGCGAACGTAGATGGCGCTGCCTCATCCCAGCGCAAGAGGAAGGCGCGAGGCGCGACGATGTTGGGTCGTTTGGCCAAATGCGCGGATCTTTCCTGTGAGTTCAACCAGTTCGGGAGACCGATCGGGAAGAACGCCGGGCACTATGCTGCCTATGTTGGCTTGTTGGCGAAGGAAAGGTTGAAGATCACCGTCCAGAGCTGGAAGGACGTCAAGGCCGACAAGAGGGATAGGCTGTGGGCGGAAGTGAAGGTAAAATTAATCAAAATCACTTAACTCTTGAGTAATCACATTCCCTTGGTTTATCCTAGAGATTAGGTAAGCCCTACTTATATGCACCATTTGAAACAGGCCAAGTGGAACATCCCGGACGATGGTCCCAAGATAGCTTGCTTGAAGGACATGAACAACACGTGGAAAACCTTCAAGAGTGTCCTCGTCAGTACCTTCCTCGCTAAAGGCGAATCTCCATGCGAGAAGTACCCCTTCATAACGGAGGAGGTATGGGAGCAATTCGCCCAACAGAAGGGGACTCCTGAGTTCAAGGTATGAATGGTTCCTTTGCTTGGTTACACCATTGTATGCAGTAAGCAGTGGTGCATTAATTTTCTTGTTTCTGGTACCAAGGCCCTCAGCGAGAAGAACAGGGCAATCCAGAGGAGGAACGACCACCCACACCGGCTCGGCTCTCGCGGCTATGCGGGGAAGGAGGAGCAGTGGAAGAAGGGTGAAGACGAGGCGTCGCATTTCGTCGACTCCCCTGACCTACCACTCTCCGAGATCCGCGATCAGCGATGCAAGCGCTGGTGGCTGGCCAGAGGGACCGTGTCGGCCACGGGGACTGTGGCGTTCCCAAACCCCAGGGACGTCGAGGTCGTGCAGCGACTCGTAAGTTGGCTAACTATGATCACTAGTGTGCGCACAAGTTTGTATATATTTCTTCCTCACAATGGAGAGCTTTCAATGTAACAGATCTCTTGCTCGAAGGAGGCGACCGAGGGATTGTTCAGTCCCCATAGGGAGAACGACATCCTTACCCGGGCTCTAGGGAACAAGGAGCATCCAGGGCGGACGCGAACCGTGGGGGCTGTGGTGCCATGGAAGGAAGGCTTCTCGGACCCCGGGCAAAAGGCGAAGAAGCCTGGCAGCTGGAAGGAAAGGGAAGTGGAGCTATCTCAGAAGATACGGGCAGATGTGACTGCACAATTCGCGGACATGTTCGCTCAAATGAACGAGAAATATGAACGCCTCAGCCGAGTTGTGCAGTCCAAGGGTTTAGATCCAACTGCCGAGGTCGACGCTGCCAGGTCGAGTAGTGTTGGCTCGAAGGTTCACGTGGATCCGGTGGACCTGATCGAGGTATTGCAACTCTTGAGCTATATATGCAGTTCAGCTGATGCCACTCCCGTTACGTTAGAATTGTTTCGCTAACCTGTTATAATTGTTGCAAATTGCAGAAGCCGGAGAGCTGTAGCCTATTGATCAACATAGGCGACAAACCTGTTGCGGTTGCAAACGGGGTCGTATACCAGTCTTAGGAGGATGTCCGGATCCACTGTGTACCTCTGGAGCCTGGATTCGCAAAGGTACAGGTGGACATGGCCCTCCCGGGCTACAGCTCTTTTCCTTTGCCCGTCCCAACGGACGAAATGCGGACAATTGGCGAGGCATTGGGCTCGTACATACAGTGGCCCAAGAAGGGTGTTAGACTACAGGAGGTAAACCCTCGCCATTCTAGCTTACAACTCAGTTAATATACTCAATTTGCAAAATCTAATTTAACCGTTTGTACTTAAAGTGGACGATGGATACCAGCTCACTTCCTGAGGACACCACCCCCGCCACAACGCATGAGCGAACTCCTTCGGCCCCCATGCCTCCTCCGACGGCCTCAAACCCTTCGCCATCAAATGAGGCCGACGGCACCACACCCCAACCTTCGAAGGTATACACTCGCTCCCCGCCCAAAGGCAAGGGCAAGGCCAAAGGCAAGGCCAAACAAAGGCAGCCGGGTACGTTCAAGAACGGGTCCCCACTCGTGTCGGAGTACCTTCTGCGCAATATGGATCAAATAACCAGAAGTCTCCACGAGTGGTACCTGACCCGGTCTAGGCGCCACATCAACTTCTTGGTTCACTTCAGGCCAGCCCATTTTCACCGTGAGCCCGGGAGCATATCCCTGGCCCACGAGGATTTGTTTGACCTCCTCAACTGGCGGGAGCTTGATATGTCCATCATACGAACTGGAGTCCTGTGAGTTTGCTGTTGTCTGAAGTTATCACATTTCGTTTCATAAATCTAATCACTTTTTGTATGCACTACTTACTAATGTCTACTTTGCATCCAGGTGCATGTATAGGCTGGCGTCGATGAGGGCATGTGACAAGGTGGGTTTCCTTGACCCAGAGAAAATAAGCCTCACGATGCTAGAGCACGACCAAGCACATGCGGAGGAATACATATCAAGGGCACTACTAGCGCAGCAGGACCGAGAGTTCATCCTTGCGCCGTACCACCAAAGGTTAGTGCATTTCCTACTAATTTAACTCATTCTTGTATGTTACGCCTAACATATGTATGAAACGGTTCGCTTGTATATGCAATGTAGGGGCCACTGGATCCTCGCCATCATTTGCCCATGGATGAATGAGGTCTATTACCTCGATTCGATGAGCGACAGGGTGGCGCATGTTTTCACCCTCACGTGGCACATAGACGCGTAAGTAACACAGTTGTTTTAAATTTTTCTCTGAGTAACTAATTAATGATAACATATTAACCGGCAATGCTAAATTAAATACAGGGCTTTCAAAAATTATGTCAGTGCTGGAGGGAGGCATGACACGTCGAAGGGCACAACAATTTCTTGGAAAGAATATGAGGTAATTAATACGGATGGAAGTACTCATGATGAGTCTTTTAATTTAAGCTTAATTAGTTCTTTCGAGTTAATGTGGGTTTATGTCTTTGCATATGCAATTTTTCCAGTGCCATCAGCAGCCACAATCGTGGGAATGTGGCTTCTATGTCATGAGATTCATGTATGACCTGATCAGGAGAAACTTTGCCCAATTCCCTAAGGTAACCATTTTTCCTGACTCAAAGTCGAACTTTAATTGGATGTGACGTACGATCCTAATTAACTTCATACACGCATATATGCAGAGCGCCATGTTCAAAGAGCAATATGAGTTGCCTCAATTGAAGGAGCTGCGAACAATTTGGGCTCAATATGTCATGGAAGAAGTGGCTATCAACGATCGACAGTAACAGACTTGTGTTGATTGCTGTAGTTGTGAATATATATTGAATGTGTTGATTCATTGATTTGTGAATATATGTGAATAGATTTATTGATGTATTTGTGAATAAACTCGATCAATATGTGCATAAATTCAGTCTGTCCAATGCATGTGTATATTACTGTATTAGTGTATTTGTGGACAAATTCAATATGTGAATATTGGTGAATATTTGTAAATATTGGTGTATTTGTGAATGATCCAATGTATCTCTGTATTGCTGTACGTATATTGCTGTATGTATCTCTGTATTACTGTATGTATCTCTGTATTACTGTATGTATATTTGTAAATATTTAGTACTAACCGTGCCACTACATAACCGAAAGGAAAAACTAATATTACTATCGGTTATATACTACAACCGATAGAATAAAGTTTCCAGTAATAACTGTGTCCAAACAATACTATCGGTTCATATTCAGAAACCGATATAATAAAGTTTCCTGTACTAAACGTGTCTACAAAATACTATCGGTTATATACTACAACCGATAGAATAAAGTTTCCAATACTAACTGTGTCTACACAATACTATCGGTTTATATGTAACAACCGATAGAATAAAGTTTCCAGTACTAAATGTGTCCACAAAATACTATCGGTTTGTATAAGAGCCGATAGAAAAAAAACGTTTATATTACTATCGGTTTAGATCCTAGCCGATACAAATGGCCTAAACAATACTATCGGTTTATATACGAGCCGATAGAAAAAACTTATACAATACTATCGGTTTAAAGCCGAGCCGATAGAAGAAATAGTCGATAGCGATTAGTGAACGTTGGGATTGTAGATGTTTTACTAACGGTTTTTTAACCGATAGAAGTGTGCTGCCCCTCTACTATCGTGCCGACCACTATCGGTAAGAGAACCGATAGTAGAGTGGATTTTTAACCGATAGTGAAAAGCATTTCTGTAGTAGTGAATGCAAAAGAGGGTTTTTGTGCGGCAGGAGGGTCTAAGGCAACGAAGGGTTTTTGGCTTCTCCAGTAAGCTACCTCTTCCTTTTATGTGTCCGAGACAACCTTTCGTTGAGTATTTTATTAATTTCCCATAATGGGTGTCTTTCCTCTTGGAACCCGTTATCCATACCCAGTAATGAATCCGAAATGAAATGTGTTCTTATCATTTTATTTCGCATTCGGGGGATATGGTACGGATAAAAATATTGGAAATTCCTAAATATTTCTTTTATGACTGTGGAATAAGTTTATAGTCTTTACATTGATCGCAACGTGATTCTGTGATCATAACGTGTCGCGCCTCGAAACTGGGACTACGACTACTCCCGTGGAGACCTAGCTTGCTATAGCTAGTCCCCTATATGCATACCTTTCACTTCCCAGGATAAGTCAAGCAAAGGAGTATATTCACATTGCAGCAGAAAAACTTACAAACATTTAAGCAGTGTGGCCTGCTGGCCTTAATATTACATAGAGAGATTACAATACCTTCGCGGCATTCAAGGTTTAGTTAGCAAAATAAAACTTCTACACAGCAGATGATGGGTGTCCCTTCCACAGTAAGAAGTTGACGGCAGAACAACACATCAAGGATTTGGTGGATCTGGCTCTCCTTCATCTTGGTACAAGAAGTCCTCCACGCCTTCTTCTGGATCTTGGTACACTCCATCTTCTGGGTTGTAAGTTGCAAGGGTGAGTACTTACGTACTCAACAAGTCATAGGGAAGAGTAGATACATATAATAGTATTGTTATGAACCTAGACTAGTCAAGAATTATTGATGTTTGTAAAATAATCTTTACTTTCATGTCTCATCTCATGGCAGCACTTTTCATAACATATCATCACTATTCATGTTCACTAGATTATAGCGCTACCGCGACACGTCGACACACGACAGCCCACGGTAGCACCCCTTATCATGACAACACATGTCATTTGGGTAATCTTGACTTATCAAATTTTATTTAGAAAACATACTTGTGCCACACCCCATGGATTTAATCCACCACAGCAGACTCCTATAAACCCGGGAGCTCGGAGTATTCGAATACGTTTTTAACTCTGCAGAGAGGTACTAATTTACCCGCAAGATATTTCACTTTCAAGCCTTTCCTATCACAAGGATTGGACCCCTGACTCACTTCATACTGTGAGTGGCAAGGTGGAGATAACAAGAACTTTTGTTATGTTTCACTCACATTTCACCCACGACCCTGTGGATCTCTCGCGAACCACAGTTGTGGCAGGTTGTACTCAAACCTCCACCCCTACTCGTATTTTCCCATTGCTGGGTCAACGTGCAAGATCACCTTCAGTGATATGTGTGGGAGCCATTCTCCGTGTAAACCGTGCATCACTACACAACTCCTGCAGGGGTCTCATGTGCGATCCGCATAAGTACTTGTTCAGGCCTGTCCCATACCAGGCTTGCGGTTAGCACGTGTTTCATGTCACTAGACGCACAACACAAGGTTCTAGTCCTTACATGCCAGTGACCAGACTATCCACAACCATGCACCTTCCATGCCTGCTATCCTTCGCAGTTAAGCACCTCCAGTGCTACAGCCATCCATACCAAAATTCTGGTCACGGCTAGGGGTTTTATTTCATGAATATATATAAATACATATAATAGTTCAAGGTTCACTATTTGATCTTTTCACATTTCACAAGCATCCAACTTTGTACTGCCAACATATATCTCAACCTTTCTTTCACATGCAGTATTACTTATATTCAAGGTCATATCATAGCAACTCATTAAAATATGGGTTCAAGATGATCAAGACTATGACTTGCCTTCCGCGTCATAAGAGACAGCAGTTGACGTAGGATCAGCAGTGAAGTCCTCGAACTCTGGCTCTTGATCTACTCTACAAACAAACAAACAACCAAGAATCACAATCTTTTCAATACATTATTATACTATATGCAATAATGCAAAGATGAATGTCTCGATGATTCTAAAATGATTGGATGATTCTGAAATGATTGGGTTTAGAAGCTCATTAGGGTTAAGATTAGTTGTCAAAGGTTTACAAGGTTCCAAATGTCTCAAAATATCAGAATGATATCAAGGTTGCGACTGGTTCGCTCAAAAACAGCGAACGTCTTTAGGTTGACATTCGGTTCAAGGCATCGACATAGGATCGATGGATGACAGAGGGACTATCTCAACTTGTGGCAATAGAATAAAATGTAGATTACAACTCCACAGGTCTAAGGGACAAGGTTATTTTCAATTTGCACAACTGGAAAGGGATGAAAAGAGCTAATGCCACTGGCTGACAAGCTCTGGCATAGGGCTGACAATGTCAAAATCTAGGGCTAAGCATAAAATGCAGTTCAAGGGCTCAAATCAAGTTGTGATAGAAGAAGACATTGTAGGTCACAACCTCAGGAGTCTAAGGGACAAAGTTATGCTCAAAATGCACATCTGTAAGGAAGTGAAAAGGGCTAATGCCACTGACTGGCATAGACTGACATTGGACTAACATGGCCAGAAACTAGGGCTTGCCATAACTTTTGATCTAGAGCTCCAATTGATGCACCACTTTGTCTGGGAGGTAGGCCTTGATAATAGGAACAAATAGTTCAATAGGTTCCAAGGTTGAAGATGGCTGAATGATGATGAAAATCAGTGGAGAAGTATGGTGGCGACACGGCACAGTGAAGCCACTGGACAAGATTTTGGCATACCAATAACTGGCATTTCTGTGCAGATTCAGGGGTCGAGCTAATAGAGGAAAATGTTCAGGAGATCAAGACGAAGATGCTGGACAAGGTGGCATCGACGGCGATGGCCGGCGACGACCGGGCGGCACACTGGGGGCACGGCAGTGAAGGGTAAAACATTCATACTGCAATCTGGTGCTGTGCTGCTGAAACTTGGCATTGCTGGAGCTAGTTAGGGCTAAATGATACTGTTTGATGCATTGGCCTCGATTGGAGATGGCACGGCTGTGAACGGCGACGAGCTGCGCCGGAGAAGAAGACGGCTTCAATGGCAACAGAGCGATGCAGTGATTCGAACTCCAATTTGAAGGCACAGTTGAGTTCCTGGATAGCTTCAGATGGTATAAATGAAAGTAATTGGCCTAAAGCAACGCCGGTGAGGAGAACAACGCCGTGGCTGGAGAAGAAGGCTAAATTGGGCAAAACTGATACACGGCCTTAGAGTTCAATTGCTCACTGTGAGAGCAGTAGGGAGGTGAGGTGAAGCTTCTGGTTACAGCAATTTGGCCGGAGGAATGGTGGTGCGGCCTGGCGACGTGAGCCGGTCACCGGTGGTGCGCGAGAAAGGGGAAAACTCCAATTTGAACTTAATTTTGAAATCTTGATGCACAGGCTTACTAAGATTGGTTCACTGATCATTTTACTCTACTGGATCGAAGGCTAATTCGGATTGAATCGAGTTGCATAGCTGGAACAGGGCATTTTAATAATTCCGGCGATCACCGGCGATAAGATGCATAATAACTCAATTCAAAGCTGTAGCACTATGAGGGAGATGGGAGAAACTCACTGATGCTGTCAATTTGGGGATTGGGGCAGAGGTTGAAGCTGGCACCGTGAGCCTTCGTGCTGAGCTCGCCGGAGAAGATGACTGCAGCAAGGAAGAAGTACTGTTTATGTTTAATTGCTTAAGGGCTTTGGAGAGGAGAGCACTACTAAAGATGAAAAAGCTGCTCTGGGGATGCTTTTTATAGGCAAAGCAAAGTGTACGAAGTTTAAGCTCACTGCTTGCTTGCGCCGGTGAAGAAGAAGGCTTCGGGTTGAAGCAACGGCGAGCAACAAGCTTCTCTCTGGCGTGTAGCAGCTGGTGAGCTGGATGGGGACTGCCACGATGATGTCTGCGATGCTAACACATGTGCATGCAAAGGCGGTTGCGAGAAAAACACGGCTAAAGCGGCGCTGCTCGGCGGCGAAACATGGCGTGGTCGCGGTCGCAAAAGCACTGTTCAACGCTAGCCGAGGTCGAAGCAAACACTGTGCACTGCGGTCGGGATCGCCGTGCACTGCTGATTGGTCGCAAACAGTGGGTGAGGTTGAAGGAGTTGATCCCTGGTCGTGAACAGCGGCTGAGGTCGAACCAGGGACCTAATTTCAAGGATTTTTGATTGAATTCTGGACTGATTTGTAATTTCTGATTTAGAGATAGTTGATTTGCAATCTGATTTCATAGATGAGTATAAACTTATACCTTATACTCATCTAGCAAGAGATTTGGTAAAATCTGGCATGATTTGATGATTTTCGATATAAACTGAAAATAGGGTAATTTAGGGTAAAATAAGATCTGAGTTTTGATTGATTTCGAATTCTGGCATCTAGGATGAGATTTGGGTATTCTGATAAAAGAAGATTTTGTATTGATTAGCATTTGGGAGGTGTTCCCTGAAACAGATTTGAATTTGGAGTTAATCTGAAGATTTCAGCCTTTTTGGGTTTGCAGATATCAGATAAAGGACTGATTTGCAATATAATTTGGACTGATATGTGAAAAAGGCTTAAATGAAGAAATCTGGTTGCCAACTTTCTGGATTAAGGTATTGGCATACCCATGATCATAGTCCAATAGTAATCTGATCTGGATTAGGTCAAGATTTAGCTAAATCTGAGTTCTGAGTATTTAGGGTAATTAGAATAGTAATTAGAATCCTGTTTTCGAAAACAGAATAGGATTGATAGATCTGGAAGTTAGAGATGGATTTGAATCTGGCTTCTGAAGACTTTTATGTTTAGAGTAACTGATGGATCATATCCGAATAATCTGATCTTGATTTGGGTTTACAGGATAGATTTTGAGATTTTAGGGTTTGAGATAGATACTGATCTAGCTACTACTACAGATACATGGTATCATGCATGCATGGTGTTCATGAAAAAGAAAGTTTTACCCCTAAACTCAGGGTGTTACAGATCTACCCTCCTTAAAGAAATCTCGCCCCAAGATTTACCTAAGACAAGAAAAGATAAGGATAGGTTTACTGAAGATCTTCTTTTTCCTTAGTGGCTTCCTGTTCTGAATGATTTTCCTATTGAACTTACACAACTTGATCTTCTTCCTTTTGAGCTGACGTCCATCAATGGCTAGAATTCTGATTGGATACTCAAGGTAGGTAAGATTCTTCTGTAATACTACATCTTGTACCTCTATTTGGTCAGTAGGCTCTTCTAAGCATTTCCGGAACTGAGAGTTACGAAGCATATCATGTACTCTTGCTAATTCCAAGTCATAAGTTGGATAGTTTTCTTCATGTGGTCTCAACTTAACATGAAGCATAAGCTACTATCCGACCTTGTTGCATTAACACACAGCCTATTCCTTGCCTCGAAGCATCATAGTAGACTACTAAATCTTCTTTGCTATCTGGCAAAGTAAGGACTGGTGTTGTTGTCAATTTTTGCTTCAGCTTCTGAAAACTTTCTTCGCACTTAGTAGTCCATTCAAATGTGATATCCTTCTTTAGCAGGTTAGTAAAAGGCTTAGCAATCTGGGAAAATCCTTCGATGAATCTCCTATACTAACCTGCCAATCCTAAGAAACTTCTGATTTCTGGAACTGAAGTGGGTCGTTTTCATTCCTTGATAGCAGAAATTTTAGTTGGATCCGCTGAAATTCCTTTTGCTGTCGACACATGTCCAAGAAATACAATCTTTGACATCCAAAACTCACATTTATCAAACTTGGTATAGAATTGCCTTTCTCATAGCCTTTCCAAGACTAAATGTAAATGTTGTTCATGCTCTTCTGTATTCCTGGAATATATCATAATGTCATCTATGAATACTATGACAAACTTGTCAAGGAAATCCATAAATGTGCTATTCATGACATTCATGAAGGCTGTTGGGGCATTGGTTAATCCAAATGGTATTACTATAAACTCATACATCCCGTATTTGGTAGTGAAAGCAGTCTTCGATATATCTTCCTTCTTAATCTTCAATTGATGGTATCCAGACTTCAAGTCTATCTTGGAGAATACTTTAGCTCCTCAAAGTTAATCGAACAAGTCATCAATTCTTAATAATGGATACTTGTTCTTTATGGTAACTTCATTTAAGGCTCGATAATCTACACACATTCGTAAGGTTCCATCTTTCTTCCTTACAAATAATACCAGGGCTCCCCATGGTGAAGTATTGGGTTTGATGAATCCTTTATTTTCCAAGTCTTCCAATTGGCTCTTGAGTTCTTTTAATTCAGAAACTGATATCCGGTAGGCTCATTTTGCTATGGGCGCTGCTTCTGGTTTAAGCTCAATAGAGAACTCTATGTCTCTATTGGGTGACATTCCTGGAAGTTCTCCTAGAAATACATCAGAATATAGCTGTACTATAGGTACTTGTTCCAGACATATCTTCTGCAGTGCTTGAACAGATCCTAGCGGTTCCTTGGTTGATGATCTTTCCGCATAGAATAAAACTTTTTTCCCCTTGGCTACTGACAAGGCTTAGGGTTTTCTCTTCACAGTCTACTAGACCTTTATGTTGGGACAACCAATCCATGCCCAATATAATGTCTAGACCTTGCAGTTCTAGAACTAGCAGATTTGCCTCGAATTCTACCCCTTCTATACTGAAGGTTATATTTGGGCAGATTAAGTAGACAGATAGTCTAGCCCCTGAAGTTTTATAATCATGGGGTACTCTAATGGTGCTATATGCATTTCAATCTCAGATGCAAATGCTTTTGACATAAAGGAATTTGTAGCACCAGGATCAAACAATATTAAGGCAGATGCAGAGTGAATCAGAAATCTACCTAGAAGAATGTCGGTGGCGTTTCCCGCTTCTTGGATGGAAGTGTAGTTTAGCTTTCCTCCTGGAGTTGCAGTTGGTGTTCTACCTCCTTCTTTTCCTCGATTGGCCATGCTTCCTCTTCTTCCTGGTGAAGTTCCTCTAAACTTTGGTGGTCATGACACTGGTACTCTGGGTGCTACTGGTTGTGTTCCTGCCTGTGACCTGGCGATAGGTGATGGAAGTCGAATCCAAAGACAAAATTCTCTACGATGTCCATGCTGCCCGCAGTGGAAACAATGGATGTTCATGTGAGGACAGTCCTTTTGGAGATGGTTTCCTCTGCCTATGGTAGTCTTGGCTCCTCTTTTTTGTATGTTTCCCTTGGGGTTCTGCAGTGGTGATGTTCTAGGTGCTACTGGCTGCGTCTCTGCCTGAGATCTGGCTATGGACATAGGGAGTTGAATCCATGGGCAGTGAACTCGACGATGTCCAAATTGTTTACAATGATAACATTGGACACTCGCGCGACGACAGTTCTTCTGAAGGTGGTTTCCTTTGCAGTTGGGGCATAACATTGTTATCGGTCTGGGAGTCTGGTATGATGGTTGAAAACTAGAGGTGGTAGGGACTCTCCTTCTAGTTGGGTTTAGTTGTGGTTGCACTTGTTGAGGCATTCTTCTCTTCCGACCCTCTCCCTCTATATTTTCCTTCTCTATAGACTGAAAGCTTTCCTGCAAACTAGGTTGCTCCTTCTGTGGAGGATTGGAACTCTGAGATCCTTGTTGAAACAAAGGGTCTCTTGCCATAGGGTCTTCTTCTTGCGGAGTCTGTTCTCTGCGTTCTCCGCCGCTTCGGGATCTCCTTCTTGTATCAACCATGATGGCTCTAAAAAGGTTCAGATCAATCTAACTAACTAGGGCCAGCTAAGACAGCAGTGCAGAAAATAATGCAAACTACTCTAATGCATGAAATACTTAGGCTACTAGCCATAATACACAAGTTAACCATTGCATAAGCAACAGTGAATTACAAGGCTATCAAGAGCATCCACCAGCTCTATCTATACCACCCCCTAATACACTCTGAAACGACAGAACGCACTCTCACACTCTTACCGAATTTTAGAAAACCAACAAGATGTTGAAATAAAGATTTTTAGGAGCTACAAAGCTCATTATTTTTCTCAAAATAAAGTTTTCAACAAATAGTTTCTAAATAAATTACGTCTTCCTGGCGTAGCCAATTTCTAAAGGTGTCGTCCTACAGTCAAGTTCTCATGCTGCTCTGATACCAACTTTTGTCGCGCCCCGAAACTGGGACTACGACTACTCCCATGGAGACCTAGCTTGCTATAGCTAGTCCCATATATGCATACCTTTGACTTCCCAGGATAAGTCAAGCACAGGAGTATATTCACATTGCTGCAGAAAAACTTACAAACATTTAAGCAGTGTGGCTTGCTGGCCTTAATATTACATAGAGAGATTACAATACCTTCGCGTCATTCAAGATTTAGTTAAAGCAAAATAAAACTTCTACACAGCGGATTATGGGTGTCCCTTCCACAGTAAGAAGTTGACGGCAGAACAACACATCAAGGATTTGGCAGATCTGGCTCTCCTTCATCTTGGTACAAGAAGTCCTCCATGCCTTCTTCTGGATCTTGGTACACTCCATCTTCTGGGTTGTAAGTTGCAAGGGTGAGTACTTACGTACTCAGCAAGTCATAGGGAAGAGTAGATACATATAGTAGTATTGTTATGAACCTAGACTAGTCAAGAATTATGGATGTTTGTAAAATAATCTTTACTTTCATGTCTCATCTCATGGCAGCACTTTTCATAACATATCATCACTATTCATGTTCACTAGATTATAGCGCTACCGCGACACGTCGACACACGACAACCCACGATAGCACCCCTTATCATGACAACACATGTCATTTGGGTAATCTTGACTTATCAAATTTTATTTAGAAAACATACTTGTGCCACACCCCATGGATTTAATCCACCGCAGCAGACTCCTATAAACCCGGGAGCTCGGAGTATTCGAATACGTTTTTAACTCTGCAGAGAGGTACTAATTTACCCGCAAGATATTCCACTTTCAAGCCTTTCCTATCACAAGGATTGGACCCCTGACTCACTTCATACTGTGAGTGGCAAGGTGGAGATAACAAGAACTTTTGTTATGTTTCACTCACATTTCACCCCCGACCCTGTGGATCTCTCGCGAACCACCACTAGTACAGAAAATCTTTCTTCTATCGGTAAAAAAAACCCTTCTACTATCGGTTTTCGTACCGATAGAGATAGACACGATAGAACAAGACAGAATATTTTCTATCGGTAAATAACCGACAGAAGAAATTAACAATTCTATCGGCATATTAGGAGTGTACCGATAGAAAACCCGTCGTAGTCTGACGATTAACGGTGGGAAAAGTACCACTATTCTAACGGTTAATTACATGATTACCGACAGGAAAATATTACTATTCTATCGGCACCTTATGATTGTACCGATAGAAAACCCGTCGTCGTCTGACGTTTAGCGTTGGGAAAAAAACCCATATTCTAACGGTTAATTATAAGTTTACCGACAGAAAAAAGTGTAGCACTCTCTCGGTTGGAAATGACATTATCGATAGAAAAAATCTTAGTACTCTCTCGGTTGTGGATGAGTTCACCGGCAGGAAAAGTCACTCTATTCTGACGGTTAATTTCAAGTTTACCGATAGAAAAATGGGTAGTAGTCTCTCAGTTGTTGATGAGTTTACCGATAGAAAAAACCACAGTAGTCTCTCGGTTGTGGATGAGTTCACCGGCAGGAAAAGTCACACTATTCTGACGGTTAATTTCAAGTTTACAGATAGAAAAAACTACAGTAGTCTCTCGGTTGTGGATGAGTTTACCGATAGAAAATTTGTAGTGGTCTGTCGGCTGTGAATGAATTTGCCGATAGAACATTCACATATACAGTATATTATTTGCATTCACAATACAGTACATTCACATATACAGTACAGATGCAATACATTATAGATTGGATACACAATACAGTACAGATGCAAAGAAGGGTACATTCACAGAACAGATTGACACATTAGACAGTTATTCACATATATATGGACAAATACAAATTACAATCCAATGTGGACATTTATTGACATATATATTTATTCACATGTATATAAACAGTCTATGCACAGAGTACACGAAAAAGAGAAAATTATCATGGCGGATGGTTGGGCGCAACTTCCTCCATGACATATTGAGCCCAGATTTGTCGAAGATCTCTAATCTTTGCATTTTCGTATGAGTCTTTCGACATGGCGATCTGCAAGCATGTGTGAATACTTAGTAACTAACTTCCTAATTTAGAACGTGACACCCAATTTTCAAATTTGAGTTAGCTATCGATGCTTACCTGGGGGAATTGGGCAAAGTTTGTCTGCACTAGGTCGTACATGTAGCGCAACACATAAAACCCGCATTCCCACGATTGCGGCTGCTGATGGCACTGAGATAATTGCATATGCGAAGACATGTTAGCTATTGTTTCCATAAACTAATTAAGCATAAACAAAAAGTCTCGTGAGTACCTCATATTCTTTCCAAGCTAGTAGGGAGCCCTGCGGTGCGGCATGCCTCCCTCCAGCGGACGCATATTTATCAAAAGCCCTGCATTTCAGTTAGTATTGCCCGTTAATGTATTATCATTAGCTAGTGAGGTGAAAATTTAAATCAAACATATAAGTTACTTACGCCTCCATATTCCCCTTGACCACATATTCCATCGATAATTTGTCACGCATCGAATCGAGGTAGTATACCTCGTTCCTCGGCGGACAGATCACGATGAGGATCCAGTGGCCCCTGCATTGTACGTAAAAGAGGACCGCTAGCTCAAAGTATATCTCAGGTGTAACATACAAGATCGAGTTAAATTAGTACGAAATGCACTAACCTTTGGTGGTACGGCACCAGAATGAACTCCCTGTCCTGCTGCGCCATCAGCGCCTTGGATATGTACAGCTCAGCGTGCGCGGCGTCGTGCTCTAGCATCGTGAGGCTTATTTTCTCTGGGTCGAGGAAACCCACCTTGTCACACGCAGCCTCCGATGCTAGCCTGTACATGCACCTGCATGCAAAGGACGACATTAGTATTGCACAGAAAGTTACTACATTTCAAATGAACTACAACAATGCAGAGTTAGCAAACAGAGTTAGAAAACAGCAATACATAGCATCAACAAACTCACAGGACTCCAGTCCGTATGATGGACATATCGAGCTCCCGCCAGTTGTAGAGGTCGAACAGATCCTCGTGTGCCACGGATATACTCCTGGGCTCACGGTGGAACTGCCCAGGCCTGTAGGGAACTAAGAAGTTCAGATTGCGCCGAGCTCAGTGTAGGTACCACTCGTGGAGGTCTCTGGTTGATCGATCCAATTTGAAGCAAAGCTGCCTCCGACATGAGTGGGACCCGTTCGTGAACCTCTCCGGCTGTCCCTGTCGCCCTTTTCCCTTGCCTTTGCCCTTGCCTTTTGCCGGGGACTAAGCGCGTACCTTCAAAGGCAAGGGCGAGGTGATGGCAGCTTTCTTCCGAGGTGAAGGCGTGGATGCGCTGGGTGGGGTCAAGGCCGTCTTTGATGTGTCCAGGGTCGCACGAGATCGGGCCTCATGCCCCGAGCTGGGGGCGCAGTCCCCTGGTAGCCCAGCGGCAGGCCACTTCAATTAATGATAACGTATGTTAGATTATGCAAGTTGAGTGTACTGAGTAGGATGTAATCTAAAATGTGTAGGATTTACCGGTTGTATTACAAGACATTTCTTGGGCCACTATACGTAGGAGCCCACTGCCTCAGTAAGTGTCTGCAGTTCGTCTGTTGGGACTGGCAACGGAGAATCGTTGTAGCCTGGCATGGCCATGTCCACCTGTACCTTTGCGAAACCCAACCGCAGAGGTACACAGTGGACCCGGACATCCGGCCCAGACGGATAAACGAAGCCGTGTCCAACCACTTCCTGCCCGGCGCCTACGTGATTCTGTAGGATGCAGCCCTCCGGCCCCTGCAAATTTGTAACAATTAAAATAGGTTAGCGAAACAACTCTAACAGAATGGGAGTGGCATCAACTTAAGTGCACAGATGAAGGCTTGCAGTACCTCAAGTAGATCCACTGGATCCGCGAGTACCTTCGAAGCGCAACTGCTTATCCGACCCCACGGAGTACCGTCGTCCTGGGGATCCGCATCTGCACTCTTGGCCAGCAATGCTTCTCTCAACTGTGCAAACTCTTCCCTCATTTGTGCGACCTCGGACTGCACCTCAGACTGTACCTCAGCCCGTATCTCAGCTCGCATCTCCGCCCGTATCTCCTCCCGTACCTCAGCCCGTATCTTATCGGAGAGGTCAGCTTCCTTTTCCTTCCAGGAGCGGGCCTTCTTCCTCGGTGGAGCCGGATCTACGAAACCGGCCTTCCACGACACAATGGCTCCCACGGCCCGTGTCCGCCCGGGATGCTCATTATTTCCTAGAGCCCGGGTGAGGATGTCGTTCTCCCTCTGCGGGGTAAACAATCCCTCCGCTGCCTCCTTCTCAAAAGAGATCTGTTACATTTAAAGGTACCTTGTGAGACAAATTGCCTTATATACACTTGTGCGCACACAGTTTACGAGGTTAGCCAACTTACCATTCGCCTCACAACGTCGGCGTCCCCAGGGGTTGCGAACTGCACAGACCCCGTGGACGACACGGACCCCCTCCCCCTCCACCATCGCTTGCACCTCTCATCCCGGATCTCGAAGAGCGGCAACTCAGGGGTGTCGATGACAGGATTTTGCTCGTCTTCCTTCTTCCACTGCTCCTCCTTCCCCGCATAGCCCTGGGATCCGAGCCGATGCGGGTGGTCGTTCCTCTTCTGGATCGCCCTATTCTTCTCGCTAAGGGCCTTGAACTCCTCAGTCCCCTTCTGCTTGGTGAATTCCTCCCATACCTCCTCCGATATGAAGGGGTACTTCTCGCAAGGAGATTTCCCCGCAGCGAGGAAGTTACTGACGAGCCAGCTCTTAAAGGTTTTCCATGTTCCGTTCATGTCCTTCAAGCAGGCAGTCCTAGGTGTATCGTCGGGGATGTTCCACTTAGCCTGTTTCTGAAAAATGCATACAATTAATCACGAGTTAGTTAAACTTTAGTATAAGCCAAGAGAACGTGATTACGAAAGAGTTCAGCGGTTTCAGTTCATTTAACCTTCACTTCCGCCCACAACCTATCCCTCTCATCCGCCGTCACGTCCTTCCAGCTCTGGACGGTGATCTTCACCCTTTCTTTCGCCAACAGCCCAACGTAGGCCGCGTACCTCCCAGCATTCTTTCCAATCGGCCTCCCAAATTGGTTGAACTCACAAGAAAGATCCATGCATTTGGCCAAACGCCCCAACGTCGTCGCGCCTCGCCCCACCCTCTTGCGCTGGGATGTAACAGCTGCATCTTCAGTAATTACGATGGGGTTGGCCCTAGTCGAACCACTAGTACCATCCGATGAAGACGACGACATGTCTTCCCCTACAAAACCTTCAACAAACCATATATATGGCAATTAATTCGCCTTGGAGTTCCATAACTCAGCCCAGGACTGGAGACTAACTAGGGCGGCAAAAGGGAAAATAATACAAAAAGAAAGACATGCATAAATTACTTCCTGAACTCTTCAGAAATATGTTCTATCGGTAAACACATGAGCTGCCGATAGACCATAACCTCCACAGAAGACAATTTTTCTATCGGCAAACCCGTGAGATACCGATAGAACATAACAATGTTCTCTATATATGGAATTTTGTTGACAAGCCACCATTCACTGTCATCACATAACATTCTCGATGATTTGTTATACTAATATTCATGGGCCAGCATTATTATTTCACACGTAAATATGCACACAAGCATCTAAGTGCCACTGTGCATAATCTTTAGCCTAGCCTGTATGTGAGTCATCAGGACTTCACATCTATTAGGTTGGGAAAAGTCATGTATAGGCATTTGAAACATATACATCGAAGACCCATCCACATTGCCATATATTCATACGAAGTGAGTAAAAATTCCCAACCAAACTAGTACATTGCATGGCTCATGTCCTTCCAGATCCAAATTAAGTTTTACTACTTGTGCAGAAATATTTTCTATCAGTAAACACATGAGCTGCCGATAGAATATGTGTAAGAACACCTCCAACATATAATGTGTATTACATGGCAGTTGGATACAATTGATCACACATACAGCAGTATAGATAAGTTAAAATCTCAAAATAGGTTCATTACAGCACTGGAACATATTATGTAAACCCTAATTTAAATCAACATTGCGTGCGGAATGTACATAATCCAACACAATAGGGAACCCTAGTGTAATTGCAAAACTCGAAGAATTAGTACGTGCAAAACACTAGGATCAAATAAGGAAGATGCTGGAAATAGAACGACGAATTAGGGTATTTACGGCGGCGATCAGTTCTGGTGATGGAGAGGCGGTGTAGAACGCAGCGGCGGCTGGCGAAGGACGAAAATAAGAACCGGTGGCAGTGGCGAACCAGTGTCCAGCCGGCGATCGTCGTGTGGGAGAGAGGAAGTGAGTGGTCACGGCGGAGGTTGTGGTTTTCTTCGCTCTCGAAAAGACGCAGTGCTCTAAGGTGGAACTGTTCGAGTGGAGGGAAACTAAAGCGCCGTGTACGAGTAATAAAGTAGTGGAGGAACTTTTCTATCGGTACAACAAAATGATACCGATAGAATTATTTAATTTTCTATCGGTACAACAAAATAGTACCGATAGAAAAAGTAAATTTCCCGGAAAAATATTTGAAGTAGTGGATGCCTTTTTCTATCGGTATAAACAATAAAATCCCGTGAGACCATTTTTCCCCAGAAAAATTTTTTAATTAAGTGCTTGAGATTATAGTATTGGGTGCCCTTTTTCTATCAGTAAAAACAACTAAATACCGTCAGAGTAATGAAAAGGTGCCTTTTTCTATCGGTATAAACAATAAAATCCCGTGAGACCAATTTTCCCCAGAAAAATTTTTTAATTAAGTGCTTGAGATTATAGTATGTGTGCCCTTTTTCTATCGGTAAAAACAACAAAATACCGTCAGAGTAATGAAAATGTACACACAATTTAACATCAAACAGACCGTGGTTGAAAGCTGCAGGATGATAAAGAAAGAGGGAAGATAGCCGAAAAATTAGAAAATTGACATAAAAAGAAATTGTTCATTCATTGTTGTTTTATCACTTACAAAAAAAAATAAAACCCAAAATGCTAGGTCAAGGGGTGGTCTTAGTCCTGGCTGCATGTAGAATAGAGTCAGTTAGACTTGCAGCCAGGACGCAAGACTCCTCTAGCGACAAGTTGTCCCTAGGATCAACTACTACCGCGTCGAGAAGGCCTGCGACCTCCCTCAGCTTCGCTATGGTATCCTTCATAGTCAAACAGCAGCCAGCGATGGTCATATCCGCGGCTTTCTTCTCCTCGCGAAGACGCCTCGTCCTCGCCCTAGCATTGTCACCATCTGTCTTCATGCGCTTAATGCGCTGGAAGAGATCGTCAAGGTCAAGCCGTAGCTGAGTGTGCTTGTCTGTAAGGAGCTTGTGCTCCTCCTGGAGGGCCCTCAGGTCGGCCTTCACTTTGGCAGTGTCTTCCACGGCTACCATTCCCTGTGCAAATCAACAGGTCAAGAATGAACTGAACATGAATTAACAATACAGGGGTAAACTGAGGAGATTTAGAGTTCTTACCGGGGAGGGCGTGGCTGACGATCCCATGGAGGTTGCCATTGTGAAAGAGAAGATGAGGAGTCGAACCGTTCGAGAATTAGAAAAACAACAAATACCGCGACGCATGGCGATGTACTTATAGAGTTTCCAAGGCGACGCATGGCGACACGGTTGAGAATTCAAAGCGGCAGAGTATTCTTCTATCGGTAAAAACAAGAAAAAACCGTCAGACAACAAATACCGTGAGACTAACTAATTTATTCTAACGGTAAAATATAACAATACCGATAGAAAACGTTTTGAAGTGCCTGAGAGAAGTGCCTGAGACATGAAAGTAGCGGATGTCCTTTTCTATCGGTATAAATAACAAACTACCGTCAGAAAAAAGGGATTTTTGCAGAACTTAATTTGAAGAAGCAAGAGGCTGCGATGAGATTTTTGCAAGTGCTATTTGAAGGGAAGAATTAAGTATTTACAGGATAAAGGTACTGTACATGTTAGAACTCATGCTGTGGAGTAAAATTGAGATGTATTAATGCTGTGAACTAGCTTATCATTAAGTTCTAAAGAAAAATGTACTGCCTGATGTATTAATGATAAGTTCCTCACCTTGCTGCAGAACTTGTGGGCTGTTTGCTTGGCATTTATCCCTGAAATAGAAATTAATCATCAATGGTTCTCAACCCATAATCCTTCTTCGTGGTCATCTCGCAGATACGTTGTTTCGTCGATATCTTCAGTACGGATAGATTGAATGTCCTCTAAAAATGGAGGTATTTCATCGAATTGGTTATACTCCTCTTCGTCGACAACATCTTCGACCCCAACAATACGTCTCTTGCTGTGGAGGACAACATGCAAGTTTGGATTGGCCAGGTCAACGATGTAGAATACCTGTGTGGCTTGCTTTGCAAGTATAAATGGATCGTCTTGGTGTCCGACTCTACCAAGATCGACGAGAGTAAACCCGTAACTGTCAACTTGAACACCTCGAGGGATTTCGACCCATTGGCATCGAAACAGGGGAATCTTAAGTAATCCGTAATCGAGCTCCCATATTTCGTCAATAACACCGTAATATGAGTTCAGCGCCCTTACTGACCTGGCATCCTCGGAAATAGCAAACAGTGTCACTCCGCTACATTGCGTGCTACTCTTGGCGTCTTGAGCTCTTGTGTAAAATGAATACCCATTGATGTCGTACCCCTGCCAAGTCCCTACAGTGAATCTTGGGCCTCTAGCCAACCATGTCACAGTTTCACTTACGGAGCCCTCGGCAGCTCGCGTGACTCTTTCTTGGATCCACTCAGTAAATTTCCTGTTATGTTCTCTGCTGACCCAAACGTCTGACTTCGAAGGATTCTGTGACCGTAACATTACCTTGTGCTCGTGTTTGTATGGCTTGACCTCCGTCATGTGTTGTAAGACCCAAAAATGTGATTTTGCGTACACATCACGAGCGGGGACGATAGCTTTGAATCCAATCGTTCCGATTCCCTGAAGCCTACCCTCGTGACGGGACCTAGGAACGCCAATTGGGTCAACCCCGGCCATATAATCTGTGCAAAATTCAATCACCTCCTCGGCAGCATAACCTTCCATGATACTCCCCTCGGGTCGACGACGAGTCCTTACGTATCCCTTCAATACACCCATAAATCTCTCAAATGGATACATGTAGCGCAGGCACACGGGTCCACAAAACTTAATTTCTCTGATAAGGTGAACAATCAGATGGACCATAACATCAAAAAAGGATGGAGGGAAATACATCTCGAGCTGATAAAGAGTTGTAACCACGTCGCGTTGCAAAGCGTCCAGTCCATCAGGATCAATTACCTACGAGGACACAGTTGCGCCAAATATTCATATCAGAAAAATCTTCTAATTAAGCTCCACAAATGGAGGTAATGAACTTATAGTACGAGTGCACGTACTTACCTTGCAAGATATTGCGTTGAAGAAATAACATAGGTTTGTGATTGTCTCTCTGACTTTAACTGGGAGAATGCCTCTGATATCAATGGGAAGCATCTGTGACATCAAGACATGACAGTCGTGGGACTTCATGCCAACCAGTCTTAGGTCCTTCATAGACACAAGTTTTTTCAAGTTCGCGGAGTACCCACATGGAACTTTAACACCGTGCAGGCACCGACAGAGTTCTATTTTTTCGCTCTTGGACAACGTATAGCAGGCCGGGGGGAGGTATGTACGCTTTCCATTCTCTAAAGGTGCAAACTCAGTCCTTATCCCCATTTCCACCATGTCACGACAAGCTTTCACACCATCCTTTGTCTTTCCCGGAATGTTCAACAGCAAACCAATCAAACTGTCACAGACATTTTTCTCTACATGCATGACGTCAATGCAATGTCGAACTTGTAAATGCTCCCAGTACGGTAGATCCCAGAGAATCGATCTCTTCTTCCAAACATTTTTTTCTCGAGGTTTAGAATGCTTACCGAACTCAACTTTGATGTCGTTCACGCGCGAGTAAATCTCCTTACCTGTCAGAAACACTGGAGCTGATCCCTTCTCAGGCTTCCCGTTAAATGATTTCCTCTTCTTACGGTACGTGTGATGCACCGGAAGAAACCTGCGGTGACCCATGTACACTGTTTTCCGGCAGTTTCGCAGCCACATGCTCTCAGTTTCATCTAGGCAAATAGGGCAAGCCTTGGCTCCTTTCGTACTATAACCCGACAAATTTCCGTAGGCCGGAAAATCATTTATGGTGCAAAATATCAGGGCCCGCAAGATGAAATTCTCTTTCTTGTATGCATCCCACACCTGCACACCCTCGCTCCACAATTTCTGTAAGTCCTCGATTAAAGGCGCTAGAAACACGTCAATATCATTTCCGGGTTGTCTGGGTCCTGAGATTAGTAACGCCATCATGATGTACTTGCGCTTCATGCATAACCAAGGAGGAAGATTGTAGATGCATAAAAGAACCGGCCAAGTGCTGTGCCGACTGCTCATATTACCATGTGGGTTCATACCATCTGTACTCAGCTCGAACCTTACATTCCTAAGTTCGCCGCCGAACTCATCAAATGTTCTGTTGATGTTTCTCCATTGAATAGAATCAGCTGGGTGTCTCAGTTTTCCGTCTTGTTTCTGGGCTTCAGCATGCCAACGCAAGTGCTTCGCGACTTTCGGATTTGCAAACAGCCGCTTCAATCTAGGTATCACAGGCAAGTACCACACAGTTTTTGCCGGGGGTCCTTTCCTTACCTCGTGACGTTCACTGTCAATCCGGTCCCTACGCGTATACCTCGATGCGCCGCATCTTGGACAAACATGCAAACTGGAGTACTCGTTACGGTACAACACACAATCATTTGGGCATGCGTGTATTCTTTCGATTTCCATTCCCAACGGACACAACAGTTTTTTGGCTTGGTAAGTACATCTTGGCAACTCATTTCCCTCTGGAAGCATGTCCGCTAGAAGATCTAATAGTGCCGTGAAACTCTTATCACTCCAACCGTTTCCTGCCTTCAAGTTATATAATCTCAGCACAGAAGACAGTTTTGTAAATGTTGCACATCCAGGGAACAGAGGCTTCTCAGAGTCAGCAATCAGTTTCTCAAATTCACAGAAGTCATTTTCGTTGTAATCTTCCTCTACATCACGTAACATCTCATCTAGATTGTCATCATCATCATCTACGTGCACATCGGAATGAACATTACCAAAATTGGGATGATCATCGATATTATTGCAATCCACATCCGAGTCGTGCTGATTGGTAGTAGTGGTGCTTGTTTCCTCAAGATCTTCGCCATGCCATATCCAACGGGTGTATCGCGCGTTAAAACCACGACGAATCAAATGACTCTTAATTTGATCAGAGTTGCTAAACCTCTTCAAGTTCATACAATCTGTACAAGGACAGAGCATATTTTTCTCTCCCTTCCTCTCCTTTTGTTGCTGAGCAAATTTAATAAACTCATTCACACCATCCAAATATTCAAGAGTAGTACGTTTTATTCCATACATCCAATATTTCCTGTCCATCTACAATTAACAAAATTTAACGAGTAAGCCATGCATGAAACCTACCCGATTAAGTTATGTATATGTACATGTACAGCCTCTTACAACAGATACATGTGTTGAACCCTAGCCTGAAGAAATTAACACTAATTAACCTAGCTAACTACACAATACAAGCTAGTTAGCTCCTAAAACATGACGCATTTCCAGCTACCAAGCTCCCAAGCTTAGAGCTACAAACTTGGAACTACACAATACAGCTAGCTTGCAAGTAGAGAGGAAGGGAGATCTAGAGGGAGAGAGAGATAAGTGTCGACGATTAAGCGTACCTTAAAGAGAGGGGCGCAATCAACTTCCCTCCAGCCTGTGCTGATCACCTAGCAGTGTAGCTGGAACTTTCGTCACAAACAGAGGGACACAGAGTGCAACAGAACAAATTAAAGAGCTGCTCAGCAATGGTCGAGTGGGGTTTTGCTTATAACGGACATTTTTCTAACGGTAAATACATAAAATAACCGTTAGACTAACTTAGGTAATTTGCTGCTCACATATTCTATCGGTAAAAACACACACATACCGTTAGAGAATGTGCATTACCGAGCAAGTACAGGACTTCTTCTTTCGGTAAATATGTGTATTGACTGTTAGATCATGCATGACACAGCACGCACATGAGTTTTTCTATCGGTAGATATGTGTACGAACCGTTAGATGATGCATAACACACGAGCAAGAGTTTTTCTATCGGTAAATATGTGTATTTACCGTTAGAATATGCATGACTGAGCAAATATATGTGTTTTCCTATCGGTAAATATGTGTACTTACCATTAGAGGAGGTACTAGTACCAAACTGGGACAAACATGCACATGCCATTTCTCACATTCAAGGAATCATATCAATGTAACATCAAACAGATCTTACATCAAACAGATCTTACATCAAACGGATCTTAACTAGAAGATAAAGCAATATATTTCAAGAAATGCTAATTTGTGGATTAACTAGGAGACACAAAAATACTTTTCTTAGGTACTTGGGACTTCATCTTGCCAAAGAAATTACACATGCCAATTCACAAATTCAGGTACAAACATACACATGCCAGTTCACCAATACAAATTCAGGTACAAACATACACATGCCAGTTCACAAATTGAAGTGCATGTCTGAAACAGCAGTACAAATACACACCTACCTACCAATACAATTAAATACACAAATACTCCCTGCACATTCAAGTTCATGTCCCAATTAGCAATACATGATACACAAATATACAACAATATACAAATACAACAATTCACACATTCGATGTATATTAGAAAAGCCACGTCTGAAATTAACAACAGATCACGACGAGGACCCAGTGGCCCATACATGCATTTTACATAAAAGGGAACCTTTGCAGGTTGCCACAATGCAACTACCAACTACAAGTTAGACCTGATACATCACAAATCCATTCATCCAAAACAGCAAATGTCTGAACCACATTGGACTTAACCATAGGAGTTCAGTTCGAAGACGCCCGAGGAGCTGGAACTGCCGTCGACATACATTTGTACGTATTGGTGATTTCCTCGGACTCAAACTCGATCAACTCAACTCAACTCAACTCAACTCCATTAACAAAAAGAACCTACCTTCCAAGATGTTGTTTTGTGTAGTGATGGTGTAGAATGGCTGTGCAAATAACAACAATTCTTCTTCTCCAAGCAGGTAAGCATCTGGCCACAAGCTGGTGCATGCAAAAAAATGTAAGATGCTTTCTATAGGTCCTGATTTGAGAAACACGCCGGGCTTAAGCATCTTCTCGACCGAGCCAACCAAGATCTCGCCCTTCACGTCCTTCCAGCTCTCGACGGTGATCTTCACCATTTCTTTCGCCAACGTAGGCAGCGTACTGCGATGAAGAACCGTGAAATACGTTGCCCCTCACGAGCATCATCCAAGGACCTAAACAGATCATAATCATATTGAAAAGAAGACACATCAAAATGAAGGATACAAAAAAAGCAGAATTATTGCCATAATCGGATTAGAATAATCTAACAATATTGCAGAAATTTTACGTACCTTCCTTGGGATGCCGACGTCTAGAGGGCGTCGATGGAGGTGCGGAGGTGCAGCGGTCGCCTGTAGAGGTGTGCCGGCCGTCCATGGAGCTTACGGGTTAGGACTACGAGCCCCAGATGAACTGTGAGAATGAAAGAGACATACCCGTGTATTTATACAAATATATATTTTCTATCGGTACGAAAACAGAATACCGTTAGTAATAAAAACATTTGTAGAAGGCGAATGGTTCTATCGGCACAATAAATATTACCGATAGGAATTTTTGTACATACTCTATCGGTGTGTACGTACATTGCCAATAGAATATTACTAGTTGTAGAAGGCCAACAGTTCTAAGATATTTTTTGCAATATTCTACCGGTATAAACATTCATTACCGATAGAATAAAACTATTTGAAGACGAACAGTTCTTAGCAATTTTCTATATATTCTAACGGTAAAAGAATCAATTACCGATAGAATAAAAATATTTGTAGAAGGTCAACTATTCTATCGGCGCATTACATATTGCCGATAGGAATTTTTAATATACTCTGTCGGTATATTCATACAGTACCGATAGAATAAGTCTAGTTGTTGAAGTCGACCAGTCCTATCGGCGCACAACATTCTTCCGTCAGTACTTATGCATCTCTTCTAACGGCAAATATGTTCATCACCAGTAGAGTAAATCATACTATTTATTCTATCGGTAAGTTTCTTATAAACCGATAGGGAAAATACATCCGTCGGGCTTTTATGACCGCGAGGCACATTTTCTATCGGTTTTATGCTGTATCGCTAATAACCGATAGAAGATAGGGGTTAGTAGACTGCATTTCTGTACTAGTGCACAGTTGTGGTAGGTTGTACTCAAACCTCCACCCCTACTCGTATTTTCCCATTGCTGGGTCAACGTGCAAGATCACCTTCAGTGATATGTGTGGGAGCCATTCTCCGTGTAAACCGTGCATCACTACACAACTCACTACTACAGAAGTGCATTCCACTAACCCTTATTTTCTAACGGTTGTAAGCAATCTAGGAAAAATCCGATAGAATAGGACGACAGCGGTGGAAAACCATCATTTTACTATCGGTTATACACTAATCCAACGTTAGTGAAATGCAAATACTTTTTACTATCGGTTATTACTGTACAAACCGATATAATATATTAAATAGTACTATCGGTTTTCCATTTTTAACTGATAGTGAAATAACTGACTTTTTACTATCGGTTATTACTGTACCAACCGATATAATATATTACAATAGTACTATCGGTTTTTCGTTCGTAACAAATAGTAAAATTACTCACTTTATACTATCGGTTGGTACTGTATTAACCGATATAATATATTGAATAGTACTATCGGTTTTTCTCGGGTAACTGATAGTGAAATTACTGACTTTTTACTATCGGTTATTACTGTACTAACCGATACAATATACTACATAGTACTATCGGTTCAACAACACAAACCGATAGTAAAATGACTTCATATACACTAATGGTTATGACAGTGGGGACCTTATTTTACTATCGGTTAGTGTTGTTGAACCGATAGTAAAATTGGACAACTTAATTAGGTCGACCCCTGCTCTGCGCTCTACATGTTGGAATCATTTCAGCCGCGCACAACTCCAAGCTAGAGTGATCTGGAGAAGCTAGCTGAGAGGTTGATCATATTTCCATCCCCCTCGGTATTGTCATCTTCTCATCACCTCTCTCTCTCTCTCGATCACTCTTTCACACTCTCCCTCTCTCTCTACTTGCAATTCATTAAACTAGATACATGTATCTCCAAGCTAGCTAGAAGGCTGGGTTGGCTAGCTAGCTATAGCTTGCTGAATTTAAGCAGCTAGCTAGCTGGCTCTTCCAATTAATGCATGCATCAAGTTAATTAGGGTTTCATATATACAAATCCATTTAATGTAATTAAACAGCTCATGTACACACATATGGCCTAGCTAATTATGTTTCATTCATATATGCATGCCCTGAGTCATTAATTATTTATTTGAATTTGTCAATTTTGTGAAATAATTGTAGATGGACCGAGAATATTGGATGTATGGAATAAAACGTACTACTGTTGAGTATTTGGAGGGTGTGAATGGATTTATTAAATTTGCTGAGCAAGAAAAGGCGAAGAAGGGAGAGAAAGATATGCATTGTCCTTGTATAGATTGTATGAACTTAAAAAGGTTCGGCAACTCTGATCAGATTAGGAGTCATTTGATTCGTCGTGGTTTTAACGCACGCTATACCCGTTGGATATGGCATGGTGAAGATCTTGAGGAAACGAGCACTACCGCTACCACTCAGCAGCACCCGGAAGTGGATTGCAGTAATGATGATCATGATCAAAACATTGATAATGTTCATTCGGAAGTCCATGTAGATGACGACAATTTAGATGAAATGTTACGTGATGTAGAAGAGGACTACAGCGAAAACGATTTAGCTAAATTTCAGAAATTAATTGTTGATTTTGAGAAGCCTTTGTTCCCCGGATGTGAAACATTTACAAAGTTGTCTTCTGTGTTGAGATTATATAACTTGAAGGCAAGCAATGGTTGGAGCGATAAGAGTTTCACGGCGCTATTGGATCTGTTAGCGGACATGCTTCCAGAGGGAAATGAGTTGCCAAGATCGGTTTACCAGGCCAAAAAACTATTGTGTCCGTTGGGAATGGAAATCGAAAGAATACATGCATGCCCAAATGATTGTGTTCTGTACCGTAACGAGTACGAGGATTTGCATGTTTGTCCAAGATGCGGTGCATCGCGGTATAAGCATGGGGGCAGAATTTATCACAATGGATGTGATGAGGTAAAGAAAGGGCCTCCGGCCAAAACTGTGTGGTATTTGCCTGTGATTCCCAGATTGAAACGGCTGTTTGCAAATCCGAAAGATGCGAAGTACTTGCGTTGGCATGTTGAAGGTCGGAAACAAGACGGAAAACTAAGACATCCAGCTGATTCCATTCAATGGAGAAACATTAACAGAACATTCGGTGAGTTTGGCGGCGAAGTGAGGAATATAAGGTTTGGGCTGAGTACGGATGGTATGAATCCACACGGAAATATGAGCAGTCGACATAGCACTTGGCCGGTTCTTTTATGCATCTACAATCTTCCTCCTTGGTTATGTATGAAGCGTAAGTACATCATGATGTCGTTACTAATTTCAGGACCCAGACAACCCGGGAATGATATTGACGTGTTTCTATCACCGTTAGTCGAGGACTTACAAAAATTGTGGAGCGAAGGGGTGCGGGTGTGGGATGCACATAAGCGAGAGAATTTCATGTTGCGGGCCATGATATTTTGTACCATAAATGATTTCCCGGCCTATGGAAATTTGTCGGGGTATAGTACGAAAGGAGTCAAGGCTTGTCCTATTTACCTGGATGAAACTGAAAGCATGTGGTTATCGAACTGCAGAAAAAAAGTGTATATGGGTCACCGCAGATTCCTTCCGATGCATCACGCCTACCGTAAGAAGAGGAAGTCATTCAATGGGAAGCCTGAGAAAGGATCAGCCCCAGTGTTTGTGACTGGTAAGGAGCTTTACTTGCGCGTGAAGGACATCAAAGTTGAGTTCGGTAAATGTTCTAAACCTCCAGGAAAAAATGTTTGGAAGAAGAGATCGATTCTTTGGGATCTGCCATATTGGGAGCACTTACAAGTTCGACATTGCATTGATGTCATGCACGTAGAGAAAAATGTTTGTGACAGTTTGATTGGTTTGTTGTTGAACATTCCAGGAAAGACGAAAGATGGCATCAACGTTCGCCGTGACATGCTCGACATGGGCATAAGGACTGAGCTTGCACCGTTGGAGAAGGGAAAGCGGACATACCTCCCCCCGGCCTGCTATACTTTGTCGAAAAGAGAAAAAACAGAACTCTGTCAGTGCCTACATGGTGTCAAAGTTCCATGCGGGTATTCTGCGAACTTGAAAAAACTTGTGTCCATGAAAGACTTGAAACTGGTTGGTATGAAGTCCCATGATTGTCATGTACTCATGTCACAAATGCTTCCCATTGCTATCAGAAGCATTCTCCCAGTCAAAGTCAGAGAGACAATTACAAAGCTATGTTATTTCTTCAACACAATATCTGGCAAGGTACGTAAGCGTGTACTCCTAGCAAGTTAATTAGCTCCATTCGTGGAACTTGTCAGATTTTTTGGATCTGAATATTTGCTGCAACTGTGTCCTTGCAGGTAATTGATATGGATGGACTGGACGATTTGCAACGCGATGTGACTACCACTCTTTGTCAGCTGGAGATGTATTTCCCTCCATCCTTTTTTGATGTTATGGTCCATCTAATTGTTCACCTTGTCAGAGAAATTAAGTTTTGTGGACCCGTGTTCCTGCGCTACATGTATCCATTTGAGAGATTTATGGGTATCTTGAAGGGATATGTAAGGAATCGATATCGGCCTGAGGGCAGTATTATTGAAGGTTATGCCGCCGAGGAGGTGATCGAATTTTGCACCAACTATATGGCCGGGGTTGACCCAATTGGCGTTCCTACGTCTCGACATGAGGGCAGGCTTCAGGGCATTGGAACGATTGGATTTAAAGCAGTCGTCCCCTCTAGTGATCTGTATGCAAAAGCCCATTTTTGGGTCTTACAGCACATGACGGGGGTGGAGCCATACATACACGAGCACAAGGAAATGTTACGGAAACAGAATCCCTCGAAGCCAGAGATTTGGGTCACCAGAGAACATAATAGGAAGTTTGCTGGGTGGATCGAAAATAGAGTCCTGCAAGCTTCTGAGGGCGATGTAGATGAAGATGTTACATGGTTGGCCAGAGGGCCTAGATTTACTGTAGGGACTTGGCAGGGGTATGACATCAACGGCTATTCATTTTACACAAAAACTCAGGACGAGAAGAGTGCTATGCAATGTAGTGGAGTGACACTACTTGCTATTTCGGAGGATGCCAGGGCAGTAAGAGCACTCGACTCATATTACGGTGTTATTGAGGAAATATGGGAGCTCGATTATGTATTACTTAAGATTCCTCTGTTTCGATGCCAATGGGTCGAAATCCCTCGAGGTGTTAAAGTCGACAATTATGGGTTTACTCTAGTCGATCTCAGTAGAGTCGCACACAAAGATGATCCATTTATACTTGCTGAGCAAGCCACACAGGTGTTCTACATCGTTGACCCGGCCAACCCAAAGTTGCACGTTGTCCTTCACAGTAAGAGACGTATTGTTGGGGTTGAAGACGTTGTGGATGAAGAAGAGTACGATCAGTTCGACGAGCTACCTCCATTTTTAGATGGAATCCTTCAATCTGTCCCTACCGAAGATATTGACGAAACAAGTTACCTGCGAGACGACCACGAAGAAGGATTATGGGTGGACAACCATTCTTGACTAATTTGCAATATGTAAGTGACGTATATTACTTGGATCGAAGAATGTTCAAATCAATTTTCAAAAATTCTTTGGGAAAACATACGTGATGCATTGAGAATCATTTCTGCAAATTTTCATTTCAATTGGAGTATATACTTGATTTGAGCAATAATTGATTCTTTTCACAAATATATATGAAAACTGCAAATTTTCATTCCATGATTGGTCTTTACTGTTATTGTATTTCAAAATTATTGCAAGCCATTTGCATGGGGTTTCAGGTGTCTTTACAAGTGCAAAATGATGTACTAAGACCCATATGTATTTGTTCTCAGGAAATACCTTTAGATCAATTTAACAGTATTATACTATCGGTTTCAACCTCCAAACCGATATGAAATTAACATATACTATCGGTTTATTGTCATAACCGATAGTAAATACAATACAAAATGATGTACTGAGATCCTCTGTAATTCTTCTAAGGGAAATCCTTTAGGGTCAATAGCATTGTATTTTACTATCGGTTATAACTGTGAAAACGATATGAAATTAAACTATACTATCGGTTTATCGTTCACAACCGATAGTGATTTACACTGTGTTATGATCCCCTGTTCTTAGTTTACTATCGGTTTACTGTTCACAACTGATAGTGATTTACACTGTGTTATGATCCCTGTACTTAGTTTACTATCGGTTTACTGTTCACAACCGATAGTGATTTACACTGTGTTACGAAAACCCTAACTTACATGTTTTTACTATCGGTTTTGTGGTGATGAACCGATAGTAAATATTCATTTAATAGGTTATAACCTGCACGATTTTCCCTCCAGTGCAACTGATCACATTCCAAATCGAAAAATACTCGCGCGGAAAACCCTAGAATCGCCGACGTTCGCTTCTTCGCTCCTCTGCGCCACTGGTTCTCCACCGCCTCCGGCATTGCATTGCGCCACCGCCTCCGGCATTGCATTGCGCCACCGCCTCCGGCCACTCCACGATCCACTGTAAGAGTTCTTGACCAAATCGCTCGCGTGTATTGCTTAATTCTGTATGCAATGGTTCATATCCCATTCCATGGATTACAAATAGAAACCTAGAGTAAAATTCATGAACGGTATACACCTATCTGAAATTGTTTCCTGTGATGATTGTAAAGAACAAACTTGAATATTGGATGAACCGATAAGCTCGGTGAAGATAGTTTGAATTGCATTTGCATTAAACTGGGGTTCTTTTTGTATGGAACTAAGCTCTTAGTTAATCTAATTGCAAATTTAGAACTATGTGTAGACTTTGGTGTCAAAAATCTGTGTTTTGGCTACTAACTGCAATGCTAGATTGGATATTTCAGTGACTGAGCCTTACGCCATTCTTCAATTTCTAGATTTTGTGTTGTTTCTGTATGAATGGACAGGACTGGGGTGATTGAAGCTATGAATTGAAGTCTTATTCTGTCATTGATTGCTTTGTCTGGCTCTTAGTCACTTGCGTATTTGAATGTTTATCTACTGCTTGTGCATTCTGTGATTGCTGCTTGAAGTAGAGCTAGTGAAGAAATGAAATTGATTATATGATCTTTTGGCTTTCTTCTGAGTTGGTGGGAGATTGAAGTTTCTATTTCAGTTCTCTCCTTACTTGTGTCGTCCAAATTAGCAAGTCGTATTCTAGACAGCTGATTGATCAGTTGTTATCTTGAATTCTCTCCAGCATTGGTTTGACTACCCTTCTTGTATTAACTTAAAATTGGTTGGTTGTTTAGGCTTTGAGGTTATTTGAGAGAGAGACGATCATCTTGAGTCTGTGTGTTTGTTCCCCGGATTTGCCGTGTAGGCTATAGTTGAGAGGCTATTGGGGAGCGGTCTTTGTTAATTCCTTGCATGATCAATTCATTGATACCGTCAATAGGTGTATGCGTTTTAAGTTAATACATGAACTACAAAATTCATGAACTACAAACTTGATAGCTATGAGAATGACAGAATTGATGAAAATCATAGCAATTTGTCATACAGTGTAGTTCACTATCGGTTTCTTACTCAGAACCGATAGTAAATACCATAAACTGATTTTTCTGTTAATTATATCCCATTTTCTAATTTTCATCTCAAATTTAGGTTCATTTATTTTTTAACATACCTTATGTTCCTGCTGAGCAATTACTTTATGTTCCTGCTGAGCAATTTTTGAAATTTTTCCTAATGCTGACTTGATTACTATCGGTTTGACTTGGAAAACCGATAGTAAATAGTAGTGCCATCATAGTTTGCACAGCTAATATGAATTTTCTGTGAATGACTTCCCATTTTCTAATTTTTATCTCAAATTTAGGTTCATTTATTTTTTAACATACCTTATGTTCCTGCTGAGCAATTACTTTATGTTCCTGCTGAGCAATTTTTGAAATTTTTCCTAATGCTGACTTGATTACTATCGGTTTGACTTGGAAAACCGATAGTAAATAGTAGTGCCATCATAGTTTACACAGCTAATATGAATTTTCTGTGAATTACTTCCCATTTTCTAATTTTCATCTCAAATTTAGGTTCATTTAAATTTTAACAGACTTTATTTTCCAGCAGAGAGATTAGCATAGTTTGCACTGCTAATCTTTTAAATTTTCCTGAATATAGACCTTAGTACTATCGGTTTTCCTTTTAAAACCGATAGGAAATATAGTATTTGTTAGTTTGCACTGCTCATCTGAATATTCTGTGAATTACTTTGTCATGTACCTTTCTTCATATCAATTGGATGGTTTGTTTATGGTATTTTAGGTAAAGCCATGTCGGCATCTTCCTCGGCTGATACTAGTGATTCGGCGAGGGCGAACGTAGATGGCGCTGCCTCGTCCCAGCGCAAGAGGAAGGCGCGAGGTGCGACGATGTTGGGTCGTTTGGCCAAACGCGCGGATCTTTCCTGTGAGTTCAACCAGTTCGGGAGACCGATCGGGAAGAACGCCGGGCACTATGCTGCCTATGTTGGCTTGTTGGCGAAGGAAAGGGTGAAGATCACCGTCCAGAGCTGGAAGGACGTCAAGGCCGACGAGAGGGATAGGCTGTGGGCGGAAGTGAAGGTAAAATTAATCAAAATCACTGAACTCTTGAGTAATCACATTCCCTTGGTTTATCCTAGAGATTAGGTAAGTCCTACTTATATGCACCATTTGAAACAGGCCAAGTAGAACATCCCGGACGATGGTCCCAAGATAGCTTGCTTGAAGGACATGAACAACACGTGGAAAACCTTCAAGAGCGTCCTCGTCAGTACCTTCCTCACTAAAGGCGAATCTCCATGCGAGAAGTACCCCTTCATAACGGAGGAGGTATGGGAGCAATTCGCCCAACAGAAGGGGACTCCTGAGTTCAAGGTATGAATGGTTCCTTTGCTTGGTTACACCATTGTATGCAGTAAGCAGTGGTGCATTAATTTTCTTGTTTCTGGTACGAAGTCCCTCAGCGAGAAGAACAGGGCAATCCAGAGGAGGAACGACCACCCACACCGGCTCGGTTCTCGCGGCTATGCGGGGAAGGAGGAGCAGTGGAAGAAGGGTGAAGACGACGCGTCGCATTTCGTCGACTCCCCTGACCTACCACTCTCCGAGATCCGCGATCAGCGATGCAAGCGCTGGTGGCTGGCCAGAGGGACCGTGTCGGCCACGGGGACTGTGGCGTTCCCAAACCCCAGGGACGTCGAGGTCGTGCAGCGACTCGTAAGTTGGCTAACTATGATCACTAGTGTGCGCACAACTTTGTATATATTTCTTCCTCACAATGGAGAGCTTTCAATGTAACAGATCTCTTGCTCGAAGGAGGTGACCGAGGGATTGTTCAGTCCCCATAGGGAGAACGACATCCTTACCCGGGCTCTAGGGAACAAGGAGCATCCAGGGCGGACGCGAACCGTGGGGGCTGTGGTGTCATGGAAGGAAGGCTTCTCGGACCCCGGGCAAAAGGCGAAGAAGCCTGGCAGCTGGAAGGAAAGGGAAGTGGAGCTATCTCAGAAGATACGGGCAGATGTGACTGCACAATTCGCGGACATGTTCGCTCAAATGAACGAGAAATATGAACGCCTAAGCCGAGTTGTGCAGTCTAAGGGTTTAGATCCAGCTGCCGAGGTCGACGCTGCCAGGCCGAGTAGTGTTGGCTCGAAGGTTCACGTGGATCCGGTGGACCTGATCGAGGTATTGCAACTCTTGAGCTATATATGCAGTTCGGCTGATGCCACTCCCGTTACGTTAGAATTGTTTCGCTAACCTGTTATAATTGTTGCAAATTGCAGAAGCCGGAGAGCTGTACCCTATTGATCAACATAGGCGACAAACCTGTTGCGGTTGCAAACGGGGTCGTATACCAGTCTTGGGAGGATGTCCGGATCCACTGCGTACCTCTGGAGCCTGGATTCGCAAAGGTACAGGTGGACATGGCCCTCCCGGGCTACAGCTCTTTTCCGTTGCCTGTCCCAACGGACGAAATGCGGACAATTGGCGAGGCATTGGGCTCGTACATACAGTGGCCCAAGAAGGGTGTTAGACTACAGGAGGTAAACCCTAGCCATTCTAGCTTACAACTCAGTTAATATACTTAATTTTCAAAATCTAATTTAAGCGTTTGTACTTAAAGTGGACGATGGATACCAGCACACTTCTTGAGGACACCAGCCCCGCCACAACGCATGAGCGAACTCCTTCGGCCCCCATGCCTCCTCCGACGGCCTCAAACCCTTCGCCATCAAATGAGGCCGACGGCACCACACCCCAACCTTCGAAGGTATACACTCGCTCCCTGCCCAAAGGCAAGGGCAAGGCCAAAGGCAAGGGCAAGGCCAAAGGCAAGGCCAAACAAAGGCAGCCGGGTACGTTCAAGAACGGGTCCCCACTCGTGTCGGAGTACCTTCTGCGCAATATGGATCAAATAACCAGAAGTCTCCACGAGTGGTACCTGACCCGGTCTAGGCGCCACATCAACTTCTTGGTTCACTTCAGGCCAGCCCATTTTCACCGTGAGCCCGGGAGCATATCGGTGGCCCACGAGGATTTGTTCGACCTCCTCAACTGGCGGGAGCTTGATATGTCCATCATACGGACTGGAGTCCTGTGAGTGTGCTGTTGTCTGAAGTTATCACAATTCGTTTCATAAATCTAATCACTTTTTGTATGCACTACTTACTAATGTCTACTTTGCATCCAGGTGCATGTATAGGCTGGCGTCGATGAGGGCATGTGACAAGGTGGGTTTCCTCGACCCAGAGAAAATAAGCCTCACGATGCTAGAGCACGACCAAGCACATGCGGAGGAATACATATCAAGGGCACTACTAGCGCAGCAGGACCGAGAGTTCATCCTTGCGCCGTACCACCAAAGGTTAGTGCATTTCCTACTAATTTAACTCATTCTTGTATGTTACGCCTAACATATGTATGAAACGGTTCGCTTATATATGCAATGTAGGGGCCACTGGGTCCTCGCCGTCATTTGCCCATGGATGAATGAGGTCTATTACCTCGATTCGATGAGCGACAAGGTGGCGCATGTTTTCACCCTCACATGGCACATAGACGCGTAAGTAACATAGTTGTCTTAAATTTTTCTCTGACTAGCTAATTAATGATAAGATATTAATCGACAATGCTAAATTAAATACAGGGCTTTCAAAAATTATGCTAGTGCTGGAGGGAGGCATGACGCGTCGAAGGGCACAACAATTTCTTGGAAAGAATATGAGGTAATTAATACGGATGGAAGTACTCATGATGAGTCTTTTAATTTAAGCTTAATTAGTTCTTTCGAGTTAATGTGGGTTTATGTCTTTGCATATGCAATTTTTCCAGTGCCATCAGCAGCCACAATCGTGGGAATGTGGCTTCTATGTCATGAGATTCATGTATGACCTGATCAGGAGAAACTTTGCCCAATTCCCTAAGGTAACTATTTTTCCTGACTCAAAGTCGAACTTTAATTAGATGTGACGTACGATCCTAACTTCATACACGCATATATGCAGAGCACCATGTTGAAAGAGCAATATGAGTTGCCTCAATTGAAGGAGCTGCGAACAATTTGGGCTCAATATGTCATGGAAGAAGTGGCTATCAACGATCGATAGTAACTGACTTGTGTTGATTGTTGTATTTGTGAATATATATTGAATGTGTTGATTCATTGATTTGTGAATATATGTGAATATATGTGAATATATGTGAATAGATTCATTGATGTATTTGTGAATAAACTCGATCAATATGTGCATAAATTCAGTCTGTCCAATGCATGTGTATATTACTGTATTAGTGTATTTGTGAACAAATTCAATATGTGAATATTGGTGAATATTTGTAAATATTGGTGTATTTGTGAATGATCCAATGTATCTCTGTATTGCTGTATGTATATTGCTGTATGTATCTCTGTATTGCTGTATGTACATTTGTAAATATTTAGTACTAACCGTGCCACTACATAACCGATAGGAAAAACTAATATTACTATCGGTTATATACTACAACCGATAGAATAAAGTTTCCAGTACTAACTGTGTCCACACAATACTATCGGTTCATATTTAGAAACCGATAGAATACAGTTTCCTGTACTAAACGAGTCTACAAAATACTATCGGTTATATAATATAACCGATAGAATAAATTTTCCAGTACTGACTGTGTCCACACAATACTATCGGTTTATATATAACAACCGATAGAATAAAGTTTCCAGTACTAAATGTGTCGACAAAATATTATCGGTTTATATAAGAGCCGATAGAAAAAAATGTTTAGATTACTATCGGTTTAGATCCTAGCCGATACAGAAGGCCTAAACAATACTATCGGTTTTTATACGAGCCGATAGAAAAAACCTATACAATACTATCGGTTTAAAACCGAGCCGATAGAAGAAATAGTCGATAGCGATTAGTGAACATTGGGATTGTAGATGTTTTACTAACGGTTTTTGAACCGATAGAAGTGTGCTGCCCTCTACTATCGTGCCGACCACTATCGGTAAGAGAACCGATAGTAGAGTGGATTTTTAACCGATAGTGAAAAGCATTTCTGTAGTAGTGACTCCTACAGGAGTCTCATGTGCAATCCGCATAAGTACTTGTTCAGGCCTGTCCCATACCACCAGGCTTGCGGTTAGCACGTGTTTCATATCACTAGCGCACAACACAAGGTTCTAGTCCTTATATGCCAGTGACCAGACCATCCACAACCATGCACCTTCCATGCCTGCTATCCTTCACAGTTAAGCACCTCCATTGCTACAACCATCCATACCAAAATTCTGGTCACGGCTAGGGGTTTTATTTCATGAATATATAAATACATATAATAGTTCAAGGTTCACTATTTGATCTTTTCACATTTCACAAGCATCCAACTTTGTACTGCCAACATATATCTCAACCTTTCTTTCACATGCAGTATTACTTATATTCAAGGTCATATCATAGCAACTCATTAAAATATGGGTTCAAGATGATCAAGACTATGACTTGCCTTCCGCGTCGTAAGAGACAGCAGTTGACGTAGGATCAGCAGTGAAGTCCTCGAACTCTGGCTCTTGATCTACTCTCCAATCAAACAAACAACCAAGAATCACAATCTTTTCAATACATTATTATACTATATGCAATAATGCAAAGATGAATGTCTCGATGATTCTGAAATGATTGGATGATTCTGAAATGATTGGGTTTAGAAGCTGATTAGGGTTAAGATTAGTTGTCAAAGGTTTACAAGGTTCCGAATGTCAACCTAAAAACGTTCATCGTTTTTGGGCAAACCAGCCACGGACTTGATGTCCATATTGCAGCCTTGAAGCCTTAAGAATTTCTAACACCATCCTTAGCTCAGATTCTATAAATTCCAGGGTTTTGACCCAGATCATCTTGCAATCTCAGTTCATTTCATCATCACCAAGATCTTTTCTCTTAAAATCATGTTGCATATAGATTTTAAAGTATTTAAAATAGTTTGTGATCTTTGTGTGCTTGTTTGATTGGAGTGTAGATCAAGAGCCCGAGTATGAAGACTTCGTCGCAGACTCGACATCGACTGCTGTTTCTTACGACGCGGAAGGCAAGTCATAGTCTGATCATCTTGAACCTATATTTTAAGAGTTGCTATGATATGACCTTGAATATAAGTAATACTGCATGTAAAAGAATGGTTGAATTATGAATTGGCAGTACTAGGCTGGATGCCTGTGAAATGTGAAATGATCAAATAGTGAGCCATGAACTATTATATATGTATTTATATATATTCATGAAATAAAATCCCTAGCCGTGACCAGAATTTTGGTATAGAATGGTGGTAGCACTGGAGGTGCTTAACTGCAAAGGATGAGCAGGCACTGAAGGTGCATGGTTTGTGGTATGATCTGGTCACTGGCATATAAGGACTAAAACCTTGTGTTGTGCGTCTAGTGGCATGACCAACGTGCTAACCACAAGCCTGGTATGAGATAGGCCTGAACAAGTAAGTATGCGGATCGCACATGAAACTCCTGCATGAGATGGGAAGTGATGCACGATTTTACACAGAGTGTGGCTCCTACACATATCACTGAATGTGATTGCACGCTGACCCAGTAATGGGAAGAGGCATTCGGGGTGGGGGTTTGGGTACAAGCCACCACAACTGTGGTTCGCGAGAGATCCACAGGGTCAGGGGTGAATTGTGAGTGAAATATAACAAAAGTTCTTGTTATCTCCACCTTGCCACTCACAGTTTGAAGTGAGCCAGGGGTCCAATCGTTTTGATAGGAAGGGCATGAAAGTGGAATATCTTGTGGGTAAATTGGTACCTCTCTGTAAAGTTAAAAACGTATTCGAATACTCCGAGCTCCCTGATTTATAGGAGTCTGCTGCGGTGGATTAAATCCACGGGGTGTGGCACAAGTATGTTTTCTAAATAAAATTTGATAAGTCAAGATTACCCAAATGACATGTGTTGTCATGATAAGGGGTGCTGTCGTGGGCTGTCGTGTGTCGACGTGTCGCGGTAGTGATATAATTTAGTGAACATGAATAGCGATGCTATGTTATAAAAAGTGCTGCCATGAGATGAGATATGAAAGAAAAGACTATTTTACAATCATCCACACTTCTTTACTAGCATGGTTCATATCATCCCTACTATATGTATCTACTCTTACAAATGACTTGCTGAGTACGTAAGTACTCACCCTTACAACCTACAAATCAGTAGATGGAGCGTTCCATGATCGAGATGAAGGCATGGAGAACTTCTTGGACCCAGATGAAGGAGAGCCAGTTGAAAAGGATCTAGGATATCAACTAGAGGGGGGTGAATAAGCGATTTTGGCAATTTAACAACTAATCAAGCAATTATCAACAAGTTAAAAACAAGATGAATATCAAGCAAATTAACACGAGGATATATCCCGTGGTCTCGGTGATTTGCCGATCACCCCTAATCCACGTTGAGGTAAACTCAAATCTCCAACCGCTCCTCTATCTAGTCGACTTCCTCTCAAGAAGTAACCTAGATCTCGAGCCGGATTAGTATGATGAGTTATCCAAACCTCGATTCCACGAGTGATGCACTTTACCACTCTAGCAAGGCGTGCTCAACCCCTTCACAAGTTGTTTTGAGGCTTCTTCACAATCTTCCTTGAAGAGCTCTCCAAAACCTTCCTTCTAGCCGTCTAGGAGCCGGCAAACTCCAAGAGTAACAAGCCGATAATGATCACTTAATGCTCTTCTAGTGCCACAAGATTGATTTGGTGAACTAAATGCAATGCACTAGAAGATTTCAATTGCACACTCTCTCAAATTCAAGAAATTGAACACTAGAGTGTATAAAAGTGTTTGAGCTCTCAAGAACGAAGTCAATGTTCACACATATGCCAAAAGTATCAAACAGGACCATGCATGGGAGTATATATACCCCCCTCAATAAATATAGCCATTACAAGCCGTTGGAAGAAAAAGATCACTTAACGGTCAGACCACAGGTATAAGCCCGGTTAGACCGCCGCAATTACAACAGCATTAAACAGGCGCAATAAATGCTCACCTACCAGAGTCAGGCACTCTCACGGTCAGACTGGAGCCAACGGCGGTCAGACCGTGAAACCATCCAGAGACAACATCGTTTCTAGACATGATTTATGGTCAGGCCGAAAACTTCGGACAGACTGGCTACACGGTCAGACCACAGTACAAAATCTCGGTCAGACCGTTTTAGCGGTCAGACCGACTAGCACACTAACTTTCATAAAAAATATGATCATGAAGCTCCAGGAGTCTGATTCAAGGTTTAATCACGGACAGACCGACCTTTTTAGGAAAATAAAAACACTTCACCATAACTGTCGGTCAGTCCGAAACAACTCTCGGTCAGACCGGCTAACACGGTCAAACCGACAGAGACTTAACTTGGCTGTTTTGAATGAATAAAAGCATTTTCAAAAGATATGACCTTCTAGTATGCAATGCAAGTTGTTTTTATGACTTGTGGCACACAGATGAACTATTTAGTGATACACCACATGCTCCTCTTAATAGTACGACGACTATCCTATAATCCGGTCAAAATTCTTCTCTAATCACCTTAGACCGGTAAAAAGAAAGAGTCCTATTCCATACCTTTGCCTCTTTGCTCAATATCCTTTCTTCATCATTTAGCTCTTTCTTTTCCTTTCATTATCCTGTCTTTTGATTTTGTTCTTGACACAACTTAACAGGTATCGTTAGTTCAATATTTGTAATTGTCATTAATTACCAAAACACTCGTTAGGGGCCTTGAAGCTACACCAGTTCCGCCAGAGCCCTGATGCGTGTTGTTCTGCCGTCAACTTCTCACTGTGGGAGGGTCACCTATCTTCTGCTGTGTAGTTGTTATTTTGTTAAACCATGTATGCCGCGAAGGTATTGTAATCTCTTTATGTAATATTAAGGCCAGCAGGCCACACTGCTTAAATATTTTGTAAGTTTTTCTGCTACAATGTGAATATACTCATGTGCTTAACTTATCCTGGGAAGTCAAAGGTATGCATATATGGGACTAGCTGCAGCAAGCTAGGTCTCCACAGGAGTAGTCGTAGTCTCAGTTTCTGGGCGCGACATAGGGCCCCACCGGGACCCGAACCTGTATAAAAATCACTGTATCAATTGCTGTGTTGCACAGTGGGAGGTGACCGGTCACTCAGTCAACTCGCGCCATCGTTCTTGTGTCAAGTCTTACCGTAAAACCTGCCAGTGGTACATTTTATACCACGACATATTTAGAATGAGACTTAACCGCAGATCAAAAATTCTCATGTTTTGAAGTGTCGGAAGAACATAGAATTAGACTTGCCACTAGTGAATTTACTAACTTTGCATCATATTGGTGGCATGAAATTAAACAAACGGATAATGTCCCTACCACTTGGAGTGCTTTGAAAGAATTAATGCGAGCTAGATTTGTACCCTCATATTATGCTAGAGATTTATTGAATAACTTGCAGTGCTTGAACCAAGGTAATAAGTCCGTAGAAGAGTATTTTCAGGAGTTACAAATTGGTATGTTGCGTTGTAAAGTGCAGGAAGATGAGGATGCAAGAATTTCTAGATTTTTTTGGGTTTAAACCGCGAAATTTGGGACATATTAGAGTATAAGGATTATCATAATATCACTCACTTGTTTCATCTTGCTTGCAAAGTTGAAAGGGAAGTACAGGGATGACAAGCTCGATCACTGGGAGGTCTTTTTGGAGGATCTACTTCAACTTGGTCCACACCTACACCTCTGCTAATCGTTTTACTTCATCTACTTCCCATGCATGTCCCATTGATTCTACACTACCGTCACGTGCTCCCGCAATGAGCAAATGAGCGACAGTGCAAGCACCGGCGAAGAGCGCTTCATCGGTGGCTTCCACGGGCAGGATCCGTGACACGCAGTGCTACCGTTGCAAGAGATGGGGCCATGTCATGAAGGACTGTCCAAATCAGCGAGCCCTCATTGCAAAACATGACAGTGAGTATACTAGTGCTAGTGATATTGATGAGAAAGATTTGGCTTTTGTTGCGGCTAACCCTACAGGTGACGAACATGAGACAGATAGCGATGACGTTGGAGTGGACAGATTTGGAGCTGAAGCATCTGAGAGGTATATGAGCATTGTAGCGCACCGAGTACTTAGTGCTCAAATGGAGAGAGCGGAGCAAAATCAGCGCCACATCTTGTTCCAATCGAAGTTCGTTGTGAAGGAAAGATCGTGTCGCATCATCATCGATGGAAGGAGTTGCAACAACCTTGCTAGCACTGAGTTGATCAAGAAGCTTGGCTTGACCACACAACAGCACCCGCGGCCATATTACATTCAATGGTTCAACGCTTGTAGTAAGTTGAAGGTAAATAAAATTGTGAGACTGCATTTTTCGATTGGTACCTACCATGATCATGCATATTTTGATATAGTGCCTATGTAAGCTTGTTCTTCGCTTTTCGGTAGGCCTTGGCAATATGATACTGACACTTTACACCATGGTAGAAGCAATAAATACACTTTTACACATAAGGGAAGAACTGTTGAATTAATTCCAATGACCCCTGCTGCAATTTGAAAGATGAATTAGAAAGAGCTGAAAAGGAACATAAGGAAAAGGGTACTAAAACTGAAAATCAGATTGTAGCTAAAGAAGTTTTTCCACCTAAAAAGGATAAGAAAGAACCTGGTGTTAAGAGGGCGGGAATTAAATTGAAAGGTGCTAACATGCTTGCTACGAAATCTGATTTACTTGAGCTTGATGTGTCTACTTCAATATGTTATGCATTGATTTGCAAAGAGGCTTATTTCTCCCTTGCCAAATTGCCTAGCCCTTTGCCTCATGTGGTCACAAACCTTTTGCAGGAGTATGAGGATGTATTTCCGGATGAGATTTCCCCAGGGCTGCCACCTATGAGCGGTATTGAGCATCAAATCGACTTGATTCTAGGAGCGACTTTGCCAAACCGTGCGCCTTACCAAACCAACCCCGAAGAGACTAAGGAAATTCAGCGCCAAGTCCAAGACTTATTGGACCAAGGGTACGTATGGGAAAGCCTTAGTGTCGATGATTTTGACTCAGGGTCCTCTGTCGATCTTACATAGATTTGTGAGTTGTATGTGAGACCTTTCAAGATGCTATCAGGTAAGTTAAAATAAGCAATGAAAATAGAGACGCGAAAATTTATACAGGTTCGGGCCCTCGATGGTAGGAGTGATAGCCCTATATCCTATTGTGATTTCACTATGAGTAAAAGAGATTACAGGGAAGAGAGATCGTCACAGCCGATAATCTCCTTCTATACTTCTGTCTATGAACTATTTCTAAGTCCTATATCTGATCTTCTTCTTATCATACATTAGCCATCATTTTATACTGGATGAAGGGATGCCAATGTGAAGCAGTTCTGGGTGGTTGCCGTAATGCAGTTTGCATAACCACTCCAGCCTTCTTTGCCGGTTTAAACATGTGCAATTATAGATAACCGCACATGTTAACCTCCTAGCGGTTGTCTTCATACATCGGAGAAGTTATCTTGATTCTGAGAACGTGCCCATTAGAGACTCGAACACTCCCAGATTACATTGGTCGAGTATAGCCAGCGACCTTCTAACCGCGCATAGTCTACGATCATAGATTAACTCCATGTCCGCGACCTTCTGACCGCGCATAGGAAGCTATCCGTCTGCGACCATTCGACTGCTAGGACACAGAGACATATATCATATCCGAACTTGACTTGAACATGATATAAACTAGCTCGGGTGACAATCCTCGTCAGCTAGCCCCCAAATTTGAAGAAATAAAAGGATTATTACTTCAAATTTAATCTACATTGAATATGTAACCCAACGCTTCAACTCTTCAGGTTTATTTCCCGAGACAACCTCTGGGGTTTTCTTGACAGGTAATCATGAAGTTATTGACCATTTAACCATAGAAAAAGCCGTAAGTGCGTTATAAAAACTCGAGGCGTCTGCGAAAGAGAACCGTCACCTCCAGGCTCTATAAATAGCGAAGCCTTCCAGCTCTAAAACTCACAAGTTTACTCTTTGGCAAAGTGTTTTAGAACTGGTTCTTCCTCCTTACTTCACATTTCCTCTTCTACTCTCATCTTAATGGCAAACCGAGATTCTAAGAAGATTGTTAGGAGCGATGAGGAAGAAATAGAAATAGGAGCTGAGACCGAACAGGATCTTCAGAAGGTAGTTCTCTTCTGAATCACCTGTGCAAGTTTTTTTTCACAGTTTGTTCATTTCCAAAGTAATGCATTTTGGAATTTGTAGGTGATCGAGGAAATGATCCCTCCAAAGAAGAGATCCCGAAACGACAAAAGTACCTCCAGTGGAGCTTCACCAAAAATGCTAAAGGGTGTGGACATCTGGGCTGCCACACTGCCTCTTTCCTCAGCCCTTGCAACTCATCCAATTACATCTTCATCACCTCCTTTGGATCACCACAAAAATCCTTCTAACCATCCCTCTTCTGGGGAAGTCTCACTCCACCCGCAGTGCCTTTGGGACCAAGCCCCCTTCAAAGCTTGGCTTTCTCCTCTCATCCTATGATGAAGGTTAGCATCTTTATCCTTCCCCATCATTATATGATTTTTAAGAACTAACCCATGTATTTACAGGATGAGAAAGCTCTTTGGGTTCTCAGCAACCAGGTTGCTAATATTCAGGTTCTTCTGGGGGAGAAATCTGCCTTGTGCAGAACTCTCCAAGAAGAAAAAGGCTTCTTGAAGGAGCACCTTGATGGTATCTGCCCCGTCACGCTGCACCTGGCAAAGTGTTGTGATGGATACCGTAAAGAGGCAGGCACGTTCCAGCTGGAGAGAGATCATACCCGAGAGCAGCGACCCTCTCCAACACAATTAGGGACAATTGCTCCTTCACAATAAGGGATGACGTCAATAGGCTGAAAGACATCGCTAGTTCTCTTGGGGCGACTAGTGTTGATCCCACTGATGCCAACATATCCCTAGGAGAACTTTGTAAATTGCTTTCGGATCAGGTCGACGCTTTGGTTGCCTGCATCCCTTTTTTATGTAAAGACTGCAAGAAATAAAGTCTTTTTTCTTTATATCTTGACTCCTTAATGATCATGCACATTCTATAATCATCAACTGGAGTTCCTTACATTTTGTATGAAAAATGATTACAAGAAAATACCTCTGCGACCAAATCATACACAGGTAATAAATTCTCTGTCTGAGATTAACTCAGGACAATACTTAGGTCTCAGAACAGTGTTGAGGCTATAAAGAGCATTGCGGTCATAGAACAGCATTAAGACCACACATAGTACTGAGGTCACAGAATAGCATTGAGACCACGTATAGTACCGAGATCACATAATAGCATTGCGATCAAACATACTACTGCGATCACAAAATTTTTATGTTTGAGAGCATAATCAGTGCTGAAAATGTGAGATTACCTTGAAATCATAAGGTGTTTAATCTTCAAAAAATTCTCATATGATTATCTGTACCGTAGCCCCCGAATGTGAAATAAAATGATCTATTAATTTCAAAAAAATGCATTTTGTTTCAAATTCAAAACAGGGTACCGATATGATACCGGGTTCTAGTCGAGAAAATACCCATTATGAGAAATTAATAAAATAATGAACCTGGTGAGTAGTGGTCTTGGGCATATAAAAGGAAGAGGTAGCTTGCTTGAGAAGCTTCAGAAGAAAAAAACCCTCTTTTTTCTTAGCCACTTTCGCCGCAAAAAACCCTCTCTTTGCACCTTGCTCTCATCGCCTCCAAAGCCGTCGCCTTTCCACGAATCTCATCAACGATGGGGTCCTAGAGCCGATCAATCCACCATACTGAGGAGAGCCTGATGGTGCTTGAGAAAGAAGAAATTCTTCCCCCACAGCTGCTAATGAACTGGCGACCAGTGGAGAAAAATGAGGAAACCCCAGTCTTTCATGAGAACGAACTGGTAATCTTCGAAGAGTTCCTGCGATGTGGGTTTCAGTTCCCAGAAAGCAAGTTTCTTCAAGATGTCCTGGCACACTATGGGCTGGAGTTGGTGAATCTTCATCCCAATGCCATTCTCATCTTGGCGATCTTCCAGCACTTGTGCGAGGCCTTTGTCAGAGTGTTACCAAGTGTAGATCTCTTCTGACGGTTCTACTTCTCGGCATGGTCGAAGAGCATCAGTGCCGCTGGATGTATATACTTCCACGTGAGGGAGAAGAAAGATTATCCATTTCTTCCTCTACGGGATTCTGTACATGAGTGGCACCAGAAATGGTTCTACTGCACCCCCGTCGGAAAGTAGTCTCTGGTTTGAGAACCATCGACCGGAGAAGAATAGTAAAATGGATACCGTTCCTGCTTTAAATCAAGAGTTGAAAAGGCAGGCTCAAGTGATTCTTCACTTAGTCCAGCAGGGATTAACAGCACATGATATCATCCGTGACTTTGTGAAGAACAGGATGAGCCCCTGCGCAAGAGGGAACATCCAACTTGGGAGGTAGAATCCATGGTGGACAATACCTTGGATTACAATATTGGTATGTTCTCTGATCTTCACGGATGTGCAATTTTACTGACGAAACAGTTCATGTCAAGTAATGTGCTTTTTGTGATGCAGTTCTATCTTTTTCGGAGATCGAGAAACGAACAAATAACCTTCTACGGCCGTATAATGCCGCAATAGAAGGAGCTCGAGGATCACCCCGGCCTCAGAGCTTGATCAACAACAGTGATGATCTTAGAAAAGAACGTCAAAAGGTTAACTTTTCCTTCAAGGAATTTGTCCATTACAGTCTGTTGATTTTGATCACCAAATTGAAATTCTTGAAATGATGCAGCTGTTGAAGGGGCGAACCGCTGGGACAAAGCGTCCTGGGGATGATGCTGGGCCTTCTGGGAGGTCAGCATCGAAGAGGGTGAATAAATCCTCTTCCAAGGCAAAGAAAACGAAGGAGCCGGCCCCTGAATCATCTAAGAAGATCATAAGAGGGACTTCTTCGAAGAAGAAGAAAATAACCACGAAAGATACCGCGGTAAGATTTTCTCTTCCCCCTGTTGTGCCAAGTATGAATAGGAATTACTTTTTAGTCGTTCAGGGTGAGGGGAGTGAGGATGAGGAAGACAAGGTTCCTCTCATCCATCGCAAGAGGAAGGTGACGAGCCCTCTGGAGATTGGCGTTCCAGAGGAGCCATCCTCCCCCATTATCGCCAACATATTGTCCTCCATGGTGGGGGCAAATGTTGAGGCAAGAGATCCTGTGGTCGCGGAGGAACTTGCTGCCACAGAAGAATTTTTCAGCCATGAGGCATGTATCCCGGCCACCACGGTCACAGAAGATTCTGAAGCCGTGATCCCAACTGCCTCGGGGTTGGTAACCCTTCCTTTGAATACTGAAGAAGCTGCTGTGGTAAGAACTTAACAGGTTTCAAATTTTCTACTTCTTTGCATATGCCAATTGTATTTTGAATATGCAGGAGGAAGAAGACACTGCCCTGTTCAAGAAAAGGAAGACAAGGATAGATGTTGATGCCACTTCAATAGGGGCGCCCAGTGGGCTTCTTTCTCCCCAGAGTGCATCACTGAGACCTACACCTGTGATGGGGTTTCGGATAAGGTAAGAAACATTGAGTTTTCCCACATCCTGTTTGTTTAGAAAACAAAGATGTGACAAACCATGATATCTTTCAGGACCCCTGTGTCTAGTACCCTGCCGATCTCCTCCAGAACCGGCGCAACACCTGCCGCAAAGGTCGGGAGAGACACAGGCGCAAGCACAATGGTGGCTAAGGTAGCTTCTCAGGCCATTGTGAAAGAAATAATCACGGACATCTAATCGCAGGGGATGGAAATAGCTGTCCTGACCGCTGGAGTGGACTAGCAAGATCAACCATTTACTGCTCCTGTTGTCAAGGAAAAACTGACCTCGAGGTTCAATTTTTGAATCAACCTGAGGATAATTCTTTAAGCAATTTCCTAGAGGTAAGTAGAACTCTTTTACCTTTTCTGAAACTGCAAACCTTAGGAATGTTCAATTTTAAATGGTAGCTTTTACTATGTTGGAGGATCTGACCCATGTGGCGACCAAGTCAAAAATGTTAGCAACCCATATTGAGGTTGCACAACGGGAGATCAGACGGCTTCAATTGTAAGTATTTGTATCTCATTAATTCCAACTTGAACTTCGTCTAAATAACAATTGTCTTTCTTGTCATAGGGAAAATGCCTCCTTGACAAAAAGAATGACTGATCAGGAGAACCAAGAAGAAGCTGCGACTGCGAGATTTTCTTCCATGGAGAAGGAACTTCGCAAGGCACAGTCAAAGCTTTCCTGTAAGTTTTACTTCCAACCAAAGGAAATTATTTCTTTACATGAACTGTTGTAAATTCAATTACTTTGTTCATGTAGTACAAGAGGATCAAATAAGCTCTCTTTCAAAGGAGAAGGAGGACCTTCAGGTGACCATCGAGCTTCAAAACTCGAAGATCGACACTATCTGCGAGGAGACTAAGGCCTTAAAGGCAACTATCTCATCCTGCAGCAACGTTCAATCGGGAGTCTTCGAAAAATTGAAGATGGTTGCGAATTTGCTGAAGGAAGATATAGTCGAGCCTCAAAAGGACAACTTAAGCCTCAGCGATTCATGCAAACTAGTCGCAGCTCAAGCTGAATCACTCCTCGAGTATCTTCCTAGAGATACAAAACGGCAAGAAGAGGCGATGAAGACCAATGCAAGATCAATAGCCTCTGCCATTCTTTTCAAGTTAAGATTTCACCATGGCCCAAGTTTGAACTTGAACCCAGTGGTGGGGGATGCAGAGATCGAGAGTGAAAATTACCTTGAAGCCATCATGGAAAAGGTCAAGCCCCTTATTGAAGATCTTTTGAAAGAGCAGGGCTTACTTTGATTCATTGTAATGGAGAACAATCCTCTTATGTTAATTGTACCTGTACACATACAGTTATAATATGCAAATGCATGCCTTCAGTTTTGAGAAAAAAATATACTTAATTTCGTTTTACATGATGGCCATATTCTTCTAGCCCCCTCCTGAGATCATACATACTGAAGACATGGTATTATAAGCTCAGGAGTAATAAATGTTACTGACGATCAGAAAGTATCTGGTGAGTTCCTTCTACGTTTAGAAACGGTTTATAAAGGAATGTCTCAACCTAGATACGATCATTTGTTAACACCGATACTGATCTTAATACAATACCAATGTTTATTACGAACCGGCAGCCACTCGAATGATCAGAAACATACTAGTAAGTCCCGTCTGCGTTTAGAAACGGCTTATTTAGGGATGTCTTATCTAGATGCGACCATGAGATCGGCCAGCGAATCCAACTTGGTTATCATAGTAAGATGGCCATCGGCGGCCAGCCCCCGAGCATAGCTCAGTCAGGGTGGAGCAAAAAGAAATCCAAACCATAACGTAACGCGAAGAAAAAGTACACATAATTTTTAATGAAATCATGCTAATTGAAAAGGATAAAATAAAATGGAAAACTTACACATAGAACTTGCGTAATTGATCTACGTTCCAAGTATTGGACAAGATCCTTCCATCACTAATCGAGCTGATCCTGGTTGCAGTACTAAGACCACAGTATAAGGGCCTTCCCACTGAGGAGAGAATTTGTTGCGGTTAGACTGGTTTTGTATTTTTCGTAAAACCAAGTCGCCCACGTGAAGACTATGAGGCCGCACCCGTTTACTGTGGTATTTACGCAAAGCTTGTAAATATACTGCAGACTTAATCAATGCCCGATCACGTTTGTCCTCAAGGAGGGTAATATCTTGGGCACGCTGTTCTGTTGATCAGAATGATCGAATTGATTCACACGAACAAACCCAATATGTATTTTCGTGGGTAAGACAGCCTCCGCACCAAATACTAGTTGAAAAGGTGTCTCACCCGTAGCTCGACTACAAGTGGTGCATAGTGCCCATAGAACGGAGTAGAGTTCATCTACCCAAGCCCCCGAGCACGTTTTAAGGGGATCGAAAATTCGCTTCTTGATGCCTTGTAAGATCTGCCCGTTGGCACGTTCAACGGCGCCATTGCTCTATGGATGAGCTACAAAAGCAAAGCATACTTTGGTCCCGATGTCATCGCAATAGTCCAAGAATAGACCGCTAACAAACTGAGAACTATTGTCGGTAATAAGATGAATTGGACACCAAATCGTGTAACTATATTCTTATGAAAGAATTTTTTGCTGCAGCGGCGGTAACGTTGTGGACTGGTTCAGCTTCAATCCACTTTGTAAACATGTCAATGGCTATGAATAAGGACTTGTATCCATTAACCGCTTGGGGCATAGGACCCACGATATCTATCCCCCAGACCGCGAAGGGCCATGTTAGAGGAATAGTGTGTAAGGCATATGCAGGTTGATAAACTTGCCTTGCATGAATTGACACTGTGGGCATGTCTTGACCAAATGCTTGACATCATCAAGTGCCGAAGGCCAATAAAATCTTGTCGGAATGCTTTTCCGTCCAGCGTCTGATGCGACGTGTGTGTACCACATACACCGTCATGAATTCTTTCAAGAGGGATTTACCTTCCTCTTGGGATATGCAACACATGAATACTCCTTGAGTACCCTTTCTGTATAAAACCCCATCTATGAGTTATATAGGCGCACTTTTTGAATTAACCGATCACTCTCGGTTTCATCCTTGGGCAAGGTCCCATGTTCAAGATAGATCCGCAATGGACGGATCCAATCTCCTTCATGTCCAAGGTTGGTGACGCATACTGCCACTGGGTCATCTTCAATCGAAGCCATGATCAAGGAATGTTTTAAGTGTTCAACGAACACTCCTGTTGGAGCGGATGTGCGTGAGGACCCAATCTTAGATAATTGGTCTACAAGTATATTGTCCTTTCGCGAGATGTATTGGACTTCGAAATGATTGAAGTGTTTTTCCAATTTCCTCACTTCCCCCAAGTAATGAGCCATTGTTTCATCGGAGGTGCTGTACTCCTTGCTTACTTGGTTTACGACTAGCTGTGAGTCTCCCCTCACCACTAATCGACAGACTCCGAGGAATCTGGCTGCCCGGAGCCCTGCAATAAGACCTTCATATTCTGCTACGTTGTTAGTCGCAACAAAGTGTAATTGAATGAAATCCTTGAGTTGGTCGCCCTGAGGAGTGATTAAGACCACTCCAACCCTTGAGTATTGAAAACTATGATACATCATCCAGTGGTCAGTGCACTGTAAATTTTTAGGTTCTTGCGCAGGGGGGTCAGGATTAGTCCATTCGACCATGAAGTCTACAAGAATTTAAGATTTAACTACTACACGAGGGGTGAAATGGATGTCAAAAGCTCCAAATTCCACTGTCCACTTCGCGATGCGACCAAATTTCTCCGGGTTCTGGATTATATCTCCCAATGTGAAAGACGAAGGCACAGTAATTTTGTGCACGTAAAAGTAATGTCATAGCTTGCGGGAAGCCATCAGAAGTGCGTAAAGTATCTTCTAGACCTCAGGGTAACGCTCCTTTGGACTATGAAGTACTTCGCTTACATAATAGATTGGTTGTTGTACACCCTCTCTTTCTGCGACCAGAATTGCACTGACCGCGGGGGGTGTGGCCGCCAAGTAAAGGAGTAGTGCCTCCCCTAAATTTGGAGAGACCAGTACTGGCGGACTGGATAGATATGTTTTAACCTCTTGAAAAGCTTTTTGGCTTCATCCGACCAGGTAAAACCATTGTGTTTGCGAAGAGCCTTAAAGATAGGCAGTCATCGTTCGCCTAGTCGCGATATAAAATGACTCAGGGCCGCCATGTGACCTATTAGGCTCTGGATGTCCTTCATGGTCGAAGGAGATCTCATTTGCTCCATGACCCTGATTTTTTTAGGATTAATCTCAATTCCTCTCGAACAAACAAGGAAACCCAAAAGCTTGCTAGAAGACACCCTAAAGGAACACTTTTCTAGGTTTAACTTTATTCCATGCTTGTTTAGATTACAAAAGGTTTCAGCCAAATCATTTAAATGGCTAGAGATTTTTAAGCTCTTTACAACCAAATCATCAACGTAAGCTTCCAGATTACGCCCCAACTAGGAAAGAAAGACCTTTTGCATCAAGCGCTGGTACGTGAAACCAACGTTCTTGAGACCAAATGGCATTCTGATGTAGCAATATGTGCCAAAAGGTGTGATGAAGGCAGTTTTCTCTTCATCTTCTTCTGCCATGCTAATTTTATGGTACCCTGAGTAAGCATCTAGGAAGCTCATCAGTTTGCAACCTACTGTAGAATCGACCAATTGATGGATGCAGGGAAGGGGAAATCACCCTTCGGACAGGCACTGTTTAAGCTGGTGTAATCGACGCACATGCGCCACTTACCATTTGACTTTAGGACCATGATCGGGTTTGCAAGCCATTCAGGATGATGGACTTCGAAAATAAATCCTACCTTCTAGAGTTTATCCAACTCCGTACGGATGGCTTCTTGCCAGTCAACAGCAAAGCGTCTGAGCTTTTGCTTTATTGGTCACTGTCCAGGTCGAATTGCTAACCCGTGCTCAATTACCTCCCTGAGGACTCCAGGCATGTCAGATGGCTTCCACGCAAACACATCTGCATTAGCTCAAAGGAAAGTAATGAGCTCGAGCTCCTATTTGTCCTGCAAGCCTGATCCAATCCGAATGGTTCTAGATGGATCATCTGGGTACAATGGAACTTGCTTCCGCTTTTCATCTGGTCGCAGGGCAACTTTGATCGTATCTGAGGTTGTGGTCGTAATCTTAACATCCCGAAGGGGAAGCTGATCCACCAACTCCAGAGATAGCCGATCACAAGTAATTGCCATGTTCTAGTTGCCTCAGACCGAAATAACGCCTTTGGGGCCCGGCAACTTCGCTCCATGATAGGCATAGTGCGTTGCCGCCATGAACTTAGTAAGGGTTGGCCTACCAAAAATAGCGTTATGCGCCAAATCACAATCAATTACATGAAAAGTAATCAATTCTATTCAGAAGTTGTCTGGTTCTGCCAACGTTACCGGTAGCACAACTTGTCCCATTGGCATCATTGAGGGACCAGGGATTATCCCATAAAACGGATGGATTATGGGTTTAATATTTGAACTAGGAATTTGCATCTCGTCCAGTGCCTTGACCAATAAAATGTCTAAGGAACTGCCCCCGTCGATCAGAACTCTTTCAACTCGAGCATTGCTAATGATCGGGATAATGACCAGAGGAAGTCTCAATGATCGTGAGAGCCCAACGGGACAATCAGCCCAATCAAAAGTCAAAGGAGTTTCCGACTAACGAGGATATTGAGGCTCATCGAGGGGGGCCTCAGCTTGATTTACCTCACAGTAAAAAGTCTTAAATTGACGCTTTAAAGCAAAAGAAGAGGAACCACCAAAAATAATATTGACATGATTTTGAGGTACCTGATAAGATATTTCTTCATCTCCATCAGCGTCTCTAATCCCACAGGCCTGATCCTTTTTTGGTATGGTCGGCATAGGTCTGATTCCTTTGTAAAAATCGTCCAATTCCTTCAACTAGTTGCGGCAATTCTAGAGGCATGCCCCACCGAATTGTGGAACAGACACCACTTCTTGTTTCCCTATGGGTTAGTTTGTTTTCCCGACTGGTTGCTATCGCAGCCACCAGAAGAAGTTTTATTTTTGAATGGAAACTTGTTACCTTTCTCTTGTGATGGTTTCTCGGTGACGGCGACCTCTCGGTACTATCCAGTCCGATTTTTCTTGGACTTCTTTGATTTTTTCAACTGATGATGATTCTAGTTTCTTACCAGAATCACCCTTTTTGTCCTCTTTGAGACCTGGTTGAGGAGGCAAATTTCTTTTATCCACTATCATGTTCCATTCCACTGCCTCGGCCGCATCGGAATAGCGGTCAGCCATATCGAAGAGATCGGCTACTAACCAAGGTGGATGGATAAGCAAATCTTCGGTGAACCTCCGATATCGAACGGCATGTTTGAATGCCCTAATAATGGAGTTGTCTGATATGTTTGGAATGGTATTCTTTACTCCAACAAATCTCTTGACAAACTACCAAAGAGTTTCCGTAGAAGTCTGGCATAGGCGATGAAAGTCATCCTCCTTACCAGGCTTCTGGTAGCAATTCTAGAAATTATTGAGTATTGCATCACACAACATTTCCCAATTGTAAATCGATCCCTCTAGTTGGTTAAACAACCAGGTTCTTGCCGGTCCTTCGAGGACCGTTGGCAAATAATTTGCTATGACACGGTCATCCCCGTCTGCTACTTGAATGGCAATGATGTAGATCTGAAGGAACTCGGATGGGTTCTAGGTTCTATCAAACCTCTCAATAGTTCCTGGTTTAAAATTGTCCGGCCAGACCACCGCGCGAAGGTCTGGTGAAAAGGCTTTACAACCAACATAGGAACTACGGATGAATTAGCGACTTTGAACCTGATCGCGGGCGACCTCACTCTGGGGAGATACGCCTCGCGGTCCTAGAAGAGAATGTGATGCAATCAACGGCCCGATCTTCCATTAGGTTCTACTTTTGCGGAACGGAGACGTTCGCGTTCCAAGGCTTCCAACCAGCGAGAATGAATCCTTGCAATTGCTACACCCACGCACCTTTCGTTATCAACCGTGCTCACGCCCGGAAGACCTTACCACGAGGGTTGATTCCTGCACGTAGTAGAAGAGACGAGCAAGAACGAGAAAGAAACAATCTGAATCTTAGAACGAACAAAGTTGAGGTTATCTCTCATCAAACCAGATCCTGGAACACTACTCTGATGAACAATTGTCTCACACACGGGAGGAACAATGTAGCAAAATAACCTAACCCTAGAAGTGGCGGCTTCAAAGTATATATAAAGAACAAACGACAAGGGCGACTAATCAACGGTTCAGATGCGGAGTCTGCAACAGCAGAAACTTGTCGCGTCTATTTGGAGGCCTTCCTGAACGAATCATGCAGTGGGCTTCTACCCATTGGAAATATATTGAAATAAGCTTTCCAACGAGTGGTGGATCAGCACAAACGGACTCCGTATGAGGGAGTTATGGCCTTTTTAGTCCAGTGCTGTAAGGCTGACTCCGAGTCGAATTGTAGCCCGAATTGAAGTACATGGATGGCTTCAATTGGGCTTGAACTTGACTTGAATGTGGCTCATAGGTGTTGAAATGTGTAATGTGGATGGGGTCCCCTTGACTTGGCATCTCCTCTCCCATACTCCTTGTAATTGAGTCGTTTTACACGTGCTCGTATTATTGGGCCATGAGTTACAGCGGTATCCATATCCATAGGAGTGATGTCCTCATCATCCTCCCCCTCTAAAATTGGAGTCGTCCTCGACTCAAACTCATATTCTTCGCACATGTATGGTTTTAAGTCTGAAACATTAAATGTGGGACTAACTCCGAAATCTGCAGGCAACTCAAATTTATATGCATTATCATTAATCTTTGAAAGTACTTGAAAAGGACCATCAGCTCGAGGCATTAATTTAGACTTTCGCAATTCGGGAAACCTATCTTTACGTAAATGCAACCAAACAAGATCACCAGGTTCAAAGGTTAAATTTTTTCTACCCTGGCTACCATATACTTTATGCTTGGCATTCATCCTTTCAATATTTGTTTTAACTAACTCATGCATTTTCAGACTCAATTCAGCACGCTTCTTAGCATCAAAATTCAAAGTTTCAGAAGGAGGCAAAGGTAGCAAATCAATAGGGGCATGTGGATTAAACCCATATACTACCTGAAATGGACTTACCTTGGTGGTGGAATGGATGGATCTGTTATAAGCAAATTCAATATGAGGTAGACACTCCTCCCACATCTTCAAATTTGTCTTGAGAATGTACGGTTGACGACCTCCGTCTGTCCGTCGGTTTGGGGATGACAAGTAGTGGAGAAAAGTAGTTTCATCCCCAATTTATTCCATAAACTTCTCCAAAAATGGCTCAAGAATTTTACATCACGATCTGAAACGATGGTGTTGGGCACTCCATGTAAACGAACGATCTCCTTGAAAAACAAATCAGCAACGTTTGTAGCATCATCGCTCTTATGACAAGGTATAAAATGTGCCATTTTAGAAAAACGATCAACCACCACAAATATACTATCCCTCCCCCTCTTAGTCCTAGGCAATCCTAATACAAAATCCATTGAAATATCTTTCCAAGGGACGCTAGGAATAGGAAGAGGCATATAAAGACCATGAGGGTTCAAACGGGACTTAGCTTTATTGCAAGTGGTGCACTGTGACACATAGCGCTCGACAGCACGCCTCATCTTAGGCCAAAAGAAATGTGCAGCAAGTACATCCTCCGTTTTCTTCACTCCAAAGTGTCCCATCAAACCTCCTCCATGCGCTTCCTGTAAAAACAAAAGGCGAACGGAACCAGCTGGAACACATAGCTTATTAGCATGATATAATAATCCATCATTCAACACATATTTATTCCATGTTCTTCCTTCTCTACAATTCATATAAACATCTTTAAAGTCCAAATCAGTAGCATACAACTCCTTTATTGTTTCCAAACCAAAAATCTTATGATCAAGTTGTGACAACAAAGTATATCTCCGAGACAACGCATCGGCAATCACATTATCTTTACCCTTCTTGTGCTTAATGATATATGGAAACAATTCAATGAACTCCACCCATTTAGCATGTCATTTATTCAGTTTAGCTTGACTTCTAATATGTTTTAAAGGTTCATGATCGGAATGAATAACAAATTCCTTACGCCAAAGGTAGTGCTACCATATTTCTAACACACGCACTAAAGCATACAATTCTTTGTCATATGTAGAATAATTCAGAGTAGGACCATTCAATTTTCACTAAAATATGCAACAGGTTTACCTTCTTGTAGCAACACTCCTCCTATTCCAATCCCACTAGCATCGCACTCTAACTCAAAAGTCTTACCGAAGTCCGGGAGTTGAAGTAGAGCGGCATTGGTGAGCTTCTCCTTTAGCACATTAAAAGCATGTTCTTGTGCTGGTCCCCAGTAAAAAGGAATGCCTTTCTTTGTCAACTCATTCAATGGTGCTGAAATTTTTCACAAAACACCAATAAAATCCTGCAAGACCATGAAAGCTTCTCACCTGTATGACTGTCTCAGGGGTCAGCCAGCTCTTGATTTCTTCAATTTTCACTTCATCCACTTCTATTCCCTGTGGGGTAACAATATAACCAAGAAAAGATACTCGATCTGTGCAAAAGGCGCACTTCTCAAGGTTACCAAATAAACGTGCATCACGTAACGCATTAAAAACAGCACGCAAATGTTCCATGTGTTCATCTTGTGACTTGCTATAAATCAGAATATCATCAAAATATACCACCATAAATCGACCAATAAAAGCTCGTAAAACCTCGTTCATTAAATGCATGAAAGTGTTAGGAGCATTAGTTAAACCAAAAGGCATTACTAACCACTCATACAACCAGCACTTAGTTTTGAAAGCAGTTTTCCATTCATCACCCAACTTCATTCTTATTTGGTGGTATCCACTTCGCAAGTCTACCATAGAAAAAATTATAGAGCCACTTAATTCATCAAGCATGTCGCTAACCTAGGAATAGGATGACGATACCTTATTGTAATATTATTAATGGCTCTACAATCTACGCACATACGCCAAGTACCATCTTTCTTAGGAACCAAAATAACTGGAACGGCACAAGGACTAAGGCTTTGTCGTACATACCCCCGGTCCAATAAGTCTTGAACTTGGCGCTGAATTTCCTTAGTCTCTTCAGGATTGGTTCGGTAAGGCGCATAGTTTGGAAAAGTCGCTCCTGGGATCAAGTCAATTTGATGCTCAATACCTCTCATAGGTGGCAGCCCCGGGGGAACTTCATCAGGAAAGACATCCTCATACTCCTACAAAAGGTTAGTGACAGCAGGAGGCAAAGAGCTAGGCAATTTATCAAGGGAAAAATAAGCCTCTTTGCAAAGCATAGCATAGCAAACTGAAGTAGAAGAATCCAAATCAATTAAATCAGATTTTGTAGCAAGCATATTAGCACCTTTCAATTTAATTCCTGTCTTCTTAACTCTAGATTCTTTCTTATCCTTTTTAGGTGGGAAAACTTCTTTAGCTACAATCTGATTTTTCAGTTTTATTATCCTTCCCCTCATGTTCTTTTTCAGCTCTTTCTAGTTCATCTTTCAAAAGTGCAGCAGGGGTCATGGGAATCAATTCAATGGTTCTACCCTTATGCGTAAAAGTGTATTTATTTCTTCTACCATGGTGTAAAGCATCAGTATCATATTGCCAAGGTCTACCTAAAAGCAAAGAACAAGCTTGCATTGGCACTATATCAAAGTCCGCATGATCATGGTAGGTACCGATTGAAAAATGCACTCTCACAATTTTACTTACCTTCAACTTACTGCAAGCGTTGAACCATTGAATGTAATATGGTCGTGGGTGCTGTTGTGTGCTCAAGCCAAGCTTCTCAACCAACTCAGTGCTAGCAAGGTTGTTGCAACTCCCTCCATCGATGAAGATGTGACACAATCATTCCTTCACAACGAACTTTGATTGGAACAGGGTGTGGAGCTGATTTTGCTCCACTCTCTCCATTTGAACACTAAGTACTCGATGCGCTACAATGCTCATATACTTCTCAGAAGCTTCAGTGCCAAATCTATCCACTCCATCATCATCGCTATCCATATCATGTTCGTCACCTACATGGTTAGCTGCAACAATAGCCAAATCTTCCTCATCAATATCACTAGCACTAGTATACTCACCGTCATCTCGGGCAATAAGGGCTCGCTGATTTGGGCAGTCCCTCATGACATGGCCAAAACCCTAGCAGCGGTGGCATTGCATGTCACGGGTCCAGGTCCTACCCGTGGAAGCAACCGATGAAGCACTCTTCGCCGGTGCTTGTACCGTCATGGATTTGCTCATTGCAGGAGCACATGATGATGGTATAGAATCAGCAGGACGTGCATGGGAAGATGATGAAGTAGAACGATCAGGAGGCACCCTTGGGGTGGAACAAAGTGAAGTAGAACTGCCGAAAGTGCCTCCTCGTGGCCGAGCTTGTCGTCCCTGTACATCCCTTTCTGCTTTGCAAGCAAGATGTGACGAGGACTAGTTCGAAATAATGCACATTTGGTTCAAGACGTATTCGAACCAGATGAGTGTCTGAAGGTCCACTGTTATGGTCTTAGACGACCTGAGAAGTGCGGACACAAGAATGACTTATGGTCGCAGGCTTTGCACTGTCATGAGATCACAGACGTTACGCGGTCAGGAGGCCGCAGACAATGCGCGGTCAGAAGGTCGTTGACTATCCTCGACCAGAGTAACTCAGGCTTGCCTAGCTCTGCAACAGGCATATCCCTAGGATCATGATGATTCCTCCACGTATGAAGACAACTGCCAGGAGGCTAACATGTGCAGTTATCCCTTGATTGCACGTGTTAAACCTGCGTGAAAGTTAAGTGCGGTTATCAAAACAGCGCTTCTACAACAGTTCAAAACCGTTATGCATTGGCGCCCTTTTGATCGGTATAAAAGAGAGATCGAAGACGACGACAGAGAAGAGGACAAACTTTCATAAGTTAGTTTAGTCTTTTTTAGACAATCACACAGAAAAGATCTTCTCCTGTGATGATCTTTTCTCCAACCTTGTAAACATTTTTCCATACATAGTGAAATCACAACAGGACGTAGGGCTATTACTCTCACCATCGAGGGCCCGAACCTATATAAATCTCTCTGTGCCCCAACTGACATTGCTCATCATCCCTTTCCGGAGAGACACTTTGAAAGGCCTCACAACTCACAAATTCTACATAAGATCGACTAAGGACCCCGAGTCCGAATCGTCGACAGCTGGCGCCCACCGTGGGGCGTTTCTCAAGGCGTTCTTTTTTCTATCCGAAGGTTCGGTGAGCCATGTCTGAGGCATATGATTCTGAGAACGACTTTAATCTCGAGGATTATGCCCACATACAGATGCCTTCACCTAGTGATCCTGTTCCAATGGAGGAAACTGGAGGCGAAGACGTCCCAGAGGTCGATTCGACCACTCAGGTCATGTCTATCGACCAAGAGACGACCGACGCAGAACCGGAGCCCAATGTGGTTTCTACTGCGTTAGGGATTGAATCCGGTCCATCGCACGACCCTACCAAGGGCAAGGGCAATGTTGATCAGGAATTTAGTCCGGGGAAGTTTGATCCTGATAACCTCCACTGTCTCTTTGATTTCGAGTCCGACTCGGAACAGACAGAGATGTTCTCTCCATCGGTGACCTCGTTCCCTAGGCAATTCGCTGCCTTATCGGAAGAAACTCCCGATCAGCAAGCTGCTAGGGAAGAACAGGAGCGCAAGCAAAAAAAAGAGCAAGAGCGCAGACAAAAGGAGGATCAAGATCGTGAGCAGCAAGATAATGAGCTTCACAAAACAGCCCTAGAGGCTCTTCAAAATGCGCAAGCTCGTTACGACGCTGCTCCTAGTTCCTCCCATCGTCCGCATGGTCGCAGACGCGACCAGACACCTTCTTTACCCCCGGGACATTTACCGGCGGACGAGGAGACGGTGACACCTGGCGCACCCAGGAGGAGCACGCATGGCCGGCTTCGATCCATTGTAGAGGTCCTGCGTAATTTCCCTCCTACTGTCACAGATGCGCAGAAACCAGCTTTCGCCAGAATCTTGGCGGAGAGGTTAGACGAGGTCGCATCCGAGGCGACCCCTACAGCCTCTTCCCGGTCGGTGATGCGTTCCCATGAAAGAGAATACTCTAACTCTAGTTCTGGTAGACAGAATCGACCACCACTAGCACTGTCTCGGCATGACAAAGCCAGACGGGCAGGGAATTCTCGTGATCGGGAACGAATTCCTGTTCACTCTCGCCTGGGGCCACGCGTGATGTCTCCTTCGCGTGAGGTCGCCCAAGATCAGGTCGAGAGTCGCAGATCCATCCATGGTCCTTATGTCGGTTGTAAAGCTTTCTCGTCCGGCCTTCGTGCGGTCGTTTGGCCAGATAAGTTTAAACCAGGGGCCATTGAAAGATTTGACGAAACTCAGAATCCATCGGAGTTTCTTCAAATTTACATCACTGCTATTCAGGCAGCAGGTGGCGATAACCGGGTCATGGCCAACTATTTACCTACAGTCCTCGAGGGACCGGCAAGAACCTGACTGTTCAATCAGCATGAGGGTTCAATATATAACTGGGAAATGTTGTGCGATGCCATCCTCAACAATATCCAGAATTGTTATCAGAAGCCGGGAAAAGAGGACGACCTCCATCGACTACGACAAACATCGACCGAAACCCTTCGTCAGTTTGTCAAAAGATTCGTCGGGGTGAGGAATACCATCCCAAACATATTTGATAATTCCGTTATTAGGGCGTTTAAACACGCCATTCGATATCGGAGGTTTACTGAGAATTTACTCATCCACCCCCCTCAATCAGTAGCCGATCTTTTTGATATGACTGATTGATATTCCGACGCGGCCGAGGCCGTTGAGTGGAATCGGATGGTGGACAAAGGAAAATTACCGCCTCAACTAGGTCTCAAGGACGTAAAAAGAGAGGATTCGAACAAGAAGCCGGAATCTTCATCAGACGGGAAGTTAAAGAAATAAAAAAGGAGTCAAATTGGATAGTATCGAGAGGTCGCAGTCGCAGAAAAACCTTCGTCGACCAAAGGTAATAAATCTTCGTTTAAAAATAAAACTGCTTCAGGTGGTCGCAGTGCCGACCAACCAGAGAAGTCGACTAACTCGCAGGAAGGCAAGAGGTGGTGTCCACTCCACAATTCTGCAGGCCACGACCTCAAGAATTGCCGGACTTGGTTGAAACAATTGGATGACTTCTACCAGGGGATCGGACCAATGTCGACCTTGCCACCAAAAGAACAGACTTGTTGGCTAAGAGACGCCAACGGGGACGAAGAGACGTCCTATCAGGTACCTCATAATCATGTCAATGTTATTTTCGAAGGTTCCTCCTCTTTTGTTTCTAAACGACAATTTAAAGCTTTTTATCGAGAGGTGAACCAAGCAGAGATTCCCCTTGGTGAACCTCAGTACCCCCGTTGGTCGGATACTCCTTTGACGTTTGATCGCTCTGATTGCCCTGTGGGCCTTACTCGACCAATGAGGCTACCTTTGGTCATTACCCCAATTATCAGTAATGCAAGAGTCGAAAGAGTCCTGATCGACGGAGGTAGTTCCTTGGACATTTTATTGGCCAAGGCACTGGACGAGATACAAATCCCTCGTTCGAAAATCAAACCCATAATTCATCCATTTTATGGGATAATTCTTGGTCCCTCCATGATGCCATTGGGACAGGTGGTGCTCCCGGTTGTGGTACCCTCATTTGAGGATCCCAGTGGCAATCGCCCAGGTGGATTGCACTCAGAAAAGGCACATTACAGCTCACAACAACAAGATGCATTATATGAAAATGCGAGTAATTAAAAACAAGTGCTGATCACAAGAACCAACATTACAATAACTTAGCGCCGAAGTGACGCATTTAATTGTTAGTACAAATTAAGGAGTTTTCGACACAAAGGTCGGCACAAAATAAAACAGCAACGATAAACAAAAGGACTCCTTCAGTCTTCTTTCTCTGCAGCGGCGGTATTGCATGGGCCTTCTCCACATCGAACTCCACCTTGGTGCATAACCCTTTAACCAGATGGGTCCTCAGTTTCTTCTTCTTGTTCCACATTGGGTTCAAGACCATAAGATTCAGGGTCGGCGAATCCTTCCTCTAAATTCGTTTGAAAAGCAAGGGTGAGCACATTGTCCATATGGTGCTCAACAAGTCCCAAGTAACAATGCATATATATAGATGATGGGGAATTTCTCAAAGAACAGCTCTTTGGCTCTGTGTATAAATATAATAGATTTTCACATGTAGCCTTAAAGAAAGGTCTTTATTCTCGAAAGCGGGACTTTTGAAATCCTAAGCTAGATTTTCAGAAATGTTGTGTGTGGCGGTCTTTCATGAGTCACCACTTTACTCAGATTTTGTGAAAAACTTCCAAAAGCTACTTGTGCTGCATCGACGTGAATAGGATTCACAGCGCGCAGACTCCATGACCTGGGAGCTCAGAGTATCCGATACTTTTTAAACTTTGCAAAGGTGTACCACCTTAATCCACCAATCATTCGGCTTTCAAGTCGGATCAGCTTCATGCGACTTTTACGCATGTGACAAGGCCGAGATGACACAACAATTTACAGTCCTAGTGTTAACCATTTCCCTGCCCGGTAAATAGACAGTTAAGTCTCAAGTACCGTTGTGGGTCCTCCCCACTGCCTTACTTCCTAGCCTGGGCCTATGTTCTCGCAAGACACATAGCCTCTCTTGATTACAGTCGCGCACGACTTAATCTGGCTTAGGGCGTCTTCCTTCTTTCCACATTTTCCTCTCATGATTTTTCTGAACTCACATCACTCATGGCCTTCTGCGGCCCACCAGTTCTCGCAAGACACTGGATCGACAACCATTGCAGGGAAAAGCTAACACTAAAGAAAGCTACTAAGTTGCGCCCGTCCCATAAACAGGCAGGTGGTTGGTACGTTTTTCATGCCGCATAGAAGCACAACACAAGGTTCTAGTCCTTATGAATCTTTAGTGAGGAGTCTTTCACATTCCCAGTGCGCACACAGCACCATCCAATCAAACCATCCTCACTATCGATTCCAATCACATTTTCTTTCACAAAAAGGGGTTTTGAACATGCTTTTCTCATATGTGACCATTCAACATTTATCATATAATCTTTAAGCATAGCATAGCCTAAGCATGATATTCTAGGGTAACAAGGGTGCAGGGATATTCAATGTCAAAAGGGGCTTTACAATCATTTAGGTCATATCTAGTCATCTTTATTGAAATATAACTCTTATTTGAATCTAAGGCATGCATATACTTGAAAACAGTTAAAACATACTTCATTTCAAAATAGTAGGCGAGACATGATCAAGGGTTTGAGACTTGCCTTGCAGTGACGGGTCTAGCTGCTCAAATGAATCTTCAGGGATCTCCTCTGCTCCTTCAACGTCTGGTTTCACGACGGGTACAAACAACACATACACACTATATAAGCACACAAGCACTAGAAAATAATGCGTAAATACATCATGCATGCAGGGGAATTGGTTTAGACAAGGTCACCTGACGTTGGTTGAAGAGATGGGTTCAAAGGGCTTGAATGTCGAGGGGCTGACATTCGACTCATGGCTCGACGTTGCCCTAAATCGGTCCTAGGTTTGTTTTCTGGAGATGTGATAGTAGGGAATATTGTAGAACATGGCTCAAAAGGCTTAGTGGACAAAGTGGCATTTCAATAGCTCAAAAGAAACAAGTCTAAATCATCCAATGCCACAGGTGGACATGCACTGACATAGTGTTTGACATGGCCAGAAACTAGGGCATTGCATAACTTTTGACTCAGAGCTCCAATTGATGTACAACTTTGTCTAGGGTTTAGGCATTGATGTCAGCTACAAAACTCTCAACAGGCTCAAGGGCTGAAAGTGGCCGGAGGGTGGCCAAATCCGGTGAGCAAACACGGTGGCCTGGACATGAACTGAGCCACTGGACAGCAACCTTGGCATGGCTATAACTTTTGATTCAGGTCGATTCAGAGGTCGGGCTAGTAGACAATATTACTCAGGGGATTGAGATCTATCTAAATGACAAGGTGAGCGAGGCTAGATCGGCCGGGGATAAATTCCGGCGACCGGCGCTGGAGAAGACGGCCTCCAGATTGGGCATTTTCGTTTTGAAGGGTTTGAGCTTGTTTCCTTGCTCAGGGAGTGAGAGGGTGAGGTAAGGGATCTATTTGCGGGGTCAATTTGGCCGGAGAGTGGCCGGAGAAGCTTGGCGACGAGGAACAGCTCACTGGTGGCGCGCAAACTTCGGAAAGGCCGTGATTCTTGCTCAATTTTGAAATCCAAGCTTGCAGGCTTGCTCAAAAAGGTGCACTGGTCAATTCCCATCACAGGCACGAAGGCTAATTTGGGCTAAAACGCTAGGCATTGCGGGAACAGGGGTTTTTTTCGGTTTTCCGGTGATTGCCGGCGGTGAGGTGCGCCGGGGACCAATTAACGGCTATGAAACGGACAGGGGGATGAAAGGAACTTACTGGTGGCGTTGGTTTGGAGGGGGAAGCTTCGGGCGAAGCTGGCGCCGCAAGCTTCAACGGTTGCTCGCCGGGGAAGATGAGCTTCGCGGCGGCGCTGAAGGCTCGGTGGCTCTCTGGTGCTAAGACTAACGCAAATGAGCTAAGGGGTGGTGTGAGGCAATGCTGGGCAAGGGAGGGGGCTTATATAGCCGCGGGTGAGGCGCTCGGGAGCAACAGCAATCGCCGGGGAGATCTTCTTCTGACGCCGGGACGGTCATCGATGCTCTTCGGGACGCGGCGGGGCTCTGCCAGAGGCGGTGAATCGCGGGATAGCAGGATACGGTCAGGGAGATGGCGAAGATCTACGGGATGGTGGCCAAGTGGCATAAAGCTTCTGGCAGCAGCAGCAGCAGCAGCACGCGCGCGCGAGGAAGACGATGGCACGGTGGGGCTTGAGCGCTCCACGGTGGCGGTACAGGTGCGCACGGCTGGGGGCTACGTGGCCGTGAGGTGGCAACGCGAGGGCTTCGCCGGCGACGAGTTCAACGGCGCGGCAAACTGGCGGTTTTCCGGTTGAAAACTTCTCAGGGGCCCATTTGCGAACTTTGGGCTGATTTGCAACGATTTGGACTGATCTGTGAAGGTTTTGGTTCGGGAAATTGGGCCTAAATGCAAATCTGAAGATCTGAAGGGCTGATTTGAATTCTGATTTTGCAGATGGGTCCTACTAAATGTCTTGGACTCATCCAGCAGGAAAAATGATGAAATCCGATAACATTTGGTGGTTTTGACAAAAATCGAAAACAGGGTAATTAGGGTAATTAGGGTTTGAACTTTTGTCGAAGCTGAAACTGGGGTTTTGGTCGAGATTCTGGGATCCTTCCAGAAGGGAAAAATGTTCAGAAAAATGAAAGAAAGGTTATCACTTGATCATATTTGGATTTTGAGGTGATCTGGGACTTTTAGCCTTTTTGGGTTTTCTGAAACTTCTGAAAAGGACTAAATTGAAACGCTTTTGGACTGAAATGCGAAAATGATCTGGGGAAAGAAGTTTAGCAGCCAACTTTTTAGGTTAAGGTAGTGGCATACCCAAGATCAAGATAGGGTTAAAACATCAGGGTTTCCAAAGAAGGTATGCTGATTCGTAAGCAGAAAAGATAGTCAAAAACTGGGGTGTTACACCGGTCATGCTGGGTGAACCAGATAACTTCCGAAGAGAATTGGTTATTTTTTATGTAATTGATTGTGATTCGGCTTATAACGCAATTTTTGGTAGGCCAACTCTCACTAAATTCATGATGGCTACGCACTATGCTTACCAGTGAGGCAAGTTGCCTGGCCCCAAGGGCGTTATTTCGGTCTGAGGCAGTCACAACGTGGCATTGACATGTGATCGGTTATCCCTAGAGATGGTAGATCTGCTTCCCCTCTGAGAATCCCAGATTGCCACAATGTCTACTGATACAATCAAAGCCGCTCCTCGACCAGATGAAACATTAAAATTGGTTCTGTTATACCCAGATGATCCATCCAGGACAATTCGGGTTGGATCAAGCCTGGATGACAAATAGGAACTCGAGCTCATTACTTTCCTCCGAGCTAATGCAGATGTGTTTACGTGGAAACCATCCGACATGTCCGGTGTCCCAAGGGAAGTAATTGTGCACAGGTTAGCAATTCGACTTGGACAGCGACCAATAAAGCAGAAGCTCAGGCGTTTTGCTGTTGATCGGCAGGAAGCCATCCGAGAGGAGTTAGATGAGCTCCAAAAGGCTGGATTTATTCGCGAAGTCGATCATCCGGAATGGCTTGCAAATCCGGTCATGTTCCACAAGTCCAATGGCAAGTGGCGCATGTGCGTCAACTACACCAGCCTAAATAGTGCCTGTCCGAAGGATGATTTTCCCCTTCCCCGCATCGACTAGCTGGTCGATTCTACTGCGGGTTGCGAACTGATGAGTTTCCTAGATGCTTACTCAGGATATCATCAAATTAGCATGGCGGAAGAAGATGAAGAGAAGACTTCCTTCATCACACCATTCGGCACCTACTGCTACGTCAAAATGCCGTTTGGTCTCAAGAACGCCGGTTCCACGTACCAACGCTTGATGCAAAAGACCTTTCTTTCCCAGATGGGGCGTAATCTTGAAGCTTATGTAGACGACTTGGTTGTAAAAAACATAAAAAGTTCGTCTCATTTAGACGATCTTGCTGAAACCTTCTGTAATTTGAATCAATATGGAATAAAATTAAATCCGGAGAAATGTTCTTTTGGGGTTTCGTCTGGAAACCTTCTAAGTTTTCTTGTTTGTTCCAGAGGAATTGAGGTTAATCCCAAAAAATCAGGGCTATCGAACAAATGAGGTCTCCCTCGACCATCAAAGATGTTCAGCGCCTAGTAGGTCGCATGGCGACATTAAGCCAATTCATATCGCGACTGGGTGAAAAGGGACTACCTTTCTTCAAAGCTCTGTGCAAACAACATAATTTTACTTGGTCAGATGAGGCCGAGAAAGCATTTCAGGAGGTCAAAGCATATTTATCCAGTCCGCCGGTCTTGGTTTCTCCTAATAAAGAGGAATCGTTACTCCTTTACTTGGTGGCCATACCTTACGCGGTCAACGCTGTCTTGATCGCAGAAAGAGAAGGTGTGCACAAACCCGTCTACTACGTAAGCGAACTACTTCATGGTCCTAAGAAGCGATACTTTGAGGTCCAAAAAATACTTTACGCACTGTTGATGGCTTCCTGTAAGCTACGACATTACTTCCAAGCACAGAGGATCACAATCCCCTTATCTTTTCCTTTGGGGGACATTGTCCGTAATCTGGAGAAATCTGGTCGGATCGCGAAATGGGCTGTGGAACTCGGAGCGTTCGACCTCCATTTCACGCCTCGCACCGCGGTCAAATCTCAGATCCTGGCCGACTTCGTGGTCGAATGGACTAATCCTGAACCACCCTGGCCTGCAGGGGTCTGAAGATTTGGAATGCCCCGATCACTGGACAATGTATTTTGATGGCTCTCGCAGTTTTCAACACTTGGGGGCTAGAGTGGTCCTAGTCACGCCTCAGGGTGACCAACTCAAGTATGTCATTCAACTACACTTTGTTGCGACCAACAACGCAGCAGAGTATGAAGGTCTTATTGCAGGGCTCCGGGCAGCAAAATTCCTTGGAGTCCGTCGATTAGTGGTGAGGGGAGACTCACAACTGGTCGTAAACCAGGTAAACAAGGAGTACAGCACCTCCGATGAGACAATGGCTCATTACCTGGGGAAAGTGAGGAGATTGGAAAAACACTTCAGTCATTTCGAAGTCCAATACATCCCGCAAAAGGACAACATTCTCGCAGACCAATTATCCAAAATTGGGTCCTCACGCACATCCGCCCCGGCAGGAGTGTTTGTCGAACACTTGGAACATCCTTCGATCATGACTACGACCGAGGATGATCCGGTAACAGTCTGCGTTACCAACCTCGGACATGAACAAGATTGGACCCATCCATTGAGGGTCTATCTTGAACACGAGACCTTGCCTTAGGACAAAACCGATAGCAATCGGTTAGTTCAAAAAGTGCGTCTATACAAACTTATAGAAGGATTTTTGTATAGAAAAGTTACTCAAGGAGTATTCATGCGCTGTGTGTCCCAAGAGAAAGGTAAATCCCTCTTGAAAGAAATTCATGACGGTGTATGCGGTGCACACGCGTCATTTCGTACACTGGTCGGGAAGGCTTTCCGACAAGGATTTTACTGACCTTCGGCACTTGATGATGCCAAAAATATGGTCAAGACATGTACTCAGTGTCAATTTCATGTGAGACAGATCCATCAACCTGCCTATGCTCTACAAACTATCCTCTATCATGGCCTTTCGCGGTTTGGGGGTTGGATATTGTTGGTCCTATACCACAAGCGGTCAATGGGCACAAGTTCTTGTTCGTAGCTATTGACACGTTTACAAAGTGGATTGAGGCTGAGCCAGTACGCAATGTCACTGCTGCTGTTGCACAAAAGTTCTTTCATAACAACATTGTGGCTCGATTCGGTGTTCCAAATCGTCTCATCACTGATAATGGTTCCCAATTCGCTAGCGGTCTCTTTCTGGACTATTGCGACAATATTGGCACCATTGTGTGCTTTGCTTCTGTAGCTCATCCGCAGAGCAATGGTGCCATTGAACATGCCAACGGGCAAATATTGCAAGGTGTCAAAAAGCGCGTTTTTGATCCCCTTAAGACACGTTCGGGGGCTTGGGTAGATGAGCTCTATACCGTTCTGTGGGCACTACGTACTACTTCTAGTCGAACCACTGGTGAGACACCTTTCCATCTGGTATACGGAGCTGAGGCTGTGTTACCCATGGAAATTAGTATTGGTTCTGTCAGAACAGATCAATTTGAACAGGTTGATCAGAATGGACAACGACTACAAGATCTAATCCTCCAAGAGGAAAAACGTGATCGAGCTCTGGTCAAGTTTGCAGTGTATTTACAAGCTTTGCGCAAATACCATAACAAAAGGATGCGGCCACGTAGCCTTCATGTGGGTGATTTGCTCTTATGTAAAATACAAAACCAATCTAATAGCAATAAATTCTCCCCTCAATGGGAAGGCCCCTACACTGTTGTCTCGGTGCCGCGACCAGGATCGACTCAGCTAGCAATGGAGGATGGTAGAATCTTATCCAATACATGGAACATTGATCAACTGCGCAAGTTTTACGTGTAAGTTTCCCAACCCTTTTCCTTTTCAATTAGCATGATTTAACAAAATCAATACTTTTAGTTGTTTCATGTGATAATTATTCCTTTTGCCCATATGTTACGAGTCTGGCTCGGGGGCTGGTCGCTGATAATTGTATCACTATAATACCTCGATCGGATTCGCTGGTCGATCTCGTGATCACTTCCAGACAAGACACCCCTCAATAAGTCGTTTCTCAACGCACACGGGGCTTGCTGGCATGTCCATGGTCATTAGAGTGGCTGCCGGTTTACAATAAGGTCGGGTGTTGTATTGAAAATGGTTATCGGTCTAGTCGAATGATAATACCTAAAGTCACAGTATTCCCTAGGTATTCCTGGTCGTCGTTACACCCATATTTTTCCTGCGCTTATAATACTAAGTCTTCAGTATACATAATCTCAGGAGGGGGCTAGCCGAATATGGTCGCAACATGAAACAAAAAAAAGTGCTTTTCTTTCAAAAATTGAGGCATACATATGCATTGTATAGTTACATCTGTACGGTATACATAATCTCACAACTTGTTACTCTTGGTGATCGCCTTCACTTAGATGGTTTGGTGGCGTGGTCATTCTGTTGACGAAGTTTGTCGGAGAGGCTCAGTGTGGTTGTGAGAGGTTTGGTGCTCAGCTTTCCGGAGTGGAGAAGGAGCAACCCTAGTGGATAATATTCTTTGTGGATATTGAGGCAAGACTCATTCATTTGAGTACTTCAACGAGAAGTAGGGGAGACCAAACGAGTCTTAAAGACCTCGGGATACATCGATGTATTTGATCCTCTTTCTCTCATTTTATTTGTGCAATCTAATTGTTGAATTAATTAGTTTTTATTTGAACTTAGCTCTTTTAGGTATTAATCTTGCAAAAGTTGTTTTATTCAGAAAGATTTTAAAACCTCCTATTCACCCCTCCTCTAGTTAGCATTCTCGATCCTATAAGGTCGTCCACGTTGTCGTCGTCTACTGGCCTGCATGAGCTACTCCCAATCCTCATATCAGGAGTCGTCTTCGCCTTCGAAGCATCAACTTCAGGATGCGAGGTCATGGCCTATTGCTTAATCCAAGCGAGTACGGTATCTATGTTTGAGGAGAGTTTGGCTGCTTGTTCGGCCAAATCAACTTGAGCGAAGGTTTCTTCAGACATGGTTGGAGACATGACTATCAGTGCCATTGAATGTTTGCCTTCGGTAGTGGGAAGTTCTTGAAGAATCTCGCTAGACTTTTCGTAGTCAAGACGAGTTTTCACCATCCACAGGATAGGACAATGCTCTAATACCAATTTGATCCGATTGAATATTGGACCCAATTGGATGTAAAAAAACTGGTTTTACTCGAAAATACGTAAACACAAGTGGTCGTACTCCTGAATAGAGGAAAACGACTCTTTAATATGAAGAACTCATACACTTTGGATCGACCTAACAATTGATCGCTCTCGATCTCTATTGATCTCTGTCTATGAGTTAGATGAGTTATTTATCCTATTACAGGGTATTTATAGACAACTACGACAAGTCCAATGGCTGTACAATGAATCCACCTATGAAATCCTTTTGCAAAACGACTTGGTCTTGCTTGGCTGCGAGGAATCCTACTGCAAGAAGACTTGACTTGTGCGGCTATGATGAGTCCAACTGCGACAAAACTTGATAATCGATACAATATCATATCAGACTCGACCTCAGACAACTGACCAAGTCTAGACCATTGACTAATTATCAATCTGAGATCGTCGGACCACAAACTCTCATAATATTCCCAATATTCGATGTTATTCCATCACCCATACCTTTTATATAGAACTAGAACAAAAAAAAAAAACTAAAACAAGCGTACAAAGACACCCATAGATATACATTTTCCACACATGCCCGCCTATTTTGTGATGGCATCATACATACGTATAGTTGGAGTTTCCACACCCCAGAATCACATAAAGTTGCACTTAATACTTCTAATATCTATCATCTTCCATAACCACTACCTTGTGAAAACATCAATATAATTAGGATTATAATTAGAATCATATAAAAACACTAAAAACAAGCGGGCGTAGAAGATCCCAAGACCATCTCTGCCCACATTTATGAGGCTATTTCGATGGATTCCACCCCCACAGACTTTCCAGGCGCGCTACCAGCCCTAGATCTGCCGAATCTGACGGCTGAGACGCGATTCCACCCGACCCAATTATCTTTCCGTGGGTTCGCCTTTCCCCACCCACCCCTCCACGCCGCAACTCCCTATTTCTCCTCATCCTCTTCTCCTCTCCTCCTCCATCTCCTCTCCTCCGCTCCGATCGCGGCCTCCTATCGCCGCCGATCGCCGCCTCCGGAAGCCGATCGGCCGATCTTGGGTACGTGGGATGCGTGCGGGCTCTGCGGGTTTCAGTTTTTTTGGATTTTTTTGGTTTGGGGGTTGGGGTTGGGGTTGTGTGGTGGTGTTTCTTGGAGGGTGGGTTCGATTTGGGGGTGGTGTTGTTGGGGGTTGAGATCTGCGGGGGTTTCTGGTGGATCTGAGGTTCTTGGAATTTGGGGAATAAGTTTTGTTGGTTTGGGTTGTGTTTGAGGTGCAAGAACGATAAATTTCTTCTTGGGAAAAGTTTGTTCTTGGGTTGGATAGCTAATTTGTGCTGCGATTGTGGTTCAAGATTAATTTTTTTATGATTGGATTAAAGAAAGGCTTGATGTTGAGTTGAAGTCTTGTTAAAAATCGAATCTTGGTTCTTCGAATTCGAGCATAGAAGAGTTCATAAGAGAGGATGTGATTTTTGCATGGAGATTGGATGTGTGGAATGAAAATAATTGCATGGAGTCATTGCCCTTGTGAAAATAATTTCATGGTGTAAGGTGAAAGAATTCCAGCATGTAGTGATTTTGCCATGAAGTATTTTCCAGCATGTAGTGATTTTGCCATGAAGTATTTCCTGCCTATTTTCCTGTAGATGATTCTGGAATTGATGTGTGTACATTCATGCCTAGGATGATCTTGTGTTCAGACCTAATTTGCCTTTCCAAGTTACATCCTATCATGTTAAGGCCTAATATGCTAATATCCTCTTTGGTTCATACCTTACTTGTTTTCTTTCAAGAATAAAATACGATGGAGCAGCTGTACATTCAATTGATGGTGAGCTCTGGTTTACTAATGCAGGCACAGTAGCTGCTTCTGCTTCAAGGAGCCATAGATACGATTCCCTTGCACAGGTATCTACTACTGATATCTGATTTGGTTATCATGGGTATTTCTTTAATGTTTATATACTTTCATTTCAATGAGAGTTTATCTTACAAGGTTAGGTGACAAACAAGTTATTACTTAGCTAGGAATTAGCATTGTGTGATAATGCTAACCTCTCTATTTGCAATGGTGGTCTCTCACCAAAACAACTAGAAGCGTTTAGAAAAGATATAGTTTTGATGGATTCCTTTCAGTAATTGGTTCATGTTGTCACATATTAGGTTAATTGACCATGTAACGATACCATGTAAGAGCTGTGTAGCTGTCTTGTAAAGAGCTAAGATATCCCTTGATTTGCTGTAGCCTTATCTCTCTTATAGGAACACAAATCTTCTACTAGTTAACTCTGGTTGATCATTTTGTGTGATACTGTACCAATGCCATGAGATTATCATATGTGATCTTGGTACCACAGCAGTTACACTGAGCTTCCAGTTAGGAATAGATTTGTGTTAAATGCCTTCTGTAGTATTAGATTTTAATTCTGGTAATTTCAACTGAATATAAAATACTAGTTACTCCCAGATTTTTCAAGTGTTAATCTTGAGATGCGATGTTGCTGCGTAATTAGAATGTCATGTTTCAGTCATCAATCTTTGTAGTTAAATGCAATGCAGTAACAATTTGAAAGAGTAGTTCAATTACTTGCATGAACAATGCATTTGCAAATGCAAAATTTGGATGAACTAGAATATTGCAGAAGTAATAGGAGCTACTTAATGATGTGGGCACAATGTGTTATTTACTAATATGGTGCAGGTGATGAAAGCAATGGATGTACAGTGAAGTCTCTTGGCTTGGCAGCACAAACAATCTCTAGCTCATGCACTGGTTGCTGCTTTGCCTGGAGTTCAAATTCGAGCAAAAGCCTGGTGCTATTGCTGGAGTTGGTGATCAGATCAAACAGAGTAAGGGAAACGTGAGACTCCTACATTAGGTGAGCAACGATGTTTGTAGTTTTATCTTTTTTGCAATATTATTGTGATAGAGTATTCTTAACATAAATTCTTAGGTGGTCAACTTGAATCGAAATAACATTGGGAGAATCACTGAGTTCTACTTACAAGCAAAATTAGGTTAATCCATTAGAGGTAATGATAACATTCGGGTTTGAAAAGGATTGACATTTCATGCACAAAAAATATTATATGGATATGTTGGTGAAACTTAACAGTCGTGCTTTTAGATGTGGATCAATCAACAGGAATAAATAATTTGGCAGATGCTTTTGTAGCTAGTGCTTGTGAATATGACCGTTTTGCATGTGTGTTTGTGCAGTTTCAACTTTTATATGCACATTATCATGCAAAGAAAAAAATCCAGTCTTTTTGATTCAGAGTAGCCCTGTATTTGTAACTTCCTGCTATGGTGGAGAAGTATCTTGCTGTTGAAAAATCCACAAAATGTCAAATTGTGAGGGTTCATGCATTGGTTTCTACAAGAAATGTATGTCCTATGTTCCCAGCCTTCCTGTTGAAAAATTGGGTAGTGGTATCTTGCTGGAAGAAATTTAGATAAACAGTTTCTGGTTTTCATGTATATCCTCTTTCATGGGATGCATATGAGGAGCTAATTCTGTGTATATGTGTACTCGTGCATTTTTATCAGGGACAAATCAAGAGCTATGCATTTTTTATCAAGTAGTAGTATTCTTAATATCTCCTACCATCCAATTGCCAATCCCCACCATAGTGTTGTAGTAATTATTTGTCATGGGTGTTTTAACAAATGAAAACAAGCTTTTCCATGTTTTAACAAATGAAAACAAGCTTTTATGCTATATTGCTCTGAAGATATCTTTTGAACTCTTCTATTCTGCATTATGTGATGTGCATTCACTTCATTGCTTGTGCATTAAAATTTGTATTAATGTATGTAGTCAGCTAGCTTAAGCCAAGGAAATATTACAGTAAGCAGTTTTGACAAATGAAAACAAGCTCTTCTGTTATAATTTTAATTGGTATTACAGTCTCACAGGCATCAGGCATGTTACCAGTGATAAAAAATAATTGCTTTGAACTATTAGTTTTACTATATTCTGTTTCCTTTATGTGAACTCAAAACATTATTTTCTTCAGTTCTCTATTTTTGAGAGGCACAATTATTGTATACTAACAGTTGAACTTAAGTTTCAATTCTATGTAATTTTTTTTTGCTGAAGCTAGGAAAGAAGCTTGAATTTGGTTATTGAAACTTATGTTCTGTCACTGTAATTGAATGAGTACTATGGTATAAGCTTCAGTTTGTTTTTTCTTCTCCTTGAAATGTTATAGAAAAATCTGAAATGTAAGTTGCCAGCTTACAGGACACTTGAGTGGCAAAATACATATGCTCAGAACAATTGAAATGTTATTCAGTTTTGTGCTGAATGTTTGTCTAATTAGCTATACTGTTATCATTGGTCTTATATTGTTTGGTACCAGTGGTATCTCTTTAGCATCTTGCATCTGGAAGACTCTTATTTCCTTTTATTATATTTGTTGATTGTTGGGCTTATATAAAAAAAAATGAGGGAATCCATATGGTGCACGTACACCATATAGCAATTTGGTGCACATTTTTTTAAAATTTCTCCCTTTTGTACATATTAAAATTCAACCTTGTCTTCCTCTATCAACATGTGATTTTAAAGTAAAAGTTCATGCTTTCTCATAAAAAACATATTTAAGCTAAACTAATTTCATCGAGCTTCCACTCAAATTATATAAAAACTCTACTTAAAGTGCACACACTTACAATTAGTGTTAATCCTTACTTACAATAAATACTTATATTCTAACAAATTTAAAACTAAGAGATGTGATTTTAGAACTAAAAAAGCAGTAATATATTTAGGTGTAAAACCTATAGAGTTGCAATTACTATCATAAAAGTAAACTATATGTAGTAATAAAAAACTGTATCTTCTTATTTTGGAAATATATATAGACAAATATAAAACAACGACGACTAACATGGAAATAAAACTTAAATCGAAATTATATGGTATTGCATAAACTTAAAATAGAAAGAAATATAATGTTACTAAAACAAATAAATAAACTCTATGATCTTACAATAGAATATTCCAATATTACAGCTAAAATACATATAAACTTACACAATAGTATCCCATCTAGCAAAATTTCATATGCAAATGCTTGATTTAGACCAATCAATACCCGCCACATAATCAAGAAAAAGTGTGCACCAACTTGTTATATGGTGAGCGTGCACCATATAACAAAACCCAAAAAAATTTCTAGATTGTAGAATGAGTGAAAGTTGCTTGATTAAGTAGCTAGAAGCATTTAGTAGAATCTAAAAGAAAATCTGGTTGTGGGAGTTGTCAACTAGCTTGATACAATCAATGCTCATTTAAAACCATCAAGGGATCTTCTGTGGCATATACACATTTTTATTTCAAATTTAGCTTTCTTTAGTTTCCTTTATTTCATCCTTTGCTATAGTGTTGAGTTCTGTACTGATTGTTTTCTATTTTCCTTTTGACATGTTTCCCAGGATTCTGTACTTCAAGTTGTAGTGCATTGCTGTTTATTGGGTGATGGTTGATTTACTATAAATTATTTGATCACGTCATCAAGTTACTAAGGAACAAAGGGAGGCCTTGATGCAACAGAACAGGATCACCATGCTGTCTTCCTCAGAAACATGTCACCTTGGGTCTAGTTCCAGCAATCCAACCATGGATCAGCAAAATTTACTTCCAAACAACCCCACCATGGATCAACACAATTTGCTTCCTAGTAACCTAGAGGGTGAGAGCTACCCAAACTTTTTACTGGATGATCATGATATGGAAATACCAAATGGGACCATGGTTGCTCAGCAAAATGCAAGCTTGAACTTATGGGATTCAGCCGGATCTAGCTCTATGGGCTGCCTAGCAAATCATGGCAGCTTTTTTCAGGCAAAAAGTGAACATTTTGTACCTTCTTTGTCAGTGGGAGGTTCCTTGAGTATAGAAGGAAGAGGGCATGAAAGCACAAGTTCAATGCCTTCACACAACTTGAACATAGATCTTAATCAGGTTGATCATTTTGATACCGAGAATGTTGATATGGTTCAGAGTAATGCACAATCAGGAGTAGATGCTTTTCCTCTCAACAGAGGTCTTTTCCCTTCTGAGCATGTTTCCCGTACTGAAATTTCATCTGATGCCATAGGAAGTTCTTCACAGACTGCCAACTTTTTTGATTGCCCATCAGGCCCAGACGTTGGTGTGTTTGATGGTGGCCATTCATCTTGCAAGAGGAAGAGTATTGATGGAAGTCTTGCGGAGTCTTCTGCCAATGGAAGTTCAAGCAATCGCCACCAAAACAAGAACAGATTGCTACCTCCTTCGTATGCCCATGAAAGTGCTACTAGTCTAGCTATGCCGACATCTTCAAACTATGTTGCTCCATGTCCTCCCATAGAACAGCTGAACCAGAGCACCAACATTTCTCCTAGTCCTGTTTTGTCCGATCATTATTCATTATATAGCGATCCACATGGACCTGAAAGATTTCTAAGAAATACTCGGATGAGAATAAACCCAAATGAGAGTGATCAACCTTTGCCCAATCTCTTGCCTGAGGCTACTTTTAGGCATTCCAGTGATCAGCCTACTCAGCAACACTCTTCATTTATTCCAGTGCAGCCTAGAGCATTTAGTTTTTCAGGCAGTTCTCACAATCGACCGCATGTAGCTGCAGTCACTCAATTCTCACAAAATTTGCATCACGCACCACCAAATGGAAATCTTGGTTCAAGAATAGGGAGTTCTTCCAGTTCTGCAGATACAACAAGCCAGAGATCTGCTTCACAAGACCCCGGTAGGAGCTTGATGAGAGGCAGTATTCCTGAGCCCCTTTTGTTAGGTTCTTTGATTAATTCCAGCCAAATGGCTCATGATTCAACAAATTTTCACTTTGCGAGTGGAAGCAGAAGCACTCCGCAAAACTCCAGCACCACATATCGAGGTGCTGTAAATGTAGCAGCTCAAATTATTGGGTCGAATACATCTCAGCAAAATTCTAGTGCTAGAGGTCCAGCTGATGTGGCGCGTAGATCCTTGTTCGCTGCTGGTGTTTCTCATTCTAGAGGTCCAAGCATTGCATTGCCACATCGTGGACATTCTTCCATGTCACATGAGATTCGAAACCATCAACCGGGGTCGAGTTCTCGTGTCCATCCACAACCTTACTTTAGGGCAGCTCCTCCTTCCATGGAGAGGCAAAACTCAAGTTATTTGGACCTCCAGTCTTTCATGCAGAGCATATCTGCGTCGAGAGAAGGAAGCAGGACGGTGTCAGAGGTATGCTGCACTGGATTTATCTAACTCTTTCGTGGTTAACTAGCATTAAACTGATACTGAAATCTGAATTATTTTGACACAAAAAAACTCTTGTCCTGCAGAACACCAACAAGGGCACTTCTGACAAGATAAAAAGTGAATTGAATAAATCTTGAAAAATAGAGGGTAGAGATACTAATGTGCTATAATGTTCTGTATTGGTTCCCAGCCCTCATTAGGGGCCTATTTGGCAGTAGAATTGTTCTTGTTGATTCCTGGCATTTTCATATAATTTTTTCTTTTCATTTTCTATTAAGTCATACATAGAAGAATACGAAGGTAACTATTAACAGAATTTGCATACCACCTAATCTATCAAACTAGTTCTTTTGGTTTTGCAAACATTTGTTTGTTATTCTTAGAATGTATCTGTACAAGTTGAATCAAGTTAGTGAATTCATGGTTTGTGATTATAATGAGGCAATGCACATAACATTTAGAAGGCTGCACTGTAGGGGAAAAACCTTCGGAACTAGACAATTCACAGAATGTATGTTTACATTTGGATAATGTGATCTTTTCTTTGGTATAATGGCTTTGCTCTCTATTCTCAGGGGCCTTATTATTCTATTTTGCTCTTTTAAATAATACTTGAATGAGAATATTGCATTTGCAACCCCAAACATACTCCATAACATCCATGTTCCTGAGAAATTTGTTGCTCCTGAAATTTAGTGAAGAGCTGTATACATCCATATTCCTGAGAAATCTGTTGCTTTGTGCTGCTCCTAAATTGAGTCAGGCAAGAGCTGGATGAATCCTGTGGTATAAGCTTAGTGTTATCCTCATGTTTCACAATTGATCATCACTTACTTTCACCTGTGCAAGCTGTCCCTACTCGCTTTTATAAAGGTTAGGGCTGCTCAACATGCTTACATTGTTAGTATCTGGACTTAAATTCTACAATACTTGCTCTGAAGTATTGTATTTCTGCCTCATTTCTGCCTCAAGGAGGTGTTTTGCAATTGCAAGCAGTGGGCATTGTTTACCTAGCACCCTAACAATTTAACAAATATATTTGACTCTTCGTTTCCTGTCAGTCTATGATGCATATTGTTTTATTTTATTTTTTTTTCTGTAATTCAATCTTTCGAAGAAGTGTTTGTTTTGAAATATGTATTGATAATTTGTATGCCTGTTCTGTTTTCTTGCTCTTGTCATCAATCTGTCATCATTCTCTTGTACAGTTGCGCAATGTTGTTGATCAAATCCGCCAGGGGAGAAATGCAAGACTGGAGGTCAGAGTTCTTTTATTCTGCTTTTTTTTATGTTGTTCAAGCTTGTATTTAATTTTTCTGGGTGGCAGTGGCAATTATGAAAATTCTCCCCTTCATTGGGTGAAAACTACTATGCGCATTTCATTCTATCTCTCAAAGGCTGTGCACCAATAATTTTAATTTAGTTGAACTGCTTGAAATATAATTGTGTAAACTCATATATGCTGAATTGTAAAGAATGATCTTTGCTTAGCAACTAAATGGCTGAGCAGTTGATTTCTATTTTCTACCTTACAGTGCCATGCAAATTCTCTCTTCTGATTGCTATTTTGCTATCAGATTGATCTCAGTGGGCAGCTTACTCTACAAGTTCCTACTACTTAGTTCTAGCTTAACATGGTTAATTTCTTCACTTCCTACAGTACAAACTGCATGTCTGTACGGGTTAATATAATTTAAGTGCCTTTAAGTACAGTCTAATGACCCAAACATCACATATTGTTAGTTCATAATAATGAAGGCACCTTTCTCACTGAACCTGATATTTTAGAAGAAAAAAAAACCTGGCCGCTTATAATCTGGAAATATTTCTCTTTTGTAAGTATTTTGAAGCACAAAAGGTTGTCTTTGCATTTTATTGTGAAAATCCGTTTCCTTGCAATATAAAGTCTCGAATTATTTCTGCAGTGTATATTGCAATCCCATTTGTATCTATCCGAAGATTTAAGAAGCTATCCTCTGTCCAGTAATCTTGTGATATCGCAATCTAATAATCTGGTCTTTGTGACCATTTCTGTGCTGTCCTATTCCCAGTAATCTTTTGGTAAACATCTCCCAGCTAAATAGCTGCAAGACAATTATTTAAAAAAGCTTGAAGGATGAAATAATATGTTCCTTTGTGATATATTTATTGCTCCTATTTCATCTGTTGCTGGAAAATGCTACACAATTGTGATCCTTGGATTCTGATACCATATTTTTGGACAGGATTTGCTTCTCATTGACCGTTCTCTTATTGTAAGGAGGGCCAATTTGATTGATAGACATCGGGATATGCGGCTTGATGTTGATAATATGTCTTATGAGGTAACAAACTAAGCTAGTGTTTCCCACAATAGTACAGTACCAAATGTATGACTTGAATGGATTTGTGTTTAATGACAAGAATTTTGCTCCTTATGTCCAGGAATTATTGGCACTTGGTGAGCGCATTGGGTATGTAAACACTGGACTTAGTGAGGATAGAATTATGAGTGGCTTGAAGCAATGGAAATTTGTCTGCATACCATTGGAATCTCCAACAAGTGTTGAACCATGCTCTATCTGCCAGGTATTTGAAATTTTTTTTTTTCTTAAATGGTCGGCTACATAAATTGTGGACTTGAATTTCTTCTGAGATCCTATATGCTAAATCCATGAAATTTATCATTGCATATTTGAACTGCATCTATCTTTGTTATAAGCAATGATGTTGATTCATGGTTTAATGGCTCAGAGCACTGTGCTGTGGGTTTAGATGGTATAAGTGTGCAAAGAAACTTGAAAATAGTCTTAAGGAACTCCATCCTCTTTATTTTAAAGGTTAAGGGAATGTTGGGCAGTTTCAATCCATAATAGCTCTATATATAATGGGGCCACCTATTCAATTTGCTAGATTATATGCTGGTATCCATTTCCATTCTGCCTAATGTTGCATTTATGTTCATGGTTCAAGTCAGGTTTCCAAATTCCAAACCAACATTCATGCCAGTTACCGGTGGGAATTGGGGAAAAACCGGCCGGTTTGGGTGTTTTTAATCTGGAGAAAAAACTAAACTAAAATCAGTTACTGCCCAGTTCCTGGTGGTAAACTGGTCATCGCTGTCCGATTTTTTTGGTTCAATTGCTGGCAGCAAGCATCAATTCCCATAACTTGATGTAAACTGTCTGATCTACTAGCAATTGAACTTCCCATGCGGTGCAAAAGCTGTTTTCTCAGAATACATGCAAAAGATCAAAATAAGGTAAAGTTTGATCTGGACTAGCTAATGTTCTTGGCATTTATTGAAGTTGTCATTGCTGGGGTCCTTCGAACATAAGCAGCGGCTACACTTTTCACTTGCTCACTTGAGTTGAGGCAAACAGGTTGCCATATTGTTGGAATAAGGGATTGTTTTTGGACTTCTGTGTAGGCGTGTAGCTGATGGTCTTGGAGTTTTCTATGTGCTGTGCAATCTTCCTAGCCTAGTAGACGTCGTGAGATGAGTGTATTATATTATTCTCATAACATTCTACAAAGGAGGCTGCACGGTTATATAGATAGCTAATAAGTCTATAACCCTATAAGACAACCCAAAATTGGAGATCACATGGTTCAGTAGATAGCACTAATAAATTCCAAAAGAAGAGTTGTCCCGGTGCAGCAGTACTGTAATACAGCTTGATTTGTACACAATCCATGTCAGCAGTGGCAGCATAACAGTTATGAACTCAAGTCTTAGGCCTACAATTTGAAAGCCAAATTGCTTGATGGCCGATGATTATTCAACAGTCCACTTAAGCCAACTTGAGGCTAAGGTCTGCTAATCCAATTGCCATTAACCATTTGCCTCGCCCGTACCCATAGTGCCTGCCGGTTTTTCACCCTTGTGGTTCCTCTGTTGATCTGGCCTTGTCTACAATGGAGAGGGGGAAGAAAGGTCCCAGATGTAGAATTTTTGCTTCATTTGTGATTTTTCACTTCGTTTGTTCAATTTTCCCCCCATTTTTTGATCAAACTGCCGGGTATGTGCTTTCCTTCTCTGGCTGGTAGCACTAGTAACCGGCTTTGCCAGGATCCTGAACACTTGTTCCGGTGTCTTATATGTCAAAATTCAGGCATCAGAGATCTATTGTGCTGTGGATAGCTGGATTTTTACATCCAATATTGTAACTGCAGTAACTAATGCTCATGCTTCCATTTTATTAATTATCAATTAATCATCACATGATTGCTATTATTCTTGAAAAATCTTAATCTTTTCTGGTAATTTTCTGGCTCTTGCCTGCATCCATCTTATTTGTGAGGTTGAGGTTTGAATAAATGTCTTATATGATTGCACTGAGCAATGATTGTGGTTCCGGGAAATCAATTCTTCTGTTTCTTATGGCCTGTCATGCTTACTGATCATGTCGGTATTTTGCAGGAGGATTACGTTGAAGATGAAGATATGGGGAGACTAGACTGTGGACATGACTTCCACACTGCGTGCATCAAACAATGGCTGGTGATAAAAAACCTGTGCCCTATCTGTAAAAAAACAGCACTGGGCACCTGAAAATAGCGATCGCTTCTCCGGAAACGATTGCCTTTTACATGCCTGTTACACCATCCTCCCAAGATCCATCATACAGGTGAAATTTATACTATAGGTGGTAAATGGTATTTACTGGAATCCGCCAATGGCTGTAGACCTGGAATTTTTTCCCCTTATGTTCAAACCTAGATTTGATATTTGAAAAAAAAAAAAATTATTCAATGACATTCAATTTTACTCAGGCATTTCTTCATTATGCCTATTCTTGTTTACCTTCAGGTGTAGAATTAGTTTGCACTGGAGCCAAACAACAGACGATCTTGTCATCTGATTAGCTTGCACTGCATATGCTACAAGCACAAGTGTAGAACTGCTTACTGGCTCCAAGTTGAGATGGATACAGGGCTGTTTGGTTTGGTCCCTCGCCTTCCGAGCGTTGCCTTAAATTTGTACCGGTTTAAAAAGTGATTCGTTTTCAAGAACTGTCATTTTTGTTTAAATTTTTTAAACCATGGTTTCTAGGTAATTTTTTTGGGCTAGCCTCGTGAGGCATGAGTCAGCAATTTCGGGCACATTGATGCAAATTTTAGAGCTTGACTAAAATGAGGTCACAATGAAAGCACTGTCAGTTTTTTTTTTTTTTTTTTTTTTTTTTTTTTTTTTTTTTTTTTTTTTTTTTTTTTTTTGAGGTGCAAGCGAAGCTAAGCAACTTTGTTTTTTGACGGCATGAACCAAACGTTCCCATAGCTAATGCGTGTCAAGTAGAACAACATGAAAATCTTGCACACAATTGTCCGAATGGTCGATTTGTGATTGACTGACTCTGAAATGTGTCTTATGTGACACTTCAGTTGAAAGACGGGATTCAATTATAATTATACTTTAAAGCAGGGGAATTGAATCTGAATGAGATGTAATGGGTGTTACAAAACTGACAGCTTTGCCCAATGCAAGGACTTACCATTGTATTATGGTTTTCCTTAAGGGATCACTGATTTGGTTAGAGCTTCTTCAGGTGAAGCAGTTCAAGAATGGAATGTGCTTGCACAATCTTGTGGATAACTTATTCATTCTGGTGCACAATCTTGAGGACCGGGAATCTGGTGGATTGATCTAGTCCGGGGAGTGCCACACAGTGGCAAATCGAAACACAGACACACAGGATGGAAACGGGGAAAACTAAACAACATGCGCTGTCAAGATTCGAGGCACACAGAGGAGGGAAACGGAGAAAGCTAAACAAGATGCGCTGTCACAATCTTAGATCTAGAAACTTCTGACAACTCAAAACTGGATAACTTTATTATTCTGAATGGCTTGTCATAGAACTCGGAGGCCCCTTAACATCTATTAGGTAGATATGTATCTACGAATAAGACAACATATATATAACTTGGACTGTTAGGGACTGCTAGCAACTTGGACTACACAGATGTTTTCTGGCTGTGACTAAGGATGCGTGAACCTGTATGTATTAGGTCGAAAAATGGGATCCTAGAATTGGATGATACTTCCTTGTGCTCCAAGTAGGTCACATACCTAGAATGGATTGGAACGATGGGATCGCTTCATTTAGATTTATCCAATGAGAGCTTTTGTTCCAACCTGTTTGTGTGTATTTCCGTAGGCATGGTCACGAGTATTGTCTTGATTTGACTTGTTTTTAGACACTTGACAAGATTTTATCTAATTCTTTGTCGGCCTCTTTCACTACACAACATGTCTAATGGTAAACTCTAGTTACAGATCTGTAGTTTGCATGGAATTGACGGTCAAACGGGAAAAAAAAAATTAAATTTCAGATTGTAGGCTATTCATTCCCAACAAGATCCTCTTAAGTATGTCACTTATACCTAAAAAAATATGACAATTTCTATAGTCACTCTAAGATACAAAAAGATATGATATCTTCCAAACTCCGCATTCAAAGATAGGATATCTTTAGATAAGATATCTTTCTCTCACATAAACTTGATGACTTAAAAAAGACCACATTAGAGCCAATCAAGGAGGCCAATTGATCAACAGATCAAGGGGCCAAGAAGAAACCTAGAAAATCTTTACAACACCTTCAAAAACCAAGCAAATGAGATTTTGAGTACTGAATCACCAAGATCTCCCTCAAGTTCTTGGTTAGGATAAATTAATCTGTATAGACTAGAGTTCTTGGTTAGGATAAATTAATCTGTATAGACTAGCTATAAAACTGGTGATGAAGATTTCCAAGTACTTTTTGGTCATATTTGTTGTAATGGTGGTAGTTTGTCATCTCTGATATAGCTAAAAATTGATACCCCTCTAGTGGCTCCTTTGAGATGATCTTTAGAGTGTACTAACAAAAATATGAACCATTTTGGCCTCTAAAACTATATAAACTAGGTAGATGTCCGCGCGTTGTTGCGGGTATTGAGAGAATATATTATATGTAGATGATAGTGGAGGGTATTCAGTTTTTGGTCCAGGGTTAAGCTGTTTTGCAGTGAATTATCGTGGTAGAGCTTATATTTTATACAGTTGGAGGAGCACGACCAGGGATTGGTCTAGGACGATAAAAAAAAGGTGTTGAATTGCCCGTGCATGACCAAGTTTGCCTGGACGAATATTTTTTTAAACGACCAGGTTTGGACTGGTCAAAGTGGTCAAAACATTTGTGGTCATCACGTTGATGGTCGAAGAGGCGGCAGAGTGATTGTAGAAGGAGCAGTGGTTGACGAAGTTGTGGTGGTTGAAGTCGCTTGGGCTCACGGGATGTGGCCGTGGAGGAGGTCGAAGGTCGAGATGTTGATGAGGTTGTTGAAGAAGAAGAAGTGGTCGTGGCGGCCGAATGAGATGCGGCGCAGCTCGGCGGATCGGTGGTGTGTGAGGGGCGGAGCGGCGGCTCAGATTTGAGCAGATTTGCCTCGGATTGGCGGCGTAGTGGAGTCGGCGGCAGCGGACATGGTGAGATCTGGGCGGGAGGAGTTGCGGCACTAGGGTTTGGTGGTGGCTGTGTGGTGGCGATGAGATCGGTGTGGAGGCACTAGGTATCGGGGGGCGTGGCGGTGCGGATCCGGTGAGGTGCCTGATGAGACGGCAGCAGTGGATCTGGTGAGATCCAGGCGGGAGGAGCTGCGGCGACGGTTTTGGAGACGGATCCGAGCGGATCTGGAGTTACAGTGGCGGTGCAGTGTAGAACGGCGGTGGCAAGCTATTGGAGGCGGCGGTGACGAGATTAGATCCAAAGCAGATCTGGGTTTTGGGGACGGATTGGATCCGAAGCAGGAAAAAGCAACATGCGGTCGATGGAGGAGCAGCGGACGTGGGAAGCAACAACACACGGACGTGGAACGATCGGAGCGGCGAACGAAACCGATCGAATGGGCGGAGGAAAAAGAGTGACATAACTCAATCAGGACGGAGATGTGATAAACAGTAGCAACTTAGTGGGTTCAATATCTTATATATGATAGATTTCATGTCACCAAGTCACCTTGGTTCATAGCAATCAAATTCACATGTTTTTCAGATTAAAATACAAATCTTTGTGGCCTGTATTGAGTGTTAAGACTGCCCAATATTTTAGTGTACGACAAATTAAAATTATAAATACAAAGATAAATTGAATCACTCTCTAGCGACAACGTTAGAAAACTTGTTGTGCACTTTAAATATGGCTGCAAATCCTTTTCCATGGAGTGCGCCAAATTGCCAAGAGTATATAGTATCCCACTAAGTGCAAAGAGAAATCATCTTTGCAGTTGATAGTGCTACTAGTCATCGATTGCAAGTAAGGGAGTAAATAATCTAGATTCAATTCAGCCGACAAGTGACAGCAAATTTATCAAATACATCCTTACAGATTTCAATTAATGCAAATATACTCCTGCATTGACATTTATTGACAGAAAAGCCCTACATATCAGGTAATTAGAGAAGCGCCTCTCCACTAAAAAAATTATCGACAAAAGGCTCTTAGAGCAGTAAACACTACATAAATATGCACATATACCCCTACAGTTTTGAATTTTTACAAATATACTCCTGCAATGACACATATTGATAAAAGAGACCTTCACCATCTAAATAATTTCAAAAATTAGTTACAAAACACTGAATTGATCAAATAATCACTATTTATCGTAGATGACACATCAAGAACGACATAAAGCCAATCAGGAGCAAAGGCAGACCGCCGAAGCCGTCGGAGATGTCGCGCCACCTGAGACTGTCGGAGCCGTTGAGCCGCCGGAGGTCGTCGGAGCCGTCGTGCCGCCAGAGGTCGCAGGAGCTGTCACATCGCCGAAGGTCCCTGTAGCCGTCATGCACAGCATCATCTTTGCAAGTGATCCGTTTGAGACCTAGCCTTGGTTTTCGCACTAGGCTCGCCCAGATTCTAATATGCGGAATAACGGGATCTTACTCGGAAATACCGAAACCCAAAGTAATTGCACAACTCTTTATTTTAAAGAGGGCTTTACACGTCGAACGTTAGGCACACTTGCCTACGTCGAAGGAACTATAGTGTCTAAAACTCAAATAAGCTCTATGACTTTTCGATGATCTAAACTAGACCTATTACAAGGTATTTATAGTCCAATCGTATGAGTACGTATCAGACTTAGAGACCTAAACGTATTAGACTCATATAACTAATCCTAAACAGATAATACTTAGTTATACACATTCGGATCGGATTACAATTCCGAACAGGGAAACGAATTCCTTTTCATGGTCGCGAACCAATCCATGGTCGCGGACCCATATGCGATCAGGACTTGGTCGCGAAGCCGTATGCGATCAGGACTCGGTCGCGAAGCCGCATGCGATCAGCACTTGGAGATCCTCCCGGATCATGACTCCCTTGTTGAGAATGAGCCAACCCCTGTTGCGACCTCACGATCAAACTGGAGATGTGGAAATTGGGCTTGTCCATCTTCTTTTGTGTACCACTTTGCCGCACGTGCTCGTTGATCTTTCCGACCGATTCGAAAAGTCTCCTTTGTGCCACTGCGGGTGGTAGTCACCTTCCTCTCCAGAATCACATCGTCACGTAAAGGTTCGCCTCGTTGATAGACCAAGTCTTCAACAGATGGTACTATGGTATCTGGCTCATCATCCAGCATTGAAGGCTCGAAGAGTTTGAGGTGCTCAACATTAACAACCGAGTATATATCCATGTATGGAGGTAACTCGAGCTGACAAGCATTATTACCCACTTTCCGCAAAATCCGAAAAGGACCATAACGAATGGGTTTGAGCTTCTTACCTTCACCTTTAAGTGTCTCCTTACTCAGATGTAACCATACCATATCACCTTCTTGAAATTGCGCTTCAACTCGGTGCCGATCATGTCGCGCCTTGTACTTGAGTTGAGCTTTCAGCAAGTTCTGTTCAACCTCACGATGGAGTCGTTGAATACCTTCCAGGAACTTTTGTGCTCGATCCTGATCAGATGCTTCCTTGCTGTTCTGTGCTGAGGTAGGGATCACAAACTCCATGTCGAATGGACTTTGTGGTAGAAATCCCAAACATACCTCAAACGGCGACTTTCCAGTCGAACCATGCACGGCTCGATTAAAAGCAAACTGCAGGTACGGTATGCTTTCATCCCAGGTCTTCGGGTGCTTCGAGTTATATCCTCTCAAGAGATGAACGACTGTGCGATTAACCACCTCAGTTTGACCATCAGTTTGCGGATGGAAAGCAGTACTCCTCTTTAGCTTGGTGTCCATCATCGTCCAGAGCGATCGCCAAAAGTGACTAAGGAACCGGGTATCGCGATCAGACACAATAGAAGTCGGCAGTCCGAAGTGTGTCCAAACGTGTTGAAAGAATACCCGAGCTGCCTCTTCTCCCGTGATAATCTTCCGACAAGGTATAAGAACAATCATTTTGGAGAACCGATCAACGACCACGAATAGATAGTCGTTGCCACGTCGGGTCTTAGGCAATCCTCCCAAGAAATCCATGGATATGCTCTCCCATGGTCGTGATGGAACTGGCAAAGGAGTGTACAAACCTAATTTTCGGTTTGCCGGTTTCGAGATGCTGCAGAGACCGCAGCCTCGAACAAACCTAGCCACATCTTGCTGCATACGTGGCCAGAACACATGTCGGTGAAGATTTTGCAACGTCTTTGTAACCCCAAAGTGACCAGCTACCTTCGATGTGTGCGCTTCTCGCATCCATTGAGTTCGAGGTGCTCCACGAGGTATGCAAAGTAAATTGCCCTTGTACAAGAGTCCTTCTCGACGAACGAACTCTGTAGGGTTCCCTGTTTCCCCCTCAGTCAGTGCTGTTTGAAAATCAGGGTCTTCACTGTACATAGTGACATAGTCATCATGACATGATGGCTCGATCTGCATGAACGCTGATAAACAGAGGGTTGTAACTGGTGGCCGCGACAACATATCCGCCAATTTGTTGTGTACGCCCTTCTTGTACTTAATCACCAGATTAAACTGCTGCAGATACGACATCCACTTCATGTGCCGAGCTTGCTGTAGCTTGGACTGAGTTTGCAAATATTGCAATGGTTGATGGTCGGTGTAGACAACCGTCTCTTTCCCCAAGAGATAACACCGCCAATGTTTCACGACCTGATGCAGTGCGCATAACTCCTTATCATAAATCGGGTAGTTCTTCTGAGCTCCCTGGAATAACTCGGAGTGATATGCCACTGGTCGACCTTCTTGCATGAGCACTGCGCCCATCGCATAACCTGAGGCATCGGTTTCTAGCTCGAACGGTTTCTGGAGATTCGGCAAAGCTAACACAGGCGCCTCGCTGATCTTCCTTTTCAGCAAGAGAAACGTGTCCTCATGTTTCCCTGTCCACTCGAACTGCTGATCGATCCTGGTTAATGCATGCAACAGAGACGCCATAATCGAGAAGTGTCGGATGAACTTCCGAAGGTATTGGCATGCTCCCACAAAACTACGCACATCCGTAACTGTTTGCGGTCGCGGCCATTCGCGAATCACTTTGACCTTGTCCGGGTCGATTTGCAACGTACCGTTGCCGATTATGAATCCGAGGTAAAGTAGAGTTTGCTGACCGAACTCGCACTTCTTACGGTTGAGGCGAAGTCGATGTTGCCAAAGCTGTTCGAACACCTTTTCGACATGAATAAGGTGCTCATCCCACGAACGACTATAAGCCAATATGTCGTCGAGATACACGATCACAAAGTCGTCGATGAACGGTCTCAATACGTCATTCATAAGACGCATGAAAGTTGCCGGGGCGTTGCAGAGACCAAACGGCATGACCAGCCATTCGAACAGACCTTGCCGTGTTTTGAACACGGTCTTCCATGTATCCTCCTCTCGGATGCTGACTTGATGATATCCTGACTTAAGATCCAATTTGAAGAAGACAACAGCATGCTTCAATTGGTCTAGCAGGTCATCAATACGAGGAAGGGGGTACCGGTTCTTGATGGTGATCTTGTTCAGTGCTCGATAGTCGATGCACATACGTCAAGTCCCATCTTTCTTTGGTACTAACACCACAGGAGATCCACAAGGTGAACTACTCGGTTGAATGACACCATTGTTCAGCAACTCACCAAGTTGTCTCTTGATCTCTTCATTCTCCAATACTGAGTTGCGATACATACCCAGATTGGGCAGTGTCGCATCGGACACCAGCTGAATTTCGTGCTCGACTGGACGTTTCGGCGGACGACCCTGGGTAGTCTCGAACAGATCACTGTATTTCTCCAGCAGTCCCGACAAATGACCAGAATCCTCTCGGCACGCCAGCGACAATGCTGGTCGAGTACCCTCACCTTGACCAATGGGTCGAATCATGACAAGCACATATTTGTGACATGCATTAACAATTCGTTTGGCTTGATTTGCGGTAATCAAGTTCGAAGTGTTGACGTGGATGTCTCTACTGATCACGAACTTAACTCCGTCTTTGGTGAGGTCGTACTCTTGCGCTCGCCGATGGAAGTGAGCGTCTCGATCATACAGATACGGACTCCCAAAGATCACCTGACAGATATCGATAGGGACAACATCGCATTGCACCTCATCGATATATCGTGCAGAGATCGCAAACTTCAACACACACTGACTCGTAATCTGTTGGTTCACGTCGGATGTAAACCAACCCAGCGGATATGGTCGCGGGTGTGTGGTTGTCTTCAAACCAAGTCGCCGAACCAGTCCAGCGGAGACCAGATTCTTCTGACTTCCTGGATCGAATATCGCTGCGACCACTTCGTGCTTCACCTGGATGTTGATGGTGAACAAGTCCTCCGTTGGGTGATGGTCGTTCGGTGGATCGGAACCCTTTTCCTTCGGCATTGCCATCAGAGACAAGGTCGTATCCGCCTCATTAACCGAATTCACTCGGACAACTTCTTCGTCGGGTGAAGTCGCAGTAGCCGTGGCGGTTCTTTTCCCTGGTCCGTTTTTCTTTGGTCGAAGTTCAGGATGAAGCTTGTAACATTTTTCCTTGGTATGCCCCGCGCGACTTGGCAATTTTCGCAAAAGGCACCCGTGCCCGATTTTGAAGCGTTCTTCTTCGGACTCGGCTTTTTCTTTGTCGAGGTCGCATTTTCCTTCATGCTTTTGTCGCTGCGGGATTTATTCTTCTTCTCGATCGCCATAGCAGTTGTGCTCGCGGTCGCAATGTCTTGGACACCGAACAGACTTAGCTCAGTACTGATCGATTTCTAAAGTCCAGATGTGTACTTCCGAAATACCTGAGGGTCGGATAGTGAGATGCCAATGACCATTGCTTGTCGCCGAAACTCTGTCGTATAGTCTTGGACGGTCTGGTCGCGCCGTTGGTACAATCTGTGCCAACGCTCCCATCTCTCCTCAAGGTAACCCATCGGATAGAATTCTTGTCGCAGAAGTCGTTTTAATTGACCCCACGCAAGGTCGTCAGCTTCACCACTGGCGACAAGGGCCTTCCACCATGTCTTGGCGTGGTTCTTCATCTTCAAAGGTGCAAATTTGACCTTTTGAGCGCTACTAAACCCTTTCAGGTCAAAGTAGGTCTCAAGTTGGTCGATCCAAGAATCCAGCTTCTCGGCATCGATCACCCCATCATATATGGGTATATCAATCTTAGCGTCGACTTTAAAAGATCCGACAGCTAAGGAGGTGTTGGCGAGGTCGTCGGTCTTGTGGTCGCCTTCGTCTTCATCTTCGTCTGCCCTGCGCAAGTCTTCACCAGTCTTCTCACCCATAACCTTCCCTACTTCAGGAGGTACAATGATGGCCTGCTGCTTAATCCAAGCAAGCACGGTTTCCATGTCGGTGGAGAGCTTAGCCACTTTTTGGGCTAGGTTAGCTTGAACGGGGGTATCGTCAGACATTGTCGGAGACACGGCTGTAGGAACCGTCAATTGATGGCCTGGAATTTCGCCGGAAGTTTTGTAACCCTGGCGAGTCTTTACCATCCACAGGATAGGAAAGTCGCTCTGATACCAACTTGATCCGTTTGAGACCTAGCCTTGGTTTTCGCACTAGACTCGCCCAGATTCTAATATGCGGAATAACGGGATCTTACTCGAAAATACCGAAACCCAAAGTAATTGCACAACTCTTTATTTTAAAGAGGGCTTTACACGTCGAACGTTAGGCACACTTGCCTACGTCGAAGGAACTATAGTGTCTAAAACTCAAATAAGCTCTATGACTTTTCGATGATCTAAACTAGATCTATTACAAGGTATTTATAGTCCAATCGTATGAGTACGTATCAGACTTAGAGACCTAAACGTATTAGACTCATATAACTAATCCTAAACAGATAATACTTAGTTATACACATTCGGATCGGATTACAATTCCGAACAGGGAAACGAATTTCTTTTCATGGTCGCGAACCAATCCATGGTCGCGGACCCATATGCGATCAGGACTTGGTCGCGAAGCCGTATGCGATCAGGACTCGGTCGCGAAGCCGCATGCGATCAGGACTTGGAGATCCTCCCGGATCAGCAAGGGTTGTGGTTGAGTCTAGAGAAGAGGCTTTGCTTGTTTGGGTTTTTGGTAGAAGGCCCAATGGACATTTGGAGAGTCCAATATTTGGTCCATGTGATATCCAATTATCCACTTACAATATTGAACTTCATCTATTGGATATCCAGATCCAAATAAATCCAGTCCAATAAAGATCCAACTAAGAAAATCCAGTTGGGACTTTGGACAGTCCAACTCCATTCCCACCTCTAGATTTGAGAATTTCTGGCTTCTTCATCCACAAATTTTGAAATTGGTTGGTTCATCATGGAATGATAATCTCAGGGAGAGGAATGCAGCTAAGTTAATTAATCGAAGTTGATAAAATTGAGAAAAAGTTGACAAAATGGAGCAAGGAACTTAAAAAGTTTGATAAGTTCATTAAGCAATGTAATTTGGTAATTCAGCTGCTGGATGGATTAGAAGATCAAAGAATTCTCAAATACAGGAGAGAAATTTGAGGAGAATGGTTCGATCTCATCTTTTTAAGTTGCTTCGTTATAAAAATGTTGACTAGAAATAGAGATGTAAACAGAGATGGACAAAGTTATGGGATGAAATAAAAGATCTAATATGATTCCTTCTCTTGAAGTTCCTTCATGCTAGACAATATATGATCATAATAAAAAAGTTACTGTTCTTTAACGGGAATCTCTCCTTTAATTCAAGGCTATGCCTTTTGATCTTGAATTAATCTCAACCGCTGCTAATTTTTCTCTGGCAGGATTGGAAGTTCCTTTCTCTCATTCTGAAATTTATGCTATTATGAGAAATCTGCCTCCTGATAGAGTACCCGGACCAGATGGCTTCAGTGGTTCCTTTATAAAGAAATGCTGGCCAACTATTAAAGAGAACTTCTATGAAGTATGTAAGAAATTTTTCCTTGGGCAATTTGACCTTCAGTCTATCAAATTGCTCCTTTATTTACTCTGATACCTAAGAAAAGTAACATGGTTTTAGTGAATGATTTTAGACCAATATCATTATTGAACTCCTCCATAAAGTTGATTACAAGAATCTTGGTAGATAGACTTCAATATGTCATTTTGTAGATGGTTCATAAAAACCAAATTGGTTTCATAAAAATCAATTTGGTTTCATAAATACTAGAACCATTCGAGACTGTTATACATGGACAGTTTAATACATTCATGCTTGTAGAAAATCTGGTCAGAAATGTTTAGTTTTAAAATTAGACCTTGAAAAGGCTTTTGACATGGTGGAACATCCAACTCTGTTAGCCATTCTTAAGTCAAGAGGTTTTGGTGATAAATGGATTGATTGGATTCATAAGTTAATTTCTGGAAGATTGGATTCATAAGCTATTAATATCTAGATCAGTGGTTCTTCTCAATGGGGTACATGGTAAATTTTTCTACTGTAAGAGAGGTTTAAGGCAAGGAAATCCACTATCTCCACTGCCTTCTTGTTTTGGTTGCTGACTTGCTTAAAGACATCTTAAACAAGTCCATGATTCAGAATCTTATTTCCTTGCCCTACGGATCTGGTTTGGATTACCTCATTTTTCAGTTTGCTGATGATACTTTAATAGTCCTCAAATCTTCATCTGAAGAATTGTTCTTTATGAAGGGTATGTTACAGAGTTTTGTTGATGCCACGGGTCTTAAGGTCAATTTTGCAAAGTCATTTCTTATTCCTATTAACAAAGACCAAGAAGAGCTTATCAACTTTGCAAGGTTGTTGGGATGTAAAAATTGAAACTTCCCTTGATCTGCTTTTATCAATTCATAAACCAGGTGCTCAAGAATTCCAGTTGGTCATTGACAGAACTGATAGCAGACTTGAGGGGTGGCAGGCCACTCACCTGCCATTGGGAGAAAGATTAATTTTGGTGAATTCATTTTTGTCAACTTTTCCATCTTACTATTTAAGTACTTTGCTCAGTTATTAAACTGATAACAGATAGATCATATCAGAGAAGTTTTGATGTGGACGGTGTCCCGATCTTCCGATAGGTAGAGGTAAATTGATTGATGGAGAACTCGATGTTGACGATCCGGCTTCCAATCAGAACTGATTCGAACCCCTGCAATCGCTACACCACGGCTCCGTTAGTTATCAACTACGCCAAGACATGGTTGACCTCGCCACGAAGGCTTGTTCCTACTGCAAATCGAGAACACAAGCAAGAAAGAACAAGAAGCAACTGAATTGCGAATTGTATTAAGCTCACGAGTTGGGATTTCACAAACCGAGTTCGGCGAAACTGCAATGGCAGAATAATCTAAGCAAAATCCAAATCTAAATAGTGACGGCTACTGAGTATATGAAGAGGTGGTGTGGCTAGGGTTTCTCACGACCTACTAGGGAATACATGGGTCGAAGGCCCAAAACAAGGTGTCACAGCACTGACTTGGCCCAATCAGAATCTGGTTGAAATTTGTTTTATTAATTTCCAGCGATCCAGAAGGAATTTGGACGTGGGGCCAGATCCATTGGAAAGATCTTATCGTGGGCTTCTCCGTGGACTATAAGAACGTCCCAATCGGACTTCATATGAGGGAGTTATGGTCGTTTGAAAGCAGGTTGCTCCTGGATGGCCGAACCGAACTCCAACTCGAATCCGTCTTGAACTCCAACTTGACTTGGGCTCCTTGCTGGTCCTCGCGTCTTTGCTGGTCCTCTCCATGGTTTCTAAGTACAATATTATCATCATTAGGTAGTAAACCATTCTCAAAACCATATATATATATAATTTGGGAATGAATTCACCTGACAAAGCAACAATCGGGCTCGGTCGTGCGTTATTGGTCCTTGTGTAACAAGCGGAGGATTATGATTGGTGCGTGTATTCGAAGAAGTGATGTCCTCATCAAGTTTACTATGGAAAGTGCTTTCTTTTACACATGCTGGTTCTTGCTTAGTTCCTTGGTGTAAGGTCTGCTTGCCAAAGAAGTTTGGTGGTCTTGGACTAATTAACTTGAGAAAGCAAAATGTGGCTATGTTATTGAAGGTCCTACATAAATTCTTTGATTGTGAAGATATCCCTTGAGTCTCTTTTCTTTTTAGCAGATACTAATCATCTTCTGTGCCTCTCTTCTTTCAACTAGGAAAGGCTCTTTCTGGTGGAATGATATGTTTAAGTTGTTAATTATCTTTCAAGGAATAGCTAAACCTGAATTGGGAGATGGAAGTATAATAATATCCTTTTGGAATGATCATTGGATGGAAGAGGTTTTGGAAAGCTGTTTTCCTCAGTTGCATTCTTTTGCAAGTAGATGGTTCATAAAGGTAAAATATAGCTTGAATTACCCAATTTGATAGATGGTTTCACAAGTCCACTCTCAGTTGCACTTAGGCAATTTCATATCCTCCAAAATTTGATCCAATCTCGTGATTATAACAGTGAGGTTCCGACAGATGGTTCTACATTTGGAATTCTTTTGACTTCAAAGCTAGTTAAGTGTATCTTTAGACTGGAGTAAGGCCATTATACTTGCAAAATGATTAATGGATTTGTTATGTCTTTCTTCTTTGTAATTGCTTTGGTTTTTCTTCATTTTCTTCTGCACAGTTGTTTCTTACATAATTAAATTTTTCAATAGGGCTCTCTCCTACTGTTCCTCCCTCAAAAAAAGATTGATGGCATTTACTTCAGTGCTTGATATTTCACTTTAGACTAGCCTAGATCTAGCCCAACATAAATTCATCAAAACAAAGCAGATATTTTGAATAAACTAAAATATATCTAATATTAAAAGCACAATAAGATTAATAATCTTCATATTCTTATGGAGTTCATCAAATCCCAAAAATGTCACAAAAAATTCCCAAATATGAAGATAAGTCATAAGAACACAACTTTACCCAAACCCTGAAGATAATAATTAGTTTGACAGCATACTCTGCCATATTATTTTAAAGACAAATGATAGAAAAGTAATCAAATAGAAAATTTAGGGTTCAAAGATTTATCGTTGACAGATGGTAGTAGCTAGCTCTGGCCGAATCATACTGAATATTCGATCAATGGCCATCAGGCAGTCAGAGAATCTTTTCATATGTTTCAATCTTCTTTGCCAGCAAAGACAAGACCTCGAATGCGATTGAACACTCCTTATTCAGATTTCCGAGAGGCACTCCAGCTTTCAACTTTGCTATCTTCCCGTTAGTGCATTGATCTGAAAAACATGCAAGAACAACTTTCATATAAAGGCCATCCATTTTTGCATATGTTGCAACATCTGCTGGTGCACATATACATATGTATTGCATGCACGGAAGGGAAGATATGGGGGATGAGCACCTTCTTTGCAGGCCAGTTTTTCGACCCGTGTCCTTGACACGTGTTTTTTTAGGGGTGAAGACTACAGGAAAATCCTACAATCATAAATTATTCAAAAAGATCTATACAAAGAGCAAAGTCTGAAAAACCAAAAACCAAAAACCAAAAACCAAAAAAAAAAAAGAAAAGAAAACGGCAAAAGAAAACAATTAAGAAACATTAGTCCGGTTTCAAAAAACAAAATCATTGAGTAATGGCCCCATCAAAAGTTTCATTCCCTCTCGCATGAAGAAGAAGCATTGCCGAGCGAATCAAGTAGGAAGTGACAGACGAGGGTTGCAAGTGAGAGTTGAAGATTTTATCATTTCTCTGAAGTCAAATGTGCCAACAAACAAGAGAGAAGAGTTCCTTGTAGAAAGGACGAACTTTAGGATTAACTTGAGAGAAAGCCCGAATTACAACAATCCAATCTTGCGACACGACTGGAATAGAAAGCTTGAGTTTGGACCAAACATGGAGCAAAATTTTTTCTGCATCCAACTGACAAAGATAATCAGTCAGGCTTCTATTCCAAATACTTTTTCGACGAAGAAGGCTTCGAGGATTCAATCGATTGAGCAAAATCAACCATAGAAATAACTTATGCTTAGGTTGACTTTTACACTTCTAAATAATTTTATAAACATTGAAGGGGGTGCGAGTGGTTGAGATAAATTTGTAAAATCTATTGGAGGCGTATCTATTATTCTGCCAAGAATAGCTCAACGAGTAGCTCCTCGGCACATGTGTTGAAATATAGTAACACATCTTTAATTCTTTGGCTGCCTCACCCGAGGAAGGAGAAAATAATGGGCTAATTCAGTCAATCCCATATTTGCAGCCTGTTTGCGCTATTACATAACCATCAAAAAGTTACATCACTTATACGTGCATACCACAAATTATGCAACTTGAACCGATACACACAAACATATGTTGAAAAGTTCCATGAAAAGTTAAAAAAAATTCCGAAACAAAATATTAAACAGTGTTTCACACATTTGCAAGCTGAACAAATTGCACTTTGTAAATAAATTTAGAATAGGAAAAACAAACAAGAAACATGTACCCAAACAATAACACTTGTAATTTTATCACAATTTTAAATTAGTCTTTTTTTACCTCTATTATTTGGATTAAGTTAGAACACAAAATTTAGTAAAATTATATAAGATGTCAAATCCTATCGCCAATATTTTATTTTTTCAAAATTTTTTTGAATTTTTCATGGCATTTTTCAGGACTTTACGCTATAACACTAATTTGTACTTGATACAAACCCATATATATGTACGTAAATTGCGAACGAACACCTATCAGGTGGGTGTGTATGGTATATAAAGTATGAGGAGCCCATCAATTTGGAGCGCTAGGTTCCAACAAATGAAAATAGTGATGTGCGTATATTTTGAACCTTCTAATTTTGTAATTTATATTTAAGAAGCACCCAATCCCTGACTTTCTCTATGAATAGATATAACACACTGGGAAAATACATTGAACAATGATTTAATCAATCTTCTCTATATTACGCAGACGACTTTCACCGAAGATGGTATTGATTGCCATTTAATTGTGATCTAGCTTTAGAATTCGATGGTTCATTTAACAATCTTCTCTATTTATGTAGAAGATTTTCACCAAAGATGGCATTGATAGTCATTCAATTGTGATCTAGTTTTTAGCGTTTCATGATCAAACTTATACTTAAGAATACAAGACTGTTGTTGTATTGAAAATACTCTGACAGGTTTGATGACGTGTGCAACATGTGTTCCTCAACACGAGCTGACCGTATGACGGGTCACCTCATGTTGGACAATTCCAGAGATTGACATGAGAGTTTATATAGGTTCGGGCCTCAGTGGAGGCCCTAGTCCTCTTGATGTGCTCCTGATGCAAGTCGACTAGGGGACTCTCTCGCGGGGAGAGTGCTCCTAAGCACGCCTTTTAGTTTTTTTTATTGGATGCAAATGAATAGTTATTAGGTTACAAGAGAGGGGTACAAGGGTATATATAGACCCCAAAATATGCAAATTACCAAACTACCCCATCTATGACCGTCGGATCGAGGGCGTTGCGGTCTTTTGGCAAGACACGGGGCACTGATCTTGGACACGTGGCTACCCTCGACTTCAGTGCCCCCAGCTCTGGAGGTCGGCGGACCGGAGGTGGCACCTCTACTCCGGAGAACGGAGGCCGGAGATGGGCACCTCCTAGCCTGGAGGTGGGCGGTTGAAAGGATCTAGGATATCGACTAGAGGGGGTGAATAGGCGATTTTAACAATTTAGCAATTAATCAAACAATTTATAGATGATGAGAGCAAATAAATAACACAATATGAACAAAGCACAATGTCAACACAAGGATATATCCCGTGGTCTCGGTGATTTGCCGATCACCCCTAATCCACGCTGAGGTAAACTCAAATCTCTAACCGTTCCTCTATCTAGTCAACCTTCTCTCGAGAAGTGACCTAGATCTCGAGCCGGATTAGTGTGATGAGTTATCCAAACCTCGATTTCACTAAGGATGCACTTTACCGCTCCGGCAAGGTGTGCTCAACCCTTTCACAAGACGTTTTGAGGCTTCTTCACAATCTTCCTTGAAGAGCTCTCCAAAACCCTTCTCCTAGCCGTCTAGGAGTCGGCAAACTCCAAGAGTAACAAGCCGATGATGTTCACTTAGCCTTCTTCTAGTGCCACGAGGTTGATTTAATGATCTAGATGCAATGCACTAGAAGATCTCAAATGCACATTCTCACAAATTCGAGAATTTGAACCATAGAGTGTATGAAACTAACTTAAGCTCTCAAGGATGATGACAATGCTCAAGATTATGCCAAAAGTTGTGAACAGGGCCGTGCATGGGAGTATATATACCCCCACAATAAATATAGCCGTTACAGGCCGTTGGGAGAAAAAGATCACCTGGCGGTCAGACCGCAGGTATAAGCTCGGTCAGACCGCCGCAATTGCAACGGCATTAAACAGGCGCAATAAATGCTCAACTGCCCTTGTCAGGCACACACACGGTCAGACCGGAGCCTATTTCGGTCAGACCGTGAAACTATCCAGAGACGACATAGTTTCTGGACACTTTATACGGTCAGGCCGAAAAATACGGACAGACCGGCCATACGGTCAGACCGTAGTTCAAAATCACGGTCAGACCGGTCTAATCAAACGGTCAGACCGTAATAACTTAAAAACAACAGAAAGATAAATCAAGAAGTTTCAGGAGTCTGACCTAGGTCTCAACTACGGACAGACCGACCTTATAAAGGAATACACTATACTTAGACATAACGTCGGTCAGTCCGAGAATTCTATTCGGTCAGTCTGAGAATTCGGTCAGACCGGTCCAACATACGGTCAGACCGGCTGAGACAGTGATGAGCAGAATTTAGCTGAAACAAACATTTTCAAAGTATATGACCTTCTAGTATGCAATGCAAGTTGATTTTATGATTTGTGGCACATAGATGAAGTATTTTGTGATACACCACATGCTCCTCTTAATAGTACGGCAACTATCCTAAAATCCGGTCAAAATTCTTCTCTAAACACCTTAGACCGGTAAAAATGGAAAAGACCCTATTTCGTACCTTTGCCCTTTTGATCAATGCCTTTTCTTCATCATGAGGCCCTTTCTTCGCCTTTTATTAACCTGTCTTTTAAGTCTCTTCTTGACACAACTAGGTAGGTAACGTTAGTGTAGCATTTGTAGTTGTCATTAATTATTAAAACACTCTTTAGGGGCCTAGAAGCTACAATCTCCCCCGTTTTGGTAATTGATGACAATCATAAAGAGTAGATGAAGGAGTTTTAAGCATAAAAGGAATTTTACAATAAGCATCGAAGAATAAGACACTCCCCCTAAATGTATGAATAAGTGAATTTTGGCATTTTAGAGGAGTTCAAGCATGTGTATAAGATGCTATTTCAATTCATTCATTATATGAGCATGAAGTATCACAAATAAGACATTCAGCATTCAATTCTACAACATGATATCATCATCACAAGGTCATATGAAAATAACATAAGCATATCTCATATATCAAGCAGTAACAATCTCATACAAGAGTCAACCAACATAAGTGTAATGTCATCCACATAAAAGAGATATTCAACTAAACAAGTTAATTAAAACTTTACACCAAAAGTTTTCATTTAAGGTTCATCTCTCATCATCTCTCCTACTCTTCTACTCTCTTCTCTCCCCCTTTGGCATCAATTGCCATAAAAAGCTAAGAATCGGCTGGAGCATCATCATCGGAAGGATGGTGAGGAGGAGTCTGAGGGAAACGGGTGTAGAAGTGAGTGGAGAAGGCGTCAAAGCGCTGCTCGAATTGATCCTGGTGTGACGAGAAGGTCTGGAACTGATCATTCAATGCCGCCAAATCCGAGCGAGTGAGCTCAAGCCCCTGGAGTAGAGTAGCAAACTGATCCATCATCGGTTGATGGAACTGCTGCTGGAATTGTGAAAACCAGGCGGGGGCTTGGCTAGACTGAGTTGCCTGCTGTGCCTGAGGTGGAGGAGGAGGAGGCATAGGCTGAGCCTGCTGCTGCTGCTGCTGATGCTGTGCTCCATGGTCTCGAGCCAAGACGCGCGGGTTGACACTAAACGGCTTATAGCCGAGATGACTGATGTCGCATGAACCGCGAGGGAACTTTGTCTTCTGGAGCAGCAAAGACATGATAAAAGGAGCATAGTAGAGATTCGGCAGAGTGGTCGCCGAGACATCCTCAATTGTCTTCAAGATAAATGAGACAATGTTGATCCGATGACTCTTGAGGATGTGGTCGATGAATTTCCAGTAGTAATCCCGGACCGCTTCTCGGTTTCCACTCTTTGGATGGATCGTGGCTCGTACGATTTTGTTGACTACAGCAGGGAGGACTTTGAGACCTGTAACAGTGCCAGGTACAATCCGTTGTCCACCTCCCGGCGGCTTATAAAACTGGAGCCAGTCGTCCTCATGGAGGTAATCCTCATCCTCCATATCGATCCCCTCCTTTATTTCCTCATAGTTTAACTTGTTTGCCGCATCAAACTCCTCAAAGGTGGCCTCATAACGCCTAGAACCTGTCATCCACATGATCTGCTGGTCCGCCCATCTGATCTCAACTGTAGCATAGAACTGTTTGATGGCAGTGGCGTTCCATGGGCATTTGTGCTCCACAAAGTCATACAGCCCTATATCCTTGAAAATCTACACCAAAGGAGCCATGATGGGCTGATTCACAACATAAGCCCATTCAATCCATTTGTGTTCGAAGATATTTTTGTGGATCAAGTGACCGTAGAAGGCATCCTGCTGTGTCATCGTGTGGAAGTGATGAGTAGAGGCGTCATTCACATGATTGTAGGCGTAGATGGTGCTCGCCTTTGTATAGTCGCTTGAAGTCCAATTCCTCTTTGGGCCTTGATAAGCGTGGACGTTTATTTCATCGTCCTCACTCTCGATGTCCATGCCCCTGTGAGATGATCCACCACGATGAGACGACTGTTTTGTCTTTGAATCTCCGGCCGAGGGCACCCAATCGTCATCGTGACTGTCGCTGCTACTCAAGGGTAGAGCTCTTTTTGGCCGCTTTGCCAATTTCTTCTTATTTGTCCGGACGGAGACATTTCCTTGAGGACCACGACCACTAGAAGATTTGCAAGAGATACAGCAGATTAGATAGTCAGAGGTAAGAGAGATTGAATTGATAAGATAACAGATTAGCAAACTCTGGCTCTGCTGTTGCAGTCGGTCAGACCGAAAAAGGGGCGGTCAGACCGGCGCAACCGTAGAGTTAGGGTTTGGCATGATTTCTAGGATTTAGGTGAAATTAAGATGCAATGTGGACAAATATATGTGAGAGAATACTCATTGCATCAGGGGGATGAATCAATTTCAGGATATTGAAAGAATTTAAACAAGATTCACCACATTAGCCCTAAACCTCAAGATGAACAGAAGACGAAATTGATAATGAAGAAGAATCTGAGAAAAATACCTAGATGACATGGTTTGAAGGAGATCTTGAACCACGGTTCGTCCGAGCTTTGCGAGAGTTTGACCGGAGAGGAAGAATCCAACAAAAAGTATGAGGCGCACGAGAAAAAGACAAGTGGGAAGAGGGTGAAAAGGACAGAGATTCGGGATAAAAAGGTCTCTGGTCATGAAATTTCGGTCAGACCGTAGACTAGGTACCGGTCAGACCGCTGGAAGCAGGAAATTTAAGATACTCTCTGGAGATGCATTCGGTCAGACCGCAATTTTATCGGTCAGACCGCTAGAAGGACAAAAAGTCTTGGAGGATTTTGATTGATTTGATGCTCAAGAGATTTGGATAGGGGGATATAAAAATATAAGATAATTATAAGAGAGATATAGACAATATCACCAAAGGGGAAGTATTTATCTTATAACTCAACAAAAATTTTGTTCACTTTACTCAATTGCCGATAAAAGAGTCTAAAAAGCTCTAAAAGAGGAAGTTCAAGCAATCAAGAGATACTTTAAGCACAAGCAATATGAGTTCAACATTTCAAGCCACATTTGATATATCAATGACGTTAAGCTCATTTCAAAGTTTGCAAAAACGACTTTCATCTAAGGGCTTAGTGAATATATCCGCTAATTGATCTTCGGTTCTCACATTATCCACCACCACATCACCTTTGCTAACATGATCTCTAAGGAAGTGGTGTCGGATATCTATATGCTTGGTCCGAGAGTGTTGAACTGGATTTGTGGCTATTTTTACCGCACTCTCATTATCACACAAAAGAGGCACTTTTTCAAATTTTATTCTATAATCCAACAATGTTTGCCTCATCCAAAGCAATTGTGCACAACAACTACCCGCGGAAACATATTCCGCTTCGGCGGTTGATAAAGCTACAGAGTTTTGTTTCTTGGAGGACCAAGATACTAAAGATCTTCCTAACAGTTGACAACTGCCAGAGGTGCTTTTTCTATCCACTTTGCATCCCACATAATCGGAATCAGAATATCCAATTAATTCGAATTTAGCACCTTTAGGATACCACAACCCTATGCTAGATGAATATTTTAGATACCTCAAAATGCGCTTGACAGCCATTAAATGACTTTCTTTAGGAACGGCTTGAAATCTTGCATACATACAAACACTAAACATAATATCGGGCCTAGAAGCAGTAAGATATAATAAACTACCAATCATAGATCTATAAAGCTTTGAGTCTACCGGTTTACCTCCTTCGTCAGAGACAAGGTGACCGTTTGTAGCCATTGGTGTCTTAATTGGCTTTGCTTCTTCAAGTCCGAACTTCTTGAGTAGGTCCTTCACATACTTGCTTTGACTGATGAAGGTTCCTTCCTTGAGTTGTTTGACTTGTAGTCCGAGAAAGAAACTTAGTTCACCTATCAACGACATCTCAAATTCCCTGGACATCATATTACCAAATTCCTCGCAAAAATCTTGGTTAGTAGATCCAAATATGATGTCATCAACATAAATTTGACATACAAAGAAATCATTTCCAATTTTCTTAGTAAACAATGTAGTATCAACTTTCCCAATTTTAAAGCCTTTTGAAATTAAAAAGTCTCTAAGTCTTTCATACTAAGCACGAGGTGCTTGTTTAAGACCATAAAGAGCCTTGGAGAGTTTATGCACATGATTCGGCTTTGTAGGATCTTCAAATCCGGGAGGTTGTTTAACAAATACTAATTCATTAATTTTTCCATTCAAAAATGTACTTTTGACATCTATTTGATAAAGTCTAATATTATGAGATGAAGCAAAAGCAAGCAAGATTCTAAAGCCTCAAGTCTAGCTACGGGAGTAAAGGTTTCACCGAAGTCCAAACCTTCAACTTGAGTGTATCCTTGAGCCACCAATCTTGCCTTGTTGCTTACTACCACTCCATTTGCATCTTGTTTATTCTTGAAAATCCATTTGGTTCCAATGACATTATGCTCATCCGGATTTGGTTCTTCTACTAATTCCCAAACATTGTTGCGGGTGAAGTTGTTTAATTCTTCGTGCATAGCATTCACCAAATCCGGATCTTTTAATGCTTCATCTACAAGTGTGGGCTCAAAGGAGGAGACAAAAGAGTAATTTTCACAAAATGAAGCAAGACGAGAACGAGTTTGGAGACCCTTACGCAAGTCACCAACAATTTGATCGACGGGGTGATCTTTGGAAATTGAGTGATGAATTCTTGGATGATCAACTGGGATTTGTGAGATAGAGGTAGAAGGTACTTCCGGTTGTTGTTGAGAGGAGTCTTCCACATTGACCACTTTAACTATTTGATTTTCATGTTGAGGAGTTGATGAAGAGGGGATAGCTTGAGTGGATGGATCTTTATCTTGATCACTATCTTCTTTCGGCTTGATATCCCCAATGGTCATGTTCTTCATTGCCACTCTCAACCCTTCATTACCTACATCATCCAAATTGTCTTGCTCCTCTTGAGAGCCGTTAGTCTCATCAAATTCAACATCATGTGTTTCCTCAACCAAACCGGAGTTTTGATTGTAGACACGATATGCTTTGCTATTTGATGAGTATCCTAATAAAAATCCTACATCACACTTACTTTGAAATTTAGATAAGCGTGTACCTTTCCGCAAGATATAGCACTTACATCCAAACACTCGGAAGTAGGAAATGTTTGGCTTCCTTCCAATGAGAAGCTCATAAGGGGTTTTCTTTAGTAGTCGATGACAATAAAGACGATTTGATGCATGGCACGCGGTGTTGATTGCTTCGGCCCAAAAGGTGTCCGACACATTGTACTCCGAAAGCATAGACCTTGCCATGTCTATCAATGTCCGGTTCTTTCGTTCGACTACTCCATTTTGCTCCGGTGTATACTTGGCCGAAAACTCATGTTTGATACCTTTATCATCACACTAATTTTTAACCTTGGTATTCTTGAATTCGGAGCCATTGTCACTTCTCACTTTCTTGATCTTGAAGCTAAATTCATTTTCGGCCCTTTGAGCAAAGCTTTTGAAAGTGTTAAACACAATTGACTTATCATGTAAAAAGAATATCCATGTATATCTAGAAAAATCATCTACAACGACAAGACAATAACTATTGCCACCAATGCTCACAAAAGTAGTTGGTCCAAATAAATCCATATGCAACAATTCAAGTGGACTAGAAGTTGACATTGTGCTTTTAGTTGGATGTGAGTTTGCAACTTGTTTTCCGGCTTGGCAAGCACTACATAATTTATCTTTTTCAAACTTTACATCTTTTAATCCAACAACTAAATCATGTTTAACTAGTCTATTTAGTTGTTTCATTCCAACATGCCCAAGCCTTCTATGCCATAGCCAACCTTTAGAAGATTTAGTAAACAAGCATGTACCAAGATTTGCATCATTTGAATTGAAATCAACTAAATAGAGGTTGCCATGTCTAAAACCTTTGAAAATCAACCTATTATCATCAATACTAGTGATAATCACTTCTTTTGGATAAAATGCACATATAAATCCAAGATCACAAAGTTGAACTACGGATAAGAGGTTGAAATTTAAAGATTCAACAAGCAATACATTAGATATGGAGAGGTCGTTTGAGATGGTAATTTTACCTAAACCTTTTACCTTTCCTTTGCTATTGTCTCCAAACGTGATCTTGTCATATTCCGCACCTTCGTTATTTAGAGAGGAGAACATGTTATGATTACCAGTCATATGTTGAGTGCATCCACTATCGAGCACCCAATGTTGTCCTCCGGCCTTGTAATTTACCTACAAAACAAAGTTAGGTCCTTTTAGATACCCAAATCTTTTTGGGTCCTTGGAGGTTAGTTACCAAGGATTTTGGGACCCAAATGGCTTTCTTTTTGGCACCTATGATCGGGGTTCCAACAAATTTGGCTTTAATATCGCCATTGTTCATTTTCTTTAAAACATAGCAAGAATTGAATACAAGAGATGAATTAATTTTTCTAGCATGGCAATTCTTTTCAATGTAACCTAAACTTTTACATTTGTTGCAATATCCCTTTTCTTTTACAAAAACGGTTTTAGATGGGACAAAAGCATGTTTTCCCTTTTTAGGAATGTAGCCTAGTCCTTCTTTTCTTAAGGAAAACCTTTGACTATCTAGAAGATGTCTTAATTTTGATTCTCCTACATAGCATCTAGCTAGATCATTAGTTAGTTTTTCAATTTTGTCCTTAAGTTCATTGTTTTCAAGACTAAGCACATTATCATCAATTTTAGGTCTAGAGGGGAATTCAATTAAATCTTCACAAGATGTTGACATGCTAGAAGTAGACATCATGGGCAAGTCATTCAAAATATTGCAAGTGATGCTTATTTCATTACTCGTTTTGTTGGCTTTATGAATAAGTAGTGAGTCATGAGCTTCCTTAAGCATCTCATGAGTTTCCTTGAGACTCTCATGAGATGTGTTTAGCTCCTCATAGGAATTTTGAAGAGTTTTGTATCTCTTCTTCAGTTCCTTGAATTTTTCTTTCTCTTTACTCATATAGTCATCAAAATCGGTGATCATCTCAACTAGGTCATCATAAGTGTATTCATCTTCGTCACATGATACCTTCGATTCTCCTTTAACCATGAGGCAATGAGGAGTGGAGAATAGAGATGGAGCTTCCTTGATAGCTACCCCGGCGAGTCCTTTGGGTGATGCTGCATCTTCATCATCGGAATCGGAACTTGAAGCATCCGAATCCCATTCAATGAAGCAAGCTTGTCCATCCTTCTTCTTCTTATAATATTTCTTGAAAACCTTCTTCTTGCTTTCTCCTTCCTTTTCGTACTTCTTCTTCATTGATTTTTCTTCTTCTTTGTTGTTGCATTGTGTGGAGATGTGACCCTTTTCACCGCATTCAAAGCATCTTCTCTCTTCAAATGGGTTCCTCTTGGATGATTGTCCTTTCTTGAAGGACTTTCCTTGATATCTCTTCTTCATGAACCGCTTGAACCTTCTCACAAAGAGAGACATTTCCTCATCGGTGTCTCTCTCATCACTTTCTTCTGTATTGTCTTCCCTTTTGGAAGCTTGAGCTTTTAGTGCTATGTTCTTCTTCTTGGAGTCGGAAGCCTCATCTTTCACTTCTTCTTGAGATTTCTTGAATATGTCATGAGTGACAATCTCACTCAAGACTTCCAACGGAGTCACACTCTTCAAGTTTGAACGCACAAGTAAGGTTACAATTGTGTCATATTTTGAAGGTAAAGCTCTAAGAAACTTATGACAAAATTTCACATTTGTGACATCCATACCAAGCCCTTTTAACTCATTTACTATGTTATTTGATCGGTTAAACATCTCCGACACATCTTCATTAGGCAATATAGCAAACTTTTCAAATTGGCCCTTATGGATAAATAATTTAGCATCCTTGACCATCGAGGTTCCTTCATGAATATCCATAAGATTTCTCCAAATATCATGGGCCGTTTCAAGTTTACAAATTCTATTAAATTCACCTAGATTTAGAGCACTATAAAGAACATTCATGGCTTGAGCATTAGCTAAGGCATTATCTCTATCTAGATTAGTCATGTCATCATCATCAAGAATTGTAAAACCCTCATCCACCACTTTCCAAATCTTTCCACCCATGGCTTTAAGATAAACCATCATTCTAGTTTTCCAATAAGTATAGTTAGATCCATCAAAGAGTGGTGGTTTGCCAATATTGATCCGACCCTCACTAGCCATCTTTATCCTACTCCGGGATGGTTAAATCCACTAAAAATGGAGTCCTTGCTCTGATACCAATTGAAAGGGATCTAGGATATCGACTAGAGGGGGTGAATAGGTGATTTTAACAATTTAGCAATTAATCAAACAATTTATAGATGATGAGAGCAAATCAATAACACAATATGAACAAAGCACAATTTCAACACAAGGATATATCCCGTGGTTTCGGTGATTTGCCGATCACCCCTAATCCACGTTGAGGTAAACTCAAATCTCTAACCGCTCTTCTATCTAGTCAACCTTCTCTCGAGAAGTGACCTAGATCTCGAGCCGGATTAGTGTGATGAGTTATCCAAACCTCGATTTCACTAAGGATGCACTTTACCGCTCCGGCAAGGTGTGCTCAACCCTTTCACAAGACGTTTTGAGGCTTCTTCACAATCTTCCTTGAAGAGCTCTCCAAAACCCTTCTCCTAGCCATCTAGGAGCCGGCAAACTCCAAGAGTAACAAGCCGGTGATGTTCACTTAGCCTTCTTCTAGTGCCACGAGGTTGATTTAATGATCTAGATGCAATGCACTAGAAGATCTCAAATGCACACTCTCACAAATTCGAGAATTTGAACCCTAGAGTGTATGAAACTAGCTTAAGCTCTCAAGGATGATGACAATGCTCAAGATTATGCCAAAAGTTGTGAACAGGGCCGTGCATGGGAGTATATATACTCCCCACAATAAATATAGCCGTTACAGGCCGTTGGGAGAAAAAGATCACCTGGCGGTCAGACCGCAGGTATAAGCTCGGTCAGACCGCCGCAATTGCAACGGCATTAAACAGGTGCAATAAATGCTCAACTGCCCTTGTCAGGCACACACACGGTCGGATCGGAGCCTATTTCTGTCAGACCGTGAAACTGTCCAGAGATGACATAGTTTCTGGACACTTTATACGGTCAGGCCGAAAAATACGGACAGACCGGCCATACGGTCAGACCGTAGTTCAAAATCACGGTCAGACCGATTTCTCGGTCAGACCGGTCTAATCAAACGGTCAGACCGTAATAGCTCAAAAACAACAGAAAGATAAATCAAGAAGTTCCAGGAGTCTGACCTAGGTCTCAACTACGGACAGACCGACCTTATAAAGGAATACACTATACTTAGACATAACGTCGGTCAGTCCGAGAATTCTATTCGGTCAGTCCGAGAATTCGGTCAGACCGGTCCAACATACGGTCAGACCGACTGAGACAGTGATGAGCAGAATTGAGCTGAAACAAGCATTTTCAAAGTATATGACCTTCTAGTATGCAATGCAAGTTTATTTTATGATTTGTGGCACATAGATGAAGTATTTTGTAATACACCACATGCTCCTCTTAATAGTACGGCAACTATCCTAAAATCCGGTCAAAATTCTTCTTTAAACACCTTAGACTGGTAAAAATGGAAAAGACCCTATTTCGTACCTTTGCCCTTTTGATCAATGCCCTTTCTTCATCATGAGGCTCTTTCTTCGCCTTTCATTAACCTGTCTTTTAAGTCTCTTCTTGACACAACTAGGCAGGTAATGTTAGTGTAGCATTTGTAGTTGTCATTAATTATTAAAACACTCTTTAGGGGCCTAGAAGCTACAGCGGTCCAGAGGTGGCACCTCCTACTCCGGGGGACGGAGGCCGGAGGTGTAGGATCAAGGATGCCGACTAGAGGGGGGGTGAATAGGAGACTTTAAAACTTTTTAGATAAGTGCAAATATTGCAAAAGATCAAATAACAATTAAACAATAAAGAGGAGAAGACAAACACAATCGATTTTTACCGAGGTATCGGAGACTCGCCCAGTCTCCACTAATTCTCGTTGAAACACTCAATGTCAATTGAGTTTTGCCTCAATACCCACGAAGGATATTATCCACTATTGGTTGCTCCTTGTCCACTCTGGAAAGGTGAGCACCGATGCCTTGTACAACTTTACCGAGCCTCTCCAACAATCTCCGAATCTGGAGAGGTCAACGGCCACGCCACCAGACCGTCTAGGTGAGGGCGCTCACCAAGAGTAATAGGCAGCAAGGTCTTCTCTAGACCTCTAAACATGTACCGAGAAATTACAAGTATGCAAATGCAATGAACTGGAATGCTCTGTGGATCAGAAAACACTCGACTTGATCAACAGATCAAGATTTTGTATAGAAAACTAAAGCTCAAGAGTGTATAAGAATGCAAGGCTGCTTGTTGTATGAAACACATGCCCAAAACCCCTATTTATAGCCTCAAGGATCAAAAGAACCGTTGGAGCTAGAGCTGAAAATCAGCAATACAAACTGACAGTCAGTTACGTACACAGCGGCCGACAAAATTTACGGATAAAAAATAGCTAGCTGTTTGTGGTCGTATATGGAAACTTGAAACCCCAAACTGACAGTCAGTTAGGCAAACTAACAGTCAGTTCGACCAAAACATCGATCGGTTTAAAAGAAAACTCAGATAAAAACAGCTGTGGTCGAAACCCCAACTGACAGTCAGTATGGGCAAACTGATAGTCAGTTTAGTACAAAAAGTTTGGCCCGAAAAACACACTCTTTGGACAATTGTCAGTTAACACTAACTGTCATTCAAACTAACAGTCAGTTCAGCAAACTGACAGTCATCCTGAACAAAAACAGCTATAACTTTAAATCCAGAAATCCAAAAGAGGTGTTTAATAGCTCGTTTGAAAGATAATTTTAAGGGCTACATTTTTGTCAACAGAAGAAAAAACCAGATCTGCATAGATCTTTCTGTAAATTTGACAAACTCTTCTGCTGTCAAAAACTCAACTGAAAATCCAAATCTTTCAAAATCAAATTCAAATCAAATCCAACAAAAAAAAAATTGCAATGCAATGAACTAAGTTTCTCGGTTAATGTTGGAGATGTAGAGAGGATTTTGCAACCCCTCTTTATAGTACGGTTAAATCTAAGCAACAAAGTCCTTAACCGATCTAACTCCAAACGCCGAGATCGGAAAAAATAAAAACTCTTATTACCTTAGGTCCTTTGCGTTTCTCGATTTGTATCTCGACCATATTGTTTGCGACTTATGATTTTTATGTCGGGTTCATCTTGATCATCTTGCATTTCTTCCCGAACAAACTCTGTATCAAAAATCTCAGAAGCACAGTTAGTTTGAAACACTTTGTTTTCATTACTCATCAAAATTAGGGTTAGGCATAAAGGCCTAGATGCAACAATCTCCCCCTTTTTGATGATTGATGACAACAAGTGTTTGATAAAAATAATAAATGAACTAACTCGCCTGAGTATATGCATCTCATCATATCAAAATGTATCAGAGCAAAAACTAACACATATATATCAGAGCATAGACAGATATCACATATACACATCATCATACTGGTATCAGAGCATCACAAAACATCATGAACATCACATCATGTAAGAAACTCAACTCATCCATATCATCCATATATCATAAAAAGTCATATCCAAAGCATAATATCTCCATTACCCATAAATATATAAAAAGTCATACAACCAGAATCAAATATAGTAAATACTTCTCCCCCTTTGGCATCAAGCACAAAAAGGGAGCCAAGATACAAATCAGAGCCTAAGGATTAGACCAGAAGCAGGATTAGACCAGAGAGGGAATAAAATATATTTAAAATATATTTTTAACACAGATAGCACATCAACTAGCATTAGATATATCAATAATGTTCAGTTCACCTCTTAGAAAGCAAAATCTAGATTCATCTAAGAGTTTGGTGAAAATATCTGCTAGTTGCAAATCTATTCTAACATAGCTCACATCAATATCTCCTTTTGCCACATGATCTCTAATAAAATGGTGCCGTATTTCAATATGCTTAGTTCTAGAATGCTGAACAGGATTATTTGTAATTTTAATGGCACTTTCATTATCACACAAGAGTGGAACTTTATCAAAGTTAATTCCATAATCCAAAAATTTCTGCTTCATCCATAATAATTGAGCACAACAACTTCCCGCAGACACATATTCAACTTCAGCTGTAGAGAGAGCTACAGAATTCTGTTTCCTAGATGACCATGATACTAATGATCTCCCCAACAGCTGACAGCTACCAGATGTACTTTTTCTATCAATCTTGCACCCAGCATAATCCAAATCCAAATATCCAATTAATTCAAAATTTGCATCTTTCGGATACCAAAGACCCAAACTGGGATAACATTTTAAATACCTAAAGATTCTTTTAAGAGCAATTAAATGACATTCCTTAGGATTTGACTGAAATCTAGCACATAAGTACACACTAAACATGATTTCAGGCCTAGATGCAGTGAGATACAACAAGCTACCAATCATAGACCTATAGAGTTTAGAATCGACCGATTTACCGCTTTTGTCCATGTCGAGATGTCCATTTGTCGCCATGGGGGTTTTGATTGCCTTAGCATCTTCCATCCCAAAGCGTTTGAGCAGGTCCTTCATGTACTTCGTTTGAATCACGAACGTACCGTTCTTGAGTTGCTTGATTTGAAGTCCAAGGAAGAAGCTTAGCTCACCGATCATCAACATCTCGAATTCTCTAGACATCATTTCTCCAAACTCATGACAGAAATGTTCATTAGTAGATCCAAAGATAATATCATCAACATATATCTGACAAATGAACAAGTCTTTTTCAATTTTCTTTGTAAATAAAGTTGTATCAACCTTCTCAATTTTAAAACCTTTTGATAAAAAAAAGTCTCTAAGTCGTTCATACCAAGTTCGAGGAGCTTGCTTGAGACCATAGAGAGCTTTAGACAATTTAAACACATGGTTTGGAAATTTAGAATCTTCAAATCCAAGAGGTTGTTCAACAAAAACAAGTTCAGAAATTTCACCATTCAAAAATGTACCTTTAACATCCATTTGAAATAATTTAATATTGAAACATGATGCATAAGCAAGAAGTATACGAATAGTTTCAAGTCTTGCTACAGGTGCAAAAGTTTCACCAAAGTCTAAACCTTCGACTTGAGTGAAACCTTGTGCAACAAGACGAGCTTTATTTCTAATTACTACACCATTTTCATCTTGCTTGTTTCTGAAAACCCATTTTGTTCCAATTACATTATAATCCTTGGGTCTTTCTACTAAAGTCCAAACTTCATTTCTAGAAAAGTTATTAAGTTCCTCATGTATGGCATTAACCCAATCAGGATCATTTAAAGCTTCATTAACATGTTTGGGTTCTAAAGAAGATACAAAAGAATGATGTTCACAAAATGCAGCAATACGAGAGCGAGTTTGAACACCCTTACTGACATCACCCAATATTTGATCTAGAGGGTGATCCTTGGTGATGGTTTGATGTTGCCTTGGTGCTTCATCTTGTACTGCTTCGTCTTGATCTTGTTCTGGTGGATCAATGTGAGGTGATGGTACATGTGGATCATCAATCTCAATGTTCTCATCATCTTCTTGATCATCTTCTCTTGGCTTGATGTCTCCAATTGTGATGTTCTTCACGGCTTTTTGAAGATCTTCACCTGAAACTTCACAAGAGACTTGCTCCTTTTGAGAGCCATTAGTTTCATCGAAATCTATATCGCAAGATTCTTCAATGCAACCAGTATTTTTATTAAAAATGCGATAGGCTTTGCTAGTGGTGGAGTATCCAACTAAAAAGCCTTCATCTACTCTTCTTTGAAACTTACCACCAAAATTTCTTTTCTTAAGAATGTAACATTTGCAACCAAAAACTCGAAAATAAGAGATGTTTGGCTTACGCCCAACAAGAAGCTCATAAGAAGTTAAATTCAGAAGAGGATGCAAATAAAGACGGTTAATAGAATAGCAAGCGGTATGCACGGCTTTAGCCCAGAAGCGAGTAGGAGTATCATACTCACTTAGCATTGTTCTTGCCATTTCTATTAGTGTTCAATTTTTCCTTTCTATGACTCCATTTTGCTGTAGAGTGTAAGAGGTTGAAAATTCGTGTTTAATTCCAAGAGAATCACAAAAATCAACCAAAGTTGAATTAACAAACTCTCCACCATGATCACTACGGATTTTCTTGATGGAAAGTTCGAATTCAGTGGAAACACATTTTGCAAAACTTTTGAAAACATTGGGGGTTTCAGATTTTTGAGAAATAAAGAAAACTCAAGTGTATCGAGTAAAATCATCAACAATCACAAAATCATAATTGCTACCCCCGATACTTTGGAACTTAGAAGGTCCAAATAAATCCATATGCAATAGTTCCAAAGGTTTACAAGTCGAAAGAACAAGCTTAATCGGATGTGAAGTATATACTTGCTTGCCAGCTTGACAGGCACTACAAGGTTTATCCTTTTCAAAATTCACATCCTTTAAGCCAACAACCAAATCACGTTTTAAAAGTTTTCTCAATTGATGCATTCCAACATGTGCAAGTCGTCTATGCCATAGCCAACCTTTTGAGGTTTGAGAGACAAGACATGTTGAAAGAGATGCATCTTTTGAGTGAAAAGCAACCAAGTAAAGATTTCCAAAACGAAAGCCTTTAAAAATCAAAGAATTGTCTTTCAAACTTTCAACTAAAACTTCTTTGGGATAAAACGTGCAGCAAAAACCAAAATCACAATTTGTGCAACGGAAAGCAAATTAAAATTCAGAGATTCAACAAGCAAAACATTTGAAATTGAAAGATCGTTTGAAATCGCAATTTTACCCAAGCCTACCACATTTCCTTTACGGTTGTCGCCAAAGGTGATCTTTTGATTTTCGCTTGAGTTGTCTTCAAGTGAGGTGAACAACTTCTTGTTACCGGTCATGTGTTCGGAGCATCCGCTGTCTAGCATCCAATGCCTCCCACCGGTTTTGTAGTTCACCTGCATAAAAAGAATTAAGTCTTTTTAGGTACCTAAACCTTTTTGGGTCCTTCAATGTTAGCAATCGAAGCTTTGGGCACCCAAATAGATTTCTTCTTTTTATTTAACATGGGTGCACTAACATATTTTGCTACAGCATAACCTTTCTTCGACTTTTGAAGCATGTAGCAAGCATCAACATAATTTGGAATCATTAAAGGACATGCTTCATGCGAATGACTAGTTTCATGGCATTTAAAGCAAAATGTGTTGCATGCTTTTACAAAAATAGTTTTAGTGTTTGGTTTTTTTCCTTTCTTCGGAAAGTATCCTACTCCTTCTTTTCTAAATGAACATTTTTGTTTGCTAAGTATGAGATTAAGTGATACTTTTCCCTTATAGCAGTTTTCTAGACCTTTTCCAAGTTTTTCAACTTGTGTCTTAAGTTCATTATTTTCATTTAAGATGATATCATTTGAAGTACATGGTATATGATGACTACTAGAAGGAGTATCATTTAAATCACATGAAGTGGAAACATCTACCTTAGATGAAGCATTGCTAATATCTTTCATGAGCATGCTTTCATAAGAATCTTTTAGCTCGAAGTATTGAGTGCGTAACGAAGAATGTTCTTCTTTAAGCGCTCTATACTTCTTTTTAGTAGCTCCATAAACTTCATTTAACTTGGTGATCATTTCAACTAGTTCTTCATATGAAGGATCAGAAGAATGTACCTTTTCATCGCCCTTAGCCATAAGACAAAGGGGTGAACTAGTCGATGTGTTGCAGAGAGCTAGTTTGGCTAGCTTCTTGGAGCAACCTTCTTCATCGTCGGAGTCGGAGTCGGAGCTCTCTCCGCCGGACATCCATTCTCCGAAGCATGCTTCTTTGGATGCGTCATTGCTTTTCTTGAAGAATTTCTTCTTCTTGTTCCACGTCTTGTTCTTGTTTGGACATCTTGATGCTATATGTCCCTTTTCATGACATCCATAGCAAATGATTTCCTTGAAGTTGGTTTGCTTTGGTCCCTTGGGTCATGTGTCAATGTTGACACCCTTCTTGTGTAACCTGTGAAGAAGTTTCTGAGTATTCTTTACCATGAGTGCAAGATCTTCGTCGGAGGAGCCATCACTTGAATCATTCTTATTGTTGGCTTTGAAAGCCAATGCCTTCTTCTTTGTCTCAGAGGGTTCGGCTGCTTCCTTCTTCTCCTTTTTGTGCATCTCATGGGTGATGAGTTTCCCATAGAGATCAGTCGGTGTCGTGGTCGACAAGTCAGAGTTTGTGAGAACCGTCACTAGAGTGTCGAAGCTTTTTGGTAAAGCCCTGAGCATCTTTCTCACAATATCAAGGTTAGTAAACACAACTCCGAGCCCCTTGAGTTCGTTCACAATATTATTCAACTGAGTGAACATGGAGTCCACGGACTCGGTTGACGACATTGTGAAAGTCTCATATCGTTGTCTCACCATGAGCAACTTTGCCTCTTTAACTTTTGTAGTGCCCTCGTAAATTTCTTCGAGGGTGGTCCAAACCTTGTGAGCAGTCATGAGATTGCTTACTCGGTTAAACTCATTTAAAGATAAATCGGCAAAGAGTGCATTTTTCGCACGGGCATTTAAATGCAGTTTTCTCCTGTCGTCTTCAGAGTGACTTACCGGATCATCCGGAGGAGTAAAACAGAGTTTAACAATATCCGATACGTCAAGTCCCATGGCCTCTAGGAATACCGACATGCGCACTTTCCAATAGGGATAGTTTGTCCCATCAAAGATAGGCGCACGACCGGTATGACCAAGAGAGAAACCCTCATTAGACGGCATCCTCTCTCTAGGCGGTAAAGCCTAATGAATCGAGAGACCTTGCTCTGATACCACGTGTAGGATTAAGGATGCCGACTTGGGGGGGTGAATAGGAGGCTTTAAAACTTTTTAGATAAGTGCAAATATTGCAAAAGATCAAATAACAATTAAACAATAAAGAGGAGAAGACAAACACAATCGATTTTTACCGAGATATCGGAGACTCGTCCAGTCTCCACTAATCCTCGTTGAAGCACTCAAATAAATTGAGTCTTACTCCAATATCCACGAAGGATATTATCCACTAATGATTGCTCCTTGTCCACTCAGGAAAGGCGAGCACCGATGCCTTGTACAACTTTGCCGAGCCTCTCCAACAATCTCCGAATTTGAAGAGGTCAATGGCCACACCACCAGACCGTCTAGGTGAGGGCGCTCACCAAGAGTAATAGGCAGTAAGGTCTTCTCTAGACCTCCAAACACGTACCGAGAAACTACAAGTATGCAAATGCAATGAACTGGAATGCTCGGTGGATCAGAAAACACTCGACTTGATCAACAGATCAAGATTTTGTGTAGAAAACTAAAGCTCAAGAGTGCATAAGAATGCAAGGTTGCTTGTTGTATGAAACACATGCCCAAATCCCCTATTTATAGCCTCAAGGATAAAAAGAACCGTTGGAGCTAGGACTGAAAATCAGCAACACAAACTGACAGTCAGTTCACCTAACTGACAGTAAGTTACGTACACAACGGCCGACAAAATTTACGGATAAAAAATAGTTAGCCGTTTGTGGTCGTATATGGAAACTTGAAACCCCAAACTGACAGTCAGTTAGGCAAACTGACAGTCAGTTCAACCAAAACATCGATCGGTTTAAAAGAAAACTCAGATAAAAACAGCTGTGGTCAAAACCCCAACTGACAGTCAGTATGGGCAAATTGACAGTTAGTTTAGTACAAAAATTTTTGGCCCAAAAAACACACTCTCTAGACAATTGCCAGTTAACACTAACTGTCATTCAAACTGACAGTCAGTTCAGCAAACTGACAGTCAGCTTGAACAAAAACAGCTATAACTTTAAATCCAGAAATCCAAAAGAGGTGTTTAATAGCTCGTTTGAAATATAATTTTAAGGGCTACATTTTTATCAACAGAAGCAAAAACCAGATCTGCCTAGATATTTCTGGAAATTTGAAAAACTCTTCTGCTGTCAAAAACTCAACTGAAAATCCAAATCTTTCAAAATTAAATTCAAATCAAATCCAACCAAAAAAAAATTGCAATGCAATGACATAAGTTTCTCAGTTCATGTTGGAGATGTAGAGAGGACTTTGCAACCCCTCTTTATAGTACGGTTAAATCTAAGCAACAAAGTTCTTAACCGATCTAACTCCAAACGCCGAGATCGGGAAAAATAAAAACTCTTATAACCTTAGGTCCTTTGCGTTTCTCGATTTGTGTCTCGACCATGTTGTTTGTGGCTTGTGCTTTTTACGTCGGGTTCATCTTGATCATCTTGCATTTCTTCCCGAACAAGCTCTGTATCAAAAATCTCAGAAGCACAGTTAGTTTGAAACACTTTGTTTTCATTAATCATCAAAATTAGGGTTAGGCATAAAGGCCTAGATGCAACAGGAGGCGGGCACCTCCTATCTCAGAGGCAGTCTGGAGGTTGGTGGGCCAGAGGTGGGCACCTCCTACTCCGGGGGACGGAGGCCGGAGGTGGGCACCTCCTAGCCCGGAGGTGGGCGGTCCGTAGGTGGCACCTCCACTCCGGGGGACGGAGGCCAGAGGTGGGCACCTCCTAGCCCTGAGGTTGGCGGGCCGGAGGTGGGCACCTCCTACTTCAGGGGACGGAGGCTGGAGGCGGGCACCTCCTAGCCTGGAGGTTGGCAGTCCAAAGGTGGCGTTCCGGAGGTGGCACCTCCACTTTGGAGGACGGAGGCCGGAGGTGGGCACCTCCTACTTTGGGGGACGGAGGTCGGAGGCGGGCACCTTCTAGCCCGGAGGTTGGCAGTCCAAAGGTGGTGTTCCGAAGGTGGCACCTCCACTTCGGAGGACGGAGGCCGGAGGTGGGCACCTCCTAGCCCGGAGGTCAGTGTGCCGGAGGTGGTCATCTCCTACTTCCGGAGGACATCGTGGGCCGACGCATATAATCTTCGGCTAATATTTTCCCCCAACAGCAGCCCCCCGCACCCCGGAGGACATTTGATGTCGTCGGGGGGGGGGGGTGCAACGATTTAGAGGGACCGCCCCTCCCCCGGGGAGCTCGGTGGAACACGAAATGCTCTTCTCCGGGGGAGGAGAATGTTATTTAAATCAGTCACATGCCTTCTCTATTCCCATGTGACCCTTCGTATTCATGGTTGAGATCTCTTGAGTTGACACGTGGCAACCATCGGGGACACCTCATCCTTCTATATAAAGGGGGGACCCGCCACTGGAAGGGGCAAGCCTTCTTTCCCCACACTCCCATTTTCCAACTAACTCCTCGAGAGCACCCCCTTCTCCGGTCAGGGACCCTCCCTGGGGAAGGCATGAGAAATGGCTTCGAAGGCATGCGGGAAAGCGGCGGACGTTCTGATGTGACCATGCACATCATAGATAGGACTAACACTACATCAACATGGTGGTCATCAAGAGTTTCATTCAATTCTTCGTCAGCATGGTCGTCGCCGAGTGCTACCTCGATCATTTCGCCAACATGGATTAGTGTAACTTCTTCCATGACATCTACGACAAGTTGGCAACACTTCACGGCATCCTCGACATCATCTACATCAACTATGGTGTCATCATCAACTATATGGCATCATCGACCCGCACCATGACCAGGTCGCGTGCACAGCCGGCAAGCTCATCATGCTGATATTGCGCTATCGCCGCCAGCAGTTCGGCCTCCGCCGTGGCCACCTCCCCAAGCTCAAGACGTATTCAAGAAAGGCGCATCTCCACCACTTCGACGCCCTCTGGTCCCACAAGCCACGACGTTGCAAGGCCGGCCCAAGAGAGAGCCCAATTTGTCCACGAGTCGGGTTCGGCCATCTCCACACAGTGAACTTAAAACGGATTCCCATGGCGCATACGGACTCTGTTTTGGACGTTCTTGGTATGCACGGAGAAGCCCTCGACGAGATCTTTCCAACGGATCCAGTCCCATGTCAAAATTCCTTACGGATCAATGGGAATTGTCAAAACAATATGGCGACCAGAATCTGCCGGGCGCTGCGACGCTCCACTTTGGGCCCATGGCCCGTGTAACCCTATGGTTTAATGCCCCAAACCCTAGCCGTCGCTATATATTCAGTAGCCGTCATCATTTAGACTTGGGTTTTGCTTAGATTATTCTGTCTTCGAACAGTTTCGCCGCTTGATCGGTTTGTGAGACCCCAACTTGTGAGATTAATCATTCGTATTTGCAATTCAGTTTGCTTTCTTCCGTGTTCTTGCTTGTGTTCTCGATTCGCAGCAGGGATAAGCCTTCTTGGCGAGGTCAATCATGCTCACGCGAGATTGATAACCAACGGAGTAGCGGTGTTGCGATTGTGGGGTTCAGATCGTGCCTGATTTGAAGCCGGATCGTTCTACGTCGAAACTCCACCAATCGATCTATCACGTACCTTTCGGAAGATCGGGCACCCAGTGTCACACCAACTGGTATCAGAGCCTCGGTTGCCCGTCAGGTATACTTGTATCCCCTTTGTTCATTATTCATCTTTCACCTAGAGTCCAGAAAATTGCCCCACAAAAATATTTGAGTTCGCCGTCATATCCATCGTCCAAGCCACTTTGTGCCCTTCGCGATTTCGTTTTCAGTTTCGCGTTGTTGAATTTGTATCCATCGTCATCGTCTTGTTGCTGGTTTAGAGTAAGTTCTTGATCTAGTTTGAGTTTTGCATCTTGACGTCGAGTCTAACGCCATCATGTCGTCGTCGCCGCCGCGTCCAAATCGGATGTCAATCTGTCAAGTTCGGTATTTTGCTTTTATCTCCTTCGTCTGAACTCCAAATTGGACAAATTCAGAGTCTAAATTGTAGATCAGAAAATTATCTACAACTTTGTCCATTTTGAGAAGTTCTAGAAACGCCGTTTTCAAGTCCAAAATCGCGTTGGAAGTGAATCTGTTTGATTTCGGATTTCCTACACAGACTGTATTGCGGGGCCCATATCTCCTAGATCCGTTATCCAAAATTGGTGTTCCATATATGCAAATTGATCACAACGAAATGATCTACAACGTTTCTGTTATACGTTTTAGCGTTTGAGGCCTCCAAAAATCCGAAAACAGCATAGGAAGTTTCTGCATAGTAGATCTGTTTTTCCAGCGAGAGAAAAGTGAGTGTTTGTGTATATGTCTTGTAATCTCTCATATGCGGCACTATTGATATTTAAAAAAAAAGGTGAAAAAGACAAGTGCATAAAAAAAAAGCCGCACAAAGATAAAAAAAAGAAAAAAAACCAAGGAAAAAAAAAATAAATAAAAAAAATCAGAAGTGCTTGCATCATTTGTATCGACAGTGTTACGTCATTCGTTTTGCTTGCTTGAGCTAGGTCTGAGAACGAGTTTAGGCCAGCAATTTTGACAAGTACTTTGGATATTTATTCAGCTTTGCTATTCTGATTTCGATGATTGCATATTCCTTGCTACTGTTAAGTGCCTTCCTAGCTCCACAATTTTCTTATCAGGTACGGATTGGGTCTTACAATCGCTTCACATACTGTTGGTATACCTCTGAGTTGTGCTACCTGTCGCCTTGGTAAGAACCTAGTAAGAACTTGGTAAGACGCAGGAGAGTGTGTGATCCCACTTCCCCATAACCTAGTAGTTGCTAGGGATAATATTTTCTGTTATCTTTTGTTGTCTTGCTCACAATGACAGAAAGTTCCAATGGGAAGGACAGGGTTTCTACTGAGGATTGTGTGCTGCACAGCGAGCTTAGGGACTTGTTGGGCGGTTTGGAGGAGAGGCTGGCCAAGATGCTCAGTGAACATGCCACGGCTTCACAGCATCAGTTTGAGGGCCTCGACAGACGCGTGTCCACACTTGCTGGACGAATTGAAGCTTTGGAGCCACAACAGCCACCCCTCCATGACGATGACCAAGACGTTAAATATGGCGACAATGGAGAGGTGAACCAACGGACGACACAAGAGGCACGACTACGTCAACGCCTTCGCCGCAATCAGCACGGTATGGGAGGTAATAACAACCACTATCATGGTCGTGCCAATGATGATCTTTTTGCTAAGGTGAAATTTTCCATCCCTCCTTTTCATGGTGCCTATGATGCTGAGGTTTACTTAGATTGGGAGATGACTGTTGAGCAAAAGTTTAATTCTCACTTAGTTCCTGAGCAACATCGAGTTAGGCAAGCCACTAGTGAATTTAAAGACTTTGCTATCATCTGGTGGAATGAACTTGCTACCCTCCGCTTACAACCTGACACATGGGCTAGGTTAAAAGAAGCTATGCGTGAACGTTTTGTTCCTCCTTCCTACCAACGTGATATGCATAAGAAATTAGAATGCTTGAATCAAGGTAGAAAATCTGTAGAGGAGTACTATCAAGAGTTACAGATATGCATGTCTCATTGTGATTTAGAAGAAACTGATGGAGAAAAAGATATTAGATTCTTACGTGGACTTAATGAGAAAATATACAATATTGTTATTGATAAAGAATATGTTTCTCTGTTGCTAACATTTGCTCTTGCTTGTGCAGCTGAAAATAAAATAAAACGTAAGAAAGTTGTACGGAAAATCAATACATCTGTTTGCAAGAATGGTGTGTATCCTTGCACGACTAACGTTCTGCAGGCAAGTGCAAATGATCAAATTTGGAATGAGGAGAATGAAGAGATGCTTGTTGCAGCACCCCTGCTTCCATCACCTACAACTGAAGATGTACCTACATCAGCTGAGAAGGAACACAAAGGTAATGAAAAAGGTACCACACTCATTCAAGATGAGAACGATATTGATGTGCTGAAACTTTCCACGAATCATGCTTTGTTATAGCAACAAATTGTGGAACCAGTTGCTGATTTACCTTTGTCACAAGAAGATTTGCTCGATGTTTCTTGGGATAAAGAAGAGTTGTGTGATAATGCTTCACTTATATTCATGCCACAACTAGTGAATGAACATGTTACTCTTACTTTGGAACATAATAACACTTGTGCTCAAAATAAACATGTTGTTCACGTTGCAAACGAAAATGATGAGCTGAAATTGTTGTCTTCTTTAAATATTCTGGGTTATATTGAATTTGATGTTCTATGTGATCTAGACAATTTAGAGGAGAGACTTACTGATCCATATAATTTGCCTTGCTTATCAAGAAACATTTTTCATATTATAGGCAAATATAATGATAATGGAAAGTACATGGTTAATCGAGTGTACATTTGCTCAAATATGAATTTTGCTTATAATGTACAACCATGTGATGAACTAGAGAACTATACTATCACCAATCATTCCATGTCGAGTACATCTGGTTCAATTTTTAAGGCACATGAACTTTTTCAAGAAAGGGAGGATATGAATCCTGATGAATCTGATTCTAACAATTTGATTACAAACGATATGCTTGTTGTTTTGCCTTCCTTTGGAGCTAACCTTTTACAGACGACCGAGCATGAGTTGAGGACGACTCACAATCAAGAAGGGGAGGATGATGTGACCATGCACATCATAGATAGGACCAACACTACATCAACATGGTGGTCATCAAGAGTTTCATTCAATTCTTCGTCAGCATGGTCATCGCCGAGTGCTACCTCGATCATTTCGCCAACATGGATTAGTGTAACTTCTTCCATGACATCTACGACAAGTTGGCAACACTTCACGGCATCCTCGAGATCATCTACATCAACTATGGTGTCATCATCAACTATATGAGATCATCGACCCGCACCATGGCCAGGTCGCGTGCACAGCCGGCAAGCTCATCATGCTGATATTGCGCTATCGCCGCCAGCAGTTCGGCCTCCGCCGTGGCCACCTCCCCAAGCTCAAGACGTATTCAAGAAAGGCGCATCTCCACCACTTCGACGCCCTCTGGTCCCACAAGCCACGTCGTTGCAAGGCCGGCCCAAGAGAGAGCCCAATTTGTCCACGAGTCGGGTTCGGCCATCTCCGCACAGTGAACTTAAAACGGATGCCCAGGGCGCATACGAACTCTGTTTTGGATGTTCTTGGTATGCACGGAGAAGCCCTCGACGAGATCTTTCCAATGGATCTAGTCCCATGTAAAAATTCCTTACGGATCAATAGCAATTGTCAAAACAATATGGCGACCAGAATCTGCCGGGCGCTGCGACGCTCCACTTTGGGCCCATGGCCCGTGTAACCCTAGGGTTTAATGCCCCAAACCCTAGCCGTTGCTATATATTCAGTAGCCGTCATCGTTTAGACTTGGGTTTTGCTTAGATTATTCTGTCTTCGAACAGTTTCGCCGCTTGATCGGTTTGTGAGACCCCAACTTGTGAGATTAATCATTCGTATTTGCAATTCAGTTTGCTTTCTTCCGTGTTCTTGCTTGTGTTCTCGATCGTAGCAGGGATAAGCCTTCTTGGCGAGGTCAATCACGCTCACGCGAGATTGATAACCAACGGAGTAGTGGTGTTGCGATTGCGGGGTTCCGATCGTGCCTGATTTGAAGCCGGATCGTTCTACGTCGAAACTCCACCAATCGATCTATCACGTACCTTTCAGAAGATCGGGCACCCAGTGTCACACCACGTTCCCCCGGGGGATGTGACCTCCGATTATCTCAAGGTCACGGAGTTTACCACAGGGGACTAGGACACACTCGTCTCCTAGAGAGTTTTTGCAAAAGGAGACTTCCGTGTTTCGGGGGCGGGGGAGGTCACTCCAAGCCCCTGGGACGGAGAGGTGGTGGCCTTCGCCGCCTTTGTGGAGGTGGGCCTTCAACTCCTGATCTACCCCATGCTCCGAGACTTCCTCCGCAAGCACAGGATAGCGTTGAACCACCTGACGCCCAACGTCCTCGTTCGAATGGGGCTATTTTGTGGTTATGAGAGACCGCCGTCAGGGTTGAAGGGACTCTCTGCCTCTTCCACTAATACTACCGGGTGATAGTGAAGAGTTCCCTGGTGATGAAGCATGGACCAAAGTCGACTTGTGGCTCGGTCATGTTGAAGCACGTCCTGTCCCGGGCGGAGGAGTACCCAGTAGTGGCTTCCCAGGACCACTGGGAGGGGTGGGCCTAGAGGTGGTTCTACCTCCGGGCACGGGACCGGAGCTGACCTACTCCTCACGGCCTGCGACCCTCGGTCGTTCCTCCGGTCCCCCGACACTGACTATGGACGAGATGACCTCCGTCACCAAAATGGTGGAGGCTTGTTCCCAGAGGAGCATGCGGGACCTGGCAGAAGAGCTGCTTCTCCTCTGACTCAGCCCCTTTAGCTGGAGCCGGAGGGGACCGGGACTCAGCCCGGAGTACAGGCCTCCGAGGTTCCCGGTATCGCGACGTAAGCTTCTCATTCTCCGGGAAAGGGGGGGGGGGGGTGGGGGGCACCTCCGGGTGAGATTTGTTTTCCTAATCATACCTTTGTGCCTTGTAGTTAGATCCTATGAGTCAACCCGGGAGAAGGCAGAGCATCTCCTTGGGAGGTACTACGAGGACGAGCACGCCCGGTGTCTCGCCGTTATCAGGGAGGGTCCTACCCAGAAATTGGTGGCCGAGGCCTTCGGGATGACCCTCCTTGCCCGGGTGCCTCTCCCAACCCCTGGTTCCCACAGGCGAAGGGAGACGGGGGCGCCCCCGGTGGCCAAGCGTCCTAAGACCGCACAAACTCTGGGCGGGAGCTCCGCTCAGGCTAGCGCCCAATGCCCAGCGCCGACGCGGAGGCCGGTGGAAACACCTCGGGCCCCGGAGAGGGTGAGGCCTCCTCCGGCTCGGGGGACCGTGGGGGCGCCTCGATCCCCGATAGGAGTGAGGCCTACCCCCGCACAAATGACTCCCGTGCGGGCGCCCCAAGCTCCGGAGGAAGCGAGGCCATCTCCGGTAAGGACGACTCCCACGGGGACGCCTTGGGTGCTAGAGGAGGTGAGGCCATCTTCGGCCCAGGCGACTCCCCTGGGGGTGCTGCCACCCCCCAAAGCCAGAGCACGTGGAGAGCCCCATGGACACAGCTACATTGGTCGCTCAACTTGATGCCTTGGGCGCATCTATTGTGTATGACCACATGGAGATGGAGGAGGATGAGTCTGCCTCCGAGATCACGGCTTGACCCCTTCCCCGGAGCAGGCGCTTCAGGAGGACCCCCCAGTCGTGTACTTCCGGGGGGATGGCGCTCCTCTGCGCCTGGACGCGCTTTTCGCCCTGGACGTCGTTTCTTCTTCGGCGTCGCCACCAGTGGGAGCTGTTGCATCTAGGCCTTCATGCCTAACCCTAATTTTGATGATTAATGAAAACTAGGTGTTTCAGACTGATTGTGTTTTTGAGATTGTTTGATACAGAGCTCCGTTGGGAAGATAATCGAGATGAACAAGATGAACCCAACACAAAAGAAGTAAAAGCACAAGTCGCAAGGAATGAAGTCGAGACGCAAGTCGCAAAAGCACAAAAGACCTAAGGTAATATTGTCTTTGTTTTTACCGATCTCGGTGTTTGGAGTTGATCGGTTTAGGAAAATTATTTTTAGTTTTTAACCATACTATAAAGAGGGGTTGCAAAGTCCTCTCTACACTTCCAACATAAACCGAGAAACTTAGGTCATTGCATTGCATCCTTTTGGTTGGATTTGATTTGAATTTGGTTTGAAACAGTTGGATTTTTAGTTGAGTTTTTGATAACAGAAGAGTTTTTCAAATTTATAGAAATATCTAGGCAGATCTGGTTTTTGCTTCTGTTGACAAAAATATATTCCTTAAAATTATCTTTCAAACGAGCTATTAAACACCTCTTTTGGATTTCGGGATTTAAAGTTATAGCTGTTTTTGTTCAGGCTGACTGTCAGTTTGCTGAGCTGACTGTCAGTTTGAATGTCAGTTTGTGTTAACTGACAAATGTCCAGAGAGTGTGTTTTTTGGGCTCAAATTTTTTGAATTAAACTGACTGTCAGTTTGTCGATACTGACTGTCTGTTGGGGTTTCGACCACGGTTGTTTTTATCTGAGTTTCTATTTGCTTTGGTCAAATACTTGGTCGAACTGACTGTCAGTTTGCATAACTGATTGTCAGTTGTGGGTTTCAAGTTTCCATAAACGACCACAACCGGCTAGCAATTTTTTATCCGTAAATTTCGTCGGCCGTTGTGTACGAAACTGACTGTCAGTTAGGCAAACTGACTGTCAGTTTGTGTTGCTGATTTTCAGCCCTAGCTCCAACGGTTCTTTTGATTCTTGAGGTTATAAATAGGGGCTTTGGGCATGTGTTTTATACAATAAGCAGCATCATTCTCTTATACACTCTTGAGCTTTAGTTTTCTACACAAAATCTTGATCTGTTGATCAAGTCGAGTGTTTTCTGATCCACCGAGAGTTTCAGTTCATTGCATTTGCATACTCGTAGTTTCTCGGTGCGTGTTTGGAGGTCTAGAGAAGACCTCGCTGCCTATTACTTTTGGTGAGCGCCCTCACCTAGACGGTTCGGAGGCGTGGCCGTTGACCTCTCTAGTTCGGAGATTGTTGGAGAGGCTCGGCCAAAGTGTACAAGGCATCAGTGCTCGCCTTTCCGGAGTGGAAAGGAGCAACCACTAGTTGATAATATCTTTCGTGGGTATTGAGGCAAAACTCAAGTGACTTGTGTGCTTCAACGAGGATTAGTGGAGACTGGGTGAGTCTTCGATACCTCGGTAAAAATCGCTGTGTTCGTTCTCTTCTTCTCTTGCTCATATTATTATTTGCTTTTGATTTGCAAATACTTGTTTTAAATTTAAAGTTTTAAAAGCCTCCTATTCACCCCCCTTAGTCGGCATCCTTGATCCTACAGGAGCGAGCTCCCAGGCCCTAACCGGGGATGGTGCCCCGGCGATGTCACGTCTGGGAGAAGGGACTCCACGTACCCCCCACCCCCCCGTCGTCGTTAATACTCCACTCTCGGGGGAGAACCCCCGAGGCCCCGGGGGTGGCGGAGATCTCGTCCCTCGAGAGGGGAGGCCGGGAGCGGGCGATTTCTCAAGCGGGGGTGATGGGGGGGGGGCTGCCAATGGGTGGCGACCTCCATTCTCCGGTGAGGGGGGGGGGTGTCCCTCTTCTCTTCGGAAGAGACGCACAAGCTCTCCCTGAGCCTTGTCACCCCAAAGGTTCGGGCCCATGTCTGGGAGGGGGGCATCGACGAGCATTATGGGGAGGTCATCTCCCTGGCGCTGCAAGTAAGGATCCATCTCCTGCTCAACTCATCTTAATTTTGACCATTCCCAATCGTCACCTCTGGCTTTAGACAACCGCCGTGGCTCGTGCTGTCCGGACTCGCCTTGCCCGGGACAACGAGGACGCGAACTCGGCAATGGCTGCCCTCGAGGCCGAATGTGATGCGGTGGTCCGGGAGCGGGACAGGCCGTTCGAGACTGGGAGAAGACCGTCTAGGAGTGGGATGCGGCCATTCAAGAGCTGGAGCGCATCCGCGCAGAGTAGCTGGCTCCTGCGGACTCTGAGCGGGATGCCGCTGTCCAAGAGTTGGGGTGTGTCCGGGAGCAGTTGGCCACCTCCGAGGATGCCCACTCCCAGGCGCTCTGGGAGTCGGAGTTGGTGGGCGCCTGGGCCCTCGTCTCAGCTAGGAACCGGCTCTGGGCCATGATGATTGGACTCGGGGTCGAGTTTGGTCCGGAGGACAACCCCCGCAACCCGCTGCAGTCCTTGGCGGAGGCCAGCAACTTCCTCACTCGACACATCACGGCGATCCCGGAGACTGCGGACGTCTGAGCTAGGGCCTTGGTGACCACCAATGTCACGATCGCGGCCTCCCTAGTCGAGTATCAAGGGGTTGGGGCCCAGGCGATCGGGAGTCTTGTCCTGCGGAGCTTCCGCGATTTCTACAAGCCCTGCCAGAGGTTGCTTAAGGAGCTCGCTGAGGCTTTTTACGACTGGGTGATCGGACTTCCAAGGGCGAGGCGCCCTCAAAGGGCAGATGAGGGGACTCCGGACGACGCCTCCTCTGGGCGGGACGACGTCGGGCAAGTATGAGCCTTCTGTCCCCCATGGATAGTTTTTTAGGCGATTTTTTGTGTTCATAGGACATTTTTGCTCCTGGTAGTTCCGTAGGGGGAACGCCGGAGAATGTAAATCATTAAATCTGGATGAAATGAAATCTTATTTTTGTTGTCCTTGTGTCCGGGATGGGGGTCTCGGGAGAGAGCATGATGGACCTCCATGTCCTCGGGACTCCCGTCCCTGAAGGCCCCCCCCCCCGGGGGGGGGGGAGGGGCAAGCCCTACTTAGGTGGAGGCTAGGGGGGCTCTCTCGTGGGGAGAGTGCTCCTAAGCACGCCTTTTAGTTTTTTTGTATTGGATGCAAATGAATAGTTCTTAGGTTACAAGAGAGAGGTACAAGAGTATATATAGACCCCAAAGGATGCAAATTACCAAACTACGCCAGCTACGACCATCAGATCGAGGGCATTGCGATCTTTTGGCAAGGCATGGGGCACTGATCTTGGACACGTGGCTACCCTCGGCTTTAGTGCCCCCAGCTCCGGAGGTCAGCGGGTCGGAGGTGGCACCTCTACTCTGGAGAACAGAGGCCGGAGGTTGGCACCTCCTAGCCTGGAGGCGGGCGGTCCAGAGGTGGCACCTCTTACTTCGGGGAACGGAGGCCAGAGGCGGGCACCTCCTAGCTCAGAGGTTGGCGGTCTGGAGGTGGCACCTCCACTCCAAAGGATGGAGGCCAGAGGTGGGCACCTCCTAGCCCGGAGGTCGGCGGGCTAGAGGTGGGCATCTCCTACTCCGGGGGACGGAGGCCAGAGGTGGGCACCTCCTAGCCCTGAGGTGGGCGGTCTGGAGGTGGCACCTCCACTCCAGAGGATGAAGGCCGGAGGTGGGCACCTGCTACTCCAGAGGTTGGCGGGCCAGAGGTGGGCACATCCTACTTTGGGGGACGGAGGCCAGAGGTGGGCACCTCCTAGCCCGGGGGACGGAGGCCGGAGGTGGGCACCTCCTAGCCCGAAGGTGGGCGGTCTAGAGGTGGCACCTCCACTCCGGAGGACGGAGGCCGGAGGTGGGGGCACCTCCTAGCCCGGAGGTGGGCGGTCAGGATGTGGGCACCTCCTACTCCGGGGAACGGAGGCCAGAGGTGGGCACCTCCTAGCCCGGAGGTCGGCGCGCCGGAGATGGTCATCTCCTACTTTCGGAGGGCGGCGTGGGCCGACTCATATAATCTTCGGCTAATATTTTCCCCCAATAAAGACAAAAATGTAAATTACAAATGCATACAATAGTTTGAAAACTTTATAATTTTCCAACCATATTCTGTACTAAGAGGTTCCAAATATCAATGGTAAATTCATAGTTTTACGTTTTTTTACATTTTATGGTTTTTTTAGAAATCTATCCTGAGAATAAGTGGTACGTAATATCTGGTATGCCAACAATACAAACCCGATCGCACCGCACCGCACTGCACCAACCTCTAATCCTAACCCACTCCACACATATGTCAACACAAATATTCCAATTAAGAACACACAAGAAAATAAAGGAGATCGAGATTCAAACCCACAACCTTTCTTTGCATCCACTTTCTAGTCATTCGAGTGCACATAGAAGTGCTTTTACATCTTGTGGTTATTTGGCTTTTTTGCACTGATGTCTTCTTGTACCGTCCATACCACATCGGTGTGCCTCCAATGTGTCCATCCTCCCATTCACAGGCTAGAAGTGAGGAGCTCCAATCGCTTGCCTTCCTCCATGAGAAGCAGTGTGCTATCACCTCGTGGAGCTTGCATTGCCAGATCTACCGGATGTCCTCGCTGTTCCTTCTCATGAGCTACGGTGACCCATCCTTATCCCAAATGCGTTGTCGACGATTCGGACTCGGGGTCCTTAGCCGAACTTATGCAAAATTTGTAGTTCGTAAGACCTTTCAGGGTGTCTCTCCGGGAAGGTATGTAGAATTATGGAGAAATAGAACACAGAGAAGTTTATACAGGTTCGGGCCCTCGATGGTGGGAGTAATAGCCCTACGTCCTGTTGGGATTTCACTATGTGTAGTAAAAGAGTTACAAAGTGACGGGAAAAGACCTTCACAGGCGAAGATTTTCCCTATATGATTGTACAAAATGAAGCCTGGAAGGCTTATGGAAACTATCTAATCTAGGCTATTGTCTTGGTTGATTGATCAGTTGATCTCTGGGTGAGATGTTGCGTATCTCGTCCTGGTATCATAGGATCCTCCTCGTTTGATGCACCTTGCTACCCTTTTATACTGGTCGAAAGGGCGCCAAGTCGTAACGGCATCAAACAGTTGCTTGGATGCAGTTTAGACAACCGCTCTTAACCTCCCCGCAGGTTTAACACGTGTTATTTGTTGATAACTGCACGTATTAACCTCCTGACGGTTGTTCCTTTACGTGGAAGAATCTTCGGGATACTTGGGATATTCCTGTTACGGGGACAGATTAATCCCATGTTCCCTGGTCGAAAGTGCTCTGACCGCGCGATGTTGGCTGACCGCGGAACATCTTCAGCCTTCTGTCCGCGCACAGCGTACGAACTCCTGACCGTGCACTAGCTGCGATCTGATCGCTTAAAGCCTGCGACCTCGGGCTGGTACTTCTCAGAATGACTTGAGTTCGCACCGCTAGGCACGTGTCGGGCTCGAATCTATCCTGAACCAGCCGTGCATTTATTTGAACTGACTCGGGTGTCAATCCTCGTCATGCGTCCATCGAGATATGCGCGATAATGATGAATCTATGGAGTAGTCCTATCATTCTGGATAACACTTATCCTCTCTCTTACTAGGACTAGAGTTAATCGATGCTTATTTCTCAGATATCAGCATTGTTTCTTCTCCGAGAAAAGAAGTCGACGATCCATCTCGTGCTACCATCTGTGAACGAAGTGCCCTCCTCGCTTTGTGCTGCCAACAGGAACAGCACCACCACCCTCCTCTCCGAATCTACATCGGCATCGTCGCCAACTACCACAGTCTAAGTGTCATTAGCACATGGATTCATGGACATCGCCTATAGGGCTGCCACGCTGTCTCTACCTCGCTGTTACTCTAGTATTGTGCCGTCATCACCACATTTCTGCCAAGCCAGATCCCCACACCATGTCACTCAGCATCACTGGATGTCGTCTTGGTTGTTGCACACCCTCGATCCAAGCCCTCCTGGCCCTTTTGCCGGATACTTAGTGGAGTCTCCATCGTCGATGCACTGAGCACGCACACATGGAGCCTGCACTCATGCGAAACCCTCACCTACCACTGCTGCCCTCCTTCGCCTATTTCTTGGATGCGTTGATGAGCGTCATGCACCTACTGTCGTCGTGCATCTTCTATAGCAGAGCTACTAAATTGATGTTAGTGAACTAGATTCAATAATGCAATTTTAATTTCAAAATTTGGTACCACAAGATTTACATGCTTTTAATTCTGTTGAAATATACATATTTAATTTGGCATATTTACACCATTTGATGATGATATGATTTGCAATTTAATACTCTCTCGTATCTCATGCATTGATTTTGAGGACCTTTTGAATAAGCATAATGAAGGATAATCATAACAGATAAACATTGGCTGTGGATACTCACTCGATTGCATGACAGTTAGGTAATTTGTTGTTTGTTTCTATTTTGGTGCGATTTGGGGAAATCCAAACTAGTGATGTACACTATAAATACAGATAAATTCAACTGTATTTTTCATATCTTTCGACACAGTTCATTTGTATATTTTAGAAGAGAGAAACACAGTCTTTTGTTAGAGAAAAATCAGAGAGTTTTCTTGTATTCTTGAAAGGTTGAGAGATATATTGTGAGAGATTGGATTTGGTCAAGGTGAATTATGGAGTGTATCACCTATCCAAATTCCAAAGGTGTAATTTGGTTTTGATATTGGAATCCGAGCAAAAGTTTGCTCCACGGAGAGGTAGACTACATGTGGCGTGCTGAACTCCGTAAATCTCTGGTGTCTTTGTGTGCTTTATTTTCTTTCTTGAATTCTGTTTGATTTGAGTTTTCAATTCTATTTGTTTTCATCTTCTCATTCACATTCTATCTGTTTTATTTTAAAAAAAATTCACCCCATCTTGGTGTGCCTCGATCTTACAATTGGTATTAGAGAAAGGTTGTTCTAGGTGTCAATCTAACGATTGGGAGTAATGGTGCAAATAGCATCTTTTTCTGTAAACAAACATCCGATTTTTAATGGAGATGATTATCCCTTATTGGAAAATACGCATGAAGACTTTCATAAATTCACAGGGATATGATCTATGGGAAATGGTCATATCAAAATATGAGAAACTGAAAAATATTTGTACTAAAGAATAGAAAGATATTTATACTCTTAATCAAAAAGCCTTAAGTTTCTTTTATGATGCTTTGGGAAGAGATGAATTCAATAGGATTTCCACTTTGACTACTGCTTATGAGATTTGGAAATCACTTGAACTAATTCATGAGGACACAAGTGAGGTAAACAAAATGCAAGAATTGAGTTGTTCACATGGGAATATGAATTGTTTCAGATGAAACCCAATAAAAAAATAAAGAATTTGCCACTCATTTCAATGAGTTGGTAAGTAAACTTTGTACTATTGGAAAAGTTTTCTCACAAGAAGATCAATACAAAAAATTGCTTGGATCTCTTGATCAAAAGATTTGACATGTCAACGTCACCGCAATCAATGAATCAAAAGAATTGAATATATTAAAGATGGATTCTTTGATCGGGTCGCTAATGACACATGAGATAAATATAAACCAAATGAATGGTTCGAACAGTGATTCTTCTACTCCTACTGCATTGGCTTCTTTTAAAAAAGAAAAAAAAAATCTTGAAAAGTTGGATTTTGATGAACTTGCACTTCTTTCAAGAAGGATAAATAGAATTTTAAAATCTAAATTTTCAAAAAGGGGTGATGAAAGTTATTCTAAAAAAAAGATTTGATCTCACTGAGATCCAGTGTTTCAAGTGTGTTTAAGCTTGGACATTTTAAAAGTGCCCAAACTTACTAAGAAAGAGCAAAAAATAAAGGGACAAATTCTACGATGAAGAAGGCAATTCACATTGCTTTCTTAAACATTGCCTGTTGGGGAAAAATAGAAGCCGTCATAAAACGTTCCCAGGTTGTTCCCTGGGAAGGGGACGCCGCCTTCTCCAGGGCCGTGTTCCGGGGAAGGGGCCCTCTCCCCCGGATTGTGTTCCTGGAAAGGGGACCTCCCTTGGCTCTCCCTTCCCCCAGGAATGGGGTCTTCCCCTCCCCGGATTGTTCTCCGGGAGAGGGGTCCTCCCTTCCCTGGAACACTCCCTTGCTCGGATGGTGCTCCGGGAAAGAGGCCCTCCCTTCCCCGGATGGTGTTCTGGGAAAGGAGACCTCCCTTCCCTGGATTGTGTTCTGAATGCGGGGCACAAGCGAGAGATTTGGGTCACCAGAGAACATAACAGGAAGTTTGCTAGGTGGATCAAAAATAGAGTCATGCAAGCTTCTGAGGGCGACGTAGATGAAGTTGTTACATGGTTGGCTAGAGGGCCTAGATTTACTGTAGGGACTTGACAGAGGTATGACATCAACGGTTATTCATTTTACACAAGAACTCAGGAAGAGAAGAGTACTATGCAATGTAGTGGAGTGACACTACTTGCTATTTCGGAGGATGCCAGGGCAGTAAGGGCACTCGACTCATATTACGGTGTTATTGAGGAAATATGGGAGCTCAATTATGTATTACTTAAGATTCCTCTGTTTCGATGCCAATGGGTTGAAATCCCTCGAGGTGTTAAAGTTGACAATTATGGGTTTACTCTCGTCGATCTCAGTAGAGTTGCACACCAAGATGATCCATTTATACTTGCCGAGCAAGCCACACAGGTGTTCTACATCGTTGACCCGGCCAACCCAAAGTTGCATGTTGTCCTTCACAGTAAGAGACGTATTGTTGGGGTCGAAGACGTTGTGGATGAAGAAGAGTATGATCAGTTCGACGAACTACCTCCATTTTTAGATGGAATTCTTCAATCTGTTCCTAACGAAGATATTGACGAAACAAGTTACCTGCGAGACGACCACGAAGAAGGATTATGGGTGGACAACCATTCTTGACTAATTTGTAATATGTAAGTGATGTATATTACTTGGATCTTTAATCGAAGAATTCTTCAAATTATTTTTCAAAAATTCTTTGGGAAAACATACGTGATGCATTGAGAATCATTTATGCAAATTTTCATTTCAATTGGAGTATATACTTGATTTGAGCAATAATTGATTCTTTTCACAAATCAATATGAAAACTGTAAATTTTCATTCCATGATTGGTCCTTACTGTTAATTTATTTCAAAATTATTGGAAGTCATTTGCATGGGGTTTCAGGTGTCTTTACAAGTGCAAAATGATGTACTGAGACCCATCTGTAATTGTTCTCAGGAAAACCCTTTAGGTCAATAACGCTGTATTCTACTATCGGTTTCAATTTCCAAACCGATATGAAATTAATCTCTACTATCGGTTTATTGTTCATAACCGATAGTATTTCATTTTGTGTTATGAGACTCTGTTCTACATTTTGGTTTGCTCTTGTACAGTGGATTAATTTACTATCGGTTAATAATCATAAAACCGATAGTGAAATACAATGCAAAATGATGTACTGAGATCATCTGTAACTGTTCTAAGAGAAATCCTTTAGGGTCAATAACATTGTATTTTACTATCGGTTTCAACTTTCAAACCGATATGAAATTAAACTCTACTATCGGTTTATTGTTCATAACTGATAGTGATTTATATTGTGTTATGGGCCCCTGTTCTTAATTTACTATCAGTTAGTAATAATAAAACCGATAGTGAACAATGTCAACACTCCAAACCCTAGCTTACATTGTATTTACTATCGGTTTGGTGGTTATGAACCGATAGTAAAGATTCGTATATTAGGTTTAACCTCGCACAATTTTCCCTCCAGTGTAACTGATCACATTCCAAATACTCGCGCGCGGAAAACCCTAGCCTCCCTGACGTTCGCATTTTCGCTCATCTGCACCACCATTGCCGATCGCAATTGGGTTCTCCACCGCCTCCGACCACTGCATCGCACCACCGCCTCCGGCCACTCCACGATCGACTGTAAGTGTTCTTGACCAAACCGCTCGCGTCAATTGCTTAAATTTATATGCAATAGTTCATACGTGGTTCAATCGATTAGAAATATCAAACTAGATGAAAATTCATGAACTACAAACTTGATAGCAATGAGAATTACAAACTTGATGATAATCACTAGCAATTTGTCGTACAGTGTAGTCCACTATCGGTTTCTTATTTAGAACCGATAGTAAATACCATTACCTGAATTAAGACTAACACAGTTAATTACTATCGGTTTCAGTTGTCAAACCGATAGGAAATAGAGTATGTCATATCGGTTTGTTATTGTCAACCGATAGTACATTGAAAAGTATGAATTTTGCAGAGTTCATATTTCATTTGTGAAAAGAATCAACTATTGCTCAAATCAAATACATTTGAAATGAAAATTTAAAGAAATGATTTTCATTGCATGAAATATATTTTTCTGATGAAATTTTCCAAATAGGGTTAATTTTACAATCAAGAGTTATCGAATGACCTTTATGTTAAGCAAGAAGGTATCAGTTCGACAATCCTTTGCAAATTGAGTTTACAAATCCACTTTAAATCTATTTTGAAGACCATGTTGATAGGAATTTATGATTTTTGGCCTTTTGAATGTAAATTTGACATTTTAACAAAAAGAGGTGGTTCATCATTGCCATTCTATTTTAGTTATGAACTTTGTCATGTACCTTTCTTCATATCAATTGATGGTCTGTTCATGGAATTTTAGGTAAAGCCATGTCGGCATCTTCCTCGGCTGATAGTAGTGATTTGGTGAGGGCGAACGTAGATGGCGCTACCTCGTCCCAGCGCAAGAGGAAGGCGCGAGGCGCGACGATGTTGGGCCGTTTGGCCAAACGCGCGGATCTTTCATGTGAGTTCAACCAGTTCGGGAGACCGATCGGGAAGAATGCCGGCCACTATGTTGCCTATGTTGGCTTGTTGGCGAAGGAAAGGGTGAAGATCACTGTCCAGAGCTGGAAGGACGTTAAGGCCGACGAGAGGGATAGGCTGTGGGCGGAAGTAAAGGTAAAATTAATCAAAATCACTGAACTCTTGAGTAATCACATTCCCTTGGTTTATCCCAGAGATTAGGTAAGTCCTGCTTATATGCACCATTTGAAATAGGCCAAGTGGAACATCCCCGACGATGGTCCCAAGATAGCTTGCTTGAAGGACATGAACAACACATGGAAAACCTTCAAGAGCGTCCTCGTTAGTACCTTCCTCGTTAAAGGCAAATATCCATGCGAGAAGTACCCCTTCATAACGGAAGAGGTATGGGAGCAATTCACCCAGCAGAAGGGGACTCCTGAGTTCAAGGTATGTATGGTTCCTTTGCTTGGTTACACCATTGTATGCAGTAACCAGCGGTGCATTAATTTTCTTGTTTCTGGTACGAAGGCCCTCAGCGAGAAGAACAAGGCAATTCAGAGGAGGAACAACCACCCACACCGGCTCGGCTCTCGCGGCTATGCGGGGAAGGAGGAGCAGTGGAAGAAGGCTGAAGATGAGGCGTCGAATTTCGTCGACTCCCCTGACCTACCACTCTCCGAGATCCACAATCCGCGATGCAAGCGCTGGTGGCTGGCTAGAGGGACCGTGTCGGCCACGGGGACTGTGGAGTTCCCAAACCCCAGGGACGTCGAGGTCGTGCAGCGACTCGTAAGTTGGCTAACTTCCTGGTTGGAATCATAGAGTGTGGTAGAAAAAACTATGATCACTAGTGTGCGCACAAGTTTGTATATATTTCTTCCTCACAATGGAGAGCTTTGAATGTAACAGATCTCTTGCTCGAAGGAGGCGACCGAGGGATTGTTCACTCCCCATAGGGAGAACGACATCCTTACCCGGGCTCTAGGGAACAAGGAGCATCCAGGGCGGACGCGAACCGTGGGGGGTGTGGTGCCATGGAAGGAAGGCTTCTCGGAGCCCAGGCAAAAGGCGAAGAAGGCTGGTAGCTGGAAGGAAAGGGAAGTGGAGCTATCTCAGAAGATACGGGCAGATGTGACTGCACAATTCGCGGACATATTCTCTCAAATGAATGAGAAGTATGAACGCCTCAGCCGAGTTGTGCAGCCCAAGGGTTTAGATCCAGTTGCCGAGGTCGACGCTGCCAGGCCGAGTAGTTGCGGCTCGAAGGTTCACGTGGATCCGGTGGACCTGATCGAGGTATTGCAACTCTTGAGCTATATATGCAGTTCGGTTGATGCTACTCCCGTTACATTAGAATTGTTTCGCTAACCTGTTATAATTGTTGCAAATTGCAAAAGACGGAGAGCTGTAGCCTATTGATCAACATAGGCGACAAACCTGTAGTGGTTGCAAACGGGGTCGTATACCAGTCTTGGGAGGATGTCCGGATCCACTGCGTACCTCTGGAGCCTGGATTCGCAAAGGTACAGGTGGACATGGCCCTCCTGGGTTACAGCTCTTTTCCGTTGCCCGTCCCAACGGACGAAATGCGGACAATTGGCGAGGCATTGGGCTCGTACATACAGTGGCCCAAGACGGGTGTTAGACTACATGAGGTAAACCCTAGCCATTCTAGCTTACAACTCAGTTAATATACTCAATTTGTAAAATCTAACTTATGCGTTTGTACTTAAAGTGGACGATGGGTACCAGCTCACTTCCTGAGGACACCACCCCCGCCACAACACATGACCGAGCTCCTTCGGCCCCCATGCCTCCTCCGACGGCCTCAAACCCTTTGCCATCAAATGAGGCCGGCGGCACCGCACCCCAACCTTCGAAGGTATACACTCGCTCCCCGCCCAAAGGCAAGGGCAAGGCCAAAGGCAAGGCCAAACAAAGGCAGCCGGGTACGTTCAAGAACGGGTCCCCACTCGTGTCGGAGTACCTTCTGCGCAATATGGATCAAATAACCAGAAGTCTCCATGAGTGGTACCTGACCCGGTCTAGGCGCCACATCAACTTCTTGGTTCACTTCAGGCCAGGTCATTTTCACCGTGAGGCCGGGAGCATATTGGTGGCCCACGAGGATTTGTTCGACCTCCTCAACTGGCGGGAGCTTGATATGTCCATCATACGGACTGGAATCCTGTGAGTTTGCTGTTGTCTGAAGTTATCACAGTTCATTTCATAAATCTAATCACTTTGTATGCACTACTTACTAATGTCTACTTTGCATCGAGGTGCATGTATAGGTTGGCGTCGATGAGGGCATGTGACAAGGTGCGTTTCCTCGACCCAGAGAAAATAAGCCTCACGATGCTAGAGCATGACCAAGCACATGCGGAGAAATACATATCAAGGGCACTACTAGCGCAGCAGGACCGAGAGTTCATCCTTGCGCCGTACCACCAAAGGTCAGTGCATTTCCTACTAATTTAACTCATTCTTGTATGTTACGCCTAACATATGTATGAAACGGTTCGCTTATATATGCAATGTAGGGGCCACTGGGTCCTCGCCGTCATTTGCCCATGGATGAATGAGGTCTATTACTTCGATTCGATGAGCCAGAAGGTGGCGCATGTTTTCACCCTCACATGGCACATAGACGTGTAAGTAACATAATTGTTTTAAATTTTTCTTTGACTAGCTAATTAATGATAACATATTAACAGGCAATGCTAAATTAAATACAGGGCTTTCAAAAATTATGCTAGTGCTGGAGGGAGGCATGACGCGTCGAAGGGCACAACAATTTCTTGGAAAGAATATGAGGTAATTAATACGGATGGAAGTACTCATGATGAGTCTTTTAATTTAAGCTTAATTAGTTCTTTCGAGTTAATGTGGGTTTATGTCTTTGCATATGCAATTTTCCCAGTGCCATCAGCAGCCACAATAGTGGGAATGTGGCTTCTATGTCATGAGATTCATGTATGACCTGATCAGGAGAAACTTTGCCCAATTCTCTAACGTAACCATTTTTTCTGACTCAAAGTCGAACTTTAATTGGATGTGACGTACGATCCTAACTTTATACACGCATATATGTAGAGCGCCATGTTGAAAGAGCAATATGAGTTGGGTCAATTGAAGGAGCTACGAACAATTTGGGCTCAATATGTCATGGAAGAAGTGGCTATCAACGATCGATTATAACTGACTTGTGTAATATATATTGAATGTGTTGATTCCTGTATTTGTGAATAAACTCAATATGTGAGTAGATTCATTGATGTATTTGTGAATAAACTTGATCAATATGTGAATAAATTCAATCTGTCCAATGCATGTGTATATTACTGTATTAGTGTATTTGTGAACAAATTCAATATATGAATATTGGTGTATTTGTAAATATTGGTGTATTTGTGAATGATCCAATGTATCTCTGTATTGCTGTATGTATATGTGAAAGATTTCAGTACTAACCGTGTCGAGTACATAACCGATAGGAAAAACTACACAGTACTATCGGTTATATACTACAACCGATAGAATAAATATTCCAGTATTATCGGTTCATATACAACAACCGATAGAATAAAGTTTCCAGTACTAACTGTGTCTACACAATACTATCGGTTTAGATCCCAGCCGATAGAAAAAACCTACACATTACTATCAGTTTAGATCCTAGCCGATAGAAAAAATCTAAATAATACTATTGGTTTATATCCGAGCCGATAGAAAAAACGTACACAATACTATCGGTTTAGATCCGAGCCGATAGAAGAAATAGTCGTTAGCGATTAGTGAACGTTGGGAATGTATATGTTTTACTAACGGTTTCAACCTATAGAAGTGTGCTACGTTTCTACTATCGTGCCGATCACTATCGGTAAGAGAACCGATAGTAGAGTGGATTTTTAATCGATAGTGAAAAGCATTTCTGTAGTAGTGGTTGCTCACACGGTTGAACTAATTTAAAGACAAGCCGGCAAAGAGAGCATTTTTTGGCACGGGCGTTTAAGTGGAGTTTTCTCCTATCGTCATCAGAGTGACTTGCCAGATCATCCGGAGGAGTAAACCCAAGCTTAACTGTGTCCCAAACATCAAGCCCCATGACCTCCAAAAACACCGACATGCGTACTTTCCAATAAGGATAGTTAGTCCCATCAAAAATAGGTGCACGTTTGGTATGACCAAGATGAAAACCCTCATTCGACGTCATCCTCTCTCTAGGCGGTGAAGCCTACTCAAAGAGAGATGACGCTCTGATACCACGTGTAGGATCGAGGATGCCGACTAGAGGGGGTGAATAGGAGGCTTTAAAACTTTTCAATTTAAACAACTTTTGCAAAGAAAGAGAACTAAAACAATTGAATAATATATTGCACAATTAAAAAGAAAGAGGAAGAGAAGACAAATACGAAGATTTATCCTGAGGTTTCGAAGACTCGTTCAGTCTCCCCTACTCCTCATTGAAGCACTCAAATGAATGAGTCTTGCTTCAATATCCACGAAGGATATTTCTCACTATTGGTTGCTCCATGTCCACTCCAGAAAGGCGAGCACCGATGCCTTTTACAATCACGGCGAGCCTCTCCGACAACCTCCGAAATGGAGAGGTCAAGGGCCACGCCACCAAACCGTCTAGGTGAGGGCATTCACCAAGAGTAATAGGTTGCAAGGTCTTTTCTAGACCTCCAACAAGCACTGAGAAACTCTAAGTATACAAATGAGGCGAATAAAACACTCGGTGGATCACTCAGCTCAAGACTTGATCAAAAGATCAAGATTTTAGCTCTAGAACAAATGCTCAAATGTGTATAAGAGAATGAGGCTGCTTGGTGTCAGAAACATCTGCTCAAAGCCTCTATTTATAGCACAAAGAAACAAACTAGTTGTTGTGCTCGAGTAGAAAAAAAACAGCATATGCTGACAGTCCAACACATGCTGACAGTCAGCATAGACCACAAGCAATTAAAAGCAAATCTCGGAGAAAACTCAGCTAGCCGTTGTGGTCAAAAATGGAAACAAAACAGTTGCTGACAGTCAGCATCTACCTCAACGGCTCAACAAAAATCACGGATAAAACTTAGCTAGCCGTTTGTGGTCGTATATGGAAGGAAATTACTCATGCTGACAGTTAGTAATGACCACAAAACGTCCAGTAAAATAAAAAATCAGAAAGCAAGCAACTTGTGGTTGAAACTCATGCTGACAGTCAGCATAAGTCAAAAAGTTTCAGCTCAAAAAGACATGCTCTCTGGAAAAATGGCATCAAAGAAGCTGACATTTCATCGTGCTGACTATCAGCATGGATAAAAATAGTCATAACTCTTGATCCAGAGGTCTGATTGAAGTGTTTTATATTTTGTTCGAAAGATAACTTAAAGGGCTATAATTTTGTCAACAGAAGCAAGACCCAGATCGGCCTAGATGAATCTATAAATATCAAATAAAGTTCCTATTGCTGAAATATCAGAAAAGAAACGATTCATTTTGAAACAGATTCGACCAAGATGTGAATGAATGAATGAATGTCCTAAGAGTTTCTCGGTTTATGTTGGAAATATAGAGAAAATTTGCAACCCCTCTTAATAGTACAGTTAAACTAAAAATAATTCCTATAAACCGATCAAACTCCAAACACCGAGACCAGTACAAAATAAAAACCCTTTTTAGGTCCTCTGCATCTTCAATCTTGCGACTTCCGTTTTAGCGACCTTGACTCCCAACCTTGAACTGCGACCACAGCCAACATTGTGACCTTGCGCTTGCGACTTTGGACTCGTGACCTGCAGATCTTCCTAAATCATTTGCAGACTTTATAGAAATCAGTCTGCATAGAAATAGCTCAAAGACAAAGTTAGTCAAAAACACTTAATGTCATCAAGAATCAAAATCAACCCAAAAAGGGACTAGATGCAACAGAGGGCACCTCCAACTCTGGGGGACTGAGGACCGTAGGTGGGCACCTCCTACTCCAGAAGACATGGGGACAGAGGAGGGCACCTCCAACTCTGGGGGAAGAAGGATCGGAGGTGGGCACCTCCGACTTCGGGGGACGAAGGACCGGAGGTGGGCACCTCCCACTCCGGAGGACACGGGGCCAGAGGAGGGCACCTCCAACTCCGGAGGACGGAGGACTGGAGGAGGGCACCTCCAACTCCGGGGGACGGAGGATCGAAGGTGGGCACCTCACACTCTGGGGGATGAAGGACAGGAGGTGGGTACCTCCGACTCTGGAGGACATGGGGCCGGAGATGGGCACCTCCTAGCCCTGTGGGCAGCGGCCCAGAGGAGGACACCTCCTTTTCCGGAGGACAGGGCTGGAGGTGGGCACCTCCTAGCCTGGAGGACGATGGACTGAAGGAGTGCACCTTCTACTCCGAAGGACGAAGGACCAAAGGAGGGCACCTCCGACTCCGGGGGAAGAAGGATCGGAGGTGGGCACCTCCTACTCCGGAGGACATGGGGCCAAAGGTGGGCACCTCCTACCCCGGAGGGCGGCGGCCCGGAGGAGGACACCTCCTTCTTCGGTGGACACGAGGCTAGAAGTGGGCACCTCCTAGCCCAGAGAACGGCGGTTCGGAGGAGCGCACCTTCTACTCCGGAGGTCGGAGGACCGGAGGAGGGCTCCTCCCACTCCGGGGGATGAAGGATCGAAAGTGGGCACCTCCTACTCCGGAGTGCAGGCTAGGGGGAGAGGATCTCCCCTCGGCCTAAGCTGGCGCATATGATCCGTGGCAAATATTTTTCCCCCAATAGCAGCCCCCCGCACACCGGAGGACATTTGATGTCGTCGGGGGTGTGACAAGCTAGCATTTGCTCGAGTAAATTCCCCTCCCCCGGAGAGCGTGGGAGTCGAAACGTTCTTCTCTGGGGGAAGAGAATGTTATTTAAACTGACCACACATCGTCTCGATTGTCGTGTGACTCCTCACATTCACGACTGGGATCTCTTGGACCGACACGTTGTGGCCATCGGAGACACCTCGTCCCTCTATATAAAGAGGGGCCCGCCCCTGGGGAGGGCAAGTCTTCTTCTCTCCCACTTCCATTTTTCCAACAAACTCCTTGAGAGTGACTTCTTCCCCGGTCTTAGAACTTCCCTGAGGAAAACGCACGAGATGGCTTCAAAGGCGCGCGGGAAAGCAACGGACATTCCTTCGAAGGACGTGACCTCCGATTACCTCGGGGTCACGGAGTTCACCGTGAGGGAGCGGGACACCCTCGTCTCCTGGAGGGTTTTTGCGGAAGGAGAGATCCGTGTCCCAGGGGCGGAGGAGGTTGTAACATCCTGAGTTTAGGGGTAAAAATTTCCTTTTCATAAAAGTCATGCATGCATGTATCTCTGTAATAGTAACAAGATCAGTCCAACCCTAATCTTCCCTAAGTCCCAAAAATCTCAAAATCTTCCCTATGAACCCAAATCAAGACCAGACTTTCCAGATTTGACCTACCATTTATTCTAAATATAAAAGCTTTCAGAAGCCAGATTCAATTCCATCTCTAACTCTCAGATCTTGCAATCCTTTTCTGTTTTCGAAAATAGGAATTTAATTAATATCCTAATTACCCTAAATACTCTGAACTCAGATTTGTGATTTAGCCAAATCTTGACCTAATCCAGACTAGATTATTCTTGGATTATGATCATGGGTATGCCAATACTTTAATCCATAAAGTTGGCAGCCAGATTCCATCCTCCAAGCCTTTTTCACAGATTAGTCCAAATTGTATCGCGAATCAGTCCTTTTTCTGATATATGGAAACCCAAAAGGCTAAAATCCTCAGATCAACTCCAAATTCAAAATTTCTTCGGCAAACCCCTTCCAAATGCTATTTGATACAGTTTTTCCTTCTATCCAGACTTCAAAATCTCACCCTAAATGGCAGAATTCGAAATCGACAAAACTCAGATTTAATTTACCCTAAATACCCTATTTTCGGTTTATATCAAAAACCATCAAATCGTACCAGATTTTACCAATTTCTTGCTGGATGAGTATAAAGAATAAGTTTATACTCATCTGTGAAATCAGATTGTAGATTACCCCTCTCTAAACCAGAAATTACAAATCAGTCCAGAATTCAATCAAAGATTCTTGCAACCAGGTCCCTGGTTCGACCGGAGCTGTAGATCACGACCAGAGCACCAGCCCCTTCGACCTCGACCACAGCCAGCAGTGCACAGTGATCGACCACTTTGATCAGCGCCGTTGCGACCGCCACCAGGAGTGCCGTGTCGCCATGCCTTTTGCCGCCGATCAGCGCCGCGCTCGCCCATGCTTATTCACGATCGTGCTTGCATGCGCACATGTGTTTGCACCTTAGCTATCGCCGTGGCAATTCTTGTCCAGCACATCAGCAGCTCGCGCGCCAAAGAGAAGCTAAACCTGCTCGCCGTTGCTTCAACCCGAAGGTTTCATCGGCACAAGCACCTTAGCCTCCAAGCAGTGAGCTTCATCTTGTATTGCCTTTAAATAGCAACCCAGAGAAACTTCTTCATCTCCAGCACTGCCCTCCAGAAATTCTAGCAAATTAAACAAATTTAATTTCCTTTGACCTTGTCTTCTTCTCCGGCGAGCGGCCGAGGAGGTCGACGACGCCAGCACACCCCAGTGAACAACCTTCAAATTGAAGCCACCAGTGAGTTCCCCTCATCAAACTCTCTGTGCTGTACCATTTAATTGAACTCCCGTGCCCCTCATCGCCGGTGATCGCTGGAATTGCTAAAACTCCTGTTCCAGCTTTACAACTCAATTCAATCCAAATTAGCCCTCGATTCAATAGAACAAATTGATTAGTGAGCTATCCTTAGCAAGCCTATGCATCAAGATTTCAAAATCGAACTCGAATCAAAGCTGTTCCCAAATTGGAACTTCACCAGCCGCCGGCTCTCGTCGCCAGGCTACTCCGGTGATGCTCCGGCCAAATTGATCATGCCAATAGCTTCCATATGCTTCCCTCTTACTCCTCGAGCAAGGAATTGAGTTCAAACCATATATAGCAAAAACCCCCAAATCCAGTGTCATCTTCTCCGGCGCCGGCCACCGAAAATTTGTTCCCGGCCGATTCATGTCCAGCCACCTTGTCCCTTAGATGCATCTCAATCTCCTGAACAACTTTGTCTACTAGCTCGCCATCTAATTCGGTCTAAATCAAAAGTTATGGCTATGTCCTTATCTCTATCCAGTGCCATGACATGTAATTCCAGCCACCGTGTTCTTCACCGATTTTCATCACCGCCCGGCCATCTTCAGCAGTGGAACCTGTTGCATCATTTGTTCCTGTTATCAAGGCCTATCTCCTAGACAAACTGGTGCATCAATTGGAGCCCCAGATCAAAAGATATGGCAAACCCTAGTTTCTGGCCATGTCAGCCCAATGCCAATCTATGCCAGCCTGTGGCATGATCCCTTTTCATTTCCCTCCAGACATGAATTTTGAAAATGACTTTGTCCCTTAGACTCCTGATGTTGTGATATACATTTTCTTCTTCCATCACAACTTGAGTTGAGCTCTCTATCAACCATTGACCCTATGTCGATGCCTTGAACCGAATGTCAACCTAAAGACGTTCGTCGTTTTTGGGCAAACCAGCCGCGGACTTAATGTCATTTCCATACCCTGGAACCCTAAAAGTCCCTAGCACCCATCTTCAGCCCTAATCTTGTGAGTTTAGCACTAACCAACTTTTGAACCCAATTGTTCCAGTATAACCAAGATATTTCATCTTTGCATTATCACATGTAGTATAGTAATATATTGAAAAGGGTGTGATTCTTGGTTGCTTTCTTGATCTTTGCTCAGAGCCAAAGCCAGAGTTCGAGGACTTCACTGCCGACCCGACATTAGCTGTTGTTTCTTACGACGCGGAAGGCAAGTCATAGTCTTGATCATCTTGAACCTATATTTTATGAGTTGCTATGATATGACCTTGAATATAAATAATACTGCATGTGAGAATGGTTAAATTATGAATTGGCAGTACTAGACTGGATGCCTGTGAAATGTGAAATGATCAAATAGTGAGCCATGAACTAGTATATATGTATTTATATATATTCATGAACTAAAACCCCTAGCCGTGACCAGAATTTTGGTATGGAATGGCGGTAGCATTGGAGGTGCTTGACTGCACTGGATGTGCAGGCACTGAAGGTGCATGGTTGTGGATGGTCTGGTCACTGACATATAAGGACTAGAAACTTGTGTTATGCGTCTAGTGGCATGAAACACGTGCTAACCGCAAGCCTGGTATGGGACAGGCCTGAACAAGTACTTATGCGGATCGTACATGAAACCCCTGCATGAGATGTGAAGTGATGCACGAATTACACGGAGTGCGGCTCCTACACATATCACTGAATGTGATCATGCACGCTGACCCAGTAATGGGAAGATGCAATAGAGGTGGTAGGGAGTACCTGCCACAACTGTGGTTCGCGAGAGATCCACAGGGTCAGGGGTGAATTGTGAGTAAAACATAACAAAAGTTCTTGTTATCTCCACCTTGCCACTCACAGTATGCAATGAGTCAGGGGTCCAATCATTTTGATAGGAAGGGCATGAAAGTGGAATATCTTGCCGGTAAATTGGTACCTCTCTGCAGAGTTAAAAACGTATTCGAATACTCCGAGCTCCCGGATTTATAGGAGTCTGCTGTGGTGGATTAAATCCACGGGGTGTGGCACAAGTATGTTTTCTAAATAAAATTTGATAAGTCAAGATTACCCAAATGACATGTGTTGTCATGATAAGAGGTACTGCCGTGGGCTTTCGTGTATCGACGTGTCGCGGTAGTGCTATAATTTAGTGAACATGAATAGCGATGCTATATTATGAAAAGTGCTGCCATGATATGAGATATGAAAGAAAAGACTATTTTACAAACATCCAAAATTCTTGACTAGCATAGGTTCATATCAACACTACTATAGGTATCTACTCTTACCTATGACTTGCTGAGTACGTAAATACTCACCCTTGCAACTTACAACCCAGTAGATGGAGCGTTTCATGATCAAGAAGAAGGCGTGGAGAACTTCTTGGACCCAGATGAAGGAGAGCCACTTCCGCCAGAACCCTGATGTGTGTTGTGCTATTCTGCCGTCAACTTCTTACTATGGAGGGGACACCCATCATCCGCTGTGTAGAAGTTTTTATTTTGCTAAACCTTGTATGCCGCGAAGGCATTGTAATTTCTTTATGTAATATTAAGGCCAGCAGGCCACACTACTTAATATTTTGTAAGTTTTACTGCTGCAATGTGAATATACTCCTGTGCTTGACTTATCCTGGGAAGTCAATGGTATGCTTATATGGGACCAGCTGCAGAGGGCTGGGTCTCCACGGGAGTAGTCATAGTCCCAGTTTCGGGGAGCGACAGAGGTCACCCCGAGCCCCCGGGATGGGGAGGTGGTGGCCTTCGCGGCCTTCGTGGAGGCGGACCTATGACTCCCAATCCACCCTGTGCTCTGGGACTTCCTCCGCGAGCACGGGATAGCATTGCACCATTTGACCCCCAATGTCCTCGTCTGGATGGGGCTATTCTTGTGGCTATGTGAGACCGCCGCCGGGGTGGAGGGGACCCTCCGCCTCTTCCACTACTACTACCGGGTGATGGCGAAGAGCTCCCTGGTGGTGAAGCATGGGCTGAAGTCGACCTATGGCTCGGCCATATTGAAGCACATCCCTTCCAGGGTGGAGTACCTGGTCACGGCCTCTCAAGATCACTAGGAGGGATGGACCCGGAGGTGGTTCTACCTCCAGGCACGAGACCTGGAGGTGACCTACTCCTCGCGGCCTGCGACCCTCGGCCGTCCCTCCGGCCCTCCGACCTTGACGGTGGACGAGATGACCTCCGTCGCCTAGATGGTGGAGGCCCGCTACCGGAGGAGCATGCGGGACCTAGCGGAGGAGTTGCTTCTCCTCCGGCTCAGCCCTTCAGCCGAAGTCGGAGCGGGCTGGGGCTTGGCCCGGAGTACAGGCCTCTGAGATTCTCGGTGTCACGACGTAAGCTCCTCATTCTCTGGGAATTGGGAGGGTGCTTCAGTGGAATTTTTTTTGCTAATCATACCTTTGTGTCTTACAATCAGGTCCTACGAGTCGAATCGGGAGAAGGCGGAGCACCTCCTTGGGAGATACTATGAGGACGAGCACACCTGGTACCTTGCCGTTATCGAGGAGGGTCCTCCTCGGAACTTGGTAGCCGAGGCCTTCAAGATGACCCTCCCGGCCCGGGTGTCACTCCCAACCCCGGGTTCCCACAGGCGAAGGGGGATGGGGGCACCCTCGGCGGCAAAGCGTGCTAAGACTGCGCAAGCTCTGGGCAGGAGCTCCGATCAGGTCCATGCCCAATCCCCGGTGCCGACGCGAAGGCCGGTGGAAACGCCTCGGGCCCCGGAGAGGGCGGGGCCCACTCCGGCCCGGGGGCATGCGGGGGCACCTCGATGCTCGATAGGGGCGAGGCCTTCCCCTGCACAAGCGACTCCTGTGCGGGTGACTCAAGGGCCAGAGAGGGAGAGGACTTCTCCGGCTCAGGCGACTCCTGTGGCGACACCTCGAGCGCTAGAGGAGGTGACGCCCCGGCCGGGGTGACTCCCCTGGAGGGACCACAGCCCCGGAGATGGGGCATGAGAAGAGTCCTACGGACACAGCCACGCTAGTTGCCGAGCTCGATGTTTTGGGGGTATCGGGCGTGTATGACCACATGGTGATCGAGGAGGACGAGCCCGCCTCCGAGGACCGCGGCTCCACCCCTTCTCCGGAGCAGGCGCTCAGGGAGAATCCACCGGGAGTATACTTCCGGGGTGATAGTGCTCTCCCACATCTGGATGAAATCTTCGCTCCCGACGTCGCTCCTTCTCCGGCATCACCTTCGGGGGGAGCGAGCTCCCACGCCCCGACCGGGGGTAGTGCCTCGGCGACACCGCGCCCAGGCAGGGGGACTCCTCGAACCCCTCGTTACCTACCTCCGGTGGGGGATGGTGGCTTAATTACTCCGCTCCTTGGGGAGACCTTTAGAGGCTCCGGGGGTGGCGATGATCCCGCAAGCGGGGCTGGCGATGGGGGAGGCTTACCGATGGGTGGTGACCCCCGTTCCCCAGCGAGGGGGGCCTCCCTCTTCTCCTCGGTGGAGACACGCAAACTTTCCGTCAGCCTTGTTACCCCCAAGGTCCGAGCTCACGTCCGGGAGGGGGGTATCCACGAACGCTACGGGGAGGTCATCCCCCTAGCCTTGCAAGTGAGGATTTTATTCCCGCTGTTCTCACCTTCTTTCTTTTTGTTGTCGCTAAGCACCACGCGATTGTCGACAACCGCCATAGCACACGCCGTCCGAACTCGCCTTGCCCGAGACAAAGAGGACATGAACTCGGCTATAGTTTTCCTCGAGGTTGAGCGCGACGCTGCCATCCAGGAGCGGGATGCTGCTGCCCGGGAGTTGGAGCGCGTTCGTGCGGAGTAGTTGGCTCCCGCAGAGTTTGCACGGGACGCCGCCGTCCGGGAGTTGGTGAGCGTCTGGGAGCAGTTGACCGCTTCTGAACATGCCAACTCCCGAGCGCTCCGGGAGGACGAGTTGGCGGGGGCCCACGCTCTCGTCTCAGTTGGGAATCGACTTTGGGCTACTCTGATCGGGCTCCGGGTTGAGTTCAGTCTGGAGGAGAATCCTCGCAACCCGCTGGCATCCTTGGCGAAGGCCTACCGCTTCCTCACCCGGCACATTGCGGCGATCCAGGAGGCCGTGGATGTCCAAGCCCAGCCCTTGGCGACCACTGCCATCGCGATCACGGCCTCCCTAGTTGACTACCAAGTGGTCGGGGCACAGGTGATCAGGAGTCTCGTCCCACGGTATTTTCGTGACTTCTACGAGCACCGCCGAGGGTCGCTTGAGGAGCTTGCAAGGGCTTTTTACGATCGGATGATTGGACCCCCCAAGGGTGAGGCACCCTCAAAGGGCGAAGAGGGGACTCCAGACGACGCCTCCTCTGGGGGGGACGACGCTAGGCAAGTATGATCCTTTTGTCCCCCCTGGATAGTTTAGGGGATCTTTTTGCTCATAGGACATTTTTGCTCCCGGTAGTTCCGTAGGGGGGACCCCGGATAATTGTAAATCATTGAATCTTGATGAAATGAAATCTTATTTTTGTTGTCCTTCACTATGAACAGGTGGCCGGGACGGGGGTCCTGGGAGAGAGCATGAGGGACCTTCCTATCTCCAAGACTCCTGTTTCCGAAGGCCCCTGAGGGGGCAAGCCCTACTTAGGTGGTTTCCTGATTGGCACTTAGCAAATTTTGAGAATCATCATGCAGAGTTTCCCAAGCCTCCCTCGGGAGTTTGGGAAGTTTTTCGGTGCGAATCCAACCGCCTGCCGGGTATGAGTATTGGCCGGAGGACGCGTTGAACGCGGCGAGTCAGAGGATCCGGAGTTTATATAGGGACTTCTGGCGGAGGCTTGAGGAGGAACTTGGAGGGCACTAGTTCCCTCCTCCCCACCTTAGCCAGAGGGGGTTCTCCAAATATCATCCGAGAGAGGTTAACTTTCCCGGTCATGTATGCCTTTTGCCTACCAGGAGAGGCTGTCTCCTGGCTTGTTTTTGTTAATAAAGTAGGCGCTTGGTACCTTGTCTAATTTTAATCAACACATTCTTCTAAGAAACAAATCACTGGGAGTCGGAGGCCTACGTCTGGGAGGCACAAATCTCTGCGAGCCAGAGCAGGGGGTTCCTACTTTGGGGGAGGTGGCTCCTACTCTAGAGGATGGAAGTCCAGAGGAGGTGGCCCCTACTCCAGAGGAGGTGGCTCCTATTCTGGAGGACAGAGGTCCGGAGAAGGTGGCTCCTACCCCGGAAGACGGAGGTTCGGAGGAGCAAGGCTCGTCCTCCGGAGGGTGGAGGTCCTAGAGAGCAAGGCTCCACCTCCGAAGGACGGAGGTTTGGGGGAGATGGCTCCTACTCCCGAGGAGATGACTCTACTCCGAAGGAGATGGCTGCTCTTTGACGAAAGCGCGGAGCCTCTAGACCGGAGGAACTCTCTCCCGGAAAAGGATCATTCGAGAGAGGGAAAGGACCGTGTCCGGGTGATGCAGATCCCCCGGTCCGAAGAGGCCCTCTCCCGGGAAGCAACCATCTGGGAGAGGAAAAAACGACTGTATCGGGTCAAAATCCCATGCTGCTTCTAGTTGGGTATTTCTCGGTCGCGGCTAAGAAATTCTGGACTCACTCGGATTTAGCCAAGACTTGGTCGAGAAAATCCCAAAATCTCAGATCTCCCGGAACCCGCGGGGTATTTTACTTGTGTAGGGGCCCAATTTGTCCCCTCCCCCCGCAGCAGGGGGTGGCTTGGCCTAGGCGACCCACGCTGGTGTTATAAGAAAAATTCAGGTTGCTCCCTTTGGCGGAGAAGGCACCCACGGGGGGTTAAAGATAGGCCGGGGAAGATCTCATGTGGGCGAGCAAGGGGATTCGATTAGAACCCTCCCGGCCAAAGGTGACCTAAACCTCTTCCAGAGGAGGAAGAGCGCAAGAATGAGCTCCATCCCCCCAGGGCTTTGATCAGGTTGATGTCCCCGATCACGGCAGTGGCGCACTCGTAGAGGGAGCGAGCCATATCCTGATCACCCCGAGCGGAGATCACCCCGCTCGGCCGGAGGATCTTCATGCATAAGTAGCTTTGGTGGACCGCAGCTCCTAGGCGGTTGATCGTGGTTCTCCCCATTATGGCATTGTAGGTGGGGAGATCCACCACATCAAACTAGACCATTTCTGTCCGGTAATTATCCGGGGCGCCGAACATCATTCGGAGGTCGACCTTCCCCAAGGGATATATAGTTTTTCCCAGGACAAAGCCTTGTAAAGGCCCTGCCGTGGGTTGCAGGAGCTTTTCGTTCACCTGTATTTCCTTGAACGCCTTTAGATAAAGGATGTCCGCGGCACTCCCGCCATCGACCAGGATTCAAGCAAGATGGCAGTTGAATACAGTGGCGGAGACGATTAGCTCATCATCATGGGGGAAGCCCACCCTGCGCGCGTCCTCCGCAGTGAACGTGAGTGGGATGTCTGACCATTTCGGTGGCCGAGATGTGCTAACGACCCCTATGGCCTTCACTTCTCGTGCATATTCCTTGTTCTGGTGTTTGGAGTCTCACCCGGAGGGGGATCCTCCTAGGATGACATTAACGTGTCTCTGGGAGGTTTGGAAAGGGTGCTCGAGCCCCTTTCCTGGCCTTGCCTCTGATGTCCTCCTGGTGGAGTAGGGAGTGCTACCAAGGCCAGTGACAGAGGGGGTAAGGAGGTAGGGCCTCCTTCCCCCGGCCCGTGCTGCTCGAGAAATGCTGCGAAGTGTTGAAGAAGTGCGTGGCATTCTCGGGTTGCATGGGAGTTGGACTTATGGAAAGCGCACCATAAGGTGGCTCCAGCCTCCTTGCCCCCTGGCTTGGGAGCCTCTCGCATGAGGGTGGACTCGCCTCCTCCGCCGCTTTTGGGGTCTAAGAAGGATCATTGCCCCCGGTTAGGATCCCGGGAGTCGCCTCCACCCTCAAGGACGAAAGCATCTCGAGGCCTTGGCTCGCCACGGGGTGGTCCCCTGGTTCTTCTTCCAGAGGTCGTCCTCCTTGGCTCTTGCGTACTTCGGAAGCACGTTAAAGAGCTCATCCGTGGAGGATGGACAACTACGAGAGAGCCTCCAGTGGAGCTCTCCTGGTAGAACCTCGCTTTTGCATGCCTCAATCACCATCGAGTAGGGGACGTGGGCTACCTTGCTCTTGATTTGGGCGAAGCGTTTGAAAAAACTTCGTATCATCTCCCCCGACTCGCTGATGAATGGTGTACAACTGCAACGAATCCAGGGGACAGATGTAATTCCCCTGGAAATTTGCACAAAACTCGTGCTTGAGTTGTGCAAAGGATTTGATAGGGCCTGCCTTGAGGTTGTAAAATCACGATCGGGCTATCCCGGAGAGGTAGAGGGGGAAGACGTTGCACTGAACGTTCTCGTCCCCTCCGACTGCCGAAATGGCTTTGGAGTAAACCTACACAAATTCGTAGGGGTCAGCCTCCCCGTTGTAATGTTCAATGTGCGGCGGCCGATATGGCTTCGGCCACCAGACGCACCGGAGGCAGCGGTAAACGGGTTGGTTGGCCCCCTCCACCTCCTTTGGAGAGTCCATGTCGCTATCCCCCTTCACGGGGAGGCGCATTCATTGTCCAAGTCAGGAAAGGGTCCTAATAGACCCCCCTACCTTTCGGTAGAGTCTCCCTTCCTCGAGGTTGGTGGAGCTAACCTCTTGCACCTCGGGGAGGTCCCCAAAGGTGACGGTGGCCTCTTGCATGGGCCTTTTGCCCTTATTTGCCAGGGCGTGAGAGCGACGCCCGTGCGCCGGGAGTGGTTCCAGGCGACGGCAGGTTGGGGCTCCCTCAGACCTTACCGTGTGCATGCGCTCTACCTCCTCTCGGGTGAATCGTGTTTGATCCACCAGGGGAGCTCGGGGAGGGGGCCCTAGGGACGGGAGCTGATGCGCGCTGACGATGGGCGCGGGAGAGGAGTTGCGTGCTGGGGAGGTTCCGGTGACGGAGACGACCCTCGGCGTGGGAAAGGTTCCCAGTGGGGGGACAACCTGCATCGCGGGGACCACGTCGGCAACATCTCCTAGGACGAGTGATGTTCCGGGGGGGAGTGCCTTCCAGGGTAAGAGACACCCCGGAGATGGGGTCGACACCTGGAATCGGGTGTCCTTCGGATACGGGGGCATCTCCCGGGAGAGGGACTCCGGAGGTGGGAGCATGTCCCGGGAGTGCATGACCTCTGGAGAAGGGTGCACCTCCCGCAGGAGGAAGTCCCCCGGAGGTGGGAGCACCGCCCGGGAGTGCATGACCTCTGGAGAAGGGCACACCTCCCGGAGGAGGAAGTCCCACGGAGGTGGGAGCACCACCCGGGAGTGCATGACCTCCGGAGAAGGGTGCACCTCCCGGAGGAGGTCCCCCGGAGGTGGGAACATCACCTAGGAGTGGATGACTTCCAGAGAAGGGAGCACCTCCCGGGAAGGGGTAGCCCCCGGAGGGGGAAAGTCCCCGGCGCAAAGAAGGCTCTTGGATGCCCCATCATGAACGGAGGTGGCACTCCCATGAATATGAATGGAGGCCTCGCTATGGCACGCAACAACTCCTCAAGAGTGCGTTGTGTGCGAAGTTGGCCCTCCACGAGCGCCCCGAGTAACGGATGATCTGGGAGGATCTTCAAGTCCTGATCACATACAGTTCCGCGATCATGATCTAGGAGGATCTTCAAGTCCTAATCGCATACGGTTCCGCGATCATAACCGTGTTCGAAAAGGTTTCGCGACCATGGTTTGGTTCGCGACCATGAAAAGGAATTCGTTCCCTGCTCGGAATTGTAATCCGATCCAAATATATATAACTAAGCTTGTCCATTTAGGATTAGTTAGTTAGTTAGTTATATGAGTCTAATACGTTTAGGTTACTGAGTCTGATACGTATTCATACGATTGGACTATAAATACCTTGCAATAGGTCTAGTTTAGATCATCGAGTCTAGATTGAAGTCTTAGACACATAGTTCCCTCAACGTAGGCGAGTGCGACCTAACATTCGACGTGTAAAGCCCTCTTTGAAATAAAGAGTTGTGCAATTACTTTGAGCTGTGTTTTTGATCATCTTTTGGGTTTTGGTAATTCCGAGTAAGATCTCGTAATTCTGCATATTAGAATCTGGGCGAGTCTAGTGCGAAAACCAAGGCTAGGTCTCAAACGGATCAAGTTGGTATCAGAGCAACTTTTCTATCCTGTGGATTGTGAAGACTCGCCAGGGTTGCAAAACCTCTGGCAAAACTATAGGAGATCAATCGACGGTTCCTATAGCCGCATCTTCGACAATGTCTGACAATACCTCCGTTCAAGCTAACCTAGCCGAACAAGTGGCTAAGCTCTCCACCGACATGGAAACTGTGCTTGCTTAGATTAAGAAGCAGGCCATGATTGTACCTCATGAAGTAGGGAAGGTTATGGGTGTGAAGACTGGTGAAGACTTGCACAGGGTAGACGAAGATGAAGACGAAGGTGACCACAAGACCGGCGACCTAGCCAACACGTCCTTAGCTGCCGGATCTTTCAAGGTCAACGCTAAAATTGATATACCCATATATGATGGGGTGATCGATGCCGAGAAACTGGATTCTTGGATCGACCAACTTGAGACCTACTTTGACCTAAAAAGGTTTAGTAGCACTCAAAAGGTGAAGTTCGCATCTTTGAAGATGAAGGACCACGCCAAGACTTGGTGGAAGGCCCTTGTCGCGTGGTGAAGCTGACGACCTTGCATGGGGTCAATTCAAACAACTTCTGTGACAAGAATTCTATCCGATGGGTTACCTTGAGGAGAGATGGGAACGTTGGCACAGATTGTACCAACGGCGCGACCATACCGTCCAAGACTATACAACGGAGTTTCGGCGACAAGCAATGGTCATCGGCATTTCACTGTCCGATCTCAAGTATTTCAGAAATACACATCTGTACTTCAGAAATCAATAAGTACTGAGCTAAGTCTGTTTGGCGTCCAAGACATCGTGATCACAAGCACAACTGCTATGGCGATCGAGAAGAAGAACAAATCCTGCAGTGACAAAAGCACGAAGGAAAGTGTGACCTCGACAAAGAAAAAGCCAAGTCCGAAGAAGAACGCTTCAAAATTGGGCACGGGTGCCTTTTGTGAACATTGTCACGTCACGGAACATACCAAGGACAAATGCTACAAGCTTCATCCTGAACTTCGACTAAAGAAAAACGGACCAGGGAAAAGAACAACCACGGCTACTGCGACTTCACCCGACGAAGAAATTGTCCGAGTGAATTCGGTTGCTGAGGCGGATACGACCTTGTCTCTTATGGCAATGCCGAAGGAGAAGGGTTCAAATCTACCGAACGACCATCACCCAATGGAGGAATTGTTCACCATCAACATCCAGGTGAAGCACGAAGTGGTCGCAGTGATATTCGATCCCGGAAGTCAGAAGAATCTGGTCTCGGCTGGACTGATTCGGCGACTTGGTTTCAAGACAACCACACACCCGCGATCATATCCGCTGGGTTGGTTTACATCCGACGTGAACCAACAGATTACGAGTCAGTGTGTGTTGAAGTTTGCGATCTCTGCACGATATATCGATGAGGTGCAATGTGATGTTGTCCCTATTGATATTTGTCAGGTGATCTTTGGGAGTCCGTATCTATATGATCGAGACACTCACTTCCAGCAGCGAGCGCAAAAGTATGACCTCACCAAAGACGGAGTTAAGTTCGTGATCAGTAGAGACATCCACATCAACACTTCAAACTTGATTACAACAAATCAAGCCAAACGAATTGTTAATGCATGTCACAAGTATGTGCTTGTCATGATTCAACCCATTGGTCAAGGTGAGGGTACTCGACCAGCATTGTCATTGGTGTGCCGAGAGGATTCTGGCCGTTTGTCGAGACTGCTGGAGGAATACAGTGATCTATTCGAGACTACCCAGGGTCGTCCGCCGAAATGTCCAGTCGAGTACGAAATTCAGCTTGTGTCCGATGCGACACTACCCAATTTGAGTATGTATCGCAACTCAGTACTGGAGAATGAAGAGATCAAGAGACAACTTAGTGAGTTGCTAAATGGTGGTGTCATTCAACCGAGTAGTTCACCTTGCGGATCTCCTGTGGTGTTAGTGCCAAAGAAAGATGGGACTTGGCATATGTGCATCGACAACTGTCGATGATTCGGACTCGGGGTCCTTAGCCAAACTTATGCAAAATTTGTAGGTTGTGAGACCTTTCAGGGTGTCCCTCCGGGAAGGTATGATGAATTATGGAGAACTAGAGCACAGAGAGGTTTATACAGGTTCGGGCCCTCGATGGTGGGAGTAATAGCCCTATGTCCTGTTGGGATTTCACTATGTATAGTAAAAGGATTTACAGAGTTGTGGAAAAGATCTTCACAGGCGAAGATTTTCCCTATATGTTTGTACAAGGCAAAGCCTGAAGGGCTATGTGAAAACTATCTAATTCAGACTACAGTCTTTGGGTTGCTTTTCTCTAATCTGGTTCAGCTGTCCCCCCCCTGTTTGATGCATCGCGCTACCCCTTTATACTGGTCGAAAGGGCGCCAAGTTATAATGGCATCAAACAGTTGCTTGGATGCGGTTTCGTCAACCGCTCTTAACTCCCACGTAGGTTTAACACGTGTTATTCATGGATAACCGCACGTATTAACTTCCTGACGGTTGTTCTCCCATGTGGAAGAATCTTCGCGGTAGTCGGGATATCCCTGCTATGAGGGCAGATTAATCCCACGCTCCCTAGTCGAAAGTGCTCTAACTGTGCGATGTTGGCTGACCGTGCAACATCTATAGTCTTCTGTTTGTGTATAGCATACGAACTCCTGACCGCTTACTAGCTGCGGTCTGATCGCGTAAAGCCTGCGACCTCGGGCTTGTGCTCCTCAGAATTACTTGAGTTCGCACCATCAGGCACTTGTCTGGTTCGAATCTATCCTGAACCAATCGTACATTTATTTGAACTGACTCGGGTATCAATCCTCGTCAGCTAGCCCCCAAATTTGAAGAGAACGAAGGGACATGTTTACTTCAAATTTCAAGACTTACATCGGTATTTAACCCGACGCTTCAAATCTTCCACTTAGTGGAGCACTAAGTGTGGCAGTTCGTTCCCCGAGACAAGCTCTGAGTAATATGTGACGGGTAATGATGGCGCCGTTGAAACGTTTTTTAACTCGAGGTAAAATTGTAAATGCTTTAAAAACTCGAGGCGTTCGAAAAACGAACCGTCACTCTGGCGGCTATAAATACCGAAGCCTTCAGATTTCAAAGCTTCACAACTCCTTTTCTTGGCTAAGTCTCCTTCAAAGCCATCTTCACTTTTCTTCTCATACACCTCCCGATGGCAGACCACAATATCATCGAGATTGAGAGTGATGAGAATTAAGTTTTCGAGCAAGAATTACAGATGCCCAAAGATCCATCTCCTTCAAGGAAGAAACCAAAGGTTGACGAGGGATCCTCCAGCAGAACAAAGGTGAAAGACGCATCATCGTTCTTTCTTCCTTCAGTTCCTCTAGTTCTTCCTATTTATGCACCTCGGCAAGTCGAACTTTCATCTCCACCTTTGGAGGGACGTTCTTCTCAGCTTTCTCCATTTCATCCCAATACTCCCCGTTTTTGTTCGGGTGATCAATTTTCTGGTCGGCGAGCTACACCTCCACGACCAGATGATCCTCAACTTGTGTTGGGGAAGCAATCTTATGGTGGGAAGGTCACACTTCCACCATATGATGATCCTCGAATTTTATCGGGTGATCTACTTTCTGGGATGCCTATATCAACCTGTCACATGCAGGGACAGGTAATAATCCCCATCTCCTTTTGCTTGTTGTTATAGTTAGTGTGACTAACATTTGCAAATGTAGGAGGTTGGAGGCCCCAGTAATCAGCCCGCTGAGATCCTGCCTCCCCCCTCGGACAGACTCTCCAAGGGGAAAAAGAGGCTCTGGAGAAGAAGACCGAAGAGATGTCTTCGGCAATTCTACATCTGGCAGAATGTTTTGAAAGATCCCGTGAAGAGGCGCGCCAATTCCGTCTGGAGAGGGATCACGCTTAGCAACAGCGAGAACTCTCCGACTTGATTAGGAATAATAGTGCGTCTCTCGTTCGGGATGACGTAGATAGGCTTAGATTAGTTGCTAGTTCCCTGGGGGTCACCAATGTAGACCCTACGGACGACAACATGTCCCTAGGAGAACTTTGCAAACTGCTTTCGGATCAGGTCGACGCTCTGGTCGCCGGTATCCCTTTTGTATGTAAAGAATGTGAGAAATAAAAATTTCTTTTTTTCATATCATATGAATATTCTTTACAACTTCTGTGTGAAAATATGGCCATAAGCAATGTCTTTACGACCACTCATAAACAGGTAAACTTCAGTTCTGCGACCAGAATCGCATTTTTAATGTTGTACCGTGATCAGTACTGATACTGCTATCAGAATTAAAACCGCGGTTAAAACCGAAGTTCGATTCGGAAGATTACCGCGATCAGAACCGAAATTCGATCAAACTATCACTTCGACTAGAATCGGAACTTAGTCAAAGGCATAGTCCTGATTACGCAGTAACCTGATCAAAAAATATCCGTACATCCAACAATTGGGTCATAGGATATTTTTATGATCAATCCGTGAAAGTTTACAAGAAACATGAAGGAAAATGTCCTCCAAAAACCTTTGTAAAAACTCTTCACGTTCTGGAACCCTCAAATCTGAAACAAAGAAGTCCTTTTGCTTCGGATCCGATGCAGGAAGCATCTAGCGGGTTTGCCAGAGAAAAATTCATTATGGGAAATGAATAAAATATTAAATGGAACGTTACTCCCAGTAGTGCGCCTCCTTGGGGCTATAAAAGGAGCAGGTAGCTTCTTGAGGAAGCCACACAGCCAGAAACCTACCTTAAAACTTCCGCCGCACAAAACCCTCATTGTTCACCGCCTCCATCTTCCCCAAAGTCGCCACCTTTCCTCACGATCTTTCGCAAGAAATGGCATCCTGGAGCCGATCGGTTCATCACACCGAGGAGAGCCTTATGGCACTGGAGAAAGAAGAAATCCTTCCTCCACGGCTGCTAATCAACTGGCGGCCCGCGGAGAAGGACCAAGAAACCCCAATCGTCCAAGAGGGCAAACTGGTGGTTTTCGAGGAATACCTGCGATGCGGGTTCCGATTCCCCGAGAGTCGGTTCCTGAAGGGGATTTTAGAACATTACGGGTTGGAGTTGATAAATCTTCACCCGAATGCGATCTTGATCCTGGCAGTGTTCCAGCATTTGTGGGAAGCTTTCGTCGGAGTGTATCCCAGCGTGGATCTCTTCCGGCATTTCTACTACTCAGCGTGGTCGAAGAGCACCAACGCCGCTGGATGTATCTACTTCCGGATAAGGGAGAAGAAAGAGTATCCCTTCTGAAAAGGATCTAGGATATCGACTAGAGGGGGGGTGAATAGGCGATTTTACCAAATTACAATAAATCAAACAATTTGTAGTAAATGAGAGCAATTTAAATAACACAAGATGAACAATGAGCAATCTCAACACAAGGATATATCCCGTGGTCTCGGTGATTTGCCGATCACCCCTAATCCACGTTGAGGCAAACTCAAATCTCTAACCGCTCCTCTATCTAGTCAATCTTCTCTCGAGAAGTGACCTAGATCTTGAGCCGGAATAGTGTGATGAGTTATCCAAACCTCGATTTCACTAAGGATGCACTTTACCGCTCCGGCAAGGCGTGCTCAACCTTTCACAAGTCGTTTTGAAGCTTCTTCACAATATTCCTTGAAGAGCTCTTCAAAACCTTTCTCCTAGCCGTCTAGGAGCCGGCAAACTCCAAGAGTAACAAGCCGGTGATGATCACTTTGTCTTCTTCTAGTGCCACACGATTGATTCAATGATCTAAATGCAATGCACTAGAAGATCTCAAATGCACACTCTCACAAATTTGAGAATTTGAAACCTAGAGTGTATGAAACTAGCTTAGGCTCTCAAGGATGATGACAATGCTCAAGATTATGCCAAAAGTCCTGAACAGGGCCGTGCATGAGAGTATATATACCCCCCACAATTAATATAGCCGTTACAGGCCGTTGGGAGAAAAAGATCACCTGGCGGTCAGACCGCAGGTGTAATCTCGGTCAGACCGCCGCAATTGCAACGGCATTAAACAGGCGCAATAAATGCTCAACTGCCCATGTCAGGCACACATACGGTCAGACCGGATCCTATTTCGGTCAGACCATGAAACTGTCCAGAGACGACATAGTTTCTGGACACCTTATACGGTCAGGCCGATATATACAGACAGACCGGCCAAACGGTCGACCGCAGTTCAAAAACACGGTCAGACCGATTTCACGGTCAGACCGGTATAACAAACGGTCAGACCGTAATAGCTCAAAATGTCAGAAGGATAAACCAAGAGGTTCCAGGAGTCTGACCGAGAATTTAACTACGGACAGACCGACCTTAAAAAGGAATACACTATGCAAAGACACAACATCGGTCAGTCCGAGATCTTAAACGGTTAATCCGATAATTCGGTCAGACCGGTCTAACACACGGTCAGACCGACTGAGACAGACATGAGCTGAACTAAGCATTCTCAAAGGATGTGACCTTCTAGCATGCAATGCAAGTTGATTTTATGATTTGTGGCACATAGATGAAGTATTTTGTGATACACCACATGCTCCTCTTAATAGTACGGCAACTATCCTAAAATCCGGTCAAAATTCTTCTCTAATCAGCTTAGACCGGTAAAAATGGAAAAGATCCTATTACGTACCTTTGCCTTTTGATCAATGCTCTCTCTTCATCATGATGCTCTTTCTTTGCCTTTCATTGACCTGTCTTTTAAGTATCTTCTTGACACAACTAGGCAGGTAACGTTAGTATAGCATTTGTAGTTGTCATTAATTATTAAAACACTCTATAGGGGCCTAGAAGCTACAATCTCCCCCTTTTTGGTAATTGATGACAACATAAAGAGTAGATGAAAGAGTTTTAAGCATAAGGAGTATTTTTACAATAAGCATCGAAGAGTAAGACACTCCCCCTAAATGTATGAATAAGAGAATTTTGGCATTTTAGTGGAGTTCAAGCATGAGTATAGGAAGCTATCTTAATCCATTGATTATATATGCATGAGGTATCACAAATAAGACATTCAAATCTACACATGATATCAACCAAAACATAAGCATATCTCATATATCATGAAGTAACAATTTCATACAAGAGTCAAAAATATCCCACAAAACAAGTTAACATTATAACTTCTATACACCAAAAGTTCTTTCATCCAAGTTTCATCCAAGAGTTTTCATTTACATTTAAGGTTCATTGTCTCTCTCCTACTCTTCTACTCTCTTCTCTCTCCCCCTTTGGCATCAATTGCCATAAAGGCTAAGTATCAGCTGGAGCATCATCATCGGGAGGATGGTGAGGAGGAGTCTGTGGGAAACGAGTGTAGAAGTGAGTGGAGAAGGTGTCGAAGCGCTGCTCGAACTGATCCTAGCGCGAAGAGAAGGTCTGGAACTGATCGTGCAGAGCCGCCAAGTCCGAGCGAGCGAGCTCAAGCCCCTGGAGAAGAGTAGCAAACTGATCCATCATGGGCTGATGGAACTGCTGCTGGAACTGAGAAAACCAGGCGGGGGCTTGGCTCGACTGAGGTGCCTGCTGAGCCTGAGGTGGAGGAGGAGGAGGCATAGGCTGAGCCGGCTGCTGCTGAGGCTGCTGATGCTGTGCTCCTTGGCCTCGAGCTAAGACGCGCGGGTTGACACTGAACGGCTTATAGCCGAGATGCCTGATGTCGCAAGACCCGCGAGGAAACTTTGTCTTCTGGAGCAGCAGAGACATGATATATGGAGCAAAGTAGAGATTTGGCAGAGTGGCCGCAGAGACATCCTCAATAGTCTTCAAAATGAAGGAGACAATGTTGATCCGATGACTTTGGAGGATGTGGTCGATGAAGTTCCAGTAGTAATCCCGGACCGCTTCTCGGTTTCCACTCTTTGGATGGATCGTGGCTCGTACAATTTTGTTGACTATAGCGGGGAGGACTTTGAGACCGGTAACAGTACCGGGTACAATCCGTTGTCCGCCTCCCGGCTGCTCATAGAACTAGAGCCAGTCGTCCTCATGAAGGTAATCCTCTTCCTCCATGTCGATCCCCTCCTTCAGCTCCTCATAGTTCAGCTTGTTTGCCGCAGCAAACTCCTCAAAGGTGGCCTGATAGCGCCTAGACCCTGTCATCCATATAATCTGCTGGTCCGCCCATTTGATCTCGACTGTAGCATAGAACTGTCTGATAGCGGTGGCGTTCCATGGGCACTTGTGCTCTACAAAGTCATACAGCCCTATATCCTTGAAGATCTGCACCAAGGGAGCCATGATGGGCTGATTCACAACATAGGCCCATTCGATCCATTTATGTTCGAAAATGTTTTTGTGGACCAAATGACCGTAGAAGGCATCCTGCTGCGTCATCGTGTAGAAGTGAGGCGTCGTTGCATCATTTGCATGATCGTAGGCATAGGTGGTCCTTGCCTTCGTGTAGTCGCTCGACGTCCAGTTCTTCTTTGGGCCTTGATAGGCGTGGACGTTTATTTCATCGTCCTCACTTTCGATGTCCATGGCCACATGAGAAGATCCACCCCTATGAGACGACTGCTCTGTCTCTGAGTCACCGGCCGAGGGTACCCAGTCGTCATCGTGACTGTCGCTGCTACTTGAAGGTAGAGCCCTTTTCGGTCGCTTGGCCAATTTCTTCTTGTTGGTCCGAATGGAGCCAGCGCCTTGAGTACCTCGACCACTGTACAATTTGGAAGATATGCAGCAGGTAAGATACAAGAAACAGGAAAGCATGACGAGAACAGAGATGATAACAGAACTGCACATCCTGGCTCTGCTGTTACAGTCGGTCAGACCGAAACATGGGCGGTCAGATCGGCGCAACTGTAGAGTTAGGGTTTGGCATGATTTCTGGGATTTTGTTGATTCTAGGGAGCAATGCAGATAGATATACGTGTGAGACTACACATTGCATCAACAGGATGAATCAATTTCAAGAGACAACCACAATTGGACCAGGTTTATCACATTTGCCCTAAACAGTTAGAAAATCAGAAGAGAAAAAGGAAAACAGAGAGGAATCTGAGCAATGTACCTAGAAGACATGATTTGATGACGATCTTGACCCACGGTTTGTCCGAGCTTGATGAGGGTTTGACCGGGGAGGAAGAATCCAAGAATTTGAGGCGCACGTGAAAGAGACAGAAGTGGGGAAGAAGGACACAAAGGACAAGAGATTCGGGTTAAAAGGTCTCTGGTCATGAAAATTCGGTCAGACCGTAGAAGAGATACCGGTCAGACCGCTGGAAGCAGGAATCTAGGATGCTCTCTGGAGATGCATCGGTCAGACCGCTGGAAAGATTGAATTTCTTGGAAGATTTTGATTGATTTGAAGCTCAAGACATTTTGAGAGAGATATATATAACTATAAGATAATCATAAGAAAGATATAGGCAATATCACCAAAGGGGAAGAATTTTTCTTACAATTTAACAAGTTTTTGGTTCATTTCACTCAATTGCCGATAAAGGAGCCTAGAAAGCTCTAAAAGAGGAAGTTTAAGCAACCAAGTGATAATATAAGCACATTCAATATGAGTCCAACAATTCAAGCCACATTTGATATATCAATGACGTTAAGCTCATTTCGAAGTTTGCAAAAACGACTTTCATCTAAGGGCTTAGTGAATATATCCGCTAATTGATCTTCGGTTCTCACATTATCCACCACCACATCACCTTTGCTAACATGATCTCTAAGGAAGTGGTGTCGGATATTGTCGCGCCCCGAGACTGGGACTACGACTACTCCTGTAGAGACTTAGCTCGCTGCAGCTAGTCCCATATATGCATAGCATACACATACCCTTGACGTCCCAGGATAAGTCAAGCACAGGAGTATATCACATTGCAACAGAGTAACTTACAAAATAGTTAAGCAGTGTGGCCTGCTGGCCTTGATATTACATAAGGAGATTACAATGCCTTCACGGCATACATGGTTTAGCAAAATAACATCTACACAGCAGAAGATAGGTGACCCACCCACAAAAGAGAAGTGGACAGCAGAACAACACACATCAAGGAAATGACGGGACTGACGCTCCTCCTTCTGGATCCACGAAGTACTCCACGCCTTCATCTTGATTGTTGTTTGCTCCGTCTATTGATTTGTAGGTTGCAAGAGTGAGCACTTACGTACTCAGCAAGTCATAGGTAAGAGTAGATACATATAGTAGTGATGACATGAACCTAGACTAATCAAGAATTATGGATATTTGTAAAATAATCTTTTTCCTTTCTTATCTCATCTTATGGCAGCACTTTTCATAATATAACATCATCATTCATGTTCACTAGATTATAGCACTACCGCGACACGTCGACACACGACAGCCCACGGCAGCACTCCTTATCATGACAACACATGTCATTTGGGTAATCTTGATTTAAACATATTTTATTTAGAAAATAGTACTTGTGTCACACCCCGTGGATTTAATCCACCGCAGCAGACTCCTATAAAACCCGGGAGCTCGGAGTATTCGAATACGTTTTTAACTCTGCAGAGAGGTACCAATTTACCCGCAAGATATTCCACTTTCAAGCCCATCCTATCAAAATGATTAGACCCCTCCTCACAACCATGTGTGAGTGGCAAGGTGGAAATAACAAGAACTTTTGTTATGCATCACTTACAATTCACCCCTGACCCTGTGGCTCTCAGCGAAACACAGTTGTGGTAGGCTGTATCATAACCTCCACCCCACCTCATTTTCCCATTACTGGGTCAAATATCAGATCACCTTCAGTGATAGTAGGAGTCAGCCTCCAAGTCAATCATCACAACACATCTCATGCAGGGGTTTCATGTACGATCCACATAAGTACTTGTTCAGGCCTGTCCCATACCAGGCTTGCGGTTAGCACGTTGTTCATGCCACTAGACGCACAACACAAGGTTCTAGTCCTTATATGCCAGTGACCAGACCATCCACAACCCTGCACCTTCAGTGCCTGCATTCCTTTGCAGTCTAGCACCTCCAGTGCTACAGCCATCCATACCATTTTCTGGTCACGGCTAGGAATTTTATTTCATGAATATAAGTATATAAATACATATAATAGTTCATGGCTCAAAACTTGTTTATTTCACATTTCACAGATAACTAGTCTAGTACTGCCAATTGATAAATCAACCATTCTCAATCTTTCACATGCAATATTGCCTATATTCAAGGTTATGTTTTAGCAACATTTAAAATATAGGTTCAAGATGACCAAGGATATGACTTGCCTTCCGCGTCGTAAGAAACAGCAGTTGATGACGGTTCAATAGCGAAGTCCTCGATCTCAGCTTCTAGATCTGCTCGACGACAAACCAAACAATACACACAAATATTATTTATATATTAAGATGTTTTAGGATCTATATGCAGATATGCTTTACAAGAGTGACTGAACGATACTGGAGATAATTGAGATTGCAAGCTGAACTGAGTTGAGATCTAGGGTTTCAAGGATTTGGCTAAGGATGGGTGTTAGATGCTCTTAGGATTTCAAGGTTACAATAAGAACATCAGTTTTGTGGCTGGTTTGATCAAGAACAGCGAATGTCGGCAGATTGACATTCGGATCAAGAATCTGACATAACTTCAAGGAAAACTAGAGAGCTTATCTCAAGTTATGACAGTAGAAGAAAATGTAGATCATAACTCTACAAATTCAGTGGACAAAGTGGCTTTCAAAATGCACAATCAGAAGTGGGTAAACAAGGCCAATGCCATTGGCTGGCATGCACTGAGACAGTGTCAAAAACTAGGGTTTAGTGGCAAATATAATTCAAGGGCTCAAATCAAGTTGTGATAGAAGAAGAAAATGTTGATCACAACCTCAGGAGTCTAAGGGACAAAGTTATGCCCAAAATGCACATCTGGAAGGGAGTGAAAAGGGCTAATGCCACTGACTGACATAGTCTGGCATTGATCTTGACATGGCCAGAAACTAGGGCTTGGCATAACTTTTGATCTAGAGCTCCAAATGATGCACCACTTTGTCTGGGAGGTAGGCAATGATAACAGGAACAAATCATTCAACAGGATTCAAAGCTGAAGACGGCTGGAAGGTGATGAATTTCGAAGGAGAAGTGTGGTGGCGACACGGCACAGTGAAGCCACTGGACAGAAATCTTGGCATAGCTGTAACTTGAATTCTGGGCAGTTTCAGAGATCGAGCTAGAAGACAAATATGCTCAGGAAGTTGGGGCACACCTGAATGACAAAGTAGATGAAGCTGAAACGGCCGGGAAAGGATTTCCGGTGAACTGCGCCGGAGAAGATGACATGAGATTTGGGGCTTTTTGATACAGGCCGAAAGAACTCTAATCCAAGCTTGGAGAGTGAAAGAAGGGTAAGATGAAGCTATCTGGACAATCAATTTGGCCGGAGGATGGCCGGTGTGGCCTGGCGACGATCGCCGGTTTCTGGAGAAGCTCAAAACTGGGAAAAACTTCAATTCGAGCTCAATCTGGAGATATTGATGCATAGGCTTGCTTCAAAAGGTTCACTGATCATTTTTCTTCAGAATTTCGAGAGCTAATTCGAAGTGATTTGGTCTGCATTGCCGGAACAGGGCAATTGGGAATTCCGGCGATCACCGGCGACTGGATGCAATATAACTCAATTAGATGGTACAGCATGATGAGGGAGATGAGCTATACCTTCTGGTGCTGTTAATTCGGTGAGAGGTGCAGCAGGGCGTGCTGGCACCGTGAGGCCTCAATCTGGACTCGCCGGAGAAGAAGACGACGGCGAGGAGATTTGGAAATTTGGCTAAGTCCTCGTGAAGGGGAGATGACACAGGGTATGGCTGCTTATATAGACCACAGGGCGATGCTTGCAAGGAGATAGCAGCAAGGGAATTTGTGTCGGTTGAGATGAGTTGCTGGGCGCAGAAGCAACAACGGCGAGCGGTGACGCGACGGTGCTCAGGCGAGGTGACTACTGCTCAGCTTGTCGGCTCTTTGGAACTCCACATTGTCGGGCGGTGCAAGCAGTGGCAACTGGAGCTGGCAATGCAAAGCAACGTGGCAAGCAAATGCTGACAACGGTCGCGCACGGGAGCAAGCTGTTCAACGGCGTTGCCACGGCGATGGCTGGGGCGTGGACGCGTGTGCACATGCAACTCAAGTGAGTACGAGCTCAGGCGCAGGCGAGGCGTGGCCGGCGGCGAGCAAGCACGGCGCAAATGCACGGCGAAGCTTCAGGTCGTGCACTGGCTACTGCCCTGGTCGAATTAGGGGCCTGATTGCAATTTCTGATTTCTTGATTTGGACTGATCTGTAATTCTGGAGATTTGGAAGGTTTGATCTGATTTTGATTCTGCTGATTTGGCAAACTTGATTCAACAAATGATTTGGCACAGATTGAAGATAAAATTTGAGACATTTGGATGATTTTTGGTATGAACTGAAAATAGGGTATTTTAGGGTAATTGAAATCTGAATTTCAATTGATTTCGAATTCTGGGATTTAGGATGAGATTTTGGAATCTGAACAGAAGAGAAACTTGTGACAAATAGCATTTAGAAAAGATTTACTGAAGAGATTTTGAGTTTGAAGTTAATCTGGAGATTTTAGCCTTTTTGGGTTTCCAGATATCAGGTAAAGGACTAATTTGCAATAACTCTTGGACTGATTTGCGAAAAAGGTTTAGATGATAAAATCTGGCTGCCAATTTTCTGGTTTAAGGTATTGGCATACCCATGATCATGTTCCAGGAATAATCTGGTATGAACTTGGCTACGATTTTTATTAAATCTGGATTTCTGAAACTTATGGTATTTAGGTAATAACAGATATTCTGTTTTCGAAAACAGAAAGGAGTTGATAATTCTGGAAGTTAGAGATAGAATTGAATCTGGGTTCTGAAGGCTTTTAGGTTTAGGATAACTGATGGATCAAATCTGGCAAGTCAGATCTTGACTTGGGGTCACAGGATAGATTTTGGAGATTTTAGGGCTAGAACAGAATAAAGCTGAGGCTGATTTGGTTGATCTAGAAGAGACATATGCATGCATGATTTTTAAGAAAGAAACTTTTCACCCCAAAACTCAGGATGTTACAGATATCTATATGCTTGGTCCGAGAGTGTTGAACTGGGTTTGTGGCTATTTTCACCGCACTCTCATTATCACACAAAAGAGGCACTTTTTCAAGTTTTATTCCATAATCCAACAATGTTTGCCTCATCCAAAGCAATTGTGCACAACAACTACCGCGGAAACATATTCCGCTTCGGCGGTTGATAAAGCTACAGAGTTTTGTTTCTTAGAGGACCAAGATACTAAAGATCTTCCTAATAGTTGACAACTGCCAGAGGTGCTTTTTCTATCCACTTTACATCCCGCATAATCGGAATCAGAATATCCAATTAATTCGAATTTTGCACCTTTAGGATACCACAACCCTATGCTAGATGAATATTTTAGATACCTCAAAATGCGCTTAACGGCCATTAAATGACTTTCTTTAGGAGAGGCTTGAAATCTTGCACACATACAAACACTAAACATAATATCGGGCCTAGAAGCAGTTAGATATAATAAACTACCAATCATGGATCTATAAAGCTTTGAGTCTACCGGTTTACCTCCTTCGTCAGAGACAAGGTGACCATTTGTGGCCATTGGTGTCTTGATTGGTTTTGCTTCTTCAAGTCCGAACTTCTTGAGTAGATCCTTCACATATTTGTTTTGACTAATGAAAGTTCCTTCCTTGAGTTGTTTAACTTGTAATCCGAGAAAGAAACTTAATTCTCCTATCAGAGACATCTCAAATTCCCTTCAACTTGAGTGTATCCTTGAGCCACCAATCTTGCCTTGTTTCTTACTACCACTCCGTTTGCATCTTGTTTATTCTTGAAAATCCATTTGGTTCCAATGACATTATGCTCATCCGGATTTGGTTCTTCTACCAATTCCCAAACATTGTTGCGGGTGAAGTTGTTTAATTCTTCATGCATAGCGTTCACCCAATCCGGATCTTTTAAAGCTTCATCTACAAGTGTGGGCTCAAAGGAGGAAACAAAAGAGTAATTTTCACAAAATGAAGCAAGACGAGAACGAGTTTGAACACCCTTACACAAGTCACCAACAATTTGATCGACGGGGTGATCTTTGGAAATTGAGTGATGAATTCTTGGATGGTCAACCGGGATTTGTGAAGTAGAGGTAGAAGGTACTTCCGGTTGTTGTTGAGAGGAGTCTTCCACGTTGACCACTTCAACTATTTGATCTTCGTGTTGAGGAGTTGATGAAGAGGGGATAGCATGAGTGGATGGATCTTCATCTTGATCACTATCTTCTTTCGGCTTGACATCCCCAATGGTCATGTTCTTCATTGCCACTCTCAACCCTTCATCACCTACATCATCCAAATTTTCTTGCTCCTCTTGAGAGCCATTAGTCTCATCAAATTCAACATCATGTGTCTCCTCAACCAAACCGGAGTTTTGGTTGTAGACACGATATGCTTTGCTATTTGATGAGTATCCTAACAAAAATCCTACATCACATTTACTTTGAAATTTAGATAAGCGTGTACCTTTCCGCAAGATATAGCACTTACACCCAAACACACGGAAGTAGGAAATGTTTGGCTTCCTTCCAATGAGAAGCTCATAAGGGGTTTTCTTTAGTAGTCGATGACAATAAAGACGATTTGATGCATGGCACGCGGTGTTGATTGCTTCGGCCCAAAAGGTGTCCGAAACATTGTACTCCGAAAGCATAGACCTTGTCATATCTATCAATGTCCAGTTCTTTCGTTCGACTACTCCATTTTGCTCCGGTGTATACTTGGCCGAAAACTCATGTTTGATGCCTTTATCATCACACCAATTTTCAACCTTGGTGTTCTTGAATTCGGAGCCGTTGTCACTTCTCACTTTCTTGATCTTGAAGCTAAATTCATTTTCGGCCCTTTGAGCAAAGCTTTTGAAAGTGTTAAACACAATTGACTTATCATGCAAAAAGAATATCCATGTATATCTAGAGAAATCATCTACAACGACAAGGCAATTACTATTGCCACCAATGCTCACAAAAGAAGTTGGTCCAAATAAATCCATATGCAATAATTCAAGTGGACTCGAAGTTGACATTGTGCTTTTAGTTGGATGTGAGTTTGCAACTTGTTTTCCGGCTTGGCAAGCACTACATAATTTGTCTTTTTCAAACTTTACATCTTTTAGACCAACAACCAAATCATATTTAACTAGTCTATTTAGTTGTTTCATTCCAACATACCCAAGCCTTCTATGCCATAGCCAACCTTTGGAAGATTTTGTAAACAAGTATGTACCAAGATTAGTATCATTTGAATTGAAATCAACTAAATAGAGGTTGCCATGTCTAAAACCTTTGAAAATCAACTTATTATCATCAATGCTAGTGATAATTACTTCTTTTGGATAAAATGCACATATGAATCCAAGATCACAAAGTTGAGCTACGGATAAGAGGTTGAAGTTTAGAGATTCAACAAGCAATACATTAGATATGGAGAGGTCGTTTGAGATAGCAATTTTACCTAAACCTTTTACCTTTCCTTTGCTATTGTCTCCAAACGTGATCTTGTCATATTCCGCACCTTTGTTATTTAGTGAGGAGAACATGTTGTGATTACCGGTCATGTGTTGAGTGCATCCACTATCGAGTACCCAATGTTGTCCTCCCGCCTTGTAATTTACCTACAAAACAAAGTTAGGTCCTTTTAGGTACCCAAACCTTTTTGGGTCCTTGGAGGTTAGTTACCAAGGATTTTGGAACCCAAATGGCTTTCTTTTTGGCACCAATGATCGGGGTTCCAACAAATTTGGCTTTAATATCGCCATTTGTCATTTTCTTCAATACATAGCAAGAATTGAATATAGGGGATGACATGCTTTTGTTAGCATGGCAATTCTTTTCAATGTGACCTAAACTTTTACATTTGTTACAATATCCTTTTTCTTTCACAAAAACGGTTTTAGTTGGAATAAAAGCATGTTTACCCTTTTTTGGAATGAAACCTAGTCCTTCTTTTCTTAAGGAAAATCTTTGACTATCTAGAAGATGTCTTAATTTTGATTCTCCTACATAGCATTTTGCTAGGTCATTGGTTAGTTTTTCAATTTCTTCTTTAAGTTCGTTGTTTTCAAGACTAAGCACATTATCTTCAATTTTAGGTCTAGTAGGGAATTCATTTAAGTCTTCACAAGAAGTAGAAATGCTAGAAGTAGACATCATGGGCAAATCATTCAACATATTGCAAGTGATGCCTATGTCATTACTCGATTTGTTGGCTTTATGAGTAATTAGAGAGTCATGAGCTTCCTTGAGCATCTCATGAGTTTCTTTGAGACTCTCATGAGATGTGTTTAGCTCCTCATAGGAATTTTGAAGAGCTTTGTATCTCTTCTTCAATTCCTTGAATTTTTCTTTTTCCTTACTCATATAGTCATCAAAATAAGTGATCATCTCAACTAGGTCATCATAAGTATATTCATTTTCATCACAAGATACCTTTGATTCTCCTTTAGCCATGAGGCAATGAGGAGTGGAGAATAGAGATGGAGCTTCCTTGATAGCTACTCCGGCAAGTCCTTTGGGTGACGCTTCATCCTCATCATCGGAATCGGAACTTGAAGCATCCGAATCCCACTCAATGAAGTAAGCTTGCCCATCCTTCTTCTTATAATATTTCTTGAAAACCTTTTTCTTGCTTTCTCCTTCCTTCTCGTATTTCTTCTTCTTCATTGATTTTTCTTCTTCCTTATTTTTGCATTGTGTGGAGATGTGACCCTTTTCACCGCACTCAAAACATCTTCTTTCTTCAAATGGGTTCTTCTTGGATGTTTGTCCTTTCTTGAAAGATTTCCCTTGATATCTTTTCTTCATGAATCGCTTGAATTTTCTCATGAAGAGAGCCATTTCCTCATCGGTGTCTCTCTCATCGCTTTCCTCTTCATTGTCTTCCCTTTTGGAGACTTGAGCTTTAAGTGCAATGTTCTTCTTCTTGGAGTCGGAAGCCTCATCTTTCACTTCTTCTTGAGACTTCTTGAATATATCATGAGTGAGAATCTCACTCAAGACTTCTAACGGAGTCACACTCTTCAAGTTCGAACGCACAAGTAAGGTAACAATTGTATCATATTTAGAAGGTAAAGCTCTAAGAAACTTATGACAAAACTCCACGTTTGTGACATCCATACCAAGCCCTTTTAACTCATTTACGATGTTATTTAATTGGTTAAACACCTCCGATACATCTTCATTGGGCAACATGGCAAACTTTTCAAATTGGCCCTTATGGATAAATAGTTTAGCGTCCTTGACCATCGAGGTTCCTTCATGAATATCCATAAGATTTCTCCAAATATCATGAGCCGTTTCAAGTTTACAAATTCTATTAAATTCACCTAGATTTAGAGCACTATAAAGAACATTCATGGCTTGAGCATTTGCTAAGGCATTATCTCTATCTAAGTTGGTCATGTCATCATCATCAAGAATTGCAAACCCCTCATCCACCACTTTCCAAATCTTTCCACCCATGGCTTTAAGATAGACCATCATCCTAGTTTTCCAATAAGTATAGTTAGATCCATCAAAGAGTGGTGGTTTACCAATATTGATCCGACCCTCACTAGCCATCTTTATCCTACTCCGGGATGGTTAAATCCTCTAAAAAGGAGTCCTAGCTCTGATACCAATTGAAAAGGATCTAGGATATCGACTAGAGGGGGGGTGAATAGGCGATTTTACCAAATTACAATAAATCAAACAATTTGTAGTAAATGAGAGCAATTTAAATAACACAAGATGAACAATGAGCAATCTCAACACAAGGATATATCCCGTGGTCTCGGTGATTTGCCGATCACCCCTAATCCACGTTGAGGCAAACTCAAATCTCTAACCGCTCCTCTATCTAGTCAATCTTCTCTCGAGAAGTGACCTAGATCTTGAGCCGGAATAGTGTGATGAGTTATCCAAACCTCGATTTCACTAAGGATGCACTTTACCGCTCCGGCAAGGCGTGCTCAACCTTTCACAAGACGTTTTGAAGCTTCTTCACAATCTTCCTTGAAGAGATCTTCAAAACCTTTCTCCTAGCCGTCTAGGAGCCGGCAAACTCCAAGAGTAACAAGCCAGTGATGATCACTTTGTCTTCTTCTAGTGCCACACGATTGATTCAATGATCTAAATGCAATGCACTAGAAGATCTCAAATGCACACTCTCACAAATTTGAGAATTTGAAACCTAGAGTGTATGAAACTAGCTTAGGCTCTCAAGGATGATGACAATGCTCAAGATTATGCCAAAAGTCCTGAACAGGGCCGTGCATGGGAGTATATATACCCCCCACAATTAATATAGCCGTTACAGGCCGTTGGGAGAAAAAGATCACCTGGCGGTCAGACCGCAGGTGTAATCTCGGTCAAACCGCCGCAATTGCAACGGCATTAAACAGGCGCAATAAATGCTCAACTGCCCTTGTCAGGCACACATACGGTCAGACCGGATCCTATTTCGGTCAGACCGTGAAACTGTCCAGAGACGACATAGTTTCTGGACACCTTATACGGTCAGGCCGATATATACGGACAGACCGGCCAAACGGTCAGACCGCAGTTCAAAAACACGGTCAGACCGATTTCACGGTCAGACCGGTATAACAAACGGTCAGACCGTAATAGCTCAAAATGTCAGAAGGATAAACCAAGAGGTTCCAGGAGTCTGACCGAGAATTTAACTATGGACAGACCGACCTTAAAAAGGAATACACTATGCAAAGACACAACATCGGTCAGTCCGAGATCTTAAACGGTTAGTCCGATAATTCGGTCAGACCGGTCTAACACACGGTCAGACCGACTGAGACAGACATGAGCTGAACTAAGCATTCTCAAAGGATGTGACCTTCTAGCATGCAATGCAAGTTGATTTTATGATTTGTGGCACATAGATGAAGTATTTTGTGATACACCACATGCTCCTCTTAATAGTACGGCAACTATCCTAAAATCCGGTCAAAATTCTTCTCTAATCACCTTAGACCGGTAAAAATGGAAAAGATCCTATTACGTACCTTTGCCTTTTGATCAATGCCCTCTCTTCATCATGATGCTCTTTCTTTGCCTTTCATTGACCTGTCTTTTAAGTATCTTCTTGACACAACTAGGCAGGTAACGTTAGTATAGCATTTGTAGTTGTCATTAATTATTAAAACACTCTATAGGGGCCTAGAAGCTACACCTTCCCACCCCTACGAGACTCTGTGCATGGGTGGTACCAGAAGTGGTTTTACTGCACCCCTCCATCCGAGAGTGGGCTGTGGTTCGAGAACACGCGGCCAGAGAAACCGAGCGAGTTGGATTCTCCCCCGGCTATGAATGCAGAATACATGAAGCACGCCGAACTGATTCTTCACTTAGTCCAACAGGGACTAATAGCTCGCGACATTGTACGCGACTTCGTGAAGAATCGGGTGAGTCCCCTGCGTGAAAGGGCTCATCCGGCTTGGGAGATAAAGTCCATGGCGGACAGCACCCTGGACTACAACAATGGTACGTGACTTCAACAGCGAAATCTTATACCTTTGCTTCATACTTACTAACCGGTCTGCTGGGGACACAGTCCTGCCTTCATCTGAAATCGAAAGGCGGACAAATTACCTCCTCAAGGCCTACAGTGCCGCAGTGGAGGGACCCAAGGGATCGCCTCGCCCACAGAGCTTAATCCACGCTGGCGACGACCTCAAACAGGAACGTCGAAAGGTATGTTACCTTTCGTCAAGTTCTATTCGTAAGTCATATGTACATCTTGTATTAATAAGGACACCGGAATGGCATAGCTCTTGGGGAGATTCGCCGAGGCGACATTCCCGAGCGAAAACATCGATCTCCTGGGAAAGCCGACAATGAAGAATGTGAAGAAGATCTCTTCGAAGCCCAGGGCGAGAGATCCTACCCCCAAGAAATCCAAGAAAATCCTTGGGGAAGACCCTTCGCGCCGAACTCCCCTTACCGCAAAAAAGACTGCGGTAAGATACCACATACCTCCCGTTACCCCAGGTACAAACTGGAATCACTTCTTCGTCGTACAGGGTGAAAGGAGCGAGGAGGAGGAGGATGACATTCCCCTAGTCCGCCAGAAGAGAAAGATAGTGTCGCGCCCCGAAACTGGGACCACGACTACTCCTGTAGAGACCTAGCTCGCTGCAGCTAGTCCCATATATGCATAGCATACACATACCCTTGACTTCCCAGGATAAGTCAAGCACAGGAGTATATTCACATTGCAATAGAGTAACTTACAAAATATTTAAGCAGTGTGGCCTGCTGGCCTTGATATTACATAAGAAGATTACAATGCCTTCACGGCATACATGGTTTAGCAAAATAACAACTACACAGCAGAAGATAGGTGACCCACCCTCAAAGAGAAGTGGACGGCAGAACAACACATCAGGGCAATGACGGGACTGACCCTCCTCCTTCTGGATCCAAGAAGTTCTCCATGCCTTCATCTTGATCATTGAACGCTCCATCTACTGATTTGTAGGTTGCAAGGGTGAGCACTTACGTACTCAGCAAGTCATAGGTAAGAGTAGATACATATAGTAGTGATGATATGAACCTAGACTAGTCAAGAATTATGGATGTTTGTAAAATAATCTTTTTCTTTCATACCTCATCTCATGGCAGCACTTTTCATAATATAACATCATCATTCATGTTCACTAGATTATAGCACTACCGCAACACGTCGACACACGACAGCCCACGGCAGCACTCCTTATCATGACAACACATGTCATTTGGGTAATCTTAATTTAACACATTTTATTTAGAAAATAATACTTGTGTCACACCCCGTGGATTTAATCCACCGCAGCAGACTCCTATAAAACCCGGGAGCTCGGAGTATTCGAATACGTTTTTAACTCTGCAGAGAGGTACCAATTTACCCGCAAGATATTCCACTTTCAAGCCTTTCCTATCATAACAAAATGATTGGACGCCTGACTCACTTCATATTGTGAGCGGCAAGGTGGAAATAACAAGAACTTTTGTTATGTATCACTCACATTTCACCCCTGACCCTGTGGATCTCTCGCGAAACACAGTTGTGGCGGGCTATACCCCCACCCTTTTCTCATTTCCCCATTGCTGGGTCAAATATCAGATCACCTTCAGTGATAGTGTGGGAACCGTCCCTTATGTCAATCATCACAACACAACTCATGCAGGGGTTTTATGTGCGATCCACATAAGTACTTGTTCAGGCCTGTCCCATACCAGGCTTGCGGTTAGCACGTTGTTCATGCCACTAGACGCACAACACAAGGTTCTAGTCCTTATATGCCAGTGACCAGACCATCCACAACGCTGCACCTTCAGTGCCTGCATTCCTTTGCAGTCTAGCACCTCCAGTGCTACCACCATTCCATACCATTTTTCTGGTCACGGCTAGGGGTTTTATTTCATGAATATAAGTATATACATACATATATAATAGTTCATGGCTCAAAACTTGTTTATTTCACATTTCACAGATAACCAGTCTAGTACTGCCAATTCATAAATCAACCATTCTCAATCTTTCTCATGCAATATTATCTATATTCGAGGTTATGTTTTAGCAATATTTAAAATATAGGTTCAAGATGACAAAGGATATGACTTGCCTTCCGCGTCGTAAGATACAACAGTTGATGACGGGTCAACAGCGAAGTCCTCAAATTTGGTTTCTGGTTCTGCTCGGCGACAAACAAACAATACACATAATGATTAAAATGATTTAGGATCTATATGCAGATATGCTTTACAAGAGTGACTGAAAGATACTGGAGATAATTGAGATTGCAAGCTGAACTGAGTTGAGATCTAGGGTTTCAAGGAATTGGCTAAGAATGGATGTTAGATGCTCTTAGGATCTCAAGGTTGCAATAAGAACATCAGTTTTGTGGTTGGTTTGATCAAAAATAGTGAATGTCAGCAGATTGACATTCGGATCAAGACTCTGACATAACTTTAAGGAAAGCTAGAGCTTATCTCAAGTTGTGACAGTAGAAGAAAGTGTAGATCATAATTCTACAAATTCAGTGGACAAAGTGGCTTTCAAAGTGCACAATCAGAAGTGGGTAAACAAGGCAATACCATTGGCTGGCATGCACTGAGACAGTGTCAAACATTAGGGTTTAGCAGCAAATATAATTCAAGGGCTCAAATCAAGTTGTGATGGAAGAAGAAATTGCTGATCACAACCTCAGGAATCTAAGGGACAAAGTTATGCCCAAAATGCACATCTGGAAGGGAGTGAAAAGGGCTAATGCCACTGACTGACATAGTCTGACATTGAATCTGACATGGCCAGAAACTAGGGCTTGGCATAACTTTTGATCTAGGGCTCCAAATGATGTACCACTTTGTCTGGAAGGTAGGCAATGATAACAGGAACAAATCATTCAACAAGATCCAAAGCTGAAAATGGCTGGAAGATGATGAAATTCAAAGGAGAAGTATGGTGGCGACACGGCACAGTGAAGCCACTGGACAAAATCTTGGCATGGCTATAACTTGAAATCTGGGCAGTTTCAGGGATCGGGCTAGAAGATAAATATGCTCAGGAGGTTTAAGCACACTTGAATGACAAAGTTTAAGAAGCTGAAACGGCCGGGAATAGGTTTCCGGTGAACTGTGCCGGAGAAGATGACATGGGATTTGGGGGTTTTTGATACAGGTCGAATGAACTTAATTCCAAGCTCAGGGAGTGATAGAAGGGTAAGAGGAAGCTACCTGAACGATCAATTTGGCCGGAGGATGGCCGGTGTGGCCTGGCGACGATCGCCGGTTTCTGGAGAAACTCAAATCTGGGGAAAGCTTCGATTGAAGCTCAATTTGGAGATCTGGATGCACAGGCTTGCTGGAAATGGCTCACTGATCATCTTTCTTTACAGGATCGAGAGTTGATTCGAAGTAATTTGGCTGATGCTTTTAATTTGGTGAGAGCTGCAGCGGGCGAAGCTGGCACCGTGAAGCCTCAATCTGGACTCGCCGGAGAAGAAGACGACGGCGAGGAGATTTGGAAATTTGATTAAGTTCTGGTGAAGAGGAGATGATACAAGGTATGGCTGCTTATATAGACCAGAGGGCGAAGCTTGCAATGAATTTGGCGTCAGTGATTTGATTTGCCGGGCACAGATGCAACAACAGCGAGCGGTGAAGCGACGGCGCTCAGGCGAGGTGACTACTGTTCAGCTTGTCGGCTCATTGGAACTCCACATTGTCGGGCAGTGCAAGCAGTGGCAACAGGAGCTGGCAATGCAAAGCAACGTGGCAAGAAGATGCTGACAACGGCTGCTGCTGATCGCGCACGGGAGAAAGTGCTGTTCAATGGAGCTGCCACGGCGATGGCTGGGGCGTGGACGCGTGTGCACATGCAACTCAAGTGAGCACGAGCTTAGGCGCAGGCGAGGTGTGGCCGGCAGCGAGCGAACACGGTGCAAACGCACGGCGAGGCTCTGGTCGTGCACAGCAGCTGCTGGTCGAATCTGGATTCATTTGTGATTTCAAATTCTTGATTTGGACTGAATTGTAAATCTGAAGATTTGGAAGGTTAAATCTGAAATTGGTTGCATTGATCTGATAGACTTGATTCAACAGATGACTTGGCACAGATAGAAGATAAAATTTGAGATGTTCGGATGATTTTTGATATGAACTGCAAACAGAGTAGATTAGGGTAAAATAAGTCTGAATCTTATTGATATCGAATTCTGGGATTTAGGGTTTGATTTTGAGATACTCATAAAAGAATAATTTGTGTTGAAAAGCATTTGGGAGGTGTTCCCTGAATCAGATTTGAATTTGGAGATGATTTGCAACATTTTGCCTTTTTAGGCTTCTGGAAAATCTGGAAAAGGACTGATCTGCGATACTCTTGGACTGATTTGCGAAAAAGGTTTAGATGGTAAAATCTGGCTGCCAACTTTTTGGATTAAGGCATTGGCATACCATTGATCATAATCCAAGAATGATCTGGTCTGAACTTGGCTAAGATTTTGATTAAATCTGGATTTCTGAAACTTAGGGTATTTAGGTAATATAAGATATTTCTGTTTTCGAAAACAGAAAGGAGTTGATAAATCTGGAAGTTAGAGATAGAATTGAATCTGGGTTCTGAAGGCTTTTAGATTTATGATAACTGATAGATCAAATCTGGAAAGTCAGATCTTGACTTGGGGTCGCATGATAGATTTTGGAGATTTTAGGGCTAGAACAGAATAAAGCTGAGGCTGATTTGGCTGATCTAGAAGAGACATATGCATGCATGATTTTTAAGAAAGAAACTTTTCACCCCAAAACTCAGGATGTTACAGATAGCAACATCTCAATCCGGTGAGACACCACCTTGCCCTGCCGAGACGGAGGCAGCTGCAATGAACCCCGCAGCCACTGGGGATCCCGTGGTCGCGGGTGAGATCCCTGCTCCTGAAGCCCTGGAGGCTTCAGGTTCTGTGACTTCTCCCTCCCTGGTCGAAGGGACGATCACGGTAAAATTCCTTGCGATCTTGACTTCTCAATTTCATCTGTATGTGTGTTTACCGAATTACACTTATACAGGGAGAAGAAATTCCTCCCGTGACTCCTGTGAGTCCCAGGGAGGCGAATACTCCACTTCTGGCGGCAGGAGCGGAAATAATGGAGCAAGATTCCGCAACCAACCCCCGGGTCACGGATGAAGTGTCAGCTCCAGCGATCCAGGAGACATCCAGAGCTCTGGGCGCATCCTTGCCAATCGAGCAGGTTACCCCGGTATGAACCTTCACCATTCAGATTTTCATCATTCCTTATGCATATACTAGCAGGATGATATACATAGGGAGAAAAGGTCCTGTTTCTGAAGAGAAAGACTAGGACGGACAACGACTGTCCTCTTTCTCTCGGGGAACCATCCTTGAAGTCCCAAAAGCTAATGGGATTTCAGTTAAGGTAAGAATCCCGTTTTGTTTGTTCTGGATCAGGTCGTGGCAACCATCAGTGAGACTGACACCCTCTTTTTCTTACTTAGGCGTAGAGACGTAGCACCTAACCCTTCAACAGCCTCGGCGAGGGTTGAAGTTTCCACCGGTGCTGAAGCCTCTGATGAAGAAAGCTCTGTCCCTTTGGTCCAGGAAGTCATTCGGGCCGTTAGGGACGAGTTGGGTGCGGAGACCCAATTGCAGGCATTGGAGCCTACAACCGAGGTTCAGCAGGCGTATCCACCTGCTGTTCCCGTTGAGGATGAGGCGGGTCCCTTGACCAGGCCTCCAGCGATCCCGAAGGATAAATCATTTCGGGAATATGCAGAGGTATGTTGAACATCCCTCATGATATCTGAGTTTTGCATAGAATACAACTGACTTCCCTCTGTGTCACAGGAACTATCCCGTATGACGGCCAGATCGATTGCTATGGTGGAAAGCATTGAGGCCATGCAAGAGGAGAGAAACTGCTTGCAGGAGTAAGGATAAATGCCCTTTAGTTTGCATGAATACAAATTTGTTATGACAATTGTCCTTTTTATCGTAGGGAGGTTGCTTCTCTGAAGAAGAGCCTTGCCGATCGGGAAAATGACGAGCTCAGGGCGGCTAGCACAATTTCACATCAAGAGGCGGAGCTCAAAGAACTACGATCGCAGCTCTCAGGTAAGCCAACTTCCGACCAGAACAACTTGACTTTGTCGTTTAGACTGTTTGTAACGACCTCCTTATCGCAGCGCAAACGAATCAAATAAAACAGCTTGGTCAAGAGAAGACATTCCTCCAGTTTACCATCGACTCTATCCGGAGGGCGAATAGAGACCTGAGCCTATCCATCTTCGAAAAGCTGAAGATGGTGGCCCGTCTTCTAAGGGCTGATGTGGTCGAGACCACAACAAACGACCTTAGCCCAAGTGATTGGTCAAAACTGGTCATAGCCCAAGCGGAATCACTACTCGAGTATCTTCCTGAAGATACACGGCGACAACAAGAGGCAATCAGAACTAGAGTCCGATCAGCAGCCTCGGCCATTCTCTGCCGGTTTCGTCTCCACCATGGCCCAGATCTGGATCTGAATCCACTGGTAGGAACGGTAGAAATCGAGAGTGAGGAACAACTTGAGGCCATCATGGAGGAAATTAAGCCTCTTGTAGATAAACTCCTGACCGAGCTCGGGATTGTGTAAAGCCTATAACTGTACAGACATAACTTATAGAATGCAATGCATGTATTTTTGATTTTGTTTTGAAAGAAATCACAGTTGTCTCATATAACCATATTCCCTTAGCCCCCGCCTGTGATTATATATACTGGAGACTTAGTATTATAAGCACAGGAAGAATACGAGTATAACGACCAGGGATATGCGATCAGGCCAGCAATTATAATCGATGCAACGCCTAACCTTGTTGCAAACCGGCAGCCACTCGAGTGATCAAGGACATGCCAGCAAGCCCCGTGTGCGTTGAGAAACGGCTTATTGAGGGGTGTCTTGTCTGGAAGTGGTCATGAGATCGGCCAGCGAATCCGATTAGGAAGTTGTGGCAATATAACCAACGGTGACTAGCCCCCGAGTTAAATTCGTAACACATGGGCATAAAAGGAAATATTCGTCGTATGAAACAAAAGGGCTTTTGTTTTACTAAAAAATGCTAATTGAAAAGGAAAAGAGATTGAATACTTACATGTAAAATTTGCGTAGTTGATCGATGTTCCAAGTATTGGAAAAGATTCGACCATCCTCCATCGCTAATCGAGCTGATCCTGGTCGCGGCACCGAAACAACAGTGTAAGGGCCTTCCCACTTCGGGGAGAACTTGTTGCGATTGGATTGGTCTTGAATTTTTCGTAAAACCAGATCGCCCACGTGGAGACTACGTGGTCGCACCCTTTTGTTATGGTACTTGCGCAAAGCTTGCAAGTATACCGCGGACTTGATCAAAACGCGATCACGCTTTTCTTCTAAGAGGATGAGATCCTGTGATCGCTGTTCAGCCTAATCAACTCGTTCGAATTGTTCTGTCCGAACAGATCCAATACTAACTTCCATAGGCAATACGGCCTCATCCCCATAGACCAGATGGAAGGGCGTCTCACCGGTGGCTCGACTGGAAGTAGTTCATAGTGCCCATAGAACGGTATAGAGCTCGTCTTCCCAAGCCCCCGAGCGAGTCTTAAGGCGATCGAAAACACGTTTCTTGATGCCTTGCAGTATCTGCCCGTTGGCACGTTCCATGGCACCATTGCTCTGTGGGTGAGCCACAGAAGCAAAGCACACCTTGGTCTTGATCTGATCGCAGTAATCCAGAAAAAGACCACTGGAGAACTGAGAACCATTGTCCATGATTAGACGGTTTGGAACACCAAATCGAGCAACAATGTTCTTATGGAAGAACTTTTGTGCTGCTGCTGCGGTAATATTTCGTACAGGTTCGGCCTCGATCCACTTTGTAAACGTGTCAATAGCTACGAACAGAAACTTGTATCCATTGACCGCTTGTGGCATAGGACCGACAATATCCATCCCCCAGACCGCAAAAGGCCATGCAAGAGGAATGGTTTGTAATGCATAGGCAGGTTGATGGACCTGTCTTGCGTGAAACTGACACTGAGGACACATATTGACCATATTCTTGGCATCATCGAGTGCCGAAGGCCAATAGAATCCTTGTCGAAAAGCTTTTCCGACCAGTGTCCGATATGACGCGTGCACACTGCATACACCGTCATTTATTTCTTTCTAGAGGGATTTACCTTCCTCCTGAGATACGCAGCGCATGAATACTCCTTGAGCACCCTTTCTATATAAAACTCCTTCTATGAGCTTGTATAGACGCGCTTTTCGAATCAACCGATCACTTTCGGTTTCATCCTCGGGTAGGGTCCCATGTTCAAGATAGACTCTCAATGGATGAGTCCAATCCTGTTCCTGACCGAGGTTGGTAACGCAGACTGTTACCGGATTATCCTCGACCGAAGTCATAATCGAAGGATATTCCAAGTGTTCAACGAACACTCCTGCCGGAGCGGATGTGCGTGAGGACCCAATTTTGGATAATTGGTCTGCGAGAATGTTGTCCTTTCGCGGGATGTATTGGACTTCGAAATGACTGAAGTGTTTTTCCAATCTCCTCACTTCCCCCAGGTAATGAGCCATTATCTCATCGGAGGTGCTGTACTCCTTGTTTACCTGGTTTACGACCAGCTGTGAGTCTCCCCTCACCACTAATCAACGGACTCCGAGGAATTTTGCTGCCCGGAGCCCTGCAAGAAGACCTTCATACTCTGCTGTGTTATTGGTCGCAACAAAGTGTAGTTGAATGACATACTTAAGCTGTTCGCCCTGAGGCGTAACTAAGACCACTCTAGCCCCCGAGTGTTGAAAACTACGGGAGCCGTCGAAGTACATTGTCCAGTGATCGGGGCATTCCAATTCCTCGGGCACCTGCACGGGTGGCTCAGGGTTGGTCCATTCGACCACAAAGTCGGCCAATACCTGAGACTTAACCGCCGTGCGGGGCGTGAAATGGATATCAAAAGCACCGAGTTCGACCGCCTACTTGGCGATTCGACCAGATTTCTCCGGATTTCGGACAATATCCCCCAAAGGAAAAGAGGAGGGTACTGTGATCTTGTGAGCTTGGAAGTAGTGTCGTAGCTTACGGGAAGCCATCAGTAGTGCGTAGAGTATCTTCTGGACCTCAGGGTATCGCTCCTTAGGGCCATGAAGTACCTCGTTTACATAGTAGACGGGTCTGTGTATTCCTTCCCTATCCGCAATCAGAACAGCGCTGACCGCGTGCGAGGTGGCCACCAAATAGAGAAGCAATGGTTCTCCTTTGTCAGGAGACACCAAAACTGGTGGACTAGATAAATATGCCTTTACCTCCTGAAATGCTTTTTCAGCCTCATCGGACCATGCGAAATTGTGATGTTTCCGCAGGGCCTTGAAGAAAGGTAGTCCCCTTTCGCCTAGTCGCGATATGAATCGACTTAAGGCCGCCATGCGACCAGCCAGGCGTTGAACATATTTCATGGTTGAGGGAGACCTCATCTGTTCGATAGCCCTGATTTTTTCAGGATTGACTTCAATGCCTCTGGAACAAACAAGAAAACCAAGGAGTTTTCCTGAAGAAACCCCGAAAGAACATTTCTCTAGGTTCAATTTTATTCCAAAGCAATTCAAATTACAGAAGGTTTCAGCGAGATCGTCCAAATGAGACAATCTCTTAGTGCTTTTTACAACCAAGTCGTCTACATATGCTTCGAGATTACGCTCTATCTGAGAAAGAAAGGTCTTTTGCATCAAGCGCTGGTACGTGGAACCTGCGTTCTTGAGACCGAACGGCATTCTGACGTAGCAGTAGGTGTCGAACGGGGTGATGAAGGCAGTCTTCTCTTCATCTTCTTCCGCCATGCTAATTTGATGGTATCCTGAGTAGGCGTCCAGGAAACTCATCAGTTCGCAACCCGCGGTTGAGTCGACCAGCTGGTCGATGCGGGGAAGGGGAAAGTCGTCCTTCGGACAGGCACTGTTGAGGCTAGTGTAGTCGACGCACATGCGCCACTTACCATTGGACTTGCGGACCATGACCAGATTTGCAAGCCATTCCGGGTGATCGACCTCGCGAATAAACCCGGCTTTTAGGAGTTTGTCCAACTCCTCTCGAATGGCTTCTTGTCGGTCAACAGCAAAACGCCTGAGCTTTTGCTTTATTGGTCACTGTCCAGGTCGAATTGCTAACTGCGCTCGATTACTTCCCTTGGGACACTGGGCATATCGAACGGTTTCCACGCAAACACATCTGCGTTAGCCCAGAGGAAAGTAATGAGCTTGAGTTCCTATTTGTCATCCAGGCCTGATCCGACCCGAATTGTCTTGGACGGATCATCTGGGTATAACGGAACTAGTTTGAGTTTCTCATCTGGTCGAGGAGTAGCCTTGATCCCGTAAGTGGCAACTGTGGCGACCTGAGCGTCCCGGAGGGGAAGTTGGTCCACCATCTCCAAAGATAGCCGGTCACACGTTAGTGCCACGTTGCGACTACCTCGGATCGAGATGACACCTTTGAGGCCAGGCAACTTGCCGCACTGATAAGCATAGTGCATTGCCATCATGAACTTAGCAAGAGTTGGCCTGCTAAAGATTGCATTGTAAGCCGAATCACAATCAATTACATCAAAAGTAACCAATTCTATTCGGAAGTTATCTGGTTCTCCCAGTGTGACCGGGAGGACCACCTGTCCCAATGGCATCATGGAAGGACCAGGGATTATCCCATAAAACGGATGGATTATGGGCTTAATCTTAGAACGAGGAATTTGCATCTCGTCGAGCGCCTTGACCAATAAAATGTCCAAGGAGCTTCCTCTGTCGATCAGGACCCTTTCGACTCTCGCATTACTGATGATCGAGGTAATGACCAGAGGGAGCCTCAATGGTCGAGTGAGTCCCGCAGGACAATCAGTGCGATCAAACGTCAAAGGTGTATCCAACCAACGAGGGTACTGAGGTTCACCAAGGGATGTCTCCGTTTGGTTCACCTCTCGATAAAAGGCCTTGAACTGCCTTTTAGAAACATTAACGTGATTATGAGGTACCTGGTAAGACATCTCTTCGTCCCCGTCGACGCCTCTAAGCCCGCATGCTTGTTCCTTAGTCGGTAAGGTCGGCATTGGTCCAACCCCCTGGTAGAGGTCATCTAACTGCTTCAACCAACTCCTGTAGTTTTTTAGGTCGTGGCCTGCGGAGTTGTGGAGCGGACACCATTTCCTGCCTTCCTGCGGGTTAGTCGGCTTCTCCGGCTGGTCGGCATTACGACCACCAGAAGCAGTTTTATTTTTAAACGAAGGCTTGTTACCTTTGGTCGAAGGAGGCTTCTCTGCAACTGCGACCTCGCGGTACTATCCAGAGCGATTCCTTTTCGACTTCTTTGACTTCCCGCCCGACGAAGATTCCGGCTTCTTGCTTGAATCTTCCTTCCTAGCGTCCTTAAGACCTGGTTGAGGCGGTAGGTTACCTTTATCGACCATCCGGTTCCATTCGACAGCCTCAGTTGCGTCGGAATATCGATCAGCCATATCAAAGAGATCGGCTACTAATCGAGGAGGATGGATAAGCAAGTCTTCGGTGAATCTCCGATATCGAACGGCATGTTTAAATGCCCTAATAACGGAGCTGTCAGATATGTTCGGGATGGTATTTCTCACCCCAACAAACCTCTTGACAAACTGACGAAGGGTTTCGGTTGAAGTTTGCTGTAGTCGATGGAGGTCGTCCTCTTTACCCGCTTTTGATAACAATTTTGGAAATTGCTAAGGATAGCGTCACATAGCATTTCCCAGTTATAGATAGAACCTTCGAGCTGATTAAACAACCAGGTTCTTGCCGGTCCTTCAAGGACTGTTGGCAAGTAGTTGGCCATGACCCGGTCATCGCCTCCTGCTGCTTGGATGGCAGTAATATAGATTTGAAGGAACTCGGATGGGTTCTGAGTTCCGTCGAACCTTTCTATGGCCCCTGGTCTAAACTTGTCCGGCCAAACAACCGCACGAAGGCCAGGCGAGAAAGCTTTACAACCAACGTAGGGACCGTGAACTATCCTGTGACTTTCGACCGGATCGCGAGCGACCTCACGCAATGGAGAAGACACTCGCAGTCCTAAGCGAGAATGAAGAGGGACTCGATTCCTATCACGAGAATCCTGCGCCCGCCTGGACTTGTCCTGCCGGGATGGTACAGGCGGAGGGTAACTTCGTCGACCAGAACTAGAGTGAGAACGCTCTCGGTTGTGGGAACGTGTTACCGACCGGGAAGAGGCCGTGGGGGTCGCCTCAGATGCGACCTCATCCAACCTCTCCGCTAGGATTCTGGTGAAGGCCGGTTTCTGCGCATCCATGACCGTAGGAGGAAAATTACGCATGACCTCAGCAATGGATCGGAGTCTGCCATGTGTACTTCTCCTAGGGGCACCAGGTGTTACCGTTTCTTCATCCACCGAGAAACGCTCCAGAGGCAAAGAAGGGGTCTGGTCGCGTCTGCGACCACGTGAGTGTCGGGAAGAACTCGGAGCAGCTTCGTAAACGTGTTGTCTTGTTGCTCGAGATCTTGGTCCTCCTTCTGTTTGCGTTCCTGCTCTTCCCTAGCAGCCCGTTGATCAGGAGTTTCCTCCGATAAGGCAGCCAACTGTCTAGGGAGAGAGGTCGCCGAGGGAGAAAACATCTCGGTTTGTTTCGAGTCAGACTCGAAATCAAAGAGACGATGGAGGTTATCAGGGTCGAACCTCCCCGAGCTGATTTCCTGGTCGACATCATCCTTCCCCTCAACGGGGTCGTATGATTGACCGGACTCGCCCTCTAACGCATTAAGAACCTCGGTGGGTTCTGACCTTGCGCTAGTCAGCCCTGGTCGATGGACATGACTTGGAGAGTCAATTCGACCTCTGGGAGATTTTCGCCTCCAATTTCCTCCATCGGAACAGGATCGCTCGGAGAGGGCATCAGAATGTGAACATAATCCTCGAGATCGAAATCGTTCTCAGAATCATATGCTCCAGCCATAGTTCAGCGAACCTCCGGATGAAAATTAGGACGCCTTGAGAAAGGCCCCACGATGGGCGCCAGCTGTCGACGATTCAGACTCAGGGTTCTTAGCCGAACTTATACAAAATTTGTAGGTTGTGAGACCTTTCACGGTGTCCCTCCAGGAAGGTATGATGAATTATGGAGAACTAGAGCACAGAGAGGTTTATACAGGTTCGGGCCCTCGATGGTGGGAGTAATAACCCTACGTCCTGTTGGGATTTCACTATGTATACTAAAAGGATTTACAGAGTTGTGGAAAAGATCTTCACAAGCGAAGATTTTCCCTATATGTTTGTACAAGACAAAACCTGAAGGGCTTTGTGAAAACTATCTAATTCAGACTACTGTCTTCGGGTTGCTTTTGTCTGATCTGGTTCAGCTGTCCCCCCTGTTTGATGCATCGGGCTACCCCTTTATACGGGTCGAAACGGCGCCAAGTTATAACGGCATCAAATAGTTGCTTGGATGCGGTTTCGTCAACCGCTCTTAACTCCCATGCAGGTTTAACATGTGTTATTCGTGGATAACCGCACGTATTAACTTCCTGACGGTTGTTCTCCCACGTGGAAGAATCTTCGGGGTAGTTGGGATATCCCTGCTACGAGGGCAGATTAATCCCACGTTCCCTAGTCGAAAGTGCTCTGACCGCGCGATGTTGGCTGACCGCACAACATCTACAGTCTTCTGTTCGCGTATAGCATACGAACTCCTGACCACGCACTAGGTGCGGTCTGATCGCGTAAAGCCTGCGACCTCGGGCTTGTGCTCCTCAGAATGACTTGAGTTCGCACCATCAGGCACTTGTCTGGTTCGAATCTATCCTGAACCAATCGTACATTTATTTGAACTAACTCGGGTATCAATCCTCGTCAACTACCGAGCACTGAACAAGATCACCATCAAGAACCGGTACCCCCTTCCTCATATTGACGACCTGCTAGACCAATTGAAGCATGCCGTTGTCTTCTCCAAGTTGGATCTTAAGTCAGGATATCATCAAGTCAACATTCGAGAAGAGGACACGTGGAAAACTGCGTTCAAAACACGACAAGGTCTGTTCAAATGGTTGGTTGTGCCGTTTGGTCTCTGCAACACCCCGGCAACTTTCATGTGTCTTATGAATGACGTATTGAGACAGTTCATCAATGACTTTGTGATCGTTTACCTCGACGACATACTGGTTTATAGTCATTTGTGGATGAGCACCTCATTCATGTCGAAAAGGTGTTCGAACAGTTTCGGCAACATCGACTTCGCCTCAACCGTAAGAAGTGCGAGTTCGACCAGCAAACTCTACTTTACCTAGGATTCATGGTCGGCAACAGTACGTTGCAAATCGACCCCGATAAGGTAAACGTGATTCCCGAGTGGCCGGGACCGTGAACTATTACGGATGTGCGTAGTTTTATGGGAGCATGCCAATATCTTTGGAATTTCATCCGACACTTCTCGATTATGGCTTCTCTATTGCATGCATTAACCAGAATCGATCAAAAGTTCGAGTGAACAAGGAAACATGAGGACACGTTTCTCTTGCTGAAGAGGAAGATTAGCGAGGCGCCTGTGTTAGCTTTGCTGAATCTCCAGAAACCATTCGAGTTAGAAACCGATGCCTCAGGTTATGCCATGGGCGCTGTGCTCATGCAAGAAGGTCGACCAGTGGCATATCACTCCGGGTTATTCCAGGGAACTCAGAAGAACTACCCGACTTATGACAAAGAGTTTTGTGCACTGCATCAGGCCGTGAAACATTGGCGGTGTTATCTGTTGGGCAAAGAGACTGTTGTCCACACCGACCATCAACCGCTACAATATTTGCAAATGCAGTCCAAACTACTGCAAGCTCGGCACATGAATTAGTTGTCGTATCTGCAGTAGTTTAATCTGGTGATTAAGTACAAGAAAGGCGTACACAACAAATTGGCGGACATGTTGTCGCGACCACCAATTACGACCCTCTATTTATCAGCGTTCATGCAGATCGAGCCCTCATGTCATGATCACTATGCCAATATGTACAGTGAAGACCCTAATTTTCAAACAGCACTGACTGAGCTCGAAACAGGGAAACCTACAGAGTTCATTCGGCAAAAAGAACTCTTGTACAAGGGCAATTTACTTTGCATACCTCGTGGAGCACCTCGAATTCAATGGATGCGAGAAGCGCACACATTGAAGGTAGCTGGTCACTTTGGAGTTACAAAGACATTGCAAAATCTTCACCGACATGTGTTCTGGCCACGTATGCAGCAAGATGTGGCCAGTTTTGTTCGAGGCTATGGTCTCTGCAGCATCTCGAAACCGGCAAACCGAAAATTAAGTTTGTACACTCCTTTGCCAGTTCCATCGCAACCATGGGAGAGCATATCCATGGATTTCTTGGGAGGATTGCCTAAGACCCGACATGGCAATGACTATCTATTCGTGGTCGTTGATCGGTTCTCCAAAATGATTATTCTTATACCTTGTCGAAAGACTATCACGGGAGAAGAAGCAGCTCAGGTATTCTTTAAAAATGTTTGGACTGCCGACTTCTATTGTGTCTGATCGTGATACCCGGTTCCTTAGTCACTTTTGGTGATCTCTCTGGACGATGATGGACACGAAGCTAAAGAGGAGTACTTCCTTTCATCCGCAAACTGATGGTCAAACCGAGGTGGTAAATCGCACAGTCGTTCATCTCTTGAGAGGATATAACACGAAGCACCTGAAGACCTGGGATGAAAGCATATCGTACCTGCAATTTGCTTTTAATCCAGCAGTGCATGGTTCGACTGGAAAGTCGCCGTTTGAGGTCTGTTTAAGATTTCTACCACAGAGTTCATTCGATATGGAGTTTGTGATCCCTACCTCAGCACAGAACAGCAAGGAAGCATCTGATCAGGATCGAGCACAAAAGTTCCTAGAAGGTATTCAATGACTCCATCGTAAGGTTGAACAGAACTTGCTGCAAGCTCAACTCAAGTACAAGGCGCGACAAGATCGGTACCGAGTTGATGCGCAATTTCAAGAAGGTGATATCGTATGGTTACATCTGAGTAAGGAGAGACTTAAAGGTGAAGGTAAGAAACTCAAACCCATTCGTTATGGTCCTTTTTAGATTCTGCGGAAAGTGGGTAATAATGCTTGTCAGCTCGAGTTACCTCCATACATGAATATTTACTCGGTTGTTAATGTTGAGCACCTCAAACTCTTCGAGCCTTCAATGCTGGATGATGAGCCAGATACTACAATACCATCTGTTGAAGACTTGGTCTATCAACGAGACGAACCTCTACGCGAAGATGTGTTCTGGAGAAGAAGGTGACTACCACCCGCAATGGCACAAAGGAGACTTTTCGAATCGGTCGGAAAGGTCAACGAGCACGTGCGGTAAAGTGGTATACCAGAGAAGATGGACAAAATCAATTTCCACATCTCCAGTTTGATCGAGAGGTTGCAACAGGGGTTGGCTCCTTCTCAACAAGAGAGTCATGATCCCGGAGGATTTTCAAGTCCTGATCGCATACGGTTCCGCAATCATAACCGTGTTCGAAAAGGTTTCGCGACCATGGTTTGGTTTGCGACCATGAAAAGGAATTCGTTCCCTGTTCGGAATTGTAATCCGATCCGAATATATATACTAAGCTTGTCTGTTTAGGATTAGTTAGTTAGTTAGTTATATGAGTCTAATACGTTTAGGTTACTGAGTCTGATATGTATTCATATGATTGGACTATAAATACCTTGTAATAGGTCTAGTTTAGATCATCGAGTCTAGATTGAAGTCTTAGACACATAGTTCCCTCGACGTAGGCGAGTGCGATCTAACGTTCGATGTGTAAAGCCCTCTTTGAAATAAAGAGTTGTGCTATTACTTTGAGCTGTGTTTTTGATCATCCTTTGGGTTTCGGTAATTTTGAGTAAAATCCTGTAATTCCGCATATTAGAATCTGGGCGAGCCTAGTGCGAAAACTAAGGCTAGGTCTCAAACGGATCAGTGGGTCTCCAAAGGTCGAAGGTATCGCCTAGGGGTAGGGGTGGAAACGAGCCGAGTTCAAGCGAGCTGGCCCCGGCTCGGCTCGGCTCGGCTCAGCTCGTTTAGCTCACCGAGCTGAAAAACCAGCTCGAACTCGGCTCGGTCTGGCTCGTGATCTAGCTCGGCCAGCTCACGAGCTAGACCAGCTCGGTTGTTTTGGGCTCTAACTCGGCTCGTTTCCAAAAAAACAGGGATATTTGTCTGTTTTGCAAACTTGTAGCTCCGCAAAATTATCAAAATTCAGAACTAGCATTTCATCAAATATGTTATGCAACCTGTAGCACAACACAATCTATTTCACATTATCAGAACTAGCATTTCATCATATACGTTCACAAAATTAAATGTCATTGCATCTAGTACATTCCGAGAACTGATCAGATTTTCCCTTTTGTTTCCTCGTGTAAACCAAAGGGCATGAACATCTTAGTATGCATTTCTATTGTCATAGCAACAAGTTGTGCAACCGATTGAGAAAGAAACCAATAAACAAGGATACAATAGTCAAAAAGTTCAACAAAAACAATCATCCTTAGAGAACATTCATCTTTCCAGAATAGGCCTTCCACAAGAACATCTTTCCTCAGAGAACAATCATCTCGACATCTTTCCAGAATAGGCCTTCCTCAAGAACAATCATCCTTAGAGAACAATCATCACAAGTCACATACATGATATCACATGAGGAGCACAAGAATGAGAAATATTCAACAAAAACAATAATAAACTTACACTTACTAGTTGCTTCCCACTATGCTATCAACTAAAGAAATGCTTTCAACATCCTCCTCATTGCCTTCTTCCTATAAATGAGCAAAATAGAAAAAATATACTTGAGCTTAGAACACAAATATCAGTCAGAAGCAAAAGAAAAAAATTAGGAAAACTACATACCAAGGGACTTTTCATGTTACGGTAAGCACCTCTTATCCAACTAGATGTGCATACCAATGCTTCAACCATAGAAGGCTCTAAAGAACTCCGGTAATCATCTAGTACTCTATGTCCAGCACTGAAAGCAGACTCAGAAGATACAGTACTAACCGGTATAGTCAAGATATCTTTTGCCATCTTTGACACTATTGGGTATCTCAATGAATTCACTTTCCACCACTCAAGTATATTAAATGATGTCTCACAACAGTCCGCATTGGGATCATCTAAATATTGAATCAAATCTGACTTAGATGGTTGTGCACCGGCAGTAGCTCGCAAGAAACTTTGAAATTGACTTGAAATTGAGGCAACTGTGCTACCCGAATCTAAAACTGAAGAGGTGGATACAGATTTGTCCTTGTTGATGACCCTATTATGGCGATGCTCCAGCTCATACATATTATACACCTCATCCAACTCAGAACGAATCAAAGAGACTATACTGTCAACATTTGAGGGTTCATATATCTTTCCAAAACACCATAAAATGAACTTCATTTTATACCTTGGATCAAGAATAGCGGCAATAGCTGAAAGAGTGCTGCATTGGCCCCAGTACTTATCAAACTTTTCCAACATTGCTTGTCCCATCAACTTCAAGTATTGATCATAGAATGAAAAGCATTATCCAAAGCAACCTTAACATCAATAATGTAAGGGAAGAATAGATTTGCAGTGGGGTATGTGGAACCTGAAAAAGCAGTGGTCGCTGTGTCTAATACTTTCAGCACATGTCTTACTCTATCATATATCACCCATTCTTCATTCAAAGGCTCCCATTTGTAATTTGCCTCCACATCAGCATAATGGGTGAATGCAATCTTAAAATCAAAAGTACAATCAAGCATCTTATATGTAGAACCCCACCTAGTTGACACATCAAGAACCAACCCTCTTTTTGTTGGCAATGCAAGAGACTTACAAATCTCAGAGAACTTAGTTAAGAGAGCTGGAGACTTCTTAAGGTACTTGACAGTTTTCCGAATCTTGTTTATCAAAGGTTCTAATGGTTTCATACCATCATTCACTAACAAGTTGAGTATGTGTGCACAACACCGGATATGAAAATATCTACCATTAAAATGAAGTGAGCCTCTAGATATGAACTTAGACATCAAATGCCTTGCAGCAACATCATTTGAGGATGCGTTGTCCAGAGTAACTGTAGCAACTTTATCTTCTAATTTCCAATCAGCAATGCAATCAAACATGGCTTGAGAAATCACAATCCCGCTATGTGGAGGCTCTAACTCAACAAAGCAAATCACACGACTTTGCATCACCCAATTGGCATCTATATAATGAGCTACCAAGCTCATGTAGCAAAGGGTTTGGTTAGATGTCCACAAATCACAAGTCAAACTAATTTTACCAACATTTTTAAAACTCTTCTTCAAGATCTCTTTCTCTGTTTGGAAAACCCTCATGCACTCCTTTCTAATGGTCTTTCTACCAATACTTTCATAATGTGGATTAAGAGACCTCAATAGCACATTAAACCAAACATGCTCTACCATTCTAAATATATGGATACTCATGCACAATAATCATCTTAGCAATAATATCAAGAATTTTTTCATGCTCATACATGCCACTGATGCTAGGATTGATAATTATAGGACAATGTGCATCACCTGATTCAACCCCAAGAAAGTTGAGTGATGGTTGCTTCTTTTGCTTTGCTTCGTTGTTCTTCAAAATATAGAAACCTTCTATGTGCCTTTTCAATGTTGTCGTAGTTCCCCCTGGATGGTATATATAAAGCTTCTGACAATGCTTGCACTTTGCCTTTGTTTCTGTCTCACCTTTCTTTTTCTTGGAGGGTACTTGAATAACTTCAAAGACCTTCCAAACATCTGAATGTTTTCTTTTGTTTGACTTTGGAGGAGCTTTACTACCGGCAATCTCCTCATCTCCTGTTTTGTTCCCTTTACTTGGTGAGTCGAAAGCAAGAACTACATCTTCACTACCACTTGATGAGTTCATAGAGTTTTCTTCCGACATCTACAAATTGAAACAAGAAAGGGTGAACTTCTGTTTTTGACTTTTTGACCATGTTAATGTTAATTTGGTGACCTTACTTTTGAGTTTATGAGGTTAAGAGAGGGGCTACAGACCTACAGTTGATGTGCTCGCTGCTGGAGTTTGCTGGTCAAAGTGGCTGTCGAGGAAGTCACCGGCGCGACTGAGGACGAAGAAGGGGCCGAGGAAGAAGAAGATCAAGCCGTCATCCTACGTGGCCGTGGTTGAAGAAACAGCCCGGTTGCGGTGTTGAAGAAGATGAAGCCGGCTTGGGGCAGAGGAGGCCGAGAACGAAGAAGGCGCCGGAGTTGGTGAAGAAGGCAGCGCCATGGAGGATGACCGGTGGCGCGAAGAAGATGGCTACTCCGGTTGAGGGATGGCCGTGGTGGCTTGGCTCTGGGTTGTGAAGCAACGCCGAGGATGGAGGCGCAGGGAACTCGGCGGCGCAGGTCGTCGGTGAGGAAGAGCGATGTGGAGACCGGGGGCGACGCTGTGGAGGTGGAGCTCTGGACGGAGGCGCAGTGCGGTGGCGCGGTGGTGATGCGGCAGCTGGAGATGTGGAGATCCGATGGCGGCGCAGAGGGAGGCTATGGCGGCGGGAGGCGAGGATCTGGCCACGGCGGGATCGGTGGCAGATCTGGTGGCATTGTGTGGTGTGGAGGAGATGATGTGGGTTTTAGGGAGTTGAGCTCGGGATGGAGGATCTGGAGTGGATTTGTGGTGGTGAAATGGGGAAAGATGAAGAAGAAGGGGAGGAAGAAAAAGAGGAAAAATAAAGGCAACGAAGGAGCACTGGGCGGCCGAGGGCGCGGAGGAGCACCAGGAGGCCGGGGGCGCGGAGGAGGCTTGGGCTGGCTTGGGGCGCGGAGGAGGCTCGGGCCTGGTGCGGCCGGAGGCGATGGAGGAGGTGCCGGTCAGTGGAGGAGGCGCTAGGCCACGGCGACGGAGACGAGAACCCTAGAACTGGATTTGTGAGGTGTGTGTATCAGGCTATCGGCTAGACGGCTACCGGGTTTGGTTTGTACAGTTGTATTTGTATTACTTAGTGTACCGAGCCGAGCCCGAGCGAGCTGGGGTCTAGCTCGGGCTCGGCTCGTTTTCGAACCGAGCTACGAAGACAGCTCGAACTCGGCTCGTTTGTTAACGAGCCAAGCTCGAGCCGAACCCGAGTTTCTCACGAGCTGCGAGCTAAAGTTCCAGCCTAACCTGGGGGGCACTTGGTCCCCCCAGTGCTGAAGCGTCGGGTTGGTCGCAGGAGCCATGCTCCCGCCGAGGGCGGTAGGAGAGGGGAGTGTTGCCTCCCCCCGAGTATCCCCGGGAGGAGGCGCCGCGACGACAGCCCTTTGCATCGATGGCACAGGATTTCTAGGGCCGGCATCATTGGAGATGGAGGTCAAGTGCCTCGTTCTTCTTGGAGGAGCCATGACAATTCGCCGCGAGTCCCCACGGATGGCGCCAACTATCGTGGTATTGAAAATACCTCGGCAGGTTTGATGACGGTTCAACATGTGTTCGACAACACGAGATGACCGTACAACGGGTCACCCTGTGTTGGAAAATCACAGAAATTGACACGGATGTTTATACAGGTTTAGGCCTCAGTGGAGGCCCTAGTCCTGTCGACGTGGTCCCGACATGAGTCGGCTAGGGGAGCTCTCTCTCGGAGAGAGGGCTCCTAAGTACGCCTGTTCATTTTTATGTATTGAGTACAAATGAGAGTTTTAGGTTACAAGAGAGAGATACAAGGGTATATATAGACCCCAAAAGATGCAAATTCCAGACTACCCTAGCTATGACCGTCGGATCGAGGGCATCATGGTCTTTTGGCGAGGCTCGGGGCACCGATCTTGGACACGTGGCCGCCCTTGACTTCAGTGCTCCCAACTCTGGGACGAGGGCCCAGAGGAGAGAGAGAGCGCTTACTCCGGAGGATGGAGTACTGGAGGACGGGGGGCAGAAGGTGAAGCCTCCTCCTCTGGGGGACACGGGGCCGGAGGTGGGCACCTCCTAGCCCGGGGGGACAGTTGCCCGGAGGAGGGCACCTCCAACTCCGGGGGACTGAGGACTGGAGGTGGGCACCTCCTACTCCGGAGGACACGGGACCAGAGGAGGGCACCTCCAACTCCGATGGACGGAGGATCAGAGGTGGACACCTCCGACTCCGGGGGACGAAGGACCGGAGTTGGGCACCTCCCACTTTGGAGGACACTTGGTCGGAGGAGGGCACCTCCTATTCCGGAGGGCGGAGGACCGGAGGAGGGCACCTCTAACTCCGGGGGACGAAGGACTGGAGGTGGGCACCTCCGACTCCGGGGGACAAAGGACCGGAGGTGGGCTCCTCCTACTCCGGAGGACACGGGGCCGGAGGTGGGCACCTCCTAGCCCAGCGAGCGGTGGCCCAGAGGAGGACACGGGGCCGAAGGTGGGCACCTCCTAGCCCGGAGGACGGCGGCCCGGAGGAGGGCGAAGGACCGGAGGAGGGCACCTCCGACTCCGGCGGACGAAGGACCGGAGGTGGGCACCTCCTAGCCCGGAGGGCGGCGGCCCAGAGGACACCTCCTTCTCCGGAGGACACGAGGCCAGAGATGGGCACCTCCTAGCCCAGAGGACGGTGGCCTAGAGGAGCGCACCTTCTACTCTAGAGGTCGGAGAACCGGAGGAGGGCACCTCCCACTCCAGGGGACGAAGGACCGGAAGTGGGCACCACCTTAATTATACTATTTATCTGTACCTTGTCGATGAACCAAAACCTGGAAGCACCTTTGAGACAAAGGACTGGTCGAGAACCTATCTACCGACCACAGTCTAAAGGTCCAACGGTTATGTGGTTATGTTTATTCGACCATACTCGGTGGTTATAGTTATTTGACTATAACCTTTGGATACTATGACCCTTTATTTCCCCAGGAATGTCATAACTCCCTGACATGATAACCATCAAGAAGGTAAATGTGCAACCATTCATAAACGTGCAGCCATTCATAATTGCACATTATGACCGGTGCACATCTGCTACCAGGTGTCCCTTCAATTCTGTAACCAATAACCTTCGACAAGCTATAAAAGGAGAGGGATGACTAAGAGAAAAGGGTGACCAAAAAGAGAGGAGGAAGAGAGGTCGATAGAGAATAGGAGAGAAGTTTTTAGTTCATTCAAGAACAATTCTTGTTCTTCTTTGTAATCCTTTATACTCTTAGTGAAATCACAACAGGAGTAGAGCTATTACTTAGCTTCCGAGGGCCCGAACCTATACAATTCATGTATCTCCGGTGCATCTATATTTATGGTATTTCCTCTGAGTGATTGTTAGAAGTGCTTCCCTATGTTACTATTAAATCTCATGTAAGTTCGGCTTGGAACCTTATTCCAATCGTCGACACGCATGACATAATTATCCTTATTTTATCAGTAAGTGGGATATCACACCATAAGTATTAATTAAGGTATGGTTATAATAAAATTATGCAACTCTCAGTCTATGGTCGGCAACTTTCGACCAGACCTTCTCGACTCTAAGGCATTTCTAGTGCTAAGCATTCTTCTGATTTGAGGTCATGCACGGACTATGACTATGGATTAGGGATTTATGAGATCTCCGCGACCATACAGACTGCGGGCAAATATCTCCATAGCCATAATAGTTGCGGGTAGTATAATTTTGGATAATTGCGATCATAGAAGCCTATGGCCACAATTGATTGGGCTATGTCTAGAATGTCTTGGACTCATTCCTCGATCTCCTTCCATGACCTCATGCGACCATGGAAAGATATAAACTGGTTGGTCCTCTTCCCATGGTCCCCTGCAACCTTGGGAAGGTACAAACTGAAGTCTCTTTCTATGGTCTCTTGCGACCTCGGGAAAGCATATACAAATAACTCAAATCTCCCTCCATGGTCTCTTGCGATCTCGGAGAGGTATTTACAAAGGACTTGATCCTCGTCAGTTTCTGTCTTGGTCAGAAGATACTTAAGAGCAACATGATCAGTATGCACAATAACTTTTGAACCAATCAAATATGGATAAAATTTATCTAGAGCATATACTACAGCACGCAATTCCTTTTCAGTTGCCTTGTAATTAATTTGAGCATCATCCAAAGTTTTGCTTACATAGTATATAGCATGTAAAATTTTATTTGTTCTTTGCCCTAGAATACTGCCAATTGCATAATCACTAGTATCACACATCAATTCAAAGATTCATTCCAATTTGGAGTTTCTATGATGGAAGCAATAGTTAATGCATGTTTCAATTGATTTAAGGCATCAAGACATTTTTCATCAAAATCAAATAGTGCATCTTTACCAATCAATTGAGTGAAAGGTTTAGCAGTTTGTAAAATCTTTAATGAAATGATAGTAAAAACCTGCGTGTCCCAAGAAACTGCGTATGCTCTTCACGTTGGTTGGTGGTGGAAGACTTGCGATGACATCGATCTTTGCCTTGTTGGCTTCAATCCCTCATTCAGAAATTACGTGGCCAAGCATCACACCTTCTTGAACCATGAATTGGCATTTTTACCAATTGAGCAAAAGGTTTACTTCTTTGCATGCTCATAGACTCGAGAAAAATTATGTAGACAGGTATCGAAGGAGGAATCATAAACGCTAAAATCATCCATAAAAACTTCTATTATTTCCTCAATTAAATTTGAAAAGATAGCTATCATACATCTTTGAAAGGTCGCAGGCGTGTTACATAGCCCAAATGGCATTCGGCGATAAGCAAAAGTACCGAATGAACATGTAAACATTGTCTTATCTTGATCAATGGGATTAATTGGGATTTGAAAGAACCTCAAATACTCGTCAAGAAAACAAAAATATGAATGTTTGGCCAATCTTTCCAACATTTGATCGATGAAAGGTAATGAAAAGTGATCCTTCTTAATGGCGCTATTCAATTTGCGATAATCAATGCACATTCGTCATCCAGTGACAAGTCTAGCAGAGATCAATTCATTGTTTGCATTCTTAACCACAGTCATACCCCTTTCTTTGAAACCACATGAACAAGACTAACCCAATTACTATCAGAAATAGGATGTATAATACCCGCATCTAGTAGTTTTAAAATTTCAGCTTTAACAATTTCCTTCAAGTTAGGGTTTAGTCTACATTGACGTTCAACGGAGATTTTTGTTTCATCAACTAGAGAAATCCTATTGATCCGTTTGAGACCTAGCCTTGGTTTTCGCACTAGGCTCGCCCAGATTCTAATATGCGGAATAACGGGATCTTATACCCGAAACCCAAAGTAATTGCACAACTCTTTATTTCAAAGAGGGCTTACACGTCGAACGTTAGACACACTTGTCTACGTCGAAGGAACTATAAGTGTCTAAAACTTAAATAAGTTCTATGACTCTTCGATTGAATTCGATGATCTAAACTAGACCTATTACAAGGTATTTATAGTCCAATCGTATGAGTACGTATCAGACTTAGAGACCTAAACGTATTAGACTCATATAACTAATCCTAAACAGATAAGCTTAGTTATACACATTCGGATCGGATTACAATTCCGAACAGGGAATGAATTCCTTTTTCCTGGTCGCGAACCAATCCATGGTCGCGGACTCATCCAGGTCGCGAATCCTTTCCGAACACGGTTAAGGTCGCGAAGCCGTATGCGATCAGGACTTGGTCACGAAGCCACATGCGATCAGGACTTGGAGATCCTCCTGGATCACCTATGCATGCAAATTTCAGGGCTAATCTCTTTGATATCATTAATTGAATAACCTAGGGTATTGTGATGCACACGAAGTAAAGAAAATCAATTTTTCTAGTTGCAAATTGGTTAGGTTTGCATTAACAATAACAGGTTGCATCTCATCATCATCCAAAAACACATATTTCAGCAAGGAAGGAAGAGTTTTAAGTATAGGTTTACTTACTTTTTCCTTACCTGAGGTGTCAGAGTCAGAGATGTCCTCGTTTGATAGTCCTTTTATTGGTTCTTCTTCGTTTTGTTTGTCTTCTTCGCTACTGTCCATTTTTTTTGTTATCAAGGATTTCGTCCATTCCTTCTTCCAAAGTGATTTGAAGTGGTGACTCCTCTTCTAGGACTTCTTCTAGATCGTCCACGTTGCAAAGTATTTCCTCATAAATAGGGTAGTTAACAAGATTAGATATTTTAAACAAAATTTTTTCCTCCCCTATATGAAAAGTAATTCGTCCCTCATGAACATCAATGAGGGCATCTATTGTCCGGAGCATTAGTCGTCCCAATATAATAGGTACGTATAGCAACATCTTCATCCATATCACGAATGATAAAATCAACTAGAAGATAAAATTTACCGGCTTGAAGAGGCACATCTTCTAGGATTCTTTCCGGTTGCTTCACCGAGCTATCGGTAAGTTGCAAAATATGTGTGTAGACTTGATCTCACCCATGCAAAACCATGGTAAGAGGCATTACACTCATGCTTGCGCCTAGGTCGCAAAGAACTCTATTGATATGTACCGTACCTATGTTGCAAGGGATGAAGAAGCTCCCTTGATCCGTAGCTTTGCCGGCATCTGGCTCTGGATTAAAGCACTACAATTTTTGGTCAAAGCAACAGCTTGAAATTCACTCAAACCCTCTTTTTAGTCAGTATATCTTTCAAGAATTTTTCATAAGAAGGCATTTGAGTTACCAAGTCAATGAAAGGTACAGTAACATTAAGCTTTTTCAAGACTTTTATAAACTTTTCAAATTGCTTATTGAGATTCGCTTTAATGTACCTTATTGGAAATATTGAGTTGAATTAAAAACACGTGTTACCTGTTTTTCTCCACTTTCCTTTTCTTTTGGTTTGACGACCTTATCATCATCCTCTGCCGACGGTAATGGTGCTTCCGTTGTTTTTCTTATCGGCGAAGGTTCGGTTGGTGGTGTTCATTTTGGTAGCTTCGTTCCACTCAGAATTGCTACATTAAAAATAAGAGGGTTAGAACAAACTATAGAATTTATTTGTTCAGAATTACGAGGGTTGATTGGTTGACAAGGAAGAGAGTTATCGTTTTTAGTGTAGGATTTACCAATTGTTTGATTTGAGTCTCGAGCATGTGGATGTTAGTCAATATGGAGTCTATCTTTTGGCTCATGAACGTTTTCTCTTTCTCTTGATTTGCTAGAAAGTTCTCTAGCATACGCTCCATGCTCGATTGCTCGGGTTGCCGTTGGTGAGGCGGTTGATATTGTTGTTGGTACGGTGGCCTTAGTGCTTGATATGGGGGGTTTGGTTGGTGTAGTTGCTGCTATCCAAAATTTTGTTGCAGACGTTTAGGTTGCTGATTTTGTCCTAACCATATGAAATTTTGGTTGTTGCAGCATCCAGAGTTGCAAAAGTTAAGAAAGGAATTACCTTGTCGTTGTTGCTTACCCTGAAAAGTGTTTGCCTGCTCCATGGATGGGTTAAATTGGCATTCATGGTCATAGTGGCCTTGTATGTTGCACAGTTCACATATAGGTGTAATAGCATTAATAGATAAAGTAGCAGATGATCCAAGAATAGCTAATTTATCAGTGAGAAGTGATACTTGCTCAGCTAATTGCGACATTACACTTACATCTATGTTGTTGGTCGGAATTTGTTGAGCAGCTCGTTTGGTTCCCCATTGTGTAGTTTTAAGTTATACCTTCAATGAGTTCGTATGCTTCATCTACACTTTTGTTCATTAGTGGGCTGCCAGCTGCGACGCCTACAACCATTCACACGTTGTAGTTCAGCTTGCTATAAAACGTCTGAACTACAAACTACTTTTCTAATCCGTGATGCCGACATTTGATCAACAAGTCTTTATACCGTTCCCAAGCGTCGTAAAGTGATTCTTTTACCTGCTGAGAAAATGATGCAATCTGGTTACGAATATGAACAGTTTTAGTAGGAGGAGAAAACTTACCAAGAAAAGCTTGTGAGAGTTCGTCCCACGTGGTGATTGACACAGGGGAAAGAGTGTATAGCCATGCCCTCACCTTTTTCGAGCAACGAGAAAGGAAAGAGCCCCAAGAGAAGTGCGTCCTATGTTACTTCATGAATTTTGAAAGTATCACAATGCTCAAGAAACGTATGTAAATGCAAAGATGAATCATCAGCGGGAAGACCACTGAATTGATTTTGTTGAACCAAGTTCAAAAGTGCAGGATTCATTTCAAAGTTATTTGATTCGATTGGTGGTCTAAGAATACCTGATTGCAACCCCATGCTGAGCGGGATTGCATAATCCTTGAGTCTCTTTTGATCCTCCATTATTGGTTGTTCTTTGTTCTTTTCAAAAGTTTGTCTTGAATTTTCCTTTGATCTTACCTGCCTTGCTTCGTATCAAAGTTGGCGCGTGATTTTGATAGGTTTGTCTAAGCTATCTAGATTTGCACTACTTCCCTAAATGTTAGTGGTGCACAAAAAAGAAGAAAAAGGAAAATAGAAGCAAGATTGAGAAGTGAGATTGACTTATATCAGCGAAAATTAATCTAAAAGATGAATTACTGTTGTTCCCCGACAACAGTGCCAAAAACTTGATCGCGCATACACAACTATGTAAAGTAATAACCGCAATCAAACGGTTGAACGTTGAGCACTTGAGGATCAAATTCCATGAGGAATAAGTGTAGTTATCTTTTAGGCTAACAAATTACTGATTAAGTCTAAACGAATTGGGGTTGTTTTTCTACTACTAAAGCTTACTAAGGTTATCAAACTAGGGTTTAAAGAAGTAAAGAGCAAGTATGAAAAAATAGAGTTTAATAAACAGAAAGGAAAACCTAGGGTTTTGGGAATTCCATAACCATCAAGTGTAATTCCATCCAAGGTCTGAGAATTGTAAGTTAGTTTCAATTGTTTTCTAAGACAAATTAAGTTGCCAGTACGGTCGCTAGTACAACGGTCAGAGGATCACTTCCACGGTTAAGTTTGGCAAAAGCCTCTCTCTTGTTCAGGATCCCACGTCAAAGCACTAAGGACTCAAGAACTCCCTTAAACTCTTGCTAAGGCACAACTATTATGTTTGTTGTCAAAACAAGAATTTAAGGTTTACAGAAAGAAAACATAAGGAACTAACTTCAAAACTTAAGATCGAGATCGAGAAAGAATTACGCTTTTCAGATTAGGTCATCCCTAATCTAGAAGTAAATTACTCGCAAAAAGTCATAAAAATACATAAATAATAAGAAATAAATGAAAACTTATTTGATTGCTTCAAAATTAAGTCTGCCATCCTTGCCAGCTTACAAATGTAGGAAAAATAGAGAAGGGGGCCTACTAAAGAAAACTAAACTAAAACCCCAAAAAATTAGCATAAAAGAGCATAAGAATTGAGTCAAAAGTTTCTCTATTTATAATACAATGGATTAACGTACCCAATTATAACTCTTGACGTGCAGGCGATGAAATCCAGCTTCAAACGGCTTGAGAAATAGATAATTCAGAGTCAAAACCATCAAAACCAACCAAAATAATTCTGGAAAGGTCGAACATGGGACGTGCCCACGGTCGTGTTGAGCTCAGTCAGGTAACGACCAGGCGACCAGGTGTGTTCAATCGGGACTTGTTCGACCAAAAGTCTTCGTGTTTGATCATGTCTCTTTCTCTTCCAAGTGTGTTTGATCATAGCTCTTTCTCGTCTATGTATGTTCGACTAGGTGATTTCACCCATGGAATGTTAGATCAGGATTCCTTTTCGTTCAATTTTGATGTATTTTGTCGAAATTAATCCAAATGAAGTCGAACATCCTCAAATTTTGTAGATTTCATCTCTGGAATATGGCAAACATAACCGTAAAAGTGGATCGTAAAAATGATATAAAAATATACATAAAATGTCACGTCAAAGGAGTTTTCAGCATATTTTAACATATTTTCATTAGCAAACTTAAGATAAAAGTACTACCAATTTAGCACTTATCACCTCGCCTCCTCTCATTACTGGGCCGCCACTGCCGAAGAAACTAATGAGGGACTAAATAATGTGAACCCAGTCTTCCTAGAATCAAAACAAGTGTAAGAGCACGTCACAACAAAGTCTAAGTGATCGACGGCATCTACAAAAGTGATCAACCAAATGAAGTTGCTGCAATGGAAGCTGAGAAAATTCCAAATTCCAACCAAAATTGATGTTGGAAAAGTTGGCGAATCTAAAATTGAATATGAATCTGAGCTTGACTAGGAGTTCTACATGAGATTAATTCAATTTAATGCTCAAATTGATGCATCAAATTCTAATCCAACTTAGATTAGAAAGTTTGAACCAAATTGTTATTAGAAATTGAAATATAAGAGCAATTTGAAAAGAAGTGGGATTCTAATCCAAGTCGAAGTCAAAGTCTAGTCAAGTCGAGATCTTAATTTGAGTTATAATCAAGTTCAATCATAAATCTGAGTAACTTTAGCGTTGGCACTATCATGTGAACAATAATCTGAATAGTTTTTCTTTTAAAAAATATTTGTTGCTATTTTTTAGGAGTCCTAGTTTATCTTAAAGTCTAGTTTGAATTTTGAAATTTTGCTTTATAAAATTGTACCAAATCCATGTAGTGGGGGAGACTTTTTTTTACGAATAAAAATTTGATTTTTTACAAATATCATGTGTGATGGTATCAAATAGTTATTTTTGTGTCTACCTGACCAAACCTACAAAGTAGGGTGATCAAGTCACACAAACCTAATCAAAGCCACTGCCTGCTTTTGCTTTGATTAGTTTTTTGGTTATTATGGTTGGGCGAATTGTGGAATATCGTTGGTTAGTTACTGCATTTGTGCAATTTGCAACGCGTGAAGATCAGAATAAGCTTGATGGTTTTGTACCACTAGGTGAATCATAGAGAGTTAAATTAAGAAGAAAGGATTTGATATAAGAGTGGAGAGAGGTGTAGATAATATAAGAAAAAAAATATGTATTGGTAGCAAAGCTCAAAAAATATTAATGGGCTTCTTGGCTGAATTGGGCTTGGGCTTTTTATTGCGCTTCTGGATTGCGTCTGGATCAGAATCAGAATTGGTAGAGCTGCTTACTTCTCACGCATCTCTACAGAGCAGCCCACCGCCCCCACCTTGGCGGGAACAACGCGCCCGCTATCCACGTGGCCCTATCACAGCTCTTGGCGCCACTCCCATTCCCGCCAAAAGTTGGCGCCATTTCCATACCTATATAATATACGCGCTCCCAAACCCTAAAACCAAAAGCCCAAATCCTCCTCCCAACGAAAATCTCAGCTCAGCCATGCAATCCAAGAAGCTAAAGACGGCGGCTGCCGACGGCGCGCTGGCCGGCCAGATCTTGACGCCACAGAAGCCGAAGCCGCCGTCGGGGACGGCGGTTTCGTTGGGCGATCAGATCTTGACGCCCCAGAAGCCAAAGGCGGCGCCGGCGGCGGTGGATCAGATCTGGACGCCAGAGAAGCCGGAGCAGCTGCCGCCACGGCGGACACGCAACCGCAGCGTCGCCTTCTCCGTCAAGGAGGTCCGGCGGACGGCGCTCTCGCTACGACGGCCCGAGAAAGGCCCCGCGCCAGCGGAGACGCCTGAGGAAGATGAGCTCGACTCCGTCGAGCGGGAGCTCGGCGTCGGTGCCGGCACTGGCCCGTGCTCGAGCCCGGCCAAGCGCAAGGCCGACGTCAAGCTACCGGAAAGGTAAAGATCTAGGTTCTTGAGTTAGTATTGGATCCCAAAAACAGATCATTTTTGTTTCTAGACCATCTTTTCAACAAAAGCTAGATTTTTTTTGTTTCAGAGGATCTTTTCAAGAATTAGTTGCTAATTTGACTCCTGAAATGATCTGATTTCTTATTGGTGTTGCTGTTTGTGGCTCAGGTTTGAGATGCTCTGTGAGTTCTTCAACTGTATGGAGAGCTCCGTCCGGCTTCTCCGAATGAAAGGATCCAAGGCGACATTCCCCAACATCTGCACTAGCATTCAGCATTTGTCGGAACGGTACACATTTTCTTACAAATGATCTGAGAATTTGGCTTGTTGGATTGGTTTTTTCCTGGCTTAACTCTGATAATTCTGTGCGCAGGAGGTTTACCTATAGCCATCTTGCCCAGCTCAAGTACATGTTGCCCGAGGCGATTGTTGTCAATAAAATTCTTTTGCGCGATGAGATCACATGCTGCATGAGGCCCGATCTTCAAGTGAATCTGCTTGTCGATGCGGTTGAGAGCAATGCAAGGCGGCAGAAGGGAGAAACTGGGTACACGGTCTTGAGAAGGATCTTTAGACAGAGGCTTGTGGATTTCTTCAGGGACCATCCTGAGGTATAGAAATCTTGAATTCTTCACTGTTCTGTGATTAATAAGCGCTGGTACTTGAGTAAATTTAAGTTTCCAATGACAATAGAATAGGTGCTTAATAAGAAGTGTTAATTTCTGGTGAAAGATGCTATCTGTAGTGTTAATACATTTGCAGCTAGATTCATGGTGTCTATTGCTATTTTTCAGGGAGATGACATTCCAGAGGATGAATTGCCGCATCCGTTTAATCAAACAAGGGCAAGTGTGCCTCCAACCGCATTGAGAGTTGCTGTCAAGCCGAATGCTGCAGCTTCATCGGATCTCACTGAACAACAGCCTGTTGCAATGTTGCAAGTGTCGCATTCCTTCAAGAGAAGGTTTTCGCAGAAATCTCCAGCTCCCACTTCCACGGTCGGCACAAGCAGTCCTCTGGCACAGGATGATCCTACTTTTTCATCTCCTTTGAGGAGGATATCACTGCTTGGTTCTCCCATTTCCAATAGCTTGTGCGTAAATGAAACCCAAATGCCTGAGAAGGATGGCAAGGATCTTGTATCCAAGTCTTGTGTTTCAGAAGGTACTCCTGGGAAATTTGCCTCAACACCGATAAGGCTAATGGCAGCTACACCGGACCTCCAGACACCAAAAAGACCAATCCCTACTACCAGTTATGACACACCACCTCTGACGTTGGCCAAGCGATCAGCTCGGACTAAGTTGTTCACCACTCCAACAAAGGGTACCAGTGTGGGGGAAGATAACCAATCCACAAGTGTGTCTACTGTTGATGGTGACGATGAATTCCTTAATTTTCTTCCAAAATCCCTCTTGCAATCTGTAAGTCTTTCGATGGCAACAATGATCTCCTTTGTTTGCTATATGAACAAAAGATGACATATTTGTGCCTTGCAGGTAAAGGAGAAAGAAAAAAGAGCTTTGGAGGAGAAGGAAGCAGGCTTTGCTGATCGAGTTAAAAGGCAGAAGCTGATAGCGTGCTTGCCTAGCACCTTCAATATCATCTTACTTATCTATCAGTCGAGTCAACGTTCAGTAATGACAAAGCAAGAGCTCATACACAAGATAATTGCAAGTAATCCTAAGATAGTGGACAGAGGTATGTAGGACCTGTGTTTAATGTATTTCTTGCTTGTTTTGCTGTGGCTTGCGTGGTGCATCCTGATGCTGAATTGCCACATTTTTCAGGTGAAGTAGAAGAACAGTTGAAGTTGTTGCAGGAACTCATTCCAGATTGGATCTCTGAGAAGACTGCAAGAACTGGAGATGTTCTCTGCTGGTAAGCATTTTTATCTTATCTTTTAGTACAGTTTTTTAGACACAACTTGTCCGAACCGATTATTCTGCTTCATCATTCTCAACAAAATCCTAATCAGTTGTTTTGTGGTTTTTCAGCGTCGATACAACACTTAGCCAAGCAGATATTCGTCAAAGGCTGTATCATGCTGAGTAGGCTGAACTCGGAAATCAGCACGCTGCTTGTTTTGAAATGTTCAAATGCCTATCAATGCGGCAATTCTATCCCCAGAGATCAGGAGAAAATCCTGAGCTCAGCGATATTCAGTCGGAATTTGCCCAGCAATACCAGAGATGCTGGTCTTCAGTTTCTGGTCATGTTTTGACAGAACCCTCCACTGAATGAATGATGTTGACATGTATACTGAAACCATTTTAACAACTGATGCTTGAGCAATTTTTTTCCCATCATGTGTAAATACCATCTTGTAATACTTGCGAAGTGGTACATTGCAAGAAATGTTGCTTCTGCATTGCTCCACTCCAAGACTCTTAATTCTGTGCGGTACTCTTCATTTTCGAGCCTGTCATTTTACTGTCACCCAGTTGGCTCATAGCAACAGCTCATGTTTGCTTCTATGAATTGACAGCTATCTAACTCAGATTTACTGGTGGATTGTTATATTGACCCAACAAATGTGCCAAACTGTTTCCATACAATTCTGCAAGAGAAGGGGTTGTAATGTTATTCTACCAGAAGGAAACTCTGGTTATTGTTCTTTCACCTGAAAAGTTCATAATTTCTGCATGTTTTCAGCTGCTCAAAGGGCGGTGCTATAGTTGTTCTCTCTGAAGCCTAGCAATAGATCCTTATAAATTGTTTCCTATTTGTTGTTAGACGACAATCATTTTCCCCCTTGGATATTTACTTAGCCATGTTACAGGTCTTTTTACACAAGTTCGACATGGCTGGAAATCCTGCAGTTTGCGGTCGCTTGAGTTTTGGACAGTGACTGATGTGGCTATTACAGTACTTGAAGGTTAGTTTTTTACCCATTAATTGTCTTCTTACGGTCTTGGATAGAACTGAGGGCATATACAATCAATTTTGCAAACTACTACTATTTTCCTATGATAAGCTGGAATGTTCTGAAGAAAAGTTGATTTTAGAATTGTAGTGTCTTTTGGTTGGACATTCTTTTGTCGCTGAATGCTCTCTCCGGTCTAGAAAGGATGTCGTATGGGATCGTAAAGATATTATTTTGATCATTATTTTTTTATTATAATATATTAATAAAATTATAAAATATATTAATATTATAAAATATGTTATAAAAAATATGCTTTATAGTTTTCTTATACCCAATCTAAAAATCTAAATATTTATAAATATATTACTAATCAAAAATTAAAAAAATTTGATTTTTTTTTACGGGAGCGAGTATATAAATTTTAGTTCTTATGGCTTTAACTGTGCAATCTCAGACCTTTATTTTCACATTATTGAGCTGCTTGGATGTCATCTGCCTTGTCAATTCTTCTAATGCCAAGGAAGAGCAAAATGTTCTTTTGGTCAGATAAAAGTAGAAATATGGGTGTTCCCTCAAGAAAAAAAAAAGTTACCTAAAAAAAATAGAAATATGGGTGTACATGGCTTCCTAGTCCCTTGTATAGAGATTTGGAGTTTTATTTTAGTAAGCTTTTGATGAGATACATTGGTGCAATAATGAGGTTATGAATATTTGTTGTATTGTTAAGCTTGTTACAATTGCAAGTGAAATATTTTGGTACTCTGACATATATAGTGGGTTTAATACATATTGATGCAATTTGCTTTCATGCTATTAGTAATTTATTCACTCATGGAAACCCTGCTTTTTGTTTCTTCCACATCCAGTCAGTGAGCTTTTCTAACATATGTAAGGTAATTGGTAACTGTTTTTTCCCCCTGTGCTGTATGCCTTTGCATGCGCCTAAAGGGTAAATACCACATTTGATAAATAATTAAGAGAAAATTACATTAAACTCCATGTATTTTTCACTATTGTTAGAAAAGCCCATATTTTTTAAAAGATTTTAGTTTACCTCATATTTTTGGTCAATTGCTTCAGTTTACCCCAATCATGTTAATTGTCTGTCCGTTTTGACTATTTTAGCCATATAGATCCATGCGGCGTTTTTACGACACATCTATAGTACTAGCATGACATTGTAAATGATTTTTCTTTATATATATATATATATATATATATATATATATATATATATATGTGTGTGTGTGTGTGTATAGTAGGAGACTCCCCTAATGTCTGTCCCTCAAAAAAGAATATTAAATCCCTCTGTCGGGCAGTTAGTAGCTAGCTGGTTACTGCCAAGATTTGGAACTCTGGTCCGAGTCAGGTGTTAAGTATAATATGTATATACATATGTATTGGATTTGAACTTATGTATGTCTATATGTCTATGTGTTGGACTTGACTCATTTAGTTTTGTACATCTTTAAGTTGTCTCCTACTGCGCATACATATATATATACACACACAGTAGGAGGCTCCCCTAATGTTTTCCCTCGCAAAAGAATATTAAATCCCTATGTCTGTCGACTAGTAGCTAGCTGGTTATTGCCAAGATTTGGAACTCTGGTCCGAGTCAGGTGTTAAGTATAGTATGTATATGTATTTGGACTCGTGTCTCTATGTGTTGGACTTATGTGTTGGACTTGACTCATTTAGTCTTCTACATCTTTAGGTTGTACCTATATATACTGAATTTTAGACCCTAATATGATTTGAGATTTTAATCTAACATGGTATCAAAGTCACAAGATCTTAAACCCTAGTCTATACCTCCTGTCGTTGCCTATCGACCTCGACGTCTTCTCTGGCTACTGGCCGCAAAACTCCCATGCTTCCCATGCCGTGTCGTCGTAATTCTCCAACACTCACATGGGACGCCGTCTTTAGTCGCCGTCTCTCCATCGCCATGCGTCACCATGGTTGCGCCACCGTCAAATCTCCTGCCGTTGTTGTCGTTGAATTCCTGCAGATCTGTCCCCACGTGCCACGTCGTTGCTGTCGAACTACCACGCCAATTACCACCACAAATCCACGGGGATCTGCCATGCAGATCTGTCCCCCGCGCTGCCTCCTGTGCTGTCGCCATGCGTGTCATGTCGCATCGCCTTCCTCCCGCGACGCTGCCTCTCATGCCCTTTGTTTCTTGCTCTCTGTGCTCTCTATGTCTCAAGAATTAGGTTTGGATTTTAAGCATCTTTTTAAGTGTTCTCGTGTGCGTTGCTCTTGTTCTTTTGATGTCCTCTCTTTCTTCTGATCGTAGTAGTCCTCCACCTGGTTTTATGGCCTCTTCTGGTGGTTTCCCCATGCCATGCACTAATGACTACAAGGAGTGGCCCCTCCTTATTTCCTCTCTCCTTGACGGACTTGGCCTGTTGGGGTATGTGGATGGTAGGTTGTCGAAGCTGACAACAAGTGACCCTATTTTGCCCACTTGGCTACGCGACAATGGTCATCCGGTTGAGTGTCTCCTCTTGCTCAACCTGTTAGGACATTTGGGATTTCCTTGCATCTCGCTACCAGCAGGCGAGTCATGCCCTTCGTTGGTCCATGTGTCAGTAGCTCTCTGCCTCCTAGTAGGGAGCATTAACTGTTGATAAGTTCTACAACCAGCTCTGCGCTATTTGGCGTCAATTGGACTCTTTTGCGGACACACATGCAGGGCCTCTCACTTTCCAGGAGTGGGAGCAAGAGCTTATCTTCCACTTCATGATGCGTTTTCGTTTAGAGTTTGAGATGGTTTGATCTCAGCTTCTGAACCATGACACCCTTTGCACTCTAGCAGGCCATGAAGGCCATTGTTGCTGAGGAGACTCGACTGCATTCTTCTTCAACATCTCAATTTTCAGTCATACTCCTCTACAGTGTTGGCTATCTTGACGCCTAATCCAACTATTCAGTGCACTGGTGCGCGTATCCCTGTTGTCTGCTCCCATTGCAAGAAGACGGATCATACTACTCAATGCTGTTTCAGCCTTCATCTAGAGCTGAAAGCACAGTTTAAGCGTGACCGGGCTGCTCGTCATTGGCATTCTACTGCAGTTTTGCCCTGACTTATCAGCGGATCAGCCAGCACCTTCATTGAGTCACAACTGCGACAGCTTCACACCCTTCTCCAGCATCAGGCCGCTGCACCATTCTCGTCGTGTTCTGTCGGAGCTATTGTTCTATCTACACCACCACCTCGGTCAGGTACAGCCAGTTCTTGGGTCTTGGATTATGGGGTCTCTTTTCATATGTCATCTAATCATTCATCATTACGGTCATGTCGGCCTCGGAGGAGCGTCTCTCTGTTCAAACTGTTGGTGGCACTTGTTTACCGGTGACACATCAAATCACCCTTTCTACCACTCAGTTTACTGTTCCTGATGTTTCTTGTGTACCGCAGCTTAAGATGTGTCTTATGTCTGTCTCTTAGCTTGGCCGGTTGAATTGTTTTATCGGGTTTGATGACTATGATATGTGTAGGATCATCAGACGAGAGCTCTCATCGGATGTGACCGACTTCACAGTAGCTCCGAGGATCTCTACCAGCTTGATTATCTTCGTCTTCCGGCATCATCTCCTACCACTACTACTTCAGTCATCACTTCTTCAACTTTAGCATCCATTCTTGCATCCTCTGTCTGCTTCCACCAGTAGCATCACCATTTGGGTCAACTTTCCAGCCCTCGCTTTTCTAGTCTAGTACGTCAGGGTGTTTTATGTCCTGTCACTTCTGAAGGTCAAATACCTTGTTCAGGTTGTAAGCTTGGCAAGCAGCTTCAACGCCCATATCATACTAGTTCTTCTAAGTCTAGTCATGTTTTTCAGTTTATACATTATGATGTATGGGGGTCCAGTTCTTTTTGTTTCAAAAGGTAGATGCAAATATTACGTAATTTTTATTGATGATTTCTCTCGATATGCTTGGATTTATTTCATGAAACATCGTGGTTAGTTGTTATCTATTTACAAGTCTTTTATTCATATGGTCCATACTTAGTTCTCCAGTTCGATTTAGACTTTTCGCTCTGATTCTGGAGGTGAGTATTTGTTGACAGCTTTTCACCAATTCCTTTTTGATGAGGGGACCTTTCCTCAGTTATCTTGCCCTGGCGCTCATGCTCAAAACGGTGTTGCTGAACACAAACATCGTCACATTATTGAGATTGCTCGCACTCTTATGCTTGTCTCGTTTGTTCTTCACTCTTTTTGAGATGAGGCTGTTTCCACTGCTATGTATCTTATTAATATACAGCCATCCACTAGTCTCGATGGCAGGATTTCTTCTGACCCTGTTCTCCACTCCTCCGACATATGCTCATCTTCGAGTTTTCGGATGTACGTGTTATGTCCTTCTTGCTCCTCATGAGCATACCAAGTTGATCACTCAGTCAGTTGAATGTGTTTTCTTGGTTATAGTCTTGAGCATAAGGGTTATCGTTGTCACGATCCCTCTGCTCGACGTCTTCATTTCTCTTGAGATGTCACCTTTGATGAGAGTCATCCTTTCTTCTATTCCTCTCATACTCACTCGTCTGTTCCCACAGAATCCATCAGTTTCCTCTCTTTACCCTCCTATCTTATGGTTCCTTCTTTAGATTCTTCCGCTTCAGCTTCTCGGTCTGATTCTATCCCTACACCTGTCCCACCGTTCTCTATAGTACAACTTTCATTTTCACCTTCGGTCTTACCTCCCACCACTTGTGTCTCTCCCTATCCCTCTCATATACTCGCCGTCCTAGAGTTTCTTCTGAGTTTCCGCCTTCATCTTCTGATTTTGGAGGTGCGTCCCATTCTTCCTCTTTAGATCATGCTACTCATGATTTGGTCATTTTTGATGAGGCTCCTATCGATGATATGTCAGCATCATCATCACCTAGGTATACACTTCGAGATCGCAGTACTATTTTACCTTTTGTCCGTTATGGTATGCTTGTCACTACTTCAGTTCAGGAGCCTCACTGTTATCAAGATGCGGCGGTCATACTTGAGTGGCAGCTAGTTATGACAAAAGAGCTCTCTTCATTGGAGCACACAAGGACCTGAGATGTTCTTTTATCCACTGATGCAGTGCCTATTACTTACAAGTGAGTATTCAAGATCAAGACAATGTTGGATGGTTCTATTAAGTGCTATAAGGTGCGTCTTGTTACTCGAGAGTTTCAGTTGTAGTACGACAGAGACTATAAAGAGACTTTTGCTCTTATTGCTCACATGATGACAATGCATACTCTTGTCGCTTTGCTACTACTCGTCGGTGGACTATCTCTTAGATGGATGTGAAGAATGCTTTTCTTCACGATGATCTTCAGGAGGAGGTCTAATGCATCCGCCACTTGGTTATTCTGTACTTGCTGGTCATGTTTGTCGTCTTCATTGTGCTTTATATGGTCTTAAACAAGCATCTTGTGCTTGGTTTGCCTACTTCAGCTTAGTGCCCCTTGCTGCTGGTTTTGTTGCTAGTGATCATGACCTGACTCTATTTTTTCAGACTTCTGATTGAGATCGGACACTCATATTTCTCTATGTTGATGATATGTTAATTATAGGGGATGATCAGCAATATGTTGCCTTTGTTAAGGAGTGTCTCAATGAGCAATTCCTGATGTCTGATTTGGATTCTTTAAGCTACTTTCTGCATATTCAGGTTGATGTGAACAGTGGCCCGATCTTCTGACAGGTAGTAGTAAATCAATTGATGGAGAACTTGACGTTGACGATCCGGCTTCCAATCAGAACTGATTCGAACCCCTGCAATCGCGACACCACGGCTCCGTTGGTTATCAACCACGCCATGACACGATTGACCTCGCCAATAAGACTTATTCCTGTATGCGAATCGAGAACACAAGAAAGAACACGGTAGATGCCATCTGAATATTGCTAATTACCAATGAAGAACACAAGTTGGGGTTCCACAAACCGATGAACGGTGAAAACTGTATAAGCAGTATAATCTAAGCAAAACCTAAGTGTCTAAGGCGGCGGCTACTGAGTATTTGAAAGAGAGGAATGTGAGGGGGTCGAGCTAGGGTTGTGTGCGGCCAGGGGAGGTGCACACAACCTAGGATTGGACCCCAACACATCTACAAGGCCCGAAACAGCTCAAAACGATGACATAGCACCTTGTTTCAATGATTCTGACTGATCCACAACGAATCTGAGGCTGGGACCAGACCCACTGGAAAGGGCCCGTCGTTCTCAATTCCAACGAGTACAAAAACTCCTCCATTGGACTCCGTATGGAGTTATGATTGTTTTAATGCGGTGCTATCTGCTGACTCCGAATCGAACTCTGAGCCCAAATTGTGGTCGACTTGAAGTCCGGCTTGACTTGGCGTGGAAGGTGTGGCGTCCAGGTGGAAATGTGATCGTGTGGAGGTGATGCTGTCCTTCGGAAAGTGTGCCCACTTGGTGTAGAGGCGGCCGGTTCAACTTGGCGCCAATATGGATTACGCCAACAAGCTGAGATGCACTGGTGGTTATTTTGGTGGTGCTTTTCCCATGTTCCTAAGTAGTAAAACATCACAATTATTCAGTAGCATCCCATCTTCAATAACATTATTATAAACAGCGAGAAACGAGCTCACCTCACGATTTAATTTACGTGCATGAACTCTGGTCATAGGACCATGTTTTATTTCTGTGACCGGAGGATTGTCAGTGGTGCGTGTATCTAATGGAGTAATGTCCTCATCATCCTCTCCCTCTTGAACTGGAGTCGTCCTCGACTCAAGCTCATCTTCTTCTCCCACGTACAACTTTAAATCTGAAACATTAAATGTGGGACTAACCCCGAAAGCTGCAGGCAAATCAAGTTTGCATGCATTATCGTTAATCTTCTCAAGTATTTTAAAAGGACCATTAGCTCGAGACATTAATTTAGACTTTCTCAAATCTGGAAACCTATCCTTTCTCAAGTGCAACCATACTAAATCACCCGGTTCAAATGTCAATTCTTTCCTACCTTGACTCCCAGCCATCCTATACTTCTCATTCATTTGCTCTATATTCTCCTTAGTTGTTTCATGTAATTTTAGAACGAACTCAGCACACTTCTTAGCATCCAAATTGATTTTCTCAAAGGTAGGAAAAGGTAGTAAATCAATAGGAGCACGGGGGTTAAAACCATATACTACTTGAAACGGACTTACCTTTGTGGTGGAATGCACCAAACGATTATAAGTGAACTCTACATGAGGTAGGCACTTTTCCCACATCTTCAAATTTTTCTTCAAGACAGCCCGCAACATGGTTGACAATGTACGATTGACGACCTCCATGTGTCCGTTGGTTTGGGGATGACACGTAGTAGAGAACCAGTAGTTTCGTCCCCAATCTATTCCATAAGCTTCTCCAGAAATGACTCAAAAACTTTGTGTCACGATATGAAACAATAGTGTTTGGCACTCCATGTAGGTGCACAATCTCCCTGAAAAACAATTCAGCAATGGTTGTAGCATCATCGCTCTTATGACAAGGTATAAAGTGTGATATTTAGAAAATCGATCCACAACCACAAAAATACTATCCCTCCCCCGCTTTGTCCTAGGTAATCTTAAAACAAAATCCATAGAAATATCATTTCAAGGAACACTAGGAACAGGAAGAGGCATATAAAGACCATGGGGATTTAGGCGAGACTTAGCTTTATTGCACGTAGTGCAGCATGACACATAGCGCTAGACGTCGCGTCTCAGCTTTGGCCAAAAGAAATGTGCGGCCAGTACATATTCAATTTTCTTCACTCCAAAATGTCCCATCAAACCACCTCCATGCGCTTCCTGTAAAAACAAAAGGCGAATGGAGCTAGCTGGAACGCATAGTTTGTTAGCACGTTATAACAATCCATCATGCAACACATATTTATTCCATGTTCTTCCTTATCTACAATGTTCAAAATCATCTTTAAAGTCCAAATCAGTAGCATATAACTCTTTATTGTCTCTAAACCAAAAATTTTATGATCAAGTTGAGACAGCATAGTATAATGCCTAGATAACACATCGTCAATTATATTGTCTTTTCCTTTCTTGTGCTTAATGACATATGGGAACGACTCTATGAACTCAACCCATTTAGCATGTTGTTTATTCAGTTTGGCTTGACTTCTAATATGCTTCAAAGATTCATGATCAGAATGAATAACGAATTCCTTGGACCAAAGATAATGTTGCCATGTTTCTAACACTCGCACTAAAGCATACAACTCCTTATCATAAGTCGAATAATTCAAAGTTGGCCCATTCAGTTTCTCACTAAAAATAAGCAATGGATTTACCTTCCTGTAGTAGCACTCCTATTCCAATTACACTAGCATCACATTCTAACTCAAAAGTCTTACCAAAATCCGAAGTTTGAGTAGAGGAGCATGTGTAAGCTTCTCTTTCAGCGTGTGAAAAGCTTGTTCTTGTGCTGGTCCCCATTGGAAAGGTATGCCCTTCTTTGTCAACTCATTCAGCGGGGCAGCAATGGTGCTGAAATCTTTCACAAAACGCTGATAGAACCCTGCAAGACCATGAAAACTTCTCACCTGTGTGACTGTCAACGGGGTTGGCCAGCTCTTTATGGCTTCAATCTTCGATTCGTCCACCTCAATTCCCTGTGGAGTGACAACATATCCAAGAAAAGAGACTCGATCCGTACAAAATGCGCTCAAGGTTACCAAACAAACATGCATTTCTCAAAGCATCAAAAACAGCACGTAAATCTTCCATGTGTTCTTTATGTGACTTGCTAGAAATCAAAATATCATCAAAATAAGCTACCACAAATTTTCCAACGAAGGCACGTAAAACTTCATTCATCAAACGCATGAAAGTGCTAGGTGCATTAGTTAAACCAAAAGGTATAACTAACCACTCATATAAATCGAACTTAGTTTTAAATGTAGTTTTCCATTTATCTTCCAATTTCATTATAATCTGGTGGTATCCACTACGCAAGTCAAACTTTGTGAAAAGAATAGAACCACTTAACTCATCAAGTATGTCGTCTAACCTAGGAATAGAATGACGATACCTTATTGCGATATTATTAATGGCTCTACAATCAACACACATACGCTAACTACCGTCTTTTTTAGGAACCAATAGAACTGGAACGACACATGGACTAAGACTTTCCCGTATGTACTCTCAATCCAAAAGGTCTTGGACTTGTTGCTGAATCTCCTTAGTCTCTTCCTGATTGGTTCCGTAAGCAGCACAGTTTGGCAAAGTTGCTCTCGAAACTAAATCAATTTGGTGCTCAATCCCTCTAATAGGTGGCAGTCCCGGGGGTATCTCAACTAGAAACACATCCTTATACTCCTTGCAAATGGTTATTGACAGCAGGAGGCAAAGAGCTAGGCATATCATCAAGTGAAAATAAAGCCTCTTTGCATATTAGAGCATAATACAGCGCATCATCCTCATTAATTTCCACAACATCAGATTTAGTAGCAAGCATAACACCACCTTTCAATTTAATTCCTTCGGACCTAGAACTGGGTGCTTTTTTCTCTTTCTTAGGTGGGAAAGTGTGTTTAACTACTTGCTGATTTTCAGCTTCTAGCGCACTCTCTTCCTTCTCATTTTTAGCTCTCTTTATCAGATTGCACAATTTCAACAGGTGTCATAGGAAGCAAAGTGATTTTCTTTCCTTTGTGCATAAGAGTGTATTTATTACTTCTACCATGATGAGTTGCATTAGTATCAAACTCTCATGGACGGCCTAATAAAGTGAACATGCTTGCATAAGCACTACATCGAAATCAGCAAAATCATGGTATGTTCCAATGGAAAAATGCACTCTCGCAGTTTGTGTTACCTTCGCCTTACCGCTGTTATTGAACCTTTGAATATGGTATGGATGAGGATGCGCACGTGTAGTCAAGCCAAGCTTCTTGACCATATCTAAACTCACCAAGTTGTTGCAGCTCCCGCCATCAATTATGACACGAACACGTCGATCCTTGACGATGAGGAACATCTGAAACAAATTATGGCATTGTAGCTTCTCCGCTTGCTCCATTGGAGTGCTCAACACTCGCTGCACAATTATGGTTCTGTAATTCTCCGTGGTGGTGGTGCCTAAAATCTCCTCACCATCTTTGTCTGTCTCATGATCACCATCATTGTCCGCAAGGTTAGCTGCAAGAGCATATTCATCCTCAACATCACTAGCACTAATGTACCCACCGTCTTCCGTTGCAATTTACGCGCGCTGACTTGGGCAATCCTTCGTGACATGGCCCATTCCCTTGCAACAGTGGCACACAATTCCAGTCGTTTGACTCTTGGAAGCCACCGATAAAGAACTCTTCGCTGGTGCTTGCACACTAGTAGATTTACTCACCTCGGGTGCGCGTGACAGTGGTGGCGGTGCTGCTGAACGCTCCCTACTCGTGGAGGGGGCAGCAGATCGAGACGCAAGAGGTGGGGCTGTTTTGGCTTGCCCCATCGTTGATCTCGATGTGGATGTACTACCAAAGTTGCGCCTTGTCCTTTGTTGTCTCCCCTGCAATTTTTTTTCTGCCAACATAGCAAGATGGAACAATCTATTGATAGTATCATATTCTTTGTAATCAATTATGTCCTAAATTTCACGTCTTAAACCCCCATAAAAACGAGCCATCTTATCCTCATCATCCTCAACTACCCCACAACACAACATGCCTATTTGTAGCTCTTGATAGTACTCCTCTACAGACTTGTTACCTTGATTCAAGCGCTCCAATTTCTTACGCAAATCACGTTTATAAGAAGGGGGAACAAATCTACTACGTATAGCCCGCTTTAACCTATCCCACATATAAGGTTCTAAACCCGAATTAACTACTTCATTCCACCAAATGATAGCAAAATCTTTGAACTCACTAGTAACTTGTCTGACTCTATGTATCTCGGGGACTAAATGGGAGTTAAATTTTTGTTCAACTATCATTTCCCAATCTAAATAAACTTCAGCATCATATACACCCAAAAAGAAGGTATGGTAAATTTAACTTTAGCAAAAAGATCATCATTCCCACGACCATTGCGGTGATTAAAATTATTACCTCCCATACCTTGATGGTTGTGATTCAGGCAGTGTTGTTGATGTACATGTTGGGCAGCAGCGAGTTCAGTGTCGGCATCGCGGTCTCGCCGAACATCATCATCATCTCCCGCAACGGACTCCTCATTATCTTGTGCTGCATCGCGCTCTTCCCCCCGTCTGGCACCGTTGTTAGGTGGCTAATATCTTGCCATTCTTTCAATGCGTGCAGTGAGTGTGGCCAAGCTATTGGTGAGTGTCGCCATGTCTTGTTGCAAGTTGTTCATGGTAGCTGTAGTATCTGCAAGTTTTCTATTAAGGTGTTCATTAATGGCATTGTATTGTTTACCCAAGAGTTACATGAGCTCTCCTTTTGTAATACACTCGTCTCCATTAGATGTATCACCTGTCATTGTTAGTAGAAAACAAAAGACAACACAAGAGTATTATCCCTATCAACTATTAGGTCGTGGGGGGGGGGGGGGGGGGGGGGAAAGTGTCTTACCACACTCTTACAAGTGCTCTTACCAAATCAGCGGGGTGGTACAACCGGTGGCTAGTTCGTGATACCGCGACGAGCGTGAGCGAGGCGATTGCAAGGTTGAACCTGAACTGATCATAAGTAGGTGGAGTTCGGGTGGCAATGTATAGTAGCAAAGGAATAGCAAGTAATTCAAATCAGAAATTGCAATACTGAAAAATAGTCCCAAGCTAGTCTATGTCGCTGGCCTAAACTCGTCTCGGACTAGTTCAAGTGGCAAAGGAAATACTAGCAGGAGGACTTCAAGGATGCAAGAACTTCTTCTGATCTGAACTCTCTCTCTTGTTGTTTAGCGCGGCTCGTTTAATGTGCTGTCCTTTTCCTTTTCTCTTTTTTTTTTTGCTTACAAAGCAAACACAAACACTGGACTAGGCATTGAAAACAAAGATCCCTCGAATTTGAAGCAAGGAGAAACGAATCTGGATGGTGAAACAGTGGGAAAAAAACGGTGTTGAAACTTGTCGGGGCAAACTCGTCGAAGATGGCCGAATTTGGGGGTCAAAATTTTGCTGATGTAACTTTTTGTGTACATACAAATCGATATAAAAAACTTGCAAAATTGAGCCGCTAGGTGAAAGTTACGCCCGTTTTACGGTAGGCACTACGAATCACACTAGAACTCGGAATCGTCTTGGTTTTGGATTGGAATTCGTACGCGGATTGGCAAGACTAGACTAAGGACTCGTTTCAAATTGCAACACGGTGACACAGCGAGGGACTAAAGTTTAGAAAAGCAATCTGAAAAGAAAAAAATTGCAAAGGCACAAGGGGGTTGTAGGATAGCGGCCAAATGACGACGAACACAATCTTTTTGTGGGGCTTTTTCTAGAATCTAGGTGATGGAAAAATTAATCTAACAAAAAGGGGATACAATGTTACCTATTAGGCAACCTATGCTCTGATACCACTTAATGTGAATGGTGGCCCGATCTTCCGATATGTAGTGGTAAATCAATTGATGGAGAACTCGACGTTGACGATCTGGCATCTAATCATAACTGATTCGAACCTCTACAATCGCGACACCACGGCTCCGTTGGTTATCAACCACGCTAAGACACGGTTGACCTCGCCAATAAGGCTTATTCCTGCATGCGAATCGAGAACACAAGCAAGAATATGGTAGATGCAATCTGAATATTGCTAATTACCAATGAAGAACACAAGTTGGGGTTCCACAAACCGATGAACGGCGAAAACTGTCTAGGCAGTATAATCTAAGCAAAACCCAAGTGTCTAAGACGACGGCTACTGAGTATATGAAAGAGAGATATGTGAGGGGGTCGAGCTAGGATTGTGTGCGGCCAGGGGAGGTGCACACAACCTGGGCTTGGACCCCAACACAACTACAAGGCCCGAAACAACCCAAAATGATGACGCAACACCTTGTTTCAACGATTCTGACTGATCCACAACAAATCTGGGACTGGGACTAGACCCATTGGAAAGGGCTCGTCATTCTCAATTCCAACGAGTAGAAAAACTCCTCCATTGGACTCCGTATGAAGGAGTTATGCCAGTTTTAATGTGGTGCTGTCTGCTGACTCCGAACCGAACTCTGAGCCCAAATTGTGGTCGACTTGAAGTCCAGCTTGACTTGGCGTGGAAGGTGTGGCGTCCAGTGGAAATGTGATCGCGTGGAGGTGACGGTGTCCTTCAGAAAGTGCGCCAACTTGGTGTAGAGGTGGCCGGTTTGACTTGGCGCCAATCTGGATTGTGCCAACAAGCTGGTGGCTGTTCTGGTGGTGCTTCTCCCATGTTTCTAAGTAGTAAAACATCACAATTATTCAGTAGCATCCCATCCTCAATATCATTATTATAAACAACGAGAAACAAGCACACCTAGTGATTTAATTTACGTTCACGAACTCTGGTCATAGGACCATGTATTATTTCCATGACCGGAGGATTGTCAGTGATGCGTGTATCCAATGGAGTGATGTACTCCTCACAGGTTCTCTGTATTGCAGATAGTTACTGCCTGTCTTAGGAGCGGTATGTTCATGATCTACTTGATCGTTCTAGTCTCACTAATACTTGAATAGCCGCTACTCCTATGGAGTTGCATCTGTAGTTGCGACTCACAGATGGCACTCCTCTTGAGGGTTCCTCTAGGTATCATCAGATTGTTGGTAGCCTGATTTACCTGTCAATCACTAGACCGGATATTTCTCATGTTATCAGCATACTCAGTCAGTTTGTCAGTGCTCCAATCTCAGTACATTATAATCACCTTCTTCGGGTACTTCTCCATCTACGAGGTATTTCTTCTCTCATTTTATTTTATGCACGAACTAGTCCGCTTTAGCTCCATACTTACTTTGACTCTACTTGGGCGAGTGATGTTATTGATCGACGTTCTATCACTGGATATTGCATATTTTTTGGCACTTCTCTTCTTAATTGGAAGTCCAAGAAACATACAATTGTTTCTCTTTCAGTGCAGAGGCTGAACTTCGAGTTTTGGCTACAACTATAGCTGAGATCATATGGCTCCATTGGTTATTTATTGATTTTGGTGTGGACTGCACTGCTGCTACGTCACTTGTGACAACACAAATGCCACACAAATTGCACATAATCCAATGAAGCATAAGCTCAACAAACACATTGATATTGATGTCTTCTTTATTCGCTATCATTATGAGCACGACCCTATTACTCTTCAGTATGTGGCATTGGTTCTTCAAGTTGCAAACTTCTTCACAAAGCCACAGACCAGAGAGCGTCACGGTTTCAGTTTCTCCAAACTCCATACGTCTGATCTGCCTTGAGTTTGAGAGGGGTGTTAAGAATAGTATGTATATGTATTGGATTTGGGCTTATGTGTCTTTATGTGTTGGATTTGGACACGTTTAGTATTGTATATATTTAGGTTGTATCTATATATACTGAGCTTTAAATTCTAATATGACTTGAGGTTTTAATCTAACATCATATACCTGATAATATGTATGAAAAAAGAAAGAAACATGAACACAAGAGTTGATGTGAACATTATGGTGCTGTAAACATGTGAGCTTCATAATATTTTGTTTTTTTTTCTTTTTGAGCACTGTGTAATATAGATGTGATTAATATTAGATTCTAGAACGAGTTTAGCCATCATATATGTTTTTTAATGAACATCCAGCAGGATCAATTGAAGCTATGTATTTTGACAGTTAAGAGTTACTGTGGTGCAATGCGTTTCTGGCCGATGGCACACTTGTTTGGAGGCATCCACAAACAATCATTTTTTTGATTAACTAGATGTTATTAATGGGATATCGGTCATAATTTTTGTTGCAGTTCTTTATCTTGTTCTGTAAATATGAATGGTCCATTTACAAGGACAGTTTCTTGGTGTATTTCAGGTAAGGCAATTTTCAGCCGGATCTCGGTTTCCTTCCACAGCCAGAGGATGAGCTTCGTGTCCAGCCCTTTTAGGCCAACTCTGCATCGGTTTAAGATTTGCTGTTTGGTATGTATCTGTTTATTCTTTCTGTTATTAACAATGGTTGTGCTGCTGCCAACAGTAAAGCATCATGAGCATGCATAATAACCACTTGCTTACATTATGAAGACCTGTCGACATATTCTTGTACACCTTCATCCCAAACACACACACACACACACACAGAGAACAAGGAGTTTGTCACTTCGTCACCTCTTGTAGTTTGATGGCTAAGCAGCTAGTTCTCTAGTTCTTTGACGCTTGATGAAGAACTTCTGGACTTGCAATGCCATCTATATTGTGCATCATCAAGGTTACTTGATTCTCAAATGTTAGATCAGACTCGCCACCATAAGTTAAGCAAAATTTCCCATGGACCATAATGTTCTCTAAGAAGTCTGATATACAGCAAGATGGCAAATATTTAAATGTTTCTTCTGTAAACTAGTGGATTACCGATTATGTGATACCTGATTCTTGATAGCTTATTGGTTGTATTGGATTGCATGGTCTTCCATATGGTACTTTCTTTGCTGATTGGAAGCAATAAAATTCTCTGGTTTATTCAACAGGCCAAGAAACAGATGATCGACAAGGTTTGTCACATAGTGAAGAAGCACCTGTCACTCCCTGAATGCACTGATATAACGAGAGAATCGAAATTCTCTGAACTTGGGGCCGATTCTCTGGACACTGTAACTACTACTACTACTACTACCAAACATGAGACTAGTCCTGAAAATATTACTCCATTCATACATGATTGCATAGCACTGTAATAATATCACTGATTCTCTCTTGTAGGTTGAGATCGTAATGGGTCTCGAAGAAGAATTCAATATCACTGTCGACGAAACAAGCGCACAGGACATTGCAACCGTGCAGGATGCGGCCAACCTTATCAAGAAGCTTGTGTCAGATGAGTCCGCATAAGCGATTTAATTTTAGCAGCGCCTTTGGAAGTCCAAAGGATCATCTGGATCCATGGATCTTCTTTTGATCTTGCAAGTACAATTGGGGTGAAAAACAGTTTATGGCCAACTTTGCCTTCCATGTTCAGTCACTCTTTTTACTCATTGTTCTTTCTTGATTCCTTCAAGATAGATTTGTATAGTCGTCGTCGAGGTTAGTTCTCCAAAGGCCACAAGGACCAAAAGACCATGCATTCCATTTTCATTTCATCATCTGATGTAATACTACAGAAAACCGAAAAAACTTATGAACACTTACTGCGCTTTGTTTCCTTCACCTTTTGTGAATTCCTGGAAAGTCATATGCATTTGCACCTCAACTCTTGTGGGTTTTATTGAAGGCCACCCAGCGATGTAAGATAATTGGAACTAGTATCCTCCAACCCCGTAATATTTCCTGCTATAGCGAGAACTCAAAACTTGTAGCATCTCACGTGATGAGAGGTCTTAACCAGGTTTCAGTTTCAGGTTTCTGTTTCACACTTATCTGTGAACCTGGCCAGGAAGCAGCTGGTGATTCCCGGTGATTTTCGCTTATTTTTGGTTTTTCTTTATTTTTCTTAAATTATTTTATTTCTCTAATTTGTATAGTCATTAGTTTATACAATTTTTTAATATAATATTCTATCACACATATTCCGAATTAGTTTTACATGTCCCGATTCAAGTCAAGATGTTCTTGTAAAAAACCGGCCGACTCTTGTCGGCAACCCAAACCCTAGTCTTAACTTCTAATTTGTAACAAACCCTCGTAATGCAATTTTAATTATGGAAATTATCTGGATATTCCTCTGGGATCGGTTAAATACTAGAGAGAGGATTGCTATAAAGAATTTCCAGATTTCTTCTTTGGAATGTGAACTCTGTGCTGGAGGGATCTTGGAAACTCAAACTCATTTGTTCTTCGAATGTTACTTTGCCAAGCAATGTTGGAGTTTAATCAGCTTGAATTGGCCGTTAAGCTCTATTTGGATGGATGATATTTGGAACTCTAAATCTGTTAACTCAATCATTAAAGACTTCTACATGGCCTGAGATTATCATTGTCACCTTATGGAATATCTGGAAATGTCGTAATATGCAGATTTTTTAAGCTGAAGTTCCTACTCTTGCGTATTGGAGTAAAGCTTTCATCCCGGACATGAAGCTGGTGGCTGAAAGATCTCCTCAAAGGACCCATTTTCAAATTTTTAGTTGGATTGACAATTTGTAATTTTCCTTTTTCTTTCTTTCTGTTCTCTGTTACCTCTTATTATTTTTAATATATCATTAGCAGTAGGCTTCTTGCCAATTGCATTTCGTCAAAAAAGGATTTGTGAAGATTTAAGCAATGGTTGCTATAAAATTCTCTTTCACTCACTTCCCCCAAAACTCAAGTAACCTTTAAGGCCTACAAGTCACCACATTTGTGTTAGTGATATGTTCTAGAGAAAATCACAGAGACGTATTTATCTTTGTTATTTTTATGAATATTTGAATAATGTGTTATATTTTTGAATAAATTATCATCTTAGTTCGATCAACAAGTGTGTGACTTGTTCGTGAAACTCTAAATTTATTTGATGATATGATTCTATAAAGTCCCTGATCCATTATCTTTAAATAGGACATTATTGATTAATGGATTAGCACATATATAGATTGATAGTCATGTTTTACGTAGCATGGATATAAGATATTAAATTAATAATGTGGACATATATTGGAGAATATAATGTTGGATAGACCCATTTTGAGACACTGTTTGGATTTGTCATTTAAGTGCCATCAGTTAGTCTGAAATAATGTTTATGATTGATCCTTAGACCTGAGACCATCATAGTTTCCTATATGTGTAGTAGTATATTTTGATATTACCAAACGCTACTTTTAATTGAGTGATAATAAAGGTAATATTCGGATATGCTATGAGCCATGCGTAGGAATATGAATGATTAAGATGGAATTTGCATATCTCATATAATGAGCGAGATGTTTCTAGACCTCTCAATATAGATGAATTGAGAAGTGCATGACCATGCCGTTTGTAGTTGGGTGTCAACTACGGGAAGATCAGTTCACTATGAGATCGAGAAAGAATTGAGTTGTGCAAGGGTGGCACATTTCCTATCTTGAGTTTAATCTGGTATCGTATGGCAAGAGGATCAGCATGAAGACATTATATTGGTTTGTTGATTATGGTCTTCGTGTGAATTGGATAGTCATTATGTCTTGCTAGAGGTCACTACCAACTTATAATTCAGGTAAGTATTCCCGAGTCGTGACCAGATATGCACGAACCCACAGGGTCACACACTTAACGGGTTGGAGCAATGCAATTAGGATTGAGTCTGTTATGGGGTTTCCATATCAGATTCGGAGACTTAATGTTAGACTCCTTATGCATTCGGATTGGGTTTGTTATGGAGTTTTCATATCAGACTTGGAGATCTAATGTTAGATTCCTTCTGCATTCAGATTGGGTCTGTTATGGGGTTTTCGTATCAAATACAGAGACTTAATGTTAGACTCCTCCTGTAGTTTGGATAAAATTCGTATCACATCAGGAAACCTAATATGTTATGATTTCTTCTGCGGGGCTCTAAATAAAGAGAGGTATGATGGGCTTTGAGAAGATCATGAAAAACCATAGCTGCCATCTCCTCTAAAGTAATAGCCCATAAACCCTTGTTGTGTGTATTGATGCTAGCACACCATCATACGATGTTCCATCTTGGTATGTGTGGATACCGGTAGAGACGTTGCTGCAATTGCTACATTGATCAGGACAGTTCGCGAACGGTCACTGTCATCTACATCCACTGATCAAGACGATCTACGAACAGTTGTTGTGCACATTAAATTGCTTCACCAAATCTACTTCCACTGTTAATAACAATTTAATTTATGATCTATTACATATAGCTTTCAAGTAAAATTTTTTGAAATTTTGCTAGTGTAGCTTTCTCGGTTTCCTACAATTTGTGTACTGAAAGGGAGTTTTGACAGCTCACTCTAAGAAGCATAAATTTTGTCAGATGAAGAAGCTGTAATACTAAATCAGAAATATGAAAAGAGTCATAAAGCATGGAGGCATTGGATGGAGGCCTTAGAACTAAAGCATTGCGTCAAGATAGACCCCAACTACGAAATGGTTTTCTAGAACCCAATAATGAGGATATTTGTTAATCGGGATGTTCATCTAAAAAAACCTTCACTATGCTGTGAGCTATAATATAATGAAGACACCAATACACTGCAAAGCTATAGAAGCGCAGTGAGATGGACAAAAAATTGGTTTCCTCTAGAAGAAGGTTATCAAACTCAACCATTTGAAGATGAAGAGGAAGATCTGTTCTAAGAAAACTAAATTATCTTAAGATATACTAATAATGGTAATATGATGAGACGTAAATGTCAAAATGTACTCTTATTCTATAACCTTCAAGATGCTTCATCATTCAAAAGAAAAAATCACAAAAAAAGAGATGCATTGTTCCTTTTTGGAGACAAGAAGGACACAAACATGATAAACACTATTGAGGAGGATGAGAAGGAATATCTCTTCTACACTTCTACAATGTGTGGTTGAAATGAATCCAAGACCTCTATATAAAAGAGGGGACTCTCCAAGGTACACAATATTTGAACAACACCTAAGCAACACTCTACCATCTTCCACTCCACCTCCACTTCACTTCACTTCATTCCACTTCACTTGTAAATAAAATCTAACTAGTATTGTAAATAGGTATGCACTAAATAAAGACTCTATATAGAGAGTCACGGTGTGTAAGGTTTGTACTAAATTTGAACGCATGTGCTGAATTTGAATAAACTTGAATCTATACGTGCTTGAATGTAGCAGAAGGACTTGTCTTCAATCTTTGTAAGTATTATGTTTTCTTAATGTGATTTTTCCTTTTATTACTTTCTGTTGTTCATTTATGTTCTTACTTTATTATCTATTTGATTTGTCTTTCTAGTTTACTATTTTCCATTGATATTGTCCAATTACTTTGTTTATTCTTTTATGTGATTTACTATTTTATTTTCTTTCTTTATTTGTATTGAATTATTTATCATCTCTATCCCGGGTTTCTAAAGATAGCAATACTACTCTCTATCAACACTGCTATATATATATATATATATATACACGGCTGTCTTTTCGTCCGGGGGAGGGAGGAGTTGGTATAGTAGGTCCAGACGGAGATCCCTGTTGGCTTTGTCGGGGGTTTCAATGTAGAGTCACCCTTTTAGCTGTGTGATAGGCGTTTGGTGGGCATAAATCGTGAAAGGAACACTGCAAAGGAACGAGGTTGATCTTAATTGTGGGAATTGTCCTTGCTGTTGACTGGAAACTATCCATTAATCCCTTTTCTGTACTAAAAGATGTCTTGGCTAATTAAGACTCTAAGCACTGCTAATCAGGCGGTAGACTCAAGCAGTCAGGAAAAGTCTGTTAAGACAATGTCGATTAAAAATGGTTTTTCCATATGATTTGCAGATATAAAGAAACGTATTGCCAATTGGAAGATATCTAAGGTTAATGTTAGAGAAATATATCATATAGGAGCTTTTAGTTTAAGATCTGATTATTATAAAAAACAATTGAAAAACACTTTCTATTAGTTCTTTACATGGCACTTTTCATCTTTTATCTGAAAATGAAATCGACTGTATTAGAACTAAACCTTAATATAATTATCTCAATATTGGCTTGGTCCAAATTGCAATAAAATCTTTGACCAGAAAAGGGTTGAATATCTCTGTGTTGGCTTGTTTAAGAGATACCAGAAATAAAAAGCTCTTTGACTCTTTATTAGGACTAGGCCAAGCTAGTCTTAGTAATGGGCCAGTGTTTTTCAACACTTTCCTGGATTTTTCTGTTTCTCTTACAGATGCAAATATCAAAAAGGTTTTGACCTTAAATCTTCAAACATCTGGTTTTGATCTTGAACCTGGTAGTGAAAACATCTCTATTACTTATCGAGTTTATTACGAAGCCATGACCACTTTAGCCCCTTGTGCCCAACAACATATGCCAAAGGGCCTGACTACTTTACTTCAAGCCAATCCTAAAAACAACTCTATAACCCCAAAGACATTAAAATAGGACGAGATCTCTCTCCCTGAAAAATGGACTCTTTTCCAAGTTGTTGATCCTAAGCCTCTTCAACAAACTGAGATAGAATCCTTGATTGAAACACCAGATGGAGATGTTGAGGTAGTTTTCTCCTCACAAAGAAAAGCCTTTATTCAATCAAGACTTTCTATGAAATATGAAAAAAGGCCAGCTAAGCCTCAAAATGTCGCCTTTGCCACTTATGAAGATAGCACCTATGAGCCTTCTGTCTTAGATTTTGAGATCAATGTCATTGAATTTGTTCAAAAACCTGATTTTGAAATAGATAAAACTCTTCTTAGATTAGAGTTTAATCTTCCTAAAAATAAGATTAAAAAAGAAAGGTTTTTCAATAAAATCAAAGAACCTTTCAAAACTAAAATCACAGACCTTTGGTACGCTGATATGATAAAACAAAAGAGAAACATATTCTTCTTCGACTAATATGAAGATTCTTTCTGGATTCATGTCGAAGATTACTTATTTGAGAAAAGAGAGTAAGTCTCAGTTATCAAGAGAGATTCCATTGATTGGAAGACCTCTAGTGGAGAAGTGGTGGAATCAGTTCATCCACCTTTTAAATCTGTTCAGATATCTAAGAATATCAAAGCTTGTCCCCTAAAGAAATTGTAGAATAGAATCTTAATGGTCTGACCGAATATCAAATATTCACCCTTTATCATCAAATGATTATGTATGCCAAGGTCTGTAGGGGCAATGGTAACAATGATAAACAGGTAGCAGGCATGATTGCCACAGAATTCTCTAGTCAGCTTAGAGGTTGGTGCGATCATTATCTTACTCTTGAGCAAAAGGAAAATATCTTAGGAGCCATTAAAATTGATCCCGAAGGCAATGCTTTGCCAGGTAATCCCTCCGATTCCATTACCACTCTCTTGTTTAATATTGTCTATCATTTTTTATGAGGACATAACAACCTTGGATACACGCACGACTACTTTTCTAGATGAAGCTGAGCCGAAACAATTACTTGGACCTATAACTAGAGCTTGGGCACGACAACTAAACTATCAGGGTGACTCTTTCCTCGGGTTTAATACTTTGGATTTTCAGAATTGATTACTACCTAACTCTTGTGATTTACTTGTGATCAGGAACGCGGGAGTAGGGGAAGAGAGGAACTCGACAAGTGTTGCCTCAAGACATCACCTTTCGGTTGATCAAGGAGGGATGCATGGCGCCACAAGTGAAGCCAGACATGGGCTTAGACCTACAACCACCTGCTCCATACTTTCATCAACGTTTCCACAAGATCCTCGCGTCACTTTGGGCCCAAGGGAAGCTAGAGTTTGAGTTGGGTTCGCGCTGGATTCGGATTCGGACTGCTGCAATAGCACTGAATTCAAATGGCGGTAACTTCCTCATACGGACTCCATTTAGGACATTATTGGACTTCATGGAAAGCTTATCAAGTCTACTTTTTAACAGATCTAGCCTCATCTCCAAATTCTACCTGAGCCGGCCGCAATTGTCGAAAGAGTCCGCGTTCCTTCCTGGAAATGGTGCTACGCCACCTTAACTTAGGCCGATGGGCATTGTATCAAGTAGAGCCCATTAGGGGCGCGTCCCTAGGATTGTGTACCCCTCAAATACTCCCCTTAGCCGTCACAAACAGGCGGGTTTTGCTTAGATTGCATCTACACAACATTTTGTAGATTCTTTTCGCCTCTGCACCGGACCGACTAGGTCACTGCGTTGGTTTGTGGAACCCCAACTCTTGTGCTTCATCTTTATTTGCAATTCCAAATTGCTTCTTCCTTGTTCTTGTGAATTTCTCGATTGTTGCAGGAACAATTACCTTCGTGGTAAGGTCGGCCGTGTACGAGTGTGGTCAATAACGACGAGACGCACGGGTGTAGCGATTGTGAGGTGATGATCTGCTGATCGGAAGCCTCAAAATGCCAACGTCCACAAGTCGATTAACCGAACATATAAGAAGATTGGGCCGCTGTCTCATCAAGTGGTACCAGAGCCGCGTTGCCCGTTAGGTATCAACACTTTTTTTTTCCTTTAGTTTAAATCTGTTCTTCGCCCTAGAGTTCAGAAAATCGCCCAAAATATATGTATATCCGTTCTCTGTTGTCCAAACCCTTTGAGTCTTTTGCAATTTTTCGTTTTCAGTTTGCTTTTCTGAAATTTTGTCCCTAGCCGTGTCATCGTATCAAAGTTCCTGGTTTAGGTCTTGTCGTCGAGTTTTTCGGCGGATTTTTCCATTCCAAGGTGCAATTCGACCACCCTGCAGTAAAACAGCCATAACTTTCGCATACGAGCTCCGATCGAGGTGTTCTTTGGACTGTTAGAAAGCTTACAAAAAGTTATTTTTGAAAATCCATAATTTTGAAATCAGTGGGCTTTCGACAGCAAACCCACGGCCATGTGCGCGCAGCCGAACAAACCCCAAAAAACGTCGTTTAGGGCCTCAAAACAGCCTCCGAAGTTTCGGCAACCGTTTTTGTCGATGTTTTGCATCTAGTTTGAGTTTTTCTTGCTTCAAAATTTGTGTAATCTTTGTTTCCCGACCTTAAGCTTGTGATTCCTTGGTCGAATTGCAAAAAAAAAAAAATAGGAGTGAAGTGATTGCCTCTTTTGAGTCCTTGCTGAGTTGTGTGCTTCGTGTTGCTTGAACTGGGTCACAAACAAGTTTAGGCCAGCAACGACATAGACTGGCTTGGGACTACTTTTCAGTCTTGCAATTTCTGAATTGAATTGTTGCTAATCCTTGCTACTCATAAATTGCCTTCCGAGCTCCACATTCTTCTGGTCAGTTCAGGTTGGATCCTTGCAATCGCTGACCGCCCCCGTCATATGTCCCACCTCTTCGGTTGTACCACCTGCGACAGTTGGTAAGAATTTCGTAAGAGCTTGGTAAGATGCTCGAGAGTGTGTGTTTCCACCTTTCCACCAACTAGTAGTTGATAGGGATAATACTCTCATATTCTCTTATGTTTCCTACTAACAATGACAGGTCCGCAAATTAGAGATCATGATGGGGAGGAGTGTGTCCTGAGGAATGAGCTCACAAGGCATATGGATGAACAACAACATGCCATGAACGAGCGACATGACCAGCTAAACAAGAAGCTCGAAGCTAATGCGGCTACAATAAACACCTTGCAATAGAATATTGAGGCACTCACCGATAGCATTGCAATGCTCACTACATGCATTGATGGAACGGCAAGAAACCAGTCGCTTCACCATGGTGTAGCACTAGAGAATGAAGGATCCATCGCAGGAGATGATATTGATGGAGAAGATCGCGATGCCCATATTGACCACCCTGTTGCATGAGATGCACGACTACAACAATAATTGAACAACAACCGTCATGGTATGGGAGGTAATAATGCTAATCGCAATGGTTGTGGTAATGATGATCCTTTTGCTAAAGTTAAATTTACCATACCTTCCCACTAGTACAGAAAAACTTTCTTCTATCGGTAAAAAACACCCTTCTACTATCGATTTTTGTACCGATAGAGATAGACACGATAGAACAAGACAGAACATTTTCTATCGGTAAATAACCGATAGAAGAACTTCGCTATTCTATCGGCATCTTAGGAATGTACCGATAGAAAACCCGTCGTAGTCTGACGTTTAGCGGCAGGAAAAGTACCACTATTCTAACGGTTAATTACAAGTTTACCGACAGAAAAAAGCTTAGTACTCTCTCGGTTGGAAATGAGTTTACCGATAGAAAAAATGATTGTACTCTCTCGGTTGTGTATGAGTTCACCGGCAGGAAAAGTCACACTCTTCTAACGGTTAATTTCGAGTGTACCGATAGAAAAAACGACAGTAGTCTCTCGGTTGTGGATGAGTTTACCGATAGAAAAAGTGGTAGTAGTCTCTCGGTTGTGTGTAAGTTCACCGGCAGGAATAGTCACACTCTTCTAACGGTTAATTTGGAGTGTACCGATAGAAAAAACGACAGTAGTCTCTCGGTTGTGGATGAGTTTACCGATAGAAAAAGTTGTAGTAGTCTCTTGGTAGTGAATGAATTTACCGATAGAACATGCACATATACAGTACGTTATTTACATTCACAATACAGTACATTCACATATACAGTATAGATGCAATACAGTATAGATTGGATACACAATACAGTACAGATGCAAAGAAGGGTAAATTCACAGAACAGATTGACACATTAGACAGTTATTCACATTTATTGACATATATATGGACAAATACAAATTGCAATCCAATGTGGACATTTATTCACATATATATTTATTCACATATATATAAACAGTCTATGCACAGAGTATACGAAAAAGAGAAAATTGTCATGGCGGATGGTTGGGCGCAACTTCCTCCATGACATATTGAGCCTAGATTTATCGAAGATCTCTAATCTTTGCATTTTCGTATTGGTCTTTCGACATGGTGATCTGCAAGCATGTGTGAATACTGAGTAACTAACTTCCTAATTTTGAACGTGACACCCAATTTTCAAATTTGAGTTAGCTATCGATGCTTACCTGGGGGAATTGGGTAAAGTTTATCTGCACTAGGTCGTACATGTAGTGCAGCACATAAAACCCGCGTTCCCACGATTGCGGCTGCTGATGGCACTGAGATAATTGCATATGCGAAGACATGTTAGCTATTGTTTCCATAAACTAATTAAACATAAACAAAAAGTCTCGTGAGTACCTCATATTCTTTCCAAGCTAGTAGGGAGCCCTGCGGTGCGGCATGCCTCCCTCCAGCTGACACATATTTATCAAAAGCCCTGCATTTCAGTTGGTATTGCCGGTTAATGTATTATCATTAGCTAGTGAGGTCAAAATTTAAATCAAACATATAAGTTACTTACGCCTCCATATTCCCCTTGACCACATATTCGATCGATAATCTGTCACGCATCGAATCGAGGTAGTATACCTCGTTCCTCGGCGGACAGATCACGATGAGGATCCAGTGGCCCCTGCATTGTACGTAAAAGAGGACCGCTAGCTCAAAGTATATCTCAGGTGTAACATACAAGATTGAGTTAAATTAGTACAAAATGCACTAACCTTTGGTGGTACTGCACCAGAATGAACTCTCTGTCCTGCTGCGCCATCAGCGCCTTCGATATGTACTGCTCAGCGTGCGCGGCGTCGTGCTCTAGCATCGTGAGGCTTATTTTCTCTGGGTCAAGGAAACCCACCTTGTCACACGCAGCCTCCGATGCTAGCCTGTACATGTACCTGCATGCAAAGGACGACATTAGTATTGCACAGAAAGTTACTACATTTCAAATGAACTACAACAATACAGAGTTAGCAAACAGAGTTAGAAAACAGCAATACATAGCATCAGCAAACTCACAGGACTCCAGTCCGTATGATGGACATATCGAGCTCCCGCCAGTTGTAGAGGTCGAACAGATTCTCGTGTGCCACGGATATACTCTCGGGCTCACGGTGGAACTGCCTAGGCCTGTAGAGAACTAAGAAGTTCATATTGCGTTGAGCTCGGTGTAGGTACCACTCGTGGAGGTCCCTGGTTGATCGATCCAATTTGCGCAAAGCTGCCTCCGACATGAGTGGGAACCCGTTCCTGAACCTCTCCGGCTGTCCCTGTCGCCCTTTTCCCTTGCCTTTGCCCTTGCCTTTTGCCGGGGACTGAGCGCGTACCTTCGAAGGCAAGGGCGAGGTGATGGCGGCTTTCTTCCGAGTTGAAGGCGTGGATGCGCTGGGTGGGGTCGAGGCCGTCTTTGATGTGTCCAGGTTCGCACGAGATCGAGCCTCATGCCCCGAGCTGGGGGCGCAATCCCCTGGTAGCCCGGTGGCAGGCCACTTCAATTAATGAGCATGTATGTTAGATTTTGCAAGTTAAGTGTACTGAGTAGGATGTAATCTAAAATGTGTAGGATTTACCGGTTGTATTAGAAGACACTTCTTGGGCCACTGTACGTAGGAGCCCACTGCCTCAGCAAGTGTTTGCAGTTCCTCTGTTGTGACTGCCAACGGAGAATCGTTGTAGCCCGGCATGGCCATGTCCACCTGTACCTTTGCAAACCTCAACCGCAGAGGTACACAGTGGACCCGGACATCCGGCCCAGACGGATATACGAAGCCGTGTCCAACCACTTCCTGCCTGTCGCCTAGGTGATTCAGTAGGATGCAGCCCTCCGGCTTCTGCAAATTTGTAAATATTAAAACAGGTTAGCGAAACAACTCTAACAGAATGGGAGTGGCATCAACTTAAGTGCACAGATGAAGGCTTGCAGTACCTCAAGTAGATCCACTGGATCCGCGAGGACCTTCGAAGCGCAACTGCTTATCCGACCCCGCGAGGTACCGTCGCCCTGGGGATCCGCATCTGCACTCTTGGCCAGCAATTTTTCTATCGGCAAACACGTGAGATACCAATAGAACATAACAATGTTCTCTATATATGGAATTTTATTGATAAGCCACTATTCACTGTCATCACATAACATTCTCCATGATTTGCTATACTAATATTCATGGGCTAGCATTATTATTTCACACGTAAATATGCACACAAGCATCTAAGTGTCACTGTGCATAATCTGACAAACCTAATGCTAATGGAATATAAAGATATTGAAGTAGCACAAAAAGTAGGTCACAACCAAAAAAGAAATAATATGGTTTATAGCACCCTCTCTTAGTTATCTTTAGCATTACCTGTATGCAAGTCATCAGGACTTCATCACATCTATTAGTTTGGGAAAAGTCATGTATAGGCATTTGAAACATATACATCGAAGACCCATCCACATTGCCATATATTTATACCAAGTGAGTAAAAATTCCCAACCAAACTAGTACATTGCATGGCTCATGTCCTTCCAGATCCAAAGTTTTAATACTTGTTCAGAAATATTTTCTATCGGTAAACACATGATCTGCCGATAGAGCAGACAAATTTTTTTCTATCGGCAAATACAGGAGATACCGATAGAATATGTGTAAGAACACCTCCAACATATAATGTGCATTACATGGCAGTTGGATACAATTGATCACACATACAGCAGTATAGATAAGTTAAAATCTCAAAATAGGTTCATTACAGCACTGGAACATATTATGTCAACCCTAATTTAAATCAACATTGCCTGCGGAATATACATAATGCAACACAATAGGGAACCCTAGTGTAATTGCAAAACTCGAAGAATTAGTACGTACAAAACACTAGGATCAAATGAGGAAGATGCTGGAAATAGAATGACGAATTAGGGTATTTACGACGATCAGTTGTGGTGATGGAGAGGCGGTGTAGAACGCAGTGGCGGCCGGCGAAGGACGAAAATAAGAACCGGTGGCAGTGGCGAACCAGTATCCAGCCGGCGATCGTCGTGTGGGAGAGAGGAAATGAGTGGTCACGGCGGAGGTTGTGGTTTTCTTCGCTTTCGAAGAGACGCAGTGCTATAAGTTGGAACTGTTCGACTGGAGGGAAACTCAAGGGCCGTGTACGAGCAATAAAGTAGTGGATGACTTTCTTTATCGGTACAACCAAATAATACCGATAGAATTATGTACTTTTCTATCGGTACAACAAAATAATACCGATAGAACAAGTAAATTTCCCGGAAAAATATTTGAAGTAGTGGATGCCTTTTTCTATCGGTATAAACAATAAAATCCCGTGAGACCAATTTTCCCCAGAAAATTTTTTTAATTAAGTGCCTGAGATTATAGTATTGGGTGCCTTTTTCTATCGGTAAAACAACAAAATACCGTCAAAAAATGAAAAGGTACACACAATTTAACATCAAACAGACCGTGCTTAAAAACTGCAGAATGATAAAGAAAGAGGGAAGATAGCCGGAAAATTGGAAAATTGACATAAAAAGAAATTGTTCATTCATTGTTGTTTTATCACTTATAAAAAAAAATAAAACCCAAAATGCTAGGTCAAGGGGTGGTCTTAACCCTGGCTGCATGTAGAATAGAGTCAGTTTGACTTGCAGCCAGGACGCAGGACTCCTCTAGCGACAAGTTGTCCCTAGGATCAACTACTACCGCGTCGAGAAGGCCTGCGACCTCCCTCAGCTTCTCTATGGTATCCTTCATAGTCAAACCGCAGCCAGCGATGGTAATATCTACGGCTTGCTTCTCCTCACGAAGACACCTCGTCCTCGCCCTGGAATTGTCACCAGCCGTCTTCATGCGCTGAATGCGCCGGAGGAGATCGTCCAGTTCAAGCCGTAGCTGAGTGTGCTTGTCCATAAGGAGCTTGTGCTCCTCCTGGAGGGCCCTCAGCTCGGCCTTCACTTTGCCAGTGTCTTCCACGGCTCCCATTTCTTGTGCAAATCAAAAGGTCAAGAATGTACTGAACATGGATTAACAATACAGGGGTAAACCTAGGAGATTTAGAGTTCTTACCGGGGAGGGCGTGGCTGACGATCCCATGGAGGTTGCCATTGTGAAAGAGAAGATAAGGAGTCGAAGCGTTCGAGAATTAGAAAAACAACAAAATACCGTGACGCATGGCGAGGTACTTATAGAATTTCCAAGGCGACGCATGGTGACACAGTTGAGAATTCAAAGCGCCAGAGTATTTTTCTATCGGTACAAACAACAAAAAACCGTCAGACAACAAAATACCGTTAGACTAACGAATTTATTCTAACAGTAAAACATAATAATACTGATAGAATAAGTAAATTTTTCGCAGCGAAACTTTTGAAGTGCCTGAGACACATTAAAGTAGTGGATGTCCTTTTCTATCGGTACACATAACAAAATACCGTCAGAAAAATTGATTTTTGGAGAGCTTAATTTGAAGAAGCAAGAGGCTGCAATGAGATTTTTGCAAGTGCTATTTGAAGGGAAGAATTAAGTACTTACAGGATAAAGGTACTGTACATGTTAGAACTCATGCTGTGGAGTAAAATTGAGATATATTAATGCTGTGAACTAGCTTATCATTAAGTTCTAAAGAAAAATATACTGCCTGATGTATTAATGATAAGTTCCTCACCTTGCTGCAGAACTTGTGGGCTATTTGCTTGGCATTTATCCCTGAAATAGAAAATAATCATCAATGGTTCTCAACCCATAATCCTTCTTCGTGATCATCTCGCAGATACGTTGTTTCGTCGATATCTTCAATAGGGATAGATTGAATGTCCTCTAAAAATGGAGGTATTTCATCGAATTGGTTATACTCCTCTTCGTCGACAACATCTTCGACCCCAACAATACGTCTCTTGCTGTGGAGGACAACATGCAAGTTTGGATTGGCCGGGTCAACGATGTAGAATACCTGTGTGGCTTGCTTTGCAAGTATGAATGGATCGTCTTGGTGTCCGACTCTACCAAGATCGACGAGAGTAAACCCGTAACTGTCAACTTGAACACCTCGAGGGATTTCGACCCATTGGCATCGAAACAGGGGAATCTTAAGTAATCTGTAATCGAGCTCCCATATTTCGTCAATAGCACCGTAATATGAGTTCAGCGCCCTTACCGACCTGGCATCCTTAGAAATAGCAAACAGTGTCACTCCGCTACATTGCGTGCTACTCTTGGCGTCTTGAGCTCTTGTGTAAATTGAATACCCATTGATGTCGTACCCCTGCCAAGTCCCTACAATGAATCTTGGGCCTCTAGCCAACCATGTCACAGTTTCACTTATGGAGCCCTCGGCAGCTCGCGTGACTCTTTCTTGGTTCCACCCAGCAAATTTCCTATTATGTTCTCTGGTGACCCAAACGTTTGACTTCGAAGGATTCTGTGATCGTAACATTACCTTGTGGTCGTGTATGTATGGCTCGACCTCCGTCATGTGTTGTAAGACCCAAAAATGTGATTTTGCGTACACATCACGAGCGGGGACGATAGCTTTGAATCCAATCGTTCCGATGCCCTGAAGCCTACCCTCGTGTCGGGACCTAGGAACGCCAATTGGGTCAACCCCGGCCATATAATCTGTGCAAAATTCAATCACCTCCTCGACGGCATAACCTTCCATGATACTCCCCTCGGGTCGACGACGAGTCCTTACGTATCCCTTCAATACACCCATAAATCTCTCAAATGGATACATGTAGCGCAGGCACACGGGTTCACAAAACTTAATTTCTCTGATAAGGTGAACAATTAGATGAAGCATAACATCAAAAAAGGATGGAGGGAAATACATCTCGAGCTGACAAAGAGTTGTAACCACGTCGCATTGCAAAGCGTCCAGTCCATCCGGATCAATTACCTACGAGGACACAGTTGCGCCAAATATTCATATCAGAAAAATCTTCTAATTAAGCTCCACAAAGGGAGGTAATGAACTTATAGTACGAGTGCACGTACTTACCTTGCAAGATATTGCGTTGAAGAAATAACATAGGTTTGTGATTGTCTCTCTGACTTTAATTGGGAGAATGCCTCTGATAGCAATGGGAAGCATTTGTGACATCAAGACATGACAGTCGTGGGACTTCGTGCCAACCAGTCTTAGGTCCTTCATAGACACAAGTTTTTTCAAGTTCGCTCTTGGACAACGTATAACAGGCCGGGGGGAGGTATGTACGCTTTTCATTCTCTAAAGGTGCAAGCTTAGTCCTTATCCCCATTTCCACCATGTCACGACGAGCTTTCACACCATCCTTTGTCTTTCCCAGAATGTTCAACAACAAACCAATCAAACTGTCACAGAAATTTTTCTCTACATGCATGACGTCAATGCAATGTCAAACTTGTAAGTGCTCCCAGTACAGTAGATCCCAGAGAATCGATCTCTTCTTCCAAACATTTTTTCTCGAGGTTTAGAATGCTTACCGAACTCAGCTTTGATGTCCTTCACGCGCGAGTAAATCTCCTTACCGGTCAGAAACACTGGAGCTGATCCCTTCTCAGGCTTCCCGTTAAATGATTTCCTCTTCTTACGGTACATGTGATGCACCGGAAGAAACCTGCGGTGACCCATGTACACTGTTTTCCGGCAGTTTCACAGCCACATACTCTCAGTTTCATCTAGGCAACTAGGGCAAGCCTTGGCTCCTTTCGTACTATACCCCGACAAATTGCCGTAGGCCGAAAAATCATTTATGGTGCAAAATATCAAGGCCCGCAAGATGAAATTCTCTTTCTTGTATGCATCCCACACCTGCACCCTCTCGCTCCACAATTTCTGTAAGTCCTCGATTAAAGGCGCTAGAAACACGTCAATATCATTTCCGGGTTGTCTGGGTCCTGAGACTAGTAACGCCATCATGATGTACTTGCGCTTCATGCATAACCAAGGAGGAAGATTGTAAATGCATAAAAGAACCGGCCAAGTGCTGTGCCGACTGCTCATATTACCATGTGAGTTCATATCATCTGTACTCAGCCCGAACCTTATATTCCTAAGTTCGCCGCCGAACTCAGCAAATGTTCTGTTGATGTTTCTCCATTGAATAGAACGAGCTGGGTGTCTCAGTTTTCCGTCTTGTTTCCGGGCTTTAGCATGCCAACGCAAGTGCTTCGCGACTTTCGGATTTGCAAACAGCAGCTTCAATCTAGGTATCACAGGCAAGTAGCACACAGTTTTCGCCGGAGGTCCTTTCTTTACCTCGTGACGTTCACTGTTAATATGGTCCCTACGCGTATACCTCGATGCGCCGCATCTTGGACAAACATGCAAACTGGAGTACTCGTTACGGTACAACACACAATCATTTGGGCATGCGTGTATTCTTTCAATTTCCATTCCCAACGGACACAACAGTTTTTTGGCTTGGTAAGTAGATCTTGGCAACTCATTTCCCTCTGGAAGCATGTCCGCTAAAAGATCTAATAGTGCCGTGAAACTCTTATCACTCCAACCGTTGCATGCCTTCAAGTTATATAATCTCAGCATAGAAGACAGTTTTGTAAATGTTGCACAACCAGGGAACAGAAGCTTCTCAGAGTCAACAATCAGTTTCTCAAATTCACAGAAGTCGTTTTCGTTGTAATCTTCCTCTACATCACGTAACATCTCATCTAGATTGTCATCATCATCATCCACGTGCATATCGGAATGAACATTATCAAAATTCGGATGATCATCGATATTATTGCAATCCACATCCGAGTCCTGTTGTGGTAGTAGTGGTGCTTGTTTCCTCAAGATCTTCGCCATGCCATATCCAACGGGTGTATCGAGCGTTAAAACCACGACGAATCAAATGACTCTTAATTTGATCAAAGTGGCTAAACCTCTTCAAGTTCATACAATCTGTACAAGGACAGAGCATATTTTTCTCTCCCTTCCTCTCCTTTTGTTGCTCAGCAAATTTAATAAACTCATTCACACCAGCCAAATATTCAAGAGTAGTACGTTTTATTCCATACATCCAATATTTCCTGTCCATCTACAATTAACAAAATTTAACGAGTCAGCCATGCATGAAACCTGCCCGATTAAGTTATGTATATGTACACGTACAGCCTCTTACAATAGATGTGTTGAACCCTAGCCTGACGAAATTAACACTAATTAACCTAGCTAACTACACAATACAAGCTAGTTAGCTCCTAAAACATGACGCATTTCCAGCTACCTAGCTCCCAAGCTTAGAACTACAAACTTGGAACTACACAATACAGCTAGCTTGCAAGTAGAGATGAAGAGAGAGATAAGTGTCGACAATTAAGCATACCTTAAAGAGGGGCACAATCAACTTCTCTCCAGCTTGCGTTGATCACCCTAGCAGTGTAGCTGCGAGCGTGGAACTTTCATCACAAACAGAGGGACACTGAGTGCAATAGAACAAATTAAAGAGCAGCTCAGCAATGGTCAAGTGGGGTTTTGCTTATAATGGACCTTTTTCTAACGGTAAATACATGAAATAACCGTTAGACTAACTAAGGTAATTTGCCGCTCACATATTCTATCGGTAAAAACACACATATACCGTTAGAGAATGTACATTACTGAGCAAGTACATGTCTTGTTCTATCGGTAAATATGTGTATTGACCGTTAGATGATGCATGACACAGCACATACATGAGTTTTTCTATCGGTAAATATGTGTATTAACCGTTAGATGATGCATGACACACGAACATGAGTTTTTCTATCGGTAAATATGTGTATTTATCGTTAGATGATGCATGACTGAGCAAATATATGTGTTTTCTATCGATAAATATGTGTATTTACCGTTAGAGGAGGTACTTGTACCAAACTGGGACACACATGACACCAGTTCTCACATCGAATGAATCATATCAATGTAACATCAAACAGATCTTACATCAAACAGATCTTAACTAGAAGATAAAGCAATATTTCAAAAATGCTAATTTGTGGATTAAATAGGAGACACAAAAATACTTTTCTTAGGTACTTGGGACTTCATCTTGCCAAAGAAATTACACATACCAGTTCACAAATTCAGGTACAAACATACACATGCCAGTTCACCAATATAAATTCAGGTACAAACATACACATGCCAGTTCACAAATTCAAGTGCATGTCTGAAACAGCAATACAAATACACACCTACCTACCAATACAATTAAATACACAAATACTCCTTACACATTCAAGTTCATATCCCAAATAGCAATACATGATACACAAATATACAACAATATACAAATACAATAATTCACACATTCGATGTGTATTAGAAAAGCCACGTCTGAAATTAACAACAGATCACGACGAGGACCCAGTGGCCCATACATTTTACATAATAGAGAACCTTTGCAGGTTGCGACAATGCAACTACCGACTACAAGTTAGACCTGATACATCACAAATCCATTCATCCAAAATAACAAATATCTGAACCACATTGGACTTAACCATAGGAGTTCAGTTCGAAGACGCCCGAGGAGCTGAAACTGCTGTCGAGTTTCATTTGTATTGGTGATTTTCTCGGACTCAAACTCGATCAACTCAACTCAACTCAACTCCATTAACAAAAAGAACCTACCTTCCAAGATGTTGTTCTGTGTAGTGATGGTGTAGAATGGCTGTGCAAATGACAACAATTCTTCTTCTCCAAACAGGTAAATATCTGGCCACAAGCTGGTGCATGCAAAAAAATGTAAGATGCTTTCTATAGGTCCTGATTTGAGAAACACGCCGGGCTTAAAGATCTTCTCGACCGAGCCAACCAAGATCTCGCCCTTCACGTCCTTCCAGCTCTCGACGATGATCTTCACCGTTTCTTTCGCCAATAAGCCAACGTAGGCAGCGTACTGCGATGAAGAACCATGAAATACGTTGCCCCTCATAAGCATCATCCAAGGACCTGCACAGATCATAATCATATTGAAAAGAAGACACATCAAAATGAAGGATACAAAAATTGCAGAATAATTGCCATAATCGGATTAGAATAATCTAACAATATTGCCGAAATTTTACTTACCTTGCTTGGGATGCCGAAGTCTAGAGGGCTTCGATGGAGGTGCGGAGGTGCAACGGTCGCCTGTAGAGGTGCGCCGGCCGTCCATGGAGCTTACGGGTTAGGACTACGAGCGCCAGATGAACTATGAGAATGAAAGAGACATACCCGTATATTTATAGTACTAGATAAGTTCTATCGGTACAAAAACCGCGTACCGTTAGTAATTTTATCTATATTCTAACGGTATACAAATAAATTACCGATAGAATAAAAACATCTGTAGAAGGCGAATGGTTCTATCGGCACAATACATATTACCGATAGGAATTTTTGTACATACTCTGTCGGTATATATGTACATTGTCGATAGAATAATACTAGTTGTAGAAGGCGAACAGTTCTAAAATATTTTTGCTATATTCTAACGGTATAAACATTCATTACCGATAGAATAAAACTATTTGAAAACGAACAGTTCTAAGCAATTTTCGATATATTCTAACGGTACAAGAATCCATTACCGATAGAATAAAAATATTTGTAGAAGGCGAACGGTTCTATCGGCACACTACATATTGCCGATAGGAATTTTTAAGATATTCTGTCGGTAGACGCATACAGTACCAATAGAATAAGTCTAGTTGTAGATGTCGACCAGTCCTATCGGCGCACAACATTCTCCCGTCAGTACTTATGCATCTCTTCTAACGGCAAATATGTTCATGACCGCTAGAGTAAATCATACTGCTTCTTCTATCGATAAGTTTATTACAAACCGATAGGAAAAATACACCCGTTGGCCTTTTATGACCGCGAGGCACATTTTCTATCGATTTTCTACTAAATCGCTAATAACCGATAGAATATAGGGGTTAGTAGACTGCATTTCTGTACTAGTGGTAGATTCCATATAAGACGAATAGTTGTCACCCTCAAGTGTAGCATCAATGAGTATGATGTCCTCATCAATAGTCGTGTCAGGCCGACCCGGGCACCGCCTGCACACCGGACCATCGCTGTGCCGTGTCATGCTGCCGACGAGCTAAAAATCCCGGGCTGGGACGATCCGCTAGCACCTTGTGCCAAGCCAGATTGTTGTGTTTCGGCCCAACCAGTTAACAATCAGCCCAATTGGCAGCTCTAGAACTCACTCCATCAACAACAGCGTTACCTTCATAACCCTAACATTATTGGCGGTCGCATCAGCCCATGGTACATTTTATGGACACAAATCGCATGAGGGTCGATTTTAAAAGTGATTATTTCTTAGGAAACCATAAATATCATGGGACCAAACATATAAAAAAGAAAAGAAGATAAATCAGAACATTGTTTGTGTTCTGAGGGACATGCTCAATTGCTATTTACTCGGTCATATTGTTTTAGAGAGAAAAAAACGAGACAAGTTTCTAATTAGTGACTACAATAATTTTATAAATTTTGCAAATTGGCAAATTTTAAAAAACCCTACATACGTCTCTCTTCAGTCTTGAATCAAAACTCTCCTTTTAGATCTAACACTTCTAGAATTTACCCAACACTCTCCTTAATTTTTTTGATAGGGGACGCCCAAGGTGGGCAGAGGCGGAACAATGATGGCGCTGCTGGCCACGGGTGGAGACTATGAGAAGTGGCGGCCACGAGAGAGAAGGGGCAACAGTGGAGGAGAGGGCATGGGGAGGCGGCAATGGTGCTGTTGATGCCAGGCAGTGGTGGTTAGTGGAGGAGAAGAGGAAGAGGAGACTGGAAAGGAAGGAGCTGGTAGTGGCAGTAGGAGCGAGTGAGGAGGAATAGGAAGATGAGAAGATGGAGAATGGAGAATGGAGATTAAATTTAAATTTAAATGTGTAGTCTAGATGGTGTAAATTTTTTAACACAAAACATATATCTACTTTCTAGACAGTCCCTAATTTTACAAATAAAAAATCTGGTGAGTTATAATGGAAATTTTCTGCAAAATTACTGCATTCTAGACAAACCTTAGCATTTTAGACTTTCCAGACATGCTCAATAATTTTGTTTTAGACAACAAAAAAAGACATTGTTCACTGGGGTGTGTATTTGGTTATGTCGATTTTTAAAAGTTTTATTATGTAAAATCAATACCAAATTAATCAAAATATAATTCAATTTAGTATCAATAAATACCAAATAAAATTTGGCTCAATTCAGTTCGGTAAAATATCAAATTTACCAAACTAATTTTCTTACATGTAACAAATTTGAAAACAAAATTTTCATTACCATATATTATAATAGTAAAATACAAATATTGAAGTATTTGTACTCTTTATACTCTCGAAATCCACGATTTATTCAATAATATTGTATTTTTATCATTGCAAATAGTATAGTAATTATTTCGATTTTGCAATGAAAGAAAATTCCATAAATTCAATTATTTCAGTTTTTCAAAAATTTTGGTTTTTGAAAATGAAACCGAACTAAATACTGAATATCAAATTAACTAAAAATTTACATTAATTCGGTTCAATTCAGTTTAGCTTGCTTAATTCGGTTTAGTGAGTTTGCACACCCTTACGTCGACAATACAGATGGAAATCGGAGTGAATGCAACAATTTGATGGTATTTGTTGGAATTTGCCAAAACTAAAAATAGTGCGGAATCTGCAATTTTTTGAAAGTAGCGGCAGACGGTAGGTGCGATGCATCTTAAAAAAAAAAAAAAGAAAGAAAGAGGTTGTTAGTGGCTAAAATAATTCACTTCTTGTTATCATGTCAATGAGCACGGTTTGCGCCTTTAATCAATTCGTAAATCTCTAGACATCTTTTTCTTTTTCCTTTTTAAAGCGTTAGGGAATCCAAACACAGATTGCGACAACATTTCCACGCAACATCCAGCAGCCGAATGAAATGGAAAAGATTTTAAATAAGAGGAAATGTCTTGGTATAAAATATACCACTAGCAGATTTTATGGAAGCATTTGACACGAGACCAACGGCACGAGTTGACTGAGTGATCGGTCACCTCCCGCCGAGCAATACAAAAATTGATATGGTGATTTTTATACAGGTTCGGGTCCCAGTGGGACTCTAGTCTTGTCGGCGCCCTCCAGATGTGAGTCCGCTGGAGAGGTGCTCTCTCGGGGAGACAGATCTCCAAGGGAGCCTCTTGCTTTGAGTGTGTAAAAATGAATCGAGAGTTGGATACAAATGAGATACAAGGGGGTATATATAGCCTCCAAAAGAAGCAAAAAGAAAGAAAAATCCTAGCTACGGCCGTCGGATTGAGGGGCATTGACGCCATTTCACTGGCCGAAGGGCTTGGATGCTTGATAAGTGTCCTCGCTAGTTCCTGAGACGCATCTCACGTCGCTTGCACATGACCTTTCACAGGAACCCTCCGTAGCTTTTCCCGGGAGGCCTCCACGACATTTCATGAGAGGCGTCCAGGATTTGCCACAGGAGATGTCCGGGGCTCGGAGGGACGCCCAAGGCCTTCTATGGGGAGGCCCCGTGGCTTTTCCCGGGAGGCCTCCGTGATACTTCACGGGAGATGTCTGGGGTTTACCACGGGAGACGTCTGAGGCTCGGAGAGGTTCCCGTGGTCATCTATGGGAGACCCCGTGGCTTTTCCCAGAAGGCCTCCTTGATATTTCATGGGAGACGTCAGGGGCTTACCACGGGAGGCGTCCGGGGCTCGGAGAGGTGCCCTAGTCTTCTATGAGAGGCCTCCGTGGCTTTTCCTAGTAGGTGTCTGGGATTTGCCCCAGTAGCCCTTCGGGGTTTTCTATAGGAGGCGTCTGGGACTTTCCCGGTAGCCCTCTGGGATTTTCCATGGGATGCGTCCGGGACTTTTCCCGGTAACCCTCCGAAATTTTGCTTGGTAGGTGTTGGGGATTTTCCCCGGTAGCCCTCCGGGATTTTCCACAGGAGGCGTCCAGGACTTTCCCCGGTAGCTATAACACCTCAGATTTTGCTACCTCTTTAATATGCCACTCAGTGCATCTTCTTTGGATTCCTCAAATGTCTTGAGCCCATCTCAAATTAAACCCTAGATCAATCCCCAAGTTTTGACCTGATCTAGATCAGTTATCTCAGGAATATGATTCAGGGTATGCCACTACCTTAATTTAAAATGTTGGCAGCAGAACTCCACTATTCAGACCATTTTCACATTTCAGTCCAAAAGTATTACAAATTGATCCTTTTAAGATTTTTCAAAAGCCTGAAAAGGCTAAAAGCCACATATCATCTCCAAACCTTGATCTAATTCATGGAATATCTCCCAATTGCTATTATGTACAAAATCTTCTTCTGAGAGAATCTCAAAATCTCATCCGAAATCCCAGATTTCAGACTTCATCAAAACCCGAATTTTAATTACCCTGTTTTTGTTTGCTCAAAACCTGATTAAAAACACCAGATTATGTCATCTGTCTTTGTTAAGCTGCTTGTTCAATTTAGTGAGACAAGCTGATGAAATTAGTTCCAACCAAATCCGATTATTTTGCCAGATTTACAATTCAGTCCTAAAACCAAGTTCTAGAATTTGCGTTTCAGTCCTCACCTATTTTCCCAGCCCCCCCTTTCGACCAGAGCCCCAGCTATTTTCGACCAGGGCTCAGCCAGCCGCCTTCGATCGGCCCGTTCGCCGTGATCTTCGCCGCCGGCCAGTGACCGCCTTCACCAGTGCTTGTGTCTTACGTGCCCGCGCGTGGTACACATGTCGCACCGGAGCCAGCAGCGCCGTCTCGTCTCACACGCGCGTGTGCCTGCAACCATCAAACCTTTTTGGCCACGCCGCTGACATGCCGAGGCCAGCCCATCACTTGCCTCTGCGCCAGCCAGGAGCTTGCGTGAACGCCACCCCCTTGACAAAGCCGTGGCAGCCACTGCAGCTGTCCCGTTGCTGCTGCACGCCGTCTCGATCGTCACCACCATCTGCCGACCAGTCAATTCGATATCCACCCGATTTGCTTCAAGTCTCGAGAGCCCCAGCCTCGCCTATATAAGCCACCGCAACCAGAGCCATCTCTACACCTCCAAAAATCACTAAGTCCCAGCTTCTCTCGTTTTCTTCTTCTTCCCCGGCGAGCTATCAAGGAGGAGCATGGCACCAGAGCTCGCCGCTGCTCCATTTCTCCATCCAACTGCACCGGTATACTCCTAGCACCCATCTCTCTGTTCCACAGTAATTAATTTATCTCCGGTAGACCTCAACGCCGGTGATCGCCATGAACTTGAATGGCCCTAGTCCTGTTGGCGCCCTCCGGATGTGAGTCCGCTGGAGAGGTGCTCTTTTAGGGAGAGAGATCTCCAAGGGAACCTGTTGCTTTGAGTGTGTAAAAATGAATCGAGAGTTGGATACATATGAAATACAAGGGGTATATATAAGTCCAAAAGAAGCAAAAAGACGGAAAAGCCCTAGCTACAGCCGTCGAATTGAGGGGGCGTTGATGCCATTTCACCGGCCGAAGGGTTTGGATGTTTGACAAGTGTCCTCGCTAGTTCCCGAGACGCACCTCACATCGCCCGCACGTAACCTTTCACCGGAACCCTCCGTGGCTTTCCCGGGATGCCTCCGTGACATTTCACGGGAGGCGTCCGGGGTTTGCCACAGGAGGCGTTCGGGGCTCCGAGAAGTGCCCGTAGTCTTCTATGGGAGGCCTCCGTGGTTTTTCCCAGGAGGCCTCCGTGATATTTCACGGGAGGCGTCTGGATCTCGGAGAGGTGCCCGTGGTCTTCTATGGGAGGCCTCCGTGGCTTTTCCCAGTAGGTGTCCGGGATTTTCCCCGGTAGCCCTCTAGAATTTTCCACGGGAGGCATCCGGAACTTTCCTCGGTAACCCTTCGGGATTTTGCCGGTATGTGTCCGGGATTTTCCTCGGTAGCCCTCCGGATTTTCCACGGGAGCCCTCCGAAACTTTGCCCGGTAAGTCTCTGGGATTTTCCCCCAACAAGAAAAATTTTATTAAAAAAATTCTAATAGGATTTATTATTAATTAAATTCGAATTCTAAATGTAGACAGTAAAAATATCCTACGGATAGACTAAAAACTGATCTTCTAAATAGACTCTAGAAACCGGCCATAGTGTGTTTTTCTCTCTTTTCTTTTAAACAGAGTTGTTTATTTAACATAAGTGATCTTATCTGAATTCTGGAAAATTAAGTCTTGTTTGACTAAATTTCAGGACCGATTTCTATAAAGAAGTTAATACCACTTTAACTCATGTGAGTATAATTGGTGACACTTCTTTAATTTAGCAAGAAGAATTAATTATTATTACTTACCCAACAGTGTCCTGCCTAGGAGAGATGGGGATGACGCCGGCCCGGCTGGTCAGCCCAACCGTCGATTTAATTCCGACAACCGAGTAGAGCGATGCTGGGCAGATTAGGCTGAGTTCAGTCCATCGACGCTTCGCGAGGCGCTTCAACAGAATATTCTCCAGTATATTTTATGCCACGTGTGCGAAGCACGACCAGAAGCACCTCCCTCTCCAATGCATCGGCGCTTCGTGAGACGCTTCATACGGACCCACGAGTAAATTAAATTAGGTTATTTTAGTAAAATATCAATAATTTTTAATTTAAAAATCTAATATATATGAAATTTGGTCTCTAAATGAAGATAATTTAAAGATCTACAACTTTCTCAATATAATCAATATCTAATTTGAACTAGATTGATCTGAAATTAAGAAACAAAAATGAGATGCAATTGAAGCACACGCGAACCGAGGCAAAAAAAATCAGTTTTTCTGTGGCATCCCGACGCCAACTGTGGCAACTTCTCTCTCCGGAATGAGTTAAAAAAATAATTTCTGGGGTGGGGCCCGCGTGACAGATCCCGGTAGCGCCCCCGTTGAACTTAGCCTTATCGACCCACTGGTCTCCGTCCCAGCGTCACCGCCGCCATGTTCGCCGCCGCCACTATCGCCGGGCCGCTGCTCGACCCACAAGGATCTGCCGAGAGTACATAGGGATTCTACACATGCACCACACATGGTTAGAAAAAAAAAATCAAACATAAGTTCACCATTAGGAGGAGAAAGACTGTTTCAGTCATGACAGGATAGGAGGCTTGATTTGATCTACCGATCAGAAAAAGATGGGTATATTCATAAGAGCATCCCAGTTGGACTTTCTTTGGTATGAGTAGGTTTGATGAATCCTATCTGCTTGTTGCCCACCCTTCTATCTGACCGAGTCAAGCTTTAAATTTAAGATTAACTTATTTTTTTGTAGTGTAAAATATCAGTGTTGGCCAAACTATCCAAAAAGGTTAGTTTAAGATCAAGTTATATTTTGTGGTATAAAATATCAGCGTACTGACCAAACTGCCCACAAGGGTTTTAGGGTGAGGTTTAGGAGTTTTTTTTTTTTTTTTTTATAAATAACTCAGATTAAAAAATTAATTACGAAAATAATCCACAATTGCAAGATTTTACAAAAATAAGGTGTCACATCAGCTTGTCGAGTACTGGGAGCTCGACAAGCTGGATGTCGTGTGGAAACAGCGTGTCGAAGTCCCAGCATACAACAACAGCTCCCCTCGACCACGACCACAGCTTGTCGAGTGCTGGGCACTCGACAAGTGACAATATATTACAAGGCCAGGGCATTTAGAGCAGTAAAAGGCCGTAGCCCAGCTGGTTAGCGCGCTCCCATCTCGATGGTCCGAATTTGAATCCCCGCTCTCGCGATTAAAATTCTTTTTTCCATGCTTGTCGAATTCTGGGCCTTCGACAAGTAAATGTATATTAAAAAGACCAGTACCTTTAAAGCAGCAACAGGCCTTAGCCCAGTTGATTACCACACTCCCACCTCATTGGCTTGGGTTTGAATCCCCACTCCCGCTAAGGAACTGATCATTTTTGTAATATTTTATAACTATGGGTTAGTTTCGTAAATATTTTTTTAAGTGGATTAATTATAAAAAAAACTCCTTGATTTAGATGGACCTGAATTTTTTACCGACTCAGTTGAAACCTGGTCAGGCTCGGTATTTGCACAATCTAGTTAAAACAAATCTTATTGTTCATCTAAGTAATACGAATAGGAAGCTTCCCATTTTATTTTCTCTGTTCCTAGAAGATATCAATGTTTTTCACTTCTCACTATTTTCATGATGTAATTTTCATCATCAATTTTTAACTTTATATTAGTAAAAACTAAATATTATAAAAATTATTCCCACTCACTTTTATATATATGTCAGTCAATTTTTTAAATATTGACCACTAATAAAAAATATAAACATATAAAAAATACGAACTGGCTAGAAAACAATTGCCAGTTTTTTCTTAAAAATTTGTATCATCTAGACTGTAGTTCAATTGTTGCTACCACCTCTTTACTCCTTGAACACCTCCTCATCCTCCCTATTCTCCTCCGCTGGCGATCACCGCCCGCGCCCTGTGGTGCTACCACCGCTTTATCATAGTGCCTCCTTCTCTCCCTGTGTCATCTCCTTCTCCCCGTGGCCGCCACTTCCCACCGTCTCCACCAACGCCTAACACACCACTGCTGCCTTGCCTCTGTCTGTCGTTGGATTGCCGACACTAAAAAAGCTAAAGAAAAGACTAGATAAACCGTTGATGACTAGATTTAAGAAAAACGATTTGATTTAAGAGTGGATAGAAGTATATACAAGATAAAAAAATAAATATCTGTCATTTAATAAAACTCAAAAAAATATATAAGTATATTTGTTATTAAAAATACTTTTATAATGTTATAATTTTATTAATTTCTATAAATAAATTATAGTAAAAAAATAATACTAAAAGTTTCATCTCTGATACTAAGCATAGTAAAAAAAACACTTTTTGGCAGGAGAGAAAATGTTATGGAAGTAACTATGAACTGACAACAGCTGTGTGATTATCGGATTAGATAAGGAAAGAGACAAGTAGAGAGCAAGGTTCACCCGGCCTTGGCCGCCGCGCGCGCTCCACCCGCCGGTGCCGGTGAGGCTGCGGAAGTTGGACCACTCGTCAAGATTGGCCTTGCCGAGTACGATGGCGCCGGCGCTCCGCAGCCGGCACACCACCCCGGCGTCCCGCGGCACCACCGACCCCAGCAGCGCGAAAGACCCGGCCGTCGTGTTCAGCCCGCCGCCGCGCGCCGCGACCGCGATGTTGTCCTTGAGCAGCACCGGTATCCCGTGCAGCGCGCCGCCGTGGCAACGGCCGGACGAGCGCTCCGCGTCCGCTTTCGCCGCCTGCGGAGCGCGTCCGGGCTGACCTCCATGACGGCGTGGAGGAGGGGGTTGAGTCGGGCGATCTTGGCCAGGTAGAAGCGGACAAGCTCCGTGGAGGTGAGGCCCCCGTTCTTGAAGGCAAGCTGGATGACGTCGACGGTGGCCTCCTCGAACTCGAAGCCTTCGGCGCTGCCGGCGCTGGCGACGACGAAGAGGGCGGCGGCGGCGGCGAGCGGAAGGCATGGCTGAGCCATGCTTGCTTGGCCGGCCTAGTCCATGGATGTGTAAGATGTCTTTTGCTATGTAATGGTTATGCTTGTCGATACCTATCTATGGTATCTTCCACCGATCAACTCATCAACGTTTCGTGATACGGTTCAATAGAATATTTTTCAATATATTCTGTGTCACATGCGCAAAGCACTACTCGAAGCACTCCTGATCTAATGCAAGACGCTTCACGAGACACATTGTACGGCCCACGAGTAAATTAAATTTAAGTGATTTTAATAAAACATTAATAACTTTTAATTTAAAAATCAAATATATGCGATGTTTAGTCTTTATATGAAGATAATTTAAAGATATACAACTTTCTCAATATAATCAACATCTAATTTGAATTAGATTAAGCAAAAATTAAGAAACAAAAATTATATACAATTTGATCGCACGTAAATCACGACCAAAAAAATTCCAGACATCCCGATACCTCACCAGGCGTTCCCTCTCTCATCTGATTTTTTAATAATTTTTTGCGTGAGCTCCGCTTGTCAGTCCAGTGAATGTGGGTTCAGCCTTAGGCGGACTGCAACGCGCGACCACGCGAGGCACTTCATGGTCGAAGCCGCCGTCGGCCTTGCGCGAGCAACGCGCGAAACAGTCTCGGACGCGCGAGCACGCGGTTGTGGCGAGGGCGGGCCCCACCTCTGCGAGGGCTGGTCGAACGCGCGTTGGAGAGGAAGCGGTCAAACCAACGGGCGTGATGAATAGTGTTTTCACGCGATTTGTGGGCCCGGCTACAGTACTGCGTCAGGTTAATTCGGCCGGGTTTTTTTTACCGCACTCACACGCATATACCTATGACATGTGGGGACAAAGTATGTCGGGGCCCACTTGTAAGTGACTGTTTTAGCTCGCAACGGTCGGATTGATTTTTTTCAGTTTTTAAAGCGATCAAACGGTCGTTTTTTGGACGGGCCCACCTGTCAGCGGCGGAATTTCCGGCCGTTAGAGTTTTTGCCATTGCAAAATTAGCCGTTACTCTTTATTTAATTATTTTTTCATTAAAAAATTACCCAAAATTCCAAAAAAATCCTAAAAAATTCTGAAAAATTCACAGAATTCTGTCTATAAATAGATGCTTCATATCTTCACTTCACCACACCCATTTCACCCATCTCACCCATCTTACAACATTTTACACACCCATTTTCACACACTTTGTGCACTGAAATTAGTTTTAGGCGTCGATATGGATAATAATCCTCCTGAGGGTTTCGTAAACTAGCTTAGTTCTCCTAGTACAATTGGAGAAAATCCAGAAATACCAGGTAATTCAAATCCTCCACCATATCCACCCACTAATCTTCATTTTCCACAACCATCTTTTCCGTCCGGGTATCCTGTCTACCCTCCCGGCCCGCAGTATGCACATGCTCCTCCATATCCGCATCCTGCTGCATATGCACCACCGCACTCATTTCCACAAGGCCATCCATTTGTACCGTATGGGCCAAACTATCATTTTGTCGGTGCTCCGGCTTCGTATGGTCATCCCTCGCCATCGCCATGCCTAGGGCAAAATCTCAGATCCCCATCCCCCCCAGACGTGAGTACGCCACAATCTACGCCGGAGCTCGGAGCGGACGACGACGACGACCATAGTCTCTCGGGTCCTGTCGGGCGCAGGCGGTTGCTTTGGCAACCGACCGACGATGTTCGACTTGTGAGTATTCCGTTTTTACATTTAGATATTGTGGAAGGAATTATTTCAACATTTTGCTGAATTTTATTTGAAACTCTTACATCCATTTTTTATCACACCATTTATAATTCGGTTGCGCAGATAAGTGCGTGGTTGAACAACTCGTTGGACCCAGTCGACGGGAACAGCAAAAAGTTCGACACGTACTGGGCGAGTGTGGCTGCGGCGTACAACGCTAGCAGCCCACGAAATCGTAGAAGGGAGGTCAAGTATTGCAAAGACCACTGGCTCCGGACTAACAGAAAAGTTGTCCAGTTTAATGGTTGTTGGTGCAGGATGAAGGAAGTGTACGCCAGTGGTCGTTCGGACGACCAACTAATGGCACAAGCCCGCGAGCTGTATAGGAGTGAGACAGGGCATGCATTCGCTCTGGACCACTGGTGGACGAATGTTCGGGACCAACCTAAATGGAACCGAACATATGTTGACACCAGCAAAAGAGCACGGTTGAGCGAGGACGGTGCGCACACATCGTCCTCGTCCAATCCAGATGAGCGGCTCGTGGAGGAGACACGCCCAGAAGGTCGCGACACCGCTAAGGACAAGCGCAAGGGGAAAGGCAAACAGAAATCTCCCTTGGGCAACACGTCCGCGCAAGAAGACCTGCAAGCCTTCGTCAGAGCTAACACTGAGTGCGTCGAGGCAACAGCCCGTGCGGCCTCCACTCTGAGCAAACACGACGAGCTCAACCAGAAGCTGGTTCTTGCAAGGTCTTTAACAAAATTGGTTACCACCGACAAATCCAACTTCACCGAGGAGGAAATGAAGGATCATGCGGAAGCGTTGAAGTTTGTAAAAAATTTGATCCGGGAGGCCAAACTAGACTAGGCTGAGTAGTGTAGCATTTTATTTTCGAGGTGTCGTTGTACACCTATGTATCCTTCTTTTCTGCAATTGAAATAAGTTTGGAAAATTTCCGTTGGACTCATATGTTTGAGAAATAGCCGTTTGACTCATGTGTTTGAAAGTAGTCGTTGGACTCATATGTTTTGAGAGTAGCCGTTGCACTCATCTTTTTGGAAAATAGCCGTTGCACTCATCTTCTCGGAAAATAGTCGTCGCACTCATCTTTTCGGAAAATAGCCGTTGGAGTTTGAAAAATAGCGGTTGCACTCATCTTTTTGGAAAATAGCCGTTGGAGTTTGAAAAAGAGCCATTGGGATATTCATCCTGGCCTATATAAACCGAATCGACCGTGCACATATTTCTCATCCCCAGCAATACTCCTCACTATCAAATCCCTCTCATTCCGAAATCCCTCTCCCTTAAACATGTCGTCCAGCTCTGGTTCAAGCTCGTACAGTGAAGACGAAGAGTCCGTAAATACCTTACAGAGTGCCCTTGCGGGATTCGTCAACCCAGATCCCGCCATGGTGGAGTTAGAAGAGCATGTGCTTGCCAGTATACAAGCAAGGCTGCAGGCTTCTACCTCCCGCCGTCATCGGCGCGGTGGCAGACGATACATCGACAGGGACCGTGAAACCGGCCATATCCGGCTCATGGCGGACTACTTCTGCGAAGATCCGGTGTACCCCGACCACATGTTTCGTCGGAGATTCCGGATGAGCAGGCCCCTCTTTCTTCGTATCGTCGGATCTCTTGGTGAGTGGTCCACCTTTTTCACCTAGAGAGTAGATGCCGTTAACCGCCGAGGGTTGTCTCCATTACAGAAGTGCACAGTAGCCATTCGTTTGTTGACGTACGGTTCTCTTGCCGATGCTGTCGACGAGTACGTACGATTGTCGAGTCCACAGCAATCGAATGCTTGAAGAAATTCGTCGACGGAGTGATTGACAACTTCGGTGAGGAATATCTTCGACGCCCAACCGTCGAAGACATGTAGCGCCTATTGCAACAAGGAGAGGCGCGCGGGTTTCCGGGAATGCTCGGAAGCATAGACTGCATGCACTGGGAGTGGAGAAATTGCCCAGTTACATGGAAAGGGCAATTTACTTGCGGCGATTACGGAGTCCCAACCATTATACTCGAAGCGGTCGCCTCCCAGGACCTTTGGATATGGCATGTCTTCTTTGGTGTTGCCGGCTCCAACAATGATATAAATGTGTTGAACTAATCCCCCTTGTTCACCGATATTTTGCAGGGACGAGCTCCTCAAGTGCAGTACTTCATCAATGGGCACGAGTACAACATGGGATACTATCTAGCAGATGGTATATACCCAGAGTTGGCTGCCTTTGTGAAGACGGTACCCCTGCAGCAAACAGACAAACACAGACTGTTTGCGCAGCATCAAGAAGGAGCGAGGAAGGATGTGGAGCGAGCATTTGGAGTTCTACAATCTCGCTTTGCCATCCTGCATGGCCCAGCACGCTTTTGGCAACGTTCAACTCTCGCGAAAATCATGAGGGCATGTGTCATACTACACAATATGATCGTTGAGAATGAGCGAGATTTTGACGGGCCACTCTACGATTTCGAAGACATCCAAGGGACTTCCACCGTAACACCGCCTAATATCCAACATGGCGGTACAACTGCTTTCGCTGATGTGATCCAGAGAAACACCAACATTCGGGCTCAACCGATGCATGCAGCGCTCAAAATAGATTTGATTGAACACATTTGGGAGCGTTTTGGAGGTGTCCACGGAAATTAGTCATTATATATCGCTTTTCTAATATTTTTTATTTGCACGTCGATGTTAAATTTCAAGTTTCAATACCAATGCATGTATGTAATGTCGTACGTTTAATGTTATGTCCAACTGTCCAATGTAATAAAATATTTATTTTTGTTGTACCGAATTTAATACAAATATTTATTTTCGTTATGCTGAATTTTTGATTCGCAAATTATATTTTTAAATGTTGGAAATATTATCGTACAATTTTTAATTTATTTATATAGATTATGTAATTATTAATATGATGGTAAAACCGAAATTATATATTTAATACGTGGGGTCCACCCAAGAGTCTCTCAAAGAGTCTTTGCATTGGAGAGGGAGACTCTTGGAGGAGTAGTCTCGCGAAGAGCCTCTCGAAGAGCCTATGCATTGGAGAAGAAGAAATGGTTGGTTGAGACTCTTCGCTGATGTGGCGGAGAATATTCTCCTGGAGAGCCTGTCAGGAAGGAGCTAGGGTTAGAGACAGCCTTAGAGTGATTCCATTTGATACGGAAAATTTTCATAAACTCCTTACAAATCATCTTAATTCTCAAATATTTACAGAAGAATTTTAAAATACTTACATATCCACAAATATTTTTTGTTTTGAAAACACCTCTCCGTATTTTAATATTAAAAAAATAAATAAACCTCTTTACTATCATTAGTTGTGCAATCAAATTCTTCTATTTTGCATTGAAGTATATAACATTTTCTACTATTCAAATGAGAGCAATTCGGTCTCTCGGTCTAATTATATTTTAATTTTATTAAAATAATAGTTATTTATATTGGATCTTATATATTAATTCGGTTCTAATAAATTGGTCCTATATATTAGTGATTCAACATATTAAATAAATTAATGTAAAATTGGATAAAGAGTTTGATTGTTAAAGGGATTTATTTGCTCCAATTCAAAGTAAAGAAGTTTAATTACACAAATATTGATGGTAGAGGAGTCTTTACTGTTATTTTCCCTGTTTTGAAATTTCTTATGTGGAATATCTTGAATTGAGATGATTTTTGGGTTATGAATTTTCCCCTTTAGAAAAACAGAGAAGACCAAAATGCCATTTATATAGACACTAATCTAGACATATCCGTAGAATGGCCATTCTATGCCCCACCAAAGGAGGATGGAGCGATCTCAACCGTTGGATGCGGTTGGAGGAGGTAACAAATCTTTTTTGTGTATGAAGAAATTTTCACGATAGGTATTCAAAAACAGCGAAATTCTCACTCAAGTCCCATTTAACAAGCATGGAAAAGCAATGCCAATCAGTCACTGTTACTCTAACCAATCACTCAAGTCCCATTTAACAAGCATGGAAAAGCAATGTCAATCAGTCACTGTTACTCTAACCAATCACTCAAGTCCCATTTAACAAGCATGGAAAAGCAATGTCAATCAGTCACTGTTACTCTAACCAACCGCAACTCTGTTGTCAAGCATGAATTATGGAAAAAGCACAATCAAGATGATTTCAGCCACCAGGGAATCCCTCGGACCTCTAGTGCTCCCCATCCATCAAGATAACTAGTCAGGTGCCCCACGTGTTGCTGTGGGTATCAAGAAAATAGGTTTTTAAATAATAAGATATTATATAAAGAATTGATATGATCAATTTTAGAGTGCATCAACTTGACCAATTTTCTGATCGTGATTATGTTTGGCCTGATTCGACCAGTTTTTGGGACGACAACCTTGAACAAGATGGATATTTTTGAATTGGCCGAGATGACCACGGATGTGAGCTGATACGACCAACTTTGAAACCGACGACCACGATCAGAACTATTCATGTGCGATTGATTTGGATTGGACTACCACGACCAAGAATTGCGCCTACATGACCAGTTTAAAGTTGAGGGACTATGATTAGGATTTGTGCTGACAGTAAAAATATTGGTCGTGATCGTACAGATGGTGATTATGATAGTAAAAAGAATGGTTAAATGATTGAAACAGAGAGTTCGACGTGATCGTAAAATGACTTACTTGGACATGTCACATGATGAATTTGGGCGCAAAAAATGACCTTTTTTTTTTGTTTGATCGAACCAACGTTTTTTCTGTGATGGTAGCATCGTTTGTGTTTGTATGGATGCCGCAGCCAAAAAAACTTGATCAAATCAACGATTTTGGTCCAAGAAATAGCGTTCGCTTGGTCGAAATTTGTTTTTTTTTTGTCATCAATTTTGGTTAGCATAAGTGTTAGTCGCAACAACAAAAGAGCAAATCATAATTTTTTCTTGGCCGTGATAGCAATTTTGGTAACCAAACAGTCGGCCGCAACAGCAAAAAAAAAAATCTGATCGATTTATCGAAACACAAATGTGGTCGACAAAAAAATTATAGTTATGGTCGAATTGCCTATTACGAGTTATGGTCAATTTTGTCCACCGGTCGAATTGGATGGGCGGGTTTTGGTCGAATGCGGGGAATAACATGTTGTTTGGTCGACTATGGGAAACAGCTGAGCTATCGGTTGCATGTGAATCAAGTGCTCAAACAGTTGGCCACAAATGTGGTGATGCACAGCCCGGATGAAGAGTCATTAACGGACTTTGTATTATTTGAACAAAACAAACACGAGCAGTTTTTGAGCCAACACGACCACTTATCACATCACGACAAGTAGCATGAACAACTCTTCTGTAAGGAAGACCTGACCTGCACGACACGCTCAGTGAAGACCAGCCGATGCGCCGGATCTCTCGCCTGCTCCAGCAGCCCCTTGTTCTCTCCATCAGTTCCTAACAAAACTGGAGCTCAATATGTTCCATCAGTTCCTGACAAAATTGGAGCTGAATATGCAACCAGGGATGCAGGTGTTGTAATTTCTAATTTTGATCCTTGCATTGATACTGATTGATTTACCACAGTCGGATGCTTATCTGTGACTGACGGAGCTTTACTCTTCTGCTCATAAGTTGATTTACCACCAATGGTGATCCCAAGAGTAACTTCATTATCCTTTTCTCGATGTGGTGCAGCATCATCAGATGGTCTTAACTTAGGTGGATCTGATTTACTTGGGAGTGCACTTATCGTGACTGAATGAGCCCCAGATTTCTCAATGTGCAAACCACTTAAGTGCGACTTAACTATAATTTGGGCCTGAGCTGATGAGGCAGGCCCTGCTATGTAGTCTTTGCTTCCCCCAGGAACTGCATTTAACATAGACGGGTTGATGAATGTAATTGGTTTCCCGGCTTGACTGACAGGAAAATTAAACCTAGGAACCTGTGATCCAGTAGGAAGCTGACCAACACTAGTGGTGCTAGGAAAATACATAGCTGAATTGTAAGAATTTGGTGGCAAAGAAGGATAGAATCCCATGTGTGGTGCAAAACTTGCAACTGGCTAGGATTGTGGTGTCACATTAGGTATAGCCCTCTACCCAGAGGAGTCTGTCCTCTTATCAAGCTTCAACTCTTCGTGAGTGTCTGGATTAGTTATTTTAACAATGGTCTTCCGAGGACCAACAAATTTGTTGGCTTGCTGCTGAGGATACTGTGGTGCAATGCCCATACCGAGGTTACCCAATTGAGGGGAGAGTTGATGACCAGCTGAAGGAACAAAACTCATACCTTGCCCTTGATGCATCATTGCTGGTTGTTGCAATGCATGGGGCTGAATATTAGAAACATAAATCTGCTGTGGAACCTGGGGTGCATTACCACCAAGCAATGCCATTGACATCTGCAGTGAGCTAGGCACAACACCTTGTGGTTGCATCTGTGGATTGGGACCAACAAACTGCAGGGAAACTTGTGGCTGTTGATGGTGAAAGGGGATAGGCATTGGCATCCCAGATATGGGTTGCACAGTGGGTCTTGGTGGTGCAACATTGGGAACGGATGGCGGAGCAATGTGCGCATCTCTCTTTGCTTGTGACAGAATGTGAGAGATCACAGAGTTTGGTTGACTAGAACCAACAGGATCCTTTCTTGTCAGCTGCTGCTGCTGCTGCTGTTGTTTTGGAGCAGATGGTAGAGGCATGGCATGTGTGGCCTAAAAAAGGAACATGATAATGGATTCTTTTAGAGCATCAACGGTGAAGATCTCCTACCAAGACAAGATCAGCAATGACAACAACTGGTAGTGCCTGTTCAACAGCTCCTAATGGCGGAATATTCATAGCAGATTGTATTAATTTTACACATACAACTACAAACTATTACCAATGTGTGCTCTGCATTTGATTGTGGAAAAAAGTCCGGGATTTTTTTAGACACGAGCCAATTAACACACTCCAATAATAATTAACATAGCGCAGGAAAACAACTCTGGGGAACAACACCATACCTGATTACGTTTTTGTTCATCTAGGTTTGGAGGAGCTGAGGTTGTCCTAGCAGGAAACTGCTGCAAGATGTAAAGTATTTCGAAATTAGCAGGTAACATTGGGAGAAAAACAGAAACTATAAATCATCACATTACTATATGAGAGCTGCAAAAAAAAAAACAGGAACAAAGGCATACCTGAAGGCCATTCATAATGCCGGGATTTATACTCCCCAATTGCAAGTTAAACCCCTTGGATGATTTCCCTGAAAAAAAAAACACAACAGGCAGTTATCAGGGCCGGTCACCTTGCATATGTACCCCAGATTCTAGACAACCATGAGAAGAAACCGCTACTACCATTACCAATATTGCGAGTCACGATGCATATGTATAGCTTATGCCATCTATAGCAGAAGATGAAAAAAGAAAGACCAAACCTTTCGGTGCTCCCAGAGGAGCCGATGAGTTGGAGCCCTTCGATGAGGCCTTGGGGACAGCATGAGTACTCTTTGACAATGGCATGTTGGCTGGATGCTCACTAGCTGCTGCTGATGATGATGCTTGCACTCCATATGAATTTGCTCCAAAAAAAAAAAAAGAACACATATGCAACCAATCAAATACACTATATCACAAGTTTGCATCATTTGAAATCGCTTAGACATCTCCAAACCGCATAGAACTGAACAGTATGGAAGAAGAAATCACCATGGTGCTGCGGATGCGGCGCAAGTGCCGCATTCTGTGGCACGGGCGGGCGTGGCGGTGTCTGGAGTGGCCCGGGCGCCGGAGCGGGCTGGAATCCAGTGGTGTCGGGCTGGGTCACCACCCTCTGGTGCCCACCGTGGCCTTTGCCAGGCTTCCTGAAGCTGCAAGCAAAATCGAATATTTTGATAGAACTACATTATTCTAAAATTATAATGCATAACAATGCTAATTTTAGAGCATCATCATAGGAACAGAGTAGAGTAAAGGAGAGGAAATCGTTCACTACTTGTTGCTGTTGAAGAGGCTGCAGCTTGTTGGGATTCGCCGGAGGAAGCCATGCTCAATGGTGTTGTCGCCGAGGTAGATGGCCGCGGTCGAGGGGGCAGCAGCCGTGTTGAGGAAGATGCACTGGCCGTTGTGATGGTCGAAGCCGTAGAGGAGGTCGCCCAGCTTGCCGGCGTCGTCTCCGGTGACGAGTGGTGGTGATCGGAGGAGGATCGGCGGCTCGACGGCGCGAGATCCAGGTGGATCTGTGGCGTTGTGGCGGTGTGGCGCCGCGGGGGATCCGTCGAGCACCTGCCGCCACTGCCGCTGCCGCCGCCGCTGTGCAGCGCCCCGCCGCCGCCGCCACCAGGTGGATCTACGGCGTTGTGGCGGTGTGGCGCCGCGGGGGATTCGTCGAACACCTGCCGCCGCCGCCGCCACGCACGTACGCGAGACGTGGACCTGTCGACGTGGGAAGATCGCAGCGGAGGACAGATCTGATCGAACGGCCAGGAAAAAAAGGGTGATGTGGCTTAAGCAGGAGGGAGAATAGTGAATAGTGCAAAGTTAGTGGGTTGTAAAATGTTAGTAATGTTAGATTTGGCACCAGTCTTTTGGGGAAGTACACGAAAAGCTTTTCTAATGCTATCATCAAATGCACTCACATGTTTACTCAGACAACTAATTATATACTTACAAAAAAAGATCACAAGTTTAAATCTCAATCTTGAGTGCGTGTAGAAACAAGTTTAGGATTAGAGTTAGGATTAGAATTAGAGTTACGGGTGAGTGGAATGAAATGTGTTATTAATATAACAGATAATATTATTTATAATAATAGATTTTTTTAAAAAATAATTCACAACATTGAGAGTGAACCCTCCAACCAACCCGACCACGCTCCCAACCACTACTCCAGGATGAGCATGTATTCAATATTTTCAATATTTTTGTTTTTTAAAAGAACAGTTGTGAATGAACAATATTAAATTGACCAAAATGTTATTTGGTTCAATATTGATAAATACAAAATGTAACATTCTGAGTTTTGGGGTGAAAAGTTTCTTTCTTAAAAATCATGCATGCATATGTCTCTTCTAGATCAACCAAATCAGCCTCAGGTTTATTCTGTTCTAGCCCTAAAATCTCCAAAATCTATCCTGTGACCCCAAGTCAAGATCTGACTTTCCAGATTTGATCTATCAGTTATCCTAAATCTAAAAGCCTTCAGAACCCAGATTCAATTCCATCTCTAACTTCCAGATTTTTTCAACTCCTTTCTGTTTTCGAAAACAGAAATATCTTTTACCCTAAGTTTTAGAAATCCAGATTTAATCAAAATCTTAGCCAAGTTCAGACCAGATTATTCTTGGATTATGATCAAGGGTATGCCAATACCTTAATCCAAAAAGTTGGCAGCCAGATTTCACCATCTAAACCTTTTCGCAAATCAGTCCAAGTGTTATTGCAAATTAGTCCTTTACCTGATATCTGGAAACCCAAAAAGGCTAAAATCTCCAGATTAACTTCAAACTCAAAATCTCTTCAGCAAATCTTTTCTAAATGCTATTTGTCACAAGTTTCTCTTCTGTTCAGATTCCAAAATCTCATCCTAAATCCCAGAATTCGAAATCAATTGAAATTCAGATTTCAATTACCCTAAAATACCCTATTTTCAGTTCATATCAAAAACCATTCGAGCATCTCAAATTTTATCTTCTATCTGTGCCAAATCATCTGTTGAATCAAGTCTACCAGATCAGTGCAATCAATTTCAGATCAAACCTTCCAAATCTCTAGAATTACAGATCAGTCCAAATCAAGAATTGGAAATTGCAAATGAATCCAGATTCGACTAGCAGCTGCTGTGCACGACCAGAACCTCGCCGTGCGTTTGCGCCGCGTTTGCTCGCCGCCGGCCACGCCTCGCTTCGCCTGAGCTCGTGCTCACTTGAATTTGTATGTGCACACGCGTCCACGCCCCAGCCATCGCCGTGGCAACGCCGTGGCAGCACCGACGACAGCATTTGCTCCTGTGCGCGACCAGCAACAAGCTTTTGTCAGCAACACCATGCCACGTTGCTTACTTTGCCAGCCCTTGTCGCCACCGCTTGCTCCAGCACTGCTAAGTCCCAATGAATCGACATGGTGATCAGTTGCAGTCCTGTCGCCGTCGCAATCACCGTCCTTTACTGTGTCTTCGCCGTTGTTGCATCTACGCCCGGCAAATCAAATCACTGGCACCAATTTATTGCTATTACTTCCTTGCAAGCATCGCCCTCTAGTCTATATAAGCAGCCATATCTTGTGTTATCCTCTCTTCACCAGGACTTAGCCAAATTTCCAAATCTCCTCGCCGTCGTCTTCTTCTCCGGCGAGTCCAGCAAGAGGCTTCACGGTGCCAGCATATTCCACTGCATCAAACACCAAATTAACAGCACCATAAGGTATAGCTCATCTCCCTCATCGTGCTGTATCATCTAATTGAGTTATCTTGCATCCTATCGCCGGTGATCGCCGGAAATCCCGATTGCCCTGTTCCGGCAATGCAGGCCGATTTACCCCGAATTGGCTTTCGATTCTGTGAAGTAAATTGATCAGTAAACTATTTGAAGCAAGCCTATGCGTCTAGATCTCCAGATTGAGCTTCAATCGAAGCTTTCCCCAATTTTGAGTTTCTCTAGTCGCCGGCGATCGTCGCCAGGCCACACCGGCCATCCTCCGGCAAAATTGATTGTTCAGGTGATTTTCGCTTACCCTTCTATCACTCAAGCTTGGAATCGAGTTCTTTCGGCCTGTATCAAAAAGCCCCAAATCTCATGTCTTCTTCTCCGGCACAGTTCACCGGAAAAGTTTTCCCGGCCGTTTCAGCTCAAATCACTTTGTCCAGCGTGTGTGCCTTAACCCCCTGAGTATTTTTGTCTTCTAGCCCGACACCTAAATCAGCCTAGATCAAAAGATATAGCCATGCCAAGATTTTTGTCCAGTGGCTTCACTGTGTCGTGTCGCCACCACACTTCTCCTTTGAATTTCATCATCTTTCCAGCCATTTTCTGCCCTAGATCCTGTTGAATGATTTGTTCCTGTTATCAATGCCTACCTCCCAGACAAAGTGGTGCATCATTTGGAGCCCTAGATCAAAAGTTATGCCAATCCCTAGTTTCTGGCCATGTCAGATTCAATGCCAGACTATGTCAGTCAGTGGCATTAGCCCTTTTCACTCCCTTCCAGATGTGCATTTTGAGCATAACTTTGTCCCTTAGATTCCTGAAGTTGTGATGAGCAATTTCTTCTTCTATCACAACTTGATTTGAGCCCTTGAATTATATTTGCTGCTAAACCCTAATTTTTGACACTATCTCAGTGTATGCCGGCCAATGGCATTGGCCTTGTTTACCCACTTCTGATTGTGCAATTTGAAAACCACTTTGTCCACTGAATTTGTAGAGTTATGATCTACATTTTCTTCTACTGTCATAACTTGAGATAAGCTCTCTAGCTTTCCTTGAAGTTATGTCAGAATCTTGATCCGAATGTCAATCTGCTGACATTCACTGTTTTTGATCAAACCAGCCACAAAACTGATGTTCTTATTGTAACCTTGAGATCCTAAGAGCATCTAACATCCATCCTTAGCCAATTCCTTGAAACCCTAGATCTCAACTCAGTTCAGCTTGTAATCTGAATTATCTCCAGTATCGTTCAATCTTTTTTGTTGAGCATATCTGCATATAGATCCTAAATCATTTTAATATATAAGTAATATTTGTGTGTATTGTTTGTTTGTTGCCGAGCAGATTCAGAAGCTGAGTTTGAGGACTTCGCTGTTGATCCGTTATTAACTGCTGTTTCTTACGACGCGGAAGGCAAGTCATATCCTTGGTCATCTTGAACCTATATTTTAAATGTTGCTAAAACATAACCTTGAATATAGATAATATTGCATGTGAAAGATTGAGAATGGTTGATTTATGAATTGGCAGTACTAGACTGGTTATTTGTGAAATGTGAAATAAACAAGTTTTGAGCCATGAACTATTATATATGTATATACTTATATTCATGAAATAAAACCCCTAGCCGTGACCAGGAAATGGTATGGAATGGTGGTAGCACTAGAGGTGCTAGACTGCGAAGGAATGCAGGCACTGAAGGTGCAGGGTTGTGGATGGTCTGGTCACTGGCATATAAGGACTAGAACCTTGTGTTGTGCGTCTAGTGGCATGAACAACGTGCTAACCGCAAGCCTGGTATGGGACAGGCCTGAACAAGTACTTATGTGGATCGCACATGAAACCCCTGCATGAGATGTGTAGTGATGCACGATAAGCACGGAGAATGGCTCCCACACATATCACTGAAGGTGATCAAGCACGCTGACCCAGTAATGGGAATAAGCAAAGGGGTGGAGGTTAGGATACAACCTACCACAACTGTGTCTCGCGGAGAGCCACAGGGTCAGGGGTGAATTGTAAGTGATACATAACAAAAGTTCTTGTTATCTCCACCTTGCCACTCACACATGGTTGTGAGGAGGGGTCTAATCATTTTGATAGGATGGGCTTGAAAGTGGAATATCTTGCGGGTAAATTGGTACCTCTGTGCAGAGTTAAAAACGTATTCGAATACTCCGAGCTCCCGGGTTTATAGGAGTCTGCTGCGGTGGATTAAATCCACGGGGTGTGACACAAGTACTATTTTCTAAATAAAATGTGTTAAATCAAGATTACCCAAATGACATGTGTTGTCATGATAAGGGGTGCTGCCGTGGGATGTCATGTGTCGACGTGTCGCGGTAGTGCTATAATCTAGTGAACATGAATGATGATGTTATATTTTGAAAAGTGCTGCCATGAGAGGAGGTATGGAAGTAAAAAATTATTTTATAAACAACCATAATTCTTGACTAGTCTAGGTTTATACCATCACTACTATATGTATCTATTCTTACCTATGACTTGCTGAGTACGTAAGTGCTCACCCTTGCAACATTCAACTCAATAGATGGAGCCTACCTTGATCAAGATGATGGCATGGAGTACTTCGTGGATCCAGAAGGAGGAGAATCAGTTCCGCCAGAGCCCTGAAGTGTGTTGTTCTGCCGTCAACTTCTTTTGCGGGAGGGTCACCTATCTTCTGCTGTGTAGTTAAATATTTTGCTAAACCCTGAATGCCTTGTAGGCATTGTAATCCTCTTTATGTAATATTAAGGCCAGCATGGCACACTGCTTAATATTTTGTTAGTACTCTGTTGCAATGTAATATACTCCTGTGTTTGACTCATCCTGGGAAGTCAAAGGTTTGTGAGAATGGGACTAGCTGCAGCGAGCTAGGTCTCTACAGGAGTAGTCGTAGTCCCAGTTTCGGGGCGCGACACAAAATTATCAATATTTTTATATAAATAATCCTTTAAGAAAGAAAATTACAAAGATGACTCAATATTTTAAGAATTTATAAAAATAATCCGTTTTAAAAGTGACATGACCAATGTACGATGGAAGGTTTTAGTCTCTATCGCATGTCCTAAGTGCGGTAACAAAGTGGCAGCTTGTCTACCGTAGAGCAGAAGTGCGACAGAAACATCAATAAGTGCGGGAGTTTTTTTTTATTAATAACCCACATAAAATAATCATTTACAAAACTAACCCGCAGTTCAAAAATTTTACACAAATGACTTACTACGTCAGCCTATTAAGTCCTGGGCACTCGACAAACTACTTCTCGTGGGGAACAAGCTTGTCGAGTGCCCATAGCTTGACAAGACTCTTGTCGAGTACTAAGGACTCGATAAGTCGATCTCCTCCTCGATTAGGCACCACGACCAATCGACAAGCCGTCTTGCTCTTCAGATGATTCAAAAACATATACAATGGCCATAGGCTAGCAAATGACTCATGGCCTAGTTGGTTAAAACATCACCCTCTCATCTCCTTGACCTAGGTTCAAATCCTATTGGCAGCAATTTATACATTTTTTCGACCAGCCACCATGAGCTCTCAAAAAATATTTTAATAAGTTGGACTATGAGCCGTTTACTAGTCTAACCACTGTATATATTTTTGAGTCATCTGAAGAGGAGGACGGTTTGTCATGACAAGTAGCTTGTCGAGTTCCTAGGGCTCGACAGGCTGACGTGGTAGGTCATTTGTGTAAAATTTTTGAACTGTGGGTTAGTTTTGTCAATGATTATTTTATGTGGGTTATTAATAAAAAAAAACTCTAAGTGCGGTAGATAACAAATAGATTGAAGTGACTAATTTAATGGTGTTGCTAGAGCCTTATACTGTGTGGCAGAGATTATTTTCACCGGTTTTGAAACAAAACACCACAACACATGCAGGAATCTCTGCCATGCCAGGGTGATGTTTTCTCCCGTGAAACTTGGTATTGAAATTCTATCTTCCTCTATACATACTCCTGGCATAACACTAAAACTGATAGTAAAACAAAAACCAAACATTGAAGAGAAGAAAAGAGAGTGAATGAGAGGTTTAAGATAATTTTGAGCTATATATGTTCAAAATTTGAGAGTTTACAAGAAGTGAGTTGAAAAACATGAAGATATCTATAAAATTACGTAAATTTTTTAAATTGCATTACTATAGTTAATGGCACGGTTAATATTTGATTTGGATATGTTGCATGTGAGGGAATAGCCCGCCCGTTCGGCGAATCCTGATATTGCAGCTGCCCATGATACAGTTGCTCTCACATTTGTGGATTTTAATTCCTGTTTACAATATAATAGTAGTGGTAGCACAAGAAATTGTAACAATTATGAATTATGGATATAATATCATAATTATATTAGAGGGACTGACAAAGCCAAAATAAGAGGTTGATTTACTTTTTTGAGAGATATAAACGTGGTCTCGGGTCCTTTACAGGTCATGCTTGACTTGGCACATGACCCCAAGGTATCTTGATTGTCTGAAGCTTTCACCAATTCTCTTTCACTGATGAGACGATTAGTAAGAGTGAGTACAAAGTACTTAGCAAGTCACAGTATAACAATTGCATATTTATATACATGTAGTGTTGTCCAGTGGAGTGGATATGTAAGTTACAACAGTAACCAAGAGATGCCAAATGTGTATATAAGAATTAATATTTAGTACGTTTTCAAAATGAGTCTTTGCGTAGATAGTTTCATAAGGAAATAGTTCAATTTTTGTGGTTGTATAATTATTCAACACATTATAATCATTCAAAATTCACAACACTATCTGTATTATACAACATGATTTGAACTCATTGACTACGGCATGCTCCAAGAACCTGGGGGCACGGAGTACTCAAATACTTCTTTAAAACTCTACAGAGGTGTACCGCTTTATCAACAAGATTTCTCAACTTATTATTCTTAGATCATTTACATGCCACAGTTCTACATGTGACTGAGCTGAGGATAACACGCTGTTTACCCTGCATTATAATAACCTTGGTTCTATCCAGTATAAGGTTTACTACCATTGTAGTGGGCTAAACTCTCTACCCTGACCCCTTCCCAGTACTGATTCGCGGTAGGGATCTTCTCTTTGTCCAGTGGTGATATAGTGTAAGGGTCAATTCATGGAAGGGATCTTCCCTAACCGGCAATCAAACAATCAAATGATTACTCATCAATATGTCCCACTCCTCCATGTATAGTCGGGTTAATTACTCAGTAATGTTACTAGGTCATGCTTGTCCCATATCAGGCTTGTGGTGGTACATTTTCATGACACTAGATGTATAGCACAACTGATTAGTACTTATTTGTCAGGGTGAGGTATTCAACCACTATCCCACTTAAGCAGTTTTCGCCCACCAGTCCTACCATCCTCCCCACTAACATTAATTGGTTTTTCAAATAGACATCAACAGGTTAAATATATTTAGTTAGGAATTCTCTTGTATGAGTATATAATAAATTTGATCAAAAATAGCAGTTGAAATGAGATCCTTGATGATATACTTTAGGGTTTTGCTTGCCTATTATGTATTTCCACTCTAGGTGGCTTTGATCGATACTGTTGTGCCGAGGTTAGTTTATTTGGTAAAGATTTCCATTCAAGGTGGTTTAGATCCTTACCGTTGTGACAGGTTTGGGTTATTTGGTAAACATTCTACTATAAACTACCTGTGAATTGTTCATTTACATGCATATACTCATACTTATCAAAAAGAACATACGTAAGTTTTTATAATATATGCGTTCAATATAGTCAAGAAATAGTGACTTGCCTTACTCGATGTGATGTTCAGTTGAAGTCGCCGAAATGGTGAGTTTTTGTGACTTGATTCACTTGAGACTTAACCGAGCAATAACATCGTGGACATAGGTCCACCAAATAGAAATTAGTTATACAAAATTATACATGTATGCATGGAAGTTAGTCGGTAGCCGAGATCAAGTGAATAAAATGGATTATGAGACTGATTTAGATACGACAAACTGAATCAAGTTGAGTGAAGGAATTGAATGTGTGAGATGAGATAGATCCAATTATATGATGAAATTATATGAATAGGATCGACCTAGTGTCGGAAATAGAATTTAGAAACTAGAGGATATAAATTAAAGTTTAAATTTATCGGGAGACACTTGAATGTGAATTGAATTTAAATTTTTAATCAAACTATATTTTAAAATATGGTTAATTCATATCAATATTAAATTATTATTATTCAGGAAGAATATATTAATTTATTATTATATATTTTGTAAAGGATTTCAAGTCTAGATTCTCATATTTTGGTTTTCATGGTTTAAAAGAAATTTTGATAGATTTTTGATCCAAAACTTAATTATGTTGTATTGTAAATTGATTAATATAAATTGAAAATTAATTAAATTAGGGTTCAGAGAAGCATCGAGACAATTGACTTAAAGAGCGAACTTTGATAGAAAGGGGATTTTGATCCGGGGCTCGGACCAACTCATCCCTCATTTTCGTACCGGACCAACTCATTCCACATTTGTTAATTATGATAATTAGTGTTATGTTAGTGTTGATTAATGTTAATTAGTATTAATTAGTTATAATTAGTATTATATTTGTAGTGATTAGTAGTAATTAGTGTTATGTTGCACTAATTAGTGTTATGTTAGTGATGGTTAGCAGTAATTAGTGTTAATTTAGTACTAATTAGTTATAACTAATAATGATTAGTGTTAAGTTAGAGGTAATTAATATTATATTTATGGTAATTAATGGTAATTAACATTATATCAATACTCATTAGCGTTAATTAGTTGTAACCAATCTTAATTCCTTATCATCTATCTTATCATAGATGAATTTATCCTATCAACAAATAAAATTCAAAACTATCTCATTCCACATCAATCAAACATATATGTTTGACTATTCCAAAACACACCACTCATTTCATCCATTTTCATCTCATATAAGATGATTGGTCGAAACAACGAAACACATCACAGGAAAATGGTTCTGTACTCGCATAGCCTCCATCGGTTGCTGTCGAGTTTTTCCACATGGATCCGGGAGGCATGGCTGTTGAGGTCAATTTTCAGAAATGAACATGAAACGTGCAAAACAAAATGAACTCCCGGTCTATTTGATTTCCTCTTCAATAGCTGTTCTCTTATTTTTTGGGATTTTTTTTTCAATAACAAACTGTCGTGGTATTGCGAATACCTAGGTAGGTTTTATGAAAGTTCCTAGCAAACGAACGGAGACGCTGTAGGATCAAGAATGCCGACTAGAGGGGGGTGAATAGGAGGCTTTTAAAACTTAAGATAAATAAAACAAGTTTTTGCAACAAGAAGAACCAAAAACAATTTATATATTGTAAAGACAAGATAGAAAGAGCAAACACCGATTTTTACCGAGGTATCGGAAACTCGCCCAGGCTCTACTAATCCTCGTTGAAGCACTCAAGTAAATTGAGTCTTGCTCCAATATCCACAAAGAATATTATCAACTAGTGGTTGCTCCTTGTCCACTCCAGAAAGGCGAGCACCGATGCCTTGTAACACTTTGCCGAGCCTCTCCAACAATCTCTGAACTAGAGAGGTCAACGGCCACGCCTCTGAACCGTCTAGGTGAGGGCGCTCACCAAAAGTAATAGGCAGCGAGGTCTTCTCTAGACCTCCAAACACGCACCGAGAAACTACAAGTATGCAAATGCAATGAACTGGAATGCTCGGTGGATCAGAAAACACTCGACTTGATCAACAGATCAAGATTTTGTGTAGAAAACTAAAACTCAAGAGTGTATAAGAGAATGATGCTGCTTGTTATGTAAAATATGAGCTCAAAGCCTCTATTTATAGCCTCAAGGATCAAAAGAACCGTTGGAGCTAGGGCTGAAAATTAGTAGCACTAACTGACAGTCAGTTCACCTAACTGACAGTCAGTTACATACATAACGGCCGACAAAATTTACAAATAAAAAATAGCTAGCCGTTTGTGGTAGTTTAAGGAAACTTGAAACCCCCAACTGACAGTCAGTTCGACCAAAGCCTCGACCAAAACAAATAGAAACTCAGACAAAAACAACTGTGATCGAAACCCCAACTGACAGTCAGTATGGACAAACTGACAGTCAGTTTAGTACAAAAATTTTGAGCCCGAAAAACACACTCTCTGGACAATTGTCAGTTAACACAAACTGACATTCAAATTGACAGTCAGTTCAGCAAACTGACAGTCAGCCTAAACTAAAACAGCTATAACTTTAAATTCAGAAATCCAAAAGAGGTGTTTAATAGCTCGTTTGAAAGATCATTTTAAGGGCTACATTTTTGTCAACATAAGAAAAAACTAGATCTACCTAGATCTTTCTAGAAATTTGAAAAACTCTTATACTATCAAAAACTCAACTGAAAATCCAAATCTTTCAAACCAAATACAAATCAAATCCAACCAAAAGAATGCAATGCAATGACCTAAGTTTCTCGGTTTATGTTGGATATGTAGAGAGGACTTTTGCAACCCCTCTTTATAGTACGGTTAAAATCTAAGCAACAAAGTCCTTAACCGATCTAACTCCAAACGCCGAGATCGGGAAAAATAAAATTACAGATTACCTTAGGTCCTTTGCATCTTCATATTTGCGTCTTGTCTTTGCTCTTCTACACCTTGTGCTTCTATTTCACTTCATGTCGGGTTCACCTTGATCATCTCGCATTTCTTCTCGAACAAGCTCTGTATCAAAAATCTCAGAAGCACAGTTAGTCTGAAACACTTTGTTTTCATTAATCATCAAAATTAGGGTTAGGCATAAAGGCCTAGATGCAACAATCTCCCCCTTTTTGATGATTGATGACAACAAGTGTTTGATAAAAATAATAAATGAACTAACTCCCCCTGAGTATATTCATCTCATCATATAAAAATGTATCAGAGAAAAAATCAACACATATATCAAAGTATCAGGTGAAAAACATATACATCATCAAGTATCAGAGCTACACAAAACAAAAAAACATCATATCCATATCCAGAATCACAGAGACATATATATAATAAACCAAAATCAGAATCCAGACATAGGCATCCAACCATCATAATCATAAAACATAAAAAGTCATACAACTAGAGTCACATATATAAAATACTTCTCCCCCTTTGGCATCAAGCACACAAAGGGAGGCAATACATAAAAATAGAGCCTAATGCTCATCATCAGAAGAAATCCCTAGAACGGTTGTATCTCCGAAGCCTGCTGGAGATGCAGTCGGGTCGACGACTGGGGACGCCGGAGGAGTAGCAGTTGCAGCGGGAGAAGCAGGTGCTGGCGCTGCAGAGGCCGGAGTAGGTACCGCAGGAGCTGGATCAGCTGGTCCTGAACCTGTGCTAGGAGAGGACGACGCCGAGCGGGCCCTCTTGCGAGGGGCAGGTGAAGTTGAAGAGGGTACGCACCGCAGAATCTCCTCCTGCTGAGCAAGCAAATGGAGCAGCATCTGATGATGCTCCGCCTGGGTGCTGAGGATCTGCTGCTGGACCTGGATCACCTGGTCGAGCTAGGAAGCGGAAGCGGAGGAAGATCTGGTGCCTGTCTCTGCAACTGGTGCTAGATCAGACTCCTGAACTGGAGTCTCGTCCTCTGACTCCCCCATAGCAGCATCATCAGATGCGGGTGAATCAGGGTCCGCAGCAGCCGCAGGCCGGGCACCAAGACGATGGTCGGTCTAGCCTGGAGGATAGAAGAGAAGGGGATGATGGGGCCGTGGGAGCTCAGTGTCCACAGCCCTAATGTGCAGAAGCATCGCCATGATATACGGAGCGTATATCAGCTGACGGCGCGGAGAGAGAAGGATGTGCTGAATCTCACTAATGATGAGATCAGCAACGTCGAAGGGCTCCTCCTGGAAGATGGAAATCAACACATGGAGGGCTAGATAAGTGACTCTAGCCCTATCGCCAGACATAGGGACTAGAGTGAGACGAAGAATCCGCAGAGCTAAGTCAACATCGCGGCGCAGGCCGGCGATGTGACGGAGCTGGAAGGGGCCGGAATAAAGCATGGTCACCTCCCGATGCTCGAGATCTGGAAGGGTGTGGAGCTGGCGCCCAGAAGCAGGGTGAACCAGTCCAAGCGCAGACTCAATCTGCTCCTTCGTGACGGTGTGAACCTGGAGGCCCGTCATGAGGGTTAGTGAGTCGCGCTGGGGAGAAATGTGGACGGTGGAGTAACACTGACGAATGGGCTGCTCAGCCCAGTGAAGAGAGGAATCAGCGACAAGGTCGCGGATCCCGACAGAAGCAAAAGAATCTGCCAAGGAGACGATGCCTGTGCGGGAGGCAATAGTCTGCCAAGACAGAGAGCGATGGGCAAAAATACGGACACGGCTGTACACGCTGGTGAAAAGGTCCAGCTGCAAGTTCGTGTAGAAAGTAAGGACGTCGCACGCGTCGCGACTAGTGGGATGCGGCGAGAGATACAGGTTTGCGGCGTGAAGGGAGCGAAGGCCGCTCGCGTGCCACCTGGAATAATCCACGGGCACATGCTCAGGAGGAGGTGAAGGCCGGGTCTCGGACGTCTGACCCGATGAACGCTGGCTGTTTGCCTCGTTCTTCCGATGGGCCATGCGTCGAGACTAGGACGGCTGATCAGACATGGCTAAACAGAGATGGAGAGAAAAAAAAGACCTGAGATGAAGCCGAACAGAGAAGCCGAGGAGGTGAAGACGATGACGAACACAGTAGGTGAGAAGGGAACAGAGGCAACAGCACTAAGCAACCACAGCTCGTCAATGGCAGGGAGAAGGACGGCGAGTAACTGCGGCGAGGTGAGCACGGTGCCGGCGAGGTGCGGTGAGGCAAAAACCGGCGGCACGGCGAGACCGAGGCACAGCGAGGCGGCGCGGCACCGGTGAGATGGTGGAGAAACACGGCGAGGTGATGGCACGGCACGGCAACGGCGCAGAGAAGCAAAGGGGCACCGGCGACGAGGCAAAGGACAACGGCGGCGAGGAGGAGAAGCCAAAGAGGCAAAGAACAAAACAGGGTTTTTAGGGTTCGGGGGACCCCTACTGACAGTCAGTTTAATAAACTGACAGTCAGTTCCAAACCCAGAAACATGGAACTGACAATCAGTGTATCACACTGACAGTCAGTTCACAGAACTGAGTTTTGAAATTGACAGTGAGTGTATAAGACTGACAGTCAGTGTGGGTCACTGATTTTGAATAAGAGCTACGACCAAAAGTGATGCACATAACTGACAGTTAGTTTGTGAAACTGACTGTCAGCATGGTCAACGACTTCGACCAGAGGCTAAGAACAGGCTCCTAAGCACTAAACTGACTGTCAGTTTGATGAACTGACTGTCAGTTTGGTCAATTTCGACCAGAAGCAAGATTAGACCAGAGAGGGAATAAAATAATATTATTTAATATAATTTAAATACATTTAGCACATCAACTAGCATTAGATATATCAATAATGTTCAATTCACCTCTTAAAAAGCAAAATCTTGATTCATCTAAGGGTTTGGTGAAAATATCTCCTAGTTGCATATCAGTTCTAACATAGTTCACATCAATGTCTCCTTTTGCCACATGATCTCTAATAAAATGGTGCCGTATTTCAATATGCTTAGTTCTAGAATGCTGAACAGGATTATTAGCAATTTTAATGGCACTTTCATTATCACACAAGAGTGGCACTTTATCAAATATTATCAACTAGTGCTTACTCCTTGTCCACTCCGGAAAGGCGAGCACCGATACCTTGTACAACTTTGCTGAGCCTCTCCAACAATCTCCGAACTGGAGAGGTCAACGGCCACTCCTCTGAACCGTCTAGGTGAGGGCGCTCACCAAGAGTAATAGGCAGCGAGGTCTTCTCTAGACCTCCAAACACGCACCGAGAAACTACAAGTATGCAAATGCAATGAACTGGAATGCTCAGTGGATCAGAAAACACTCGACTTGATCAATAGATCAAGATTTTGTGTAGAAAACTAAAGCTCAAGAGTGTATAAGAGAATGATGATGCTTGTTATGTAAAATATGAGCTCAAAGCCTCTATTTATAGCCTCAAGGATCAAAAGAACCGTTGGAGCTAGGGCTGAAAATCAGCAGCACTAACTGACAGTCAGTTACGTGCACAACGGCCGACAAAATTTACAGATAAAAAATAGCTAGCCGTTTGTGGTCGTTTAAGGAAACTTGAAACCCCCAACTGACAGTCAGTTATGCAAACTGACAGTCAGTTCGACCAAAGCCTCGACCAAAACAAATAGAAACTCAGACAAAAACAACTGTGGTCGAAACCCCAATTGACAGCCAGTTTAGTACAAAAATTTTGAGCCCGAAAAACACACTCTCTAGACAATTGTCAGTTAACACAAACTGACATTCAAATTGACAGTCAGTTCAGCAAACTGACAGTCAGCCTAAACTAAAACAGCTATAACTTTAAATCCAGAAATCCAAAAGAGGTGTTTAATAGCTCGTTTGAAAGATCATTTTAAAGGTTACATTTTTGTCAACAAAAGAAAAAACTAGATCTGCCTAGATCTTTCTAGAAATTTGAAAAACTCTTCTGCTGTCAAAAACTCAACTGAAAATCCAAATCTTTCAAACCAAATACAAATCAAATCCAACCAAAAGAATGCAATGCAATGACCTAAGTTTCTCGGTTTATGTTGGAAATGTACAGAGGACTTTTGCAACCCCTCTTTATAGTACGGTTAAAATCTAAGCAACAAAGTCCTTAACCGATCTAACTCCAAACGCCGAGATCGGGAAAAATAAAATTACAGATTACCTTAGGTCCTTTGCATCTTCATGTTTGCGTCTTGTCTTTTCTCTTCTGCACCTTGTGCTTCTATTTCACTTCATGTCGGGTTCACCTTGATCATCTCGCATTTCTTCCCGAACAAGCTCTGTATCAAAAATCTCATAAGCACAGTTAGTCTGAAACACTTTGTTTTCATTAAACATCAAAATTAGGGTTAGGCATAAAGGCCTAGATGCAACAGACGCGAGCTGACCATGCGACCGGTCACCTCCCGCGGGCAAGCATAGAGAGTGACACAGAGAGTTATACAGATTTGGGCCTCAGTGGAGACCCTAGTCCTGTCGACGTGCTCCCGACACGAGTCGGCTAGGGGAGCTCTCTCGCGAAGAGAGTGCTCCTAAGCACGCCTTTTTAGTTTTTTTTGTGTTGGATGCAAATGAGTTGTCCTCTCCTACAAAAGAGGGATACAAGGGCATATATATAGGCCCAAAAGATGCAAATTACTAGGTTACCCTGACTGCAGCCGTCGGATTGAGGGGCATCAAAGTCATTCTGCTAGTCAGGGGCTTGGATGCTTGACAAGTGTCCTTGCCAATTCCCGATGCCCTCCTCACGTGACCCACGCATGACCCTATGCGGGAAACCTCTGCGGCCTTCCCCGGACGCGGGGATACTGATCACCGGGATGAGTCACCGGGGCGCTTGTTACTGGGTCCGTGGCAGCGCCCGAGATGGGATCACCGGGGCGCTTGTCACCGGGTCCGTGATGGCGTCTGGGACGGAACACCGGGGCGCTCGTCACCGGGCCGGTGGCCACGCCCGGGATGCGGGTGCCAGGGGCGCTTGTCACTGGGCCTGTGGCGGTGCCTGGGACGGAATCACCAGGGTGCTAGTCACCGAGCCGGTGGTGGCGCTCGGGACGCGGGTACCGGAGCACCATCGTCCCGAGCGCCGCCATCGGCCCGGGGAGAAGCGCCCCAGGCACCCGCTTCCCGGGCGCCGCCATTGGCACGGTGATAAGCACCCCGGGCACCACCATCTCGGGCACCGCCATCGGCCCGGTGAGAAGCGCCATAGGCGCCCGGGACGGGATTCCCGGGGTGACAGTCACCGGGTCGATGGTGGCACCCAGGACGCGGGTGCCTGGGGCGCTTCTCACCGGTTCGGTGGCGGCGGTGCCCGGGGCGCTTATGACCGGGCCAATGGCGGCGCCCAGGACGCCGGTGCCTGGGGCGCTTCTGACTGGGCCGGTGACGGCGCTCGGGACGGTGGTGCCCGGGGCGCTTATCACCAGGACAATGGCGGCGCCCGGGACGCGGGTACCTGGGGAGCTTCTCCCCGGGCCGGTCGTGGTGCCCGGGAGAGTGGTGCCGGGGCGCTTATCACCAGGCCAATGGTGGCGCCCGAGACGGGGTCCACGGGGTGCCAGTCATCGGGCTGATGGCGGCACCCAGGACGTCGGTGCCTGGGGCACTTATCCCAGGGCCAATGGCGGCACCCAGGACGGGGTCACCGGGGCGCTTTTCACCGGGCCGGCGTCGTCGCCCTAGACGTGGGTGCCCGAGGCACTTATGCCTGGGCCGGTGCCGGCGCCCGGGACACGGGTGCCCGGGGAGTTTCTCATCGGGCCGGTGCGGCGCCCGGGATGCGGGTGCTTGGGGCGCTTCTCACCCCGCCGGTGGTGGCGCTTGGGACGGGGGTCCCCGTGGTGCTTGTCACCGGGCCGGTGGCGGCACCTGGGATGGGGTCACCGGAGCGGTGGCAGTGTCGGGGACGCAGGTCACCGGGGCGCTTCTCACCGGGATCGATCGGGCGGAGATTTCCCCCAACAGCAGCCCCCCATGTCGTCCGGGAACATGCCTAAGTCCCTGGAGGGAGCCTCCGGAGCTTAGTGACGCTTTGACTTCTGTGCCCCGCCTTCATGGCAGAGCCGCTGATAATTATGACGCCGCTTAGCCTCGATTAGCGCACGCCACCGGCCATCATGGCCTCGCGTAGTTCAAACTTCGGTGCGCCATTTCTTGCGGGCCCCTTCGATTTGCGCGCGACGTTTGAAACGATCGGCTTTGATCGATCCCGAGGGGCCAGGTGTCACCCATCGGGGCCGCGCGGGGCTCTATAAATAGGGCCTCAGGGGGCCCAGAGAGCTCACATCGAAACCCTAGCCTCGAACTTCTCACCGGCACTTCGAGCCTCTTCCGGTAACCTAACCCCTGATAAGCCCCGTCTGGTAATCTTTTCCCGGTAGATGGCTCCCAAGGGCCGCAACAAAGCCACGGACATGTCCCTGGAAGAGGTCACCACGGAATTCCTCGGGGCGTCCGAGTTTACCTCGGGGGACTTGGAGTCCCTCATGGAGCGGGGGGTCCTAGCGGACAGGAACGTCCGGATCCCCTCGAAGGAGATAGCACCTCGCCCCCAGGCTGGAGAGGTGGAAGTCTTCGAGGCCTTCATGGAGGCTGGCCTCCGGCTCTCGGTGCACCCATTGCTCCGGGAGTTCCTCCGAGAGTACAGGGTGGCGCTTAACCACCTGACGTCCAACACCCTCGTCCGGATGGGCCTATTCATCTGGCTGTGCGAGACAGCCACCGAACAGGAGTCGACGCTCCGGCTGCTTCGGTACTTCTACGAGCCCTCGGCGAGGGGCTCGTACATGGTCAAGGGAGGGCCGAAGTCCACCTTCGGCTCGATAATGATGTAGCTTTTACTGGCCCGGGTGGAGGAATACCCCTTGACGGCCTCCCGGGACCATTCGGGGGACTGGCTCCGGAGATGGTTCTATCTCCGGGTCTGGGACTCTAGGATCGCTTACTCCCGGGAGCCCCCTCCTACTGCCACTCATCCGCCACCAAGGCCTCGGTGGACCACCGAGGAGTTGAAGCTCCTCAGAAAGATGGTGGGCATCCGGGGCCGGAGGTCCATGAGGGACCTCGTGGAGGAGCTGGCACTCCTGAAGCTCTCCCCCTTCTCGTACGGGAAGAGGGTGATCGGGATGTGCTCGGCGCACCGGCCCCGCAGAAGCCGATGGCCCGACGTAAGTATCCGGTGACCTGTTTCTTAGTCTTCAATATTTTGGCTAACAATCGTTTTTTCTAGTCCGGCCGTACCCGGCCTCTCAAGAGAAGGCGGAAAACCTCCTCGGGAATTACTACGCCGACGAGCATGAGCGCATCGTGCTTGTTATCGGGGAGGGCTCTCCCCGTAACTTGGTGGCGGAAGCCTTCAGGCTGAAGCTACAGGCGAGGGAGCCTCTCCCCACCCCTGGCTCTCATAAGCGAGGAAAGGAGGCCGCCGGGGGCCCCGAGCCTAAGCGCGCCAAGGCGCAGAAGACCTCGCGCCCAACGACGATGTCGGGCACTATGCCCGCGAAGGCTCGGGAGGTGGCCCCTGTCTCGGGGCGCGTGCAAGCCACCTCGAGACGCGGGGCGATGTCGCCCCTCCCGGAAGGGGAGTCCTCTGCCGGTCCTGGGACGACGGTGGAGTTCATGTGCCTCCTCGACGTGCCCACCAGATTGGGCGAGAAGGGGAAGGCGACGAACGACGGGGGCGACTCTGACTCGGCGAACTACGCCCCCTCGCCCTCTTCGGTGGCCACACCTCCGGAGGTTCCGGAGCCACTGAGCATGGAGTGCCTAGCGGTGCCGTTCGCGGAGACGTCTCCTCCACGCTTCAACTGGCCGGTGAACGAGGGGGTGAACCCCTCTATTGGGCCGATCCAAGTGGCCTTGGGGGCTCCACAGCCGGGGAGGGGCAAGGGGCTCCTTATCCCCCCAAGGGGCCACATCCCCTCCGAGAGTTTGTCTTCCGACTCCTCGGGGGTCGAGTCTTCAGCGACGGGGGCCGCAACCGGGGTCGAACAGGTCCACATCACCCCCGGGGACGGCGGAGGGGGCTCGCCGGCGGGGACGGATCCAGTGTCGTCGAGAGGGAAACCCCATTGCTGTCTCCGGGCGAGGCTCGGTGGTTTGCCGCGGGCCTCCAAACCTCGAAGGTCCAGACCTATGTCGGGCTGGGGACGATCGGCGAGCGGTGCTCCGAGCTAGTCTCTCTCCATATCCAGGTGAGTCCACCTCCAAGGCGTCCGATGACTTTTTCCCGAAGGGTTTTACTTACGCTTTGCACATCTAACTCTTGGGTTTGCTGGGGGCGGCCCTCTCTCGGGGCATCGAGGAGTGCTTCGAAGAGGCGTTGAGGGAGGCGGAGGACAAGGCTGCCGCCTTTTGCACCGAGAGGGATGAAGCCCTCGGGGAGCTGGCTAGGGTCCGGGCCCAGCTCCTCACCTCAGAGGACGCCAACGCCTGTAACACCCTGGGTTTGGGGTGAAAATTCTTTTCTTAAAAAGTCATGCATGCATATGTCTCTTCTAGATCAACCAAATCAGCCCCAGCTTTATTTTACTCTAAGCCCAAAATCTTAAAATCTATCCTGTAGAACCAAATCAAGATCTGACTTTCCAGATTTGACCTACTATCTATCCTGAGTAGAAAAGCCTTTAAGATCCAGACCAAATTCCATCTGTAACTCCTAGATTTATCAACTCCTTTCTATTTTTGAAAACAGAAATATATTATATTACCCCAAATACCCTAAGTTTCAGAAATTCAGAATTAATCAAATCTTGGCCAAGTTCAGACCAAATTATATCAGGATTATGATCAAGGGTATGCCAATACCTTAATCCTAAAAAGTTGACAGCCAGATTCTATCATCTAGATCCTTTTCACAAAGCAGTCCAGATTGTATCGCAAGTTAGTCATTTTTCCAGATTTTCCAGAAGCCTGAAAAGGCTAAATGTTGCAAATCAACTCCAAATCCAAATCTGATTCAGGGAACACCTCCCAAATTCCATTCAACACAAAATCTTCTTATATGAGTATCTCAAAATCAAAGCCTAAAGCCCAAAATTGCAGATTCGACCAAAATTCAGATTCCAAATAACCTAATTTACCCTATTATCAATTTCACTCAAAAACCATTCAAATGTTTCAAATTTTATCTTCTATCTGTGCCAAATTATCTGTTGAATTAAGTTTGCCAAATTAGTAAAATAAAATTCAACCCTAACCATCCAAATCTCCAGATTTACAAATCATCCCAAAGCCAAGAATCAGAAATTGCAACTTAGTCCAATTCGACCAGAGCTCCCAGCTGATTTTCGACCAGAACCTTGCCGTGGTCTTTGCGTCGTGTTCGCTCACCGTCGGCCAAGCTTCGCCTGCGCCTGTGCCTGTCCGTGCTTGTGTTTGCATATGCGCACGTGTCCGCACCTCAGCCGTTGTCGTGGCAGCGTCGACGACCAGCAACTGCTCCCTCGCGCCACCAGCAGCAGCAACAGCAGCCCTTTTGTCAGCAGTTTCACGCCACGTTGCCTTGCCGTGCCAGCCATTGTCGCCACCGCTTGAATCGGCCAGCGCCAAGTTCCAATGCCCCGACCAAACACAATTGCAGAGCCGTTGTCGCCGTCACATCACCGTTCACTACTGTTGTGCCTGCGCCCAGCTAGTCTCGTCACTGGCGCCAATTTCCTTGCTGTTCCCTCTTCGCAAGCTTTGCCCTGGGCTATTTAAGCACTCCAGCAACCTGTATCATCTCTACTTCACCAGAAATCGACTAAGTCCCAAATTTCTTCACCTTCATCTTCTTCTCCGGCGAGCTCAGCACGGAGGCTCACAGTGCTAGCTGCAACCACTGCACCACTTGCCAAATTAACACCACCAGTGAGTGTATCTCATCTCCCTTATTGTGTGATAGCATCCAATTGAGCTCCGATGACCTCTAACGCCGGCGATCACCGGAATCCTCTAATTCCCTGTTCCAGCAATGCCATCTAAATTAGCCCGAATTTGCTTTCGTGATAATAGAACAAAATGATCAGTGAAATAATCTTAGCAAGCCTGTAAACTCAGATTTTGAATTCCAGTACTAATTGAAGCTTTCCCCAAATTCTAGCGCCACCAGTAACTGGCTCATGTCGCCAGGCCACACCGGCGATCCTCCAGCCAAATTGACCATGCCAGTAGATTTCTTACACCTCCCTTCCACCCTCACATCAAGGAATCGACCTATAAACCTGTGTAGCAAAAACGTGCAAATTCAGTGTCGTCTTCTCTGGCGCCGTTCACCGGAATCTGTTTCTGGCCACCGCTGTAACACCCCGATTTTTCCCAAATCCTGGCCTGCCTTGTCTCTCTCTACTTCAGAATGAGATCCCAGTTGTGCCAGTATCTTACCCCAAAAAGTTGGCAATCAAACTCTTTCGTTCAGATCTTTTTCACAAATCAGCCCTTTTCAGATTTGTCAGAAGCCCCAAAAAGACTAAAAGTCTCAGACCACCTCCAAACTTTGATCTGATTCAGTGAATATCTCCCATTCACTATTTTGAACATTTTTCCCTTCTGGAAGAATTTCCAAATCCTGCCCTAAACCTGAGTTTCGACCCTCACCGTTTTTGAAACCCTAATTACCCTGTTTTACCCTAAAGTCGTTTTCCCCACTTTTGTCGAAACCCTTCAGATCTTGCCCGATCTTGTCAATCTTTGGCTAGATGAGTTCCATTAATTTTATGCAACTCATTCCTGAAATCAGATTTCAGATCAGCCCTCCAGATCTCCAGATTTGCAATCAAGCCCAATTCCAATTCAACTTTTCCTCGCAGATCAGTCCCTGGAGCAAGTTTCAAAATTGCAAAGCAGCCCAAACCTTCTTTTCAGGTCCCGTTCGACCAGCACCTGGTCGTTGCCTTCGACCAGTGCACGTCACCGGAGCCGCGCTGTGTTTTCGCCGCATTTGTTCGCCGCCGGCCACCGCTTCTTGTCGTTTGTGCCCGTGAGTTGCTGTGCCACCCCGCGCGCACGTGCCAGCCACTGTAGCATCACCATGTCCAGCAGTTAAACGGCCGCGCTCCAGCAGCGTTTCGCGCGCGTGCACCCGTTGCCGTGGCATTGCATGCACATACGTGTCACCGCCGGAGCTTTGCTATTACCTCCGCATCCGCGCCATTTCAAACCCAGTTCCAATGCGCTCCCGACAATGCTGGCAAAGCAACTGCACAGCCGCATGCGTCACGTCATCGTCGCCGCTGCTGCGCCTGCGCCCGACAAGCTTCTCCCCGGCGCAAGCTTTGCTGTCAATTTTTCCCCCTCGCTAGCTCCGCCCCAGGACCTATTTAAACCCCCTCCTCAGTGCTGTGAAGAAGCACGCCTCCAAGACTTAGCCATTTTCCAGAGCTCTCACTGTTTCTCCTTCTTCTCCGACGAGCTGTTTTCGAGGCCGCCGTCGCCGGAGCTCTCCACAGCCCCAATCTCCAATTCAGCTGCACCAATGAGTTCCCCTCTTCTCCCTCTCTGTGTCATAGCAGCCAATTGCATCCCGATGATCCCCATCGCCGGTGATCACCGCAAAAGCCCAATTGCCCTGTTCTCACAATGCTATCAGATTCATCCCGAATTAGCTCTCGTCCCAGTAGCAGAAACTGATCCTTAGTCATTTCTTAACAAGCCTGTAGAATCAAAATCCCCAATTGTGCCCAAATCGAAGAAATCCCGATTTGGAACTTCATCAGTTAGCTGGACCTCGTCGCCGAGCTTCTCCGGCCATCCTCCAGTGAAATTAACCCCTCCAGTAGCCTTGTCATACCCCAGAGATCGTCCTCAAGCTTGGAATCGAGCTCATTTGCTGGCAATCAAAAATCCCCAATTCTGTGTCTTCTTCTCTGGCACAGTTCACCGGAATTCGCTTCCCGGCCGATTCAGCCGACACCACTTTGTCTCTTAGCTTCGCCTCAGCTTCCTGAGCAACTTTGCCTTCTAGCTTGACATCTGGATCTGCCCAGATCGTGAGATATGCCCTTGTCAAGTTTTTGTCCAGAGCTGTGTCTGTGCCGTGTCGCCACCGCAGTTCATCACCAGATTTGGCCACCCTCTGGTCACTTTCAGCCCTTGTTCCTGTTGAGTATCTTGTTCCTGTTATCAAGGCCTAACTCCCAGACAAAGTTGTGCATCAATTAGAGCCCTGTATCAAAAGTTAAGCTTTGCCCTAGTTTTTGGCAATGTCTGCACTATGTCAGTGCATGTCAGCCATTGGCATTAGCCTTGTTTGACCTCTTCTGGTTGAGCAATGGAAATGTCACTTTGTCCCCTAGATTCCTGGAGTTGTGTTCTACATCTTTCTCTTCTGCTACTTCTCCAGAAAACCTACCAAAGACCAACTTATGGCTATGTCTTGCCGTGGACTAAATGTCGGCCTTTGACATTCAACTTCTTTTGAGCCCATCTCTTCGACCAGCACCCAAGTGACTCTGTCCAAATCTTTTCCCTTGCATGCATGATATATTTACTTATTATTTTCTATTGCAACTATTTTATGTATGCTTATGTAGCGTATGTATTGTATTGCTTGTGTCCGCCGCAGAGCCCGAAGCTGAAGGAGCGGAAGAAGTCTTTGAAGATTCGTCCGAATAATTAGACCCAGCAGTGCAAGGCAAGTCTCAACCCCTTGATCATGTCTCACCTAGTATTTTGATATAAAAGTAGATTCACTGTTTTAAAGATGTATGCATGCTGAGTATTTGATAGAACTATATTTAGAAACATGTGGTTAGATATAACCTAAATGATTGTGAACCCCTCTTGTGATTGAATACCCATGCATCCTTGTCACCCTAGGATACCATGCTTAGGCTTTAATCTTATTTAAGTATACATGTTGGATGTGAAATGGCTAATATGTGAGAAATGAATTTGAAACCCCTTTTATGAAAGAAAATATGAATTAGAATTGGTGGTGAGGATTGGTTTGGATGGTGGGGGTGCGGTGCGCACCAGGGAATGTGGATGGCTCCTCACTATCAATTCATAAGGACTAGAACCTTGTGTTGTGCCTCTATGCGGCATGAAAAACGTACCAACCACTTGCCTGGTATGGGATAGGCACGACTTAGTAGCTTTTTGGTATTAGCAGTTCCCTGCATGGTTTGTCGGTCTGGTTTCTCGCGTGGAGAAACTGGTTGGACGCAGTTCGTCCGTGAGTGATGTGAGTTCAGAAAAAGTATGAGAGGAAAAGGTGGAAAGAAGGAAGACGCCCTATGCCTCTGATTAAGCCGTGCGCAGTTGTAATCATGACGGTCAGATGTCTCGCGTGGACAGACCAAGGCTATGTGTCCTGCGGGAGCATAGGCCAAAGGCTAGGAAGTAAGGCAGTGGGGAGGACCCACAACGGTACTTGAGACTGAATTGTCTATTTCCCGGGCGGGGATACTGTTAATACTGAACTGCAAAAGCGTTGTGTGATCTCGGCCCTGTCACATGTGTATAAGTCACATGGAGCTGTACCGACTTGAAAGCCGAGTGAAGAAGTGGATCTAAAAAGATGTACACCTTTGCAAAGTGTAAGAAAAGTATCGGATACTCTGTACTCCCAGGTCATGGAGTATGTTCGCGGTGGATTTATCCATGTGGTTCAGCACAAGTAAATATTTGGAATGTTTTCATAATATGGGTTGATAAAAGTGATGACTCATGGGAGACCATCACATAACAATTTGTTAAAGTCTATTATAAGATTTACAAAACCCCGCTGTTGAAAATAAAACCCTTATTTTAGAGATCAAAGAATTGAAATCTATACTATTTATGATTATAAGACTTAAACCCTTTTCTTGATCACTCCTCATCTATATACCTGCATTCTTGTAACGAGACTTGCTGAGCATTGTGTAAAAACATGCTCACCCTTGCCTTTACAAACAAATTCAAAAGAAAAGATTCGAGGATTCTGATTTCCTTGGCCTTGAGCGCCAAGAAGAGGAAGGAACCTTTCCAGACGATTTGAGCTTCTAGGAGGGTCATGAGCCAAGTTGAGTCCGATGTGGAGGAAGCCCTACCAGAGCCGCTGCAGAAGGAAGTAAAGACCTTTGTGGTTGCTTTTTGTGTTGTTTTTCTGTGTTCGGTACTTCGTTACCGATTCTTGATTTTGAAAAACTCTCTACTTTTGTATCAACTTTAATTAGTGCCACCCTTGGCATTATGATATTGTAATAGTGGTCCTTGTGACCTTGTACTTGTTTTATTTACCAGCTTTATTATTTAAAGTAAATCCTGTTGTTGTGAGCTTGTGATGAACCTACCTGTGCGCAATCCACCTGGGCGGTCGCCACGGGATTCCTCAAAGGAGGGTCCCACAACCGCCGTCGAATCCAACTTTTCTAGTATCTTCGCCTTGATCTCCTTAGCACTTTTCTCTTCTAGCCCGACCTCTGAAACTGCCCAGATCACAAGATATAGCTATGCCAAAGATTCTGTCTAGTGCTATTGTCTTGCCGTGTCGCCACTGTCTTTCCTCACCACCGTTCATCACCGTCCGGCCATCTTAGTTCTTGAAACCACCACCATTGTGTTCCTATCATCTTCGCCTACCACCTAGACATAATTGGCGAAGCCAGCAAGCCCTAAATCGATAAAAGCATCAAAGCCCTAGTTTTTGACAGTACCAGGACACCCAGTTCACTGTGTCTAGGGACCTTTTTGCAAATCTTTGAACTCCTGGACCTTTCTGTGAAAACCCACTTTGTCAAATAGCTGCCTTATGTCCTTGTGCAACTAATGCCTTGATTTAAACCTGTTTTGTCCACTGAAAATCCTCAGAACCATGCCAATGCCATTCTTTGACAGTGTCAGCCCTTGTCAGTCTATGCCAGCCAGTGGCATTGAGCCTGTTCAACCACTTCTGGTTGTGCAAATCAAAAACTACTTTGTCCATTGAATTTGTAGAGTTATGATCTACATTTTCTTCTACTGTCACAAATTGAGATAAGCTCTCTAGCTTTCCTTGAAGCTATGTCAGAGCCTTGAACCGGATGTCAATCAGCTGACATTTACCTTTTTGAGCAAGCCAGCCGCGAACTCAATGTCAATATTGATACCTTGACACTCTAGTACCCTCCAGTACTCAATTTTAGCCCAGATTCCTTGAAACCCTAGAATCTTGACTCAGTTCGGCTTGCAATCCCAATTATCTTCAGTATCGTTCAGTTATTCTGTTAAGCATATCTGCATAGTAATCATTGTGTGTTTGTTTGTCGCCAAGCAGATCCAGAAGCTGAGTTCGAGGACTTCACTGTTGACCCGACATCAACTGCTGATTTTTACGACACGAAAGGCAAGTCATATTCTTGAGCATATTGAACCTATATTTCATAAGTTGCTATAATATAACCTTGAATATAAGTAGTATTTGCATGTGAAAGATTGATTGAGTTATGATATGAAATGGCAGTATTAGGCTGGATGCCTGTGAAATGTGAAATGAACAAGTAATGAGCCATGCACTAATTTATATGTATATATTTATATTCATGAAATAAAACCCCTAGCCGTGACCAAGCTTTTGGAATGGAATGGTGGTACTAGCACAGGATGTGCAAACACTGGATGTGCATGGGTTGTGGTATGATCTGGTCACTAGCATATAATGACTAGAACCTTGTGTTGTGCGTCTAGTGGCATGAAAAACATGCTAACCGCAAGCCTGGTGTGGGACAGGCCTGAACAAGTAGTATGTGGATCACACATGAAACCCCTATATGACACATACACGATTTTACACGGAGTGCGGCTCCAACACATATCACAGGATGTGATTACACGTTGACCCTGAGTGGGAAGATGCCAATTAGTAGGGGTTGTGTAACCCCGCCACAACTGTGGTTTCTGAGTGGAACCACAGGGTCTGGGGTGAATTGTGTGTGAAACATGGCAAAACTTCTTGTTATCTCCACCTTGCCACTCACACATGGTTGTGAGGAAGGGTCTAATCATATTGATAGGATGGGCATGAAAGTGGAATATCTTACTGATAAATTGGTACCTCTCTGCAGAGTTAAAAATGTATTCGAATACTCCGAGCTCTCAGGTTTACAGGAGTTTGCTGCGGTGGATTAAATCCACGGGGTGTGGCACAAGTATGTTTTCTAAATAAAATTTGATAAGTCAAGGTTACCCAAATGACATGTGTTGTCATGATAAGGGGTGCTGCCATGGGCTGTCGTGTGTCGACGTGTCACGGTAGTACTATAAATAGTGGAACATGAATAGTGATGCTATGCTCTGAAAGTGCTACCATGAATTGTGACATAAAGGAAAAGACTATTTTACAAACATCCACACTTCTTAACTAGCATAGGTTCATATCATCCCTACTATATGTATCTACTCTTACCTATGACTTGATGAGTACGTAAGTACTCACCCTTGCAATCTACAAATCAGTAGATGGAGCGTTCCATAATCAAGATGAAGGCGTGGAGAATTTCTTGGATCCAGAAGGAGGAGAGCCAGTTCCGCCAGAGCCCTGATGTGTGTTGTTCTGCCGTCAACTTCTCATTGTGGGAGGGTCACCTATCTTCTGCTGTGTAGTTGTTATTTTACTAGACCATGTATGCCGCGAAGGCATTGTAATCTCCTTATGTTGTATTAAGCCCAGCAGGCCACACTGCTTAAATATTTTGTAAGTTTTTCTACTGTAATGTGAATATACTCTTGTGCTTGACTTATCCTGGGAAGTCAATGGTATGTATGTATGGGACTAGCTGCAGCGAGCTGGGTCTCTACGGGAGTAGTCGTAGTCCCTAGGTTGGGGCGCGACAACGCTCGTCTCTGAAGGGAGGCGAAGGCGAAGGAGAGCACCCACCGGGAGCTCAAGGACTCCAGCTCCTGGGCGGTCACGGAGGCGGGCCGCTCCGTGCGCTCGGCCCTCGAAGGGCTTGGGCTTAGCCTCTGCCTAGGAGGAGGCTCCAGCGCGGCACCGGCTACATTCACGGAGGCTATGGGCTTTCTCAACGCGCAAGTCTCTGTGATCCCGGAGGCCGTCGACACCCAGGCCCGGGGCTGGGCGGTCCTTGTGGTGTCCACAGCCGCGGCTCTCGTGGAGCACCGAGGGACCGGAGGTCGGCTCCCCCAAAGCTTCCCCGACTTCTTCGAGCCGCAGCGGTGGGAGTTGGAGGAGTTGGCGGGGGGCTTCTACGACCAGATCGTCCGGGTTCAGTTCCCAGCCTCGGCGTCCCCGAGGACGGACGCCCCGACACCGTGGGAGACTTCCCGGGGGGGGGGGGGGACGGCAAAGAGCAAGTATGAATCTACCCCCCACCCCCCCCCCCCCCCAGCACTTTAGATAGGTCCTTTTCTTTTGTTAGGTGTTTTGCTCCCAGTAGCTTCCTAGAGGGAGCCCTGGAGAATTGTAAATCTTATTACTCAATGAAATGAAAACATGATTTTGCTAAGTCTTGTCTTGTCGTGAGAGAGTTCCTGAGGCTCGAGCGCACTAGCTCGGGGAGCTCCCCGGCAGCTCAGGAGCTTTCTCCCGAGGAGGGACTCCCAGGTCCGTGGGGAGGGGGGGTGTAGCTCGAGGGACGCCCAAGTGGCCTTAACTTTGTTAAGCCTCGCCACCGGGGGGCGTGGTGAGAGTGCTTCCCGGGAGCCAATCCGGTTACGGTGGCTCCTGGAGTGGCACTTGGATAATTTTGACAATAGTCGCGTCGAGTTGCCCCCTCCGAGGCCGGGGTCCCGCAAGGTTCCGCCACTTCGGATACGCCCTCCAGCCGGCTATGAGTATTGGTCCGAGGAGTTGCTTCGAGAAGCCCAGAGATGCATAAGGAGCCTGTACCGAGACCTTTCCCGGCAGCTATCAGAAAGCCTCCGAGAATACTAGATGTAGTCGCCCCCCAGAGGGGGTTGTCCTCCAGAGTAGTTTCCCGTAGGAGCTTAACTCCCCAAGTTGTATCTTGTATGTGCCCGGGGCTTGTCGTCCCCAGGACATCTTGGCCCACCGGGGGGGAGGATGTCCCCCGGTTAAATGTTGTATCAATAAATATATGAGCTTGTTTGTTCCTTAATATTTTCATGAGGTTCCTTGTCTTCAAAATTTTTATAAAATATTCACCTATCCTGGCCCGAGTTACCCCCCCCCCCCCACAGCGGGGTGTAGCTCAGTTCCGCGTGCTGTGGGTAAGGAATAGAGAGGCCCAGACGTTGATGATTACCATGGTCACAAAGCCCCTGGTCAAAACTTTTGAGCTGCGATCATGAATCCTCCCGACTGAAAAATTCCAAAGCTTGGTTGAGGTATTTCAAAGCCCAATGAGAAATTCCCCTGGTCGCCATGAGAATGGGGAGCCGGTAGGGAAATTCCCGGTCGAAAAATTTCGAAGACCGGTAAAAGATTCCCCCGGTAGCCGTGAGAACAGGGAGCCTGTAAGGAAGTTCCCGGTTGAAGAATTCCAAAGACCACCGAAAATTCTGATGACCGAGAATTCCAAGGCCCTCATAGGGGGAGGACGAGTTTAATAGCCCACAGAGGAGGGAGCTCCGAAGGAGGATGAGCCCGTTGGCGGGCCTGAGTTTTTGAGGGGGGACTAATCTCTGAAAGTGACGCGCTACCGCAATTCATGAGAATTGGGTTGCCGCTTACCACCTTAGTCCACGAGGGGTTATTGTACGCCGCCCTATGGGAGCGGGGCTCCCGTCGTAGGGACTTTTAGGCTGCGATAGCCTACATCCTCACGGGGAAGGCATCCTCAACAGGAGGGCATCCTCTCAGGGAGGGCATCGTCTTGTGAGATGGTAAGGCGGGAATCTGCAAGGAACTCAAGTTGGGCAAACAGACATTTTTGTTAACTAATATGAAATATAACACCTCCCCCCACGAAGCCGCGGCGGGCTAGGGAAGAGTGATTCTGCAAAAAATCCCATAATTTATCAAAAATCCCTTTGTATTAATGGAGACGAAATACAGTGCCTCCCCTTGCGAAATTGCGACGGGGGAGGGAGTGAGCCCGGAGGCTAGATGTAGACTTGCGAAGCAAGCCTATGTTCCAAGTGTGCTTCAACTCCTGGTCTTCGAGGTTGGAGAGCTTGTAAGCCCTCGAGCCCAGGACCACTGAGATCCTTCACGGGCCTTCCCACTTGGGGGAGAGTTTGCCCTGGGCTTGAGGGTCAGTCACGCGCTTGAGGACCAGGTCCCCAAGGCGGAAAGCTCTCTCGTGGACGCACTGGTTGTATGCGCGCGTCATTTCGCGCTCGTAGATTGCGTAGTGGAGGAGCGCTCGGCTGCGTTCCTCCTCGACGCGATCGACTTCCAACTGCTGGTTTGTTTCGTTGGTTTGGTACACTGCGGTCGTAGCTCCATCTAGGAGTTTGACCCACAGCGACCGGAAACCAATCTCTAAGGGGAGCACTACCTCAGCCCCGTACACGAGCGAAAATGGGTGCGCCCAGTTGCCCGGCTCGGGGTCGTGCGCATGGAGCAGAGGATGCTTGGAAGCTCCTCTGCCCACGCGCCCCGCCTGGAGGCGGCCTGCTCGAGTCACCGGCGCAACCCCTGTAGGATCACGCCATTGACCCTTTCGACGGCTCTGTTGCTCTGGGGGTGAGCTACAGAGGCAAAGTGTAGGGTAGCCCCCAAGCCTTCGCAGAATTCCCGGAAGTACGCTGAGTCGAATTGGGTCCTATTGTCGACGGTGATTTCTCGGGGGACCCCAAAGCGACACACGATATTCTTCCAGAAAAACCACTGCACTTCTCAGGAAGTGATGCTCGCCAAGGGCTCAGCCTCCACCCACTTGGAGAAGTAGTCCACTGCGACCACTGCATACTTATAGCCCCCGGACGCCGGGGGAAAGGGACCTAGAAGGTCCATCCCCCAACGCGCGAAGGGCCAAGTGATGGGGATGGTCTGTAGTATCATGGAGGGCAGCTTGAAGCTCTTCGCCATCTTCTGGCAGTCCTTGCATGCGGAGAAAAGGTCTCGCGTGTCGCGGACCACCATGGGCCAATAAAAGCCCTGGCGGAGAACTTTTGCAGCGACAGTGTGCGGAGCCAGGTGAGACCCACAACTCCCCGAGTGGATGTCCTCAAGGAGTCGGAGTCCTTCTGCCCGCGGGAGGCAGCGGAGCAGGGCGGAGGCCCCCTGCTTGTAAAGCTTCCCCTCTAGCAGAGGTATGCCCGTGCCTTGGCACAGAGCGTTTCGCCTTGGCTTCACCGGGAGGGTCCCCCTCCCCCCTTATGAAGGAGACGAGGGGATTCATCCAGGACGTTGCTCGGGCGATCTCAGAGACCTCCGGGGCACGGGACTCATTGTTCGCGTTCGGAGAGGTCACCGAGGGCTTCGCGAGGGTCTCCAGGAAGGCACCCTCGGGGAGAGGTTGCTCCAGCGTTCTCCAAGGCGTTGGCGCGGTCATTGTCTATCCGGGGGATATGCCGGACCTCCAAGCCCTCGAAGTGTTTCTCCATCTTGCGCACCTCCCCCAAGTATAGGCTCAAGTTTGTATCATGACACAAGTAAGACTTGTCCATTTTGCAAACCACGAGCTGGGAGTCTTCTTTGACGAGGAGGCGGTGGATCCACAGAGAGCGCGCAAGGCGCAGCCCTAGGACGAGGGCCTCGTATTTGGCGACATTGTTTGTAGTGGGGAATTCGAGCCTCACCGCATACTCCAGTGTTCTCCCCTCGGAGCTTCGGAGGACTACCCCGCGCTGGCCGCGGTGAGACACAAGGAGCCATCGAACATGAGTGTCCAATGGTCGTTGGACCAGGGCAGCTCGGGGAGTTCTCCCCCTCTGTCCCGGGGACGGGGGTCCATTCCACCACAAAGTCAGTAAGGACTTGTGACTTGATGGCGGAACGTGCCGTGAGGGAGAGGTAGAAGGGAGTGAGCTCGGCTCCCCACTTCCTGATCCGGCAGGTCACTTCTTTATTCCACAGCACCTCCCCCAAGGGGAGAGACGACGGGACCGTGATCGGGTGTCCCAGGAAATAGTGACGTAGCTTCTGGGACGCCATAAGGAGGGCATAGCAAATCTTCTCCACCTCCATGTACCTAGTCTTAGCCCCCTGGAGGGCTTTGCTCACGTAGTACATGGGGCGCTGCTGCCCATCCTGCTCCTTTACCAACACCGTGCTTATAGCGACTGGGGTCGCGGCGAGGTAAAGGAGCAGGGGTTCTTCCGGAGACGGGCTCACGAGCATTGGAGGGCTCGTGAGGTACTTCTTCAGGTCATCGAAGGACCCCGGGGTCTCGGGAGTCCACTGGAACCCCTCGAGACCCCGAAGGATTTTGAAGAACTGAATGCCGCGTTCCCCCGACCGCGAGATGAAGCGGCCTAACGCGGCAAGGCGACCGGTAAGCCGCTGTACGTCTTTCACGGAGCGCGGAGGGGGCATGTCCAGCAAGGCCCGAATTTTTTCGAGGTTGGCCTCTATGCCCCACTGGGACACGAGGAAGCCAAGCAGCTTCCCCCCGTGTACGCCGAAGGAGCATTTTTCTGGGTTGAGCTTCAACCCGTACTCGCGGAGATTATGGAAGGTCTCCGCTAAGTCGTTGATGTGGGCGGCTGCGCGGAGACTTTTGACGACTACATCATCGACGTAGATTTCGACATTGTGGCCAATCTGGTCCTTGAAGACCAGCAACATGAAGCACTGGAAGGTTGCTCTAACGTTCTTCAACTCGAAGGGCATATGGACGTAGCAGAAGGTGCCGAGGGGAGTTATAAAACTAGTCTTTTCCTCGTCCTTCTTAGCCATCCAGACTTGATGGTAGCCCAAATACGTGTCGAGGAAGCTCATAAGCTCGCACCCCACGGTCGAATCAACTAGCTGGTCTATCCGCGGGACTGAAAAGTTGTCTTTTGGGCAAGCCTTGTTAAGGTTAGTGAAGTCCACGCACATTCACCACTTTCCACTTAACATCTTCATGAGGATGGGGTCCGCTAGCCATTCGGGGTGCAAGACCTCCCGAATAAACCCCGCCTTCCGGAGCTTGGTGATTTCGGCCTTGATGGCCTCTTGACGCTCAAGGAGAGCTTCCTCAACTTTTGTTTTACCTGGGGGCGGCCGGGTGTCATCGCGAGCTTGTGCTCGATGATGTCCTAGGTGACACCCCGCATGTCGGCGTCGTGCTCTTCGGAGAGGTCCGCCCCGATCTTGACGGTCCTCTCTCCGTCCTCCGGGGACAGCTGGACTTTCCGGAGGTCCCCCTTCAAGCACAGTTTTGGAAGGGACTTCCTGGAGGGGACGACAGGGGCATCCAACGCTGGGGGAAGGTTCTCTCCCCCCAGGGCCTTGATCAGGTTGACGCTCCCGATCACTGTGGTGGCGCGCTCATAGAGAGCACAGGCCACATCCTGGTCGCCTCGGGCGGTGATTACGCCGTGAGGCCCAGGGATCTTTACGCAGAGATAGCTCTGGTGGATTGCCGCCACCAGATGGTTGATTGTGGTCATCCCCATGATCGCGTTGTATGAGGAGGGGAAGTCCACTACATCGAACCAGACCATCTCGGTCCGGTAGTTGTCTGGGGAGCCGAAGGTCATGGGGGGATCAACCTTCCCCACCGGGTAGATAGTCTTCCCGGGGATGAAGCCTTGCAAGGGCCCGGCTGCGGGTTGCAGCAGTTTTTCATCAACCTGCATTTCCCTGAATGCCTTCAGGTACAGGATGTCGATGGAACTCCTGCTGTCGACGAGGATACGCGCCAGTTGGCAGTTGTAAATGGTGGCAGAGATGATGAGCGCGTCATCATGGGGGAAGCGAACCCTACGCGCGTCTTCCGCTGTGAAGGTGAGAGGGATGTCTGACCACTTTGGTGGCCGAGACGTGTGTAGCACCGCCACCACCTTTACCTCTCATGCGTTCTCCTTACGCTAGTGCTTGGAGTCTCGCCGTAAGGCGGATCCCCCCGTAATGACGTTTACACTCCTTTGGGAGGTTTGGAAGGGGAGCTCTTCGGCTGAGCCCCCTTCCCGTGCTTGCCTCTGCTGCTCCCCCGAGGGAGCAGGGAGAGCCGGCAAGGCCGGCGGAGGGGGCAAGGATGCAGGGCTCCCTCCCCCCTGCCCACGTTGGTCGAGGAATGCGGCGAAGTGTTGGAGAAGCTGGTGGCATTCCTGTGTAGCGTGGGTATTGGACTTGTGAAAGGCTCACCACAAGCTGGCTGTGCCCTCCTTGCCTCCCGTCGCGGGGCCTTCCCGGCTGCGGGACGACTGTCCCCCCCCCCCCATGGCCTTTCGGCTTGGGGAATGGGCGGTTGCCCTTGTGGCCATCGCGTGAGCCGCCTCTGCCCTCGAGGACAAAGGTGTCCCGAGGCCGTGGCTCGTTGCGGTTGCCCCTCTTGGGTCGTTTGAGGGGGTCCCTAGCCTCCCGATCGGTGGGGGCGGGGGCCCCCTGGTTCTTCTTCCAGAGGTCGTCCTCCTTCGCCCGAGCGTACTTCTCGAGCACAGTGAAGAGCTCGTTGGCGGAGGTGGGGCACCTTCGGGAGAGCCTCCAATGGAGCTCCCCGAGGAGGATCCCACTCTTGCACTCCTCGATGACTATAGAGTTAGGGACGTGAGTCACTTTGCTCTTGACTTGAGTGAAGCACTTGAAGAAGCTGCGGATGGTCTCCCCCGTCCTCTTCCGGACGGTGTAGAGTTGGGACGAGTCCAGGGGGCGCACGCAGTTCCCCTGGAAGTTCGCACAGAATTCGCGCTTGAGCTGCGCGAAGGACTTGATGGAACCGGCCCTCAGGTTGTAAAACCATGAGCAGGCAATTCCAGTGAGGTAGAGAGGGAAAATGTTGTACTGCACCATCTCATCACCCCCAGCCGCTGAGATGGCCGTGGAATACACCTACATAAATTCATAAGGATCGACCTCACCCGTTGTAATGCTCTATGTTTGGCGGGCGGTAGGGCCGCGGCCAGCGAATGCATCAGAGGTGGCGACACAGCCGTTGGTTGGCCCTCTCAACCTCCTGAGGAGAGTCCCAGTCGCTGTCCCCTTTAACGGGGGACATGGCCTCGTTGTCAGAGTCGGGGAGGGGCCCCAGCAGTCCGCCGGTGCGACGGTAGCGTCTTTTCTCCTCGGGGTTAGTGGAGCTGACCTCCTGGACGTCTGGGTACCCTACGGAGGTGGTGATCCCTTCTTCGGCCGGTCTCTTCCCTCGGTTGGGACAGGAGCGGGGGTCACGACGACCATAGGCCGGGGGGAGTTCTGATCGGTAGCGGGAGGGAGCCTCCCCAGACTTCGCAGTACGCATTCGCTCGACCTCCTCCCGGGTGAAGTGGGTCTGATCCGTTGGAGGGGCCCTCTCGGGTGGCCCCGGGGGAGGAGGGAGGCCACCGATGAGCGGGAGGGACCCGACGTCGAGTGAGCGTCTGAGGCGGCGACAGGAGCGGGAGCGGGAGCGGGAGTGGGAGAGGGGAGAACTCCCAGGGCGATCACCGGCTCAGGCGCCGGAACGTCCCCGGACGCTTGGGTGGCCACGGGCACGGGGAAAGCTCCCGGCGCGAGGGGACCCCCGGCGCAGGGAAAGCCCTCGGCGCTGGTGCAGCCACCTGTGGAGGTCCTGGACCCAGTGCCGGATAACCTCCTGTGACGGGGAAGGTTTCGGGCATGGGCCGACCTCCGGATGCGGGAAACATCCCCGACGAGAGGAAGGCCCCGGGCGCTGAGAAGCCTCCTGGCGCGGGAAACATTCCCGGCCTGGGGGAGGCTCCGGACGCCCCCGGCGTGGGGAAGGTGGCCGAGAGCCCCATGAAGAACGGCGACGGTCCCCCCATAAACGAATATGGAGGTGGGTAGACGAGAGCCAGGGCCGCGCTAAGATGCGTAGCAACTCCTCCAGTGTGAGCTGGGCGCGGAGTTGGCCCTCAACCAAGGCCCCAACAAGGGGTCTCCAGAGACTAGGACGGAGAGTTGAGGAGCACTAGGCCCCGCAAACTCAGTCGCGATCACCAAGTTGGAGATGGGAATCCTCCTACCGGAGATCACGGGAGAAGGAGATGGCTCCTCCCCCCGGGTGTCCCTGGATGACTGGGCCGTGCTAGTGTTATCTTGCGGAGGCGGCGCGCGTCACTGGGACCGGCACCACTAGAAAGGGAGAGAGTCTGAGCTCTCCTTGGGGGAGCCATGGCGATTTGTCACAAGTCCCCACGGACGGCGCCAATTGTCGTGGTATTGCGAATACCCCGGCAGGTTTTATGAAAGTTCCTAGCAAATGAATAGAGACGCGAGCTGACCGTGCGACCCGTCACCTCCCATCGGGCAAGCACAGAGAGTGACACAAGGATTTATACAGGTTCGGGCCTTAGTGGAGACCCTAGTCCTGTCGACGTGCTCCAGACACGAGTCGGCTAGGGGAGCTCTCTCGTGGGGGAGAGTGCTCCTAAACACGCCTTTTTAGTTTTTTGTATTGGATGCAAATGAGCTATCCTCTCCTACAAAAGAGGGATACAAGGGCATATATATTGGCCCAAAAGATGCAAATTACTAGACTGCCCCGACTGCGGCCGTCAGACTGAGGGGCATCAACGTCATTCTGCTGGCCAGGGGGCTCGGATGCTTGACAAGTGACCTTGCGAATTCCCGAGGCCCTCCTCACGTGACCCACGCGTGACCCTGCGCAGGAAACCTCTGCGTCATTCCCTGGGACGCAGGGATATGAGTCACCAGGGCGCTTGTTACCGGGTTCGTGGCGGCGCCTGGGACGGGATCACCGGGGTGCTTGTCACTGGGTCCGTGACGGCGCCCAGGACGGAACATCGAGGCGCTTGTCAACGGGCCGGTGGCGGCACCCGGGATGCGGGTGCCAAGGGCCCTTGTCACTGGGCCTGTGGCGGTGCCCAGGACGAGATCACCGGGGCGCTTGTCACCGGGCTGGTGGCGGCGCCCGGGACGCGAGTGCCCGGGGCACTTATCCCTGGGTCGATGGCCATGTCCCTGGGCGCTTCTTACCGGACGGGTGGCGGCGCCCAGTACGGTGGTGCCTGGGGCGCTTATCACCGGGCCAATGGCGGCGCCCGGGACACAGGTGCCTGGGGCGCTTCTCACTGAGCTGGTGGCAGCGCCCGAGATGGTGGTGCCCAGGGCACTTATCACCGGGCTAATGGCAACGCCCGGGACGGGGGTGCCTGGGGCACTTATCCTCGGGCCGATTGTCACCGGACCGGTGGTGGCACCCGGGACGCGGGTGCCCGGGGCACTTATCCCCGGGCTGGTGGTGGCGCCCAGGATGCGGGTGCCTGGGGCGCTTCTCACCCCGCCGGTCATCGAGTCGGTGGCGGCGCCTGGGACGGGGTCACTGGAGCGGTGGCGGCGTCTAGGATGCGGGTCACCGGGGCGCGTCTTACCAGGATCGATCGGGCGGAGATTTCCCCCAACACAACAAATGATATTAATATGTGCAATGTGAATATAACACAACAAATGGTACATAGTCCAGTTGGTTTGGACGCATCAATCCAGCATGTTGGCCCGGGTTCGAATCCCACTTCACTCTCTAGCCGCCGCGACTGAGCTAGCGAGACGTTGGGCTGTGCCACATTTTCAGTCACTAGCTCGCGACTGAGAGTTATTTTTGCAAAATTTTAAAGGTATGCATTAGTTTTCGAATTTATTTTTTATGGGTTATTAGACAAAAAAATTCCATTTTAGAACCCCAAACAATTTTAAGGGCAAAAAAAAATCTTTGAAGTAGGTCTTTTTTTTATAGTATCAAACTGTAATTTTTAAGTAGGTCTTTTTTAATACCTAAATCGGAAGTTGAGTAATTTTTTTACATAAATTGAAAGTTGGATTATTTTGTCTATTCGAAAATAGAAGGCCATCATCAGTTACAACAGTGGAGACGTTTGCATTCTTGGGACGATTGCCATTGGCTGCAGAAGAAGACATTCAATGGCTCAATTTGGAGTCAAACGCTGTGAATTTTTGCCGACACTAAAACAGCAGGAGCGAGATATGTCCCACTGCAATTATATTCCAGTAAGCAAGGGCATGGTGATTACCTCCTTCTATCGAGTGTAGGTGGCACAATGTAAGCGTGACTACAACAAAGTTGCCCACGAGCTTGCATGTTTTGCTCGTAGTAATGCTTCTGATATAATATGCTATTGGCACGATGAGATACCAGGCTTTGTTTTAGACTTGGTTCTCCGTGATACTCCATGGAGGCAAAGTTAATTAAGGAATCTTTCCTTTCAAAAGAAAAAACCTGTGCGTGGATTACGGCTGTTGCTTGGATGGTATTTATGTAAATGTTAGCTACTGCTGATTTTTTTGTTAGTACTTATGTAATTATTAGATACTCACAGAGGTATTTAGCTTATCTAGTTGTTTGATCAAACTATCATTGATCTCCAAAAGTGAACCCTTCACACAGTACCTGCAGAAGTTTAACATTAACATTTTAGGGCAAAAGAACTATGACACCAGGTGTAGAAAATGTGGGCTCTAGTGGACCAACCTCACCACAATAGATTTACCATTTGGGCAGACTTTATACAAGGCTGAATTTTCTTGCATATGTTGTGCATTCTGTTATGCAAAATCAACGCAAATTTATGTCATCATTTGACCTTTATCTGAACAGTAGACAGAGTTTTAAGTAATCCAGTTACCCTTTTGCGTTTCCCTGTAGGCTTGTCACTTTAATTTCACTGCGATCTGATTTACCCACATTGAAGTCGACAACAGTTGTTCCTCCTTTCTATTTGAATGCCGTAGAGATGGTAGCACCACAAATCGGTTATCAACTCGTCATGAACAAAAATCTTAACACAACGTGGAGATCGGTGGTGCTCTGGCGTCCTGCGGCATCGAGGAGGGGCATGTGAAGAGAGGATGTCAGGAGAGCCAAAGATGTGGTTGGTTTCTAAAAATCATGCAAAAAAAAAAATCTCTGGAGTAGTTTAAACAAATAACTGGGTTTGTTGTTGAAACAAAATCTTGTGTGCATGTTTGTTAGCTGAAAGGAATAGTTTGTTGGTGAATGTATAGTCTAACAATTCTCGAATGTGTAGTTTGGATTATTTTGTTATGGGTAGTTGTTTTCGGCTAGATTGCTTCGGTGTAGACGCAGTTTATTTGAGAAAAATCAGATTGGGTTGTTGAATGACCAGATGGTAGTCTTGTAAATAATAGAGTGAACAGGGTAAAACCGAAGTCAAAAGAAGTGGCAAAAAGTGCGAGCTACTTTTAATTCATTACTTAAATTCTGTTTGTGGTGTTGAGATGTGTAATTGTTAAATTTTGTTAAAGAAAAATATTCTGTAAAGGGATAAATAAGAAGGGAGATGATTCAACTACTTAGGATCATTTTAGAAAATAAGTGGGGGTAGTTTCTTAATTAAAACTCTTTCTTAATATAGTAGTATAGATATAGATAAACATATTTTAATTTTGAATTTTAAATTTGGAATTGAATGTGAATTATAAATTTTCAATGTCGACATTTTGAAAATTTTGCAATTCCATTTTACTTTTTGATTTTTCAAATTTGAAATTTGTGATTGAATGTTAATTTTGAATTTGAAATTTAAAGTTTGAAATATGAAATTTTTAATCTAAATTTTGAACTCAAATTTCACATTCAAAATTTGAGATTTCAATTTTAAAGTTCAAAATGTCGACATTGAAAATTGAAAATTTATAATTCACATTCAATTCCAAATTTAAAATTCAAAATTCAAATATGTTTATTTTGAAAAATTTTCAATTCCATTTTACTTTTGATTTTTCAAATTTGAAATTTGTGATTGAATGTTAATTTTGAATTTGAAATTAAAATTTGAAATTTAAAGTTTGAAATATGAAATATGAAATTTTGAATCTAAATTTTGAACTAAATTTCACATTCAAAATTTGAAATTTAGAATTCAAATTTGAGATTTCAATTTTAAAGTTCAAAATTCATACTTTAAGTTTATTAGAACCCTTCACTGTTTCCAGCCTATATTGAAATCTATTTTTGTTCACATAAGGTAACAACAACAAGCTTGGTTGGATTGATGGCTTAAGGCTTACTCCAACGGCGACGGCAGCGGCGGCTCGCGTCGACGGCGGCGGAAAACTTCTCGGCGTTTGCTCGGCGCGAGGTGACGTCCGCGTTCTTCGGGATGAGGCGAACGGGAGGCGAGGTCGCAGCGAGGACGCGCCCGCGTTGGAGAAGACGAAGACGCGAACGGCAGCGCTTCGCGGGCCCCACCGAGACGACGAACGGCGACGCATACCCGCCTAAATAACGATCTGACATGTGGGACCAGAGAATAAAAGGCCCCACATGTCATTCATTGGGTGCACCTTTCAACGGTGCAGAGATTTTGTAGTGTGGGCCCCACGCGCACGTATATCGTGCCGGTGTCAGTCCATGCACTGGGAATGGAGAAATTGTCCCGTACCATGGAAAGGTCAATTCACTCGTGGAGATCATGGAGTCCCGACGATTATACTTGAAGCGGTAGCTTCGTATGATCTCTGGATATGGCATACTTTTTTTGGTGTTGCAGGCTCCAACAACGACATCAATGTGCTAAACCAATCACCCTTATTCACCGATGTGTTGAAAGGGCGGGCTCCTCATGTTCAGTACTCTGTCAACGGCCGACAGTACAACATGGGGTATTATCTCGCCGATGGTATATACCCGGAGTGGGCTGTCTTTGTGAAGACGATACCCCTCCCACAGACGGTGAAAGATCGGTTGTTTGCACAACAGCAAGAAGGAGCGAGAAAAGATATTGAGCGGGCTTTCGGAGTTCTACAGTCTCGATTTACCATCGTGCACGGTGCGGCACGATTTTGGCGACAGTCAACTCTCGCGAAGATCATGCGGGCTTGCGTGATCTTGCACAATATGATCATAGAGAACGGGCGCGACGACAATGCCGCCAACTATGACTACAATGATCATCCGGACACATCCACGGTAGTAGCGCCTGTGATTCACTCTGGGGGTACACCTTTATTCGAAGATGTACTTCGAAGAAATACTGCCATCCGTGCTCAACCCACGCACACACAACTCATAAGAGACTTGATCGAGCACATTTGGCAACGTTTCGGAGGAAACACCGACGAGTAGCATCTTACCGGATTTTGTAGTAGGCATTTGTTTGCAAATTTAATTTTTTTGTACTTCGCAATTATGTCATGTACCGCTATTCAAATTTTAATATCTATTTTTTTTTCAAGTGCAATTTTTAAATTCAAAATGTCGAATTTATTTTTTTTGTCGCAAATATCGAATTTAATTTCGTAGGTAATATATTAATATATTGGTAATATTGAATTTAATGAATTAATATAAATTCGTTGAATATATAATTGTTAAATTGTATAGAACCAAGCAAGAGCCAAGCCCGAGTGCTTGGCTCTTGCTTGGTGTTTGGTTGGTGGTTAGGAGTGTGGGGCCCACGCTAAGAGCCAAGCAAGAGCCAAACTGTTGGAGGCTTGGTGCTTGCTTGGTGCTTTGAGATGGTGTTCGCACACGTGGCAGGGAATATTCTGTTTAAGAGCCAAGTAAGAGCCAAGTCTGTTGGAGACAGCCTAAGAGCATGAAAAAGTGAAGACCATGACAGAATGATTTAGTCTAACATTTTGGATGATAGCATGAAAAAATTGAAGAATTAAAAAATTATTATTATTCTTTTTCTTTAGTTTGAGGACAACTTTAAGAATTTGGGATAACTAGTGGCATATTGATATTGAGCAAATTAGCAAGTAATTTATTTTAAACCCTCGGTCCTGAGATTGTAATGAGAGGTTTTTGAGAATTTTGCTATATTTCTTCTAAACCATGAATTGATATTTTGTTTGTACACTTGCGTTTGTTCTTGTCTGTCATTTTTGAACTTTATTTCTCATTCTTTATTTGAGAACAAACAAAATTTTAGTTTGGAGGATTTGATATACGTGAATATTATACACATAAAAATCAGAGTTAGAGTTCTTTTCAATCTTGAAATCGTTTAAAAGTCTTATCTATTCGTATTGTATTAGTAAATTGAATAATTTACTACAAAGAAATTGTTTCCTATCGTTTCAGGGCAAAACATATCAAGTAGAACGAATCTGGATTCAACACACGAAGAAAACGTGACGATTGGGGGCTCTGTTGCTCCATATGCTGCGGACAAGAAGTAATTTTATGCGACTAAGTTTGTGTCAATTTTAAATGTTTTTTGGAGAATTCGGAAGGGATGACTTTTTTAATATTTATAGACTTTTAAACTATAAATAGAGAGTTTTAATTCGTTTGGATCATCTAGACTATTAATTTAATTCCTTCTCTCGATTTTAGGGGTTTAGTTTAGTCTAGTTTCGAATTTATTGAGTCGTGTAACACCGATCTGAACCTTGGTTTTTCATCGTTAATTCAATTTGATATGTTTTTTTTCTACATTGGTTCTTGGTTTTTTTATGGTTTTGTTTGAGTAATTATTTCTCTAGAGTTAAGGATGATTTAATCTAGAGGGCACCATTATGACATGGGTTTGTTCTAAATATTGTCGATTTAATTGTATAAATTTTTATACTCTAAACTCTATATTTATGCTTCATTTGTGGTATTTTTCGTACTCTAACAAACAGTCAGTATTTGCACGTTAGGGTAATACGTGTCCGTTGCACTCTAATGATTAATCTAGAGTTTGCAAGAGAATTTATGTCTAATTGAGATAGAACAGTATACATGATATCTTAGAATTATTGTTTGGTTTTCAAGCCATCAAAGTAATTCATTCTGTTGAGAATTCTGGTAATTAATTTATAAATTTACTACTTTTGTCAAATATTGTGTCCGAAGGTGGCAGAATTATCGAAACTTTAGGTTTTTCTCATCTGATTTCCACAAACCAATTTTATAGTTTTAGGTTTAGCTTTTAAAAACATCTAAAATTCGCTAGTTTAGATTAGTAATTTTAATATGAGAGTTTTATACTTGTTTCATGTGAAATTGATCTTCAAATACTCATGATAACTTGTATGTTTACGTTATTACAAAATACATCTTTTTGGGGCTTGTCAAGTATTATGGGTTAAAATCTTGGTGGATGCTGACCTGTGATTTATTTTTGCCACAATTTTTAACAAAATAGTGAAGGGTTTCTTGGATGGTTTGGCTTTCGGCTTGGAACCGTGACTTGCGGTGTGTTGCGGGTCTGAGCTATGGTAAGGAGCCACCAGCTCTTTGTAGCATGTCAAGCCCCTTCTCATGACTCAAAAGTGTGATAGAGTGTTGTGGTATGTGAGATTTGCAAAAACTCGAGCAACTCCCGCAATTTTTTTATTTAAAAAAAATTCCTTACTTTTGATACCTACCTTTCTTTCTTTCTTTTCGCTATTTCCGTCCTTCAAACATGTATGTGCCTTTTCAACTTAATGAAGAAACACCAAATGGTGTTAATTTTCTAAAAAACTGCACGATACATTCAGACAGAAAAAAACTGATTTCTTTAATCTTTTGGAAAAAAAATTTCCCCGGTCTATGATCCTAATTCCTAAGGGCATGAATAATCCAAATGACTCATATTTCTTTTTGTCTCTCGATTAACACTTCTTATGTTTGGGCATGTAGAAGCCATGTGCTTTGGAGCTTCATCAGTGCAAAAGAAAAAAAAAATCACCTCAGTTTATTTCCATTGCCATTTTGGTAAAATCAAAATTTACATTTGCACTTAGACATGCCAACTATAAACTTCTATCCCCAAGAAAAGAGACATATGATAAATGATCCTGTATTTTATTTAGAAATCTATAATTATAAGTGATAGTACTGTTATATCAGTAACACATATCACCTCATCCACTCCTAACCCTAACTCTCCGCACACAAATATTTCAACTAAACACACACAAAAAAAATAGAGAGGATCAAAATTTGAATAAATGATCTCGTTTTGCGTAGGTACATGTTCTAACCATCTAGGTGTACATATATGTGCAATGATCCTAATTTTTTATCACAATGTATTTGCATGTACAAGTGATTTTTTTTTTTACAAATGGGTAGAATAAAAGTGTGGTTTTGATAATTTCTCGGCTACTGTATTAGAAAAAGTCACATGATTTTTTTAGACTGCATATGATTTGCTAATTTATATCTTAAATGCATGTTATGTAACAAAAATTATACAGAAAATGTCATATTTTCTTACACTGTATAACTTCAGCGCTAGAAGTTTGGAGCTAAAAATTAGAAGCTAAAGAAGTGTTACTATTATCCTGTCCATCCTTTTCTACTTGTCGTTTTAAGAAGAAAAAATGATACCTAGAATAATATTATTCTACGTTCTCAAGATGAAATGTGACTCTTAAAAAAAATACCCTTATACTCATTATTCCAATTTACCAATTAATTGTTTAGATAGAAATAACGCATATCCCATATTAATCACAAATATTAGAGGTAGAATTATAATCTTATTTCACTCCTTAAAAACTATACATATAGCTAAAATAAAAATAAAAATCAGAGGGAGTAGCTCCTAAGAAATGCTTCCATTTTACCACAATGGCCAATGACATAAGCTAAAGGAACTCATGGACGGTCACACCCTCAAATAAGGTGTAGGCGTAACAGTCGTCACACATTTATAGAATATGACTTATAATCGGGTAAGACGTTATATAAAATATGCTGAAATCACAAAGGTATCTTTAAGTTCACTTTATTCATTTCATAGATAAGGTACATTAGTTTTGAAGAAAACAAGAGATATAAATTGAGCAAAATAAAAAGTTTCTAGTCGCATCTCTCATCAGCTGATTTAACCTACTGTTCATGTTTGTTACCGATGAAATTTCGACAACGTGATCACCACCTTTTGAAACTACAAAAATTAAATTAACACCAGAATAAGTATGATAAGTCATACTCTATAAACCAGCATACATAATAATAGACAAGAAAATATATTACTATCTTTTACAAAGGGTTTATCTTACAAAATTATTTTATAGTTGTGAAGTCATATCCACTTCAGTAATAATAAGTGAAACAAAATAAATAAATAAATATATAAATAAAAAATAAGAATAAACAATTTTTTATGCAACACATGACTACAAGTTCATACTCTTGGAAGTCACTTAAATGAAATTTCACATTCTTATGCTCTATAGAGAGATATTCTGACATCACAGTTTCTCGAAGGACATTTCTATTTTAGAAGAGTAAAACTCTTTCATCCACCGAAAATTGACACCCTTGATTTACTAGTAGCAGTTGCTCTTACGGATCCACCACAATGTACCTTGTTTGGACAAAAACCATTCCTGGGGAGAGCTCGAACAATCACATACCTGAACTATGATTGGTACATATGTTTGTTGTTGTGACACCAGTTTTCTAAAAAGAGGAAAAAGAAACTTGCAACATTAGCACTTTAAAAAGAAATAGACACATATTTTTTTCTAATACCAATAATAAAGTAGAAAGAAGAAAAAAAGAGATATTTTATTCGATCGTTAAGTCATACTTCCAGCATTGTTGCTATTCGTTCAATTGGAATTAATGGCTCTTACAGACCCATTACCATATACCCCAATAGGACTGTAGTCCGTCATTTTTTCATATCCAATAAACAAAGTTATTTTAATTTTATAAAACTTTAGTATAAAAGAGAATTAAGATAGTAAAAAGAGTAGGTAATAGAATAATATATAACTCAAAAGAGCTGTGACAGCAGTTTTAAATGAGAAAGTGTGATAATAGTATATGCACAACTTATTTTATATTCTCTTATCTTAATTTGATGACTTAACTTTGATAATATTTCAACTTAAATATTACTGCCTCGCTCTCATGAATAACTAATATATCGAAAGCAACTGGTGCAATGAAGTCTAATGGATGAGTACTATTTATAGGCACTAACATTGGTTTTAAAAATCCATGAACATTCTTATCCTTTGACGTGGAATAAGGAGTAAAATACAAGTATTACACACATACTAGTCATGTATGTACGTGGCATGTAGCGCAAGAACAATACTAGGATTCAACCATGTCAAGTTTTCTTCACAGGTAAGCAATGTCTTTTTTGAACCATACATGTATATATATATATATATATATATATATATATATATATATATATATATATAGCTACTAACAATATAATTCTAGACTTACCTAAAAATAGGCAATGTGTTTTGTAATATTAAAAAAATTTTGAGTTTAACTATAAAATATTAGTGGCTTAATGACATTAGAGGTTGGACCTATATGTCATTTTCATAATTTATTGTTCTATTGTGATATCCCTTTTTTAGTACTTTTTAGTTAATTTTTCAAATTTATCCATACAATAGTTTAAAATATTACACATAGAATTATTGCTCAATTGGTGTGGGTTTTTTCTAGTTGCTATAGTTGACAGACTAACATACCATTTAGCTATAAATATTTTTAATATTAGTACAAGGTATTACATTGTGACTGGGTATCTTATGGGGGTCTGCCGGGGCAAGTCCCCCGGGGCTTGCAGCTTCTCAGGATGCAGTTGTAAAGAAAAGTGTATATCACAACCATGACTTTCGAACACTAATTATACATCATTATAGTAATATTTTACAGTATGGATCATTATGGATAAATCTTATTTATGTTACACGCGCACAAAAGTTCTTCTCATAGTTGAGCTCAGCCATGAGCCATGACCCTAAAAGAATTGATCAAATTCATGCTTGAATGGACCTGGATCGTCCTCGAGGAGTTCCTAGTCAACTTCATATTCTTCTAATGAATTACAACTTTGGTGGTGGGCACAGGGTACTCAGCAAGCTAATTGTAGCAAGATGCATTTATATTCAAATAATAGATAAACATGATGGAGGATTCATAGAAGTATTTAATCTCATGTTTGTCTCATTGTCATAAAATAACTTTTAGTTCTACTCAACCAATATTTTATCTTGCATCAAACAAAACCCGTAGCCGTTGTAGCGGGCTATACCCCTATCTAGGTCCCTTTTCAATGCTGGTCCATGGTAGGATCATTTTTTTTTGTCCAGCAGTGAATCAATGGAAGGAGTATATTCCATAGTCAAATTATTTTTATCCCTCGCTATCCATGAAGAGTTAAGTTAAATATTCGACAAAGTTACTAAGTCGTGTCCGTCCCATATCATGCACGAAGGGCCGAGGCGCTCTGGAGACCCCGTGGGACCCGAGGCCCGGAGGCCCAGGACTTGCCGGGTGTTGAATCTTGAGTCATAATTAGAGTTTCGGTGATTAATGACATCCAAAATACATGCAACTAACCTACATATTTGAGACTCAGGATAAAAAGAAGTGGAAGCGTCACAAAAGAGAAAATCAAGATTATCGAGACCTCACGAAGCAAGGATGACGACAAATTTCGACAAAAGTACAAGTATCAAAAACCTAGTGCTATTACTTTTGAAAATTTCTAGTTTAGATGGTCGTACTATTAAGAGGGGGTTTTAGCACAAGTCACTTGATCAATCTTGAAGTCCTTGGAAACATATTTGCATATGCATCTAGCTACATACTTGAGATTGAGTAAAAATCTGATTTCCTGTTTTCGTTTTGAACTAGCCGGACATTGTCTGTGATGGCTGGACAATGCCCGGCCAATAGAAATTTCCTCTGCAATTGCAAAATGAAACCAGAGACAAATAGACTTGTCCAGAGCAACTGTTCGATATAGGCCAGACATTGTCTGAAATGGCGGGACAACGTCCGGCTAGTACATTTTATGTGGCATGTTTCGTTGCAAACACCAGAGACAAATGAATCCGTCCGGGGGCTTTTGTCCGGGACATGCCGGACATTGTCCGATGTGGCCGGACAATGTCCGGCCTATATATTTTCTGTGAGATGTTAAGGTGAGTGTCAACAGAGACATATCTATTTGTCCGGGGTTTACGTCCGGACAAATATCTGTCGTCCGGACTGTATATGTTTTTTGTGAGCTGTTAAACTTGAGTGTTAAAAGAAACATATCCATTTGTCCGGACAAATCCCTTTCATCCGGCCTTCACAAAATTTTTTAAACGGTAATTGACACTCGCAAACTCGTGACTAATGGTCACTATTTGGGTGTACTGTCCGGACATTGTCCGAAATGGCCGGACATTGTCCGGCCAGTACAACTTTCGCCCAGTTTTCTTGAAAATGACCTTTTTTCTGAAGCTATAAATACCTCTTCTGTTTGGGGAGCTACTAACACACGATTTTCATCTCCAAAACTCAGTGCAACAGCTTGCAAAGCCTCTCATACACATCTTCTTGCATTTGAAGCAAATCTTTTAGCAAAGTGTTGAGAGCTAGTTGAAAGAGTTTGAAATTAAGTCATTTGCATTTGCATACTTGTTCTTCAAGCCTTGAGGTTGATCAAGCAAAGTGCTAGACCTGTTACTCTTGGTGATTACCGTCACCTAGAAGACCTGGGAGGTCCGGCGATCTCTCCATCGACGGTGTGTGTCGGAGAGGCCCGGCGGTTGGGTGTAAAGGCTCGGAGCTCGCCTATCCGGAGAGGAGAAGGGCTACCTCTAGTGGAATCGAAGCAAAAGCTCTAGTGAAGAGTGATTCAACGAGGATTAGTGGAAATCGGTAAATTTCTGAGACCTCGGGAAAAATTCGATCTCTTTCAGTTACTTCTATTACTTGCTTCATACTTCTAGAAATCGAATTTTTGTTCTTGTCTCTTTAGTATTGCAAAACTTACTTTGTGCCATCATCTATATCATTTGCATATTGATATTGCAATTTAGGTTGTAAACTACTCAATCAAAATTAAAATTAGAAAAACCGCCTATTCACCCCCTCTAGTCGGCATCCTTTGATCAACACGTGGTATCAGAGCTCTAGGTCTCTCATTTTAGGACTAAACCGTCTAGAGAGAGGATATCGTCGATCAAAGAAAACTATAATGGAAAGGTCCCTTTCTTTAAGGGTGAAAATTATTGCTATTGGAAAATTAGGATGGCGGTTTATCTTGAGTCCATTAGTCTTGATGTTTGGAGGGTCACTCGAGACGGATTTAGAGCTCCCATTGATTTAGAGAATCTTACACCTCTAGAAACAAAAAATCTCCAAGCAAATGCTCAAGCAAAAAATGCTATATTTAATGGACTAGATTTAAGTGAGTTCAACCGCATTAGTAATCTTGACACATCATATGAAATGTGGAAAATCTTAGAAGTAATTCATGAAGATACCTCTAAGGTCAAAGAAGCTAAGCTAATTAAATTAACTAGAGAATACAACTCTTTCTTCATGCTTGAAACTAAAAATGTGAGTGACATGTTCACTCGACTTAACCTTTCAATCAATGATCTTAAAGGCTTAGGTACAAAATTTGAAGACATTGACATCATGCGTGAAATGCTTATGATTTTACCAACGAGCTTTGACACAATTGTGACAGTGCTTATCAATGGTGATCTCACATCTACAACTCCAACCGAGCTTTTGGGTACTCTCATTACCCATGAAATGCAAAAAGTGGAGAAGAAAGGAATTGCGGAAGCCTCCGGATCAAAGAAGAAAATTTTGGCTTTTAAAGCAAATGTCGAGGAGGCCAAGGAGGATAGCTCGGATGAGGGCTCCGATAATGATCTAGCTATCCTTGTGAGAAAGACCCGAAAGCCCTAAATAAAATCAACAAGAAAGGGTTTGATTTTGACAAAAGGCGAGGACTGTACAAGAAAACCGGATTTAAGAACATTACATGCTATGAGTGTCATGAGAAAGGACATTTTGCTTCAAGATGTCCAAACAAGAAGAGTGATCATCAAAGATCACAAGAAAGGAAAGATGACGGTGAAAACTCAAAAGGTAAAAAGAAGCTTTTTAAGAAGCTCTACAACAATAGAAACAAGGGCCAAGCTTATATCGGTGAATGGTACTCCGGATCGGAGGAATCCGGCTCGGATGATGAAGTTTTATCAACTCCCAAGAAGATGGCGGTAATTGCTATTGGAAAGGCCTCTTCTCTCAAAAATGAGTCATCATTTTGTCTTATGGCAAGTGATGATGCAAAGGTATCGGATCCCGAACCTTCTTACGAGGAACTTGTTGATATGGTTATGGAATTAGATGAGGCACTAGGTAGGATGACTAAGGAAAATAAAATGCTTAAAAAGGAATATTCAACACTTAGTGATTTATATGCTGAACTAAATTACTCGCATGAGGCACTTCTAGTTAAGGAAATTATTGATTCCAAACAAACTAGTGATATAGGAATTACTTGTGATATTCTAGATGAATCACCTCATATTGTTTCTCATCCAAAATCAGCCACTTGTAATGATTTAGAAATTAATCATGAAAATGATTATGATGAAATTGTTGGTAATGATTCAAATTTAATTTTAGAAAATTTAGAACCCAAAGCACAAGTGGAAAAGTTAAATCTAGGATTAGCAAGATGCTTTAAAGGAAAAGAAATCCTAGACAAACTTCTTAGTGAGCAACGATGTTCATTTAGGAAAGAAGGTTTAGGATATGAACCGAACAAAAGAAAGAAGTTGTGTACTAAAGTGACTTTTGTTAAGGCTACTAATATATTTTGTCACAAATGCCATGATGTAGATCATTTATCAAATAATTGTCCCTCAACTTCTAGAGCTAAAGAAAATGAGTCTCACTTCCATTACATGCTTAAGAAAAATAAGTATGGAAAAGTGATTGCTAAATTTATTGGTATACCTTACCTAAATAAACATAAAAAGAGGATTTGGGTTCCAAAAACCCTTGTTGCTAACTTCCAAGGACCCAAACAAGTTTGGGTATCTAAAAGGGTCTAAACTTTCTTTTAGGTGAACTACAAGACTGGTGAGAGGCATTGGGTGCTTGATAGCGGGTGCACTCAACACATGACCGGTGATGGAAATCGTTTCTCCTCTTTTGAGAATGGTTGCAATGACATAGAAAAAATCACGTTTGGTGATAATAGCAAAGGAAAAGTAATTGGGTTAGGTAAAGTTGCGATCACTAACAACCTTTCCATCTCAAATGTATTACTTGTTGAATCCCTGAACTTTAATTTGCTTTCAGTTGCAAAGATTTGTGATTTGGGTCTTCGATGCATTTTTGAACCAAATGAAGTTACCATTGAAAGCTTAGAAGACAAATCTCTAGTGTTCAAAGGTTTTCGATATGGAGATTTGTATTTGGTGGATTTTGGTTCAAAAGATTCTTGCATTTCAACTTGCTTGGTTGCCAAAAAATTCTTTGGGATGGCTTTGGCATCATCGTTTGGCTCATGTTGGGATGCATCAATTGAACAAGCTTTTAAAAAGAGATTTGGTCTTGGGAATGAAAAATGTAAAGTTTGAAAAGAATAAACTTTGTAGTGCTTGTCAAGCTGGAAAACAAGTTGCTAGTACTCATCTTGCTAAAAACGTTTTATCAACATCTAGACCACTTGAGCTTTTGCATACGGATTTGTTTGGTCCATCTGAAACTCAAAGTATTGGTGGTAGCAATTATTGCTTTGCCATTGTTGATGATTTCTCCTGATTTACTTGGATTTTCTTCTTAAATCATAAGTCCGATGCTCCAAGTGTTTTTAAAAGATTTGCAAAACGTGTTGAAAATGAATTTGAATTCTTCATTAAGAAACTTCGAAGTGATCATGGTGGAGAGTTTCAAAATTCGGAATTTATTGAGCTTTGTAATGAATCTGGAATTAAACACGAATTTTTCGTGCCATATACTCCTCAACAAAATGGTGTTGTGGAAAGGAAAAATCGAACATTAATCGAAATGGCTCGAACTTTGTTGGATGAATATAAAACCCCCACTAGGTTTTGGGCCGAGGCCGTCAATACTGCTTGTTATGCTATAAACCGGCTTTACACACATCACTGTTAAACAAAACTCCCTACGAGCTAATTGTTGGAAGAAAACCAAATATTTCATATTTTCGAGTTTTTGGTTGCAAATGTTACATTCTTAAAAACGCATGCATCTTGGAAAATTTCAAAGGCGCGTTGATGAAGGTTTTCTTGTTGGATATTCATCAACTAGCAAGACTTATCGTGTTTTTAAAATACCCTAATTCGTCGTTCTTTTTCCAGCGTCTTCTTTATTTGATCTTAGTGTTTTTTACACTATGGTTTGCTATTTCCTCCGCTCATGTTTGGAATTAAACTAGGGTTCCGTATTGTGTAGGATTTTGTAAATTCCGCAGTCATTGTTGATTTAAACTAGGGTTGACATAATATTTTACAGTGTTGTAATGAACCTATTTTGAGATTTGAAATTATCGATACTGTTGTATGTGTGATCAATTGTATCCAATTGCCATGTAATGCACTTTATATGTTGGAGGTGTTCTTAAACATCTTCTATCGGTATCTCCTGCATTTGCTGATAGAAAATTTGTTATATTCTATCGGTAGCTCATGTGTTTACCGATAGAAAAAATTTCTGTGTCAATCTGGTCTTCTATATTACATAGGCCAAGAAACAATCAGTACCCTGTTTTCTATGTGTGTTCATTTTGTCATAAAAGTTCAACAAATATTAAAACTTAGGATCTGAAAGGACATGAACCATGCAATGTCACATAGAGAGAATACTTTGATCAGTTTTTTACACTCTCATTGAAACCAAGAAGAATTAGTCTCCAATTAATCCTCAATTGAGTTATGGAACTCCAAGAATAATTATGTAACATCCTGAGTTTTGGGGTGAAAAGTTCTTTCTTAAAAATCATGCATGCATATGTCTCTCCTAGATCAGCCAAATCAGCCTCAGCTTTATTCTGTTCTAGCCCTAATTTCTTCAAATCTATCCTGTGACCCCAAGTCAAGATCTGACTTGCCAGATTTGATCTATCAGTTATCCTAAACCTAAAAGCCTTCAGAACCCAAATTCAATTCTATCTCTAACTTCCAGAATTATCAACTCTTTTCTGTTTTCGAAAACAGAATATATGTTATTATCTTTTACCCTAAGTTTCAGAAATTCAGATTTAATCAAAATCTTAGCCAAGTTCAGACCAGATTATTCCTGGATTATGATCAAGGGTATGCCAATACCTTAATCCAAAAAGTTGGCAGTCAGATTTTACCATCTAAACCTTTTTCGCAAATCAGTCCAAGAGTTATTACAAATTAGTCCTTTATCTGATATCTAGAAACCCAAAAAGGCTAAAATCTCCAGATTAACTCCAAATTCAGAATTTCTTCGGCAAATCTTTTCTAGATGCTATTTGAAACAAGTTCTTCTTCTGTGCAGATTTCAAAATCTCATCCTAATTACCATAATTCGAAATCAATTGAAGCTCAGATTCAATTACCCTAAAAATACCCTATTTTCAGTCTGTATCAAAGACTATGCAAATGTGCCAAATTTTATCTTCAACCTGTGCCAAATCATTTGTGGAATTAAGTATACCAAAACAGCAGAATCAAAATCAGATCAAACCTTCCAAATCTCCAGAATTACAGTTCAGTCCAAATCAAAAATTGGAAATTGCAATCAAGCCCAAATTCGACCAGGACAGCAGTTGCTGTGCACGACCAGAGATAGCCGTGCAATTGCGCCGCGCTTGCTCGCCGCCGGTGAGGCTTTGCCGCACTCGTGACCGTGCATGCTTGTGTGTACGTGTCCTTGCTTCAGCCGTGCCGTGGCAACGTCGTGGCAGCGCCACTGCAACGTCGACGACCAGCGCCTGCTCCCGCGCGCGACCAGCAGCCTTTTGTCAGCAATTCACTGCCACGTTGCCTTGCCGCGCCAATGTTGTCGCCACCGCTTGCTCCAGCTTGCCATGTCCCGATGAACCGACATGATGATCAACTACAGAGCCGTTGTCGCCGTCGCATCACCGGTTAATACTGTGTCTTCGCCGCTGATGCTCAGCACGCAACCCATCTCATCACAGCAGCCAATTACTTCGCTGTTCCCCCTTGCAGCTCCACCTGCCTATTTAAGCACTCCTGTGCTCAGCAGCTCCCTCCACACATCACCAGGACTTAACCAATTTCCAAATTTCCTCGCTGCAGTCGTCTTCTCCGGCGAGCCATCGAGGAGCTTCACGGTGCCAGCACAATCTGCAGCACCTCTTGCCAAATTAACAGTACCAGTGAGTTCCCCTTATCTCTCTCATCGTGCTGTATCACTTAATTGGATTTCCTTGCCTCCTATCGTCGGCGATCATCGGAATTTGCTGAAACTTGAAGAATGCCCTGTTCCGGCAATGCAGGCCAAATTACCTCGATTTAGCTCTCGATCCTGTGGAAGAAAATGATCAGTGACTCATTTCCAGCAAGCCTGTGCATCAATATCTCCAGATTGAGCTTCAATCGAAGTTTTCCCCAATTTTGAGCTTCTCCAGAAACCGGCGATCGTCGCCAGGCTTCTCCGGCCATCCTCCGGCCAAATTGATCGTGCAGGTAGATTCCCCTTATCTCTCTTTCACTCTCCAAGCTTGGAATCAAGTTCATTCGGCCTAAAACAAAAACCCCCAAATGGCAGTGTTCTTCTCCGGCGTCGATCACCGGAAAACCTATTCCTGGCCGTTTCAGCTCCATCCACTTTGTCATTCAGGTGTGCTTCAACCTCCTGAACATATTTGTCTTCTAGATCGATCTCTGAAACTGCCCAGAATTCAAGTTATAGCCATGCCAAAATCTTGTCCAGAACTGCTCCAGTGCAACTAGTTCACCTCAGTTCATCACTGAATTTCATCACCTTCTAGCCATCTTTTGCCCTAGATCTTGTTGAATGATTTGTTCCTGTTATCATTGCCTACCTCCCAGACAAAGTGGTGCATCATTTGGAGCTCTAGATCAAAAGTTATGCCAAGCCCTAGTTTCTGGCCATGTCAAGATCAATGCCAGACTATGTCAGTCAGTGGCATTAGCCCTTTTCACTTCCTTCCAGATGTGCATTTTGGGCATAACTTTGTCCCTTAGATTCCTGAGGTTGTGATCAACATTTTCTTCTTCTATCACAACTTGATTTGAGCCCTTGAATTATATTTGCCGCTAAACCCTAGTTTTTGACACTGTCTCAGTGCATGCCAGCCAATGGCATTGGCCTTGTTTACCCACTTCTGATTGTGCATTTTGAAAGCCACTTTGTCCACTGAATTTGTAGAGTTATGATCTACATTTTCTTCTACTGTCATAACTTGAGATAAGCTCTCTAGTTTTCCTTGAAGTTATGTCAGAATCTTGATCCGAATGTCAATCTGCTGACATTCGCTGTTCTTGATCAAACCAGCCACAAAACTGATGTTCTTATTGTAACCTTGAGATCCTAAGAGCATCTACCACCCATCCTTAGCCAAATCCTTGAAACCCTAGATCTCAACTCAGTTCAGCTTGTAATCTCAATTATCTTCAGTATCGTTCAGTCACTCTTGTAAAGCATATCTGCATATAGATCCTAAAACATCTTAATATATAAGTAATATTTGTGTGTATTGTTTGGTTTGTCGTCGAGCAGATCTAGAAGCCGAGATCGAGGACTTCGCTGTTGACCCGTCATCAACTGCTGTTTCTTACGACGCGGAAGGCAAGTCATATCCTTGGTCATCTTGAACCTATATTTTAAATGTTGCTATAATATAACCTTGAATATAGGCAATATTGCATGTGAAAGATTGGAAATGGTTGATTTATGAGTTGGCAGTACTAGACTGGTTATCTATGAAATGTGAAATAAACAAGTTTTGGGCCATGAACTATTATATGTATATAAATACTTATATTCATGAAATAAAACCCCTAGCCGTGACCAGAAAAATGGTATGGATGGCTGTAGCACTGGAGGTGCTAGACTGCAAAGGAATGCAGGCACTGAAGGTGCAGGGTTGTGGATGGTCTGGTCACTGGCATATAAGGACTAGAACCTTGTGTTGTGCGTCTAGTGGCATGAACAACGTGCTAACCGCAAGCCTGGTATGGGACAGGCCTGAACAAGTACTTATGTGGATCGTACATGAAACCCCTGCATGAGTTGTGTTGTGATGATTGACTTGGAGGCTGACTCCCACTATCACTGAAGGTGATCTGATATTTGACCCAGTAATGGGAAAATGAGGTGGGGTGGAGGTTATGATACAGCCTACCACAATTGTGTTTCGCGGAGAGCCACAGGGTTAGGGGTGAATTGTAAGTGATGCATAACAAAAGTTCTTGTTATTTCCACCTTGCCACTCACACATGGTTGTGAGGAGGGGTCTAATCATTTTGATAGGATGGGCTTGAAAGTGGAATATCTTGCGGGTAAATTGGTACCTCTCTGCAGAGTTAAAAACGTATTCGAATACTCCGAGCTCCCGGGTTTTATAGGAGTCTGCTGCGGTGGATTAAATCCACGGGGTGTGACACAAGTACTATTTTCTAAATAAAATATGTTTAATCAAGATTACCCAAATGACATGTGTTGTCATGATAAGGAGTGCTACCGTGGGCTGTCGTGTGTCGACGTGTCGCGGTAGTGCTATAATCTAGTGAACATGAATGATGATGTTATATTATGAAAGGTGCTGCCATGAGATGAGGTATGAAAGAAAAAGATTATTTTATAAACATCCATAATTCTTGACTAGTCTAGGTTCATGTCATCACTACTATATGTATCTACTCTTACCTATGACTTGCTGAGTACGTAAGTGCTCACTCTTGCAACCTACAAATCAATAGACGGAGCGATCAACAATCAAGATGAAGGCGTGGAGAACTTATTGGATCCAGAAGGAGGAGCGTCAGTTCCGCCAGAGCCCTGATGTGTGTTGTTCTGCTGTCCACTTCTCTTTTGTGGGTGGGTCACCTATCTTGTGCTGTGTAGATGTTATTTTGCTAACCATGTATGCCGTGAAGGCATTGTAATCTCCTTATGTAATATCAAGGCCAGCAGGCCACACTGATTAACTATTTTGTAAGTTACTCTGTTGCAATGTGATATACTCCTGTGCTTGACTTTTCCTGGGACGTCAAGGGTATGTGTAAGCTATGCATATATGGGACTAGCTGCAGCGAGCTAGGTCTCTACAGGAGTAGTCGTAGTCCCAGTCTCGGGACACGACAAATTAATTGCCACATGAACCTATTTTGAGATTTGAAATTATCTATACTGCTGTATGTGTGATCAATTATATCCAATTGCCATATAATGTACTTTATATGTTGTTGGTGTTTATAAACATCTTCTATCAGTATCTCATATATTTGCCGATAGAAAACATTGTTATGCTCTATCGGTAGTCATGTGTTTACCGATAGAAAAAATTGTTGAACACTTCAACAATTTTTGCATGCCTTTTAGTACTATTTTCTTCGGACATTCCCCTAGCAACCCTAATTAGTCTCCAATCCTCAACTGAGTTATGGAACTCCAAGAAGAATTAATTGCCATATGTTGCCTGCTTCCTATGAAAATGTGTAGATGCTCAGAAATAGAATCTTATCTTCTATCGGTAGTTGCTATGTTTACCGATAGAACAAATATTTAAAATAGGTCCTTTTGCTTTGTAAAACGATTTGGTTTGTGTTTTCATTAAATTTTTGATGGTTTTGTAGGGAAAGACATGTCGTCGTCTTCATCAGATGATAGTAGTGGTTCGACTAGGGCTAATGTAACTGAAGATGCTGGTTCGTCCCAGCGCAAGAGGGTGGGGCGAGGCGCGACGACGTTGGGCCGTTTGGCCAAACGCACCGACCTTTCTTGTGAGTTCAACCAATTTGGGAGACCGATCGGAAAGAATGCTGGGAAGTACGCGGCCTACATTGGGTTATTGGTGAAATAAAGGGTGAAGATCACCGTCCAGAGCTGAAAGGACGTGACGGCGGACGAGAGGGATAGGTTGTGGGTAGAAGTGAAGGTTAAATTAACTGAAATCGCTGAACTCTTTCGTAATCACGTTCTCTTGGCTTATCCTAAAGTTTAACTAACTCGTGATTAATTGTATGCATTGTTTGAAAACATGCTAAGTGGAACATCCCCGACGATAAACTTAGGACGGCCTGCTTGAAGGACATGAACGGAATATGGAAAATCTTTAAGAACTGGCTCGTCAGTACCTTCCTCGCTGCGGGAAAATCTCCTTGCGAGAAGTACCCCTTCATATCGGAGGAGGTATGGGAGGAATTCATCAAGCAGAAGGGGACCAACGAGTTCAAGGCTCTTAGCAAGAAGAATAACACTAGTACAGAAATGCAGTCTACTAACCCCCATATTCTAACGGTTTTTAGTGATTTAGAAGAAAACCGTTAGAAAAAGTGCCTCGCGGACATAAAAGGCATAAGGGAGGTATTTTTACTATCGGTTTGTAAGAAACTTACCGTTAGAAGAAGCAGAATGATTTACTCTAGTGGTGATGAACATATTTACCGTTAGAAGAGATGCATAAATACTGACGGGAGGATGTTGTGTACCGTTAGAACTGATCGACTTCTACAAATAGTTTTATTCTATCGGTACAGTATTTATATAGCATTAGAACATATCACAAATTCCTGACGGTAGCCTGTTGTGTGCCAATAGAAACGTTCGTCTACTACAAATAGTTTTATTCTATCGGTACTGTATGTTTATACCGTAAGAATATATCACAAATTCCTTAGAACTGTTCGCTTTTGAAATAGTTTTATTCTATCGGTAATGAATGTCTATACCGTTAGAAGATAGCACAAATATCTTAGAACTGTTCGCCTTCTACAAATTGCTTTATTCTATTGGTACTGTATGTTTATACTGACAGAATATTGCCAAAAATTCCTATCGGTAGGATGTAGTGTGCCGATAGAACCGTTCGCCTGCTACAAAATAGTTTTATTATATCGATAAGGTATGTTTATACCGTTAGAAGAGATCTCAAATTACTAATGGTAGGCGGTTGTGTACCGATAGAACTGATCTAGTACTATAAATACCCAGGTGTGTCTCTTTCATTCCTACAGTTCATCGGGCGCTCGTAGCCCTAACTCGTAAGCTCCATAGATGGCCAGCGCACCTCCACCGGCGACCGCTGCACCTCCGCACCTCCATCGACACCCACTAGATTTCGGCATGGCAAGCAAGGCATGTAAAATTTCGGCAATATTGTTAGATTATTCTAATCCGATTATGGCAATTATCCTGCAATTTTTGTATCCTTCATTTTGATGTGTCTTCTTTTCAATATGATTGTGTACGGTGTCTTGTTCCTATTTTTTATTAAAACAACTAAATAATATCACTGTGGGACAGATAATGTTCAATTGCTTGCTGATCCTATCAAATGAAGAAAATTATCGAGATATATTTGCAAGACAAACGCTAGCTAACATAGTCAAATGCCAATAAGAGTATAAATGTAATATCTTCATCTCTCAGTAGGTTGCTCAATGCCAACTTGGACTTAGTAAAAATTGAAATTGAAAGATCATGAAATTGAAAATGAAATTGAAAGATCATGAAATTGAAAATGAAATTGAAAGATCATGAAATTGAAATTGAAATTGAAAGATATTTGTAATTGAAATTGAAATTGAAAGATCATGAAATTGAAATTGAAATTTAAGTTGAAATTGAAAGATCATTAATATCAAGATATTTACAAATATCATGAGATACACAAATATCTTGATCTCCAGTTGCAAGTTGATGTTACTATGACAAAGCACAACCTAACCTTCAGTTGGTAGTCTTTCTCAGATAGGGAGTCATGTAGGAAACAGTAAACAATCTTAATTTGCTCTAGAATGCCTATTTATGATCTGTGCAGGTCCTTGAATGATGCTCATGAGAGGCAACGTATTTCACGGTTCTTCATCGCAGTACGCTGCCTATGTTGGCTTGTTGGCGAAAGATACGGTGAAGATCACCGTCGAGAGCTGGAAAGAAACGGTGAAGGACGTGAAGGGCGAAATCTTGGTTGGCTCGGTCGAGAAGATCCTTAAGCCCGGCGTGTTTCTCAAATCAGGACCTATAGAAAGCATTTTACATTTGTATCGGTGTTTCAGCCATTTTTTTGCATGCACCAGCTTGTGGCCAGATGCTTACCTGCTTGGAGAAGAAGAATTGTTATCATTTGCACAGCCATTCTACACCATCATTACACAGAACAATATCTTGCAAGGTAGGTTCTTTTTGTTCAAGGAGTTGAGTTGACTTGAGTTGATCGAGTCTGAGTCCGAGGAAATCACCAATACAAATGTAACTCGACGGCAATTCCAGCTCCTCGGGCGTCTTTGAACTGAACTCCTATGGTTAAGTCCAATGTTGTTCAGACATTTGCTGTTTTGGATGAATGGATTTATGATGTATCAGGTCTAACTTGTAGTCGGTAGTTGCATTGTTGCAACTTGCAAAGGTTCTCTTTTATGTAAAATGTATGAGCCACTGGGTCCTCGTGACGATATGTTGTTAATTTCAGACGTGACTTTTCTAATATACATCGAATGTGTGAATTGTTGTATTTGTATATTGTTGTATATTTGTGTATCATGTATTGCTATTTGGGACATGAACTTGAATGTGTACATGGGAGTATTTGTGTATTTAATTGTATTGGTAGGTAGGTGTGTATTTGTACTGCTGTTTCTTGATCTTCTAGTTAAGATATGTTTGATGTTACATTGTGTTTAGATATGATTCTTTGAATGTGAGAACTGGTGTCATGTATGTCATGCATTACCCAGCTTGCTTTTGTTTCAGCCATGTACCAGTAATGAAGATATCGACGAAACAATGTATCTACGAGATAATCACGAAGAAGGATTATGGGTTGAGAACCATTGATGATTATTTTCTATTTCAGGGAAAAATGCCAAGCAAACAGCCCACAAGTTGTGCATCAAGGTGAGGAACTTATCATTAATACATCAGGCAATACATTTTTCTTTAGAACTTAATAATAAGCTAGTTCACAGCATTAATATATCTCAATTTTACTCCACATCATGAGTTCTAACATGTACAGTACCTTTATTCTGTAAGAACTTAATTCTTCCCTTCAAATTTTCTTGCCAAAATCTCATTGCAGCCTCTTGCTTCTTAAAAAATTAAGCTCTTCAAAAATCTCATTCCTTGAAACATCATTTTCCAATGCCCTGCCCTCTTCAAGAATATGTGGTCAAGGGGAATATGGAGGCGTAAGTAACATATATGTTTGATTTAAATTTTGACCTCACTAGCTAATGATAATACATTAACCGGCAATGCTAACTAAAAATAGTATAAAAGTTTTTAACAGGGATATCTGAAATTGGGATGTGACATACATCTTCCCCCCTTGAAAATTTCATCCTTGAAATTTGACATATCGTTACTGAATTGGTGCTGAAAGTGCTCTTGAAGGTCTTCTTGTTTCTCTCAAGTTGCTTAATCTTTTGTGTGGTTGCTCCATTGTATTTTTACAAACTGATTATCTTTTGACGCATAACTCTATTCTTAGTGTCTAGTATTCAGATCGGGTACTCCTTACAAGTCATTTTGCTTGTAATAATGGCAATTCTGAAGGTTCTTGAAGACATTTCCGCAACATTGATACGTGAAAAATATTGTGCATTTATGACAACTTTTGATGGAAGCTCTAAGTGGTAGACTACCCTTCCTATCCTCTTGATGATTTGGAATGATCCCACATACCTGGGGTTTAGCTTCCCACGCAAACCAAAATGTCTTATACCTTTCTTTGGGAACACTTTTAGGTGTACAAAGTCTCCTACTTAAAACTCGAGTTCTCTCCTTCTTTTGTCGATCTTTTGTTGTCTTTAAGTGCTCGCATATGACACATATTTTTTCTTCTACTTGTTGGACCAACTCAGGGCTTAGATATTTTCTTTCGCCAACTTCTTCCCAACAAATTGGAGATCGACATCTTCGACCATATAAAGCTTTATAAGGGGCCATTTGCATGCTCAATTGGTAACTATTGTTATATGTAAATTTAACTAGAAGAAGTGTTTTGTCCCAACTTTCTTTAAGGTCAACTATGTTTGCTCATAGCATGTCCTCTAGCACTTGAATGACTCATTTTGATTGTCCGTCAGACTAGGGGTGATATGTTGTACTAAAGTTTAATTTTGTCCCTAATGTCTCATGTAGGCTCCTCCTGAATCTTGAAATAAATCTCAGATCTTGATTTGATACAATACTGACGAGAATTCCATATGTCGAGTTTATTTTGTTGATGTAAAGTTTTGCTAGTTTTTCAAGAGAATACTTTTTCCTTATTGGTATAAAATGTGCTATCTTTAACAATCTATCTACTATGACACAAATTGTGTCATAACCAATTGAAGCTCTAAGTAGCCTGTCACAAAATTCATACTGATTCCTTCCCGTTTCCATGTTGGAATATGTAATGGCTGTAAGGCACCAACCGTTTTTTTTATAATCTATCTTTACTTGTTGGCAAACTGGGAATTCCAAAACAAGCCTTGCTATTTCCCTTTTCATATTGGGAGTAGCTAAAGAGATCACATTGCAAACCTAGGATGACAAATAAGAATGATAAATGTACATATTAAATCAAGTGCAATAAATAAAAGAGAGTAAAAGAATAAACCAAAAAGACATGAGAATTTTTCTCAAGGTCTCAGAGACTCGCTGAGTCTCCTCTACTCCTTGTTGAAGCACTTATTCCTGTGTCTCTTTTTGATATTCACTAGAGTTTGCTCCTTTTTCACTCAAGATAGGCGAGCACCGATCATTTCACAACACCACTAGGCTTCGCCAACAATCTTTGCCAGTGGACAGATCACTGACCTCTCACGAGCATCTAGGTGATGGCGATCATCAAAAGTAATAAACTCAAAATCTTCACTTGACACCAATTAAGTGCTACAAAGTTCAAATGCGTGAGGAGAAGTTCACACAAAATTCTCAACTTACTAATGATTATTGAATGCAAATGAGCTCGATAGATAATCTCACTTGAATTGAATGGGTAAGATTGAAATGCTCATGAGGTTGCTTGGCTACTTGTGTATGTATTCTAGTACTAAAGCCTACAAATGAAAGCCCAAGTCATTTATTTATAGCCCTCACAATAAAAAAAATTAACCGTTAGAAGCAAGAGAAGATGAAATTTGTGCAACTGGCTGGACATCTAGTCTTGGACCATCGGATGTTCGATGGGTTTCAGCGGTTAACTTCCAACAATCAAAAAACTATTCATTCCAGGGGCCGTACGGATGTCTGATCCTGTTCCATCAAACCAATTGGACGTCCGATCCTGTTTGATAGGCTACACAACTCTCGAAAAACATGTTTCATTTTTAATCTAGGCACCATATTTAGGTGATTCTTGACACACTAGAAAGTTAACTTGAAGGACTATAACTTTATCAACATAAGGAAGACCTAGTTTGGTCTAGATCACTATAGAAATCACAAAATATTATTCAGTGCAGCCACTTTGGAGCCTCCACCTAAATCATATTTTACAAATTTAATCACCTATAACTTCACTAACCATCCAAAAATCAACTCAGAACAGTTTTATGACCTAGTGAGTGAATGATACATATAGTTAAGCTTCCCACACGAGATATTATCAAACTACTAACTCCAAACTCTTCTTTATAGTATGATCAAAATTAGGAATCAAAATCCTAACAACCCGACTGTCTCCAAAACACCAATATCGATAAAATTCTAGAAAATGGATCTTTAATCTTCAATTTTACCTTTGATGAAGTTCATTCATACTTGAAAAAGCTCAATCGTGCATCATTTCCAAGATGATCTTATTTACCATCGTCTCGCAATCCGAATGGAACTAAGAGATATAAATTTAATAAATGCACTAGTTTCATAATTTAGTTTGTCATCAATCACCAAAACAATCAATATAATAGAAGCTGACTCAACGAAAGTGTTGGCCTTGAGCTCTAGCTTCTCTTCTAAAAAAAATGTAATTCGCATTTTTAACCCTTGATATTGAGATTATAATTGTATTGAGTGGAAATGATAGTGTAATTTATACATTTTTGGTTCCATTAGTTAACTGTAGCTCATGGAGCCATTGGACTATGGATTGAGATATTACTTCCAGAGCTTATCTGGAGCCAAGGCTTTGAGTTATCATATTTGACTAACTAGCTCTGGTTGTAACCAAGAAGCTGGAGCCTAAAGACCATCCTAACATACACAAGAATGGGCTCGGGCTCTAGCCAAACTCCCAAGGAGCCAAATATACAAGCTGTCTGTCTAGGAGTTAGAGCTAGACCAAGTTGAGCCTAAACAAAAACTGTGACCAAAAAAGGCAAACAAAGAGAACCAAAATTCATGAATATTTTGTACCAATAACCTAGTGAAAAAATATAAAAATGACATGTAATTTTACTAATTTGCAAATCTAACCTATTTTGGACGTGCAGTAGGTCAGTTAGATTTGGAAGTGCGGTATTATCTAACTAGCCTACCAGATCTTAGACTTAGTAGATGACATGTGTTATCTCAGGGTATTTGGCTTGATTTATTCGGACTTCAGTTTTTAAATAAGTTAAACAGGCAAAATTTTAGACTATTCTTTGAGTTGAAATTCTTTTTGACGTAGAAGCCAAGTAAGCTGAACTCCTTCTCCATCGGTTTATTAGGAGGGATGGTTTAACATTTTAGCACATACTTAATGTATTTAAAAAAACGCTTATACAATCCTTAACAGCATACACATGCTTCATATTCCAAAAGACCACAATATGTAAGCAATTCTTTCATTAAGATTAAACTTCTATAAGGCTCAAAATTTACTAGCTACCATGATACATGAAAGTAGAGGGCTTGCTAGACAAATCTTTCAAATCCGAATTTATTCTAAGGTTTCTGCTAAAGATGAGTCATGCATGTGTGCACATTTGATGTCATTCCTTCCCATGAATACATGTTCTAGTGTATCATTCACCTAACATGTAAAAATATAAAAGCAAAAATGAGACTATAGAGTCTTACCAAGTAACAATTTGAATAGAAAACAACTTGACATGAAATCACACAAGTAAAAATAAAATTTCTTCAAGTGAAACCATTAGCTTAAATTTTTTTATCATATCTCCATAGAAGCAAGAACAACATATACTTCTCTCCATGAGCATAATTTTATATCACAACCAATAACGACAACATATGTCCTTTCCATAACAACAATTCCATTATATATATCTACATCAAAAATATATCCTTTCTCAAGAATGTCATTTCATACTACAAGTAACATCATCATAATGCATTTCATGATATGAATGCTTTCAGGTATTGATGTATTCCATGCACTTCCTAAGCCACACGACAATATTTCAGCTCTCCGAATTCCTCGGAAACATGCAAATCCCATTACCCCAATTTAATACCACAAATATCAACATGATGTGAATGCTTCATGCATTGATGCAATGCTTGTACTTCATATGCCACACCACTTATGGTTGCACTTCTACAGGTCTTTTCCGGACCTAGACTTGTAAATCAATGAATATTTTATTGTATTAGTACAAGCACTATGTACTGTGGAATTAGTCACTACCTCAATGATTAACTTTATCACCTCCAGACACATGCTTCATAGACTTCAAACATTTATACAACATTGATTACAATATACATTTATAATAATGTGTCACTACTCATGCACAATCTTTCCATTTCCTTTTCTCCCTCAAGAAATCACACATCATTCATTATATGAACCATATGTTGCTCTTTATGAATAAACTACAACTCATATACACATATAAACTTTAACTTAGTCTTCATAGATAGTCACGACTCATGCACGACATATACAATAAATTATCATTTATGCACATATATAATAATCTTTCTCAAAGAATTTAACAAACTTAGTGGAACATATGCATAATAAATCATTCTTATACCAACACCTTTATGTACTTATGCATTTATTGTATATCAAATACGAGACTGTAATCACAACCATCTCACTTCTCATATATATTATATCATAATAGATTCATGATGACATAACACAAATTTGGTGAATCACTCAAATGGTAGATAAACAACAATGCATATAGACATATACTCACTTTGTGACGAAAATAGACTTATTACTAGCCTTGATTCTCACCTTAACCATCAACCCGGGTGAAAGTAATGCTTCTCAACCGGAAGGTGTTGCCCCTATCCTTGGTCTTGATTCGAAGATGACGGTATTTTCTATAAGTCTCCCTTTAAGAGTTTCTCTAGATTCCTTCTCTAATTTCATAAGTTTGCTACTCTTTATTTGTTAAGGAGAGGGGGAGGAGATGGAGTCGATAGGAAAAAATGAGAAGAGGAGGAAAATGTGACTTGCTGTAAGCGGAAGGAGGGAAATGGGGTTAGGATTGGGATTGAGGGTCGTGAGGGTTGGGTAATGATTATGTCGGAGAAAAATAGGTGGTTAAGATATGTGAATGTGTAGGAGTGGTTAATGTTTAGTTGCACCAGTCCACACCTCTTTCTCAAACCTATTTATCTATTTCTTAACCCAATTTACTACAAATTCGAATTTAAACTCAATAAACACTCGATCCATTAAGAGACTAATAGATAATGAGGAAGATAAGAGAATAATAAATTGTACTATAGATTTTTAAATTTGATATAAAATTTCACTTGAATCCGTAAACTATTTAGGCTATCTCCAACCCACCGGCGCTTCGCCTGGCGCTTCAACATAATATTCTCCAGTATATTCCATGCCACGTATGCGAAGCACCATCTGAAACACCACTCTTCTCCAACCCACCGGCGCTTCGCTTGGCGCTTCGCGAGGCACCTTCTCAAGCACCACCCTTCTCCAACCCACCGGCGCTTCGCTTGGCGCTTCGCTTGGGGCCCGCACATACATTATTTATTACACATTAACAAATTGATAAAATAAAATTCAGATAATTCGAAGACAACAAATTAAAATAAAATTGTTGTAAATAACAAAAAAGATTTAAAAATATTTTTATTGAAATGGCACACGGGAAAAAATATGACATATACTAAATTAAAATTCAGCAACAGTCGGCTCTTAACAACCACACAAACAACTACTCATCCGTACCGCCGGCCCCGAAACGCTGCCAGATGTGCTCGATAAGATCCCGTTTCAGTTGCCGATGTGTTGGGCGAGCACGGATCGCATTATTTCGATCTAGCATATGTTCAAAAATTGGCGGAGCATTGCTGTGGATAGTAGGCAGTGTTACGGTTGATGTGCCTTGAGTATCGTACAATTGAGTGATCGGGTCATGAGAGTTGCGCTCATCCTCGATTATCATGTTATGGAGGATGACACACGCTTTCATGATATTGGCAAGAGTTGACCGTTGCCAAAATCGAGCGGGGCCGCGGACAATAGCAAATCGAGCTTGCAACACCCCAAACGCTCGCTCCACATCTTTTCTTGCCCCTTCTTGATGTTGTGCAAATAACTTGAGTTTGTCCGTTTGGGGCAAGGGTGCGGTCTTCACGAAGACAGCCCACTCGGGGTAAATACCGTCGGCCAGGTAGTACCCCATATTGTACTCTGTCCCATTAACAGAGTACTGAACCGTAGGAGCTTCACCGCGCAACACATCAGTGAAAAGGGGGGATTGATTAAGCACGTTGATGTCGTTGTTGGATCCGGCGACACCAAAGAAGGCATGCCATATCCACAAGTCTCTGGATGCGACCGCTTCAAGCATTATTGTAGGGACTCCTTGATCACCACGGGTGAATTGGCCCCTCCATGCAACTGGGCAATTGCGCCATTCCCAGTGCATGCAATCGATGCTTCCCAGCATCCCTGGGAAACCTCGGTCCTCTCCTTCCTGGAGCAGACGCTGGAAGTCTTCGATAGTAGGTTTACGGAGATATTCCGACGCGAACCGATCAACGATTCCTTCGACGAAATTCTCCAGGCACCGAATGACCGTCGACTCTCCGATGCGTACGTACTCGTCGACAGCATCGGCGGGTGAGCCATACGACAACATGCGCAAAGCTGCAGTGCACTTCTGCAATGGAGATAGCCCCTTTCGGTTGAGGGCATCTCTCCTCTCGGTGAAGTACGGGGAGTACAAATGTTTAAATGAAAAGTACAATGTTCGGTCTACTATTTGTTTTTCAGATCGTTAAACTGCTCGTTGATGTATTCTATTGCAGCCTCATGCGTCGCCTTACGGGTCTCCGATAAATGGGATGTATCCATCCCAAGTAGCTTCGTCAACGACTTCATCAATGAAGCCTTCTCTTTGCTTCTGGCCATCCCCTGCAATTTATCGGCTACAGCAAGGGCTTTGTCGGCCATAGTATTAAGCTCGGCGTTGGCTTTATCGATGCGCTCTAGGGTCTCCGCGCGCGCCGATGATGTTCCGCCTAGTTTGCTCTTACCCTTCCGCTTTGCCGCGTCTCGCCCTTTAGGTCGTGGAAGCTCGACGGGATCATCGTCGTTGTTCGACGACGACGTGTGGGCACCTTCTTCGTTGAGGCGAGCTCTTTTCGAAGAATCCAAGTAGCTTCGGCACCATTTCGGTTGACCACATACGGCTCTCCACCAGTGCTCCATGATGAAGGCCTGACCCACCTCCTGCCTGTACATGTCGCGTGCTTGAGATGTCAATTGGTCCTCTGAACGACCACTAGCATAGGCATCGCGCAACCTGCAGTAGATACCATTGAACTGAACAATTTTTTTATTGCTCTTTTGCCAATGGTCTTTGCAGTGCCTGAGATCTCGTCTGCGATCATGCGGACTGCTCTCGTTGTACTCGGCAACCACCTTTGACCAATACTCGTCGCATTTTTGATTGTTCCCATCGACCGGGTCGAGGGAGTTATTCAACCATGCACTGATCTGGACCACGAAAAATCCAAATTTAATAGCAAAGTCTGCGATAGCGGAATTTAGTAGTTTGATGATCGAGCACTCACAAGTCGCATGTCGTCCTGTTGGGACCAGAGCATTCGTTTACGCTGTGCCCCAGCCCTTCGTTCGCCTTTGCTAGCGTTGTCGTCGGCCTCGATCACTCCCGGGGCCGAGCTATGCGGAGTCCCGGTATCTGATACGGACGTGGACTGGGAATTTTTGCTCGGTGGTTGAGGGGGCGAGATTCCTGCAGACATGGTCGGAGCTCCAACGTAATGAGGATTTTGGCCGTAAGGGCCGTAGGGGGATTGCGCGTACGGATGTCCATATGGATGTGGTTGGCCGTACGGAGGGGGTGCACCATACGGTGGATAGCACATCGGGTATGGTGGGGGAGGAGGCTGAAAACTGGGCGGATTTTGACTGTTTGGCGCTTGGGAGTTATCCTCATCTAAATTTGGTTCGCTGAACCAATTAACATAACCGCCGGGGGGATTATTGGCCATTGGAAATTTTTTCGGAAAAAACTGGATGAACAGGAGAGTGCAAAGTGTGTGAGTTTTGGTTTGTTTGAGGGTAAATGAGCTGAAAATTGGGCATATTTATAGGCAGGGGGTCACACAAATTTTCAGGAATTTTTTACAATTTTTTGGGAATTTTTTGGATTTTTTATGAATTTTTAACCTCAGAAATGAATAAAATATCTCAAACGGCTATTTTTAAACGGCTTAATTTAAACGGCTATTTTTTGAGTCGCTGACAGGTGGGACCGAGGGGACAAAAGCTGCTAACGGCTATTTTCCCCCCAAACAGGCACTGACATGCGGGCCCATTTGCCAGCGACCCAGCACGCGCACGCACGCGCTGCGCGTTCACACCAGCCCACGCGCTTTGTGGGGCCCACCGCGCCTCGTCCTGCACCTGCACACCGCGCACACACTCGCTGTCACGTGGCCCCGAGATGCGTTTGGGCCCACCTGTCAGTTTGCTTTCACGGGAGGGTACGAAGCCACCTTTTCTCGCGCTGTGGGCCCCGCAAAGAGCGTGGCGATGCGTCCACGCGCGCTCCAACGGCGTAGCTTCGCCCAATCACGCGTCGACGGGCCCACCTGTCAGAGCGTCACAGCTGCATCCTCACGTGGCGTCGTCTCTCTCCCGTCGCGAATATTTTAATATTTTTTCCTGGTGGGACCCACCTATCAGCGCGTCGAGGATGCGGCGTTGGAGATAGCCTTATATGATTCGGTTCGCAATTTATTTTCTTGCATTATATTCAAACCAACTTGAATATTAAAACAAACAGTGATTTCCTATTTATCTCGATTACTGCAAAATCCTCATGTCTACTGAAATCCATCCCAAGCAAGAAAAAGCGAAACAGTGAGCTGCTTAAACTCGCAACTCCCCCACGAGAGAGAGAGAGAGAGACGGCGGGCTGCATGAGGATCTTGGTGGGCGTGAAGCGGGTGGTGGACTACGCCGTAAAGGTGAGGGTGAAGCCCGACGGCATGGGCGTCGAGACGGCTAACGTCAAGATGTCCATGAACCCCTTCTGCGAGATCGCCGTCGAGGAGGCGCTACGCCTCCGCGAGGCCGGCGCCGCCGCCGAGGTCGTCGCCGCCTCAGTCGGCCCCGCCCCCTGTTCCGACACCCTCCGCACCGCCCTCGCCATGGGCGCCGACCGCGCCGTCCACGTCCTCGTCGAGCCCGGCCGGCCCCTCCTCCCCCTCGCCGTTGCCAAGGTCTTCCGCGCCCTCGCCCTCCAGGAAAACCCCGCCCTTGTCATTCTTGGCAAGCAGGTAGCTTACCTTAAAGATTACGGGTTTGGCTTCTTGATTGGATCATTGAAATGATAGGGGCAGTTGCTATTTTGATCTCATGTTCACAATTTTTGTATGATTGTGCTTACTCGCCCGAAGGTGACGTTTTGATCGCAAATTTGTGATAAAGATTGGATTTTGGGAGGTGGATTGTCATCAGATTGGCAAGCAGGTAGCTTAGTTTTCTTGATTTGAAGTCCTTTTTTGCGGCACAGGTGAGGGAGTTTGGGTGGTCGGAGTGATTGTTTAGATTGCATTGTGATGGTCTGATCAGCAATTTGGGGAGAGGATGATTGTTGTGTGCTTGGCTTAATAGGTCTTAGTAGGAGGTGAGGTTTGGACGGCATTTGTGTTCTAAAGAGAGTCCTTGATGCAAGTTTGACTTTAGAGGGCCATTGTACTTGATATGCTTTGGTTGTGGCCATTTTGCACTCCCACCTTTCCCATCCCACACCATGTAGTCAAGTAAGAGCTTACTGTCGCTATTTGTAACATGCTGCATCTCCATGTCGGAGGATTTCTTCCCTCCTGATATGATTCTCATGAGGTATCTAGTGTTTGGAAAGATAGGTCTGGCCCAAGCTGACCATGGGTTGGCCTCCAGCCATGTTGACAATGTGCCCAAGAGCAGTTTGTTGCTGCACACCTGCTGCCATCATCAATTGGGGGTGGCATTGCAGTGGACAACAGCAGCGGTGCTGAGGCCATGGGAGTGTCGGAGATGCTTGGGTGGCGAGGCAGGGGTTGGAGAGTGGGTGGACAGTGTTGGCTGGGAAAGACAATGTAGCTTGGAGGAGGATGGCATTGTTGTAGGTGGAGCCGGAGGAGACACCAAGTTGACATGAGATGGAAAATGGTGGAATTTGGGATGCTGTTTAGATATCTTAGGAGATTGGTGTCTTGAGGTTGGCACAACAACATGTGTTACTTACAGAATTGTCTAACTGAATGAGATATGAGACTGGGTTTTGTAAATTTTCTTCCTTTTATTGCAGTTTTGTGCTAAAGATTGGATTTTGGGAGTTGGATTCTTGTCAAATTGCCATGATTTCAGTGTGTTTTGATGGGGGTAGGAGTTTGTTGGATTATAGGAGATGGATAATTCTTGATTGGGTTGGGTTGTTCTTTGATCACTATTCATTAGGTGGGTTGTGGTTAATTTGGTGTGACTTGGTTTCTTGATTGACAGTTTTCTTTCTTGTGAGATAAGCATGGGATTGTGGGCAGGGTTCTGAAAACCAGCAGTAATTGGCCAGTTATTAACAGTTACTGCTGGTTACCGATTTTGCTGGTCCTGCCTGGGATCTACAGTAATTGCCGGTATTAGGGGTTGTTCTATGTTATTTTGAAGGAAAGTGGAAATTAGTGATGATACAAGAAGGTAGAACACAAAATCTTGAGAAAATGTGGAAAGGAAGAAAAAACTGAGTTGGCGAGAAGACCACCGGAAAACAACACGGGGTCTGTAATTTTTTCTGGTTGTTCACTCCAAGTTTTTCCAGGTGTGCTTCTCCTAACCTAATATTGGAGTGGCTGTCAGGATTTTAGCCCGTTACAAAATGTGGAACTGATTGTTTTGCTCTTGCAATGTTATTATTTCATTAATTTGTGGAAAAAGTGTGGAATTCTAGAAGGATGACCTCATTGTTCTTGATTTGGTTTAATTGTTCTTGGTACAAGGTGTGGTTTGAATGGCATTTGTGTGTTACAGAGTGCCTTTCTAATGTGATTGGATTGATTACTGCTATTTGGCCTCATTCTGGTTTCTTGATTTGAAGGTTTGTGGAAACTTGTTGGGCTTTATAGGGGTCACAGTTCTTGAATTCAATGGATTGTGTGATAATATTTTGTAAATTTGGTTTACGAGTTGCTCAATGCGTAAGTGGGATTTTGGGAGCTTAGTTCATGATGAACACAAGTGACGCTTGCAGATTTGATAGGATTCTCTATATTGTGCTGATTTTCAACAAACAAAAATCTCTATATCTCTATAGTGTTGGCAGGGCAATGTGGCGTGCTGAAGGAGGATTCTGAGAACCACTCCTGCTTTAGTTTGACTCATTCAGCAGGCAAAAATTTTCATGATTTTGTAAGGCCAGTTGCAGCCCTGTGCAGTGCATTCATCTCTGAGACTTTGACAACCATGACGTGGCTCCTAGATGTGTCATGGGAGTGTGTAACTATTATTGAACTTTTCCTAAAACCCTAGGGTTTAGAATAGCCATATCTCTTCTATATATTTTTTCATCTATGCTCCTGTGGCTTTCATACTTGTCCAAGGTTGCAACATCCACTGCATTACACTAGAACAAACCTTAGCTATTGTTGTTGGAGGTTAGACAAATACAACCCTCAACTCTAGTTTCTATTTATATTAGTTATCCAAAAGAAATGGAATTGAATACTACTAAAGAAACTTAGCTTAATTGGAAAAGCTCTTTCATGATCAATTGCCCTTACAAGTTTAGGTAGGAGAGAATTACTGGATTAGATGATCGAAGCTACTTACAGATGACAAGTTTAACTCAAAAGGTTGATGATAGAATGGCGGATAGTCTTTTTGAGAATGCCAGTTAAGAATTGTACATGTTCTACATTTTGAATGGTCAACATGTATTCCTTAACAGGGCACTAGTCCAATTGATGGTGAAAGTAATTGGCGGTTAAGATAATCCTACTTGGTTTTTTTATTAATAGTTTACAATCTTTCTTATTTTGTGACTTAGTTTGAATATGTGGTATCAGATTTTCTTGGTAGAAGATTTTATGTTAAAGCATGTGGTAGGATACACTTTTAGAAGCTCTTGTTAGTTGTAGACATACTTTCTTGTTTTGATTTTCCTTTTTTTCTTCGTCCTGTTTGTGTTTATTACCATCACAAGATTGAATACCAACTGGCGGCTGTTGTAGGACTGGCATTATTACTATTCTTAGTATGAAAAGGTATAGTTAATACTCAATACTATCTGGAATGTGGAATAACCTTTTTCCTGTCAACTTGCTAGCTTACTATATTCTAACCTAATGAAGCATCAGTTATTATTTGTTAGGCTTGTTTTGTACATCTTTGCTGCCATGTTTTGAACAATCAAATGAGAGGGAAAATGAGAACATGGTTGTGAAGAAGAGTTCAGATTATTATCTTGGAGTGTCTTTGTTGATGATCATAGTTCCTTACATCTTTTTAAATTGGTAAATTACAGGCAATTGATGATGATTGCAACCAAACAGGACAAATGCTAGCAGGATTGCTCAATTGGCCCCAAGGAACCTTTGCCTCAAAGGTTTGCTGTTACTTGTTCATAACAGTACTTGCTAGTTGCCGCTTATGATGTGATCTCAGAAGATATTCCTGTTATCACATGTACTCCTTTAAATTTTACTTTATTAAGTCTCATACTTCTGTTGACTAACTCCTAATATCATTCTCATATTTGTGGTCTAAATTATCAACATGACTGTAGGCGACTTCTGATGGAATGGATGCAAGTTGCATCTAAAAGGAATTCGACTTGCAGCATCTAAGTCTTTGTTCACCCTCACTTTACTTCCCACAAACATTGTGCTTCCTTTTCTTGATCAAACATAGAGGGAATGATAAAGGAAAGCATTCTGAGCAAATTATTCAATTGGCTCCTTTCTGAAAGCCAACAGCAATTTCTTTCTTTTTTCTTTTTCCCTTTTTTTTTTTTGTTTGTGACTTGCTAAAAGTGATTTCTTGATTGTTTGTACTTTATATGATCTCTTTTATGGCAATTTGAAAGAACTGCAGTTGAAGTTTCATTTTACTTCCATTTTGGCAGGTTTTATTGGACAAGGAAAAACAGAAAGCTACTGTCGAGAGAGAGGTCGATGGTGGGATCGAGACCATCTGCCTGGGTTTACCGGCAGTAATCACGTAGGTTCCACTAACATAATCTGGCTTCTTTTTCTGTATATTATCAGCTCTAGATCTGTTAACAACATGCTTTTGGTTGCTCGTTGCAGCACTGATTTGAGACTAAATCAACCAAGGTATGCGACGTTGCCAAGCATAATGAAGGCAAAATCAAAAGTTATCAAGAAAGTCACCCCTGAGGAGCTCAATGTAGATACCAGATCAGACATGGAGGTTGTTCAAGTCACTGAACCCCCAAAGAGGAAAGCCGGGGTCATTGTTTCGTCCATCGACGAGCTCCTTGACAAGTTGAAAAATGAAGCTTCTGTCTTGTAACCGCCTGTATAGAAATTCCTTCATGAATATGGTCTGATGTTTTTGTTTGTGGTTTCAAATAAAATGCCATTCCTGTTGTTGCTTGACATCATTTACAAATAAAAATGAAAGTTTGCTTCACTGAACTGATCTGAATGATAATCAAGAAATTCAGAGTGGTTTTGCAGACTGATTTACCTACTGCTGAATTGCTTCTTGCTGAATGTTTTTCTGAGGAATGCTCCATTCTGTTCAGAAGAAACCATCGGGCCGAATGATGTATGGAAAAGGCTCAAATGCAGGGTTCAATGCATCGTAGAAGGCATGAGTCTAATTTTGATATACAACATGTACTATCTTTCACATATTCTATTTCTGCATTTAATACTTTTTTTCTGTTTCTCTTATCTGTTTGTCCTACATATCCTCTGATTAGGTTTACATATGATATGATGCAGAGATCCTACACTTGAGAAACAGACGTAAAACATGTGTGTCCTAACAAGCATTGATGCTCTTAGGTAAAATGATCAAGACAAAAAGGATAGCTTTGAGAAAATTTCAGAGCTACAATAGACTGCTTAACCGGAATTTTTTTAATTAAATAATCAATTTTAAAGAAAAATTAGAAAAATAAACCATATACTATTCTTTTTTAATGGAATGGAGCCACTAAATGAAGCGTTAAGGTGTTAGGGTCCTGGAGGGTACATGTCAAATAAAGACTAACACCGTCTATTATGATGTTAGCCAAGCTAGCCTATATACTAAGTGAAATTAAGAAATGGACCTCTAGTATGTAACACTGAAGTTTGCGGCATTAGAGCTCCATGGCTAACACCATAGTCTTCGGTGTTAACACTAGAACTTCCCTGACAAATAGTGTGGCAACATTCATCCATTTTTCTTGTTTTGGGTTCTCCCGGCCCACCAACAAAGGATAGGTTTATTCACAAGAAAAATTAACTAAAGTCTTCATGTTTTGTGTAGTTAATAGTGTATCCACGTCTATTGACTACTTACTTCATAATTTCTTTTGACATTATGAATATGATCTCTCACACTTAAAAGAACTTTTGTAAAGTGCAAAGCGATAGATGAGATAAGCAGAGTAAAACAAGATTTTTGTCCAAACCACTTTCCTTATAAAAATAGGGTGATCGGTAAATTACTTGGGATAAAATATTTTTTTGTGGGTACAAACCTAACACGTCCAGTTCTATATAAGAGTAATATCCTACAATCAAGTTGGTGTTTTAATATTATCTTGTGAGGACTTCACCTATAGCAACGGGCTCTAAGTTGTGCATATACTCTAAATGTCCAAGATGCAGTCATGCATAGGATAAATAACAGTTATCCAACGCAAAAAATATTAAACATAGCAGTTGGTATAAGATATAAAGTAGAGTCACACGGCCTTAACAAGACATCACACAAGTGAGGCAAACATGGCCGATTATCTAAGTTTCTAGAACTTAAGTTTTAGCAAAACATGGATGCAAAGCTTCTTAGATTTTTCCATAATAAAACTTGAGTGCAGCATGCAACCCTTAAGGTTCCTACTGAGGACTCTGATCATTCTCCAGTTTTGGTGCGAGGCTATAGTCTCCTTGATCAACAGGCTCTCCATCTACTAAAATTGTAGTTTTGCAAGGATGAGTACTTTGGTACTCAATAAGTCATGATAACACCTCCTCTACTAGATGCATTGTGATTTCAAAAGAAGGTATTTGTCTGGTTGGTAAACCAACTTCTCATGCAATATTTAGAACCAACTTGACAGTAGACTCTTGATGAACTGTAAACATCATTTTATCTTGTACTAAGCTCATTTTATTTTAAAACATATTTGTGTCACAACAATGTGGGTTTAATCCACCACATGTTGACTTCTAAAAATCCAGAAACACAGAGTATTCGAATATGTTTTTAACTTTATAGAAGTGTACCAATTTACCCATAAGATATCTCAACATTCATGTTGACCCCGATTTGCGATAATTAGACCAAATCCCGCAACCACACGTGAGCGATTAAGTTGAGATAACAATGACTTTGTTTATGCTTCCTAGATAATTCATTCATGCCCAGTGGTTGGACTAATCACAGTTGTGGCAGGCTCAACCCCCCACACCGACTATCATATTCCCATTACTAGGTCAAAGCGCATAAATGTGTGGAGCAAAACTCTTAGAAGTGTGTACATAAGTGAGTATGTGCAATAGACTCCGCCTATAATGTCACATCCCAATTTTTTGACACACCTGTTAAAAAATTTTATACTAATTTTAAATAATGCCAGTTATCTTTTTAATTTATAGCTAACCTAATTTACATATGTGTGTACATGCATGTATGTGTAAATATATGTATGTATGTACAGTGTCTTAGACCTATCCTTGGAGCACCTTCAGGACAAACATAGGCATATAAAAATAATAACACTGTTGAATCATCTGGTTAAGAGAACCACAACGTGGTGCTTGTAAATGACAGTGAAAAAGTAGAGGAGGAGCATCATACAGGCAGCTGCAAACTTTAGATTCTAATGCAATACATGCATATACAGTGAATTATACAGAAACACTACACACATACACACAATGCAGCAGCAGCAGACAGTACTTATCTCTCTCCTTTGTGTTCTTCAGCAGCACCGACAACAACAGCTCAGGTTAGGAATTTTTTATCCAATGTTGTGCACTGTTTGATCTTTGTGTTCTCCAGTAGCTATGAATTCAATCCTCGATTAGCTCCGGCGAAACTCCGGCCAGAACGGCGATGAGCACCGCGGCTGCGGCGCTGTTGTTTTCGTTTTACTCGTTTTACCCTCCACTGTAGCGTGTCGAGTTTTTGTCAATTTGGATGATCTTCGTTGAATCCTCAGCAAGCGTCGCATTGGAGTCCAGGTCCAGGTGCCAAACTCCCAGAGCCCCCTTGCGCTGCCGCCGACGAGCCGCAGCGGCGAAATTTGCATCGGCGGCAAGGAATGGAAACCTGAGGCGCTGCCGCGGTCGAGCCAAACTTAATTTCATCGATTTGACCAATCACCGATCCAATTGATTGCGCCATCGCCCTCCTTACTACCCTAGCTATCTCTTCACCAAGTCGTGTGAGGTCCGATGGCCGCACGCTGGGGAATTTTGGCGTTTCGTCTCAGGCAACGGCGAGGCATCAGAGTGGGAAAAATCACCTCTTCTGTCCAATCACAGGCGAATGCGCCAAATTGAAACCCTTCTCAACGTCTCAGAAATCCCCAGTTGTAGTCTTATTGCTTCTTCTTCTCCGGCGCCGACGAAAGTCCAAAGCGTGTCCTGTTCCCGTGGCCTTGCCGCGGAGAGGAGACCCGGTGAAGCCACCGATGAATTTTTCATCCCGGCTGTTCCCTAATGATGCCATAGAAGCTCTCCAGTAGGCCCTTAGTCTATTCGTCGTCGTCGTCGTCTTCTCCGTCGTCGGCGATGTTTAATCAGTGAGCGTCACTGCTGAAATCCGGCCGCTGGCCAACGGGAACCGTCGATGCCGTCGCCGTCGAGGTTGGCGAGGCCCCATGAAGCCACGGCCCTGAGCCCGACCCAAATCGCCGGCTTGATCGCCGCCGGCGAAGGCCCCGCCACCCGCTGCCACTACGTGCTCCGAATGCCAGCCAAAGCCAGCCCCTGACATTCATTTTGTCAAATGAATGTCCGCCGCTGACATGCAGAAGGCCAGCCGACTCTTTTTATGGTTTTAAATAAAATTTCATCCGTGTCATATTGTTAATTATATTAATTAGAGTCTAATCATATAGTTTTTACTTTATGAAAGTCATCTGTTAGTCCAGAAATGATAAGAAATGCTGAAACCTATTTAAATTATGTTTTACAATTTAATTTATAAACCTCCAAAAAAAATAAATTATTCTAGAAAGCTTGAAATTCTAATTAACTTGAATGGTTAGAATACTTTACCTATTTTATACAAATTTGTCTTCAAGACCTAGATCCAATTCGGCTTCTAAGACCTATTAATTAGCGCATTCCGTGTTGTTGAAAACACTGTTCCTATTTTACCCTGATTACCGTCTTCAGAAAACACCGTTAGCATAGTTCTTGAGCGATTTTCTTCTGGATTCTTTCAAAATCCTGAATTTTTTTTCTGCTTGCATACCAGTCTTACAGTTTCTGAAATAATTTAATTCATTTAACAACTTTCCGCAATTCAGTCTAAATTTTATAGCGAATCAGTCATTTTTCCAAGTTTGAAGGCTAAAAATGGCCAAATTCCCTGATTGGCCTCAAAATTCAAATCAAAGTGATTAGTTGTGTTCTCTACCCCATTCAACACAAGTTTTCCTTTTGTAACAAGTTCAAATTCAAACACAGACTAGGAATATTTACATTTTTTCCATTTAGGTACTAAAGTAATATTTTATCCTATTTTTGTTTTCGTTTTGTTTTCAATTTCCATTCAAACTTTTCACGGTTCGATTTATCTAATCCACCCGTTATGTCGATCTAAGTATAAGCATACTAGATCTTCAGCATGTATTCTATTTTATATGTTGAGTATTATAATCTTATTTTGATTGATAATGTATTTTATTTATAGTTATAATTAGGACTCGAGACACCCATCATTGAAGAGAAAATCGTCGAAACCGTATTGGAAGATCCAAACCTAGACGGGCAAGACAAGTCAATTGATCTTGATCATCTAGATTTAATATATTATATAACAATGATAGAATTGTGTTGAACCTAATGACACTCAAATGCTTCATATTATTATTATCATATTTGAATAGCTAATTCGGTAAACAACTAATTGGTAGAATAGGAATCACGCCACATATAAATATGATTTTGAGCACTATGAGATAATAGAATTAATAACAAAAATTATAATAATTCCATTATGCACTTCAAATATATGGCAACTAAATGTTGATTCTATTCAAAAATGAACTGTGTGTCATGTTAAAAATTAAATTATAAAGGAAGAATGCTTGGGTAAAGTGAATTGAAGCGATGATGGTGCATGAGACACACAAGTGATGTGGTCAGTTCTTTACCTGAACACTTAAGGACTAAATCATTGTGTCTTACTTTCAGTGGCATATTACCGTACTAACCACAAGCGTGGTATAGAACTGATGAGGACATCACTTCTTCGGATACACGCACCAACCATAATCCTCCGCTTGTTACACAAGGACCAATAATGCACGACTGAGCTCAATTGTTGTTTTACCAGGTGAACTCATTCCCAAGTTATATATATATGGTTTTGAGAATGGTTTACTACCTAATGATGATAATATTGTACTTAGGAACCATAGAGAGGACCAGCAAGGACGCAAGGACCAGTAAGGAGCCCAAGTCGAGTTGGAGTCCAAGACGGATTCGAGTTGAAGTCCGGTTCGGCCATCCAGGAGCATCCTGCCTTCAAACGATTATAACTCCCTCATACAAAGTCCGATTGGGACGTTCTTATAGTCCACGGAGAAGCCCACGATGAAATCTTTCCAATGGATCTGGCCCCACATCCAAATTTCTTCTAGATCGCCGAAAATTAACAAAACAAGTTTCGACCAGATTCTAATTGGGCCAAGTTGGTGCTGCGACACCTTGTTTCGGGCCTTCGGCCCATGTATTCTCTAGTAAGTCGTGAGAAACCCTAACCACACCGCCCCTTCATATACTCAGTAGCCGTCACTATTTAGATTTGGATTTTGCTCAGATTATTCTGCCATTGTAGTTTCGCCGAACTCGGTTTGTGAAATCCCAACTCGTGAGCTTAATACAATTCGCAATTCAGTTGCTTCTTCTTCGTTCTTGCTTGTGCTCTCGATTTGCAGCAGGAACAAGCTTTCGTGGTGAGGTCAACCGTGTCTTGGCGTGATTGATAACCAACGGAGCCGTGGTGCAGCGATTGCACGGGTTCAAATCAGTTCTGATTGGAAGCCGGATCACAACATCGAGTTCTCCATCAATTGATTTACCTCTACCTATCAGAAGATCGGGACACCGTTCACATCAAGGACGAACATGACTTAATAAGTTTGTCAAACATTTAACTTAACTTTGCATGGATAGTGAGAGATGAAAATAATGTGTTTATGAAGAATGGTCTCTCCATTGATTTACTATTGGATAAGGGAAGATTTTCCTACCGCAGACTAGCATTGAAAAGAGATCTGGATAGAGGTATAGCCCATTACAATGGCTACGGGTTTTGTTCGATGCATGATCTTGGCTGGGCAGAGCTAAAGTTATTACAAGACAATGAGACAAGTATGTGATCTTTGACTCAATCGCACGCAGTGTTGTTGTATGTATATGCGCTGATAGTGACAATCGAAGTAAATTGTGGGAAAAATAGTACAACTCTGCAAAGTGTAAAGAATGTATTCGAATACTCCGTACCCTCGGATCAGAGTATGTCATGATCAATGGACTTATCATGTAGTTGGGCACAAATAGTTTTATGAATAACATTTTAAACTAAAATGTTAGATCCATCTTTGAAAATTTAATTACAATGTATAGTTCTATCAATCTTAATAAGAGATTAAATTACTGCAATCACTACACCATGGTGATAATTTATGAATTAGATTGTTATAAATACTTCCATGAATCTTCTATCATGTTTATGTATTATCTGAATATAAATACATCTTGTTACAGTTGGCTTGCTGAGTACCTTGTACTCATTCTCAAAGTTTTAATTTATTAGAAGAATATAAAACTGACTAGGAACTACTCGAGGACGAGCCAACTCCATTCGAGGGTGAATTTGATCAGTTCTTTTAAGGTCATGGCTCACGGTTGAGCTCGACTGTGGGAAGAACTGTAGTGCGCGTGTGACATAAATAAGATTTGACCATGATGGCTCCTACTGTATAATATTACTGTAATATTGTATAATTAGTTTCGGAAGTCATGATTGTGATGTACACTTCTCTTTACAACTGCATCTTGGGAAGTTGTAAACCATGGAAGACTTGCCCCGACAGACCCGTAAGGCACCCCGTTACATACAGGGAGTTCATATATGTTCCACATATTACCGATTTAGACTTGTCTCATACCAGACTTGTAGACAATATGAAATTCGTATCACATAAAAGCACAACACAATATTCTAGTCCTTATATATCTATGAAAAGAAACAAACCACGTACTCGAGCACTGGACAACGCCATTCCACCATCCAAACCAATCTAGTCAAGGATGTTTTATTTTCTAAACAAAATAGCATAAAATGTCAGGTAGTGTATCCTATTATGGGGTTTAAGCATTATTAATTAACCTAGTGTGACATGGCATGATACATCGGTCTAAACATGATAGTAGTTTGCATTCTAGAGTGATGGTAGTAAATCATGCAATATAATAATATTTTGGCAATTCCAAATATATGTTCAAGATGATCAAGAACATAACTTGCCTTCGAAGAATATATTGGAGGTCAACTGTGGCTTTGCGGTGGTGTCCTCAAACTTGTACTCGCGACCTAATCGACAATCAAATTCGAACATAAGTTAGACAACTAGAAAATAGCTTTATTATAGGTATAAAGAGTTTTTTTTATAAATAACCTAGATTAAAAAATAATTACAAAACTAATCACAATTGCAAAAATTTACAAAAATGGCCTGCCACGTCAGCCTGTCGAGCTTCCAGCGCTCGACAACACACTTGTCGAAGCTCTCCACCACGACCAAGACTTGTCAAGTGTTGGGCACTCGACAACCAGTCGACCACGAGCTTTCTAGACGACGTGGCAGAAGAGGGTTCCGACCAGCTGGGCTAGGAGCTTTTATCTGTTCTAGTACTACAGGAGTTTTTAATATTGAGAAACTTGTATATGTATATGTATATGTATATGTATATGTATATGTGTGTGTATGTATATATATATATGTATATGTATATGTATACACATATATATGTGTATATATATGTATATGTATATATACACACACACATATATATGTGTATACATATACATGTATACATATATATACATGTACACATACATGTATATATATATGTATGCACATATATATGTATATATATATATATATAAATGTATGTATACATATTGTTGGGGGAAATCTCCATGAGATCAAGTCCAGGTAAGAGGCTGTTCAATTTGCCCGGGGACAAGCCACCCCTCCGTTGCCGTCCTTCCGGAGACAGGGGTCTCCGGCCCCGGGTCACGTAAGGGTCACGCGAGAAGCACCTCGGGAACCGGTGGACACTTGTCAAGCATCCAAGGTTCCTGACCGGGAGAAGGACGTCGCTGCCCCTCGATCCAATGGTGGCAGGCGGGGTAGTTTAGTCTTTTTGCGTCTTTTGGGGCTATATAAGCCCTTGTAACACTTCATGTAAGGGGATAATTCATTATTACTTGGAATAGACAATCTAACAGGTGTGCTCCGGAGCCATCTCTCTCCCGAGAGAGCTCCCCTAGCCAACTCCGGTTGGGAGCACGCCAACAGGACTAGGGCCTCCACTGAGGCCCGAACCTGTATAAACCTTCATGTTACTTGCTGTGTTTGTCCGACGGGAGAGGACTGGTTACTCGGTCAGCTCGCGTCGTCTTTTCTTCGCTAGGATCTTCCACAAAACCTGTCGGGGTACTCGTAATACCACGACAGTTGGTGCCGTCTGTGGGGACTCGTGACGAGACGCCATGGCTCCCCCAAGAACGAGGGCTCGCGCCCTTCCCGGTGATGCCGGTCCCAGTGACCCGGCGCCACTCGTCCGGGACACGATCGTCCCGGCGCTTCTGCCTGGAGGCGGCCAGACCCAGGTACCACCTCCCACTTTCCTTGTTAATTTCAGCGGTTCGACCTCCGGGTCAGTCCCGGTGACCGCGGTCGCCTCGGCCGGCACCAGTTCCCCCCGACGGCTTCCCCGGCTCCCCGGGACATCTTGCTTGAGGCCTTAGTGGAGGGCCAGCTGCGCGCCCAGCGCTCTATGGACGAGCTACTCGGCGTCTTGGCGCGGCCACCGGCCCCCACTTACCCACATTACCCATTCCTGGGGGCTATGCCCCCGTTTATGGGTCACCCGGTGACCCCTTTGGCCCTCGGAGGTCCGGCAGCTTCGTACGACCCCACCGGGGGGTACCCTCCCCCGGCGGGCCATCCGTCCGTAATCTTCCCGGCGCCGGGAGCTTTCCCGATGCCGCGGGGTTACCTCATGCCCGGGGCCTTCGCGGTACCGGGGGGCCACTACATGCCGGGGGTTTTCCCCACGCCGGGAGCCAGTCCTGCCCCACAGGTCGCGTTTACCGCACCAGGGGCAGTTGACAGAGCAGCTCCTGCGTCGCAACGGACCTCCCCCCGCAATGGCACCTCGGTTCCGGACGTCGCCGTGGGGGTTCCCCCCTCTTTGGTTCCGGATGATACAAAGGTTTCCCCCTTTCCGGTTCCGGACGTCGCCACAGGGGTTTCCCCCTCACCGGCCCCGGTAGCGCCCAGGATGGTTGCTACAGCACATGAGCTCCCTCCTCCCCCGGGGCCCCCCCAAGGGCCCCCCGGCGGACCAAGTCTGCTTCATCCTGGAAGAGGTTGAGCAAATGCGCACCGCCAAGTCTGGGGAAGAACCTCCCCTGGGGCGCGGATGCGGGGAGCCTTGCCCCCGCTCTGGCCGGGGGAAGAGACCTGCCAAAGAACCAACCTCCCCGGGGGAGCGCCCGGACGTCTTGGAGGTCAGCTCCACCAACCCGGAAGAAAAGCGCCGCTACCGCCATGCCGGCGGACCTCTTGGGCCCCTTCCCGACTCCGGCAACGAGTGCGCGTCCCCTGTCAAAGGGGACAGCGACCGGGACTCCCCCCGAGAGGTGGAAGGGGCTAACCAGCCGTTGTGCCGAAGACTCCGGTGCATTCGATGGCTGCGGCCTTACCGCTCGCCGCAGATCGAACACTACAACGGTGAGACCGACCCTTATGAATTTGTGCAGGTGTATTCCACAGCCATCTCGGCGGCTGGGGGGGTGAGACGGTGCAGTGCAACGTCTTCCCCCTCTACCTGACTGGGATCGCCCGCTCGTGGTTCTACAACTTGAAGGCCGGCTCCATCAAGTCCTTTGCGTAGCTCAAACGAGAGTTCTGCGCGAACTTCCAGGAGAACTATGTGCATCCCCTGGATTCCTCGTAGCTGTACACCATCTGGCAGAGGACGGGGGAGACCATCCGCAGCTTCTTCAAGCGCTTTGCTCAGGTCAAGAGCAAAGTGGCTCACGTCCCTGACTCCATAGTCATTGAGGCGTGTAAGAGCGGGATCCTCCCGGGGGAGCTGCACCGGGGACTCTCCCGAAGCTGCCCCTCATGCGTCGACGAGCTCTTCAATGTATTCGAGAAGTACGCTCGGGCGGAGGAGGATGACCTTTGGAAGAAGAACCAGCGGGCTCCCACCCTTGTCGACCGGGGGACCAGGGACCCCCTCAAACGCCCTAACTAGGGGGGTCGTAGCGAGCCACGGCCTCGGGACACCTTTGTCCTCGAGGGCGGAGGTGGCTCATGCGACGTCTCCAAGGGCAACCGCCCTTCCCCAAGCCGAAAGGCCGTGGGGGAGGACAGTCATCCCGCGGTTGGGAAGGCCCCGCGGCGGGAGGCAGGGAAGGTCTGTGGTGTACCTTCCACAGGTCTAATACCCATGCCACCCGGGAAAGCCATCAACTACTACAACAATTCGCCGCATTCCTCGACCAGCATGGGCAAGCGGAGGGGGGGGGGGGGACTCCAGCCTCCTTGCCCCAGCCGGCCTTACCAGCCCTTCCTGCCCTCGCGGGGGGACAGCAGGGACAAACGCGGGAGGGGGAGCCATCAGAGACTCTCCCCTTCCAAACCTCCCAGAGGCATGTCAATGTCATCACGGGAGGGTCCGCCTCCGGGCGGGACTTTAAGCGCCAGCGCAAGGAATATGCGTGTGAAGTAAAGGTGGTGGGGGTTCTGCATACGTCTCGACCGCCCAAGTGGTCGAATGTCTCCCTCACCTTCATGGCGGAAGACGCGTGTGGGGTTCGCTTCCCCCATGATGACGCGCTCATCGTCTCCGCCACCATCTACAACTGCCACCTGGCCCGCATCCTCGTGGATGGCGGGAGCTCCGCCGACGTCCTCTACCTAAAAGCTTTTAGGGAGATGCAGGTGGACGAGAAGCTCTTGCAACCTGCAGCAGGACCCTTGCAAGGCTTCGTCTCGGGGAAGACGATCTACCCCGTGGGGAAGGTGGACCTCCCCATGACCTTCGGCACCTCGGACAACTATCGGACTGAGATGGTCCGGTTTGATGTGGTAGACCTCCCCTCTTCCTACAACGCGATAATGGGGAGGACCACAATCAACCGCTTGGGGGCCGCGATCCACCAGAACTACCTCTGTGTGAAGATCCCCAGGCCTCACGGCGTGATCACCGCTCGGGGAGACCAAGACGTGGCCCGCGCTTTATACGAGCGCGCCACCGCAATAATCGGGTGCGTCAACATCATCAAAACCCCGGGGGGGAGGCATCTCCCCCGGAGTCAGATGCCGCCGTGATACCTTCCGGGAGGCCTCTTCCCAAGCCACGCCCGGAAGGGGGTCTCCGGAAGACCCCACTATGCCCGGACGACGGGGACAAAACCGTTAGGATCGGGGCGGATCTCCATGAAGAGCACGCGGAGCAACTCGTGGCTTTCCTGCGCGAAAACTCCGATGTTTTTGCCTGGAAGCCCTCCGACATGCGAGGCGTCGCCCGGGATGTCATCGAGCACAAGCTCGCGGTGACCCCCGGTCACCCCCCGATCAAGCAGAAGCTGAGGAAACTCTCCCTTGAACGCCAAGAGGCAATCAAGGTAGAGATCGCCCAACTCTGAGAGGCGGGGTTCATTCGGGAGGTCTTGCACCCCGAGTGGCTTGCAAACCCTGTCCTCGTGAAGAAATTGAATGGAAAGTGGCGAATGTGCGTGGACTTCACCGACCTCAACCGCGCTTGCCCCAAAGACAACTTCCCGCTCCCGCGAATTGACCAGTTGGTCGACTCAACCGCGGGGTGCGAGTTGATGAGCTTCTTGGACGCGTATTCGGGCTATCACCAAGTCCGGATGGCAGAGGGGGACAAGAAAAAGACGAGTTTAATAACTCCCCTCGGGACCTTTTGCTACGTCTACATGCCCTTCGGGTTGAAGAATGCTGGAGCGACCTTCCAGCAGCTCATGACGCTGGTCTTCAAAGACTAGATCGGCCGTAACGTCAAAGTCTACGTCGACGACACAGTCGTCAAAAGTCCTCGCGTGACTGCTCACGTCGACGATTTAGTGGAGACCTTCCGCAACCTCCGCGCATACGGGTTGAAGCTCAACCCGGAGAAATGCGCTTTCGGTGTGCGCGGCGGGAAGCTCCTGGGCTTCCTTGTGTCTCAGCGGGGAATAGAGGCCAACCCTGAGAAGATCCGGGCATTCCTGGACATGCCCCCACCACGCTCGGTCAAAGACGTTCAACGACTCAACGGTCGCTTAGCCGCGCTGAGTCGTGTCGTCTCGCGGTCAGGGGAACGCGGCCTTCAATTCTTCAAAATCCTCCGGGGGCTCGAAGGGTTCCGATGGATCCCGGAGGCCTAGGAGGCCCTCGACGACTTGAAGAATTACCTCACGAGCCCCCCAATGCTTATGAGCCCATCTCTGGAAGAGTCCTTACTCCTTTACCTCGCCGCGACCCCGGTTGCCGTGAGCGCGGTATTGGTAAAGGAGCAAGATGGGCAACAGTGTCCCGTGTACTACGTGAGCAAAGCCCTCCAAGGGGCCAAAACTCGGTACACGGAGATGGAGAAGATCTGCTACGCCCACCTGATGGCGTCCCGGAAGCTTCGTCATTACTTCCTGGGGCACCCCATCACCGTCCCGTCGTCCCTCCCCTTGGGGGAGGTGCTCCGAAACAAAGAAGCCACCGGCCGGATAGGGAAGTGGGGGGCCAAGCTTGCCTCCTTTTCCCTTTCCCTCACGGGACGCACCGCCATCAAGTCACAGGTCCTCGCCAACTTCGTGGCGGAATAGACCCTTGCCTCCGGGCCCGGGGACGAAGACCTCCCAGTGCCGCCCCGACGCAGCGATCATTGGACACTCATGTTCGATGGCTCCCTGTGCCTCGCCAGGGCTGGTGCGGGTTTAGTCCTCCGGAGCCCTGAGGGGAGGGAACTAGAGTATGCGGCGCGACTCGAGTTCCCTGCCACGAACAACGTCGCCGAATACGAGGCCTTGCTCCTCGGGTTGCGCCTTGCGCGCTCCCTGGGGATTCGACGCCTCCTAGAGGTGCGCAAGATGGAGAAGCACTTCGATGGCCTAGAGGCCCGGCACATCCCGCGGAGGGACAACGACCGGGCCGACGCCCTAGCCCGGGCAGCCAGCGCCCGGGAACCGCTCCCCAAGGGGGCCTTCTTGGAGATCATTACGAAGCCCTCGGTGACCTCCCCGGACGCGGGTGACAAGCCCTGTGTCCCGGAAGTCGCCGGAATCACTCGAACTTCGTCTTGGATGGACCCCCTTGTCTCCTTCATCAAGGTGGAGGGGACCCTCCTAACGAGACCGAAGCCAAGCGTCTCCGGGCCAAAGCTCGGGCCTACCTCCTATTGGAGGGGAAGCTCTACAAGCGGGGGGCTTCCGCCTTGCTCCGTTGCCTTCCACGGCCGGAAGGGCTCCGGCTTCTCGAGGATATTCACGTGGGAAGCTGCGGGTCTCATCTGGCCCCGCGTGCCATCGCGGCCAAGGCCCTTTGCCAGGGTTTCTATTGGCCCACGGTGATTCGTGACGAGCGAGACCTTGTCTCCGCGTGCGAAGCCTGTCAGAAGATGGCCAAGGGTTCGAACCTCCCCCCGTAGCGCTGCAGACCATCCCCATCACTTGGCCCTTCGCGCGTTGGGGGATGGACCTCCTAGGCCCTTTCCCCCCAGCACCTGGGGAGCAGGCTCCATGGACAATGGAGATGGAATAGCTGTTGGATGGTTAGGCCATCCCGTCAAGGTTAGGCATAAAGGCCTAGATGCAACACTCACTTCCACTCCTGTTGTACGACCACCCGATTGGACCCTTCCCTTCGAGCTCATGTGCGATGCGAGCGATCATTCTGTGGGAGCTGTCCTAGGGCAGCATCACGAGGGCAAGCGTCATGTCATCTATTACGCGAGTCGTACCATCGACGACGCCCAGATCAACTACACCACGACCGAGATAGAGCTGTTAGCTGTTGTAGTCGCATTCGATAAATTTTGGTCTTATCTTGTTGGCTCTAGATGTATTGTTTACACTGACCATGCAGCCATCAAGTACCTGCTTAGCAAGAAGGACGCAAAGCCGAGGCTCATTAGATGGATCCTTCTGCTGTAGGAGTTCAATGTGGAGATTTGGGGCAAGAAAGGTATGGAGAACTTAGTTGCTGATCATTTGTCTCGTTTACCCCCACAGGATTCTTCGAGCAACCCACTACCGATCAATGAATCACTTCCTGGGGACCAGCTCATGAAGATCACTCATACTCCCACTGGCTCGCCATGGTACGCAGATATTGTTAATTATTTAGTATGCCATGTTGCCCCTCCTGGTCTGTCTTTGTAGCAGCGCAAGAAATTCATCCATGACGCGAAGCAGTACTTCTGGGATGATCCATACATCTACCACTCGTGTTCAGATGGGATCGTCCGACGCTGCCTTCCTCAGGAGGAGACTCAGGACATGATATTCTATTGCCATTCATCCTCCTATGGTGGTCATGCGAGCACCGCCAAGACGTAGGCGAAGGTACTCCAGGATGGATTCTATTGTCCCTCCATGTTCAAGGACATACACAGGTACGTGCGGTCCTGTGATGCATGCCAGCGCACGGGCAACATCTCTCGACGACACGAGATGCCCCACGTGGTATCCTTGAGGTGGAGCTTTTCAATGTATGGGGTATCGATTATATGGGCCCATTGCCTTCATCCCAGGGTTTCAAATATATACTTCTTGCTGTGGATTATGTGTCCAAGTGGGTGGAGGCAATCCCCACTGTTACTACTGACTCCAAATCTGTTTGTAAGCTTTTTCGACAGATCATTTTCCCTAGGTTTAGAGTCCCTCGGATTGTCATCAGCGATGGTGGTACTCACTTCACCAACCGCCAGTTCGAGGCCCTCCTCGCCAAGTATGGAGTCCATCGCCACCACATCACCACTGCTTATCATCTGTAGGCGAATGGACTGGCCGAGGTCTCGAACAGGGAGATCAAGAGCATCCTCTAGAAAGTTGTGTCGAGTACGCAAGCCGATTGGTCACACAAGCTCCCTGATGCATTGTGGGCCTATCGGACAGCCTACAAGACACCCCTAGGTCTGACTCCCTTTCGCTTGATATATGGTAAATCATGTCACCTTCCTGTTGAGCTTGAGCACAGAGCACGTTGGGCCATCTGAAAGCTCAACATGGATCTTGGAGCCGCTGGTGCTTACCGCAAGCTTCAGTTGTGCGAGCTTGATGAGATTCGTCTTGATGCATATGAGAGCTCGCGCATCTACAAGGAAAAGATGAAACGGTGGCATAACCAGCGCATCCATCGGCGCAACTTCACTCCCGGTGAGCTTGTTCTAGTTTTTGATTCTCGTTTTCATCTCTTTCCAAGCAAGTTCAGATCTCGCTAGTTTGGCCCTTGTATTATCAGGCATGTCCTACCTTCTGGGGCCATTACGGTAGAGAGTCCGAAGGGAGGTGTATTCACGGTGAATGGGCAACGCCTCAAGCACTATATCGCTGGAGAGCCCATTCCACCACTTGATGACGAGGAGGGTGGACCCGGAGTTGATCCTGGTCCCGATCTTGCCCCTCCTCCACCCGACGAGCATACATGACATATTTGTAGAGGGTCAAGCTCATGACCTAAACTGAGCGCTTCTCCGGAGGCAACCCGAGCACCTTCTCTTTTCTTCCTTCTCCTTCACTATATTTTGCCTGTTTTATAGAATTTTTCTTAGTTTCTTCTTTGGTAGTTCTTTCAGGGCCTCATCCTCATATGGCGGCTTGGCACATTTGGGATACTCTTGATGGCTCATCGCAATGTTATCGTCTCCACCCTTCACCCAGTGAGCTATTGCGGACCTCTCATATGACCCATGTGCATGAAATTTATTTTGTGTTCCCATCTCCATGTGTGATTCATCTCATATTGTTGCATTGTGGACTATGCAACCATTTAAGCTTGGGGGGGGGGGGGGGGGGGGGGTGGAGGGGGATGCATTCTCTTTGTGTTGAAATTCTCAACATCTGGGTCAAAAATTCTCAACATTTGGGTCAAATTTTATTTTTCAAAATTGAGCTACTTTGTGCAAGTTTGTGCTTATGTATGAGATTTGTGGTTTGCACTTGCTTATACTGTCTTGCTTATGTTGTGAATGATCTCTATCCAGCCTTGTGGGCTTGTTTATGTTTTGATATGACCTGTTGTACACTTGTGTTTTTTGGATCAAAATTTTCTGAAAATTCTAGACTTGCGCAGATTTGTATCTATATGTGAATGTTGTGGTTATGACTGAATGTGCTTTCATTATGCGTCTTATTGTTTTCATTTGGCTTCTAAGAGCCCTTTGCATGGCGTGTTGAGTTGTATGCATGCAATAGTGGCTCGATGATCTATTGTAGGTTGAATTGCGATTAACCATCTTCCAATGGTACTAAAATTGCTTGTACTTAGTTTCGTTGTGGATATCATGGAAATTTGAATGCTTATTGATATCTATATTGCCGCATTCTATCATGTATATTGAAATATCAATTGTTAAGCCTAATCTCTACACACATGCTTATAACACGAATCTCCTAAAAAATAATTTAACCTATGTAAACCAAATTTGAAAAAAATTTTGCTAATAAGGTCGCAATTGTTTGTTCTCTACCTTGTAGACACTGCCAATCTTTCTTTTCTTTTGAATAAAAACTCTTCTACTTCATTGCTCCTCTGAGTCTTTGGTTTGAAAGCATGGTTCGCACATTATCAATTCTAATAAGTGCATAAGCTATCTTGCAACCTCTATTGATTCATGAGTAATTTTTTAACACTCTAGGGGACTAGCGAGCCTAGAGCGAAGTATGAAGAGATCCATCCTAATAAGTCGAAGGGTAGAGACTTACATAAGCACCATAGTTTGTTTTTGAAAAAAAAAATCATAAGGTTGAAATGGATTATTTGATGTTTATGGAGACCATAGTTCTCTCATGCCTGTGCAGTGTTTATGCTCACTTGAAATTCTGTATACATGCATGGATGTAGGTGGTAGAATAGACTTAATCATTCTTATTTCCTCTATACCCGGAACTAAACTAGTTACTTGCAATTTCTGTGCAATTGTTAGGCGGTTGAGCACTTGATACCTACCTTAGATTGCTGAGCTTACTATGAGCTACATTTTACTCTTTCACGTCATCTGTATTCTTGCTTGTCTGTTTGGATTTACATCTTATTGCATTGCTTGAGGACAAGCAAAGAATTAAGTTTGAGGGGATGGTATTTACTTGATTTGCTTGATTTTTCTATACTTTTTCCCCATGCTTTTGCACATATTAGTCATATACCTCATCGTATACATAGATTATTCTAGATTTGTTGCCAAATCGACCGGATTACTTGTCCTGCAATTTTTGTCGCAGGTTGGCGCGAATCAGATGGATTTTGACTAACGGATGCACTTCATCAACAAAACCCGACCCTCGGTCGATTCCTGATAGAAGCACGCATTCCTACGGACATGTAGGAACCGACCGCGCTAAAATCGGAGTCTCCGGGGGCTCAGAATTCCTAAACCCTAGCCACCAGGTCCAATTTGCAATTTCTGAAAAACCCAAGGGCCTTTTTGAAAAAAGTGCCAATTGTTGGCTATACCCCTGCCACCGGCCAAGATCCAATGTGAGCTCGATTTTGTTTTTCCTTTTTGATTCTTCTTCTTCCGCCCTCAAACATCCTCCTCACCTCTGTCCACCCAGCCGCCGGTGGCCGGGCCGTACTCCGGCGACGCACCACCTCCACTCCGCCGCCACATCTCGCGACCCCGTCGCTGATCCGCCGATCGCCGCCATAACGCAGCGCCGCTGCCATCTCGCGCACGCGCTACGCCACACCACTACAGCCGCCGACTCCACTCCAGATCCACCGCCTCCTGCGCTCCTCCGTTCCCTCGCACGCGCCGCCCAATCCACCGCCTTCCTCGGGTAGCCCGCCGTACCACCCTCGCCTCTTTCCTCCACAGATCGCATTGTCACCACCGTTTCTGGCCGATCCTCCATCGCACCGCCATCTCACTGATCTTGATCTCGTGAGCGCGGCACATCACTTCAGCCGCCCGATCCGGTCCTGAGCCGTGCCTCCCGCGCCGGTCTCGCCGCCGGAACCACCTCCCGCCGCCGATCGCATCCGGGCTGTCTCCTCCACTCAAGCCGGCTTCATCCTCTTCCTCAACTTCAGCAATCTCCTCTTCCTCCACGGCCAAGGACCACGACCTGAACAGCTGCTTCGACCTCTGGCTTCATCGACTTCTTCAACCTCTGCTCCATCTCTTCTCCAGCAACCACTCCGGCGACCTTCTTCTACTTCGACGACTTCTTCAGTGACCAACTTCTTCTTCCCTCTTCTCTCCTTCTCCCTCTCTAAAATTGCTCTGGGATGCATGAACTTGTATGGAGAATTAATGTTTTTCTGGTGATCAACTGAACAAATGAAGCAAAAGAATTTGAATTAAGTTTGTGAATGATTTTTGAATGACATTTTAATCCTATTTCATGTTCTGTTATGAGCTGATCGAGATGGCAATGTTGAATGCTTTACTTATATTGTGTTTGGAGTGCTGTGTGCCAACCCCTGAGAAATTGTTTCAGTTAATCCTTTTCGCTTTAATTGTATTCATATGATACTGTTCTCTCGGCATGCAAATTTCGTTCACCGCTGGCCTAGGGTACGAGTACAGAATTTGATTTCTGATAATCACATTCTAGTCAGTGAGACGAATCGAAGTAAACCACCCCTATCGACCACCACACCGACAGATCTCTATGGGAACCTCATCACCCATGAGATGTATCGAAAGGAGAAGGAAGCGGCCAAACCTTCGGAGACGAAAAAGAAGACATTGGCTTTCAAAGTCGGCTCCAAAAATGACTCGAGTGATGGCTCCTCCGATGAGGATCTAGTCCTTATGGTAAAGAACACTCAAAAACTTTCTTTGCAGATTACACAAGAAATGAGTCAACATCGACATACGACCAAAGGGGCCAAAGCAATCAAATTTTAAGGATATCATATGCTATGGATGTCACAAAAAGGACATATAGCCTCGAGATGTCCAAAACAAGGACAAGACTTGGGACAAGAAGAACAATAGTGCAACCAAAGAAGCCCGTTAAGTGTGTGACCCTATAGGTTCATGTATATTTAGTCACGACCTGGCAATACTTACTCGAATTGTAAGTCAGTAGTGGCCCCTAGCGGGACATAACGACTATCCAAATACACACAAAGATCATAATCAGCAAACCTATATAATGTCTTCATGTTGATCTTCTTACCATACGATACCAAATTAAATCTAAGGTAGGAAATGTGCCACACTTGCACAGTTCAATCTTTTCTCGATCTTATAATGAATTGATCTTCATGTAGTTGACACTCAACCACAAACAGCATGACTATGCACTTCTCAATTCATCTATATCAAAGGGCCCAGAGATATCTCTCTCATTATATGAGAGATGTAAATTTTATTTTAACCATTTACATTCCTCCGCATGGCTTATCGCATACCCGAATATTATCTTTATTACCAGTTAATTAAAAGTAGCGTTTGGTAGTATCAAAGTATACTACTATACATGTAGGAAACTATGATGATTTCAGGTCTAAGGATAAATGATAAACATTATTTGAGACCAACTAGTGACACTTAAATAACAAATCCAAACGGTGTCTCAAAATGGGTCTATCTAACATTATAGTCTCCAATATATGTCCACATTATTGATTTGATATCTTATATCTATAATCTGTGAAACATAATCATCAATCAATATATGCGCTGATCCATTAATCAATAATGTCATATTTTAAAGATAATGGATCAGGGGCTTTATTATAATAATATCATCAAATAAATTTAGAATCTCACGAACAAGTCACACACTTATTGATCAAACTAAGATGATAATTTATTAAAAAATAACATATTATTCAAATGTTCATAAATATAACAAAGATAAATATATCTCTGTGATTTTCTCTAAGACATATCACTAACATAGGGTTCCATCTAGTTTAACCAACAGATCTGGAAGCATACTGCCATATGACATCTCAACACAAAAAAACCATATATTTGGTTTTGACAAATCCAAGTCAATATCTACTATTTAGAATGGCTATCTCCACAACTTAATACATAGTAGTGTTTAACACATGGTTAGTGCCTAAAGTTTTGCTGCATTGGTGTGTAACTACATAACCTTTTTAAAGTTTGGCAGCACCTCTCCTAAAATAAACTTGATACTGGATAAGAGAGGAAAGGAAATTGCATTTGAATTGTTTTTTTAAAATATTTACAGGGATCCTTAGTATCTCATATATAAACAAAGTGTGAATTGGAATCCATAAGCCCAACCATGTTTCTGGTGGGATTGAAATTTGAAACAACCCCCTCCCACCTAGTATTGTGCTGCTGTATGCTCTTGTACATATTGTGTTACAAACAGGTTGACCATGTAGTTTGTAAATGTTTCTAGCCACATAACTGTCTTAGGTGCTTTGTTCCTCCTTTTATCAGTAGAAAAGTGCTGCATTCTCGCTTGTTTTCTGTTTTGCTACGTAATATAACTTCAATGGGAATTTAAGCGTCTTAATTAACCAATTATAGAATGATGTTCAATAGGTCAAATTAATCAATGTTTTGAGTTCTGCCGTTACATAAAATGTTCTAGTATGTCAATAGGAAATAATACCTTTTGTGTAGAGAATGTTGCATTGGATCATTTTTCTGTTGTTGCTAGCACATAGCTTATTTTTGTAAATTCTTTTTAATATGTTCTGATATTTTTTCACAGAAGCTGGAATATTTATCAGTACTAATGTAACATTGTAACATTGCTCCAAAACATACTAATTCTAGGGACGTCTTGTATAACCAGTCCGTTAATTTAAATGGAGGAAAGCTAACAGGAAAGAGAATGGCAAAACCGCTTAAAAATGGGACATTTCTTGAACAGATAGAAACAACAAAGCAAGCAACACTCACCAAGTTCTCAGCTCATCATACATCAAGTTCATGATCTTATTTTTGGATAGGTCATTATTGTCATCAAGAATGGACAATCTTTTCGCCGCTACCAAAACTTCATCTTTGTTGGGAACGATAATGGCACCGAGGCACTGTTGATCCTATGCAAAGATACAAACTTCATCACTTCGTGAATAGTACTAATCTATTTCACCATTGTAATATCCAAAACCAAAACCACACATGTTTTCATGAAGAAACATAAGAAATGCAAGTATAACAACATCATAAGGTTTCAAATAATGGCCTGGGCTTCAGAATATTTTCCCACCTCAACTTCAAGGAGCCTAAACTGATCTTAATAATAATCATAATAAAAAAATATATGAAGCAACTATCTTTTACCTGGACAATAACCACTATCTGATGAATCAAGTTACTCCTGCTGGCAGCCTCCTCAAGTTCAGCAGGTTCAACGTTTTTTCTTGCAAATAATAAAACCCACGTTTAGCCAAAATTATTGCTAACCTAGCATGTTTCACAAGTTTTTTTTTTTTTTGAATGGCACAATGAGATAGTGCTTCTTGGCTCATTAGAAAGCTAATTTGAATGGCTACAATTTTCTCAGCATGAGTAAGACCAAGTTCGACCTAGATTACTTCATAAAATACAAAACATTCAGTGTAACGACTTTAAAGCCTTCAACTAGAGCCAAAATTTGCAAATTATTTAAGCATTAAGCCTTCACTAACCATCTAAATCAACTCAAAAATAATTTAATGACCTAGTGAATGAATTATGCATATATTTGAGCTTCCCACACATAATATAATCAAACTACTAACCTCAAACCCTTCTTTATAATACGGTTGAAATTAAGAAACAAAAATCTAATAATCCGGCCATCTCCAAACGCCAAGACTAATAAAATCCTAAAAAATAGATCCTTAATCTTTAATTTTATCTTTGGTGGAGTTTGTCCATGCATGAGACTCGATCATGCATCCTCTTTGAAATAATCTTTTTCACTGTCATGTCGCAATCCAATTGAAACTAAGAGACATAAACTCAACAAACATATTAGTCTCACAATTAAATTTTTCATTAACTAGAATAATCACCATAATGGAGGTCTACTGAACAATCTCCCATGTTTGGTGATTGATGACAAACCTATTTTCAATAAGAATATTTGGATAAGAGATGAACTTATCAATGATATAGATCAATAAGAGATATCAATTAAGCATATTTGATCTATACTAGCATGTTATGTAGCAATTAAGCACAAGGTAATTAAATGATTGAATGATGGTGCATATGATGGATGGGATTTGATATGCAAAGATGCTCCCCTCAAACTATGCACCAAAAATGAAACAACAAATAAGAGATGTCAAATTTAAAACCAAATTGTGGAAACTAAAAAGCGCTGGGGTTCAAAGAAATAGCAATCCAAATGCTGCTCCCCCTAAATCATAGGTCACAAAAAATTTTCCCCCTTTTGGCACTAATCGCCAAAAACACAAACAAAAAGTATGCGAAGGTAAAGTTTTGAAAACACGGGGTTTTTCAAGAAATATCAATTTTTACCAAACCTAATTCTCCCCCCTTTCTAGCATTAATCACCAACAACACAAATAAAAGGTATGCCAAAATGGATATTTGACGAAACAAAGAGCTATGAAAAATATCTTCATCCAATTAATGGAGAGAGAAAAAGTTGAAAATCAATCAATATAATTTGATAAAGATCATCAACTCCCCTTTTATGACCTAAAACAAAGAATGTTTGAAAGGAATTTAAATCAAGGTCATATCTTACTACGAGGAAGAGAATACTATTTGAGACATATTTCATTTAAGATTTTCTTTTGAAACAACCACAAAGTAATATTCGAATAATCAATCAATTTGAAATGAAAATATAATTAAGAAAGCTTCAAATGAACTCAAATCAAGAAACCATCCAAACAAGCTCCAAATTTTATGAAAATTTGCAAGAAAGCATAAATCAGTAGTAAAAACATTTTTCATGTAGATTTGAAGATAAAATTCTCAACCATTTGAAAGAAAAGAGAGGTTGAAATTCAATTTTGCTAAAATTCTTCAAAAACGAAGCGTATCATTCAATGATTGAAAACCATTGGAAAAAGATCTCCAAAAATTCTGATAAATCTTCTGGAGGTAGTTCGGGAGATATGGAACAAGTTTTCATTTTTAAGTAAATCCAAAATGTTAGCTAAAATGAAGATATAAAAAAGATGAATTTTGGCCAGGTTACAAATTTTAGCTTTTCATTTGCACATATTAAGAGAACTGGAAAACCATCCAACTGATTTTCAAAAAATTTAAAATAAATTATTAGAATAGGGAAATAATTTAAGATCAAAATTTTTGAAGAAACTATCTTCATAAAATCAATCAATTTCAAGATACAAAAATAACAAATTAGTCAGAAACCACAAAAGTCTGAAATTCATATTTCAGTTTTGATTTGAAGAAAAGTCAAATCTTGCTCAAATCAAATTTGAATAACATAAAAATTTGCAGTAATAATGTTTAATGCATTCCACACATTTTTGAAAAAAAAACTTTCAAAATGATTTTTCAATCAAAATTTATGGAATAATGCACTTGATATTTCAAAATGATTGATGAAGTAATGAACCTGAGGAGTTTACCCCTTCAAAACATCAGTGAATAAGAGTGACTGGTTCATCATATTGATCTCGTTGTTTGATTCAATAGCACCGAAAAAGACATGTCATATCCAAAGGTACTGGGAGGCAACCGCTTCTAGAATAATAGTAGGTACTCCATAATCACCACAAGTTAATTATTCCTTCCATATTACTAGGTAATATTTCTATTCCTAGTGTATGCAATCAATGATTCTCAACATCCCTAGGAAATCACAAGTCTCTTCATGTTGAAGTAGATGTTGCATATCTTCAATTGTGGGTTTACGGAGATACTTCTCACTGAACTTGTCGATGACTCCTTTGACAAATTGCCCCAAGTACTAGATTGTTATAGATTCCTCTATCCAGACGTATTCGTGGATAGCATTGGCACAAGAGCCATATGTCAACAAATGCATGACTATAGTGCACTTCTGTATAGCTGCAGCCCCTATAGTTAGTAGTATATCTCCTTTTAGTGAAAAAAAGAGACCACTTACCAAGAGCTTTGACAATTTGAAGAAAAAAGAGTCTCCTCATCCGGAACCTCTAGTGAAACAAATAGTTAGGTAGATTGGATTGTTGGAGAAATAGTCCACCATGTGACGATTATGACCGTCTTTACGGTTTCTGTTGATATACCTTCTACTACCATGACAATGGTGGAGGGAGGTAGAAGCTTCGAACTTGTCTTTTACACCGGCAATAATGCAATATTGTAACTCTTGCATGGTCGGGTCTTTCTCTAAGAATTCTACAATGAAATCTTCTAACATATTGATAGTTTCTTACTCTTCACTACAAGTGCTAGAGCTAGAGCTTGATAACATTTTTGAGGGAGAGAGAATTGCAAAGGATAGGAGTGGTCAAGATGAGAAGTGGGGGTTGGGATATATGGGTCGGAATATATAGACTAGTTTCCAACAATTAGTTTGCAATGACTAGTTTCTAAAAAGAATATTCCAATGGCTAGTTTCCAAAAAGAATATGCCAACAGCTAGATTCCAAAAGAAATATTTCAACAGCTAGTTTTCAATGGCTGGTTTTGAAAAAGAAAATTCTAATTCCTTTAATTACTCGGTATTTCTGGATTTTCTCCGACCACATTAGAAGTGAGGATTACTATCCATATGATTTTTAGGAAAATATAGGAAGTAGTAGTATAGGGATGGTGTGATATTAGTGAGTCCAAATGAGAAAATGTGGCTCCTATTTATAGATGAATGAGTTCATAATTTATCATGAATTTTTCACAATTTTTCATGATTTCTGATTTTTTAACCAATTTTTGAGATATAAACATTAAAAAATTTCCTTAATGGCTCTTTCCCACAGCTATATCTACTAACGACTAATTTTGGAGTCACTGATACGTGGGACTCACTCCCAACAAATTTCAACAACTAGTTTGAGCTAAATTAAAAAAGTGGCTAACAGGTGGTTCAATTGTGCTCTATACCCACATTTCATGCATTGTGTGCAAGGTAAGCGTTTACAGCAAACTTCTAATAACTCGATTTCAACAAATTAATATGAATAGAGACTTATAAATGGGCCAAATGAAAATGAGACACACATGTCAATGACTCGAGTGCATGGGAACGTGGTACGTGTGGAACACGAGACATCGCAAGCGCGCATGGACTCACACATTTTGTGGGCTCTACCATCCTCGCCTTACCGAACACATAAGAATTCAACCCTACAGCTGACATGTAGGTTCCACTCCTTTTGACCCCACTTGTTAGTGTCTAGGGTGCAAGTGAACGGGGTGCACACGGGAAGTGACGCATCACAGGTGTGTGGCCTCACACATTTTGTGGGGCCACCGTCCTCACCTCACCAAATACATTCTATTTTGCTAGATCACTTACGCACGGGTCCCGCTCGCTTTAATCCCATCTGTCAGTGAGTGTTTGTGGCAGTGTGCGAGTTACAATTGACGAAGAGCAGTGGTCCCTACAAAATGCATCATTGCGAGCCGAGCCACACTCCAATGGAGCCGTTTGGCTCGAAATGCACCTGTGGGGCCCACAAAAAAGAGCAACATGTGGCTGCTGCTCCCCCATGTGTCTATGCCTCATTCGCGCACTTGCATGAGCTAAGCTGGCAGCTGACGTATGAATATGCACCTGTGAAAAACCACCCGTTGGAGATAGACTTATGCGAACTCGAGTTCACGACTACTTCGAGTTTCATGTCAAACACAGATACTGTTTGTCCAATCATGGTCTGCATCTAGATTCGATGATTTTTATGAGAATCTCATAAGTGAGGGTTCATGACTGCTTCATTAATTTTCATATTAGATATAAATATCGTTCATCCAATCATGATTTGCATTGCAATCCGATAATTTTGTCACTCATATGTAATCTTCTTATGTGTCCCAATAATAAAATAGTGGTTCTAGCTTTGCTTCAAAGACGAAAGATATAGGATCTAGATATCTTATTGATATGCAGGTCATAAACCCATATGACAATTTCACATCCGGTATACTACCTCCATCTAAAAAACTTTTCGCATTTGATTTTTCACAGTCTCTAGAAAACAATTTTGACAACTAATTTCTATTATATGTTTGTAAAATTATAAAAGTAAAATATTATGAAAGTTTTTTAATGACGAATCTAACTAAATTATTGTAATGTGGTCAATCTAAATATATATAAATATATTAATAGTCAAAATTAAAGATTGCATGCTATATATAACGACAAGTTTTTGTGGATGAAAAGAGTACTATAGACATATCTTACTACCTCCATTCTCAAATATATGTCATTTTTTCAAAATCTTATTTTCTACAAACATGTGACATTTTATGAATTTTAGATAAATATTTATACACTATCTATATTAAATTAGGTGGTTGGAACTTATTTGTCTTGTGTATATATATAATTGAAGTTAATTTATATATATATATATATTTTAAGGATATCTTTGTTACATGTTGTTAAAAATATAATTGCTTTAATAATCACAATTTGAGAAAGTGACACGGGACAACATATGTAGTATTTTTAGTGTTCTTTAAAGAAAAAAAATAACACATGGAATGAAATTAGGACTTGAAAAGGAACACCAAAATAATTTATTTACAGTGTTAATTTGACACTGATGATTGGATGCCACTTTCTCGGCTCAGATTTAATTAATCGTAAAGAATACATTAATTACCTCACTCTAATTACAATATTTGAAATACACTTGAATACAATCACCAATACAGCCGGGAGAGATGGATTCGTAAATCTTAATCCGTTCAGCCCTCCTAACTTCAACAAGTGCGAACTGACCATCACTGAGAGAGGTGCAAAGCGAGAAAAGAAAAGGGAAATATGGTAGAAGAAGATATCCCTCCCTCTCAAGGTTAATGATAACCTCCAAAGATGAGGGGAATTTGATGGCTCTTTTTTCTCTACCTCAAAAGCTCCCCGGGAGGGGAATTTCTAAGAGGATAATGCAAGTATTTTCCTTATCTTATGCATCAAACCTAAATGCTACAATGGTCAAAATGAAGGTTGAAAATATGTAATGATGCGATACACACACACACACACACACACACACACACAATAAAGGCAAATAGACCAATGCTATCAAATTTTAGTTGTCAGATGAGCCGTATTACTAAGTGTTGATTGTTAATTATCTCAGACACAAGTAACAATACTTAGAACTTAGAAGTAAGGTTTTGAATATAAGCAACGAATGATTGATACTTTTTAATAGTCAGTAGAAACGTTTGCTAAAATACATTAAGAATTTATAATATGTGTTATTTTCCCGGTTTCAGATACAACAAACATTAGTTAGAACTTAGAATTAGGATTTTCATGAATTAGGATTTTCATGAATGACAGTTACCTTAGAACATAAACAAGTAATGCTCAGCTGGGAAAGTTTGTAAGACACATTAAGAATATACTAGGTAGATGCCCGCGCGTTGCTGCGGATATTGAGAGAACATAAATACTTGAAGTGGAAGTCTCACTTCCCTTCTTCTTTTTCAGATCTTCTGGATACATATTGCAATTCATTTTCCAATGGCCAGATTTCTTGCAGTAGAAGCGCTCAGAAGCAGTGGCAGGATCAGACTTGAACTTTCCTTTGGGCTTATGCTAGTTGCTTGAGCTCTCATCTCAATCCTTGCCTTTGCTTTTAGCCTTTCCCTTACCCTTATTTTTTAAACTCTTTCCCTTTTGAACCATCATAACATGATCAAGATTCTTCTTGATGTTCTGCTCTGCCGTCTTTAACATCCCATGCAATTCAGGTAGAAACTTCTCCAGATTATTCATATTGTAGTTCAATATGAAAGGATCGTAGCTCGGAGGGAGAGACTAGAGAATCACATTAGTAGCCAACTCTTGGCTAAGGGGTAAACAAGTTTACCCAAGCTCTCAATGTAACCAATCATCTTGATTACATGAGGGATAATTGCACTTTCTTCTCTCAGTCTACAGGAATGCAGTTTCTTGGTGGTTTCATATCGTTCCATCCTTGCCTAGTCTTCGAACAAGTTTCGAAGATCCACATTCATGTCATAAGCATTAATGTTCTCGAATTGCTTTTGCAACTCAGAGCCCATTATTTCTAACATGAGGCAACTGACATCGAGATCGCCATCAATATGCTTCTTGTAAGCATCTCGTTGAGATCGTGGAGTGTTAGTCAAAGGTTCATCAGGAACTGAGGACTCTAGAGCATAGTCTTTTCTTTCTTGTTTGAGAACGATTCTCAAGTTACGGAACCAATCAATAAAATTTATTCTATTCAATTTTCTTTATTAAGAACAGATCGCAAGTTAAAGTTGTATGAGGAGCCATCGGTCATTATCTATAACAAAAACACGTAAAAAGATATCATGCTTATGAACATTCTTCTATTCACAATTAATAAAAGAAACCCCCACTATACGTTTAAAAACATAGTCCCTAGAATGACATATAGTGGGTCAAGATCCATATTTCACTAAGTCCTAGTGAGCTTTGGTATCACTGCTAGAAACATAGTTATTTAGGTAAGCAACTTTTAATAATCATATCATATATGACACTTTTGTTGGGTGACATCAATATGCCCTAGCTCCCAACACCATGCCGCAAGGTCCAAAACCGTTTTGACAGCCTTGTTAAGTGAAACCAATTCTATACATATAAGTATCCAACACTTATCCTGTCTTACCAAGATAGTTAATGGCACCTTGATTTGTCAAGCATTCCAAATAACGATCGAGGCTTTGACAGTTGCAACAATTGAAAATGGCATAAAAAAATTAATTTTAGGGACTTTACTATGTACAGAATTTTCAAGCAACAATCAAGAACATCAAAATAATTTTCACAGATAATCAAATCAATCTATGAGATAGTATGGTCCTTTAATATGGTGATCTCCATCTCCATCTTCACAGGACCAGTCCACCTTGCTTGAAAAATTCTGGAGTGCGTTCCAAGCTACTACACTAATAGCTAGATATGAATTTACATAAGAGTGCCAATCATCACACATGTCAGCACGCAGGCCGTTATACAAAAAGAGACGACCATATTGATAAGTGCTAATTCGATAGCATTTTACCCTAGGTTTAATTTTGAAAACGTGCAAAAATTATGCTTAAAACTCCTTTGAAACAACATTTTATGTGCAAATTTTCATTATTTTTACAAAATGCTTTCACAATTCTATTCTATGTGTTGCAGAGATCAGGCCTACTAAATTTGAGACAATTTGGACTTCATTTGACCCAAATTCGACCAATATTCAAATCTGGACAGAGGAAAAGGTTTGTACTCGAAAGCCCGGGCGAAAACGTGCTGGTCGAAAACGAAAACGAGTTCTAAAACGCGCCCGTAGTCGAAAATACTCCGATTCGAACACAAAGCACGCACGCGGTCGAAAAGGAACCCGATTTGGACACGACCAAGTTTTCTGGCCGTTTGATTGAATTTTTGGACGGTTTAGATGGTGCCACGTGTCTTGGTCGAGTTCGAATCAGTTTCAGAGATGCAAAACTGGTCGTTTGTGGTCGGTTTTGGCCCATTTTGATCCGAAACTGGTTGGTTTTAATTGATTTTGATCCAAACTGGTCAAATAAGGCGGGTTTTAGTTGATTTTTGTTGGTTTGGATTGAAACTGGTCAAAATCTGGTCGAATGTGACCGAATTCGATTGTTCTTGTCCCAATTGAAGTTATAGTCTGTCAAGGAGTTGTTTTTGGGTACGTTTACCTAGGTACTATAAAAAGAGAAGTTTTTGGCTCAATTAGACATGCTTTTCTTTAGGGTTTAGTTGTAGTTTAGTTTAGAAGAGTCATCTTCTCTATTTTTATTGCTTTTGTAAACCGCCAAGGATGGCAACTTCAATTCTCAAGAAATCAAGTAAGTTTTATTTATTTCTTATTGTTATTTCTACATTTTTATGACTTTTTGCGAGTAGTTCCCTTCTAGAGTTAGGGATAACCTAATCCGAAAGGCGTGATTCTTCCTCGGTCTTGATTTCAAGTTTTGGAGTAATTTCCTGATGTTTTCTTCCTCTAAACTCTAAATCCTTGTTTCGGCAACAGACGTCACAGTTGAGTCTTAACAAGAATTTAGGGGAATTCTTGAGTCATTAGCGCTTTGATGTGGGATCCTGAACAGGAGAGAGGCTCTCGCCAAATGTTGCAGTGGAAGTGATCCTCTGACTGTTGACTCAGCGCCCCGAACTGAAAACTTAATTTGTCTTGGAAAACTATTGAAATTAACTTACAATTCTCGGACCTTGGATAGAATTACGCCAGATGGTTATGGAATTCCCGAAACCCTAGATTTTTCATTCCTGCTTTATAAATCCAATTTTTATGCTTGCAATTTACTGTCTTAAACCCTAGATTGATAGCTTTAGTAGTAGACTTAACTGTAGAAAAACAACTCCAAAACTCATTTAGACTTGTTGGGGGAAACCCCAGACACCTGTCGGGAGAAGTCCCGGACGCCTCCCAGAGAAGATCCCAAAAGGCCACCGAGGAAAATCCCGGAAGGCTACCGGGGAAATCCAGGACGCCTCCCGAGAAAAGCCACAGAGGTCTCTTGCACGAAGTCATGTGCGAATAGCGTGAGGAGCGCCTCAGGAACTAGCGAGGACACTTGTCAAGCATCGAAACCCTTCGGCCAGTGAAATGGCGTCAATGCCCCTAGATCCAACGGCCATAGCTAGGGCATTTTGGTCTTTTGGCGTGTTTTGGGGTTTATATATACCCCCTTGTATCTCATTTGTAACCAATTACAACTCATTTTAACACACTCAAACAACAGGACCCCCGAGAGAGCACCTCCCCAGCGGACTCACGTCCGGAGGGTGCTGACAGGACTAGGGCCCCCACCGGGACCCGAACCTGTATAAAAATCACCACGTCAATCTCTGAGTTGCCCGGCGGGAGGTGACCGGTCACTCAATCAGTTCGCACCACTATACGCGTGTTACGCACATCCGAAGAAACCTGCCAGTTGTATATTTTATACCACGATAGTTGGCGTCATCCATGGGGACGCATGACGAATCGCCATGGCTCCCCCAAGAACGAGAGCTCAGGCCCTTTCCCTCTCTGGTGGTGCTGGTCCCAGCGACCCGGCGCCGCCCTCGCAAGATACTGCTGTCACGACCCTACCATCCGGGGACGTCCGGAGAGAGGTACCACTTTCTTCTCCTGTAGTCTCTGGCAGGGGTGTTCCCATCTCCAACCCGGCGACAGCGACCGCGCTTACGGGGCCTAGTGCCCCCCAACTCTCAGTCCCAGTCTTCGGAGACAACAAGGTCGAGCACACCCTGGAGGAGTTATTGTGCGTCTTAGATCGGCCCCCAGCTCCTGTTTACCCGCCCCCATACCCGTTTACGGGGGCACCGCCACTGTTATTATTGGGGCACCTAGCCGCCTTCCCCGCACCAGGAATGTTTCCCGCACCGGGGGGCTTGCCGGTGCCCGGAGACTTCCCCGTTCAGGGGGGTTATTTGGCACTGGGTCCGGAACCTTCGCAGGCTGCTGCCGTTGCGCCGGGAACCCTCCCTACGCTGGGGGTCCCCCCACGCGGGGAGCTTTCCCCGCGCCCACGACCGCCCATGTGCCCGAAGATCTCCCCGGGTCAATGCTCGGGGCAGCTCTGGCGTCAGAGCCGGTGGCCTCTCTAGGGATCTTCCCCACTTTGGCACTCGTCGCCGCCCCGGACGCTCACCCGGCGCTAGGCTAGTCCCGAGCGCCGGTGGCATCTTCCGGGCCGGCAAGCAACGCGCATCAGCTCCCTCCTCCCCTGGCACCGCCCCTGAGGGCTCCCCCAATGGATCGGACCCGCTTCACCCGGGAGGAGGTCGAGCGAATGTGTACTACAAAATCTGGGGAGGCTCCCTCCCATCATCGATTGGAACTCCCCCAACTCGCGGCTGTGGCGAGCCACGCTCCTGGCTTGATCGGGGGAAGATATCGATCAAAGAGGCCACTACCACATCCAGGGGGGTACCCGGAGATCCAAGAGGTTAGCTCGACTAACCCTGAGGAGAAGAGACACTACCGTTGCGCCGGCGGACCGCTGGGACCCCTCCCTGACTCCGAAAACAAGCGCTCGTCCCCTGTCAAAGGGGACAGCGACCGAGAATCTCCCAGGGAGGTTGAGGGGGCTAACCAATCGCTGTGCCGCCGCCTTTGGTGCATCCGCTAGCCGCGGCGCTCCCGTCCACCGCACATCGAGCATTACAACGGTGAGGCCGATCCTTATGAGTTTGTGCAGGTGTACTCCACAGCCATCTCAGCGGCTGGAGGGGACGAGACGGTGCAATGCAACGTCTTCCCCCTCTTTCTCACCGGAATCGCCCGCTCATGGTTTTACCACCTGAGGGCCAGTTTGATCAAGTCCTTAGTGCAGCTCAAGCGCGAGTTCTGCGTGAACTTCCAGGGAAACTACGTGCACCCCCTGGATTCGTCACAGCTCTATACCGTCCGACAGAGGACGGGGGAGACCATCCGGAGCTTCTTCAAACGCTTTACTCAGGTTAAGAGCAAAGTGGCTCAGTCCCTGACTCTACAGTCATTGAGGCGTGCAAGAGTAGGATTCTTCCCGAGGAGCTCCATCGGAGGATCTCCCGGAGCTATCCCTCCTCTACCAACTTGCTCTTCACCGTGCTCAAGAAGTACGCTTGGGCAGAGGAGGACGACCTCTAGAAGAAGAACCAGGGGCCCCTGGCCCCACTAACCGGGAGGCTAGGGACCCCCTCAGCAAGTGTCCCAAGAGAGGCAATCGCAGCGAGTCACGGCCTCGGGACACCTTTGTCCTCCAGGGCGGCGGTGGCTCGCGCGCGATGGCAACAAGGGCAACCGCCCCTTTCCCAAGTCGAAAGGCCCTGGGGGGACAGTCGTCTTGCAGTCAAGAAGGCAAGGAGGACAGCCAACTTGTGGTGTGCCTTCCATAAGTCCAATACCCACGCCACTCGGGAATGCCAATAACTTCTCCAATACTTTGCCACATTCCTCGACCAGCGTGGGCAGGGGGAGGGAGCCCTGCCTCCTTGCCCCCTCCGCCGGCTTTACCGGCTCTCCCTGCTCCCCTGGAAGAGCAGTAGAGACAGGCACAGGAAGGGGGCTCAGTCGAAGAGCTGCCTTTCCAAACCTCCCAGAGACGCATAAATGTCATCACGGGGGGATCTGCCTCGAGGCGAGACTCCAAGCGCCAGCGCAAGGAGTACGCGCGAGAGGTAAAGGCTATGGGGGTGCTACACACGTCTCGTCCACCAAAGTGGCCGGATGTCCCCCTCACCTTCACAGTAGAAGACGCACGCGGGGTTTCTTTTCCCCCATGACGACGCGCTCATCGTCTCCACCACCGTCTACAACTGCCAGCTGGCGCGCATCCTTGTCGACGACGGAAGCTCCGCTGACATCCTGTACTTAAAGGCATTCAGGGAAATGTAGGTCGATGAAAAGCTGCTGCAGCCGACAGCCAGGCCCTTAGAGAGCTTCGTCCCAGGGAAGACCATCTACCCAGTGGGGAAGGTCGACCTCCCCATGACCTTCGGCCCCCGGACAACTACCGGACAGAGTTGATCTGGTTCGACGTAGTGGACCTCCCCTCTTCGTACAACGCGATTATGGGGAGGACAATGATCAATCGTCTGGGGGCGGCGATCCACCAGAGCTATCTCTGTGTGAAGATCCCTGGGCCTCGCGGCGTGATCACCGCCCGAGGCGACCACGATGTAGCCCGTGCTCTTTACGAGTGCGTTGTTGCAACGATCGGGAACTTCGACCTGATCAAGGCCCCGAGGGGAGAGAGCTCCCCCCCGGCCTTGGACACCCCAGTCATCCCCTCCAGGAAGTTCCTCCCAAAACCACGTCCGAAGGGGGACCTACGGAAAGTCCGGCTATCCCCAGAGGATGGGGAAAGGATCATCAAGATCGGGGCGGACCTCTCCGAAGAGCACGCGGAACAACTCGCGACCTTCCTTCGCAAAAACTCTGACGTCTTTGCGTGGAAGCCTGCCGACATGCGGGGCGTCGCCCGGGAAGTTATCGAGCACAAGCTCGCTGTAGCGCCTGGCCACCCCCCTGTCAAGCAGAAGCTGAGGAAGCTCTCCTTTAAGTGCCAAGAGGCCATCAAGGCCGAGATCACCACGCTCCGAATGGCTAGCGAACCCCGTCCTCGTGAAGAAGTCGAGCGGCAAGTGAAGGATGTGCGTGGACTTCACTGACCTCAACAGATCTTGCCCAAAAGACAACTTCCCACTCCCACGAATCGACCAGCTAGTCGATTCAACTGCGGGGTGTGAGCTTATGAGCTTCCTCGACGCGTATTCGGGCTACCACCACGTCCAGATGGCGAAGGAGGACGAGGAAAAGACAAGTTTTATAACTCCCTACGGCACCTTATGTTATGTCCACATGCCCTTCAGGCTGAAGAACGCTGGGGCAACCTTCCAGCGCGTCATGTCGTTGGTCCTCAAGGACTAGATTGACCGCAACATAGAGGATTACGTTGACAACGCGATCGTCAAAAGCCTTCGCGCGGCAGCTCACATCAACGACTTAGCGGAGACCTTTCGCAACCTCCACGAGTATGGGTTGAAGCTCGACCCGAAAAAGTGCACCTTCGGCCTACGCGGGGGGAAGTTTCTTGGCTTCCTCGTGTCCTAGCGACCCGAAAAAATTCGGGCCCTGCTGGACATGCCCTCACCGCGCTCCGTGAAGAACGTACAGCGGCTTACCGGCTGCTTGGCCGCACTTAGCCGCTTCGTCTCACGGTCGGGGGAACGCAGCCTCCAATTCTTCAAAATTCTCTGGGGCCTTGAGGGGTTCAAGTGGACTCCTGAGGCCCAGGTGGCCTTCGACGACCTGATGAAGTACCTTGCGAGCCCCTCAATGCCCGTGAGCCCATCCCTGGAAGAACCCTTGCTCCTTTACCTCACTGCCACCCTAGTTGCTGTGAGTGTAGTACTAGTAAAGGAGCAGGTTGGGCAGCAGCTCCCCATGTACTACGTGAGCGAAGCCCTTCAAGGGGCTAAGACGCGATACACGGAGGTGGAGAAGATCTGCTACACCCTCCTCATTGCTACCCGGAAGCTCCGCCACTACTTCCTGTGACACCCGATCACGGTCCCATCATCCCTCCCATCGGGGGAGGTGCTGCGAAACAAAGATGCCACCGGTCAGATTGGGAAGTGGGGAGCCGAGCTCGCTCCCTTCTCCCTCTCCCTCACGGGCCGTTCTGCCATCAAATCGTAAGTCCTCGCTGACTTCGTGGTGGAATGGACCGCCACCTCCGGGACGCAAAGGGAAACTCCCGCTGAGCTGCCCCGACGCAATGACCATTGGACACTCATGTTTGATGGCTCCTTGTATCTCGCTGGGGCCAGCACGGGGATAGTCCTCCACAGCCCTGAAGGAAGGGCGCTGGAGTACGCAGCGAGGCTTGAGTTTCCCGCCACGAACAACGTCGCCGAGTATGAGGCCTTGCTCTTGGGGCTGCGCCTTGCGCGCTCCCTGGGGATCCACCGCCTCCTAGTTAAGCAAGACTCCCAGCTCGTGGTTTGCCAAATGGATGTCATACTTGTGCCATGACGCAAACCTGAGCCTTTACTTGGGGGAAGTGCGCAAGATGGAGAAGTACTTCGAGGGCCTGGAGGCCCGGCATATCCCCGGAGGGATAATGACCGCGCTGACGCCCTGTCCCGGGCGGCCAGCACCCGGGAACCTCTTCCAGGGGGCGCCTTCCTAGAGATCATCGTAAAGCCCTCGGTGATTCCTTCGGGCGCGAACCCTGAGTCCCGTGACTCGGAGGTCTCTGAGATCGTCCGAGCCGCGTCTTGGATGAATCCCCTCATCTCCTTCATAAGGGGGGAGGGGGAACCTCTCGGCGACACCAAGGCGAAGCCTCTCCATGCCAAGGCACGGGCGTATCTCCTGCTGGAGGGAAAGCTCTACAAGCGGGGGGCTTCCGCCCTACTCCACTGCCTCCCGCAGGCAGAAGGACTCTAGCTCCTCGAGGACATCCACTCGGGGAGCTGCGGGTCTCACCTAACCCCGCGCGCAATCTCGGCTAAGGTTCTCTGCCAAGGCTTTTATTGGCCCCCACAGTGGTCCGCGATGCGCGAGACCTTGTCTCCACATGTGAGGCCTGCCAGAAATGGCAAAGGGCTCCAAACTACCATCCGCGCCGCTACAAATCATCCCCATCACTTGGCCCTTCGCACGCTGTGGAATGGACCTCCTTGATCCCTTCTCCCCAGCGCCAGGGGGCTACAAGTATGCGGTGGTCGCAGTGGACTATTTCTCCAAATGGGTGGAGGCTGAGCCCTTGGCCAGCATCACCTCCTGAGCATTACAGCAATTTTTCTGGAAGAATATCGTATGTCGCTTTAGGGTCCCCTGAGAAATCACTGTCGACAACGAGACCCAATTTGACTTGGCATACTTCCGGGAGTTCTATGAAGGCTTGGGGGCTACCCTCCACTTCACCTCTGTAGCTCATCCCCAGAGCAATGGAGCTGTTGAAATGGTCAATGATGTGATCCTACAGGGCTTACGCCGACCACTCGAGCAGACCGCCTCTAGGCGGGGCGCAAGGGTGGAGGAGGTCCCGAGCATCCTCTACTCCATGTGCACAACCCCGAGCCGAGCAACAGGGCGCACCCCTTTTCACTCGTGTACGGGGCTGAGGCAATCCTCCCCTCGGAGATCGATTTCTGGTCGCTGCGGATTGAGCTCTTAGACGAAGCTACGGCCACAATGTACCAAACTAATGAAGTGAACCAGCAATTGGAAGTTGACCTCATGGAGGAAGAGTGCGACCGAGCACTTCTCCGCCACACCGTCTACGAGTGCGAATGGCACGAGCTTACAACCAGCGCATTCGCGCAAGAGCTTTCCGCCTTGAGGACCTTGTCGTCAAGCGCATGATTGACCCCCAAGCCCAGGGCAAGCTTTCCCCCAAGTGGGAAGGCCCATACAGAATCTCTACGGTCTTGAGCTCGAGGGCTATAAGCTCTCCAACCTTGAAAACCAAGAGCTGAAGCATACTTGGAACATAGACTTGCTCCGCAAGTTCTACGTCTAGCCTTCAGGCTCCTTCCCTGCCCCGTCGCGGCTTCGCAGAGGAAGGCACTGTACTCACCATTCCCTCCCCCGCCGTGGTTTCACGGGGGGGAGGCGTTGTATTCACTGTTCCCTTCCCCGTCGCAATTCCGTGGGGGGAGGTGTTGTATCTATTTTCATTAATACAAATGGTTTTTTGGTCAACTTTGGAATTTTTGCAGATTCTTATTATTCCGCCTCCAAGGCGATGCCTCCAAGGACATAGGCTATCACAGCCTAAAAGTCCCTACGACGGGAGCCCCGCTCCCGTAGGGCGACTTACAGTAACCCCTCGTGGACTGAGGGGGTAATCGGCAACCCAGTTCTTATGAACTACGGTAATGAGTCAATTTGAGAGACTAGTCCCCCCTCAAATACTCAACCCCATCATTGGGCTGATTCTGCTCCAGGAGAGAGCTCCCCCCCTTGTGGGTCATGGAATTCTCAGTTGTCTAGGAATTCTCGATCGGCTCCCCGTTCTCACAGTAACCGGGGGAATTTCTTACCTGGATTCGGAATTTTTCGACCGGGAAATTCTCAACCGGCTCCCCGTTCTCACGGCAACTGGGGGAATTTCTCAATAGTGTCTCAAATTGGGTCAATCCGACCAATATGTTCTCCAACATGTGTCCACGACATTACTTGACATCACATATCTATGGTCTGTGAAACTTGACTATCAATCAATGATCATGCTGACTTATCTTGTATTATTATTCCATATAATGCCGAAAGTCAGGGATGTTTATAATAAGTATCACTGATAAAATCATAAGTAAATTGAGACAATTCATATATCATTATAAAGAGTTCCACGAACAAGTCACATATTTGTTGATTGATAAAAGTGATACTTTATTCAAGAAATACAATAAGAATTCATAAACATAACATGATACAATCATCTCCATGATTGTCTCCAAGGCATATCTCTATCATGGACATGTGCTAAGTCAAGCATGACATATGAAGGACCTTAGACTGCGCTTGTATCTCTAAAAAAAATAGTAAATCAACCTCTTATTTTGGCCCTGTCAACCCCCTCTAATGTAATTATGGTATTATATCCATAAGTAATAATGGTTGCAATTTCTTGTGCTGCTAATACTATTATACTGTAAATAGGAACTGAGATCCACAAATGTGAGAGCAACTGTATCTTGAAGGCTCGCTGAATGGGCGAGCCACTTTCTCACACTTGCTAAGTAATCTATACTCACTCTTACTGATCGTCTCATCAGCAAAAAGGAATTTGTGGACACTTCAAAAGATCAAGATACCTTGGGATTATGTGCCAAGTCAAGTACGACCTATGGATGACCATGAACCATGCTTGTATCTTCAAAAAGAAGTCAACCAACTTCTTATTTTGGCCCAATTGGTCCTTCAAATATAATTATGGTATTATATCCATAAGCAGTAATGGTTGTGCTGCTACTATTATTGTACTGTAAATAGGAACTGAAATCCACAAATGTGAGAGCAACTGTATCCTCGGCAGTTGCGATGTCAGGGCTCACCGAACGGACAGGCCCCTCCCTCACACTCATTGATCGCACCCAAAGGGACGTGATTGTGTAATAACCGCAAGTGAACATTTGAACATTGAGTATTTGAGGGTCGAATTCCATGAGGAACAAGTGTATTCATCTTTCTAACTTAATGGATCACTGATTAAGTCTAAACGAGTTGTGGGTGTGTTTTTCTACACTAAATCTACTACAAAAACTATCAATCTAGGGTTTTAAAGCAGTAAAGAGCAAATATGAAATATAGAGTTTGTAAGTAGGAATAAAAATGTAGGGTTTCAGGAATTTCATAACCATCCGGCATAATTCTATCGAAGGTCCGAGGATTGTAAGTTGATTTCAATCGTTTTCCAAGACAGATTAAGTTGCCAGTACGGTCGCTGGTACAACAGTCAGAGAATCGCTTCTACTATTACGTTTGATGAGAGCCTCTCTCTTATTTAGGATCCCGCGTCAAAGCGCTAAGGTCTCAAGAACTCCCCTAAATTCTTACTAAGACTCAACTGTCACTACTACAGAATTAGTTTACACTATCGGTTCAAAATGGTCTATACTAACGGTTCTCTTACCGCTAGTGATTGGCACGATAGAAGAAATCTAGCACAACTCTAACGGTTACAAACCGTTAGTACAGCACCTATATTCCCATGGTCCATTACTCGCAAACGTTAGTACTGGTACATTTCTTCTATTGATTCAATATTCGAAACCGTTATTATTATAAACTTTCTTCTATCGGTTCAGTACTCACAATCGTTAGTATTGTTAAATTTCTTCTATCGGTTTAGTACTCACAATCGTTAGTATTGTTAAATTTTTTCTATTGGTTCAGTACTCGAAACCGTTAGTATTATAAATTACTTTCTTCTATCGGTTCAGTATCACAACCGTTCGTATTGTTAAATTTCTTCTATCGGTTCAGTACTTACAACTGTTAGTATTGTTAAATTTCTTCTATCAGTTCAGTACTCAGAACCGTTAGTATTATAAACTTTCTTCTATCGGTTGTAGGTTATGAACCGTTAGTACTAGCATAACTTCTTCTAACGGTTCTAAGTTAGAAACCGTTAAAATATGTTATAAGCAGCTATACAAATGAAAAAAGGTGCATTCACAGATACAGCAATATAGAGATACACACATTGGATAGATTGAATCTAATTATTCACAAATACACCACAGAAAATAGGGTTTTTTATTTTTGAATAATTCAGATTAAAAAATTAATTTCAAAGTTGATCTACTCTACCGATCATGTTTGCTGGAGCTATTGTAGCCATGGGCATGGTTGTGAAGCAGTTGTCGAGGAAATGTAATCGATGGTTGTCGTGGAGGTGGTCGTAGGTCGAGGTAGAGGAGGTCGTCACGACTGGAGTGGTTGACGATGTGATTGGTCGAGGTCGGAGGCCGAGGACGAATGCAGCCAACCCAAAACAACGAGGCTAACAAAACAACTTACAACAGAAGCATATTCAGCAAGAGTCTTGGCAAGAATATGGATATAAACAAAATTTTGCCCATTGTTCTTGATACTTAGTTTTGTGATAATTAACACATTTGGTCTATGGAGATGCCGACAAATGCGAACTCGATTACAAATCTCAATGACCAACAATACATATTATCAGTAATGAACAACGACTGAAACATTATTAACTTTTTCAAAAATCAATTTAGCAAAAGAAAAGAGATAAATGCGAGCGGCAAAAACAATTCTAATCGGGTTGGTCAAGAACACTTACAGTTCGTGGAGTGGCTTACGAAGCGCGATGCAGTGGGCGGCGGCGGTGGAGAACCCAAATGCGAGCAGAAATGGTGGTGCAGGAGCGAAAAAGGGGACGTCGAGGAGGCTAGGGTTTTCCGCGAGCGAGTAGAGACTTATTTGGAAATGTGTTTGGTTGGACTGGAGGGAAAACTCCTGGGGGTTTAACCCAAGGTCTTGTACTATATTTTACTATCGGTTCAAAAACACAAACGTTAGTAAACTTTCCTTTCTTCTAAAGGTCCCCACTGTCATAACCATTAGTATATATGATGTCCTTTTACTATCGGTTAAATAAACAAACCGATAGTAAAATTTTATCTCTTCTATCGGTTCGTACACTAATAACCGATAGTAAAAGTTACGTGCTTTCCTCTCTTCTAAAGGTCCCCACTGTCATAACCATTAGTATATATGACGTCCTTTTACTATGGTTGAATAAACAAACCGATAGTAAAATGTTATATCTTCTATCGGATCGTACACTAATAACCGATAGTAAAAATGACGTAATTTTACTATCAGTTAAATAAACAAACCGATAGTAAAATTTTATCTCTTCTATCGGTTCGTACACTAATAACCGATAGTAAAAGTTACGTGCTATTCACTAACGGTTTCCCAGACCATAACCGTTAGTATAAAACCTTTTCTCCACTGCGGTCCTCGTACACTAACGGTTTTCTCCCAGATTGCATATAACCGTTAGAAGATAGGGGTTAGTGGACTGTATTTCTGTAGTAGTGTGTTACGTCTGTTTCCGAAACGAGAATTTAGGGTTTAAAGGAAGAAAACATCAAGAAATAACTCCAAAACTTGAGATCAAGACTGATGAAGAATCACACCTTCCGGATTAGATCATCTCTAACCCTAGAAGGGATCTACTCGCAAAAAGTCATAAGAATACATAAATAATAATAAATTAAATAAAACTTTCTTGATTACTTGAAAATTGAAGTTGCCGTTCTTGCTAGCTTACAAAAGCAGGAAAAATAGAGAAGGAGCTCTTCTAAGAAAACTATCTAAAAACTACTACTAAGCCCTAAAGGCTAGCATGCAAAAGATATGTCTAATTGAGCTAAAAACTTATAGTACATGGGTTAACGTGCCCAAAAATAACTCCTTGACATGCAGGCGTCGAAGTTTAGCTTCAAACAATGCGAGAACGAATAAATCTGAGTCAAAACTGATCAGATTTGATCAGTTCTGATCAAATACGACTAAAACCGACCAAATATGGTTAAAACCGACCAAATCCGACCAATCCGACTAGTCCTAGTTAAAACCGATTAAACTGACCAAATTCGACCAAAAAAAGCCAAAGAAACCGTGTCGAACACGACCAAGAAAAGCCACTAAGACCGAATCGAACACGACCAAGACACGTGGCGTGCTCACAGCCAAACATGTGTCACAAACGAACGGACAAACAGTTGTAGTAGTCAATCAGAACTCTTTTCGACCACGTGCTCGTATTCGATCGGGACTCTTTTCGAGCAGGTATCTTTGTATTCGAGTACAGCTCCTTTTTTGTCGTGACGTGTTTGAATAGGTTTCTTTTTTTGCCCAGCTGTGTATGGATGAAGTTTTTTCCTGCATAAATGTGTTCGACATGGTCATTTGTCCGAAGAATACTCGATCAGGACCTTTTTGCTGTCCAGTTTTGATTTTCTTGATCGAATTGGGTCCAAATGTGGTCGAAATCTTCTCAAATTTGGTAGGTTTGATCCCTGAAATATGTCAAACACAATCTTGAAAGAAATTTGTAAAAATAATGAAAAATTACGCATACAATATCACATCAAAGGAGTTTTAAGCATGATTTTACACATTTTCAATACTAAACCTAGAGTAAAAATACTACCAATTTAGCACTTATCACTCATCATGAAAGACATATGGGTAATTTCAAACTACTAGAATCTACTCCAACTTGTTGGCTTCTATGGTCACTAAGGTAGGCTTTAGGGTTTTGCCTTTTGATCGGGTTCCTTGAATTATAATAGGTTTCCATCCGGCTACTGCTAGGGTTAACCTCTTGCTAACACAATTGATGTCATCTCCGTAGGCTGCTAGCCAATCTATCCCCGAAACTACAAAGATATCACTGTGTGGGATTATTTATCATGTTTGCTCTAACTGGTGCTTATTGATCTCAAAGGACAATCCCTACATACATGCTAGCATAGTTTCACTTTTCCTGGGACACTTCTGCTTAAGGGTTTCTGTAGAGATTCAGTAGATAGGTTCTAGCTCTTCACAAAATCTTTAGATATAAAAGAATGTGTAGCTTCTAAATTAAACAGTGCTAAAGCAGTACTTCTAAATATGAGAATTTTATCAATTATCACATTATTGGCAGCTTCAACTTCTCCCAGCCTTAGTTTGTTCCTTGTGTCTTTCCTCGGCCTCTGAGTGGTGCTGTGGCTCATGTCTGCTGCTGGTATCTAGTCTTAAATGGTTAACGAGGCAAGGCTTACAGAGCCCTATATGTTGCGGGCTTCGATCCTCCTGACTTTGGACAATCTTTCCTTAAATGCCCAAATTATCCGCTCTTATAACATCGGTCTCTTCCATTAGGGCAATCTTTACACATGTGATCTCCTTAACAAAAGAACACTTAGCAGAGAACTGTTGTACAGTTGGTACTAAGGAAATGCCTGGCGAAGAGGCTGGATAGCCAAAGGTCTAGGGTAAGGGTTCCCCCGATGTTGTGCCGGCATTTAATCCAGGCACTACCGCAGAACCCTTTTCTGAAGATTAACATTGATGGACCAGGGGCTGGGGAGCGATTATTCGCATTGAGGCTGGCGTCTTCCAAGCAGCGTGTGCAGGGTCTATCCGCCATGTGCTGGATGCCTTACACGCCGAAGCAATGCTTGTCGAGCAGCCCCTCATTTCGCCGCACGGTTGGGAATGAAACAGATCACCCTGGAGACAGACTCGTCAATTCTAGCCAATGCCATGCAGGACGGGCTACGACATGTCGAGCGTAGGTGTCATTATCATGGAAGCTCGTCGTTCACTGGAGTTTCGGTTTGATAATTTTGCTGTTAGCTCTTATCCCCGAGCTTGTAAAAAGTAGCCCATGAACTACCAAGTCTGGGATGGTGCAGAGGCTTAATGAGCCATGCCAATGGCTCGATTCTGCTCCAAATTTTGTTTCTAACCTGTTAGCCAAGGATGTGGCTGCAGATTCAGTTTAATAGATTCACTTCTACTGTTCCAAAAAAAAAAAAAAAAAAAAACTGCAACAAAACGGCGAAGCACAAACACTGATTTATATTTGGATTGATCAAATGTACTATTATTTACAGAATTTACAACACACCCACATTACTCCACGTTGCTGGCTATATATACAATGAAGTCATTGGTTTAATCTAAACCTAGAAAGCGCAGAAGATTAGTTCACTACCAAAAAAAGAAAAAAAAAAAAAAAAACCAGCCCTAATTTAAAGACCAGAAAACAAAATTTGGAGAAAGAGAGAAAAGATCACATTGTAGAGTTTACACAATCTACTTTAATCTTCAGACATATCTTCACAGATTTGCTGGAAACCTCCCAGAAATAGGCGGAAGTTTCAGGTTTAGGGCTTTGGAGCACCTCTCTGATTCACAAACCGCGATAGGCTGATCGAATGCAAAGACAGAAAATGCAACCATGCGATTCTTGGTCAGGGCCGGTAAGCCGATAAGCAGCCTGTCACTAGCCAGTGTTCTAGTGGTTACTGGTCAACCTTATTGTTTTACATTCTTCTTTGTGTTTTTGCTAGTCTTTATGGTTCCCTCCACATGGGATTATTTATATTTATAGATTCTTTACAAATGGCTCAACAATAATCCGGTACCAGCCTGTTTCTTCTATCCCGGTCCTGACCAGGATCTCTAGTTACTACGGTAATCGGCTAGTTACCAACAGGTACCTGAACACTGGTCGAGACCATGTGCACACTCTAGTTTTTTTTAGAAGAATGTGCTGCCCAGAATATATCTGGATCAGTGCTAAATAGCGAATAATCCTGGATCTCCAAATTTGCTATGTGCCAATTAACCAATCCGGCTTGCAGTGACTTGACAAGGAAGAGGATGATAGGTAGTATCCACCATTCGTTGTCCTCCCGAATCTTGAAGCTGCACAGGTGCCACAAAGAAAAACAGAAATCAATATATGCTCAAGGAGATGGACAAGACTAGGATGCATCTTATAGAAGTTTCAGGGTGACAGAATAATGAACAGTCAATAGAACATATCTTAAATTCTTTGCTCTAGAATAATAAGTGGCCAATTACAAGAATCTGGAAAGAAAAGATACATGCAAGCACAGAACTCGACAGCATTTCCAAAACTGGAAGTGGAAACCACCAAATTGCCGGTATTGGTTTTGAGCTAGTTAGGGTTTTAAGGTTTAAACCCTAAAATAAACTCAGCCACAAAACTTCCAGCCAGCAAAACATAGGCGGACTGGCAAATGTCTCTTTTTTTTTTTTTGGGGGGTGGTTGGGGTGGGGTGGGGGGTGGGAATAATACTATAAAATGAGATGCTTGTCCATAATCAGCTTGACATTTTAATGACTCAAAAGTAAACTCCCTAATTTGGGGGGGTTTTCCTAATTCCCCAAATATACGGTTTGTCTAATCCTGGTCCTGGCAAGGAGGCCTGATAATAACCGGGTTTGCTGAATGCTGGAACTCAATTGAAAGAAATATGAGCACTATAGGAGTGAAAAGATCTTTAACCTTCTGGCAGATGATAAGTGAGGAACTGATGGTGCTCCCAAAGAAGAGATCCCAAAGTACAAAGCTCCATATATGATTGCTACAATCTGCATGCAATTAAGATCATTTTACGTTCACAAGGCCTGTAGGAATCTTAAATCAATGTTGAATGAAGAAATCACTAGTTATGTTGTCAAAATGCAAGTCATAAAAAAGGTCTTGCAAACTACTGTTGAAACAGAAGATCTGGCTAGAAATTACAAAGAACATGATATAGTTTACAATACAAGATATTAAGACTTACTGGATGAACCACATGCATAAAGAGACTTACAATGGTTAATATAGAAGTAGCATTCCAAAGTGCATAAATCCGGGTGACCGAAGATCTTTTTGGTCCTCGGCTGAAAAGTGCATTGAGACCGGCAAGGAAAGGAGAAATAAAAGCTAGGGGGGGAATAAGCAGTACAGCAAGGAAAGCTCCAACAGAAATCCAGTAGTATTGTACTAGTGTAAGAAGGGTGATGGAAAAATCACCCAGAAGTATAATAAAGATGAGCAGTTGCAATTTTTCCTGAAATGATATAGTACAGCTCCGGTTAGTGTATATCATATCCAACATGAGCATGCATATGCTTTACGAATGCAGTCCATGGTTACCTCAAAGCCAATAGGCCTGGAATTTTGCAATAGTACATTGAAAGGGAAGAGATAGGCCCTTTTATAATCCAGTGATTTTAATGTTCCCTCATCTAAGATTCCGCCATTTACCCCACCAGTCAACCACTTTCTCGAAACAGCATAGTTTGTGCAAGCCTGATCCTGATTTACCTTCTTGGAACCCTGAAGTGGAACTGCGACATTATTCCTGTAGAATTGAAAACATTGCAGTTAATATATTGCACACCACAAGAGAAACAGATTGTCAGACATGCTATTGTAGTTGGTATCTTGCCATACCTTAACCGATCACTGAAATCTGGGAAATGCTCAGGGTGATGGAGATTATTGTAGAAGTGCTCATTCAGAGTGAGCACAATACCAAGCTGGTAATAACTAGAAGCGGTGGCCTGGAACCAACCTAGCTCCATTCGAACACCATGTCGCTCAAGCTGAGGATTACCATGACTTCTAATCCAATAAACAACAGGGCCCAAAGTTGAACGGATGCTACCTTTCCTCACAGTTCTCAACTGAGCATTCAAGCCAGCAACTAATCTGTCCCAGATTGCTGCCGTGACATACTAAGAAAGAGAAACTAAATCATTAAGTGATTGAACAAATAAATTCACACTTTTAAAGTAGATCTACCAAGATTTTCTTTAAAAAAAAGGACATCATTGTCATGAAGCCCAAGTGATCTAGAAATTAGATCTAACAGATTTTGGCTAATTCAGCATAATTTCATTGAACTGCACTACCAGACACTCTGCACCAAATAAATCCACTACTGACAAATTACTAATCGATTCTCCATGTCTACAATGTGGTACGAACTTGACAAGTCCTCATGCAACAAGAGTGAAAAACATGCCAAGAATATATCCATAGAAGCACACAATTGTTCCCGCAATCTTTTAAAGATTACGAGTAATTCTTTTGTAATTCTACAAAATTACACTATTTGGCAAATCCACATGGTAATTCAAATATGATAATTCAAGATTATCATTGTAATTAGATTACAACAAACTACCGTAATCTGTTTACCACTTTAAAGAGTGGGAATCTTAGATTATGGAGGTACGATAATATTGACTCTTGTACTTACACGATATATTTAGAAATATCAAATCAATAATTTCAATGTATATCTTTCAAACCAATAGATAAAAATCTTAAAATCCAAATTGTCAAACTTGGGAGTTTTCAAAATCTGATATTCAAAATTTTGCATTTCATAATTTCAAATTTCAAACTCAATATTTTCAAATTTTAATTTCAAAATTTTTAATCTCAAATTTCATATTTACAAATTTATATTTTTCAATTTTCAAATTTATGATTTGATTAGTTGAATTTTTAAGTTTTGAGTTGGAATCATGAAATCTTGAATATTTGAAATTTCAAATCTAACACTTTCAAATTTGAAATTTCAATATTCCAAGTATTGTGGTCTCAAAATTAAATTTGAAACTCAAATTTTGATTTTTCAAATTTCAAAATTAATTCAAACTATATTAAAACTTCAAATTTGAAATTTTGAATTTTATAGTTTTAAAATTTTGATATTAAAATTTAAAACCCTTTTACATCCTAATTTTTAAATCTTTATCTGTTCAATTAATAATATTTTTAAGATGTTACAAAACTACTTTGTAATCTTTGTAGAATGTATCAAATATTGTTAAGAAAGATGACCAGTAATATGATTAATGTTAATTGGATTGAGAGGAATCTTAGGATTACAGAGAATGTAGAATTATGTGTACCAAACACATCTTTAGAGATTATTGTTAAGTTAGATAATGTTATTACCTGGTCAAGAAGATTTGACAACAAAGTGTCGCTGTGAAGATGATATGGGGACATGTAGGTCCCATCACCACCAAAAATCAGACACATGGGAAACCTCTTCTGCATAGTGGATGCTACATCGAGTCGTCTCTCATCACCTCCAAGAAAGAAATCAATGTAAGCAACCATCAAGTCTGGTGTTGATCCCACCTATGAAGTTCAAACAAAGAAAAATAAGCTCAGTATAAACAAAGGTCTTGACATGTAGTTGCTTATGCTTTTGAATCCCACCATCCTTGGCAATTCGGCAAATTATGATCAGAAAAGTAAAAGCTACAGTCTCACTATGGCCCTATGAAGGTTGGTAGAGTTGATTGGAAAGTGGCAGTATTCATATTCCCATATATATAATTAACATTTGCCAAATCAAGAAAAAATAAATATGCCATGTGAAAGCTCGGTAACACCAAACATGCTCATATCAGCGTTCTGCATTGCCTAGCACAATCACAACAACAATTTGGTATAGTCATAGCTGTTAGTGATATGTCCTAGAGAAAATCACAAAGATGTATTTCTCTTTGTTATGTTTATGAACATTCAAATAATGTGTTATTTTATTTTTAAATAAATTATCATCTTAGTTCAATCAACAAGTGTGTGACTTGTTCGTGAAACTCTAAATTTATTTGATGATATTATTCTATAAAGTTCCTAATCCATTATCTTTAAATAGGACATTAATGATTAATGGATTAGCATATATATTGATTGATGGTCATGTTTCACGGACCATAGATATAAGATCAAATTAATAATATTGACATATATTGAAGAATATAATATTGGATAGACCCATTTTGAGACACTGTTTGGATTTGTCTTTTAAGTGTTAACAATTGGTCTCAAATAATGTTTATGATTGATCATTAGACCTGAGACCATCATAGTTTCCTACATGTGTATTAGTATATTTTGATATTACCAAATGTTACTTTTCATTGAGTGGTAATAAAGGTAATATTCGGGTATGCTGAGTCATGTAGAGAAATGTGAATGGTTAAAATGAAATTTATATTTCTCATATCATGAGAGATCTCTGGACCCCTCGATATAGATGAATTGAGAAGTGCATGATCATGCCGTTTATAGTTGAGTGTCAACACGGGAAGATCAATTCACTATAAGATTGAGAAAGAATTAAATTGTGCAAGGGTGGCACATTTCCTACTTTGAGTTTAATCTGGTATCATATGGCAAGAGGATCAACATGAAGACATTATATAGGTTCGTTGATTATAATCTTCGTGTGTATTTGGATGATTGTGATGTCCTGTTAGGGGCCACTATCGACTTACAATTCAGGTAAGTATTCTCGAGTTGTAACTAAATATGTATAGCCTACAGGGTCACACACTTAACGGGTTGGAACAATGCAATTCAGATTAAATCTATTATGGGGCTTCTGTATCAGATTCAGAGACTTAATATTAGACAATTTATGCATTCGGATTGGGTTTGTTATGGGTTTTCCCATCAGACTCGTAGATCTAATATTACTCTTTCTGCATTCGGATTGGGTCTATTATAGGATTTTCGTATCAGATACGAAGACTTAATGTTAGACTGCTACAGTTCGGATAAGATTTGTATCATATTAGGAAATCTAATTTGTTAGGATTTCTTCTGCAGGACTATACAAAGAGAGGTATGATGGGCTTTGAGATCATCAAGAAAAACAATAACTGCCACCTCTAAAATAATAGCCCCTAAACCCTTGTCGTGCACATTGGTGCTAGCACACCATCGTACAACGTTCAATCCTGATATGTGTAGATATCGGTAGCGGTGCTACTGCAATTGCTACGCTGATTAGGACGATCCGTGAGCGGTCACTGCCATCTACATCCGCTGATCAGAACGATCCGTAAATGGTTGCTGTGAACACTCGAACGCTTCACTAAATCTGCTTCTACTGTTGGTAACAATATAATCTATGATTTATCATTTGCAGCCTTCAAGTAAAAAATTTTTGAAATTCTACTAGTATAGTTTACTCGGTTTTCTACAATAGCGACTAGGATTCCATTTCCCAGCAGTAATCAGCCGGTTAATGGCAATCGTTGTCTGGATCAGATCTTCAAAAACCAACCAGTAAGTAGGGTACCTCTACGCTATTTTGCTGGATTATAGAAAATAAGTGAGCATCCAAGCTAGGAAAAACACAAAACTTACAAAAACATGAAAAAGAAAAATGTGGACCTGAAAAAACTAGGAATCCGCCGGTTCATGGCTTATTGGTGGGGAGCGGGATTTGAAAAATTCTGAGAAATTGAACCCTAGTTCCAATTTGGTGTAAATCGAAAACCGAAGGTTGTAAAGGTCTGAGGTGACCCTTAACAGTACATTCACAAGCTGGTGATGATGGAATCCTGACAAGGAAGCCACACAGAGATATAGGACACAGGGAGTGCGCTGAACTCTGTAAAAATATATGTGTTTTCTTGTTCAGTTATTTAATTTTCTGTTTTAGATATAATTTTTTCCCTCTCAATGAACCATCTTATCTTCACAAATTTTTATGTAGCACAAAATAAAGCTATGTTGCATTCAAGCTATTAACCCCATGTTCAGGTTGTAGGAGCAAACAGACAATACCATTCAAAAGTAGGGGCCATTTTACCCAAATGAAGAGTAGCTATTTTAGGTGAGGTTATAAGATTTGGTTATTTAAGCTGAGTTCAGATCATTCAAACCCTTAGCATATCAACTAAAACTCACCTGAAACCAGCTAGTTCCCAGCTGGTACCCCACTAAGTTCTGGCACCAACTCAATTGGAGAATCGCACCAATTGAGTTCTTGTTTTCAAAATATTGGCACCACTACTGCTGCTAATACAAAATGAAATTTCTTGGTCGCAATGACTGACCTTCAAGCCTTTATATAGAGCCCGCGATCTGCAAGAGCGAAGACATGAATGGTCGTATTCAGATTTAACAAATTCTTGAAGGCGATGGATTTTCTTTCTTCTGCGCCATTGCTTCCAAGACCAGGCACAAGGATATGCAAGTACTGAAAGTATACTATGTACAGATCCTTCCCACCACTCATAGGCAGAAACCAAATTGATCTCATCAATAAATCGATTGAAAGCATCTTCATATCTGAAAAAACCAACACAAATTTATTATCTAAAGTCAGGAAGGCATGCATTTTGAAGTACATTAGCAGAACAATAGTTTATGCATACACATGTAAACATGAAATAATTTCACCAGTATTACTACAATCAAAATATATGACCTTTAGATCAATGATAAGAATGTAACCAGATTAATTCAGGTAAAATCCTAAATCCATGTAGCTCCAAAATAGCTTTTGAACAGGGATGCTCATCGACAAGGTGAACCAGTACTTCACTGATTCAAAGCAATAAGTAATTGACCAGCTACAGATTTCTTTTTTACTTTTTAGTATTTGTACAGATGTACCTAGAAGAAAATGATTCAAATCAAAATCTGAAAAATGCTAGTTCTGCTGCACTACAGTTCAGAATTTGGATATAGTTGAGCTTTCAGGTGGCTATTGCAGGATAAATGTAAAAACTAACCTTAACGATTTCTTCTCTCTCAAGTTTAGACCACATCAACAAACATCAGGTGCCTTATTCTAATTATCTGGTTCAGAGTGGTTCAACATCTTCAGCATTGCTGCTGAGCCTAATCATTTTTTTCTTAACTCTGGTTTGTTTGAACCAATGAAGTCTAGCTGTAACACCAGCGCCTCCAAATCAAAAAAGTAGTTGTGCTTGATGGAGCATCTATGTAATTATTATGCAAACAAAACAGTGCACTCACTTTCTGGACAACAATAGTAAACATGTAAAAGGATTTACAAATGACCAAACATTTTTACGATTGAAAATGTATAAAACTTTGTGAATCCTTTTGTGAGGAACAGAAGCGGTATCAATGATCTATTGTAGATAAGGATTGTTTAAATTGAAGGTTGCAGTGAGAATGCAGAGAATGAACATATGGCCTAATAAACAAAATCTGATAACATAGACTGCATCTTTTTTAAGATGGAAAATTCTTCTTACACAATTCCAATTATCGCATCTGGTGGTGAATAAGGAAGATGCCAGCACTCTCGGAAGGTATTAGGTCCCATGAAATATATTCTGTGGACATGGCTCTGTGTTTGCTCTTCCCTTCTAGCACCAGTTACCTGCATAGCAAATAGATGCTCTTATTTATCAACACAAGCAAAATGAACGGTTTCTTCAACAAATAGATGCTGTTAGAAAGTATCTAATATGATAGTGAGTGTAGCTATGACATAAAAGGGTTAGGATGGTTCTGAGTTCTCAAAAATTATGAAAAAATTAATGGACATAGAGAATGATATATTATTAGTCATACAAAATTTCATGATCAAATACGATTGTATGTAGAACAACTAAAAAAAGAAGCAATCGGTAAATATATATTCAATCTGACTTTCTCTTTTTTGTTTCTCCCACATACAATTGTGTTTGATCAAAAAAATTTGTTGATATTTATTATATTACACTCTCTATACCCCTAATTTTTTCAGACTTTTTGAGAACTCAAAGACCCCCGAACCCCATATTTGTCGTAACTACTACACGCCGTAGCAAATCCGTTATATATATATATATATAATTTGCTCAATACATGATGCCCCAGATCCAGTGATTTCACAATAGTCTACATCTATAGATTATGCTGTATGAAATGAAATGTACCTCAGCCAAGGAAAGCAAAAAGGGGAAAGAAACAGAACCATCATTGTTGATGGCATTTGCTGACTGGTAGGTGATGTCACTTTCACCAATCTTCATTCTTAGAGCACTTAGCATGAGTGCTAAAAGAATAACTGTAAAAGATAGGATAATTGAAAAAGACCAAGGACCACCAAAAGTATAAATAAGTTCCTCAAGTGGTGTGTAACATTTTGGCATCTTGTATTTATCAGATATACATTTATATGGGCAGAACGGCTGGGTAACACCACCTGGCAAGTCAATGTTAATACCCAGTTGATTCCATTCAACATCAAAAAGTTTGAACTTTGAAGGTAACTCAATAAAATATGTACCTCTCACGTATATGAAGTCAGCACGGCTAGGAAGATTATCCAAAGAACAGGAGGTGCACAGAGACGAGTTGGACCCAACAACATCTTTATATGTGCCAACAGGGCATTCCTAAAATTGACTTTAGATAGTCAGTAATGATTTTAAAGGTACTAAGGAAAGGTGGAGCATCCGCTACCGAAAGGGAATTCATCCATAAGAAACAATGCATAATTATGTACTGCTATTAAGTCTAAATTATACTCAAGGTATTTGATTAGCTCACTGGTTATAGGAAAATGACCTTACAAAGCACTTGAGTCCACACATAGCATGTGCAAGAGACACTGATTCATTTCATTTATGCCAATTGTTATAAACATGAGATAGAGGGAAACCAAGCACGCCTTCATCTGTTTCACTAATGCGCCACACAAAATGCTGCTTAAGAATTCTAAACAGAATAATGCAGTTTTCACTTACAAAATTGATGCTTAAGAATTATAAACAATGCAAGTAGTCCTTCACATAATCTGTTTGCAGTTCTCCACCACCAATAGAAACAATTTAGATAGGGAAAAATTCTTAAAAACCATCAACGCTTAAGAACAAAGAACTACTATTTCCCCTTATCTTTCAGAAGGGGAAAGGAAAAACCAACCAACATCTCCCACCAAATCAAAACCCAAAAATAAACAAGTTATTGGGCCCTAACTTAAACATATAAGCTCCATAAGCCTAAAGCTTAAGCTAGGTCAACATGCCCTAACTACAGTCTCCACTCTATGCATTATTTTACAGATTAAATAAAGAAGCAAGCAAAAGGTTGTTAATTACTTGCATTTATATAATGAATACTATGTTCCATGTTTTGCACTACCATGATAATAACACACAGCACATAGTTTATTTAATAAAAGAAGGATAAACAAAAGCCCATAGTTTATTTAATAAAAGAAGGATAAACAGAGACATGATAGGTTGAGTGGCCATACGGTGCAAAATGTTCCATGTAGTCCCTTGGGGCACCTCTTTCCTGTTACCGTTCCATCTTCTCCAAAATGACCATCATCATTACCGGATCCTCCACTACAAAATAAAGATGGACAAACGAACAAAATTCCATCAACAACAAATATTCAAAAGTCCATGGAACATTGGTAATAGTTAGTTTCAGATTTCTCTTGTGTAAGCCTACACAAAGAGTGGTGGTTGTATTCATTAACAAAACACACATCTGGTGTCTTGTGTAATTTATGTTCCAGAATGCAGTACTATGTAAGGATAAGCTGTTCTTTTTCTATTTTAAGAAAAGATTGTAGAAAACATTATTAATTACAATGCATATAGAACTTTTTAATAAAAAAAAGGATTTACATGAAAAAAATCAAACAACTAAGTTCCTAACTTGCAATTGCAATAACATTTTCACCATTATTTTTCCAAAAAATTTCTGCAGTGATCAAACCATTTATAAGTTTTTCACCACACACACAGAGACATATATCGACATAAGAACTATTTTATATTCCTTTTTAAACTGGTCAATGACTCACTGTTAAGAAAAAAAAAGCCTTTCAAAACACCTGCAAATAAAATATTTGGTACCAAAAATATAGAAATTACATGATCATGTATGATGGCATAACTTTACAAAGTAAAGAATATCTGCGCAAGATTAGAACCAAGCAAGCACCTTTACTGTTCTTTGCAATAATACATAAATTACATACCTTGATGCTATTGTACCATTTATAGAAGCAATCTGGACATATTCATCTCCAGTAGCAATATCCGACCAATGAAAGTGTATTCTTCCACCACCACCACCACCTCCACCATGTGGAGCCCCATGGCCACCAGATACTGATAGTGATGAGTTTTTCTCTAGCACAAACCCATGAAGAAATAAAAGAATCGTCCCACCTGAAGCACCACCAAATCCACCCTTAAATGTCCCATTAGAATGTTTAGTTGTGCGTTTGTAGCTTTGACCATCGGCACTCAACAAGCCATAGATTAGCAATCTTGAAAGTGGCCATTTCATGGATCCAATGACTGGGACCAAAAACTTAATCAGAAATGGGGAAAAATGGCATAAAAAAACCCAGCAAAAGCTTATTACAAAGTAAATGCACTTACTTCCAAAAAGGAAAAGAAAGTGCAATCAAAGAGTGACATTAGCACAATAATTATATAATTGAACCAAAAACAGCGCATTGCTTGATTGAATATATCACAATATTTTCTCACAGTACTTGGATCATGCATGATTGCATCCAGATAAGGAGAGCTGATAGCAAGTAATACTGGAACTCAGATGTATCACACATAAAGACAACCAATAAAGGAAATTTTTATTAAACAATATCGAATCCAATGCCTTGTTCAAAGGCATTACATGTCTGATTGTCTGCACACCGCCACATAACCCAGCCTTGCTGTCCAAGCCGCATGGTGTGGACGACGTGTAAGTTGAATGTAACGCCAAGAGTAGAGGCGTTGGCTACACTCTGTGCCACACCAATTACAGCTGTGTTAGGTGTACACTTAACCATCAAAACACTCATCTTTCATTACCACACTTATGTGTGGTATGAAGGTATGGTGTAACAAATTTATATGCAACACCACATATTGCAGCGTTAGCTTGGCTGCATACGGTATTTGTATAGGTAATGCCACAACGCATGGTGTTGCGTCTGTTGACGCAGCAGTTCAGCCTGTGGCATTGCCCGTGTAATATAAACCCGCATAGAGTTATAATGGTGGTGAGTCTGGTGACCACCAGAACCCCACCACTCTTCGTTCCCCAAAGCGGCAGCTAGTGCTCATCGGTCCTCCCCTCCATCAAAACATGAAATCCACATCATCAAACTCAATTAAGCGCATATTTGAAGCCAAGTAAGGCTGCACCACTGACCAAGTTCAGTTAGCCAAAAAAATTTACACTTCTTGTCTCTGTGGGAAAGAAATTTGGATTTTTTATTAAGTCAAATTTCCTTTTCATTGTTTCCATAGAACAGATAATCTGAGACTATGAAAGGTCAAATTGAATTTTAGTTGTTTGTGTTGCATTCTTTTTTTCTGTACTGAACTCCACTCCAAATTGTGTGATGAACTAGTTGTTTGTCAATAGCACAAGCAAATATGTAAACCATTTGCCTAAACAAATTAGTTATGTGTGCATGTTGGAATTTAGAATAGAGAAATGCAAAGAAAATATGAATTGGATTAAGAAAGAATGACGAAATCTTGTCTATATGCCTATGTGCCCATTTGTATAATGGAATTGTTGCATTATTATATATACCGGCCAAAAATAAATTGGAAGCATACATAGCTAATGAGTGGTACACTTTGCACTCAAATTGGGAAATACCTCTTTTAGGATGTGTAGGGATCTAATTATCCACATGATGCAAAATTAACATATATTTGACACATAAATGGATGTGTGCCTGGAAATATACATACAAGAAGATGAGATTAAATGCAAAACAAAACAAAACAAAGTTGCTTGAATGCATGTGTACACTTTGCACACAAAATTGCATGCATCACGGGTGAAAGGTTGCATTGACCTTGTCATAATGTTATGCTGATTATAAATAAAAGCCTATAGTGCATCAACCAAATGGTTATGAAAAGAATTATCGGGTATGTTGAAATAATTTCTTTAATAATACCAAATATGTTGTAATACTTTTAATTGTAGTATATGGTTTTGACACGCATTGAAATGTTCAAAAATAGTATTAGGTAAATGGAAAGAATTGTTCATGTGTATACTGGCGGTAGGGACTACGAAGGAAGTGATCGTGTGGAGTTCGCCAACATGTCATTAAAGGTGATTGATTATATTTGTGCAGTCCCCATCTTTTAGTGAGTCGTTGGGAGGTGTTGGCAGCAAGTTTCCATGGGATGATTCAAGAATCAACATAATAGTGGAAGGGAAGATGTTGGCGGTGGATTGAGAGTTCATGCACATATAATGTTGATAAGCTATGAGATGGAGTAGGAGACATACAAAGAAGTTGCCAAGCAATCGCAACACAAGTCCATGGAGATATGGGTTAAAAAAAGCAGATAATGCGGCTAGGGTTTAAAAAAATCGGTGGGAACTGGCTGATGACCAGTGGCAATCACAAACCAACGTGGGCTAGGATACCAAATTCTGGTCAATTTTAACACTAAGTTATAACCGATTTAGTCTGATTCGAATCGATTTATACCAATTCAGACTGATACATGACTTTCCAAGAAAAGCCCGAGAACTAGGTGGTTCCCAACTAGTTCCAGCAAACCAACTGGGTCTAAAGAGGAAACCAGCCAGGTCCGGGAATCACCCTGAATCTGCTTTTCTAAACCATGAGTGGCATTTGTAAGTCCAAAATTGAACGTTTATAGTAAAGAGAATGGGGGAGACTTCACAAACATATCCTCAAATGGTGATGGTTATGATCATGATGGGAGATTGCCTGATTGCCATCAGGCCAACAAGCACTTCTTTTGTGAGCGGTTTTTATGGATGAATTATGTGGATCCTATGATGCAATTCAAGGAATCTCACAAGGGGCTGAGCACAACATGAGAGGGTAGATCGCATCGTGGTTATGATGAAGCATGGCTTGTGAACAAGTTATATGGTAGGGTATTTGATGAACCAGTTGCAAACGACGTCAAATATTAACAGGAGTATGTTCTTTGACTCAGGTCGTGACTACCCAATCTGCTCGTTGGCCTCGAAGAACTATGCTGTATGAGATATCACGAGAAGGAATCCAATTGTGTGCTTGGTTGCCTGCATAACATTGAATCTGGCTTGTATGTGTGGGACAGATTGAATGGGACACTCTGGAGATACAATTGGATTGTTTTGGTTGGTGTGTGAGATTATGCAAGCTGAGATGAGATGTTTGGTTGCTTATATGATTAATATAAGCAGAGTGGAATATATGACAAAGGTGGAGTCTTGGAGTAAAATATATAAGATGAAAAAAATACTACCAAAACTAATTAATATTTTATTTCACTTCAATAGAGCTTATTCTACCTTAATTATTCTTAATCAACATTAATTCATGCTAAAAATCATTAATATACACTAATACTCTCTAATCACACAATGCTAAGAATTAGTATCATCTCACATTTCATTTAATAATTCTTATTTTGGCTTAATAGTCTTTAATCAACTTTAATTCATGCTAAAAATCATTAATATATGTTAATCATTTTTTAGTTATGCAATTAGACTGGCCAGGCTACAGAGAAATGATGGGTGGAAGCGCATCCAGTGGGCCTAGCTCAGTCACTTTTTGCATTTGCTCGTATACTCACTTTTTGCATCTGCTCATTCAAACCTAGAATCGTATACAGACAACCAAACAAAGAAGTGGTTGCATCTCACGAGCCAAGCTAAGCCTGATATAGGCAACCAAATGCATGGCAATTGTACCAGAATTGGTTTCATTATCTCCTCCGAGATCACAACTAACACCAAGTCAAAGCAATAATGTAGGAGGGAGCCGCTTTCAATTCACCAATTTGGCTAGCTTATTCATGTGCAAACACAGTAAGCTATTGGGGGTGGAACTAGTTGGAATTGGCACCAAGCAGGGTGGTACTTGGCATGCTCGTATTATGAGGTAACCATTTTCATTGTTAAAAAGGATCTCTTTTATTACTTGTATGCATTAATTACATACCTTGAATATATATACCAAGATGCTTAGAAATGCACTTTCTTCAAACAGATTGACGGCAAGTTTCCTGATCAAGCAAGGAAGACCATAAGCACCCACATGGATGACAATGCCTTGCTGGACTCTATCATAGCTGAAGAACAGATCCCATTCGAAGAGGATGTTGGATACATCATCAACAAGAAACAGGCAAGAACTGTTTCTCCTAGAGAATTTGTGTATGTGAGTGTCATTGGAAGGACCCGAATTTTACTACTTTTTTCCTTGAGCCTTAGAATATATCATATTGCTTGCCAATGTTCCGCATTCATGTTCCATGATTTATTATACTATCATCCATATGTTACCATATTTTCTTTCACATCCATGTAGTCTAATGTGTGCCAATATATCATGAATATGGAGTGACATGACATTATGTCCATGTGTTACCACATTTTATTGTACTAACGGCATAGAACGAACCGTCACCATTGAAATTCCAATGCCATGTACCATGGCTAGGGTTGGAAATGATCGAAGCCTAAGCAAGTTAGACCTGGCTCATCTTGGCTCAAATGAGGAAGGTGATTCGAGATAGCTCGGCTTAGTTGGGGTTTCAAGCCGACATGCCAACTCAAGATCAGCTCGCATGCAAGCCCAAGCAGGCAAGGTCAAGCTCGCGAGCTACCTAACCGATGATGGGGAGCTGATTGGCAAAAATGATGGATGATGGGCACGGTCACATGGCATGGTGGGAGGAGTGGGCAGAGGCCTTGGAAGTGTTAGTGGCCAGTTAAGGTCAGGGGCAATGCCGAACATGTTCACTACATGCGGCATTTGGTGCTGACGCAACAACATCGGCGACTCACCACTGCCTCCAGAGGTGAGCTTGAGTAGGTGTAGAATCTTACGCATAGCACCAAGAACTCCAAGATATGATTATTTAATAAAAAATCTCAATAAAAATAAAACCTCATGCAACAAAAGAACTCAGATTTATCCCAAGATTCCCAACCCCACAGCAACACAAACCCACCCACCCCCAAAAACAAAAAAAAAAAACCACCCACCCACCCCAATCCAAAAAAAGGGGAAAAAATTGAAATAGGACATGCTAGCAGGACTCATTGCAATAGTAAATAAGTTCATAAAGGTGTAAAGGATTAATATATTTCTCTGTAAAAGGATTTAAGAAAAATTAGAATTTACTTGTTTTATAATGGAATATCCAACAAGATGATACCAAAGAGCTGAAGAACAAAATAAATGGGAAAACACAGGACAGTGCAGCACAGGTTAACGAAGGATAAGATGGTGCCTACCAATTAATCCCCCACCAACGGTGTTATCGGCTAACTCAGCAGAACCACCACTACCACTTCCTAGCTCACAAGGAAGATCAGCATCGCCATATTGTTGACCTCCTTCACTCTGCATTCCATTGTAAAACCCTGAACCACCCCTGCCTCCATGGCCAGCACCACCACCAGCTCCATACTTGAGAAACTTTCCCCTCCCAATGCCCTCCTTGCAACCTATCAAATAATCCAAAGTACTAAGTTGACAAAGAAACAACATGGATAGAGACAAATTCCTATATTTTTTACTGATTAGAGCATGAAAACATAGAATCATTAACTGATTAAAACATGAAAACATATTATCACCTAACTCTGAGGCACTCATTGTGCCATGGTTTGTAATTGTCACAGTTCTTGCCCGATGAATATGAATTATACTTCCCCTGACCATGCCACTGATTGTTATGTCTTCAACACGGCAAATCTGCAAAATGCCAAATTTTCTTCATTCCTCAGAACACATCTCACTGACTGCAATTTAGCAAAATCTGCTTTTACACACATAAAAATAAAACTTTAACTGTGAGAAAAGAGTGTATTGAATTGTCATTTTTATGGACAAGAGAGAAATAAATGTTGTTTAAACAGTAGAAGTCTATCATGGCATAAAGGTATAATTTCATTCGCAAATACTTTATTTTGAGATAAATGATTCCCTATTATGTTTTTTCTCATCTTGCTTAACGGATTCATAATGTTGGGTAACAACAAATTTCCCCCATTCTCTGGGCTTATGACATAAGAGAAGAGGGCTGACATGTAGAAAGACATAGGAACATACGTCAAACCTTTTCCAAGTTTGCATTATGTGCACTTTAGCAGCAGAAAAAAAAAACACAAGAAAAATGGCACAGCTATGGACAAGAATTATGTGCCTTTAGCCAGCCATCGTTGAACACCTCAAGGCACAGCAAAACACTATGCGGATATCACAGCATTGTAGTCAGACAGAAATGCAGCAATAAACAAGTTATGAACATGCCAATGGTGTTGGTAGAGTTTCAAAAATGGGAGCAGAACTCTAGGTACATACTCCTAAGAAAAAAACAAAAAGACAAAAACAGAGCACAATAAGCTTTAAATATCACATGGTACCTTCACTCCCAAAAACAACACCATGAAGTGCATATATCAATTTGACATAACATACATAGATGCAATTAAATATCCATCCAGTTGGTTACTCTTCTGCTATCAGATTAAAAAAATCAACAAGCTAATGAAATATAGTAGTTCTCCAAGGAAAAGAACATCACAGTAAATGATCCTTACTTGTAGTGTAAAGGACAAGGAACTGTTAACATGGCAATCGTCAGGGGGCATAATTAGCTCACTAGGGCATGTTTGACTTTCACATCGTGAAAGCTCATTCCTGATAGACACAGTATTGTTTAGAAGGAAATAAAGACCATTTAAAGTCATGATGCCATAACAGAACTTACAAGCTGCTTTGAACATCCTCATCCAGTGGAGCCTGAATGAAAGAACCAGGACCAACCTGCTCATATAGACCAAAGAGAGTGAAAAACTTATGAAAAAATAAATATTTTCAAACAAATTGTAAAGCACATCTTGGTTTAATATGATAACATGAACTAGCTGAACAATAAGCATACTTCAAAGGAAATTTCAAGAAATGACCGATTCTTCCACAGAATTAAGGGAGAGAACCATGGATAGTGAATATTACTTATTAGTCTCAAGGTAGGTAATCAGTTTCATAAAAATTCATATTCATCCCAAAAATAAGGTTTAAAAATTCCGTTTTACAAAAACCTGACCTTAAAAATTTCATTTTGTCTTAACTCTAAAACTATCTTTAAGAGTACTCTTTAAGAAGTTTCAACCAAAACCTAAATTAATTTTCAACTAGTTTAAAAATATTTTCCTTAAGTGTACTTGTGCATATGTGCACAAACATGTGTATGTATGCATGTGTACTTATTTCACTAAAACACCACTTTCCATTCTTATAAAAAGGCCATTAATCATCTAATGAGAATAGTTTATGATTTCTAAATATAAAACTATTTCCTTTAATCAATAGCTTTAATATGATTCAGAAGCCCTAATTATGACAAAACTAAACCCTAATTTGATAAAATAGTCTACAACACTCCTTTACTTTAAATGCATCATATTCAAAAGGCTAGATTGTTAAGTTTATTTTAAAACATTTACAAACTAGTCCAACCTCCTGATTTTCTTAATCGCAGTCCAGTCCTTTCAAACCCAAAATCAACCAAATTCTCCTCGACAGCTCAGGACTTCAATCAAACTGAATAGACAGAACTTCCCACCTATCTTATACAGATTTGTCTTCAGCGTCAAAATCGAACTCAGCTCCTAAAGCCCAGAAACTAACCCCAATTCTGTTTTCGAAAACTAAAATTCCTAATTATCCTAATTAACCTTTTCGGATTTCAATTCGACCAGTTTCAGAATAATTTTTTCTCCTAGATTTCTCTGAAATCCTAAATCTTAATAAGCTTGCATACTAGTCATAAAACCTCTCAGCCAAATAAGCTCATTTATTCACTTTTGGCGGTTTAGTCCAAATTCTATTGCAAATCAATCTTTTTCCTATTTTCGAAAGTCAGAAATGACTAAATTTTTCAATTCACCTCCAAATTCGAATCCGATTGAACTGTCATGTTCATTTCACTATTCAATACAAGTTCCTCTTCTGCCACTACTTTAGATTTAGCTCCAAAACTCAGTTATTCACGTTTTCAGCCGTTTTGGTAAAAGTACTATTCACTTTTACCCTAATTCTATTTTCGTTTTCGCTTTTTGTTTCGTTCTCGTTTCCCTCCAAATCATCTCAAATCTAATAACTCAGTCAAACCCTATGTACTGACCTAAGTAAAAATTAACCTCCAAATTATGGATATTTACAATTTAGTCCTTCAAACTTCTTAAATCAAAATTCAGCCCTTTAGTTAAATTCCTATCTTCTTTTCCTTGTTTTCTTCAGCCATTATGTGTGAACCGATGTATATGCACATGAATACTTATGTGAACATCAAAAGAAACACACATACATATATGATTAGGAGTGCATACACGTATACAACAATAGAAATTTTTACGTTTATAACCTCATCATTTAAAATACATATATGTATACACACAACCACTCCTCTTCTGTTTCCTTTTCTTTTCACCCCACCTCCTCCCGAGGCCACCGTGGACAGTTCATGATGCCAGCTCGCCGCCAACCATCATCGGCTCGGCCAACCATCCCAAGCTCTCCCTCTACTCCCCAACGTGCTCCATAAGCGGCCATTTGAGCTCCGCTGCCGCCAATCACGGCAATTTCTTGTTTTTCCACTCGCTAGCATTAGACTCTGTACACCTCATCAGACCTCTCTCCGGCCCTCAAAAATAGTCAAGCCAGTAGGATAAAATATCTCTCCTAAGTCTAGTAACAACTCCCTTCAAAAAAATCTTCGAGAAACTCAACCTTTTGGAGAATTCGATCTTGTCTTGTTTCACAATGTTGCACCACCGTTGCCGCTCGCTGCCGTCGACCACTACCGAAATTGACTGCACCGCCAAGTCTCCCTTGTTCCCCTCTTACCCCACACCAGCTTAATTGGATTGAGAAGCCTCGTGCACAAAGTGCCCAAATTTGGCTCCTTTTTCCACAACCGCATCGCCAATGACCTCGCCGGCGCCGCCATTCTTTGACTCGCCACGTCTACACCGGATTGGGACATAGGTAAACTTCCATGTAGCATCCTCTTCTCGTTTTATTGCCCAAATCGATCCAGCAACGATAAGTACTCAATTTTACCAATTCAGTCGTGCCGAAACTCGTCGCCCGCCGTCGACCAAGATGTCAACTCGGACACATGAAGAATAATAATGTGTAAAACTCAAAAGAGAATTGGTAAAAATTTTAGAAGACCAAGATACCAAGCATAACCTGTGGACCCTGGACCACACTTGTATCTCTCCAAAAAGAAGTAACTCAACCTCTTATTTTTGCTTTGTCAACCCCTCTAATGTAATTATGGTATTATATCCATAAGTAATAATGGTTGCAATTTTTTATGCTGCTGCTGCTACTATTATACTGTAAATAGGAATTGAGATCCACAAATATGAGAGCAACTGTATCTTGGGTAGTTGTGGTGACAAGGCTTGCTGAATGGGCGGGCCGCCCCCTTATAGGGTTCCATCAAATACTAGCAACAGCTATCAGGGGTTAAAGCCAAACACTTGTTCTGGTTAACATAGGCTGGCAACAAAAATGTCCCAATGAAACTACACAAAATGCTGTGAAGCCAATGTATAACATAAAAGACAAGAATCAGAAGGATCTTCAGTTTGTTTGAGGTTTGGGGCTGACCACCCAACTTATTTTGAGCGGCTTAAATGGGACTTCAGCTTATTTGTGTAAATAAGCCACCCCCTTTTTACGCCGCTTATTGCTCTCCCCTGCCTTCCTCCTGACATCTCCACTATCAAATAAACCAAACGCTTACCAAACAACTTTTTGAGAAGCTATAAGCCCCAAAACTTAGCTCATTTGATAAGCCCAAGCTCGGCCAAACACGCCCTAAGCCAGCTTGTATTTAACTTATATGCTCTATAGTCTACACTTCATTAAGAATGCCCCACTTATAAGCCCAAAAAACCATTCCTGGGCAGCTGGTACTTATATTCATAAGCCATCTGAGACTTCTAAGTCAAGCTTACCAAATATATATATATATATATATATATATATTATGTTTGGACATGGCTTGAGGTTATTTGGGTGAGAAGCTCAAGCTTAAGCTAGGAGAAACAAGCCCTAAGAAAATTCACAGTTAATTAAAAATTCACTTCTGATGCAACTGTCCACAATCTAGTTCAATTTTCATTTTGTGAGTCCACAGAGATCAAGAGAATAAAAACTGATGAAATTTAAGAATATGAAAAATACCATGTTTCCTAGCATGACAATGTTTAAGTTACTTATGTATCTCTGTTTGAGAACAAGGAGGCAATGTTAAAAGAGAATTTTGTGTGGCAATCACCATAGTACCACAGCAGTATAAACCAATGTGATTAGCATATATACTATAATCTTACTTCAATGTTATAAAACAGAGACAGAACCAGTCGCCGAGCTCTGATTCCATCACCAGTGCCACTCAAGCTAAGAAGTCCTTGGCCATAGACTCCCAAATCAGCATTTGAAGAAATCACTGATCCATGCTGTCACAATAATAGAAAAACAGAATTTTCAGTATTAACAAAAGACATCTTGGCTAGGGGTGAAAAAAAGATACGGATTATCCGATTACCGAATCCGACAATATGGGGATATGGTTAGGAATTTTGCATTCTAATAACATATTTTTCTCTATCCAAATCCGACAAAATATATCTATATCCATATCCGTATCCAAATATGACAAAATGATATACTTACATATTTAAATTCAACTTTGAATGCTATTTCTATAAAAATAGTCTAAATTTGTGGCATAGCAACTTTGTAATCAAATTCTTACATGAATAATAGTATTATTGTAAAAATTCATTCAGACATGTTATTTCTTGATTTAAAATGAGTTAATTTTAAATTTTGTACAAATAAAATAATCAAAAGAATATTGGCAGTATCCAATAGAATCTGAAATCCAATCCGAAATTAAAATAATCCGAACCGAATCCGTATCCGATATTTATCTAATCCGAATTCGAATCTGAATCCAACTTAAAAATATAGATGCAGCCATGGTTTTACCAATATCCAATCCATTTTCAACCCTAATCTTGGCAATAACTTAAGAGCTTCAAACATACCCTGAGTACAACAAGGTTTCTTGCCTCAAGCATAGAAGCAAGAACAACATCCTTACCCCCACCATTGATCTGAATTTTTGAATCCCACATCAAGAGCACTTTTACATACATTCTGAAAGCACCATATACCTCCAATAAAAAAAGAGGGAATTAGGAATACAGCAAAAACACTCATGAAGGATAGTAGAACGAAGCAACCATAATATTTAGGACAATACAACTTAGAATTTTCCATAGAGCACAGACTCAACCCAGCATCACATATTCACAAGGATCCAATGAATTAATAGATCTGACCAAAAATACACCCTAGATCTAGGACATCTCTTCTTTTGGAATCTAGTTCCACTATATCAAGCGGCATATCCATGTCTGACACATGCTGGACACACAACACATCCTGACAATTAAAAATTAGTAGGGAATTGCTCTCTAATATACCAAAAAGAAAACTACCTGAATTCTGAATCAAATGGAGAGATGAGGAGGTGATTTAGGATTTGGGAATTTTCTTTTGGTGGAGTGTTGCAGTACTACTCAAATTGATATATCATGTACAAAGTAACCAAACCGATCGATGTCAAGAGAAGTCGGAAAAGATAAGCATGTTATTTATTTCACATATATAGCCATGTCATTGTGCTTGTACTTTTGGAAAGATGTCATATCACAGAGTCCATATTGTGTTGTTACTTGTACTAGTGTCCCATGTCAATATCGGAGCAAACAAGCCCACCATTGAAAATAAACAAGAATGTAACAATTAACACAGACCCTGCACTGCAATGAACAAGATCATAACACTTGACCTAGATAGACCATTTCCAAGCACGATTTCATACAACATTGTCCACAGAATGAATATGTTTGCCAGTATAGTGAATACCAGTGTCAGTAGCCATTATGAACTAGTAACTGCCATAGCTTTTCACTGAAGAGTAGATACCAGACAAATTGGCCAAATCTGATCCAAACTACAATTTGGTTGCTTAAGCATGATTTTGAAACCACTACTGGCTGTTACACTAGATGAGTTGAATATATGTCTAATCCTGTAGCTGTGGCTATGGCTAGGACATGCAAGGGTCTCAGAACAATTATAAAGGTAGAAGAAGCAGTGAAGGAAGGCAGACAATTTGCAAATGGGCCAAAGTGGCAAGAAATATTGGGGTTAAGGGAAATGGTGGGGAAGCAGAGAGTGAATGCTAAACTAAGACCGAGTTTGGGAGGACTTAGTTTATGTCAGAAGTGACTTCTCGGAGAAACTAAGACAGAGAGTGGTTGGGTTTGTTTATGTTTTGTGTTCTAAATGGATATGTTGATTCTTTCATTTTGAATCTATTAGAGCAATATAGAGGAACTACACGGATAACCAAAATTCGAATACAAGATTTGCCAACAGTTACATAAATACAGAACTTTCACTTAGTACAGACAAAATAATTATCACCATAAGTAAAAAAGAAAAAATCCATGCACAGAAAGATTGATAAGGAAGTGTGAAGGAGAACATCCAATCGATTTGCATACGCAAAATAAATTACTCTAGATATATAGAGTATCTTTTGTATGTCTCTATAGAAGATCTCATAAGCATCCTGCATATTTTGTGTATGCAAATCGATTGGATGTTCTCATAAGCATCCTGCATATATATATTTCTCAAAATTCTATGTAAATGATCATAAAAAATACTCATAAAAATTTTATATTATAAATATAAAATCAATCTACCATCTCACAAAATTTCAAATCCAAATTCAATCTACACAAGGATAAACAAAAAAGACAAATTCAGCTGAAAAAAATCCAAAAATAAAAAGATAAAAATTATTATTTACTGAAATTTATTATTTTTATTTCTCCTAATATCACTCGAGTTTAGAGTTGAAATTTTGTAAAATACTTGATCAACCCAATATACACTTTTTGTAATTTTTATAGAATTTTTCATGATCATTTATATGGTTTTTTGAGACAGAATGCATGAAAGCATTGAAGAGGTCGGATATACTGGATATTTACCATATATATATGTGTGTGTGTGTGTGTGGATTGATTGTTAAATTCTGCAATGAGGCATACCTTTATAACGGAATCACTCATTAGAAGCTCTTCTGCAACCAACTCAAATTCTGATATTGGATTATCAGACAACCCAAAGCAGATGCTGCCCCCATTAAGTACTCTAATTTGGCCTGTCACCTGAAAAGTGGAAAATAGAAGAAAATTAACAATAGTCAATATAGTAATAGAAAAGCAGGTAAGCGGCAATGAATATAATATAGTTCAGACAATGACACTAAGCAGGTAAAAAGGAAGAAATATACAATAGAACAGAAGGACATGCAAACGCAGTCAATCAATAAGATTTTGAAAGAAGCAGACTAAATGAATTTCAACACATTTATTCTGCATGGACTCATTTCCAAGCTCAGAACTAGAAACATTTTACCAAAATTCAAAAATACACCTGCCGATGGAACTAGTTGCTAGCACCATTTGAAACAGAACTACCACCACACAGCTAATGCCGCCTCCTAGTGATGCTAGCCGTCTGAGGCTCTGAGCATATCACCATTTCACGTGATCAAGCTAAGCCCAAACAGGTATAGCACCACCCTACCATCATATTAGCTTGCTAAGAGTACAAATTTTCAAATAACATCAGTTACTGTGTTCATTTTGGAATTAATTTGGTGCAGGGTTTCTTATTGGACCTTTTCTAAAGAAAAAAGTGTCATTTAATAAAATTTGGATCTTATGTGGTATAGCTAAAGTACAACAGAATATGAGATTTTGGATACACAAAAGGGATAAACAGCAAATATCCACATGATGCTAGCAAGTTATTGTATGCAAACCTGAACTCTGGACCACAACAAAGGAACCAACACTTTTGCTTTGCATTCCACGAGCACATTTGACCAAAGCCTAGTCATTGGGAAAGCCAGCAATGGGGTCTCTGTATGTGTTGTGAAATTTCCATTGCTAACCTTCAGAGTCTGCAATGAACTGTCATATATTGTACCTGCTGCACCAGCATTCTGAGAACATCCAAAACTCTGTCCACCTAATGTATGTTGAAAAAGAATATTGCCATGAGAACACATAGAAAGAGGGAAGGAGCATGCATAAGCACACACGCACATGCACATGCGCACACCAGACTACCTTTACTTATGTAAAATTCGTTACACAAAGAGTACAAACTCCTTATCTGCAGCATGAACATATTCTGACTTGAAGACCGTAACATAAACTAAACATAATCTGCACCCTTTACCTTTTTACTACGTATATTAAAACATTAACATAAGAATAGTCACTACACGGGCACGCACGACACCCCAATATTCAACACTCAGAATTAATGAAAAGAACCATAAAAGTAACAACTTAAAGTGAATGCAACAAATTCCACAGGAAATGTCTGCACAAGATAAGGCCTTCAAATATTTGATTTGTTTGGATGTGTACTTAAAACTTACATTAGCAGAACCGTTGATCGAGTAGATGTAAAATTTGAACCAACTAAAACTATGTTTTTAGGTGTTCTCTTGGTTCCCAAGTTAACATTGTGTAGCCTTTATAAGATCAAAAGAAATAATTATCATTCAAAAATTCCACTTCAATGTTTTTTTCCTTGCTGGAGAAGTCCATGATTTTCCTCTACACTTTTCCCATCCCTCTTGTCACTTTCTTTAACCATTAGCAAATTTTCTATCCATTTTTACCTATTGTTAATTCCAAAAACACTACTATGCCACATATCAATACCAAAAGACACTTGCTAAGACACAGACACTGTAATATAAACAAGCAGGCCTCTAACACCGGATCTTACATTCTTGTCTAGCTACAGTACTTTATCATGAATGTTTAGCATTAGCAGTTGCAGTATCAGGACAAACCGATAAGTTCAGAGAATGGTGCAAGAGAGAGGTTGTTACCTGTATGTCAGAAAATGCTAAAATAAGATAGCATATGTTGAATATCATAATAAAAAATGTGTATACTGTGACCACTAGTTGAAATGATAATGAGCGAGAATTCCTCAGTTTTTGCGTTGCAACTAATTCAACAGAATGCATTGGTTAAACTAATTTTGTAAAATATAAATACCAGTCTGTCACACCTCTATGCCCTTGGTTAAGTCACTACCTAGTAACAGAAGCAATACATGACACTAAATCATATCAGTAACCATCCACAAATAACTTTTATTCTTTGTTGCTATGAAATAGCTTGGCTGTTTGGGTTACTCGTACATAAATAACATATATATTTAATTCAGAGACCATGCCACCATGCCACCTTAAAACAGAGACTTCTTAATGATTAAGTTGTTCACAAAAAGTTGTAGAGAGAGGAGTTTAAAAAAACAGCATATTTGTGTGGGTAGAGCACAGGAAAGAAAATACCACACAGATACATGGAGCACACGAGATTCATGGAAACTAATGCTGGAAAAATACTCACCATGAGCTGTAATTTGTACATCTTGTTGAATGCTATAACAATCCAGAGATATCCTCCCCCCACTTCCTCCACCCCATCCACTACCACCACCAGCACTTACTGTACCATTCCCATATCTGACAATTGCATGAAATAAGTAGAATTGGTAATAGAGAAGATCTCCAAAGACACAAAAGAAAACATACAAGCATTTGGCTATCAGATGAATCAAAACATGGAAAGGCTAGTGTTGTGTTCTACCACACAAATATGTGCATCTAAAGAAATTCAAACTTCAAAGACAATGGAACCGTCCTACTAGATACAAATTATTATGTCATCTTCTACTTCTCAATAAGTCAAAATCAAAAGAATGATCATTAGTGAGGATTGTCTGTCTATCAAAATAAATTGCATAGTATATCAGGAAAGAAAAGCAATACATCAAAAAAACATTCAAGTAATTGGCTCGAACTGAACCAAGCAATACCGCTCTAATTCTAGTATAGGAGTTAACTAGATAAGTCACATAAATACTCTTGGGTATGGTTTTCCTATTCCAACGAAATTCTGAAGTTCCACCCTACAGCTTATAACAGGGTTATGACCTAATAACTCATAGAAATGCTCTAAAGCAATTCTTAATTAGCACCACATCAAAACATTCAGAAGAAAATAATTAAGTTCTGAAGGCATTTAGATGGATTATGTATATCTTATAATTCTTATTGTATCTCTATCTATCATCTAGCCCCAGTGCATATCCCATGAAAATGACATGAAGTAATAAATTGAAACATTAGATAAGACTCAGATTCTGATTTCATAAAGACTTCAGATTGCTAGATCTAACCATTCATTACCTCATATGCATATCCAACTTATTTAAAAAGTAGAGAAGAAAGCAGTACACATTTCCCATTTAATTTGTATCAAAAAATTTTGTACATTTTTTTTTAACTATGTAACTTAGGCATTCAAAATTCACATGTCAGCAAACAAAAACAATGGTGCATGACGCAATGGTTGGACCAAAAAAGGATAGTAATACTAGTCATGAACCTACAACTAGTCAGTCAGTGTCTATAGTTTGATATAGATTACACAAGCTAGTAGTTCATTTAACTTAACGGGAAAGAATGAGTAAAATTTGAAGTAATGTAGTTCTTACAGCTTGAAAGCATGGATTATAATGCTTCCACCAGACCCACCACCTCCTTTGAGACTGCCGACACCTCCTTCAGCAAGTATATCACCATCAATATTCAAAAATTCACTTGCTATGAGCATGACCCGACCTCCACCATCGCCTCCAAACTGCTGGTCAGCAGACATGCTGCCTCCCTTGCTGCCATAACTCCATGGTCTAGACAACGTTGCCCATGCATACAAATCCCCTCCCCAGTTTGTATCATTGGAAACTTTACATGATGCGCCTCGTCCCCCATGACCTCCACCAGCTCCTTCTAGACTATTAGGTGTCCCACTGGTCTGGGGAGGAGGGGGACCCGCTAATGCTGTAGTGTTGATGGTGGAATGGTGATCCAATGAAACATTGGTTGCATAGAGGCTAACAGACCCCGCAAAAACTTCAACATGCTTACGAATTTTGATGCTTCCTGAAACATTGACTGTGATGTAGCAGCCTTTGATAGGACAAATTATTTTAACATGGGGCAATATCTCTACATTTCCAACGCCATATATGCACAAATCACCATCTAAAGAAGAACTGGAACTTATTACACAAGTAGTGTTAAATGAGCCAGACCCATTCATTTCCTCACATGACTTGGAATTCACTGAATACATCTGACATGGTAGCTCCCTGAGAATGGTGTTCCAGTAAGCACCATTAATTTCACCAAGAGACGACCCAATGTAGTCCTCAGATTGCAGTGCTATTGCAAAAAGGCAATCATTCTTGTAACCAATCAAAGTAATGGATGTCAGCAGAACCACCCAATGGATGATATCTTTCATTGCAGTCGCTGATATTGTTACTCAAACAAAACTCTATTCCTACAGGTTAGAGGTAAAGAACCAAATTAATTGCTCGTGAAGCAAAATTTGTAACAGGGGCAGCCTGATATTGATTGGCAGGCATTTTAACATTTTGGAAAAGTAGATTACTAAGTTAGTAGGCTTTTACCACTAAACAATCGGCTAATTAATGCCATTGTCCTTATTCACAAACACAAAATAATTGCATTATCACAAAAAAAATGGTATAGTGGAAAAAGATACAAAACTGACAAAATCTCACCTCTCTTAATACAAGAAATAAGTTAGTACGCTAATAAGATTAAAAAAAAGTGCAAAGCAACAGGATCAAAAAGAACGAGCAATCTGGTGGTTCATGTCATCATCTCCAAGCCTCATTACAGGCATGCCTCAAACTTGTCTTGGCTTGAAAAGTGAAAACCTTTTTGCCTCAGCTCAGCAACACAACTTTACATTTCTTGAAATTATGTAAACTTTTTCTTTTTTTTCCTTGTGCTGGCTAATGAACCCAACAAAGAATCATGAAATGTACCTGAAGATTTTTTTTTTTCTTTTCTTTAATCTTTACATTTTTCTTGTGCAGGCTACCAACCCAACAATCTATCTGAAACCTCACAATTCACACAATTCAGAGCAACAAACCTAAGAAAAAATTTATCCTATCCAATGTTTTAAGTTCTAACACCATTGAAGTACCAATTACTCCAAACACCAAATTGCAACACAAAAAAAAAAAGAGAAAAGAATCAAGAAATGCCACTGAAACTTAACAAAATCTTCTGTTCTTGTGCAGGCTACCAACCCAACAATCCATCTGAAACTTAACAAATTCCGAGCAACATACGGAAGATTAATCACACCCGGTGTTTCAACATAGCACCAAACTACAAACAAAAAGCAAGAACAAGAAAACAAAACAAAAAAAGAAGCACCCAAGAAACGCAGGAAAAAGAAAGAAATGGAGAAATCACGAGAGGGGGTGGGAGGGCAACCTCACGGGCGCAATCCAAGCGGAAGGGAGCCATGGATGGAAGCACTTGGCTTGGGCCTCGAGAGGGGGGAGGGGGAGGAAGAGGAGGAGGTGACGAGGAGGGGTGATTCGTCAGAGGTGGTCATATAGCGAAGTATAAGAATTCTGCTAACACGAGTCCAAGGAGTCAGTTGTTTTTTTTTTCTCTTTTTCTTTTCTGTTGGTGCATTTATCTGTCTTTTTCCTAAACAGATGGTCACTTTTTTAAACAAAACCGATATTACCATCAAATGTTAAGATGGTTTCTCCTGTGTATTTTAATACCAGATTGCGTACACCCTTACACAGTATATTTTAAAAACGGTGCAAATTTTATCTTTATATATGTATTTTAGAAGTTAAGATATACTTAAATATCAAATAACATACACAATGTATTTTAAAAACAAGCGTAAATTGCATCATTAATCAGCATCATCCAGATTTTAAACGCTGATATGGTGTTTTCCTTATAAAAAATATGAGTGCTCAACACTGACATGGATTTATTTTGGTTTTCTATGGTTTCCATGGAGGAGTAGCGATAAGGGCGATGTATAGCTAGCTGATAACAGTGGATTTTGATCATCATCTCATCTAGGCTAGTTTATACCATTTTCATATTAATTAATGCCAAAATATTTAAGAATTTTCGTTACTTTGTTCTTTTGTTGCAAATCCTTTGTTTTATAGGTTGATAACAATGAGAAAATAGGAGAAAAGAAGTAAGAAGCGGACTTAAATTGTTCCTCGTGTTATTTTTAACTAATATGGATAAGTGCAAAGACCACTACACAAAAATGAAGAAGAATCATGTTGACAACATGTTATACTATTTACTGTATAATTTATCCAACTTATATACACAAGTCATATAGGTTTCTGCTGAGTGAATCACATCAAACAGTTGTTGTTCGTGTAACATATTGAAACAAACAAAATCTTTGTCGAGTTTTTTGTTCACCAAAGAATTCTTCTTAAATGAATTGCCTTCCGTGGTGTATGAATAAAGGATAGCAGAAGAAGCAAAGGAGGAGAGGAGAAAGACAGCAATTGAGTGATCGAGAATCCAATAATACAGTAGAATAGAGTCTTTTCTATACTAGTATTTAGTCTTCTTCAATTTTGTATACTCGTATCATTAGAATAGGGGCTACGTTGGCATTGAAAAAGGTCGCTTGTACTTCCCTGACATGTTAAGAGTATACTCTCCCAGATCTCTGGATGAATGGAATCCATTCTTTATGATTAAAGATATGAGATAAAACTTTGTCTTTTCTATTTAGTTGTCTTTATACTATTTGTAAACTGAATTGTTTAATATTAATTTATACTTAGACACATGTATTATTTAGCGGCAATCGTCTTGAGAGTAGGGTGTTTGTATTGTATTCTTAATTTGCATATTAAATTGATTTCTTTAACCATGTATCTCCTACGCGGTTAGACACACGATTGTCTCTAACCATGCTCGATCAACAGCCGCCGGCATGGAAAAGATTCCTCTTAGAACCTCATATAGCTCTTGCATAATTTATTCTCTCTCTCAAAATAGGTTAGAGATTGACATCAAAATAGTGTGTTTTATTAAGATCGCAAACGAATGACTCATTGAGTATTTGAAAATCAATTCTATAAGAAATAAGTATGTAACTCTCTACGATTGAAATTATTAATCCAAATATGTGAGTTTTTATATATTTTTGAAAGCTAAACTTAAAACTACTACAACTACAAAAATTGGTATAAAGAAATCGTTTAGAAAACCTAGAGTTTTAGAAATTCTATCATCTTTAGGCACGATTTTGACAAAGAAAGGAAACCGACGAAGTAATTACAAGGATTCTCAACGAAACAAATTAAATTGATGACTTGAAAATCATACAACAGTCACAAGAGATCATGTCTATTGCTACTCAACTAGGCACAAAAACCTTATAAACCCTATATTAAATATCAGAGCATAGAGGTTGTGTATTTCCTCAATATATGAATACTAATCGTCTCATAAAATACGAACAATATAGCAACTAAAACACGAATCTAGAGTTTAAAGTATAAGAATTCAGAAAATTAAATCGACAATTTTTCGAACAAATTAAAATCAAAATCATGCTCTCCATATTAGGTTATTCTTAACGCTAAAGAGCATATTACTAACAAAAGCCATTAAAAAAACTGGTGTTGAATTGAAGAGGAATGAATGTCCATCCAAGCTGACTTACACCTCAACTAAAAAAACTAAACTAAAAACTAGACTAAAACCTAACCATAAACTTGAGAGAGGAACTGAACTAATTTTTTTGGATACCTAAAATTGCTAAAACCTTCCCTATTTATAGCTTCAAAGTCCTAAATTATTACAAAACTTTGTTCCTCTCAAACTCCCCGAAAACTAATCGCATGGGTACAGGGTAGAGCACACCCCGTGCTCAGGTTGGGCACAAGTGTGCTGCAATCTGTGTCAGCTTTAGTCATTGGTGGTGTGCATGCGCGTGGAGGCAAAGTTGGGCACTGGTGACAGCATGGGGCGTGCACATGTAGGGCACGCCTGTGTCAACCCTGTGCCAGCTTCAGTTCACATGGCTTTGGAAACCAGATATGCTCTAAAAACAATCATGGAGATGGTTATATCATGATATGTTTATAAATTCTTATAAAATAATTTATATTGCATTCCTTGAATAAAATATCATTTTTATCAATTAACAAGTATGTGACGTGTTCATAGAACTCTTTATGATGATATGTGAATTGTCTCAATTTACTTACGGCATAATCAGTAATAATTATTCTAAATATCCCTAATTTTGATATTACATAAAATAATAATGCAAGATAAGTCAGTACGAGTATTGATTGATAGTCAAGTTTCACAAACTATGGATATGAGATATCAAGTCAATGTCGTGGACACATGTTGGTAGGATTGACCCATTTTGAGGCACTGTTAAAATTATTATGTGTCATCAGTTTGTCTCTAACAGTTAATTTGGTTTATCTTTAAACTTGAGATCATCATGGTTTTATGCATACGTAATATATACTTTGGTGTCATCAACCGCTATTCTTAACCAGTAGTCATAAAAGTGACATACATATATCTTATGAACCATATGGTTGAAAGTGGATAGTCGAGATGGAATTTTCCCCTCATATCTTGAGAGAGATATCTCTGGGTCTCTCGATGTAATTGGACTAAAAAAGTGCATGACCGTGCTGAATATAGTTGAGAGTTAACTATGGAAAAACTTAGTCCATTATAAGATCGAGAAAAGATCGAGCTATTCAATGATGACACATTTCTCACTTTGAGTTCAATCTGATATTGTGAGTCAAAGAAATAATCTGTGATAAGTTGTATATATTTGTCGGCTATAATTTTCGTGTATATGCGGGTAGTCATAATGTCTTCCTAGGGGCCGCTTATGACTTGTGATTCGGAAAGTTATTTCTAGTCGTGGCCAAATATACATGAACCTACAGGGTCAGGCACTTAACGGGTTAAAACATTAATTCGAATAGATTCTAAAACGGGTCCCCTGTTAGTAATGAGTTTACCATTAGAATTAGGATTTGCATTGGAGTAGAGCTTTATGTTTTCCTGCAAGACCTTATAAAAGGAGGTGAGGTGGGCATACAAAATGATATGTTTTTCTAGCCGCCACCACCATCCAACTTTGCAAAACCCTAACTGCGTGTGTTGGTGCTAACACATGAACACGTGGTGCTCCATCCCCAGATGTGTGGACTTCCGTAGAGGTACGGCTGCTACTGTTGCACTGCTTAGAATGATCCGATTGCTGAGTTGGTCGTGAGGAGTCACGATTCTAAGAAGCCAGTATTGGAAGCGCGCGACATCAACTCTTCTTTTGCTACTGCATAGTTACATCCGCGTGTTTAGTGGTAAACTTCTAATCCATGATCGCATACTTGCTTTGTTCTTGGGTTTTCGGGTAAATAATTTTTGAAATTGTCGTTAGAGTAGCAACCCGTTATCTTTTCTTCATGTTCGCTTCTCCAAATCTGTTTTAACTTTGTTCAACTGTGTATTTGCTTCAAATTTGTTCTGAATTTGTTATGTTTTGTGATGAAACAGATAAAAACAATTTCTCACCGATAAATAGTTCAATCTACAAATTCAACGTGTATAATCATAAGTTTTGAACAGTTATCACAGATGAAATTAATTCTGGCCCATGAAGTTCTTTTTTTTATTTAGGCTGAGTCCAACGCACCGGCGCTTCGTGAGGCGCTTCAACAAAATATTCTTCAGCATATTCTGTGCCACGTGTGCGAGGCGCCACCCGAAGCACTCCCCCTCTCCAATGCACCGGCGCTTTGCGAGGCGCCTTCTCTAGCGCCTCCCACTCTAATGCAAAGGCGCTTCGAGAGGCGCTTCGTGCGGGGCCCGCGTATATAATATGTATTAAAGATTATAAAATCGCTAAAATGAAATTCGGATAAAGCGAACACAACAAAATAAAAGACAAAAATTATAAATAACAATAAAAAAATTTAAAATATTTTTTAAATTTTTTTTATTAAATGACACTGATGGAAATAAACAAGACACATACTAATTACATTTCAAATACATTTTAAAAAAGACTCCGCACAAACTACTACTCATCGATACCATCATCCCCGAAACGCTGCCAAATGTGGTCGACAAGATCTCGTTTCAGTTGTAGATGCGTTGGGCGAGCACGGATCGCATCATTTTGAGTTAGCATATGTTCGAAAATTGGCGGAGCACTCCCGTAGAGAGTAGGCAGTGTTACGGTAGATGTCCCTTGGGTATCGTACGACCCATCGGTCGGGTCATGAGAGTGCCGCTCATCCTCGATTATCATGTTGTGGAGGATGACACACGCTTTCATAATATTGGCAAGGGTTGATCGTCACCAAAATCGACCGGGCCCGTGGACAATAGCAAATCGACTCTACAAGACCCCAAAGGCTCACTCCACATCTGTCGTGGTATTGCGAATACCCCGGCAGGTTTTGTGAACGATCCTAGCGAAGAAAACACGGCGCGGGTTGACCGGGTGACCGGTCCTCCCCCACCGGACAAACACAAGAAAAGACACGAGGATTTATATAGGTTCGGGTCCCGGTGGGGGCCCTAGTCCTGTCGGCGTGCTCCCGACCGGAGTCGGCTGGGGAGGCTCTCTCGGGGGAGAGGCTTCCGGAGCACACCTGTGAGTTTAGCTATTCCAATAATAATGAATCACCCGTCTTTACAACTGGGGGTACAAGGGCTATTTATAGCCCCAAAAAGAAGCAAAAAAGACTAAACTACCCCGGACGCTACCGTCAGATTGAGGGGTAGCAACGTCCTTCTCCCGGTCAGGTGCCTTGGATGCTTGACAGGTGGTCGCTGATTCACGAGGCGCTCCTCGCGTGACCTGCACGTGATCAACAACCAAAGACTTTACCTTTAGAAGGGCGACAAGACCCGGGGCATGCACCGGAGGCAAGGTTCCCGGACCAGACGGCTCTCGGGGCCGGCACCAAAGGCCAGGCCCCCGGGCAAATGGCGGCGCCCGGGACGTGCCCCGGAGGCAAGGTCCCCGGGCAAAAGGCGGCGCCCGGGACCGGCACCGGAGGCCAAGTCCCGGGAGCCAAAAGGCGGCGCCCAGGGCAGGCACCGGAGGCCACGTCCCCGGGCAAATGGCGGCGCCCGGGACCGGCCTCGGAGGCCAGGTCCCGGGAGCCAAAAGGCGGCGCCCGGGGCAGGCACCGGAGGCCACGTCCCCGGGCAAATGGCGGCGCCCGGGACCGGCACCGGAGGCCAGGTCCCCGGGCAAATGTGACGCAACTTACCTGGACTTAGTCTCGCGGAGATTTCCCCCAACAGCAGCCCCCCATGCCCCCCGGGGACGATGCTCGAGTCCCTGGTGGGTATGGTACATGTCACCAGGAAAATCTCTAGACCAAGCCACCGGAGCCGTGACGCTTCGGTTCCCGTGCCGCGCGCTTATGACCGCGCCACTTCACCATAAATGCGCTCGCGATTCGAACCGGCGCCTCAGTTTGCGCGCCAGTCCCTTTGTTTCCCGCGCACAGTTTGAACTTCAACGGCCTAGATTGTGCCGCGAAGTGCCACGTGGCGCCCATTTGGGCCATGCTTCGCCCCTATAAATAGGGCCTTGGGGGGCCCGGGAAGCTCATTCGAAACTTTCCAACCCCAGCGCCTTTAGCTCTCCCGGTAGCTCTCTCCCGGTAGCCAAGCGTCCGGAACCTCTAGGTGTAGCTCCCTGAAACTTTAGTCACCGGAAAAAACGAAACCTGATGGCACCGAAGGGTCGAGCGAAGACCACGGAGGTGCCCCCGGAGGAAATCGCTCCGGATTCCCTCTGGGCGTTGGAGTTCACGACCGGGGACTTGGAGTCCTGGTCGAACGCGGAGTCATCGAGGATGGGGACATCTGGGTCCCTGTGAAGAAAGACGGAGCCCCCCGCCCCAGGCCCGGAGAGATTGTGGCCTTCGAGGCTTTCCTCGAGGCGGGCTCCGGCTCCCGGTGCACCCCTTGCTCCGGGAGTTTCTGAAGGAGTATGGGGTGGCGCTGAACCACCTAACGCCAAACGCCATCATCCGGATGGGCCTCTTCATTTGGCTCTTCGAGACGGCGACCGGGCGGGAGCCAACCCTATGAGCCTTCCGGTACTTTTACGAACCGGCGGCGAGGAGCTCCCACCTGGTCAAGGGGGGACCCAAGTCCCCCTTTGGCTCGGTGATGGTGCAGATGCTGCCGTCCCGGGTGGCCGATTACCCGGCGGCGGCCTCTCGGGACCACTGGGGCGACTAGATCCGGAGGTGGTTCTACCTCCGGGTTCGGGACGACGACGTGGTGTACGCCCCGGAGGCCCCCGCCTACAGCAGGTCATCCGCGCCGAAGCTTCCGGTGTGGATGGACAAGGAGCTGGAGCTCCTCGGCAAGGTCATTATCTCCCGGGGCACCCGCTCAATGCGGGACACCGCCGAGGAGATGATGCTCCTGAGGATCTCCCCCTTCTCGGGTGGGAGAAGGGGGATCGGGATGGGACCGGAGCAGCGGCCCCCGGTCAAGCCGGTGACCCGACGTAAGCCTGTTACCTGGTTCATTGCAGTCACAAATTTTTGAAAATTTGACTCTCTTACCTTTCGCAGTTCGGTCGTACCCTGTGGCACGGGAAAAGGCGGAGAACCTCCTGGGGAGGTACTTCGCCGACGAGCACGAGCGCATCGTGCGTGTCGTGGGGGAGGGCCCTCCCCGGAACTTGGTAGTCGAGGCCTCGGGCTAAAACTACCGGAGAGGAAGCCCCTCCCCACCCCCGGATCGCACAAACGGGGGAAGGACGCTGCCGGGGGCTCTGAGCCTAAGAAGGCCAGGGTCCAAAAAGCCCCTGGCTCGTCGACGACGCAGGCTTCGACACCGGCGAAGGCCCGGGACAAGACCCCCGGGACCGAGCGCGCCCGGGCGCCCGCCCGGAAAGAAGCAACACCCCCTCCCCCGAAGAGCCCCGTTGCGGCTCGGGGGAAGGAACCGGCCGCAGGCTGGGCGGCGTCCGATTCGGCGGACTACGCCCCCTCGCCGCCTTCGGTAGCGGCCCTCCCTGCGCCCCCGGCACCTTTGGAGCCGAAGAAGCTGGAGGTGAGATTCGCGGAGGTCTCGCCTCCGTGGGTGGAGTGGCCGGTGGACGAGGGGGGGAGCCCCTCAGTCTACGAGGTCCCTCCGGAAGTGGGGGCCCCGGGGGCCCTCCGGCCCGGGAAGGGGAAGGGCCTAATGGTTCCTCCCCGGGCAAGGACCCCTTCCGAGAGCTCCTCGGCCACTTCCACGGAGGCCACCTCCTCGACGACGAAGACGCCGACCACACTGCCGGACGCCTAAGTCCGGGGACCCCTCACCGGCCGCGACGGGGCCGGTGTCGGGCAGGAGACCCCCTGCTTTCCGCGGGGGAGGTCGCCCGCTACACGGTGGGGCTGCAGACCTGGAAGGTGCAGGCCTTCGTTGCGGAGGGGACGCTCCATGAGCGTTTTGGGGAGCTTCAATCTCTCCAAGCCCAGGTACTTACCCGAATCGATGACGCTTTCTTTCGGGCCCCTACATTTGAATTTTTTCTAACTCTAGAGTTTGTAGGCGGCGGCCATTACCTGGGGCCTCGAGCAGCGGATCGGCCGGCTGCTTAAGGACGCGGAGGACAGGGACGCGACCTACCTGGGGCAGCGCGAGGAAGCCCTCCATGAGCTGGCCAGGGTCCGGGCCCAGGTCCACGTCTCCGAGGCCGTCAACGGCCGCCTTCTGGAGGAGGCCAAGGCGAAGGAGGAGACCCTCCGGTAGCTCGAGGGCTCAAGCGTCCGGGCGGTGATGGACGTAGGCCACTCCGTCCGCTCGGCCCTCGAGAGCCTTGGCGTGAGCCTAGGCTCCGGGAGCAGCTCGGAGGTGCTCCCGGCTAGCCTCGCGGAGGTTGTGCGTTTTTTCAACGCACAGGTCTCCATCATCCCGGAGGCCGCCGATGCTCGGGCACGGGGCCGGGCGATCCCCATCGTTGCGGCCGCGGCGGGGCTTGTTGAGCACCGGGGGGTCGGCGCCCGGGCGATCCGGGGCCGCATCCCCCGGAGCTTCCCCGAGTTCTTCGAGCCCTCCCGCCGAGAGGTGGAGCAACTTGCCGGGGGCTTCTACGACAGGATTGTCTGGGTGAGGTTCCCGGCGCCGGCGCCTCCGGCAGAGGACGCCCCGGCCCTGGCCCCGGCGGAAGCCCCCCGGGGGAGGACACCAATGACAAAGTATGAGCCTCCCCCCGGGTCTTAGATAGGACGCTTCTTTTGCTTTCTTAGGATTTTGTTCCCGGTAGCTTCTTAGAAGAAGCCCCGGACACTTGTAAAAAGACATTTTGAAATGCAATGGAATTAGAAATTTTTCTAAGTCTCGAATTAAATGCAATGTTACCAGGGTTCCCGGGAGGTTACTCCCGGGCGAAGGTCCGGAAGAGGTTCCCCGGGGGGGAGGCCCTCGAGCCCCGGCAGGTGCCCCCCGGGGGAAGCCCAAGCCGCTTTGATCTTGCTAAGCCTCGTCTCTGGGAAGCGCAGCAGGGACGCCATCCGGGAGCCAATCCGGTTAAGGTGGCATCCGGAGTGGCACTTGGACAATTTTGACAATCATCGCGCCGAATTGTCCCCTCCGTGTCCGGGGTCCCGGATGATCCCCCCACTTCGGATACTTCCCCCGGCGGGCTACGAGTACTGGCCCGAGGATGTGCTCCGGGAAGCTCGGCGCCGCGTGCGCGCATTGTACCGGGACCTGGCCCGGGAGCTAGCAGAGGGCCTCCGGGACTATTAGGCGTAGGAGCCTTAGGATGTAGAGAACTTCCGGGTTTTGACCCGGGTTGTACCGTTTCCTATGCCCACCAGAGGGGGAAGATGTCCTCCGGTTGAATGATTAATAAAGCTGTGTTTGCTTTCTTCTTTGAGTCTTCTTTTATTTTTTCTTGTGTGGTCTGGATGACTCCTTTTGATAAGAATGAGCTAAGTTTGCTCGTGGACGGTGCAGTCGACCCCCGGGGGTTCCTGATCCCCCCCGCCCACATCGGGCCGGAGGGTAGCTCCGCGCGCTGTGGGGGTAACAAGGCCCCCGGGGTGAAGATGACCTGTAGCATAAGAATTTTTCCAAGTTAGAAAATTCTAAAACGAGGTTTTCGGGGAGAAACTTTCCGGGAGACAATCGTTCGGTCGCCGTGAGAACGGGGAGCTGGGAATAAGGTCTGCGGGGAAGAAACATCCGAGAAAACCCGACGAGATGTCTGGAGGAGATTTCCGGGAGACAACCGTCCGGTCGCCGTGAGAACGGGGAGCCGGGAATAGGGCCTCTGGAGAGGAAATATCCAAGAAATCCGTAACTTTGCCAGGAGACAATCATCTGGTCGCCATGAGAACGGGGAGCCGGGAATAAGATCTCCGGGAAAGAAAAAATCCGAAAAAGCCCGATTTCCGGGGATAGATCTTCCGGGAGATAATCATCCGGTCGCCGTGAGAACGGGGAGCCGGGAATAGGGTCTCCGGGAAAGAAATATCCAAGAAAGCCTTAGACGTCCCGCTGGGGAGACTGTCTAATTCCGGAGGAGGATGTGCCCGATGACGGGTCTGACTGTTTGGGCAGGGGACTAGTCTCCCAAAGTGACTCGTTACCACGGTCGCTGGGGACCGGGTTGCCGCTTACACCCTCAGTCCACGAGGGCTGATCGTAAGCAGCCCTAAAGGAGGGACTTGCTGGGTCTGGGCCCACTTCCTCACGGGGAGGGCATCCTCGCGGGGAGGGCATCGCCGTTAGGGGCGGTAATGTGAAGAACCTTCAATGACAGTTGAAGGAAAGAACCAGTTGTATTGATAATGCAGAAAAAATACAACGCCTCCCCCCGCGAAGTCGCGAGAGGGGAGGGAAAGGTAATTACAATGTCCCCCTCCCCCTCTGGCGTGATCGCTCTGGGGGAGGGGACGGGCCTGTGTAGGCTAGACGTAAAACTTGCGAAGTAAACGCAAGTTCCACGTGTGCTTCAGCTCCTGCTCTTGGAGGTTGGAGAGCTTGTAAGCCCCCAAGCCCAGGACTGCGGAGATCTTGTAGGGGCCCTCCCACTTGGGGGAGAGCTTGCCCTGGGCTTGGGAGTCTGTGACGCGCTTGAGGACAAGGTCCCCAAGGCGGAAGGATCTTTCGCGCACGCGCTGGTTGTATGCGCGCGCCATCTCGCGCTCATAGATGGCGTGGTGGAGGAGCGCTCGGTCGCGTTCCTCCTCCACGAGGTCGATCTCCAGTCACTGGTTGGCCTTGTTGGCCTGGTACGTTGCGGTCGTGGCTCCTTCCAGGAGCTCGACTCGCAGCGACCGGAAGCCAATCTCCGGGGGAGGACTGCCTCAGCCCCATAGACTAGGGAGAAGGGAGTACGTCCCGTCGCCCGGGACAGGGTCGTGCGCATGGAGCAGAGGATGCTAGGGAGCTCCTCTGCCCATGCACCCCGCTTAGAAGCGGTTTGCTCGAGTCTCCGGCGCAATCCCTGTAGGATCATGCCGTTGACTCTCTTGACGGCCCCATTGCTCCGGGGATGGGCCACTGAGACGAAGTGGATGACGAGCCTCAGGCCTTCGCAGAATTCCCGGAAATAAGCCGAGTCAAATTGGGTCCCGTTATCCACGGTGATTTCCCGAGGGACACCAAAACGACATACGACATTTTTCCAGAAAAACCGCTGGACAGCCTGGTGTTGGATCAAGGATGCCGACTAGAGGGGGGGTGGGGTGAATAGGAGGCTTTTGAAAACTCAAAACTTAAAGCAAATAATCACAAATCAAGAATAAATAATATAAGCAAGAGAGGAAGAGAACGAACACAGCAGTTTTTACCGAGGTATCGGAGACTCGCCCAGTCTCCACTAGTCCTCGTTGAAGTACTCAAGTCACTTGAGTTTAGTCTCAATACTCACGAAGAGTATTATCTACTAACGGTTGCTTCTTGTCCACTCCGGAAAGGCGAGCACCAGTGCCTTGTACAAACTTGCCGAGCCTCTGCAACAATCTTCGTTCTGGAGAGGTCAACGGCCACGCCTCCGAACCGTCTAGGTGAGGGCGCTCACCAAGAGTAACAGGCAGCGAGGTCTTCTCTAGACCTCCAAACACGCACCGAGAAGCTAAGTGAATGCAAATGCAAAAGAACTGAAATGCTCGGTGGATCGAAAAACACTCGACTTGATCAAAAGATCAAGATTTTAAGTAGAAAACTAAAGCTCAATAGTGTATAAGAAAATGCTACTGCTTGTTGTATCAAATACATGCCCAAAGCCCCTATTTATAGCCTCAAGAATCAAATGAACCGTTGGAGCTAGGGCTGAAAATCAGCAACTCAAACTGGCAGTTAGTTTGCCTAACTGACAGTCAGTTTAGTGCACAACGGCCGACAAAATTTACGGATGAAAATTTGCTAGCCGTTCGTGGTCGTTTAAGGAAACTTGAAACCCACAACTGACAGTCAGTTATGCAAACTGACAGTCAGTTCGACCACAGACTCGACCAAAATCAAATAGAAACTCAGTTAAAAACAATATGGTCGAATCCTCAACTGACAGTCAGTATGGACAAACTGATAGTCAGTTTAGTACAAAAATTTTGAGCACAAAATACACTCTCTCTGGACAATTGTCAGTTTAATTAAACTGACATTCAAACTGACAGTCAGTTCAGTAAACTGACAGTCAGCCTGAACAAAAATAGTGATAACTTTAAATCGAAAAATCCAAAAGAGGTGTTTAATAGCTCGTTTGAAATATAATTTCAAGGGCTACATTTTTGTCAACAGAAGTAAAAACCATATCTGCCTAGATCTTTCTAGAAAATCGAAACACTCTTCTGCTGTCAAAAAATGAACTGAAAATACAGATTTTTCAAATTAAGTTCAAACCAAATCCAACCAAAATGATGCAATGCAATGACCTAAGATTCTCGGTTTATGTTGGAGATAAAGAGAGGATTTTCGCCACCCCTCTTTATAGTACGTTTAAAACTAAAAACAATTTTCCTAACCGATCATCTCCAAACGCCGAGATCGGTAAAAATAAAATACGGATTACCTTAGGTCCTTTGCTTTTCCACATTTGCGTCTTGTCTTCATTTTTGCGACTTGTGCTTTTACATATTTTGCGTTGGGTTCGTTTTGTTCATCTCGACAATCTTCCCAATGGAGCCCTGTATTAATCAATCTCAAAAAGCACAGTTAGTCCTAAACACTCTGTTTTCATTAATCATCAAAATTAGGGTTAGGCATGAAGGCCTAGATGCAACAATCTCCCCCTTTTTGATGATTGATGACAACAAGTGTTTAACAATAAAATAAATGAAATAACTCCCCCTGAGTATATGCATCTCATCATATCAAAGCATAAACCGTCACATATACATCAGAGCATCTTATACATACAAGCACTCACAGATATGCATAAGTCATATAAATGTGTATCAGAGCATACAAATCTCAAAACCAAGGCATCATATATATCGGAGCATTCAACATCACAAAGTCAGATCATCATATCCAAAGATACACAGATATATCATAAACCAAATAAACCCATATCCAATCATCCATGACATAACTGATAATTGCAAAAGACATCCATAATATAAAAACTAAAGACATATGAATACGAACCAATATCTCCAAAATACAATCCAGAATACTTCTCCCCCTTTGGCATCAAGCACAAAAAGGGAGTCAAAACAAAAAAGAGAGCCTAATGCTCATCACCAGAAGAAACTCCTAAGACATCTGTATCTCCGGAGCCTGCTGGAGATCCAGATGCGCCGATGACTGGGGATGCCGGAGGAGTAGCTGCTGAAGCAGGAGCAGCTGAAGCCGGAGCAGGTACCGCAGGAGCTGGATCAGCAGGTCCTGAAGGTGTGCTCGGAGAAGACGAAGCTGGTCGGGCCCTCTTGCGAGGGACAGGAGAAGATGGAGAAGGTAGACGCCGCAGAATCTCCTCCTACTGAGAAAGCAAACGGAGCAACATCTGATGATGCTCCGCCTGGGTGCTGAGGATCTGCTGCTGCACCTGGATCACTTGATCAAGCCAAGAGGAAGATGCCGATCCGGTGCCTGTCCCCACAGCTGGAGTTGGAGCAGTCTCCTAAGCAGGAGCCTCGTCCTCTGACTCCCCCGCAGCATCCTCATCTGATGCGGGAGAACCAGGGTCCACAGCAACCGCAGGCCGGGCACCAAGACGGCGATCAGCCTGGCCCGGAGGATAGAAGAGCAAAGGATGATGGGGCCGTGGAAGCTCAGAATCCATAGCCCGGATATGAAGAAGCACCGCCATGATATACGGAGCATATATCAACTGACGGCGTGGAGAGAGAAGGACGTGCTGAATCTCGCTAATGATGAGATCAGCAACGTCGAAGGGCACCTCCTGGAAGATAGAAATCAGGACGTGGAGCCCTAGATAGGTGACTCTGGCCCTATCTCCGGTCATAGGAACTAAAGTGAGCCGAAGGATCCGTAGGGCCAGATCAACATCGCGGCGCAAGCCAGCGATGTGATGGAGCTGGAAGGGGCCAGAATAAAGCATGCCCACCTCCCGACGCTCAAGGTCCGGAAGGGTATGGAGCTGGCGGCCAGAAGGAGGGCGCACCAGTCCAAGTGCGGACTCCAACTGCTCCTTCGTGACGGTGTAGACCTGGAGGCCCGTCATGAAGGTCATGAAGTCGCGCTGAGGGGAGATGAAGACGGTGGAATAGAACTGGCGAATGGGCCCCTCAGCCCAGTGCAAAGAGGAATCAACGACTAGGTCGCGGATCCCTACAGAGCCAAAAAGATCTGCGAGGGTGGCGATGCCTGTGCGAGAGGCGATCGTCCCCCACGACAGAGAGCGGTGAGCGAAAATGGGTGCGCGGCTATAGACGCTGGTGAACAGGTCTAGGTGGAGGTTTGTGAAACAGGTGAGGATGTCGCACGCGTCGCGACCAGTGGGATGCGACGAGAGGTAGGGGTGTGTGGAGCGAAGCGTGCGAAGACTGCTTGCGTGCCACCGGGAATAATCCACGGGCACGCGCTCAGGCGGAGGCGAAGGTCGGTTCTCGGACATCTGACCCGATGAATGCTGGCTGTTTGCCGCGTTCTTTCGTCGGGCCACACGTCAAGAAGGACCGGGCTGATCAGACATGTTTGCAGCTAAAAACAGAGGAGAGAAAGAAAAACAATGGACCTGAACAGGGGAACTGAAATGGAGATCGGAAATCCAGCGAGACGACGGCAGAGATCAGGGCCGGCAAGCAAGGAACACGGAGAGGAGGAGACACGGGAGCAGCTCAACTGAGGCAAGCCAAGGAACGGCAACAAAGGCGACGAGGTGCGGCTCAAACCGGTGGAGAAGGAGGCACCACAAAACAGCGGCGCACGGCGGTTTGACGGTGGTGCGGCGAGGTGCAGAGGCGCAACGAGGCGGCGGCGCAGCACGGCGAGGTAGAGGCGCAAAAAGCGACGGCGAGGAGGCGCAAGAAGAAGCAACGGCGACGAAGAGAAGGCGAGGAGACGCGAAATAGAACAGGGAATTCAGGGTTCTGGAGGCCCCAACTGACAGTCAATTTGATAAACTGACAGTCAATTTCAAACTCAGAAACATAGGACTGACAATCAGTGTACCACACTGACAGTCAGTTCACAGAACTGAGTTTTGAAACTGACAGTCAGTTTGAGACTCGAGCACACACAGGAGCTACGACCAAAGTCAATTGTACATAACTGACTGTCAGTTTGTGAAACTGACTGTCAATTTGGTCAATTTTGACCAGAAGCAGTCTAAGACCAGAAAGGGAATAAAATAATATTATTTTTATACAAACCACACTTTTAGCACATCAACTAGCATTTGATATATCAATAATTTTTAATTCACCCCTTAAAAAGAAAAATCTTGATTCATCTAAGGGTTTGGTGAAGATATCAGCTAGTTGCATATCAGTTCTAACATAACTCACATCAATATCTCCTTTTGCCACATGATCTCTAATAAAGTTGTGCCGTATTTCAATATGCTTAGTTCTAGAATGTTGAACAGGATTATTAGCAATTTTAATGGCACTTTCATTATCACACAAGAGTGGCACTTTATCAAATATAATCCCATAATCCAAAAATGTCTGCTTCATCCACAATAATTGAGCACAACAACTAGCAGCAGACACATATTCAGCTTCAGCTGTGGAGAGAGCTATAGAATTTTGTTTCCTAGATGACCATGATACTAATGATTTCCCCAACAGCTGACAGCTACCAGATGTGCTTTTACGATCAATTTTGCACCCAGCATAATCAGAATCCGAATATCCAATTAATTCAAAATTTGCATCTTTTGGATACCAAAGTCCTAAACTGGGATAATATTTTAAATACCTAAGGATTCTTTGAAGAGCAATTAAATGACATTCCTTAGGATCTGACTGAAATCTAGCACATAAGCACACACTAAACATGATATCGGCCTAGATGCAGTAAGATATAAAAGACTACCACTTATAGACCTATAGAGTTTAAAATCGACCGATTTGCCGCTTTTGTCCATGCCCTGATGTCCATTGGTCGCCATGGGAGTTTTGATTGCCTTGCGTCTTCCATCCCAAAGCGCTTGAGCAGGTCCTTCACGTACTTTGTTTGACTCACGAACGTACCGTTCTTGAGTTGCTTAATTTGAAGTCCGAGAAAGAAGCTCAGCTCACCAATCATGGACATCTCGAACTCCCTAGACATCATCTCTCCAAACTCATTGCAGAAATGTTCATTAGTAGATCCAAAGATAATATCATCAACATAAATCTGACAAATGAACAAATCCTTTTCAATTTTCTTTGTAAAGAGAGTTGTATCGACCTTCCCAATTTTAAAACCTTTTGATAAAAGAAAGTCTCTAAGTCGTTCATACCAAGCTCGATGAGCTTGTTTGAGACCATAGAGAGTTTTGGACAATTTAAACACATGGTTTGGAAATTTAGAATCTTCAAAACCGGGAGGTTATTCAACAAACACAAGTTCAGAAATTTCACCATTTAAGAAAGCACTTTTTACATCCATTTGAAAAAGTTTGATATTAAAACATGATGCATAAGCAAGAAGAATACGAATAGCTTCAAGTCTTGCTACAGGTGCAAAAGTTTCACCAAAGTCTAAGCCTTCGACTTGAGTGAAGCCTTGAGCAACAAGATGAGCTTTGTTCCTAATAACTACACTATTTTCATCTTCCTTATTTCTGAAAACCCATTTTGTTCCAATTACATTATGATCCTTGGGTCTTTCTACCAAAGTCCAAACTTCATTTCTAGAAAAGTTATTAAGTTCTTCATGCATGGCATTTACCCAATCAGGATCATTTAAAGATTCATTAACATGTTTGGGTTCTAAAGAAGATACAAAACAATGATGTTCACAAAATGCAGTAATACGAGATCGAGTTTGAACACCCTTACTGACGTCACCCAACATTTGGTCTAGAGGGTGATCCTTGGTGATCGTTTGATGCTGCCTTGGTGCTTCATCTTGTACATCTTCATCTTGACCTTGTTCTGGAGGATCAACATGAGATGAAGATACATCTTGATGAACATTCTCAATGTTGACATCATCTTCTTGATCTTCTTCTCTTGGCTTGATGTCTCCAACGGTTATGTTCTTCATAGCTTCTTGAAGATATTCACCTGAAACTTCATGAGAGACTTGCTCCTTTTGCGAGCCGTTAGTTTCATCAAATTCGACATCACCAGATTCTTCAATACAGCTTGTATTTTTATTGAAAACACGATAAGATTTGCTAGTGGTGGAGTATTCGACTAGAAAGCCTTCATCTACTCTTTTTTGAAATTTACCACCAAAATTTCTTTTCTTAAGAATATAACATTGGCATCCAAACCTCGAAAATAAGAAATATTTGGCTTACGCCCAATAAGAAGTTCATAAGGAGTCAAATTTAGAAGGGGATGCAAATAAAGCCGATTTATAGAATAGCAAGCGGTATGCACAGCTTCAGCCCAGAAGTGAGTAGGAGTATCGTACTCACTTAGCATAGTCCTTGCCATTTCTATAAGTATTCGATTTTTCCTTTCAACAACTCCATTTTACTGTGGAGTGTAGGATGTGGAAAATTCTTGTTTGATTCTAAGAGAGTCACAAAAATCAAACAAAGTTGAATTTACGAACTCTCCACCATGATCACTACGGATTTTCTTGATGGATAATTCGAATTCAGTAGAAACACGTTTTGCAAAACTTTTGAAAACATCGGGGGTTTCAGATTTTTGAGAGATAAAGAAAACCCAAGTGTAGCGTGTAAAATCGTCAACAATCACAAAACCATAATTGCTACCCCCGATACTTTGGAACTCGGAAGGTCCAAATAAATCCATATGAAGGAGTTCCAAAGGTTTACAAGTAGAAAGAATGCGCTTAGTTGGATGTAAAGTAGCTACTTGCTTGCCAGCTTGACAAGTGCTACAAGGCTTGTCCTTTTCAAAATTCACATCCTTTAAGCCAACAACTAAATCACGTTTTAAAAGTTTTCTCAATTGATGCATTCCAACATGTGCAAGTCGTCTATGCCATAGCCAACCTTTTGAGGTTTGAGAGACAAGACATGTTGAAAGAGATGCATCTTTTGAGTGAAAATCAATCAAATAAAGATTTCCAAAACGAAAGCCTTTAAAGATCAAGATTCTATCTTTTAAACTTTTGACCAAAACTTCTTTTGGGAAAAATGTGCAACTAAAACCAAAATCGCAAATTTGTGCAACGGAAAGCAAATTGAAATTCAGATATTCAACCAACAAAACATTCGAAATAGAAAGATCATTCGAGATAGCGATTTTACCCAAGCCTACCACATTTCCTTGATGATTGTCGCCAAAGGTAATCTTTTGATTCTCGCTTGAGTTGTCTTTAAGTGAGGTGAACAACTTTTTGTTGCCGGTCATGTGTTCGGAGCATCCGCTATCTAGCACCCAATGCCTCCCACCGGTCTTGTAGTTCACCTGCATAAAAAGAATTAAGTCCTTTTAGGTACCCAAACCTTTTTGGGTCCTTCAATCTTAGCAATCAAAGCTTTGGGCGCCCAAATAGATTTCTTCCTTTTATTTAACATGGGTGCGCCAATATACTTTGCGATAGCATAACCTTTCCTCGACTTTTGAAGCATATAGCAAGTATCAAAATAATTTGGAGTCATTAAGGGACATGCTTCATGCGAATGACCAGTTTCATGGCATTTATGACAAAATGTGTTGCATGCTTTAACAAATATAGTTTTAGAATTTTGTTTCTTCTCTTTCTTTTGAAAATATCCTAATCCTTCTTTTCTAAAAAAACATTTTTGTTTACTAAGGATTAGATCAAGAGATATTCTTCCTCTATAACAGTTCTCTAACCCTTTTCCAAGCTTTTCTACTTGAGTCTTAAGTTCATTATTTTCATTTATAAGATTATCACTTGAAACACATGGTGTATGAAGACTACTAGAAGGAGAATCATCTAAGTCACATGAAGTGGATACATCAACTTTAGATGAAGCATGAGTGATATCTTTAATAAGCAAGCTTTCATATGAATCTTTTAGTTCAGAGTATTGAGCGCGTAGTGAAGAATGTTCTTCCTTAAGCGTCTTATACTTCTTTTTAGTTTTTCCAAAAACTTCATTTAATTCGGTGATCATTTCGACTAAGTCATTATATGATGGATCGTTAGAGTGTACCTTTTCATCGCCTTTAGCCATAAGACAAAGGGATGATGTGTTGCCGTTGTCAAGAGCTAATCCGGCTAGCTTCTTAGTGCATCTTTCTTCATCATCGTAGTCGGAGTTGGAGCTCTCTCCGCCAGACATCCACTCTCCAAAACAGGCTTCTTTGATTTCTTCATTCTTCTTCTTGAAGAACTTCTTCTTTTTGTTCCACGCCTTGTTCTTGTTTGGACATCTTGATGCTATGTGTCCCTTCTCATGACATCCATAGCAAATGATGTCCTTGAAGTTGTTTTGCTTTTGTCCCTTTGGTCGTGTGTCAATGTTGACACCCTTCTTATGTAACCTGCGAAGGAGTTTTTGAGTATTTTTTACCATGAGCGCGAGGTCTTCATCGGAGGAGCCATCGCTTGAATCGTTCCTTGCGTTTGCTTTGAAAGCAAAAGCTTTCTTCTTCGTCTCCGAGGGTTCAGCTGCTTCCTTCTTCTCCTTCTTGTGCATCTCATGGGTGATGAGGTTCCCATAGAGATCGGTTGGTGTTGTAGTCGACAAATCGGAGTTTGTGAGAACCGTGACCAAAGTGTCGAAGCTTTCAGGTAAGGCCCTAAGCATCTTTCTCACAATTTCAAGGTCAGTAAAAACAACACCAAGCCCCCTTGAGTTCATTCACAATGTTATTTAACCGAGTGAACATGGAGTCCACGGATTCAGTTGATGACATGGTGAACGTCTCATATTTTTGCCTCACCATTAGCAACTTTGCCTCTTTAACCTTTGTTGTGTCCTCGTAAATTTCTTCGAGGGTGGTCCAAACCTTATGAGCTGTCGTGAGATTGCTCACACGGTTGAACTCATTCAAGGATAAACCGGCAAAGAGTGCATTTTTCGCACAGGCGTTTAAATGTAGTTTTCTCCTGTCGTCCTCAGACTGACTTGCCGGATCATCCGGAGGAGTAAAACGGAGTTTAACAATATCCCATACAACAAGCCTCATAGCTTCTAGGAATACCGATATGTGCACTTTCCAATAAGGATAGTTTGTCCTATCAAAAATAGGCACACGACCGGTATGATCAAGAAGGAAATCTCCACTTGACGACATCCTCTCTCTAGGTGGTAAAGCGTAATGATTCGAGAGACCAAGTTCTGATACCACGTGTTGGATCAAGGATGCCGACTAGAGGGGGGTGAATAGGAGGCTTTTAAAAACTCAAAACTTAAAGCAAATAATCGCAAATCAAGAATAAATAATATAAGCAAGAGAGGAAGAGAACGAACACAGCAGTTTTTACCGAGGTATCGGAGACTCGCCCAGTCTCCACTAGTCCTCGTTGAAGCACTCAAGTCACTTGAGTTTTGCCTCAATACTCACGAAGAGTATTATCTACTAACGGTTGCTCCTTGTGCACTCCGGAAAGGCGAGCACCAGTACCTTGTACAAACTTGCCGAGCCTCTCCAACAATCTCCGTTCTGGAGAGGTCAACGGCCACGCCTTCGAACCGTCTAGGTGAGGGCGCTCACCAAGAGTAACAGGCAGCGAAGTCTTCTCTAGACCTACAAACACGCACCGAGAAGCTAAGTGAATGCAAATGCAAAAGAACTGAAATGCTCGGTGGATCAGAAAACACTCGACTTGATCAAAAGATCAAGATTTTAAGTAGAAAACTAAAGCTCAAGAGTGCATAAGAAAATGCTACTGCTTGTTGTATCAAATACATGCCCAAAGCCCCTATTTATAGCCTCAAGAATCAAATGAACCGTTGGAGCTAGGGTTGAAAATCAGCAACTCAAACTGACTGTTAGTTTGCCTAACTGACAGTCAGTTTAGTGCACAACGGCCGACAAAATTTACGGATGAAAATTTGCTAGCCGTTTCGTGGTCGTTTAAGGAAACTTGAAACCCACAACTGACAGTCAGTTATGCAAACTAACAGTCAGTTCGACCACAGACTCGACCAAAATCAAATAGAAACTCAGTTAAAAACACTGTGGTTGAATCCCCAACTGACAGTCAGTATGGACAAACTGACTGTCAGTTTAGTACAAAAATTTTGAGCACAAAATACACCCTCTCTGGACAATTGTCAGTTTAATTAAACTGACATTCAAACTGACAGTCAGTTCAGCAAATTGACAGTCAGCCTGAACAAAAATAGTGATAATTTAAATCCAGAAATCCAAAAGAGGTTTTTAATAGCTCGTTTGAATGATAATTTCAAGGGCTACATTTTTGTCAACAGAAGTAAAAACCAGATCTGCCTAGATCTTTCTAGAAAATAGAAAAACTCTTCTGCTGTCAAAAACTGAACTGAAAATACAGATTTTTCAAATTAAGTTCAAACCAAATCCAACCAAAATGATGCAATGCAATGACCTAAGATTCTCGGTTTATGTTGGAGATAAAGAGAGGATTTTCGCCACCCCTCTTTATAGTATGGTTAAAACTAAAAACAATTTTCCTAACCGATCATCTCCAAACGCCGAGATCGGTAAAAATAAAATACGGATTACCTTAGGTCCTTTGCTTTTCCACATTTGCGTCTTGTCTTCATTTTTGCGACTTGTGCTTTTACGTCTTTTGTGTTGGGTTCGTTTTGTTCATCTCGACAATCTTCCCAACGGAGCCCTGTATTAATTAATCTCAAAAAGCACAGTTAGTCCTAAACACTCTGTTTTCATTAATCATCAAAATTAGGGTTAGGCATGAAGACCTAGATGCAACACCCGGGATGTGATGCTGGCCAAGGGTTCCGCCTTAACCCACTTTGTAAAGTAGTCGACCGCGACCACAGCATACTTGTATCCTTCGGGCGCTGGGGGGAAGGGCCCTAAGAGGTCCATCCCCTAGCGCACGAAGGGCCAAGTGATGGGGATAGTCTGCAGCGCTACAGGGGGGAGGTTCGAACCCTTGGCCATCTTCTGGCATGCCTCGCACGTGGAGACAAGGTCTCGCGCGTCGCGCATGACCGTGGGCCAATAGAAGCCCTGCCGGAGAACCTTGGCCGCGATGGCACGCGGGGCTAGGTGAGAGCCACAGCTCCCCGTGTGGATGTCTTCGAGGAGTTGGAGTCCCTCCGGCCGGGGGAGGCAGCGCAAGAGAGAGGAAGCCCCCCCGCTTGTAGAGCCTCCCCTCCAACAGGAGATATGCCCGGGCTTTGGCCCGGAGGTGCTTAGCCTCGGTCTTGTTGGGAGGGTCCCCCTTCCCCTTGATGAAGGAGATGAGGGGGTCCATCCATGACGGAGTCCTGGTGATCTCGGCGACCTCCGGGACGTGACGTTCGTCGCCTATGTCCGGGGAGGCCACCGAGGGCTTCGTGATGATTTCCAAGAAGGCCCCCTTGGGGAGCGATTCCCGGGCGCTGGCTGCCCGGGCCAAGGTGTCGGCCCAGTCATTGTCCCTTCACGGGATATGCCGGGCCTCGAGGCCATCGAAGTGCCTCTCCATCTTTCGCACCTCCTGCAAATAAAGACTCAAGTTTGCGTCATGGCACAGGTAAGACTTGTCCATTTGGCAAACTACGAGCTGAGAATCTCCCTTCACTAGGAAGCGTCGTGTCGCGCCCCGAAACTGGGACAATGACTACTCCTGTAGAGACCTAGCTCGCTGCAGCTAGTCCCATTCTCACAAACCTTTGACTTCCCAGGATGAGTCAAACACAGGAGTATATTACATTGCAACAGAGTACTTAACAAAATAATAAGCAATGTGGCCTGCTGGCCTTAATATGACATAAAGATAATTACAATGCCTACAAGGCATTCAGGGTTTAGCAAAATATTTAACTATACAGCAGAAGATAGGTGACCCTCCCACAAAAGAAGTTGACGGCAGAACAACACACTTCAGGGTACTGGCGGAACTGATTCTCCTCCTTTTGGATCCACGAAGTACTCCATGCCATCATCTTGATCAAGGTAGGCTCCATCTATTGAGTTGAATGTTGCAAGGGTGAGCACTTACGTACTCAGCAAGTCATAGGTAAGAGTAGATACATATAGTAGTGATGATATGAACCTAGACTAGTCAAGAATTATGGATATTTGTAAAATAATCTTTTTCTTTCTTATCTCATCTTATTTCAGCTCATGGCAGCACTTTTCATAATATAACATCATCATTCATGTTCACTAGATTATAGCACTACCGCGACACGTCGACACACGACAGCCCACGGCAGCACTCCTTATCATGACAACACATGTCATTTGGGTAATCTTGATTAAACATATTTTATTTAGAAAATAGTACTTGTGTCACACCCCGTGGATTTAATCCACCGCAGCAGACTCCTATAAACCCGGGAGCTCGGAGTATTCGAATACGTTTTTAATTCTGCAGAGAGGTACCAATTTACCCGCAAGATATTCCACTTTCAAGCCCATCCTATCAAAATGATTAGACCCCTCCTCACAACCATGTGTGAGTGGCAAGGTGGAGATAACAAGAACTTTTGTTATGCATCACTTACAATTCACCCCCGACCCTGTGGCTCTCAGCGAGACACAGTTGTGGCAGGTTGTATCCAAACCTCCACCCCTTTGCTTATTCCCATTACTGGGTCAGCGTGCTTGATCACCTTCAGTGATATGTGTGGGAGCCGCGCTCCGTGTTTATCATGCATCACTACACATCTCATGCAGGGGTTTCATGTGCGATCCACATAATTACTTGTTCAGGCCTGTCCCATACCAGGCTTGCGGTTAGCACGTTATTCATGCCACTAGACGCACAACACAAGGTTCTAGTCCTTATATGCCAGTGACCAGACCATCCACAACCCTGCACCTTCAGTGCCTGCATATCCTTTGCAGTCTAGCACCTCCAGTGCTACAGCCATCCATACCATTTTTCTGGTCACGGCTAGGGGTTTTATTTCATGAATATAAGTATATACATACATATAATAGTTCATGGCTCAAAACTTGTTTATTTCACATTTCACAGATAACCAGTCTAGTACTGCCAATTCATAAATCAACCATTCTCAATCTTTCACATGCAATATTGCCTATATTCAAGGTTATATTATAGCAACATTTAAAATATAGGTTCAAGATGACCAAGGATATGACTTGCCTTCCGCGTCGTAAGATACAGCAGTCGATGATGTGTCAACAGCAAAATCTTTAAAGTCAGCTTCTGAATCTGCTCGACGACAAACAAACACACAATGATTACTTGTAATATTAAAATGTTTTATGACTTATATGCAGAAATGCTCAACAAGCATGATTGAACTATACTGGAGATAACTGCAAACTGAACTGAGTCGAGATTCAAGGAATTTGGGCTAAGGATGGTGATTAGATAGTCTTAGGGTTTCAGGATTACAATAGGGATAACAATTTTGTGGCTGGTTTAATCAAAACAGCGAATGTCAACAGATCGACATTCGGATCAAGGCTTGGACATAGCTTTAAGAAAAGCTAGGATGCTTATCTCAAGTTATGGTAGTAGAAGAAAATGTAGATCACAACTCTACAAATTCAGTGGACAAAGTGGATTTCAAATTACACAACCAGAAGTGGGTAAACAAGGTCAATGCCACTGGCTGACAAGCTCTGGCATAGAGTTGACAATGCCAAAAACTAGGGCTTAGCATAACTTTTGACCTGGAGCTCCAAATGATGCACCACTTTGTCTGGGAGGTAGGCTTGAGTAACAGGAACAATTAAGTCAACAGGATCTAGGGCAAGAAATGGCTGGAAAGCAAGAAATTTGATGATGAACTGAGATGAACTGGCTGCACTGGAGCAATTCTGGACAAAACTTGGCAAAGCTATATCTTTTGATCTAGGCTGATTTAGGTGTCGGGCTAGAAGACAAAAATGCTCAGGAGGCTAAGGCACATCTAAAAGACAAGGTGATTTGGGCTGAAACGGCTGGGAACACTTTTCCGGTGATCGGCGCCGGAGAAGAAGCACTGGATTTGGGCATTTTCAACACAAGCCGATTGAACTCGATTCCTTGCTCTAGGAGTGATAGAATGGTATGAGTAAGCTACTGGCGACGTCAATTTGGCCGGAGGATCGCCGGTGTGGCTTGGCGACGAGGGCCAACAACTGATAAATTGCAAAATCGGGAATAGCTTCAAATTGGGATCAATTGATTGTTCTAAGTTCACAGGCATGCTTAAAAAGGTTCACTGATCAATTTTGTTTACAGAATCGAAGGCTAATTTGTACTGGATTGAGCCACATTACAGGAACAGGGCAATTGACAATTCCGGTGATCGCCGGCGTTAGGGGTCACCGGTGAGCAATTAAATAGTACTACACAGAGAGGATAAGTAGAGGAACTCACTGATGGATTCAATTTGAAGATTGGTACAACGGATGAAGTTGGCACTGTGAGCCTCCTCGACGGCTCGCCGGAGAAGAAAACGAAAAAAGGAATTCCAGGACTTGGCTGATTTCTGGTGAAGTGTGGAGAAGCTGCTGCACACAATGGGGTTTAAATAGACCAGGCGAAGATTGCGAAGAGGGGACAATGAAGTAATTGGCAGCCGGTGACTTGACTGTTTGCGTGCAGGAGCAATAGCGGCGAAGAAACAGCAAGAACGGTGATGCGACGACGACAAGCTTTCAGCTGATCACAATGTCGCCTCATCGGGACCTGGCAAAGCTTGTAGCAAGCGGTGGCGACAAGTACTGGCGCGGCGAAGCGACGTGGCGATGAATTGCTGACAAAAGCCGTTGATCGCGCGCGGGAGCAGGCACTGGTCGTCGACGTAGCAGCAACCTTGCCACGGCACTGGCTGGAGCGAGGACACGTGCGCACTGGCATGCACGGTCACAAGCGCGGCGAAGCCTCACCGGCGATGAGCAACCACGGCGCACAGGCACGGCGGTTTCTGGTCGTATGCTTGCTGCTGTCCTGGTCGAAAATGGACTGAACTGCAGTTTCAATTCTTTGAGTTTTGGACTGAAATGTAAATCTGGAATTTTGGAAGGTTTAGACTGAAATTGATTTCACTAATCTGGTAGATTATATTCAACAGGATATTTGGCAAAGGTAATTGATAAGGTTTGGCACATCTGAATAGTTTTCGATACAAACTGAAAATAGGGTAAATTAGGGTAAGTAAGATTTGAGTTTTGTCGATTTCGAATTCTGGCATTTAGGGTTCGAGTTTGATATCTGCACAGAAGAGAAACTTGTGGCAAATAGCATTTTGAGAAGATTTGCCGAAGAGATTTTGAGTTTGAAGGTAATCTGGAGATTTTAGCCTTTTTGGGTTTTCAGATATCAGATAAGGACTAATTTGCGATAACTCTTGGACTGATTTGTGAAAAGAGTCTAGATGATAGAATCTGGCTGCTAACTTTCTGGTTTAAGGTATTGGCATACCCATGATCATATTCCAGGAATAATCTGGTCTGAACTTGGTCAAGATTCGGATTAAATCTGGATTTCTGAAACTTAGGGTATTTAGGTAATATAGGATATTCTGTTTTCGAAAACAGAATGGAGTTGATAATTCTGGGAGTTAGAGATAAAATTGGTTCTGGGTTCTGAAGTCTTTTTGATTCAGGATAACTAATAGATCACATCTGAACGATCTGATCTTGATTTGAGGTCACAGGATAGATTTTGGAGATTTTAGGGCTTGAGATAGATACTGATCTGGCTATTACTACAGATACATGCATGCATGCTATTGATGAAAAAGGAAATTTTCACCCCTAACTCAGGGTGTTACACGTCGGATCCCCAGGGAGTGCACAAGGCGCATCCCGAGGAGCAAAGCCTCGTACTCGGCGACATTATTGGTTGCGGGGAACTCGAGCCGCGCCGCGTACTCGAGTCCTTCCCCTTGGGGCTCCGGAGGACTACTCCCGCACCAGCCCCGGCTAGACACAGCGACCCGTCGAACATGAGCGTCCAATGGTCACTGCGTCGGGGCGGCGCTGGGAGGTCTTCGCCCCCGGGCCAGGAGGCAGGAGTCCACTCCGCGACGAAGTCGGCGAGGACCTGTGACTTGATGGCAGAGCGGCCTGTGAGGGACAGAGAGAAGGGGGCGAGCTCGGCCCCCCACTTCCCAATCCGGCTGGTGGCTTCTTTGTTCCGCAGCACGTCCCCCAGGGGGAGGGATGACAGGACGGTGATGGGGTGTCCTAGGAAGTAGTGGCGAAGCTTCCGGGACGCCATTAGGAGGGCGTAGCAGATCTTCTCCATCTCCGTGTACCGAGTTTTGGCCCCCTGGAGGGCCTCACTCACGTAGTACACGGGACGCTGCTGCCCCCCTTGCTCCTTCACCAATACCGCGCTGACGGCGACCGGGGTTGCGGCAAGGTAGAGGAGCAAGGACTCTTCTGGAGGCGGACTCACGAGCATTGGAGGGCTCGTGAGGTACTTATTGAGGTCGTCGAAGGCCTCCTGGGCCTCGGGGTTCCAGCGGAACCCCTCGAGCCCCTGGAGGATCTTGAAGAATTGGAGGCCTCGCTCCCCGGAGGATCTTTTCGGGATTTGCCTTTATGCCCCGTTGGGACACGAGGAAACCCAGGAGCTTCCCCCCGCGCACGCCGAAGGCGCACTTCTCCGGGTTGAGCTTCAGCCCGTACGCGCGGAGGTTGCGGAAGGTCTCCACCAGGTCGTCGATGTGGGAGGCTGCGCGGTGACTTTTGACGACCGCGTCGTCTACGTAGACTTCGACGTTGCGGCCGACTTGATCTTTGAAGACCAGCGTCATGAGGCACTGGAAGGTCGCTCCCGCGTTCTTGAACCCGAAGGGCATATGGACGTAGCAGAAGGTTCCGAGGGGAGTTATGAAACTCGTCCTTTCCTCGTCCCTTTCCGCCATCCGGACTTGATGGTAGCCCGAGTAGGCGTCTTGGAAGCTCATCAACTCGCACCCAGCGGTGGAGTCGACCAGTTGGTCAATCCGCGGGAGTGGCAAGTTGTCCTTGGGGCAAGCGCGGTTAAGGTTGGTGAAGTCCACACACATCCGCCACTTGCCATTCGATTTCTTGACGAGGACGGGGTTTGCGAGCCACTCGGGGTGCAAGACCTCCCGAATGAACCCCGCCTCTCGGAGTCGGGCGATCTCCCCCTTGATTGCCTCTTGGAGCTCGAGGGAGAGCTTCCTCAGTTTTTGCTTGATGGGGGGGTGACCGGGGGATACCGTGAGCTTGTGCTCGATAACCTCCCGGGCGACGCCCCGCATGTCCGAAGGATTCCACGCGAAAACATCGGAGTTCTCGCGCAGGAAAGCCGTCAATTGCGCTGCATGCTCCTCAGGGAGCTCCGCCCCGATGCGGACGGTTTTGGCCTCGTCGCCCGGGGACAGCGGGACCTTCCGGAGGCCCCCTTTCGGACGCGGATTGGGGAGGGGCCTCCCGCGAGGTGTCGGCGCGACGTCTGGTTCCGGGGGAGAGGCCTCCCCCTCGAGCGCCTTTATAAGGTTGACGCTTCCGATTGTGGCGGCGGCATGCTCGTATGGAGCACGGGCCACGTCTTGGTCTCCTCGGATATTGATCACGCCGTGCGGCCTGGGGATCTTCATGCAGAGGTAGTTTTGATGGGTGGCAGCCCCCAGGTGGTTGATTGTGGTCCTCCCCATTATCGCGTTGTAGGAGGAGGGGAGGTCCACTACGTCGAACCGGACCATCTCGGTCCTGTAGTTCTCCGGGGTGCCGAAGGTCATGGGGAGATCCACCTTCCCCACAGGATGGATCGCCTTCTCCGGGACGAACCCTTGCAGTGGGCCTGCTGCGGGCTGCAGGAGCTTCTCATCCACCTGCATCTCCTTGAAGGCCTTTAGGAAGAGCACATCGGCGGAGCTCCCGCCATCCACGAGGATGTGGGCTAGGTGGCAGTTGTAGATGGTGGCAGAGACGATGAGCGCGTCGTCGTGGGGGAAGTGAACCCCGCGCGCGTCTTCCGCCGTGAAGGTGAGGGGGACGTCCGACCACTTGGATGGTGGGGACGTGTGCAGCACCCCCACAACCTTGACTTCGCGCACGTACTCCTTACGCTGGCGCTTAGAGTCACGCCCGGAGGCGGACCCTCCCACTATGACGTTGATGCGGCGCTGAGAAGTTTGGAAGGGGAGAGCTTCTGAAGGCTCCCCCTCCTGCGTCTGCCCCTGCTGGCCCCCTGCGGGAGCAGGAAGGGCCAGAATAGCTGGCCGAGGGGGCAAGGAGGCCGGAGTCCTCCCCCCTGCCCATGCTGGACGAGGAACGCCGCGAAGTGTTGCAGCAGCTGGTGGCACTCTCGGGTAGCGTGGGTACTGGACCTGTGGAAGCTGCACCACGGTCCTTCCCTGCCTCTCCCCGAGGGGCCTTCCCGGCCGCGCGAAGACTGTCCTCCCCCATGGCCTTTCGGCTTGGGGAAGGGGCGGTTGCCCCTCGGGGGGTCGCGCGAGCCGCCTCCACCCTCGAGGACAAAGGTGTCCCGAGGCCGTGGCTCGTTACGCCCCCCTGCCTGGGGCGCTTGAGGGGGTCCCTGGCCCTCGGGTCGGCGGGGGCGGGAGCCCCTTGGGTCTTCTTCCAGAGGTCGTCTTCCTCCGCCAGAGCGTACTTTTGAGTACGTTGAAGAGCTCGTCGGCGGAGGAGGGGCAGAGAGCCTCCGGTGGAGCTCCCCTGGGAGGATCCCGCTTTTGCACGCTTCAATGACCGTAGAGTCGGGGACGTGAGCCACCTTGCTCTTCACTTGGGCAAAGCGCTTGAAGAAGCTTCGGATGGTCTCCCTCGTCCTCTGCCGGACGGTGTACAGCTGCGAGGAGTCCAGGGGACACACGTAGTTCCCCTTGAAGTTCGCGCAGAACTCACGTTTGAGCTGTGTGAAAGACTTGATGGAGCCGGCCTTCAGGTTGTAGAACCAGGAGCGGGCAATGCCGGTGAGGTAGAGGGGGAAGACGTTGCATTGGACTGTCTCGTCCCCCCCGGCCGCGGAGATGGTTGTGGAGTATACCTGCACAAACTCGTAAGGGTCGGCCTAACCATTGTAGTGCTCGATGTGCAGCGGGCGGTAGGGCCGCGGCCACCGAATGCTGCGAAGTCTGCGGCATAGGGGCTGATTAGCCCCTTGCACTTCCCGGGGAGAGTCCTGGTCGCTGTCTTCTTTGACGGGGGACACGCCCTCGTTGTCGGAGTCAGGAAGCGGCCCAAGTGGTCCGCCGGAGTGGCGGTAGCGACGCTTCTCTTCCGGGCCGGAGCTGAGTTCCCGGACGTCTGGACTCTCTCCAGGAGAGGCTGGCTCCTCGGCGGGTCTCTTCCCCCGACCGGTGCGAGAGCGAGGCTCTTCGCGACCGCGGCCAGAGGGAGGCTCTTCCCCGCGCTTGGGTGAATGCATTCGCTCGATCTCCCCCCGGGAGAAGTGGACCTGTTCCGCCGGGGGAGGGAGCTCATGCACTGTAGCTACCGGCCCGAAGGCTATCGGGGCCGGCTGGGGGGAGCCCCCTGCGAAGACCCCTGGAACCGGAAAGGGGGAAGCCCCTGTATCATCCGGAACCGGGGAGGGGGCGCCCGCGACGACGTTCGGAACCTAAGTGGAGGGAGCCCCCGTGGCGACGGCCGGAACTGGAAAGGGGGAAGCCCCTGTAATATCCGGAATCGGCGAGGGGGGAGCCCCCGCGGCTACGTCCGGAACTGGGGAGCCGATGCGGGGGGAAGTCCGCTGAGGCACGTGAGCTGCTCTGTTGACCGCCCCTGGTGCGGTAAACGCGACGTGAGGGGCGGCGGCATGAAGTGGGCCCCCGGCCCCGGGAATGGGCCTGGAACGGGGTATCCCCCCGGTGCCACGAAGGGCCTGGGTATGAAGTACCCTCCCAGCACCGGGAAGGACCCGGGTGCCGGGAAGGGTCCGGACGTATGACCCGCAGGGGGAGGGTACCCCCCTCCGGGGTTATATGGGGCGGATAGACCCCCGGAAACCGGAGGGACCGCCGGGTGATCCATAAACGGGGGCATGGTCCCCGGATATGGGTACGGCGCATACGTGGGGGCCGGTGGCCGCGCCAACACGCTGAGCAGCTCATCCATAGAGCGCTGGGCGCAGAGCTGGCCCTCCACTAAAGCCTCGAGCAGGGTGTCCCGGGCAGCCGGGGGAGCCGTCGGGGGGAGACTGGTCCCGGCCGAGGTTCCCGCAGTCACCGGGAGGGCCCCGGAGGTAGAAGCACCTAAGTTAAGAGGAAAGGTGGGAGGCGATACCTGGGTCTGGCCGCCTCCGGGCGGAAGCGCCGGGACAGCAGTGTCCCGGATGGGCGGCGCCGGGTCTCCTAGACCGGCGTCACCGGGAAGGGTGCGAGCCCTTGTTCTTGGGGGAGCCATGGCGTCTTGTCACGAGTCCCCATGGACGGCGCCAACTGTCGTGGTATTGCGAATACCCCGGCAGGTTTTGTGAACAATCCTAGCGAAGAAAACACGGCGCGGGTTGACCGGGTGACCGGTCCTCCCCCACCGGACAAACACAAGAAAAGACACGAGGATTTATACAGGTTCGGGTCCCAGTGGGGGCCCTAGTCCTGTCGGCGTGCTCCCGACCGGAGTCAGCTGGGGAGGCTCTCTCGGGGGAGAGGCTTCCGGAGCACACCTGTGAGTTTAGCTATTCCAATAATAATGAATCACATGTCTTTACAACTGGGGGTACAAGGGCTATTTATAGCCCCAAAAAGAAGCAAAAAAGAATAAACCACCCCGGATGCTACCGTCGGATTGAGGGGTAGCAACGTCCTTCTCCCGGTCAGGTGCCTTGGATGCTTGACAGGTGGTCGCTGATTCCCGAGGCGCTCCTCACGTGACCTGCACGTGATCAACAACCAAAAACTTTACCTTTAGAAGGACGACGAGACCCGGGGCACGCACCGGAGGCAAGGTCCCCGGACCAGACGGCGCCTGGGGTCGGCACCGAAGGCCAGGCCCCCGGGCAAATGGCGGCGCTCGGGACATGCCCCGGAGGCAAGGTCCCCGGGCAAAAGGCGGCGCCTGGGACTGGCACCGGCACCGGATGCCAAGTCCCGGGAGCCAAAAGGCGGCGCCCGGGGCAAGCACCGGAGGCCACATCCCCGGACAAATGGCGGCGCCCAGGACCGGCATCGAAGGCCAGCTCCCGGGAGCCAAAAGGCGGCGCACGGGGCAGGCACCGGAGGTCACGTCCCCGGGTAAATGACGGCGCCCGGGACAGGCACCGGAGGCCAGGTCCCCGGGCAAATGTGACGCAACTTACCTGGACTTAGTCTCGCGAAGATTTCCCCCAACAACATCCTTTCTTGCCCCCTCTTGATGTTGTGCGAACAGCCTGTGTTTCTCTGTTTTGGGCAAGGGTATGGTCTTCACGAAGACAGCCCATTCGGGGTAAATATCGTCGGCCAAGTAGTACCCCATATTGTACTCTATCCCATTAACAATGTAGTGAACAGCAGGAGCTTGGCCGTGCAACACATCTGTGAAAAGGGGGGATGGTTCAGCACGTTGATGTCGTTGTTGGATCCGGTGACACCAAAGAAAGCCTACCATATCCACAGGTCTTTGGACGCGACCGCTTCAAGTATTATTGTAGGGACTCCTTGATCACCACAGGTGAATTGGCCCCTCCATGCAACTGGGCAATTGAGCCATTCCCAGTGCATGCAATCGATGCTTCCCAGCATCCCTGGGAAACCTCGGTCCTCTCCTTGCTGGAGTAGACGCCGGAGGTCATCGACAGTAGGTTGACGAAGATATTCCTCCGCGAAGCGATCAATGATTCCTTCGACGAAACGCTCCAGGCACTCAATAGCCGTCGACTTTCCAATGCGTACATACTCATCGACGGCATCGGCGGGGGAGCCGTAGCACAACATGCGCAATGCCATCGTGCACTTTTGCAAGGGAGATAGCCCCTTTCGATGGATGGCATCTCTCTTCTCACTGAAGTACGAGGACCACTCCCCAAGAGCTTCGATGATTCGCAGAAAGAGGGGTCTCCCCATTCGGAATTGTCTGCGGAACAAGTACCCGGGGTAGACCGGAACGTCGGTAAAGTAGTCCGCGACAAGACGATCATGACCGCTTTTGCGATCTCTATCGATGTACCTTCTGCTACCTCCTCGGCGGCGGTGCGAGGTACCATCGTCCATGCTGGCTTGAAGGTCATCAAGAACGCGATGGTGGAGGGGTAGGACCATCACGAACTCTGCCACGAACTCTTCAACTTGGTTGATAGCTTCATCCTCGGCACTACTTGTGCTTGAGCTAGACGACATTTTTGGGACAAGGCTAGATCTCTTGGTGCTCGAAGAAGGGAGGCCTCGGTTGTGAAGATGAGATTACTGAGTTCTGAAGATGAGGGCTCGAGGGGTTCCAATATATGGGGGGAGAAGCGAATCAATCATGTGCGTCTCTTCTAACGGCTAAATGCAAAGGCATCTATCACATGCGTCGGTTCCAACGACTACATTACAAAAGCATTGAGCAGATGTGACAGTTCCAACGGCTACATTCCAAAAGTATCGAGCACATGCCACAATTCAAACAGGTAAATCCAAAATGACTTCAATTAATTAATGGTGTGAGTACAATTTTACAAAGGAAAAGTACATCGTGCGAGCTACTATTTATTCTTCATTTCCTTAATCATGTTGTTGACGTACTCTAAAGCGGCCGCATGTGCCGCCTTACGGGCATCCGAGAAATGGGATGTATCCCCCATAATCAGTTTCGTCAACGACTTCATAAATGTGGCTTTTTCCTTGCTTTTGGCCATCTCTTGCAAATTTTCGGCTGCAGCAACGGCTTTGTCAGCCACCCTATCGAGGTCGGCGTTGGCTTTGCCGATGCGTTGTAAGGTCTCCTCGTACGCTAAGGATGCTTCACTCATTTTGGTCTTACCCTTCTGCTTCACCTTTGCTGTGTCCCGCCCTTCCGGTCATGGAAGCTCGACAGGGTCATCGTCGTTGTTTGATGATGACGTGTGGGCACCTTCTTCGTTGAGGCGAGATCTTTTGGAAGAGTCAATGTAGCTTTGGCACCACTTCGGTTGACCCTGTACGGCACTCCACCAGTGCTCTAAGATGAAGGAATGACCCACCTCCTACTTGTACATGTCCCGTGCTCGAGACATCAATTGGTCGTCCGAATGGCCACTAGCGTAGGCATCCTCAACCTGCAATAGATACCATTGAAGTGAACAATTTTCTTATTGCTCTTTTGCCAATGGTCTTTGCAGTGCCTGACGTCCCGTCTTCGATCGAGCGGACTGCTCTCGTTGTACGCCTGAGCGACCTTCAACCAATACATGTCAAATTTTTTGTTGTTCCCGTCGACCGGGTCAAGGGAGTTATTCAACCATGCACTGACCTGACGGACGAAAAATTCAAAATTTGAAAAACTAAAGTAAGATAAAAACCGGTGAGCAAAAATCTACGATAGCAATATATAATATTTAGATGAACACTCACAAGTCGCATGTTGTCCGGTTGTGACCAGTTCAATCGTGTACGTCGCCGTGCAGCGGTTTGTCCGGGGCGTCGCGCGAGGTCCAACACGAGCGTTACATGCGCGTGGCGTTGCTGGGCCCACCTGTCGGAGCCCGTTAGTGCACCGCTTCGCCTGGCGTTCTCTCTCTTCGCGTGGGTTTTTTAATATTTTTTGCGGCGGGGCCCACCTGTCAGAGCCCGGTTGTGCCGGTGTTGGACTCAGCCTTAGAAACTAAAATCTTTTTCCTAGTTTTTCAATAAAGTCAATTCATTAAAAAAAACAAAACCATCCTACTGTCAAGAAATTGACAGAAAATAAATGCTTTGGTAGCAAAGTGAAACAAAATCTTAAAAGTACGTGTATATTTGTACGGATAAGTTAAATTTTTTTTGAAAAAGTCTAGCTTTATATGAGACGTGGCCAAGTAGTCCTTGTCACATATAAACTATATCGCCGTGTGTTTTTGTATGCTTCGACGTGTTTGTCGGCTATACATTTGCTTTGAATTTCTATTTGTGAAAGTGACCTGTGTGCGTACTTGGAAAAATTTTATATATACCCTTGCAAAGTCAACTTATTTTGGAACTGTCCCTGTCCTGTCCCTGTACAACGAAAAATATTAGAATGTGAGTTGCACACTAGGGGACTTGTGTAATTATATCATTTAGGTTTCCCACCTTAAAATTTAGCTTAATATGTCCATAAACTTGTCTCCCTAGTAAATTTAGTCCTTAAACTTATGTACATTAGTCAATTTTTTTCATTTTGTTAATTAATTGTTGGAATTAAATACAAATTTTTGTTTTTTAACACCACATATTTCTTTATTCTTGAACTTTAATTGTCTTTTTTTTTAAATATTATTAAAATAATATCATATTTTCAATCTACATTTTCAACATGCCATATTATTAAGAGCTGACGTGACATGTTAGCCGACACAATACACATAATATTATATTAGAAGAGTCGTTGCATTATGCTACATCAATTTAGAAGTACTATGGTACAAAACTACATCATTTTATATTACTTTAACTGACAAACGAACCTAAATAAACCAAGTAAGTTTAAGACTTGTCAAGTTAAATTTTATGTTTAATGATCTAAGTGATATGAGTATGCAAGTTTAAGGATGTAGAATGAAATTACTTATTATTAGAATTGTCCATGTAAAATCTTGATATCCGATAATCCTACAGCTGCCATTGTTTAGTAATATAGAAAATGACATTATATACACTTGACCCCTGATCCTTGAGGGCTATAGCAAACTAGCGCGATATCTGAATGTCAAAGGGAAGAGATGAGAGAAAATGGTAACTACTCGAGGGTACTTACGGTATATCTAAAAATGGTGACTAATATTAATGACTTATATTACCTAATATTGCATTAGCTACTAAATTTCATCTTCATAGTGTTTAACCAAGTTTTTTTTTTTGAGAACAAAGAACAGTAATACTTTATTGATGAAGATTTAAAGCATTACAATAGGGTTTTGAATAAATAAGCCCATCTGGCCCATCTTTGTTGGCACTGAGTGTTGGCCCATGTGAATTAACGTTGTTTCCTTGCCCTTGTTCCAGTAGCATCCACAGGTGTATTGGCAACTCCTCATTTCTATCCCTCCACCACTCCACTTGCCTTCCTTCCTCCATTCCCCACCTCGCACACCGGTGAGCCAGTGCATTCGCCTCCCGTTGCACAAAATTTACCTCATTGGACCCCTGCGTCTTCAGCCGCATCTTCAAGCACTCGACTTGAGCACAAAGCGTTGATCTATCTAACTCCGACGAGGTTAGTAACTTAACCACACTCTTGCAGTCCGATTCGATAATAGCTATGCTCTTAATCTTCTCCAAAATATCTAGTGCTTCCTCAAACGTGCAAAGTTCTGCTTCTCTAGCGTCTTCGCAATGCCCGATCTGTGCAACTTTGAGAGCTATGATCTCGCCAAGGTTGTTCCGAGCTACCACCCCACCCACTGCTAGGTGAGACTGTGGATTGAAGGCTGCGTCCGTATTATTTTTTACAACTCCTTGTGGCGGACACCTCCATGTACCCTTCCACTTCTTCTGTTTAGGCTTAGGTTGCAAATCTTGAGTAACTATTTCTGAAACGGTCTTCTTTACACTGTGTGCCATAGCTGCTAGATTCTCTGATTTCTGTTGGAACAACAGGTTGTGTCGTCTTCTCCACAACTCAGACATACCTGTTGAGATGATAAACAATTGTTCTTGATCCCTTCGCTTAATTAGTTGCATTATCCAATCCGCAAGAGGTGTCCCTCTATGTCTATTCCCCTCTTGTACATTCATCTGACACACTTCCTTTAGTGTTTCCCAAAATAGTTGAGCGACTGGGCACCCATCAAATATATGTTCTGTCGTTTCCAAACAACCACAGCTTAAATAATCAGGATTAGGTGATATCTTCCTCACTTGCAAATTTCGTCCTACTGGCAAATTACGTTTACATACCCTCCAGACGAAATGCTTCGTCCTTGGGGCAAGCTTTGATGTCCACAACAACTTCCAAACCTCATGGTATACTTACGCTGAATGTTCACCCTGGTTGTAATTTGATCGGTTTGCTGCACCTTGCCATGACCGACTAGTAGGATAGCCAGAGCTTATGGTATATAACCCATTACGAGTGAAGTCCCATGCCGGCAGATCCGACATAGACCTTGTTGGTAGTTTAATTTGCAAAATTTGTTCAGCATCTGCAGGTTGGAATAAGGCAGCGACCTTAGCTTCGTCCCATCTTTGTTCTCCCACCACCATTAGGTCAGCCACCTTAAGAGAATTCTATCCTCGGCCAAAAGGCCGTCGATCGCCTGGTCAGGGGATCCAGTCACTGGACCACACATACACCTGTTTGCCATCACCAATCCACCACATCAATCCCTTTTTTAATAACTCCCTCCCATAGCAAATGTTTTTCCAAATATTAGAGGCCTGTTGAGGCATAGGAGCCTCAATGAAATTGGAATTCATAAAATACCTAGCCTTCAAAACTTGAGCACACAGAGAGTTAGGACTAGAAACCATTCTCCATGCTTGCTTCGCGAGCATTGCTTGATTAAATGCCTGTCAGTCCTTGAACCCAATACCCTCCTCTCTCTTTGGTTTGTTCATCACCTCCCATGCAGCCCAGTGTATTTTAGCTTTTCCTCCATTGCCCCACCAAAAATTAGCTGCTGCCGTTTCTATATCTTTGCACAGTTTAACTAGAAGCCCGAAACAACTCATGTAATATGTAGGCAATGCTTGAATAACCTCTTTAATGAGAACTTCCTTACCGGCTCTCGACAGACACTTCTCATTCCATTCATTTAACCGTTTCTTCACCCTCTCCAACAGTGGTTTAAAAGTTTCCTCTTTCTTTTGCCCTATCACAGACAGCAATCCCAAATAGGACTCATTTTGGGCTTCCAACTCAATACTGAGTAAACGCTTCAAATTATCTTTAATAGCCGTATTTGTATTTGGGGCAAAGAAAATCCGAGACTTCTGTTTATTTATCCTCTGACCTGTTCCTTCCGCATATGCTTTCAGCACTTCATTAACTTCCAAAATCCCCTTCTCATCAGCCTCAAAGAAAAGAATTGAATCATCTGTAAATAACAAATGATTCACCTCAACTTTTCCTCTCCCAAACTTAATACCATGCAAGAGCTTCTCATTCTCCTTCCTCTTTAGAAGAGCAGTAAACCCCTCCGTGCACAACACAAACAAGTAAGGGGAGATTGGGTCCCATACCTAATTCCGCGTGAAGCCTGAATAGTATGTGATAATTCCCCATTCACTTTAACTCTGAACTCCACTGTGGTCACACATCTCATCACCATATCAACCCATTTTTGGCTGAAACCCATCCTCAACATCATTGCTTTTAGATAAGACTATTCCACTCTGTCATAGGCCTTCATCATATCAAGCTTCAGCGCACACAACGGCGTTTTCCAACCTTGTTTGGTCTTGTTCGCGTCCAAGCATTCAAAAGCAATCATAACATTGTCAGTGATTAACCTTCCTGCAACGAAAGCGCTTTGCTCCAATGAGATTAAATCACCCAAAATGACCTTCAGCTGATTTGCCAAATACTTTTGAACCAATTTTATAAATTACATTACAAAGACTAATTGGACGGAATTGAGATAGCTCAGTTGGGAGAGCTACCTTAGGAATTAAGACTAGCAAAGTCTGATTCACCGCGGACATGTCCCCTCGGCCTTCCAAAAAATCCTAGACCGCCATAAGAATATCATCCTTCATCACCTCCCAATTTTTCTGATAGAACATAGCCGGCAATCCATCCGGCCCTGGTGCTTTCATCGGTCCCATATCGAATAACACACTCTTGACTTCTTTTAGAGTAGCTTTGGCATGTAAGCTCTCATTCATTCCCACTATCACCCTTGGCTCTATTGCCTCCATAAGTCGGTCCAAGCCAATTGTCCCTTCCGTTGCAAATAATTGCTCATAGAAATCACCCGCCATCTGTTGTTTTTCCTTTTCCTCTACCGCCCAGCTTCCATCTTCTTTAATTAGCTTTTGTATGTTATTTTTCCTTTTCCTACTGGAGGCCTTTTCATGAAAATACTTTGTATTTTTGTCACCTTCTAACAGCCATAATTGCCTTGATTGTTGCTTCCACATGGTGTTTAACCAAGTTGATGGTGGATAATATGGGCAGGAAAAAATCCCAACCTATTTTTATATGAGTGATTCTTGTTGTAATTTGGTGGATTATCTTGTTGCTTTCACACATACTTAGATCACCAATACAGATAATAGATGAACATAAAAGAAGATGGATAGAAAAGTAGAGAAAACATATGCTCTTTTTATTAGATTGATTTTCTCTTTACACAATATATCCATATACATAGGGAATAGATAAGACAATCTTAAGAGTATAAATGTAGGCTTATGTGTATACAAATAGGGCAATTCTAGAATTATTTAGGTAATATCCACATGAAGACATTTATAGCACTTCCACTTGGACATATCACATCTTGCATATGTTTCATTAAAAACTCCACAAAAAATCCTAGTGAGAAAAAAGATCAAAGATAAGAGTATATAATATGCATATTCTTGTGTGTTGCATATCCCGCCTCATGAAAAAAATTCAATAGGAAAAAGCTTAATTAAGAAAAAAGATTACAACATTGATCATTAGAATCTGAACTTCGAGATGTAAGTTATAAACAAATTGAGTAGTAAAGACTATCATGGTCTAAATGTTCATATTTGTTTATTTAACATTTTCGCCTCTTGAAGACAATAGTCTTCCCACTTTATGTATTCTAATACCATTAACATATTTTTTAAATATGAATGTAGGTAGAGATTTTATGAACAAATGTGCCAGATTGTCACTAGAGTGAGTTTTCTGTATAATTATCTCATTACTCTTCTAAATTCATGAAGATAAAAGAATTTTGGAGCAATATATTTTGTCAAGTTATCCTTGACATAACCACTACTTATTTGAACAACATAAACAGTATTATCCTCATACAAGATAGTGGGGTAATATTATTTGTCGTAATATCATAAGATGTTTGAATGTGTTTTATCAAAGAATTCAACCATACACATTCATATGAGGTCTCAATAATGCAAATATCTCTGAGTGGTTTGCAGAAGTTATGACCAACGTATGTTTAACAGACTTTCAAGAAATAATTGTACCACCATAGAAAAAACATAACTAATTTGGGACCTAGCAATATGGGGATCATGTAAGTAGTCAACATCCGAATAGCCCACCAATGTCTTATCTTGATTTTTTTAGATAATATAAATCAAGATTTTTTGTGTTGGGGGAGACTTCTAGTCCTTCGAGCCACAACTTCCTGGAAAGGACATAGGCCTCCGAGCCGACGGGTCTCTAGAGAATTCTCTATTTCCCTGGGTAAGGGCCTAGGCCCTTGGGCCCCAATTCCCTTGTCCATGGGCTCTAGTTCCCTAGGTGGTTCTCTAGATAAGGGCCCAAGTCCTCGAGCCTTGGTTCCCTGGGTAAGGGCCCAAGTCCCCAAACCCCCGTTCTCTAGGTGGTTCCTTGGGTAAGGACCTAGGTCCCTATGCCCCGATTCCCTACGTGGTTCTCTAGGTAAAGGCCCAAGTCTTTGAGCCCTAGTTTTCAGGGTGATTCCCTAGGTAAGGGCTAGGTCCTGGATGGTTCCCAGGAAGGCCCAAGCCTTTGGGCCCCATTTTCCTGGGTGGTTCCCTGGATAAGGGCTCAGGTGCCTAAGCCCTAGTTCCCTAGATAAGGGCCCAAGCCTTTGGGCCCTAGTTCGTTGGGTGGTTCCCTGTGTAAGGGCCCAGTCCCTGAGCCTTGTTTCCCTAAGTAAGTGTCTAGGTCTCTGAGAGCTGACACCTCCAAAGGCACCTCGGGGATTGAAGAGGACACATGTCAAAGATCAACGTATTGTGCCCAGTGGAAGGACCATCGTGCCCTCTATTTGAAGTTCGGGTTAGGATAGTTTAGTGATTTGTGTCTCTTGGGGGCTATATATGCCTATCGTACCCCCGATTTGTAACACGAATTCATTTGCAATCAATACACATTGGCTAATAGGCGCATCTAGGAGCTCTCTCCCCGCGAGATAGTCTCCGCAGTCAGCTTACACCGGGGTGTGTCGACTGGAGTAGGGTTTCCTTTGGAATGCAAAGCTGTATAAATCCTTCGTGTCTCTCTTTGTGATTGCCCAACGGGGGTGACATATTGCACGATCAACTCATGTTTCCTTATGCGTGTTCTATGTAAGAAAATATGTCGTGAGGTTCCTAACACCACGATAGTTGGCACCGTCCATGGGGACCCGTGACAATTCGCCATGGCTCCCCCAAGAAGAACGAGGAACTAGTCGGCTTACGCCAGGGTGTGGCGGCTCTCCTTGGGAGCTCACGGGGAGAGGCGGTGCTTCCTACCCCCGTTGCTCCTAGCGGGAGCATTGTGTCACCGAGTCCCTAGGGAGCCCACGCTACCGTAGCTGCTCCCTGAGTTAGGTAATTGCAACTGAGTTGGCAGAGCCAAGCTCCTTCCAGGCAACCCTGTTGGCTTCCGGGGGCCTATCCTAAGGGTGCTGGTGGAGAGCCAAGTCCATGCCCAGCACACTCTCGAAGAGTTTTTGCTTGCTTTGGTGCGACCGCTAGCACCCATGTACCCTCCACCATTTCTGTACATGGGAATGCCACCTCTGTTCCTGAGAAGATGCCCGGCGGTAGCCATCCCAGCTCTGTTCCTGGCTTTGTTCCCAGCTCCACTACCAACGGCACTTCCTACGCTAGTGCCCGTGCCCCCGGAGTCCCCAATGTGGGAAATCAACGTGAGTTAGTGTCCCCATGACACCTAATGGGCATCAACTTTCTCCCCTGATAGAGTCCTCATGGGAGCCCTCGGAGAGCTGGCCACCGGGGCTGCCTCCCTAGTCTCCCCTAGTGGATTAGACTTGCTTCATGCAGGAGGAGGTAGAGTGAATGCGAATTGCAAACCCGGGAGAGTTCCCTTGCACCACCGCTTGAAACCACTCTTGAAGTGCGATCTTTGCCTTTCCCCCGACCACGAGAGGCCTCGCACTCGCACGGACAAGTGGAAGAGGCTGGCTGACGAAGCCACTGTCACCACTTGGAGGAGCCTCGAGGTGCAGAACTTAGCTCTACTAACCTCGAGGAGAAGAGGCACTATCGTCGGGTGGGCGGTCCCTTGGGACCACTCCTAGAGTCAGACTACAAGTGCACCTCCCTAGTTAAGGAGGACACACTAGTACAGAAATGCAGTCTACTAACCCCTATCTTCTATCGGTTATTAGCGAAACAGCAGAAAACCGATAGAAAATGTGCCTCGCGGTCATAAAAGCCCGACGGATGTATTTTCCCTATCGGTTTCTAAGAAACTTACCGATAGAATAAATAGTATGATTTACTCTAGCGGTGATGAACATATTTGCCGTTAGAAGAGATGCATAAGTACTGACGGAAGAATGTTGTGCGCCGTTAGGACTGGTCGACTTCAACAACTAGACTTATTCTATCGCTACTGTATGAATATACCGACAGAGTATATTAAAAATTCCTATCGGCAATATGTAGTGCGCCGATAGAATAGTTGGCCTTCTACAAATATTTTTATTCTATCGGTAATGGATTCTTTTACCGTTAGAATATATAGAAAATTGCTTAGAACTGTTCGTCTTCAAATAGTTTTATTCTATCGGTAATGAATGTTTATACCGGTAGAATATTGCAAAAAATATCTTAGAACTGTTGGCCTTCTACAACTAGTAATATTCTATCGGCAATGTACGTACACACCGATAGAGTATGTACAAAAATTCCTATCGGTAATATTTATTGTGCCGATAGAACCATTCGCCTTCTACAGATGTTTTATTACTAACGGTGTTCTGTTTTCATACCGATAGAAAATATATATTTGTATAAATACACGGGTATGTCTCTTTCATTCTCACAGTTCATCTGGGGCTCGTAGTCCTAACCCGTAAGCTTCATGGACGGCCGGCGCACCTCTACAGGGGACCGCTGCACCTCCGCACCTCCATCGACGCCCTCTAGACGTCGGCATCCCAAGGAAGGTACGTAAAATTTCTGTAATATTGTTAGATTATTCTAATCCGATTATGGAAATAATTCTGCTTTTTTTGTATCCTTCATTTTGATGTGTCTTCTTTTCAATATGATTATGATCTGTTCAGGTCCTTGGATGATGCTCGTGAGGGGCAACGTATTTCACGGTTCTTCATCGCAGTACGCTGCCTACGTTGGCTTGTTGGCGAAAGAAATGGTGAAGATCACCGTCGAGAGCTGGAAGGACGTGAAGGGCGAGATCTTGGTTGGCTCGGTCGAGAAGATGCTTAAGCCCGGCGTGTTTCTCAAATTAGGACCTATAGAAAGCATCTTACATTTTTTTGCATGCACCAGCTTGTGGCCAGATGCTTACCTGCTTGGAGAAGAAGAATTGTTGTTATTTGCACAGCCATTCTACACCATCACTACACAGAACAACATCTTGGAAGGTAGGTTCTTTTTGTTAATGGAGTTGAGTTGAGTTGATCGAGTTTGAGTCCGAGGAAATCACCAATACGTACAAATGTATGTCGACGGCAGTTCCAGCTCCTCGGGCGTCTTCGAACTGAACTCCTATGGTTAAGTCCAATGTGGTTCAGACATTTGCTGTTTTGGATGAATGGATTTGTGATGTATCAGGTCTAACTTGTAGTCGGTAGTTGCATTGTGGCAACCTGCAAAGATTCCCTTTTATGTAAAATGCATGTATGGGCCACTGGGTCCTCGTCGTGATCTGTTGTTAATTTCAGACGTGGCTTTTGTAATATACATCGAATGTGTGAATTGTTGTATTTGTATATTGTTGTATATTTGTGTATCATGTATTGCTAATTGGGACATGAACTTGAATGTGCAGGGAGTATTTGTGTATTTAATTGTATTGGTAGGTAGGTGTGTATTTGTACTGCTGTTTCAGACATGCACTTCAATTTGTGAACTGGCATGTGTATGTTTGTACCTGAATTTGTATTGGTGAACTGGCATGTTTATGTTTGTACCTGAATTTGTGAACTGGCATCTGTAATTTCTTTGGCAAGATGAAGTCCCAACTACCTACGAAAAGTATTTTTGTGTCTCCTAGTTAATCCACAAATTAGCATTTCTTGAAATATATTGCTTTATCTTCTAGTTAAGATCCGTTTGATGTAAGATCTGTTTGATGTTACATTGATATGATTCCTTGAATGTGAGAAATGGCATGTGCATGTTTGTCCCAGTTTGGTACCAGTACCTCCTCTAACGGTAAGTACACATATTTACCGATAGGAAAACACATATATTTGTTCAGTCATGCATATTCTAACGGTAAATACACATATTTGCCGATAGGAAACACATATATTTGCTCAGTCATGCATATTCTAACGGTAAATATGTGTATTTACCGATAGAAAAATACATATATTTGCTCAGTCATGCATAGTCTAACGGTAAATACACATATTTACCGATAGAAAAACTAATGCTCGAGTGTCATGCATCATCTAACGGTAAGTACACATATATACCGATAGAAAAACTCATGTGCGTGCTGTGTCATGCATGATCTAACGGTAAGTACACATATTTACCGATAGGAAAACACATATATTTGCTCAGTAATGTATATTCTAACAGTAAATACACATATTTACCGATAGAAAAACTCATGCTCGAGTGTCATGCATCATCTAACGGTTCGTACACATATTTACCGAAAGAAGAAGTCCTGTACTTGCTCGGTAATGCACATTCTCTAACGGTATGTGTGTGTTTTTACCGATAGAATAAGTGAGCGGCAAATTACCTAAGTTAGTCTCACGGTTATTTCATGTATTTACCGTTAGAAAAATGTTCATTATAAGGAAAACCCCACTCGACCATTGCTGAGCTACTCTTTAATTTGTTCTGTTGCACTCTGTGTCCCTCTGTTTGTGACGAAAGTTCCAGCTACACTGCTAGGGTGATCAGCGCAGGCTGGAGGGAAGTTGATTGCGCCCCTCTCTTTAAGGTACGCTTAATCGTCGACACTTATCTCTCTCTCCCTCTAGATCTCCCTTCCTCTCTACTTGCAAGCTAGCTGTATTGTGTTGTTCCAAGTTTGTAGCTCTAAGCTTGGGAGCTTGGTAACTGGAAATGCGTCATGTTTTAGGAGCTAACTAGCTTGTATTGTGTAGTTAGCTAGGTTAATTAGTGTTAATTTCGTCAGGCTAGGGTTCAACACATGTATCTGTTGTAAGAGGCTTTACATGTACATATACATAACTTAATCGGGCAGGTTTCATGCATGGCTTATTCGTTAAATTTTGTTAATTGTAGATGGACAGGAAATATTGGATGTATGGAATAAAACGTACTACTCTTGAATATTTGGATGGTGTGAATGAGTTTATTAAATTTTCTGAGCAACAACAGGAGAGGAAGGGAGAGAAAAATATGCTCTGTCCTTGTACAGATTGTATGAACTTGAAGAGGTTTAGCAACTCTGATCAAATTAAGAGTCATTTGATTCGTCATGGTTTTAACGCGCGATACACCCGTTGGATATGGCATGGTGAAGATCTTGAGGAAACAAGCACCACTACTACTAATCAGCACAACTCGGATGTGGATTGCAATAATATCGATGATCATCCCAATTTTGGTAATGTTCATTCCGATGTGCACGTAGATGATGATGATGACAATCTAGATGAGATGTTACGTGATGTAGAGGAAGATTACAACGAAAATGACTTCTGTGAATTTGAGAAACTGATTGCTGACTCTGAGAAGCCTCTGTTCCCTGGATGTGCAACATTTACAAAACTGTCTTCTGTGCTGAGATTATATAACTTGAAGGCAGGAAACGGTTGGAGTGACAAGAGTTTCACGGCACTATTAGATCTTCTAGTGGACATGCTTCCAGAGGGAAATGAGTTGTCAAGATCTACTTACCAAGCCAAAAAACTGTTGTGTCCGTTGGGAATGGAAATCGAAAGAATACACGCATGCCCAAATGATTGTGTGTTGTACCGTAACGAGTACTCCAGTTTGCATGTTTGTCCAAGATGCGGCGCATCGAGGTATACGCGTAGGGACCGGATTGACAGTGAACGTCACGAGGTAAGGAAAGGGCCCCCGGCAAAAACTGTGTGGTACTTGCCTGTGATACCTAGATTGAAGCGGCTGTTTGCAAATCCGAAAGTCGCAAAGCACTTGCGTTGGCATGCTGAAGCCCGGAAACAAGACGGAAAACTGAGACACCCAGCTGATTCTATTCAATGGAGAAACATCAACAGAACATTTGCTGAGTTCGGCGGCGAACTTAGGAATGTAAGGTTCGGGCTGAGTACAGATGGTATGAACCCACATGGTAATATGAGCAGCCGGCACAGCACTTGGCCGGTTCTTTTATGCATCTACAATCTTCCTCCTTGGTTATGCATGAAGCGCAAGTACATCATGATGGCGTTACTAATCTCAGGACCCAAACAACCCGGAAATGATATTGACGTGTTTCTAGCGCCTTTAATCGAGGACTTACAGAAATTGTGGAGCGAGGGTGTGCAGGTGTGGGATGCATACAAGAAAGAGAATTTCATCTTGCGGGCCCTGATATTTTGCACCATAAATGATTTTCCTGCCTATGGCAATTTGTCGGGGTATAGTACGAAAGGAGCCAAGGCTTGCCCTATTTGCCTAGATGAAACTAAGAGCATGTGGCTGCGAAACTGCCGGAAAACAGTGTACATGGGTCACCGCAGGTTTCTTCCGGTGCATCACACGTACCGTAAGAAGAGGAAATCATTTAACGGGAAGCCTGAGAAGGGATCAGCTCCAGTGTTTCTGACCGGTAAGGAGATTTACTCGCGCGTGAACGACATCAAAGTTGAGTTCGGTAAGCATTCTAAACCTCGAGAAAAAAATGTTTGGAAGAAGAGATCGATTGTCTGGGATCTACCGTACTGGGAGCACTTACAAGTTCGACATTGCATTGACGTCATGCATGTAGAGAAAAATGTCTGTGACAGTTTGATTGGTTTGTTGTTGAACATTCCGGGAAAGACAAAGGATGGTGTGAAAGCTCGTCGTGACATGGTGGAAATGGGGATAAGGACTGAGCTTGCACCTTTAGAGAATGGAAAGCGTACATACCTCCCCCCGGCCTGCTATACGTTGTCCAAGAGCGAAAAAACAGAATTCTGTCGGTGCCTGCACGGTGTTAAAGTTCCTTGTGGGTACTCCGCGAACTTGAAAAAACTTGTGTCTATGAAGGACCTAAGACTGGTTGGCATGAAGTCCCACGACTGTCATGTCTTGATGTCACAGATGCTTCCCATTGCTATCAGAGGCATTCTCCCAGTTAAAGTCAGAGAGACAATCACAAACCTATGTTATTTCTTCAACGCAATATCTTGCAAGGTAAGTACGTGCACTCGTACTATAAGTTCACTACCTCCATTTGTGGAGCTTAATTAGAAGATTTTTCTGATATGAATATTTGGCGCAACTGTGTCCTCGTAGGTAATTGATCCCGATGGACTGGACGCTTTGCAACGCGACGTGGTTACAACTCTTTGTCAGCTCGAGATGTATTTCCCTCCATCCTTTTTTGATGTTATGGTCCATCTGATTGTTCACCTTATCAGAGAAATTAAGTTTTGTGGACCCGTGTGCCTGCGCTACATGTATCCATTTGAGAGATTTATGGGTGTATTGAAGGGATACGTAAGGACTCGTCGTCGACCCGAGGGGAGTATCATGGAAGGTTATGCCGCCGAGGAGGTGATTGAATTTTGCACAGATTATATGCCCGGGGTTGACCCAATTGGTGTTCCTAGGTCCCGACACGAGGGTAGGCTTGAGGGAATCGGAATGATTGGATTCAAAGCTATCGTCCCCGCTCGTGATGTGTACGCAAAATCACATTTTTGGGTCTTACAACACATGATGGAGGTCGAGCCATACATACACGAGTACAAGGTAATGTTACGGTCACAGAATCCTTCGAAGTCAGACGTTTGGGTAAGCAGGGAACATAACAGGAAATTTGCTGAGTGGATCCAAGAAAGAGTCACGCGAGTTGCCGAGGGCTCCGTAAGTGAAACTGTGACATGGTTGGCTAGAGGCCCAAGATTCACTGTAGGGACTTGGCAGGGGTACGACATCAATGGGTATTCATTTTACACAAGAGCTCAAGACGCCAAGAGTAGCACGCAATGTAGCGGAGTGACACTGTTTGCTATTTCCGAGGATGCCAGGTCAGTAAGGGCGCTGAACTCATATTACGGTGTTATTGACGAAATATGGGAGCTCGATTACGGATTACTTAAGATTCCCCTGTTTCGATGCCAATGGGTCGAAATCCCTCGAGGTGTTCAAGTTGACAGTTACGGGTTTACTCTCGTCGATCTTGGTAGAGTCGGACACCAAGACGATCCATTCATACTTGCAAAGCAAGCCACACAGGTATTCTACATCGTTGACCCGGCCAATCCAAACTTGCATGTTGTCCTCCACAGCAAGAGACGTATTGTTGGGGTCGAAGATGTTGTCGACGAAGAGGAGTATAACCAATTCGATGAAATACCTCCATTTTTAGAGGACATTCAATCTATCCGTACTGAAGATATCGACGAAACAACGTATCTGCGAGATGACCACGAAGAAGGATTATGGGTTGAGAACCATTGATGATTAATTTCTATTTCAGGGATAAATGCCAAGCAAACAGCCCACAAGTTCTGCAGCAAGGTGAGGAACTTATCATTAATACATCAGACAGTACATTTTTCTTTAGAATTTAATGATAAGCTAGTTCACAGCATTAATACATCTCAATTTTACTCCACAGCATGAGTTCTAACATGTACAGTACCTTTATCCTGTAAATATTTAATTCTTCCCTTCAAATAGCACTTGCAAAAATCTCATCGCAGCCTCTTCAAATTAAGTTCTGCAAAAATCCCTTTTTTCTGACGGTATTTTGTTATTTATACCGATAGAGAAGGACATCTTCTCTCAGGCACTTCAAAAAGTTTTCTATCGGTATTGTTCTATTTTACCGTTAGAATAAATTCGTTAGTCTCACGGTATTTGTTGTCAGACGGTTTTTTCCTATTTTTACCGATAGAAGAATACTCTGCCGCTTTGAATTCTCAACCGTGTCGCCATGCGTCGCCTTGGAAACTCTATAAGTACCTCGCCATGCGTCGCGGTATTTTGTTGTTTTTCTAATTCTCGAATGGTTCGACTCCTCATTTTCTCTTTCACAATGGCAACCTCCATGGGATCGTCATCCACGCCCTCCCCGGTAAGAACTCTAAGTGTCCTTGGTTTACCCCTGTATTGTTAATCCATGTTCAGTTCATTCTTGACCTGTTGATTTGCACAGGGAATGGTAGCCGTGGAAGACACTGCCAAGTGAAGGCTGACCTGAGGGCCCTCCAGGAGGAGCACAAGCTCCTTACAGACAAGCACACTCAGCTACGGCTTGACCTTGACGATCTCTTCCAGCGCATTAAGCGCATGAAGACGGATGGTGACAATGCTAGGGCGAGGACGAGGCGTCTTCGCGAGGAGAAGAAAGCCGCGGATATGACCATCGCTGGCTGCGGTTTGACTATGAAGGATACCATAGCGAAGCTGAGGGAGGTCGCAGGCCTTCTCGACGCGGTAGTAGTTGATCCTAGGGACAACTTGTCGCTAGAGGAGTCCTGCGTCCTGGCTGCAAGTCTAACTAACTCTATTCTACATGTAGCCAGGGCTAAGCCACCCCTTGACCTAGCATTTTGGGTTTTATTTTTTTTTGTAAGTGATAAAACAACAATGAATGAACAATTTCTTTTTATGTCAATTTTCCAATTTTCCGGCTATCTTCCCTCTTTCTTTAACATTCTGCAGCTTTCAACCACGGTCTGTTTGATGTTAAATTGTGTACCTTTTCATTACTCTGAAGGTATTTTGTTGTTTTTACCGATAGAAAAATGGCACACAATACTATAATCTCAAGCACTTAATCAAAAAATTTTTCTGGGGAAAATTGGTCTCACGGGATTTTATTGTTTATACCGATAGAAAAAAGGCACCTTTTCACGGTATTTTGTTGTTTTTACCGATAGAAACTATAATCTCAAGCACTTTAAAAAAATTTCCTGGGGAAAATTGGGCTCACGGGATTTTTTTGTTTATACCGATAGAAAAAGGCACCTTTTCATTACTCTCACGGTATTTTGTTGTTTTTACCGATAGAAAAATGGCACCCAATACTATAATCTCAAGCACTTTAAAAAATTTTTCTGTGGAAAATTGGTCTCACGGGATTTTATTGTTTATACCGATAGAAAAAGGCATCCACTACTTCAAATATTTTTCCGGGAAATTTACTTGTTCTATCGGTATTATTTTGTTGTTTTGATAGAAAAGTACATAAGTCTATCGGTATCATTTTGTTATACCGATAGAAAAGTTCCTCCGCTACTTTATTACTCGTACACGGCCCTTTAGTTTCCCTCCACTCGAACAGTTCCACCTTAGAGCACTGCGTCTCTTCGAGAGCGAAGAAAACCCCAACCTCCGCCTTGACCACTCACTTCCTCTCTCCCACACGACGATCGCCGGCTGGACACTGGTTCGCCACTGCCACCGGTTCTTATTTTCGTCCTTCGCCGGCCGCCGCTGCGTTCTACACCGCCTCTCCATCGCCAGAACTGATTGCCGCCGTAAATACCCTAATTCGTCGTTCTATTTCCAGTATCTTCTTTATTTGATCCTAGTGTTTTGCACGTACTAATTCTTCGAGTTTTGCAATTACACTAGGGTTCCCTATTGTGTTGGCTTATGTACATTCCGCAGGCAATGTTGATTTTAATTAGGGTTTACATAATATGTTCCAGTGCTGTAATGAACCTGTTTTGAGATTTTAACTTATCTATACTGCTGTATGTGTGATCAATTGTATCCAACTGTCATGTAATGCAGATTATATGTTGGAGGTGTTCTTACACATATTCTATCGGCAGCTCATGTGTTTACCGATAGAAAATTTTTCTGCACAAGTAGTAAAACTTAATTTGGATCTGGAAGGACATGAGGCATGCAATGTACTAGTTTGGTTGGGAATTTTTACTCAATTCGTATGAATATATGGCAATGTGGATGGGTCTTCGATGTATATGTTTCAAATGCCTATATACATGACTTTTCCCAACCTAATAGCTGTGAAGTCCTGATGACTCACATACAGGCTAGGCTAAAGATCATGCACAGTGGCACTTAGATGCTTGTGTGCATATTTACGTGTGAAATAATAATGCTGGCCCATGAATATTAGTGTAGCAAATCATCGAGAATGTTATGTGATGACAGTGAATGGTGGCTTGTCAACAAAATTCCATATGTAGAGAACATTGTTATGTTCTATCGGTATCTCACGTGTTTGCCGATAGAAAAATTGTCTTCTGTGGAGGTAATTGTTATGGTCTATCGGCAGCTCATGTGTTTACCGATAGAAAATATTTCTGAAGAGTTCAGGAAGTAATTTATGCATGTCTTTCTTTTTGTATTATTTTCCCTTTTGCCGCCCTAGTTAGTCTCCAGTCCTGGGCTGAGTTATGGAACTCCAAGGCGAATTAATTGCCATATATATGGTTTGTTGAAGGTTTTGTAGGGGAAGACATGTCGTCGTCTTCATCGGATGGTACTTGTGGTTCGACTAGGGCCAACCCCATCGTAACTACTGAAGATGCAGCTGTTACATCCCAGCGCAAGAGGGTGGGGCGAGGCGCGACGACGTTGGGGCGTTTGGCCAAACGCACGGATCTTTCTTGTGAGTTCAACCAATTTGGGAGGCCGATTGGAAAGAATGCTGGGAGGTACGCGGCCTACGTTGGGCTGTTGGCGAAAGAAAGGGTGAAGATCACCGTCCAGAGCTGGAAGGACGTGACGGCGGACGAGAGGGATAGGTTGTGGGCGGAAGTGAAGGTTAAATGAACTGAAATCACTGAACTCTTTCGTAATCACGTTCTCTTGGCTTATACTAAAGTTTAACTAACTCATGATTAATTGTATGCATTTTTCGGAAACAGGCTAAGTGGAACATCCCCGACGATACACCTAGGACTGCCTGCTTGAAGGACATGAACGGAACATGGAAAACCTTTAAGAGCTGGCTCGTCAGTAACTTCCTCGCTGCGGGGAAATCTCCTTGCGAGAAGTACCCCTTCATATCGGAGGAGGTATGGGAGGAATTCACCAAGCAGAAGGGGACTGAGGAGTTCAAGGCCCTTAGCGAGAAGAATAGGGCGATCCAGAAGAGGAACGACCACCCGCATCGGCTCGGATCCCGGGGCTATGCGGGGAAGGAGGAACAGTGGAAGAAGGAAGACGAACAAAATCCTGTCATCGACACCCCTGAGTTGCCGCTCTCCGAGATCCGGGATGAGAGGTGCAAGCGATGGTGGAGGGGGAGGGGGTCCGTGTCGTCCACGGGGTCTGTACAGTTCGCAACCCCTGGGTACGCCGACGTTGTGAGGCGAATGGTAAGTTGGCTAACCTCGTAAACTGTGTGCGCACAAGTGTATATAAGGCAATTTGTCTCACAAGGTACCTTCAAATGTAACAGATCTCTTTTGAGAAGGAGGCAGCGGAGGGATTGTTTACCCCGCAGAGGGAGAACGACATCCTCACCCGGGCTCTAGGAAATAAGGAGCATCCCGGGCGGACACGGGCCGTGGGAGCCATTGTGTCGTGGAAGGCCGGTTTCGTAGATCCGGCTCCACCGAGGAAGAAGGCCCGCACCTGGAAGGAAAAGGAAGCTGACCTCTCCGATAAGATACGGGCTGAGGTACGGGAGGAGATACGGGCGGAGATGCGGGCTGAGATACGGGCTGAGGTACAGTCTGAGGTGCAGACCGAGGTCGCACAAATGAGGGAAGAGTTTGCACGGTTGAGAGAAGCATTGCTGGCCAAGAGTGCAGATGCGGATCCCTAGGACGACGGTACCCTGCGGGGTCGGATAAGCAGTTGCGCTTCGAAGGTACTCGCGGATCCAGTGGATCTACTTGAGGTACTGCAAGCCTTCATCTGTGCACTTAAGTTGATGCAAGCCTTCATCTGTGCACTTAATTGTTACAAATTTGCAGGGGCCGGAGGGCTGCATCCTACAGAATCACGTAGGCGCCGGGCAGGAAGTGGTTGGACACGGCTTCGTATATCCGTCTGGGCCGGATGTCCGGGTCCACTGTGTACCTCTGCGGTTGGGTTTCGCAAAGGTACAGGTGGACATGGCCATGCCGGGCTACAACGATTCTCCGTTGCCAGTCCCAACAGAGGAACTGCAGACACTTGCTGAGGCAGTGGGCTCCTACGTACAGTGGCCCAAGAAGTGTCTTATAATACAACCGGTAAATCCTACACATTTTAGATTACATCCTACTCAGTACACTCAACTTGCATAATCTAACATACGTGCTCATTAATTGAAGTGGCCTGCCGCTGGGCTACCATGGGACTGCGCCCCCAGCTCGGGGCATGAGGCTCGATCTCGTGCGACCCTGGACACATCAAAGACGGCCTCCACCCCACCCAGCGCATCCACGCCTTCACCTCGGAAGAAAGCTGCCATCACCTCGCCCTTGCCTTCGAAGGTACGCGCTCAGTCCCCGGCAAAAGGCAAGGGCAAAGGCAAGGGAAAAGGGCGACAGGGACAGCCGGAGAGGTTCACGAACGGGCTCCCACTCATGTCGGAGGCAGCTTTGCGCAAATTGGATCGATCAACCAGAGACCTCCACGCGTGGTACCTACACCGAGCTCGGCGCAATCTGAACTTCTTAGTTTCCTACAGGCCTGGGCAGTTCCACCGTGAGCCCGGGAGTATATCCGTGGCACACGAGGATCTGTTCGACCTCTACAACGGGCGGGAGCTCGATATGTCCATCATACGGACTGGAGTCCTGTGAGTTTGCTGATGCTATGTATTGCTGTTTTCTAACTCTGTTTGCTAACTCTGCATTGTTGTAGTTCATTTGAAATGTAGTAACTTTCTGTGCAATACTAATGTCGTCCTTTGCATGCAGGTGCATGTACAGGCTAGCATCGGAGGCTGCGTGTGACAAGGTGGGTTTCCTCGACCCAGAGAAAATAAGCCTCACGATGCTAGAGCACGACGCCGCGCACGCTGAGCAGTACATATCCAAGGCGCTGATGGCGCAGCAGGACAGGGAGTTCATTCTGGTGCCGTACCACCAAAGGTTAGTGCATTTCGTACTAATTTAACTCGATCTTGTATGTTACACCTGAGATATACTTTGTGCACGCGGTCCTCTTTTACGTACAATGCAGGGGCCACTGGATCCTCATCGTGATCTGTCCGCCGAGGAACGAGGTGTACTACCTCGATTCGATGCGTGACAAATTATCGATGGAATATGTGGTCAAGGGGAATATGGAGGCGTAAGTAACTTATATGTTTGATTTAAATTTTCACCTCACTAGCTCATGATAATACATTAACGGGCAATACTAACTGAAATGCAGGGCTTTTGATAAATATGCGTCCGCTGGAGGGAGGCATGCCGCACCGCAGGGCTCCCTACTAGCTTGGAAAGAATATGAGGTACTCACGAGACTTTTTGTTTATGCTTAATTAGTTTATGGAAACAATAGCTAACATGTCTTCGCATATGCAATTATCTCAGTGCCATCAGCAGCCGTAATCGTGGGAATGCGGGTTTTATGTGTTGCGCTACATGTACGACCTAGTGCAGACAAACTTTGCCCAATTCCCCCAGGTAAGCATCGATAGCTAACTCAAATTTGAAAATTGGGTGTCACGTTCTAAATTAGGAAGTTAGTTACTAAGTATTCACACATGCTTGCAGATCGCCATGTCGAAAGACTCATACGAAAATGCAAAGATTAGAGATCTTCGACAAATCTGGGCTCAATATGTCATGGAGGAAGTTGCGCCCAACCATCCGCCATGATAATTTTCTCTTTTTCGTGTACTCTGTGCATAGACTGTTTATATACATGTGAATAAATATATATGTCAATAAATGTCCACATTGGATTGCAATTTGTATTTGTCGATATATACGTGAATAACTGTCTAATGTGTCAATCTGTACTGTATTGTGTATCCAATCTATAATGTATTGCATCTGTACTGTATATGTGAATGTACTGTATTGTGAATGCAAATAATGTACTGTATATGTGAATGTTCTATCGGCAAATTCATTCACAGCCGACAGACCACTACAAATTTTCTATCGGTAAGCTCATCCACAACCGAGAGACTACTGTAGTTTTTTCTATCGGTAAACTTGAAATTAACCGTCAGAATAGTGTGACTTTTCCTGCCAGTGAACTCATCCACAACCGAGAGACTACTGTGGTTTTGTCTATCGGTAAACTCATCCACAACCGAGAGACTACTACCCATTTTTCTATCGGTAAACTTGAAATTAACCGTCAGAATAGAGTTACTTTTCCTGCCGGTGAACTCATCCACAACCGAGAGACTACTGTGGTTTTTTCTATCGGTAAACTCATCCACAACCGAGAGACTACTACCCATTTTTCTATCGGTAAACTTGAAATTAACCGTCAGAATAGAGTGACTTTTCCTGCCGGTGAACTCATCCACAACCGAGAGACTACTGTGGTTTTGTCTATCGGTAAACTCATCCACAACCGAGAGACTACTACCCACTTTTCTATCGGTAAACTTGAATTAACCGTCAGAATATAGTGACTTTTCCTGCCGGTGAACTCATCCACAACCGAGAGACTACTGTGATTTTTTCTATCGATAATGTCATTTCCAACCGAGAGAGTGCTACACTTTTTTCTGTCGGTAAACTTATAATTAACCGTTAGAATATGGGTATTTTTCCCAACGCTAAACGTCAGACGAGGACGGGTTTTCTATCGGTACAATTATAAGGTGCCGATAGAATAGTAATATTTTCCTGTCGGTAATCATGTAATTAACCGTTAGAATAGTGTACTTTTCCCACCGTTAATCATCAGGCTACGACGGTTTTGCTATCGGTACACTCCTAAGATGCCGATAGAATTTCTAATTTCTTCTGTCGGTTATTTACCGATAGAAAATATTCTGTCTTGTTCTATCGTGTCTATCTCTATCGGTACGAAAACCGATAGTAGAAGGGTTTTTTTTACCGATAGAAGAAAGCTTTTCTGTACTAGTGACAGGGAATGGGAATCTCCCTGGGAAGTGGAGGGGGCTAACCAGCCCTTGTGCGGGAGGTCAAGACTGTTGGAGTCCTCAACACGTCCGGGATACCGAAGTGGTCAGACATCCACATCACTTTCACCGCAGAGGATGAGTGTGGGGTTCACTTCCCCCACGATGATGCCCTCATCATCTTTGCCACCATCTTTAACTGTCGGCTTGCTTGTATCCTCGGGGATGGTGGAAGTGCTGCGGACATCATTTACCTAAAGGTCTTTAGGGAGATGCGAGTCGATAAGAAGCTACTCCAACCTACAGCTGGTCCCTTGTAGGGCTTTGTCCCGGGGAGGATGATCTACCCCATTGGGAAGGTCAACCTCCCCATGATGTTCGGCACTCCAGAAAACTACCGGACAAAGATGGTCTGGTTCGATGTGGTGGACCTCCCCTCATCCTACAACACCATCATGGGGAGGACTACCATCAACTGCTTTGGGTTGGTGATTAACCAAAGATATCTCTGCATGAAGATTATAGGGCCCCAAGGTGTAATCACTAACCGGGGAGACCAAGACGTCGCCTATGCCCTCTACGAGCGCGCCACCGCTACGATTGGGGACGTGAGCCTGATCAAGGCCTTGGAGGAGGGGGGCTACCCCCTAACTCCCGAGACATCGATTCCTCTCCTCGAGAAGTTCTTTCCGAAACTACGTCTGGAGGGGGACCTTCATAAGGTCTAGCTCTTCCCTAGTAATGAGGAGAAGACTGTGAAGATCGAGGCTGACCTCCCTGAGGAATACACGAGCCAACTCATCGTCTTCCTCTATGAAAACTGATCCGGGAGGATCTTCGGGTCCTTCAAGTCAAAAACATCTCCAGGTCAAGTTCGGAACAGCTTCGCGACCTCAGAAGGATTCGCGACTTTGGAAAGGTTTCACGACATTGGGAAGGATTCGATCTCTGGTCGGATTGTATTCCGATCCGATATACGTATAACTGTGTCCTAATTGTTTAGGTTTAGTTAGTTGTCTGAGTCTAATACGTTTAGGTTAATCGATTATTGAGTCTGATACATATTCATACGATTGGACTATAAATACTCTGCAATAGTTCTAATTTAAATCATCGAGTCTAGATTGAACTTATTTAAGTCTTAGACATATAGTTCATCGATGTAGGTGAGTGCGTCCTAACATTCGACGTGTACAAGATCCTCTTTGAAATAAAGAGTTGTGCTATCTTTTGAACTGTGTTTTCGATCAACTTGGTTTCGGTATTTTCAAGTAAGATCCCATTATTCTGCATATTCGCATCTGATCGAATATAGATGAAGCCCGTCTATATCTCAATCAGCGCAATCCGTATCTGGTCAAGGCTGGATCAAAACTTGGTCTAGGCTTGAATCAGATCAAGTTGGGATCAGAGAAACTATCCTGTCCTATGGATGGTGAAGACTCGCCAGGGTTACAAAACCTTCGGCGAAATCCTGCAAGAAGCACTTGCAACTAAAGGAGATCATTCAACGGTTCCTACAGTTGCGTCTCCAAAGATGTCTGACGATACCTCCGTTCAAGCTACCTTAGCTGAACAAGTGGCTAAACTCTCCACCGACATGGATACCGTGCTTGTTTGGATTAGGCAGCAAGCCATGGCTGTACCTTTTGAAGTTGATGCTTCAAAAGGCAAGGTTAAGGGTGTGAAGATTGGTGAAGACTTGCACAGGTCAGGCGAAGATGAAGACAAAGACATCTATAAGGCTGACGACCTCGCTAACACCTCCTTAGCTGTCGGATCTTTCAAGGTTGAAGCTAAGGTTGACGTACCCATATACGATGGGGTGATTGATGCTGAGAAGCTAGATTCTTGGATCGACCAGCTTGAGACCTACTTTGACCTACGAGGGTTCAGTAGTGCTCAAAAGATGAAGTTCGCACCTTTAAAGATGAAGGACCACACCAAAACATGGTGGAAGGCCCTTTTCGCTAGTGGGGAAGTTGACGACCTCACGTGGGGTAAATTCAAACGACTTCTACGACAAGAATTTTACCCGATGGGATATCTCGAGGAGAGATGGGATCATTGGCACAGATTGTATCAGCACCGCGACCAATCTGTCCAGGATTATATGACGGAATTTCGGAGACAAGCAATGATCATTGGCATCTCTCTCTCTGATCCTCAATTGTTCCAAAAATATATGTCTGGACTTCAGAAATAGATCAGTGTTGAGCTAAGCCTGTTCGGCATCTAGGATATCATGACCATGAGCACGACTGCTATGGCGATTGAGAAGAAAAATAAATCCCGCAACGACAAGAAAGATAATTTGACCTCGTCAAAAGAAAAGTTGAATCCAAAGAAGAGTACTCTGAAATCTGGTACAAGCATCTCTTGTGATCATTGTCATGTTTTCGGGCATACAAAGGATAAGTGCTATAAGCTCCATCCTGAGCTTTGACCAAAGAGAAACGGACTAGGGAAAAGAACAGTTATAGCTACTATAGCTCCACCCGAAGGAGTTGTCCGAGTAAATTCGGTCGATGAGGTGGATACGACCTTGTCTCTGATGGCAATGCCAAAGGAGAAAGGTTCGGATTCACCTAACAACCATCACTCAATGAAGGACTTGTTCACTATCAATATCCAGGTGAAGCACAAAGTAGTCGTAGCAATATTCGATCCCGGAAGTCAGAAGAACTTTGGTTTCCGCTAGATTGGTTCGACGACTTGGTTTGAAGATGACCACACACCCGCGACCGTATCCGTTGGGTTGGTTTACATCCAACGTGAACCAATAGATTACGAGCTAGTGTGTGTTGAAATTTGCGATGTCTGCTCGATATATCGATGAGGTTCAATGCGACGTTGTTCCTACTGATATTTGTCAAGTGATCTTTGGGAGTCCGTTCTTGTACGATTGATACGCTCACTTCCATCGATGAGCGCAAGAGTACGAGCTGACTAAATACAGAGTTAAGTTCGTGATCGGTAGAGACGTCCATGTCAACACTTCGAACTTGATTATAGCAAATTAGGCCAAAAGAATCGTTAATGCATCTCACAAATACGTGCTTGTTGTGATTCGACCAGTTGGTCAAAGTGATAGTACTCGAGCAGCACTGTCATTGACGTGCCGAGAAGATTCTGGTCGTTTGTTGGGGCTGCTGGAGAAATACAGTGATCTATTTGAAAGTACATAGGGTCGTCCATTGAAACGTCCAGTCAAGCATGAAATTCAGCTCGTGTCCGATGCGACACTTCCCAATCCGAGTATGTATCACAACTCGGTATTGGAGAATGAAGAGATCAAAGGACAACTTGGTGAGTTATTGAATGATGGTGTCATTCAACCAAGTGGTTCACCTTGTTGATCTCCTGTGATGTTAATACCAAAGAAAGATGAGACTTGGCATATGTGCATCAATTACCGAGCACTGAACAAGATCACCATCAAGAACCTGTACCCCATTCCTCATATTGATGACCTGTTAGACCAATTGAAGCATGCTGATGTCTTCTCTAAATTGGATCTAAAGTCAGGATATCATCAAGTTAGCATCCGAGAGGAGGATCGTGGAAGACCGCGCTCAAAACGCGACAAGGTTTGTTCTAATGGCTGGCTGGTCATGTCATTTGGCCTCTACAACGCTCCGGCTTCTTTTATGTGTCTCATAAATGATGTATTGCGACAGTTCATCGGTGACTGTGATTTTTTACCTCGATGACATACTGGTCTATAATCGTTCGTGGGATGAGCACCTCCTTCATGTCGAGAAGGTGTTCGAACAGTTTCGGCAACATCAACTTCGCCTCAACTGTAAGAAGTGCGAGTTCGGCCTGCAAACTTTACTGTACCTAGGATTCGTGGTTGGCAACGGTACAATGCAAATCGACTCAGATAAGGTAATAGTAATTCGCGAGTGGCCTCGACCGCGAACAGTTACAAAATTGTGTATTTTTGTGGGAGTATGCCAATACCTTCGGAAGTTCATACAATACTTCTTGATAGTGGCTTCTCCATTGCATGCATTAACCAGGATCGGCCAGAAGTTCGAGTGGACAGGGAAACATGAGGACACGTTTCTCTTGCTGAAGAAGAAGATTAGTGAAGCTCCTGTGTTAGCTTTGACGAATCTACAGAAACCATTCGAACTAGAAACCGATGCCTTAAGTTATGCAATGGGCGCAGTGCTCATGCAAGAAGGTCGACTAGTAGCATATCACTCTGAGTTTTTCCAGGGAGCTCAGAAGAACTATCCAACTTATGACAAGGAGTTGTGTGCACTGCATCAGGTCATAAAACATGGCGGTGTTACCTTTTGGGTAAAGAGACTGTTGTCCACATCGACTACCAACCTTTGCAATATTTGCAAACTCAATCAAGATACAAAAAGATTGGCATATTAAGTGGATGTCGTATTTGCAGCAGTTTAATTTTGATCCATTTGAGACCTAGCCTTGGTATTCGCACTAGGTTTGCCTATATACTAATATACGGAAGAACGGGATTTTACTCGGAATTACCGAAACCCAAATGATGATAAAAAAACACAGTTCAAAGTAATTGCACAACTCTTTATTTCAAAGAGGGTTTTACACCTCGAACGTTAGACGCACTCGTCTACATCAATGAACTAGACTTGATCTGATCTATATCAAGGTAGATAACTAGGTAGATGCTAGATAATCTATTCTGACACATTACAAGATATTTAAAGTCCAATCGTATGAATACATATCAGACTGAATAAACTAAACATGTTAGACTCGGACATTAACTAAACCTAACAGATAAGATTTAGTTACATGTATTCAGATCGAAGTACAATTCTGACCGGAGTTCAAATCCTTCAAGGTCGCGAAGCCTTATGCGATATCGACCTGAAGATCCTCCCGGATCATGACTCCCTTGCTGAGAAGAAGCCAACTCCTGTTGTGACCTCTTGAGTAAACTGAAGATGTGGAAATTGAGATTGACCTTTGTCTCTGGTGTACCACTTTGCCGCACGTACTCATTGACCATTCTAACCGATTCAAAAAGTCTCTTTTGTGCCACTGTGGGTGCTAGTCACCTTCTTCTCCAGGATCAAATCTTTGCATAGAGGTTCATCTTATTGATAGACCAAGTCTTCAACAGATGATACTATGGTATCTGGCTCATCATCCAGCATTGAAGGCTCAAAGAGTTTGAGGTGTTCAACATTGACAACCGAGTAAATATCCATGTATGGAGGTAACTCGAGCTGACAAGCATTAGTACCAACTTTCCGCAAAATCCGAAAAGGACCATTACAAATGGGTTTAAATTTTTTACCTTCACCTTTAAGTCTCTCCTTACTTAGATGTAACCATACCATATCACCTTCTTGAAATTGAGCATCAACTCGGTGCCGATCATGTCACGCTTTGTACTTGAGTTGAGCTTTCAACAAGTTCTATTCAGCCTCACCATGGAGCCGCTGAATACCTTCCAGGAATCATTGTGCTCGATCTTGATTAGATACTTCCTTGCTGTTCTGTGCTGAGGTTGGGATCACAAACTCCATATCGAATGGACTCTGTGGTAAAAATCCCAAACAGACCTCAAAAGGTGACTTTCCAATCGACCCATGCATTGCTCGATTAAAAGCAAACTACAGGTACGATATCCTTTCATCCCAGGTCTTTGGATTCTTAGAGTTAAATCCCCTCAAGAGATAAACAACTGTTTGATTTACCACCTTGGTTTGACCATCAGTGTGAGGATGAAAAGTAGTACTCCTCTTTAACTTTGTGTCCATCATCTTGCAGAGCGATCACCAAAAGTGACTAAGGAACCGGGTATCACGATCAGACACAATAGAAGTTGGCAGTTCGAAATGTGTCCAAACGTGTTGGAAGAATACCCAAACCGTTTCTTCTCCTCTGATAGTCTTTCGATAAGGTATGAGAATGATCATTTCAGAGAATCGATCAACGACCACAAAGAGATTGTCATTGCCACGTCAGGTCTTAGGCAATCCTCCCAAGAAATCCTTGGATATGCTTTCCTATCACTACTACAGAAATGCTGTTCACTATCAGTTCAAAATCAAATCTACTATCGGTTCTCTTACCGCTAGTGATCGGCACGATAGAAGAAACGTTGCACAACCCTATCGGTTAAAAACCGATAGTAAAATATCTTCACCTCCAACGTTTAGTAATCGCTATCGATAATTCTACTATCGGCTCAATGATCGCAACCGATAGTGATGTTATATTTCTTGTAACGGTTATTCACTGGAAACCGATAGTAATGTATAAGTTTTTTCTATTGGTTAAAACTCGACACGGTTAGTATCATAACTTTCTTCTATCGGTTGTAGGATATGAACTGATAGTATTACAAAGGATCATTAACACATACAGTGATACAGTGATACACTAATACAGCAGATTTAATTTATTGACAAATACACTAATACAAAGATGTACACATGCATTGGACAGATTAAATTTATTCACATATTGAGTTTATTCACAAATACACCAATGAATTTACACACATACCCCAATCAACACATTCAATATATATTACACGTCATTTACGATGGATCGTTGATAGCACATATTGAGCCCAAATTGTTCGCAGCTCCTTCAATTGAGGCAACTCATATTGCTCTTTCAACATGGCACTCTGCATGCGTGTATGAAGTTAGGAACGTATGAGACATCCAATGTTTGACTTTGAGTAAGGAAAAATGGTTACCTTAGGGAATTGGGCTAAGTTTCTCCTGATCAGGTCATACATAAATCTCATGACATAGAAGCCACATTCCCACGATTGTGGCTGCTGATGACACTGGGACAATTGCATATGCAAAAACATAAACCCACATTAACTCGAAAGAACTAATTAAGCTTAAATTAAAAGACTCATCATGAGTAGTTCCATCCGTATTAATAATCTCATATTCTTTCCAAGAAATTGTTATGCCCTTCAACGCGTCATGCCTCCCTCCAGCAGTAACATAATTTTTGAAAGCCCTGTATTTAATTTAGCATTGCCGGTTAATATGTTATCATTAATTAGCTAGTCAGAGAAAAATTTAAAACAACTGTGTTACTTACGCGTGTATGTGCCACGTGAGGGTGAAAGCATGTGCCACCCTGTCGCTCATCGAATCGAGGTAATAGACCTCATTCATCCATGGGCAAATGACGGCGAGGACCCAGTGGCCCCTACATTGCATATACAAGCGAACCGTTTAACACATATGTTAGGCATAACATACAAGAATGAGTTAAATTAGTAGGAAATACACTAACCTTTGGTGGTACGGCGCAAGAATGAACTCTCGGTCCTGCTGCGCTAGTAGTGCCCTTGATATGTATTCCTCCGCATGTGCTTGGTCGTGCTCTAGCATCGTGAGGCTTATTTTGTCTGGGTCGAGGAAACCCACCTTGTCACATGCCCTCATCGACGCCAGCCTATACATGCACCTGGATGCAAAGTAGACATTAGTAAGTAGTGCATACAAAGTGATTAAATTTATGAAATGAACTGTGATAACTTCAGACAACAGCAAACTCACAGGACTCCAGTCCGTATGATGGACATATCAAGCTCCCACCAGTTGAGGAGGTCGAACAAATCCTCGTGGGCCACCGATATGCTCCCGGCCTCACGGTGAAAATAACCTGGCCTGAAGTGAACCAAGAAGTTGATGTGGCGCCTAGGCTGGTCAGGTACCACTCGTGGAGACTTCTGGTTATTTGATCCATATTGCGCAGAAGGTACTCCAACACGAGTGGGAACCCGTTCTTGAACGTACCCGACTGGCTTTGTTTGGCCTTGCCCTTGCCTTTGGGCGGGGAGCGAGTGTATACCTTCGAAGGTTGGGGCGCGATGCCGCTGACCTCATTTGATGGTGAAGGGTTTGAGGCCGTCGGAGGAGGCATGGGGGCCGAAGGAGCTCGGTCATGCGTTGTGCTGGGGGTGGTGTCCTCAAGAAGTGAGCTGGTATCCATCGTCCACTTTAAGTTATGAACGCATAAGTTAGATTTTGCAAATTGAGTATATTAACTGAGTTGTAAGCTAGAATGGCTAGGGTTTACCTCCTGTAGTCTAACACCCTTCTTGGGCCACTGTATGTACGAGCCCAATGCCTCGCCAATTGTTCGCATTTCGTCCGTTGGGACGGGCAACGGAAAAGAGCTGTAGCCCGGGAGGGCCATGTCCACCTGTACCTTTGCGAATCCAGGCTCCAGAGGTACGCAGTGGATCCGGACATCCTCCCAAGACTGATATATGACCCCGTTTGCAACCACTACAGGTTTTTCGCCTATGTTGATCAATAGGCTACAACTCTCCGGCTTCTGCAATTTGCAACAATTATAACAGGTTAGCGAAACAGTTCTAACGTAATGGGAGTGGCATCAACCGAACTGCATATATAGCTCAAGAGTTGCAATACCTCAATCAGGTCCACCGGATCCATGTGAACCTTTGAGCCGCAACTACTCGGCCTGGCAACGTCGACCTTGGCAGCTGGATCTAAACCCTTGGACTGTACAACTCGGCTGAGGCGTTCATACTTCTCGTTCATTTGAGCGAACATGTCCGCGAATTGTGCAGTCACATCTGACCGTATCTTCTGAGACAACTCCAATTCCCTTTCCTTCCAGCTGCGAGCCTTCTTCGCCTTTTGCCCAGGCTCCGAGAAGCCTTCCTTCCATGGCACCACACCCCCCACGGTTCGCGTCCGCCCTGGATGCTCCTTGTTCCCTAGAGCCCGGGTAAGGATGTCGTTCTCCCTATGGGGAGTGAACAATCCCTCGGTCGCCTCCTTCGAGCAAGAGATCTGTTACATTCAAAGCTCTCCATTGTGAGAAAAAAATATATACAAACTTGTGCGCACACTAGTGATCATAGTTTTTTCTACCACACTCTATGATTCCAACCAGGAAGTTAGCCAACTCACGAGTCGCTACACGACCTCGACATCCCTGGGGTTTGGGAACTCCACAGTCCCCGTGGTCGACACGGTCCCTCTGGCCAGCCACTAGCGCTTGCATCGCAGATCGCGGATCTCGGAGAGTTGTAGGTCAGGGGAGTCGACGAAATTCGACGCCTCGTCTTCAGCCTTCTTCCACTGCTCCTCCTTCCCCGCATAGCCGCGAGAGCCGAGCCAGTGCGGGTGGTCGTTCCTCCTCTGGATTGCCTTGTTCTTCTCGCTGAGGGCCTTCATACCAGAAACAAGAAAATTAATGCACCACTGGTTACTGCATACAATGGTGTAACCAAGCAAAGGAACCATACATACCTTGAACTCAGGGGTCCCCTTCTGTTGAGTGAATTGCTCCCATACCTCCTCCGTTATGAAGGGGTACTTCTCGCATGGAGATTTGCCTTTAGCGAGGAAGGTACTGACGAGGATGCTCTTGAAGGTTTTCCACGTGTTGTTCATGTCCTTCAAGCAAGCTATCTTGGGACCATCGTGGGGGATGTTCCACTTGGCCTGTTTCAAATGGTGCATATAAGCATGACTTACCTAATCTCTGGGATAAACCAAGGGAATGTGATTACTCAAGAGTTCAGTGATTTTGATTAATTTTACCTTCACTTCCGCCCACAGCCTATCCCTCTCGTAGGCCTTAACGTCCTTCTAGCTCTGGACAGTGATCTTCACCCTTTCCTTCGCCAACAAATCAACATAGGCAGCGTACTGGCCGGCGTTCTTCCCGATCGGTCTCCCAAACTGGTTGAACTCACATGAAAGATCCGCATGTTTGCACAAACGGCACAACATCGTCGCACCTCGCGCCTTCCTCTTGCGCTGGGACGAGGCAGCGTCATCTACGTTCGCCCTTGCCGAATCACTACTATCAGCCGAGGAAGATGCCGACATGGTTTTACCTAAAATTCCATGAACAGACCATCAATTGATATGAAGAAAGGTACATGACAAAGTTCATAACTAAAATGGAATGGCAATGATGAACCACCTCTTTTTGTTAAAATGTCAAATTTTCATTCAAAAGGCCAAAAATCATCAATTCCTATCAACATGGTCTTCAAAATAGATTTAAAATGGATTTGTAAACTCAATTTGCAAAGGGTTGTCGAACTGATACCTTCTTTCTTAACATAAAGATCATTTGATAACTCTTGATTGTAAAATTAATCCTATTTGGAAAATTTTTTCAGAAAAATATATTTCATGCAATGAAAATCATTTCTTTAAATTTTCATTTGAAATGTATTTGATTTGAGCAATAGTTGATTCTTTTCATAAATGAAATATGAACTCTGCAAAATTTAGACTTTTCAATGTACTATCGGTTGACAATAATAAACCGATATGACATACTATATTTCCTATCGGTTTTTCAATTAAAATCGATAGTACTCAAGTTCATATTCAGGAAAATATATAAGATTAGCAGTGCAAACTATGCTAGTCTCTCTGCAGGAACATAAAGTCTGTTAAAATTTAAATGAACTGAAATTTCAGATGAAAATTAGAAAATGGGAAATAATTAATAGAAAATTCAATTTATGGTATTTACTATCGGTTCTAAAGAAGAAACCGATAGTGGACGACACTGTACTACAAATTGCTAGTGATTTTCATCAAGTCTGTAGTTCTCATAGCTATCAAGTTTGTAATTCATGCACTTTTCATCTAGTTTTATATTTGTAATCCATTGAACCACATATGAACTATTGCATATAAATTTAGGCAATTGACACAAGCGGTTTGGTCAAGTACACTTACAGTCGTTCGTGGAGTGGCCGGAGGCGGTGGCGCGATGCAGTGGCCGGAGGCGGTGGAGAACCCAATTGTGATCGGCAATGGTGGCGCAGAGGAGCGAAAAAGTGAACGTCGGAGAGGCTAGGGTTTTCTGCGCGCGAGTATTTGGAATGTGATTAGTTGCACTGGATGGAAAATCGTGCGAGGTTAACCTAATATATGAATCTTTACTATCGGTTCATAATCATCAAACCGATAGTAAATACAATAGAAGTTAGGGTTTGGAGTGCTGGCATTGTTCACTATCGGTTTTATGATTATTGACCGATAGTAAATTAAGAACAGGGTCTCATAACATAAAATGAATCACTATCGGTTAATAATCATAAAACATATTGCAAATTAGTCAAGAATGGTTGTCCACCCATAATCCTTCTTCGTGGTCGTCTCGCAGGTAACTTGTTTCATCAATATCTTCGGTAGGGACAAATTGAAGAATTCCATCTAAAAATGGAGGTAGTTCATCGAACTGATCATACTCTTCTTCATCCACAACGTCTTCGACCCCAACAATACGTCTCTTACTGTGAAGGACAATGTGCAACTTTGGGTTGGCCGGGTCAACGATGTAGAACACCTGTGTGGCTTGCTCAGCAAGTATAAATGGATCATCTTGGTGTGCGACTCTATTGAGATCGACGAGAGTAAACCCATAATTGTCGACTTTAACACCTCGAGAGATTTCGACCCTTTGGCATCGAAACAGAGGAATCTTAAGTAGTACATAATCAAGCTCCCACATTTCCTCAATAACACCGTAATATGAGTCGAGTGCCCTTACTGCCTTGGCATCCTCCGAAATAGCAAGTAGTGTCACTCCACTACATTGCATAGTACTCTTCTTGTCCTGAGTTCTTGTGTAAAATGAATAGATGTTGATGTCATACCCCTGCCAAGTCCTTACAGTAAATCTAGGCCCTCTGGCTAACCATGTAACAACTTCATCTACGTTGCCCTCAGAAGCTTGCAGGACTCTATTTTCGATCCACCCAGCAAACTTCCTGTTATGTTCTCTGGTGACCCAAATCTCTGGCTTCGAAGGATTCTGTTTCTGTAACATTTCCTTGTGCTCGTGTATGTATGGCTCCACCCTCGTCATGTGCTGTAAGACCCAAAAATGGGCTTTTGTATACAGATCACTAGAGGGGACGACTGCTTTAAATCCAATCGTTCCAATGCCCTGAAACCTGCCCTCATGCCGGGACGTAGGAATGCCAATTGGGTCAACCCCGGCCACATAGTTGGTACAAAATTCGATCACCTCCTCGGCGGCATAACCTTCAATGATACTGCCCTCAGGCCGATGTCGATTCCTTACATATCCCTTCAAGATACCCATAAATCTCTCAAATGGATACATGTAGCGCAGGAACACGGGTCCACAAAACTTAATTTCTCTGACAAGGTGAACAATTAGATGGACCATAACATCAAAAAAAGATGGAGGAAAATACATCTCCAGCTGACAAAGAGTTGTAGTCACATCGCGTTTGATGTGACACTGGGTGCCCGATCTTCCGAAAGGTACGTGATAGATCGATTGGTGGAGCTTCGACGTAGAACGATCCGGCTTCAAATCAGGCACGATCGGAACCCCGCAATCGCAACACCACTACTCCGTTGGTTATCAATCTCGCGTGAGCGTGATTGACCTCACCAAGAAGGCTTATCCCTGCTGTGAATCGAGAACACAAGCAAGAACACGGAAGAAAGCAAACTGAATTGCAAATACGAATGATTAATCTCACAAGTTGGGGTCTCACAAACCGATCAAGCGGCGAAACTGTTCGAAGACAGAATAATCTAAGTAAAACCCCCTAACTCGGATGACGGCTACTGAATATAAGGTGTTAGGGTCGGCCAAGGAACCCTGGACGCGCCCTAATGGGCTCCAACGAGGTACATGGGCCAACGGCCCAAAGACGGTGGTGCAGCACCCTGACAGATTCTGGATGCTGACTTGTTTTGACTATTCCCATTGGTTCAGATGGAATTTTGATGCGGAACCAGTTCCATTGGAAAGCTTATCTCCTTAGCTTTCCAACGGTATATAAAACGTCAAAAACGGAGTCCGTATGCGTCCTGGGCGATGATTTTAGTGCAGACTGCTCCTGGATTCCGAGGTGGACTCGAACTTCGAATTGGTGATGGGATGGGCTTCAACTCCAACTCAAATTCGACGTGGTTGTTGGCCTCCTTTGCTTCCTTGCGGATGGGCTTCACCTCCAACTCGAATTCGACGTGGTTGTTGGCCTCCTTTGCTTCCTTGCTGGTCTCCATGCCTGCGGTGATCCTCTCCATGATTCCTAAGTATAATAGCATCATTAAATAGCAATCCATCCTCGAAAATACAATGCAATTCACTTAGGAGCGAGTTCACCTGTTGATGAAGTAGTCGTGCTCGAGCTCTTGTTATGGGACCTTCAATGGCCGGTTCAATGCCCGTATCTGAAGGTATGATGTCCTCATCAGCGTTGCAAATCGTCCAGTCCATCCAGATCAATTACTTGCAAGGACACAGTTGCAGCAAATATTCAGATCCAAAAAATCTGACAAGTTCCACGAATGGAGCTAATTAACTTGATAGGAGTACACGCTTACCTTGCCAGATATTGTGTTGAAGAAATAACATAGCTTTGTAATTGTCTCTCTGACTTTGACTGGGAGAATACCTCTGATAGCAATGGGAAGCATTTGTGACATCAGTACATGACAATCATGGGACTTCATACCAACCAGTTTCAAGTCTTTCATGGACACAAGTTTTTTCAAGTTCGCAGAATACCCGCATGGAACTTTGACACCATATAGGCACTGACAGAGTTCTGTTTTTTCTCTTTTTGACCAAGTATAGCAGGCCGGGGGGAGGTATGTACGCTTTCTCTTCTCCAACGGTGCAAGCTCAGTCCTTATGCCCATGTCGAGCATGTCACGGCGAACGTTGATGCCATCTTTCGTCTTTCCTGGAATGTTCAACAACAAACCAATCAAACTGTCACAAAAATTTTTCTCTACATGCATGACTTCAATGCAATGTCGAACTTGTAAGTGCTCCCAATATGGCAGATCCCAAAGAATCGATCTCTTCTTCCAAACATTTTTTCTTGGAGGTTTAGAATATTTACCGAACTCAACTTTGATGTCCTTCACGTGCAAGTAAAGCTCCTTACCTATCACAAACACTAGGGCTGATCCTTTCTCAGGCTTCCCATTGAATGACTTCCTCTTCTTACGGTAAGCGTGATGCATCAGAAGGAATCTGCGGTGACCCATGTACACTGTTTTTCTGCAGTTCGATAACCACATGCTTTCAGTTTCATCCAGGCAAATAGGACAAGCCTTGCCTCCTTTCGTATTATACCCCGACAAATTTCCATAGTCCGGGAAATCATTTATGGTGCAAAATATCATGGCCCGCAACATGAAATTCCCTCGCTTATGTGCATCCCACACCCGCACCCCTTCGCTCCACAATTTATGTAAGTCCTCGACTAACGGTGATAGAAACACGTCAATATCATTCCCGTGTTGTCTGGGTCCTGAAATTAGTAACGACATCATGATGTACCTGCGTTTCATACATAACCAAGGAGGAAGATTGTAGATGCATAAAAGAACCGGCCAAGTGCTATGTCGACTGCTCATATTTCCATGTGGATTCATACCATCCGTACTCAACCCAAACCTTATGTTCCTAACTTCGCCGCCACACTCACCGAATGTTCTGTTAATGTTTCTCCATTGAATAGAATCAGCTGGATGTCTTAGTTTTTCGTCTTGTTTCTGACCTTCAACATGCCAACGCAAGTACTTCGCATCTTTCGGATTTGCAAACAGCCGTTTCAATATAAGAATCACAGGCAAATACCACACAGTTTTGGCCGGAGGCCCTTTCTTTACCTCATCACATCTATTGTGATAAATTCTGTCCCCATGCTTATACCGCGATGCACCGCATCTTGGACAAACATGCAAATCCTCGTACTCGTTACGGTACAGAACACAATCATTTGGGCATGCATGTATTCTTTCGATTTCCATTCCCAACGGACACAATAGTTTTTTGGCCTGGTAAACCGATCTTGGCAACTCATTTCCCTCTGGAAGCATGCCCGCTAACAGATCTAATAGGGCCGTGAAACTCTTATCGCTCCAACCGTTGCTTGCCTTCAAGTTATATAATCTCAACACAGAAGACAACTTTGTAAATTTTGTACATCCGGGGAACAAAGGCTTCTCAAAATCAACAATTAATTTCTCAAATTTAGCTAAATCATTTTCGCTGTAATCTTCTTCTACATCACGTAACATTTCATCTAAATTGTCGTCATCTACATGAACTTCCGAATGAACATTACCAATGTTCTGATCATGATCATCATTACTGCGATCCACTTCCGGGTGCTGCTAAGTGGTAGCGGTGCTCGTTTCCTCAAGATCTTCACCATGCCATATCCAACGGGTATAGCGTGCGTTAAAACCACGACGAATCAAATGACTCCTAATCTGATCAGAGTTGCCGAACCTTTTTAAGTTCATACAATCTATACAAGGGCAATGCATATCTTTCTCTCCCTTCTTCACCTTTTCTTGCTCAGCAAATTTAATAAACCCATTCACACCCTCCAAATACTTAACAGTAGTACGTTTTATTCCATACATCCAATATTCTCGGTCCATCTACAATTATTTCACAAAATTGACAAATTGAAATAAATAATTAATGACTCAGGGCATGCATGCATGAAACATCATCAATTAGCTAGGCCATATGTGTGTACAGCTGCTTAATTACATTAAATGGATATGTATGAAACCCTAATTAACTTGATGCATTAATTGGAAGAGCCAGCTTACTAGCTGCTTAACTTCAGCAAGCTATAGCTAGCTAGCCAACCTAGCCTTCTAGCTAGTTTGGAGCAACATGTATCTAGTTTAATGAATTGCAAGTAGAGAGAGAGAGCGAGAGTGTGAAAGAGTGATCGAGAGAGAGAGAGGTGATAAGAAGATGACAATATCGAGGGGAATCGAATTATCAACCTCTCAGCTAGCTTCTCCAGATCACTCTAGCTTGGAGCATGGATGCATGTACGGTAGAAATGAATCAAGGATGCAGAGCGCAGAGCAGGGGTCGAGATAAGTTGTACAATTTTACTATCGGTTCAAAAAACACAACCGATAGTAAACTAAGGTCCCCACTGTCATAACCATTAGTTTATATGACGTCATTTTACTATCGGTTTGTTTTATATAACCGATAGTAAAATTTACTCTATTATATCGGTTGGTACAGTAGTAACCGATAGTAAAAATTCCGTAATTTCACTATCAGTTACCAAAGACAAACTGATAGTAAAATTTACTCTATTATATCGGTTGGTACAGTACGAACCGATAGTATAAAGTCCGTAATTTTACTATCAGTTACGAAAGACAAACCGATAGTACTATTTCATATATTATATCGGTTGGTACAGTAATGGCCGATAGTAAAAAATGTTTGCATTTCACTAACGGTGTACCAGTATATAACCGATAGTAAAAAGCCTCTTCTCCACCGCTGTCGTCCTATTCTATCGGATTTTTCCCAGAGTGCTTATAACCGTTAGAAGATATGGGTTAGTGGATTGCATTTCTGTAGTAGTGTATGGTCGCGATGGAACTGGCAAAGGAGTGTACAAACCAAGTTTCCAGTTTGCTGGTTTCGAGAGGTTGTAGAGACCACAGCCTCGAATAAAACTAACCACATCTTGCTACATACGCGGCCAGAACACATGTCGATGAAGATTTTACAAAGTCTTTGTAACCCCGAAGTGACCAGCTACCTTCGATGTGTGCGCTTATCTCATCCATTGAATTCGAGGTGCTCCACAAGGTATACAAAGTAAATTGCCTTTCTACAAGAGTCCTTCTCGACGAATGAACTCCGTAGTCTTCCCTATTTCAAGCTCGGCCAATGCTGATTGAAAATTAGGATCTTCACTGTACATTGTGGCATAGTCATGATGACATGAGGGCTCAATCTGCATAAATGCTGATAAGCAAAGGGTCATGTTGGTGGTCGTGACAACATGTCCACCAATTTGTTGTATACGCTTTTCTTGTACTTAATCACCAGATTAAATTGCTGCAGATATGACATCCACTTCATATGCCGAGCTTGTTATAGCTTGGACTGTGTTTGCAAATATTGCAACGGTTGGTGGTCGGTGTGGATAACAGTTTCTTTACCCAAGAGGTAACATCGGCAATGCTTTACGGCTTGATGCAGTGCACACAACTCCTTGTCGTAAGTCGGGTAGTTCTTCTGAGCTCCCTGAAATAACTCAGAGTGATATGCCACTGGTAGACCTTCTTATATGAGTATAGCACCCATTATATAACCAGAGGCATCGATTTCTCTCTCGAATGACTTCTGTAGATTTGGTAAAGCTAACACAGGGGCTTCGTTGATCTTCCTTTTCAGCAAGAGAAATGTGTCCTCATGTTTCCCTATCCACTCGAACTTCTGGTCCATCCTGGTTAATGCATGAAACGAAGAAGCCACAATCGAGAAGTGTCGGATGAACTTCCAGAGATATTGACATGCTCCCGCAAAACTACGCACTTTCGTAACTGTTCGCAGTCGCGGCTACTCGCGAATCACTTTTACTTATCCAGGTCGATTTGCAATGTACCCTTGCCAACCATGAATCCCAGGTAAAGTAGATTTTGCTGGCCGAACTCGCACTTCTTATGGTTGAGGCGAAGTTGATGTTGCCGAAACTGTTTGAACACCTTTTCCACATGAATTAGATGTTCGTCCCACGAACGACTATAGACCAATATGTCGTCGAGGTAAACGATCACAAAGTCATCGATGAACTATCGCAATACGTCATTCATAAGATGCATGAAAGTTGCTAGAGCGTTGTAGAGGCCAAATAGCATGACCAGCCATTCGAACAAACCTTGTTGTGTTTTGAACGCGGTTTTCCACGTATCCTCCTCTCGGATGCTGACTTGATGATAACCTGACTTAAGATCCAACTTCGAGAAGACAGCAACATGCTTCAATTGGTTTAGCAGGTCGTCAATACGAGGAAGGGGGTACTGGTTCTTGATAGTGATTTTGTTCAGTGCTCGGTAGTTGATGCACATACACCAAGTCCCATCTTTCTTTGGCACTAACACCACAGGAGATCCACGAGGTGAACTACTCGGTTGAATGACACCATCGTTCAGCAACTCACCAAGTTGTCTCTTGATTTCTTCATCCTCCAATACCGAGTTGCGATACATACTTAGATTGGGAAGTGTCGCATTGGACACGAGTTGAATTTTGTGCTCGGCTGGACGTTTTGGCGGATGACCCTGGGTAGTCTCGAACAGATCACTGTATTTCTCCAATAGTCCCGACAAATGACTAGAATCCTCTCGGCACACCAATGACAACGCTGCTCGAGTACTATCACCTTGACCAACTAGTCGAATCATGACAAGCACGTATTTATGACATGCATTGATGATTCATTTCACATGATTTGCGGTAATCAAGTTCGCAGTGTCAATATGCTTGTCTCTACTGATCACGAACTTAGCTCCGTCTTTGGTGAGGTCGTACTCTTGCGCTTGCCGATGGTAATGAGCGTCTCGATCATACAAGAACAGACTCCCAAAGTGATCTGGGAGGATCTTTAAGTCCTGATTGCATACGGATTCGTGACCAAGTCCTGATTGCATACGGATTCGTGACCAAGTCCTGATCGCATACGGATTCGCGACCATGTCCTGATCGCATACGGATTCGCGACCATGTCCTGATCGCATACAGATTTACGACCAAGTCCTGATCGCATACGAATTCGCGACCAAGTCCTGATCGCATACGGATTCGTGACCATGTCCTGATCGCATACGGATTCGCGACCTTAACCGTGTTCAGAAAGGTTTCGCAACCATGGATTGGTTTGCGACCATGAAAAGAAATTCGTTCTCTGTTCGGAATTGTAATCCGATCCGAATATGTATAACTAGGTTTATCCGTTTAGGATTAGTTAGTTATATGAGTCTAATACGTTTAGGTTACTAAGTATGATACGTACTCATACGATTGGACTATAAATACCTTGTAATACGTCTAGTTTAGATCATCGAAAATTCATAGAACTTATTTGAGTTTTAGACACTTATAGTTCATCAACGTAGACAAGTGTGTCTAACGTTCGACGTGTAAAGCCCTCTTTGAAATAAAGAGTTGTGCAATTACTTTGGGTTTCTGTATTTCCGAGTAAGATCCCGCTATTTCGTATATTAGAATCTGGGCGAGCCTAGTGTGAAAACCAAGGCTAGGTATCAAACGGATCACAAAGATCACCTGACAGAGATCGATAGGAATAACATCGCATTGCACCTCATCGATATATCGTGCAGAGATTGCAAACTTTAATACACACTGACTCGTAATCTGTTGGCTCACATCGGATGTAGACCAACCCAGTAGATACAGTCGCGACTGTGTGGTTGTCTTCAAATCAAGACGCTGAACCAGTCTAACGGAGACCAGATTCTTCTGACTTCCGGGATCGAATATCACTGCGACCACTTCATGCTTCACCTAGATGTTGATAGTGAACAAGTCCTCCGTTGGGTGACGGTCGTTCGGTGGATCCGAACCCTTCTCCTTCCGTATTACCATCAGAGACAAAGTCGTATCTACTTCATTAATCGAATTCACTCAGACAACTTCTTTGTCAGGTGAAGTCGCAATAACAGTAGCTGTTCTTTTCCCTGGTCCATTTTTCTTTGGTCGAAGCTCAGGATGAAGCTTGTAGCATTTGTCCTTGGTATGTCCCGCAACTTGACAATGCTCACAAAAGGCACCCATGCCTGGCTTCAAAGCGTTCTTCTTCGCACTAGGTTTTCTTTTTGTCGAGGTCGCACTATCCTTCGTGCCTTTGTCACTGCGGGACTTGTTCTTCTTTTCTATTGTCATAGAGTTGTGCTCACGGTCGTGATGTCTTGGACACCAAACAGGCTCGACTCAGCACTGGTCATTTTCTGAAATCCAGTTGTGTATTTTCAAAATACCTGAGGATCAGACAATGAGATGCAAATGACCATTTCTTGTCACCAGAACTCTGTCGTATAGTCCTGAACAGATTGGTCACGCCGTTAGTATATTCTGTGCCAACGTTCCCATCTCTCCTCAAGGTAACCCATCGGATAAAATTCTTGTCGCAGGAGTCAATTGAATTGACCCCATGCAAGGTCATCAGCTTCACCACTGGAGACAAGGGCCTTCCACCAAGTTTTGGCGTGGTCCTTCATCTTCAATGGTGCAAATTTGATGTTTTGATTACTACTGAACCCTTTCAGTTCAAAGTAGGTCTCAAGCTGGTCGATCTAAGAATCCAATTTCTCAGCATAGATTACCCCATCATATATGGGTATATCAATCTTAGCGTCGATCTTGAAAGATCCGACAACTAAGGAGGTGTTGGTGAGGTTGTCGGTCTTATGGTCGTCTTCTTCTTCCTTGTCGTCTGGTCTGTGCAAGTCTTCACCAGTCTTCACACCTGTAACCTTCCCTACTTCAGGAGGTACGATCATGGCCTGCTGCTTAATCCAAGCAAGTACGATTTCCATGTCGGTCGAGAGCTTAGCCACTTGTTCGGCTAGGTTAGCTTGTACGGAGGTTCCTTTAGACATTGTCAGAGATGCGATTGTAGGTACTGTCGAATTATCGCCAGGAGTTTCACCGGAGGTTTTGTAACTCTAGCGAGTCTTCATCATCCACAGGACAGGATAAGTGCTCCGATACCAACTTGATTCGTTTGAGACCTAGCTTTGGTTTTCGCACTAGACTCGCCTAGATACTAATATATGGAATAACAGGATCTTACTCAGAATTACCGAAACCCAAAGGATGATCATGAACACAGTTCAAAGTAATTGCACAACTCTTTATTTCAAAGAGGGCTTTACATGTCGAATGTTAGACGCACTCATCTACATTGATGAACTAGACTCGATCTGATCTATATCAAGGTAGATAACCAGGTAGATGCTAGATAATCTATTCTGACCTATTACAAGGTATTTATAGTCCAATCGTATGAATACGTATCAGACTGAATAATCTAAACATGTTAGACTAGAAAGTCACCTTTTGAATCTGTTTGATATTTCTATCGCAGAGTCCATTTGACATGGAGTTTGTGATCCTTTCTGATGAGGACATCACCAACACAGACATGAACACGGAGCCTCTCACTTGTTGCACTACTTTCGCTACCTCCACTACATCATCGGAAGATCAAGGAGGACGACGAGTCGACATGAATCCATGCGCTAAACCATTCAAACCATCTACATCGGAGGGTCAACGAGCCACACCCGATACAGAGCAACCCACGAGACATCAAGTCAAGCCCAAGTTCAAGGCCAATTCGTCCACGAATCTGCTTCGGCCATCCAGCGGCAGTCCGACTTCAAACGGATGTCCAGGCCACATACGGAGTCCGTTTAGGACAAATGAGTACATCACAGAGAAGACCACGAGGACACCTTTCCAATGGGCTTGGGCCTATGGCCAAATATCTTCTGGATCATCCGCAATTGATGAAACAATCCGCAGACAGAGCCTACTAGGTGCTGTGCCACCTCTACTTTGGGCCCAAGGCCCGTGTATCCGTAGGGTTACTGATATGGGCCTAGACCATCTCGCAAGAGAACGAGAACAATGCAGTAGGCGAGTATTCGGTCGTTCTTTCCTCAGGGACTAGAGAAGCAAAATGTGTAAAACTAAACTAAATCGATGGCAAATGAAAATAAATCAGACGAAAGAAATAGAGAGAAAATGTCAGAAGAATGCAAAGAAAGAGAGAGATAATTGCCTCGACAAGAGACTAGTGTTCGTTTTGGACTAGTGTTCGTAATACAAGCGATAGAAAGAAATCATGTAGTGGTAGCGCGCGAGGCAGCGCAAACAACCATCACCGATCGCAATCTACAGCGAGTATCAACAAACACAAGTACAAAGCAAACACCAATCATCTACAGTTCACATCTTATCTCAGAAGCAACCAGGCCAACTCGAGCTATTCTGGACTTCGGACACTGATACACCAGAGCAGGATGCAAACATAGGTGAAATGCTCTAGTACATCTAGCCTAAAACCAAAACATATTCAATCAATACTCCGACAACAATGAAAGAACATCACTGCAGCATAAGTCATTTTAAATTATAGAAAATCAAGCTGAGACCGGAGTTCGCTCAAAAAGATTCAGTTCAGTTCAAAGAAGAAGAATTTTGTTTATACTGAAACACAAGAGCAGTTGAAGAACTAGAAGCAGCTCCAATATCAATCACACAAAAGTCTAATAATTACCCAGTAGTAGCATATGTTAACTGAAGTTTGGAATTGACAACCAACATTTCATTTCATCTGAGCATGAGTCAACAAAAGCATTAAAAAATTCATTGCTCATTACACTAATTCAGTGCAAGACAGTCACTTTGAACAACAAAAAGAGAACTTCTTCAGAACTTAGTAGATTATCATTTTAGTTCAACTCAGTCTAATTCATCTCTCAGATCAAACTATCTAGGCAATCACAGAACAGATTCACTTTGATTCAACTCAGAAATTGGAAATTGAGGATTTAATTAAACAATTACATACAAGCATTCATCTCATACATCAAATCCATTTTAGTTCATCAGAATTCAAGGACAAAGAAGGTGAGAAGAATTGAACCAGTCATGATAGCGGCTGGAGTTGCTAGAGCTCAATTGTGGCCGTGGGAGTGGAAGAGGAACTGAAGTTGTCGAGGTTGTGTAAGCAGCTGGACCTCAGCTGCTGCTGGAGTGGATAGAGGCGGTCGATGTAGCTCAAGTGGTTGTCGTCAGTTGAAGCCGTAGAGGAGGTCGTGGTCGAGCTCGCCGTCAGCTGAAGCTGCAGTCATCACGGATCAGGCGGCCAAGCAGAGTGGCGGTGCAGATCGGCGACGGGGACGAGCACCTGGCGACGTGGTGGGAGATGGAGCTGTGGCGGATCTAACGGGAGAGAGGCGGTGGGCGGCGCTGTAGCACAAGAGGTGGCCGGGATTGAGAATGTCAAAATAGGGAACGGTGGAAGCGGCCGGAGCCGGAGTTGAGGGAGAGAAGGAGGAGAAGAAGCGAGGGTGGCGTGGCAGCTCGCGGGAGAGGCAGCGGATTGGCCAGATCCAGCGGATCTAGCGGTGGTGGCGTGAGGTGGTGCGGGCGCGAGATGGCGGCGATGTGAGATCGGGCAGCGGCTTGGGAGGCGGCGTGTAGGGTGGCGCAGCGTGCGCAGGAGGCGTGGTGAATGGCGGCAGCGGCGGGTGGCGTGGAGCTATCGGCGAAGAAGAAGCTGACGCCGAGGCAGAGGAACAAAGAGAGAAAAGAGAGAAAAGGAGAGGCAGTGGCGTTGGAGGAGCAAGGAAATGGGGAGAGGAAATAGAGAGAGGAGGAACAAGTAAGAACCGACTAGGGCCGGGGGTGGTAGGAGGTGTGGATCTAAGTTTGGGGGGAGGTAGAAGAAGAAGCCATAGGTGAGGAGAAGAGGAGACGGTAGCCGTCACCGCCACTATCACTATGGCGACAAACGACGCCAGAGATGAAGAAGAAGTGGTGTCGAAAGTGAGAAAAGAGGAAGAAGGAGAAACACAGAGGAAGGAAGAAAGGAGAAAGAAGGAGGGAGAAGGAGCTGCATCGCGGCGTATGGCCTGGCCGCCGGCGGTGAGGTGGGACGGAGGTGTGGAAACGATGAGGGGGAAGAAGAGAAGGAGAAGAAAAAAAGAAAAACCAGCCTCAAGGTCTAACAGAGGGCGGCGGCTAGGGTTTATGCCATGTTTGGCATTTTTGCAATCAAGCCCTCGGGTTTTGGAAAAGTACATTTAAGTCCTCCCACTTAGGGTTTTGGGATTTCTGAGTCTAAGACAAAATTGCAATTTAGGGCTCGAGTTTCAGGAAATTTAAAGAGAAGGCCCTTGGCTAATGGGATTTGGGATTCTGGGCCCTCGGAGACTCCGATTTTAGCACGGTCAGTTCCTATGCATCCGTAGAAACATGTGCTTTTATCAGGAATCGACCGAGGGTTTGGTAAATGATCCGGGAGGATCTCCAAGTCCTGATCGCATGCGGCTTCGCGACCACGTCCTGATCGCATACGGCTTCGCGACCTTAACCGTGTTCGGAAAGGATTCGCGACCTGGATGAGTCCGCGACCATGGATTGGTCCGCGACCAGGAAAAGGAATTCGTTCCCTGTTCGGAATTGTAATCCGATCCAAATGTGTATAACTAAGCTTATCTGTTTAGGATTAGTTATATGAGTCTAATACGTTTAGGTCTCTAAGTCTGATACGTACTCATACGATTGGACTATAAATACCTTGTAATAGGTCTAGTTTAGATCATCGAACTCAATCGAAGAGTCATAGAACTTATTTGAATTTTAGACACTTATAGTTCCTTCGACGTAGACAAGTGTGTCTAACGTTCGACGTGTAAAGCCCTCTTTGAAATAAAGAGTTGTGCAATTACTTTGGGTTTCGGTATTTCCGAGTAAGATCCCGTCATTCCGCATATTAGAATCTGGGCGAGCCTAGTGCGAAAACCAAGGCTAGGTCTCAAACAGATCAAGTTGGTATCAGAGCAACTTTCCTATCCTGTGGATGGTGAAGACTCGCCAGGGTTACAAAACCTCCGGCGAAACTCCAGGCGATCAATTGACGGTTCCTACAGCCGCGTCTCCGACAATGTCTGACGATACCTCCGTTCAAGCTAACCTAGCCGAACAAGTGGCTAAGCTCTCCACCAACATGGAAACCGTGCTTGCTTGGATTAAGCAGCAGGCCATGATTGTACCTCCTGAAGTAGGGAAGGTTACGGGTGAGAAGAGTGGTGAAGACTTGCGTAGGGCAGACGAAGATGAAGACGAAGGCGACCACAAAACCGACGACCTCGCCAACACCTCCTTAGCTGTTGGATCTTTTAAAGTCGACGCTAAGATTGATATACCCATATATGATGGGGTGATCGATGCCGAGAAGCTAGATTCTTGGATCGACCAACTTGAGACCTACTTTGACCTGAAAAGGTTTAGTAGCGCTCAAAAGGTCAAATTTGCACCTTTGAAGATGAAGGACCACGCCAAGACATGGTGGAAGGCCCTTGTCGCCAGCGGTGAAGCTGACGACCTTGCGTGGGGTCAATTCAAACGACTTCTGCGACAAGAATTCTATCCGATGGGCTACCTTGAGGAGAGATGGGAGCGTTGGCACCGATTGTACCAACGGCGCGACCAGACCGTCCAAGACTATACGACAGAGTTTCGACGACAAGCAATGGTCATTGGCATCTCACTATCCGACCCTCAAGTATTTCGGAAGTACACATCTGGACTTCAGAAATCGATCAGTACTGAGCTAAGTCTGTTCGGCGTCCAAGATATCGCGACCGCGAGCACAACTGCTATGGCGATCGAGAAGAAGAACAAATCCCGCAGCGACAAAAGCACGAAGGAAAGTGCGACCTCGACAAAGAAAAAGCCGAGTCCGAATTAGAAAACAGGCACGGGTGCTTTCTGCGAACATTGTCAAGTTGCGGGACATACGAAGGACAAATGCTACAAGCTTCATCCTGAGCTTCGACCAAAGAAAAATGGACCAGGGAAAAGAACAACCACGGCTACTGCGACTTCACCCGACGAAGAAGTTGTCCGAGTGAATTCGGTTAATGAGGCGGATACGACCTTGTCTCTGATGGCAATGCTGAAGGAGAAGGCTTCGGATCCACCGAACGACCATCACCCGACGGAGAACTTGTTCACCATCAACATCCAGGTGAAGCATGAAGTGGTCGCAGCGATATTCGATCCAGGAAGTCAAAAGAATTTGGTCTCCGCTGGACTGGTTCGGTGACTTGGTTTGAAGACAACCACACACCCGCGACCATATCCGCTGGGTTGGTTTACATCCGACGTGAACCAACAGATTACGAGTCAGTGTGTGTTGAAGTTTGCGATCTCTGCACGGTATATCGATGAGGTGCAATGCGATGTTGTCCCTATCGATATCTGTCAGGTGATCTTTGGGAGTCCGTATCTGTATGATCGAGACGCTCATTTCCATCGGCGAGCGCAAGAGTACGACCTCACCAAAGACGGGGTTAAGTTCGTAATCAGTAGAGACGTCCACGTCAACACTTCGAACTTGATTACCGCAAATCAAGCCAAACGGATTGTTAATGCATGTCACAAGTATGTGCTTGTCATGATTCGACCCATTGGACAAAGTGAGGGTACTCGACCAGCATTGTCGTTGGCGTGCCAAGAAGATTCTGGTCGTTTGTCGGGACTACTGGAGAAATACAGTGATCTGTTCGAGACTACCCAGGGTCGTCCACCGAAACGTCCAGTCGAGCACGAAATTCAGCTTGTGTCCGATGCGACACTGCCCAATCTGAGTATGTATCGCAACTCAGTATTGGAGAATGAAGAGATCAAAAGACAACTTGGTGAGTTGCTGAACGATGGTGTCATTCAACCAAGTAGTTCACCTTGTGGATCTCCTGTGGTGTTAGTACCAAAGAAAGATGGGACTTGGCGTATGTGCATCGACTATCGAGCCCTAAACAAGATCACCATCAAGAACCGGTACCCCCTTCCCCGTATTGACGACCTGTTAGACCAATTGAAGCATGCTATTGTCTTCTCCAAATTGGATCTTAAGTCAGGATATCATCAAGTCAGCATCCGAGAGGAGGATACGTGGAAGACCGTGTTCAAAACACGACAAGGTCTGTTCGAATGGCTGGTCATGCCGTTTGGTCTCTGCAACGCCCCTGCAACTTTCATGCGTCTTATGAATGACGTTTTGAGACCGTTCATCGACGACTTTGTCATCGTTTACCTCGACGACATACTAGTTTATAGTCAATCGTGGGATGAGCACCTCATTCATGTCGAAAAGGTGTTCGATCAGCTTCGGCAACATCGACTTCGCCTCAACCGTAAGAAGTGCGAGTTCGGCCAGCAAACTCTACTTTACCTTGGATTCCTGGTCGGCAACGGTACGTTGCAAATCGACCCAGATAAGGTAAAAGTGATTCGCGAGTGGCCGCGACCACGAACAGTTACGGATGTGCGTAGTTTTGTGGGAGCATGCCAATACCTTCGGAAGTTCATCCGACACTTCTCGATTATGGCTTCTCCGTTGCATGCATTAACCAGGATCGATCAGAAGTTCGAGTGGATAGGGAAACATGAGGACACGTTTCTCTTGCTGAAAAGGAAGATCAGCGAGGCGCCTGTGTTAGCTTTGCCGAATCTCCAGAAACCGTTCGAGCTAGAAACCGATGCCTCAGGTTATGCAATGGGCGCAGTGCTCATGCAAGAAGGTCGACCAGTGGCATATCACTCTGAGTTATTCCAGAGAGCTCAGAAGAACTACCCGACTTATGATAAGGAGTTATGCGCACTGCATCAGGCCGTGAAACATTGGCGGTGTTATCTCTTGGGGAAAGAGACGGTTGTCCACACCGACCATCAACCATTGCAATATTTGCAGACTCAGTCCAAGCTACAGCAAGCTCGACACATGAAGTGGATGTCGTATCTGCAGCAGTTCAATCTGGTGATTAAGTACAAAAAGGGCGTACACAACAAATTGGCGGACATGTTGTCGCGACCACCAGTTACGACCCTCTGTTTATCAGCGTTCATGCAGATCGAGCCCTCATGTCATGATGACTATGCCACTATGTACAGTGAAGACCCTGATTTTCAAACAGTACTGACTGAGCTCGAAACAGGGAAACCTACGGAGTTCATTCGTCGAGAAGGACTCTTGTACAAGGGCAATTTACTTTGCATACCTCGTGGAGCACCTCGAACTCAATGGATGCGAGAAGCGCACACATCGAAGGTAGCTGGTCACTTTGGGGTTACAAAGACGTTGCAAAATCTTCACCGACATGTGTTCTGGCCGCGTATGCAGCAAGATGTGGCTAGGTTTGTTCGAGGCTGCGGTCTCTGCAGCATCTCGAAACCGGCAAACCGAAAATTAGGTTTGTACACCCCTTTGCCAGTTCCATCACGACCATGGGAGAGCATATCTATGGATTTCTTGGGAGGATTGCCTAAGACCCGACGTGGCAACGACTATCTATTCGTGGTCGTTGATCGGTTCTCCAAAATGATTATTCTTATACCTTGTCGGAAGACTATCACGGGAGAAGAGGCAGCTCGGGTATTCTTTCAACACGTTTGGACACACTTCGGACTGCCGACTTCTATTGTGTCTGATCGCGATACCCGGTTCCTTAGTCACTTTTGGCGATCGCTTTGGACGATGATGGACACCAAGCTGAAGAGGAGTACTGCTTTTCATCCGCAAACTGATGGTCAAACCGAGGTGGTTAATCGCACAGTCGTTCATCTTTTGAGAGGATATAACTCGAAGCACCCGAAGACCTGGGATGAAAGCATACCGTACCTGCAATTTGCTTTTAATCGAGCCGTGCATGGTTCGACTGGAAAGTCGCCGTTTGAGGTATGTTTGGGATTTCTACCACAAAGTCCATTCGACATGGAGTTTGTGATCCCTACCTCAGCACAGAACAGCAAGGAAGCATCTGATTAGGATCGAGCACAAAAGTTCCTGGAAGGTATTCAACGACTCCATCGTGAGGTTGAACAGAACTTGCTGAAAGCTCAACTCAAGTACAAGGCGCGACATGATCGGCACCGAGTTGAAGTGCAATTTCAAGAAGGTGATATGGTATGGTTACATCTGAGTAAGGAGAGACTTAAAGGTGAAGGTAAGAAGCTCAAACCCATTCGTTATGGTCCTTTTCGGATTTTGCGGAAAGTGGGTAATAATGCTTGTCAGCTCGAGTTACCTCCATACATGGATATTTACTCGGTTGTTAATGTTGAGCACCTCAAACTGTTTGAGCCTTCAATGCTGGATGATGAGCCAGATACCATAGTACCATCTGTTGAAGATTTGGTCTATCAACGAGGCGAACCTTTACGTGACGATGTGATTCTGGAGAGGAAGGTGACTACCACCCGCAGTGGCACAAAGGAGACTTTTCGAATCGGTCGGAAAGATCAGCGAGCACGTGCGGCAAAGTGGTACACAAAAGAAGATGGACAAGCCCAATTTCCACATCTCCAGTTTGATCGTGAGGTCGCAACAGGGGTTGGCTCCTTCTCAACAAGGGAGTCATGATCCGGGAGGATCTCCAAGTCCTGATCGCATGCGGCTTCGCGACCAAGTCCTGATCGCATACGGCTTCGCGACCTTAACCGTGTTCGGAAAGGATTCGCGACCTGGATGAGTCCGCGACCAGGAAAAGGAATTCGTTCCCTGTTCAGAATTGTAATCCGATCCGAATGTGTATAACTAAGTTTATCTGTTTAGGATTAGTTATATGAGTCTAATACGTTTAGGTCTCTAAGTCTGATACGTACTCATACGATTGGACTATAAATACCTTGTAATAGGTCTAGTTTAGATCATCGAACTCAATCGAAGAGTCATAGAACTTATTTGAGTTTTAGACACTTATAGTTCCTTCGACGTAGACAAGTGTGTCTAACGTTCGACGTGTAAAGCCCTCTTTGAAATAAAGAGTTGTGCAATTACTTTGGGTTTCGGTATTTCCGAGTAAGATCTCGTCATTCCGCATATTAGAATCTGGGCGATCCTAGTGCGAAAACCAAGGCTAGGTCTCAAACGGATCAGTAAATTCAAAGAGACGCGCTCCATCAGCCAAAATCCACCCAAATCGCATTGGCCTGTAATAAAATCATAAAACAAATAATATGGTCGATTTGATGATAAAGATATGTATGATTAATGCAAATGCCGCCTTATGTGACCAAATGTGCATGATCAGCGGGTTAAACACATGAAAAATATGCACATATATGACAATTATCAATTATGTAGGGATGGGTTCTCTGGCCGGTGGCCTACCTCTGGCCACCATACTCCTGCTACATATGGCCGCCACCCCCTATCTTTTTCGGTTAGGTTATTTGTTACGTTTGTTCCCCACTGTGTGAGAGACAATTGTTCATCAGAGTAGTGTCCCTGGACCTGGTTTGATGAAAGATAACCTCAATTTGTTCATTGTGAAATTCAGATTGCTTTTATCTTGTTCTTGCTTGTTCTTTGGTTGCTTGCAGGAATCGATCCTCATGATCAGATCAGCCGTGTTTTGGCACGGTTGATAATGACTCGTGAGTGTGGTTTAGTGATTGCCAGGGCGTCCAGTCTTGTTTGGTTGGTAGCCGGATCGCCAAGGTCACTCTCCATCAAATCGAAGTTATCCTTCTCACCAGAAGATCAGGCATACGTGTCTTCATCAGTTGGTATTAGAGCTTCTGGTTGACTGGTGAGAATTTATCTATCTTAGTTTAGTAGATTGATTTCATACCTAGAGTCCAGAAAATTGCCCTACAAAAAGATTTATTTTCCACTGTTCAAACCATCGTCATTAGCATTGCATCGTTCTTGTCATTTTGCATCTTTGAATTTTCGTCCATCGTTGTCGAGTGCTGGTTTTTAGTTTTAGTCTTGGTCTAGTTTTAGTCTTGCATCTCATCACGAAGTCGAATTCCACGTCGATCTCCTCATCGTCGCGTCCAATTCTAATCTGCCACTGTCCAGTTCATTGTTTTCATCATATCTTCTCCATATGAACTCATATTTTCACATTTTTGTACTTTCTGAAAACCTCAGATCGTGCTCTACAACTTTTCTATTGAGGTCAAAGTCAGATTTGGCTTCCATCTATGAGATATTGGGCCGTTAATGTCAATGGTGTAGAGTATGAATCTAATAGATCAGTTTTAGTATTTTCATTATAAATTTATATTGGGCTGAACTTGGATTGGGATAAATTTATAATTTCTAGAATCAATGCGAGAAATCCCACAAAAAGTTAGTTGGGGTAATCTTCAAATTCGGCCGTTTTCGTCACGATAAAATTTGGACAAACTCTAGTCCAATTCGGATTCGAATTGCTCAATCTGAGACAACTTCGGTAAAATTGCCATATCTTTTTATTTTCAACACCATTTTTGACGTTCTTATACTTGTTGGAAAGATAAAATGATCCTCTACAAATTTGTTGTTGACTAGATCCTGTAATTCAGAGTTCTTGGGGCTCGAAATTGCTAAACAACATTTTTGTCCTAGTTGTACAGCCGAAAAGAAAAAGGCAAAGTGCAACAAAAGCCGCACTGTTCATAAAAAGAAAAGAAGTAAGAAAAATTCAAGTGGAAAAAAAAGAGCCGCACAAAAAAAAATAAGAGAAGAAAAATGTGTGTAGCAAAAGAGGAGATTTTCTGTGGTGCATCTGTTGATTCTAGTCCTTTGTGTTGCGAGTTGCTTGTTTGAACTTGGTCTGAGTTAGGCTAGTTCCAGCACATTGACTATTACTTTAGACTAATTTTCATCCTTGTATTATTGATCTTGAATTGTTGCTACACATATAATAGCCTATCCAAACTCCACCATCTACCAAGCATACAGGTATGGCACCTCGCAATTGCTTTGCTCACACTCGAGTTTAAGTTATCACGAACCAGCCACCAGTTGCACCGCCTATTCGCTTCGGTAAGAAACTTGCAAGAGCTTGGTAAGAAGCTTGAGCGAGAGTGAATTTTACTCTTTGTCCACCACCTAGTAGTTGATAGTTAGAATATATACACTGTGTTTTCTCTTGTCTTCTACTAACAATGACAGGATCAGAGAGTGGAGTTTCGGATGGAGATGATTGTATTACAAGAATTGAGCTCATGAAGTATGTGGAGGATCATCAAAGCACGTTGAGAGGAATCGACGCCAACATCACCAAGCTTGCTAACGACAAAGAGCATAGGATGGAGCGAATCAAGTGGAGCATCGCCAACCTCGTCACAAGAATGGAGCACCTTGAGACGCAGCCACCTCCACCTGCGGCTCCTGACCATCCCAATGGAGGTCAAAGGGTGGGAAACCTTGCTTCCCATGGAGATGAAGAAGCATCCTTCGCTGATGACATAGAGAATGATGAAGGAGAAGGGAGTGTCGGCATTCTGGATGATCGTTCTGCTGAATGGGAGGCACGGCTACACCATTGTCTTCACCGCAATCTTCATAGTATGAGAGGTGACAATGGTAATGTTAATTGACATATTGGTAATGTTAGTGAGAGCTGAAAGAGAAGTATAGGGATGCCATTCCAGGACGTGAGGCAACTTTGGAGGCTCTCCTTCATCACGATTGACCCACGTGGCTGCAAAGGCACCATCCTCTACCTCCGATCGTACACCTCCACCGGCTGCCCCTTCTTCCACACTGTCACGTGCTCTAGATGCCAGCAAATCAGCCACGGTGCAAGCCCCTGCGAAAAGTGCTTCTTCAGTGGCTTCTACAGGGCGATCCCGAGACTTGCAATGTTTTCATTGCAAAGGTTTTGGACATACGATGCATAATTGTCCTAGTCAGCGTGCTCTCATTGTGAGAGAAGACGGTGAGTATACTAATGCTAGTGATGTTGCTGAGAACGATTTGGCTCTTGTTGCAACTAACACTGCAGGTGAGAATGAGGAAGATGTCGAATGCTTGACCGCTGAAATGTTAGAGAAGTACATGACCCTTGTTTCCCAGCGTGTACTTAGTGCACAACCTAAGCGCACCGAGCAAAATCAACGCCATAATGTGTTCCAAACCAAATTCGTCGTGAATGAGCGTTCGGTGCAAGTCATTATTGATAGCGGAATTTGCAACAATCTTGCTAGCAAAAACATGGTCGGGAAGCTTGGCTTGACCACCAATCCACATCCAACTCCATATCATCTTGAATGGTTTAACTCCTGTGGTAAGTTGAAGGTAACAAACATTGTGCGAGTACCTTTCTCTATTGGTTTGTATCATGATTATGTTGATTGTGATGTTGTACCTATCGAAGCATGCTCTCTTTTGTTGGGTAGACCTTGGATATATGATAGAGATGTTGTTCATCATGGTAGAACTAATCAATATGCTTTTATGTTCAAAGGCAAGAAAATTATATTGGATCCCATGACTCTTGCTGAACTGCTGAAAACTGTTGTAGAAAGAGCTCAAAAGGGTAAATCAGAGTGTGATAAAAGTGTAGCTAAAGAATTGAACCCACCAAAGAAGAAAGAACCAAGTTCTACGAAATCTGAAATTAGATTGAAGGGTGTTATTTTACTAGCTACTAAAACTGTTTTACATGAGGACAAAAATTCTAGTGCAATGATTTGACTACAACTCCTCCTGTTGCTTTGTCTATTGCTTTGCCTCATGTTGTTATTGACCTTTTGCAGGAGAATGTGATGGAGTCAAGGACGACTCCAATTCAAGAAGGGGAGGACGATGAGGACATCACCAACAAGGACATGAACACGATGCCTCTCACTTCTTGCACTACTTTTGCTACCTCCACTACATCATCGGAAGGTCAAGGAGGACGACGAGTCGGCATGAATCCATGTGCTGAACAATTCAAACCGTCTACACCGGAGGGTCAGCGAGCCACACCCGATACGGAGCAACCCACGAGACATCATGTCAAGCCCAAGTTCAAGCCCAATTCATCCATGAATCCGGTTCGGCCATCCAGCAGCAGTCCTACTTCAAACGGATGTCCAGGCAACGTACGGAGTCCGTTTAGGGCAAATGAGTACTTCACAGAGAAGCCCACGATGACACCTTTCCAGTAGGCTTGGGTCTATGCTATGGCCTAATTCCTTCTGGATCATCTACAGTCGATGAAAAAATCCACGGACAGAACCTGCCACGTGCTGTGCCACCTCTACTTTGGACCCAAGGCCCGTGTATCCCTAGGGTTACGTGGGGATGGGTTCTCTGGCCAGTGGCCTACCTCTGGCCACCATACTCCTGCTACATATGGCCGCCATTGCTATCTTTTTAGATTAGGTTATTTGCTACATTTTTGCCCCTCTATGTGAGAGATAATTGTTCATCGGGGTAGTGTCTCCAAACCTGGTTTGATGAAAGATAACCTCAATTTGTTCATTGTGAAATTCAGATTGCTTTTATCTTGTTCTTCAGTTGCTTGCCGGAATCGATCCTCATGATCAGGTCAGCTTTGTCTTGGCACGGTTGATAACGACTCGTGAGTGTGGTTTAGCGATTGCCAGGGCGTCCAGTCTTGTTTGGTTGGTAGCCGGATCGCCATGGTCACTCTCCATCAAATCAAAGTTATCCTTCTCACCAGAAGATCGAGCATACGTGTCTTCATTACCTTCCTCAGCGTAGAACAGCAAGGAAGCCTCTGATCAAAATTGAGCACAAAAGTTCATGGAAGGTATTCAACGACTCCATGTGAGGTTAAAGAGAACTTGCTGAAAGCTCAACTCAAGTACAAAGCGCGACATGAACAGCACCGAGTTGATGCTCAATTCCATGAAGGTGATATGGTCTAGTTAGATCTTAGTAAGGAGAGTCTTAAAGGTGAAGATAAAAAGCTGAAACCAATCTGTTATGGTCCTTTTTGAGTTTTGCCGAAAATTGGTAATAATGCTTGTCAGCTCGAGTTACCTCCGTACATGGATATTTACTCAGTTGTTAATGTTGAGCACCTCAAACTCTTTGAGCCTTCAATGCTGGATGATGAGTCTGATACCATAGTACCATTTGTTGAAGACTTGGTATATCAACAGGAAGAATCTCTACCCGACGACGTGATCTTGGAGAAGAAGGTGACAACCACCCGCAGCGGTACACAAGAGTCTTTTCGAATCGTCCAGAAAGATCAGCGAGCACGTGCGGCAAAGTGGTACACCCGAGAAGCTGGTCAAGCTCAATTTCCAGATTTCCAGTTTTGATCAAATGGTCGCCAACGGGGGTTGGCTCCATCTCAACAGGGGAGTCATGATCCAAGAGGATCTTCGGGTCCTTCAAGTCAAAAACGTCTATAGGTCGAGTTCGGAATGGCTTCGCGACCTCAGAAGGGTTCGCGACTTCGGAAAGGTTTTGCGACCTCGGAAAGGGTTTGAGACCTTGGGAAGGATTCGATCTCTGGTTGGATTGTATTCCGATCTGATATACATATAACTGAGTCCTATCTGTTTAGGTTTAGTTAGTTGTTTGAGTCTAATACAATAAGGTTAATTGGTTATTGAGTCTGATACGTATTCATACGATTGGACTATAAATACTTTGTAATAGTTCTAGTTTAGATCATCGAGTCTAGATTGAACTTATTTAAGTCTTAGATACATAGTTCATCGACATAGGCGAGTGAGTCCTAACGTTTGACGTGTATAAGATCCCTCTTTAAAATAAAGAGTTGTGCTATCTTTTGAACTGTGTTTTCGATCAACTTGGATTTTGGTATTTTCAAGTAAGATCCCATTATTCTGCATATTCACATTTGATTGAATATAGACGAAGCCCGTCTATATCTCAATCAGTGCAATCTATATCTGGTCAAGGATGGATCAAAACCAGGTCTAGGCTTGAATCAGATCAAAAACTCTGATGTTTTCGTTTGGAAGCCGGTGGACATGAGTGGCATCCCCCAAGATGTGATTGAGCACAAGTTCGTTGTGGCACCTGGCCACCCCCAGTGAAGCAAAAATTAAGTAAGCTCTCCCTCGAGCGTTGGGGGGCCATCAAGACCAAAATCTCGATGCTTGGAGAGGCGGGGTTCATTCACGAGGTCTTGCACCTTGAATGGTTGGCTAACCCTGTCCTCATCAAAAAGGCCAAGGACAAGTGGCAGATGTCCGTGGACTTCACCAACCTCAACAAGGCTTCCCCGAAGGATAACTTCCCGCTCCTGGATATCGATCAACTGGTGGATTCCATTGTGGGATGCAAATTGATGAGCTTCCTAGACGCCTATTCGGGCTATCACTCAGTCTAGATGGTAGTGGAGGACGAGGAAAAAATGAGTTTCATAACTCCCCTCGGCACCTTCTGGTACCTCCACATGTTGTTCAGGCTCAAGAACGTGGGAACAACCTTCCAACACCTCGTGAGCTTGATTCTGATAGATCAAATTAGCCATAACGCCAAGGTTTACATCGATGATGCAGTTGTCAAGAGCCTTCTCGTAGCTGCACACATCAAAGATTTGGCAGACCTTCCGCAACCTTCGCAAGCACAGGTTAAAGTTAACCCAGAAAATTGTGCTTTTGCCGTTTGCAGCGGACAACTGCTGGGTTTCCTTATTTACCAATGAGGAATCGAGGCCAACCCTGAGAAGATCTGGGCTCTCCTGGACATACCCCCGCCATGCTCCATTAAGGACGTTCAATGGTTAATCGGCTACTTGGCCATGTTAAGTAGCTTTGTCTCATGGTCGGGGGAATGTAGCCTCCAGTTCTTCAAGATCCTTGAGGCTCAGGGAGTGTTCGACAACTTGAAGAAATATCTCACGAGCCCTTCAATGTTCATGAGCCTACAGCAAGGCGAGTTGTTGCTCCTATACCTCACGGCCACCCCGGTGGCCATTAGTGCGGTCCTGGTAAGGGAAGAGGGTGGGGTCCAACACCCTGTCTACTATGTGAGTGAAGCGCTCCAAGGCACGAAAACAAGGTACACCGAGATGGCGAATGTTTGCTATTCCCTCCTGATTACATCAAGGAAGTTTTATCACTATTTTCTCGGTCACCCAATCATGGTTGCCTCTTCCCTCCTCCTGGGGGAGGTGTTGAGGAATAAGGAGGCCATCGGTCTGATTGGGAAGTGGGTGGCCGAATTGGACCTGTTCTCCTTCTCCCTAACCGGACATGTAGCCTTGAAATTTCAAGTCCTCGTAGACTTAGTTGCCAAATGGACTCCTTTCCCCGAGTCGGGAGGGGAGACCTCCACTGTGCCTACCCAGCGTGATGAGTATTGGACCCTTTACTTTGATGGGTCCTTATGTCTCGCCATGGTGGGCGCAGGCGCTGTTCTTTGGATCCCTAAGGGAAGGACTCTCAAATGTGCATCGTTGTCTCCCACGGGAGGAAGGACTCCAACTTCTCGAAGACATTCATCATGGGGGTTGTGGCTCTTACTTGGCCCCCCGAGCCACCACCGCGAAGGCCAGGTAGGGCTTGTTTTGACCTATTGTGGTCCGAGATGCCAATCTCCTTATCTCGAGGTGCAAGGCTTGCTAAAAGGCGGCAAAGGGCTTTAATTTGCCCTCCACTGCGTTGCAGCCTATCCCTCTCACTGGCTCTTTGCCCATTGGGGAATGGACCTCCTTTGTACCTTTCCCCCCGCACCGGGGGGCTACAATTATGCAGTTGTCACGGTGGATTATTTCTCCAAGTGGGTGGAGGCAGAACTAGCAAATATCATCTCCTGGATGGTGAAAAAGTTCTTCTGGAAGAACATTGTGTGTTGCTTCAGAGTCCCTCGGGAGGGTACCATCAACAATGGGACCCAATTCGACTCAGTGGTATTTCGGCAATTTCGCTTGAGTCTGGGCACTACCCCACGTTTCGCTTCATTAGCTCACCCCAAGAGCAAATACGCTATCAACCGAGTCAATGGGGATATTCTGCAAGGATGACGCCACAGACTCAAGCAAAGCGTGGCTAAGCGTGGGGCTTGGGCAAGGAACTCCCTAGCATCCTCTGTTCCATGCGCGTGACCCCAAGTCGTGCAATGGGATGCATCCCCATCTTGCTTGTTTACAGGGTGGAGGCAGTGCTTCCTCCAGAATTCCGCTTCTGGTCGCTGCGAGTCAAACTCTTGGGGGGAGCTTTGGCCTTGGCATACCAAGCCAATGAAGAAATTCAAAGACTAGAAGTGGACCTCGTCGAAGAAGAGTGGGACAAAGCGCTCTTTTGTAACGCCATCTATGAGCGCGAATGGCACGCACTTAGAATAAGAGGACTCGCGATGGTGCTTTTCGCCAGAGGGACCTCGTACTTAAATGAGTCACCGACCCCCAGGTCTAAGGGAATCTTAACCCGAAGTGGGAGGGCTCGTATAGAATCACTAAGGCTATCGACTTGGGAACTTATAAGTTTTCCACTCTCGAAGACCAGGAGCTGAAGCACACGTGGAAGTCTGACTTGCTTTGCAAGTTCTACATGTAGCCTCTGGGCTTTCCCTCCCCTCGGTGGCTTCGTGAGGGGAGGTGTTGTATCAAGTGCTATTGCCACTTTTTGAACTTTCTCTCTCCCTACGTGATTTCACGTGGGGAGGTGTTGTATCGACTTATCTATTCAAGAAAGGTGAAATTTCTTTTTGCAACTGTGTCATTATGTTTTTATAGGAAATCCTCCTACGACCTCCTACGCAACACCCTCATAATGAGGATGCCCTTACTACTAGGACGTAATGGGCCCTTACATTTCTCTTAAAGTCCTGATGGTGGCAGCCCCGCTCTCCTAGGGCGGCTTACGAGAACCCTTCATGGACTGAGGGGGTAAGCAGCAACTTACTTCATACGAACTGCGGTAATGAGTCACTTTGAGGGATTAGTCCCCCCTCATATACTTCAGAGTCCATTACTAAGCTCGATCACCAAACGTCGTGCCGGGGCTTGCCTTGAAGCCTTGATCTGGAGATACTTCTCGAACAAGAGTGGTTTCGGCGATATGACCCGGAACCCCCAGTGAGCCTCCTGGTTCACCACCCCCCTAGAGATCTTAAGTCCCGGGTTTAAATTTTTCTCACCCGGAGACTCTCAGTCTCCCAAGTGCGGGTATTCTTTCCCCGGTGATGCTAAGTCCCGAGTTCGGATTTTCTCACCCGAAGACCCTTGGTCTCCCAGGTGTAGGTTTTCTTTTCTTGATGATGCTAAGTCCCGGGCTCAGATTTTCCCACCCGGAGACCTCCGATCTCCTAGGCACATGTTTTCTTTCCCCGGTGACACTAAGTCCTGGGTTCGATTTTTCTCACTCGGAGGCCCCCGGTCACCCGGGTGCGGGTCTTCTTTCCCCCGTGACATTAAGTCCTAGGCACCGCTCTCCTTCTCCTGGAGACCTCATGTCTTGGTTTAGGATTCTTACCCTGGAGAACCCCGGTCGCCTAGGTGTGGCTCTCCTTCTCCCGTAGACCCCATGTCCCGGTTTAGGATTTTCTTACCCTGGAGGACCTCGGTCTCCTAGGTGCGGCTCTCCTTCTCCTAGAGACCTCATGTCCTGGTTTAGGATTCTTACCCTAGAGACTCCCAATCTCCCGGGTGTGGCTCTCCTTCTCCCGGAGACCCCATGTCCCGATTTAGGATTTTTCTTACCTTGGAGAGCCCCGGTCTCCCGGATGTGGCTTTCCCTCTCCCGGGGACATCTATTTCCAGTTTTGAACTTTCTTATCCCAAATGTCCCAGAGACCCCTCATCTCCCAGAAATAATTCCTCTCCCCCTTTGAGCGGTCTCTTGGTAGAAATTTCTTATTGATACGAAGATTTTCCCAAAGTGTGGTACATACTTATCCTGGAAACCTCAAATGAGCACAGGGACGTTCCTCAGCAATACATCCCGGTCGTGTTTTCACCTCCAACGCAGGGCACTTATTCTAACTACCCTCCACTGCAGGGGGGAGGGGGGGGCACTACCACTTGGGCTAGTACTTTACCAGGAAAGTCACAAGAGGCCTACAAGGAATAATCAAAAGCGACGTGAAATTTGTTTTCAAGTTTATTGATGAAATGGTGCCGGGGACAACCCCCCGGGTGGTGACACCCAGGCGCGGTTACATATATGACCATGAAAGTTAGGCTTCCCCGGAAGAACACTAACCCAGAGGACAACCCCCTCTAGTGAGTAAAGGCGACTAATATTTCCTAAGCTCCTCGATGAGCTTCCAGGAAATATCTTTATACAAGGTTCGTACCCTCCGGAAAGCTTCCTTCAACATAACCTTCGGCCAATATTCGTAACCGGTCAATGGGAGTATTTTGAGTGGGGGGACTTTGTGAACCCCCGGTCCCGGAGGGGTTAACTTGGCTCGGCAGTCGTCAAAATTGGCCAAGTGCCACTCTGAAAGCCACCTCAAGAAGCCTGGTTTTGGGAGGGCTGCTGCATCCTTGGGTGCCCCGGTGATAGGAGCGTCCCGGGGGCTCCCAGTAACGAAGCAGTCAGTCTGTTCCCCTGCGGTGAGACTTAGCAAAACAAACCCCACTTGTGTGTAACTTGGGATAGATCCCCCAGACCCCCCAAGTCCTAGGAGCTTCTCCCCTTCCATGATGTCCATTACAAACACCTTCTGACATCCGAAGACGACTCAGGCAAAAAATCCTTTCCATTTCATCGGGAAGAAAATCTTTACAAATTTTCTAGGGCTTCCTCTAAGAAGATACTGGGAGCAAAATTCCTAGGAAAATGAAAAGGCTAATATACTGTTCGGGGGGGGGGGGGAGGCTCATACTTGCCTATCAGAGTCTCCCATAGAGGAGACCTCTCTTGAAGCAGTTGCCGTTGCTCTCGGGGCCAGACCGGCCGAAGAAGCACTGATCACCCGATCAAAGAAAGCCTCAGCAAGTTCCTCCAACTCTTGCTACTGGGGCTCGAAGAACCCAGGGAAGCTTCGGGGCACAAAGCCCTCGATCACTCGGGCGCCGGCCCCTTGGTGCTCAACCAAGGTGGTGGCAGTGGCAATTATCGGGAAAGAAGCTAAGGCTAAGAGTTTGGAATGAACTCCTCCCGGGCCGGACCCCCCTTATTTTTAAATGGGGGAGGCGCTTCAAAGAGCCGCCACGTGTCCCTCGAGGAAATTCCAGCCATTGAATGCAAAGAGTCCATTGGAAGTTGAAGTGTCTCCTAGGGAGATGAACCACCGCCCTTTATGGGATGTGTCCCTGGAAGGTACTGTTCTGAGGGGAGAAGCCAAACCCTCTGGATAGGAAGGTTGTTTCCCTAGAAAGTCATCGCCGCATGCAAACTTGTGCTCCTGGGTGAGTGTACCCTCCGATGCCACTGCATGTGCCCAGGGGCACGGAGGGCTACTTTTGGGGAGACTTTTAGTCCTTCGGGCTACAATCTCCCAAAAAGGACCCATGCCTCCAAGCCGAGGGGTCTTCAAAGAAATCTCCAGTTCCTCGGGTGGTTCCCAAGGTAAGGGCCCAGGTCCCTGGGCCCATGTTCCCCAGATGGTTCCCTAGACAAGGGCCCAGGTCCCTGAGATCCATTTCCTCGGGTAAGTGATGAGGACATCCCAAGGACATATACACCTTCACGAATAGCACCTATGCATGGTGATGCTACACATACACTTGGTGATTCTGGCTCGAAGAATTCAAAGGAAGCATACCATGGTCCAATTACACGTAGTCATGCTAAACAAATCCAAAACCAGGTGAAAGCTAACTTGAGTTTAATTTCTGATTTTAACGAATTAGCGGTGCTGCCGGTCTGTTCTTCTTTTGTGCTACTTAGGTACATGGGAGAGGAACCAATGCACAAGAGTTTTAGCGAAGAGAAGAGGAGCTGCTGTACACTTGTTTGCATGCGGTAAAACCAGCCCAAGATGGATTCAACTAATATGGTTTCTATGCATCAAGAAGGAACTAGCTAGCATGCCCCACATGTAGGCTGAAACAAATGAGGAGGTGTGCTGCATGCGCAAGGAAGGAAAGGCTGCTCATATTTGTGTCCCACGTATGCATGAAGAAATACATGTGGTGCCCAGCTGGTTCCACTTCTACACGTGCATGCAAAAAGCTAATTAAGCTAATTAAAGAAAGATTAGGCATGCATGCAAACCAGCCATGTTATCTTTTTCAAGTAGGAAAGGATAACCAAAATTCTGTTGTGTGAATATCTTTTTCCATCTATTCCTTAGGATATATATGGATGCTATATGTGGGCTGCTGCCAAGGATGAATATTGGATATTTTTGGTTAGACACCATATGATTTTTATAAGAACCAATAGAGAGTTCTTGCTGCCATGTTCTTGTGATTCCCCGTGAATTGCACCTGATCTGTGCTGTTGTGCCTTTGAGCATCATTTTTGTGTGTTAGTTTTTTTGGTTTGTGGACTAGCGATTGTTTAGATAGCAGGCTACGGTTGGCTTCCTCGTCGTTGGGTCCCAATTCCACCAAGTTATCCAAGAATCCTACGTCGTGAGGATCAGAAATCTCGTGTACCGATTTCTCACGAAGTTGGTGCTTATCATCTGGTATCAGAGCTATGTTCACATGGTAGGATTGTTTACCCTTAATTCCAGTATTAGAATAGTCGTGTTTCTCGTTTTTTCAGTAGTTTGTTTTATGTCCTAGTGTCCAAAACCAGAAAACCACAAAAAAAACCAATCCCTTTGTTTTAGTGTTGTTATTTAGAGTGCAGTTATCAAGTTTTAATCCTTTGTATCGAGTTTAGTATTGCTGGTCATCTGTTCATTGTGTTTGAATCCTAGTTGTTCAGTTCAGACCGCTACCATTTTGAGTATTTTTCCCCTTGAAGTTTTGTGCTTCTAATTGTCAAAAAAAAGTGCTGGACAAAAAGAAAACAGAGAAAGAAAAAAGAGTGTGTTTCAGTTTATGAATTTGAGAGACCACTTGTGAACTGCTGTTTGATCATGCAAGGACATGATAGTAGTGATGTTGCAGTGTGCGTACACATACATATAGCAAATTTCATATTGTTTCTTGCTAGGTTTTTTTGGTGTTAGATTGGCAATCTAGACATCATTACTAGTTGGATTACTATTTGATTCTTGCTACTACTAAGTTTCACTACAGCTCTTTTGTTATATATTCACTTACCAAGCTCTACAAAACACCGTAAGCGCTTCCATAACAATCATTTGTCCACATCTGATTTATTACCACCGTTGCACAAGTGCATTCATTGAGGAGCATAAGAATGTAGTAAGTGAGAGGTGAGTTGTGTGAATTCACACATACACTTCTTGAGATTGTTGAGTACCACTACCATGGTAGGTTCGTCAGACAGCGTGCGTAGACATGATGTTGACGCTACCTATGCAGTGAGGGAGTTCGTTTTCAACGCTGTATAGGAGGACGCTGACCTCGAATGTGTGATGTGGCGTGATTTTGACGTCATACGCAGCACCTGGAAGAGAGGCCCAACCATGAAACACGGCATTAGAAGAGCACTTGGAAGGATCTTTTGCGAGGATGCTCAATGAGCGTCTTCCCGCGGCGGGCAATGGGGTCCCACAAAACCCTAGCCTCACTGCCTTGCTGCCCGATGATGCTGGACATGGGAGAGGCGCCTATGGAGGAGGTGCTCAGCTGTTCTAAGGCCATGGTGCTGCATGTGGGCATGCCTTAGGCTCCCGTGCACATGATGATGATCAGCGTGGGTATGTTGCCCCCACTGTGAACCACATGTTCGAAGAAGACTACGATGATGGTGACATGTACATGATGCATTTCACCCCTTTGTGCAACCACCACCCCCTCGACGTGGTGGGTATTATGGTGACGGCGGTCACCCATGTGGCTATCATAACCGTGATGCTCCGGATAGCATGGCGAAAGTAAGCTCAATGTGCCCACATTTACCGGATAGGAGGATCCAGATGCTTATGTTGATTGGGAGGAGAAGTGAGATCAGATCTTTTGCATTCACGATTTCTCTGATGCAAAGAGGGTAAAGTTAGCTTCCATTGAGTTTTCCGGTTATGCACTAACATGGTGGAATCGGTTACAGGAGACCCTATATGCAGCGGGCAATGATTACATCACCACCTGGGAAGTGATGAGGCGTGCTATGCGACGCTGCTTTATTCCTCAACATTACCCAAGAGATCTTCATAATAGATTGCAACGCCTTATTCAGGGTTCCCTCTCAGTTGATGAGTATTATAAAGAGATGGAAGTATTACTAATTCGTGCGATAGTTCAAGAAAGTGATGAAGCTAAGATGGCAAGGTTTTTATGTGGTTTAAATGATGACATTGCTAATGATGTCGAGCTGTATCCCTATAACACTATGCAAGAACTTGTGCACCAAGCCATGCAAGTGGAGAAGAGATATCAGCACTGAGGGTGGTTTAACTATTTTCCCGATCGTCCTACTGCACCGAGTTGGCTCCATGGATCACAGCAAACCGACACCTGCTCGTCTGCCACATCTGGAGGAGGCCTTGTCTCTAGGCCGGCATCGACCGTGCCTGCTGGTCGGCCAGTGGCTTCGTCAGCATCTCCGTCGGCATCTCGCCCCAGTGATAGGTGCCCTGCTGCATCAGCGGGGATGCCTTCTACTACACTGGCGTCATCATCTTCTTCTCATAGCCGGGACATACAGTGCTTCAAGTGTAAAGGGAGAGGACACATATCTTTGAAATGCCCTCGTCAGAGGGTGCTACTTATAACCGAAGAAGGTGAGTGGGAGTCCGAGAGCGACCCCAAATGTGATGCTGATGCTAACAATGAGATTACAACCAATGATGGTAATGAGGAGGATGGGGATGGTACTGTTTTGAGCCACATTCACATTGGAGGCAAATCCTTGGTTGTATTCCATGCTCTTAGTGCTCAGGTTCTGGAGGAAGACAAGGGGCAGCGCCATAATTTGTTTCATACATGCTGTTTGGTGAACTCCAAGGTATGTCGCATCATTATTGATAGTGGCAGCTATAATAACATTGCTAGTACAGAGATGGTGGAGAAGTTAGGTTTGCAAACTAAGTGGCATCCTCATCCTTATCATATGCAATGGCTTAATGACTGCGGTTCAATGCGATTTACATGCATGGTTAGGATCACTATCTCAGTTGGCACTTGTCATGATGTGGTCGAGTGTGATGTAGTGCCTATGCATGCTTGTCACTTGTTGTTGGGATGTCCTTGGTTGTTTGATTGTGATGTACAAATCAGTGGCCGTGCAAATCATCTCTCTTTTGTGCATAAAGGAGAGAAGTTCACATGGTTGCCCATGACACCCGAGGAGGTTTATCTAGATGAGACAAGACAGAAAGTTCAATAGGTGAGAGAGAGTGGCAAACAATCTGGAGTGAGCCACAATAAAAGTGAGGGAGTGGTACCACAGCCAAAAGCTCCAAAGCCAAATATATCCAAGCCAAAGGAAAAACAGGGATTAGTTTTGATGGCTAGGAAGGGGGAATTAAAAGAATTGAGTGAACCTAATAGCACATTCTTTGTACTCCTGTACAAGGAATCTTTGATTTCGACTGGTGACTTATCCTCTACTTTTCCTAGTGTTTGTGTTGATCTCCTGCAGGCATATGAGGACGTGTTCCCCCATGAGGTACCACCAAGGCTGCCACTGAAGCGCGGAATTGAGCACGAAATCGATTTGGTTCTAGGAGCTCCATTGCCAAACTGGGCACCTTACCGTACAAACCCGGAGGAGACTAAGGAAATTCAGCACCAAGTTCAAAAACTTCTTGACAAAGGTTATATAAAGGAAAGTCTTTCTCCTTGTGCTGTTTCAGTTATTTTAGTTCCAAAGAAAGATGGTACTTGGAGAATGTGCGTTGATTGTAGAGCTATAAATAATATCACTGTTAGGTATAGACATCCAATACCTAAACTTGATGACATGCTCAATGAACTTAGTGGTGCTACCATATTCACAAAGATTGATCTTTGTAGTGGCTACCATCAGATTCGAATGAAAGAGGGCGATGAATGGAAAACAACGTTTAAAACTAAGTTTGGTTTATATGAATGGTTAGTCATGCCCTTTGGTTTAACCAACACACCTAGTACTTTCATCGACTTATGAATCATGTGCTTAGAGAATTCATTGGAAAGTTCATCGTGGTATACTTTGATGATATCTTAATTTGTAGCCGAACTTTAGAAGAGCACATAGAACATATACGATGCGTGCTTGCTGTTTTGAGAGAAGAGTGCTTATATGCTAACCTTAAAAAGTGCACCTTTTGCATAGACAAGGTTGTGTTTCTTGGGTTTGTTGTTTCAGGAAATGGAGTTGAGGTGGATGAGGAGAAAATCAAAGCCATTCGTGATTGGCCACCTCCACGAAACATAAGTCATGTGAGGAGCTTTCTAGGACTCGCGGGAATCTACCATCGGTTCATGAAAGATTTTAGTACCATTGCTGCCCTAATTAATGAATTAATGAAGAAGGAGGTTCCTTTCATTTGGGGGCCGACTCAAGACCAAGCATTCCACGAGTTGCTAGATAAGCTTACATCGGCACCACTACTAGCACTGCCGGATTTTGATAAGATGTTTGAAATTGAATGTGATGCAAGTGGTATAGGTATTGGTGGAGTGCTTATGCAAGAAGGTAGGCCAATTGCTTATTTCAGCGAGAAACTAAGTGGTCCAACACTTAATTATTCAGTTTATGATAAGGAATTGTATGCATTAGTGCATGTGTTGGAAACTTGGCAGCACTACTTATGGCCTAAAGAATTTGTTATTCATTTTGACCATGAATCACTTAAACATCTTACGGGTCAATTGAGACTGAACCGTAGACATACACGTTGGAGTGAGTTCATTGAATCCTTTCCATACATTGTTAAATATAAGAAAGGGAAGGATAATGTTGTAGAAGATGCATTGTCTAGGTGACATACTCTGCTTAATCATCCAGATGCTAAGTTTTGGGATTAGCGAGTGTAAAAGACTTGTATGCTACTAATGTGTTCTTTTCTCAACCTTATTCTAAGTGTGGCGAAGGAAAAGGATGGGATAAGTATCATTTGCATGATGGTTTCTTATTTCGATCTAAAAATTGTGTATTCCAGATTGCTCGGTTTGATTACTCTTATTGTAGGAAGCTCATGCTGGCGGCCTCATGGGTCACTTTGGTGCTAAAAAGACTGCGAGCGTGCTGGCCGATCACTTCTTTTGGCCAAAGATGCGGCATGACGTTGAGCGCTACATGCTGAAATGTGTGCCATGTCACAAAGCTAAGTCCCGCCTTAATCCCCATGGTTTATACACACCTTTACCTATTCCTAGTGTTCCGTGGGAAGATATCTCTATGGATTTTGTGTTAGGATTTCCACAGACTAAGAGGGGGAGGGATTCAATATTTGTGTTAGTTGATCGTTTTAGTAAAATGGTGTATTTTATTCCTTGTCATAAGAGCGACGATGCTTCACATGTTACTGATTTAATTTTTAGGGAAATTGTGCATCTACATGGTGTTCCAAAGACTATTGTTTCGGACTACGACACAAAGTTCCTAAGCTACTGTTGGAAGAAGTTACGGGGTAAACTTGGTACAAAGCTGCTTTTCTCTACTACATGTCACCCCCAAACGGATGGACAAACTGAGGTTGTGAACCATACACTTTCTATGATGTTGTGAGCTATTCTTATGTGTAATTTGAAGATGTGGGAAGAGTGCCTTCCGCATGTGGAATTTGCTTATAACAGGGCGGTACATTCTACCACAAAATTCTGCCCATTTGAGATTGTTTATGGATTTAAACCTACTGCTCCTATCGATCTTTTGCCTTTGCCATTGTAGGAACGAGCAAACATGGATGCTAGTAAGTGTGCTGATTTCGTTAAGAAGATTCATGAGACAATGAAGGAAAATATAGAGGAGATGACCAAGAAGTACGTGCAGCGAGCAAATAAAGGATGAAAGAAGATGGTGTTTGAACCAGGAGAGCTTGTTTGGGTGCACCTGCGAAAAGAATGTTTTCTGGAGTTACGCAAGAGCAAGTTGCAGCCCCACGGTGATGGTCCTTTTAAAGTGCTAGAAAGAATCAATGATAATGCCTACAAGATTGAGCTACCAGGAGAGTATGGTGTAAGTGCTACATTCAATGTCGCTGATTTATCCCCATTCTTTGGAGAGCTGAGCAAGTCAAGGATGAATCATTTTGAAGAGGGGGAGGATGATGAGGACATCCCAAGGACATATACACCTTCACAAATAGCACCTATGCATGGTGATGCTACACATATACTTGGTGATTCTGGCTCGGAGAATTCAAAGGAAGCATACCATGGTCCAATTACATGCAGTCGTGCTAAACAAATCCAAAAGCAGGTGAAAGCTAACTTGAGTTTAATTTCTGATTTTAACAACTTAGCGGTGCTGCCGGTATGTTCTTCTTTTGTGTTACTTAGGTACATGAGAGAGGTGTTGCATCTAGGCTGTTATGCCTGACCTAATTTTGATGATTAATGAAAACAAAGTGTTTCAGACTAATTGTACTGTTGAGATATTTGATACAGAGTTATGTTGAGAAGAAATGCAAGTTGATCAAGATAAACCCGACGTAAAATGGATCAAGCACAAGTCGCAAAGCACAAAGATGAGAAGAAAAGCGAGATACAAAGGACCTAAGGTAATATTGTTTTTAATTTTACTGATCTCGGCGTTTGGAGGTTGATCGGTTTAGGATGTTATTTCTTAGATTTAATCATACTATAAAGAGGGGTGGCACAAACATAAACCGAGAAATTACTAGGTCACTGCATTGCATTCATTTCGGTTGGATTTGGTTTTGAAAGATTCGGATTTTCAGTTGCATTTTTGACAGTAGAAGAGTTTTTGCATTTTCTATATAGATCTAGGCAGATCTGGCTTTTGCTTTTGTTGAAAAAAGATAGCCCTTTAAAATATATTTTAAACGAGCTGTTAAACTCTTAAATCGGATCTCTGGATTAAAAGTTATAAATGTTTTTATCCATGCTAACTGTCAGTTTGCTAAACTGACTGTCAGTTTGGATTGTCAGTTTTGTTAACTGACAGTTGTCCAGAGAGGTTGGTTTTTGAGCCAAAAATTTTTGACCTAAACTAACTGTCAGTTTGCATTTCGACCTCGAGCTGTTTGATTTGTTTTTCTGTTTGAACAGGTCGATTTTGTGATTGAAACTGACTGTCAGTTTGTGATACTGACTGTCAGTTTGAAGTATCAGTTTCCATATACGACCAGCAAAGTTTTATTCGTGATTTTTGTCAGCCGTTGAAGTAGGTACTGACTGTCAGTTTGACAAACTGACTGTCAGTTTGTGCTGATTTGTTTCCTTTTTCGACCTCAAACAACTAGCTATGTTTTGTCCGGATTTTACTTCTTTCTGGTCGTGACCCAAACTGACTGTCAGTTTGGAAAACTAACTATTAGTTTGAGCTGCTTGACAAGGATTGTTACCCGAGCCAGTTCGGAGTAAATGCACATCTGGTTCAAGACAGATTCGAACCAGACAAGTGTCTGGAGGTCCGTTGCTCGAGGGACCGGCAAGAACCTGGCTGTTCAATCAGCCCGAGGGTTCAATATATAACTGGGAAATGTTGTGTGATGCCATCCTCAACAATTTCCAGAATTGTTATCAGAAGCCGGGAAAAGAGGATGACCTTTTTGATATGCCTGCGGCAAACATCCTAGATGCAAGAGGTTCATCGACCAAAACTCTTCGTCAGTTTGTCAAGAGGTTCGTCGGGGTGAGAAATACCATTCTGAACATATCTGATAATTCCGTTATCAGGGCGTTTAAGCACGCCGTTCGATATTGAAGGTTTACGGAGGATCTGCTCATCCACCCTCCTCAATCAGTGGCCGATCTTTTTGATATGGTTGATCGATATTCTGACGCTGCTGAGGCCGTTGAGTGGAATCGGATGGTGGACAAAGGAAACTTACCACCTCAACCAGGTCTCAAGGACGTAAAGAGAGAGGATTCAAGCAAGAAGCCGGAATCTTCATCAGGCGGGAAGTCAAAGAAATCAAAAAGGAGTCAAACTGGACAAATACCGAGAGGTCACGGTCACAGAGAAACCTCCGTCGACCAAAGGTAACAAATATTCGTTTAAAAATAAAACTGCTTCTGGTGGTTGCAGTGCCGACCAGCCAGAAAAGTCGACTAACCCACAGGAAGCCAAGAGATGGTGTCCACTCCACAATTCAGCGGGCCACGACCTCAAGAATTGCCGGAGCTGGTTGAAGCAGTTGAATGACTTCTACCAGGGGATCGGACCTATGTCGACCTTGCCACCAAAAGAACAGACTTGCGGGCTAAGAGACGCCAGCGGGGATGAAGAGATGTCCTACCAGGTACCTCGTAATCATGTCAATGTTATTTTCGGGGGTTCCTCCTCTTTTGTTTCTAAACGGCAATTTAAAACTTTTTACCGAGAGGTGAACCAAGCGGAGACTCCCCTTGGTGAACCTCAATACATCCGTTGGTCGGATATTCCTTTGACGTTTGATCACTCTGATTTCCCTGTGGGACTTACTCGACCATTAAGGCTACCTTTGGTCATAACCCCAATTATCAGTAATGCGAGAGTCGAAAGGGTCCTGATCGACGGAGGTAGTTCCTTGGACATTTTATTGGTCAAGGCACTGGACGAGATGCAAATTCCTCGTTCAAAAATCAAACCCATAATTCATCCGTTTTATGGGATAATTTTTGGTCCCTCTATGATGCCATTGGGACAGGTGGTGCTCCCGGTCACACTAGGTGAACCAGATAACTTCCAAACAGAATTGGTTACTTTTGATGTAATTGATTGTAATTCAGCTTATAACGCGATCTTTGGCAGGCCAACTCTCGCTAAATTCATGATGACTACGCACTATGCTTATCAGTGCGGCAAGTTGCCTGGCCCCAAGGGCATTATTTCGGTCCGAGGCAGTCGCAATGTGGCATTCACATGTGATCGATTATCCCTGGAGATGGTAGATCAGCTTCCCCTCCGAGAAGCCCAGATTGCCACAATGTCTACTGATACGATCAAAGCCACTCCTCGATCAGATGAAACATTAAAATTGGTTCCATTGTACCCAGATGATCCATCCAGGACAATTTGGGTGGGATCAGGCCTAGATGACAAATAGGAACTCGAGCTCATTGCTTTCCTCCTAGCTAATGTAGATGTGTTTGCGTGGAAACCATCCGACATGCCCGTTGTCCTAAGGGAGGTAATTGAGCACAGGTTAGCAATTCGACCTGGACAGCGACCAATAAAGCATAAGCTCAGGCGTTTTGCTGTTGATCGGCAGGAAGCCATCCGAGTGGAGTTAGATAAACTCCAGAAGGCCGGGTTTATTCGCGAAGTCGATCACCCGGAATGGCTTGCAAATCCGGTCATGGTTCGCAAGTAAAATGGCAAGTGGCGCATGTGCGTCGACTACACCAGCCTAAATAGTGCCTATCCGAAGGATGATTTTCCCCTTCCCCGCATCGACCAGCTAGTCAATTCTACTGTGGGTTGCGAACTGATGAGTTTCCTGGACGCTTACTCAGGATATCACCAAATTAGCCTGGCAGAAGAAGATGAATAGAAGACTGCCTTCATCACACCATTTAGGCACCTACTGCTACGTCAGAATGCCGTTTGGTCTCAAGAACGCCGGTTCCTTGTACCAGCGCTTCATGCAAAAGACCTTTCTTTCCCAGATGGGGCGTAATCTTGAAGCTTATGTAGACGACTTGGTTGTAAAAAGTTTAAAAAATTCGTCTCATTTAGATGATCTTGCTGAAACCTTCTGTAATTTGAATCGATTTAGAATAAAGTTAAACCCGGAGAAATATTATTTCGGGGTTTCATCTGAAAAATTTCTTGGCTTTCTTGTTTGTTCCAGAGGAATCGAGGTCAATCCCGAGAAGATTAGGGCTATCGAACAAATGAGGTCTCCCTTGACCATCAAAGATGTTCAGCGCTTAGCAGGTCGCATGGCGGCATTGAGCCGGTTCATATCGCGACTAGGCGAAAAGGAACTACCTTTCTTCAAAGCCCTATGCAAACACCATAATTTTACTTGGTCCGATGAGGCTGAGAAAGCATTTCAGGAGGTCAAAGCATATTTGTCCAGTCCGCCAGTCTTGGTTTCTCCTAATAAAGAGGAACCATTACTCCTTTACTTGGCGGCCACACCTTACGCGGTCAGCGCTGTCTTGATCGCAGAAAGAGAAGGTGTGCACAAACCCATCTACTACATAAGCGAAGCACTTCATGGTCCTAAGGAGCGATACTCTGAGGTCCAGAAGATACTTTACGCACTGCTTATGGCTTCCTGTAAGCTACGACATTACTTCCAAGCACATAGGATCACAGTGCCCTCATCTTTTCCTTTGGGGGACATTGTTCAGAATCTGGAGAAATCTGGTCGGATCACGAAATGGGCTGTGGAACTTGGAGCATTTGACATCCATTTCACGCCTCACACCGCGGTCAAGTCTCACATCCTGGCCGACTTCGTGGTCGAATGGACTAATCCTGAACCGCCTGTGTAGGGATCTGAAGATTTGGAATGCCCTGATCGCTGGACAATGTATTTTGATGGCTCTCACAGTTTTCAACACTCGGGGGCTGGTGTGGTCTTAGTCACGCCTCAGGGCGACCAACTGAAGTATGTCATCCAACTACACTTTGTTGCGACCAACAACGCAGCAGAGTATGAAGGTCTTATTGCAGGGCTCCAGGCAGCAAAATTCCTCGGAGTCCATCGCTTAGTGGTGAGGGGAGACTCACAGCTGGTCGTAAACCAGGGAACAAGGAGTAAGCACCTCCGATGAGACAATGGCTCATTACCTGGGGGAAGTGAGGAAATTGGAAAAACACTTCAGTCATTTCAAAGTCCAATACATCCCGCGAAAGGACAACATTCTCGCAGACCAATTATCTGAAATTGGGTCCTCACACACATCCGCCCCGGCAGGAGTGTTCATTGAACACTTGGAACATCCCTCCATTATGACTACAGCCGAGGATGATCCAGTAACAGTCTGCGTTACCAACCTCAGACATGAACAAGATTGGACCCATCCATTGAGGGTCTATCTTGAACACAGGACCTTGCTCGAGGACGAAACTGAGAGCGATCGGTTAGTTTGAAAAGCGCGTCTATACAAACTTATAGAAGGAGTTTTGTATAGAAAAGGTACTCAAGAAGTATTTATGTGTTGTGTGTCTCAAGAGGAAGATAAATCCCTCTTGAAAGAAATTCATGATGGTGTATGCGGTGCGCACGCGTCATTTCGTACACTGGTCGGAAAGGCTTTCCGACAAGGATTTTACTAGCCTTCGGCACTCGATGATGCCAAGAATATGGTCAAGACATGTCCTCAGTGTCAGTTTCATGCGAGACAGGTCCACCAGCCTGCCTACGCTCTTACAAACTATCCCTCTATCATGGCCCTTCGCGGTTTGGGAGATGGATATTGTTGGTCCTACCACAAGCAGTCAATGGATCCATGTTCTTGTTCGTAGCTATTGACACGTTGACAAAGTGGATTGAGGCCGAACCAGTATGCAATATCACTGCTGCTGCTGCACAAAAGTTCTTTCATAAGAACATTGTGACTAGATTCGGTGTTCCAAATCGTCTCATCATCGATAATGGTTCCCAATTCGCTAGCGGTCACTTTCTAGACTATTGCGACAACGTTGGAACCAAGGTGTGCTTTGCCTCTGTAGCTCATCTGTAGAGCAATGGTGCCGTTGAACGTGCCAATGGGCAAATATTGCAGGGCATCAAAAAGCGCATTTTTGATCGCCTTAAGACACGCTCGGGGGCTTGGGTAGATGAGCTCTATACCGTTCTATGGGCGCTACATACTACTTCTAGTCGTGCCACCAGTGAGACACCTTTCCATCTGGTATACGGAGTTGAGGCTGTGTTACCCATGAAAATTAGTATTGGTTCCGTCCGAACAGATCAATTCGAACAACTTGATCAGAACGGACAACGACTACAAGATCTGATTCTCCTAGAAGAAAAGTGTGATCGAGCTTTGGTCAAGTCTGCGGTGTATTTGCAAGCTTTGCGCAAATACCATAACAAAAGGGTGCGACCAATCTAATCGCAATAAATTCTCCCCTCAATGGGTGATCTGGTTTTAAGTAAAATACAAAACCAATCTAATCGCAATAAATTCTCCCCTCAATGGGAAGGTCCCTACACTGTTGTTTCAGTGCCGCGACCAGGATCAGCTCGACTAGCAATGGAAGATGGTAGAATCTTATCCAATACATGGAACATCGACCAACTGTGCAAGTTTTATGTGTAAGTTTCCCAACCCTTTTCCTTTTCAATTAGAATGATTTAACAAAATCAGTACTTTTAGTTGTTTCATGTGTTAATTATTCCTTTTGCCCATATGTTACGAGTCTGGCTTGGGGGCTGGTCGCCGATAATTGTCACTATAATACCTTGATCAGATTTGTTGGCCAATCTCATGATCACTTCCAGACAAGACACCCCTCAATAAGCTGTTTCTCAACGCACACGGTGCTTACTGGCATGTCCTTGAGTGGATGTCAGTTTGCAAGAAGGTCGGGTATTGTATCGAACATGATTATCGGTCTGGTCGACAATACCTAAAGTCATAGTGTTCTTTAGGTATTCCTGGTCATCGTTACACCCATATTTTTCCTGTGCTTATAATACTAAGCCTTTAGTATACATAATCTCAGGAGGGGGCTAGGGAAATATGGTCGCAACATGAAACAAAAAGAAGTGCTTTTCTTTCAAAAATTTAAAGCATACATTTGCATTGTATAGTTATCTCTGTACAGGTACAAAATTTACAGTAAGCCAAGTTCGGTCAAGAGATTTTTGACTAAAGGCTTGAATTCCTCCATTATGACCGCAAGTTGGTCTTCACTCTCGACCTCTGCTTCTCCCACCACTGGATTTAGATCAAGATCTGGGCCATGTTGAAGACGAAGTTTGCAGAGGATGGTGGAGGCTACTAATTGCACTCTTGTCTTTATCGCCTTTGTTTGATGCCTTGTATCTTCAGGAAGATACTTGAGGAGTGACTCAGCTTGGGTCGCGACCAGTGTGGTCCAGTCGCTAAGGCTAAGGTCTTCCTTTTCGGTTTCGACCACATCAGCTCTTAGCAAACCGGCCACTATCTTCAGTTTTTCGAAGATGTCTTGTTGAGCACTGCTGCAAGCTGAGAGTGATGCATTCAAGTCCTTGTTCTCCTTGCAGACAGAGTCAACTTTTGAGTTATGTAACTCGATGGTCGCCTGGAGATCCTTCTTCTCTTGGCAGAGCTGGCTTATTTGGTCCTCTCGTGCTGTAATAAGAGACCATCACAAACAGTTCACATAACAAATTAGTTCATCTTGGTCGGAAGTGCACTTACGAGAGAGCTGCGACCGCAGTTGTTGGAGTTCTTTCTCCAAGCAGGAGATCTTGGCGACCGCCCTGATCTCCTGGCTTTCCCAATCAGCGAGGCTCTTGATCAGAGAGGCGTTTTCTCTGTGACAAAGGAGACAATTGTTAAAATAGGACTGAAATTTGGGCAAATGAAGAAACATCTTCCTTACCATTGCAGGCAACTCGTTTCTTGTTGGGCGACCTCGATACGCTTTGCAATAGCCATCGACTTGGTTGCCACACGAGTCAGTTCCTATGACATGGAAGGGGATCAATTTCAAAGCCTGGATATTCCTATGTGTCGACGATTCGGACTCGAGGTCCTTAGCCGAACTTATGCAAATTTTGTAGTTCGTAAGACCTTTCAGGGTGTCCCTCCGGGAAGGTATGATGAGTTATGGAGAACTAGAACACAGAGAGATTTATACAGGTTCAGGCCCTCGATGGTGGGAGTAACAGCCCTACGTCCTGTTGGGATTTCAGTATGTATAGTAAAAAGGTTACAAGGTGAGGGAAAAGATCTTCACAGACGAAGATTTTCCCTATGTGTTTGTACAAGATGAAGCCTGTAAGGCTTATGAAAGCTATCTAACTTAGTCTATTGTCTTTGGGTTGCTTTTGTCTAATCTGGTTCGATCAATCGTTGCGATGTGTCGCATTCTTCAATTCCCCTGTTTGATGCATCGGGCTGCCCCTTTATACTGGTCGAAAGGGCGCCAAGTTCGTAACGGCCTCAAACAGTTGCATGGATGCGGTTTCATCAACCGCTCTTAACTCCCACGTAGGTTTAACACGTGTTATTCGTGGATAACTGCACGTATTAACCTCCTGACGGTTGTTCTCCTACGTGGAAGAATCTTCGGGGTACTCGGGATATCCCTTTTACGAGGACAGAATAATCCCACCTTCCCTGGTCGAAAATGCTTTGACCACGCGATGTTGGCTGACCGCGCAGCATCCGCAGTCTTCTGTTCGCGTATAGCATATGAACTCCTGACTGCGCAATAGCTGCGGTCTGATCGCGTAAAGCCCGCGACCTCGTGCTTGTGCTCCTCAGAATGACTTGAGTTCGCCCCATTAAGCGTTCGATTGGTTCGAACCTATCCTGAACCAATCGCACATTTATTTGAACTGACTCGGGTGTCAATCCTCGTCACTATGCAAATGCGAACTTAAAAATCACAAGAGGTGTTCTGCATACCTCAACATACTCGCTGAATGAGCCGCTTTCCAATTCAGCCAAAGGCTGAGTCTCTAGACTCGCCTTATCCCCAGCTGGAGCGGCAGATGAATTTGCCTGCTGAGCCTCCTCCATGGCTGGGGTTACAGATTCCAATCTCTGCGATTGGACTTCTGTAGCCATCCCCTCTACAATGGCACGAAGAACTTCCTTGGCTGTGGGGATGGGACTTTGCTCGCCCGTAACCTTCGTAGCAGGAGAAAAATCAACACTCGTAGAGGTCACGGGGGTGCTTGGCGCTGCATCTCTGTGCCTAAGCAAACAAGAGAATCATCAATTAGAATGTCTTCAATCGATCACTTCGATACAACCCTGTCCAAACGAGAGAGATTCTTACCTTACTCGAAATCCTGTCCATTTCTGGGATTTCGAGGATTGTTCCCCGGGAAAAAGAGGATAGTCATCATCTGTCCTCCTTTTCTTGAATAGGACCTTGTCCTTTTCTCCCTGTGTGCATGCAAGTCGATAAGAACACACTTGAGGAATGATGGAAACCAAGACTGTAATGATCCTTACCGGGGTGACTTCTTCTGTCGGTAAAGATGAAGTCCTTGGTCCTGAAGCTTCTTGGACCACTGGCACTGGAACTTCGTCCGCGACCACAAGATCAGTGGTGGTCGCGGTATCCTGTTCAGCCATCCCCACTCCTATCGTCAAGAGTGGAGTACTCGCCGCCCCAGGATTGGCAGGAGTCCTTCTGCGGCGAATAAGAGGAATGTCGTCTTCCTCTTCCTGTATGAACATAACTCAATAGATATGCACAAATGAATGAAAACATTCAGGATTGTGAGAAATCTTACCACAATCGCCCCTTCTATTAGAAGGGGAGGTGTTGTAAGTCCTGAGGCTTCATAAGCTTCAGGCACTAGGGTTTCACTCGTAACTAGAGGATTATCAGTGGTCACAGGGCCCATTATAGCCATCTCTGTCCCTGCGGTCAAAGATAGGACCTCTCCAGTTTGAGGGGAAGTCGAGGATTATCAGTGGTCACAGGGCCCATTATTAGAAATGATGATCACGAATTGTGATCATTTGGTTCTTCTTTCCCTTTGTTAGGCGAAAAGAAACAGCACCCAGCCCTTCAACCACTTCGGGAAGGGTTGAAGTCGTTACTGGTGCAGGAGCCTCTAGTAAGGAGTGCTCCGCTCCCTTGGTCCAGGAAGTCGTCCGGGCCATGAGGGGAGAAACAGGTGCGAGGACCCAATCGCAACCAATGTCGACTGGGAGCAGTGCCCAGCAGGCACTCCCACCAACTGTCCCTGCTGTAGGCGCCTCCGGGCCTTCAACGAGTTTTCCCGTTGGTCCGGAAGATGTCTCCTTACAGGAGTTTATGAAGGTACGATGAACCTCTCTCTGGGTGCCTGAATTGTACATAGAACACCCTTAACTCCCTTTTTTTTACATCACAGGAACTATCCCGGATGATGGCCCAATCGCGTGCTACGGCGGCAAGCATGGAAGCCATACAAAAAGAACGAGACAACTTGCGCAGGTAAGGACCATTACTCTTCAACTTGTAAAGATACAAATTGGTTATGACCACTTCTGTTTTACTACAGAAAAGTGGCATTGCTAGACAAAGAAGTGGCCACAGTCAAGCTTCATTCGCTCTCAGTGGTTAGGAACCAAGAGATCGAAAACAACAAACTGCGGTCACAACTTGCTGGTAAGTCGATTCCTGATTAGGAAGACTTGTCTTCATAACATGCGAGTAATATTTTCTCTTGTTGCAGCGCAAGCAGGTCAAATAAAACAACTTAGTCAGGACAATAAACTCCTCCAGGACTCTATTTATTCCTCCGAAAAGGCAATCGGAAAGCTGAGCTGTTCAGTCTTCGAAAAATTGAAGACAGTGGCTCATCTTCTAAAGGCTGATGTGGTCGAAACCACAAGAGACAATCTCAGCCAAGATGACTGGTTTGCACTAGTCATGGCCCAAGCGGAGTCACTTCTCGAGTATCTCCCTGAGGATACACAGCGACGAGCAGAGGCGATCAGAACCAGAGTTCGGTCAGCCGCTTCCGCTGTCCTCAGCCGGGTTCGTCTTCACCATGGCCCAGATGCAGATCTGAATCCATTGGTGGGACCGGTTGAGGTCGAGAGTGAAGAGCAACTAGAGGATGTTATGGAGGAGATTAATCCCCTTGTAGATAAGCTCCTGACTGAGCTTGGGATCGAATGATCCCTATACCTGTACAGAAATAGTTGTATACAATGTAATGCACATGGAAATTCATTTTTTGAAAATGAATATATTTTTGTTTTATGTCGTTTCATATTATAAACATATCCCCCTAGCCCCCGCCTGTGATTGTAGATACTGAAGACTTAGTATTAAAAACATAGGAGAAAAGTGAATATAACGACCAGGGGTGAGTGATCGAATCAACAATTATGATCACTACAACGCCTAGCCTTGTTTGCAAACCAGCAGCCACTCAGATAACCAAGGACTTGCCAGAAAGCCCCGTGTGCGTTGAGAAACGGCTTATTTAGGAGTGACTTATCTGAAAGTGGTTATGAGATCGGCCAGCGAATCCGACTAGGACATTGTAATGACCTAACCGCGGGCGACCAGCCCCCGAGCCGAATTCGCAGTGGATGGGCATAAAGGAAAATATTCATCGTATGAAAGCAAAACATAATATGAAAAAATGCTAATTGAACAGGAAAAGGGGTTGAGTACTTACACGTAGAACTTGCGAAGTTGATCAATGTTCCAAGTATTGGACAAAATTCGACCATCCTCCATAGCTAACCGCACGGATCCTGGTCGCGGTACCGAGACAACAGTGTAAGGGCCTTCCCACTTCGGGGAGAATTTATTGCGATTAGACTGATCTTGGATTTTTCGTAAGACCAGGTCGCCCACGTGAAGACTACGTGGTCTCACCATTTTACTGTGATACTTACGCAAAGCTTGCAAGTATGCCGCGGACTTGATCAAAGCGCGATCATGCCTTTCTTCTAAGAGGATGAGATCTTGTGATCGCTGTTCGGACTGATCAACCTGTTCGAATTGTTCTATCCGAACAAACCCAATACTGACTTCCGTAGGCAATACAGCCTCGGCCCCATAGACCAGATGGAAGGGCGTCTCACCGGTGGCCCGACTAGAAGTAGTTCGTAGTGCCCATAGAACGGTATAAAGCTCGTCTGCCCAAGCCCCCGAGCGACTCTTAAGGTGATCAAAAACACGTTTCTTGATGCCTTGTAGTATCTGCCCATTGGCCCGTTCTACAGCACCATTGCTTTGTGGATGCGCCACAGAAGCAAAGCACACTTTAGTTCCAATCTGGTCGCAATAGTCTAGGAAAAGACCACTAGCAAATTGAGAACCATTGTCGGTGATGAGACGGTTTGGAACACCAAATCGAGCCACAATGTTCTTGTGAAAGAACTTTTGTGCTGCTGATGCGGTAATATTTCGTACCGGTTCGGCCTCGATCCACTTTGTAAACGTGTCAATGGCTACGAATAGAAACTTGTACCCGTTGACAGCTTGCGGCATAGGACCGACAATATCCATTCCCCAAACCGCGAAAGGCCATGCGAGGGGAATGGTTTGTAACGCATAGGCAGGTTGATGAACCTGTCTCGCGTGGAACTGACACTGAGGACACTTTTTGACCATGTGCTTGGCATCATCGAGTGCCGAAGGCCAGTAGAATCCTTGTCGAAAAGCTTTTCCGACCAGTGTCCGATATGACGCGTGTGCACCGCATACACCGTCATGTATTTCTTTCAAGAGGGATTTTCCTTCCTCCTGAGATATGCAATGCATGAATACTCCTTGAGTACCCTTTCTGTACAGAACCCCATCTATGAGCTTGTACAGACGCGCTTTTCGAATTAACCGATCGCTTTCGGTTTCATCCTCGGGTAGGGTCCCGTGTTCAAGATAGACTCTCAATGGATGAGTCTAATCCTGTTCCTGACCGAGGTTGGTAACGGAGGCTATTACCGGATCATCCTCGACCGAAATCATGATCGAAGGACGATCCAAGTGTTCAATGAACACTCCTGCCGGAGCGGATGTACGTGAGGACCCAATTTTGGATAATTGGTCTACGAGAATGTTGTCCTTTCGCGGGATATATTGGACTTCGAAATGACTGAAGTGTTTTTCCAATTTCCTCACTTCCCCTAGGTAATGAGCCATTGTCTCATCGGAGGTGCTGTACTCCTTGTTTACCTGGTTTACGACAGCTGTGAGTCTCCCCTCACCACTAATCGACGGACTCCGAGGAATTTTGCTGCCCGGAGCCCTGCAAGAAGACCTTCATACTCTGCTGCGTTGTTGGTCGCAACAAAGTGTAGTTGGATGACATACTTAAGCTGTTCGCCCTGAGGTGTAACTAAGACCACTCCAGCCCCCGAGTGTTGAAAACTACGGGAGCCGTCAAAGTACATTGTCCAGTAATCGGGCACTCCAATTCCTCTGGCACCTGCACGGGTGGCTCTGGGTTGGTCCATTCGACCACAAAGTCGGCCAAAACCTGAGACTTAACCGCCGTGCGGGGCGTGAAATGGATCTTGAAGGCACCGAGTTCGACCGCCCATTTGGCGATTCAACCAGATTTCTCTGGGTTTCGGACAATATCCCCCAAAGGAAAAGAGGAGGGTACTGTGATCTTGTGCGCTTGGAAGTAGTGTCGTAGCTTATGGGAAGCCATCAGTAGCGCGTAAAGTATCTTCTGGACCTCAGGGTAACACTCCTTAGGACCATGAAGTACCTCGCTCACATAGTAGACGGGTCTGTGTATTCCTTCCCCATCCACGATCAGAACGGCGCTGACCGCGTGCGTTGTGGCCGCCAGATAAAGGAGCAATGGTTCTCCTTTGTCGGGAGACACCAATACTAGCGGACTGGATAGATATGTCTTCACCTCCTGAAACGCTTTTTTGGCCTCATCCGACCATGTAAAATTGTGATGCTTCCGCAAGGCTTTGAAGAAAGGCAATCCCCTTTCGCCTAGTCGCGATATGAAATGACTTAAAGCCGCCATGCGACCAGCCAGGCGTTGAACATCCTTCATGGTTGAGGGCGATCTCATTTGTTCAATGGCCCTGATTTTCTCAGGATTAACTTCAATGCCCCTGGAACACACAAGGAAACCAAGAAGTTTTCCTGAAGAAACCCCGAAAGAACATTTCTCCGGGTTTAATTTTATTCCAAAGCGATTCAAATTACAGAAGGTTTCAGCGAGATCGTCCAAATGAGACAATCTCTTAGTACTTTTTACAACCAAGTCGTCTACATATGCTTCGAGATTATGCCCTATCTGGGAAAGAAAGGTCTTTTGCATCAAGCGCTGGTACGTGGAACCTGCGTTCTTGAGACCGAACGGCATTCTGACGTAGCAGTATGTGCCGAACGGGGTGATGAAGGCAGTTTTCTCTTCATCGTCTTCTGCCATGCTAATTTGCTGATATCCTGAGTAAGCATCTAGAAAACTCATCAGTTCGCAATCCGCAGTTGAGTCAACCAGCTGGTCGATGCGGGGAAGGGAAAAGTCATCCTTCGGACAGGCAGCGTTGAGGCTAGTGTAGTCGACACACATGCGCCACTTGCCATTTGACTTGCGGACCATGACCGGATTGGTGAGCCATTCCGGGTGATCAACTTCACGGATAAACCCGGCCTGCAGGAGTTTGTCCAACTCCTCTCGGATGGCTTCCTGTCGGTCAACAGCAAAACGCCTGAACTTTTGCTTTATTGGTCGTTGTCCAGGTCGAATTGCTAACCTGTGCTCAATTACTTCCCTTGGGACACCGGGAGGAAAGTAATGAGATCGAGTTCCTATTTGTCATCCAGAGCTGATCCGACCCGAATTGTCTTGGATGGATCATCTGAGTACAAAGGAACCAGTTTGAGTTTCTCATCTGGTCGAGGAGCAGCCTTGATCGTGTCGGTGGCGACGGTGGCGACCTGGGCGTCCCGGAGGGGAAGTTGATCGACCATCTCCAGAGATAGCCGGTCGCACGTGAGTGCCACGTTGCGACTGCCTCGGACCGAGATGACACCTTTGGGGCCAGGCAATTTTCCGCACTGGTAAGCATAGTGCGTTGCCATCATGAATTTAGCGAGAGTTGGCCTGCCAAAGATTGCATTATAAGCCGAATCACAATTGATTACGTCAAATGTAACCAATTCTGTTCGGAAGTTATCTGGTTCTCCCAGTGTGACCGGGAGGACTACTTGTCCCAACGGCATCATGGAGGGGCCTGGGATTATCCCATAAAATGGATGGATTATGGGCTTAATCTTCGAATGAGGAATTTGCATCTCGTCGAGTGCCTTGACCAACAAGGGAGCTCCCTCCGTCGATCAGGACCCTTTCAACTCTCGCGTTATTGATGATCGGGGTAATGACCAGAGGGAGCCTCAATGGTCGTGTTAACCCCGCCGGACAATCAGTGCGATCAAATGTCAAAGGTGTATTCGACCAACGGGGGTATTGAGGTTCACCAAGGGATGTCTCCGTTTGATTAACCTCTCGGTAAAAGGCCTTAAACTGCCTTTTGGAAACGAAAGAAGAAGAACCTCCAAAAATAACATTAATATGATTTTGAGGTACCTGGTAGGACATTTCCTCGTCTCCGTCGGCGTCCCTAAGTCCGCACGCCTGTTCCTTAGGTGGTAAGGTTGGCATTGGCCCAACTCCCTGGTAGAAGTCATCCAGTTGCTTCAACCAACTCTTGCAGTTCTTGAGGTCGTGGCCTGCGAAGTTGTGGAGTGGACACCACTTCTTGCCTTCCTGCGGATTAGTTGACTTTTCTGGCTGGTCGACACTCCGACCACCAGAGGCAGTTTTATTTTTAAATGAAGGCTTGTTACCTTCGGTTGAAGGCGGCTTCTCTGCGACTGCGACCTCGCGGTATTGTCCAGAGCGGTTCCTCTTCGACTTTTTTGACTTCCCACCTGACGAAGATTCCAGCTTCTTGGTTGAATCTTCTTTCCTGGAGTCTTTGAAACCTGGTTGTGGTGGTAGGTCACCCTTGTCAACCATCCGGTTCCATTCGACCGCTTCGGCTGCGTCAGAGTATCGATCGGCCATGTCGAACAGATCAGCCACTGATCGAGGAGGGTGGATAAGCAAGTCTTCGGTAAATCTCCGGTATCGAACAGCATGTTTAAATGGCCTGATGACGGAGCCATCGAATATGTTCGGGATGGTATTCCTCACCCCGACAAACCTTTTGACAAACCGCCGAAGAGTTTCGGTTGAAGTTTGTCGTAGCCGATGAAGATCGTCCTCTTTACCCGGCTTTTGGTAACAGTTTTGGAAATTGCTGAGGATAGCATCGCACAGCATTTCCCAATTATAGATGGAACCTTCGGGCTGGTTAAACAGCCAGGTTCTAGCGGGTCCTGCGAGGACAGTTGGCAGGTAGTTGGCCATGACCTTGTCATCGCCCCCCGCCGCTTGGATGGCAGTAATATAGATTTGAAGGAACTCGGATGGGTTCTGAGTTCCATCAAATCTCTCAATGGCCCCTGGTCGAAACTTATCAGGCCAAATGACCGCACGTAGGCCGGGCGAGAAAGCTTTACAACCGACGTAGGGACCATGAATTGCCCTGTGACTCTCGACCGGGTTTCGAGCGACCTCACGCAGCAGTGAAGTTACTCGTGGTCCCAAACGAGAGTGGACAGGAACTCGATCCCTACTACGAGAATCCTGTGCTCGCCGGTACTTGTCCTGTCGGGACGGTACGGGCGGTGGGTAACTTCGTCGGCCAGAACCAGAATGAGGACACTCTCGTTCGCGGGAATGTGTTACCGAGCGGGAGGAGGCCGTTGGGGTCGCCTCAGACGCGACCTCATCCAGTCTTTCCGCCAGGATCCTGAAAAAGGCTGGTTTCTGCGCATCCGTGACCGTAGGAGGAAAGTTACGCATGACTTCCGCGATAGATCGCAGTCGACCATGGGTGCTTCTCCTAGGGGCACCAGGTGTTACTGTTTCCTCGTCCACCGGGAAACACTCCGGTGGAAAAGAAGGGGTCTGGTCACGTTTGCGACCACGTGACCGTCGAGAAGAACTCGGAGCGGCATCGTAACGAGCCTGCGCATCTTGAAAAGCCTCTAGGGCAGTTCTGCGTAGTGCATTGTTTTGTTGCTCGAGATCTTCATCCTCCTTCTGTTTGCGATCCCGTTCTTCCCTAGCAGCCTGCTGATCAGGAGTTTCCTCCGACAAAGCAGCGAACTGTCTAGGGAGAGAAATTGCCGATGGGGAAAACATCTCAGTTTGTTCCGAGTCAGACTCGAAATCAAAGAGACAGTGAAGGTTATCAGGGTCGAATCTCCCCGGGCTGATTTCCAGGTCGACATCATCCTTCCCCTCAGCGGGGTCGTATGACGGACCGGATTCATCCTCTAGCGCATTAAGGACCTCTGTGGGTTCTGACCTTGCACTAGTCGCCCCCTGGTCGATGGACATGACCTGGAGAGATGATTCCACCTCTGGAAGATTCTGGCCTTCAACCTCCTCCATTGGAACAGGATCACTTGGAGAAGGCATTGGAATGTGAGCATAATCCTCGAGATAGAAATCGTTCTTGGAATCATATGCTCCAACCATGTTTCTGCGAACCTCCGGATTAAAATTAGGACACCTTGAGAAAGGCCCCACGGTGGGCGCCAGCTGTCGACGATTCGGACTCGGAGTCCTCAGCTGAACTTATGCAAAATTTGTATTAGCGAGACTTTTCAAGATGACCCTCCGGGAAGGTATGTAGAAAAATGGAGAACAGGAGCACAGAGAAATTTATACAGGTTCGGGCCCTCGATGGTGGGAGTAATAGCCCTACGTCCTGTTGGGATTTCACTATGTGTAGTAAAGATTTACAAGATGGCAGGAAAAGACCTTCACAGGCGAAGGTTTTTCCTATGCAAATGTACAAAAAGAAGCCCCAGGAGGCTTGTAAATATTATCTAATCTGGGCCGTAGACTTAGCTATTTAAGTGGTTGAGATGGGTTGTATCTCACTTATATTAGAGATGTTGATCCCCTCTCAATAGATGGTTCGATCTTTCGATCCTTTTCTCCCCTCTTGTTTGATGCATCTTGCCACTCCTTTATACTGGTCGAAGGGGTGCCATACCATAACTGCATCAAATAGTTGTACGGACGGTTGGACGCGGTTTTTAGAGAACCGCTCATAACCTCCACTCAGGTTAAACACGTGTTATTCATGGATAACTGCGTGTATTAACTTCCCAATGGTTGATTCTTCCTCGTGAAAGAATCTCCGGGATATTTGAGATATTCCCGCTATAAGGATAGCCGAACAAGTAAACTTCAAGTACTTTGGTCGAAAGTACTCTGACCGCGGGATGTTGGCTGACCGCGCGACATCCTTGACACTCTGTTCGCGTATAGCATACGAACTCCTGACCGCGCGAAGCCTACGGTCTGATCGCACAAAGCCTGTAACCTGATCGAGCAAAGCCTGCGACCTCGGGCTGATGCTTCTCAAAATGACTTGAGTTCGCACCGCCGGGCACATGTCTGGCTCGAATCTGTCTTGAACCAACAGTGCATTTATTTGAACTGACTCGGGTGTCAATCCTCGTCAGGCGTCGATGGAGGTGCGGAGGTGCAGCAGTCGCCTGTAGAGGTGCGCCGGCCATCCATGGAGCTTATGGGTTAGGACTACGAGCCCCAGACGAACTGTGAGAATGAAAGAGACACCCGTGTATTTATAGTACTAGATAATTTCTATCGGTACAAAAACCGCATACCGTTAGTCATTTTACATATATTCTAACGGTATACAAATAAATTACCAATAGAATAAAAACATCTGTAGAAGGCGAATGGTTCTATCGGCACAATACATATTACTGATAGGAATTTTTGTACATACTCTGTCGATATATACATACATTGCCGATAGAATAAAAATATTTGTAGAAGGCCAACAGTTCTAATATATTTCCTATATTCTAACGGTATAAACATTCATTACCGATAGAAGAAAACTATTTGAAGACGAACAGTTCTAAGCAATTTTTGATATATTCTAACGGTACAACAATACATTACCGATAGGATAAAAATATTTGTAGAAGGCGAACGGTTCTATCGGCTCACTACATTTTGCCGATAGGAATTTTTGAGATATTCTGTCTGTAGATTCATACATTACCGATAGAATAAGTCTAGTTGTAGAAGTCGACCAGTCCTATCGGCGCACAACATTCTCCCGTCAGTACTTATGCATCTATTCTAACGGCAAATATGTTCATCACCGCTAGAGTAAATCATACTGCTTATTCTATCGGTAAGTTTCTTACAAACCGATAGGAAAAATACACCCGTTGGCCTTTTATGACCGCGAGGCACATTTTCTATCGGTTTTCTACTAAATCGCTAATAACCGATAGAATATAGGGGTTAGTAGGCTGCATTTCTGTACTAGTGTGCGAGCCTTCTTCGCCTTTTTCCCGGACTCCGAGAAGCCTTCCTTCCATGGCACCACACCCCCCACGGTTCGCGTCCGCCCTGGATGCTCCTTGTTCCCTAGAGCCCGGGTAAGGATGTCGTTAGTGATCATAGTTTTTTCTACCACACTCTATGATTCCAACCAGGAAGTTAGCCAACTTACGAGTCGCTGCACGACCTCGACGTCCCTGGGGTTTGGGAACTCCACAGTCCCCGTGGTCGACACGGTCCGTCTGGCCAGCCACCAGCGCTTGCATCGCAGATCGTGGATCTCAGAGAGTTGTAGGTCAGGGGAGTCGACGAAATTCGATGCCTTGTCTTCAGCCTTCTTCCACTGCTCCTCCTTCCCCGCATAGCCGTGAGAGCCGAGCCGGTGCGGGTGGTCGTTCCTCTTCTGGATTGCCTTGTTCTTCTCGCTGAGGGCCTTCGTACCAGAAACAAGAAAATTAATGCACCACTGGTTACTGCATACAATGGTGTAACCAAGCAAAGGAACTATACATACCTTGAACTCAGGGGTCCCCTTCTGTTGGGTGAATTGCTCCCATACCTCCTCCGTTATGAAGAGGTACTTCTCGCATGGAGATTTGCCTTTAGCGAGGAAGGTACTAACGAGGACGCTCTTGAACGTTTTCCACGTGTTGTTCATGTCCTTCAAACAAGCTATCTTGGGACCATCGTCGGGGATGTTCCACTTGGCCTGTTTCAAATGGTGCATATAAGCAAGACTTACCTAATCTCTGGGATAAACCAAGGGAATGTGATTACTCAAGAGTTCAGTGATTTTGATTAATTTTACCTTCACTTCCGCCCACAGCCTATCCCTCTCGTCAGCCTTAACGTCCTTCCAGCTCTGGACAGTAATCTTCACCCTTTCCTTCGCCAACAAACCAACATAGGTAGCGTACTGGCCGGCGTTCTTCCCGATCAGTCTCCCAAACTGGTTGAACTCACATGAAACATCCACGTGTTTGCCCAAACGGCACAACATCGTCGCTCCTCGCGCCTTCCTCTTGCGCTGGGACGAGGCAGCGTCATCTACGTTCGCCCTTGCCGAATCACTACTATCAACCGAGGAAGATGTCGACATGGTTTTACCTAAAATTCCATGAACAGACCATCAATTGATATGAAGAAAGGTACATGACAAAGTTCATAACTAAAATGGAATGGCAATGATGAACCACCTCTTTTTGTTAAAATGTCAAATTTTCATTCAAAAGGCCAAAAATCATCAATTCCTATCAACATGGTCTTCAAAATAGATTTAAAATGGAATTGTAAACTCAATTTGAAAAGGGTTGTCGAACTGATACCTTCTTGCTTATCATAAAGATCATTTGATAACTCTTGATTGTAAAATTAATCCTATTTGGAAAATTTCATCAGAAAAATATATTTCATGCAATGAAAATCATTTCTTTAAATTTTCATTTCAAATGTATTTGATTTGAGCAATAGTTGATTCTTTTCACAAATGAAATATGAACTCTGCAAAATTCAGACTTTTCAATGTATTATCGGTTGACAATAACAAACCGATATGACATACTCTATTTCCTATCGGTTTGACAATTAAAACCGATAGTAATTAAGTTTGTATTCAAGAAAACATATAAGATTAGCAGTGCAAATTATGCTAGTCTCTACTATCAAGTTTGTATGGTCTTATCAATAGTGAACGACAGCACTTATCAACAGTGCAAACTATGCTAGTCTTAATTCAGATTATGGTCTTTACTATCGGTTCTAAATAAGAAACTGATAGTGGACGACACTGTACGACAAATTGCTAGTGATTTTCATCAAGTCTGTAATTCTCATAGCTATCAAGTTTGTAGTTCATGAATTTTCATCTAGTTTTATATTTGTAATCCATTGAACCACATATGAACTATTGCATATAAATTTAAGCAATTGACTCGAGCGGTTTGGTCAAGAACACTTACAGTCGTTCGTGGAGTGGCCGGAGGCGGTGGCGCGATGCAATGGCCGGAGGCGGTGGAGAACCCAATTGCGATTGGCAATGGTGGCGCAGAGGAGCGAAAAAGCGAACGTCGGGGAGGCTAGGGTTTTCCGCGCGCGAGTATTTGGAATGTGATCAGTTACACTGGAGGGAAAATCATGCGAGGTTAACCTAATATATGAATCTTTACTATCGATCATAATCACCAAACCGATAGTAAATACAATGGAAGTTAGGGTTTGGAGTGTTGGCATTGTTCACTATCGGTTTTATGATTACTAACCGATAGTAAATTACGAACAGGGTCTCATAAAATAAAATGAATCACTATCGGTTGTGAACAATAAACCGACAGTAGAGTTTAATTTCATATCGGTTTGGAAATTGAAACCGATAATACAATACAATGTTATTGACCCTAAAGGATTTTCCTGAGAACAATTACAGATGATCTATCGGTTTTATGATTATTAACCGATAGTAAATTAATCCACTGTACAAGAGCAAACCAAAATGTAGATCAGGGTCTCATAACACAAAATGAAATACTATCTGTTATGAACAATAAACCGATAGTAGAGATTAATTTCATATCGGTTTGGAAATTGAAACCGATAGTAGAATACAGTGTTATTGACCCTAAAGGGTTTTTCTGAGAACAATTACAGATGGGTCTCAGTACATCATTTTACACTTGTAAAGACACCTGAAACCACATGCAAATGACTTTCAATAATTTTGAAATAAAATAACAGTAAAGACCAATCATGGAATGAAAATTTACAGTTTTCATATTGATTTGTGAAAAGAATCAATTATTGCTCGAATCAAGTACTCCAATTGAAATGAAAATTTGCATAAATGATTCTCAATGCATCACATATGTTTTTCCAAAGAATTTTTGAAAAATGATTTGAAGAATTATTCGATTAAAGATCCAAGTAATATACGTCACTTACATATTGCAAATTAGTCAAGAATGGTTGTCCACCCATAATCCTTCTTCGTGGTCGTCTCGCAGGTAACTTGTTTCGTCAATATCTTCGGTAGGGACAGATTGAAGAATTCCATCTAAAAATGGAGGTAGCTAGTTCGTCGAACTGATCATACTCTTCTTCATCCACAACGTCTTCGACCCCAACAATACGTCTCTTACTGTGAAGGACAACGTGCAACTTTGGGTTGGCCGGGTCAACGATATAGAACACCTGTATGGTTTGCTCAGTAAGTATAAATGGATCATGTTGGTGTGCGACTCTACTGAGGTCGACGAGAGTAAACCCATAATTGTCGACTTTAACACCTCGAGGGATTTCGACCCATTGGCATTGAAACAAAGGAATCTTAAGTAATACATAATCGAGCTCCCATATTTCCTCAATAACACCGTAATATGAGTCGAGTGCCCTTACTGCCCTGGCATCCTCCGGAATAGCAAGTAGTGTCACTCCACTACATTGCATAGTACTCTTCTCATCCTGAGTTCTTGTGTAAAATGAATAGCCGTTGATGTCATACCCCTGCCAAGTCCCTACAGTAAATCTAGGCTCTCTGGCCAACCATGTAACAACTTCATCTACGTCGCCCTCAGAAGCTTGCAGGAATCTATTTTCTATCCACCCAGCAAACTTCCTGTTATGTTCTCTGGTGACCCAAATCTCTGGCTTCGAAGGATTCTGTTTCCGTAACATTTCCTTGTGCTCGTGTATGTATGGCTCCACCCCCGTCATGTGCTGTAAGACCCAAAAATGGGCTTTTGCATACAGATCACTAGCGGGGACGACTGCTTTAAATCCAATCGTTCCAATGCCCTGAAGCATGCCCTCATGCCGGGACGTAGGAACGCCAATTGGGTCAACCCCGGCCATATAGTTGGTGCAAAATTCGATCACCTCCTCGGCGGCATAACCTTCAATGATACTGCCCTCAGGCCGATGTCGATTCCTTACATATCCCTTCAAGATACCCATAAATCTCTCAAATGGATACATGTAGCGTAGGAACACAGGTCCACAAAACTTAATTTCTCTGACAAGGTGAACAATTAAATGGACCATAACATCAAAAAAAGATGGAGGGAAATAGAGATGTAGTCACATCGCGTTGCAAATCGTCCAGTCCATCCAGATCACTTACCTACAAGGACACAGTTGCAGCAAATATTCAGATCCAAAAAATCTGACAAGTTCCACGAATGGAGCTAATTAACTTGCTAGGAGTACACGCTTACCTTGCCAGATATTGTGTTGAAGAAATAACATAGCTTTGTAATTGTCTCTCTGACTGACTGGGAGAATGCCTCTGATAGCAATGGGACGAATTTGTGACACCAGTACATGACAATCATGGACTTCATACCAACCAGTTTCAAGTCTTTCATGGATACAAGTTTTTTCAAGTTCGCAGAATACCCGCATGAAACTTTGACACCATATAGGCATTGACAGAGTTCTGTTTTTTCTCTTTTTGACAAAGTATATGTAACATCCTGAGTTTTGGGGTGAAAAGTTTCTTTCTTAAAAATCATGCATGCATATGTCTCTTCTAGATCAACCAAATCAGCCTCAGTTTTATTCTGTTCTAGCCCTAAAATCTCCAAATCTATCCTGTGACCCCAAGTCAAGATCTGACTTGCCAGATTTGATCTATCAGTTATCCTAAACCTAAAAGCCTTCAGAACCTGGATTCAATTCTATCCCTAACTTCCAGAATTATCAACTCTTTTCTGTTTTCGAAAACAGAATATCTGTTATTACCTTTTACCCTAAGTTTCAGAAATTCAGATTTAATCAAAATCTTAGCCAAGTTCAGACCAGATTATTCCTGGATTATGATCAAGGGTATGCCAATACCTTAATCCAAAAAGTTGGCAGCCAGATTTCACCATCTGAACCTTTTTCGCAAATCAGTCCAAGAGTATCGCAGATCAGTCCTTTTCCAGATTTTCCAGAAGCCTAAAAAGGCAAAATGTTGCAAATCATCTCCAAATTCAAATCTGATTCAGGGAACACCTCCCAAATGCTTTTCAATACAAATTCTTCTTATATGAGTATCTCAAAATCAAACCCTAAATCCCAGAATTCGAGATCAATAAGTTTCAGACTTATTTTACCCTAATATACCCTATTTTCAGTTCATAGCAAAAATCATCCAAATGTCTCAAATTTTATCTTCAATCTGTGCCAAATCATTTGTGGAATTAAGTTTGCCAAAACAGCAGAATCAATTTCAGATCAAACCTTCCAAATCTTCAGATTTACAATTCAGTCCAAATCAAGAATTGGAAATTGCAAATCAGCCCTATTCGACCAGGACAGCAGCTGCTGTGCTCACGACCAGAGCTCGCCGTGATCTTTGCGCCGCGCTTGCTCGCCGCCGGTGAGGCTTCGCCGCACTCGTGACCGTGCATGCTTGTGTGTACGTGTCCTTGCTTCAGCCGTGCCGTGGCAACGCCGTGGCAGCGCCGTTGAACAGCATGTGCTCCTGCGCGCGACCAGCAACAGGCTTTTGTCAGCAACACTGCGCCACGTTGCCAGCCCTTGTCGCCACTGCCTTGCACCGCCCAACAGCATTGCGTCCCGATGAAGCAATAGTTTGATCAGCAGTCACCTCGCCTGTGCGCCGTCGCGTCACCGCTCGCCGTTGTTGCTTCTGCGCCCAGCAACTCATGTCAACCGACACAAATTCCCTTGCTGCTATCTCCTTGCAAGCATCGCCCTATGGTCTATATAAGCAGCCATACCCTGTGTCATCTTCCCTTCACCAGGACTTAGCCAAATTTCCAAATCTCCTCGCCGTCGTCTTCTTCTCCGGCGAGTCCAGATTGAGGCCTCACGGTGCCAGCACGCCCTGCTGCACTTCTCGCCGAGTTAACAGCACCAGTGAGTTCCTCTCATCTCACTCATCATGCTGTACCATTTAATTGCTCACCGGTGACCTCTAACGCCGGCGATCACCGGAATTGCCGATTACCCTGTTCCTGCAATGTAGCTTAATTCAGCCCGAATTAGCTCTCGATTTTGTGGAAGAAGATGATCAGTGACTCATTTCCAGCAAGCCTATGCATCAAGATCTCCCGATTGAGCTTCAATCGAAGCTTTCCCCAATTTTGAGCTTCTCCAGAAACCGGCGATCGTCGCCAGGCTTCTCCGGCCATCCTCCGGCCCATCTAATTGTACCAGAAGCTTCCTCTTATCTCTCTTTCACTTCCCAAGCTTGGAATCGAGTTCATTCGGCCTAAAACAAAAACCCCCAAATGGCAGTGTTTCTTCTCCGGCGCAGTTCACCGGAAATCCTTTCCCGGCCGTTTCAGCTTCATCCACTTTGTCATTCAGGTGTGCCCCAACTTCCTGAGCATATTTTTCTTCTAGCTCGATCTCTGAAACTGCCCAGAATTCAATTTATAGCTTTGCCAAGTTTTTGTCCAGAACTGCTCCAGTGCAGCCAGCTCATCTCTGTTCATCATCAAATTTCTAGCTTTCTAGCCATCTTCTGCCCTAGATCCTGTTGAATGATTTGTTCCTGTTATCATTGCCTACCTCCCAGACAAAGTGGTGCATCATTTGGAGCTCTAGATCAAAAGTTATGCCAAGCCCTAGTTTCTGGCCATGTCAAGATCAATGCCAGACTATGTCAGTCAGTGGCATTAGCCCTTTTCACTCCCTTCCAGATGTGCATTTTGGGCATAACTTTGTCCCTTAGATTCCTGAGGTTGTGATCAACATTTTCTTCTTCTATCACAACTTGATTTGAGCCCTTGAATTATATTTGCCGCTAAACCCTAGTTTTTGACACTATTCCAGTGCATGCCAGTCAATGGCATTGCCTTGTTTACCCACTTCTGATTGTGCATTTTGAAAGCCACTTTGTCCACTGAATTTGTAGAGTTGTGATCTACATTTTCTTCTACTGTCATAACTTGAGATAAGCTCTCTAGCTTTCCCTGAAGTTATGCCAGAGCCTTGATCCGAATGTCGATCTGCTGACATTCGCTGTTCTTGATCAAACCAGCCACAAAACTGATGTTCTTATTGTAACCTTGAGATCCTAAGAGCATCTACCACCCATCCTTAGCCAAATCCTTGAAACCCTAGATCTCAACTCAGTTCAGCTTGTAATCTCAATTATCTCCAGTATCGTTCAGTTATCCTTGTTAAGCATATCTGCATATAGATCCTAAATCATTTTAATATATATAAGTAATATTTGTGTGTATTGTTTGGTTTGTCGTCGAGCAGATCTAGAAGCTGAGATCGAGGACTTCGCTGTTGACCCGTCATCAACTGCTGTTTCTTACGACGCGGAAGGCAAGTCATATCCTTGGTCATCTTGAACCTATATTTTAAATGTTGCTAAAACATAACCTTGAATATAGATAATATTGCATGTGAAAGATTGAGAATGGTTGATTTATGAATTGGCAGTACTAGACTGGTTATCTGTGAAATGTGAAATAAACAAGTTTTGAGCTATGAACTATTATATGTATTTATATACTTATATTCATGAAATAAAACCCCTAGCCGTGACCAGAAAAATGGTATGGATGGCTGTAGCACTGGAGGTGCTAGACTGCAAAGGAATGCAGGCACTGAAGGTGCAGGGTTGTGGATGGTCTGGTCACTGGCATATAAGGACTAGAACCTTGTGTTGTGCGTCTAGTGGCATGAACAACGTGCTAACCGCAAGCCTGGTATGGGACAGGCCTGAACAAGTACTTATGTGGATCGTACATGAAACCCCTGCATGAGATGTGTTGTGATGATTGACTTGGAGGCTGACTCCTATCACTGAAGGTGATCTGATATTTGACCCAGTAATGGGAAAATGAGGTGGGGTGGAGGTTATGATACAGCCTACCACAACTGTGTTTCGCTGAGAGCCACAGGGTCAGGGGTGAATTGTAAGTGATGCATAACAAAAGTTCTTGTTATTTCCACCTTGCCGCTCACAGTATGAAGTGAGTCAGGGGTCCAATCATTTTGTTATGATAGGAAAGGTTTGAAAGTGGAATATCTTGCGGGTAAATTGGTACCTCTCTGCAGAGTTAAAAACGTATTCGAATACTCCGAGCTCCCGGGTTTTATAAGAGTCTGCTGCGGTGGATTAAATCCACGGGGTGTGACACAAGTACTATTTTCTAAATAAAATATGTTTAATCAAGATTACCCAAATGACATGTGTTGTCATGATAAGGAGTGCTACCGTGGGCTGTCGTGTGTCGACGTGTCGCGGTAGTGCTATAATCTAGTGAACATGAATGATGATGTTATATTATGAAAGGTGCTGCCATGAGATGAGGTATGAAAGAAAAAGATTATTTTATAAACATCCATAATTCTTGACTAGTCTAGGTTCATGTCATCACTACTATATGTATCTACTCTTACCTATGACTTGCTGAGTACGTAAGTGCTCACTCTTGCAACCTACAAATCAATAGACGGAGCGATCAACAATCAAGATGAAGGCGTGGAGAACTTATTGGATCCAGAAGGAGGAGCGTCAGTCCCGTCATTTCCCTGATGTGTGTTGTTCTGCTGTCCACTTCTCTTTTGTGGGTGGGTTACCTATCTTCTGCTGTGTAGATGTTATTTTGCTAAACCATGTATGCCGTGAAGGCATTGTAATCTCCTTATGTAATATCAAGGCCAGCAGGCCACACTGCTTAACTATTTTGTAAGTTACTCTGTTGCAATGTGATATACTCCTGTGCTTGACTTATCCTGGGACGTCAAGGGTATGTGTATGCTATGCATATATGGGACTAACTGCAGCGAGCTAGATCTCTACAGGAGTAGTCGTAGTCCCAGTCTCGGGGCGCGACAGTATAGCAGGCCGGGGGGAGGTATGTACGCTTTCCCTTCTCCAACGGTGCAAGCTCAGTCCTTATACCCATGTCGAGCATGTAACGGCGAACATTGATGCCATCTTTCGTCTTTCCTGAAATGTTTAACAACAAACCAATCAAACTGTCACAAACATTTTTCTCTACGTGCATGACATCAATGCAATGTCAAACTTGTAAGTGCTCCCAATATGGTAGATCCCAAAGAATCGATCTCTTCTTCCAAACATTTTTTCCTGGAGGTTTAGAACATTTACCGAACTCAACTTTGATGTCCTTCACGCGCAAGTAAAGCTCCTTACCAGTCACAAACACTGGGGCTGATCCTTTCTCAGGCTTCCCATTAAATGACTTCCTCTTCTTACGGTAGGTGTGATGCATCAGAAGGAATCTGCGGTGACCCATGTACACTGTTTTTCTGCAGTTCGATAACCACATGCTTTCAGTCTCATCCAGGCAAATAGGACAAGCCTTGCCTCCTTTCGTACTATACCCCGAAAAATTTCCATAGGCCGGGAAATCATTTATGGTGCAAAATATCATGGCCCGCAACATGAAATTCTCTCGCTTATGTGCATCCCACACCCGCAGCCCTTCGCTCCACAATTTATGTAAGCCCTCGACTAACGGTGATAGAAACACATCAAAATCATTCCCGGGTTGTCTGGGTCCTGAAATTTGTAACGACATCATGATGTACTTGTGCTTCATACATAACCAAGGAGGAAGATTGTAGATGCATAAAAGAACCGGCCAAGTGCTATGTCGACTGCTCATATTTTCATGTCGATTCATACCATCCGTACTCAACCCAAACCTTATATTCCTCACTTCACCGCCAAACTCACCGAATGTTCTGTTAATGTTTCTCCATTGAATAGAATCAGCTGGATGTCTTAGTTTTCCGTCTTGTTTCCGACCTTCAACATGCCAACGCAAGTACTTCGCATCTTTCGGATTTGCAAACAGCCGTTTCAATCTAAGAATCACAGGCAAATACCACACAGTTTTGGCCGGAGGCCCTTTCTTTACCTCATCACTTCCATTGTGATAAATTCTGTCCCCATGCTTATACCGCGATGCACCGCATCTTGGACAAACATGCAAATCCTCGTACTCGTTATGGTACAGAACACAATCATTTGGGCATGCATGTATTCTTTCGATTTCCATTCCCAACGGACACAATAGTTTTTTGGCTTGGTAAACCGATCTTGGCAACTCATTTCCCTCTGGAAGCATGCCCGCTAACAGATCTAATAGCGCCGTGAAACTCTTATTGCTCCAACCATTGCTTGCTTTCAAGTTATATAATCTCAACACAGAAGACAACTTTGTAATTTTGCACATCCGGGGAACAAAGGCTTCTCAGAATCAACAATTAATTTCTCAAATTTAGCTAAATCGTTTTCGCTGTAATCTTCTTCTACATCACGTAACATTTCATCTAAATTGTCATCATCTACATGGACTTTCGAATGAACATTACCAATATTCTGATCATGATCATCATTACTGCAATCCACTTCCGGGTGCTGCTAAGTGGTAGCGGTGCTCTTTTCCTCAAGATCTTCACCATGCCATATCCAACGGGTATAGCGTGCGTTAAAACTACGACGAATCAAATGACTCCTAATCTGATCAGAGTTGGCGAACCTTTTTAAGTTCATACAATCTATACAAGGACAATACATATCTTTCTCTCCCTTCTTCACCTTTTCTTGCTCAACAAATTTAATAAACCCATTCACACCCTCCAAATACTCAACAGTAGTACGTTTTATTCCATACATCCAATATTCTCGGTCCATCTACAATTATTTCACAAAATTGACAAATTGAAATAAATAATTAATGACTCAAGGCATGCATGCATGAAACATCATCAATTAGCTAGGCCATATGTGTGTACAGCTGCTTAATTACATTAAATAGATATGTATGAAACCCTAATTAACTTGATGCATTAATTGGAAGAGCCAGCTAGCTAGCTGCTTAACTTCAGCAAGCTATAGCTAGCTAGCCAACCTAGCCTTCTAGCTAGTTTGGAGCTACATGTATCTAGTTTAATGAATTGCAAGTAGAGAGAGAGAGGGAGAGTGTGAAAGAGTGATCGAGAGACAGAGAGAGATGATGAGAAGATGACAATACCGAGGGGGATCGAATTATCAACCTCTCAGCTAGCTTCTCCAGATCACTCTAGCTTGGAGCGTGGATGCACGTACGGTAGAAATGAATCGAGGATGCAGAGCGCAGAGTAGGGGTCGAGATAAGTTGTACAATTTTACTATCGGTTCAAAAAACACAACCGATAGTAAACTAAGGTTCCCACTGTCATAACCATTAGTTTATATGACGTCATTTTACTATCGGTTTGTTTTATATAACCGATAGTAAAATATACTCTATTATATCGGTTTGTACAGTAGTAACCGATAGTAAAAAATCCGTAATTTCACTATCAGTTATCAAAGACAAACCGATAGTAAAATTTACTCTATTATATCGGTTAGTACAGTACGAACCGATAGTATAAAGTCCGTAATTTCACTATCAGTTATGAAAGACAAACCGATAGTACTATTTCATATATTATATCGGTTGGTACAGTAATGACTGATAGTAAAAAATGTTTGCATTTCACTAACGGTGTACCAGTATATAACCGATAGTACTAAAAAGCCTCTTCTCCACCGCTGTTGTCCTATTCTATCGGATTTTTCCCAGATTGCTTATAACCGTTAGAAGATATGGGTTAGTGGATTGCATTTCTGTAGTAGTACTGTTTCTTAACGCATATGAAACTTACTAGTATGTTTCTGATCATTCGGGTAGCTGTCAGTTTGTAACAAGCTTTGACATTTATACTAAGTTTTTTATTCTTGTGACTTTATAAACTCTAGTTGAGATATCTCTTTTTAAGTCGTTTCTCAATGCACAAGAAACTCGCTAGTCACCATCTTTCTTACTCTGTGTTTCTTATCCTGAGATTACCATATTGTATCCTCATCATTAGTGATCTCAAGAGGGGGCTAGGGAAATATAACTATAATATTTTGTTGAGACTTAAGTATGTTTCTGTTTTAAACAAAAACAAAGTTTGTTCATCATGCATTTGCATTTTCTATTAGTCTTATGTATTTGTAGGTTATAACAATGATTGATACATAACAAACAGAAGATAAAATTTCTGCTTCCCATTGTCAATTTTACAAATAAATTACAATGAGAAAGTTTTATACAAGCTTGAGATTTTCTAATAGTTTTTTGACTATGAGTTTAACTTCAGTCATGGTCGTACTCATTTGATCTTCATTATAAAACAAAGCATCTTCCGCTGCTGGATTTAGGTCTAAATTTGGTCCATGGCGATGCCTAAGTTTGCAAAGGATAGAAGAAACAACAGCGCCTACATCGGTTTTTACTGTTTCCTTATACCTCTTTGCAAACTGTAGAATATTCGTGATTAGAGAATCAGTTTGAGTTGCGATCAAGTTGTAGGAATCCTTGAGAGATAAGCTATCCTTCTCAGGATCAATAACCGTTGTCTCCAGTGAATTTGCGATTTCCCTTAGCTTTGTGAAAGTGGCTTTTTCAATGGTACTGCAACTGTTGATGATTTTTTCCAAATCATTCTTTTCTTTTTCAGAAACTTTTGTAGTATTCTTGGCCTTATCCATTGTCTTCTGGATGAGATTATGAAGCTTTTCGAGATCGTGTCCTCGTCGGATACATTTCTCTTCAAAGTCGTTTTTCTCTTTGGCCAGCTTGGAGTTTGTTTCTCTCTAATCTGGTCAAGTAAAGGAACAAATGTGATTTGATCAATTAATGAAAGATTATAAACGCAATGACTAGTTCTGCGAGAATGAACTTACGATCTAAATCAATTTGTAGTTTCTCTTTTTCCCCTTGGAGAGTAGCATATGAATTTTTGTTTTCCTTCAGGGATGACAAAGCCTCAGTAAGTTTTTTTTATTGTTTTCCTCTAGAGCTTTTTCCACTGCTGTCTCCTTATTAGAGCGCTCCTTAGCAACCTCGCGTGATAAAGCAGAGTTTTCCCTGCAACAACAAGAGATTTTATTCTAATTCATAGAGGACGGGAATTAGAGTAAGGTACTTACTGTTCTAAGCGATTGCATTTTGCTTGGGCGACCTTAAATTGCTCTATCAAAGAATTCACCAAGGTCGAGTGGCGAGCAAAGTTCTACAAAAAAAATAATGAAGATCCAATCTTGGATCTTCAAATTTTTGTTCCTTTGCTCTTCCTTGCCTTAGATCTTTTCCAACTGGACAGTATGTGGAGCAAGATTGTACGACTAGCTCGAAACAACCGCTAAAACATCTTTTTGTAGCCTGCAGGCTCAATACAGACGGTTCTAGCATCATCACCATCTGAAATAACAAACTATCACTGACGATTTTTATGTAAAAACCGTCTGTAATAACGCTACCATGGAATCTACCAACACTAACTGTTGGAAGCTCAGAATCGTCTATAATACAATACTATCATAGGCAATTCTCATCTAAGAACTAACTGTGATAGTCCAGCATTATCACAGACGGTTTTGAGATTAGAACTTTGTGATAATTACAATATCACAGATGATTCCAAGAGCAAAACTGTCTATCATACTATCACAGTCAATTCTGAGGTGAGAATCGACTATGATAACTTTACATGTTCTCCCAACAAGACTTCACAGACACTTTTCCATTGAAAAGTTCATAATCATCTGTGATGTGCCATCCTAGATGTCTGTTTATGTGATAGTGTGATCTATGTAGCTAACCAACGCACATGACATGACATATGACACGATCAGACAAACGGTCCCTTCAGGTGATTTGTGTGTCTAACCGGCACTCACGGCATTGCACATGACACAATTGGGCCAAGAGTTAACTCTAATACCAATTATAAGACCCTGGATACATCCAACTTATACCAACATTTAAATTTTCGTCCTCACCTCAAAAAAATTAACCCGATTGGTATACAATGTTATCTAAATCTGAACTATCAATATGAGACTAATCCATACACAACTAAGTCTCTTGAGTTGAATTGAACTAAAGTATTACAAAAACATATAAATATTTTTGATGATTCTCTCAATTATTCATTATTTATTAATTAATTTTCTCATAATAATTTTATAATTTCACACTTGCTCCTCCACGAGTTTTTTTATTAATAACCCACATAAAATAATTCTCGACAAGTTACTTGTTATTATCCTGCACAGTTCTAAAGAAGGGTGTTTTAGCCAGTTGAGGTAGAGGTCGTTTATTAATCTATTGGCACTACACAGGATAATAATAAGCAACTTGTCGAGTCATAGGCACTCGACAAGCTCTTTCTATACGACAGGTAGCTTGTTGAGTACTCAACATTCGACAGACTAATGTGGTGGTTCATTTTTACAAAATTTTTGAATTAGATTATTTTTATAAATAATTATCTTATGTAGATTATTAATAAAAAAAAAGCTCGCTTTTCTACCTTTATTGCAGCTATTCCCACACCGCCGCTCCTAGGCCTGTGGACACTGCGCCTACGTTTGTCAGTTGCATGCGTGCACACTACGAGTCATGTTAAGGTGGATAGGACGGATACAAATTCTAGATAGGAGGGATGGATACAAGCATGAATAAAAGAGCAAGGGTAAGATGGCTATTATGTAAAAATAAATCTATAACGAGTTATAATTTTTTAAAACGAAAATTAGGAAATAATCCAATGTGGTGGTACGGGGGAGTTATGTCACTTTATAGTACATTGGGGTGAACATGTATATTATGTCGAAATACTCAATTTTTAGAGTAATATATAAAAAAAATAGAGAAAATAAATTTTAGTCCATCTTCTTATTACCTAGGTTCATTTTGATTCTTTTATCTTAAAATAATTTAAATTAGTGTCACTATTTTCAAATCAGGTCTTTTCTAATTTCTAAGTGGTTTTTAATAAGATGTTTTGATGACATAATTATTGTATATTGTTAGTGTATGAAAAATAATTATATGAGTTACCTAAGATGATTGATGAGAATCTTAAAATCAACATATCATTATGCCTTTCTTGACAGCTAAGACGATATATGGGTTGATGTGATGTGCTACTGTTTCAATTCGTTGATGGAAGATATAAATGACTTACATGGAAAAAATTTATAAAACCACTTTAATATTAAAATATGTCCAATTTTGAACGTAGACACACCGATTCATATTGTTTTGAGATACACTGACCACAGCGACCGGCAGAATAAAGTAGAAGTACATAAAAGAATTGTATTTTACCAAAAAGAAATTCCTTATATGTTTTGTAATGTTTAGTATAGTACATTCATTGATACGTCGACATTGATGTGACACGATACCAATCTCAAAAGAATAACGCGGTACAACCAAAACTGACCAGGACCTGGAATCACAAGCTTCTTTGAGCCTGCTGGAAGCCGACCTGTTGGCTGTCGCCCACTTCGTCCCCTAGCAGTTGAAACTTGCTTTAGCTTGACAAGAGCACTCATTGCAAAGCGTACACAGAAATTGTTCCACTATGTCATTTTTTCTTTTTGTGATATCAAGTTCCACTGTTTCTATGGTTGAGTTTTGATTTGTGGTGCAGTGATTTTGATAATTAGTTGATCTGAATTGTGTTTTGACTTGATTCTAGTGGTTACCTGTGTTTCAGTTATTTGAACCTTGTCATTCACAATTTTGCTGTGGTTATTATTGTTTCTTATGACTTTTATTCATCTACGCAATATGTTTTAGAGCAGAGGTGAAAATGTCGTGTTCATGAATGTTTTAGAAATTGGGTGAGCAACACGGAAACCTTGAGACCAACATCAAGCCAAGGAGCTTCCAAGGATAATTTAACATAGGAATGGTCACATTTCTGAGTGTTGGGTTTCGATGATTTGAGTTATAACTCAGTATTGTATGAGGGTGTTGCAAATGTAGAACTCAGTGAAAGAGAGTGTTGTCTTATTAGAGGGTTCTTAATTATTCAAATTTCTGTAAAACATTGTAAAACCCCGAAATCTATCCCCATAATTCTTTTTTGAAATCCCATTCCCCCCCCCCCCCCCACCCCCACCCCCACCCCAAATTTTCTTTTTCTTCTATTCCTTTTCAAATTATTTGTTCCCCTTCGCTCTGTCACTCTTAGTCGATAGCGCGCACACAGCCCCTCTCATTTCTATTCCCTCCCTTGCCTTCTATAGCAGAGCTAACACCCCCCGCTATTACTCCTCCCTCTCAGCTACACCTACTGTGCAACACCAGCTCACACACTGCCCACTATTTTCTCTTCACTCCTTTTAAATTAAATTGTCTTCTTCCTAGCAAAGAATCCAATCGCTCACCAAATTTTCCCCAGCAACAGCAATAGCAAATCACGCACAAAGTCAATTCCAAATCACCTTTTTCACTGATCAGTAGTTGTAGCTGCAACAACAGCCCCCCTCTTGTCATCTCAAAGTTGATCAAAACCTCACCAAATCACCCCTGCAGCAACAAAATCCCCTCATTATCAATCTTCCTATGCGGCAACTGCAATCTCCTCCCTCTTGTCAATAGTGTTTTGAATGATTTGGTTGTATACCCTTTTTGCTAACCAAGTAATGAGAAGAGGTTTTTGGGTGGAGGTATAGCATGCCATAATGGTATGAAGATAAGCATTTCATTCGACCACTGAGCAGGAGTAAAATGTGTGTGAGACATAGCGAAATCTTGTTGTTTCAACTCAATCGCACGGTTATTGTGAGTCAATGTTGACAATAATAAGTTGACAGATCTTGTGAATAAATTGGTACACCTCAGCTAAGTAAACATATTCGAATACTCCAATTCCTGGATTCTTTCGGGCCTGCACACGATGAGTTCTATCTACATCGATGTGGTACAAATAGCGTTATGTGATTTTGGTTAAGGGATAAAAATTTGGGTGGTTTTTGGAGACTCTTTTAAAAGTTAATAAATGAGATTTCATGCAACTGTTTTTAAATATTGTTTTAGTTTTTGATTCATCTATGTATGTATGTTTGAACATAGACTCATCACAAACTTACTTTATGTTCCATTGATCACCTGTCATGTATATAAATGAACTAGTTATACTAAAACCCACTGTGTATGTTGTACTCACACTTTTGCTCATCAACCAAATTCATTCAAGGAGGAAGCTGCTGACTAAGAGCTCTAAGTTTCAATCTTGAGCTGGAAGATGGAAATGGTGACGACCATGATCCTTGAAGAGTTGTGTACCATAGTTGAGTTACAATTGTAGAGGGTTCTAAACTACATTGTGTTTTCTTTTTATTTAAGAACTATCTTTTATAATCATCTAATATTTGGCTGTGTCAACCCTCATATATAATATAATGTGAACTACATCAAGGAGGCTCTAAAATTGTATCTCTTAAGTAGTTGTGGCTATCAATATAACCTTGAGTAGGTTTTAGATATTCCGTTCTATGTACGACTGTATTTTGGACAGTTGAGGTACTTAAAAACAAGGTATGTAAAACTGGTGGGCCCTACAAATATTTTTTTTGTGGATACAAATTCTTATTTTAATTTCTGCAGGGCAACACTCTTTGAAATTTATTTTGATTATTTATTGAAAATTTTATCTTTTTCAAATAAATATAACACAAACAATATTCAACTATAGATGTGCAAAATTACGCCGAAACGATTTAATAGTTGGATCATATATCTTTGACCGAGAGAACCATAATGCTACCTCTATTCAGAAAAGTTTGTCACTTTAAATTAGCTTGCACACAATATAAGGACTTCTTTCACAAAACATTGAAAAAGCTTCCTCCGCAAGTTTGAGAAGATGTAATTATATCCATTAGACAATGCATTGTGAGTAGGAAAAATGTGTCTAGCTACTCCAAACTCATCAATTTTCTTATATCATTTTTTTTATTAAAAAGACATGAACAAAGATAGGAGTGATGTTATTTTTACATAGAAGTTCTATATTTTAAGTGTTAGAGGATAAAGGTGGAGATTATATTTGATTTAAATTTGTTCATACTGCATATGAAGACTTATGATAAATTTGTGTTCTTTATACAAGAAAATGTGTCCCAAGAGATATTCCTTTAAAGATGGTACCTAGAGTTTAGATTAGATTTTAGACAAATTATATATGTATCTATATTTTTTAAAAAATTAAGATATATTAGATTTGAATTCGGATTGAATAAATATTGGAAATAGATTCAGATCGGATTGGATAATTTAGACATATTTATCTGTTTTACACCCATATTAGCTAATACGCACACAATAATTCGTGTAGCAAATAGGGGTACCCGAAGCTCCGCACATGCAAAAAAAAGGGAAAACTTTAACCAGCGAAACAGACGCTAAACCTACCGCCAACTTATTTAAAGAACCGAAGTGGAACGGAATCCGTCAAAGTCCACTACAGAAGAGCGCGTCCTACACAACCATTTAACTCATATAAAACAACTCCCCACAAATGAGTTCTCAACCAAAACTTCTCCTCCTTCCCTTGTCATCGTCGTCGTCTTCAGCTTGCACTAATGGCCACGGAGGTGCTGCGCCCACACGACATCCTCCTGCCACAGAAGACCCGGAGCGGCCACCGGGACCGTAGTACGAGCTCCAAGCCCCTAAGAAAGCTGTTGCCCTCGCAGACGACGACGGCGAGCCGGAAGCCAACCAGGCCTTCTGCCTGTAAAAGAACGAAGGCTTCGGAGAAATCAGCGAACACCAAAGCCTACGCCGGGCCGGCGTTCTCGGTGTCCCCCGAGCCGAGCTTGCTGCCGCTGCCGCAGTTCCCCTTCAGGAGCATCAGCGCGGTCGTCGACGACGCCGCAACTCGCAGCCTAAGGCGCATGCTGAGGTTGGACTAGCGCGTGCGCGTGTGTGTGTGTGTGCGCGTGTGTGTGTGTGTGAGAGAGAGAGAGAGAGCTAGCTAGCTATAGCTGTTTGTTGTTAGCTCTACGTTCGTGTGGAGGGCCATGGTCGGTGCATAAGGTTTCCGGCTCAGTTTTATTGTGTGGCCGGGGGACTTGCCGGCGACCGTGGCTTCTGACGACGACGTAGAATGAGCGCAGCAGTGGAGACATGTGTGTATGTGTGTATGATGTACAAGTAATTAAAGATATATATGTAGGTTTATGGGGTTCTTAGGCCTTCTCCAACAGAATTGGATCTCTATATTCTCATATACATATCTCCTTAAAAAGATTCCATATCTATATTTCTACTCTCTCCAACAGAATCTCTAAACTCAAAAGCATATAGGTAGAGGAGAGAGAATATCTAAATTTACTAATTCTCTGCAGTAATATCTAAAATAGAAATCGAGATAGGTATTCTGTTAGAGTAAGAAAAGTATTACTGATACTTAAATTTTAGGCTATCAATCCTTTTAGACATTATGTTGGACAAGATCTTAGGTACTACGGGGTACGTCCTGCAGCTAAGAATATGTATCCGATACAAGGGCCACATGTGAAATAGCGGATGCTGGATCAATACTGTCCATGAGTTAGTGTACTAGCAAAGACACGGAATGATATGGTCGTTTTAGACGAATTCAATGAAATGTTTGATATTTAGTTGCAATATTACATCATGATATTTCATAGTTTTGTGAGATGGAGGCTTGCAATACGGTGTAGATTACACAAATTAAAGGCCATGATTCCATGGGGAACATTCCAACGGTTGTAAGAAAATGAATGATACTGCTTAATAGGTGTTTTCATTGAAAGTAAAATATATAGGTAAGAGCGATGTACTCTCTCCATTCACAATTTACTTTCCATAGTCTATAATAAACAACTTTAATCATTAATTTTTTAGCTAATATAATATTTACAAACATATGGAAAAATTACGTTAAGCACATACATTTTGGCACTATTGTCAAAAAATTCTAAATTTTTAAAAATGATTTAGTTTACCCCACATATTTTGCTCAAGTGTTTTAGTTTAATCCAATTTTGTTAACTATTTGTAAATTTTGATAGGTTTTAGCCATTTTAGAGCAATGCATGTCTACCTCTATAATAATAACATGACACATGAAATATTAATTTATCATTTGGTTTTGATTTTTATTTGTTTTGAATGTTTTGAAGGAAATTTAAATCTTCATTTTATTAAATTTATTTTAATATAAAATGATTTGTTAGAGCCACATAAACAACTTAATAGCACTATGGAGGCTTCAAGTCTATGTCTCAGGGTTCTAATATGAAGAAACTATCAAGATTAACGAATAGTCAGCAAAATATGTGATAAATTGATATATTTGACAAAGATATCCATTATAAACTGAACCTTTTCTTAAAATATGTGGTTCTTTGCCACATCAAAATACTTTTGGTTAAAGGTAATTTCCTATAAATATATTGATGATCAAAGTTAAACAAGTTTAAATGCATACATGTTTTGTGAACAGAAAGAGTATCTAGTACTAAGTAGTAACAAGATTTTCCTGGTCATCTCACTACCACAGAAATAAACATCCAGAACAGCACATCACAGACGGTTATGAACTTTTCAATGGAAAAGCATCTGTTAAGGCCTGTCGGTGGAACAAGTAAAATTATTTTGGTCGATTCTCACCTAAGAAACGACTATGATAGTGAATAGACGGTTTTTCCCTCAGAACCGTATGTGATAAATAGAATATCACAGACAGTTTTGAGGTAAAAATCGTCTGTGATAGTGCTGGACTATCAAAGTCGGTTGTGACCTCGGAACCGTTTGTGATATTCTAATTATCATAGATGGTTCTTATTTAAAAACTGTTTGTGATAGTGCTGGACTATCACAGACGGTTTTTACGTCAAAATCGTCTGTGCTAGTACTGTATTACAGATGGTTCTGAGCTTTCAACAATTAGTGTTGGTAGCTTCCATGGTAGTGTTATTACAGATGGTTTTGACATGACAACTGTCAGTGATAGTTTGTTATTACAGACGGTTATGATGCTAGAATCGTCTGCATTGAGCCCACTGGGTACAAAAGGTCTTTTAGCGGTTGTTTCGAGCTAGTCGTGCAATCTTGCTCGACATACTGTCCAGTTGGAAGAGATCTGAGACAAGGAAGAGCAATATCTCAAAAGGAGAGCTTTAGGGGATAACAATTTGAAGATCCAAGATTGGTATTTACTCCAAAACCATACACATTACTTAATTTCATCATCAATATCAATCTCCATTGATTGATCAAATTAGAGGGAGAGGGAGGGGAAGCTAGAGTAGCACATCCTAGTTGTAACTCTCATTTGTCCCACCTCTAGCTATTCGCTTTATGATGTGTATTATCCATGTGCCCAATTATTAGGTACTAATTAATTGCTTCCAGTTGTAGTAGTTATACCCACAAACTCCACAAACACTAGCTAGCTAGATATATAATATATTGCATATCGACCGTACGTAGAGTATTACTTAGCATGTGTATGAATTTAATTGCAGATGGTCCATCGAGACTGGATGTATAATGACAACCGTGAGTGAAGAATACATGAAAGGTGTTTTAGATTTTCAAAAAGTTGTTGAGCAAGACATGGCGAAGAAGGGTTTACGATATATGTACTGTCCTTGCATAGACTGCGACAATCTTAAGATGTTCACCAACTCATCTCAAATTGTGGCCCACTTGATTCGATGTGGTTTCAAAAAGGGGTACACGTGTTGGATCCACCATGGAGAAGAGCAAACTGTAGAAACAAGTGCCACTCAGGTTGAGGAACATGACATGTCGGATCGCAACGATGATTTCGATGAGGATATGCCAAAGGATGATAATTTAGATGACATGTTGCGTGATGTTGAAGGCAATTACAGTGAAAGGGAGTTTGGTAAATTCAAGAGCTTGATTAAGGACTCGGAAAGCTGTTGTTCCCTAGTTGTAAGCTGAAATACACAAAGTTGGCTTCCGTGCTTGAACTGTTGAAATTGAAGGCAAGTAACAGCTGGACTGACAAGAGTTTCATGACACTGTTAGATCTTTTAGCGGACATACTTCCGGAAGGAAACGAGTTGCCAATAAACACCAACCAAGCGAAAAACTTGTTGTGTCCCTTGGGAATGGAAGTAGAAAGAATACATGCATGCCCTAATGATTGCATCCTTTACCGTAATGACTATAAGGATATGCATGTTTGTCCATTGTGCGGCGCATCGTGTTATAAGCGTAAGGACCGAAACGATGACGGCGACTGCGCTGAGATAAAGCAAGGACCTCCTGCTAACGTGTTGTGGTATTTGCCCGTCATTCCCCGCTTGAAGCGTTTGTTTGCAAACCGTAAAGAGCAAAAATTATTGTGTTGGAATTCAGAAGACCAGAAGAAGGATGAAAAGCTGAGACACCCCGCTGATTCTTCGCATTGGAGAAACATCGACAGGGAATTTGTTAACTTCCGAGCGGAATTGAGGAATATAAGGTTCGGGTTGAGTACCGATGGAATGAATCCTTTTGGTAACATGTGCAGTCGGCATAGCACTTGGCCGGTTCTTTTGTGTATCTACAACCTTTTTCCTTCGTTGTGTATGAAGCGCAAGTACATCATGATGTCGCTACTTATCTCAAGACCAAAGCAATCCAGAAACGATATTGATGTGTATCTAGTACCATTGATAGAGGATTTGCTAACAATTTGGAACTAAGGAGTGTAGGTATGGAACACATACAAACAAGAGAACTTCATCCTACGTGCTATGATATTCTGCACCATCAATGATTTCCCTGTCCTTGGAAATTTGTCGGGCCTTAGTACGAAAGGAGCCAAAGCTTGTCCCCACTGTGAAGATGAGACTGAGAGTGTGTGGCTGAAGAATTGCTAGAAAATAGTGTACATGTGTCACCGTAGGTTTCTTCTGAAGAATGACGCGTATCGTAAGAGGAAGAGGGAATTTGACCGCCACAAGGAAGATGGTTCAGCCCCGAAGCCTATGAGCGAGAAAGAAGTTTACTCGTGGGTGAAGGACATAGACGTTGTGTTTGTAAAGGGTCGTAAATTGAAACCTCGCACAAAGAACATTTGGAAGAAGAGATCGATATTTTGGGACTTACCGTATTGGGAGCATTTAGAGGTTTGGCATTGCATTGATGTCATGCACATAGAGAAGAATGTTTGGACAATTTAATCGGCCTATTGCTGAACATTCAAGGGAAGATAAAGGATGGTGTCAATGTGCGGCGCGACATGATCGAAATGAAAATCAGGCCCGAGCTGGCACCGAGAGAGGACGAGAAAGGCCGTATATAGCTCCGCCTTGCCTACTATACTTTGTGCAAGATTGAGAGGACAGAACTTTGTAAGTGTCTCTATGGTGTTAAAGTTCCATCGGGTTACTCCGCAAATATGAAAAAGCTTGTGTCCATGGGCGATTTGAAATTGCTTGGTATGAAGTCTCACGATTGTCACGTGTTAATGACACAAATGCTTCCTGTTTCCATCCGGAGTATTCTACCGCGTAAGGTCAGAGAGATGATCACGAGGCTGTGTTATTTCTTCAATGTAATTTCTTGCAAGGTCATTGATCCCGATGGACTAGATTCTCTGCAGAGTGAGGTGGTTCGAACTCTTTGTCAGCTTGAGATGTATTTATCTCCTTCATTTTTTGATATTATGGTCCATCTTATTGTCCACCTTATCAGAGAAATCAAGATATGTGGACCCGTGTTCCTACGTTATATGTATCCGTTCGAGAGGTACATGGGTGTACTCAAGGCTTACGTGAGGAATCACTCTCGGCCCGAGGGCAGCATTGCCGAGGTAGAAGCAACAGGAGTTCCTATGTTTTGTCATGAGGGGAGAATTGATGGCGTTGGAACTATTGGACTGAAAGCAATTAGTCTTGATTTTGATATGTACTCGAAAGCACATTTTTGGGTCTTGCAACACATGACGGAGGTGTCTCTGTACATCGATGAGCTCAAAGAGATGCTATGGCAAGACAATCCTAGTCAATCCGAGGTTTGGATCACGGGAGAACATAATAGTCGATTCAACGCATGGATGAAAGTGCGATTCACCGGGGAGTCCGCAAGTGCGAATCTTAAATGGTTGGCAAAAGGGTTATACTTTAAAGGTAATCAACCGTCCTTATCTCTCTGTTTCCATCGGTATAGCTTATCGTCTAATTCTTGCCTTTGCAGGGCTGCGGCAAGTGGAAAGTTGAGGATAATATGGGAGTGTACGTATGTAGGTGCAAATTGCCGGTCAAAGTCCCCATTTGTATGTAATTTTTATGCAACAGAGTTTTACCACATTTCCAATATTTTAAAATTTTTTACTTTATCAAGGTTGATTTGTTTGAGACCTAGCCTTGGTTTTCGCACTAGATTTGCCCAGATGCTATTATGCAGAATAACGTGATATTACTCGGAAATACCGAAACCCAAAGGTTGATCGAAAACACAATTCAAAGTAATTGCTTAACTCTTTATTTCAAAGAGGGTTTTACACATCGAACGTTAGAAACACTTGTCTATGTCGAAGGAACTAGACTCGATAATTCGATAGATGTTAGATGATCCAAACTAAACCTATTACAAGGTATTTATAGTCCAATCGTATGAGTACGTATCAGACTCAAGAACCTAAAACGTATTAGACTTATATAACTAACTAACCCAAAATAGATAAGCTTAGTTGTATCTATTCGGATCAGATTACAATTCCGACCAGAGAACGAATCCTTCAAAGTTGCGAACCAGTCCATGGTCGCGAAACCTTTCCGAACTCGATTATGGTCACAAAGCCTTATGCGACTCGACCTTACATCCCAGGTTGTGACTTGAGGCTAGCATTGCAATCATGGATAGAACTGCGACCATGGCGGCGCTGAGACTCAAAGATCCTCTCAGATCATGACTCCCTTGTTGAGAAGGAGTCAACTCCTATTGCGACATCTCAATTAAACTGGAGATGTGGAAATTGGGCTTGTCCACCTTCTCTGGTGTACCACTTTGCCGCATGTGCTCGTTGATCCTTCCAACCGATTCGAAAAGACTCTTTTGTGCCACTGTGGGTGGTAGTCAAATTCTTCTCCAGAATCACATCTTCTCATAGAGGTTCGTCTCGTTGATAGACCAAGTTTTCAATAGATGGTACTATGGTATCTGGCTCATCATCCAGCATTGAAGGCTCGAAGAGTTTGAGGTGCTCAATATTGACAACTGAGTAAATATCCATATATGGAGGTAACACCGCCAATGTTTCACAGCCTGATGTAGTGCGTACAACACCTTATCATACGTCGGGTAGTTTTTCTGAGCTCCCTGGAATAACTCGGAGTGATATGCCACTAGTCGACCTTCTTGTATGAGCACTGCTCCCATCGCATAACCTGAGGCATCGGTTTCTAGGTCGAAGAGTTTCTATATATTCGGCAAAGCTAACACAGGCGCCTCGTTGATCTTCCTCTTCAGCAAAAGAAATGTGTCCTCATGTTTCCTTGTCCACTCAAACTTCTAATTGATCCTGGTTAATGCATGCAATGGAGAAGCCACAATTGAGAAGTGTCATATGAACTTCCGAAGGTATTGGCGTGCTCCCACAAAACTACGCACGTCATAACTGTTCGCGGTCGCGACCACTTGCGAATCACTTTGACCTTATCCAGGTCGATTTGCAACGTGCCGTTGCTGACCATGAATCCTAGGTAAAGTAGAGTTTGCTGGTTGAACTCGCACTTCTTACGGTGAGGCAAAGTCAATGTTGCCGAAGCTGTTCGAACACCTTTTCGACTTGAATGAGGTGTTTATCCCACGAACGACTGTAAACCAATATGTCGTCGAGGTAAACGATCACAAAATCGTCAATGAACTGTCTCAATACGTCATTCATAAGACTCATGAAAGTTGCCGAGGCGTTGCAGAGACCGAACGGCATAACTATACATTCGAACAGACCTTGTCGTGTTTTGAACGTGGTCTTCTACGTATCTTCCTCTCGGATGCTGACTTGATGATATCCTAACTTAAGATCCAATTTGGATAAGACAATAGCATGCTTCAATTGGTCTAGCAGGTCATCAATATGAGGAAGGGGGTACTGGTTCTTGATGGTGATCTTGTTCAGTACGCGGTAGTCGATGCACATACGCCAAGTTCCATCCTTCTTTGGCACTAACACCACAGGAGATCCACAAGGTGAACTACTTGGTTGAATGACACCATTGTTCAGCAACTCACCAAGTTGTCTTTTGATCTCTTCATTCTCCAATTTGCGATACATACTCAGATTGGGAAGTGTCACTTCGGACACCAGCTGAATTTCGTGCTCGACTGGACGTTTTGGCGGACGACCCTGGGTACTCTCGAACAGATCACTGTATTTTTCCATTAGTCCCGACAACCGACCAGAATCCTCTCGGCACACTAATGACAATGCTAGTCAAGTGCCATCACCTGGACCCACTGCCATAGAAATAGATATCTAGGACGACACATCACATATGGTTATGAACTTTTCAATGGAACACTGTCTGCGAAGGCCTGTCGGGAGAATATATTAAGTTATCACAGTCGGTTTTGAGATCAAAGCCAACTGTGATAGTCAAGCAGACGGTTTTGACCATTGAACCGTCTGTGATATTCTACTTATCATAGACCGTTCTTAAGTCAAAACCGTCTGTGATAGTTCTGGCATATCACAGATGGTTATAAACTGAGAACCGTCTGAGATAAGTAGAATATCACAGACGGTTCCGTGGTCAAAACCGTCTGTGACTATTACAGTCAGTTCTGAACTCAATACCGTCTGTGATAGTATGGTATTACAGACGGCGTTGATTTCAGAACCGACTGTGATAGTCCTCTGGTGCTTCGAATTCTCTACTGTGTGTTTGCGTGGCGCCCTAGGCTAGGAACACGAAGCATCGCCTTGGAAATTCTATATGTAGCTCGGCAATGGAATTGCCAACTACTTTTCTAATTCTTAAACTCTTTGACTCCTTAGCTTCTCTGCGCCAATGGCATCCTCACATGCATCCTCAGCCTTTCCCTCCCCGGTAAGAACTCTCAATCTTTTGGACTTACCCCTGTATTGTTAATCCCTATTCAGTACATTCTCGAACTATTGATTTGCACAGGAAGGGGAGCTGGGGAAGACTTTGGCAAGGTGAAGGTCGAGCTGAGGGCCCTCCAGGACCAGCACAATCTCCTTATGGAGAAGCACACTTAGCTAAGGCTTGACCTGGACGATCTCATCCAGCGCATTAAGCGATTGAGGACGGATGGTGAGAAGGCTAGGGAGAGGACGAGGCGTCTTCATGATGAGAAGAAAGCCGTGGATATAACCATCGCTGGCTGCAGTTTGACTATGAAGGATACCATCGCGAAGCTGAGGGAGGTCGCAGGCCTTCTCAACACGTATGTAGTTGATCCTAAGAAGGACAACTTGTCGCTAGAGGAATTCTGCATCCTGGCTGCAAGTCAAACTGACTTTATTCTAGATGCAGTCAGGGATAAGACTGCTCCTTGGCCTAGCCTTTTGTATTTTTACTTTTTTTTTGTAAGTGATGCAAAACAATTAATGAAAAATGTGTTCTTATGTCAATTTTCCAATTTTCCAGCACGTACATTCTTGGGCTGCTATCTTCTCTCTTTCATTAGGTTTTGGCGACCATACGACCGTAGAAAGGTATGTGCACTGTGTGCGATCACGGAATGAATATCGCGATCATATAACGATTATTGCGGGTTGATTAAGTGCGAACATGGGAGCGTCAATCTTTGGTGGGAGGGAGAACAGTTATCACAGTTGGTTTTGAGACCAAAACCGTCAGTTATCACAGTCGGTTCTGACATCAAAACCATCTGTGATAGTTATCATAGTTGGTTCTAAGATCAAAACCGTCTGTGATAGTAGTATGGTATTACAGACGGCGTTGAGTTCAGAACTGACTGTGATAGCCCTCTGGCACTTCAAATTGTTTGTGCGGCACCTTAGGCTGGGAACACGAAGCGTCGCCTTGGAAATTCTATAAGTAGCTTGGCAGTGGAATTGCCAACTACTTTACTTGTTTTTTCTAATTCTCTAACTCTTCGACTCCTTAGCTTCTCTTTGACAATGGCATCGTCAGCCTCACCCTCCCCAGTAAGAACTCTAATCTTTTGGACTTACCCTTGTATTATTAATCCCTGTTTAGTACATTCCTGACCTATTGATTTGCACAGGGAAGGGGAGTTGTCGAAGACTCAGGCAAGGTGAAAGGCCGAGCTGAGGGCCCTCCAGGAGGAGCACAAGCTCCTTGCGGAGAAGCACACTCAGCTATGACTTGACCTGGACGATCTCTTCCAGTGCATTCAGCGCATGAAGACGAATGGTGACAATGCTAGGGCTAGGACGAGGCATCTTTGTGAGGAGAAGCAAGCCGCAGACATGACCATCACTGGCTACGGTTTGACTATGAAGGATACCATAGCGAAGCTGAGGGAGATCACAGGCCTTCTCGACGAGGTAGTAGTTGATCCTAAGAAGGACAACTTGTCACTGGAGGAGTCCTGCGTCCTGGCTGCAAGTCAAACTGACTTTATTCTAGATGTAGCCAGGGCTAAGACCACTCCTTGACCTAGCATTTTGTATTTTTACTTTTTTTGTAAGTGATGAAAAACAATTAATGAAAAAATTGTTCTTATGTCAATTTTTCAATTTTCCAGCACGTTCTTGGACTGCTAGCTATCTTCCCTCCTTCTTTAGCTTTCAAGCACGGTTTATATCTCCCAACCATCTAGAATTACAGACGGTTTTAATGTCAGGACTGACTGTGATAGTCCCAACAGTGTCCAACGCTTTGAATTTTCCAGCACGTTGGAATATCACAGACAGTTCTGACTATCACCGTTTGTCAGATGGTTCTGATTTAAAAACTGTCTGTGATATTTCTGCGATAGTTCTACACAAAAAAGTCAGTTCGCACATTCAAGTACATGTCTGAAACAGTAATACAAATACACAAATATACACCAATACAAATACAGAAATACACCAATTCAAACATTCAAGTACATGTCCCAAATAGCAATACAAATACACAAATATACACCAATACAAATACACCAATTCACACATTTGATGTATTATAAAAGTCACATCTGAAAGAGAACCTTTGCAATCAAACAACAAATGTAACTACCGACTACAGGTTAGACCTGATACATCACAAATCCATTCATCTGAAACAGCAAATGTATGAACCACGTTTGACTTAACCATAGGAGTTCAGTTCAGAGACGCCCGAGGAGCTGGAACTGACGTTGAGTTACATTTGTCTTGGTGATCTCTTCTGGTTCAAACTCAACTCATCAATGCAACTCAACTCATCAATGCGTTGAGTTGACTTGAGTTGAGTTGGAGCCCGAGGAAATCACTAATACAAATGTAAGATGCTTATTTCTATAGGTCCTGATTTGTCTTAGTGATCTCTTCTGGCTCAAACTCAACTCATTAATGCAAATCAACTCAAATCAACTCAACACAACTCAGTTGAGTTGAGTTGAGTTGCGTTGAGTTGAGTTGAGTTGAGAAAGTCTGAGGAAATAACCAAGACAACTGTAAGATGCTTCCTATAGGTCCTGATTTGAGAAACACGCCAAGCTTGAGGATCTTCTCGACCGAGCCAACTAAGATCTCACCCTTCACATCCTTCCAGCTCTCGACGGTGATCTTCACCTTTTCTTTCACCAACAAGCCAACGTAGGCAGCGTACTGTGACAACGAACCGTGAACTATGTTGCCCCTTGTGAACATCGTCCAAGGACCTGCACAGAATCATATTGAAAAGAAGAAATATAAAAATGGACGATACAGGAATTGCAGGATAACTGCCATCATAGGATTAGGATAATCCAACAATGCTGAAATTTTACTTGCCTTGCTTGCAATGCTAAAATCTAGCCGAGGGAGTTGAAGCTACGATCGAGGCCGTCAATGGAGGTATGGCGGCCATCAATTGAGGTTATGGGTTAGGGCTTGTCGTGCGGAGAAAAAAAGTGGAACAATTCGATTGGAAGCAAAAGTCCAGGGAGGGAACAAGTATTTGTAGAAGTCGAACGGTTCGACTACAAGCAAAATTCCAGGCATATTACAAACGGTTCGGACTTCATAACCGTCTGTAATAGTAGAGCAGACGGTTGATATTCTAATTATCACTGACGGTTCTGATTTAAAAACCATCTGTAATAGTGAATACAACTACAAAAATATTCACCAATACAAATACACAAGTACGCCAAGTTATCACAGACGGTTCCAAAGTCAAAACCAACTGTGATAGTGAAGCGGACGGTTTTGACCTAGGAACCATCTGTGCTATTGTAATTATCATCGACGGTTCATATCTGAAAATTGTTTGTGATATTTCTGTCATAGTTCTATACAAATGCACCGATATTACCGACGGTTTATAAGTGAAAACCATTAGTGATAGCTTGTTATTACAGACGGTATGATGCTAGGACCGTCTATATTGAACCTGGTATAAAGGTCTTTTAGTTCTGTACAAATGCACCGATATTACCGATGGTTTTAAAGTGAAAATCATCAGTGATAGTTTGTTATTACAGACGATATGATGCTAGACTGTCTGTATTGAACCTGGTATAAAAGGTCTTTCAGTGGATGTTTCGAGCTAGTCGTACACTCTTGCTCGACATACAATCTAGTTGGAAGATATCTGGGGCAAGGAAGAGCAATATCTCAAAAGGGGAGCATTAGGGGACAACAATTTGAAGATCCAAGGTTGGTATTTGATCCTAAGGCATACACATTACTTAATTTCATCATCAATATCGATCTCCATTGATTGATCAAATTAGAGGGAGAGGGAGGGAAAGCTAGAGTAGCAAATCCTGGTTGTAACTCTCATTTTTTGACCTGTAGCTATTTAACTGCTTTATGATGTGTGTTATCGACGCCCCCAATTAGTTACTAACTAATTTCTTGCAGTTCAAGTAGTAGTTAATTAGTTATACAGCAAACTCCACAAACACTAGCTAGCTAGATTTATAATTTATTGCGTGTTGACCGTAGAGTATTACTTAGCATGTGTATGAATTTAATTGCAGATGGTCCACCGAGACTTGATGTATAATGAAAACTGAGTGAGTGAAGAATACATGAAAGGTGTTTTAGATTTTTAAAAAGTTGCTGAGCAAGACATGGCGAAGAAGGGTTTACGATATATGTACTGTCCTTGCGTAGACTGCCAGAATCTTAAGATGTTCACCAACTCATCTCAAATTGTTGCCCACTTGATTTGACGTGGTTTCAAAAAGGGGTGCACGTGTTGGGTTCACCATGGCGAAGAGTAAACTGCAGAAACAAGTGCCACTCAGGTTGAGGAACAGGACATGTCGGATCCCAACAACGATTTCGATGAGGATATGCTAGAGGATGACAATTTAGATGACATGTTGCGTGATGTGGAAGGAAATTACAGTGAAAGGGAGTTTGGTAAATTCAAGCGCCTGATTGAGGACTCATAAAAGCCATTGTTCCCTGGTTGTAAGTTAAAGTACACAAAGTTGGCCTCCATGCTTGAATTGTTAAAATTGAAGGTAAGTAAACAGTTGGATCGACAAGAGTTTCACGGCACTGTTAGATCTTTTAGCGAACATGCTTCCGAAAGGAAACGGGTTGCCAAAAAACACCTACCAAGTAAAAAAGCTGTTGTGTCTTTAGGAATGGATGTAGAAAGGATACACGCATGCCTTAATGATTGCATCATTTACCGTAACGACTACAAGGATATGCATGTTTGTTTGGTGTGCGGCGCATCCCGCTATAAGCGTAAGGACCAAACCGACGACAGCGACTGAGCTGAGATAAAGCAAGGACCTCCTGGTAAGGTGTTGTGGTATTTTCTCATCATTCCCCACTTGAAGCGTTTGTTTGCAAACCGTAAAGAGGCAAAATTATTGCATTGGCACTCGGAAGACCAGAAGAAGGATGAAAAGCTGAGACACCCCGTTGATTCTTCACAATGGAGAAACATCGATAGGGAATTTGTTAACTTCAGAGCGGAATTGAGGAATATAAGGTTCGGGTTGAGTACCAATGGAATGAATCCTTTTGGCAACATGAGCAGTCGGCATAGCACTTGGACGGTTCTTTTGTGTATCTACAACCTTCCTCCTTAGTTGTGTATGAAGAGCAAGTACATCATGATGTCTCTACTTATCTCAGAACCAAAACAACCCAGAAACGATATTGATGTGTACCTTGCACCATTGATAGAGGATTTGCTAACAATGTGGAACGAAGGGGTGCAGGTATGGGATGCATACAAATGAGAGAACTTCATCGTACGTGCTATGATTTCTGCACCATCAATGATTTCCCTGCCCTTGAAAATTTGTCGGGCCGTAGTATGAAAGGAGTCAAAGCTTGTCCTCACTGCGAAGATGAGACTTTGAGTGTGTGGCTAAAGAATTGCGGGAAAACAATGTACATGCGTCACCGCAGGTTTCTTCCGAAGAATGACACGTATCATAAGAGGAAGAGGGAATTTGACGGCCACAAGGAAGATGGTTTAGCCCCGAAGCCTATGAGTGGGAAAGAAGTTTACTCACGGGTGAAGGACATAGATGTTGTGTTTGGAAAGGGTTGTAAATTGAAACCCCGCATGAAGAACACTTGGAAGAAGAAATCGATATTTTGGGACTTACCTTATTGGGAGCATTTAAAGGTTTGTCATTGCATTGATGTCATGCATGTGAAGAAGAATGTTTGCGATAGTTTAATCGGCCTATTGCTGAACATTCTGGGGAAGACAAAGGATGGCGCCAATGTGCGACGTGACATGATCGAAATGAAAATCAGGCAAGAGCTAGCACCGAGAGAGGACGAGAAAGGCAGTATATACCTCCCCTTGCATGTTACACTTTGTGCAAAGCTGAGAGGATAGAACTTTGTAAGTGTCTAAATGGTGTTAAAGTTCCATCGGGTTACTCCGCAAATATGAAAAAGCTTGTGCCCATGGGCAATTTGAAATTGCTTGGTATGAAGTCTTACGATTGTCACGTATTGATGACACAAATAGTTCATGTTGCCATCTGGAGTATTCTGCCGCATAAGGTAAGAGAGACGATCACGAGGCTGTGTTATTTCTTCAATGCAATTTCTTGGAAGGTCATTGATCCCGAGGGACTAGATTCTTTGCAGAGTGAGGTGGTTCGAACTCTTTGTCAGCTTGAGATGTATTTTCCTCCATCGTTTTTTGATATCGTGGTCCATCTCACAGTCCACCTTGTTAGAGAAATCAAGATATGTGAACCCGTGTTCCTATGTTATATGAATCCATTCGAGAGGTACATGGGTGTACTTAATGCCTATGTGAGGAATTGCTCTTGGCCCGAGGGTAGCATTGTCGAAGTTATGCAGCAGAAGAGGTTGTTGAGTTCTGCGTCGATTACATGGCCGAGGTAGAAGCAGTAGGAGTTCCTGTGTCTCGTCACGAGTGGAGGCTTGATGGCGTTGGAACTATTGGATGGAGAGAAATCTCTCCTGATTTCGATATGTACTCGGAAGCACATTTTTGGGTCTTCCAACACATGACGGAGGTGTCTCTGTACATCGACGAGCACAAGGAGATACTACGACAAGACAAGCCTCAGCGATCCGAGGTTTGGATCACGAGAGAATATAACAATCGATTCAACGTGTGGATGAAAGTGCGAATCACCGGGGAGTCCGCAAGTGAGAATCTTAAATGGTTGGCAAAAGTGCCAACATTTGCTGTACAGACATGGCAGAGATACAACATCAATGGGTACACATTTTACACGAAAGCTCAAGATCGAAAGAGCACTGTGCAAAATAGTGGAGTGAGCGTATAAACTTTTCATGAGGAGTTCAGTGAGACAGGCCCAACAAGGGTAGTACGTGGATTGATGTTGTACTATGGGTTCATAGAAGAAATTTGGGAGCTCGTTACGTACTATTTAAGATTCCCCTGTTTCAATGCCGATGGGTCCAAATACCACAGGATGTGAAGGTTGACAGTTACGGTTTCACTTATCTGGATCTCGATCGAGTTGCTTATAAAGATGAGCCATTCATATTTGCAAAGCAAGCCATTCAGGTCATTTATGTCACTAACCTGGCCAACAAGAAGTGGGATATCGTCCTTCATGGCAAGAGAAGGATTGTTGGAGTTAAAAATGTCATAGACGAGAAAGACTACAATCAATTTGATGAGATGCCTCCATTTGGAGATGGCGTCCAGGTTGATGCTGAAGACACCGACGAAATTGGTTATGTGCGTATCGATCGCCAGGAAGGGTTATACTTTAAAGATAATCAACCGTCCTTATCTCTCTATTTCCATCGGTGTAGCTTATCCTCTAATTCTCACCTTTGCAGGGCTTTGTCCCGCTCATTTCCACACTTCGCGACTCTTCACTTCACTTGCCCTAGCTCTCTCCGCCCTCGCCCCGTCTGGCGCGATCACCTCCATCGCCTCCCCACCGTTCAGAGCGATCACCTCCATCGCCTCCCCACCGTCAGGCGCGATCACCTCCATCGCCCCCCCACCTTCTGGTGCGATCACCTCCGTCGCCTCCCCACCGTTTCTACCATTCTTGGTAAATTATAAGTATATGGGTTTAGTTATAGAATTATTAGTTTCAGATTTACTTACATTGTTCTCTCTTTCACTTATGTTAGGAACTGATATGTCCGGTGATGAAATGAACTGGTCAGGGAGTCAGAGTGACCTCTTTGGCGATGAGACGCCTGGGCTGGAGGTCGCCCCGTCCACTATGACCCAGTTGCAGAAGAGAAAGGGACGAGGTCGGACAGCATGTGCGTGTCTCGACAAGCAGGAAAAGCAGCACATACAGTTTGATGACAACGGTGTGCCAGAAGCATCGGAGAAACTAGTCGGTCAGTACCGCTCACTATGCGGCAAAGTTGCAAGGGAGCGGGTGACCATCACCACCTCTGAGTGGGGTCAAGTGCCCCCAGAGTGCAAGGATGCGCTGTGTGAAGAAGTGCAGGCAGCATTTCACATTCCCGAGAATCACTAGTTCACCATCCGCCGGACGACACTGATGTCAATAAATAAGGCGTGAAGGAACTTCAAGAGCCATCTTGTCAGGCACTATGTGAAGGAGTTGAAGACCCCCCTTCAATGACTACCCTTTCGTGACTCCCAAGGCATGGCAGCAGTTCATGGAGATGAAGGGCACGCCTGAGTTCCAACCACTTAGTGTGAAGTGCAAGGCTAACCAGGCCAAGAACACCCACCCACATAGACTAGGCACCGATGGGTATGTGGGGAAGAAGGAGTTGTGGAGGAAGCAGGATGAGGAGGCTTCCCAGTCTCCGGCCACCACTCCTTATGCGGGCATAATGGACGTGCGCGCCTGTAATTGGTGCCGAGCAAGATCGACGATGACCTCTTCCAGAAGCATCTCTGTGAACAACCCTACGGACAGGGATGTGATCGATTGGCTGGTAAGATCTCTAACTTTGTAGGATCACTTACTATTCTTGTAACACACATGCAATGGGTTTTATTGCTAAGTTCTCCTGTTGCAGGCGATGCTGAGTGCGTAGGCGGCATCCAGAGAGTTCAACTCTAGCAGGGACAGGGATATCCTAATGACGGCTCTAGGAAATAAGGAGCATCTGGGCCGCGCACGTGGCCTCAGTGCCACTATGCCTTGGAGGGATGGTTTCCCTGATGATGTGGAGGTGGCTAAGAGGAGAAAGAGATCCCAGAAAGCCCGCAACAAACGGCTCAAGGAGGAGATGCGATTGGAGTTCGCTGCTCGGGCAAAGCACTCATGCAGGAGTTGTTGGAGATGCGGGCTATGTATCAAGAGCTAAGATAGGCGACCCAGAGCATCCCCCCTATAACAGTGGCATTACCGAGCCCCATTCTTGGCCACCGTAGCAGCTGCACGTCTACGCTGGGGTCTTCGCAGTTGGAGCCCTCTTGACAGGAGTCCTCTCCACCGGAGCCCTCTCAACAGGAGCCCTCTCGACAGTATCCAGTGGACTTTCTATAGGTAATGACCGCTTTTCTATGTTAATTCATTCGAAAATGAAAAGCAGTGAAATTCGATATGTTAATGCACACTGTTTGTAGAAACTCGCCTCCTGCAAGCTTGTGGTGCTGGCCGGTCTCTTCCTGATCGAGACCGGCTGTGGGATGGCGCAACCATACACGGCGGGGGCAACAATCCATGGTGTCCCTCTATCTCAGGGTTTTGTACGGGTCCAGGTGGACAGTGTCTCCGACCATTGCAAGGAATTTCCGTTGGACAAGCTGCCGAATGATGAGATTACCACTCTCAGTGATGCGGTGCACGTTCGTGCAATGGCCCAAGAAGGACATCGTCCTAGATGAGGTAATCCCCTCACCAGTTTCATAATTCGTACTGTAATAATAGCCCTCAGAGTTAGTGACCATTACTATACGTAGGTTCTTACCCTACGGACACCGACACTCAGCCTACTAGCCAGCCTACCCCTCCGACAAGCCAACCAATGGGTCCGATGACGAAGCTGACTCTGATTAGGAGGCAACCAATCAAGAAGCTGGCTAGTAGGGGAAAAGCAAAGAAGAACACGGTGAAGGAGAGTGAGAAGAGCGCGCCATCAGCTCCCATGCCGTTCGCTCTGGGGATGCCCATGGCCTCCGATGCCGCAATTTGTAGCATGGGGTTCGCATGCCATAGCCTACATGGATGGTACATGCAGAGGACAAACAAGACTAGGACGCAGCATCCGACACACATCATGGTCAAGTACACCGTGGCAGAGTTCAAACACGACGGGACCTATCCAGTGAACTTCGAAGACCTGCACAATTTACTCAACAAAGACGCGCTCGACGTGTCAATCCTACGGTCTTGGGTGTTGTAAGTATCCTACTATCCTACGCCTGTTCATGCATATATGGATATATGTCATTTCTTAATTGGTTAGTTCTGTGTAGCTGCATGACCGGATATGCCAAAGCTAAGCACAAACCTGTCGGTTTCTTGGACCCCCTAGATGGTCGCCGAGGTGATGTTTAGGACCGGCGCAAACTTCGTTGTCGACTACATCAAAAGAGGGTTGCTTGCTCAGGTCGACAAGGAGTACATACTTGTACCCTACAACTAGAGGTGAGTGCTTTCATCAGTACTTCACCCGTAGATTAGTGCTCCATATGCACACTCCAGACTTAGATTAAATTATTAATTCTTTACACGTAACATGTAGCTACCACTGGATCCTGCTAGTGCTTATTCCGAAAAGGAACAAGGTGTTCTACCTCGATTCATTGCAGAGGAAAGGGTATGAGTATTGCAGTGCACGAGATGTATTCGAAAGGTTAACATGTTTTATGATATTCATGTAGACCTGTCTTGCATTTAGATTTACTGTCCTCAAATTGTCAATTTTGATTATCCTCAAATTGTCAATTTCGACTATCTGCAGGGCTTTCATGAACTACTTTGCCGAGAGAGGGCGACAGCACGAGCGGCGAGCCGATAAGTTTCAGTGGTTACAATTTCCAGTACAAATTTCAACTGGCATCTGTTTTACTTTATAAAGTGTCCCCAGCTAACTCTCTGTCTGTACATTGGCAGTGCCATCAGCAGCCGGATGACAACACATGTGGGTTCTACGTGATGCACCACATGTACGGCCTCATCACCCCATACCGGCCATATTTCCCTGAGGTATACAAATGCTGCCCTTTGTATCGATTTGCCAGAATTTACAGCTACATTTAGATAATTTTTTCTGTACCAACTCTTGCTGCAGGGGGTCGACTTCCCTTCAGAAAGCTTTGACGCTTTGCAGATTGGTTTAGTCCGAGGGATGCTCGCTGAGTTTTTCATTACGGAGGTCATATCAACCCCGGGGAAGTTTAGGGACCCGCAAGGTTCGTATTACTGCGGCCTTACTAACTGAGACTAGTATAGTAATAAACATATAACATAATAACTTTAATTGTCGATTACATTTATTTGTTCAATCTCAATTGTACATATTTCTGAAATGTTTCATGAAACTTACAATTTCATCGATTTTGAGCTGTATATATGAAATGCATGCTATTGTACAAGTTTCTAAGTTCTGTGCATGTATGAAATGAACTGTATATATTTCTGAGTGTTGGATCTAGGTAGATCTAAGTATCTAGGTTTTGATGATTAATGATGATTTGGATAAATTCATGATGGTCAAATTTAATCTAGAGAATGTCAGTTTTGTTGATCAAATGACAACTTAGATAAATCCTGATTTAGCACAAGTGAATTGAATTGATTATTGGTAAACCCTGAATTGAATGTTTCCTCGGTTGCGGGTTTGATATTGATGCATATGTAGAGGATGAGCTCAGTGATTGCATCAAGCTTGTGCAAATTGGTTAATCGAAATGTGATATGTTAAATCCTGAGGTTGATGACTCCAGTTATGGATTTGATATCGATACATACGTTGAGGGAGAGCTCATCACTTTGGTCATTTGATTTGATTGATCTCATGTCATGTGTAGTATAGATCGTGTGCGTATGTCTTTATCATCTACGATCTATATGAGTGTATTTCATCTTATACTCATTTGCTTGTTGTTGAATATAGTTTTGTCATTTCACTGGAAAGAGAAACTGTTGAGCTAACTCCTGTGTGGAGCAGTTTCTCTAGTGGTGATTAATGACGATCTATATATGAGACTAATGGTGTGCATTGAGTGTACGTGTTGTAGTCTCAGTTTGATTGTAGGATAAAAGCAGGCAAGGGCGTGAAGAGGATGAAGTCGATACGAGACATCTCGAGCGAAGTTAAGCTTAGCGAGGTCGAGCTTTGCGAAGATGAGCGTCGAGCGGTCGAGCTTCTGAGGTCTAGCTTAGCGAGGTCGAGATTTGCGAGGACAAGTGTCGAGCGGTTGAGCTTCACGAAGTCGAACTTCACCCAAGGTAAAATCCAAGATTAAGGATTGTTTTCTTAGGATTTTACTGGTCTTGGTGTTTGAAGACAGACCGGATTGATAGGATTCTTTTTACTAGTTTGACCATACTATTAAGAGGGGTCGGAAACTAGTAGCTTGAATCTATCTAGTGCAGAAGCTCAGATGCATTCATATCATCTTGCACTAATTTCTTCTTTGTTCTTGCATTGTTAGAGAGTCTAAGTGTAGTTTGTGTGCATTAGAGAAAATGTTTTGAAAACTGCATTTAGCCATGATCGCCAGCTATTTACTCCGATTTATTCTCTAGAGCTGGTCGTGGTTGTATTTGCACATTCTGATCGTATCCGTGCATGATACGTGGTTGTGGTCGTGTCGCTGGTTTGGCGGCCTTCCGTTTAGGGTTTGGGCGTGGTCATCGGAGTTCGAGCTGGTCGTACCAGTCTTCGGCTCGCTTGCGTACGCTCGACCAAACCCACTCGACCATCTGTTTTCGATCGGATATTCGACCTGTTGTTTTAGTTTGTAAATCACATTGGTCGTGGTCATCGCTGAGTGTCAGCTAAGATATCCGCGAGAAAACAACAAATCCGTATGTGCAAATACCCTAAATTGCATTTGAGATGATTTTTGGATTAGACATTTTGACAGCAGAAAAGTTTCTGAGTTCTCTAGAAGCTTCTAGGAATTTCTAGATCTTACTCTTGTTGACAAAATTGTAGAGCTCTGAGTTATCTTTCCAACAAGACAAAAATCACCTCAATCGGATCTCTGGATCATAAGTTATACTTATTTTACTATCAGTGTGTAGTGACCGGACATTGTCCGGCCTGTACAAATTTTTCGGCCTTTTACAAAATGAAACCAGAGACGTTTGCATCCGTCCGGGGCTATCTGTCCGGGGAGGCCGGACATTGTCCGATATGTCCAGACAATGTTCGGCCTGTACAAATTTTTTGAGCCGAGAAATGAAACAGAGACAAATGCAACCGTCCGGAGCTTTTGTCTGTCATGGCCAGACATTGTTCGGCCGGCCTTTACAGAAAAAGCTCCCAACGGTCACTGACACATTGCAATGGCTGTTTTCGTTGAACTGGCCGGACAATGCCTGAAGATTGTCCGGCCTGTACAAATCTGGTTCAGTTTGTTGCAAACGGCTAGTTTTCTTTGAGGGCTATATATATGTCGTGTTTGGCTTCATTTGGTGTGCTCAAAGAGTTGATATACCAGCTGAAAACCTAGCCAAGTGAATTGAATTTGAGTTATTGCATTTAGAGGCTAGAATTGAGCCCAAATCTTGAGTTGATTTGAGAGAGAGCAAATTGTATGAATTTAATAGTGCTTAGTGCACTTGAATCACCATTTGCATACTAGTGCTAGAGTGTTGAGAATCTCATTTGCATCTTTGAGCTTCTAGCACGAGATTCGTTCAAGTGAAAGCGCATCCGGCTTGTTACTCTTGGCGATCGCCTTCGCCTAGACGGTATCGGAGGAGAGTCGCGATCTCTCCATTGAAGTTTGTCGGAGAGGCCGGCAGAAGCTTGTGAAGGGTTTGGTGCTCGCCTATCCCGTGTGAAGAAGGAGCAACCCTAGTGAGATATCCTTCGTGGATATAGAAGCGAGGCTCATGAGTGAGCGCTTCAACGAGGAGTAGGGGAGACCGGGCGAGTCTCCGAGACCTCGGTAAAAATATTGTGTCAATTGCGTATCTCTTATTTGCTTTATATTCATCTTGACACAATTGCTAAATTTACTAATGTTGCATGTGTGGTTGAATATTTTATATGGTTGAATGCAACTAGTTGATTAAATTATTTTAAGCTTCATTGTATAATCTAGGTTTCACAATTATCTTGTTGAAATTGCTTAGTGGGGAAAGAATTTTTAAAAGCCTCCTAATCACCCCCTCTAGTCGGCATCCTTGATCCTACACTGAGTACTATGCATGTATGAAATGAATAGTATATACGAAATGCTATTGTATAGAGGGCATGGCTAGCATGATTCCTGAGGCTAGCCACAAAAAAAGAAAATTATTTAAAAAAATATTAATATGCACAAGCTGTTTTGAGATAAAAACTGTCGATGATAAATTGATCTATATATATAGCATAGAGTATTACAGATGGTTATAAACTCAACACCCTCTGTGATACTCATACTACCACGGATAGTTATAATCTCAGAATCGTCTGTGATAGTATGAGTATCATAGACGGTTTTGATCTTATAACCGTCTTCGATAATGACACTATCCCAGATGGTTTTGACCTCAAAACCGTCTGTGATATCATAGACGGTTCGCAGATTATGACTGTCTATTATAAGGACAGTATCACAGACGATTTGGATCTTACAACTATCTGTTATAAGGACACTATCACAGACGGTTCGAATATTACAACCATCGGTGATAATGACACTATCCCAAATGGTTTTGACCTCAAAACCGTCTGTGATATCACAGACGGCTCGCAGATTATAACCGTCTGTTATAAGGACAGGATCACAAACGATTCAGATCTTACAATCGTCTATTATAAGGACACTATCACCGACAGTTTGGATATTACAACCGTCGGTGATAAGGACACTATCCAGACGGTTTTGAGCTCAGAACCATCTGTGATATATCAACACCGTCTGTGATAGTATGAGTATCACAGACGGTTTTTAGCTCATAATTGTCTGTGATAGTATGAGTATCATAGACGGTTATCGAGATCAAAATTATCTGTGATAGGAAAAATCATAGACGGTTCAGAATCATCATTGATAGTACTCGAATATTAGTGACTCGAATATCAGTGACGATTCAGAACCGTCTGTGATGACTGTTTTGACCCGACTGTGATAATGTATTATGTACTAGTGACCAATGGGTCAAATCATGACAAGCACGTACTTGTGACATGCATTGACGATTTGTTTGGCTTGATTTGCGGTAATCAAGTTCGAAGTATTAACGTGGATATCTCTACTAATCACGAAATTAACTCCGTCCTTGGTGAGGTCATACTTTTGCACACACTGATGGAAGTGAGCGTCTCGATCATATAGATAAGGACTTCCAAAGATCATCTGACAGATATCGATAGGAACAACGTCGCATTACATCTCATCGATATATCGTGCAAAGATCTCAAACTTCAATACACACTGACTCGTAATTTGTTGGTTCATGTCGGATGTAAACCAACCCAACGGATATGGTCGCGGGTGTGTGGTTGTCTTCAACCCAAGTCACCGAACCAGTCCAGCGAAGACCACATTCTTTTGACTTCTGGGAACGAATATTGCTGCGACCACTTCGTGCTTCACCTGGATATTGATAGTGAACAAGTCCTCCGTTGAGTGATGGTCGCTCGATGGATCTGAACCCTTCTCCTTCGGGATTTCCATCAGAGATAAGGTCGTATCAGCCTCATAAACCGAATTCACTCAGACAACTTCTTCGTCGGGTGAAGTCGTAGTAGCCGTGGCTATTCTTTTCCCTGGTTTGTTTTTCTTTGGTCGAAGTTCAGGATGAAACTTGTAGCATTTGTTCTTGGTATGTCCTGCGACTTGACAATGGTCACAAAAAGTACCCATGCCCGGCTTCGAAGTGTTCTTCTTCAGACTCGGTTTCCTTTTTGTCGAGTGTGCACTGTCCTTCGTACCTTTGTCGCTGCGGGGTTTGTTTTTCTTCTTGATCGCCATAGCAGTTGTGCTCGCGGTTGCGATGTCTTGGACGCCGAACAGACTTAGCTCAGTACTAATCAATTTCTGAAGTCCAGATGTGTACTTTTGAAATACCTGAGGATCAGACAGTAAGATACCGATGACCATTGCTTGTCTCTAGAACTCTGTAGTATAGTCTTGGACGGTCTGGTCGCACCGTTGGTATAATTTGTGCCAACGTTTCCATCTCTCCTCAAGGTAACCCATCGGATAGAATTCTTGTCGCAGGAGTCTTTTGAGCTACCCCCACGCAAGGTCGTCAGCTTCACCACTAGCGACAAGGCCCTTCCACCATGTCTTGGCGTAGTCCTTCATCTTCAAAGGTGTAAATTTGACCTTTTGAGCGCTACTGAACCTGTTTAGGTCAAAGTAGATCTCAAGCTGATCGATCCATGAGTCTAGCTTCTCAGCATCGATCACCCCATCATATGTGGGTATGTCAATCTTAGCGTCGACCTTAAAAGATCCAATGGCTAAGAAGGTGTTAGCGAGGTCGTCAGTCTTATGGTCACCTTCTTCCTTGTCGTCTGGTCTGCGCAAGTCTTCACCACTCTTCACACCCATAACCTTCTCTGCTTCAGGAGGTATGATCATGGCCTACTGCTTAATCCAAGAAAGCACGGTTTCCATGTCGGTGGAGAGCTTAGCCACTTGATCGGCTAGGTTAGCTTGTACGGAGGTTCCTTCAGACATTGTCGAAGATAGGATTGCAGGTATCGTCGATTGTTTGCTTAGAGTTTCGTCGGAGGTTTTGTAACCCTGGCGAGTCTTCACCATCTACAGGATAGGAAAGTTGCTCTGATACCAACTTGATCCATTTGAGACCTAGCCTTGGTTTTCGCACTAGGTTCACCCAAATGCTAATATGCGGAATAATGGGATCTTACTCAAAAATACCGAAACCCAAAGGTTGATCGAAAATACAGTTCAAAGTAATTGCACAACTCTTTATTTCAAAGAGGGCTTTACACGTCAAACGTTAGACACACTTGCCTACGTCGAAGGAACTAGACTCGATAATTTGATAGATGTTCGATGATCTAAACTAAACCTATTACAAGGTATTTATAGTCCAATCATATGAGTACATATCAGACTCAAGAACCTAAAACATGTTAGACTCATATAACTAACTAACCCTAAATAATAAGCTTAGTTATATCTATTCAGATCAGATTACAATTCTGACCAGAGAACAAATCCTTCAAGGTCACGAAACAATCCATGGTCGCAAAACATTTTCGAACTCGGTTATGGTCGCGGAGCCTTATATGACTCGACCTTACATCCCAGGCTGCGACTTGCGGCTAGCACTGCGATCATGGGTAGCACTGCGACCATGGCGGCGCTAAGACCCGAAGATCCTCCCGGATCAAAGGTTGATAAAAAGCCACTTCTTAGGTCAATTTGAGTGAACCTTCAAAATCTTAGTGTTCAAATGCCTCTCTCCCGATATTATGAAACCTACAGCACAAAATTGCTTCCAACTTCAAATTTCTTCACCAAAATCTTTCAAACTTGATTTCACTATGCTCCAAATATGTCTCTTGAGGTTTCCACCAAGTTCTGGAGCATTTGGACATCGTTTGCAAAGATTTGAGGCTTTTTGGATATTGAAATTTCAGTATTTAGAGTTGCAGAGTTTCAGATTGTAAAGCACTATCACAGACGATTGTGAGTTAAGAACTGTCTAATAGACAACTATCACAGCCGGTTATGAGTTAATAACTGTCTTTGATAGATAACTATCACAGATGGTTCTTAACTCATAATCGTCTGTGATAGATAACAATCACATATGGTTTTTAACTCATAACCGTCTGTGATAGATAACAATCACAGACGGTTCTTAACTCATAACCGTCTGTGATAGATAAAAATCACAGACGGTGCTTAACTCATAACCGTCTGTGATAGTGCTTTACAATCTGAACCACGCTCATTTGAGACGGTTCTGTACTCATAACCGTCTGTGATAATCTCTCTACAAAGTTTAAGGCGGGCTTTGTCCCACTCATTTCCACACTTCGCGACTTTTCACTTCACTTGCCCTAGCTCTCTGGTGGTTGCGCGCACTGTCTCTCTCTGGCCTCCCACTGTTCGGTGCAACCACCGCCAGCTAGTTCTCCCGACCTCCGGCGCTTCCTCTCCCTGGCGACTCCTCCTAGCCACCTCTGAGCGTCTCCTCCTCCGACGTCTCAGGTGCCCCTCCTCCCTCTCCCTCTCCTTCATCGTGCTATATTTGGGTGCTTTTGTAATGGTGTAGCACGGCTAATGTGGATGGGAATATGATTTGTGGGGTTTGTTACTTTGTGAATTTTGTGTCTGAGATGCAATATTATTTCAATTTCTTGTGGGAGCAGGAATATTTGGCCACAACATAAGTAAGTTGAACACTTAGCACATAGTTGTTCTGTTTTTACACTGGAAAGAACCTTCCTTGTACAGATTTTTGTATGTTAGGGTTTATACCTGCTTATCTGTTTTGGCCAATTTGATAAGCTAGTGAGCAAACTAGTAGCTTGAATGTCCTAAATATGTATTATTTTTACATAGAATAGCCAAACAGATTATATTTGTCGAGAAATGCAAAATGATATGGAAATGATCCTCATTATCTGTTTTGGCCAATTGTATTATTTCCTTGTGTATTCCTATAGGAGGTTTTTGTATATGTGTCTTCTAGACATTTGTTAAAAGAGAAGGAGACCCACCAGGGCAAAAGTACGATAGATACAAGATATAGGAAAGAAGGCAATGCTTTCTTTTTTTTCATCTATTTTTTGATCTGTAAATTATCCTCCAATAGGAATACACATATGCAAAAACCTTCTATAGGAAAAAACATATCCTCATTATCTGTTTTTTTCATTTTTCATCTGTAAATTGAGTCGTTAATGAATCTACTTCATTTGTTCTTTGAAGCAAAAATTCTATAAGTAAGTTCTATAATAAGGTATTGAGACCTTGTATCTATTCCTCTTTTTGTATCCTAGTGGAATTTCATTTAGTTCCTTCTTAGACCTAGAATGTTCGGTGATGAAATGAATTGGTCAAGGAGTCAGAGCGACCTCTCTGGCGATGAGACGCCTGGGCCAGAGGTCGCCCCGTCCACCATGGCCCAGCCGCAGAAGAGAAAGGGTCGAGGCCAGACGACATGAGCACGTCTCAACAAGCGGGAAGAGCAGCACATACAGTTCGACGACAATGGGGTGCCGGAAGCCCCGAAGAAACTAGTCGGTTAGAACCGCTCGCTATGCTGCAAAGTGGAAAGAGAGCGGCCATCACCACCTCCAAGTGGCGTGAAGTGCCCCGATAGTGCAAGGACGAGCTGTGGGAAGAAGTGCAGGTGGCGTTTCACATTCCTGAGGATCGCCAGTTCACCACCCTCCATACGGCACTGATGGCAATAAATAAGGTGTGGAGGACCTTCAAGAGCCATCTTGCCAACCGCTATATGAAGGAGTCGAAGACCTCCTTCAATGACTACCCTTTTGTGACCCGAGGCATGGCAGCAGTTCGTGCAAATGAAGGGCACACCCGAGTTCCAGGTGCTCAGTGAGAAGGGCAAGGCTAATCAGGCCAAGAATACCCACCTACACAGACTAGGCACCAGTGGGTATGCAGGGAAAAAGGTGCTGTGGAGGAAGTAGGAGAGGAGGCTTCGCAGACTTCGGCCTCCGCTCCTTATGCGGGGATAACGGACGTGCACCTGCAATCAGTGCTGAGCAAGGTCAAAGATGACCTCCTTCGAAAGCGTCTCCGTGAATAACCCTACGGACAGGGAAGTGATCGATCGGTTGGTAAGATATCTAACTTACTATTCTCATAACACGCATGCAATGAGTTGTATTGCTAAGTTCTCCTGTTGCAAGCGGTGATGAGTGCACAGGCGTCCTCTGGATCTTTCAACCCTAGCAGGGAGAGGGATATCCTAACAACCGCGTTGGGAAATAAGGAGCATCTGGGCCGCGTGGGTGGCCTAGGTGCCATTGTGCCTTGGAATGCAGGTTTTGCTGATGATGAGGAGGCGGTTAAGAGGAGAAAGAGATCCTACAAAGCCCGCGATGAACGGATCAAAGAGGAGATCCAATCGGAGTTTTACCAGCGGGATGCAGAACTTAAGCATGAGGTTGCGGAGATGCGGGCAATGTATCATGAGCTAAGACAGTCCTAGGGCATCCCCTATGCAACAGCGGACTTACAGAGCCCCATTCTTGGCCGTCGTAGCAGCTATGCGTCCTCGCCGAGGTCTTCGCTTCTGGAGTCTTCGCATCCGGAGCCCCCTCCGCAGTATCTGGTGGAATTTTTGCAGGTAATGACTGCTTTTCTTTGTTAATTCATTTGAAAGTGAAATTCAATGCGTACTCTGATGTAATCTTAATGCACACTATTTGTAGGAACCCGCCTTTTGCAAGCTTATGGTTCGGGCCGGTCTCTTCCTGATCGAGGCTGGCCGTGGGATGGCGCAACCATGCACGGCGGGGGCGATGATCCACGGTGTCCCTCTATCTGAGGGTTTTGCACGGGTCCAGGTGGACATTGTCTTCTAGCATTGCAAGGGATTTCCATTGGACAAGCCGCCGAACGATGAGATTACCACTCTCAGGGCTGCGGTGCACATGTTAGTGCAATGGCCCAAGAAGGACATCGTCCTGGATGAGGTAATTCCTCCACCGGTTTCATAATTTTGTACTATAATAATAGCCCTCGGAGTTAGTGACCTTTACTATACGTAGGTTCTTACTCCTACGGACACCAACACTCAGCCTATTAGCTAGCCGACCCCTCCTCTGACAAGCCAGCCGACGGGTCCGACGACGAAGCTGACGCCGACTAGGAGGCAAGGCATTAAGAAGTTGGCTTCTAGAGGAAAATCACAGAAAAGCACGACGAAAGAGAGTGAGAAGAGCACACTATCTCCCACGCCGTTCGTTCTGGGGATGCCCATGGCCCCCGATACCGCAATTCAGAGCATGGGTCTCGGATGCCAGAGCCTACATGGATGGTACATGTAGAAGACAAATAAGACTAGGACGTAGTGTCCGACGCACTTCATGGTCAAGCACACCGTGTCAGAGTTCCACCAGGATGTCGGGACCTATCCAGTGACCTTCAAAGACCTGCACAATTTATTCGACAAATACGCGCTCGCCGTGTCCATTGTACGGTCTTGGGTGCTGTAAGTATCTACTATCCTACGTCTGTTCGTGCATATACGGATATATGTCATTTATTAATTGGTTAGTTTCGTGCAGCTGCATGACCAAATATGCCTAAACTAAACAAGAACCTATCGGTTTCTTAGACCCCCTGCTGGTCGCCGAGGTGATGTTTAAGAGCGACATGGACTTCGTTGTCGACTACATCAAAAGAGGGTTGCTTACTCAGGTCGACAAGGAGTACATACTTGTACCCTACAAGAGGTGAGTGCTTTCATTAGTACTTTACTTGTATATTAGTGTCTCCATATGCAGACCCCAGACTTAGATTAAATTATAAATTTTTTAGGCTAACATGTAGGTACCACTGGATTCTGCTGGTGCTTATTCCGAAATGGAACAAGGTGTTCTACCTTGATTCATTGCAGAGGAAAGGGTATGAGTATGGCGGTGCATGAGATGTAATCTAAAGGTTAACATGTTTCATGATATTCATGTGGACCTGAGTTACATCTAGATTTACAGTCCTCAAATTGTCAATTTCGACTATCTGTAGGGTTTTCACGAACTGCTTTGCCGAGGGAGGGCAACAGCACAAGCGGCAAGCCGATAAGTTTCAGTGGATACAATTTCCAGTACAAATTTCAACCGGCATCTATTTTACTTTCTAACATCTCCCCAACTAACTCTCGGTCTGTACATTGATAGTGCCATTAGCAGCCAGACGACAATACATGTGGGTTCTACGTGATGCACCACATATACGACCTCATCACCCCTCACCGGCTGAATTTCCGCGAGTTATACAACCACCGCCCTTTGTATCAATTTGGCAAAATTTACAGCTGCATTGAGCTAATTTTTTCTGTAGCAACTCTTGCTGCAGGGGGTCGACTTACCTTCAGAAAGCTTTGACGTTGTGCAGATTGGTTTAGTCCGAGAGATGCTCGCTTTGTTTTTCATGGAGGATGCCATATCACCCAAGGGATAGTTTAGGGACCCGCTCGGTTCGTATTAGTGTGGCCTTACTAACTGAGACTAGTACAGTAATACATATCTAACATACTGACTATAATTGTCAATTACATTTATTTGTTCAATCTCAATTGTACATATTTCTGAAATGTTGTATGAAACTTACAATTTGATCAAAATGCTATTGTATAGAAATGAACTGCTGAGTTGTATATATGAAATGAACTATTGAGTTCTGTGTATGTATGTCTTAAAAGTTGAGTTCTGTGTATGTATGAAATGAACTGCTGAGTTGTATATATGTAATGTTACTGTATAGAGGGAATGGCTAGTATTATTCTTGAGACTAGCCACAAAATAAAGAAAAATCTTTTTAAAAAAATTAATATGCACAGATGGTTCTGAGCTGAAAACCGTCTGTGATAAATCGATCTATGTATGTGATAAGGAGACTATTACAAATGATTTTGACCTCAAAACCGTCTGTGATATCTATCCCATATGGTTTTTAGCTTATAACCGTCTGTGATAAATAGATATGTGTATGTGATAATGAGACTATCCCAGACGGTTTTGACATCAAAACTGTCTCTGATACTCATACTATCACAACTGGTTATAAGCTAAAAACTGTCTGGGATAGTATTAGTATCACAGACGATTTTGAGCTTATAATCGTCTATGGTAGTATGAGTAGCACAAACAGTTTAGAACCGTCAGTGATAGTACTCAAATATCAGTGACTCGAATAACACTGACGGTTCAGAACCATCTGTGATAACTGTTTTGAACCGACTGTGATAATGTATTCTGTAGTAGTGTCTCTAAGCAACCTTCAAAATATTTTGCTCGATTTGTGGTGGTTGGATCAATTAAGTTTATACTTGAATTATGTTGATTTGGCTCACTCAAAATAACATCTTACTAGAAGGACATAAATTAGATGGGAAATGCTTAAAAATTTGTTACCTTTACCTTTTCAATGGGAATCCGGGGATGGGCTGGGATAGGGTTGACAATTAAACTTGCAAGGATTCACTCATCTTCAATCTTATATCATTGAAGGTCATTTGGTGAGAGGCAATAGTGGTGGGGTTAGGCCATTGATAAGGTGGTGGTGCGAACTGGCAAAACAAAGAGGGGAAGAGGTGACCCATGGTGTCGAGGCAATCACTTTAGAGTTGAGGGCTGCCTTCAAGAACGACATCTGAGACCTGGTGCACGAAGTGCTGCAGTTCAGGGGTATCCCATGAAGTAACGGGTCCAGTCTTAGATGCTTTCAAAGTAGATAGGAAGATTCCTATCATAGAGGAGATACAAAGGTGCTCCTAGTCATTGGATCATTGTATGAGATGATTCAACCAACTAAAATATGAAGCCCTCAATATCAATATGATATTGACCCAATCATCTATTTTAGATCAAAGGTGACTTGTTCAATTTTCCTATGTTGTAGTTCTCCAGGGTAGGAAGCTGGGATGGGGGATTTGCAATTCATGCGTTGTGGCATTTAAAAAAACTAGGGGATGCCCGCCCATTGCCGTGGGTATTGCAAGAGTAGATGTGGTCATGGTTGTTCTGGTAAGAACTGGATGTATCAAATTTTTTTTTGGGTTGGTCGTTCTTGGAGTTGGGAGAATTAGTAAGTCTGTTTCAGTATTGGTAGTACTTGTTTTTCAGTAGATTGTTGTTTGTATTGGGGTGCTTGGATTTGGTCGAGTCAGCTGATTTGTGTTTGTGTTGTTTGTGCTTGGATTTGGTCGATGCAGTACATTTCTTATGTGTTTGTAGTAATTTTATATTGGGTTTGGGCTGATAGGACTAGTTTTGAAATGGACAACTACGATTGGACTTGTTCGGATATGACCATTTTTTAAATTGAACGACCATAACAAGGGTATGTACTTACACAAATAGTTTTGAACTGAACGACCATGGCCAGTTCTTGTATTGACAGTAAAAATTTTGGTTGTGATAGTAAAATGCCTGATTGAATAATTGAAACAGATAATTGGACGTGACAGCAAAAAAATTTGGTCGCGCCAGCGTGGTCGTATCAGTACAAGCGATAATAGTAATTTTCCTTTTTCTATTGGCAGTATTTTTTTGTGTTGGCAGTAATTTTCTGATCATTTTCTGGGTCTGGTCAAATCAACAGATTTGCCTTTGAGTTGGATGTTCCTACTTTTGGTCAATGATCATATTATGTGTCTGGTCGCCTAGCAATTTTGTTTGTGTTGGTCGTGTTTGGTTGTGGTCGAACGGAGAGATTTGTAAATTTCTGGATTGATCGTCGAGGTCCATTGGTTGGTTTTTTGGTGTCTGGTCTAATAAGTGGTTTTGAGCTGGTGGTATTTTGTGTCTGGGTGATTCAACGTTTTTTGTGCTTGATCAAACCGTCGTTTTGTTTTGTTTAGATGGTCGCATTGTTGCTAGTTTTGGTCAAATCGTTTGTGGTTTTGGACGTGGCAGTGAAAAAAACTTGGATGCATCGGCCTAGTCGAATCGATGATTTTGTTGTTTCTGATGGTCGCATTTGGCTCTTTTGGTCGAATCGTCTATGGTTCTGGTCCATTCAGCAGGTTTGGTTTTAGGTGAATGTGGGAAATGACGACCAGTTTTGAATTGAACTACCATGATCAGGTCTTGTACTGATCATCATTATGATTTAAAATCTTGGTCGTGACAATAAATAAAAAATGTTGGTCGTGGCAGTAAAAACACTAATCGAATAATTGAAACAGATGGACGTGATAGTATATAAAACTTGGTCACACCAGAGTGCTCATATCAGTAGAAGCATCAACTGTAACTTTCCTTTGTTGTGGCGGTAGTAATTTTCTGGCGTGATCTTCGAGGGCCTTTGGTCATTTTCTGTGTTTGGGTGAATCAGTAGATCTGCCTTTATGTTGGATGTTCTTGTTTTTGGTCGATGATCGTATTTCGTTGTGGTACTTCTCGTGAGCACTCGTGGTCTAGGGTGTGGTTGTGAAAGTAGTGGTCGAGTGTCTGTGTTCATAGGTTGAAGTGGTGTGGTCGTCACGGTTGCAGTGGTCGAAGAGGTGGTTGGTCGACGACGGCCAAAATCGGTGAAGTTACATATCACCACGATGACCTTCAACAGTGATGTGTAACCTCAGCGATTTTGGTCATACCTAAATGACAAAGTTCTGTGTTGCAGGCTGGTAGAGTAACAAACAAAGCTTGCAGGCAGGAAAATTCAATAATAATTATAAATGCTGAAATTGGCTTGCACTCAATTAAAAGAATAATAGTTGTTATTCATTGGCTGCCGCAAACACCTTTTGGTGCATCTGTCTCGCAATAGCGGTGGTTGAAATGCCATGTTGGATCAAATGGATTCTTTCGATGAAGAACCTGCAAAGTAAAACAACCACATTATTAATCCATGGATAACATGTCAATGCTGTCCTGTAAATTACACACTGTACATAAAATCATGTAATAAGCAAAATAATGGTTAGCAAAAGAAAAGGTTCCTTGATATTTCCAAATAGTAGATCCACAAAAGCAGTAACATAAGACTAACGGGCAAACAACAAAGAAAAGTCAAATGACACAGGTACAACAAACACCTTCCGATCAACTCAATAGTTCTAGCGTAGAAATTAGTTGGGTCGTGCACGAATGATGTTCTAGTTGTTTGTTGTCGGTAGCAGCAATGCCTGTGTTAGCATTCTAACTGGTGCGGGTGTTTATGAAGCACCCCTGTTTTGCTTGTAAAAAGAAATTCTGGTATGTTTCCTTAATGGAAATAGGTGTGTAACCCTTTTGTCAAAAAGACAAGTTGTTTCACTGTATTTCAGCACAGAACAACTTATGATGTTACCAAGCTAGTGGCAGCAATAAAGAACGACAATCACGCCTCAACTAAATGCAAACTTGTACATTGTCAAGACTATAAAGATAAGATGTTTCATGGCATTGCAATGCAAGTTCTATACCAAGATAAAGTCAATGGCAAAACAAAAACATCTTTACCACCAGGCTTCAACTTATCACTCAATTCAGTGCTGAAATGTATGAAACATTGAAACTGAAAGCTTACACATATCTGGATACTAAAGAGGCCAAAATTTTTTTGCAAATGCAATGCAATTTACAACCTAGCTGCAAATTTACGCATTTACACATACTGATGCTAAAAGTACCAAATTCGACCAATACCCCCTTCGGCCGCTCGAAACGGCACGACGACCTCCACCTCGCCCTACGATGGCCCCCACGATGACCAAGGAGAAGAACGCGGCCATGGTCATCATTGAGGTTGAAGAAGTTGTTGTCGATGAAGAAGAGGAGGCCAAGGTCATCGGAGCAGAAGCCACGGCTATAGTCATCGCTGAGCTCGTCGGCATCGTCGTCGGTGCAGAGGATGAAGCCGCTAAACTGCCTCCACGAATCTAGCAGCTGCAGCGTACGAGAGCGGCGATGCAGCTAGAAATTGGACGAGACGGTGCGGCCCAAGCGCAAGCGCCAGTGGCTTTGGACCAGTGGCATGGGTGAGACAGAGGAAAAAGAAAAGCGGCGGCATGGGATTTGGGGTGGTTGTGATGCAGATCCAGCGGCACATAAGAAAATCTAGCATTTAGGGTGGCACAAATCTGGGCCGCGTGGCATGGATCTTGGGCAGCAACTTTGGTGGTGCATGGGAGCTCAAGCGACGGCGCGGGTTGGATGGAGGTGGCATGGCAAAAGCAACTGGGCAAGAGGTGGGGGGCCGTGGTGCTGGCGAACCACGAAACGGGATAGCAACCAAAGATCAGCGAGGACGAAGCAAAGGCAAAACTTGAGCACAAGAGTTGCGGATCCAATGAAGATTAGGAGGCCGAGCTGGAAGTGGAGTCACGTGGCGCGCCACTATTGGATCATGGCCAACGTTGCCGAGTCAGATACAGTATGGCGGAGAAGACAACACAGACCAATCCGAAAGTAGTATCATGCACCTCACCTACCAAGCCACGTGGGCCAATCGAAGCCGCCAAAGCAAACGATCGAACGGACAGGAAAAAAATGGCGTGCACGCGTCAGGAAGGTCGGCCGTGCAAGGCAACGACCATCAACGTGGCACGATCAGGGCAGCGAACAAAATAGAACGAATGGCCGAGGAAAAAGGCCGACGTGGCTCAACCAAGGAGAAGATATAATGAACAGTAATAAGTTAGTGGGGATGAAAATATTATATATGATAGATATCTCTGATACTATCTGTACTACAATACATAGTTACCAATAGTGGTGTAATGGATTGGATTTGGATCTGAAATTGGTCAAACTAAATCCACATCCGTATTTCTAAGTCTCGAATCATATTAGAATTCAGATATGCTTTGATTTGGATCGAATTATTTTTTATTTGGATCGGATTTCATATTCCATCAGATACTACTTATTTTCTATTGACTTCATTATTTTATTAGTACAAAATTTAAAAGTAACTTATTTTAACTTAATAAATATCATAGAATAATTTGTACAATATTTCTATTATTCATGTAGGAATTTGATTACAAAGTTCTATGCTACAAATTTAAACAACTATTTTATATACAAATAGCATTCAAATTTTATCAGATTTTGTCGAATTTTATCATATTTTGATATATATGGATATAAATATTTTTTGTCGGATTTGGATAGGTAAAAAATATTATTAAGATGGAATATTCCTACCCATATTCATATATTGTTAGATTCGATAACGAAACAACTCGAATAACCCATATCCGTTTTACATCCATAGGTACCAATAAGCAAACAATAGTACAATACACCAACAACATAAAATAACTAAACTTCTACCAAAAAAAAAGTACCACAGTAGTTGACATAAGAACCGTTCACTTTGGCGCCTAAAATGAAGTCATTTGCCATCACCAATTATCATGACAAAGAACCATTTATCCAAAAAAAATGACAAGTGACTAGTACCATATAGTTTACAGTTCAACATACACGCGCGCGCGTACACCCCAGAAATATCAAACCCAATATTTATTGGAAATAATACATCTTTACTCAACCAAAGTGAGCATCACACAATAACAAAAGAAGAAGAAGAATTACCAATATTATTAGGACTGGTGGAAGCTTCAATCCCAGATTAGATCAGATCTCATGAGATATGACTCAAGTGTGCGCAAATAACAAAAATGATAGTAGGGACATCTTATAGAGAAAGTTGGATAATGACAGTAAACAATAACAATCAGCGAGAAAAATGTTGGCAAAAAAGACTACAAAGTTTTTTCAGCACACTTTCAGAAGAGTACTAGAGATTGTCGCTCCCTTACAACTTTCGTATCTTTTGACTTTTTCAACTGTTTGCTTATGCAAGAATCTATTACTGAACAATAACCTAATCATTGCCCTTTCTATACCCCTATTGCTTCTAAGTTGGATAATGGGTTTTAGATTATCTCCGGAAATTTCTAATACCTTATCTACCTTAATTCCCTATTATCAAATATTTCTAATATCTTATCCATACTTTGCTTGATGGTCTCTAAACCTACCTCTTGTAGGTTTATATAGATCCCATGTTCAACTTTACACACGTAGGAAACACATACCACATACAACTTAGTTTGGACTTCTAGTAGATATCCAATTCTAATACAACTAATAAAAGAGATGCTCCCAACAGATAAGATTATACAAGACCTTTGTGTTTTTGATGGGAATGTGTAATACCCCGTACATCTAAAACTATGATGTCTATTAAAGAGTAGAAAAGAGGAAGATTTTGTGTTTAATTAGTAGCTTGGGCAACATTTGGTGAAGAACAAATTGGAGTTCTTACCAAACCAGACCAGGGGGGAATTAAGGTAGATAAGATATTAGAAATTTTTTGTATGGATAATGCATTTAAAAAAACAAAATCATCAAATAATCTAGAAGAAAAAGAATTTGCAAAAAAGACTTCAGTTGATAGCCCAACTGACAACTATCTATATATGTGCATAAGTCGACAGTCTGATTGGCGATTGGTATATTTTTTCCACCAATCGACAACCCAATTAGCAACTATAAATCGGCTATAAAAAGGCTGCGAGGCCCCTCTGGCAACCAAAGGAGTACACAGAACGAAAAAAATAGAATAGAAAAGAGGAAGAGAGAAGAAAAGGAGAAGAGGAAGAGGAAGACAAGAAAAAAACTAGTGACGGTAATAATATTTATCTTTTTTATTTATTTTCAGTATGTAGTTAGTCTAGATCTAATTAAATTTATTTTTGTTTAAGTTGATATTGTAGAAAATTTAGATCTGATATGTAGATAATTTAGATATGTTGCAGAAAATTTAGATAAATTGTAGGAAAAATTATTCAGCCATCAAGAAATTTTGAAACCTTACTAAATGATTTTATCAATTCATATATGTATATATATATATTCTTGGCATCTCTTAGTTACTGTTATAACTTACATATCTACTCCACTGGTCAACTCTACATCTATATGAATATGTAATTGTTATATTGTGACTGAGTACTCTGTACTATATCTTGCTGATCGTCTCATCAGCAAAAAAGAATTGGTGAAAGATTCAGAAGACCAAACTACCTTGGGATTATGTGTCAAGTCAAGTACGACCTGTGAAGGACTCTAGACCACGCTTGTATCTCTCAAAAGAAACAAATCAACTTCTTATTTTGGCCCATTCAGCCCCTCTAATTTAACTATAGTACTATATCCATAAACCATAATGGTTGTAGTTTCTTGTGCTGCTACTATTAGTGTATTGTAAATAGGAATTGAAATCCACAAGTGTGAAAGCAGCTGTATGCTGGGCAGTTGCAGTGTTAGGGCTCAGCAAATGGTAGGCCCTCCCTCACACACCGGACAAGCGACGTGTCAATGAGGAAAAAGGTGAGCATCAATCTGCCAAACCATAAGACAATGATAGGTTATAATAAGAAAAACAAAACAAGAACAAGACTATCATTTTATACCTGGCGGTGTATCCTGCCTGCGTGATGTCGGTCGTATGTCTACTAAACGGCTGGAGCAGGCAGATCTACAAGTGTCGGACAATGTGGAGCAATGTGCGTACTAGTGCATGGAAGGAACCATCGGGGATAGTGGCCGTAGGTCGTAACGTCATAAGGCCTCTCCTCATGCACAACGTCTATCACTGCTAATTGCTCCCATCGACGAGTACAAGGAACCTGTCAGCCCTCCCAACTAGTGACCTTCTTGTTATAATTTAACAAATGTATGATTGGTGAACTCTACCCCAAGAAGCCTTTACAAAAATTTTCAGTTCTATGTCATTGTCCATGTTGTTTATTATTTCTTAATATTAGTTTATTGATTTTGCATCAAATTTCCAAGACTATAAAGTTCAGTTAAATATAAGTACAATTTGATTTCCAACTCATGGAGACGGTACTTTTCTCATTGAAAGGCTACAACAAACATTGTGCACTTCTTAGTTAACACTGATCCATAACCAATGATAGTGTTCGAGGAAAGATAGCCACTTTGTCAATCACTCTTCAAAATGATCTCAAACAAATTCATCTCAAATTCTTCTAATTATACACAAAACATGAATTTATTTAATCATAGAAATTGACAATACACACATTCATATAATATATATAATACATGTCTCATCTCACAAAGATTATTCATATATGTATATGATATTTTTGGAGTACTATAGCCCGTCGCGCGGGCCTCCCAAAGGGTATCTTAAAATGAGATAGGTTTAACCAACAACAGTGATATGTTCTCTTTCATTGCTGATGCGTGTGTATATCCATCACATTTCTTGTAATAACCCTCCATGAAACGTGCAAGATTGAGGATTGGGATGAGATGTGAAGTTGGTATTGATGTCAAACCAAGAAACTCTTTATTAACATTTTTCCATAGATCTTCAAGCATGCATGAAAGAGCTTTATATGCATCCTCAACTGTGCTGCCATGCTCCTTCATGTAGCATGCTACAGCCGTAGCAACTTCATTACTCTCTGTGTCGGACTACCAGTTTAAGGAAAAAAAAGTTATATATTGGAAAAAAAAAGTTATGAAAAATTCAAAACAGAACGATGATGAAAGAGAAGCTACAACTATATAAAATGTCAATTTTTTTTTCTACTTTTTCTTTATTGTGTGGAGTCTTCTACATTAGTTTAATTATGAGTGATAAATTAATGAATAATAGATCTTTTTTATATTCATGTTTTCTAACTCAATGTCTAAGAGAAAAATAATGTTAACCTAAAATAATGAATACCATGTGTAAACTTGGAAATGAAATCAGTTATTTTCATTTCTTGTGTTATAGCACAATTTGAGCAGGTAACTGAGTTTAAAAATTTTTCATTATTAATTCCGTTCATGTAAACTATAAATTGTCATTTGTTATTCAAAATTTAAAGAATATCACTAAGAAGATGGCTATCCTCTTTTTAAGCTTTGCCAAAAATTTTCAAAAGGAATTATCCAATTATTACTTTATTAACTTGAGAATTAAGATCATACTTCATTCCGTACTAGTTACCACTATGATCAAAACTATCAAATCTGTTTTGGTGGCTTTGAAACAATGAAACCAAAATTATTTGAGGAACCATCCATATTTTTATAACATGCCTAATAATAATGATAAACTTAGGATCATAAAAAAGTATGTATGATGAAGTTAGAGATTTGTTACCTCATGACCTACAATATCATCCATGATACGACAGATCATGCACACATCCTTCACGATCCTAGGGAATAGGGATATCCATTCAAAAACATTCTTGTTTCTATCATATTCTCCCATGAAAAGGAACGATATACAAGCCAATGACCAATACTGGGTGGTGATAGTAGTAATGCTGAGATGGTCCTGTAGAGGTGGCACACACTTCTCTTCTCTCCATATTACTTCTTGTAGCATGCACCTGCTAGATGCCTTGATCTGTAATTTATAGTATAATATGGGTGTAAATTGGGAGTAATACTAATTACAGTGCAACGAATCTAAAAGTTTTGAAAACTTATCCTCCAATACCTGTGTATTATAGTTGGGTCTGTCTGGAGTTTATGTGGTTTTAATGTAAATATTTATAAGGGTGTTTGAAAAAAAACGTATCAGGTGAGTTGATCCCACAAGCAACCATGTAGATCTTCTACTGTAAACGTGCTTAGCAAACATGATTATTTTGGTATCTAGGAAAGAAGGAATTCACATACTGTATCTTTTAGACACTCAATGCCCAAAATTGAAGCACCGTCCTCTACAAATTCTCCAAGGGTTTTGAACAGCATTGAAAGATAGTACTTGTAGCACTCTCCTAGTTCTCCAGCAAATTCCAAATCCCACCTATTATTACATTGGATAATTAAGAAATACAATATACAAAATAAAGAAAATGCGAAATGAAAACAACAGCTCCAAAATATTTAAGAACATAGGTAAATTCATAGGACATGTTCAGGTACATCCTTTATTCAATCTAGTCGTCTAGTCTATGTACTCTCAGTTTTAACAATTGAATCACTGTATACTTCTTAAAATTGTTCATTTGTGTTCCTACATTTTCAATTTGGTCATTTGTGCCCCTATACTATGATTTAAAATAGCCTTATATCTATTTAGTGATTAGTTAAAATATATGTGTGGTAAGTTACTTCTAAAAATAATAGAGAAAATAAAGACAAAACATTGCACAAAAGGTTGTAATATACCAATTGAAGAACTAATTTGCTTAAAAAATATTTAGGATGGGAACATCAGCAACCAAATTAAGAATAAAAGAATATTATGAACAACTTCAAAATGTATGTATAGTTGATCAATTTTGAGAGTGTGCATGGGGCCATAAATGAATTATTTATAAATATATAGGAAGTTTAGAATAGAATATAATTCTTGCAATGTACCTTCCTAGGAAGTAGGTATATTTTTAACTCCTTGTATATCCATGGTAATTTATAATCCGCTTGCATTATTTTTAACTCTTTATACATGCTGTAGTAGTTTAGTAGTTCACCAATATTCTTACTCAATTCTGACCACTTATTTTTAGAGTGTTGCCCCCTAGTTTTTATGCGGTAAAACTCTTCATCTATGTACAAAGTAATTTTAAACTCTTATCAATTGCTTGAACTTAAACTTACAGGTTTATTTTAAAATTTTATCAACAGGGTCACGCCACTCAATGATCATTCTCTGCTTAATAATAGAAATATTTAAGAAATAATGCAAAATTAATTAGAAATATGTATGGATACCTCTGGATGACATTATTGAAATGATTAAGCTCATCTAAGGTGCCATAGCTATCAAAGGTATCGTCGAGAAATGATAAAAAACTGATAGTTTTGGTGAATATCATCCGTTCCTTTGCATACTTTGGCTCATAAAAAGTTTGAAGAGCCCAGAAGTAGCACTCAACTAGCCGATCCCTTGAATAACTGATTCTGCTTTTAATATCAAGCTCCTTGTACCACCTACAATGTTCCAAACAAATAATTTACATTCTTTTGCTTTATGGATCAAGCATTGGAAATAATATAGCTAGCATGTACAAAAAAGTCTTGACTGTAAGTTGTGATTCATTTTGTGGTCTATAAACAGAGTTAGAATTTTTCAAAATATTTAATAGTATGTGCAGATCAAAAGATAGAAATTTATATTTAAAATATATTAAATAGGACTAGTGTCAAAGCATTATTTTGAAGACTATCAAATTATATGAGAAAATATGAAATAATTTACAATATGCAATATTAAACTTACAACGACAAGTTCTTGATCTCTTCACGATGGAGCAGTTGTTGCAAGTGAAAGTCCAACTTTGCCAACTCAACAACTTCCATGTCACTATCTTCATGCTTTTCGTAGATGGGGATGTAAAGTCTTGCCTCCAGTCTCTTCACTCTCCTGTGTGATGGAGTCTCGAGCGCATGCATAACTTCCCTTGTGACATGCTCAAATTGTGAGCCACTATTTGCTACGAAGGATAGTGAGTGTCTTGCAAAGGTGAGGACATCATCAAGGATGCCCTCGTTGGGTTTGGCAACGTACGCCGCCTCGTACAATGCAAGCAGTATGGACACGTTATGCCGCAAAGCCTCCTTAAAGCTTCCACTCTCGTCCTTCAAGCTTCGGAATACTTCTGATTCCACAATTCCAAGGGGACAAATTTAGTTAAAATTATTTTTGCTCATAGTTGTTGCTAAGTAGTCAGTACTGGAGAGCAACGTCAAAGAATTGGAAAACTATTTATTCAGATCCATATACATTGACCTAAGGATGAAAATGTTTTGTTATATGTAGCTAACTAAAGGATAGAAATAATTTATTTCTCAAAGTATAGGAACCAAAGTGAGACATGTCTTAGTATAGGAACTAAGAGGATGCTTTTGCAAGTACAACTATTTGAATGAACAACTTCTCAAATTAAAGGAATCTAAGGTGTGATTTTTGTTTTAATGAAACGTTTATTTTATAGATTCTTTACCACATGAAACGTCATATTGGTGTTGTCTCAATAGTCGAAACCAGAGACTGATGGCGATGAAGTCGCCTTGGTCATCAACTGGTGTGGCATTGATCACCTCCATCGTTTTGTCAATCTCATGCTCAAAGTGGTATCCTACTCCAAGGCGCTCTAGAGCATCAACTAGCCTCATCACCTGCAATAATGGATTCTTGTTGGATTGTTCAGATGCAAACTTGCCCTTGACCTTTTCAACTAGCTCATCACGTCTCTGCCTCATCCACTCATTTGACTTCTGTAACAAATAGTTTATCCCGTGAATTATGTGATAAATCAAGTAACTAATTAGCACCGGGCTTATTAGGTTATTGTCTGCTTATTTTCAACAAACGTTCAGAACCATTCTTAATAAGCTAACAAAGATGGTTACGCTCAGAACTATTCATATCAACATGGTTATATAGCAAGTTGTTGGGTCCAATTTCCTAGCAGTAACCGGACGATGACCGCTAATTACTAGAAGGGTAAATTATATTTTTGGTATTCTTACTTTACTCAAAAACTCAGATTGATTTATCTATTTTCAAAAAAATCAAATTAATTCTTCTACTTGAACTCAGTCAAATTAGCCCTTTTAATTAAAAACCCAAATTTAAAAATGTGGCGTGGCATATGTGCATACTAACTAGAGGAGACATAAGACACTATATTAGCCAAGCTTTTTAAATCAAATTGTTTCTCAAATATTGGAGTTGTAAGAACTTATTACTGAATTTTTTGTCAAAAATTGATGGTGGTGTGGGAGTCTAGATGGTTCAAATGTGAGTGTTGCAAGATCTTAATCCACCACATCAACATATACACATATCATGCCATATTTTTAAATTGTTTTATTAATCAACAGAAATACTTCAACCTGGTTCACAAAGTAAAGGGATCAAGTCCAACTTTTTGAAAATAAAAGGACCAAAATAATATTTTGAGTAAAGTAGAAGGATCAAAAGTGCTATTTACTCTTAATAGAAATATAAGTTTTGACCAGTATGACTATTACATGCTAGTATTAGTTGTAGCTCTCTGCTATTTGAAATTGAGTGCAAAAAATATATAGATAATCTAATATTTATTTAACACAAAAACAAAGAAAAATACAAAAAATAAAGAAAGTTGTCCAGTAACCACCCAAAAACCTCCAAGTTACCGGCTGATGGATCCTAACCAAGATTTGTCCGAAAATGGTTTTCTGAGACCCAGAGTGCTAGAAAGAAAAAGAAATATGTAATTAGAATGGCATCATCATATATACCGGGTGGGTATGATCCAAGTGAGGATTCTGAATGAAGTAATCTCCCCACATGCTCGGCTCATGCTTCACGAAAGGTCTCTTTTTCACTTCCGTATTACTCGGACTCTTCTCCATTTGAAAGAGGCTCTGTGTGTGTGTGTGTGTGTGTGTGATATGTGCAATTGATCCATATTTATAGGAGAACGGCAACTCTGAAGGGTTGTGACTACGAACTAATTGCAAATGGTCAAGCATGTCTAGTTTAGATAGAATCACGTGAGACATAGTTAGACATGTGGTGACACTATCCAGATAACATCCTACCATATATCTTATGCAATTTCGTCCCTCACCGTCACGTCGAGCTGGCACTGATCTATATGCTCCCTTCGGAATGTAACCACTTTTTTCATGCTTGAGTATTCGTGCAATGCTTCCCTGTAAACGGTGAGGATATGTCTCTCTGAATATTGGATTACAATTCGGGTAGTGTAGATTGATATAGAATGGATCTCTTGATGTTGGATTACATCTCTGGTAGTCTAGATTGATGTAAAAAGAAAATATTGGAGTGGTATTTGATTCCGAACTATAATTGTAAAGGGTACTTTGAAAGTGGAAAAACTACAAATACATCTCATAAGAATGTTTTTGAGATTCTATTGTGATATAATCAAATATAGATATCACTATTATGGAACGATCTAACCATACATGAAACAAAATATGCCCTTCATGAGTAATCAAAATTCAAAGGAAAATCTTCGAACCAATCGCCTGATAAGTCTTTGCTAATAACATGTGTCTTCAACCATGCTAGCTTGTTAATGTTAATGTATATGTGTATGTATAGGCCCAGCCCATGAAGACCCACTCGCGTATATGACTAAGAGGAATAATTTCCAAAACATTCAATCCAATTCGTACTGTTCACATGGTATTAGAGTTAGGGTTTTAGCTCATTGCTTATGCTGCCGCCGCCCATCGCGCCCGTCACCCTGCGTGACCGCCGTCGCCGGCCCCTCGTTGCCGGCCCCTCGTCGCTGGCCCCCCCCCCTGCTGCCATGCCGCCTTGCCTTGTCGTTGCCTGCCTCGCCTTTGACGCTGCCCACCACCGAGCGTCGCCGCTGTCGCCTTCACCACGCCGTCGACTTTGCCGCGCTGCACCGTCAATGTGCCGTGCCCCACTGTCACTTTTGCCGCATCGTTGCCTCTGCCACGTCTGGGATCCAATCTGCCTTTTAGATCCGATCTGAGCCTTCTTTTGGATCTGAGCCGAGCCGCCTTCTGGATCTGAGCCGAGTCGTGAGCCAATCTCGAGCCGAGCTGTGCGCCAAGACCGGAGTCGACCTGTGAGCCGAGCCTCGAGCCAGTAGCTGAGCCGTTGGCCGCCAAAACTCTGCCCAGGCCAGTTTTAGATGGAGCCTCAATGGTCGGGGTTATGACCAGAGGGAGCCTCAATGGTCGAGTAAGTCCAGCAGGACAATCAGTGCGATCAAACGTCAAAGGTGTATCCGACCAACGGGGGTATTGAGGTTCACCAAGAGATGTTTCCGTTTGGTTAACCTCTCGATAAAAGGCTTTAAACTGCCTTTTGGAAAAAAAAAGAGGAGGAACCTCCGAAAATAACATGTCGTGGTATAAAAAATACCTCGGCAGGTTTGATGACGTGCGCAACACGTGTTCCACAACGCGAGCTGACCGTGCGACGGGTCACCCCGCGTTGGACAATCCCAGAGATTGACACAGGGGTTTATACTTCTTGTTGACGTGCTTCTTCTTGTTGACGTGCTCCCGACGAGCGTCGGCTAGGGGGCTCTCTCCTGGAGAGAGGGCTCCAGAACACGCCTTTTCGTTTTTTGGATTGAGTACAAATGAATGTCTTAGGTTACAAAAGAGGGTTACAAGGGTATATATAGACCCCAAAAGACGCAAATTACTGAACTACCCCTGCTGCCACCGTAGGATCGAGGGCAAAATGGTCTTCTGACGAGGTCCAGGGACCGATTTCGGACATGTGGCGGCCCTCGAAATCAGTGCCCACCAGAGGAGCGCCGGGGGAAACCTTTCCCGAACCCGGAGAAGGGGCTCCGGGAAAGGGGCTCTCCCTAGCCCGGAGGGGGTGCGCCGGGGGAAGTCTCTCCCGAGCCAGGAGGAGGGGCTCCGGGAGAGGTCTTCTCCGGCCCGGAGAAGGGGCTCCGGGAAAGGGGCTCTCCCTAGCCCGGAGGAGGTGCGCCGGGGGAAGTCTCTCCCGAGCCCAGAGGAGGGGATCCGGGAGAGGTCTTCCCCAGCCCGGAGAAGGGGCTCCGGGAGAGGGGCTCTCCCTAGGCCGGAGGAGGTGCGCCGGGGGAAGTCTCTCCCGAGCCCGGAGGAGGGGCTCCGGGAGAGGTCTTCCCCAGCCCGGAGAAGGTGTGCCAGGGGAAGTTTCTTTCTACCCCGGAGAAGGGACTCCCGGGGTGACGTTTCAGATGTTTGCTAGTATTTTCCTCCAACATAACATTAACGTGATTATGAGGTATCTGATAAGACATCTTTTCGTCCCCGTCGGCATCTCTAAGTCCGCATGCTTGTTCCTTAGTCGGTAAGGTCGGCATCGGTCCAACCCCTTGATAGAAGTCATCTAACTGCTTCAACCAACTTCTGCAGTTCTTTAGGTCGTGGCCTGCCGAATTGTGGAGTGGACACCATTTCTTGCCCTCCTACCGGTTAGTCGACTTTTCTGGCTGGTCGGCACTACGACCACCAGAAGCAGTTTTATTTTTGAACGAAGACTTGTTACTTTTGGTCGAAGGAGACTTCTCTGCAACTGCGACCTCGCGGTACTATCCAGAGCGATTCCTTTTCGACTTCTTCGACTTCCCGCCCGACGAAGATTCCGGCTTCTTGCTTGAATCTTCTTTCCTAGCGTTCTTGAGACCTGGTTGAGGCGGTAGGTTACCTTTATCGACCATCCGGTTCCATTTGACCTCTTCGGCCGCGTCGGAATATCGATCAGCCATATCAAAGAGATCGGCTACTGATCGAGGAGGATGGATGAGCAAGTCTTTGGTGAATCTCCGATATCGAACGGCATGTTTAAATGCCCTAATAACGGAGCTGTCAGATATGTTCAGGATGGTATTCCTCACCTCGACAATCCTCTTGACAAACTGACGAAGGGTTTCGGTCGAAGTTTGCCGTAATCGATGGAGGTCGTCCTCTTTACCCGGTTTCTGATAACAATTTTGGAAATTGCTGAGGATAGCGTCGCATAGCATTTCCCAGTTATAGATAGAACCTTCGGGCTGATTAAACAACCAGGTTCTAGCAGGTCCTTCAAGGACTGTTGGCAGGTAGTTGGCCATGACCCGGTCATCGCCTCCTGCCGCTTGGATGGCAGTAATGTAGATTTGAAGGAATTCGGATGGGTTAATTCTGAGTCCCGTCGAACCTTTCTATGGCCCCTGGTCGAAACTTGTCCGGCCAAACGACCGTACGAAGGACGGGCGAGAAAGCTTTACAACCAATGTAGGGATTGTGAACTGTCCTGTGACTTTCGACCGGATCGCGAGCGACCTCACGCAATGGAGAAGTCACTCGTGGTCCTAAGCGAGAGTGGACAGGGACTCGATCCCTATCACGAGAATCTTGTGCCCGCCTAGACTTGTCCTGGTGGGACGGTATAGGCGGCGGGTAACTCCGTCGACCAGAACCAGAGTTAGAACGCTCTCGGTTGTGGGAACGTGTTACCGACCGGGAAGAGGCCGTGGGGGTCGCCTTAGATGCGACCTCGTCCAACCTCTCCGCGAGGATTCTGGTGAAGGCCGGTTTCTGTGCATCCGTGACCGTAGGAGGAAAATTACACATGACCTCCGCAATAGATCGGAGTCTGCCATGTGTACTTCTCCTAGGGGCACCAGGTATCACCGTTTCCTCGTCCATCGGGAAAAGCTCCGGAGGCAAAGAAGGGTTCTGGTCGCTTCTGCGACCACGTGATCGTCGGGAAGAACTCGGAGCAGCATTGTAACGAGGCTGTGCAGTTCGTTGTCTTGTTGCTCGAGATCTTGATCCTCCTTCTGTTTGCGTTCCTGTTCTTCCCTAGCAGCCCGCTGATCAGGAGTTTCCTCCGATAAAGCAGCAAACTGTCTAGGGAGAGAGGTCACCGAGGGAGAAAACATCTCGGTTTGTTCCGAGTCAGACTCGAAATCAAAGAGACGATGGAGGTTATCAGGGTCGAACCTTCCCGGGCTGATTTCCTGGTCGACATCATCCTTCCCCTCAGCGGGGTCGTATGATGAACCGGACTCATCCTCTAACGCATTGAGAATCTCGGTGGGTTCTGACCTTGCGCTAGTCGCCCCCCTGGTCGATGGACATGACCTGGAGAGTCGATTCGACCTCTGGAAGATTTTCGCCTCCAATTTCCTCCATCGGAACAGGATCGCTCGGAGAAGGCATCGGAATGTGAGCATAATCCTCAAGATCGAAATCGTTCTCGAAATCATATGCTCCAGCCATAGTTCAGCGAACCTCCGGATGAAAATTAGGACGCCTTGAGAAAGGCCCTACGGTGGGCGCCAGCTGTCGACGATTCGGACTCGGGGTCTTTAGCCGAACTTATGCAAAATTTGTAGGTAGTGAGACCTTTCAGAGTGTCCCTCCTGGAAGGTATGTTGAATTATGGAGAACTAGAGCACAGAGAGGATTATACAGGTTCGGGCCCTCGATGGTGAGAGTAATAGCCCTACGTCCTATTGGGATTTCACTATATATAGTAAAAGGATTTACAAAGTTGTGGAAAAGATCTTCACAGGCAAAGATTTTCCCTATGTGTTTGTACAGGTCAAAGCCTGAAGGGCTTTGTGAGAACTATCTAACTTAGACTATTGTCTTCGGGTTGTTTTTGTCTGGTCAGGTTCGATCAATCGATCACTGGATGGCTTAGTGTTTCGATCTCTCGATCCTTTTATCTCATCTTCCTGTTTGATGCATCGGGCTCCCCCTTTATACTGGTCGAAAGGGCGCCAAATCGTAATGACATCAAACAGTTGCTTGGATGCGATTTCGTCAACCGCTCTTAACTCCCACGCAGGTTTAACACGTGTAATTTGTGGATAACCGCACGTATTAACCTCCAGACGGTTGTTCCACTACGTGGAAGAATCTTCGGGATACTCGGGATATCCCTGTTACAGGGACAGATTAATCCCACGTTCCCTGGTCGAAAGTGTTCTGACTGCGCGATGTTGGCTGACCGCACAACATCTATAGCCTTCTGTTCGCGTATAGCATACGAACCCCTGACCGCGCACTAGCTGCAGGCTGATCGTGTAAAGCCTGCGACCTTGGGCTTGTGCTCCTCAGAATGACTTGAGTTCGCCCCGCCAAGCACGTGTCTGGTTCGAATCTATCCTGAACCAGTCATGCATTTATTTGAACTGACTCAGGTGTCAATCCTCGTCACGTACTACCCATAGTTTCTTGATTGTGCACTGTCTGCGACCTCATAATCGCGCAGAGGCTGTGATCATGCAACATTCCTGTGTCCGCGCCCTTTAGGTTGTCTGAGACCATAGCGAGGGATTTACAGACACACGACCAATCTGATTCTGTCTTAAACCAGACGTGTATTACTTTGAATTAGATCGGGTGATAATCGTCGTCAGCTAGCACCCAAATTTGAAGGAAACGAAAGAACATATTTACTTCAAATTTTTATCCTGCATCGAATTATGAACTCGACATTTTAACTTCAAATGACTGTTCAGCCGTGTGACGGTTCATATCCCGAGAAAAACCCTGAGTCTTTCTTGGTTGGTAATGATGACTTTGGCGACTCATTGTGATGGCAGCCGTAAGTGCGATTTAAGAACCCGAGACATGTGTGGAAACGAACCGACGCCTTCAGGCTCTATAAATTGAAGAGCCTTTCGGTGCTTTGTACTTACGAGTTTCTTCACCACGACTAAGTCTTTTACAGAGCTACTTCTCCTCTCCAATTACTCCCTCTAAGCCTCAGTTCTAGTTCCGATGGCAGATCAAAACCCCAAGAACATCATTGAGATTGAGAGTGATGAAGAAGAAGTGATACCCAAACTTGACCAGGACTTCCAAAAGGTAAGTATTTTCTGGAACCTTTGATTCAGGTCATCGTTTTACATCCTGATCGCTTCCAAATGCATTTTGGGAATTTACAGGTGACTGAGGAGCTGGTTCCCCCAAGGAAGAAGCCAAAGGTTGATGAGGGGATCCTCCAGTGGAGCTTCATTCACGGGTGTAAAGGTTGGGGATGCATCATTGCACTCTCTTTCCTTGTCCCATGTAGTTCTTCCTGTCCATGCAACTCGGCAGGTTGAACCCTCATCTCCACCTTTGGAGATCCATAACAATGCTTCAAAGTTTTCTTCTTCTGATTAGTTTTCTCCATTGTGATCAAGCGATCCCCAACTTTTGTTGGGTGATCAATTTTCTCGTGGGAAGGTTGCACTCCCGCGACCAGATGGTCCCCGACTTTTGTCGGATGATCTACTTCCTAGGGGAAGCGCTTCATCCTCCCGTCCAATCTTACTGCGAGGATTGGTAATTAATTTCATTCTCTCTGTTGGTTGTTTTATCTTGTAAAACTAACGCATACATACATGTTGTGCAGGAGACGAAAATTTCTGGAGCCCCTAGCGATCAGCCTGTTGAGGTCCAGCCTCTTTTTGATGAGAGTGCTTCCCCCGAGCATACTCTTCAAAAAGAAAAATAGGCCATGGAGAAGAAGACCGATGAGATGTCTTCGGCCATTATGCATCTGGCAGAATATTATGACACTCCCGCGAAGAGCCGCGCCAATTTCTCTTGGAGAGGGACTATGCTCGGCAGCAGCGAGAACTCTCCAATATAATAAGGAATAATAGTGCTTCTTTGCTTCGGGATGATGTAGATAGGCTTAGAGTCATAGGCAGTTCTCTAGGGGCAGCCAGTGTTGATCCCACTGATGTTAATATATCCCTGGGAGAACTTTGTAAAATTCTATCAGACCAGGTTAACGCTTTGGTCGCCTGTGTCCCTTTTGTATGTAAATATTGCCAGAAATAAAGAATTTATTTTTCTTCCATACTTGATCTCTTAAAAGGATTATGTAGAAACTTATAATCCAAATTAAGATTCTTTACATTTTGTGAACAATAATTACACGAGAATGCTTCTGCGACCAAAAATACACAAGTAAACTTTTGTCCAAAACTGGCTCAATTCTTCAGTCTTAGAATAGCATTAAGACCATAGACTGCGATTAGAACTAGAGTAATGATCAGAAAACAGCTCTCCGGTCTCAGAATAGCATTGAGGCCGTAGACTGAGATCAGAACGATCACAGAACAAAATTCTTTTGACCATACGGCGACCACAGCTGCCATGACCACACATATCCGTTATGATCACAGGATTACGTTGCGATCAGTATAGAGGCCATAAAGAATTATTTCCAAAATAAAGATTTAGGAATTTCCAATATTTTTATCTGTACCATAGCTCCCGAATGCGAAATAAAATGAAAAACACATTTCATTTCGGATTTATTACTGGGTATGGATAACGGGTTCCAAGAGAAAGGACACCCATTAGGGGAAATTAATAAAATACTCGGTGAAAGGTTGTCTCGGATATATAAAAGGAAGAGGTAGCTTACTGGAGAAGCCAAAAACCCTTCGTTGCCTTAGACCCTCCTGCTGCACAAAAACCCTCTTTTGCCTTAGACCCTCCTGCCGCACAAAAACCCTCTTTTGCATTCCTTGTCTTCATCGTCTCCAAAGTCACCACCTTTCTTCTCAATTCTTCGTAAGAAATGGCGTCCTGGAGCCGATCTGTCCACCATACAGAAGAGAGCCTGGTGGCACTAGAGAAAGAAGAGATTCTCCCCCCACGGCTGCTGATCAACTGGCGGCCAGCGGAAAAAGATCAATAAACCCCAATCGTCCAAGAGGGCGAATTTGTGATCTTTGAGGAATACTTGCGCTGCAGGTTCCGATTCCCAGAAAGCAAATTTTTTAGGGGAATCTTGGACTTGTTAACTGATTAAAAGACATTGCACTTGTTAACATGCATTTTTACTGATTAATAACGTTATGTCCTTTAATCAACAAAACAGACATTTTTACTGATTAAAATACATTGCACTTGTTAACATGCTTGTTTGTAATACAGTGCTATCTTTGTCCGAGATAGAGAAATGAACAAACTACCTCCTTCAGGCGTATAACACCGCTGTGGAGGGAGCTAAAGAATCACCTCGCCCCCAGAGCTTGATTAACGCCGGCGATGATATTAAGCAAGAACGCCGAAAGGTACGATTTATTCAAATAAGCTCTGTTGGGAACCATCCGTTTGACTTGTATTACCGAAAATATGTTGAACAATACAGCTTCTGGGAAAATTTGCTGAGGCAATGCATCCAAGTGAGGATGTTGGTCCTTTGGGAAGACCGACTGCGAAGAGGGTGAGAAGGACCCCTTTAAAGCATGAGGCGAAGGAGTCTGCTCCCAAAAAACCCAAGAAGATCCTGGGAGAAACTTCTTCGCGAAAGAAAAACATTACCGCGAAAAATACTGCGGTAAGATTTTCGATACCTCCTGTAACCCCAAGTACAAGCGGAAATTACTTCTTCGTCGTACAGGGCGAAGGGAGCGAGGACAAGGAAGATAACGTTCCTCTCATCCATCGCAAGAGAAAAACAACTAACCTCCTGGGAACAAGCGTCCCAGAGAGGTCGACTTCCCTTCTGGTCGACAGAATCTTGTCCTTGACTGCAAGGACAGAAATGGCTATAGTGGGCCCTGTGACCACTGACAATCTTGTGGTTTCGGGTGGAACCCTGGTGCCAGAAGCTCATGGGGCCCCAAGGCTTGCAACACCTCCCCTACCGATAGAGGGAGTGACTGTGGTAAGAATCCTCACAATCTTGCACATTTTCGTTCCCCTGTGCACATCCATTGAATTGTGTTCATACAGGGAGATGAGGATATTGTCCTTTTTAAGAGAAGGAAAACGAGGATAGAAGAAGACTCTTCCCTGAGAGCAGCCATCAAGCTTCTCTCTCTTGGGAGCACATCATCGAAACCCAAACCATGGGTGGGGTTTCGAATAAAGTGAGAACTTTTCCTATCGCCATTTAAATATGACTGACGGGAGGCATCTTCACTTTACAATGTGTTTGTCTGTCTGTTGACACAGGGATGCTGTACCCAGTACCCCGGCGACCTCGACGAGCCATGGTACACCCATTGCAGAGGTCGTGGGAGAGCCAAGTCCGATTCCCATGGCCGAGAGGTTCTTTGGGCCATCGTGGATGGAATGGCAGAGGAAATCCAATCCCAAGGGACGGAAACCGCAGTCCCAGTCATAGAGGGGGAACAACAGGAAGAATCATATGCTGCCCCTACCGCGGACACAACAAGTCCTGAGGTTAGACCTCACGCTGACGTTGAGAGCAACTCAATTAGCGATTACATAAAGGTATGAACAACTCTTCTTTTTTATTTTTCAATCCGCAAAAAATTTAGGAACATTCAAGTCTTAAGAGCAATTTCTTATCGTGTTCCAGGACTTTACCTGGGTGGCGACCAAGTCAACAGATATAGCAAAGCATATTGAGGTCGCGCAACAGGAGATCAGCCGGCTACAACAGTGAGTATAGTGCTCTTTATTCATGTTAACTTGAATTCGTATTTAAGCGTAACTGATCGTCCTTCTTGCTACAGAGAAAATGCCTTTCTGAACAAGAACATGGCTGATCAAGAGAATCAAGAAGAAACTGCAGCTGCGAGATATTCTTCTCTGGAGAAGGAACTTCGCGAAGCGCAGTCAAAGCTTTCTTGTAAGTGTACTCCTGAAAGGGATCTAGGATATCGACTAGAGGGGGGTGAATAGGCGATTTTAGCAATTTAGCAAATAATCAAAACAATTTAAAGACAATGAGAGCAAATAAATAACACAATATAAATAAAGCACAATTCCAACACAAGGATATATCCCGTGGTCTCGGTGATTTGCCGATCACCCCTAATCCACGTTGAGGCAAACTCAAATCTCTAACCGCTCCTCTATCTAGTCAACCTTCTCTCGAGAAGTGACCTAGATCTTGAGCCGGAATAGTGTGATGAGTTATCCAAACCTCGATTTCACTAAGGATGCACTTTACCGCTCCGGCAAGGCGTGCTCAACCTTTCACAAGACGTTTTGAAGCTTCTTCACAATCTTCCTTGAAGAGCTCTTCAAAACCTTTCTCCTAGCCGTCTAGGAGCCGGCAAACTCCAAGAGTAACAAGCCGGTGATGATCACTTTGCCTTCTTCTAGTGCCACACGATTGATTCAATGATCTAAATGCAATGCACTAGAAGATCTCAAATGCACACTCTCACAAATTTGAGAATTTGAAACCTAGAGTGTATGAAACTAGCTTAGGCTCTCAAGGATGATGACAATGCTCAAGATTATCTCAAAAGTACTGAACAGGGCCGTGCATGGGAGTATATATACCCCCCACAATTAATATAGCCGTTACAGGCCGTTGGTAGAAAAAGATCACCTGGCGGTCAGACCGCAGACACAAGCTCGGTCAGACCGCCGCAATTGCAACGGCATTAAACAGGCGCAATAAATGCTCAACTGCCCTTGTCAGGCACACATACGGTCAGACCGGATACTATTTCGGTCAGACCGTGAAACTGTCCAGAGACGACATAGTTTCTGGACACCTTATACGGTCAGGCCGATATATACGGACAGACCGGCAAAACGGTCAGACCGTAGCACAAAAACACGGTTAGACCGATTTCTCGGTCAGACCGGTCTAACAAAACGGTCAGACCGCAATAGCACAAAACACCAGAAGGATAAAACAAGAGATTCCAGGAGTCTGACCTTGGTCTCTACTACGGACAGACCGGCCAAACGGTCAGACTGGCATAACAAACGGTCAGACCGACTGAGACAGAAAAGAGCTGAAAAAGCATTCTCAAAAGATGTGACCTTCTAGTATGCAATGCAAGTTGATTTTATGAATTGTGGCACATAGATGAAGTATTTTGTGATACACCACATGCTCCTCTTAATAGTACGGAAACTATCCTAAAATCCGGTCAAAATTCTTCTCTAATCACCTTAGACCGGTAAAAATGGAAAAAATCCTATTTCGTACCTTTGCCCTTTTGATCAATGCCCTTTCTTCATCATGATGCTCTTTCTTTGCCTTTCATTAACCTGTTTTTTAAGTATCTTCTTGACACAACTAGGTAGGTAACGTTAGTATAGCATTTGTAGTTGTCATTAATTATTAAAACACTCTATGGGGGCCTAGAAGCTACAATCTCCCCCTTTTTGGTAATTGATGACAACATAAAGAGTAGATGAAGAGTTTTTAAGCATAACGGGAATTTTACAATAAGCATCGAAGAATGAGACACTCCCCCTAAATGTATGAATAAGAGAATTTTGGCATTTTAGTGGAGTTCAAGCATGTGTATAGGAAGCATATCACATATATCATGATCACAAGGTCATATGTAACTATTATAAGCATATCACATATATCATGAAGTACCATTTCTCATATACAAGAGTCATCCAACATAAACAAGTTAAGTTAAAACTTTTATACATCCAAAAGTTCTTTCAACCAAGAGTTTTTATCATCTCTCTCCTACTCTTCTACTCTCTTCTCTCTCCCCCTTTGGCATCAATTGCCAAAAAAAAGCTAAGTATCAGCTGGAGCATCATCATCGGGAGGATGGTGAGGAGGAGTCTGTGGGAAACGAGTGTAGAAGTGAGTGGAGAAGGTGTCGAAGCGCTGCTCGAACTGATCCTGGCGCGAAGAGAAGGTCTGGAACTGATCATGCAAAGCCGCCAAGTCTGAACGAGTGAGCTCAAGCCCCTGGAGAAGAGTAGCAAACTGATCCATCATGGGTTGATGGAACTGCTGCTAATACTGAGAAAACCAGGTGGGGACTTGGCTCGACTGAGGTGCCTGCTGAGCCTGAGGTGGAGGAGGAGGAGGCATAGGCTGAGCCGGCTGCTGCTGATGCTGTGCTCCTTGGCCTCGAGCTAAGACGCGCGGGTTGACACTGAACGGCTTATAGCCGAGATGCCTGATGTCGCAAGAACCGCGAGGAAACTTTGTCTTCTGGAGCAGCAAGGACATGATATATGGAGCATAGTAGAGATTTGGCAGAGTGGCCGCTGAGACATCCTCAATAGTCTTCAAAATGAAGGAGACAATGTTGATCCGGTGACTCTGGAGGATGTGGTCGATGAAGTTCCAGTAGTAATCCCGGACCGCTTCTCGGTTTCCACTCTTTGGATGGATCGTGGCTCGTACAATTTTGTTGACTACAGCGGGGAGGACTTTGAGACCGGTAACCGTACCGGGTACAATCCGCTGTCCACCTCCCGGCTGCTCATAGAACTGGAGCCAGTCGTCCTCATGGAGGTAATCCTCTTCCTCCATGTCGATCCCTTCCTTCAGCTCCTCATAGTTTAGCTTGTTTGCCGCAGCAAACTCCTCAAAAGTGGCCTGATAGCGCCTAGACCCTGTCATCCATATAATCTGCTGGTCCGCCCATTTGATCTCAACTGTAGCATAGAACTGTCTGATAGCGGTGGCGTTCCATGGGCACTTGTGCTCCACAAAGTCATACAGCCCTATATCCTTGAAGATCTGCACCAAGGGAGCCATGATGGGCTGATTCACAACATAGGCCCATTCGATCCATTTGTGTTCGAAGATGTTTTTGTGGACCAAATGACCGTAGAAGGCATCCTGCTGCGTCATCGTGTAGAAGTGAGGCGTCGTGGCGTCATTTGCATGATCGTAGGCATAGGTGGTCCTCGCCTTCGTGTAGTCGCTCGACGTCCAGTTCTTCTTCGGGCCTTGATAAGCGTGGACGTTTATTTTATCGTCCTCACTTTCGATGTCCATGCCCACATGAGAAGATCCACCCCGATGAGACGACTGCTCTGTCTCTGAATCACCGGCCGAGGGTACCCAGTCGTCATCGTGACTGTCGCTGCTACTCGAGGGTAGAACCCTTTTCGGCCGCTTGGCCAATTTCTTCTTGTTGGTCCAAATGGAGCCAGCGCCTTGAGTACCTCGACCACTATACGATTTGGAAGATATACAGCAAGTAAGATACATGAAACAGGAAAGCATGACGAGAATAGAGATGATAATAGAACTGTACATCCTGGCTCTGCTGGTGCAGTCGGTCAGACCGAAACAGGAGCGGTCAGACCGGCGCAACCGTAGAAAGGGTTTGACATGATTTCTGGGATTTTGTTGATTCTAGGGTGCAATGTAGATAGATATATGTGAGAGACTACTCATTGCATCAACTGGATGAATCAATTTCAAGAGAAAAACAGATTTGGACCAGATTCATCACATTTGCCCTAAACCTCTAGATGAACAGAAGAGAAAAAGAAAAACAAAGAGGAATCTGAGCAATGTACCTAGAAGACATGATTTGATGATGATCTTGAACCACGGTTTGTCCGAGCTTGATGAGGGTTTGACCGGAGAGGAAGAATCCAAGAATTTGAGGCGCACGTGAAAGAGACAGAAGTGGGGAAGAAAGGCAAAAAGGACAAGAGATTCGGGTTAAAAAGGTCTCTGGTCATGAAAAGTCGGTCAGACCGTAGAAAGGGAACCGGTTAGACCGCTGTAAGCAGGAATCTAAGATGCTCTCTGGAGATGCATTCGGTCAGACCGCTGGAAGGACTGAATTTCTTGGAAGATTTTGATTGATTTGAAGCTCAAGAGATTTTGAGATAGACATATATAACTATAAGATAATTATAGGTAAGATATAGGCAATATCACCAAAGGGGAAGAATTTTTCTTACAACTTAACATGTTTTTGGTTCATTTCACTCAATGGCCGATAAAGGAGCCTAAAAAGCTCTAAAAGAGGAAGTTTAAGCAACCAAGTGATAATATAAGCACATTCAATAAGAGTCCAACAATTCAAGCCACATTTGATATATCAATGACATTAAGCTCATTTCGAAGTTTGCAAAAACGACTTTCATCTAAGGGCTTAGTGAATATATCCGCTAATTGATCTTCGGTTCTCACATTATCCACCACCACATCACCTTTGCTAACATGATCTCTAAGGAAGTGGTGTCGGATATCTATATGCTTGGTCCGAGAGTGTTGAACTGGGTTTGTGGCTATTTTCACCGCACTCTCATTATCACACAAGAGAGGCACTTTTTCAAATTTTATTCCATAATCCAACAATGTTTGCCTCATCCAAAGCAATTGTGCACAACAACTACCCGCGGAAACATATTCCGCTTCGGCGGTTGATAAAGCTACAGAGTTTTGTTTCTTAGAGGACCAAGATACTAAAGATCTTCCTAATAATTGACAACTGCTAGAGGTGCTTTTTCTATCCACTTTACATCCCGCATAATCGGAATCAGAATATCCAATTAATTCGAATTTTGCACCTTTAGGATACCACAACCCTATGCTAGAAGAATATTTTAGATACCTCAAAATGCGCTTAACGGCCATTAAATGACTTTCTTTAGGAGAGGCTTGAAATCTTGCACACATACAAACACTAAACATAATATCGGGCCTAGAAGCAGTAAGATATAATAAGCTACCAATCATGGATCTATAAAGCTTTGAGTCTACCAGTTTACCTCCTTCGTCAGAGACAAGGTGTCCGTTTGTGGCCATTGGTGTCTTGATTGGTTTTGCTTCTTCAAGTCCGAACTTCTTGAGTAGATCCTTCACATATTTGTTTTGACTGATGAAAGTTCCTTCCTTGAGTTGTTTAACTTGTAGTCCGAGAAAGAAACTTAATTCACCTATCAAAGACATCTCAAATTCCCTGGACATCATATCACCAAATTCCTCGCAAAAATCTTGGTTAGTAGATCCAAATATGATGTCATCAACATAAATTTGACATACAAAGAAATTATTTCCAATTTTCTTAGTAAACAATGTAGTATCAACTTTCCCAATTTTAAAACCTTTTGAAATTAAAAAGTCTCTAAGTCTTTCATACCAAGCACGAGGTGCTTGTTTAAGACCATAAAGAGCCTTGGAGAGTTTATACACATGATTTGGCTTTGTAGGATCCTCAAATCCGGGAGGTTGTTTAACAAATACTAACTCATTAATTTTTCCATTTAAAAATGCACTTTTGACATCCATTTGATATAGTTTAATATTATGAGATGAAGCAAAAGCAAGTAAGATTCTAATAGCCTCAAGTCTAGCTACGGGAGCAAAGGTTTCACCGAAGTCCAAACCTTCAACTTGAGTGTATCCTTGAGCCACCAATCTTGCCTTGTTTCTTACTACCACTCCGTTTACATCTTGTTTGTTCTTGAAAATCCATTTGGTTCCAATGACATTATGCTCATCCGGATTTGGTTCTTCTACCAATTCCCAAACATTGTTGCGGGTGAAGTTGTTTAATTCTTCATGCATAGCATTCACCCAATCCGGATCTTTTAAAGCTTCATCTACAAGTGTGGGCTCAAAGGAGGAAACAAAAGAGTAATTTTCACAAAATGAAGCAAGACGAGAACGAGTTTGAACACCCTTACACAAGTCACCAACAATTTGATCGACGGGGTGATCTTTGGAAATTGAGTGATGAATTCTTGGATGGTCAACCGGGATTTGTGAAGTAGATGTAGAAGGTACTTCCGGTTGTTGTTGAGAGGAGTCTTCCACATTGACCACTTCAACTATTTGATCTTCGTGTTGAGGAGTTGATGAAGAGGGGATAGCATGAGTGGATGGATCTTCATCTTGATCACTATCTTCTTTAGGCTTGACATCCCCAATGGTCATGTTCTTCATTGCCACTCTCAACCCTTCATCACCTACATCATCCAAATTTTCTTGCTCCTCTTGAGAGCCATTAGTCTCATCAAATTCAACATCATGTGTCTCCTCAACCAAACCGGAGTTTTGGTTGTAGACACGATATGCTTTGCTATTTGATGAGTATCCTAACAAAAATCCTACATCACATTTACTTTGAAATTTAGATAAGCGTGTACCTTTCCGCAAGATATAGCACTTACACCCAAACACTCGGAAGTAGGAAATGTTTGGCTTCCTTCCAATGAGAAGCTCATAAGGAGTTTTCTTTAGTAGTCGATGACAATAAAGACGATTTGATGCATGGCACGCGGTGTTGATTGCTTCGGCCCAAAAGGTGTCCGAAACATTGTACTCCGAAAGCATAGACCTTGCCATATCTATCAATGTCCGGTTCTTTCGTTCGACTACTCCATTTTGCTCCGGTGTATACTTGGCCGAAAACTCATGTTTGATGCCTTTATCATCACACAAATTTTCAACCTTGGTGTTCTTGAATTCGGAGCCGTTGTCACTTCTCACTTTCTTGATCTTGAAGCTAAATTCATTTTCGGCCCTTTGAGCAAAGCTTTTGAAAGTGTTAAACACAATTGACTTATCATGCAAAAAGAATATCCATGTATATCTAGAAAAATCATCTACAACGACAAGGCAATAACTATTGCCACCAATGCTCACAAAAGAAGTTGGTCCAAATAAATCCATATGCAATAATTCAAGTGGACTCGAAGTTGACATTGTGCTTTTAGTTGGATGTGAGTTTGCAACTTGTTTTCCGGCTTGGCAAGCACTACATAATTTGTCTTTTTCAAACTTTACATCTTTTAGTCCAACAACCAAATCATGTTTAACTAGTCTATTTAGTTGTTTCATTCCAACATGCCCAAGCCTTCTATGCCATAGCCAACCTTTGGAAGATTTTGTAAACAAGCATGTACCAAGATTAGTATCATTTGAATTGAAATCAACTAAATAGAGGTTGCCATGTCTAAAACCTTTGAAAATCAACTTATTATCATCAATGCTAGTGATAATTACTTCTTTTGGATAAAATGCACATATGAATCCAAGATCACAAAGTTGAGCTACGGATAAGAGGTTGAAGTTTAGAGATTCAACAAGCAATACATTAGATATGGAGAGGTCGTTTGAGATGGCAATTTTACCTAAACCTTTTACCTTTCCTTTACTATTGTCTCCAAACGTGATCTTGTCATATTCCGCACCTTTGTTATTTAGTGAGGAGAACATGTTGTGATTACCGGTCATGTGTTGAGTGCATCCACTATCGAGCACCCAATGTTGTCCTCCCGCCTTGTAATTTACCTACAAAACAAAGTTAGGTCCTTTTAGGTACCCAAACCTTTTTGGGTCCTTGGAGGTTAGTTACCAAGGATTTTGGGACCCAAATGGCTTTCTTTTTGGCACAATGATCGGGGTTCCAACAAATTTGGCTTTAACATCGCCATTTGTCATTTTCTTCAATACATAACAAGAATTAAATATAGGAGATGAAATGCTTTTGTTAGCATGGCAATTCTTTTCAATGTGACCTAAACTTTTACATTTGTTGCAATATCCCTTTTCTTTTACAAAAACGGTTTTAGTTGGAACAAAAGCATGTTTACCCTTTTTGGGAATGAAACCTAGTCCTTCTTTTCTTAAGGAAAATCTTTGACTATCTAGGAGATGTCTTAATTTTGATTCTCCTACATAGCATTTTGCTAGGTCATTGGTTAGTTTTTCAATTTCTTCTTTAAGTTCGTTGTTTTCAAGACTAAGCACATTATCTTCAATTTTAGGTCTAGTAGGGAATTCATTTAAGTCTTCACAAGAAGTAGATATGCTAGAAGTAGACATCATGGGCAAATCATTCAACATATTGCAAGTGATGCCTATGTCATTACTCGATTTGTTGGCTTTATGAGTAATTAGAGAGTCATGAGCTTCCTTGAGCATCTCATGAGTTTCTTTGAGACTCTCATGAGATGTGTTTAGCTCCTCATAGGAATTTTGAAGAGCTTTGTATCTCTTCTTCAATTCCTTGAATTTTTCTTTTTCCTTACTCATATAGTCATCAAAATCAGTGATCATCTCAACTAGGTCATCATAAGTATATTCATTTTCATCACAAGATACCTTTGATTCTCCTTTAGCCATGAGGCAATGAGGAGTGGAGAATAGAGATGGAGCTTCCTTGATAGCTACTCCGGCAAGTCCTTTGGGTGATGCTTCATCCTCATCATCGGAATCGGAACTTGAAGCATCCGAATCCCACTCAATGAAGCAAGCTTGCCCATCCTTCTTATAATATTTCTTGAAAACCTTTTTCTTACTTTCTCCTTCCTTCTCGTATTTCTTCTTCTTCATTGATTTTTCTTCTTCCTTATTTTTGCATTGTGTGGAGATGTGACCCTTTTCACCGCACTCAAAACATCTTCTCTCTTCAAATGGGTTCCTCTTGGATGTTTGTCCTTTCTTGAAAGATTTTCCTTGATATCTTTTCTTCATGAACCGCTTGAATTTTCTCACGAAGAGAGCCATTTCCTCATTGGTGTCTCTCTCATCACTTTCCTCTTCATTGTCTTCCCTTTTGGAGACTTGAGCTTTGAGTGCAATGTTCTTCTTCTTGGAGTCGGAAGCCTCATCTTTCACTTCTTCTTGAGACTTCTTGAATATATCATGAGTGAGAATCTCACTCAAGACTTCCAACGGAGTCACACTCTTCAAGTTCGAACGCACAAGTAAGGTTACAATTGTATCATATTTAGAAGGTAAAGCTCTAAGAAACTTATGACAAAACTCCACGTTTGTGACATCCATACCAAGCCCTTTTAACTCATTTACGATGTTATTTAATCGGTTAAACATCTCCGATACATCTTCATTGGGCAACATGGCAAACTTTTCAAATTGGCCCTTATGGATAAATAGTTTAGCATCCTTGACCATCGAGGTTCCTTCATGAATATCCATAAGATTTCTCCAAATATCATGGGCCGTTTCAAGTTTACAAATTCTATTAAATTCACCTAGATTTAGAGCACTATAAAGAACATTCATGGCTTGAGCATTTGCTAAGGCATTATCTCTATCTAAGTTGGTCATGTCATCATCATCAAGAATTGCAAACCCCTCATCCACCACTTTCCAAATCTTTCCACCCATGGCTTTAAGATAGACCATCATTCTAGTTTTCCAATAAGTATAGTTAGATCCATCAAAGAGTGGTGGTTTACCAATATTGATCCGACCCTCACTAGCCATCTTTATCCTACTCCGGGATGGTTAAATCCTCTAAAAAGGAGTCATTGCTCTGATACCAATTGAAAGGGATCTAGGATATCGACTAGAGGGGGGTGAATAGGCGATTTTAGCAATTTAGCAAATAATCAAAACAATTTAAAGACAATGAGAGCAAATAAATAACACAATATAAATAAAGTACAATTCCAACACAAGGATATATCCCGTGGTCTCGGTGATTTGCCGATCACCCCTAATCCACGTTGAGGCAAACTCAAATCCCTAACCGCTCCTCTATCTAGTCAACCTTCTCTCGAGAAGTGACCTAGATCTTGAGCCGGAATAGTGTGATGAGTTATCCAAACCTCGATTTCACTAAGGATGCACTTTACCGCTCCGGCAAGGCGTGCTCAACCTTTCACAAGACGTTTTGAAGCTTCTTCACAATCTTCCTTGAAGAGCTCTTCAAAACCTTTCTCCTAGCCGTCTAGGAGCCGGCAAACTCCAAGAGTAACAAGCCGGTGATGATCACTTTGCCTTCTTCTAGTGCCACACGATTGATTCAATGATCTAAATGCAATGCACTAGAAGATCTCAAATGCACACTCTCACAAATTTGAGAATTTGAAACCTAGAGTGTATGAAACTAGCTTAGGCTCTCAAGGATGATGACAATGCTCAAGATTATCTCAAAAGTACCGAACAGGGCCGTGCATGGGAGTATATATACCCCCCACAATTAATATAGCCGTTACAGGCCGTTGGTAGAAAAAGATCACCTGGCGGTCAGACCGCAGACACAAGCTCGGTCAGACCGCCGCAATTGCAACGGCATTAAACAGGCGCAATAAATGCTCAACTGCCCTTGTCAGGCACACATACGGTCAAACCGGATACTATTTCGGTTAGACCGTGAAACTGTCCAGAGACGACATAGTTTCTGGACACCTTATACGGTCAGGCCGATATATACGGACAGACCGGCAAAACGGTCAGACCGTAGCACAAAAACACGATCAGACCGATTTCTCGGTCAGATCGGTCTAACAAAACGGTCAGACCGCAATAGCACAAAACACCAGAAGGATAAAACAAGAGGTTCCAGGAGTCTGACCTTGGTCTCTACTACGGACAGACCGGCCAAACGGTCAGACCGGCATAACAAACGGTCAGACCGACTGAGACAGAAAAGAGCTGAAAAAGCATTCTCAAAAGATGTGACCTTCTAGTATGCAATGCAAGTTGATTTTATGAATTGTGGCACATAGATGAAGTATTTTGTGATACACCACATGCTCCTCTTAATAGTACGGCAACTATCCTAAAATCCGGTCAAAATTCTTCTCTAATCACCTTAGACCGGTAAAAATGGAAAAAAATCCTATTTCGTACCTTTGCCCTTTTGATCAATGCCCTTTCTTCATCATGATGCTCTTTCTTTGCCTTTCATTAACCTGTTTTTTAAGTATCTTCTTGACACAACTAGGCAGGTAACGTTAGTATAGCATTTGTAGTTGTCATTAATTATTAAAACACTCTATGGGGGCCTAGAAGCTACAACTCCCGACCAGAAGAAGCCTTCTCATCATATGAACTTTATATATAGTAAATGTTCACTGTGTTCATACAGCACAAGAGAATCAAATAAGCCGTCTTTCAGAAGAGAAAAGAAACCTTCAGGCGACCATCGAGTTGCAAAGCTCGAGAATTGATACCGCTAGTCTGGAGAATGAAGGTCTAAACGAGACAATCTCCTCTTGTAGCGGTACTCAATCAAACATCTTCGAAAAGCTGAAGATGTTGGCTACTCTGCTAAAAGCAGATGTCATCGAGTCGCAAAAGGACACTCCAAGCCTTAGCAAGTTAGCCACACTGGTTGCGGCCCAAGCTGAATCACTCCTTGAGTATCTTCCTAAAGATACCAAACTGCAGGAAGAGGTACTGAGGTCAAATGTCAGATCTGTAGCCTCTGCCATTCTCTACTATTTACGATTCCACCGTGGCCCAAATTTGAATCTGAAGCCAGTGGTAGAAGATGCAGAGATCGAGAGTGATCGATTTGAGGCCATCTCTGAAAAAGTCAAGCCTCTAGTCGAAGATCTACTGAAAGAGCTAGGCCTTGTTTGATTTCTTGTAATGATCTCTCTTAGTAATTATACCTGTGAAATTACATTTATAACATGCAAATGCGTGCCTTAAACTTTTGGAAAAGAGTGATACTTTCTTCGTTTTATAGTATGACCATATCCTCTTAGCCCCCTCCAGAGATCATAAATACTGAAGATCTAGTATTATAATCTCTGGAAAAATATGGGCATTATGAATACCCAAGAAATGCTTTAACTTAGATATAATCATCCGATCGAACTGATACTGACCTCAATACAACATCTGACCTTATTACGAACTGGCAGCCACTCGAATGATCAGGAACATACCAGTAAGTCCTGTGTGCGTTGCGAAACGGCTTATTGAGGGATGTCTTAGCTGGATGTGACCACGAGATCGGCCAATGAATCCGGTTAAGATATTTGTAACAAGATGATCATCGGCGATCAGCCCCCAAGCCAGGCTCGGTATCGGTATGGCAAACAAAGAAAACGGACATAACATGAACCAAAGAAGAGTACTCACGAAGTTTTTGTGAAACTATGCTAATTGAACAGGAAAAAAGATTGAAAAACTTACACCTAAAACTTGCGCAGTTGATCAATGTTCCACGTATTGGATAAGATTCTACCGTCCTCCATTGCTAACCAAGCCGATCCTGGTCGCGGTACTGAAACAACAACGTAAGGGCCTTCCCACTGAGGAGAGAACTTATTGCGGTTATACTGGTTTTGTATTTTTTGTAAAACCAGATCACCCACATGAAGACTACGCGGCCGCACCCTTCTGCTATGATATTTTTGCAAAACTTGCAAATATACTGCTGACCGTATCAACGCTCGATCACGCTTTTCTTTGAGGATGGTTAAATCCTGGGTACGTTGTTCGATCTGATCAATCTGGTCGAATTGACCTGTTCGGACAGAACCAATACGGATTTCCATAGGTAACACCGCCTCGGCGCCGTATACCAACTGAAAAGGTGTCTCACCAGTGGCCCGACTACAGGTAGTGCGTAGTGCCCATAGAACGGAGTAGAGTTCATCCACCCAAGCCCCCGAGCGCATCTTAAGGTGATCAAAAACACATTTCTTGATGCCTTGTAATATTTGCCCATTGGAGCGTTCGACAGCACCATTGCTATGTGGATGAGCTACAGAAGCAAAGCACACCTTGGTTCCAATATTATCGCAATAATCCAGGAAAAGGCCGCTAGCGAATTGGGAACCATTGTCAGTGATGAGACGACTTGGAACATCAAATTGAGTAACGATGTTCTTATGAAAGAACTTCTGTGCCGCAGCAGCGGTGACATTACGGACTGGCTCAGCCTGAATCCATTTTGTGAACGTGTCAATGGCTACGAACAGAAATTTGTAACCATTAACAGCCTGTGGCATAGGTCCTACAATATCCATCCCCCAGACCGCGAAGGGCCATACTAATGGGATAGTTTGCAAGGCATACGCGGGCTGATGAACCTGTCTGGCATGAAATTGACACTGGAGGCATGTCTTGACCAAATTCTTGGCATCATCGAGTGCCGAAGGCCAGAAAAAACCCTGTCGGAAAGCTTTTCATACCAGTGTGCGAAATGACACGTGCGCACCACAAACACCATCATTGATTTCTTTCAAGAGGGATTTACCTTCCTCTTGAGAAATACAACGCATGAATACTCCTTGAGTACCCTTCCTATACGGAACTCCATCTATAAGTTTGTATAGGTGCACTTTTCGAATCAACCGATCGCTTTCGGTTTCATCCTTGGGCGAGGTCCCATGTTCGAGATAGACACTCAATGGATGAGTCCAATCCCTTTCTTGTCCAAAGTTGGTAACGAAGACGGTTACCTGGTCGTCTTCAACTGTAGTCATGATCGAAGGATGCTCTAAGTGTTCGACGAACACCCCTGCCAGAGCAGATGTACATGAGGACCCAATTTTAGATAATTGGTCTGCCAGAATATTGTCCTTTCATGGAATGTATTGGACTTCGAAATGACTAAAGTATTTTTCCAATCTCCTCACCTCCCCAGGTAATGAGCCATTGTCTCATCGAAGGTGCTGTACTCCTTGTTTACCTGGTTTATGACTAGCTGTGAGTCTCCCCTCACCACGATGGACTCCGAGAAATTTCGCTACCCGAAGCCCTGCAATAAGACCTTCATACTCTGCTGCATTGTTAGTCACAACAAAATGTAATTGAATGACGTGCTTGAGTTGGTCACCTTGAGGCATTACTAAGACAACTCCAACCCCCGAGTGTTGGAAACTTCGAGAACCATCAAAATACATCGTCCAATGGTCGATACATGACAAATCTTCAGACTCTTGCCTTGGAGGGTCAAGGTTTACATAGGCTCGAATGACCCATTCTCATAATAAGAATGTGCACGGTCTGGTCCATTCGACGAAAAAATCTACAAGGATCTGAGACTTGACCGCAGTGCGAGGGGTGAAATGGATGTCAAATGCTCCAAGTTCCACAGTCCACTTCGCAAATCGACCAGATTTCTCTGGGGTTTGGATAATATCTCCCAAGGATAAGGATGAGGGCACTGTACTTTTATGTGCCTGAAAGTAATGTCGTAACTTGCTGGGAAGCCATCAGTAGCGCGTAAAATATCTTCTGGACCTCAGGGTAACGCTCCTTAGGACCATGAAGTACCTCGCTTACATAATAGACGAGTCGTTGCACACCTTCTCTTACAGCGATCAGGACAACGCTGACTGCATGAGGTGTGGCCGCCAAATAAAAAAGTAGTTGTTCCCCTGTGACCGGGGAAACCAATGCCGGCGGACTAGATAAGTATGCTTTAACCTCCTGGAATGCTTTCTCGGCTTCATCCGACCAGGCAAAACCATGGTGCTTGCGGAGAGCTTTGAAGAAGGATAATCCCTTTTCGCCTAGTCACGATATAAATCGACTTAAAGCCGCCATACGACCTGCTAGGCACTGGACATCCTTCATGGTCGAAGGAGACCTCATTTGCTCGATGTCCCTGATTTCTCAGAATTCACTTCTATTACTCTAGAACAAACGAGAAAGCCTAACAGTTTACCAGATGAAACCCTGAAAGAACACTTTTCTGGGTTTAATTTTATTCCAAATCGATTTAAATTACAAAAGGTTTCAGCAAGGTCATCTAGATGAGTCAAGCTTTTCAAGCTTTTTACAACCAGATCGTCTACGTAAGCTTCAAGATTACGTCCCATCTGGGAAGAAAAGGTCTTTTGCATCAAGCGCTGGTACGTGGAACCGGTGTTCTTCAGACCAAATGGCATTCTGACGTAGCATTAGGTGCCAAATGGTGTGATGAAGGTAGTCTTCTCTTCATCTTCTTCTGCCATGCTAATTTGATGATATCCTGAGTAGGCATCCAGAAAACTCATCAGTTCGCAACCCGCAGTAGAATCGACCAACTGATCGATGCGGGGAAGGGGAAAATCATCCTTCAGGCAGGCACTGTTTAGGCTGGTGTAATCGACGCACATACGCCACTTACCATTTGACTTACGGACCATGACCGGATTTGCAAGCCATTCCGGATGGTCGACTTCTTGAATGAACCCGGCTGCTTAGAGCTTGTTTAACTCCGCGCAGATAGCTTCTTGCCGATCAACAGCAAAGCGTCTAAGCTTCTGCTTTATTGGTCACTGTCCAGGTCGAATTGCTAACCTGTGCTCAATTACCTCCCTTGGGACACCGGGCATGTCGGATGGTTTCCACGCAAACACATCTGCATTAGCCCGGAGGAAGGTAATGAGTTCGAGTTCCTATTTGTCATCCAGGCCTGACCCAATCCGAATTGTCATAGATGGGTCATCTGGGCATAACGGAACCAGTTTTAGCTTTTCCTCCGGTCGAGGGGTGACTTTGATCGTATCCGCACCCGTGGTGGTAATCTTGACATCCCGAAGGGGAAGTTGATCCACGAGCTCCAATGATAATCAATCGCAAGTCAATGCCACATTACGGCTACCTCGGATAGAGATTACGCCTTTGGGATCAGGTAACTTGCTGCATTGATAGGCATAATGCTTCGCCATCATAAATTTAGCGAGAGTTGGCCTGCCAAAAATCGCGTTATAAGCCAAATCATAATCAATTACATCGAAAGTAACTAACTCTGTTCGAAAATTACCCGGTTCACCCAGTGTGACTGGGAGCACCACCTGTTCCATTGGCATCATTGAGGGACCAAGAATTGTCCCATAAAACGGATGGATTATGGGCTTGATTTTTGAACGAGGGATTTGCATCTCGTCCAATGCCTTGACCAGTAAAAGGTCCAAGGAACTGCCTCCATCGATCAGGACCCTTTCGACTCTCGCCTTACTGATTATTGGGGTAATGACCAGAGGTAATCTCAATGGTCGAGTAAGCCCAACGGGACAATCAGAGTGATCGAATGTCAAAGGAGTGTCCGACCAACGAGGGTATTGAGGTTCGCCAAGGGGAGCTTCCGCTTGGTTAACTTCTCGATGAAATGCTTTAAACTATCGTTTAGAAACAAAAAAAGGAGGAACCTCCGAAAATGACATTAACATAATTACAGGGTACCTGGTAGGACATTTCTTCATCCCCATTGGCGTCTCTAAGCCTGCAAGTCTGCTCTTTCGATGGCAAAGTTGGCATCGGCCCAATTCCTTGGTAGAAGTCATCTAGTTGCTTCAACCAGCTCTGGCAATTTTTGAGGTCGTGTCCCGGAGAGTTGTGGATCGGACACCACTTCTTGCCTTCCTGCGAGTTAGTTGGTTTTTCTAGCTAGTTGGAATTGCGACCACCAGAGGCAGTTTTATTTTTAAATAAAAACTTATTACCTTTCGCCGGCGGCGGCTTTTCCGCGACTGCGACCTCCCGGTACTATCTGGTTTGATTCTTTTTGGCTTTCTTTGACTTCCCACTCGACAAAGACTCCGGCTTCTTGCCTGCATCCTCTTTTTTCACGTCCTTGAGACTTGGTTGGGGCGGTAAGTTTTCTTTATCAACCATCCTATTCCATTCAACGGCCTCAGTCGCGTCTGAATAGCGATCAGCCATATCAAAGAGATCAACGACTGATCGAGGGGGGTTGATAAGTAAATCTTTCATAAATCACTAATATTGAACAACGTACTTAAACGCCTAGATAACAGAGTTATCGGATATGTTTGGGATGGTATTTCTCACCCCGACAAACCTTTTGACAAACTGTCGGAGAGTCTCCGTAGAGGTTTGTCATAGACGATGAAGATCGTCTTTTTTCCCGGGTTTTGATAACAATTCTCAAAATTGTTGAGGATAGCATCGCACAACATTTCCCAGTTATATATCGAACCCTCAGGTTGATTGAATAGCCAGATCCTTCCCGGCCTCTCAAGAACCGTCGGCAAATAGTTGGCCATGACGCGATCATCCCCGCCTGCTGCTTGGATAGCAGTAATGTAAATTTGAAGGAACTCCGACGGATTCTGGGTCCCATCAAACCTCTCAATAGCCCCTGGCTTGAACATATCCGGCCAGACGACCGCACGGAGGCCTGGCGAAAAAGCCTTGCAACCTACATAAGGACTGTGGAGAGTTCCACGGTTTCCAGCATATCCACGAGCGATTTCGTGCGATGGGGATGTGCCACGTGGTCCCAGACGAGAATGCACAGGAATTCGATCTCGATCACGAGAACTTCCTACGTGCTTGGATTTTTCATGCCGAAGTGATCCGGATGGTAATCGATTACGCCTACCATGACTAGAGTAAGAATACTCCCTTTCATGGGAACGTATCATAGACTGGGAGGAAGCTGTAGGGGTTGCATCAGATGCAACCTCATCCAATTTCTCCGCCAGGATCCTAGCAAAAGCCGGTTTGTCCACGTCAGTGAGGGTAGGAGGAAAATTACGCAAGACCTCCGCGATAGATCGAAGTCGGCCATGCGTACTCCTCTTTGGGGCGCCAGGTGTAATCATTTCTTCGTCTGCCGATAAATGCTCCAGTGGTGAAGATGGCGTTTAGTCATGCTTGCGACCATGTGGGCGACTGGAGGAACTAGGGGCGGCGTCATAACGAGCCTGCGCATTTTGGAGAGACTCTAGGGTTGTCCTGCGGAGTTCGTTATCTCGTCGCTCGCGGTCTTGATCCTCCTTCTGCTTGCGTTCTTGTTCCTCCTTTTGTCTGTGCTCCTGTTCTTCCATAGCAATCCGCTGATCGGGATTTTCTTCCGACAAGGTGGCGAATTCTTTGGGGAGCGAAGCTACAGAAGGAGTGAACATCTCTGTTTGCTCCGAGTCGGATTTGAAATCAAAGAGAGAGGGGAGGTAATCAAGATCAAACCTCCCTAGACTGAGTTCCTGGTCGCTGCCATCTTGGTCCCTGACGGGATCACATGGCGACCGAGACTCGATTTTGCATATGGTGGAACTGACATCAAGTTCCGGACCTGTCTCTTCCATCCCCTTGTCGATGGACATGACCCGGGTAGGGGAAGATGTGTCCTCTTGACGTCCCTTCGAAATGTCTTTGCAATTGACCTCTTCCATTGGAACGGGGTCGCTAGGCGAATGCATTTGTATATGGGCATAATCGTCGAGATCAAAGTCGTTCTTGGAATCATATGCCCCAGACATTGCTCACCAAACCTCCGGATGAAGGGAAAGCACCTTGAGAAAGGCCCCACGGTGGGTGCCAGCTGTCGACGATTTGGACTCGGGGTCCTTAGCCGATCTTATGCAAATTTGTGAGTTGTAGGACCTTTCAGGGCACTCCTCCGGAAAGGTAGGATGAATCAAGTCTATGGAGGCACAAGAGATTTTATATAGGTTCGGGCCCTCGATGGTGGGAGTAATAACCCTATGTCCTGTTGTGATTTCACTGTATGTAACAAGATGTTTTTACAAGAGGGTAGAAGAGATGGTCATAGGCGATGGTCTCTTCTATGTTAGTGTCTACCTAACTATATCTAAGTCTCCAGGTTTGTTGAACGCCTAGTAGTGCTTGTATGCTTTACTGAATTATCCACCGTCCGTAGAACGTGTATTGACTACCTTTTTATACTGGACAAAAGGGCGCCAATGCGAAACGGCCTTGGACAGTTATTAAGATGTAGTTTTGTTAACCGCACTTAACTCCCACGCAGGCTTAACACGTGCAATCAAGGGATAACCGTACATGTTAACCTCCTGGCAGTTGTCTTCATACGTGGGAATATCTTCGTGATTCTCAGGATATGCCTGTTCAAAGAGTTAGGCCTTCCCGAATTGTTCTGGTCGCAGATAATCAATGACCCTCTGACCATGTACTGCTCGCAGTTTCTTGATCGCGCACTGTCTACAACCTCATGATCGCGCAGGGGCTGTGATCATGCAACATTCCTGTGTCCGCGCCCTTTAGGTCGTCTGAGACCATAGCGACGGATTTACAGACACACGACCAATCTGATTTTGTCTTAAACTAGACATGTATTACTTTGAACTAGCTTGGGTGATAATCCTCGTCAATATCCATATATCAAACTCAACAATATAACCAACATATCCACATAATAGATCTCAGAATAATCAACCATCATATAAAAAGTCAATATCCATATATCAAACTCAACAATATAAAGACATAATACTTCTCCCCCTTTGGCATCAAGCACAAAAAGGGAGCGAATACAAAAAGACAGAGCCTAAGGCTCATCCAATCGGGTCGACGGCTGGGGACACCAGAGGAGTAGCAGCCAGAGCTGGTGCCGCAGGAGCTGGAGCGGCTGGGCCTGAAGCAGAGCTCGGCGAAGATGCAGCTGGGCGCGCCCTCTTGCGAGGGGCTGGAGATGCTGAAGAAGGCAGCCAACTCAAGATCTCCTCCTGCTGAGCAAGTAGACGAAGCAGCATCTGATGGTGCTCCTGCTGAGTGCGCAGGATCTGCTGTTGGGTCTAAATCACCTGATAGAGGGAGGTGGATCTAGTGCTCGTGTCTCTGGTAGGTGCCTGATCTGCTGCTGGTGCTGGAACAGACGCCTGAACTGGAGTCTCATCCTCTGACTCCCCCGCAGCATCATCATCAGATGCGGGAGAATCAGGGTCAGCAGCAATTGCAGGCTGGGCACCGAGGTGGCGATCAATATGACCCGGAGGCTAGAACTGCAAGGGATGATGGGGCCGTGGAAGCTCAGAATCTACGGCCCTGATGTGAAGAAGCATTGCCATGATGTATGGAGCGTACAGTAGCTGGCGACATGGAGAAAGAAGGACGTGCTGAATCTCACTGATGATGAGATCAGCAACATCGAAAGGCTCCTCTTGGAAGATAGAAATCAAGACATGGAGGGCGAGATAGATGACCCTGTCCCTGTCTCTAGTCATGGGGACCAGAGTGAGACGAAGAATCCGTAGGGCCAGGTCAACATCGCGGCACAGGCCGGCGATGTGACGGAGCTGGAAGGGGCCGGAGTACAACATGGCCACCTCCCGATGCTCGAGATCTGGGAGAGTGTGAAGCTGGCGCCCAGAAGTGGGACGAACTAGTCCAAGCGTAGCCTCTATCTGCTCCTTCGTGAAAGTATAGACCTGGAGGCCTGTCATGAAGGTGATGAAGTTGCGCTGAGGAGAGACGAAGACGGTGGAATAAAACTGGCGAATGGGCTCATCGGCCTAGTGGAGGGAGGAATCAGCGACTAGATCGCGAATCCCAACAGAAGCGAAAGAATCTGCTAGGGAGACGATGCCTGTGCGAGAGGCAATTGTCTGCCAAGACAGAGATCGATGGGCAAATATGGGGACGTGGCTATAGACGCTGGTGAAGAGGTCGAGCTGCAGGTTTGTGTAAAAGGTGAGGACGTCGCATGCGTCGCGACTAGTGGGACGCGGCGAGAGATAGGGGTTTGTGGAGCCAAGGGTGCGGAGGCGACTCGCGTGCCACCGGGAATAATCCACGGGGATGCTCTCGGGCGGAGGTGAAGAGCGGGCCTCAGTCGGCTGACCCAATGAATGACGGCTGTTTGCCGCGTTCTTCCATCGGGCAACGCGACGAGAAGATCCCGGCTGGTCAGACATGGCGAAATGAAATAGAGGAGAAAAACAAGGACCTGAATAGAGGAGACGAACAGAGGAGACGCCGACGAATCATCGGATCAATGACGATGGCGAACAAAGGCACTGCAAGGTGCGGCACTACGAGGCACAGTGGTGGCGACGAAGAGGTGCAGTGCCGGCGAGAGGAACCAGTGGCTGGAACGACCGGCAAGGAAACGGCGAGGCAGCGGCTAGATTTGGCGAAGAACGGCGCGACAGCGGTGAAGTGGAGGAAAGGGGAGGCATGGCGAGGCTACGGCACGGTGGAGCGGCGGTGCGCCACGGCGAGGAGGCACCGGCGACGAGAACAAGGGCAACGGCGGCGAAGAGGAGAAGACGAAGAGACAAAGAAAGAAACAGGTTTTTAGGGTTCGAGGACCCCAACTGACAGTCAGTTTGATAAACTGATAGTCAGTTCCAAACCCAGAAACATGGAACTGACAATCAGTGTACAACACTGACAGTCAGTTCATAGAACTGAGTTTTGAAACTGACAGTCAATTAGTGTCACCAGTTTTGATTAGAGGGAACGACCAAAGTTGAAGCACATAACTGATTGTCAGTTTCTCGAACTGACTATCAGTCTGGTCAACGACTTCGACCAGAGGCTACGACCAGACTCCTGAGCAAAGGAACTGACTGTCAGTATGGACAATTTCGACCAAAAGGAGGGTATTGACCAGAGAGAGAATAAAATATATTTTAATACACTTATCACATAACTAGCATTAGATATATCAATAATGTTCAATTCACTTCTGAGAAAACAAAATCTAGTTTCATCTAGGGGTTTGGTGAAAATATCTGCTAGTTGCATGTCTGTTCTGATATAACTCACATCAATATCTCCTTTTGCCACATGATCTCTTATAAAATGGTGCCGAATTTCAATATGCTTAGTTCTAGAATGTTGAACAGGATTATTTGCAATTTTAATGGCACTTTCATTATCACACAAGAGTGGCACTTTATCAAATTTAATTCCATAATCCAGAAACGTCTGCTTCATCCACAAAATTTGAGCACAACAACTTCCAGCAGACACATATTCCGCTTCAACTGTGGAGAGAGCTACAGAATTCTGTTTCCTAGATGACCATGATACTAAAGATCTCCCCAAAAGCTAACAGCTACCAGATGTACTTTTTCGATCAATCTTGCAACCAGCATAATCAGAATCCGAATATCCAATTACTTCAAAATTTTCATCTTTCGGATACCAAAGACCTAGATTGGGATAGCATTTCAAATACCTAAGGATTCTTTTAATAGCAATTAAATGACATTCCTTATGGGCTGATTGAAATCTAGCACATAAACACACACTAAACATGATATCAGGCCTAGATGCAGTGAGATAAAGCAAACTACCAATCATAGACCTATAAAGTTTTGAATCGATCGATTTTCCATTGTTGTCCATATCCAGATGTCCATTTGTGGCCATGGGGATTTTGATTGCTTTAGCATCTTCCATCCCAAAGCGCTTGAGCAAGTCCTTCACGTACTTTGTTTGACTCACGAAAGTACCGTTCTTGAGTGGCTTGATTTGAAGTCCAAGAAAGAAGCTTAGCTCACCGATCATTGACATCTCGAATTCTCTAGACATCATTTCTCCAAACTCATGAAAAAAATGTTCATTAGTAGATCCAAAGATAATATCATCAACATATATCTGACATATGAACAAATATTTTTCAATCATTTTTGTAAAAAGAGTTGTATCAACCTTCCTAATTTTAAAACCTTTTGATAAAAGAAAGTCTCTAAGTCGTTCATACCAAGATCGAGGAGCTTGCTTGAGACCATAGAGAGCTTTAGACAGTTTAAACACATGATTTGAAAATTTAGAATCTTCAAAACAGGGAGGTTGTTCAACAAAAACTAGTTCAGATATTTCTCCATTTAAAAAGGCACTTTTTACATCCATTTGAAATAATTTAATATTAAAGCTAGATGCATAAGCAAGAAGTATACGAATAACTTCAAGTCTTGCCACAGGTGGAAAAGTTTCACCAAAGTCTAAACCTTCGACTTGAGTAAAACCTTGTGCAACAATGCGAGCTTTATTTCTAATTACTACACCATTTTCATCTTACTTATTTCTAAAGACCCATTTTGTTCCAATTACATTATGATCCTTGGGTCTTTCAACTAAAGTCCAAACTTCATTTCTAGAAAAATTATTAAGTTCCTCATGCAAAGCATTTATCCAATTAGGATCATTTAGAGCTTCATCTACATGTTTAGGTTCTAGAGAAGATACAAAAGAATGATGTTCACCAAAGGAAGCAATGCGAGAGCAAGTTTGAACACCCTTATTGACATCACCCAGTATTTGATTTAGATGGTGATCCTTGGTGATGGTATGATGTTGCTGTGGTGCTTCTTCTTGTGCATCATCTTCTTGACTTTGTTTTGGTGGATCAATATGAGGTGATGATACATGTTGATCATCATCCTCAATGTTCTCATCATCTTCTTGATCATCTTCCCTTGGTTTGATGTCTTCAATTGTAATGTTCTTCATAGCTCCTTGAAGATCTTCAACTGAAACTTCACAAGAGACTTGCTCCTTTTGAGAGCCATTAGTTTCATCGAATTCTATGTCACAAGATTCTTCAATGCAACTTGTATTTTTGTTAAAAACATGATAGGCTTTGCTAGTGGTAGAGTATCCAACTAGAAAGCCTTCATCTATTCTTTTCTAAAATTTACCACCAAAGTTTCTTTTCTTAAGGATGTAGCATTTGCAACCAAAAACTCAAAAATAAGAAATATTTGGCTTGCGCCCAATAAGAAGTTCATAGCGAGTTAAATTCAGAAGAGGATGCAAATAAAGCTGATTAATAGAATAGCAGCGGTATGCACAGCTTCAGCCCAAAAGCGAGTAGGAGTATCATACTCACTTAGCATAGTTGTTGCCGTTTCTATTAGTGTTCGATTTTTCCTTTCTACAACTCCATTTTGCTGTGGAGTGTAAGAAGTAGAAAATTTGTGTTTGATTCCAAGAATGTCACAAAAATCAAACAAAGTTGATTTAACGAATTCTCCACCATGATCACTACGGATTTTCTTGATGGAAAGTTTGAATTCAGTGGTAACGCGTTTTGCAAAACTTTTGAAAACATCGGGGGTTTCAGATTTTTGGGAAATAAAGAAAACCCAAGTGTAGCGAGTAAAATCATCAACAATAACAAAGCCATAGTTGTTACCCTTGATACTTTGGAACTCAGAAGGTCCAAATAAATCCATATGCAGCTGTTCCAAAGGTTTGCAAGTTGAAAGAACACGCTTCATTGGATGTGAAGTAGCTACTTGCTTGCCAACTTGACAAGCACTACAGGGTTTATTCTTTTCAAAATTCACATTTTTTAAGCCAATAACCAAATCACGTTTCAAAAGCTTTTTGAGTTGATGTATTCCAACATGTGCAAGTCTTCTGTGCCATAGCCAACCTTTTGAGGTTTGAGAGACAAGACATGTTGAAAGAGATGCATCTTTTGAATTAAAATCAACCAGATAAAGATTTCCAAAGCGAAAGCCTTTGAAAATCAAGGAATTGTCTTTCAAATTTTCAACTAAAACTTCTTTAGAATAAAATGTGCAACAAAATCCAAAATCACAAATTTATGTAATGGAAAGCAAATTAAAATTCAGAGATTCAACCAATAAAACATTATAAATTGAAAGATCATTGGATATCGCAATTTTACCCAAGCCTACCACATTTCCTTGACGATTGTCACCAAAGATGATCTTTTGATTTTTGCTCGAATTGTCTTCTAATGAGGTGAACAACTTCTTGTTTCCGGTCATATGTTCGGAGCATCCGCTGTCTAGTACCCAATGCTTCCCACCGGTCTTGTAGTTCACCTGCATAAAAGAATCAAGTCCTTTTAGGTACCCAAAACTTTTTGGGTCCTTCAATGTTAGCAATCAAAACTTTGGGCACCCAAATTGATTTCTTCTTTTTATTTAGCATGGGTGCACCAACAAACTTTGCTATAGCATACCCTTTCTTCAACCTTTGAAGCATGTAGCAAGTATAAAAATAGTTTGGAGTCATTAAAGGACATGCTCCGTGCGAATGACCAGTTTCATGGCATTTAAAGCAAAATGTGTTGCATGCTTTTACAAAAATAGTTTTTGTACTTGGTTTCTTTCCTTTCTTCGGAAAGTATCCAAGTCCTTCTTTTCTAAATGAGTACTTTTGTTTTCTAAGAATAAGATCTAGAGATACTTTTCCTTTGTAGCAATTTTCTAGACCTTTTCCAAGTTTTTCAACTTGTGCCTTAAGTTCATTATTTTCATTTAAAATTGTTTCATTTGAAGCACATGGAATATCAAGAGAACAAGTAGGAATAGCATGAGAAGGAGTGTCATCTAGATCACATGAAATGGCTACATCAATCTTAGATGGAGCATGTGTAATATCTTTAATGAGCATACTTTCATATGAATCTTTTAATTCTGAGTATTGCGTACGTAAAGAAGAATGCTCTCCTTTAAGTGCTCTACACTTCTTTTTAGTGATTCCAAACACTTCATTCAATTCAGTGATCATTTCAACAGGTTCATCAGATGAAAGGTCAGAAGAATGTACCTTTTCATCACCCTTAGCCATAATACAAAGGGGTGAACTAGTCGAAGTGTTGCCGAGAGCTAGTCCAACTAGCTTCTTGGAGCAACCTCCTTCATTGTCGGAGTCGGAGTCGGAGCTTTCTCCTCCGGACATCCATTCTCCGAAGCATGCTTCCTTGGTTGCGTCATTGCTCTTCTTGAAGAATTTCTTCTTCTTGTTCCAAGTCTTGTTCTTGTTTGGACATCTTGATGCTATGTGTCCCTTTTCGTGACATCCGTAGCATATGATGTCCTTGAAATTTGATTGCTTCGGCCCCTTTGGTCGTGTGTCGATGTTGACACCCTTCTTGTGTAACCTGCGAAGAAGTTTTTGAGTGTTCTTTACCATGAGAGCTAGATCTTCGTCGAAGGAGCCATCGCTTGAGTCGTTCTTGGAGCCGGCTTTGAAAGCCAACGCTTTCTTCTTTGTCTCCGAAGGTTCGGCTGCTTCCTTCTTCTCCTTTCGATGCATCTCATGGGTGATGAGATTCCCATAGAGATCATTGGTGTGGTGGTCGATAGATCAGAGTTGGTGAGTACCGTTACCAGTGTGTCGAAGCTTTCTGGAAGAGCCCTGAGCATCTTTCTTACAATTTCAAGGACAGTAAAAACAACTCCTAACCCCTTGAGTTCATTTATAATGTTGTTCAACCGAGTAAACATGGAGTCCACGGACTCGGTTGATGACATGGTGAATGTCTCGTATCATTGCCTTATCATGAGCAACTTTGCCTTTTTAACTTTAGTCGTGCCCTCATAAATTTCTTCGAGGGTGATCCAAACCTTGTGAGCTGTTGTAAGATTGCTCACACGGTTGAACTCGTTTAAAGATAAACTGACAAAGAGCGCATTTTTGGCTCGGGCATTTAAATGTAGTTTTCTCTTGTTGTCATCGGAGTGACTTGCCGGATCATCAGGAGGAGTAAAACCAAGTTTAACGATGTCCCATACATCAAGCCCCATGGCCTCTAGAAATACCGACATGCGCACTTTCCAATAGGGATAGTTAGTCCCATCAAAGATAGGTGCACGTCCGGTATGACCGAAATGAAAGCCCTCATTTGACGTCATCTTCTCTCTAGGCGGTGAAGCCTAATTAATCGAGAGACCAAGCTCTGATACCAATAGTAGGATCAATGATGCCGACTAGAGGGGGGTGAATAGGAGGCTTCAAAAATTTTAAGTAAAAACAAATTTTGCAAAGAGAAGAACCAAATTGCAATACGATAAATTAAAAAGGAAAAGATAGAGAGAACGAACACAAGATTTTTCCCGAGGTCTCGGAGACATGCCCGATCTCCACTAATCCTCGTTGAAGCACTCAAGTGAATTGAGTCTTGCTTCAATACCCACGAAGGATATTTCTCATTAATGGTTGCTCCTTGTCCACTCTAGAAAGGCGGGCACCGATGCCTTTTACAAACACACCGAGCCTCTCCGACAATTTCCAAACAGGAGAGGTCAACAGCCACGCCACCAAACCGTTTACGTGAGGGTGTTCACCAAGAGTAATAAGCAGCAAGGTCTCTTCTAGACCTCCAACAATCACCGAGAAATTCTAAGTATGCAAGAACGATGCGAACAGAAAACTTGGTGGATCTCAGAAAACACTCGACTTGATCAACAGATCAAGATTTTGTGTAAAGAACTAAAACTCAAGAGCTCAATGCCTCTATTTATAGCCTCAAGAAATAAATTAGCCGTTGGAGCTCGCACACAAAAGCAACAGTGCAAACTGACAGTCAGTTTGGGTCACGACCAGAAAGAAGTAAAATCCGGAGAAAACTCAGCTAGCCGTTTGAGGTCGTTCATGGAAACAAAATAGCACAAACTGATAATCAGTTTCACAAACTGACAATCAGTTTGTCAAACTGATTGTCAGTTCCTACCTCAACGGCTGACAAAAATCACGGATAAAACTTTGCTGGTCGTATATGGAAACTGATACTCCAAACTGACAGTTAGTATGACAAATTGACAGTCAGTTTCGACCAAAACATCGACCAGTTAAAACAGAAACTCAAATAAATCAGCTTGAGGTCGAAATGCAAACTGACAGTCAGTTTAGGTCAAAAAAATTTTTGGTTCAAAAAACAACCTCTCTGGACAACTGTCAGTTAAAAAAACTGACAATCCAAACTGACAGTTAGTATAGATAAAAATAGTTATAACGTTTAATCCAGAGATCCGATTTAAGAGTTTAATAGCTTGTTTGAAAGATATTTTAAAGAGCTATCTTTTTGTAAACAGAAGAAAAGCCAGATCTGCCTAGATATTTCTATAAAAAGTAAAAACTCTTCTATTGTAAAAAACGCAACTGAAAAACCAAATCTTTCAAAACCAAATCCAACCGAAAAAGATGCAATGCAATGACCTAGTAATTTCTAGGTTTATGTTGGAAATTTAGAGAGGACTTGCAGCCCCTCTTTATAGTACGGTTAAAACTAAGAAATAAATTACTAAACCGATCAAACTTCAAACACCGAGATCGGTACAAATAAAACTTCATATTACCTTAGGTCCTTTGCATTTCTCGATTTACTTCTCATCTTTGTGCTTTGTGACTTGTGCTTGATTTATTTTACGTTGGGTTTATCTTGATCATCTTGCATTTCTTCCCAACACAGCTCTGTATCAAATATCTCAATAGCACAATTAGTCTGAAACACTTTGTTTTCATTTATCATCAAAATTAGGTCAGGCATAACAGTCTAGATGCAACAATAGACAGTCGTGGGACGTGCCTTCAGAAGGGCAACTAACAATCTCTTCAGCAAGTATAAAAAGACCTTCAAGAGAATGATCAAGGGGGGGTGATCAACTACAGAGAAGTTAGCTATAGCCAAATAGGATTAGCTAGCACACAAACTTTGTAACGATCTCTCTGTAATGTTTTTTCCACATAAACAAATACATAGGAAGTATGGTCATTACTCAACTAGAAGGGCCCGAACATGGATAAATTCCCGTGTCTCTGATTTGTAAATGCTTTGAATACCTTGGTACTTGTCTGATTGGCTCCTTTCATAACCCATCTCATTCTTGCATAAGTTCGACAAGAGGACCCCCGAGTTCCAATCGTCGACATTCTCCTCATAATTTGTTTAATAGATTGATGGGCTGATATCCTTTGGATTCGCTTGCAAATTATTTAAATCTATTTTCTCTTTAACTATTATGTTCTCTCTCTTCTTTAATCAAAATTTTCAGTTCGTCATCAAGAAATATTTTCATGTCCTCTTGGGACTCAAACACTCATTGAAAACTTCAAGATGACCCTCCCTTCTTTTCAAAGATCACTATCAGTATACATGACTGAAAGTTCATATGGCATTCATCTTTTAGCAGTTATATATAAGACTCTAAATGATCACACAACCTCCAACTTTTTTTGTTAAATGCAATTTATATTTATCAAATTAACTTCTGTCGTGGTTTTACGAACCCTACAGCAGGTTTTCTGACGTGGAACACGCGTACGACGACACGAGCTAACTGTGTGGCAGGGCACCCCATGTTGCGCAATTGGAGAGAGTGACATGAAAGATTTATACAGGTTTGGATTCTAGTGGGAACCCTATTCATGTCGATGCACCCCCGACGTAAATCGGCTGGGGAGGCTGTCTCGTGGGGAGAGAGTTCCTAGATGTGCCTATTGACTTAGTGTGCATTGAATGTTAATGAAGTTGTCGATACAAGAGAGGGGATGCAAGGGGTAAATATATACCCCAAAAGATGCAAATTACTCTCCTACCCTAACTTCAACCGTCGGATCGAGGGTGCGATGGTCTTTTCGTAGGGCATGATGCACTAATCTCGGACATGTGTCCACTTCAATTCTCGAGGCACCTGGAGGCACTAGTTCCCGGGAGCGATTGTGCTCTTCTCTGGGTAATAGGACCCGGAGAGGGTGAGGTCCGTACAACAGGACGCACCCCCTTCTTGTTCATTTATGGGGTAGAGGCGGTGCTTCCGCCGGAAGTCCGCTTCCGGTCACTGCGAGTTGAACTCCTCGAAGGAGCTTTGATTGTGGTGTACCAAGCCAATGAAGAAAACTAGAGATTAGAAGTGGACCTCATTGAAGAAGAGCGGGACAAGGTGCTCCTCCGCAATGCCATCTAGGAGTGTGAAATGGCACACACTTACAACAAGCGTGTTCACGAACGGGCCTTCTGCCCGGGGGACCTCATACTTAAATGAGTCACCGACCCATAGGCTCTTGGGAAGCTTAGCCCGAAGTGTAAGGGACCATACAAAATCACCACGGGCCTCGGTTCAGGGGTTTATTAGCTTTACACCCTCAAAGATCAGGAGCTAAAGCACACATGGAATACAGATTTGCTCCTCAAGTTCAACATATAGCCTCTGGACTTTCCCTCCCTTCTCACAGCTTCACGAGGGGAGGCGTTGTATCAAATGCTGTCGTCGCTTTTTGAGCTTTCCCCCTCCTTACGCGATTTCATGGGGAGGGACATTGTATCACTTTACCTATTCAATAAAGGTGAAATTTCTCTTCGCAACTGCACAATTGGAGTTTTTTTTGTGTATAGGACATCTTTTAGCAAATTCCTACGCAACACCTTTGTAACAAGGATGCCCTCCTAGTGAGGATGCCCTTGCTCCGAGGATATAATGGGTCCTTACATAGCCCTTTAAGTCCCAATGGTGGTAGTCTTGCTCTCCTAGGGAGGCTTACGATAACCCCTCATGGACTGAGGGGGTAAGTGACAATGACCTGTTTCGTACGAACCGCGGTAACAAGTCATTTTGAGGGAATAGGCCCCCCTCATATACTCCAGGGCCTATTACCCGACTCGTTCTCCAGACAGCATACTGGGGCTCCCCTCGAGGTCTTGATCTGGATGTACTCCCAGAATGAGCAAGTATCTCTCTTCCCCCAATGATGTTAAGTCTTGGGAGCGAATTTTGTCACTCAGAGACCCTTGGTCTCCTGGGCGCAGTTTTTTCACCCCCTGGTAACACTAAGTTCCAAGAGAAAAATTTGGTCACTCGAAAACCTTCGGCCTCCGCTCGTCCCCCTCGGAGACCATCGAGCTCCCAAGGAAAAGGGTCACCTAGGGAGGCAAACCATCCCATTCTTCCGGGTGGGCCACTGGGAGTCGTGAAACGAACTTCTCGGGCAGGCAAATCGTCTCCCCTGGGAATTTGTCACCGTAACGCAAGTTCAAAACGCCCAGGTAAGTTTGTAGCATACCCTCCATCGCAACTACATGTCCTGGAGGGCATGGGGAGCTCCTATTGGGGAAACGACCAGATCTTGAAGTGATTCTTCGGGAACAAGCCTGCCCTCTCTGAGTGATTCCCCAGAGAGAGGCCCTGGCCTCTGGGTGGTTTTCCCGGTTTATGCCCTCTTAATATTCTTCTGATTTGCATAATTTTTCCATATATTTTCCCCAAAGTTTATGCACATTTTAGTCATATACCTTGTCATATACTTAGGTTATTCCAGATTCATCGCCAAATCAACTAGATTACTTGTTTCACAATTTTTTATCATAGGTCAGCACGATTCAGATGGATTTTGGCTAACGGGATGTGCCTCACCCACCGAACCTGACCCTCGATCGATTTCGGATAGAAGCACGAGTTTCTGCGGACGCGTAGGAATTGACTATGCTGAAATCGAGGTCTTCAGGGGTCCGGAACCTCAAAACCTAACAGCCATGGACCCATTTGTAATATCTAGAAACCCTCTACACCAAACTTCAAATAGCCTACACTCAAAAAACCAGAACCCTACTCAGAAGGACCTTATTATAATTTCCAACTCTTTCAAGGACCTTTTTACAACAACACCAAAAATCCCCCTTAACCTAGTTGACGGCCCGTGTGAACAGTTGAGCCTAGTTTTTCCTTTGTTAACTTCTTCTTATGCCTCCCTCCTCGCAATCCACACCTCCTACCACCACGCCGATGACGACCAGGCCGTATGCCACTGGCGGAGCCCCTTTTCTCTCCAGCCACCCTCCTTCTTCTCTTCCCTTCTTTCTTCTTCTTCCTCCTTCCTCCCTTCTTCTAATCTGTTTCTCCTCTTCCTTTCTCTTTCTCAGTGCCACTTTTTCATCACCCGCCACCACTGCAGCCGCCGCCGCTTGAATCTGTCGCTCTGCCACCGCTTCTCTACCAAATCTACAACTTTGCACTGTCTTTGTGCCACCTCGTTGCTCTCTGTGCGTCACCGCGTCAGATCCAACTGCCGCAGTCCTCAGATTCCACTTCAACACCTCCCACGTGTCCAAGCCGCTGATTGTTCCTCTCCTCTCCCTTTATTGCGCACGTCACCGCAGGTGTGATAACGGTATGAGCCACTGATAAGTGCTAAATTGGTAGAATTTTTACCCTAAGTTTAGTATTGAAAATGTGCAAAAATCATGCTTAAAACTCCTTTGATGCAACAATTTATGCATAATTTATTATCATTTTTACAAATTTCTTTCACAACTATGTTTGACATGTTTCAGGGACCAAACCTACCAAATTTGAGAAGCTTTCGACCTCATTTGGGCCCAATACGTCCCCGCAGTGGACACTGCAATACTTTACAAAATCTAAGGTGAAGCAGAAAATTCTAAGGTGGCGCAAATTATCTTAAAATCGTGCTCATCACTGCACAAAACTATATGACCTGCATCCTAGGATGAACCGGAAAATTAAGTTTTTACCTGTTCTAAATCCTAGGGTAAAACACAAAATTAAGTTTTTACCTGTCCTAAATCCTAGAATTATGCACACATTAAATTTCTAATTATCTGTAACCCTAGAATAATATAAATAATTAGATCTAAATATTTGTATGTGTTAACGAATATACACCTCAATGAACAAATAGTCGTCGAAAGTTGGAATGTTCTGAATCGGCGAAGTTTTCCTCCTCTTCCTTTTTTTCCTTTTCTTTTCCTCTTCCTCTTCTCTTTTTTCTTCTTTCCTTCTTCTCTTGCCTCCTCTTTCTGTCTCACTCTGCTTTTTCGATTTTTACTACGACTATAAAATAACTGACAATGACATTTGTACTGCAGATTAGGTTTAAGTACAGGTTTCAGTCACGAACCCAGTTCGCGAGTGATAGTCAACATGGTCGGGTGCTGGACCAGTGGTGCAAATGGGTCATAGCACCTAATCAGTCATGGACTGAGCCAGCAAATGAAGTTCAGTCGCGAACCCAGTTCGCGAGTGATAGTCGACATGGTCGGGTGCTGGACCAGTGGTGCAAATGGGTCATAGCACCTAATCAGTCACAAACTGAGTCAGCAACTGAAGTTCAGTCGCGAATGAGAGTTTGTGACAAAAAGTCATTTCCGATATTTTAAAAAATTTCAGATTAATTTTAAAATTATTTTTTTATTGGATTAATCGTAAAAAAAATTCTAACCATTTCCTTGTATAGTCAGATTTCTTCCGCCGACAAATGATCACAATCTCCCTACTCCTATTTCTCATTTATATTTACTCTAAAAATCTCTACCACTTGTCTTTTGCTTTGTTTAATTGCAGGAAGTTAGGAGAACTAGTTAGCATCATCAGTGGGCACAATAACCCTCAAATACTCTCAAAAAAGATTGTGACAATCCCATCCTTTTACATGTCATCACTACTCTCAAGTCACACGTGTCCTTTCAAGTAGAAAAAAATATTTTCTTTTGTGTTCTAGCTAGAAAAACCAAATAGATGATTATTACAACTTTGCAAAAACTTCTATTTTTTTTAACAACTAAAAATAACTAGTAAAACCCACACCACTCATGGACAAAACGTTCCCCCAATTAGAATTACCATCCAAGTCCACACCATTCATAGACAAGACCATCTTTCCCTACTAGAACAATCAGATATGTCTTTTTTCCCATCCAGAAGTCTAGAACAACTAGGGAAGTCCACACCACACCAATATTGAGTAGAACAACTAGACAAGAAGCTAATGCTATTCGCGGGTAGACTAAATTTTTATCCAGCAAAAACAACTATAACGATTAAGACTGTCTGCAGAATGCAATGCACTATTTTGACCGGTGCTTGCAAGCCAATCCGGAGGGAGAAGTAGCTGATTCAGGCATCAACTCCACTGACGGCATCCGTTGCCATCGGTTGCCATTGGCTGCAGCGATTCCACACGTCTTCATCTATTAAATTTTTTTTTTAAAATAGGAAATTAATAGGAAATTTGTAAGAGTATAGAGGGTTTCTTATGCATCGCAAGAAATAGATGTTTGAGGAGTTACATGTAATACAGTAGCATATACCTAAAAAACTTAGATTAATGCTTGGTTGTCTTAGGAGATGATTGTTGAAGTGCAGGTCATCCCATGTTAGTAATAGATCCATTCTAAATTGCATGTACTCAATTGCACTCAGTATTCCTCTATTTCGGTAGTGAATTAAGCACACACACTCCCGATCTTTAATCACCACATTTTTCAATTTGCCCAAAAACCACAACTAGCTGTTGTAGTTCTCCCCCTCGACCACTGTATATGCTATGGGGAAAAATTGGTCATTGACTTCAGTTGCCACGGCAGCCAGTACAACACCCTTATACCTTCCGGTCCATAATGTTCTGTCAATGCAAATAATGGGTCTCATGTACCTAAACGATGCAAAGCATTGTTACAATGCCCAGAAAAATCTCCGCAGTACCATACATTTAGGTATCACAACAACATCTAAGCCGATAATCGGCGTATCAACAATTTCGGTGACTGTGCCTGCATTTGCTTCACGTATACGCTGAAAGAACCTCGATATGAGCTTATATGCCTCAACATATCTCTCAAAAAGCTCTTCCAACGCCTTCCGTTTAGCCCTCCATACTTTCTCGTAATTGAACTTGTACACGTTCTTTTTTACGACATGTGCAATAATCACTTTCAGTGCCATTACCGTATTTTTCTTTACTACTGATAGTATCAGACTGGCAACAAAACCGGAGGTGATATTTCTATACTGCTGCAAAATGTCCTCCGCTAAATATCTGTGGTCTGTGACTTTGGTCACTTCAAAGAAAGGCTTATCTTGTGGCTCTGTGACACATACGTACCACGGACAGTTATCGACTAAACACCTCACAGTCCACAAACTTGGATTTAATTTAACCACCCAGAATGACCTATTTAGTAAAATATCCTATCTTAGTCCAAAACAAGTGTCCAACCTAGACTGTTGCTTCATTAACATATCATTGCGAATTTAAATCTTCAGGAACCACCACTACTACAGAAATGCAATCCACTAACCCCTATCTTCTAACGATTATACGCAATCTGAAAGAAAATCGTTAGTGTAAAAAGTCCACAGTGGAGAAGAGCATTTTTATTAACTGTTAAGTTTTGGGGAACCGTTAGTGAAAACCACATTATTTATTCTAACGGTTATTATAGTATGAACCGTTAGAAGAGAGAAAAGTGTACTAACAGTTTGTTTTCTATAACCGTTAGTAAAATCATGTTATTTATTCTAACTGTTCTTACTGTATGAACCGTTAGAATGGAGAAAATTGTACTAACTGTTAGTTATTGTAACCGTTAGTAAAACCACGTTATTTATTCTAACGTTTATGACTGTATGAACCGTTAGAACAAAGGAAAGTTTACTAACAGTTGTGTTTTTGAACTGTTAGTAAAAGTTGCACAAATTAATTAACCCACTCGACCCTTGCTCTGCATCCTCGATCTCTCTGTTAAGTTTCTACCGTTCTACGCTCCAAGCTAGAGTGATCTGGGCAAGCTAGAGTGATCTGGGCAAGCTAGCTGAAAGGAAGTTAATTCGATCCCTCTCGGTAATGTAAACTTCTCATTACCTCTCTCTCTCTCTCTCGATCACTCTCTCCCTCTCTCTGTCTACTTCCAATTAAACTAGTTGTAGCTCCGAGCTAGGAGGTTAGCTAGCTATCTATAGCTGGCTGAAGTTAAACTAGGAATGATTTATGGCTAAAGTTAATAAGCTAGCTAGCTAGCTCTTAAAACTAATGCATCAAGTTAGGGTTTCATACATCAATTGTAAGTAGCTGTATACATATAGCCTAATTGAGCATGTTTCATGTATGCATGCCCTGAGTCATTAATTATTTTTTTTAATTTGTCAATTTTGTGAATTAATTGTAGATGGACCAAGAATATTGGATGTATGGAATAAAATGTACTACTCTTGAGTATTTGGAGGGTATGAATGGGTTTATTAAATTTGCTGAGCAAGAAAAGGCGAATAAGGGAGAGAAAGATATACATTGTCCTTGTATAGATTGTATGAACTTAAAGAGATTCAGTAACTCTGATCAGATTAAGAGTCATTTAATTCGTCGTGGTTTTAATGCAAGATATACCCGTTGGATATGGCATGGCGAAGATTTTGAGGAAACAAACACCGCTACCAATCAGCAGGACCCGGAAGTGGATTGCAGTAATGATGATCATTAGAACATTGATAATGTTCTTTCGGATGTGCATGTAGATGATGACAATTTAAATGAAATGTTATGTGATGTGGAAGAAGATTACAGCAAAAACGACTTTGGTAAATTTGAGAAATTGATTATTGATTTTGAGAAGCCTTTGTTCCCTTGATGTGCAAAATTTACAAAGTTGTATTTTGTGCTGAAATTTTATAACTTGAAGACAAGCAATGGTTGGAGTGATAAGAGTTTCACGAAGTTATTAGATCTTTTAGCGGACATGCTTCTAGAGGGAAATGAGTTGCCAAGATTGATTTACCAGGCCAAAAAATTGTTCTGTCCGTTGGGAATGGAAATCGAAAGAATACATGCATGCCCAAATGATTGTGTGCTATACTGTAACGAGTATGAGGATTTGCATGTTTGCCGTAGATGCGGTGCATCATGCTATAAGCATAGGGACCGAATTTATCACAGTGAATGTGACAAGTTAAAGAAATGGCCTCCGGCCAAAACTGTGTGGTATTTGCCTGTGATTTCTAGATTGAATCGGCTGTTTGCAAATCCGAAAGATGCGAAGTACTTGCATTGGCATGTTGAAGGCCGGAAACAAGACGAAAAACTAAGACATCCAGCTGATTCTATTCAATGGAGAAACATCAACTGAACAATTGGTGAGTTTGGTGGCGAAGTGAGGAATATAAGGTTTGGGCTAAGTACAGATGGTATGAATCCATACAGAAATATGAGTAGTCGGCATAGCACTTGGTCGGTTCTTTTATGCATCTACAATCTCCCTCCTTGGTTTTGTATGAAGCGCAAGTATATCATGATGTCATTACTAATATCAGGACACAGACAACCCGGGAATGATATTGATGTGTTTCTAGCACCTTTAATCGAGGACTTACAGAAATTGTGGAGCGAAGGGGTGCAGTGTGGGATGCATATAAGTGAGAGAATTTCATATTGCGGGCCATGATATTTTGTACCATAAGCCTGAGAAATGATTAGCCCCAGTGTTTGTGACCGGTAAGGAGCTTTACTTGCGCGTGAAGGACATCAAAGTTGAGTTCGGTAAATGTTCTAAACCTCCAGAAAAAAATGTTTGGAAGAAGAGATCGATTCTTTGGGATCTGCCATATTAAGAGCACTTACAAGTTCGACATTGCATTGATGTCATGCATGTAGAGAAAAATGTTTGTGACAGTTTGATTGGTTTGTTGTTGAACGTTCCGGGAAAGACGAAAGATGGCATCAAAGTTCACCGTGACATTGGAAATGGGCATAAGGACTGAGCTTGCACCATCGGAGAAGGGAAAGCGTACATACCTCCCCCCGACCTGCTATGCTTTGTCAAAAAGAAAAAATACAGAACTCTGTCAGAGCCTGTATGGTGTCAAAGTTCCATGCAGGTATTCTGCGAACTTGAAAAAACTTGTGTCCATGAAGGACTTGAAACTGGTTGGTATGAAGTCCCATAATTGTCATGTACTGATGTCACAAATGCTTCCCATTGCTATCAGAGGTATTTTCCCAATCAAAGTTAGAGAGACGATTACAAAGCTATATTATTTCTTCAACGCAACATCTTGCAAGGTAAGTGTATATTCCTACTAAGTTAATTAGCTTCATTCATGGAACTTGCTAGATTTTTTTGATCTGAATATTTGCTGCAACTGTGTCCTTGCAGGAATTGATCCTGATAGACTGGATGATTTGCAATGTGATGTGACTACCACTCTTTGTCAGCTCGAGATGCATTTCCCTTCATCTTTTTTTGATGTTATGGTCCATCCAATTGTTCACCTTGTCAGAGAAATTAAGTTTTGTGGACCCGTGTTCCTGTGCTACATGTATCCATTTGAGAGATTTATGGGTATCTTGAAGGAATATGTAAGGAATCGACATCAGCCTAAGGGCAATATCATTGAAGGTTATGCCGCCGAGGAGGTGATTGAATTTTGCACCAACTATATGGCCAGGGTTGACCCAATTAGCGTTACTAAGTCTCGGCATGAGAGCAGACTTCAGGGCATTGGAATGATTGGATTCAAAGTAGGAGTCCCCTCTAGTGATCTATATACAAAAGCTCATTTTTGAATCTTACAACACATGATGGGGGTGGAGCCATACATACATGACCACAAGGAAATGTTACGGAAACAGAATCCTTCGAAGCTAGAGATTTGGGTCACTAGAGTATATAACAGGAGTTTGCTGGATGGATCGAAAATAGAGTCTTGCGAGGCTCCGTAAGTAAAATTATTACATGGTTGGCCAGAGGGCCAAGATTTATTTTAGGGACTTGGCAGGGTTATGACATCAACAGCTATTCATTTTACACAAGAACTCAGGACGAGTAGAGTACTATGCAATGTAGTGGAGTGACACTACTTGCTATTTCGGAAGATGCCAGGGCAGTAAGGGCACTGAACTCATATTACAGTGTTATTGGAGAAATATGGGAGCTCGATTATATATTATTTAAGATTCCTTTGTTTCGATGCCAATGGGTCGAAATCTCTCGAGGTGTTAAAATCGACAATTACGGGTTTACTCTCATCAATCTCAGTAGAGTCGCACACCAAGACGATCCATTTATACTTGCTGAGCAAGCCACACAGGTATTCTACATCGTTGACCCGGCCAACTGAAAGTTGCATGTTGTCCTTCACAATAAGAGACATATTGTTGGGGTCGAAGACGTTGTGGATGAAGAAGAGTATAATCAGTTTTACGAACTACCTTCATTTTTAGATGGAATTCTTCAATCAGTCCCTACGGAAGATATTGACAAAACAAGTTACCTGTGAGATGATCACAAAGAAGGATTATGGGTTGACAGCCATTCTTAACTGTTTTGCAATTAATGTAAGTGACGTATATTACTTGGAGCTTTAATTGAAAAAATTAATATATATGCTGATTATGGTGTGAAACTTGTGATTACTGTGGTTATGCACTCAAGCACATGCAATAAATATTTATATATGTCTGCTCTAGCTTGTACCTATATATGCCTATTCATTTTACAAGTAATACATGGAACAACACCATATGTTTATATATGTTTATATATATATATATATATATGCTATCTCTAACTATTCTCAGGAAAAACTATTACTACTAGTCACATGAAAGAATAATCCAACATTTTGGCCTAGATCTCACAAAGTCTATTCTAACGGGTGGATCATATGCACCGTTAGTGCATTGTATGCTATCTATTAATACCAAAGCCCCAGGAGAAGAAATTGTCTTTCACTAACGGTTCGTATTGTCAAACCGTTAGAAAAAGTGTCCTCACAGAACGCCACTCTCTTCAAGCGGTTACTACTATAGAACCATTAGAAGAAACCATATTATTTATTCTAACAGTTTCTTAATGTTAACCGCTAGAAGAAATTCCATTGTACTAACGGTTAGTTGTGTTGAACCGTTAGAATAAGTCCTCTCTAAATAAACCCTAGAATTTTCCCTCCATTCGAACCAAACACATTTCCAATTATCTCTCTGCTCACGAGCGCGAAACCCTAGCCTCACCGCCGTCCACTTTTTTGCTCCTCGACCACGGTCGCTGCCACGATTTCGGTTCTCCACCGCCGCCGCCACTGCATTGTGCCATCGCCAGCCACTCCATGAACTGTAAGGGTTTTCGACCAACTCGCGCCGTAGAGTTCTCCTTGCCTATCCCTAGTTCATATTAGCTGTATACAAATATGAAGGAAATTGAAAAGTATGACAACTATCAAGTTTGAATGAAATCTGCCTGCATTATATTTTCTTCAATGCCTAATAGATGATAAAAGAACCGAAGATGATATTTCATCTCAAACATCAAATGGAGAGTTAGAAAACATGAAAAGGGAAGAGAAAAAAAATTCTCCTTCATGAGGACTATTTTCATCATCCTCTCCCCTTCTATTAGCTTTGGAGAGAAAATCTAAGTAACTTAGGAGCACATAAATATCTGATACTTTTGTAATTTCTTTCTCTTGAATAAGTTTTCAGAGAGAAGCAACCGTTCCCAAAAGACTCAATAGGTTCAGGTCATATTCAGTTTCTTAAATTGAAATTGAACTTGCTTTGACTATTCAAGTTCTCATGGACAATACTCCATTAAGATGTCAACAAGTGTTACAAGTAGGGTTCGCCAATATATTTTGGACTGGAACCAACCAAGTTGTTGTATCCTATTTCTGGCCAGAATCTGACCATTGCAACCAGAAAGACACTAAGAAATTCTGGTTATAGGATTTGGGATGGCTGCTAAACTTCAACCAAATTCTAATTATGCATTTTCTTGTCAATTTTTTGAAATAATATTTTGTTGTCATGATATAACATGAAAAGTAGCCTATATCAGTGCATATCAGTAATAAAGCTTTTAAGTTAGTTAAATAAGTTATTTCATGAGTTGACCTATGTAAAGTTTCTGCATATATATGCATGCATTATTATAACTTTGTGTCTTTGATAAACAAGCAGCTAGAAAGCTGCAAGTGGCATTTGTAAGTGAGTTGGTTGACAAGGGGAGAGAGAGAGTAGTAGTGGCAACAAAGTTGTTCATACATGTACTGCTGTACTATATGCACAATCTAGCTGTTTATATAATAGTATGCTACCATGTACATGTGATGCCTTAACTTAGAATTGTTTCCTACATTCCAACTTGCAATGCAGCACACAAAAAAAAAAGATGGAAATTTGTGTTAAGAATATGTGTATATATACAGTAGATGCAAGTTTTGTTCTATGCATGTCTCTGCATGTGTATGTGTCCAGGTATGGACATGTAGCAACATTTTTACTATACATATACCATATGGCCTATATTAATGTTAAGATTCAACTTTGAGGATGAGTCCAAAATAATATTCCCATGTAATTGATATCCTAAACCATTTCTTCATATCAATTGAGTTTAAGTCTAAGTATGTGACTTCTAATTTAGCTACTACTTTTAGTTTGCAAACTGCCCTGCAAAGGCCATACTTCAATTTACAAGTTGTTTGTGCTATTTGTATATGAACTAGGAGTTTGCCTACTAGTTGCTGTTGATTCTTTGAAAAGTATGTCACTTGATAACTTTTCAGAGAGAGGAGCTAACTAGTGGCTATTGTGCAAAGATTTTAGTTTGTTTCAAGTAATATAGTACCAAAAAGAGTTAGTGATTTAGATATGATATTTATGACTCCACAACCAGCACACCTGAAGGGTTGTGAATCCATATGGAGTGCATGCTCATGCTGGAACTGAACAGGGGAGGAATTTAGGTTCAGGCCAAGCCACAACTATCATTTTTTCAAATAGAATTAATGAAATATAGTTGATCTCTTTGAGAGTTGGAAGATATTAAAATGATAAAGTGGTAGACAGAAACTAAAGAAAAAACCAATGTTTAACTAGAATATGAGTGATCTTACATGGTGCTATGCATATCTTGAATCAGAGGATGCATCTTTGCCTTGGTTGTAGAGAAAAATATTTGATGATTAAATTCTTATTAAAACTTGTATGCAATTTGAAATGAATTCAGGTAATAGTTGTTAGTTCATCACTTAGTACCCTTAATGACAAATACTATGTCAAATGTGACCACTTAAGTTGTTTAATCTTATATATACTATACCATTTACTAGTAATTAATGTCATTGTCGTTCCATTTTAGTTATGAATTTTTTCATATAAACCCTTTCTTCATATCAATTGATGGTTTGTTCATAGAATTTTAGGCAAAGCCATGTTGGCATCTTCCTCGTCTGATACTAGTGATTCAACGAGGGGCAAAGTACCTGATAGTGCTTCATCCCAGCGCAAGATGAAGGCACGAAGCGCGATGATGTTGTGCCGTTTGGCCAAAAGTACAGATCTTTCTTGTGAGTTCAACCAGTTTGGGAGACCGATCGGAAAGAACACTGGGCAAGTATGCTGCCTATGTTGGTTTGCTGGCGAAGGAAAGAGTGAAGATCACCGTCCATAGTTGGAAGGACGTGAAAGCCGATGAGAGGGATAGGCTGTGGGCGGAAGTGAAGGTAAAATTAATCAAAATCCCTGAACTCTTGAGTAATCACATTCCCTTGGCTTATCCTGAAGATTAAGTAAGTCCTGCTTATATGCACCGTTTGAAAACAGGCCAAGTGGAACATCCCCAACGATGGACCCAAGACGGCTTGCTTGAAGGACATGAACAACACATGAAAAATCTTCAAGAGCTTCCTCGTTAGTGCCTTCCTTGCTAAAGGCAAATCTCCATGCGAGAAGTACCCCTTCATAACGGAGGAGGTATGAGAGCAATTCACCCAGCAAAAGGGGACCCTTGAGTTCAAGGTATGTATGCTTCCTTTTCTTGGTGACACCGTTGTATGGAGTAACCAACAGTGCATTATTTTTCTTGTTTCTGCTACGAAGGCCCTTAGCCAGAAGAACAAGGCAATCCAGAGGAGGAACGACCGCCCGCACTAGCTTGGATCTCGTGCCTATGCGGGGAAGGAGGAGCAGTGGAAGAAGGCCGAAGACGAGGAGTCGACTTTCGTCGACTTTCGTCGACTCCCCTGACCTGTCAATCTCCGAGATCCGCGATCCACAATGCAAGCGCTGGTGGCTAGCCAGAGGGACTGTGTCGTCCATGGGGTCTGTGGAGTTCCCAAACCCTAAGGACGCCGAGGTCGTGCAGCGAATCGTAAGTTGGCTAACTGCATCATTTTTGTCTTTTCTTCGTTAACTATAAAACCTAAAATTCTCGCATTTATTGGTACTACACTATTCATTCTAGTTCGTATTGTCTTTTTACTTATTATTTATGTAAAAATGGTTAGCCAAAAGAATTCCAATTAATCATTGAAGAAATTAGAAAGGGACTAAATAAAAGTCCAATTGTTAAATGAAAGAATTTGGTAAGAATCATAAAGTTTTGTAGAAAAAACTATGATCAATCGTGTGTGCACAAGTTTGTATATATTTTTTCTCACAATGCAGCTTTGAATGTAATAGATCTTTTGCTCAAAGGAGGCAAGCTAGGGATTGTTTACTTCTCATAGGGAGAACAACATCCTAACCCAGGCTCTAGGGAAGAAGGAGCATCCAGGGTGGACGCAGACCGTGGGGGTAGTGGTGCATGGAAGGATGGTTTCAGGAAGCCTGGGCCATAGAGAAAGAAGGCTTGCAACTGAAAGGAAAAGGAATCGGAGCTGCCGAGAAGATACGGTCAGTTGTGACTACACAATTCATGGCCATGTTCGCTCAAATGAACAAGACGTACGAACACCTCAGCCCAATTGTGCAGTCCGAGGGTATAGAGCTGTAGCCTACTGATCTACATAGGTGATGACCCTGCAGTGGTTGCACACGGGGTCGTATATCGATCTGTCTTGGGAGGATGTCTGGATCCACTGTGTACCTTTGAAGCATGGGTTCGCAAAGGTACAAGTGGACATGGCCCTCCCACTAGTACGGAAAAGCTTTCTTCTAACTGTAAGAACATATTTCTACTAACGATTTTTGTACCATTAGAGATAGACACGATAGAACAAGACAGGTCATTTTCTAACAGTAAATAACCATGAGAAGAAGTGCACTATTCTAACGGCATTTTCGGCGACAACCAGTAGAAAAACCGTTCTAGTCTAACGGTTAACTAGCAATATCAGTTAGAACGTGTCAATATTTTCTAACGGTAATGAGTACCGAACTGTTAGAAAAAAATAATGTTCTCACGGTTGTGAATGATTTTACCGATAGAAATACTTACACTCTTCTAACGTTTAATTAAGAGTGTACTGTGAGAAAAAATGATAGTACTCTTACGGTTGTGTACGAGTTCACCGGCAGGAAAAGTTACACTCTTCTAATGGTTAATTAAGAGTGTACCATGAGAACAAAAGAAAGTATTCTCATGGTTGTGTACGAGTTTACTGTCACAAAAACTAACGCTCTTCTAACGGTTAATTAAGAGTGTACCGTAAGAAAAAATGATAGTACTCTCACGGTTCTGTACGAGTTTACCGGCAGGAAAAGTTACACTCTTCTAACGGTTAAGTAAGTGTGAACCGTTAGAAAAAAAAATAATATTCTCACGGTTGTATGGTAGTGTACCGTCAGAAAAATGTACATTCTTCTGACCGTTAATGAGGAGAATACCGTTAGAAAATGTTATTGTTTTCTAACTCTGTTTTCTATTTAGCAGTTAGAAAAGTACATTCACAAAACAGTACATTCACATATACAGTACAGATGCAATATAGTACAGATTGGATACACAATACAGTACAGATGCAAAGAAGAGTACATTCACATATACAATACAGACGCAATACGGTACATATTGGATACACAATACAGTACAGATGCAAAGAAGGGTACATTCACATATACAATTTATTCACATATATACGAACCAATACAAATTGCAATCCAATATGGACAAATGCTAACCAATAAGACTATATATAAACAATCTATGCACAGAGTACACGAAAAAGAGAAAATTGACAACAAGTAAGTGAAATGCTTGTCATGGCGGTTAGTTGGGTGCAACTTCCTCCATAACATATTGAGCCCAGATTTGTCGGAGATCTCTAAGCTTTGCATTGTCGTATTAGTCTTTAGACATGGCGATCTGCAAGCATGTGTGAATACTGAGTAACTAACTTCCTAATTTTGAACGTGACACCCAATTTCAAATTTGAGTTAGCTATCGATGCTTACCTGGGGGAATTGAGTAAAGTTTGTCTGCACTAGGTCGTACATGTAGCGCAGCACATAAAACCCGCATTCCCACGATTGCGGCTACTGATGGCACTGAGATAATTGCATATGCGAAGACATGTTAGCTATTGTTTCCATAAACTAATTAAGCATAAACAAAAAGTCTCGTGAGTTCCTCATATTCTTTCCAAGCTATTCGGGAGCCCTACGGTGCAGCATGCCTCCCTCCAGCGGACACATATTTCTCAAAAGCCTTGCATTTCAGTTAGCATTGCCGGTTAATGTATTATCATTAGCTAGTGAGGTCAAAATTTAAATCAAACATGTTACTTACGCCTCCATATTCCCCTTGACCACATATTCGTTCGATAATCTATCGCGCATCAAATCGAGGTAGTACACCTCGTTTCTCCACGGACAGATCACGATGAGGATCAAGTGGCCCCTACATTGTACTAAAAGAGAACCGCTAGCTCAAAGTATATCTCAGGTGTAACATACATGATTGAGTTAAATTAGTACAAAATACACTAACCTTTGGTGGTACGGTACCAGAATGAACTCCCTGTCGAGCTGCGCCATCAATGCCTTGAATATGTAGTGCTCAGCATGCGCGGCATCGTGCTCTAGCATCGTGAGGCTTATTTTCTCTTGGTCGAGGAAACCCACCTTGTCACATGCAGCCTCCGATGCTAGCCTGTACATGCACCTGCATGCAAAAGATAACATTAGTATTGCACAGAAAGTTATTACATTTCAAATGAACTACAGCAATACAGAGTTAGCAAACAGAGTTAGAAAATAGCAATATATACATAGGATCAGAAAACTCACAGGACTCCAGTGACGTATCGAGCTCCGGCCAGTTGTAGAGGTCAAACAGATCCTCGTGTGCCATGGATATACTCCCGGGCTCACGGTGGAACTGCCCAGGCCTGTAGGGAAATAATAAGTTCAGGTTGCGCCGAGCTCGGTGTAGGTACCACTCGTGGAGATCTCTGGTTGATCGATCCAATTTGCGCAAAGCTGCCTCCGACACGAGTTTTAGGTCCTTCATCGACACAAGTTTTTTCAAGTTCACGGAATACCTACATGGAACTTTAACACTGTGCAGGCACCGATAGAGTTCTATTTTTTCGCTTTTGGACAACATATAGCAGGCCAGGGGAACTATGTACGCTTTCCCTTCTCCAAAGGTGCAAGCTCAATCCTTATCCCCATTTCCACCATGTCACGGCGAACTTTCACACCATCCTTTGTCTTTCCCAAAATGTTCAACAACAAACCAATCAAACTGTCACAGACTTTTTTCTCTACATGCATAACGTCAATGCAATGTCGAACTTGTAAGTGCTCTCAGTACGGTAGATCCCAAAGAATCGATCCCTTCTTCCAAACATTTTTTCTCAAGGTTTACAACACTTACCGAACTCAGCTTTGATGTCCTTCACGCGCGAGTAAATCTCCTTACCGGTCAAAAATACTGGGGCTGATCCCTTCTCAGGCTTCCCGTTAAATGATTTCATCTTCTTACGGTAAGCGTGATGCACCGGAAGAAACCTGCGGTGACCCATGTACACTGTTTTCTGGCAGTTTCACAACCACATGCTCTCAGTTTCATCTAGGCAAATAGGGCAAGCCTTGGCTCCTTTCGTACTATATCTCGACAAATTGCCGTAGGCCAGGAAATCAAGGCCCGAAGATGAAATTCTCTTTCTTGTATGCATCCCACACCTGCACCCACTCGCTCCACAATTTCTGTAAGTCCTCGATTAAAGGCGCTAGAAACACGTCAATATCATTTCTGGGTTGTCTGGGTCCTGACATTAGTAACGACATCATGATGTACTTGCGCTTCATGCATAACTAAGGAGGAAGATTGTAGATGCATAAAAGAATCGGCCAAGTGCTATGCCGACTGCTCATATTACCATGTGGGTTCATACCATCTGTACTCAGCCCGAACCTTATAGTCCTAACTTCGCTGCCGAACTCATCAAATGTTCTATTGATGTTTCTCTATTGAATAGAATCAGCTGGGTGTCTCAGTTTTCCGTCTTGTTTCCGGCCTTCAGCATGCCAACGCAAGTACTTCGCGTCTTTCGGATTTGCAAACAGCCGCTTCAATCTAGATATCACAGGCAAGTACCACAGTTTTCGCCGGAGGTCCTTTCTTTACCTCGTGACGTTCACTATCAATCTGGTCCCTACGCGTATACCTCGATGTGCCGCATCTTGGACAAACATGCAAACTGGAATACTCGTTACGGTACAACACACAATCATTTGGGCATGTGTGTATTCTTTCGATTTCCATTCCCAACGGACACAACAGTTTTTTGGCTTGGTACGTAGATCTTGGCAACTCATTTCTCTCTGGAAACATGTCCGCTAGAAGATCTAATAGTGCCGTGAAACTCTTATCGCTACAACCGTGGCCTACTTTCAAGTTATATAATCTCAGCACAGAAGACAGCTTTGTAAATTTTGCACATCCAGGGAACAGAGGCTTCTCAGAGTCAGCAATCAGTTTCTCAAATTCACAGAAGTCGTTTTTGTTGTAATCTTCCTCTACATCACGTAACATCTCATCTAGATTGTCATCATCATCTACGTGCACATCGGAATGAACATTATCAAAATTCGGATGATCATCGATATTATTGCAATCCACATCCGGGTCCTGCTGATTGGTAGTGGTGCTTGTTTCCTCAAGATCTTCGCCATGCCATATCCAACGAGTGTATCGTGCGTTAAAACCACGACGAATCAAATGACTCTTAATTTGATCAGAGTTGCTAAACCTCTTCAAGTTCATACAATCTGTACAAGGACAAAGCATATCTTTCTCCCCCTTCCTCGCCTTTTTTTACTCAGCAAATTTAATAAACCCATTCACACCATCCAAATATTCAAGAGTAGTACGTTTTATTCCATACATTCAATATTTCCTGTCCATCTATAATTAACAAAATTTAACGAGTCAGGCATGCATGAAACCTGCCCAATTAAGTTATGTATATGTACATGTACAACCTCTTACAACTGATGTGTTAAACCCTAGCCGGACAAAATTAACACTAATTAACCTAACTACACAATACAAGCTAGTGAGCTCCTCAAACATGAGGCATTTCCAGCTAGCTCCCAAGCTTGGAGCTACAAGCTTGGAACTACACAATACAGCTAATTTGCAAGTAGAGAGGGAGGGAGATCTAGAGGGAGAGAGAGATAAGTGATGACAATTAAGCTTACATTAAAAAGAGGGGTCCAATCAACTTCCTTTCAGCTTGCCCTGATAATTCTACCAGTGTAGCTTCGAGCGTGGAACTCTCATCTCAAACAGAGGGAGATAGAGTGCAACAGAACAAAACAGCAGCTCAGCAATGGTCGAGTAGGGTTTTACTTATACTAGACCCATTTCTAACGATAAATACACGAAATCCCTGTTAGAATATGTGCGTGTAATTTTGTACGTACATATTCTATCGGTAAAAACACATATATATCGTTAGAACAGGTACTGGTACATGACTGAAACAAAAACAAGTTAGTTCATGCATGACACAACAATCTAAGTACACACATGCACACCAGTTCACACATTCAAGAGCATGCCTGAGGCACATATGTAAATACAGGTGTTTGTTCTAACGGTAAATATGTGTATTTACCGTTAGAACAGGTACATGTACATGCTGAAACAAAAGCAAGCTGGTTCATGCATGACACAGCAATCCAAGTACATACATGCACACCAGTTCACACATTCAAGTGCATGCCTGAAGCACATATGGAAATACAGGTGTTTGTTCTAACGGTAAATATGTGTATTTACGGTTAGAACAGGTACTGGTACATTGCTTTAAACAAAAGAAAGCTGAGTAATGCATGACACATCAATCCAAGTACTCACGTACACACCAGTTCACAAATTCAAGTGCATACTTGAAGCACATATGCAAATACAGGTGTTTGTTCTAACGGTAAATATGTGTATTTACCATTAGAACAGGTACTAGTACATTGCTTTAAACAAAAGCAAGTTGGGTAATGCATGACACAGCAATCCAAGTACTCACATGCACACCAGTTTACATATTCAAGTGCATGCCTGAGGCACATATGCAAATACAAGTGTTTGGTCTAATGGTAAATATATGTATTTACTGCTAGAACAGGTACTGGTACATTGCTGAAACAAAAGCAAGCTGGTTCATGCATGACACAGCAATCTAAGTACACACATACACACCAGTTCACACATTCAAGTGCATGCCTGAATCACATATGCAAATACAGGTGTTTGGTCTAACGGTAAATATGTGTATTTACCGTTAGAACAAGTATTGGTATATTGCTGAAACAAAAGCAAGTTGGGTAATGCATGACACAGCAATCTAAGTACACACATGCACACCAGTTCTCACATTCAAATGCATCCTGAAGCACATATGCAAATACAGGTGTTTGTTCTAACGGTAAATATGTGTATTTACCTTTAGAACAGGTACTAGTACATTGCTGAAACAAAAGCAAGCTGGGTAATGCATGACACAGCAATCTAAGTACACACATGCACACCAGTTCTCACATTCAAATGCATGCCTGAAGCACATATGCAAATACAAGTGTTTGTTCTAATGGTAAATATGTGTATTTACCGTTAGAACAGGTACTGGTACATTGCTGAAACAAAAGCAAGCTGGGTAATGCATGACACAGCAATCTAAGTACACACATGCATACCAGTTCTCACATTCAAATGCATGCCTGAAGTAGATATGCAAATACAGGTGTTTGTTCTAACGGTAAATATGTGTATTTATCGTTAGAATAGGTACTGGTACATTGCTGAAACAAAAGCAAGCTGGGTAATGCATGACACAGAAATCTAAGTACACACACGCACACTGTTCTCACATTCAAATAATCATATCTATAACACCAAACAGATCTTAACTAGAAGATAAAGAAATATTTCAAGAGATGCTAATTTGTAGATTAACTAGGAGACACAAAATTACTTTTCTTAGGTACTTGGTACTTTGTCTTGCCAAAGAAATTAAAAATGTCTACTTACATGAGATCTTGGTTTGCCTCTATTCCTTCAAGAAAATGAAAGAAGAAACATAAAAAATGAGTACTATTTAAACTCATTCTAGTTAATGGCTGAAACAAAAGCAAGTTGATTCATGCATGACACAACAATTTAGGTACATATATACACATGCCAGTTCACAAATTCACGTGCATGTCTGAAACAGTAATACAAATACACACCTACCTACCAATACAATTAAATACACAAATACTCCCATGTACACATTCAAGTTCATGTCCCAAATAGCAATACAAATACACAAATATACAACAATATACAAATACAACAATTCACACATTCGATGTATATTAGAAAAGTCACTTCTGAAATTAACAACATATCCTCACGAGGACCCAGTGGCCCATACATTTTGCATAAAAGAGAACCTTTGCAAGTTGCGACAATGAAACTACTGACTACAAGTTAGACCTGATACATCACAAATCCATTCATCCGTAACAGAAAATGTCTGAACCACATTTGACTAACCATAGGAGTTCAGTTCAAAGATGCCCAAGGAGTTGGAACTGCCGTCGAGTTACATTTGTATTGGTGATTTCCTCGGACTCAGACTCAATCAACTCAACTCAACTCAGTAATACAAGTGGTTTCCTCTTCCATTTTCTTGAAGGAATGGAGGTTGGTTTGCCTCCATTCCTTCAAGAAAATGGAAGAGGAAACCACTTGTATTACTGAGTTGAGTTGAGTTCAGTTGAGTGTGAGCCCGAGGAAATCACCGATACAAATGTAAGATGCTTTCTATAGGTCCTGATTTGAGAAACACGTCGGGCTTGAGGATATTCTCGACCGAGCCAACTAAGATCTCGCCCTTCACGTCCTTCCAGCTCTCGACGGTGATCTTCACCCTTTCTTTCGCCAACAAGCCAACGTAGGCAGTGTACTGCGACAAAGAACCGTGAAATACGTACGTTGCCCCTCATGAGCATCGTCCAAGGACCTGCACAGATCATAAATAGGTATTCTAGAGCAAATTAAGATTGTTTACTGTTTCCTAAATGGCCCTATCTGAGAAGGACTACCAACTGAAGGTTAGGTTGTGCTTCGTCATAGTAACATCAACTTGCAACTGGAGATCAAGATATTACATTTCTACTCTATTTCATCAGAAGAAATTTCCTTGCCAATATACATTAATTATTTAATGAACTTTTTAGATGCACTTGATCATTGAGCAAGCTAGTTGGCATTTGACTATGTTATTGGCATTGAACAACCTATAGAGAGATCAAGATATTTGTGTATCTCATGATATTTGTAAATATCTTGATATTAATGATCTTTCAATTTCATGAGATATGTGTGTATCTCATGATACTTCTAAACTGCATATATATTTCAATTTAAATTTCAAGATCTTTCAATTTCAACTTCAATTTCAATTTCAATTTCAATTTCAATTTCAATTTCATGATCTTTCAATTTCAATTTGAATTACAAATATCTTTCAATTTCAATTGTTACTAAGTCCAAGTTGGCATTGAGCAACCTACTGAGAGATGAAGATATTACATTTATACTCTTATTGGCATTTGACTATGTTAGTTAGTGTTTGTCTTGCAAATATCCTGATAATTTTCTTCATTTGATCCAATTTCAAACAATTGAACATTATCTGTCCCACAATGATATTATTTAGTTGTTTTAATAAAAAAACAGGAACAAGACACCGTACATAATCATATTGAAAAGAAGACACATCAAAATGAAGGATACAAAAATTGCACGATAATTGCCATCATCAGATTACAATAATCTAACAATATTGCCAAAATTTACTTGCCTTGCTTGCCATGCCGAAATCTAGTGGGCGTCGATGGAGGTGCGGAGGTGCAGTGGTCGCCGGTGGAAGTGCACCGACCGTCCATGGAGCTTACGGGCTAGGGCTACGAGCGCCCGAGGAACTGTTCGAATGGAAGAGACATACCCGGGTATTTGTAGTAGTAGAACAGTACTAACCATACACAACAGCCTACAGTTAGTAATTTGCGATATCTTCTAACGGTACAAACATACAGTATCGATAGAATAAAACTATTTGTAGAAGTCGAACGGTTCTAACGGTACACAACAGCCTACCGTTAGGAATTTTTTGATATGTTCTAACGGTATAAACATACAGTACCAACAGAATAAAACTATTTGTAGAAGTCGAACGGTTCTAACAGTACACAACAGTCTGCCGTTAGTAATTTGGGATCTCTTCTAACGGTATAAATAAGCAATACCGATAGAATAAAACTATTTGTAGAAGTCGATCGGTTCTAACGGTATGCAACAAACTACCGTCAGTACTTCTGCATCTCTTCTAACGGTAAATATGTTCATCACCACTAGAGTAAATCATTCTACTTCTTCTAATGGTAAATTTCGTACAAACTGATAGTAAAAATACCTCCCATATGCCTTTTGCGACTGCGAAGCACCTTTTCTAACAGTTTTCTTCTAAATCGCTAATAACCACTACTAAAGAATTGCTTTTCACTATCGGTTTTTCACTATCGGTTCTCTTACTGCTAGAGATCGACACGATAGAAGAAATTTAGCACAACTCTATCGGTTGCAAACCGTTAGTAAAATACCTACATTTCCAACGTTCACTAATCGCAAATGATAATTTCTTCTATCGGCTCAGTGAACTCAACCGATAGTGATGTTAGATTTCTTGTAACGGTTCTACACTGGAAACGGATAGTACTGTATAGTTTTTTCTATCGGTTAGGTACTCGACACGGTTAGTACTGGAAACTTTCTTCTATCGGTTGTAGGATATGAACCGATAGTATTACAAACGATCATTAACAGATACATCAATACAGAGATACATACATTGGACAGATTGAATCTAATTATTCAGAGATTGAATTTATTCACAAATATACTAATACAAAGATACACACATGCATTGGACAAATTGAATCTAATTATTCACATATTGAGTTTATTCACAAATACACCAATACAAGTACACACATACACCAATTAACACATTCAATGTATATTACACAAGTCATTTACGATCGATCGTTGATAGCCACTTCATCCATCACATATTGAGCCCAAATTTGTCGCAGCTCCATCAACTGAGGCAGCTCGTATTGGTCTTTCAACATGACGCTCTACATGCTTGTATGAAGTTAGGAACATACGTCACATCCAATGTTCGACTTTGAGTCAGGAAAAATGCTTACCTTAGAGAATTGGGCAAAGTTTGTCCTGATCAGGTCATACATAAACCTCATGACATATAACCCACATTTCCACGATTGTGGCTGCTGATGGCACTGGGATAATTGCATATGCAAAGACATAAACCCACATTAACTCGAAAGAACTAATTAAGCATAAATTAAAAAACTCATCATGAGTAGTTCCATCCGTATAATTAATTACCTCATATCTTTCCAAGAAATTGTTGTGCCCTTCGATGCGTCATGCCTCCCTCCAGCAGTAGCATAATTTTTGAAAGCCCTGTATTTAATTTAGCATTGCCGGTTAATATGTTATCATTAATTAGCTAGTCAGAGCAAAATTTAAATCAGCTGTGTTACTTACGCATCTATGTGCCACGTGAGGGTGAAACATGCGCTACCTTGTCGCTCATCGAATCGAGGTAATAGACCTCATTCATCCATGGGCAAATGATGACGAGGCCCCAGTGGCCCCTACATTGTATATAAAAGTGAACCGTTTCATGTATATGTTAGGCGTAACATACAAGAATGAGTTAAATTAGTAGGAAATGCACTAACCTTTGATGGTACGGCGCAAGAATGAACTCCCGGTCCTGCTACGCCAGTAGTGTCCTTCATATGTATTCCTCCGCATGTGCTTGGTCGTGCTCTAGTATCGTGAGGCTTATTTTGTCTAGGTCGAGGAAACCCACCCTGTCACATGCCCTCATCAACGCCAGCCTATACATGCACCTGGATGCAAAGTAGACACTTGTAAGTAGTGCATACAAAGTGATTAGATTTATGAAATGAACTGCGACAACATATAGGATCAGCAAACTCACAGGACTCTAGTTCGTATGATGGACATATCAAGCTCCCGCCAGTTGAAGAGGTCAAAAAAATCCTCGTGGGCCACCGATATGCTCCCGGCCTCACGGGGAAAATGACCTGGCCTGAAGTAACTAAGAAGTTGATGTGGCGCCTAAACCGGATCAGGTACCACTCGTGGAGACTTCTGGTTGTCTGATCCATATTGCGCAGAAGGTACTCCGACACGAGTGGGAATCCGTTCTTGAACGTACCCGGCTGGCTTTGTTTCGCCTCGCCTTTGGCCGGGGAGCGAGTGTATACCATCGAAGGTTGGGGTGCGGTGCCGTCGGCCTCATTTGATGGTGAAGGGGCTTTCCGAGGAGGCGTGCATCCTTTGGGTGGGTTCGAGGCCGTCGGAGGAGGCATGGGGGCCGAAGGAGCTCGGTCATGCGTTGTGCTGGGGTTGGGGTCCTTAGGAAGTGTGCTGGCATCCATCATCCACTTTAAGTTACGAAAGTATAAGTTAGATTTTACAGATTGAGTATATTAACTGAGTTGTAAGTTAGAATGGGTAGGGTTTACCTCCTGTAGTCTAACACCCTTCTTGGGCCACTGTATGTATGAGCCCAATGCCTCGTCAATTGTCCGCATTTCATCCGTTGGGTCGGGCAATGGAAAAGTGCTATAGCCCGGGAGGGCCATGTCCACATGTACCTTTGCAAACCCAGGCTTCAAAAGTACATAGTAGATCCGGACATCCTCCCAAAACTGATATACGACCCCGTGTGCAACTACTACAGGATCGTCGCCTATGTTGATCAATAGGCTACAGCTCTCCGGCTTCTGCAATTTGCAATAATTATAACAGGTTAGCGAAATAGTTCTAACGTAATGAGAGTGGCATCAACCAAACTGCATATATAGCTCAAGAGTTGCAATACCTCAATCAGGTCCACCGGATCCACATGAACCTTCGAGCCACAACTACTCGGCCTACCAGCGTCTACCTCGGCAGCTGGATCTAAACTCTTGGACTGCACAATTCGGCTGAGGCGTTCATACTTCTCGTTCAGTTGAGAGAACATGTCTGCGAATTGTGCAGTCACATCTGACCGTATCTTCTCAGACAGCTCCGATTCCCTTTCCTTCTAGCTGCGAGCCTTCTTCGCCTTTTGCCCGGGCTCTGAGAAGCCTTCCTTCCATGGCACCACACCCCCCACAGTTCGTGTCCACCCTGGATGCTCCTTATTCCCTAGAGCCCGGGTTAGGACGTCGTTCTCCCTATGGGGAGTGAACAATCCCTGGGTCGCCTCCTTCGAGCAAGAGATCTGTTACATTCAAAGCTCTACATTGTGAGAAAAAAATATATACAAACTTGTGCACACACGAGTGATCATAGTTTTTTCTACCACACTCTATGATTCCAATCAGGAAGTTAGACAACTTACGATTCGCTGCACAACCTCAACGTCCCTGGGGTTTGGGAACTCCACAGTCCCTGTGAACGACACGGTCCCTCTGGCCAGCCACCAGCACTTGCATCGCGGATCGTGGATCTCGGAGAGCGGCAGGTCAGGGGAGTCGACAAAATTCGATGCCTCATCTTCAGCCTTCTTCCACTGCTCCTCCTTCCCCGCATAGCCGCAAGAGCCAAGCCGGTGCGGGTGGTCGTTCCTCCTCTGTATTGCCTTATTCTTCTCACTAAGGGCCTTCGTACTAGAAACAAGAAAATTAATGCACCGTTGGTTACTCCATACAACGGTGTAACCAAGCAAAGGAAGCATACATACCTTGAACTCAGGGGTCCCCTTCTGTTGGGTGAATTGCTCCCATACATCCTCCGTTATGAAGGGGTACTTCTCGCATGGAGATTTTCCTTTAGCGAGGAAGGTGCTGACGAGGACGTTCTTGAAGGTTTTCCACGTGTTGTTCATGTCCTTCAAGCAAGCTATCTTGGGACCATCGTCGGGGATGTTCCACTTGGCCTATTTCAAATGGTAAATATAAGCTGGACTTACTTAATCTCCGGGATAAACCAAGGGAATGTGATTACTCAAGAGTTCAGGGATTTTGATTAATTTTACCTTCACTTCCCCCCACAGCCTATCCCTCTCGTCGGCCTTAACATCCTTCCAGCTCTGGACGGTGATCTTCACCCTTTCCTTCACCAACAAAACAACATAGGCAGCGTACTGGCCGGCATTCTTCCCGATCGGTCTCCCGAACTGGTTGAACTCACATGAAAAATCCGCGCGTTTGGCCAAACAGCACAACATCGTCGTGCCTCGCGCCTTTCTCTTGTGCTGGGATGAAGCAGCGTCATCTACGTTGGCCCTCCTCGAATCACTACTATCAGACGAGAAATATGCCGACATGGCTTTACCTAAAATTCTATGAACAAACCATCAATTGATATGAAGAAAGGTACATGACAAAGTTCATAACTAAAATGGAATGGCAATGATGAACCACCTCTTTTTATTAAAATGTCAAATTTTCATTCAAAAGGCCAAAAATCATCAATTTCTATCAACATGGTCTTCAAAATGTATTTAAAAGTTTTTGAGGCTTTCAACTATCTTGTTTTTTAACCAAATCAGTTTCGAGTGATAATCAAAATCTATTTGAATTGTGGCAAAACTTGTTTTACAAAAGTCCTATATATTATTACCCCGAAGAAGTTCGAAATTGAAAACTTTCTCAAAAGAGTTTCAATTTGAAACTTATGGGTGTTTGAATCTCACCGGAAAACTTGCTTTGACCCGAAAAACATTTGGGTCTTTCACAAAGCCATACTTGCATAGATTGGATAATAGAATTTTTTTTAGAACATGCAGTAGAACTGCATATTTTCATTGAAAGAAAAAGGGGTATAGTGGGTTAAAGTTCATACAACAAAAAGTCTCAGCATGCTACAGAGTACCTAAGAAAAATAAAAAAGAGCCACTACTTTTTACACAAAATTGGATAATAAATAAGATTAGTAGTGCAAACTATGCTAGTCTCTCTGCAGGAGGGGCCATGAATGCACCACTGTAATGAGCAACACTATGCATAAATTTTTCTTTATGCAAAACCCATACAATCGATGGTGCAGTTCAGAAGTAGATAGGTTTTAGATCAAGCATCAATGGTAGGATTGAGCCTGGGGAATTACTGATTATTGTTTTGCAAGTTTTTTATAAGTTTTTATAAGCATCAATATCGTATTAGCTCATCACAAACTAAACAAGTCAATCTTTAACATTCAGGCAAATCTCTTAAGACTCTAAGCAAATCTAATGTCATAGCCAAGAAAAATAAAGAATTTTTTAGGAAATTTAAATGAACCAAAATTTTAGATGAAAATTAGAAAATGGGAAATAATTAACAGAAAATTCACACTTCTCATGGTTTTGTGGCTGATTAGGGTCTTGTTCTATCGGTTCAAAATAAGAAACCGATATAGGGATCATGCACTCAAAGATATGATTTTCCTATCGGTTCGACAATTAAAACCGATAATTGATGACTATGTAACAAAATATTCTTAGTGATGTTCATCAAGTCTGTAATTCTCATATCTATCAAGTTTGTAATTCATGCACTTTTCATCTAGTTTTATATTTGTTATATATTGAATCACATATGAACAGTTCGATATCAATTTAAGAAATTGACGCAAGCGGCAAGATCAATTCTAATCGGATTGGTTAAGAACACTTACAGTTCGTGGAGTGGCCTACGATGGCGCGATGCAGTGGCCAGCGGCGGTGCAGAACCAAAATGCGAGCGGCAATGGTGGTGTAGGAGCGAAAAAGGGAACGTCGGGGAGGCTAGGGTTTTCCGCGCACGAGTACACACTTATTTGGAAATGTGTTCGTGTGGGACCCTCATTTGAGGAATCCGGTGGCAACCACCCAGGTGGGTTGCACTCAGAAATGGTACATTGCAACTCACAACAACAAGATGCATTATATAAAAATGCGAGTAATTAAAAACAAGTGCTGATCACAGGGACCAACATTACAATAACTTAGCGCCAAAATGACGCACTTAAATGTTGATACAAAATTAAGGAGTTTTCGACACAAAGGTCGGCACAAAATGAAACAACAATAATAAGCAAAAGGACTTCATCAGTCTTGATCTTCAACTGCAGCGGTGTTGCACGGGCCTTCTCCACATCGGACTCCAGTTGGTACGTAACCCTCTAACAAGCTGGGTCTTCAGTTTTTTCTTCTTGTTCCATATTGGGTTCAAGTCCGTAGGACTCAGGGTCAATGAATCCTTCTTCTAAATTTGTTTGTAAAAGCAAAGGTGAGCACATTGTCCATATGGTGCTCAACAAGTCCCAAATAAGAATGCATGTATATATAGATGAGGGGGAAATTCTCAAAGAATAGCTCTTTGGCTTCATATATATGAATAGAATAGATTTTCACACTTAGTTTTGAAGAAAAGATCTTTATTTTCGAAAGCGAGGCTTTTAAAATCCTAAGCTAGATTTTCAGAAAATGTTGTGTGTGGCGGTCTTTCATGAGTCACCACCTTACTCAGATTTTGTGAAAAACTTTCCAAAAGCTACTTGTGCTGCATCAACGTGGATAGAATCCACCGCGCACAGACTCCATAACCTGGGAGCTCAGAGTATCTGATACTTTTTAAACTTTGCAAAGGTGTACCACCTTAATCCATCGATCATTCGACTTTCAAGTCGGTACCTCTCCATGCGACTTTTACGCATGTGACAAGGCCGAGATGACACAACAGTTTACAGTCCTAGCATTAACAATTCTCTGCCCAGTAAATAGACAGTTAAGTCTCATGTACCGTTGTGGGTCCTCCCTACTACCTTACTTCCTAGCCTGGATCTATGTTCTTGCAAGACACATAGCCTCTCTTGATTACAGCCGTGCACGACTTAATCTGGCATAGGGCGTCTTCCTTCTTTCCACCTTTTTCTCTCATAATTTTTCTGAACTCACATCACTCACGGCCCTTACTGGCCCACCAGTTCCTCGCAAGAAACCGGACCGACAACCATTGCAGGGAAAAGCTAATACTGAGAAAGCTACTAAGTTGCGCCCGTCCCATAACCGGGCAAGTGGTTGGTACGTTTTTCATGCCGCATGGAAGTACAACACAAGGTTCTAGTCCTTATGAATCTTTAGTGAGGAGTCTTTCATATTCCCAGTGCGCACACAGCACCATCCAATCAAACCATCCTCACTATCGATTCCAATCACATTTTCTTTCACAAAAAGGGGTTTTGAACATGCTTTTCTCATATGTGACCATTCAACATTTAACATATAATCTTGAGCATAGCATAGCCTGAGCATGATATTCTAGGGTGACAAGGGTGCAGGGATATTCAATGTAAAAAGGGGCTTTACAATTATTCAGGTCATATCTACCACTTTATTTGAACATAGCTCTTATTTGAATCTATGGCATGCATATACTTGAAAACGGTTAACATACTTTATTTCAAAATATTAGTCTAGACATGATCAAGGGTTTGAGACTTGCCTTGCAGTGATGGGTCTAGCTGCTCAGATGATTCCTCGAAGACCTCTTCCGCTCCTTCAACTTCTGGTTCCACGATGGACACAAACAATACATACACACCATATAAGCACACAAGTACTAGAAAATAATAATTAATTATATCATGTATGCAGGGGAAAAGGTTTGGACAAGGTCACTTGGTGTTGATTGAAGAGATAGGCTCAAAAGGACTTGAATGTCGAAGGGCTGACATTCAGTTCATGGCTTGACATAGCCCTAAGTTGGTCCTAGGTACGTTTTCTGGAGATGTGACAGTAGGGAATACTGTAGAACATGGCTCCAAAGGCTTAGTGGACAAAGTGGCATTTCAATTGCTCAAATGTAACAGGTCTAAATCACTCAATGCCATCGGTGGACATGCACTGACATAGTGCTAGACATGGCCAGAAACTAGGGCTTGGCATAACTTTTGACTCAGGGCACCAATTGATGCACAACTTTGTCTGGGGGTTAGGCCTTGATGACAAGGACAAATTACTCAACAGGCTCAAGGGTAGAAAATGGCCGGACGGCGATGAACGACGTCGATGAACCACGGTGGCAACACGGCACACACAGGGTTCTCGACAAAACTTGGCATGATCATAACTTTTGATCTAGGCCGATTCAGGGTTCGAGCTAGTGGAGTAAAATACTCAGGGGGTTGAGGCCTAGCTAAATGACAAGGTTACATCTGCTAATTCGGCAGGAAAGTGAACTCCGGTGATCGGAGCTGAAGACGAAGGCACTGATTTGGGCGTTTTTGATCTAGGGCATTTGAACTCAATTCCTTGCTTGTGAAGCATCTAGGGGATAACACAAAGCTATTGGGGTGCTCAATTTTGCCAGGGAATAGCTGGAGAAGCTCGGTGGCGTTCTCCAGCGAACTGTCAAAATTCGAAATTGGGGATTCGACGTTCAGGCCAAAATTGGGGATTCTAATCTTGCGGGCTTACTTCTCCGAGCTTACTGATCATCTTTCTCTACTGGCACGAGGATCAATTTAGCTTGAATCACTCGGCATTAGGGGAACAGGGCAGAAAGACAATCTCGGCAATCGCCGGCGTTAGGTCTCGCCGGGGTTCAATTAATTGCTATGAAACGGACAGGAAGGCGAGAGGAACTCACTGGTAGCTTTGGATTGGAGAGAGCTGCTGCGGTTGAGGCCGGCATCGTGAGCTCCAGAAGTGGCTCGCCGGGGAAGAAGACGAAGACGGCAATGGCAAGATCTAGAGCTAAGTTTCGGGTTGCTAGTGAAGTGTGGGTGTGGAGTGAAGCACAGGGCGAGCGGGGCTTTATATAGCCGTGGGGTTGAGTCCTCGGGAGCGGCAGCAAATCAACGGGGATACTCTCTGGAGCCAGAGCAGTCAACGAGGCGTGTTGGAACACGGCGGGAGCTTTGCCAGAGACGAAGGTATCGCGCAATATCTGGATTCGGCAGAACGACGGGATGGCGAGTCTCAACATGGCAGCAATGTGGCAGTAAAGCTCTGACAGTGGCAGGCACGCGCACGCGAACGGGGAAGTTGGCGTTCTCCGGTCATCGCCACGGTGGAGCTCATTGGCACGACGTGAGCACGTGTGGACACGTAGGATTCGGCCGTTGGTGGTGGCGAATCTGGCCGGCGGTGAAGGCTACGGTGGTTCACGGCGAACAGTGGCAGTAGCTGCGGTCGAAACGTCCTCAGGTCGTGGTCGTGCACGCGGGCTTCTGGTCGTGGTCGAATAAAGGGGCCAGGGACTTGTTTGCAAGGTTTTGGACTGAATTGCGAAGATTTGGACTAATCTGCAAGGAATTAGGTTCGGGAATTTGGGCCTATCTGCAAACCTGGAGATCTGGAGGGCTGATTTGCAATTTGATTTTGTAGATGAGTGTTACCAAAACACTTGGACTCATCTAGCAGGAAAAATGGCAAAAATTTGATAAGATCTGAATGTTTCGACAAAAATCGAAAACAGGGTAATTAGGGTTTGACATTTTGTCGGGGCTGAAACTAGGGTTTTGGTTGAGATTTTTGAGTTCTTCCAGAAGGGAAAAATGTTCAGAAAAGTAAAAGAAAGATAATCATTTGATCAGATTTGAATTTGGAGATGATCTGAGACTTTTAGCTTTTTTGGGCTTTTTGAAAATTCTGAAAAGGACTAATCTGAAATACTTTTGGACTGAAAGATGAAAATGATCTGGGAGATGAAGTTTAACTGCCAACTTTTTAGGTTAAGGTAGTGGCACACCTGAGATCATGATCTTGAGATAAGAGATCAAAATAGGGTTGAGACATCTGAGATTTCAAAGAAGATATGCTGACTCGCAAGCAGAAAAGATAGCAAAAACAGGGATATTACAGTTCGGTTGGACTGGAGGGAAAATCCCGTAGGTTTAACCTATTATAGAGGTCTGTACTATCGGTTAAAAATAAGAAACCGTTATAAGACACTAAGGTTCCTATCAGTTTGACAACTAAAACCGATAGTAAAATAAAATTGCAGTTAGGGTTTGGAGTACTGCCTTTGTGTTTCACTATCAGTAAATATTAAGTAACCGATATCAGAGTATTGATATTCCTATCGGTTAAAATTAAGTAACTGATATCAGATATTAAAATTCCTATCGGTTTGTTAATATAAACCGATAGTAAATTATTCATGGAAGATAAAAGAATCATGCATAAACAACACAATGGCAGTCGAGTACTATCGGTTGGAAAAAAGAAACCGATATAAGTCATCAATTACCTATCGGTTTGGTAATTAAAACTGATAGTACAATACAATGGCACTAGTACTTAGGGTTTTTCCTAAGAACAGTTACAGGTGTGTTTCAGTAAATTATTTTGTACTTGTAAAGACACTTGAAAATCCATGCAATTGACTTCCAATAATTTTGAAATAAATTAACAGTAAAGACCCATCATGGAACATAAAGAATCATGCATATAGAAACTTTCTTCGAATAGCCAATCAAGATGGAGATATGAAACTGACAAATCAGCCAAAAACCACGAGGAATCTGAACTTTGCAGTTTTCATATTGATTTGTGAAAAGAATCAATTATTGCTCAAATCAAGTCTAATTGAAATGAAAATTTGCAGAAATGATTCTCAATGTCTCACGTATGTTTTCTCAAAGAATTTTTGAAAAATGATTTGACAATGAACAGGCACATGACTGGGTGCATAACCACAGTAATCACAATTTTCACAACATGATCAGTATTTATATTAATTCTTCAATTAAAGCTCCAAGTAATTTATGTCACTTACATATTGCAAATTTAGTCAAGAATGGTTGTCCACCCATAATCCTTCTTCGTGGTCATCTCGCAGGTAACTTGCTTCGTCAATATCTTTGGTAGGGACAGATTGAAGAATTCCATCTAAAAATAGAGGTAGTTCATCAAACTGATTATACTCTTCTTCATCCACAACGTCTTCGACCCCAACAATACGTCTCTTACATTGAAGGACAACATGCAACTTTGGATTGGCGGGGTCAACGATGTAGAACACCTGTGTGGCTTGCTCAGCAAGTATAAATGGATCGTCTTGGTGTGCGACTCTACTGAGATTGATGAGAGTAAACCCATAATTGTCGACTTTAACACCTCGAGGGATTTCGACCCATTGGCATCGAACTAAAAGAATCTTAAGTAATACATAATAGAGCTCCCATATTTCCTCAATAACACCGTAATATGAGTTGAGTGCCCTTACTGCTCTGACATCCTCTGAAATAGCAAGTAGTGTCACTCCACTACATTGCATAGTACTCTTCTCATCCTGAGTTCTTGTGTAAAATGAATAGCCGTTGATGTCATACCCCTGCCAAGTCCCTACAGTAAATCTAGGCCCTCTGGCCAACCATGTAACAACTTCATCTACGTTGCCCTCAGAAGCTCGCAGGACTCTATTTTCAATCGACCCAGCAAACTTCCTGTTATGTTCTCTGGTGACCCAAATCTCTGGCTTCGAAGGATTCTGTTTTTGTAACATTTCCTTGTGCTCGTGTATGTATGGATCCACCCCCGTCATGTGCTGTAAGACCCAAAAATGGGCTTTTGCATACAGATCACTAGAGGGGACGACTGCTTTAAATCCAATCGTTCTAATGCCCTGAAGCTTGCCCTCATGCCGGGACGTAGGAACGCCAATTGGGTTAACCCCGACCATATAGTTGGTGCAAAATTCAATCACCTCCTCAGCGGCATAACCTTCAATGATACTGCCCTCAAGTCGATGTTAATTCCTTACATATCCCTTCAAGATACCCATAAATCTCTCAAATGGATACATGTAGCGCAAGAACACGGGTCCACAAAACTTAATTTCTCTGACAAGGTGAACAATTAGATGGACCATAACATCAAAAAAAGATGGAGAGAAATACATCTCCAGCTGACAAAGAGTTGTAGTCACATCGCGTCGCAAATCATCCAGTCCATCTAGATCAATTACCTACAAGGACACAGTTGCAGCAAATATTCAGATCCAAAAAATCTGGCAAGTTCCATGAATGGGCTAATTAACTTCCTAGGAGTACGCACTTACCTTGCTAGATATTGTGTTGAAGAAATAACATAGCTTTGTAATTGTCTCTCTGACTTTGATTGGGAGAATGCCTCTGATAGTAATGGGAAGCATTTGTGACATCAGTACATGACAATCATGGGACTTCATACCAATCAGTTTCAAGTCCTTCATGGACACAAGTTTTTTCAAATTCGCAGAATACCCGCATGGAACTTTGACACCATATAGGCACTGACAGAGTTCTGTTTTTTCTCTTTTTGACAAAGTATAGTAGGCTGGGGGGAGGTATCTACGCCTTCCCTTCTCCAACGGTGCAAGCACAGTCCTTATGCCCATTTCGAGCATGTCACGGCGAACGTTGATGCCATCTTTCGTCTTTCCCGGAATGTTCAACAACAAACCAATCAAACTGTCACAAACATTTTTCTCTACGTGCATGACATCAATGCAATGTCAAACTTGTAAGTGCTCCCAATATCGCAGATCCCAAAGAATCGATCTCTTCTTCCAAACATTTTTTCCTGGAGGTTTAGAACATTTACTGAACTCAACTTTGATGTCCTTCACGCACAAGTAAAGCTCCTTACCAGTCACAAACACTGGGGCTGATCCTTTCTCAGGCTTCCCATTAAATGACTTCCTCTTCTTACGGTAGGCGTGATGCATCAGAAGGAATCTGCGGTGACCCATGTACACTGTCTTTCTGCAATTCGGTAACCACATGCTTTCAGTTTCATCCAGGGAAATAGGACAAGCCTTGCCTCCTTTCGTACTATACCCCGACAAATTTCCGTAGGCCGGGAAATCATTTATGGTGCAAATATCATGGCCCGCAACATGAAATTCTCTGGCTTATGTGCATCCCACACCCGCACCGCTTTGCTCCACAATTTATGTAAGTCCTCAACTAACGGTGATAGAAACAAATCAATATCATTCCTGGGTTGTCTGGGTCCTGAAATTAGTAACAACATCATGATGTACTTGCGCTTCATACATAACCAAGGAGGAAGATTGTAGATGCATAAAAGAACCGGCCAAGTGCTATGCCGACTGCTCATATTTCCGTGTAGATTCATACCATCCGTACTCAGCCCAAACCTTATATTCCTCACTTCGCCGCCAAACTCACCGAATGTTCTGTTAATGTTTCTCCATTGAATAGAATCAGCTGGATGTCTTAGTTTTCCGTCTTGTTTCTGACCTTCAACATGCCAACACAAGTACTTCACATCTTTCGGATTTGCAAACAGCCGTTTCAATCTAGGAATCACAGGCAAATACCACACAGTTTTGGTCGGAGGCACTTTCTTTACCTCATCACATCCATTGTGATAAATTCGGTCCCCATGCTTATACCGCGATGCACCGCATCTTGGACAAACATGCAAATCCTCATACTCGTTACGGTACAGAACACAATCATTTGGGCATGCATGTATTCTTTCGATTTTCATTCCCAACGGACACAATAGTTTTTTGGCCTGGTAAACCGATCTTGGCAACTCATTTCCCTCTGGAAGCATGTCCGCTAATAGATCTAATAGCGTCGTGAAACTCTTATAGCTCCAACCGTTGCTTGCCTTCAAGTTATATAATCTCAACACAGAAGACAACTGTGTAAATTTTGCACATCCGGGGAACAAAGGCTTCTCAGAATCAACAATTAATTTCTCAAATTTACCAAAATCGTTTTCGCTGTAATCTTCTTCTACATCACGTAACATTTCATCTAAATTGTCTTCATCTACATGCACATCCGAATGAACATTATCAATGTTCTGATGATCATCATTACTGCAATCCACTTCTGGGTCTTGCTGAGTTGTAGCGGTGCTCGTTTCCTCAAGATCTTCACCATGCCATATCCAACGGGTATAGCTGCGTTAAAACCACGACGAATCAAATGACTCCTAATCTGATCATAGTTGCCGAACCCCTTTAAGTTCATACAATCTATACAAGGACAATGCATATCTTTCTCTCCCTTCTTCACCTTTTCTTGCTCAGCAAATTTAATAAACCCATTCACACCCTCCAAATACTCAACATTAGTACGTTTTATTCCATACATCCAATATTCTCAGTCCATCTATAATTATTTCACAAAATTGACAAATTGAAATAAATAATTAATGACTCAGGGCATGCATGCATGAAACATCATCAATTAGGCCATATGTATAAGCTACTTAATTACATTAATGGATATATGAAACCCTAATTAACTTGATGCATTAATTGGAAGAGCCAGCTAGCTAGCTTATTATCTTCAGCCATAAATCATTCCTAGCTTAACTTCAGCAAGCTATAGCTAGCTAGCCAACCTAGCCTCCTAGTTTGGAGCTACATGTATCTAGTTTAATGAATTAGAAGTAGAGAGAGAGGGAGAGTGTGAAAGAGTGATCGAGAGAGAGAGAGAGAGAGAGAGAGATGATGAGAAGATGACAATACCGAGGGGGATCGAATTATCAACCTCCTAGCTAGCTTCTCCAGATCACTCTAGCTTGGAACGTGCATGCACGTACGGTAGAAATGATCGAGGATGCAGAGCAGGGGTCGAGATAAGTTGTGCAATTTTACTATCGGTTCAAAACCACAACCGATAGTAAACTTTTCTCTCTTCTAAAGGTCCCCACTGTCATAACCATTAGTTTATATGATGTCATTTTACTATCGGTTATATAAAACAAACCGTAAGTAAAATTTACTCTCTTATATCGGTTGGTACAATAGTAACCGATAGTAAAAATTTCATAATTTCACTATCAGTTACGAAAGACAAACCGATAGTATAATTTCCTCTATTATATCGGTTGGTACAGTAATAACCGATAGTAAAAATTGTTTGCTATTCACTAACGGTACACCAAAACATAATCGTTAGTACAAAGCCTCTTCTCCACCACTGTCGTCATACCCTAACGGATTTTCCCAGATTGCTTATAACCGTTAGAAGATATGGGTTAGTGGATTGCATTTCTGTAGTAGTGAACCATTAGAAGATAGGGGTTAATAGACTGCATTTATGTACTAGTGCCCCAGGCTACAACGCTTTTTCGTTGTCCGTCCCAACGGAGGAAATGTGGACAATTGTTGAGGCATTGGGCTTGTACATACAGTGGCCCAAGAAGAGTGTTAAACTATAGCAGGTAAACCCTACCCATTGTAGCTTACAACTCAGTTAATATACTCAACTTGCAAAATCTAACATACATGTTCATAACTTAAAGTGGACGATGGATGCCAGCGCACTTCCTGAGGACCCCACCCCTAGCATAGCGCCTGACCGAGCTCCTTCAGCCCCCATGCCTCCTTCGACAGCCTTGACCCTAGCCAAAGGATGCACGCCTCCTCGGAAAGCCCCTTTGCCATCAAATGAAGCCAGCGGCACCTCGCCCCAACCTTCGAAGGTATACACTCTCTCCTTGACTAAAGGCAAGGGCAAGGGCTGATCCGGGAGGATCTCCAAGTCCTGATCGCATGCGGCTTCGTGACCAAATCCTGATCGCATACGGCTTCGCGACCTTAACCATGTTCGGAAAGGATTCACGACCATGGATTGGTCCGCGACCAGGAAAAGGAATTTGTTCCCTGTTCGGAATTGTAATCAGATCCGAATGTGTATAACTAAGCTTATCTGTTTAGGATTAGTTATATGAGTCTAATACGTTTAGGTTATTGAGTCTGATACGTACTCATACGATTGGACTATAAATACCTTGTAATAGGGCTAGTTTAGATCATCGAACTCAATCGAAGAGTCATAGAACTTATTTGAGTTTTAGACACTTATAGTTCCTTCGACGTAGGCAAGTGTGTCTAACGTTCGACGTGTAAAGCCCTCTTTGAAATAAAGAGTTGTGCAATTACTTTGGGTCTCGGTATTTCCGAGTAAGATCCCGGTATTCCGCATATTAGAATCTGGGCGAGCCTAGTGCGAAAACCAAGACTAGGTCTCAAACGGATCAAGTTGGTATCAGAGCGACTTTCCTATCCTGTGGATGGTGAAGACTCGCCAGGGTTACAAAACTTCTGGCGAAATTCCAGGCGATCAATTGACGGTTCCTACAGCCGCGTCTCCAACAATGTCTTACGATACCTCCGTTCAAGCTAACCTAGCCAAAAAAGTGGCTAAGCTCTCCACCGACATGGAAACCGTGCTTGCTTGGATTAAGCAGCAGGCCATGATTGTACCTCCTGAAGTAGGGAAGGTTATGGGTGAGAAGACTGGTGAAGACTTGCGCAGGGCAGACAAAGATGAAGACGAAGGCGATCACAAGACCGACGACCTCGCCAACACCTCCTTAGCTGTCGGATCTTTTAAGGTCGACGCTAAGATTGATATACCCATATATGATGGGGTGATCGATGCCGAGAAGCTGGATTCTTGGATCGATCAGCTTGAGACCTACTTTGACCTTAAAGGGTTCAGTAGCGCTCAAAAGGTCAAATTTGCACCTTTGAAGATGAAGGACCACGCCAAGACATGGTGGAAGGCCCTTGTCGCCAGTGGTGAAGCTGACGACCTTGCGTGGGGTCAATTCAAACGACTTCTGCGACAAGAATTCTATCCGATGGATTACCTTGAGGAGAGATGGGAGCGTTGGCACAGATTGTACCAACGGCACGACCAGACCGTCCAAGACTATACGACAGAGTTTCGGCGACAAGCAATGGTCATTGGCATCTCACTATCCGACCCTCAGGTATTTCGGAAGTACACATCTGGACTTCAGAAATCGATCAGGACTGAGCTAAGTCTGTTCGGTGTCCAAGAAATTGCGACCGCGAGCACAACTGCTATGGCGATCGAGAAGAAGAACAAATCCCGCAGCGACAAAAGCACGAAGGAAAATGTGACCTCGACAAAGAAAAAGCCTAGTCCGAAGAAGAACGCTTCAAAATCAGGTACGGGTGCCTTTTGCGAAAATTGTCAAGTCGCGGGGCATACCAAGGACAAATGTTACAAGCTTCATCCTGAACTTCGACCAAAGAAAAACGGACCAGGGAAAAGAACAGCCACGGCTACTGCGACTTCACCCGATGAAGAAGTTGTCCGAGTGAATTCGGTTAATGAGGCGGATACGACCTTGTCTCTGATGGCAATGCCTAAGGAGAAGGGTTCCGATCCACCAAACGACCATCACCCAACGGAGGACTTGTTCACCATCAACATCCAGGTGAAGCACGAAGTGGTCGCAGCGATATTCGATCCAGGAAGTCAGAAGAATCTGGTCTCCGCTAGACTGGTTCGGCGACTTGGTTTGAAGACAACCACACACCCGCGATCATATCCGCTGGGTTGGTTTACATCCGACGTGAACCAACAGATTACGAGTCAGTGTGTGTTGAAGTTTGCGATCTCTGCATGATATATCGATGAGGTGCAATGCGATGTTGTCCCTATCGATATCTGTCAGGTGATCTTTGGGAGTCCGTATCTATATGATCGAGATGCTCACTTCCATCGGCGAGCGCAAGAGTACGACCTCACCAAAGACGGAGTTAAGTTCGTGATCAGTAGAGACATCCACGTCAACACTTCGAACTTGATTACCGCAAATCAAGCCAAACGAATTGTTAATGCATGTCACAAGTATGTGCTTGTCATGATTCGACCCATTGATCAAGGTGAGGGTACTCGACCAGCATTGTCGCTGGCGTGCCGAGAGGATTCTGGTCGTTTGTCGGGACTGCTGGAGAAATACAGTGATCTGTTCGAGACTACCCAGGGTCGTCCGCCGAAACGTCCAGTCGAGCACGAAATTCAGCTTGTGTCCGATGCGACACTGCCCAATCTGAGTATGTATCGCAACTCAGTATTGGAGAATGAAGAGATCAAGAGACAACTTGGTGAGTTGCTGAACAATGTGTCATTCAACTAAGTAGTTCACCTTGTGGATCTCCTGTGGTGTTAGTACTAAAGAAAGATGGGACTTGGCGTATGTGCATCGACTATCGAGCACTGAACAAGATCACCATCAAGAACCGGTACCCCCTTCCTCGTATTGATGACCTGCTAGACCAATTGAAGCATGCTGTTGTCTTCTCCAAATTGGATCTTAAGTCAGGATATCATCAAGTCAGCATCCGAGAGGAGGATACGTGGAAGACCACGTTCAAAACACGACAAGGTCTGTTTGAATGGCTGGTCATGCCGTTTGGTCTCTGCAACGCCCCGGCAATTTTCATGCGTCTTATGAATGACGTTTTGAGACAGTTCATCGACGACTTTGTGATCGTTTACCTCGACGACATTCTAGTTTATAGTCGTTCGTGGGATGAGCACCTCATTCATGTCGAAAAGATGTTCGATCAGCTTCGGCAACATCGACTTCGCCTCAACCGTAAGAAGTGCGAGTTCGGCCAGCAAACTCTACTTTACCTTGGATTCCTGGTTGGCAACGGTACGTTGCAAATCGACCCAGATAAGGTAAAAGTGATTCGCGAGTGGCCGCGACCACGAACAGTTACGGATGTGCGTAGTTTTGTGGGAGCATGCCAATATCTTCGGAAGTTCATCCGACACTTCTCGATTGTGGCTTCTCCATTGCATGCATTAACCAGGATCGATCAGAAGTTCGAGTGGACAGGGAAACATGAGGACACGTTTCTCTTGCTGAAAAGGAAGATCAGCGAGGCGCCTGTGTTAGCTTTGCCGAATCTCCAGAAACCGTTCGAGCTGGAAACCGATGCCTCAGGTTATGCGATGGGCGCAGTGCTTATGCAAGAAGGTCGACCAGTGGCATATCACTCCGAGTTATTCCAGGGAGCTCAGAAGAACTATCCGACTTATGATAAGGAGTTATGCGTACTGCATCAGGCCGTGAAACATTGGCGGTGTTATCTTTTGGGTAAAGAGACGGTTGTCCACACCGACCATCAACCATTGCAATATTTGCAAACTCAGTCCAAGCTACAGCAAGCTCGGCACATGAAGTGGATGTCGTATCTGCAACAGTTCAATCTGGTGATTAAGTACAAGAAGGGCGTACACAACAAATTGGCGGACATGTTGTCGCGACCACCAGTTACAACCCTCTGTTTATCAGCGTTCATGCAGATCGAGCCATCATGTCATGATGACTATGTCACTATGTACAGTGAAGACCCTGATTTTCAAACAGCACTGACTGAGGTCGAAACAGGGAACCCTACAGAGTTTGTTCGTCGAGAAGGACTCTTGTACAAGGGCAATTTACTTTGCATACCTCGTGGAGCACCTCGAACTCAATGGATGTGAGAAGCGCACACATCGAAGGTAGCTGGTCACTTTGGGGTTACAAAGACGTTGCAAAATCTTCACCGACATGTGTTCTGGCCGCGTATGCAGCAAGATGTGGCTAGGTTTGTTCGAGGCTGCGGTCTCTGCAGCATCTCGAAACCGGCAAACCGAAAATTAGGTTTGTACACTCCTTTGCCAGTTCCATCACGACCATGGGAGAGCATATCCATGGATTTCTTGGGAGGATTGCCTAAGACCCGACGTGGCAACGACTATCTATTCGTGGTCGTTGATCGGTTCTCCAAAATGATTGTTCTTATACCTTGTCGGAAGATTATCACGGGAGAAGAGGCAGCTCGGGTATTCTTTCAACACGTTTGGACACACTTCGGACTGCCGACTTCTATTGTGTCTGATCGCGATACCTGGTTCCTTAGTCACTTTTAGCGATCGCTCTGGACGATGATGGACACCAAGCTAAAGAGGAGTACTGCTTTTCATCCGCAAACTGATGGTTAAACCGAGGTGGTTAATCGCACAGTCGTTCATCTCTTGAGAGGATATAACTCGAAGCACCCGAAGACCTGGGATGAAAGCATACCGTACCTACAGTTTGCTTTTAATCGAGCAGTGCATGGTTCGACTGGAAAGTCGCCGTTTGAGGTCTGTTTAGGATTTCTACCACAGAGTCCATTTGACCTGGAGTTTGTGATCCCTACCTCAGCACAGAACAGCAAGGAAGCATCTGATCAGGATCGAGCACAAAAGTTCCTGGAAGGTATTCAACGACTCCATCGTGAGGTTGAACAGAACTTGCTGAAAGCTCAACTCAAGTACAAGGCGCGACATGATCGGCACCGAGTTGATGCGCAATTTCAAGAAGGTGATATGGTATGGTTACATTTGAGTAAGGAGAGACTTAAAGGTGAAGGTAAGAAGCTCAAACCCATTCGTTATGGTCCTTTTCGGATTTTGTGGAAAGTGGGTAATAATGCTTGTCAGCTCGAATTACCTCCATACATGGATATTTACTCGGTTGTTAATGTTGAGCACCTCAAACTCTTCGAGCCTTCCATGTTGGATGATGGGCCAGATACCATAGTACCATCTGTTGAAGACTTGGTCTATCAACGAGGCGAACCTTTACGTGAAGATGTGATTCTGGAGAAGAAGGTGACTACCACCCGCAGTGGCACAAAGGAGACTTTTCGAATCGGTCGAAAAGATCAACGAGCACGTGCGGCAAAGTGGTACACAAAAGAAGATGGACAAGCCCAATTTCCACATCTCCAGTTTGATTGAGAGGTCGCAACGGGGGTTGGCTCCTTCTCAACAAGGGAGTCATGATCCGGGAGGATCTCCAGTCCTGATCGCATGCGGCTTCGCGACCAAATCCTGATCGCATACGGCTTCGCGACCTTAACCATGTTCGGAAAGGATTCGCGACCATGGATTGGTCCGCGACCAGGAAAAGGAATTTGTTCCCTGTTCGGAATTGTAATCAGATCTGAATGTGTATAACTAAGCTTATCTGTTTAGGATTAGTTATATGAGTCTAATACGTTTAGGTTATTGAGTCTGATACGTACTCATACGATTGGACTATAAATACCTTGTAATAGGTCTAGTTTAGATCATCGAGCTCAATCGAAGAGTCATAGAACTTATTTGAGTTTTAGACACTTATAGTTCCTTCGACGTAGGCAAGTGTGTCTAACGTTCGACGTGTAAAGCCCTCTTTGAAATAAAGAGTTGTGCAATTACTTTGGGTTTCGGTATTTCCGAGTAAGATCCCGTTATTCCGCATATTAGAATCTGGGCGAGCCTAGTGCGAAAACCAAAACTAGGTCTCAAACGGATCAAGGGCAAAGGCAAGGGGAAACAAAGCCAGCTAGGTACGTTCAAGAACGGGTTCCCACTCGTGTCGAAGTCCCTTCTTCGCAATATGGATTAGACAACCAAAAGTCTCCACGAGTGGTACTTGACCCGGTCTCGGTGCCACTTGAACTTCTTAGTTCACTTCAGGCCAGGACATTTTAACCGTGAGGCCGGAAGCATATCCATGGCCCACGAGGATTTGTTCAATCTCTTCAACTGTCGGGAGCTTGATATGTCCATCATACAGACTGGTGTCCTATGAGTTTGCTGATCCTCTATGTTGTCGTAGTTCATTTAATAAATCTAATCACTTTGTATGCAATACTTACTAATGTCTACTTTGCATGCAGGTGCATGTACAGCCTGGCGTCGATGAGGGCATGTGATAGGGTGGGTTTCCTCGACCCAGAGAAAATAAGCCCCACGATGCTAGAACAGGACCCAACACATGTGGAGCAATACATATCAAGGGCACTACTAGCACAACAGAACCGGGAGTTCATTCTTGCACCATACCACCAAAAGTTAGTGCATATCCTACTAGTGTAACTCATTCTTTTATGTTACACCTAACATATACATGAAACGGTTCTCTTTTATGTACAATGTAGGGGCCAGTGGGTTCTCGTCATCATTTGCCCATGGAGGAATGAGGTGTACTATCTCGATTCGATGAGCGATAGGGTAGCGCATGTTTTCACCCTCACGTGGCACATAGACGCATAAGTAACACAGTTGATTTAAATTTTGATCTAACTAGCTAATTAATGATAACATATTAACCAGCAATGCTAAATTAAATGCAGGGCTTTAAAAAATTATGTTACCACTAGAGGGAGGCATGACGCATCGAAGGGCACAACAATTTCTTGAAAAGAATATGAGGTAATTAATAAGGATGGAACTACTCATGATGAGTCTTTTAATTTATGCTTAATTAGTTCTTTTGAGTTAATGTGGGTTTATGTCTTCGCATATACAATTATCTCAGTGCCATCAACAGCCACAATCATGGGAATGTGGGTTCTATGTCATGAGGTTTATGTATGACTTGATCAGGACAAAGTTTTCCCAATTCACTAAGGTAAGCATTTTTCCTAACTCAAAGTCAAACATTGGATGTGACGTACGTGTAACACCCCAGATTTTGCTATTCCTTTAATATATCAGTCAATGCATTTCTTATTGAATCCCTCAAACATCTCGACCACATCTCAGATCAATCCTAGAAAAATGCTAAAAAATCTCTGATTAGGGTTCTCTAAATTTCTCAAGATTAAATTCCAACTAAAAATGCCACTCTTTTCCAACCAAATATTCGACCTGTTAGATTGCTCCTATTCAAATTGTCTTAAACCAATAATTCTGTTTGATATAATCAAGTTTTGGTTGATGATCGAGCTGTGAGATCAAGACTGGCTCGCTGGTCGAAAGAAAGTCACTAGTCGAACTGACTACTGGTCAAATCAGAGAGAAAACAAATGGATCCCATCGTCCCTGTTCGAGTGCTCGTGTGAAATCTTTGCCCCTTTTTAGCTTCAAGTGTTTGATCTAGTTTTTCCACTGTTCAGTCAAAAAGGAAGTACACCAATCCACAAACCAGCCATGTTTTAGTGTTTTGATCCAAATGAAGCCCAATCAAGAAGCCCCATAACAACAAACACCACTTCTAACCAATGCATGTTGGCTGCGAGAGAGAGAGAGAGCAATGACTAGCACAGGGAAGAGTGTGAAGCCCCTCCTGTCACACCGCCGTTCAAGCCCCCAACCAGTGTCAAGCTGATCTGTCTCAAGAACAAGCAAAATCTCTGTGCATCTGACATCGCTTGATCCCCTCTTGTCTCATCCCCTTGTCCATCATCTTCTAGTAGCCTATAAGAGCCCCTCCAAGAGCCTTCTTCTTCCTCGTGCTACCCGTTCATCCCTATTTCTTGCTTAAGTCGTGAGGAGGTATGAAACTTTGATAGATTTTTCTTATGTGCTCATTTTTCTAAATCAATCTCGAGAGAAATCATTAAAATATCCATCCTCCATCTACTCTTGTACAGAAATCTCAAAAAAACCTCCAGAGATCCCAGAATTTCCAAGTCTTCCTCTTCAACGACGGTGAGTACCACTCTGTTTTTAGTTCTTGACCAGCTTCCCTTTAAACTTCAAATTCATGCTCGTTACTGCACCATTTTCTTTGATTCTTCTTGTTGTGTGTTCGCAACTCCCTTAGCTTCGTTTTGGGCATCTTTAATCGGTATTTTGATCTGTAGAACTCCGGCAATCGATGAAATAGTTCAGCCCAACCACTTTTCTGTTTTTTTTTTTGCAAAATCGGATCCTTTAGATGGCCTCAAAACTGTTTGAGCCTGTTGATATAATTGTAGATCAGCTCATTTTCTACAACTTACTGTTGTTCACTTTTAGAGATGAGCAATGTATCATGCTGACTTTTGTGTTTTGAGTTTTAGTCTTTTCGTTCAAGTCTGACGAACGAGAGTTAAGCCAAGCCTCAACCAATCCTCTGTTTGTGCTCGACCTCACTGAATTCTGTCCTTCTAAGTTGACTTCAACCAACCCGAGCCCAAATTTAGCCAAACCAGACACTTGTAGCCAAGCTCAGAGTGTTTTCTCCCTCCCAGGATCATCTTCTACCAGAATACCTTGCATGCATGCATATTTATATTTTACATATAATTTTCTATGATAAGTAATTTCTGTATGCTTATGTGTTTTCTTATTATTTGTGTGCGAGAGTAGAACTAGGACTGGAAGGAGTAGAAGAAGTGTTTGAAGACTCCTTAGAGCAATTAGACCCCACTTTGCAAGGCAAGTCTCTTCTCATTGAGCATGTCTCTCCCAGTATTTTAAGTAAATTAGGTTATTTGTTGTTTTAAGTATATGCATGTTTTATTTTTCAAATGCTATGTTAGATGAATATGAGTAGATATAACCTAACTTCTTTGAAGGCCCTTCATGTTCATATATCCTATGCACTCATTTGTGGCTCTAGAATGTTGTGCTTAATTATGCTTATGAGTGAATATATGTGCTAAATACTAAATGGTCATCTAAGTGAAAAATGTGTTTAAAACCTTGTTTGTAAAAGTGTAAGTTAGAATAGATAATGAGGATGGTTTGTGTGGTTGGCGCTATGTGTGCAACGGGAACGTGGTTCACTCCTCACTAACAGTTCATAAGGATGAGACCCTTGTGTTGTACTTCCAAGTGGCATGAACAACGTACTAACCATTTGCCCGGTATGGGACGGGCGCGGCAAAATAGTTCCCTAGGTATTAGCTTTTCCCTGCAATGGTTGTCGGTCCGGTTTCTCGAGAGAAACTGGTGGGCCAAAGAAGGCCGTGAGTTGTGAGAGTGAGTAAGTGAATCAGGAGTTCGGAAGGAAGGCACCCTAGACCTAGATACGGAGTCGTGCGTGACTAGATCCACAGTCTATGAGTCTCGCGGGACCATAGACCAAGGCTAGGTAGATTTGGCTTTGGGGTACGCTCCACAATGGTAATATGGACTAGTCTTCTATTTACCGGGCAGGTAATTATTAATATTAGGATTACAAACTGTCGCCTGATCTCAGCCTTGTGTCATGCGTAAAAGTCGCATGAAGAGGTACCGACATGAAAGCTGGATGATCAAGTGGATTAAAGTGGTACACCTTTGCAAAGTTACAAAAAGTATCAGATACTCTGAGCTCCCAGGTTTTGGAGTCTGCGCGCATTGGATTCTGTCCACGTCGATGCAACTCAAGTAGTATTTGGAAGATTTTTGTAATATTGGTTAAAAGTGGTGACTCATGAAAGACCGCCATGCATAACATTTTCTAAGACCAAATTTAGGATTTTAAAGTCTCACTTTTGAAATTAAAACCTTTCCTTATAACTTTAGATTGAAAATCTATTCTATTATTACCTATAAACCAAAGAGCCTGTTTCTTGAATTGCCCATCATTTATATACCTGCATTCATTAATTGAGACTTGTTGAGCACTGTGAAGACAATGTGCTCACCCTTGCTTTTGCACCTAAAATTTAGAGAAAGGACTTGTTGATCCCGACTCCTATGGCTTCGAACCCATTGAAGAAGAAGGAACTGTCCCCGACGATCTAGTTTACTAGAGGGTCATTCGCCTAGTGGAGCCCAATGTGGTGAGAGCCCATGCTGTGCCGCTGCTATTGAAGATGTTGAAGACTATCGTAGTTATTTTGCTTATTGCTCTGTGCATTCTGTTCTTTTGTGCCGACCTTCGTGTTAATGAAACTTCTTAATTTGTATGAAATATAAATTGCGTCCTTTTTTATGCTATGGTATTGTAATATTGGTCTTTGCGACCTTGTACTTGTTTTATCTACCTATGCTGTAGTATAATGTGTTGTGTTGTTGTGAGTTTGTGATGTATCATTCTGTGTGCAACCTAACCTGGGTAGTTGTTGCCGGATTCCTCAAATGAGGGTCCCCACAGTACGTTCCTAACTTCATACATTCATGCAGAGCGCCATGTTGAAAGAAAAATATGAGCTACCTCAGATAAAGGAGCTGTGACAAATTTGGGCTCAATATGTGATGGATGAAGTGGCTGTCAACGATTGATCGTAAATGACTTTTGTAATATACATTGAATGTGTTAATTGATGTATGTCTCTATTTGTATTGGTGTATTTGTGAATAGATTCAATCTGTGAGTAATTAAATTCAATCTGTTCAATGTGTGTATCTCTGTATTGGTGTATTTGTAAATAAATTCAATCTGTGAATAATTAAATTCAATCTGTTCAATGTGTGTATCTCTGTATTGGTATATTTGTGAATGTACCTTTTTAATTTGTATCTGTAGCTTCTAATGGTTTGAATGTACCTTTTTAATTGGTGCATATAGCTTCTTGTAACATATTCTAACGGCTACTAACTTAGAACCGATAGAATAACAATACTAACGGTTCATTTTGCCAAACCGTTAGAACAAGGCTCCCTAACTTCTAGCGGTTACTACTAGAGAACCGTTAGAAGAAATTGTGCTAGTACTAGCGCTTCCAGGTTATTTTACCATTAGAATAAAGCTCCCTCCAATCGAACCATTACCAGCTCTTTTCTAGCGATTAATAACTTGGAACCGTTAGAAGAAATTTTATAATACTAATGGTTGTGATTAGTGAACCGTTAGAATAAAATGAGCTATTCTAACGGTTCCCTAATATAGAACCGTTAGAATATAGTTATTGTACTGACGGTTTTCTAACTGTTAGAGTTGTGCTAGGCTTGTTCTATCGTGCCGATCACTAGCGATATGAGAACTATTAGTACATACGTTTTTGAACCGTTAGTGCAAACCATTTCTGTAGTAGGGCACAGTTGATATCAAAGATGATGGATAAGTCCATTCATTTATTGGATCTTGCTGTTCTGTAGGTTCCTCGGGAGATTCGTACATATCTAATGGATCAGTTTACTCCTCGTTAAAATTCTCCTCCAATTTGAGTAATTCATCAGCTAAATATACTGGATGGTCACCAAACCAATTTGCACATGAGACACTTGCTGTTTGCATAGCTACACTGGTACTGGCACTACCACCGTCTGTACTAAGATTAACAGTGTTTTGTGCTCCTGCTATGGAGTGATTGCCTTCTGAACTATGTACGCTTAAAATTTCAGCGTAAAGTATGAAAACTTCACTACCATAGCTTGGATTTGTCACAAATTGTACAAACGAACCCCACGATTTGTCAACTTTAAGTCTCTTAAGCACCAATTTATTTTCCTCTGACAACATGCCTTCAACCCTGACACCATCCGTCGGAGCATTAAGTTGTAATAAATCGACGAACCAAATCTCCAAATCATTGAAAAACATTAACTGTCATTGTGACATTTGACCATAAACATGCAGATACCCACTCAGCTCATCACCGTTTATTCCATTACGAATTATACCAGCTCTGTGGTAAACTCAAACCATATTGGGTTGCTCCATATCCTAATCAATTTGACTCTTCGTGTTAGGTCCAAATAGGACAATATATTTCTTCTATCTCAAACAAAACAATATTTCACTATAGTGATATAGAAATCTTAGGGTGAACCGAAAATTACTCTAAATCCTAGGGTGAAGTGGAAAATTTTAGAGTCCTACAAAAATAGAACTTACAGTTCGGACACTAAAAAAATTCTCAAACCTAGTGTCATCCGAACACTTTTAGGGGGATATGCCAAATCCTAAATCGTATGATTCACTCCAAAAAATCATAAACCCTAGGATGAACCAGGAAATATGAGGGTTAAATAGAAAAACATACATTCATACCGGACACTACAAATAATCGTAAACCCCATGGTCAACCGAAAAAACTGAGGATAATATAAAATAACCTAAATCCGTAGCAAACACTGCAATATTTTACAAAACCTAGCGTGAAGTAGAAAATTCTAAGATGACGTAAATTATCTTAAAATCATGTCTGTCACTACACAAAACTATATGACTTGCATCTTAAGATGAAATAGAAAATTAGGTTTTTACCTATCCTAAATCCTAGGGTGAAACACAAAAATAAGTTTTTACAACTATATTGGATTGCTCCATATCCTAATCAATTTGATTTTTTATGTTAGGTCCAAATAGGACAATTGTGACAATCCTATCCTTTTACATGTCATCACTACTCTCAAGTCACACGTGTCCTTACAAGTAGAAAAAATATTTTCTTTTGTGTTCCAGCTAGAACAACCAAATAGATTATTATTACAACTTTGCAAAAACTTATTTTTATTTTTCCACAACTAGAAATAACTAGTAATAGATTATTATTACAACTTTGCAAAAACTTATTTTTATTTTTTCACAACTAGAAATAACTAGTAAAACCCACACCACTCATGGACAAAACGTTCCCCCAATTAGAATTACCATCCAAGTCCACACCATTCATAGACAAGACCATCTTTCCCTACTAGAACAATCAGATATGTCTTTTTTCCCATCAAGAAGTCTAGAACAACTAGGGAAGTCCACAGCACACCAATATTGGCTAGAACAACTAGACAAGAAGCTAATACTATTCGCGGGTAGACTAAATTTTTATCCAGCAAAAACAACTATAACGATTAAGACTGTCTTGCAGACTGCAGTGCACTATTTTGACCGGTGCTTGCAAGCCAATCCGGAGGGAGAAGTTGCCATCGGTTGCCACTAGCTGCAGCGATTCCACACGTCTTCATCTCTTAAAAGATTTTTTAAAATAGGAAATTAATAGGAAATTTGTAAGAGTATAGCGGTTTTCTTATGCATTGCAAGAAGTAGGTGTTTGAGTTACTTGTAATACAGTAGGGTCTAACTAAAAAGCTTAGATTAATGCTTGGTTGTATTAGGAGATGCTTGTTGAACTGCAGTGTTTGATGACATAGAGCTGACGTAAAGGTCCTAAACATCGCTAAGGAGATGCATGTATTGTAGGTAGTCTTACTAGAAAAGTCCATACCACTCGTAAACAAGACTTCTAATTTCCCAGCAAGAATAACTAGGTAAGAACACACTGCGTGCAAACTAACTTCTTTTTTCCTATTAAGATTATCTTTAATGTAGCCGCTTGAGTTGGTGCAAGCCACCACAACTTGCATGAGTGCACAAATGAAGCGACGCCGTGTACCGGGGCATGCACTGTGCGCTTCACTTTTTGTGTGCCCGACGAGCCGCACGCTGTAGCAAGCGACTCCATTCGAGTGGAGTTGGGCTGCTGGCAATGCTGTTTGTAAGACCTACACACGCCATATCCAACCCCACACACACGCGCACACCTAAGATGCTGACAAATAGGGTCAAATATTACAGAATTGACGTGTCAGTGAAACACATGAAATTGCTGCTACTGTTGAGGCAAAAACAATGGGCTTGATAAAACATGTGAGGCCCACATGGGTGGAGTGCGCCTCACTTGTTGCGTTTATCATGCGGCAACTACACCCAAGATGCTAACATGCATGTGGGTCTAATATTTTTTTTAGTCACTTGTCAACCTACATGTGGTTTGTAGTTAGTTTTGACCGGTTTCTTTTATTGTTTTTAATGAAAAAATTTAAATCTAAGTTGGATATTACATTAAAGTCTGTGGTTTTGTCCTTCGTACGAGTCTAAAATATTCTTCCATAGATGTTATTATTCTTAGTCACAATATGGCAATATGCCATTCTATTACTGAAAAACTTTATCATTCTCTCTATTTCACAATATAAGATCTTTTGTTTTTATATAATTATCAGGATCAAACTTTGATCATTAATATATATAATTATATATTAATAATAACTACAAAATATGATGTTATGAAAATATTTTTTAAAATGAATCTAGTGATACTATTTTTGTTTCAGTACTACGATATGTTATGAATTAATTATTGGTCAAAGATAACAATATTTAACTATAAAATTCTATCAGTCTTATATTTTAAAACGGGGAGAGCCTCTAACAAACAATACAAGCACCATAAATTTAAAACAGTTTGAGTACAGTAACAAAGAACTCTGAAAAGTGCAACTGTGCAAGGATTTAACTACCAAACTGAAACCACACATACCTGCGTAATAATATAACAGAAAAATATGAGGGCATAGGCAGCTTGTCCCTCACACCTCACCTGGTCAAAAGATAACACATCCATGTTTCCCTCCATATCAATAAAATAATTACGTTAAAACACCTTATCACACCTGCTACGTTAGCTTGGGTTTTTTTTCGCCGTTAAGGTCTTATTTCAGATCCAAGAATTTCATGAGAATTTTGAAGGAAAGAAAATATTTATTTTTATCATATGTGTCATTTCTTTTAAAAATTTTTATGAATGCTTGCATTCCAAACATATCTTAAAAATTATTGATTTCACTTTTATCTTCTAGTGACTTTGACAATTCATATAGTTCTGATAGATGATGAGAAATTGTGATCATGACAAACTTCAAAAGATTTAGGATAACAGAGAGATTTTTTAGGGTGATAAGAGATGAGATGAGAGAGGAAAGATGATCCCAATAAATCCCTTGGAAGCAACATAGAGGTGGATGCCTGCTTGTGCCTCATTCTCCATTTCGTCCTAACTACATCTAGCAATGCTCCACAATCTTAAATTGTTCTTAATCGTCGGTGCTAGAGATGAATCAATAGTCCAAAATCGCATAAAAGATCTCAGTTGATGTGACAAATGTGAAGAGAGATGTTATAACATTGCTCGATTAGTGGCATGGAGGGTTATTTTGATGTCTTAACAGTCGCTTAAAGTAAATTACGACCAAAATATACTTGATTGAAACAATCACGTAGCTTGTGGGAGTTAATCGATAAAAAAAAGTAATTGTCACTCAGCAAATATTATCAAAAGTAACATGTCCTCAGTGTAATTTTCCCTAAAACAAAGTAGGTCTTGATTATTCTTAGGGAGACTTTTTTCTGCGCAATTCCCACGGCATTTACAGTGTTGGTGTAGCGTACAAAGACCGGTTGTTTATCCTACATGTCGCTTTCATATAGTTCCCACAAACACAAATACTAAATTTGCTTTCTATATATATAATTTCTAAAAGCATAGCTTAAAAGAAAAACATAAAACCTAAGGTTTAAATACATAAGTGATGACAGTTGTCAACTGAATAGAGGACCACGGTGAGCTAAAAATAAAATAAAATAAATAGAGGGCTACCATAACTAAAAACCATCGCATGCAGAGACTTAAGTGGATGTTTTAAATGTACAGGAATGTATATGCATAGTTTCTAAAATTATAAATATTAAGTACAAGTACTTAAATAAATAATTTTAAAAATAGCTTAACCTCTAAACCTAATTTAGAATAAACTATGCAATTTAGGGAAATGCCATCTTGTAACAAAAACAAAAGAACAAACGAAAGGGAAGAAAAGAAAACGCAAAAAAGAAAAGTTCAACCACAAGAAACAAGTATCTTAACCATACGTGGATATTGAAAACCGTATCATTGTTAGTCTCACAATCAATATTTTATAATAATATTTTATTTTTATTGTACATTTTAACTAATCTTTTTCAAAAGAGAAAGTAAGTATAAGTAGACATGCACTTACTTTTGTTCAGTCAGAACAAAACATGATTGACAAAATTACAATAGAAGTACTTTACCGCTTACTTTTGTTCAGTCAGATTTTTTACCTTAATTTTGTTCGATTAGACACTTTACTTCATGCATTTGTCAAATATTGTTAGAGGGGTTCGATTAAACAAAAGGAACAGTAGAAAGACTTCAATAGCAATTTTGCAAAAAAGGGGTTAAGTTTAGAGATTATTAAAAAAAAGAAAGATTAGTCACAATCTTTATCACTATGATACTGAATAATTTTATACAATTTAGTGGTTTTGTTACTTATTTTGATGCCAGTGAGTCATTATTTTGATTCATCAAGGTTACTTGGGATAGTTAAATTCAGTGGTTTAAAGATGTTTGATTGATATTCTCATCTTTATATATATTTTTTAGACAAGTTTAAGATATGTTCGGAGTATTAATAATATATATCAGGTCATCTATATAAAATTAACTTATTTATTAGTGATAAATTAGTTGCTTATACTTATCTTTTTTGAACACTTGATTTTAAGTGCGGAGAAATTCTACGTATGTGTGGGTAAGATCATTGATGTAGCTTGTTGACACCAATGAAGATGCCAAAAAGCAACCACTACGCAAGTTCTTGGTTCTCCGCGATGTGCCGAACAATCAAACTCTATGATCTTATAGAAAATTTTATTATTCATATCATTTTTAGATGTGATAATTTGTTAAGTGATTATATATCAATAATATCTTTCTTGATATGGCAGATATATTTTACAAATACCAATTAATATATAACAATAATAGGTTCATCCCATATATAGTTGTCGACAGATTCTGTCAAACCTGATTCATTTAGTGTCAAATTGTGTTTGGAAGCAAATCCAAACCCGATCTCTTTATTAAATTTGTTGATTATGTTTATCTGTTTACGATCTAAATCTTTTATAGCAAATTCAAGCCCACATAAAATTTTGTGCGCAGGCTGTGTAATTTTTTTTGCGTATGTTGTGTTAAATATTATTAGTTTCAGTTGTTTTATGGGTGTCAAGTTGTTAAAATCAAAATTTAATGATTTACAACCGTTCCATGTTGTGTTAATGAAGTTAGTCAAAATAAACTCAAATATGACTGTTTTATTAAATACATTATCCGTTTACGACACACATATTTAGGTGGAGAATTTTATTTTATATATATAATAAGAATATATCATATTATTTGATTAGATCATTATATAATCACAATACTTATATTAAAAATACATTCTAATATATTTTTTCAAATACATTTCATTTGAGTATATTTCAAAATCATTCTAACTCTTTCCATTTCTCACTTAAACCAACTATATTTTATATTTACTCATTTCAACTACAACTCTAATATATTCTAAAATTTATTACAATTATATTTCAAAACGTTATCCCATAACAAGCCAGAGCAGTATTCTCTATCATAGCACTTTCTAATTTATTTTGGGTTTTTTTTTTTTTTTTTTGTAGAATTCGCCACTATGTCAGTTTCCTATCAATGACTTGTCAAAATCTGGAGTTTGCGTGAGGTGCCGCAGATATAGGGGATATTTTATAAACATATCAGAAGGCACCCTACTTTCAAAAATCATCACAATAAAAATTTTCCAATAATTTTCTTATTTTTTTTAGACTAAGTATTTGCTAATTTAAAAGTCCACCTACTATTATATATTATACGTAGTATAATTTAATAGAAAATACTAAAAAATAAAATTATAATCACTACATCTACACCCCACATATCAAAAACTAAAATTTTAAATATTTGTCCTTTTCTCTACTTCCCCCCTCTCATATCTCTCCCAATAGTAGCGACAGTAATGGAAAAGGACAGTGGTAACGGCAAAATACAATAGCAATGTTAGTAGCAGAGGAGGGCATTAGCGGTGGTAACATGGAAAGTGACGGTGATGGTAGAACGTGGATATGACGGTGACGGCAAGGGGCATTGTGATGGCCTGGAGGGTGGAGTGATGTGGTATGATGACAATAGCGGGAAGTAAGCTGTGACAATATGACAATTGATCGCGGCCGCGTCACGTTGCATTCTCTATTTCTTACCTTGCTCTACGCACCACCGCCCTTCGCCGCCACACCCCTCATTCGATAGTCTCTATTGCTAGTTAGTCCTTCACCGTCACTATTGCGACCCTCCATCACTGCTGGTGCTAACTAAAGAGAATGAGATATAGTATGTCAGAGAGGAAGATACAATTTTATTCCATATTTATTCAAATTACAAAAGATTTTAGCAAGATCTTATAAGTGACTAGAGTTTTTCAAACTCTTTACAACCAGCCATCAACATAAGCCTCTAAGTTACGCCCCAACTGGGAAAGAAAGGTCTTTTGCATCAAACACTAATACGTGAAACCAGTATTCTTGAGACCAAATGACATTCTGACGTAGCAGTAAGTACCAAATGGTGTGATGAAGGCAATTTTCTCTTCATCTTCTTCTGCCATGCTAATTTGATGGTATCCCGAATAGGCATCAAGGAAGTTCATCAGTTTACAACCCGCTGTAGAGTCGACCAACTGATCGATGCGAGGAAGGGAAAAATCATCCTTCGAGCAGGCACTGTTTAGGCTGGTGTAATCGACGCACATGCACCACTTACCATTTGACTTTAAGACCATAACCGGATTTGCATGCCATTCAGGATGATCGACTTCTCGAATAAATCCTGCTTTCTGGAGTTTACCTAACTCCACACAAATAGCTTCTTGTCGGTCAATAGCGAAGTGTCTGAGCTTCTGTTTTATTAATCGTTGTCCAATCACTTCCCTTGGGACTCCGGGCATATCGGATGGTTTCCATGCAAACACATCTGCGTTAGCCCGGAGGAAAGTTATGAGTTCGAGTTCTTATTTGTCATCCAAGCCCGACCTAATCCAAACCGTTTTGGATGGGTCTTCTGGGTACAAAGGAATTAGTTTCAATTTTTCTTCTGGTTGTGGGGCCACCTTGATCGCATCTGATGTCGTGGTCGCAACTTGTACATCCTAGAGGGGAAGTTGATCCACCAACTCCAGTGATAACCGATCACAAGTGAGGGCCGCACTGCGGCCTCCTCGGACCGAAATAATGCCTTTTGGGCCTGGTATCTTGACGCAATGGTAAGCGTAATGCGTCGTTGTCATGAATTTAGCAAAAGTTGGCTGCTAAAAATAGCGTTATATGCTGAATCACAATGAATTACATCAAATGTAATCAATTCTATTCGAAAATTATCTGGCTCTCCCAATGTCACCGGTAATACAATTTGCCCCAGTGGCATCATTGAGGGACCAGGTATTATACTATAAAACGGATGAATTATGGGTTTGATCTTTGAACGAGAAATTTGCATCATGTCAAGGGCTTTTATTAACAATAAATCCAAAGAACTACCTCCATCAATTAGTACTCTCTCGACCTTAGCATTGCTAATGATAGAAGTAATGACTAGAGGAAGTCTCAATGGTTTTGTTAAACCCTCGGGACAATTGTCCCGGTCGAAAGTCAAAGGAGTTTCCGACCATCGGGGGAATTGAGGCTCCCAAACCGGAGTTTCAACTTTGTTTACCTTCCGGTAAAGAGTTTTAAATTAACGTTTAGAAGAACAAGAAGAGGAACCACAAAAAATAATATTGACATGGTTTTGAGGTACCTGATACGACATTTCTTCGTCTCCATCAGCATCCCTAACTCCACAAGTTTGTTCCTTTTTTGGTATGGTAGTCATGGGTCCAGTTCCTTGGTAGAAGTCATCTAGACGCTTCAACCAATTGTGACAGTTCTTGAGATCATGTCCAAAAGTGTTATGGAATAGACACCACTTCTTGTTTCCCTACGGGTTAGTCTGTTTTTCCGAATGGTCGCTGTTGCGACCACCAGAAGGAGGCTTTTTACTCTTAAATGTAAATTTTTTACCTTTTTCTTGTGGTGGTTTATTAGCAACAGCCACAGTTCGGTACTGTCCAGCTCCGGTTTTCTTGGACTTCTTGGATTTCCCACCCAATGACTCCGACTTCTTGCTAGAATCATCTTTTTTGTCATCCTTAAGACCAGGCTGGGGTGGCAAATTCCCCTTATCCACTATTCTATTCCATTTTATGGCCTTAGCCGCGTCGGAATAGCAATTTGTCATATCGAACAGGTCTGATACCGATCTCAGTGGATGTATACTTAAATCTTCAGTGAGCCTTCGATATCAAACAACATGTTTGAATGCCCTGATAACCGAAGTGTCCGAATGTTGGGAATGGTATTTCTCACCCCAACGAATCTCTTGACAAATGTCGAAGAGTTTCGGTCGAAGTTTGGGGTAATCTGTGAAGATCATCTTCCATATCAGGCTTTTGATAACAATTCTGGAAATTGTTGAGGATAGCATCACACAACATCTCCCAATTGTATATTGACCCTTGTGGCTGATTGAACAACCAGGTTCTTGCCGGTCCTTCCAGAATCGTTGGTAGATAATTCGCCATCACTCGGTCATCCCCTCCTGCCGCTTGAATGGCAGTGATGTATATCTGAAGGAATTCGGATGGATTCTGGGTTCCATCAAATCGTTCGATAGTCCCGGGTTTAAACTTGTCCGGCCAGACTACCGCACGGAGTCCAGGCGAGAAAACTTTACAACCCACATACGGACTTCGAGAATGTCTAACGTCGCAACCTTCCATATGGTCGCGGGCGACATTGCCCTGGAGAGACACACCTCGTGGTCCCATAAGAGAATGAACCGACAAGCGGTTGCGGTCACGTGAATTTGTTGGATCTAGGTAGATCTTAGTATCTAGTTTTTGATGATTAATGACGATTTGGATAAATCCATTGTGATTAAAGTCAATCTGAAGATGTCAGTTTTGATGATCAAATGACAAATTAGATTTAGCACAAGTGAATTGAATTGATTATCGGTAAACCCTGAATTGGATGTTTCCTCAGTTGCGGGTTTGATATTGATGCATACGTAGAGGGGGAGCTCGGTGGTTTCATCAAGCTTGTGCAAATTGATTGATCAAGATGTTATATGACAAACCCTGAGGTTGATGACTCCAGTTGTGGATTTGATATCGATACACATGTTGAGGGGGAGCTCATCACTTTGGTCATTTAGGTTGATTGATATCTTGACATGAGTAGTATAGATCGTGTGCGTATGTGTTTATCATCTACGATCTATATGATTGTATTCTATCTCATACTCATTTGCTACTCGTTGAATATGGTTGCGTCATTTCACTGGAAAGAGAAACTGTTGAGCTAACTCCTGTGTGGAGTAGTTTCTCTGATGGTGATTAATGATGACCTATATATGAGACTAATGTTGTGCATTGAGTGTATGTGTTGTAGTCTCAGATTGATTGCAGGATAAAAGAGAGCAAAGGTGTGAAGAGGATGAAGTCGGTATGAGACATCTCGAACGAGGTCAAGCTTAGCAAGGTCGAGCTTTGCGAGGACAAGCGTCGAGCAGTCGAGCTTCACGAGGTCAAACTCCACCTAAGGTAAAATCCAAGATTAAGGATTGTTTTCTTAAAGTTTAACCAGTCTCGGTGTTTGGAGACAGACCGGGTTGATAGGTTTCTTTTTACTAGTTTGACCGTACTATTAAGAGGGTTTGGAAATTAGTAGCTTGAATCTATCTAGTGCGGAAGCTCAGATGCATTTATATCATCTTGCACTAGTGTCTTGCATTGCTAGTGAGTCTAAGTGTAGTTCATGCGCGTTAGAGTAAATGTTTTGAAAACTGCACTTAGTCGTGATCGCCAGCTGTTTAAATTGGTTTATTTATCTAGAGCTGGTCGTAGTCGTATTTGCATAATCTGATCGTATCAGTGTTGATACGTGGTCGTGTCGCTTGTTTGGTGGCTTTCTGTTTATGGTTTGGGCGTGGTCGTAGGAGTTCGGACTGGTCGTACCAGTCTTCGGATCGCTTGCGTACGCTCGACCAAACCCTATCGACCACCTGTTTTTGATCGGATGTCAGACCTGTGTGGTCGTGGTGATTGCTGAGTGACAGCAATCACATCTGCGAGAAAACGGCAAAATCCGTATGTGCAAATACCCCAAATTGCATTTGAGATGATTTTTGGATTGGACATTTTGACAGCAGGAAAGTTTCTGAGTTTTCTAGATGTTTCTAGACCTTTCAAGGTCTTGCTCCTGTTGACAAAATTGTAGAGCTCTGAGTTATCTTTCTAACAAGTCAAAAATCACCTCAATCGGATCTCTGGATCAAAAGTTATGCTTATTTTACTGTCAGTGTGCAGTGGCCGGACAAATGCATCCGTCCGGAGCTATCTGTCCGAAGTGGCCGGACTTTGTCCGAAATGGCCGGAAATTGACCGGCCTGTACAAATTTTTTGAGCCGAGAAATGAAACAGAGACAAATGCATCCGTCCGGAGCATTTGTCCATCATGGGCGGACTTTGTCCGAAATGGCCGGACATTGTCCGGCCTGTACAAGTTATTTGAGCCGAGAGTTAACAGAGACATATCCATTTATCCGGACTTTTTGTCCAGACAAATAGTATCCGTCCAGCCTTCACAAATTTCGCTGAAACGGCTACTGACAATCGATAAACACGTGAGTAACGGTCATTTCTTTTGTACTTACCGGACATTGTCCGAAATGGCCGAACAATGTCCAACCCGTACAACTTTTGGCCCGGTTTCTTGCAAGCGGCTAGTTTTTCGTTGAGGCTATAAATACTTTGGTTTTGGCTTCACTTTTGGGTGCTCAAGGAGTTCATTATTCAGCTAATAAGCTAGCCAAGAGTTTGTATTTTGATATTTTGCATTTAGAGGTTAGATTTTGTTGGATCTAGGTAGATCTTAGTATCTAGGTTTTGATGATTAATGACGTTTTGGATAAATCCATGATGATTAAAGTTAATATGAAAATATCAGATTTGATGATTAAATGACAATTTAGATAAATTCTGATTTAGCACAAGTAAATTGAATTGATTATTGGTAAACCCTGAATTGGATGTTTTTCCTCGATTGCGGGTTTGATATTGATGCATATGTAGAGGATGAGCTCGGTGGTTGCATCAAGCTTGTGCTAATTGATTGATCAAGATGTTATATGTTAAATCTTGAGGTTGATGACTCCAGTTGTGGATTTAATATCGATGCACATGTTGAGGGAGAGCTTATGATGATTAGTTATCCATGTTTGTGCAAAAGGTTGATGACTCCGTGTTCTGGATTTGATATCTCTATGTATGATTGAGAGAGAGCTCATGATGTTAGTCATCCATATTGATTGATATCATAACTTGAGTAGTATGGATCGTGTGCGCATTTCTTGTATCAGATATGGATCTATATGATTGTGAGATTCATCCATTACTCATTTGTTGTTCAATTGAAATTGGTTTTGTCATTTCACTGAAGAAAGAAATTTTTGAGTGAACTCCTGTGTGGAGTGATTTATCTGGTGGTGATTAATGACGAACTGCAAATGAGACTAACGTTTGCGCATTGAGTGTATATGTTCTAGTCTCAGAATAATTGCAGGATGAAAACAAGCAAGGGCGTGAAGAGGATGAAGACAATATGAGACATCCCAAGCAAGGTCAAGCTTAGCGAGGACAAGCTTTGCGAAGACAGGCGTCGAGATGTCGAGCTTCGCGTGGTCAAGCTTAACGAGATCGAGCTTTGCGATGACGAGCGTCGAGCGGTCGAACTTCACGAGGTCGAACTTCACCTAAGGTAAAATCCAAGATTAAGGATTGTTTTCTTAGGGTTTTACCAGTCTCGGTGTTTGGAGACAGACCGGGTTGATAGGTTTCTTTTTACTAGTTTGATCGTACTATTAAGAGGGGTCGGAAACTAGTAGCTTGAATCTATCTAGTGCGGAAGCTCAGATGCATTCATATCATCTTGCACTAGTGTCTTGCATTGCTAGTGAGTCTAAGTGTAGTTCATGTGCATTAGATTAAATGTTTTGAAAACTGCACTTAGTCGTGATCGCCAGCTGTTTAAATTGGTTTATTTATCTAGAGCTAGTCGTGGTCGTATTTGCATATTCTGATCGTATCAGTGTTGATACGTGGTCGTGGTCGTGTCGCTTGTTTGACGGCTTTCTGTTTAGGGTTTGGGCGTGGTCGTAGGAGTTCGAACTGGTCGTACCAGTCTTCGACTCGCTTGCGTACGCTCGACCAAACCCTATCGACCACCTATTTTCGATCGGATGTCAAGACCTGTGTGGTCGTGGTTGTTGCTAAGTGACACAAATCACATCCGCGAGAAAAAGGCAAATCCGTATGTGCAAATACTCTAAAATTGCATTTGAGATGATTTTTGGATTGAACATTTTGACAGCAGGAAATTTTCTGAGTTTTCTAGAAGTTTCTAGACCTTTCTAGGTCTTGCTCTTTTTGACAAAATTGTAGAGCTCTGAGTTATCTTTCTAACAAGCCAAAAATCACCTCAATCGGATCTCTGGATCAAAAGTTATGCATGTTTTACTGTCAATGTGCAGTGGCCGGACAAATGCATCCGTCCAGGGCATTTGTCCGAAGTGGCCGGACTTTGTCCGAAATGGCCGGACATTGTCCGGCCTGTACAAATTTTTTGAGCCGAAAAATGAAACAGAGACAAATGAATCCGTCCGGGGCATTTGTCCGTTATGGTCGGACTTTGTCCAAAATGGCCAGACATTGTCCGGCCTGTACAAGTTTTTTGAGCCGAGAGTTAACAGAGACATATCCATTTGTCCGGACGTTTTGTCCAGACAAATGGTATCCGTCCGGCCTTCACAAATTTCGCCCAACGGTCACTGACACATTTGCAACGGCTGAAATTTTTGTACTGGCCGGACAGTGTCTGAAGTGGACGGACAATGTCCGGCCTGTACAACTTTTGGCCCGGTTTCTTGCAAACGGCTAGTTTTTCATTTAGGCTATAAATACTTTGTGTTTGGCTTCATTTTTGGGTGCTCAAAGACTTCATTCTTCAGCTGAAAACCTAGCCAATTGAGTTGCATATGTGTTATAGCATTTAGAGGCTAGAATTGAGCCCAAATCTTGAGTAGATTTGAGAGAGAGCTTGAGGGAGATTGTGTGAGTGTTTAGTGCACTTCATCTCCATTAGATTGCTAGTGCTAGAGTGTTGAGCATATCATTTGCATCATTGAGTTTCTAGCACGTGGTTGATTCAAGTGAAAGCGCATCCGGCTTGTTACTCTTGGCGATCGCCTTCGCCTAGACGGTGCCGGAGGAGAGCCGAGATCTCTCCAATTGAAGTTTGTCGGAGAGGTCGGCAAAAGATTGTGAAAGGTGTGGTGCTCGCCTATCCGGTGTGGAGAAGGAGCAACCCTAGTGAGATATCCTTCGTGGATATAGAAGCGAGGCTCCGAGCGAGCGCTTCAACGAGGAGTAGGGGAGACCGGGCGAGTCTCCGAGACCTCGGTAAAAATATTGTGTCAATTGCATAATTCTTATTTGCTTTATATTCATCTTGACACAATTGCTTATATCACTATTGTTGCATGTATTGTTAAATATTTCATATGGTTGAATGCAACTAGTTGATTGAATTGTTTTAAGCCTCATTATATAATTTAGGTCCCTCAATTATTCTTTAAAATTGCTTAATTGAAAAGAAATTTTAAAAGCCTCCTAATCACCCCCCCTCTAGTCGGCATCCTTGATCCTACAATTGGTATCAGAGCAAGGTCTCTCATTTATCGGCTTAACCGCTAGAGAGAAAAGATGAATTCGCTAGAGAAATTTGGATTGATTGCTCCTCAATTTGATGGCTCAAATTATACACGTTGGAAAATTATGATGAGTACTCATCTTGAGGCATTAAACTTGAAATTATGGAGATTAGTGCAAAAGGGTATGGATAGCTCATTATCTTCGGATAAGTATACTCTTATTTTATATACAAAGGCAAAAGATATGCTTCTCGAATCACTTAGCCAAGATGTGCTCAAATTAGTAAGTGATTGTTCGACCGCTCACGATGTTTGGATCACCCTTGAGTCCTTATTTGTGGGCACATCTAGCTATGAGCATGCTAAGATGCGTATATTATTGCGGGACTATGAGGCATTGTGATGTTGGAGCATGACACAATCTCCACCACATATGGTCGATTGATCAATGTCACAAATGAGCTCAAAGCCCTTGGTGCTAATATTTCCGATCTAGAGATTTGCAGAAAATTGCTCCAAGTGTTGCCGGAGGGTTGCTATGGAGACTTCATCACCGATCTTGAAAATGGTGACCTTTCCAACACTACACCGAGCGAGCTCATTGACATGCTTATGTCAAATGAGGCAATGTCCAAAGAAAAGGACATGTGTTCCATCTCCGAGCATATTGAGGACAATGATTTAAATGCGGAGGATCAAGAATCTTCGAGCGAGCTCAAGGACGTAAACGATGAGGTTTGCCCTAGCAAGACTAAGGCGAAACCAAGCAAGAAGAGCTCAAGAAAAGGTAGAAAGAAAGGGTCAAAGTCGGAATCTTCATCTCAAGACAATTCTATATGCCATTCGGCATCCGACTCGATGGTATCAAATTCTAACCTCTCTAATAATGAGCTCGTGGATATAATTATAGAGTTAAAAGGCTTGCTTGGCAATATGACTAAAAATTTTAGCACTTTAAGGAATAATTACTCATCTTTGAAAGTGAAGCATCAAGAATTGAAAATTTCTTATGACTCCTTGCTTGCCAAGAATTCTATTAGCTCAACATGTGTATTAGATGTTAGAGTTTCTTGTGACTCCCCTATTGATCCATCTCTAGAGTTACACACTTCTACTTCACATGCTAGCAATAATTCATTGGTTAATTCATGGTTAAATTCAAATGCTAGTTTTGTGAACACTAGTACTTCATGTGATAAGTTGTCAAATGATTCATTTATAGATTCACATGCTTGTACGGACGATACTAGTAACTCATACCATGATTCATCTAGTGATACATCTTTATGCCATGGTGATAATACTAGTGGTTCTACTTTTGATATGCCTAGCTCATCTAGTGATTTTTGTGCTATACCTTCTAGTTCATCAACTAGTAATGAGATGCTGTCATGTTCCTATCATAAGTCATGTATTAACACGGAATCATCTCAAGAACGTAAAATTGAAAATGATGAACTAAAGACTATAGTAAATAGACTGGGCAATAACCTTACTAGATGTCATATGAGGAGTGCCATGCTTACTAAACCCCCTTTAGATCATAAAAAATCATTTAGAAAGGGAAAATTAAATCATGCATACTCAACTAGTAAGAGGCATTATATACTTTATCACACTCATACAAATTCATTCAAAAAGCCCTCTCATACTTCATGTTTATCATATCACTTAAAAGGGCAACATTCGCATAAGTGTGCATCTAATGTTTTTGAAATTGGTTCTTTTGGGTCTTATTTGATTTCTTGCTCTAAAAAGGGTTTAATTGCAAAACCTATTCATTGTCATTTTCAAAAACCTAAAGATAAAGCAATTTGGGTACCAAAAGACCTATGCGACAAGGCTAGAGGGCCTCGTATGGTTTGGGTACCAAAAAGAGCTTAAATCTTTTTGATGTGTTTAATAAAAACATTTGCATTGCATATTCTCCCTTTATTCTTTGTTGTTTTAATCCATATGGCAAATTTTGCAAAAGAATGAAAATTTAAATCTTACATTGTTGCATCTCTAAGGGTTGTAATTTAAAATGCTTCCGTTGCTCATCACAACCCTTTATGTGAAATAACTCAAAATTACAATTATAAGTTTTAAAATGAGCTCATTTGGTCAAAATGGCAAATTTCCATTCAAAAGGCCCAAAATGGTCATTTTCTATCTAAATGGTCTTCAAAACGTATTTAAAAGGTTTTTAGAGGATTTGGATGAAGAAATGATGTTAAAAAGTATTTCTATTGAAAATTAGCCCCAAAAGGATCTTCGAGTATCTTGTTTTTCAACAAAATCGTTTTCAAACGCAAATCACAATCTATTTGGAATTTACAAAAACTTGCTTTACAAAACTCCTAGATACTCTTAATCCGAATAAATATGATATTAAAAACTTTCTCAAAAGAGTTTTCATTTGAAAGTTATGGGTATTTGAATCTCACCGAAAAACTTGTTTTGACCCGAAATACCCTAAACATGCAAAACATGGGTTTGACCATTTCTATGATCTTTATTTGTGAATTTTGGCTCAAAATGACTTGAACAACTCATGTAAGCCCTTTCATGTCAAAAATCCAATGAAAATCAAATTTGAACTCAATTTGCAAAAGTTTATCGATTTTCAACCTTTTTGCTTAACACAAGGTTCATTTGACCATAACTCTCAATTGAAAAATCCTTTTTGGAAAATTCTTTTTGGAAAATGTATTTGACGCATTGAAATTCATTCCTGCAAATTTTCATCTCATTTGGACTTGATTTGAGCAAAATTGACTCTTTTCACAAATTGAAAATGAAATCTGCAAAATTCAGTTTTCTCGTGGTTTTGGGCTGAATTGTCATTTTCATATCTCTTTATTGGTTGACTATTTGAAGAAAGTTTCTATATGAAATTTTATCCTCTATGATTCATCTTTCTTGATCATTTATTTCAAAATTATTAGAATTCATATGCATAGATTTCCAGGTGCGTTTAAAAGTGTAAAATGAATCTCTGAAAACCTGAAATCTGAAAATTTAAACCTGACCAAGATTTGTCTTTTTCATATCTCTTTATTGGTTAACTATTTGAAGAATGTTTCTATATGAAATTTTATCCTCTATGATTGGTCTATATTGAAAATTTATTTCAAAATTATTGGAAGTAATTTTCATAGATTTTCAGGTGTGTTTAAAAGTGTAAAATAAATTTCTGAAACCTGAAATCTGAATCTTTAATCTGATCAAAATTTGTCTTTTTCATATCTCTTTGTTGGATCAGAATTTGGCTTCACTATAAAAGGCAATATTGTTCCTCATTGCATTATCTATCTCCAAAATTTATTTGGCATTTTTGGAACTTGTTTGCATATGTTTTGATGATTATAAAGAAGCCAACATGTTTAAGAAAATTTCAGTCTATTTGGATGTCAATCTCTCATTTCTTTCAAATGACTAAAATATTTGAATTTTGAATCTTCTTGGAAAGTTCTTGTGTTGATGTGTTCTACTTCTATGAAACTTTCCATGAGTTTTGATGTTTATTTGGATGTTTTCTCAATTTGAGTTCATTCGGATTTTGTTAAGCTTTCGATTTTCAAATGGATCATTTTCATATCTTGCATATTTTTCATGACAAAACTTGGATGACACATTTAGGGGGAGCAACTTCAAAGTCATTGAAGTTCTGTATACCCTAATTGTGGACATATATCACATTTTGCATACATTTCGGTAATAAGGGTCATTTTCTAGCAAAAAGGTAAAAAGAGCTCAAACCTTTCGAAATGTTTAAAACTACCACAAAACCTTCATAAATATGTTTCAAATATGTTTTCAAAGGTTTTGAAAGTGAAACAAAAGAGTTTCGAGCTAAAATGCAAAATTTCGACAAAATTGAAGTCTTCGGGATCTTGTTTTGGCCCAAAATGATTTATTTTCATAAAATAAGATGGGTTGAGATTTGATCAAAACTTTCTACATGAAACATTTAGAACTCACTCACCCGAAGATAGTTCATATTGAACTTGTTCTCAAAAGGCCTATGATTTTCAAATTATTACATAGCCTAAGTCGCCCGAAAACGGCTATCGACCCGAAAATACCCAAAAGTGCATTTTTGTGATTTTGGCTATTTGTACTAAACTTTCTTCCATGTCTTGGTTTGAAATGGTATTTCAAACTCATCTAAGTCCAATATTTCAGAAAAATTCGAGTTTCTTCAAGAATTGAAGCTTTTCATGAAAATCATTTTTGTTTTACTCTTTTACCCAAAACTCACTTTTCGAAAATTGATTTCATGATCTCCTTCAAATAAAATTCATTCAATTGGTATTCAACTAAGTTCATGTCATGTTATTCAAATCTATTATGGAACTTAAATCAATGTTTGAAGCGAAATTGCAAAAATCACAAAATTAATATGCTTTTTGGTCATAAAACATATATATATCTTCCTGATTTTGGAGCATGATTCGTATAAATTTGAAACTTGAGTTTCTTTTGAAAATTTGAATATTTCAAGAGGTCATATGCATTTCTCTCACCTTGTGACCTAAAAATATTTCGACAAACCTTAGTTTGTCATATCCTTCATTTGTATGTTCTTTTTGAGTTAAATGCCAAAAGAAGTGAATTTTTGAGGATTGAATCTATTGTTTCCAATTGAGTTGGTTTAAAAGCTCAAAATCCTTTCTTATATCAAATGATTTTCAAAATGAGAAGTTTGACACAATCATCATCAATCATTCAATTGAGACATTATATTCTTGTGTGTCAAATACATATTGATGACATGACTTTTGATTATACTAATGAATCTCTCTATCAAGAATTTTTGTGAGATGATGTTTAGGGAAAGCGAGATAATTCAAGAGCTACGTCACTTCCATGCACGACAAAACAAGCAACTCAAGAACGCGATGTTCAAGAGTACATTCAAGCATGTGAAGCAATCGCTCAAAAGCTTCGAGATGCAAGATGATGAAGCTATTACAACTCTCAAACCTACAAATGAACATCTCGACATGGACGAACACGAAAAAAGCGGTCAAATCTAAACTCTATCGATTCTTGATTGATAGTTTTGCTTTCTTTTACAGCATTTAGACTCGTCATCATACTTAGTGATTGCAAATATGCTAGAATTCGATTATCTCCTAAGAAATGTCATATCATTTCCATTAAATGCATTCTTAGGTAATTGAAATGCAATCCTAGATAGATCTTTGATATCCAAAATACAAATTTTGAATTACTTGATTATTTGGATTTGGATCTTACGATTTGAAGGATAGATCGAAAGAATACATCAAATGGTTGTTGTACTTAAATTCTTATGGATGAAAACAAAACATTGGATTATCTAATTGCTTTCGAATAGATGCCACTCTTATGAAATATTGCAAGTGTCGTAAAAATGTTGAGTAAATTTGATTCAAAACTCTCGGTTAAAGTATATTGATATACGACACCATTGTATACAAGGGTTTGTGGCATGAAGAGGTTTAGAGTTGGATCTTGATATGGCCCATATGCATCTAGCGAATATGTTCACATCAAATTAGATGCATCTAGATTTTGAATGTTCAAAATGGATCAAATGCCATAGCTATAAATGTCATTGATATATTCACTATATGTTATTTGTTTTGATATCTTCTCCATATTTTAAATGTGATTTTCAAAATCCCTTGAAACAAACCTTCTTGAAATCATGCTTTTGCATAAAAACCATTTCATATAAAATCTCATGCCCTAGAAAATATCGTTTCTCCAAATTTAAGTTCTCAATACTTCCTTTTTGTGCTTGATGACAAAGGGGGAGAGATAGTATTTGAGAAAGAATGATAGTATTTGAGAGAAAGAATGATAGTATTTGGGAGAGAATGTTTTAGAGATAAACTTTAGAGAAAGACATAAGCTTTAGAGAAAGCCTTTAGGGAAGAGATTTAGAGAGAATTTGGAGTCAGTTGAGTTAATTGACAAAGGGGGAGAGATAGATATCAAATGGTACAAATTGGTGATTTGATATTGATATCTGAGAAAGATGATACGAGAAAATTGAGATTAATAATGATATTTGGGAAGAGATACTATTTGATATCATTAACATCATTATTTGGGAGAGATATTTGAGTTAGAGAAAATTGAGATAGTTGATATTTTGGAAGATGACTTGATTGAACTTGTGCTCAATTGTCATTTATATCTCTCAACTCATATAATTAGATATTGTGTTCGGTTCCGATATACTATTGCATATATTGGGGGGGAGATGAATAATTTGTTTTGGATTTATTAAGATTATAAAAGGTGTTGTCATCAATCATCAAAAAGGGGGAGATTGTTGGATCTAGGTAGATCTTAGTATCCAGGTTTTGATGATTAATGACGTTTTGGATAAATCCATGATGATTAAAGTTAATATGAAAATATCAGATTTGATGATTAAATGACAATTTAGATAAATTCTGATTTAGCACAAGTAAATTGAATTGATTATCGGTAAACCCTGAATTGGATGTTTTTCCTCGATTGCGGGTTTGATATTGATGCATATGTAGAGGATGAGCTCGGTGGTTGCATCAAGCTTGTGCTAATTGATTGATCAAGATGTTATATGTTAAATCTTGAGGTTGATGACTCCAGTTGTGGATTTAATATCGATGCACATGTTGAGGGAGAGCTTAGGATGATTAGTTATCCATGTTTGTGCAAAAGGTTGATGACCCCGTGTTCTGGATTTGATATCTCTATGTATGATTGAGAGAGAGCTCATGATGTTAGTCATCCATATTGATTGATATCATAACTTGAGTAGTATGGATCGTGTGCGCATTTCTTGTATCATATATGGATCTATATGATTGTGAGATTCATCCATTACTCATTTGTTGTTCAATTGAAATTGGTTTTGTCATTTCACTGAAGAAAGAAATTGTTGAGTGAACTCCTGTGTGGAGTGATTTATCTGGTGGTGATTAATGACGAACTGCAAATGAGACTAACGTTTGCGCATTGAGTGTATATGTTCTAGTCTCAGAATAATTGCAGGATGAAAACAAGCAAGGGCGTGAAGAGGATGAAGACAATATGAGACATCCCGAGCAAGGTCAAGCTTAGCGAGGATGAGCTTTGCGAAGACAGGCGTCGAGATGTCGAGCTTCGCGTGGTCAAGCTTAACGAGATCGAGTTTTGCGATGACGAGCGTCGAGCGGTCGAACTTCACGAGGTCGAACTTCACCTAAGGTAAAATCCAAGATTAAGGATTGTTTTCTTAGGGTTTTACCGGTCTCGGTGTTTGGAGACAGACCGGGTTGATAGGTTTCTTTTTACTAATTTGACCGTACTATTAAGAGGGGTCGGAAACTAGTAGCTTGAATCTATCTAGTGCGGAAGCTCAGATGCATTCATATCATCTTGCACTAGTGTCTTGCATTGCTAGTGAGTCTAAGTGTAGTTCATGTGCATTAGATTAAATGTTTTGAAAACTGCACTTAGTCGTGATCGCCAGCTATTTAAATTGGTTTATTTATCTAGAGCTAGTCGTGGTCGTATTTGCATATTCTGATCGTATCAGTGTTGATACGTGGTCATGGTCGTGTCGCTTGTTTGGCGGCTTTCTGTTTAGGGTTTGGGCGTGGTCGTAGGAGTTCGAACTGGTCGTACCAGTCTTCGACTCGCTTGCGTACGCTCGACCAAACCCTATTGACCACCTGTTTTCGATCGGATGTCAAGACCTGTGTGGTTGTGGTCGTTGCTAAGTGACACAAATCACATCCGCGAGAAAACGGCAAATCCGTATGTGCAAATACTCTAAAATTGCATTTGAGATGATTTTTGGATTGAACATTTTGACAGCAGGAAAGTTTCTGAGTTTTATAGAAGTTTCTAGACCTTTCTAGGTCTTGCTCTTGTTGACAAAATTGTAGATCTCTGAGTTATCTTTCTAACAAGTCAAACATCACCTCAATCGGATCTCTGGATCAAAAGTTATGCATGTTTTACTATCAGTGTGCAGTGGCCGGACAAATGCATCCGTCCGGAGCTATTTGTCCGGAGTGGCTGGACTTTGTCCGAAATGGCCGGACATTGTCCAGCCTGTATAAATTTTTTGAGCCGAAAAATGAAACAGAGACAAATGCATCCATCTGGGGCATTTGTCCGTTATGGGCGGACTTTGTCCGAAATGGCCGGACATTGTCCGGCTTGTACAAGTTTTTTGAGCCGAGAGTTAACAGAGACATATCCATTTCTCCGGACAAATGGTATCCGTCCGGTCTTCACAAATTTCGCCCAACGGTTACTGACACATTTGCAACGGCTGAAATTTTTGTACTGGCCGGACAGTGTCTGAAGTGGACGGACAATGTCCGGCCTGTACAACTTTTGGCCCGGTTTCTTGCAAACGGCTAGTTTTTCATTGAGGCTATAAATACTTCGTGTTTGGCTTCATTTTTGAGTGCTCAAGGACTTCATTCTTCAGCTGAAAACCTAACCAATTGAGTTGCATATGTGTTATAGCATTTAGAGGCTAGAATTGAGCCCAAATCTTGAGTAGATTTGAGAGAGAGCTTGAGGGAGATTGTGTGAGTGTTTAGTGCACTTCATCTCCATTAGATTGCTAGTGCTAGAGTGTTGAGCATATCATTTGCATCATTGAGCTTCTAGCACGTGGTTGATTCAAGTGAAAGCGCATCCGGCTTGTTACTCTTGGCGATCGCCTTCGCCTAGACGGTGCCGGAGGAGAGCCGAGATCTCTCCAATTGAAGTTTGTCGGAGAGGCCGGCAAAAGATTGTGAAAGGTGTGGTGCTCGCCTATCCGGTGTGGAGAAGGAGCAACCCTAGTGAGATATCCTTCGTGGATATAGAAGCGAGGCTCCGAGCGAGCGCTTCAACGAGGAGTAGGGGAGACCGGGCGAGTCTCCGAGACCTCGGTAAAAATATTGTGTCAATTGCATAATTCTTATTTGCTTTATATTCATCTTGACACAATTGCTTATATCACTATTGTTGCATGTATTGTTAAATATTTCATATGGTTGAATGCAACTAGTTGATTGAATTGTTTTCAGCCTCATTATATAATTTAGGTCCCTCAATTATTCTTTAAAATTGCTTAATTGAAAAGAAATTTTAAAAGCCTCCTAATCACCCCCCTCTAGTCGGCATCCTTGATCCTACAGATTTGAGCTCAAATCTTGAGTGAAGTGAGAGAGAGAGCAAGTGTGTGAAGTTAAGAGTGCTTAGTGCATTTGAATCACCATTTGCTTGCTAGTGCTAGAGTGTTGAGCATATCATTTGCATATTTGAGCTTCTAGCACTTGATTGGTTCAAGTGAGCGTGTCCGGCTTATTACTCTTGGCGATCGCCTTCGCCTAGACGATGCCGGAGGAGAGTCGTGATCTCTCCAATTGAAGCTTGTCAGAGAGGCCGGCAAAAGATTGTGAAAGGTGTCGTGCTCGCCTATCCGTTGTGGAGAAGGAGCAACCCTGGTGAGATATCCTTCGTGGATATAGAAGCGAGGCTCCGAGCGAGTGCTTCAACGAGGAGTAGGGGAGACCGTGCGAGTCTCCGAGACCTCGGTAAAAATATTGTGTCAATTGCGTATTTTATACTTGCTTTACTTTCATCTTGACACAATTGCTAAATTTACCATTCTGGCTTGTCATATTGAATAGTTCATTTAGTCGAATGCAACAAATTGTTTAAATTGCCTTTAAGCCTCATTGTATAATTTAGCTCAAACAATTATCGTGATTAAAATTGCTTAGCGAAGAAGAAAATTTAAAAGCCTCCTAATCACCTCCCCTCTAGTCGGCATCCTCGATCTTACAGAATTCCCAACTCGCCTGGCTTTATCAGGCCGACCTAATGATGATGGTAATCGATTGCACCTCCCATGGCTGGAGTAAGAGTAATCCCTCTCATGGGAGCGAATGGTAGAACGAGACAACGCCGTTGGAGTGGCTTCAGATGCCACTTCATCAAGTGTGTCCGCAAGGACTCTGGTGAAAGTCATTCTATCCTCGTCTCCTATATTGGGGGGAGGATAACACAATGTCGGTTACGCGGATCTGATCTTGTGTACTCCTGTAGGTGCCATAGGATTTATTGTTTTTTCGTCCGCCGGGAAGTACACTGAGGCTGAAGATGGTGTCTGGTCGCGCCTGCGACCATGTGGACGATGAGAGGTGCTAGGACCGGCGTCCTGGCGAGATTGCGCAAGGCGTAAGGCTTCCTTAGTGGCCTTGCGAACCTCATCCTCTTGTTGTCGTCGGTCCTGATCTTCCTTCTGCTTGCGTTCTTGCTCCTCTCTTGCAGCATGCTGTTTTGGAATTTCCTCCGAAAGTGCTGCGAATTCTCGAGGGGTCGAAGTTGCAGATGGAGAGAACATCCCTCCTTGTTCCGAGTTAGACTCAAAATCAAAAAGAGATTGAAGGTTGTTTGAGTCAAACCTTCTGGGACTGGATTCAGGATCATTGTCTTCCGTATTTTCTGGGATGACGCTTTGTGGCACGTATTCAACCTCTGATGTAGCAAGATTCACATGAGGTGAACGTGTAACTTCCTCGAACTCTTGATCGATAGACATGACCAGAGTCGGAGATGATCCTTCCTCGGGATTAACCTCGAGGGTAACCTCGTTGTTGACCTTTTCCATAGGAACGGGGTTATTAGGCGAGGGCATTCGTATGTGAGCGTAGTCCTCGAGATCGAATTCGTTCTCAGAATTGTACACCCCAGACATGACTTACCAGAACTCTTAACAAAAGGAACACCTTGAGAAAGGCCCCATAGTGGGCGCCAGCTGTCGACGATCGGGAGTCGGATCCTTAGCTGATCTTTCGCAACTTATTTGTGTGTAGGAAATGGGAACCTTTCTAGACGCTCTTTGGGTAAGCTTTAGTAAGTATGATCTAGGGACACGAATGTTTTTATACAGAGTCAGGCCCTCAATGGTTGAGTAATAGCCCTACGTCCTGTTTTATCACTATATCTGTAAAAGGTTACAAAAGAGAGAGATTATTATCAATAATCTCTTGTACACTTGTATCAATCTAAAGCCTGTCGTCAGTTGTCTTCTCCTCTTCTCCTTGCCTGCTTGTCACCTTTTATACCAACTGAAAGGATGCCAACACACAGCAGTTCCAGGAAGTTTAGACGATTGCTGATAGGCAGTTTACATAACTGCATCTTTATCTCTTCGCCAATTGCTATATGCAGTTTCTGGATGACTGCATATCCCAACTATCTGACGGTTGTCTTCATCAGAAAAGACCATATTGCCTCAAGATTGTAACCCGAAGACTTAGTCACTAGCTAGGAAAAATACAACTCACTTGACCCTCTGGTCGCGCACAGTCTGCAACCACGGGTTAGCATTGAGGTCAGGTTTAGTTCCGCGACCTCCTGGTCACAAGAAATTGGACTCTGCGACCATAGATCCATATATCATATCCGAAAATATCTTTAATCATGATATGCACAACAAATTAATGACTTAGCCCAAGTGATAATACTCGTCATGTTATCTCTTGAAAGTAAATTTGTTTCATCTTCCATCACCTTCTCACCCCTTCCATGAACCAATTTTTCCCTCTCAAATATTATATATATAGGCTAACTCCACCATTCAACAGCGTGTTCATCGTTTTAGAAGATGGTTCCAACAACCACTTCACTAACTCTTTGGTCGTGATCCCAGGTTCTAACTAAATTAAATTTTTTTTAGGAGATTCTAACTAGATTAATTTATTAGGTTAGGATTTCTTGAACACTACTATTCTAATAATAGCATGCGATCCTTTTACTTATCTTTCTATTCACCCTTCCCTTTCATATACACTAACATTAATTTTTCATTCCTGAGCAGAATTCCCCAACGTGTTGAGTCGCCATGGCGGAGATGGTCAGTTCTGCTGTTGTTGGGGAGACAGTTAACACAATCTTTTCTAGTCTACTTGGCAAGCATGAGGATAAGTTGAATGGAACAGCAAGCATTGAGAGGTTGGAGATGGCACACATAAAAATGGAGGCCGCACTTGAGACGTCCAGTTTGATCTGGATAGTCTGCTCTTGATCTGGGCTTAAGGCATTGATTTTGAGATTTTTGGGTTTCAGGATAGAATAGATTTGAATTGATCTTGTTATTTCTAAAGAGACATATGCATGCATGATTTTCATGAAAAATGAAATTTTCACCCCAAAACCAGGGTGTCACATATCGTTTTTATGGATCAAAAGTGGTTCAATATTACCAAAAAAAAGGGGAAGAGATTATCTTCTTCTGGAAGAAGATGAGCGCCTGCGGGTGTGTAAAAGAAAAAACTTTGTCTCGAAAGTAATGTTTTTATGTGTTATTGCTCGTCTCAGGATGGATAATGAATGCAACTGCATTTTCATTGGGAAAATTGGGTATTTTCCTCTAGTAACTTTTGAAGTTGCTAGAAGAACAAGTGGAAATTGAGTTGTTGGGACTTTGGAGAGGAAACCCATGTGTCTATTATGAAATAACTGTCATGGGTTTTTAGATTCAAAAGGTTGTTCTTGCAATTTGAGCAAAGTGGCAAGGCAAGATTTTTGGAAACCAATATTCGTTGAACAAGATAATGTCCAGCCTCAAATCATCCCTAGTGACCAATTATTTTGTGATGCCGCACAACAAGAGAGATTCAATATTCAGCTAATGTCTCAACCCACAAATTATGTAGACTTCAATATTCTTGATTTGGGTTTATTTTCTACCAAATAGTCAATAAAATCTAAGTGGTTTGCAAAATAATACATGAACTTGTAACTGGTGTTGAGCAAGCATTCTGGGAGTGCTCACCATCTTTGTCAAATTGGATGTTCTCTACTTTGCAGCTTCTCATGTTAAAGACAATTAAAGTAGGAGGAGGTAATGAATATAAGACTCCTCATGTTAAGAAAGGCGTGTTAGAGAGAAGGCAATCTTCCTTTCCACATGAAGTATGATTTCAATTTGCTAGATGAGGTATTTAGGAGGAACAATGAATAACTCTCTTAGCTCGCCAGATTATATCAATGTTTTTCTCAAGATGATGTCCCTTGTATATTTAATGTTGATTGTTTTTATCTCTAATAAGAATAGTCTTTTGTGTGTTAGATTTCTATCTCTGTTAAGAACAGTCTGTTTGTTCATGTAACGATCAAATTGTATTTTTGCTGCTTTGATCACCTGTGGAATTCTCTATATTGCTTGCTAAAAGGGTAATCAGTCATTTGGAACAGTTGCTTATAAAATGTTTTCAAACTAACTGGCTGGACCTTTTTATTGTATCATGATCTCTACTTTATTGTACTTGCAACTACTATGGTAATATTGTTTCAGCTCTAATATGTTGTCAAGAACTAGTTCAACTCCTTTCTTTTTTTTAACTCCATTGTTTCTTATGGAGGCAAACAACTCTTTCAAGCTCTTTGCCTGTGTAATATGCCTTAGGGGTGCATGATACAAGCAGGTTCCTCTGGGCTTTTGAATATTTTTGTCCTGCATGAAACTTCTTACACAACAGGGTGTGAGAAGGGTGGTTCTGATGAGCGAAATGTAACAGTTAGCATGTGTAGTTTTCATGAAATAACACAATAAATTCAACAGAATGATGGGTAGATTTCACGAAATAATATTGGATACACTGATAGATATATAGATCATTGGATGACAAAAGAATAAAAAAAAAAACTATCTATGCCAAGTAGGAAACAAAATATTCCGCAGCACCAATAAGAAAACTTCGTTCTGTTGTTTAGAGCGCTCTTCTTCCTCTTTGGGGATGAATATTCAACTCAAAATCGAGCAAGGCTTTGCCAAGCTTAAGATTTGTTTGTTCCATCTTTTCTTGCTTTTTCGTTGAGACCATGCTCGTCGATCCATGCTGTTCTTCCTTGCCCGTTGCAACCTTGCTTGTTAATCTATGCTATTCTTGCTCATTTGTTGTGACCATTCTTGCTAGTCCATGCTATTCTAATTGACTTTGTTTTTGTTTCTCCATGCTGTGAATGGTGGAGTTTGATGTATCTTTGGATCGATCGTAATGTGTAATGGCTATTTATTTGTTGATGGGAAGCATATGGCCAAGTGTAAGCCTCTTTGACTTCTGGAGTGATGCAGTTAGTTAGGGGAGGCAAAAAAAAAAAAAAAAAAGAAGGCAATGAATTTAGTATCTCTTTTTGTTTTTTTAGAGTATTGCATAAGTAGTATGGGAAAAACATGCCTAAAATTTGCAAAATGACAAGTACTCCCTTTATTTATAAATACATGGCATTTTAAACTCACACACAGGAATTAATAGGTGGTCTGAACTGACCAATATACTAGCTTTAGTATTGTCAAATGTTAGCACATATTATTAATTCATGGTTCCACCACTAGTAATTTACTAATGCATTTCAACGTCACCCACTCTTCCCTTATGAGTCTAAACAAGACATATGGTTTGACGTTATGCAGATATAGCAAGATCGGCACCTGATTTTGCTGGGTGGGTTGATGGCGAACAACGAATATATGTGAAGGGGCAGCTCGAGATTGACCGCTGTCACCCACCATCCAACTGGATCATCGTCCGCATCAACGGCAGGCATTTCCACTGGTCAATTCCTCATTTCTTTTTCTTCTTTTCTTAGAAAAGATATGGTTTTTTTTGTATGTTCTTGATAGTTTTCACAGGTGTAAAACCATCAAAACATGGAAAGATTGCTTGTGTCTATTGTAACATCCCTAATTTTCGCCCTATTTCTCATTCTCCGAGCATCGCCTTATCACGCACCTTGCATCACCTGACTCTGAAAGAACCCAAACCATAACCAATACAAGCGCAATGTGCTCTAAGATCCCCTCGCATCGGAACATCTCAAATCGGCCGATCCCATATCAAAACCGAAAACGACCGCTTCTAGGAGGCCCAAAAAGTCTAAAATCTCCGTTTGAAGTCCGAATCAAGATCCGTCTTCTCCTACGCGTGCATATCGCTATTTAATACATATCGTCCTTTAGAAACAATCCCAAATTCGCGACGAAAATCAGAGTTTCAGCCGTTAGAAAAATCCGAAAACAGAAGTACCAGTTTTACTCAGCCCCGTTTTCGTTTTATCCGAAACCCTGCCAAATCTTCTCGTTTTCGCACGTACTCAATTGGAACAAGTATATAACATTTTTATCTAACCCTCGGAAAAATCAGAATTGCATTTGGATCCCTAAATCTCAAAAATGCCCGAAATACCCCTAAGCCAAACACGGTGTACAGTACACGGCACTGTACTGTGCCTGTGCCGTTGCCGTTGCCACGCCGTGCGCGCGCTCTGCGTGCCGCCCGCGCGCCACCACGCCGCGCCACCGCGTCCCTTCGCCGCCGGCACCGCCCCACGTGCGCCTCGCGTGCCCCGTGTGCTGAGCCACCTGTCGAAGCCACGGCAGCACCTCGGGAACCCCCAGGTTGCCGCGATCGTCCCGTCGCGTCCGCCACCGAACGCCACTCCACCTGACCGCGCGCAAAAGTCGCCGCTCCTGTGCTCCTCGGCCACGTCCAGTGCCAGCATTGGGTGAGAGTGCCATCGCCGTCCTTTGCCCGAGCTGTAGCCACGACCATTGATCCTCACGCCGGAGCACAGTCCCATCGCCACCGTCCTCGCCTCCGGTTAATGCCGCGAACACGCCCAGTTGCGCCCTCCCTCGGCCATTACCTCCCCCAAAGCTCCTGGAGGCTATAAAAGCCAGAGCATAGCTTCTCTTCATCACACACATACTACAAACGCAATCAAAGCCACTGTTCATCGTCTTCCCCGAGCTTCACCTGCGGCCTCCACGGTGACAGCTCACTCCGGTGAGTTTCCTTCCAAACTAAAGCCACCAACACACTCCACTTAACCCCTAGATGGTTCACGAGCAAAGAATTGAGCTCATTTCTTCCCCAACTCCGGCTATCACCGGTTTTCTATTTTTCTCTGTTCTGCAAATTCAGCCCAAACCAATTCGAATTAGGAGCCGTGCTAGTGAGAAGAATTGCTCCTTAGAGCATGCTTAACCACCCCAGCTAGTTAATTTCGACTTTCAAGCAGCAAAACAAAAACCCCCAAATCCCCCGGCCGTGAGCTACGGCCATCTACTCCGGCGAGCCTCCAAACGCAATAACTGGACAATCCAATGCATCAGCTGTGACCTCCACATTCCCAGGAGCAAGAATATGTGATTAATTTCTAAATTGATCAACCCTAGCTGCTCCAATTGCTCTGCCCTAGTTTCTGTTCAAAACAGCCACCTTGGCATTCAAATTCCGGCCAACTCCGGCCATCCCCGGCCAAACCCTCCGGCCAGACACCTCCTGACACTTAAGCCTACATGTTTGACATAGTTTGCCCTCAAATGCATGAGCCAATTGCTCAGGACACACAAGCCCTAATTCCAGCAGTACAATGGCATGGAAATTGCTGTGTCCTAGACCTTTTTGTAAATTCTGGAAAACCTAAGACTTTTCTGCTTGTCCCACTTTGTCAAATAGCTTCGCCTTAGTCTAATGCACCTACTGTCCAATTTTCATCTCATTCAGAGCTACCTAGACCCTTTTAACCCACTTTTCGGCTTTTAGGTTAAGTTCGGACGTGACCCGAACGTCGCCCTTTTGACGTCCAATGTCCGTCGACCCTAAGAGTCTTATTTACTACTCTTCTTGTCCATTCTAAACTAGCACAATTCAACCCTTGGAAATCCAAAGCCCAAACCCTAGTCTAGTTCAGAAATCAGAAGCCGTTCCAGTATAGCGCCTTATTATTTTATGTAAGCATAAGTTGTCGTATTTTGTAAATTGATTGTAATACCTTGTGTGTATGCCTGTATTTGAAGATCAAGACTTCGACTACGTGGAAGAGGAAACAAAAGAACCCGCAGACTACGACACTACTGCTTGGCAAGGCAAGTTTCCCTCCTTTGAACATATTGCGCCTATTATTTTCATGCATATAATTATTTGGAATTTGGTACCTACGCATGTATGCATAGATAGTTTTGATAAAAGTATATGTTGAGAAATGATGTGAGTAGATAGTCCTATTTTGCAGACCCCCCCCCCCCTTGTTTCATAACAAATTACTTTACTTTGTCACCTTAGGAGTAAAAATGTAGAATGGAAATACATGTCTATACTAATAAATGTGTAAAAGTAAAGAGGAAGGCAGAAGCATGAGCAAACTATTTCTAAAAGATCATTTTATGTAAAAGAAATAGGGACTATTAGCGAGGGTTGGTTTGGATGGTTGGCGCTGTGTGCGCGGTGGGTTTGTGGAAGTCTCGCTAAGGGTCCATAAGGACGGGATCGTCGTGCTGTGCTTCAAGCGGCCTGAAAACGTGCTAACCACCCGCCTGGTATGGGACAGGCACAATGTCATGACTCACCTAGAGTTAATCGTTTCCTGCAATGGTTGTCGATCCGGTTTCCCGAGTGGAAATTGGTGGGCCACAGAGGGCCACGAGTGGTGTGAGGGGTAGAGAGGATAAGGTGTAAGAAGGAAGTCGCCCTAGCCTGGCTCTCGAGTCGTGCGCGACCGAACCCGGAAGTGGGATTTCCATGCGTCCAGAGGAGGGCTTCATGGACCCAAGGCTAGAAGAAAAGGCAGTGGGGAAGACCCACAACGATAATGAGGACCTTACACGTGCTTGCCATGTATCATGTTGTAGGGAGTACCTACCTTGATAATGGGGCCGGTATTGTCTATGTATCGGGCAGGAAATTATTAACAATGGGTCAGTAAACTATTGTGTAAGCTCAGCCTGGTCACCTGCGTATAAGTCGCAGGGAGCTGATCCGACATTTAAGTTGAGTTTTCGTGGTGGGTACAGTGGTACACCTCTGCAGAGTGTAAAAAGGTATTCGAATACTCCGAGCTCCCGGGTTTTCTGGAGCCTGGTCGTCGTGGGGTGAACCCGCGTCGTTGCAGCATGATTAGTATTGCTAAATTCTTTAAAATGAGGTCAAACCGTGGCAACTCATGGGAGTTTAGCCTGACTTGCGAAAAATATACACATGTACAGTTTTGACAAATTACTTTGAGAAATAAAACCCCAGATACAGGGAGATTTTCTAAAATACTAAGATACCTCTGTTTCCAATAAAATTTCATTAAGTATGGAACCATAGAGCTTGTCGTTGTCAATAACTGCATACTATATTTCCTTATGCGGGAACTTGTTGAGTTTTGTATGCTCACCCTTGCCGATTCAATAAGCACAGAGGAGGAATCAACCGATTTCATAGACTATGGAATCGAGCCGGCACAAGAAGATCCCGACACAGTTCCAGGAGATTCAAGCGTCTGAAGGGTCACCTAACCTCAGTGAGAGCGATGTGGGTTTCGCCCTGCTGCACGCTTTGTTGTTTGAGGGAGATGTTTCCCCTCTGCTTTGTTATTTTGCTACTCTGACTCGACGTGGTTCCGCACACGTCGGTTGTTGTAATATGGGTCTGAATGACCCCATACGCTATGTTATTGTATGTATGTAAATGCCGTCGGATGTTCTGAAGTTTCAACTCCTGTGCACAAATTACCTGGGCATTTGTATTAGGTTTCCTCTAACGAGGGGCCCACAGGAGGAAAATGGTATCAGAGCAATCCTCTCGACTGTAGGTCATGACCCTAGATAGAAAATGGCGTTCCTAGCAGAAGAAACGTTGACTATTTTAAAAATTAAGTAATTACGAAAACATAATTTGTTAAGAAAAGATATTATATTCTCAAAAACTTTTGAACTTTTGAATCCTCAGATGGTGTCAGGAAAGAAGTATGTTCACGGTGACGAGCTTGGATCATGGGCCCTACTGTTATGGATGATGCTGCAATTTCTAGGTGCCCGTGACACCCAAAGACCCATCTACTGTATCCAACGGGAGATAAGGGAAGATCGCCCTTATGGATGTCGTGCTTCGGTGGTAGTATACGAAGTACCTGGCCACGCCAGAGGAACCAGACGACATGAAGCCCTAAGAGGAGAGGAGAACGACGCCATATTGGATGCTGCTCGTCTCGCTGTAGGAGCTTTTCGCCAGCTATATGATGATATGCTGGAGAACTCTCCTTTTCGTTTTGTACCCTATCAAGCAGTGAGAACCGATCGCCGCATTGTCCGACCCGCCTGTGACGAAGAAGATGCAACCCTCACCAAGACTCGGGATGTTGTGCACGCATCAGAAGCAGGGTATAATCGACTACTCCGTGAATGCAACATTGCTCGAGATGATCGACACTTTCTGGAGGGGAGGTTGATTCAAGCCAACGCCGAACTTCGAGAGAAGGATGCACAGATCCAAGAGCTGACTGCCGCAAGAGAAGAACAAGGCTCGAGCGTAACCAATCAAGAAGACGCAGAATCTGCAGCTAAGAAGAGCCACTTGAAGCTAAGGATCACCGCAAGAAAGAAGGTGGGCAAACCAAGTTGGTATCTCAGTGGATTTACCCCTGCAGCTCGAGGGATTGTCATAAATGAATACATCCCTATACAACCTCGACTTGCAAAGAAAGAGGTGATCCATGGAAAAGGAAAGGAAATTGCCCACGAAACGGCGGATGGTGATAGGAACATGGAGGCTGAACCCATGGATGCTGACGACGACGACTTAGAGGAGGATCCAGAAGAGGTCATTCCATATGACTCTGCGGATGAGGAATGAACGTATCAAACCCTCTAGGTAGTAACCCTTGGTACTTTGTACCCGACCTTTGGTCGTTAAACCTGGCAGTTGTTGAGATCGTGATTCCCGTAGTGTAAATAGAGTAGCCTTTTAGTGTAAATAGAGTAGTCTTTCAGTGTAAGCCTTGTTTTATGTGTGAATAAATGAAAAAGAGATTTTTAGAAAAATGTAAACGCTTCTATGAGTCTTCTTCAAACCTATGCTAACCATACCCCCTTTCCTCAGTCAAAATTCTCATCTTTTCCCTATTATTTCTCCGCAGTAACATGGTGAGCCCAAGAGGAAGAGGCCAGAGAGGAAGAGGAAGATCCGCTGGAAGGGGAGAACCCTCAAACGCAGACCCTGTCTTCAACATGCCAGGACCTTCATCAGCGCCATCCAGCAACAACATAAATGATATCCTTATATGGATGGAATGGAATCGCCAGGAGGCAGCGGCCACTCACAACCAGATCCTTGAAGAGTTGATGCAACAAAGGACGCCCACTACAAGCGCATCAGGAGCATCTTCGACTCCATCCAGACTGTCAGACTTTCAGAAGACGCGTCCCCCAGTCTTCTCAAGCTCCGAGGACCCCTTAGTAGCCGAAGATTGGCTACGCGACATTGAGAGGAAACTAAACACTGCTAAGTGCAGTGACGAGGAAAAGCTTTTGTATGGATCCCATCAGCTAGCAGGAGCTGCAGCTGCATGGTGGGAGAATTACGAAACTGTGCACCCAAATGTGGATTCCATCACATGGAAGGAATTCAAAGAGCAGTTTCGTCAATTTCACGTCCCAAGGGGAGTGATACAAGCCAAGCGCAGAGAGTTCATCAATTTGAAACAGGGCAACAGCACAATAAGGCAGTACTTGCATCAGTTTGTGCAATTATCTCGTTATGCCCCAGAGGACATACTTACAGAGGAAAGGAAGATTGAGAGATTTTGTGAAGGATTGCAATACACATGGCAATACCATCTATCCTCACAAGTCTTCACCAATTTTCATGTCCTCATCGATCGGTTGATCAAAATGGAGGAGAAACGGGGAAAGGTGGAAGAGGAGCGGAAGAGGAAGGTGCAACCCAACTTCTTCCAAGGAAGAGCAAACAGAAGGCCTATGCCACCTTTTCGCCCAAGTTTTAGACCTCCTCAGCATCCTCAAAGACCTACACCTCCAGCTGCATCGTCATCACAGCCAGCACCCTTGTGCCCTGCCTGCAAAGAGCACCATTTCTTCAGAGATTGCCCTATGCGGAACGTGGAATGTTTCCACTGTGGACGGAAGGGCCACCGCAAGGACACTTGTCCATTTAGGCAACTACCCATCAGTATGGCCCGAGCACAAGCCGCAAGATCCCAATCCTCTACACCAACATTTCAACGAGGTTCTTCATCAAGCAGAGCTGGAAGAGTGCCCAACTTCAGAGGCAGAGGGACACCGATGCCCATCAGAGGACGACTCAACTACACCTCGGTCGCGGAAGTCGAAGGAGCCTCAGACGTGGTGATAGGTAAATTTCTCATTCATGAAGAAATTTCAATTACCTTGTTTGATCCTGGAGCAACACTTTCATTTGTATCAAGGTCGTTCGCAGCTAGATGTGAACTACCTATTAGCATTCTCGATCGTCCCATCTTAATTCAAGCCCCAGGAACTAAGATGCCCACAAATTCCATCTGTAGAAATATCGCCTTCTTTATTGGCAACCTAAGATTCCTGGCAGATTTGCTAGTTTTAGATCTCCAAGGTCTAGATGTCATCCTTGGTATGGATTAGCTGTCGAAGCACAAAGGTCAGATGGATTGTGAAAGGAAGTCAATCACCCTGACGAATCAAGAAGGGAGTCAGATCACCTTCCACGCAGAAAGATCATTACCTGGCAACCGCAGACTGAACTGCGCAAGGGAAGCGAACATGGATGAAGTAGCCGTGGTATGCGAGTACCCAGAAGTTTTTCCAGAAGAACTTCCAGGCATGCCACCCGATAGAGACATAGAGTTTTCTATTGAGCTTAAACCGGGATTAGCCCCATACGCCAGAAAACTCTTTAGAATGACCAACCAAGAGCAGGAAGAGTTGAAGAAACAAGTGGAAGAACTAGAACAGAAAGGATTTATCCGAACCAGTTCATCATCATGGGGAGCCCCAGTACTCTTCGTGAAAAAGAAGGATGGTGGTCTTCGTTTATGCATAGACTATAGGAAGTTGAATGACATGACCATTAAAAATAAATACCCTCTTCCAAGAATAGACGATTTGTTTGACCAGCTGAGAGGCGCAGCTGTGTTCTCAAAGATCGATCTAAGATCAGGGTATCATCAGTTAAAAATCCGAGAAGCAGACATATCTAAAACTGCTTTTGTATCTCGGTATGGGCTGTATGAGTTTACTGTAATGCCCTTTGTTCTAACAAACGCTCCAGCAATGTTCATGAACTTAATGAACAAAGTCCTCATGGAATTATTAGACCAATTTGTCATTGTCTTTATAGATGACATTCTCGTCTTCTCACAGACAGAAGAGCAACACGCTGAACACCTTCGGAAAGTATTAGAGAAACTGGCTACACATCAACTATATGCAAAATTTGAAAAATGTGTATTTTGGTTGAAAGAAGTGTCTTTCTTGGGTCATATTATATCTGGAAAAGGAGTAGCAATGGATCCAAGTAAGATTCAAGCCATATTGGAATGGAAACAACCAACTACAGTCACAGAGATCAGGAGTTTCTTAGGATTGGCAGGATATTATCGAAGATTCATTGAAGGATTCTCCAAGATCACAAGACCCCTCACGAGACTGCTAAAGAAGGACATCGCTTTTGATTGGTCTGAAGCCTGCAGCGGAAGCTTTGCAGAGTTGAAGAGACTCTTAACGACTGCACCCATTCTTATCTTGCCTGATGATAAGAAGAATTTTGTTGTATATTGTGACGCATCCAAACAAGGACTAGGTTGTGTCCTTATGCAAGAAGGAAAGGTAGTAGCATACGCTTCAAGGCAGCTACGACCTCATGAGGAGAACTACCCAACACACGATTTGGAACTAGCCGCAGTAGTGCATGCATTGAAAATGTGGCGGCACTATTTGTTGGGAAATAAATGTGAAATTTACACTGATCACAAGAGCTTGAAGTACATTTTTACTCAAGCGGACCTCAACATGAGACAAAGAAGATGGTTGGAATTGATCAAGGACTATGATCTAGAAATTCATTACCATCCTGGAAAGGCAAATGTAGTAGCAGATGCGTTGAGCAGGAAGTCTTATGTCAGCCAGATGAACGTAGCTGGAATTCCAAATCAGTTACTTAAAGAGTTTGAAAACTTGAAGTTAGAATTGGTTGATCAAGAAATGATTGCCACTATGAAGGTAGAATGTGATCTAAAGATGCAGATCAAGGAAGCTCAAGAGGTAGACTCAAGTCTTCAAGAGTTAAGGGAGGACATTAAATCCGGGAAGGATACGAGCTTCAGAGAAGATGATCAAGGAATCTTATGGAATCGAAACCGGATTTGCGTCCCTAACAACCAGAAGATCAAGGACCTGATATTGAGTGAAGCACACAACACGCCTTACTCAATCCATCCTGGAAGTACTAAAATGTACCAGGATCTAAAGAACCAGTTCTGGTGGATTGGAATGAAACGGGAAATAGCAAAGTATGTAGCATCCTGTGACGTATGCAGCAGAGTGAAAGCTGAACATCAAAGATCTGCAGGACCTTTACAACCCCTACCCGTACCAGAATGGAAATGGGATGAAATAGGAATGGATTTCATAGTTGGATTGCCAAAAACCTCAAAAGGATATGATGCTATATGGGTCATAGTGGATAGACTAACAAAGGTAGCACATTTTGTGCCAGTAAGTACCACGTATTCCACTAGGAGGTTGGCAGACCTGTATCTTACAAGGATTGTGGCCTTACACGGTATACCAAAGGCAATTGTTTCGGATCGTGGACCACAATTCGTGTCAGATTTCTGGAAAGAATTCCAAACGCTCTTAGGAACTAAACTGAAGTTCAGTACAGCATATCACCCTCAAACGGGAGGACAAACCGAAAGAGTAAATCAGATTCTGGAAGATATGCTAAGAGCTGGTGTCTTGGACTACGGTAATACATGGGAGCAATTTCTACCATATGCTGAATTTTCATACAATAACAGTTATCAAGCCAGTTTGCAAATGGCACCATTCGAGGCATTGTACGGACGGAAGTGCCGCACGCCTATATATTGGACTGAAATAGGCCAGAAGCAATATCTCGGATCACAATTGGTAGAAGAGGCCGTCGCTCACGTGAAGATCATGAGAGAACGACTGAAGATAGCTCAATCAAGACAGAAGAGCTACGCTGATCGTAGAAGAAGAGAGTTATCATTTGAAGAAGGAGACTATGTGTATCTGAAAGTGACACCTTTCAAAGGAGTACACAGATTTCAGATAAAAGGAAAATTAAGTCCCAGATACATTGGACCATATAAGATAGGTGAAAAGATAGGAAAGGTGGCCTACAGATTAGAATTACCACCAGAGTTGCAAGGAGTCCACGACGTGTTTCACGTCTCGCAACTGAGAAAATGTTTAAGAGCACCCGAAGATGAAGTACCACTAGCAGGAGCAGGAGTTCAACCTGATTTATCCTATAAAGAATACCCTGTGAAGATACTCGAGAGAAAGGAAAGGAATTTAAAATCAAGGACTATCAAGCTTTGCAAAGTGCAATGGAGTCATCATTCAGAGAAAGAAGCAACTTGGGAAAAAGAAGAAGACCTGCGTCAGAACCATCCTTACCTCTTCAGCAAGTCACCTAAATCTCGAGGACGAGATTATTCTTAAGAGGGGTAGGTTGTAACATCCCTAATTTTCGCCCTATTTCTCATTCTCCGAGCATCGCCTTATCACACGCACCTTGCATCACCTGACTCTGAAAGAACCCAAACCATAACCAATACAAGCGCAATGTGCTCTAAGATCCCCTCGCATCGGAACATCTCAAATCGGCCGATCCCATATCAAAACCGAAAACGACCGCTTCTAGGAGGCCCAAAAAGTCTAAAATCTCCGTTTGAAGTCCGAATCAAGATCCGTCTTCTCCTACGCGTGCATATCGCTATTTAATACATATCGTCCTTTAGAAACAATCCCAAATTCACGACGAAAATCAGAGTTTCAGCCGTTAGAAAAATCCGAAAACAGAAGTACCAGTTTTACTCAGCCCCGTTTTCGTTTTATCCGAAACCCTGCCAAATCTTCTCGTTTTCGCACGTACTCAATTGGAACAAGTATATAACATTTTTATCTAACCCTCGGAAAAATCAGAATTGCATTTGGATCCCTAAATCTCAAAAATGCCCGAAATACCCCTAAGCCAAACACGGTGTACAGTACACGGCACTGTACTGTGCCTGTGCCATTGCCGTTGCCACGCCGTGCGCGCGCTCTGCGTGCCGCCCGCGCGCCACCACGCCGCGCCACCGCGTCCCTTCGCCGCCGGCACCGCCCCACGTGCGCCTCGCGTGCCCCGTGTGCTGAGCCACCTGTCGAAGCCACGGCAGCACCTCGGGAACCCCCAGGTCGCCGCGATCGTCCCGTCACGTCCGCCACCGAACGCCACTCCACCTGACCGCGCGCAAAAGTCACCGCTCCTGTGCTCCTCGGCCACGTCCAGTGCCAGCATTGGGTGAGAGTGCCATCGCCGTCCTTTGCCCGAGCTGTAGCCACGACCATTGATCCTCACGCCGGAGCACAGTCCCATCGCCACCGTCCTCGCCTCCGGTTAATGCCGCGAACACGCCCAGTTGCGCCCTCCCTCGGCCATTACCTCCCCCAAAGCTCCTGGAGGCTATAAAAGCCAGAGCATAGCTTCTCTTCATCACACACATACTACAAACGCAATCAAAGCCACTGTTCATCGTCTTCCCCGAGCTTCACCTGCGGCCTCCACGGTGACAGCTCACTCCGGTGAGTTTCCTTCCAAACTAAAGCCACCAACACACTCCACTTAACCCCTAGATGGTTCACGAGCAAAGAATTGAGCTCATTTCTTCCCCAACTCCGGCTATCACCGGTTTTCTATTTTTCTCTGTTCTGCTAATTCAGCCCAAACCAATTCGAATTAGGAGCCGTGCTAGTGAGAAGAATTGCTCCTTAGAGCATGCTTAACCACCCCAGCTAGTTAATTTCGACTTTCAAGCAGCAAAACAAAAACCCCCAAATCCCCCGGCCGTGAGCTACGGCCATCTACTCCGGCGAGCCTCCAAACGCAATAACTGGACAATCCAATGCATCAGCTGTGACCTCCACATTCCCAGGAGCAAGAATATGTGATTAATTTCTAAATTGATCAACCCTAGCTGCTCCAATTGCTCTGCCCTAGTTTTTGTTCAAAACAGCCACCTTGGCATTCAAATTCCGGCCAACTCCGGCCATCCCCGGCCAAACCCTCCGGCCAGACACCTCCTGACACTTAAGCCTACATGTTTGACATAGTTTGCCCTCAAATGCATGAGCCAATTGCTCAGGACACACAAGCCCTAATTCCAGCAGTACAATGGCATGGAAATTGCTGTGTCCTAGACCTTTTTGTAAATTCTGGAAAACCTAAGACTTTTCTGCTTGTCCCACTTTGTCAAATAGCTTCGCCTTAGTCTAATGCACCTACTGTCCAATTTTCATCTCATTCAGAGCTACCTAGACCCTTTTAACCCACTTTTCGGCTTTTAGGTTAAGTTCGGACGTGACCCGAACGTCGCCCTTTTGACGTCCAATGTCCGTCGACCCTAAGAGTCTTATTTACTACTCTTCTTGTCCATTCTAAACTAGCACAATTCAACCCTTGGAAATCCAAAGCCCAAACCCTAGTCTAGTTCAGAAATCAGAAGCCGTTCCAGTATAGCGCCTTATTATTTTATGTAAGCATAAGTTGTCGTATTTTGTAAATTGATTGTAATACCTTGTGTGTATGCCTGTATTTGAAGATCAAGACTTCGACTACGTGGAAGAGGAAACAGAAGAACCCGCAGACTACGACACTACTGCTTGGCAAGGCAAGTTTCCCTCCTTTGAACATATTGCGCCTATTATTTTCATGCATATAATTATTTGGAATTTGGTACCTACGCATGTATGCATAGATAGTTTTGATAAAAGTATATGTTGAGAAATGATGTGAGTAGATAGTCCTATTTTGCAGACCCCCCCCCCCCTTGTTTCATAACAAATTACTTTACCTTGTCACCTTAGGAGTAAAAATGTAGAATGGAAATACATGTCTATACTAATAAATGTGTAAAAGTAAAGAGGAAGGCAGAAGCATGAGCAAACTATTTCTAAAAGATCATTTTATGTAAAAGAAATAGGGACTATTAGCGAGGGTTGGTTTGGATGGTTGGCGCTGTGTGCGCGGTGGGTTTGTGGAAGCCTCACTAAGGGTCCATAAGGACGGGATCGTCGTGCTGTGCTTCAAGCGGCCTGAAAACGTGCTAACCACCCGCCTGGTATGGGACAGGCACAATGTCATGACTCACCTAGAGTTAATCGTTTCCTGCAATGGTTGTCGATCCGGTTTCCCGAGTGGAAATTGGTGGGCCACAGAGGGCCACGAGTGGTGTGAGGGGTAGAGAGGATAAGGTGTAAGAAGGAAGTCGCCCTAGCCTGGCTCTCGAGTCGTGCGCGACCGAACCCGGAAGTGGGATTTCCATGCGTCCAGAGGAGGGCTTCATGGACCCAAGGCTAGAAGAAATGGCAGTGGGGAGGACCCACAACGATAATGAGGACCTTACGCGTGCTTGCCATGTATCATGTTGTAGGGAGTACCTACCTTGATAATGGGGCCGGTATTGTCTATGTATCGGGCAGGAAATTATTAACAATGGGTCAGTAAACTATTGTGTAAGCTCAGCCTGGTCACCTGCGTATAAGTCGCAGGGAGCTGATCCGACATTTAAGTTGAGTTTTCGTGGTGGGTACAGTGGTACACCTCTGCAGAGTGTAAAAAGGTATTCGAATACTCCGAGCTCCCGGGTTTTCTGGAGCCTGGTCGTCGTGGGGTGAACCCGCGTCGTTGCAGCATGATTAGTATTGCTAAATTCTTTAAAATGAGGTCAAACCGTGGCAACTCATGGGAGTTTAGCCTGACTTGCGAAAAATATACACATGTACAGTTTTGACAAATTACTTTGAGAAATAAAACCCCAGATACAGGGAGATTTTCTAAAATACTAAGATACCTCTGTTTCCAATAAAATTTCATTAAGTATGGAACCATAGAGCTTGTCGTTGTCAATAACTGCATACTATATTTCCTTATGCGGGAACTTGTTGAGCTTTGTATGCTCACCCTTGCCGATTCAATAAGCACAGAGGAGGAATCAACCGATTTCATAGACTATGGAATCGAGCCGGCACAAGAAGATCCCGACACAGTTCCAGGAGATTCAAGCGTCTGAAGGGTCACCTAACCTCAGTGAGAGCGATGTGGGTTTCGCCCTGCTGCACGCTTTGTTGTTTGAGGGAGATGTTTCCCCTCTGCTTTGTTATTTTGCTACTCTGACTCGACGTGGTTCCGCACACGTCGGTTGTTGTAATATGGGTCTGAATGACCCCATACGCTATGTTATTGTATGTATGTAAATGCCGTCGGATGTTCTGAAGTTTCAACTCCTGTGCACAAATTACCTGGGCATTTGTATTAGGTTTCCTCTAACGAGGGGCCCACATCTATCATACTAATTTTCTATCTTCTTTTTGTTAGATTCGTGAAGATGCATGCTTTGAGAATCCTAATGACGAGAGTGCTTTAAGATTGTTGAACGCTTGTGCCTCCTCAATGCTTCAGAAATTCCCCGACATAGTCTTTGCCTATGGCGCTAGTGATGAGTATAGCTACAACATTTTGCATTGAAGGCTCCTCAAAATTTTCTTCAGGTACTCTATTTTCAATTTTTTTGCTTTGTTACTGGCAGGAAGCTTATAGTAAATACTACAGATCTAGAATGGTTGTGTTGTAGGTGGATGGGTATGCATAATGTAGATTTAACTTCTTAAGACGAATGACATTGTTTAATTATAATTGTAACTTTCTTATATTTATCTTTCCCTTGCAGTTTTGATTCCAAAGAAGAAACTGAATTCAAACAAAGGGCAGAAAGATATTTCATTTTCTATATTCATGTTTTTTTGGCCAAGCATTTTGACTAGGGGGTAACTAGGGTGCCATTACTTGATGTTTTTTTCACAATCTTACACACATTTTTTTTTTCTACTTTTTGATCTATTTCACACTCAACTCATCCCAACCTTTCATATAGTTGCGGAGCCCACAATACCCACTAGAAATTACATAAAGGGCCTCACTTATAATATATTTTCATAGAAGTGAAAAAAATTCTTATATCCCCAGAAGAAGGACCCTTGTGAAAGAAATATAAACTTATGGAACTCCATAGAATTTTTTCCGCATCTGTCGGCTCCTTCATATTCTCAATCTCTCCTTATTCCTCCAACCTCATTTCATTTTCTATATTCATCTTTTTCATCTAGTGTTCAGATAGGAAGCTATTAGGGTGCAAGTACCTATTTGTTTTTGTGATCTTGCATGTAATTTTCCACTGATGTTGGCACAACCGGCCAATTAGCTGTAGCCCCCTCCCACCATGGCCACCACCACCAAGAGCAGTACTAGCGCCGCTTGCCTTCCTAGGAAGGGCCAAATCTAAGAGTGAGGGCCAGGTGAACTCTAAAGAGGCCAGATCTAGGAGCATAGGATATGTAAACTACCACCAAGAGTAGTGTCATCACTGCCTTCCTTCCTAAGAGAGGCCAGATCTGAGAGTGGGGGGTTGATAACCCACCACCGCCTCAACACCTCATGTCCTCCATACCATACCCCCATGTTGCAGACGCCCACTACCATCATATGCGGCAAGTGGCGCCATCAACCACTTTGCAAGTAGTAATGCTAGGAAGGGATTAGGTGAACCCAAGAAAGGCCAGATCTAAGAGTCGAGGGTTGATTTGATGGTAAGAAAAGGTGCATGCAAGGTTGCAAAAAAATAGCTACCTGCCCCTTAGAAAAACTTTTTAGAATATATAGTTATACAAAGTTGAATTGCAGGAGTTTTGTTCATTATGTTTCTAAAGCATATGAATGCTTGATCTTGATGTTGACTTCTCCACTAATGGTTGTAGGAAAAGTATTTCTTTATGTGTTTCCTACTTCACTTCTGTGTATGTGATAAAGAGGAAAGATTTCTTTCCTTATAAAGAGTTGATGGGGCCTTCGTATTTTGTTTGTCGATTTGTATGCTATCCAAATTTGAAGACTATTCCTGATTATTTGGCATGGAGGCAACTGGATTGTAAGTCACATAAACTAAAATCAACACATTCCAGTATAGCTCATGAGATTACCTTACTAATACCTGCAAAAGTGCAAATACATGTCTTCCACAAGAAACTCACGTTATATAAATCATAGTTATCGAATAGGTGTATGAATTATAGAGTTTCCGCAACATACTACTAGCAAATTACCATACATACATTCATATTAGGAGATTTGTATCCTTTGATGCTGTTGTTAAGTTGTTTATTTATCCCAAATTCACTGATATCTCATTTCTAGTAGCTTGTTATAGCTAGTAGAAATGTTTCAAAAGAATAACAGAATGTTGAAAGATAAAATATAACATATGAACATATTCCTTTATTTGTGTCTTGCAAGTCATATAATAATCAGTACAACACTTGCTTTTGGATGTTGGTGAAGTCCGGAAAAACCGAAAAGAGGCTCAACAAGCATTAAAGGTATCCTCATCATTTATAGAGTTTAAGGTGTCCTACTGTTGCATTTGTATGAATATCTTTTTTCATTTTTTTGTGATAATGTATGTTATTCTCCAAAACATTATTAAAGGACAAGAATAAATTGCACAACAATTCCAAATCAACTATGAATCATCTGTTTACTGGGCTGAGGTACTTCTATAAAGCAGTCAATGGAAACATGTTCATTGTTAATATGTCTGTATTGTTCTTAATTGTTCAATTTTATGTAGTATTTACATTAGGTCTCGTAATGATCATGATAGTTTATAGTTATATTGGCTGTTAGTTAGACAGTACTAAACTAGCTCTACATAGGTATATTCAGTTGTTTATTACCATGCCATTGCTTGAATAAAGAATTAAAAGTTGTGGACGACAATTAATAATGCATTCAGACATGGTAAAAGTTGTCATCATACTTGACTTTGTGAGGATAATCTGAATCTCCTTGTAGCTGTTTCATGTGAGTTCATTATCTGATACTGGTGGAAGGTTATAATTCATCACATTTAGTGTGTAGATTACATATTGCATTGTTTTCTCATACCTGCTTAATTACCAATATTGTTTTGTGGGACATCTTTCTCTCAACTGACTATTAAGTACAGCTAATCTTGATAAAAAGCGAATGGTTTTTTAAATGGTTATCTTGCAGTGTAGGTATACAATTTGCTACTGTGGTTCACATGTTGAAGATAGATGTAGAAGTGAAGACAGATGACTATGGGAATTCCATAAACAGAATGTGGTTGTTGGTAATACTAGCAAATGTTGAGATTATACGGCTTGAGTTTTGGAAAAGTCATCAGTATATTCTTTGGGAAGGTTAGTTTGAGTTATACAGATGTAAAATTGCATGGATCTTTATTCCTTTTGTTTCTAAAGCATTTGAATGCCTGATCTTGATATTGACTTCCCCACTAGTGGTTGTAGAAAAATAATTTCTTTATGTGCTTCCTACTTTAATTCTGTGTACGTGATGAAGTGGAAAGATTTCTTTCCCCATAAAGAGTTGATGGAGCATCCATACTGATGGTCGAGTTGTATGCTATCCAAATTTGAAGACTATTCGTGATTATTTGGCATCGAGGCAAGTGGATCATAAGGTACATGAACTAAAATCAACACATTCCAGTATAGCTGATGAGATTTCCTTATTTATACCAGCAACGTGCAAATACATGTATTATTAATCTTAGTTATCAAATAGGTGTATACATTACGTAGTTTCAGGAAAATATTACGAGAAAATTACCATAAATATATTCATATCAGGATATTTGTATCCTTGAATGTTGTTGTTAAGCAGTTTATTTATCCCAAATTCACTTAGACCTCTTTTCTGAATTTTTTTTCCGAATAACCCATTAAAAAAAATAATTTTGAAATTGGTCCGAAACTTTTTAAAATTTGAAAAATGGCCTTCAGTCGCGCACGGTGGGCCACGATTGAACTTCAGTCGCTACCTGGCATAGCGACTGATTGCGTGGCGTTGTGTGGCACGGCCCGAGGCCCAGCTCAGCTTTCAGTCGCTATCTGGGATAACGACTAAAACAATTAAATTAGAAATGGGGGTGGGATTCGAACCCTGCTCACGCGCACAGGAGAGAGAGGCCGTGACCAGCTGGACTTCGAGACTTTTCTGTTATATATTATACTTCCACATAGTAGTAGTTTAATACTCGCAGGAAAACTTAAAAACAAAACGAGGCCGAACGGGTTCCGTGGATCCTCGAATTTTTAAAACCTAAACCTAAACTAGATCTCCTCCACGGTCGATCTCGCCGTCGACGACCACCCCACGGAGCACCGCCACCCCACGGAGCACCACCTTGCCACGGAGCACCGCCGTTGTCGCCGTCGACAAGCAACCCGAGCTGCGCCTCGCCGCGGAGCGCCACTCCTCCCGTCGTCGTCGTCCTTCATCGCCGCCGCTCGCCGCTGCCATTGTGGCCAGCCAGTGTCAATCGAGGGAGGAGGAAGTGGGAGAAGGAGAAGGAAGGGGGAGAAGGAGGAGGAAGGGAAAGAAAAAAGGGCAGTGAGAAGAAGAAGAAGAAGAAGAAGGAGGAGGAGGAGGAGGAGGAGAAGGAGGGGAAAAAAGGCAGGGGGGGAGGAAAAAAAAAGAGGGCAGTGAGGGAAGAAGGCAGGGGAGGGAAAAAAAAAAGAAGGGAAAAGAAGAAGAAGGAGAAGGAGGAGGAAAAAAGGCAGGGAGGGGAAGAAGAAGAAGAAGAAGAAGGAGGAGGAGGAGGAGGAGGAGGGGAAAAAAATTCGGGAGAAGAAGGAGGAGGAGGAAAAAAGAAAGGCAGGGAGGAGGGAAAGAAGAAGGAGAAGGAGAAGGAGGGGAAAAAAGGCAGGGGAGGAAAAGAAAAAAGGGCAGTAAGGGAAGAAGAAGAAGAAGGAGAAGGAGAAGGAGGGGAAAAAAGGCAGGGGAGGAAAAAAAAAAGGGCAGTGAGGGAAGAAGAAGGAGAAGGAGCCACTCCTCCCGTCATCGCCGTCCTTCGTCGCTGCGAATCGTTGTATTCCAGATTTCAACGTACCGAGGATTTCGACGATTACTGAGGTGCATATTCGGTAACTCGTAGCTAATATTGAAATGGAATTATTTGCATTACTCAATTCTAATCAATTTGGCCAAAGTATTATTTACATGAATAGAAACCGGAGGAAGGGATAAGTATTATTTACATTACTCAATTTGTCCAAAGTTCCACCAACACTTCTACAATGAAAAAGAGTAGATAATTAGACATAAACCAAATATACTAAATTCTAAAAGTTCTGACCAAATTGCCGGGTATATTCATGACAGTACATAAAATAGGCCAGGTTCATTGCATAAATAGGCTAGATTCATTGAAAACCCCCACCTTGTTGTACTGGAATGCATATCAATAGAATGATGCATAAGCATCAGGTAGCGGATATATAAAGCTGTCCAAGGTTCTATTATTTGCTAGTACATGTTAATTCATTCAAGACTTCCATGTGAATGCAAAACCTTTTATACTGTGCATTTCAATTACATATGCATATATTATGTTAACTCACTAGCTAGTTTATATATATACACACACTGAAACATGTTATATCCAATTAAAAAAAGATGAAGTCCCTTTAGTATTTTCATTGATCAGTTGTATTGTTTATCAATCAACTGTAATAAACTTGTTATTTATATTGATTATTTAGTATTCAATTGTACTAAAATAAGAAATAGATATTGAATTATTTACATTGATTATTAACTTAGGACCTTTTTGGATACACAGTACTTGAAAATCGTAGTATGTGAAAACCATAGTTATGAAATTGTATGGTTTTAGGCAAAAAAATATATTGTCTTGTTTTGACCTGATACGGAAAGTAAATGTAATTAGGTTATGGAGCACCCCACAACGGTTTCTATTTATTATGGTGATGGTTTAATTCGTAATGGAGCAGACGGTGATGATCTGAGTGCGTGTTTCCATGTATATGGTGAAATGTCACAACCACAGTTAATGTGTTTCAATGACTTGAAGATGTGGATAATTAGTTTGTTACAACTGAATCCTGCGAGGGATACTGTAAGGGTTGAGGGCCTGCTGCCGGAGGGAAAGAAATGGGTACTTAAGAGACTTAAAGGCGACAAATCGTGGGGCTCGTTTGCACGTCTGGTGACAAATCCAGACAATGGTATCAAAGTCTTTATACTTTACACAGAAGTTGTAAGCGTAGATAGTTCGGAAGGTAGTCATTTCATTGGAGGACCAAGTTACATTGGTAATCTCAATACTGCCAGTGGCAGTGGCAGTGGCAGTGCAGCTATGCCAACTGAAAGAGGCCCGCCGATAAATCTGTTTGGTGACCATCAAGCGGACACAGGTGATGAACTGCCCGAAATAGAGGCGAATTTCAATGAGGAGGAGTACACCGATCCGTCAGATATGTACGAGTCTCCCGCGGAACCCAGAGGACAGCAGGATCCTATAAATGAATGGAATGATCCATCATCTTTGATGTCAGCTGTGGTCCCTAGAGATCTAAATTCGCAATGGTCTTTCAATGAAGCAACCGTCCAGCTTAGACAGTTGTTTCGGACAAAAAACGATGCAAAAAAAGCCATCACTACATGGGCTGTTGCACTAAATAGACCATTCCGAGTTGTTAAATCAAATCCGAGCTTGTGGACTGTGAAGTGCCTGGTTGATAACTGCCCATGGTATGTACGTGTGACGAAGCCACAAGATGAGCCTTTCTTTCAGGTGACTAGAGTTGTGGAGCATAGATGTCTGGCGGAGGGCATGTTGCAGTAGCATCGAAATATAAGCTCCGGTTTTGTTGCCAGTATGATACTATCCATCGTAAAAGAAAATACGGCAATGGCACCGAAAGTGATTATTGCACACGTCGCCGAAAAGTACGGCTACAAGATCAATTACGGAAAGGCATGGAGGGCGAAACAAAAGGCGCTTGAGGAGCTTTTCGGGACATATGTTGTAACATCCCTAATTTCGCCCTATTTCTCATTCTCTGAGCATCACCTTATCACACGCATCTTGCATCACCTAACTCTGAAAGAGCCTAAACCAAAACCAATACAAACGCAATGTGCTTTAAGATCCCCTCGCATCGGAACATCTCAAGTCGGCCGATTCTATCTCAATACCGAAACGACCGCTTCTAGGAGACCTAAAAAGTCTAAAATCTCCGTTTGAAGTCCGAATCGAGATCCGCCTTCTCCTACGCGCTCATATCGCTATTTGATACATATCGTCCTTTAGAAACGTTTCCCAATTCGCGACGAAAATCAGAGTTTCAGCCGTTAGAAAAATCCGAAAACGAAAGTACCAGTTTTACTCAGCGCTGTTTTCGTTTTATCCGAAACCCTGCCAAATCTTCTCGTTTTCGCGCGTACTCAATTGGAACAAGTATATAACATTTTTATCTAACCCTCAGAAAAATCAGAATTACATTTGGATCCCTAAATCTCAAAAATGCCCAAAATACCCCTAGAGCCAACCACGGTGTACAGTACACGGCACTGTACTGTGCCCGTGCCGTTGCCGTTGCCACGCCGTGCGCGCGCTCTACGTGCCGCCCGTGCGCCACCGTGCCGCGCCACCGCGTCCCTTCGCCGCCGGCACCGCCCCATGTGCGCCTCGCGTGCCCCGCGTGCTGAGCCACCTGTCGAAGCCACGGCAGCACCTCGGGAACCCCCAGGTCGCCGCGATCGTCCCGTCGCGTCCGCCACCGAACGCCACTCCACCTGACCGCGCGCAAAATTCGCCGCTCCTGTGCTCCTCGGCCACGTCCAGTGCCAGCATTGGAGGAGCGTGCCACCGCCGTCCTTTGCCCGAGCTGTAGCCATGCTTTTCGACCTTCACGCCAGTTCACCGTCCCATCGCCACCGTCCTCGCCACCGGCTACCGTCGCAGCCGCGCCCAGTTGCGCCCTCCCTCGGCTAATACCATCTCCACAGCTCCTGGAGGCTATAAAAGCCAGAGCTTATCACCTCTTTGCCTCACACACGCAGCAAACACAGCAAAGCCACTGTTCATCGTCTTCCTCGCGTCTCCACCTTCGGCCTCCACGGTGACAGCGCTCTCCGGTGAGGATCTCTTCAAACTAAAGCCACCAACGCGTTCGTCTCATCCCCTAGATGGTTCATGAGCTCGGAATTGAGTTCATCTCTTCCCCAACTCCGGCTATCACCGATTTTCCTTTTTTCTCTGTTTTACAAATTCAGCCCAATCCAGAGAGAATTGGAACTCGTGCTAGTGAGGAGAATTGCTCCTTAGAGCATGCTTAATCACCCCAGCTAGTTAATTTCGACTTTCAATCAGCAAAACAAAAACCCCCAAATTCCCCGGCCGTGAGCTACGGCCATCTACTCCGGCGAGCCTCCAAACGCAACAACTGAACAATCTAGTGTACCAGTAGTGATCTCCACACTCCCAGGAGCAAGAATATGTGATCAATTTCCAAATTGATCAACCCTAGCTGCTCCAATTGCTCTGCCCTAATTTCTGTTCAAAACAGCCACCTTGGCATTCAAATTCCGGCCAACTCCGGCCATCCCCGGCCAAACCCTCCGGCCAGACACCTCCTGACACTTAAGCCTACATGTTTGACATAGTTTGCCTTCAAATGCATGAGCCAATTGCTCAGGACACACAAGCCCTAATTTCAGCAGTACAATGGCATAGAAATTGCTGTGTCCTGGACCTTTTTGTAAATTCTGGAAAACCTAAACCCTTTCTGCTTGTCCCACTTTGTCAAATAGCTCCGCCTTAGTCTAATGCACCTACTGTCCAATTTTCATCTCATTCAGAGCTACCTAGACCCCTTAACTCACTTTTCGGCTTTTAGGTTAAGTTCGGACGTGACCCGAACGTCGCCCTTTTGACGTCCAATGTCCGTCGACCCTAAGAGTCTTATTTACTACTCTTCTTGTCCATTCTAAACTAGCACAATTCAACCCTTGGAAATCCAAAGCCCAAACCCTAGTCCAGTTCAGAAATCAGAAGCCGTTCCAGTATAGCGCCTTATTATTTTATGTGAGCATAAGTTGTCGTATTTTGTAAATTGATTGTAATACCTTGTGTGTATGCCTGTATTTGAAGATCAAGACTTCGACTACGTGGAAGAGGAAACAGAAGAACCCGCAGACTACGACACTACTGCTTGGCAAGGCAAGTTTCCCTCCTTTGAACATATTGCGCCTATTATTTTATATGCAATTAATTGTTTAGAATTTGGTACCTACACATGTATGCATACATAGTTTTGATAAAAGTATATGTTGAGAAATGATGTGAGTAGATAGTCCTACTTTGCAGACCCCCCTTGGTTCATAACAAATTACTTTACCTTGTCACCTTAGGAGTAGGAATGTAGAATGGAAATACATGTCTATACTAATAAATGTGTAAAAGTAAAGAGGAAGGCAGAGGCATGAGCAAACTATTTCTAAAAGATCATTTTATGTAAAAGAAATAGGGACTATTAGCGAGGGTTGGTTTGGAAGGTTGGCGCTGTGTGCGCGGTGGGTTTGTGGAAGCCTCGCTAAGGGTCCATAAGGACGGGATCGTCGTGCTGTGCTTCTAGCGACCTGAAAACGTGCTAACCACCCGCCTGGTATGGGACAGGCACAATGTCATGACTCACCTAGAGTTAATCGTTTCCTGCAATGGTTGTCGATCCGGTTTCCCGAGTGGAAATTGGTGGGCCACAGAGGGCCACGAGTGGTGTGAGGGGTAGAGAGGATAAGGTGTAAGAAGGAAGTCGCCCTAGCCTGGCTCTCGAGTCGTGCGCGACCGAACCCGGAAGTGGGATTTCCATGCGTCCAGAGGAGGGCTTCATGGACCCAAGGCTAGAAGAAATGGCAGTGGGGAGGACCCACAACGATAATGAGGACCTTACGCGTGCTTGCCAGGTATCATGTTGTAGGGAGTACCTACCTTGATAATGGGGCCGGTATTGTCTATGTATCGGGCAGGAAATTATTAACAATGGGTCAGTAAACTATTGTGTAAGCTCAGCCTGGTCACCTGCGTATAAGTCGCAGGGAGCTGATCCGACATTTAAGTTGAGTTTTCGTGGTGGGTACAGTGGTACACCTCTGCAGAGTGTAAAAAGGTATTCGAATACTCCGAGCTCCCGGGTTTTCTGGAGCCTGGTCGTCGTGGGGTGAACCCGCGTCGTTGCAGCATGATTAGTATTGCCAAATTCTTTAAAATGAGATCAAACCATGGCAACTCATGGGAGTTTAGCCTGACCTTGCTAAAAATATACACATGTACAGTTTTGACAAATTACTTTGAGAAATAAAACCCCAGATCAGGGAGATTTTCTAAAATACTAAGATACCCCTGTTTCCAATAAAATTTCATTAAGTATGGAACCATAGAGCTTGTCGTTGTCAATAACTGCATACTATATTTCCTTATGCGGGAACTTGTTGAGCTTTGTATGCTCACCCTTGCCGATTCAATAAGCACAGAGGAGGAATCAACCGATTTCATAGACTATGGAATCGAGCCGGCACAAGAAGACCCCGACACAGTTCCAGGAGATTCAAGCGCTTGAAGGGTCATCTAACCTCAGTGAGAGCGATGTGGGTTTCGCCCTGCTGCACGCTTTGTTGTTTGAGGGAGATGTTTCCCCTCTTCTTTATTAATTTTGCTACTCTTACGCGACGTGGTTCCGCACACGTCGGTTATTGTAATATGGGTCTGGATGACCCCACACGCTATGTTATTGTATGTATGTAATTGCCGTTGGATGTTCTGAAGTTTCAACTCCTGTGCACAAATTACCTGGGCATTTGTATTAGGTTCCCTCTAACGAGGGGCCCACAGTAACCATTGGACCCCAAACTCCCATTTATTAGGGATTATGTTTATTCATACAAGAACTGATTAGAAGATAGTACAGCATTAGTAACCTATGCATCAGAGATCAGGAATCATCCCTTAAACACCTGAAACCTTCAGACCATCATTGCCACATGAGAGACATACCTCCAGCAGCACAATCTCAGTCATAGACATCACAAAATCATAAATCTCATACATAGCAACAATAGAACACCTCACCATCTTGCACCTCTGGCCATCCCAAATCATACACACAAGCGTAGGACCAAGACAGGAGCATACCAAATCAAAACCCCGGGAGAAGTTGAGACCTGGCGCCACGGCCACAATTGAGATTAGAGAGACTTACCTGAGGCACCGGCGTCGAGAACCAGGTGGCTGAGATTAGAGAGACTTACCTGAGGCACCGGCGTCGAGAACCAGGTGGCTCCGGCGTCGGAGCCGGCGTCGAGCGGCGCTAAGCGCGCTCGCCCAGAGGAGCAACGGCAGACCGGCGGACCGGCGACCAGGCGGGTGGCGGTGGCGCGCCGCCAGGGCACGGTCCGGCCACCGGCGGTGAAAGGGCCAAAGGGGTAGAGAAGATTTGGGGGGAAAAGAGAAGAAGAAAGAAAGAAAAGAAAGAGAGAAAGAAGAGAAATGGAGGAAAGAAAAGAAAGAAAGAAGAAGCAAGGAATAAGAAAGAAGAAAAAGAAGGAACAAAAAGAAAAAGAAAAGGGAGGCAGCAGGGGAGTGGCGGCCAGTAGGGCAAAAAGGGATTTTGCTTGGCTGGGAAGATTGATGGATTCATGTGGGTAAAGCGGTGCTCCTCTGCAGAGTGTCAAAAAGTATTCGAGTACTCCGTATCCCCGGACAGAGGTATGCCATGGGTAGTAACTGCATAGCACAATAGTAATAAAGTATTAGACAAAAAGGGGCAAACTGAGAGGTTTTGCCCAGATTTAACTCTTGGATCATAAATGTTTTCTACCATCATTTTGCTAATCAATTGTATTCAAATTCGCTTTGGAAATGTGTTTGTGAAATTTACTATTCTGTACCACATAGACTGTTAAAGTAGACATAGCCTATCATGCATTGGATAAATTCTTATATAGAGACTTGCTGAGTACTTTGTACTCACCCTTACTTAATAACGAAAATACAGTTGAAGAGAAGCCAGAGATGAGCGAAGCAGGATCACCCGGAGTTTAGAAGGGTTACGTGCTGCACTCGAGTTTTTGCCTGTGGGATGGTCTTGGAGACCAGATAAAACTACTTTCATAAAATCTAGTAGTTGGCCTTGTTGGCCTTTGTATATCGATGTGTATTAAGGCCTGACGGCCATATATTGCTTTTGTCTATAAACCAAGTTGAGCTGGTTGTCTGTTTATTACTCTGTGCACCACTGCAACTTGGGCAGTCGGGGTAAGTGCACCCCTGGGACCCACTGCAGCGGGTGGGTCCCTCACAGTTTCAATGTAATGTTTGAATGTAAATCATTAATGTAATGTGTTACATTCTCTATGTGTACCTTTTTGTACTCTTGTAATGTGTTACATACTCTATGTTTACCTTTTGTAAGTGAATGTATATTATTTCTAATGTTGGAAATGCATCTAATTGGACAATACATGATAACCACAGGTATGGCCGACGACCAGGAGCTTCCCGAGTTGATTGCACCGCACCATCAGCAGCGGCACCATGCTGGTCGTCTAGTACAGGGCACCGTTTTGCCCGCGCTGTACACGAGGGCACCGCGGGAGATGTGGGTTTTGGATGAGCGGTTCGCACCTCACTTACTTGAGGCGGGATTACTTCAGTTCGCTCGTATGGTCGATCGGGCACAGCGATTTCCTTTCGACCGATCTCTGATCAGTGCGCTTGTGGACTGCTGGAGGCCAGAGACACACACTTTTCACTTCAGTTTTGGAGAGCTGACTGTGACACTGGAGGACGTTTGTATGCTGCTCGGCTTGCCCATCAGAGGAGAGATATATGTTCCCACTGTGATAGACCGAGCTGCATGGCGTCTGGATTTCTTGCAGCGCTTTCAGGGGATTGGGCCAGCAAGAGGGTTCGCGCAGACAGCGGGAGTTCCCTAGGCATACCTCCGCGCTGTTCGAGATGCCGCATTCCCGGTGGGCGCTCCTGAGGAGGTATTCCGCCGTCACCTCGAGGCGTACTTACTATAATTATTTGCGTGGCTGCTGTTCCCTGGCACCCACGGAGACATCTGCGAGCGCCAGTTCGTTCAGCTTGCCAGACTTATTGCAGACTCCGACCTAGGGTAGGTGCCGCAGTTCAGTTTCGGATCGGCCGTGTTGTGCCACACATATAGGGGATTGTGCGATGCCACGAGCAGAGACCAGCCGCATTCTATATTCGCAGGGTGTGCTATACTCCTACAGATTTGGTCGTACGAGCACTTCCCGGTCGGGCGACCACTGGTGCCGCGGGATCAGTTCGCGTTAGGCCATGATATCCGGGACGGCCCGGTGATGGGATGGAGGTGGGCTAGGTTGGCTTTGTGCTGGGCCACGGATCAAACACACCTCTGCTACAGTTCATACGCCATGAGCTTTGATTTGCTACTCGATGATAACGTCATCTTGCGTTCGTGGACAGAGCAGCACATCCAGGACATCGCCCCAGCAGGCCTTTCATCTCTATGCACGCAGGATGCTGCTTATTGGCGTACCCAGGTGCTTCTTGTCTTCTCACACATGGTTGAGGGGTACTCACCTGAGCGAGTTATGCGCCAGTTCGGCCTACGACAGGATGTTCCTATACCGCCTCCTCGACAGATCAGACATAGTGTTCACGAGTATGTATATGCCACTTATGAATTATTTTTTATATAACTTAGACATCTATTCTAACTAAACATTTTTTTATCCACAGGCAATCGAGGAAGGGTCGACATAGGGACGATTTCATCGTTAGGCAGCAGCCCTATGTGCAGGAGTGGATGGATCATGCCCACACTCGGACGGTTGAAGAGGACAAACCTTACTGCCACAACATCCACTCTTCGTACTTGGCGTGGTACCGACCTCGCACGTTGTATAGACTGACGGGTGGTCTACCAGTGGTGAGTGCGGGCCCATCCGTCCTTCGACCATCGACGAGCGCTTCGACCAACGCCTTGCACCGCGGGTTCACTCATCTGTAAGTACTTTACCTCCCCATAACTTAAACACCTTCGCAATTATCGTCATTACATAATTGCATGTGCATCGTGTATGTAGCTCGACACCATTGGAGCCATCTCCGCTGATCTAGGTGACATGGAGGTCCGGTTGCGTGATGGTCAGGACGTGAGTAGAGCAGAAATGCAGGCATTTTGTGCGGATGCCCGGCGACGGATGGATGGGATTCTTGTTGATTTCGGAGTGCTGCTGCCGCCTCCATCATCACCGTCGCCGCCTCGTCCTTCTGCCTCGCATATGCCACCGGTGGATCGCCCTTCTTCGTCGCGCCCTCCACCACCACAACCACATGTCAGTCCTGATGAGGACTTTTCAGACGAGGAGGTCGACATTACTGCGCACATGGTTGCATTGGACCATGGGTTGGGTCACGGCTTGCCAACTCCTGCGTGGTACCAGTTTCCTATCCAGTCACAGTATCATCCTACGCAGGCTTTGTACCATGCTGATGCTCCACCTCCTACATAGCCGACTCAGCATTCGCAGGCTCCACCATCCGCACAGACACCGCCTGTGCAGACACGACGCATTAGGGATCGTCATGCCCCCTCTCGCTACACACCATCCGAGTATCAGCACCAGCCAAAGAGGGGGAGGGGGAGGAGGCAATAGTTTCATGTAGGGTTTTGTTACATTTTGGGATTGCAGATTCGAACGCGGTAGACAGATTTTGTTTGTTTTTTAGGGTTACGGTTTCGAACGCGGCCGACGGATTTGGTTTGTTCTCTTTCTATTTAGTAAGAGTATCCCAGAAATATAATTCTTAGAAACTCCCCCCACGTCTCATTTTTGCTTTGCAAGTGCTCACATTTCTACTTTTTTTAACAAGTATTCGCAGTACCATAAGACGGCAAAGCAGTTGAACGCACAAAGAATAATCTTCTAATTTGTTCACATCAATTAGATCCCTATAAAAACGTTATAATCATAAAACAAATTTAAATTTTACACTAACAAAACATGTCTTCATAATTCCATCATAAAAATTAAGTTACTTCATAAGGCATAACAAAAATTAACCGAAGTTGAGGGCAACAGGCCTACATCAACCAGACGTCTCAAAAAAAAATTACTTTCATGGACAGGGCAATGAGTTTAAGACTCTATGTGAATTTATCAAATAGTTTTTACATAAGACTTCATTTAGACATGTTCCTTAAATAAGGGACAAAATGTACCTTGAGCACAATAGTACATCTAAAAACTTGAGACCGAGAAAAAATTATAGCACAAGCGTTGCAACACATACAGAGCATATGTATATACATAACACACAACAACAACTCTCATGCTTGCTCTTTCCAAAAAAAAAAACAACAAACACAAATAAAAGTTTGACTCATTTTACTGCAATTCTTGAAATACTACTATGTGCAAGTGTATTACATAACACAAAACAAATGTAGCCTAACTGGTTACAGGCTAACACTCCCATACCTGTGACCTGGGTTCAAATCCCAGTCTCACCAATATAAATTTATTTTGCTATACCAGATAGCGACTGGAGTTCAATCGTGGCACACCGTGCGCGACTGAAGGCCATTTTTCAAATTTTAAAAAGTTTCGGACCAGTTTCGAAATTATTTTTTTTAATGGATTATACAGAAAAAAAATTCCTCTTTTCTAGTATCTTCTTGCAGCTAGTAGAAATGTTTCGAAAGAAAAAGGAAATGTTGAAAGACAAAATATAACATATCAACATATTCCTTTATTCGTGTCTTGCAAGCCACATAATTAATCAATACAACACCTGCTTTTGGATGTAGGTGAAGGAAGGTAAAACCGAGAAAGAGGCTCAACCAGTATTGAAGAGATTCTCATCATTTATAGAGTTTATGGTGGCTCACTTTTTCATTTGTATGAATATTTTTTTTTTCTGATAATGTGTGTTATTCTAGAGAACATTATCAAAGGACAAGAATGAATTGCTTTCACAACAATTCCAAATTAATTATGTTGATGAACCACCTATATTCCGAAAAGGATCATTTGTTTACTAGGATAAAGTATTTCTATAAAGTAGTGAATAGCAACATCTTCATTATTAATAATTCTGTATCATTCTTAATTGCACGATTTTATGTAGTATTTACATGAGGTCTCTTAATGATCGTGAAAGTTCATAGTTTTATTTGGTGTTTGTCCAGAAAGCTTGTCATTGAAGGTTGTAATAGGATGTCCTTGCTAGATAGCTAGACAGTACTAAACAAGCCCTACATAGGTCTATTCAACTGTCTATTGCTTCTGAACCTTACCTATAAAAATGTCGTCATATTTGACTTTATAGAGATAATATGAATCTCATTGATGCTTTTTCATATGAGTTCATTGTCTGATATTGGTCGAAGGTTATAATTCAACATATTTAGTGTGCAGATTACATATTGAGTTGCTTTCTTATACCTGCTTAATTACCAATGTTGTTTTGTGGGACATCTTGTTCTCAAATTATTGTTTAGTATAGCTAATCTTGAGAAAAAGTGAACAGTTTTTTAAACGGTTATCTGTATAATTTCCTACTGAGTTTGACATGTCGCAAGTCGAAGTAAAAGTGAAGACAGATGACTGAAAGTCCCAAAAAAGTATGCGGTTGGTGGTAACAGTAGCAAATGTTGAGATCATAGGGCCTGAGTTTTAGGAAAGTCATTGGTACAATCTTCGAGAAGGTTAGTTTGAGTTATCCTAATTTTAGTCTTGCTTCCGAATATAGCCAGAATGCTGGATTTTTGCAGGGTTGATCTAACTAGAATATTGAGCTAGGTGAAAGAGAAAAATGTAGATATGAGTATGTCAAGAAATTTGGTGTCAACTACAAGATGCCACCTTGCAAACTGATTGTCATCCGCTTCAACAGTTGCCAATTTGACAAGAGAGCACCCTTGCTTTCCTTTTGTATGAGAGCATGCAATCATCCCTTTTGGATTGTTGTGTAATCTTTTCTATGAGATATATTAAAACTCCTTTTAGGTTCTCTGCGATCCATTCATTTGACAAGCCAAATGATGAGATTGCTTTGAGATTGATTAATACATCTACATCCTTAGTGATGGAGCAATTCCCTCACATTGTCTTTGGCTATGGTTTTAGTTATGAGTACAAGTAAAATATCCTGCTTGAAAATCATAGCTCCTGAAGGAAAAGTCCTTGTTACTAGCAAAAGAAACACGATTTATGGTTTGGATGACACACATTTTGTTCTTCCCATTCCAATTGCAGTAATTTGAATTCAATTGTTCTAGAAGAAGAAAGATCATATATGAATGGGTAAATCTATAGATGTACTTTGGCCCAAAAAATTGAAATATCATGTGTCTCAACAAAAACCCAAGTCATTACATATATGCCCAAAAGGACCAAAATGCTCCTCCCCTTTGTGTAGTTCCTTCTTTTAAGTGTTATTTTTTACACGAAGGATGTTGTGCAGTAGCAATGAGTAGCAGCAGGCGGCAAGTGACGATGGCGGTGGTGATGATTAGTATTTTCTGGCATGTGTTGGATAAGGACCACACAACAATGAATTATGTAACATGTTTTATTCAGGGCATAATATTTTATTTTTAACGGGCACATTTATAAAATTAGGTTGTTTTAGACAAACACAAATGGATCCTCCTGTATAAATTATCCCAATTATTCTCTAAGAACTACGTATAGCAAAGCTAGAAGTAAAAATAAACTTCAAAATAGTCAAATTTTTCGTGTTAGATAGCTTAGCTGAAACATCATCATTGACAAACATGTTTCATGTTTGATGTTTCTCTTGCAGTTTTGTGTTCCAGGAGAAAACAGAATTATATGAAAGACATGAGAGGTAGTCGTCAGCTATTTGCATTTCTATGATGGTGGTTCTTTTAAATGGTCATGCCATTGAATTAGACGTTGCAAACTACTTTTGCAGTTTAATCCTTTTGTCATGTGTTTCACACTTCACTTCAGTTTACATGATGAAGTGGAAAGAATTCTTTCCCCGTAAGGAATTGAGGCGGCCACCACATTTTGAGGGACAAGTTATGTGTTACACAAAACCAAAGACCGTTCGTGATTATTTGTCATGGAGGCAAGCGGAATGTAAGTTATTTCTCCTAAGAATGAGTTCTTTTCGATATAGTCAGAAATGTTTCCAAAGTCTCAACAGACATTTGTTTGTTATTTATGTATAGTAGTGGATGAATGCATCAAAATTTCATGCTTGTGTAGCTTCATGCTGTGCTGAAAAGCTAATGAATGTGTATATCCCGTATTTTTCTTTTACTATATCTTGTTGCGAGAGCATTGCTCTTCTGCAATTAAGATAATCTATGATGACAAGTCCACGAGCTCATGCATTCATCATACTTGCCAATTTGCATGTCACACGATCAACCAATATAATAAATGCTTTTGGATGTTGGAGTCAGGAAAAACTGAACAGGAAGCCCATGAAGTATTGAAGGTCTTCTGTTCATTTCTTAATTTTGAAAACATTTTTGTATAGTCTTATTTAAAATGTTTAATTATCTACGGTCTCTAACTCTTAAGCATTCCCTCTAGCAAACATTATCAAAGGACAAGAATGAGTTGCCTTTCAACAGTTTCATGTACTTACTGGTAAAAGGTAATTTTGTCAAACAATTGTTTAACCAGCAATGGTATATTGCTCATCGTGTGGCTTGTTCTTCCTCCGGGCCACTAGACATGCTAATTGTTGTGCAAAATGACCATAGGGAGAACTCGCAAATGTCGAGGGTAATGCAAATATTGTAGCAAGGACACTGGTGACTGTGACTGTGGCAAACATGTAACATGGGACCAAAGTTTTGGAGAAAGCATCAGTATATTTTTCATGAGTAGTGCGGACTATGACTTGGATCTACTATAGTGTAGTAAAAACTGCACTAGCTTGCAGGCTATCCGAGGACACTCTGGATTTGCCACGGTAGAAACATAGGGTGCGTTTGGTTACCTGACCCAAGGCTCGATCTGACCCGCGGATGCAAATACGAAGTGTTTGGTTGCCTACACCAGTGGTCCCAGCCTGGCCCACACGGTGCAAATCGTCCCGCTCACCTGGCCCGCGCAAATGCGAAATGCGGTCGTTTCCGTCGACCTGGCCCGCGCGCATTCATCTGCTCCTGGCGTCCTTGTTGCACGCCTCGCACTTGTTTAGGGCTACCTCCCACCCTCCGCTTTCGCCTCCACGTCGCCCCAAACCTCGTCACCTCCGCCTCTGTCCCCACACCGCCCCAAACCTCGTCGCCTCCGCCTCCGCCCCCGCGCCGCCCAAACCTCATCGCCTCCACCTCCGCCTCCACGCCGCCCCAAACATCGTCGCCTTCCCTTCCCCGGTTGGATCCCATCGTCGGCGAAGCAAAGTAGATCCTGTGAACAAGGTAAGCAGATTTTGCTGTTTTATTGTTCAGTTGAACGTTTTGTGGTAATTTTTGGTTAATTTTTCGTTTGTTCGTTGCCTCCGTGTCCACTGTCCACCTCCGCCTCCGCCTTTGGCTCTCCATCGCCTTACCTCTGCCTATGCCTTTCCCTCGCACACATCGTGCCGCACACCTCCTCCTCCCAGTACAACGGACACCTCTGCATCTTCCCCGCTTGGATCTCATCATCGACAACGCACAATAGTGGCCGTGAAGGAGGTAACCAAATTTTCCTGTTTTATTGTTCAGTTGACTGATTTTTTGTAACACATGGTTAAATTTTTGTCTATTGGTCCTACTTTTGCACAGATCTCTTCCTAAGAAGGTTGTGCTCTTTGGCTTCTTCCTGTCATCCAGGTGCCCTCTCTGCCTCTCTCTCTCTTTTTCAATGTTTAGTCTCTATTCCTAAGAATGATGATGGTTATATATACTTGCAAGATCCATGGATGTCCAAATATATGTAAGAGTTTTATGTTTAAAGGCCAATGTTTGTTGTGAATTAGGTCTGAATATTGGTAAAACAATGAAATTGTAGCATATGAACAAAATATTGAAAGATCTCTTGTCTCTTGTTTAACTTTGTGTGCATTTGTCAATGTTTGCATGCATGAGAATCACAAGCAAAAGCTTGTAGAATTTTTAGCGATAAACGGTGAACTAGTGAAGACGTTCTATAACTAAAATTTTAATAAGGTAAGAGTAGGGAAAGCAATATGAAAATTGTGCAATGGTCAGAACCAATTCAAGAAAAATTACGATGGTCTTTAATGGCAAATGCTAAGTAAGATTGTAGTAATACTTGGGTATGTAACCAGAACTTATAAACTCTTGAACTAATTAGTACTGTCCAGGTGATTAAATAATGTACATGATATAAATATATGCATCATTTAAGTACTCTGTCTTGAGTGAAACTACAAGAGATTTCCACAAGTGCAAATTACCTAGTAAAGAACCAAAATGAGAATTAAAATCTAACATGGCAACAGTTCATCATAAGTGCAGACTTCACTAACTTGCAAGATAGTTACCAAAATTGCTAAAATTTTCCTTAAGGTCACCTGATGTCAAAACTACTAAGCAGAATGAGCTTCTGCAACCACTTTTAGATGTTACAAAATCCTGCTATTGTTGATTTGGCTATGAAAATTCAATCCATTATTTGGCTGTTTATAGAATTGGATAAAAGACACAAGGTAGATGTTCAGAAATTTGGCTAAGTATGAAGTGGATGAGATGGGTGCTGAGAAATTTCTTTCTCAGCACCCATCTCATCCACTTCATACTTAGCCAAATTCTTGCTATTGTTGATTTGTCTATAAAAATTCAATCCATTATTTGTCTGTTTACAGATTTAGTTATGAAAATTCAATCCATTATTTGGCTGTTTACAGAATTGGATGAAGGGGACAAGGTGGATGTTGAGAAATTTGGCTAAGTATGAAGTGGATTAGTTGAAATGTTGTTAATTATTCTATCTAACTGCATCCATTCTTCAATAGTGCACACATACGAACAAAGTAGTTACTTGTATATTTTCAGAAGGGGGTCATCCAAGAATATTTATGCTTCTTTCTGCATATATCTCTCCAACTTCTATTGTGTCAAAAGCATCATAGATACTACTACAAATAGATTGTATCAATGTGCTATGAAATGTCCTTTTGGTAAGTGATCAGATCAGTAGTAGTAGTAATATGAAGTAGTAATATATATGAGTGACTAAATATCATTGAGATTTTCTTTGGTTTATTTGAGTCTTAGTCTGGTTTTGGTACCATTAAATTACTGGAAATCTCTTCTAATATTGGATTCTAAATGATAGTTAGATCATATAGTTTGCATTCTGTCATTTGGGTACTAGAAGTTCAAATATCTTGTTTTATGTAGATCATGAAATATACTTATATCTCGGCTGGTTTTTGATGAGGACATCACTTTCGGATACATGCACCAACCATAATCCTCCGCTTGTTACATAAGGACCAATAACGCACGACCGAGCCCGATTGTTGCTTTGCCAGGTGAACTCATTCCCAAGTTACATATATATATATACATATATATATATATATACATATATATATATACATATATATATATATATGGTTTTGAGTCATTTTTGGAGAAGCTTGTGGACTAAATTGGATACGAAGCTGCTGTTTTCTACTACATGTCATCCCCAAACAGATGGACAAACTGAGGTTGTCAACCACACATTGTCCACCATGTTGTGGGCTGTTCTAAAGAAGAATTTGAAGATGTGGGAAGAGTGTTTACCACAAATTGAGTTTGCTTATAATAGATCGGTACACTCCACCACCAAAGTAAGTCCTTTTCAGGTAGTGTATGGTTTTAACCTTTGTGCTCCAATTGATCTTTTGCCTTTGCCTACATCTGAGAGAATGAATTTTTGATGCTAAAAAGTGTGCTGAATTTGTACTCAAACTGCATGAAACAACTAAGAAAAACATAGAGCGAATGAATGAAAAGTATAGGATTGCGGGCAGTCAAGGTAGGAAAGAAGTAAAACTTGAACCAGGTGATTTAGTTTGGTTACACTTGAGAAAAGATAGGTTCCAGAACTACGAAAGTCTAAACTAATGCCTCGAGCTAATGGTCCTTTTAAAATACTTGAGAAGATTAATGATAACGCATATAAGCTTGAGCTGCCTGTAGATTTTGGGATTAGTCCCACATTTAACATTTCAGATTTGAAGCCGTACTTGGGAGAGGAAGACGAGCTTGAGCCGAGGACGGCTCCACTTCAAGAGGGGGAGGATGATGAGGACATCACTCCTTCGGATACACGCATCAACCATAATCCTCTGCTTGTTACACAAGGACCAATAAGGCGTGGCCGAGCCCGATTGTTGCATTACCAGGTGAACTCGTTCCTAAGTTTATATATATGTGGTTTTGAGAATGGTTTACTACCTAATGGTGATAATATTATACTTAGGAACCATGGAGAGGACCAGCAAGGACGCGAAGACCAGCAAGGAGCCCAAGTCGAGTTGGAGTCCAAGACGGATTCGAGTTGGAGTCCGGTTCGGCCATCCAGGAGTAGCCTGCCTTCAAACAACTATAACTCCCTCATACGAAGTCCGATTGGGATGTTCTTATAGTCCACGGAGAAGCCCACGACGAGATCTTTCTAATTGATCACACGTCCAAATTCCTTCTGGATCACCGGAAATTAACAAAACAAGTTTCGACCAGATTCTGATTAGGCCAAGTCGGTGCTACGACACTTTGTTTCGGGCCTTCGGCCCATGTATTCCCTAGTAGGTCATGAGAAACCCTAGCCACGCCGCCTCTTCATATACTCAGTAGCCGTCACTGTTTAGATTTAGATTTTTCTTAGATTATTCTGCCATTGCAGTTTCACCGAACTCGGTTTGTGAAATCCCAACTCGTGAGCTTAATACAATTCGCAATTCAGTTGCTTCTTCTTCGTTCTTGTTTGTGTTCTCGAATTGTAGCAGGAACAAGCCTTCGTGGCAAGGTCAACCGTGTCTTGGCGTGGTTGATTACCAACGGAGCCGTGGTGTAGCTATTGCAGGGGTTCGAATCAGTTCTGATTGGAAGCCGGATCGTCAACGTCGAGTTCTCCATCAATCGATTTATCTCTACCTATCGGAAGATCGGGACACCGTCCACATCAGTTTTGAACTACTTGGTACATTCACATTGCATCTGTTCTATTGATGCTTCTCAGTTATGATAGTTGATATGATGATGTTGTTATTATTAAGGAAATTGTTTCTGAAGCTAATTAGTGCATTCTAACTTACATATGTATGGAAGTGACCCATGTTGTGAGACAGCCTCCATTTAATTTGTTTGTATTAACGAAGTGTGTAATTTTTTCACCTTCTCTTTATTAGTTGGATGTAGTGAGTAGACAACGCCAGCTTATTGCGAAAGCAGCTGCTCTTGTCACTGCGGCATATGTTCTATTCATCGTACGCCTTAGGAGGCGGCAGAATCATACACCTGCACTGACATACGGTCCTCTACGTGAGAGAGATTTAGAAAGACAGGCACTGTTGCATAGGATCTATGAATATGACGATATCCAGTGCGTAGATATGTTGCAACTAAGAAAGGCTCTATTTTTCCAATTATGTCCATTGTTGAGGGAGAGGGACTTGCTGCAGGATAGCTCCCACAGCTCGGTAGAGGAGCAAGTGGCAATGTTGCTTCATGTTGTTGGCCACAACCAAAGATTTAGGGTGATCAAGGTTAACTTTCGAAGGTCTATAGAAACAGTTAGTCGATACTTTAGGGAGGTACTTTATGCCATCGGTGAGTTAAGACACGAGATGATAAAACCCCCATCCACTGAAACCCACGTAAAGATTGCCAACAGTTCGAGATGGTCCCCCTATTTTAAAGTAAAGCAATTACCTGCACGTTTAGTTTAGACGAAGGTAACCTTCACTTACGAATAATTGTTTAAATTATTATATAGGATTGTATCGGTGCAATTGATGGTACACATATCCATGCAAGAGTCCCAAAAGAGATTGTGGCCGCATTTAGGGGTAGGAAGCACTACCCGACGCAGAATGTTCTAGCTGCTGTGGACTTTGACCCAAGGTTCACATACGTACTAGTTGGTTGGGAAGGGTCAGCCCATGATGCTCTCATACTTGCCGATGCTTTACAGTGGCATGATGGATTAACGGTTCCATCAGGTATAGTATATCACCAAAAAATTGTCATACACTTCATACTGAATGATAACTCTTATATCTATATTGTTATATTTCTCATTTGTTAGGCAAGTTCTATCTAGTTGATGCTGGATATGCACTCTGACCAGGTTTCCTTCCACCATACAGAGCTGTTTGGTATCACTTGCAGGAGTACGGTGGAAGGAACTACCCACGTGATTGCAAGGAGTTGTCTAACTTGAGACACTTCTCCTTGCGGGTCACTGTCAAACGTGCATTCGGGGCTTTGAAGAGCAGGTTTCGTATCTTAGACAACAAACCACTCCACCCATACAAGACGCAAGTGAAGCTAGTGCTAGCTTGTTGCATTATCCACAATTGGGTAATTTCTCACGGGTACGACGAGGTCATTCCACCAAAGGAAAGTTGGGCTCCGAACCATGATGCGACAGAAATACATTCTAAGGTTGACACTGAGAACAATGCTTGGGCGCAAAAAATGGACAGTATGGCTACTGAGATGTGGAACAATAGAGGTTCCTCTCGAGTGTAGGTTAGAGTATCTTGACTTTGCCAAGTTGGTACCTACTTTTCATGTCAAACAATAGCTGTGCATGTATGTCCTTACTGTGGTTTGCGAATTGTGTAACAATTGTTGTTCTTCTAGAGTGTTGTTGATGAAGTTGTTTGTTTTCTATTATGTTTACTCTTGTCTTCATATGGGATTGTTTTTCGTTGGTTGTTTTCAATATGATCATTTCATTTGCTTCACACCATGTACTAACTTGTATTCTTCTCCTAATTTAGGCTATGGATGAATTTAGTGCAGAGGGTGCTGGAGAGGGGGGTGGTACAAACTCATCCAGATGTTCCATGCGTTGGACAAGTTCTATGTCGGGGTTTGTCTTACGACGCATGAGTGACCTAGTAGCCTCTGGAGTTAGAACTGACAAGGGCTTCAAGGAAGTCCAGCTAACCCAAGTTTCTAGGGCTTTGACTGAGTATAGTGGGGTTGAGGTGACATCCACACAGGTGTACAACCACCTACGCAAGTGGCGTCAAAGATAGGTGAAGATCTGTAAGCTAAGGGACCTAAGTGGGGCTTTGTGGGATGAAGCTAACCACACCATACTGCTCGAACATGAGCACTGCAAGGGTCACATCAAGGTTTGTCCATACCATTTATCCATTTTTGATGGTGAATGTTGGTGTACTCATATTTGATTATTTACCTTCGATGCTTTATAGGATCATCCCAAAGATGCTGAGTATCTCAACAAACCAATTGAGAACTACCCCCAGATGATGACTATATTTGGGAGTGGACAGGCCACAAAGAGGTTTGCTATGGGCTCCAATGAGGCCTTAGGTACTCCCTCTCCTCCCGCCCCACCTTGTCCCAGATCTGATGTATCACCCGAGAGTTCCGCATACCCTGGGGAACTGTAGTTTGAGCACGTGGATGAGCAAACCGTCGGTCCTGACCGTATTGTATCGAAGAGCAAGGATGCCACCAGCACCTCGGGGAAGAGAAAGAGGGCCTCATTGCCAGATGAGGAGTTAATGTTCATGAACAACATGACAGAAGCTGTGCGTGATGTTGCACAGGCCATACGTGACACCATCCCACAGGAAGTCCATCCTGAGCTCTATGAAGCTATCATGAGCACACCTGGCTTCGATGAGGAGTCCCTACTGGTAGCCTTCACATGTCTGTTGGATAACAAGGTGCAAGACATTTCTTTTGTGGCTATGTCTGAACACCATCATATCCTTTGGCTTAGGACTTTCCTAGGCAATCTGTCTTAGAAGATTAGAAGATGGTTTCAGCCCCAACCTAATTGTATTTTGTGGCAAGTTGTGATAGCTGGACACCCACTAGCTGACAGTTGTATTTTGTGGCAAGCTGTGATAGCTGGACACCCACTAGCTGACAGTTGTATTTTGTGACAGGTTGTGATAGCTAGACACTCACTAGCTAAACACCATCGTATTTTGTGGTAAGTTGTGATAGCTAGACACTCACTACCTGATAGTTGTATTTTGTGACAAGTTGTGATAGCTGGACACATCGGGCTGACAGTTGTATTTTGTGGAAAGTTGTGATAGCTGGACACCCCCTAACTCACAATTGTATCTTGTTGCAAGTAATGTTCTTAGTAATATTCTTAGAAATTATTTTAAGTTATCCTTTGTTTCCGACTCCTTGCCTCAATGATCCAGGCCCAACAATATTTGTGTTGCCTCTGCTAAATCTGATAGTTAGACTGAACTTCATGCAAAATTTACCTAAATTAGCCATAAATAAGCTAGATTATATCAAAGGGTGTCTACCCAGTTGTGCTAGGAAGTGCAAGGGAGAGTTATGTTCTTTTAGTTAGCTTGTTGCTCATATGGGAAGATGATTGTGTTTGACAGTTCCTTCTTGTGAACTAACTTCAAATTGCTATAAGCACATGTAGACTAGTCTGTAACAGTTCCAATTGTTGAACATCTTGGGGGCGCATTTTAGAATTTATCAATGTCAACTAATGTCTAGTGTTGAATTTATATTTCTTATTTGGTAGAAAATTTGTATGTGAAGACGATACACCTCTTGAGTTTCTGCTGTTTGCTGGTGGATCTAGACATCTTAGGCAATACAATGAACATTGCTATACATGCTATCCACATCATCTTGGCACAACCATTATGCTTTAGTTTTCTTTTTAAGATACTATGGATTATTGTTTAAAGTGAATTGGATACAATTGCTAGTCTAGACTCCATTACTAAAGATCACAGGTCAGTAAAATTAACAGATGCTATAATGTAACACTTGGAATATTTGTTGTTTAATTGTGTGACCTTGTCCACTTGCTGTCTTTGTTTCTTTCCATTAAATTAGTTTTCACTTCTCTTCATTCTGTTTGTGTTTAATACTGTTATTATACCATTTCATTGTATCAAGTTGTTGTTGTATTTGATTTCTGATACTATCTACCAAACTTTTTTGGTTTTTTCTGTTGCTATTAGGCTCCATGGATATGATTCCTAAGGAAGGCTCATACTGTGATCTAGCTTGAATTAAATGTAATGCATAGACAGTTAACTGACGAATACTAAAGTTGTTTGAAATTTACACATGACGTAGACCTAAAAGGTGATCAATTTGTTGTGCAGTTCAAACAGCTATTAACCGTTTCTAGTTATTTCGTAATTAAATTTAACTATTCTAAAAATATTTTGTGTTACAATACTCTCACACGCTCCTCTCATCCAAAACTTAATCAAATCTCAATTCTCTATCTTCAGATGAAGAGGAGTAATCTCACCACTAGAGTAACCACATACAAACCCATACAGGGAACCAAACAGCATCTCCTCTATCCACCCACCAGAACCAGTCTCTGATACAGTCAACCAAACAACATTTCTACTGCATCTCACAGTCTGTTTCATCCAACCTGTCCCACTGATACGAGCCAGCTTAGCAACCCTCATACAGGGAACCAAACGCACTCATAGAGGGGTGAATTTTTTAATTTAGTTCATGAATTGATCTGCACCGTCTGATCTATGACTGGATGGCCTAGAGCCATTCCAGTTTCCAACTGCAGTAGGTCAGTGGTCGTGGTGCATGTGGACTGATATGTTTTTATTTGAATTTCTAATTGTGAAAGTGACCTATTCATATATATCTCTTTAAAGTCAACTTATTTCATAATTACCCCTACCAAAATGAAAAATATTACAATTGCCTCTGTGAATTCTTGGTATCCACAAATCCGACCAATGCCAATTGTTTAGGTCTCTATTTGTCTAAAAAAACAGTAGTTATGGTATATGTGCAGTCAAATTTGTTTAACTTTGACAACTAATATATTTATAAGGGACAATTAACTCTATACCAATTTCAAATTTGCAAATTTTAACAAAATATCACTGAGTGTTTCATTGACCAATGGATCTAGGCCCCACAAGTCATACTCATTGACAGTGGCATTTCGCAAAAGAGATAATTTTGCAATGGTGTAGGGTTAATTATTCATATATTTCTTTTTTATACGTTTAACTGATATACATATAATACTACCTCTGTTATCGACTAGTTGTCACTTTTTTTTTAATTCTACATACCAAGGCAATCATATTTAATGCACTAGATGTGAAAAAAATGCCCTTGTTAACTCTTGGCAAGAACTACGGCATATTGCAATGAATGATTTCCTTTTTTTTTTCCTGAAATAATGATTAACATCATTGCTTCTCTCATAACAGAGCATGCTTTTAAATTTTTGACGGCATAAAGTTGCATAAATTCTCGACGACATAAAAAAATTCCTGGAACTAAGTCATGTATTCTCTACTAGCAGTATTTGAGTTTTGGCACCATATTTTGGGCTGATTCGAGAGCTTGAGCTCCAAATAGCCGGTGCCAGTAGAGCCCAGATATTAGAATATGCAAAATGTGTAGATGTCTGTACTTTAAACCGAAACATTAGGCCATTTTTGAGCTATCTGTTTTCTCGTTGGTTTCAAGTCCCCTCTTTTTGAAAGAGTTTCACGTATGTCCTTTTCTTGAGAGAGTTTCACATATGTTTAGTTGACTTCAAAGCAATATGACTCGCAATATTGAGATCGATTTGAACATTGATCTTGAAGAAAATTGTGGTCGAAGAGCATCAACTAAGGACAATATCAATGTTGATCCTTTTAAAGATTACGGTACATGAATCTTGCATGAGATCGACTTGACCACGGAACTACATGAAAAAGCTATTGAGTTGTATGTGGATCTAGAAGAACATATTCATCTCACTAACCGATCATCATCTTCAAATGGTAAATGACTAATTTTGAAGAGAATGACAATTTCGTAGGAATTTCTAGCTATTGCAATAACTACTTGTGTTCCTTACATAAAAAAACTAAGATATCACCACAATATTTCCCAATATGTAGAATCAATCATGATAATAGAGGTTATCCTAATTATTGTTCCTATTGCAGTTTGTGATTCTCCTTTCTCAGTGAGCTTCTTTTCATGTAGCACTTGTTGTTGCTGATGCCGAAGAAAATGCAACAGCAAGCAATGCTTCTTTGAAGGAACTCACCAATGCTAGAAAGAGGGAAATATGTGTGGCTTGCTAACGAGAAGTACTGAAAAAACGTTGCACCAACACATCAAAGAAGAAGTTGTGTCATTATTCTTTGTTAGTATCTGAACAGTTTAGCGCATATGGAAACAGAGAGCAGATTGTGCAAGACATGGTGATGTGGCTGATGTTTCTCGTAAAAAGACTAACTCTAGTCGCAGGGGAGTTGAACTTGATCAAACCTTGATATGTTTTATTCCACTGTCAAGAAAGACCACATTGGATGATTTATCTAGTGATATGAAAGTTAGCAAAAGCAAAATATGAAAGCTGAAGAAGGAAGGTCTCCTAAAATGACACTCAAGCAGCATAAAGCCGTTGATAAATGAGCAGAACAAGAAAAATAGACTGCACTGGTGCATTTCTACGATATATTCGTTTAGCATTTCTAGAGACCCAATTTTCAATGATTTGTTAGATATCGTTTTTATAGATGAAAAGTGGTTCTATATTACCAAAGGGGGGGGGGGGGGGGGGGGGGGGGGGGGGGCAGATATTATCTTCTTCTGGAAGAAGATGAGTGCCTATAGGTGTGTAAAAGCAAAACTTTGTCTCGAAAGTAATGTTTTTATGTGCTATTGCTCATCTCAGGATGGTTAATAAATGGAACTGCATTTTCATTGGGAAAATTGGGTATTTCCCTCTAGTTACTTTTGAAGCTGCTAGAAAAACAAGTGGAAATTGAGTTGTTGGGACTTTGGAGAGGAAACCCATGTGTCTATTACGAAATAAGTGTAATGGCTTTTTAGATTGAAAAGGTTGTTCTTGCAATTTGAGCAAAGTGGCAAGGGAAGATTTTAGGAAACCAATATTCGTCGAACAAGATAATGTCCGGCCTCAAATCATCCCTAGTGACCAATTATTTTGTGAAGCAGCACAACAAGGGAGATTCCATATTCAGCTGATGCCTCGACCCACAAATTATGTAGACTTCAATATTCTTGATTTGGGTTTATTTTCTGCCATATAGTCAACTAAATCTAAGTGGTTTGCAAAATGATACCTGAACTTGTTACTAGTGTTGAGCAAGCATTCTGGGAGAGCTCACCATCTTTGTCAAATTGGATGTTCTCTACTTTGCAGCTTATCATGTTAGAGACGATGAAACTAGGAGGAGGTAATGAATATAAGACTCCTCATGTTAAGAAAGGCGTCTTAGAGAGAAGGCAATCTTCCTTTGCACATGAAGTATGATTTCAATTTGCTAGATGAGGTATTTAGGAGGAACAATGAATAACTCTGTTAGCTCGCCAGATTATATCAATGTTTTAGTCAAGATGATGTCCCTTGTATATTTCATGTTGATTTTTTTATCTCTAATAAGAACAATCTTTTGTGTGTTAGTTTTCTATCTCTGTTAAGAACAGTCTTTTGGTTCATGTAACGATCAAATTGTATTTTTGCTGCTATCATCACTTGTGGAAGCCTCTGTATTGCTTGCTAAAAGGGTAATTAATCGTTTGGAACAGTTGCTTTTAAAATGTTTTCGGACTAACTGACTGGACGTTTTTACTGTATCATGATCTCTTCTTTATTGTACTTGCAACTACTCTGGTATATTGTTTCAGCTCTAATATGTTGTCAAGAACTAGTTCAACTCCTTTCTTTTTTTTATCTCCATATGTTTATTGTGGAGGCAAACAACTATTTCAGGCTCTTTGCCTGTGTAATAAGCCTTAGGGGTGCATGATACAAGCAGGTTCCTCTGGGCTTTTGAATATTTTTGTCCTGCATGAAACTTCTTATACAACAGGGTGTGAGAAGGATGGTTCTCGAGAGCGAAATGTAACACTTACCATGTGTAGTTTTCATGAAATAAAACAACAAATTCAACATAATGATGGGTAGATTGCATGGAAAAATATTGGATACACTGATAGATGTATAGATCATTGGATGACAAAACATTAAAAAAAACTATCTATGGCATATAGGAAACAAAATCTTCCTCAGCACCAATATGAAAATTTCGTTATGTTGTTTTCGTTATGTTGTTTAGAGCGCTCTTCTTCCTCTTTGGGGATGAATATTCAAGTCAAAATTGAGCAAGGCTTTGCCAAGCTTAAGATTTGTTTGTTCAATCTTTTGTTGCTTGTTCGTTGAGACCATGCTCGTCGATCCATGCTGTTCTTCCTTGCCCGTTGCGACCATGCTTGTTAATCTATGTTGTTCTTGCTTGCCTGTTGCAACCATGCTTGTTAATCTATGCTGTCCTTGCTCGTTTGTTGTGACCATTCTTGCTAGTCCATGCTATTCTAATTGACTTTGTTTTTTTTTTTCTCCATGCTGTGAATGGTGCAGTTTGATGTATCTTTGGATCGATCGCAATGTGTAATGGCTATTTATTTGTTGATGGGAAGCATATAGCAAAGTGAAAGCCTCTTTGAATTCTGGAGTGATGCAGTTAGTTAGGGGAGGCAAAAAAAAAAAAGAAGACAATGAATTTAGTATCTCTTTTTTTTAGAGTATTGCATAAGTAGTATGGGAACAACATGCCTGAAATTTGCAAAATGACAACTACTCCCTTTATTTATATATAGATGTCATTTTAAATTCATACACAGGAATTAAGATGTGGTCTGAAATAACCAATATACTAGCTTTAGTATTGTCAAATGTTAGCCCATACCATTAATTCATGGTTCCACCACTAGTAATTTACTAATGCATCTCAACATCACACTCTTCCCTTCTAAGTCTAAACAAGACATATGGTTTGACAGTATGCAGAGATAGCAAGATCGGCGCCTGGTTTTGCTGGGTGGGTTGATGGCGAACAACGAATACAAGTATGTGAAGGGGGAGCTCAAGTTCGATCGCTGCCACATGTTGCATCTAGGCCTTTATGCCTAATTTTGATGATTAATGAAAATAAGCGTTTCAGACTAATTGTGTTTTTGAGCTACTTAATACAGAATTTTGTTGGGAAGGTATGCAAGATGATCAAGATGAATCTAACGTAAAAAGAGAAAAACACAAGTCACAAGGTACAAAGACAAGACGTAAATCACATATTAAAGATGCAAAGGATCTAAGGTAATATTTGTTTTTATTTTGATCGATTTTGGTGTTTGGAGGTTGATCGGTTTAGGAATTTATTTTTAGATTTAACCATACTATAAAGAGGGGTTGTAAATCCTCTCTACATTTCCAGCATAAATTGACAAACTACTAGATCATTGCATTGCATTTGTTTCGGTTGGATTTGATTTAGATTTTCAGATGAGTTTTTTGACAAAAGAAGAGTTTTTGTATTTTCTAGAAAGATCTAGGTAGATCTGGCTTTTTCTTCTATTGACAAAAAGACAGCCTTTTAAATTATCTTTGAAACAAGCTATAAATCACTTAAATCGGATCTCTGGATTAAAAGTTATGATTGTTTTTATTCATATTGATTGTCAGTATGCTATACAAACTGTCAGTTTCAATATCTGTCTGGTTAAACTGACAATTGTCCAGATAACATGTTTTTTTGTGCCAAAAGTTTTTGACCTATACTGACTATCAGTTTACTTATACTGACTGTCAGTTTAGATTTCGACCACAAGCTGATTTGTTTGAGTTCTTTGTTTTAACTGGTCGAATTTGTGGTCTATACTGACTATCAATTTGTGATACTGACTGTTAGTATGTGGTGTCAGTTTCCTTATACGACCAGCAAAGTTTTATCCGTGATTTTTGTCAGCCGTTGTGGTAGAAACTGACTGTCAGTTTGGACTGTTTTATTTCCATATACGACCTCAAACGGCTAGCTGAGTTTTCTCCGAATTTTACTTCTTTCTGGTTGTGACCCAAACTGACTGTCCGTTATACAAATTGACTGTCAGTTTGCACTGTTGATTTTCCAGCTCGTGCTCAATGGCTCTTTTGATTCTTGAGACTATAAATAGAGGCTTTGAGCAGATGTTTTATACACCAAGCAGCCTCCCTCTCATACATACACTTGAGCATTCGTTTTGGAGTTAAATCTTGATCTTTTGATCAAGTCGTGAGCTTTTGAGATCCGCCGAGTTTTTCAGTTCGCATCATCTCTGCATACTTAGAGGTTCTCGGTGTGTGTTGGAGGTCTAGGAGAGATCTTGCTGCTCATTACTCTTGGCGAACACCTTCACCCAGACGGTTTGGTGGTGTGGCCGTTGACCTCTTCCGTTTGAATATTGTCGAAGAGGCTCGGCGTGTTTGTAAAAGGCATCAGTGCTCGCCTTTCCGGAGTGGACAAGGAGCAACCACTAATGAGTAATATCCTTCGTGGATATTAAAGCAAGACTCATTCATTTGAGTGCTTCAACGAGGAGTAGGAGAGACCGGGAGAGTCTCCGAGACCTCGGGAAAAATCTTGTGTTTGTCTTCTACTCTCTTTTATTTTATTTGTGCAATAAATTCATTTGTTCTTTCATTGCAAAAATTGTTTTAAATTGAAGTTTTTATTGCCTCCTATTCACCCCCCTCTAATCAGCATTCTTGATCCTACACCACACACCATCCAACAGGACCATAGTCCGCATCAAAGGTAGGCACTTCCATTGGTCAATTCTTCATTTCCTTTTCTTCTTTTCTTAGAAAAGATATGGTTTTTTTTGTATGTTCTTGATAGTTTCCACAGGTGTACAACCATCAAAACATGGAAAGATTGCTTGTGTTGATCATACTATTTTTCTATCTTCTTTTTGTTAGATTCTTGAAGATGCATGCCTTTGAGAATCCAAATGACGAGAGTGCTTTAAGATTGTTGAACGCTTGTGCCTTCTCAATGCTTGAGAAATTCCCTGACATAGTCTGTGCCTATGGCGCTAGTGATGAGTATAGGTACAACATTTTGCATTAAAGGCTCCTCAAAATTTTCTTCAGGTACTCTATTTTCAAATTTTTTGCTTTGTTACTAGCAGGAAGCTTATATTAAATACTACAGATCTAGAATGGTTGTGTAGTAGGTGGATGGGTAGGCATAATGTAGGTTTAACTTATTAAGATGAATGACATTGTTTATTTATAATTGTAACTTTCTTATATTTATCTTTCCTTTGCAGTTTTGATTCCAAGGAAGAAACTAAATTCGAACAAAGGGAAGAAAGATATTTCATTTGCTATCTTCATGTTTTTTTGGCCAAGCATTTTGCATAGAGGGTAACTAAGGTGCAATTACTTGTTTTTCTCGCAATCTTGCACACATTTTTTTTTTACCTTTGGATCTATCACACTCAACTCATCCCAACCTTTCATATAGTTGCAGAGCCCATAGTACTTATAATATATTTACATAGAAGTGCAAAAAATTTCTTATATCCCCAAAGGAGGGACCTTTGTGAAATAAATATAAACTTAAGGAACTCCATAGAATTTTTTCTGCATCTGCCAGCCCCTTCATATTCTCAATCTCTCCTTATTCCTCCAACCCCATTTCATTTTTTATATTCATCTTTTTCATCTAGTATTTAGATATGAAGTGATTAGGGTACAAGTACCTTTTTTTTTTGCGATCTTGCATGCAATTTTCCACCGATGTTGGCACAACTGGCCGATTAGCTGTAGCCCCCTCCCACCATGGCCACTACCACCAAGAGCAGTACCAGTGCCACCTGCCTTCCTGAGAAGGGCCAGATCTGAGAGTGGGGGCTAGGTGAACTCTAGAGAGGTCAGATCTGAGAGAACAGGATAGGTAAACTACCACCAAGAGCAGTGCATTCGCCGCCTTCCTTCCTAAGAAAGGCCAGATCTGAGAGTGGGGGGTTGATAACCCACCACCACCTCATGTCCTCCATCCCATACCCCCATGTTGCTGACGCCCACTACCACCATATGCAGCAAGTGGTGCCATCACCCACTTCGCCAGTAGTAATGCTAGGAAGGGGTTAGGTGAACCCAAGAAGGGCCAGATCTCAGAGTGGGGAGTTGATTTGATGGTACAAAAAGGTTCATGCAAGGTTACAAAAAAAATAGCTACCTGGCCCTTAGAAAAACTTTTTAGAATGTATAATTATACAGAGTTGAATTGCATGAGTTTTGCTTGTTATGTTTCTAAAGCATATGAATGCCTGAGTTAGATATTGACTTCTCCACTAATGGTTGTAGGAAAAAATATTTCTTTATGTGTTTCCTACTTCACTTCTGTGTATGTGATGAAGCAGAAAGATTTCTTTTCTCATAAAGAGTTGATGGGGCCTTTGTATTATGTTGGTCGATTTATATGCTAACCAAATTTGAAGACTATTCGTGATTATTTGGCATGGAGGCAAGTGGATTGTAAGTCACATAAACTAAAATCAACACATTCCTGTATAGCTCATGAGATTACCTTATTAATACCTGCAAAAGTGCAAATACATGTCTTCCGCAAGAAACTCATGTTATATAAATCGTAGTTATCGAATAGGTGTATAAATTATAGAGTTTTTGGAACATACTACTAGCAGCTTACCATACATACATTCATATTAGGAGATTTGTATCCTTTAATGTTGTAGTTAAGCTGTTTATTTTTCCCAAATTCACTGATATCTCATTTCTAGTAGCTTCTTGTAGCTAGTAGAAATGTTTCAAAAGAGTAACAGAATGTTGAAAGATAAAATATAACATATTAACATATTCCTTTATTTATGTCTTGCAAGTCATATAAATAATCGGTACAACACTTGCTTTTTGATGTTGATGAAGTCCAGAAAAACCGAAAAGAGGCTCAACAAGCATTAAAGGTATCCTCATCATTTATAGAGTTTAAGGTGTCTTACTGTTGCATTTGTATGAATATCTTTTTTTCATTTTTTGTGATAATGTATGTTATTCTCCAGAAAATTATTAAAGGACAACAATAAATTGCACAACAATTCCAAATCAACTACGAATCATCTATTTACTGGGCTGAGGTACTTCTATAAAGCAATCAATGGAAACATGTTCATTGTTAATATTTCTGTATCGTTCTTAATTGTTCAATTTTATGTAGGATTTACATTAGGTCTCATAATGACCATGATAGTTTATCGTTATATTGGGTGTTAGTTAGACAGTACTAAACAAGCTCTACATAGGTATGTTCAATTGTTTATTAGCATGCCATTGCCTGAATAAAGAATTAAAAGCTGTGGACGACAATTAATAATGCTTTCAGGCCTTGTAAAAGTTGTCATCATACTTGACTTTGTGAGGATAATCTGAATCTCCTTGTAGCTATTTCATGTGAGTTCATTATCTGATATTGGATCTTTGTTCCTTTTGTTTCTAAAGCATTCGAATGCCTGATCTTGATATTGACTTCCCCACTAATGGTTGTAGCAAAATAAATTCTTTATGTGCTTCCTACTTCACTTCTGTGTATGTGATGAAGTGGAAAGATTTCTTTCCCCATAGCCTCCATACTTTTATGGTCGAGTTGTATGCTATCCAAATATGAAGATTGTTCATGATTATTTGGCATGGAGACAAGTGGATCATTAGTCACATGAAATAAAATCAACACATTCCAGTATAGATGGTGAGATTTCCTTACTTATTTCAGTAAACGTGCAAATAAATGTATTATTAATCTTAGTTATCAAATAGGTGTATACATTACAGAGTTTCAGGAACATATTACGAGCAAATTACCATACATATATTCATATCAGGATATTTGTTGTGTAAGTATAGCTAATCTTGATAAAAAATGAACAATTTTTTTAATGGTTATCTTGTAGTGTAGGTATACAATTTCCTACTAAGTTTCACGTGTTGTAGAGAGATGTAGAAGTGAAGACATGACTACGCGAATCCCATAAAATGAATGCGGTTGCTAGTAATAGTAGCAAAGTTTCATATTATAGGGCCTATGTTTGGGGAACGTCATCCGTACATTCTTTGAGAAGGTTAGTTTGAGTTATTATAATTTTTGTCTTGCTTCCAATTAAAGTCAGACTGTTGGATCTTTGCAACATTGATCTAACTAGAATGTTGAAGTACGTGAAAAAGAAAAAGGAAAATTTGGCTTTATGCCATCGGCGAAAGTAGAAATTCGAGATATGACATCAAAAAAATATTAATTGGTCTCATGCCATTGGAAGCCCAAAAGCTTTCAAAAAATATCATTCATAACTTAATTTTTTTTTAAATGGTAAGAATACCCTCTGCCCATTCCTTCATTATACATGTTTGGCATTAATTTTGTTGAGACATTTCATCGAACATAAATAAGACATTACTTATATAGATGAGCAACTGTGTCAGCCGTTGCCACTGTCACTGCGCACGCCGTGCAAGCCATCATTGTTGTTTAGTCTTGAGGGTAAAGAGTCATTTTAATCCAATTCAACTGCTTTGACTTTGTCAAAATGGCATTTTCCAACAATTTTTTAGATTCCAATGGCATGAGACCAATTAATATTTTTTCGATGGTATATTTCGAATTTCTACTTTTGCCAGTGACATAGACCGAAATCCCCCAAAAGAAAACTTAGATATGAGTATGTCAAGAAATTTGATATTGATTATAAGGTCCTACCTTACAATTGGATTGCCATCCGCATCGACAGCTGCCAATTTGACCTATGAGCACCCCTGCTTTTCTTTTATATGAGAGTATGAAACCATCCCTTCTGAATAGTGTAATTTTTTTTCTGAGATATATTAAAACTCCTTTTTTTAGGTTCTCATGATTCATTCAATTGACAAGACAAATGATGATATTGCTCTAAAATTAATGAATGCTTTTGCATCTCTGACATTGTCTTCGACTATTGACGAGCATTAGAACACTTCCTCTTGATCGAAAAGTTAATTAATGGATGTCATATGTACCTATTAATTAACCTACAACTGTGTTGTAATAACAGTTCTCAGCTAGTATAATAAACGTGGAGTCTACAACTATGACCAGCTCTGGTCGAGGTATGCAGCCACGTTCAACTTAGGACAAGATATACGACCATGATCAGCTTTGGTCGAAATACCATGCCTTAGAAACTCCTCAGCAAAGGTATTAAATGTTGAGACCCTTGATCGAAACATCAGTTACCTATGACCACAAACATATCACTTTCTCATGTGCTCTGTGCCAAGGTGGTTAGTGCACAGTTTCCCAACGACAGTCAAGACAACTGCTTCCAAAGAAATAACTAGTGGAAACTGCTGATAACTAGCGGTATAATTGCCCTTACAAAGCTATATAAGGGTAGGTTGTAGATAATGAAAAGGGGACAGAACGAAATCAGGTACTAAAATAGTAAGAGAAGAAACATTTCTTTCTTGCTTTCTCCTTTTGTAACCACATAATTTCTTAAGTGAATCACACCACATAGTACATAGAGTTATTACTCAATCATTTGAGGACCTAAACCTATCTAAAACAAATCCTTGTGTCTGCATTGTGTTTGATTGTCTTTATTTCCCACAACTTTATTTATTTCATAAGATCGAGGGTCACATACCGATTGTCGACAGTTGGTGCTATCCATGGGGACTCTGAAAGACAATTTCTCTTTATTAACTTGTCATGGATCTTTGCCTTCAAGTTACACCGAGAACTTCCACAAAGACACAATGATGGGACTATATCCTTGTTACCACGAGGAGAATGATTTCGAGTTTGACTTCAATGGACCCGAAGATGACTTTGCCCTCAACTTTGATGAAGAGGGCAATGTCATTTTCAATATCAGAAATGATTCCAAAACTTATGGGCCGATTCCAACCACCGGTGATGCTGGTCACCATAAGGTTGAATCAGCATGCGAACTGTCATCAACTATTGATGATTCTAGTCGCTAAAGGCTTGGTTCGCAGAGGCAACACCTCCAAATTGTGATGGCATAGGCCTCAACTTCGAACCAAGTTCAGAGGCTGAGGAAATACTATCCACCTTTGGTGACTTTGGTCATCATGAGGTAGGAGCCATCGATGAGGATGTTGCTCCAGTTCCAATAGATGACCCTGATAATCGTTCTCCATGCAGTGCTCCTCATCAAAAGGATGACATTGTCGATGATAGTGAAAATGGAAGTTCTAGTCATCACGACCACGATAATGCCCACCATGTCGACTTCAATGTCACCGGAGCAATGGGAACGACCACCCGTGAGGTGGGGGATGGCTCGCAGCGCCCCCAAATCCAGGACACTCCAGTGGTATGGGATCACGGCGAACGCCACCTGCTCCAATGAGGAGGGAACAACCACCGCAGCCTCATGGGTTAGCAGCACATTAGATTAGAAGCACCACACAACAATTGCACGAACCTCCATCAGGTCTCACCTAGGTGCCTGGCTTCACCTAATTGCCACAAATTTAGCAAGGACTCTTCGTCAAGCCGCCAAAGTGATTTCTGCTCACTCAAGCAGAAGTCAATGGCGAACAAGCTTGCTCTCTACAGGAAGTATGCCTCGGAGAGCTCATAGCTCGAATGGCGAGAGCAATGGTCACAACGACCACTTTCCTCAGCAAAACATTTATGAGCAACTCACTAGGCGAAATGTTCATGAACTCTTTGGTCCGCGTATTCCTCCTCTTCAACATGCAGGGTACACACAGCAACGTTCGCCAAACTTTTCATTTGGATCAAACCCTCAACTCCATCACCATGAAGTCATCACTGGCTACAAGGTGTTTTCGATGGATCTTCGAGCAGTGAGATGGACGGCAAAGTTCCAGTCCACCTCTACAAAATGTTTCGATGGTACTAAAAATCCATCGGAGTTCTTGTAGATATACTGCACCACTATCCAGGTTGCCGGTGGACATGACAAGATCATGGAAAATTATCTCCCCACAATCCTGGAAGGATCAGCCAGATCTTGGTTGTTTAACCAATGGGCCGAATCCATTTACTCCTAGGAGCATTTGTGCGATCTCTTGATCACCAATTTCCAAGGAACTTATGCGCGACCAGGAAAGGAGGACGACCTCCACCAGTTGCGCCAAACACCAGACAAAACACTTTGATAGTTTATCAACTGTTTTGTTCGTGTTCGAAATATGATTCCCAAAATCTCAGAATCGTCTATCATATGTGCCTTTAAGAAGGGGGTTTGATATACAAGGTTCACTGAAGCCCTCAATATTAACCATCCTAAGAATGTCAAAGAATTATTTGACATGGTTGACCATTACGCTACCAGAAGCGCGGCGGTCTCGTGGAATAGGTTGACGAACAAAGGGAACCAGCCTCCTCAGCCTAGTCTAAGTAAGAAGGCTATCAAAGCTGAAAAGGGAAAGGAGAAGTCGAGCAAGAAGACCAAAAAGAAGAAGGATCACTCATTGCACAAGGTTACAATTCTTGAGTCACATCGACCAAAGCCAAAAACCGTGCAACCATCCTCTTTTGCTCGTTCAAGGGATTCTCAACAATGACAAAGGGCTGGCTTCACCAACGACCGCTCAAAGAAGAATAAAGTGGTCAAAATCGACAATAACAACCAGGGGAACAAATGGTGTCCATTACACAAGGTACAAGGGCATGACCTAAAGTATTTCGGTTATGGCAAAGCAAGCTTGATGACTTCTATACCGGCAAAGGCCCTTACCCAACTCTTCCTGAGAAGGGGGATCAACTTTAGCGAACATTCTGAGAAGTAGTGGAGAATTACCTTATCAGGGTCCAAATCGACAAATAAATGTGATTGTCAGTGCCTCCTCGGCTTACAACTCTAAGAGCCAATTCAAAGAAGCATCGCATGAGGTTAATGCCACTAGGTGCTCTCCAACATAACCTTAGTTCCCCAAATGATCAAAGACTCCTCTAACCTTTGGGAAGGACAACTGTTCGAGGAATCTATCACGACCACACAGGTATCCTTTAGTTATCATGCCCACCATTTGCAATTGTAAGGTGGGCAGGGCATTGATCGAGGAAGGAAGTGCACTTGACATACTATTTTCTAATGCTCTCGATGCAATTCAGATCCCTCGGTCAAAGCTCCAACCAATCAAGAATCCCTTTGTGTGATTCCTGGATCTTCGGCCAAAGCCTATTGGTCAAATTACACTCCCAGTGATGTTTGGTGACCCAGGCAATTTACACACCGAACTCATCACTTTTGAAGTGGTTGATTTCAAGGTAGCCTATAATGTCATAATTGGGTCTCACTCCATGACCAAGTTTATGATGGCAACTCATTATGCATATCAATGCATTAAGCTACCAGGACCAAAATGTGTCAATGTTGTTCACGGCAACTAGAAGACTGCTCTGTCCTACGACAAGAAAACCTTGGAGCATATCGACTAATTACCTCTCTGTGAGGTGAACCCCATCTGAACTTTTGTTGAGTGTTCGATGAATTTTTGTAATTCATAAAAAAAAAAGGTCTCATATGATCAAAAGGGCTAAAATAAAAATTACACATATGTTTGAGTGGTAAAAAAATTAAAAACCAAGAAATATTGGTCAAAATTGGACTGGTCAAACCTGGTCAACAATCTGGTCAAACCCAGTCAAAACCGACATGCAACCCGAGTTCGAACTGGATTTATCTCTAATTTAAATAACAAAAATATATCTGCTATTCAAATTCAAAAAAAGATAATCCCTCTCTTTATCCTTTTATTTATTTAAATAACAAAGTATATCTCCTATTCGAATTCAAATCCCACAAAAATCTCTCGTTGTTGGATGGTTGTAACCAACTTAGAGCCTCTATAAATAGAGAGGGGATGCTAACCTTTTTTGACAGATGGGCACAGGCACGGGAGGAGCAAGACAGAAGTAGGTGTAGGGCAGAGGTGCAAGCGGGCCAGAAGACGACGTGAAGACCAGAAGCTCTTCTCCTTGTCCCCTTTGAAGATGATCATGGGTGAGTGCTTGTCATAAGCATAACATTCATCATGCATCATATCAGAGGTAGAGACTTGTTCATTGGTGCCTGCCCGAGCCCAACTATGAAGCAATATTGAAGATTATGGTCAATTGCACAAGAGAGCCTTGAGTTAGCAAGTGCCTCAATCAAATCCAGAATCACTTTTCGATCGAAGTTCCTCAAACTCAGTTCGAGCAGTAGATCTGATTAGCATTCGATCTGATCACATCTGATCTGACTCAGAATTGCTTTTTGATCGAAGTTCCTCAAACTCAGTTCAAGCAGTAGATCTAATTAGCATTCGATCTGATCACATCCAATCTGATCCAGAATCATTTTTTGATCGAAGTTCCTCGAACTCAATCGAGCAGTAGATCTGATTAGCATTTGATCTGATCACATCCGATCAAGATCCATAATCGCTGTTCGATCAAAGTTCCTCGAACTCAGTTCGAGCAGTAGATCTGATTAGCATTCGATCTGATCTCCAATTGCGTTTTCAGTCAAAACTGACAAGTATTTTTGGCCAGAGACCAAATACATCAACTTGATCGAAATCAGTTGTGCTTTCGATCGAAACCGAGTATTTTTCCAGCAAAGATTTGAAAACAGCAATCTGATTGAACTTGCTCCATGGGAGGAGATCAATGATAACCTCTAATCCAGAAGTCCAATCGGCCCCAAATTTTTATGGTGAGAAAAGGACTCTATGAGAAACCCGTCCACCAATTTCCAAGTCAATCAAAGATCTCTAAGGTGCAATTTGACCAAAAGAGATGCTCTGTCTAGAAGCTTGTTTACTTTCTTTCATGGGAGGAGATCGATGATAACTTCTAATCCAGAAGTCCGATCGACCCCAAATTTTTATGGTGTGAAAATGACTCTATGAGAAACCCTTCCACCAATTTTCAAGTAAATCAAAAATCTCTAAGGTGCAAGTTGACCAAAAGAGATGCTCTGTCCAGAAGCTTGTTTACTTTGCTTCATAGGAGAAGATCAATGATAATTTCTAATCCAGAAGTCCGATCGACCCCAAATTATTATGGTGAATAGAGGACTCTATGAGAAACCCTTACACCAATTTTCAAGGCAATCAAAGATTTCTAAGGTGCAATTTGACCAAAAGAGATGCTCTGTCCAGAAGCTTGTTTATTTTGTTTCACGGGAGAAGATCAATGATAACTTCTAATCCAGAAGTCCGATCAACCCCAAATTTTTATGATGAATATAAGACTCTATAAGAAATCATTCCACCAATTTTCAAGTCAATCAAAGATCTCTAAGGTACAATTTGACCAAAAGAGATGCTCTGTCCAGAAACTTGTGTACTTTGTTTCATGGGAAAAAATCGATGATAATTTCTAATCCAGAAGTCCGATCGACCCCAAATTTTTATGGAGAATAGTAGATTCATACTGAAACTATTCCTCCAAGTTTCACCTTGATCAGATATTCAAAATATCATCAAAACCATTGCGAATTGCTCTGTTTCGCTGAATTCCAGCTGAATTTCAACTTGACGTACAAGTAATGCAATGAAGATGGTTTCTAATCTGACGGTCTGATTGATCTCAAATTTTGATGAACAATGGGGGATTTTTCAAGAAACTATTCCTTCAAGTTTTAAAGTCTATCATAAGTTAGAAAAGCTCTCATCCAAGTAGTCGAATGAGGGCTAATGACCAATTGTGTGCTCAAGTCGAAATCTTACTAAGTCCTTGATGGATATTCCAATGGGCTATCTACCATGCAACGTGCTTTTCCTGAACCTAAGGAAGGCAAAGATATTATCACAAGTCATCCATCCATAATTTACATGTTGCTGGGTACTGATGAAGCAAAGGAAACATGCTTTTTGTTCGTGACTGACGAAGCCAGACACCATTCATGCTGGGTACTGATGAGGCGAAGGCATTTATTTGTTCACGACCGACGAGGCCGAACAACTCCATGGCCGGGCACTGACGAGGCGAAGGCCATAGCTTGTGATAACACCATAGACTGACGAGGCTATGGATTTGCATACTTGCATGCATGGGCATACGCATTGCATTTATTCATTCAAGGGCAAAGTTGTTTTTTGAAGCTTGAAGACGACGACCATCAGCACAGCTTAATCAGAGGTTTTCTATGGACTTGTTCTGCAGATGTAATTAACCAGGAGCTTTTCAAAAGATCTGAGGAACCATGAACCATGCAATATCCTGAAGCAAAGATGTACTTTCCTTTAGCGCAATAAGAGATTGTAAATCCCAAAGGGACTTGCAACTTGTAATTCTTTTCAGAATTAATAAAGTACAATGTTTCCTAAGATTGTGCATTCTCTATTATTTTATTTGTATACTTATGTATACTGGTACGCCCGCACCACAAAAAAGAGGCCAATTTCCCGGAAGAGAGATCTTCTCGGCGAAACATCGAGAAAGGGGAACAAAGGTGGCCCCACAGCCCCAAGATGAAATCCGCAAGATTCCTTTACTTCTAGATGATTCTTCAAAAACTATCTGAATAGGCTCCAACTTGGATAGTAAATAGGAGGACGCACTCATCGGCTTCCTCCTTGGAAATGCAGATGTACTCGTGTGGCAATTGTCTGATATGCCCAGAGTTCCTAGGGAGGTGATTGATCACAAACTGGCTATTCAGTTTGACGAGCGACCCATCAGGCAAAAACTAAAGCGTTTTGCTTCAAACCAACAAGAAACTATCAGGTCTAAACTTGACAAGCTTCTCAAGGCTAGAATCATTCAAAAGGTCGACCACCTCGAGTGGCTTGCAAATCCAGTTATGATGAAGAAAACCAATGGCAAATGGCACATGTGCATCGACCTCACCATCTTAACAGTGACTACCCGAAGGATGATTTCCCCTTCTACACATCGACCAGCTCATTGACACTCACGCACACACTACACACAGCACACACATAGAAACTCACACTACCATAGAAACAGACATCCAGGACGGCATATCACAGACGGTTATGAACTTTTCAATGGAAAACCGTCTGTGAAGGCCTGTTGGGAGAAAATGTTAAGTGTTATCACAGACGGTTCTGAGGTGAGAACCGACTATGATAGTCTGACAGACAGTTCTGAGCTCAAAACCGTCTGTGATAGTGCTCGACTATCACAGTCGGTTCTGACCTCAGAACCGTCTGTGCTAGTATGGTATTACAATTGAAGCACACTCGACAGTTCTGTCATTAGAATCGTTTGTGATAATCTCTCTATAAAATTAAGGCGGGCTTTGTCCCGCTCATTTCCACACTTTTCAACTTTTCACTTCATTCGCCCTAACTCAAAGCGGCACACTTTGTGGCACTTCACTTCATTTGCCTTTGGATCCTTCACCATCCACCGCTGCCACCTCGTCGTCTCCTCAGTTTCGCCTACACCGCACCTCACCAAACAGCCACCTTCAACGCGACGCCGTAGATCCAACGTCGTCGCACCGCCTCGCCTTTGGATCCTTCACCATCCACCATCGTTCTACACCGCGCCGCCACTGTAACCCTAGATCCATGCCGATTCGTGCTCAACTACGCCACCACCACTCCATTGCTCACCATCATCTCATCAGCCACATCCCATGGGCTGACGACGACTATAAGCAGCTCCCTCAATGACGACCATCCAATGACCACTTCTTCTTCCTCGGCGACGAGACAGGCAACGGTTTCAGCACCTCTTAGGTCGTGGTCGAGTTACAACGACCTCCTCCAGTAGCTTCCTCAAGTTCTTCTGCGGCCGCGTTCTTCAGCACTACAACATCATCTCTCCTTCAAGCCTCAGTGACAATTTCCTCTCTTAAACACTCTCTCCCCCTGCTCCCTATTTCTTGGATGTTGTAAAGTGACTAGTTTGTAGTTGTGTGATGAACAGCTGAATAGTGAAAATTAAAATCTGGTATGAACTGAATCTTAGTTGATAATTGTTTATGTTGAATCTGTTTGACCCATTCTCTGTTTGAATGCTGCAAATTCTTAGTTTGATAATTGTTTATGTTTAATTGAAGCTCTTAGTGAATTTGATTGCAAATTTAAAACTCTGTGTTATCTTTGTATCTAAAATCTGTGTTTTGGCTATTAACTATGAACATACTTATGAACTCTAAATTCAGCATTTATGTGATGATTCAGTGATTTATATTTGAGCTAAAAACTAAGGAGACTATCAAAGACGGTTTTGAGCTCAAAACCGGTTTTGACCTCAAAACTGTCTGTGATAAGCAATATCACAGATGGTTCAGAACCGTCTGTGATGATTGTTTTGAACCGACCGTGATGTTGTATTCTATAGTAGTGTCACGCACACACAAACACACACTTGCACTGCCCGGAACTCTAACAGTGTTGGACACCAGCCGACGGCCTCTTCACTAGCGGCAGCTACTCCACCGCCCAAACGCCACATCCCTCGCTTCTCAGTTCAAGATTCGTATATGCCCACGTGTGCCAAATCTTAACATCGCTGTTGCGCCTCACAATCCAGGTTTCACCAGCCGTCGGTGCTTCACTGGCAATGATTTGCCTCCAATGCAGCTCGTTGTAGTTCTTCCCGACCCAATCCCTATCAAAAATCCATTAACCCCTAAGTCCCACTATTTTCCCTAACCTTAATTCCTCTGTAACTCCGCTGCCGCTAAACCTCGCCGGCAGCAAGCTTCTCTCGTTGGTGCATGCGTCGAGCTAGTTGTAGCCCGAGCCGCGCTGCCTGCTTCCTCTCCTGCGGCCCACGGCCGTGCTTGGACATGCCCTTACCAATCTGGATGCCAGTCTGGACGCCGCGCCAGTCAGCTCGCTGATCACCCAATCCTCGTCGTCAGCACCTCATGTGAGTTATCTAGTCTTTGGTTGATGCTTTAGTCTTTAATTGGTTTTTTTTGCTCTGCTGTGTCTTGGCTATGATGCTTGTGTGTTTTGGTACTGTGTTGTGAAATGATGAATGGTTGTAAGGTGTTCTAGTGTTCATGTTTGTGCAATTGTGATGTAATGTGTTATTGCGGGTTGTGATGTGGTGATCTATGTGGCAACCTCATGTGATAGCAATGATCTGTAGTTCCAAGTGGTTTGGATGGGTCTGATGCATATTCTCTGTTATCTTCCACTCAATTCTCTAACTGAACAAACCAAGATATGCTAAAATTAGGGTTGGGTCTAGCTATAACCTTGTTGTTGGTGTTGAATTTCCCCTTCTTGCTTCTAGGTTGCTCCTACTACTACTGCTGCTCCTGTTGCTCCTGTGATTTGCAAGGCAGAAGAGAGGAATGAGTGTTTGAATTGCATGCTATCACTCATCTCTTCCTCCTCTCTTCTCTCTTTCTAAGTTCTACACCACTGCTACTTTCTTACCTTGATTTCCTTACCGTTTGTGCTGTTGTGTGTGTAATTGTGTTGTAAGGCTGATTTATCTGGTGCATTTGCATGTAACCACCTTACTTTGGGTTGAAGTGGCTGGTTAATCTATTCTGGCAAACAAGTGGCGATGCTCTGAGCTTGATTGGTGTAATTGGACTGATTTGCAAAATCAGAAAACTCCAGGGGATTTTGTGCAAAATTTTCAATGGGGCTAGAAAAAAGGAAAAACTCCAAGTTTTTTTGCAAAGCTAAAAAGAATTGGGCCTTTGGGCCCAAGACCTGATGCTAGGCTTTTTAAAAGAAAATGTTTTTAATCTTATTTTATTTTATGCCTCCTGAAGCTCAGAACTATCCCGAAATGACCTGAATGACCCAAAATAACCCAAATTTGAATGCTGGATGATGGCAAGCAAATACAGGGGCGAGCAGCGGCACTCGCTCAGGCAGAGAAGTGGCTGCAAGGAACCCCTAACAGATATTGTACAATCTGACAGCAATCTTTTCCAAAATCAAAAATCCAATGCGTATGTGTAGATTTCGGTTCCGTCAACATCGTGACTCCTCTGCCAGCCAGCAACGTGGCCTCCAACTAGCCGATCAGCTCCGTGGTCCTCACACAAGTACAAGAAGCAAACTTGGTTGTAATAAGATGGAAAGTCCTAGTGTTAATTTGTGTGAATTTGGTTTTCATTTGTGTTTGATTTGTATGAAGAAATGGTCAGCTGATTTTTGTCTTTGGATGAATCAATGTACATTTATATGAACTATTGTACTTTTCATCTTAACTTCTATACATTGCATCTAAAGTGATGTACATTTCATATAAATTGTTGTACATTTCATTTGAATCGATGTACATTTGATCAAACTAACTTTGAACTAGGTGTGTTGTATTAAACTAACTTAAACAAATTGAATTACAAGTTAGTACTCCAAAATGGTAACTCAAAGTCAAAGTCAAATATGCGCCTACTATATTTGATTTGAATTATATATGTGTAAAGTAACTCCAAAACAATAACTCAAATTTAATTATATATGTGTACTGTACTTGATTTGATGGATTATAAAAAAGATAAGATATATTTCAAAATGAATTATGACACAAATCTCAGGAATAAAATGTATGGTGAAGATAGTTTTAGTGCGCATACTTGTTAGTGCCAAATCCACATCCTTATAAATTATCACAGCTATCCTTTAGGCGTTGTTTGGTTTGAAATTGTAATTATAATTGTAATGAGTTTTAGAATACATCAGAATCGAAGGGAAATGAGTAAATATAAAATATATTGGGTTCAAGTGAGGAATTCTCATTACGTATAATCAAAATACAGAGCATAAATTCGCAAACCAAACGCCACCTTAAAACCACCCTAGAAGTAAAAATGAACTTCAACATAGACAAATTTTGTGTGTATTTTAATTAGCAAAGCTGAAACATCATCACAGACAAACATATTTCATGTTTTATGTTTTTACTGCAGCGTTGTATTCGAGAAGACTGAATTATATCAAAGACATGAGAGGTTGTTGAGCTATTTGTATGATGACCATTCTTCTAGGTCAAGCCTTTCAATTAGACGATGCCAAATTCTTCTGCAAGCTATTTCTCATAAGAACGAGTACATTTTGATATAGTCAAAAAAAATTCGAAAGCCCTCAGTGGTACATAATTTCTACAGGCGTTTGTTTGTTATTTATGTACAGTAGTGATTAGTGAATGAATGCATTAACATATCATGCTTATGTAGCTTTATGCTATGATGAATAGCTGATGAATGCAGATATCCCTTATTTTTCTTTTACATAATACATGCTTTTGGATGTTAGTGAAATCAGCAAAAACTGAACAGGAAGCCTGTAAAGTATTGAAGGTCTTTTATTCATTTCTTAATATTGAAATCATTTTTGTATGGTTCTTGTAACAGTCGCGCCCCCACCTTGGGGACAACGACTACTCCCATGGGGACCCAACTTGCTGCAGCTGGTCCTATACATGCATACCATTGACTTTCCAAAATAAGTTAAGCATAAGAGTATATTTACATTACAGCAGAGAACTTACAAAATATTTAAGCAGTGTCGCCTGCTGGCCTTAATACAACATAAAGAGATTACAATGCCTTCGCAGCATACATGATCTAGCTAAAGCAAATAAAAACAACTACACAGCGGAAGATAGGTGAACCCCCACAACAAGAAGTTGATGGTAGAACAACACACATCAGGGCTCCGGCGGAACTGGCTCTACTCATTCTGGATCCAAGAAGTTCTCCACGCCTTCATCTTGATCATGGAACGCTCCATCTACTGGATTGTAGGTTGCAAGAGTGAGTACTTATGTACTCAACAAGTCACATGTAAGAGTAGATACATATAGTAGGGATGATATGGACCTATGCTAGCAAAGAAGTGTGGATGTTTGTAAAATAGTCTTTTCCTTCATATCTCATCTCATGGAAGCACTTTTTATAGCATAATATTGCTATTCATGTTCTACTATTTATAGTACTACCATGACACGTCGACACGCGACAGCCCACAGCAGCACCCCTTATCATGACAACACATGTCATTTGGGTAATCTTGACTTATCAAATTTTATTTAGAAAATATACTTGTGCCACACCCCGTGGATTTAATCCACCACAGCAGACTCCTATAAACCCGGGAGCTCGGAGTATTCGAATACATTTTTATCTCTGCAGAGAGGTACCAATTTACCCACAAGATATTTCACTTTCATGCCCATCCTGTCAAGATAATTAGACCCTTCCTCACAACCATGTGAGAGTGGCAAGGTGGAGATAACAAGAACTTTTGTTATGTTTCACTCACAATTCACCCCTGATCCTGTGGTTTCACGCAAACCGCAATTGTGGCGGGCTATACCCCCACCCCATACTGCATCTTCCCATTACTGGGTCAGTGTGCAATCACATCCAGTGATATGTGTAGGAGCCGCACTCCGTGCAAAACGTGCATCACATTCCATCTTATGCAAGGGTTTCATGTGCAATCCGCATACTTACTTGTTCAAGCCTGTTCCATACCAGACTTGCGGTTAGCACATTTTTCATGCCACTAAACGCACAACACAAGGTTCTAGTCCTTATATGCCAATGACCAGACCATCCACAGCCACGCACATCCAGTGCGACCACCATTCCATACCAAACTGTGGTCACGGCTAAGGGTTTTATTTCATGAATATACATAAATACATATAAAATAGTCATGGCTCATTACTTGTTCATTTCACATTTCACAACTCAACAGGCATCCAGCCTAGTACTGCCAATTCATATCTCAATCATTCTTTCACATGCAATACTATTTATATTCAAGGTTATATTATAGCAACTCTTAAAATATAGGTTCAAGATGTTCAAGGATATGACTTGACTTCCGCAATGTAAAAATCAGCAGTTGGTGTTGGGTCGACAGTGAAGTCCTCGAACTTAGCTTCTAGTTCTGCTCGGCGACAAACAAGCACACAATGATTACTAACTATATTAAAATGTTTTATAATCTACATGCAGATATGCTTTAAAAAGAATAACTGAACGATGCTGAAGATGATTGAGATTGCAAGCTGAACTGAGTCAAGACCTTAGGGTTTCAAGGAATCTGTGCTAAGATTGATACTGGAGGTGATTAAAGTCTCAAGGCATCAATATTGACATAGGGTTCGCGGCTGGTTTGCTCAAAAACAGCGAATGTCAGCCGATTGACATTCGGTTCACGGCCTGACATAGCCAAGAATGGCATAGGAATGGTTTAGAAGGTTTTCAATGGACAAAACAAGTTTGGATCAAAGCATTGGGTGCACAATGAAGCAAGTCATTTGTTTGACAAAGAGGTTTTTGCAGAAAAGTTTAGGAGTTCAAGGAATATGCAAAAAGATCTCTGGACATAGAGAAATGAATGCCAGCGCACTGCCAATTTCTAGGGTTTTGAGTATTTGATCGATTTGCTTGAGTTTTGCTTCGCCAACTATGTCTAGGAGGTAGGCAAAGACAACAGGAATCCAATGGTCGTGGTTTCATGAACTGAGATGGCCGGACGGCGATGAATGGCGATGAGGAAGTACAGTGATGACATGGCACAGCACAGGTACTGGATAGATTTTGGCATAGCGATATCTTGTCATTTTGTGCAGAACTAGAGCTCGGGGTAGTGGAGAGATATGCTCAAGAGGTTGAGGCGAAGGTGCCGGACAAGGTGGCGTCGCCGACGGTGGCCGGAGACGAATTCCGGTGAACTATGCCTGGGTAGAAGACACTGGATTTGGGAAAATTTGATACACAGTTCTGGAGATCAATTGCTTGCTATGAGAGCATTAGGGTAGCGATGGAAAACTTCTGGTAGGGTCAATTTGGCCGGAGGAACGGCGGTGTGGCCTGGCGACGTGAGCCGGTCGTCGGTGACGCGCAAATTCTGGAAAGTTTTGATCCAAGCTCAAATTTGAAATCTGAAAGCACAGGCTTGTTGGAGGGGTTTTACTGATCATATAACTCTACTAAGAGGTGAGCTAATTCGGGTTAAATCAAATAGCATTGCCGGAACAGGGCAAATCGAGGATTCCGGCGATCACCGACGTTAAGGGACACTGGAGTGCAATTAAATGGTACAACACAGAGAGATGGGCAGGATGAACTTACTAGTTGAATCAATTTGGGATTTGGTGTCGCCAGAGATTTGGCGACGTGTTCCTCCTCAGTGGCTCGCCGGAGAAGAAGACGAAGACGAAGAAATTTGGGACTTAACTGACTTTCTGGTGAAGTGAAGATTGCACAGGGCGAAGGGTGTTTAAATAGGCCAGGGACTGAGTTAGCAAGGAGGGAACAGCAACGATCTTTGCGCTGGGGATGAGACTGGTCGGGCACAGAAGAAACATTGGTGACGAAGCAACTAGTGAAGCAACAGCGGCAACGATGGGACGGCGAGCAGGCAGCTCTGCAGCTGCGCTGGTCGGCACTTTGGAACTTGGCGCTGGGCGGTGGAGGCGACAAGGTTGGCATGGCGTGGCGACGTGGCGCGAGGTTGCTAACAAAATTACTACAGCGGTCGCTGCTGGTCGTGCGCGCGGTTGCTGGTTGCTGTGCTGCCACGGCGATGGTTAAGGCGTGGACACGTGCGCACATGCAAGCGCAAGTGAACATGAGCACAGGCAAGGACCGGTGGCGAAGATTGCGGCGAAGAAACACGGCAAAGCTGCGGTCAAACACTGTGCCGGCAGCTCTGGTCAAATCAGGACTGAAATGCAATTACAGAATTTGGGTTTTGGACTAATTTGTGAATTCTGAGATTCAGATGGTTAAAGCTGAAACTGATTTCACTGGCAAACTTTATTCAACAAAGTATTTGGCAAGGAATTTGGTAAAATCTGGCACATTTGAATAGTTTTCGGATGAAATGAAAACAGGATTATTTTGGGTATCCTAATCTGGATATTGTCAAATTGAAATTCTGGGATTTAGAATAAGATTTTGGTATCCTCATAGAAGAAGATTTTGTATTGAATAACATTTGGGAGGTGTTCCCTGAAACAAATTTGGAGTTGGAGTTGATTTGCAACATTTAGCCTTTTCAGGCTTCTAAAAAATCTGAAAAAGGACTGATCTACGATACTTCTTGGATTGATTTGTGAAAAGGGTATAGATGATGGAATCTGACTGCCAACTTTTTGGATTAAGGTATTGGCATACCCATGATCATAATCCAAGAATAATCTGGTCTAGATTAGATCAGGATTTTGCTAAATCTGAGTTCAGAATATTTAGGGTAATTAGGATATTAATTAAATTCTGTTTTCTAAAACAGAAATGGATTGATAAATCTGAGAGTTAGAGGTCGAATTGGATCTGGTTTCCGAAGGTTTTTATACTCAGAATAAATAGTAGGTCATATCTGGAAAGTCAGATCTTGATTTGGGTTCACAGGGAAGATTTTGAGATTTTTGGGGCTTAGGATAGAATAAGTCTAGGCTGATTTTGCTGATCTAGAAGAGACATATGTATGTATGACTTTTTATTAAAAGAATTTTCACCCCAAACCCAGAGTGTTACAGTGCTATACAACTATTTAATTATCTACAGTGCCTAACTCTTGAGCGTTCTCTACAGGGAACATTATCAAATGACAAGAATGAGTTTATGTACCTACTGGCAAAAGGTAATTTTGTCAAATAATCATTTAACCAGAATTAATGGTGCATTGCTTATTTTGCAGCGCGTTCTTCCTTTGGATTACTAGGATATGCTAATAGCATTACAAAATGACTACAGGACGAAGAACTCACAAATGTCGAGGTAATGACAAAAATCACAGCAAGAATGTCGTCCGATGTGATAGTATATGCTTATTTTGCATTGCAGTATAAATTGTATGTTTGTCCGAGCTGTCCGGTAAAAAAATCAACGTTCTGAATTGATCATGGTGAAAAATAAAAGAGTAGATTCTTTATATTTAGTTCACAAATTAATCTTGGTCCTTCGATTTGTGATTGGACAACTTTGGTTCGCTGTGATTGGACGACCTCGGATACTAGTGCATGTCAACTGATATGTTTTTAGTTGAATTTATAATTGAGAAAGTGAGTGTGAAATGTGGGATTATTGATTAATTACATTACCTAATAATGTATTATCTACTAAATTCGTTGTGCTCCTTATGCTTAATTAAGTTAATGGTGGATAATATGGGCAAAAAAAACATCCCAAACCACTTTTGTATGAATGGTTCTAATATTTTTCATTTTGGAAGAGAAATTATGAAATAAGACGGATTTGTAGTGGTATATACCAAATTCTCGCCGGGTTATCTATTGAATTAGCTCCGTTAACTACAAATTTCCACCCTTAATCAAGGCTAAGAAAGAGGGGGATGGGATTTCTGTAACTGCAGTGAATGTGAGGAATTTTTTTTACAAATAACCCAATAAAAATAAGTTCAAAAATAATCCAAAACTTTTTAAAATTGCAGAAATAACATTCAGTCGCGAGCTGACGTTTGCGACTGATCTTCAGTTGCGACCCCGACCCGCACCCCAGCCCGCGACTGAAGACGTGGCACGGTCCATATGCACCGTTGGCCCAGGACCTTGCGACATCTGCTTTCAGCCGTGAGCCGGAGTCGCGACTGTTGCAGCCTTTCAGTCGCGACCCCAGCTCGCAACTGAAAGTAGTATATATACATGTGCTCGCAGTAAAAAAACATCACTTTCACTCATTTAACCGATTTAAAAAAATCATTTGGTAGAGAGAGAGGAGGTAGGGGAGAAGGAAGAAAGAGAAGAGAAGAGGAAGGAAAAAAGGAAAAAAAGAGGAAGAAGTTTTCGCTGATTCTCCAACTTCCGATTTTCGACGATTTGTTTATTTAGGTGCATATTCGTTTACTCAGAGATAATTTGTAGTTTAATTATTTATATTATTTTAGGATTAAAGATAATTAGAAACTTAATTGTTGTATCGCCCTAAACTTTAGGACAGATAAAACTTAATTTTTCACCTCACCCTAAGATTTAGGACAGATAAAAACTTAAATTTTCGTTTACCCTAGGATATAAGATAGATAGTTTTGTGCTAATAGTATCCGCTACGGATTTAGGTTATTTTATATTACCCTCAATTTTTCCAGTTGATCCTAAGGTTTAGGATTATCTTTATTATCCCGTATGAATATATATTTTTTTAAGTCACCCTCATATTTCCTGGTTCACCCTAGGGTTTAGAGTAATTTTTGGTTCACCCTACGATTTCCGCATAATCATATTAAAATATTGTGCTGACCTAACATGGAAAATCACATTAATTAGGTTATGAAGCAACTAAGTATGGTTTGCGTTAATTACGGTACTGGTATAATCCATATTGGAGCAAATAGTGATGATCTGAGTGCGTGTATGCATGTTTATGGTCAAATGGCACAACCACAGTCAATGTCTTTTAATGATTTGGAGATGTGGTTAGTCGATTTGTTACAACTCAATCCTGCGACGGATAGTGTCAGGGTTGAAGGCATAGTGCCTGAGAGAAATAAATGGGTGTTGAAGAGACTTAAAGGTGACAAATCGTGGGATTCGTTTGTATGATTTGTGACAAATCTAGGCTATGGTGGCGGAGTCTTCATACTTTACGCTGAAATCTTAACTGTACATAGTTTGAAAGGCAATCATTCCATAGCAAGAGCACGGAGTACCGATAATGTCAGTACTGACGATGCCATTGCCAGTGTACCTATGCAAACAACAAGAGTCTCGCGCACAACTCGGTTTGGCAACCATCAAGTAGATGTAGCTGATGAATTGCCCGAATTGGAAGAGAATTTTAACGATAAGGAGTACACTGATCCATCAGATCCCAAGGAACCCACAGAACAGTAGAATCCTATGAATGAATGGACTGATCCATCATTTTTTACGTTCTCTATGGTTTGTAAAGATCTGAATTCGTGATGGTCTTACAATGAACCAATCGTCCAGTTTGGATAATTGTTTCAGACTAAGAAAGATGTGAAAAAGCCATCACAACATGGGTTTTTTAACTGAATAGGCCATTCTAGGCCGGTAAATCAAATCCAAACTTGTGGACTGTGAGGTGCTTAGTCGATAACTACTTGTGGTACGTCCGTGTCACACGGCCACAAGATGAGCCTTTCTTTCAGGTGACCAAAGTCGCAGACCACAGATGTCTGGCGGAGGGCATATTGCAGCAGTATAGAAATATCACCTCTAGTTTTGTTTCCAATCTGATACTAGCAGTAGTGAAGGAAAATATGCAATGGCACCGAAAGTGATTATTGTATATGTCGCAGAGAAGTACAGGTACAAAATCAAGTACGGGAAGGCATGAAGAGCTAAACAGAGGGCGCTGGAGGAGCTCTTTGGGATATATGTTGAGGCATACAACCTCATACCGAGCCTCTTTCAGTGCATATGCAAAGCAAATCCAAGCACAATCACTGAAATTGTTGATACGTCGGCAATTGGCTCAAATGGTGTTGTGATACCTGGATACATGGTACTGCGGAGATTTTTCTGGGCATTCTAGTAGTGCGTTGCATCTTTTAGGTACATGAAACCCATGCTTTCCATTGACGAAACATTCTTGACCAGCAAATATGAGAGTACTCTACTGACTGCCGTAGCAACTAATGTCAATGACCAGCTTCTTCCCATAGCATATGCAGTGGTCGAGGGGAGAACTACAGCAGCTGATTGTGGTTCTTGGGCAAACCGAAGAATGAAGTGGTCAAAGATCAGGCATGCGTATGCTTAATTCACTATCGAAACAGAGGAATGTTGAGTGCGATCGAGTACATGCAATCTAAAGTGGACCCATCACTGACATGGGATGACCTACAGAGTCATTGGTGCTCTCGGCATCTTGGCGCGAATTTTCACACTCGTTTCAAGAGTAGGCGCCTAATGTAGGTGTTCAAACGGCTTGTCAAGCAGAACAAAAGTCGAAGTTCTTAGCTATAAGGAAGTCGTTAGACAAGAGTATGTTGAAGCAAATCCACGAGCCAGGTAAACCAGAAGCTGGTGACGTTACCGACGAGGGAAACCGCAGGAGGCATCTAAGTTTCAATCAATGGATTCAGCCCAAACCAAAGGAGAAGTGGTCGTTGCTGCACGTGACATGATGGACAGGACCCGCGATGGTAGGGGCGTGTACACATTCTACCCAAATGTCGAATGGCGGCTCGATCAGATTCTGGTCAACTTCAGAGTGCTGCTACCACCTTACTTGACTGTGATTCCTCCACTATCACCATCGGCGCCCTGTCCTTCTTCGTTGCATATGCCGCAAGTGGACCGCCTGTCATCGTCGCGCCCTACATCTCCACAACCTCATGCCATGCCTTCTAGTAGCTCTACAGATGAAGAGCTCGATATTGCTATGCATATGGTTGAGTTAGACCATGTGTTGGCTTAGGACTTGGCAGCGGATGAGGGACAGGGTGCGACGCAATAGGACATCCTAGCTCATATACAGGTGCAACCTCCTTCATGACACCAGCAGCATCCTACACAGCCGTCGTACCTTGACAATGCTCCACCACCTACGCAGTCGACACAATCTTTGCAAGCTCCACCATCTGCGCAAACACCACCGGCGAGGAGACGGTGCCTTAGGGATAGTCAGCCCCCCTCTCGCTACACACCATCGAAGTACCAGAGCCGGCCAAAGAGGGGGAGGGGGCAATAGTTTTGTGTAGGGTTTTATCAAATTTTCGAATTTTTGTAGGCTTTTGTCAGCTTTCCAACTTTTATAGGATACATCTTTTCTACTTTTTAACTTTTCTACTTTTGTACAGTTCTGCCTTTCATCTTTTTTACTTTTAAGCTTTTCTACCATTAGTCTTTTCTACTTTTCTGCTTTTGTACCTATCATCTTTTCCACTTTTCAGCTTTCCTACAGGATATATCTAATCAATGATTAAACTCTTCATGAATTGCACTTCTATAAATTAGGTCATCACTACTACAGAATTCATCATCACAGTCGGGTCAAAACAGACATCACAGACGGTTCTTAACCGTCAGTGATATTCGAGTTAGTGATAATCATGTACTATCACAGACGGTTTTTGATGTTTTCAACCGTCTATGATCTCTCCATTCACAGACTGTTAAAAGATCAGAACCGTCTGTGATCTCTCCATTCACAGACTGTTATAAGATCAGAACCGTCTCTGATACTCATACTTCACAGACTGTTATAAGATCAGAACCGTCTGTGATCTCTCCATTCACAGACTGTTATAAGATCAGAACCGTCTGTGATACTCACTCTTCACAGACTATTATAAGATCAGAACCGCCTGTGATACTCATACTTCAGAGACTATTCTAACATCAGAACCGTCTCTGATACTCATACTACCACAGATGGTTTTAATCTCAAAACCGTCTCTGATAATTTGAGTTTCGCAGACGGTTCTGATGTCACAACCATCTGGGATCCTCACATTACAGAGACGGTTCTGAGATAACAACCGTCTATGATACTCAAATTATCAGAGACGGTTTTGAGATCAGAACCATCTGTGATACTCAGATAACCAGAGACGGTTTTGATATCAAAACCGTCTGTGATACTCAGATTACCAGAGACGGTTTGGATATCAGAACCGTCTGTGTTATGACATCAAAGCCGTCTAAGACACTCATACTAACATAGACGGTTTTGATCTCAGAACCGTCAGTAATAATATAAGTATCGCAGATGGTTCTGATGTCAAAACCGTCTGTGATACTCATATTATCAGAGACGGTTATGATCTCAGAACGGTCTGTGTATTTAGAGAATCACAGACGGCTGTGAGGTCAAAACCATCTGTAATAGTGAACATCGCAGACGGTTTTTAGGTTAGAACCGTTTGTGATAGTATGATAACACAGACAGTGTGATATCACAGACGGTTTTTAGGTCAAAATCATCTGTGATAGTGTCATTATTTCTTGACTGTTATAATCTCAGACGGTTTGTAAGATCAAAACCGTCTGTGCATATTATGCACAGACGGTTTTGTTCTTACAAACCGTCTGAGATTTAACAGTCACCGATGTCCTCTGTACAAATTGCATTTCATATATACAGTTCATGAATTTCATACATGCACAGTACTCAAATATATACAGTCTCATATATAGACAACTTAGAAACATGTACAAATAGCATTTCATATGAACAAATAAATGTACAAATTGAACAAATAATGTACAATTGAACTCAGAAATATGTACAATTGAACAAATAAATGTAATCGACAATTAAAGTCAGTGTGTTAGATGTACAAATAAATGTAAGGCCGCACTAATACGAACCTTGCGGGTCCCTAAACTTCCCCTTGTTTGATATGACCTTCGAAAGGAAAAACTCAGCGAGCATCCCTCGGACAATACCAATCTGCCGAGGGTCAAGGCTTTCTGAAGGGAAGTCGACCCCCTGCAGCAAGAGTTGGTACATAAAAAATTAGCTGCAGTTGTAAATTCTGTCAAATCGATACAAAGGGGAACAGTTGTATACCTCGGGGAAATCTGGCCGGTGAGGGGTGATGATCAGGTCATACATGTGGCGCATCACGTAAAACCCACATGTATTGTCGTCCGGCTGCTGATGGCACTGCCAATTTACAGACCGAGAGTTAGGTGGAGACAAGTTATAAAGTAAAACAGATGCCAGTTGAAATTTGTACCGAAAATTATAACCACTGAAACTTATCGGCTCGCCGGTCGTGTTGTCTCCCTACCTCGGCAAAGTACTTCGTGAAAGCCCTGCAGATAGTTAAAATTGACAGTTTGAGGATAGCCGAAATTGACAATTTGAGGACAGTAAATCTAGATGCATGCAAGACAGGTCCACATCACCTTTCGAATACATCTCGTGCGCCGCAATACGAGTACCCTTTCCTCTGCAATGAGTCAAGGTAGAACACCTTGTTGCTTTTCGGAATAAGTAGCAGTAGGATCCAGTGGTAGCTACATATTACACGTAAAGAATTAAAAATTTAATCTAAATTTGGGGGTGTGCACATGGAGACACTAATCTACGGGTGAAGTACTGATGAAAGCACTCATCTCTGGTTGTAGGGTACAAGTATATACTCCTTGTCGACTTGAGCAAGCAACCCTCTTTTGATGTAGTCGACAACGAAGTCTGCGTCGGTCCTAAACATCACCTCGGCGACCATCTGGGGTTCCAAGAAACCAACAGGTATGCCCTTAGATTTGGCATAGTTGGTCATGCAGCTGCACGGAAGTAACCAATTAATAAATGACATATATCCGTATATGCACAGATAGTAGGATACTTACAACACCCAAGACCGTAGGATTGACAAGTCGAGCGCATCTTTGTTCAGTAAATTGTGCAGGTCTTCGAAGGTCACCGAGTAGGTCCCAATGTCGTTATGGAACTCTGCCACGGTGTACTTGATCATGATGTGCGTCGGACGCTGCTTCCTGGTCTGGTTTGTCCTCTTCATGTACCATGCATGCAGGCTCTGGCATGCTAACCCCATGGTCGAAATTGCGGTATTGGAGGCCATGGGCATCGCCAGAGCGAACGGTATGAGAGCTGGCGCACTCTTCTCACTCTCCTTCGCTGGGCTCTTCTTTGCTTTTCCCCTACAAGCCAGCTTCTTGAATGGTTGCCCCTTAGTCGGAGTCAGCTTCGTCATCGGAGGGGTATGCTGGCTAGTAGGCCGTGTGTCGGTCTGTGATGTCTGTGATGTAAGAACCTACGTATTAGGACACTAACTCTGAGGGCTATTATTACAGTACGAATTATGAAACTGGTGGGGGAATTACCTCATACAGGACGATGTCTTTCTTGGGCCATTGCACGAACGTGTGCACCGCATCCCCTAGAGTGGTAATCTCGTCGTTCGGCGGCTTCTCCAACGGAAAACCCTTGCAATGGTCAAAGACACTGTCCACCTGGACCCGTGCAAAACCCTCACATAGAGGGGCACCATGGATTGTGGCCCCCGCCGTGCATGGTTGCGCCATCCCACGGGCAGCCTCGATCGGGAAGAGACCGGCCAGCACCATAAGCTTGCAGGAGGCGGGTTCCTATAAACAGTGCGCATTAACATGTTGAATTTCACGGCTTTTCACTTTCAAATGAATTAACATAGACAAACGGTCATTACCTGCAGAAAGTCCACCGGATACTTTGGAGAGGGCTCCGTCTGCGAAGACCCCGGCGCAGACGCGCAGCTACTACGGTGGCCAAGAATGGGGGTCGGTACTTCCGCTGCTAGAAGGGGGGTGCCCTGGGTCGCCTTTCTTAGCTCTTCATACATGGACCGCATCTCCGACAACTACTGCAAGAGTGCTTTGTCCCGAACAGCGAACTCTGATCGCATCTCCTCCTTGAGCCGTTCATCGTGGGCTTGGTGGGATCTCTTTCTCCTCTTAGCCGCCTCCTCATCATCAGGGAAACCATGCCTCCAAGGCACAGTGGCACCGAGGCCGCGCACGTGGTCTGGATGCTCCTTGTTTCCTAGCGCCGCTGTGAGGATATCCCTATCCCTCCTCGGGTTGAACTCTCCGGATGCCGCCTGCGCACTCAGCGTCACCTGCAACAGGAGAACTTAGCAATACAGCCCATTGCATGCGTGTTACGAGGATAGTACGTGATCGGACAATCTTACCAGCCGGTCGATCACTTCCCTGTCCGCAGGGTTACTCACAGAGACGCTTCCGGAGGAGTTCATCGTCAATCTTGCTCGGCACCAATTGCGGGTGCGCACGTCTGTTATGCCCGCATAAGGACTGCCGACCGAAGACTGGGAAGCCTCCTCGTCCTGCTTCCTCCACAACGCCTTCTTCCCCACATACCCACCACTGCCTAGTCTGTGTGGGTGGGTATTCTTGGCCTGGTTAGCCTGGCCCTTCGCACTAAGCTCCTGGAACTCTGGCTTGGCCTTCATCTCGACGAACTGCTGCCATGCCTCGGGAGTCACGAAAGGGAAGTCATCGAAGGGGGTCTTCGACTCCTTCACATAGAGCCTGACAAGGTGGCTCTTGAAGTTCCTCCACGCCTTGTTTATTGACATCAATGTCTTCCGGTGGATGGTGAAGTGGCGATCCTCGGGAATGTGAAACGCCGCCTGCATTTCTTCCCACAGCGCATCCTTGCACTCTGGGGGCACTTGACCCCAGTCGGAGGTGGTGATGGGCACCCGCTCCCTTGCCACTTTGCCGCATAGTGAGCGGTACTGACCGCCAAGTTTTTCCGGAGCTTCCGGCACACCATTGTCGTCGAACTGGACGTGCTGCTTTTCCCGCTTGTCCAGACGCGCGCATGTCATTCGGCCTCGCCCCTTTCTCTTCTTCTGCGGGCTCACGGCGGACGAGGTGACCTCCGGCCTAGGCGTCTCATCGCCAGCGAGGTCACACTGACTCCCCGAGTGGTGCATTTCGTCACCAGACATAGTTCCTAACATAAGTGAAAGAGAGAACAGTTTAAGTAAATCTGCAACTAATAATTCTATAAAAAAACCCATATACTTATAATTAACCAAGAATGACAGAAACGGTGGGGAGGCGATGGAGGTGATCGCCTCAGAGGCGGGAGGGCGATGGAGGTGATCGCGACGGACGGAGAGGAGGAGAAGGTGGGAGGCGATGGAGGTGATCGCGACGGACGGAGAGGAGGAGAAGGTGGGAGGCGATGGAGGTGATCACGATGGACGGGGCGAGGGCGGAGAGAGCTAGGGCAAACAGTTGCGAAGACTGGAATGAGCGGGACAAACCCCGCCTTGAACTATTAATCGCGACGATATTATCACAGTCGGTCCATGCTCACAACCGTCTGTGATAATATCATCACAGTCGGTTCTCGCATCAGAACCGTCTGTAATAATTGACATAGTGATAGTATCAAGAGACATTATCACAGACGGTTTTGAAATGAAAGCCGACTGTGACTCTGATTATCACAGACGGTTTGGAATTGAGAACCGACGGTGCACGTCAAGAACTCAAAGCGTCAGACACTGTTGAAAATATCACAGTCAGTTCTCAAGTCGCAACCGTCTGTGATAATATTATCACAGTCGGTTCTCAAATAAAAACCGTCAGAGTTGAGAACCGACTGTGACTGAGATTATCACAGACGGTTGCGACTTGAGAACCGACCGTGCACTTGTACACTTGAAGAGTCGTAGACGTTGTTGGGAATATCACAGTCGGTTCTATATTCATACCCGTCTGTGATAGGTCAAAACCGTCTGTGATAATCTCTCTATTGAACGTTAGTTTTACAACTTGAAACTGATCTGTAGCTTTCAACTCTGAATGCTCGAAAACTTGTTTTAAATGAACACTCAGATATTTCAAATGTAGTCCAAATGCTCTGTAAATTGGTTACATTGTACGTAGATCCGATAATTGGTTACAATGTGGAGCATGCTCAAATATATTTAACATACAATGTACGTGGAGCATGCTCAAGTTAATGTTACATACAAATGGGAACTTTCACCGACAATTTCCATGTACACAGCCATGTTATCCTCAACTTTCCACTTGCCGCGGCCCTGCAAAGACGAGAATTACAGGAGATATAAGCTATACCGATGGAAACAGAGAGATAAGGACGTACAGTTGATTACCTTTAAAGTATAACCCTTCCTGGTGATCCATACGCACGTAACTGGTTTCGTCGGTGTCTTCAGTATCGACCTGTACGCCATCTCCAAATGGAGGAATCTCATCAAATTGATTGTATTCCTCCTCGTCTACGACATTTTCAACTCTAACAATCCTTCTCTTGCCATGAAGGACGGCGTGCCACTTCTTATTGGCCGGGTCAGTGACATAAATGACCTGAATGGCTTGATTTGCAAGTATGAATGGCTCATCTTTATAAGCAACGCGATCGAGATCCACAGAAGTGAAACCGTAACTGTCAACCTTCACACCCTGTGGGATTTGGACCCATCGGCATCGAAACAGGGGAATCTTGAACAGTACGTAATCGAACTCCCAAATTTCTTCAATGAACCCGTAGTACGAGTTCAATCCACGTACTACCCTTGTTGGGCCTGTCTTAGTGAACCCCTCATGGAAAGCTTCTACGCTCACTCCACTATTTTGAACAGTGCTCTTCCGATTTTGAGCTTTCGTGTAAAATGTGTACCCATTGATGTCGTATCCTGCCATGTCTGTACAGTAAACATGGGCCCTTTTGCCAACCATTTAAGGTTCTCACTTGCGGACTCTCCGGTGGTTCGCACCTTCATCCACGCGTTGAATCGATTGTTATGTTGTCCCGTGATTCAAACCTCGGATCGGCGAGGATTGTCTTGTCGTAGCATCTCCTTGTGCTCGTCGATGTACGGAGACACCTCCGTCATGTGTTGCAAGACCCAAAAATGAGCTTTCGAGTACATATCGAAATCAGGAGTGATGGCTCTCCGTCCAATAGTGCCAACACCATCAAGCCTCCCCTCGTGACGAGACACAGGAACTCCTATTGCTTCTACCTCGGCCATGTAATCGACGCAGAACTCAACAACCTCTTCCGCTGCATAACCTTCGACAATGCTACCCTCGGGCCGGGACCGATTCCTCACGTAGGCCTTAAGTACACCCATGTACCTCTCGAATGGATACATATAACGTAGGAACACGGGTCCACATATCTTGATTTCTCTGACAAGGTGGATGGTGAGATGGACCATGATATCAAAAAACGATGGAGGAAAATACATCTCAAGTTGACAGAGAGTTCGAACCACCTCGTTCTGCAGAGAATCCAGTCCATCGGGATCAATGACCTTGAAAGAAATTGCATTGAAGAAAAAACATAGCCTCGTGATCGTCTCTCTGACCTTATGCGGCAGAATACTCCAGATGGCAATAGGAAGCATTTGTGTCATCAACACGTGACAATCATGAGACTTCATACCCAGCAATTTCAAATCGCCCATGGACACAAGCTTTTTCATATTTGCGGAGTAACCCAATGGAACTTTAACACCACAGAGACACTTACAGAGTTCTGTCCTCTCAGCCTTGCACAAAGTGTAGCATGCAGGGGGGAGGTATATACGGCCTTTATCGTTCTCTCTCGGTGCTAGCTCTGGCCTGATTCTCATTTCGATCATGTCACGCCGCACATTGACGCCATCCTTTGTCTTCCCAGGAATGTTCAGCAATAGGCCAATTAAACTGTCACAAACATTCTTCTCTACATGCATGACATCAATGCAATAACGAACCTCTAAATGCTTCCAATACGGTAAGTCCCAAAATATCGATCTCTTCTTCCAAGTGTTCTTCGTGCGGGGTTTCAATTTACCACCCTTTCCAAACACAACGTCTATGTCCTTCACCCGTGAGTAAACATCTTTCCCCGCGTAGGCATTGGGGCTGAACCATCTTCCTTGTGGCCGTCAAATTCCCTCTTCCTCTTACGATACGCGTCATTCTTCGGAAGAAACCTATGGTGACGCATGTACACTGTTTTCCTGCAATTCTTCAGCCACACGCTCTCAATCTCATCTTCGCAGTGGGGGCAGGCTTTGGCTCCTTTCGTAGTACGGCCCGACAAATTTCCAATGGTAGGGAAATCATTGATGGTGCAGAATATCATAGCACGTAGGATGAAGTTCTCTCGTTTGTATGCGTCCCATACCTGCACCCCTTCGTTCCACATTGTTAGGAGATCCTCTATCAATGGTGCTAGGTACACATTAATATCGTTTCCTGGTTGTTTTGATCCTGAGATAAGTAGAGACATCATGATGTACTTGCGCTTCATACACAACCAAGGAGGAAGGTTGTAGATACACAAAAGAACCGGCCAAGTGCTATGCCGACTGCTCATGTTACCAAAAGGATTAATTCCATCGGTACTCAACCCGAACCTTATATTCCTCAATTCTGCTCCGAAGTTAACAAATTCCCTGTCGATGTTTCTCCACTGCGAAGAATCAGCGGGGTGTCTCAGCTTTCCATCCTTCTTCCAGTCTTCCGAGTGCCAACGCAGTAATTTTGCCTCTTTACGGTTTGCAAACAAACGCTGCAAGTGGAGAATGACTGGCAAATACCACAACACCTTAGCAGGAGGTCCTTGCTTTATCTCAGCGTAGTCGTCGTCGTCTGTTCGGTCCTTAGTACGCTTATAGCGGGATGTGCCGCACACCGGACAAACATGCATATCCTTGTAGTCATTACGGTAAAGGATGCAATCATTAGGGCATGCGTGTATCCTTTCTACTTCCATTCCCAAAGGACACAACAGCTTTTGGCTTGGTAGGTGTTTTTTGGCAACTCGTTTCCTTCCGGGAGCATGTCCGCCAAAAGATCTAACAGTGCTGTGAAACTCTTGTCGGTCCAGCTGTTGCTTGCCTTCAATTTTAACAGTTCAAGCACAGAGGCCAACTTTGTGTACTTCAACTTGCAACCAGGGAACAACGGCTTTTCTGAGTCCTCAATCAAGCACTTGAATTTGCCAAACTCCCTTTCACTGTAATTTCCTTCCACATCACGCAACATGTCATCTAAATGGTCATCCTCTGTCATATCCTCGTCGAAGTCGTTGTTCGGATCCGACATGTCCTGTTCCTCAACCTGAGTGGCACTTGTTTCTGCAGTTGGCTCTTCTCCATGGTGGACCCAACACGTGTACCCCTTTTTGAAACCACGTCGGATCAAGTGGGCGACAATTTGAGATGAGTTGGTGAACATCTTAATATTCTGGCAGTCTACACAAGGACAGTACATATATGGTAAACCCTTCTTCGCCATGTCTTGCTCAGCAACCTTTTCGAAATCAAAAACACCTTTCATGTATTCCTCACCCACTCGGTTGTCATTATACATCCAGTCTCGGACCATCTGCAATTAATCAAATTCATACACATGCTAATTAGTAAATCAATGGAGATCGATATTGATGATGAAATCAAGTAATGTGTATGCCTTGGGAGCAAGTACCAACCTTGGTTCGATCCTCAAATTTTTGCCCCCAAATGCTCCCCCGGCCTTTCGAGATTTCGCTCTTCCTTGCCCCAAATCTCTTCGAACTGGACAGTGTAGGTCGAGCAAGAGAGAACAACTAGCTCAAAACATCCGCCAAAAGACCTTTTATACCAAGTTCAATACAGACGGTTCTATATAATATCGTCAGTAATATCGGTGCATTTTTGAAGAACAGAATATCACTGACGGGTTTCACTCTATTAACCGTCGGTAATATCGGCGCATTTTGTGATACTATGACAGAAATATCACAGACGGTTATGAACTCCAAACTGTCCGTGATAATTACAATATCACAGACGGTTCCTAGGTCAAAACCGTCCGCTTTACTATCACAGTCGGTTTTTACTTCAGAATCGTCTGTGATTATCACTGTCGGATTTTACATCAGAACCGTACGTGATTATTGCAGTCGGTTTTTACCTCAGAACCGTCTGTGTTAATTATAAAATCAACAATCTGCAAGATTATCACAGACGGTTTTAAGGTCCGAACCATCTATAATATCCCAGATTGTTTGTTTGCATTCGACTACTGGTCATCAGTTGTTCCACTTATTTTTCATATTTGGTTCTATCTTATTTCAATGTTAGTATTTAAAAAAATGAACGTTCAGACTATTTGGTTTTATCTTGTTTTTCATATTTGTTGTATATATGTCTGTGGATCTTCAAAGAATTTTGAGACTATTACAATCGGTCCTGAAATTAAAACCGTCTGTAATCTTACAATCAGAGACGGTTTTGAGTTAAAAACCGTCTTGTTCGCAGCAGTATTTTCTTGTTAACATTTTCACACAGAACATCATTTGGTGATTATCAGTTACATAATCAATCGAAAAGCCAGATATGTAAGGAAAGGAAATTTCTTATTTCTTACAATCTTTGCATACATAAGAGATAAAATTAAGCGACCAATTAATTAGCATCGACCTGTTCCGAAAGTAACTTACAAAGTTCTCCTAGGGACGTATTGGCATCAGTAGGATCTACACTGGCCGCCCCAGGAGAACTACCAATGGGTCTAAGACTATCAACATCATCTCTTAGCAAAGGAGTGGATTTGGCATCAGTAGGATCATCCAAGAAATTAAAGTTGATACAACAAAGGTGGAGATGAAGCTGCAACTCAAAGCACTCTGCCAAGTGCAGAATGGCAAAAGACATCCCCTCAGAATGCTTCTCCAGCGCCTCTTTTTTTTTTTTGGAGAGTTCTGCACAAGGCAGCTTTCTCCTCCTGCACATATGCTTCTCCAGCTTCTCCTAGGGACGTATGCTGGGAGGGTGAAGATGATTTCCAAGCTTTGGAGTGGATTTGGACGTGGAAGTGTGAGCCTTACCCCAGAAAGTTGATCATCCAAGAAAAGCTGATGATACAAAGGTGTTGAAGAGGGGATATTGGAAGGATTATTGTGGATCTCCAAAGGTGGAGTCGATGCAACTGGAGGGGTTGCAAGGGGCAATGTGGCAACACAGGCCTCAGCACCCTCTAGAGTCTTCGCTGCAGCTCCACTGGAGGATCTGTCATCATTTCTAAGTCTCTTCTTTGGAGGGAGCATTTCCTCAAGCACCTGTGGATTTCGAAATGCATTTGTTTCGAGGTAATCAAGTCATAAAAGAAAGATCTGCATTAGATTTTCAGAGAGGACTTACTTTCTGAAGATCCTGATCGAGTTCATTCCTTATCTCTTCCTCATCACTCTCAATTTCAATAACCTCATTGGAATCTCGGCTCGCCATCAAGGTGGGAGTTGAGGAGGGAATAAAGACAGGGATTTAGGAGCCTCGCTATTTATAGAAACAGAAGGTGACGGTTCATATGCGCGGGTGCCTCGAGTTTTAAAAAGCGCACTACTGGTTTTCAAGGTCAATAAATTCATGATAACTTCTCGGGAGATAAACTGCAACACGGAAAAGGGAGTTGAAGAGTCAGATTAGATAATTCGATGCAAATTAAATTTGAAGTAAATAATTAAGTCTCTTCATCTGCTCAGTTATTATGTGCGGTTATCAACAATTGCATGTAGATAATTCGAAGGGTGGGCACTGTTGGGACTATCACAGACGGTTGGGATATCAAACCTGGAAAAGACACAACACACTGTTGAGAATTTGAAGTGGAGTGCACTACTTTCTTTTCAAGATCAATACCGTCATGATAAATATTCTCGGGAGATAAACTGGAACACGGCAAAACAGTAGTGCCCACTTTGGAAGTTGAAGCGTCAGATTACATAATTCGATGCAAATTAAATTTGAAGTAAATAAATAAGTCTCTTCATCTGCGCTGTTAATTATTATGTGCGGTTATCAACAATTGCATGTAGAGAATTGCACTGTTGGGACTATCACAGACGGTTAGGAGATCAAAACCGTCTGCGTTAATATTACAGACGGTTCTGATGTCCGAACCGTCTTTAATATGTCTGTTGAATATTGAACTGTTCGACTTCTACAAATACTTGTTCCCTCCCTGGAGTTTTGCTTCCAGTTGAACCGCTGAGAATTTGAAAGAAGTTGAGAATTTGAAGCGTCGATAACTGTTCGACAATCAGAGTCGGTCCTTACATAAAATCCGTCTGTAATATTACTATCAGAGACGGTTTGGAGTTAAAAACCGTCTGTGATATTGATAGAAGTTGAGAATTCGAGGCGGCGGACACTGTTGGGACTATCACAGTCGGGCCTTACATAAAAACCGTCTCTAATGTGACTATCACAGACGTTTTTTTACCTCAGAGCCGTTTGTGATATTCAAAGCACGTTGATATATAACTTCTATATTCTTTTTATATTATTTGCATGGGACCTGCGACTTCTATATTGTTTCTATATTATTTGAAGAGCTCCGATGGACTGCCCTCACAAGCCAAAGATCGCGATAGTCGTTCCTTGATCGCACACAGTGTACATACCTTTATATGGTCGAATGTTCGACAAAAGCTAAAGAAAGATAAAGAAAGAGGGAAGATTGCATGCAGTCCAAGAATGTACTGGAAAATTGGAAAGTTGACATAAGAACAAAGTTTTCAATAATTTTTTTCATCACTTACAAAAAAAAGTAAAAATACAGAATGCTAGGTCAAGGAGTGGTCTTAGCCCTGGCTGCATCTAGAATAAAGTCAGTTTGACTTGCAGCCAGGACGCAGGACTCCTCCAGCGACAAGTTGTCCTTCTCAGGATCAACTACTACAGCGTCGAGAAGGCTTGCGACCTCCCTCAACTTCGCGATCGTATCCTTCATTGTCAAACCGCAGCCAGCGATGGTCATATCCGCGGCTTTCTTCTCCTCGCAAAGACGCCTCGTCCTCGCCCTAGCATTGTCACCATCCGTCTTCATGCGCTGAATGCGCTGGAAGAGATCGTCAAGGTCAAGCCGTAGCCGAGTGTGCTTCTCCGTGAGGAGCTTGTGCTCCTCCTGGAGGGCCCTCAGCTTGGCCTTGACTTTGCCAGTGTCTTCCACGGCTCCCCTTCCCTGTGCAAATCAACAGGTCAAGAATATATTGAATAGGGATTAACAATACAGGGGTAAGTCCAAAAGATTGAGAGTTCTTACCGGGGAGGGCGAGGCTGACGATGCCATCAAGGATGCCATTGGCGCAGAGAAGCTAAGGAGTCAAACAGTCTGAGAACTATAAAAACTTGTAAAGTAAATGACAATTTTTCCACTGTCAATTTATAGAACTTCCAAAGCGATGCTTCGTGTTCTCCTAGTTGAGAATTCGAAGCGGCAGTACTTTTCCAGTCGGTTCAGACATCAGAACCGTCTGTGATAAGTATACTATCACAGACGCTTCGTAGTTCACAACCGACTGTATAAATCACAGTCGGTTCTGAGTTACGAACCGTCTGTGATAGTCTACTTATCACAGACGGTTCTCAGCTGTGAACCGATTGTATATATCACAGTCGGGTTTTAAGTTAGAACCGTCTGTGATAAGTAGACCATTACAGACGGTTCTCAGCTGGGAACCGATTGTATCTATCACAGTCGGGTTTTAAGTTAGAGCCGTCTGTGATAAGTAGACTGTCACAGACGGTTTTGTGTTCAGAACCGTCTGGTTTAATGTCACAGTTGTTTTTGACAGCAGAACCGTCTGTGATATCTGAACATATTTTCCCGACAGGCCTTCGCAGACGGTTTTCCATTGAACAGTTCATACTCGTCTGTGATGTGCCGTCCAGGATGTCTGTTTCTGTGGTAGTGCATTGAGCTCCGAACACACAACTCACATTTCCCTCACACGCCTATCCGAATATGGTGGGCGACAATAGCTGTGGCCGGAGAAGAAGGCGAACCAAGGTAAGTACATAATTAACTCGCGCAAATGAAGCAGCTCTTTATGCGTTACTTTCTGGGTTATTTTCTTCCGTTCATAGGATGAATGACAAAGTTCAGGGCCATGCCGTTGCAGCTGCGATTTGTAGATGAAGACTACTACATCCTCCGTTCAGGGTGACTACCGGACAAGATTTTTAGAGTATCCGGGGGAAGATACTCATAAGTGCACTTTCCTTCTTTGGCTAGACCGCGAGTGGAGCGCAAAAGTTGCACTTATGATACTCTATCTTCTTTGCAGAAAGAAGAAACTCCATGAGTAGCTCGACTTCATGGAGGATCTGTCGATCAACATGCACAATGTTCAACACATGTGTTGCTGCAGACATCCTTGTTATTTCTCTTACCATGGAGACACAAACCCAACAACGCGTCCTACGGAGGAGTTCAACTGGCTCGATAATGCCTACGACATAGATGACTTTATGTGCAGATGTCGAGATGATATTACAGTAAGTACATCTTGGGCCTACGACACTGTCGGTAGAAACTATTTACATTGTGGCCGCGAGGAGGAGAGGGATAGATGCAATTACATGTCGTGGCTCAACCCGGATTGGAATGAGGTAGAGAGAAACACTATAAATAATCTTCTAGACGAGCTTGACACTCCCTACTCGGATCAAGTGGTGCACCACAGTTTGATCACCTTTTGCTGCTATAGACCTTGTTCCAATTGTTGTTCCAACTGTCACAGACGCGTGTAACTTTCTATTTTATCTACAACATCAAGATTTTGTACTGAAAAACAAACCCTAGCCTTTGTTCCCTGAAAACCGAAACCCTAGCTCATCAGGAGGCTGATCCTCACAAATTTGATTTGTCAGCACTTTGCAAAATTGACGCTTCAAAGAAGAAAAATGCACTCAAACTCTTGTATTGCATAGTAGTGAGGCGATATGAAAATTAGTATATAGCTTTGTGAAGCTCTCTCTGTGTTTTACTAAATAATGTAATCAAATATTTTATGAATTCGAGTTTTTGGATTAGGTGAAACCCTAGCTTTCAGTTATGTGCATTTCAGATCCTAACGCACCCAAACCTTACACACCCAAACGCACCCAAACCCTAGCATTCAGATCAGGTGAAACTATAGCTTTCAATCGCGAGTCGGAGTCGCAATTAAAACCCGTAGCCTTTCAGTCGCGATCCCGGCTTGCGACTGAAAGCAGGTGTGGTAGGATCCTGGGCCAACGGTGCATATGGGTCGTGCTACATTTTAAGTCACGGGCCTGGATCGCGACTAAAGATCAGTCGTGAACGTCAGCTCGCGATTGAACACCATTTCTACAAATTTAAAAAGTTTTGGGTTATTTTTGAAATTATTTTTTTATTGAGTTATTCGTAAAAAAAAATTGAATGTGAGTTGTGCGATCTACAGAGCAGATTAAAGTATGCAAAGAAATAAAAAGATTTAGAAGGCCCTATTTTTCTACTATGATCAATCTATCTAAAATGTTAGGGTTTGATTAGATTGTTTGTATATGTGTGCAATTTGATTACAGCTGCATATGATCTGGTTCCGTTGTTAGGATAGGTTCATAGCGATCATAGAAAATGTGAGGAAAATTGTTGATTTACACCAAGTGATTTAGATTCTATCGTCTTGATTTTACTATTTTTTTTAGATAAGCCACTAAAAAAATTAATTTCAAAAATAATCTAGTGAAAAAATTTTTTACAAAACTGATTAGTAGCTATCTCAGTCAGCTATGAAACTCAATGACTGACTAGAATAGCGACTAAAGACGTGACGGCACACCAGAATAAATGTGGCATAGTGCACTGGTTCAATCACTGACTAGACTAGCGACTGAAGACCTAGCGCACGTGTACTACTACCACATCTGCCCGGGTGTACCAACACATCTTCAATCACTATCTCAATCATTGACTGAAGACTAATTTTGCAAACATTTTTTTTAACAGACTATTTTTGAAATTAATTTTTCAATGAGTTATCTTAAAAAAATTCTGATTTTAGTATTTGTTTATTTATTAGACTATCACTAGAAATGTTTTTTTTTACCAATCTGCTATTCGTTTTAAAATTTGACTGTTTTTTCTTCTATAAAAGCTACCAAAATAATTAAAAGGCAAAATTGCACTATAAACTCTCTACTATTAATTTTTACATAGTTGAACCCTTTGGTTTAATTTTGTTTTATAGTGTAGAATGTATTGGGTGACTCAACTCGACATTGGTCCCGTCCAACTGTCCTCCATGCTGAATTTGGGCCTAGCCTAATTGACCAGCCCGACCTAGATGCAACCAAGTTTTTTTTGACATACTAGACTACAATCAATTGAGTTACCAAACAACAATACTAATGTCAAAAATAATATACCAAAAGAACTTATATGAATGCACTACAATGCCCACTATAGCCTAAATAGTGTTAATTTCTATGTTTGCTCTCGACCTTAGCAAATTCATCTGGACAAAATTTTGAGTTGACATAAGCTCAATTTTAAGACCTACATTGGATTAACCCAGCCAGACTGGACGAAAACCCAGGTCTGTCCTCAATGACAGACTTGAACGAATTTTTTGTACGGATAACTCAGAGTTAAAAAACAAATTTAAAAATAATGTATAATAAAAAATTACAAAAATGACCTCAGTCGCCATCCCAGATGGCGACTTATGTCATTTGGCCTTCAGTCGCCATCCTGGTTGGCGACTGAAGGCCATGTCATCAGTCGCCACCTTCAGTCGCCAAGCAGGATGGCGACTGAAAGCCCTGGTTCAAAAAAAATGTGTTTTTTTTTAAAAATAACATTCACAATTGTGTTTTTTTAAAAATAACATTGAAAATTGTAATTTTTTAAAAAAAAACATTCAAAATTGTGGTTTTTTTTAAAAATAACATTCAAATTTGTGTTTTTTTTAAAATTAACATTCAAATGTGTGTTTTTTTTAAAATTAACATTCAAATTTATGTTTTTTTTAAAATTAACATTCAAATTGTGTTATTTTTTAAAAATAACATTCAAATTTGTGTTTTTTTAAAAAATTAACATTCAAATTTGTGTTATTTTAAAATTAGCATTCAAATTAGTGTTTTTTTTAAAATAACACAATTTGAATTTGTGTTTTGTTTAAAATTAACATTCAAATTTGTGTTATTTTTAAAATTAGCATTCAAATTAGTGTTTTTTTTAAAATAACATTCAAATTTGTGTTTTGTTTAAAATTAACATTCAAATTTGTGTTTTTTTTAAAATAACATTCAAATTTGTGTTTTTTTTAAAATTAACATTCAAATTTGTGTTTTTTTTAAAATTAACATTCAAATTTGTGTTTTTTTTAAAATGAACGTTACATAGTCGACTGGCTGACAAACTAAGGAGGAAAAGACCCGTGGTTGGCCGCGTTGATTGATTAGTATATTTCGTGGTTGGTTCAATCTGTCGAGTATGATGTACCCAAAAACCAAAATGAACATAAAAAAGTAGTCAAAACATGAGAATACTAATATAATCAAAAATAATACAACCATGAGAATCAATATAATGTTCCATAAAAGGAGAACATAAAAAAAAAACTACTGTCGGCCCCTCTTCGGACGATGCCTCCGGTCGCGCTGAAACGGCGATGGTGAATAGGTGCTGCACGGATGCACTGTCCTCTGCGAGGGCTGTCGACCGAGAGGCTGAGCACTCGACTGACCGAGGCCTGTATCAGGAGCGTCCATCGGGTCCTGCGACGGTGGAGGTGCCTCACCAAGCTGCGAAGATGCCAACTGATGTTGGCTCTGATCGGCGTCGTCTCTCATCTGCAACATATCGGCATACTGAGCATACGATGGGTCGCGGACCACCTGGGGGTCGGCGCGGACCGACTGACGAGGAATGTATGGTGGGTGCCTAGCAGGAGACCGAAGCAGACCAGCCGACGAGATAGACACCGTCTGCTCAGACATAGCGATGTACTCGTCGTCTGAGTCGAAGGTGACGTCGAAGCCCAAACCAGAATCAGAAGTGCGTGCGGAAGGCGGCGCTCGGGGACCCTCAGAGATCCGTACACCACCATGCGATGAGAAGTCCACGTGTGGTGCAACACCTGTACGGTACGAGCGAGCCGGGGGCCCACCGAGATAAATGGGTGCGGCGACGGCCGTACCTGAAGGGCCGGCTGTGTCAGGATGACGAGTGGCTGAGTGCGACGGCGTATGACTGGGTCGGGCCCGTGGACGTGGAGGTGCAACAAAAGTCGACGAAGTGGTGGGACTCTCAAGGGTCAGCTGCGAGGCGAGTCGGTCGACGTAGGCGATGGCCTTCTCGTACTCGTCGGGCGTGATAGGCAGACCTGCTTGCCTCCGCTGGACTAGTGGCCGTGTCACAGAACTGATCGCACGGATGCCGTCAGCCTACAAGACGGTAAGACAATAGGAGATAGAAATAAAAATAACAAGTAGGTCATGGGCTGGCAGCATGTACCTGGCGGTGTACCCGAGATGCGTGATGTCGGTCGTATGTCTGATGCACGCTCGGGGCAGGCACGTCTGCAGGCGGCGGAGGTGGCGGGGCAATGCGAGTTGCGGTGCGAGGGAGGTACCATCGGAGGTAGTTGCCGTATGTCGTGGAATCGTACGCCCTCTCCTCAAGCACGACATCTATCGCTGCTGTCTGCTCCCAGCGACGAGTGTAAGGAGACTGTCGGCCCTCCCAACTAACAACCTTCTTGCCCTTGCGACTCTGCCTGCAAAAAAAACAAAGGTGTTCAGTTATTTCACAGAGGCAAAACACTATGTGCGGAGATAATCGAGAACTTACTCGTGCTAGTCATGCGACAAACGATGCGGGGCGACTGGAGGAGGGATCATCTGGAATAAGCCAAACTGGCGCATCACCCTCCATGGAGCATACACCTCCAACATATGGTTGAAGACAAGAATACAGCGGGTGAGCCATAAATCCCGGTCCTCCGTACACATCACAGAGATCGCGCCGCCGGCTGTGCTCTCGATATAGCTTGTCGTCCAAACCCTCCATATAACACGCGACGGATGCAACAACTCCAACTCGCCGCTGTACGCACTGTAGCATGCATGCACCTGAACTGTGGCCCACTGCAGCTCATGTTGCAACCAGCGATCCCCCATGGTAAGGCGATCGATCTCATCCTCCGCATCCCTAGGCGGGTGCCCCTCCGGAAGTGCAACGGGCGTGTCGGTGATGAGCGGTCGTCCGACAGGTATGTGCTTATACGACCACAGCAAAAGAAGTAGAGGAGATCCGGCCATGTTCGCCGCTCGGGCACGCCGAATGCAGGCGTCGCACAACCCTCGATACGTCACACAGAGAACCGCTGACCCCCAGCTGATGCGCGGGATCTGATCGATCGGCGTGTCCGCGAGCATCTGCGCCAGTGGAACAAGCCAACGATCCACTGTGTCGCCGTGAGTACCTGTAGAAAAGCAAAAAAATAAAAATTAAATTCAACAAGAGAATAGAAATAGCTGTGCCTATATCATGTTTAAGCATACTAGTGAACATGAAGCCCCCGAACAAGTGCAGCAAATACGCCTCGAAGTGTCGGCTCACAGTCCACTCATCTGCATCTGCTGGGCACGTCCTGAAGTGAACAAGCCAAGTCGCAGGAACTCCGACGTCGTGGTGGAAGGGCTCCTAGCCCAGAGGTAGTGGATGAAACCTCTCGGCGAGCATGCCGTCCCATCCGGCAGGAGTGGGTGGTGGTACCCAGGCCTGCCCGCGAATCGGAAGTCCGAACAACATCGCCACATCCTCCAGGGTAATGGTCATCTCCCCCCACCGGAAGTGAAATGTGTGCGTCTCGGGTCTCCACCTGTCCACCAGAGCAGAGACGAGTGATCAGTCGTGCCTGAAAGTCTCCAATCTGGTGATCATCCTGCAAAAAGGAAGCAGCCCCGCCGCCCTCAGCCGTGCGATGTATCTCCCGTCGAGAGGCCAAGACGTGCCCGACGATCGCAGGCAGAATGGCTGAAGCTCCTCTCCGGATCGCACCGCTCGAGACCGATGACGATCGTCGTAGTAGTGATCGAGTAACTCAGGAAACGTGGACGAGGGTGAGCCATGCCTGCAAACAAGAACATTAGGTTAGTACATCATCAAATACACAAGACGAACGAATACGTGTTGCACAACATTACTGAGTCATGTTCGATTAGGTCCGGATGCATCAGGACATGTCCTCCTCGTGTGGCCAGGCTGTCGGCAAATGGCACACTTTCGTAGCTCATCGCGTTCTGCGTTATCCATGTCATTGCCAATTCGCATTTTCCGCCGTCATCCAGGGCCTTTCCGCTCCAAGTGCGGTGGTGGAACATATCGGATCTCGCCTGCTCTACACGACCGATCTCTGTAGTGCTGCTGAGTCCCCCAAATCTCAAAGTCTGTAGTCCATGTCTCGGCAAGGTACCGTGAACCATAGTAAACTGACAGGTACATCTCGCTCGACTTGTTGTCGTGCGCACACGCGGCCATCACATGAGAGCACGGTTTATGCAATAGAGTTGGCTTGTTACAAGTGCACTTGACACCGTCTTCAAATGTCACTCCTTGCCTCTTGATTTGTCGCATGTATCCACCCCCCACGTTCTTACTGCGCAGATAAACGACCCAACTTTGCCTTCTGCTGTTAGGAATGCACTCGACTGAGTGTTTCTGAGCGGCCGCAGCTTTCATTTCTAAGTACCTTTGTACTTCATGAGGAAATTTTGGTGGTGTGACCTGAAGTAATGCTCTTGCAGCTGTACCTCTCTCATAGAAGTATTTGGCCGTGCGATGCCATGTACATTCCACAATTCCAGTGAGCGGCAGACCTCGCACCCCCCTCAACACAAAATTGTATACCTCCGCCATGTTAGTTGTCATTACGCCATATCTGGCACCTCCCTCATCGTGCAATAAAGACCACTTCTCAGGAGCTTTGTCACTAATCCATTCACTAAATTTCTTTGGCCTTGATCTTCGGGTGCGTCATCTCGCCACATCTGTAGTCTCCACGACATTTTTTCATCTTCTGGATGTTGTGAACTGCTTGCCTCTGACCTTTGAGATTTACCTAGATCTGAAGTTTCTTGTTCTAACTCGTCCCAAAGTTGTTCGAACTTATGGCTTTGGTTCTGATCGCACAACCGCTTGAACTTCTTCATAAGCCGTACGCTTTTGTAGTGTGTGAAGAAGTTCGCCGCAAGGTGTCGTTTACACCACCGACTGATCAAGTCATTCCAGCTGTACTGCGGGTTCTCAGTGGACAACATGAACTCAATGGCACTTAACAGACCCTTGTGTCTATCATGGATTATACATACATTCTGTCTGTCTTTCACGACTGTTTGTTTTAGGTTTGCAAGGAACCATACCCAGCTGTCTGTACTCTCTCCTTCCACTAAGGCGTACGCCATGGGAAGTAGTTGGTTGTTTGCATCTGCAGCAACAGCTGTCATCAGAGTTCCCTTGTACTTCCCAGTTAGAAATGTGCCATCCACGCAAAGTATTGGCCGCATGTACTTGAACACAGAGATTACTTGACCAAATGACCAGAATATACGCTCCATGTACTCAGCTCCAGGAACTATTTCACCATTTCTGCCGACAACTGGGCTATGGACCATATCCATCACAGTGCCAGGGTTGGTGTCAACGATTTGTTGGATCAATCTGGGCACATAGTTATATGAATCATAGAAAGATCCAAATAACATCTCAAGACCAAGTTGCTTGGCTCTCCATGCCTTCCCATATTGAATGATGTACCCAAATGTGTCATTGATTTGGCTAACAATTTGTTTTGGTGGCATATCAAGATTTGCATGAAGGTTCGACAAAATTACACGTGCCACAAATGCGGACGACATATTCCTATGACTCTGTGATACTTCTGTCACCGAACAGTCATGTTCGGTGATCCTGGAAACAATGAAGTGTTCATTGTCCCTATACCGAGCAATACGAACATAAAATCGACATCCTTCCACCTTGCACTTCACTGCGTACAGTCGCGGATTTGTTCTGTCAACCTTGAAAGACCGACGCAGTGTCACGGACCACATCGCCACGGCTTGCTTAGCCTCCTCCTTGCTTCGAAAATGTTGTCCCAATGTTAATCTGTGCTCACTCCCTACCCACTCCGAACTGCGATCGTCGTGGATTCGCGCATGCTCAAAACCACTAGGATCTAGCCATTGTTGTGGAGGTCCCATTCCACGATAGTCTTCTTCACTAGAGGAATCCGCATAGTCTGCGTCCACCTCCGACCCTTCGCTGCCTGAAACTTCCAGACCCTCTTCACCTTCGTCGGCATAAGCCTCATCCCCAGGCCAGAAATACCCGCCCATGAATTCTACGTTGGGCATATCCGCAGAATTATGGGTCATGGTTGGATCAATGTTCGTATGTTGTCCTCCAATTAATGATTCGGGTACAAGTTCTGCTGCCGGTTCTGGTATATTGTCTAGCTTTATCACATACAGTATGCAGTCATCTGGCCCATGATTGGGATTTATCACCCTCCTAACAAGAGAGCCCCATGATCTATCGCCTCTAAGTTTACACAATTTCCAACAAGATGTCAAACCAATAGGCACCAGCGCTTCTCTGATAATTTTGTGTAAACATGGGTCAATATTTAGGATGTCCATGACTCGGGTCTTAAGGTCTTCAAAATTAAGAACACTAAGATCATTCAATTCCATGTCTACACGGTGACAGCCACTTAGGTCATCTCCAGATGGTCCATTTCTAATGATTTGTTCCCCGTGGAAAATATAGACAACTCTTGTTTCCGACATTGTCTACAACATAAGTATTACAAACATCAGCTATCATATCTCCAATATATTTTGCACATTACTCTATACTCATCCTTAAGACATCTGCGACTTATTTTTTTACATCTCAACTAATCGAAGTACACTGCATTAACGACATTGCATCACATCTAATCTACAATTCCTATATTATCATCTCACATATCAATAATTTAATTATTTACTACTCTTAATTAATACGCATCTCACATCTCATTCATAAACATATGAAATTTACATAATATTACACAACAAATCAAAATTATATATACATTATATTCATAAATTCCAAACATATTTAAATACGGCACAAATCAAATATATATTTCTGCACATTTTCTACGAATAAACCGTATGTCCTAAATTATCGATTCACTATTTATTAATCTAATTTATTCGCTTAATATATAACATTTCTATATAACAGATCTACAAATATAACACATCTACATAACAGATATATACATTTCTAAAACAGATCTACACATTTTTAAAACAGATCTACAAATTTCTAAAACAGATCTACAAATACAACATGTCGTGGTATAAAAAATACCTCGGCAGATTTGATGACGTGCGTAACACGTATTCCTCAACGCGAGCTGACCGTGCGACGGGTCACCCCGCGTTGGACAATCCCAGAGATTGACACAGGGGTTTATACAGGTTCGGGCCTCAGTGGAGGCCCTAGTCCTGTCGACGTGCTCCCGACGAGCGTCGGCTAGGGGGCTCTCTCCCGAAGAGAGGGCTCCAGAACACGCCTTTTTGCTTTTTTGGATAAAGTACAAATGAATGTCTTAGGTTACAAAAGAGGGTTACAAGGGTATAAATAGACCCCAAAAGATGCAAATTACTGAACTACCCCTCTTGCCACCGTAGGATCGGGGGCAAAACGGTCTTTTGACGAGGTCCAGGGCACCGATTTCTGACACGTGGCGGCCCTTTGAAATCAGTGCCCATCAGAGGAGCGCCGGGGGAAACCTCTCCCGAGCCCGAAGAGGGGCCTCCGGGAGACGTCTTCCCCGGCCCGGAGAAGGGGGCTCCGGGAGAGGGGGCTCTCCCTAACCCGGAGGAGATGCGCCGGGGGAAGTCTCTCCCGAGCCCGAGGGAGGGCTCCGGGAGACGTCTTCCCCGGCCCGGAGAAGGGAGTACCGGGAGAGGGGGCTCTCCCTAGCCCGGAGAAGGTGCGCCGGGGGAAGTCTCTCCCGAGCCCGGGGGAGGGCTCCGGGAGACGTCTTCCCCGGCCCGGAGAAGGGAGCTCCAAGAGAGGGGGCTCTCCCTAGCCCGGAGAAGGTGCGCCGGGGGAAGTCTCTCCCGAGCCCGGGGGAGGGCTCCGGGAGACGTCTTCCCCGGCCCGGAGAAGGGGCTCCGGGAGAGGAACTCCCCCTGGCCCGGAGAAGGTGCGCCGGGGGAAGTCTCTCCCGAGCCAGGGGGAGGGCTCCGGGAGACGTCTTCCCCGGCCCGGAGAAGGAGCGCCGGGGGACGTCTCCCCCGAGCCCGGGGGAGGGCTCCGGGAGACGTCTTCCCCGGCCCGGAGAAGGGAGCACCGGGAGAGGGGGCTCTCCCTAGCCCGGAGAAGGTGCGCCGGGGGAAGTCTCTCCCGAGCCCGGGGGAGGGCTCCGGGAGACATCTTCCCCGGCCCGGAGAAGGGGCTCCGGGAGAGGAACTCCCCCTGGCCCGGAGAAGGTGCGCCGGGGGAAGTCTCTCCCGAGCCCGGGGGAGGGCTCCGGGAGACGTCTTCCCCGGCCCGGAGAAAGAGCGCCGGGGGACGTCTCCCCCGAGCCCGGGGGAGGGCTCCGGGAGACGTCTTCCCCGGCCCGGAGAAAGAGCGCCGGGGGACGTCTCCCCCGAGCCCGGGGGAGGGCTCCGGGAGACGTCTTCCCCGGCCCGGAGAAGGAGCTCCGGGAGAGGAGCTCTCCCTAGCCCGGAGAAGGAGCTCCAGGAGAGAAACTCTCCTTAACCCGGAGAAGGCGCTCCGGGGGAAATTTCTCAACCCCGGAGAAAGAACTTCCATGATGACGTTTCTTGCGTTGGCTAGTATTTTCTCCCAACACAACACATCTACATAACAGATCTACACATTTCTAAAACAGATCTATACATTTTTAAAACAGATCTACAAATTTATAAAACAGATATACAAATTCCTAAAACAAATCTATAAACCCCTAAAACAGATCTACATTCTACACTAATTATCACTAAAAAATTTTATGATTTTACCTTTCTTCTTCTTCTTCTCCTCCTCCCCCTCCTCTTCTCCTTTTCTTCTTCTCCTCCTCCTCCCCCTCCTCTTCTCCTTTTCTTCTTTTCCTCTTCTTTTCCTCTTCTTTTTTCCCCTCTCCTCTCTTCTTCCTCTCTGCCGAGATCTGTTTTTTTTTTTTTTTTGCGTTTCCAACTTCAATCGCCACGACCCCCCTATATATCCCCCATCAGTCGCTATCCCAGATGGCGATTGATGGGAAAAACCCTCAGTCGCCATCCCAGACGGCGACTGATGGCCGTCCGTTTGCCTTTTTCGGTAAGTCGCCATCTGGGATGGCGACTGAGGTCATTTTTGCAATTTTTTTTATTATACATTATTTTTAAATTTGTTTTTTAACTCTGGGTTATCCGTACAAAAAATTCGACTTGAACATATCCATGCCAACTTAGATGCAATCTAACTTTTTTTCAGTCAGACATAGGTACACGCCGTGGCTGCTCATGACCACGTACACGCCGCGGCTGCTCGTGGTGAGCGCGCCCCGGACTGGCATGTCGAGCGTGGGAAACATGGGGGAGGGGGTCATCGTCGGCATCCTCGACACCGGCGTCGACTCGCGGCACCCGTCGTTCGGCGACGAGGGGATGCCGCCGCCGCCCGCCAAGTGGTAGGGCGCGTGCAAGTTCGCCGGCGCGAAGTGCAACAACAAGCTGATCGGCGGGCAGTCGAGAGCGACCGACGACCAGCACGGCACGCACGGGGCGAGCACGGCGGTCAGCGCGTTCGTCAGGGACGTGCACATGTATGGTGAGCACGTCGGCACGGTGTCCAGCATGGCGCCGCGCGCGCACCTGGCGTTCTACCAGGTGTGCTTGGGGGACCAGTGTTCGTCGATGGAGTTGCTCACCGTGACGGAGAAAGGCGCGTACGAGGACGGCGTCGACGTGCTGTCCTTCTCGGCCTGCGACGACAAGCAGCAGCCATTCTACAAAGACCTCATCGCCGTCGAAAGCTACTCGGCCGTCATGTTGGGTACCTTTGCGAGCACGAGCGCGGGCAATGCCGGCCCAAACACCGGCACCGTCACCAACTGCGCGCAGTGGATGCTCACGGTCGCCGCGAGCACTGTGGGCCGCCGCATCATTTCCATTGTCCGGCTCGACAACGGGCTAATATTCCGCGGCGAGTCGCTCAACAAGTACACCGATGTTGTCCACAACATGCCGCTCTTTTACGTCGCCGGCCAGTTCAGCGACAGCGCGCTGCAGGCCGTCGACATGCGCGGCAAGATTGTCCTGTGCGACCGCAGTGAGAACCCCGTCATGCGGGGCGACATGGTCCGGCAGGCCCGCGGGGCCGGCATGATCAGCATGACAGGCCCGCGGGGGGGCGGGGCGACATCACCCCTCGACAACTTCACCATCGCCGCGTCACGCGTGAACCACGCCGACGGCGAGACGATAATGGCCTACGTAAACTCCACCGCCAACCCCACCGCGAAGAACCGCTTTGCCGGCTTCGAGCGGCAGCCGTCATGGAAGCCCAGCATCGCCGAGTACTCCTCACGAGGACCCTGCAACATGTCGAACATCGGCTTGCTGAAGCCCGATATCACAAGCCCTGGCACGGACATCGTCGCGGCCGTGCCGGGCGCCGGAAACGCCACCTTCGGGGTCCTCACTGTCACGTCGATGGCGGCGCCGCACCTCACGGGGATCGCCGCCGTGCTCAAGCAGGCGCACCTGGAGTGGTCGCCCGCGGCGATCAAGTCGGCCATGATGACCACGGCCGACGGGTTGCACCACGACGGCACGCCGATCGCCGACGAGACTACCGGCCAGACGGCCAGCCACCTCGCCATGGGCGCCAGGCTGGTGAACCCAACCAAGGCACTGGACCCGGGACTCGTTTACGACCTCGCCGCAGAAGCTACTTCCCGTACATGTGTGGCCTCGGCTACCGTGACAACTATGTCAACGAGATCATTGCGCCGCCGGCAAAGAACGTGAGCTGCGCACGGGTCAAGAAGATAGAGGGCAAGGACCTGAACTACCCGTCGTTCATGGTGACGCTCTCGCCGGCGGCGGCCGTGGGGGTGGAGGTGAGGAGGACGGTGACGAACGTCGGGGAGGAGGCGCGCGAAACTTACACGGCGGAGGTCGTCGACGTCGAGGTGGTGCCGGACAGGCTGGAGTTCAGCGAGGTGGATCTGAAGAGAGAGTTCACGGTGAGGTTGAGGAGGCGTGCGGATGACAATGGCACAGCGGAGGGACACCTCCGGTGGGTCTCCGGCAAGCATGTGGTTCGCAGCCCAATTGTTGTTCTTATGGACTCATAATTCATAAACTCTCTTGCTCCAAGGATAAAGTTAGAATGTCAAAGAGCAATTCGTGTTGTGACCCTATTGAATGTTTGACCCGATTTCAGCTTCAGTTTCCAGCGAAAAATGTGAATGAAGTTAGGGTATAATAGATTATGCAGTTTTTCGCTGACACCTCCATGCTTAAGATAAAAACCTTAAAAGTTGGTTTCTCCCACTTTTGTTTTATCTTCTAGTTCGAAAGACTGAAGTTTGGGTAGAATCAGCAGAGAAGCTTCACAAAAATCTTAGAAAGAGTCGCATACAGTATTTAAACATATATTTTGAAAAACTAAACTTTTAACTTAAAAATTATAGGTCTAGAGGGCCAAACTAGTAGCTTTAATGTATCATGTAGTATAAGTTTTTAAATGTTTATTTACGCATATATAATTGTTAAAATAGAAAGGGGCCGTCGTCCACTTTGACCAATACAGAGTTTCACCGTTGGATATAATAGATTTTGTAGTTTCTTGTCAACGTCCATATGATAATTCCACAAGCTATATTTCTTACTGAGTTTTTTTTATAAATAATCCAGATTAAAAAAATAATTACAAAAGTGACCCACAGTTGCAAAAATTTACAAAACAGGGACGCCACGTCAGCCTGTCGAGCACTGGAAGCTCAACAAGCTTGATGTATACTGCCCTAAAAGAGTTGGTGTTTATAATATCTATTCTCTTGTCGAGGCTCCAGCATTCGACAAGTGGAAAAAGAGTTTTAATTGCAAGAGGGGGACTCGAACTCGGGCCAACGTTGCGAGAGCTGGAGGTTCCCACCATCTTGACTAGGAGGCTTTAGTTTACTTAGAACCACTGGGCTTTCTGATATTGTTTTACTTGGCGAGTGCCCAGCCCTCGATAAGTTGTGGTCCCATTTTATACCCCTCTGGTCCCCTCCTCCCTCAGTTCTTCTGCTTCTGCTGCAACACACAGACAACACACACACCTCTCACCTCTCTCTCTCTCATTTTCAATCTTGAAATTTACATCTAGCAAAATCCGTCCGGTAAATTTATTTGATGTAGAAGAGAAACTTGTAGAGGATTATGAGCTTTTCAAAAAGAGGTTTTTTTTCTAAAATGCATTTAAAATTCTGTTAAGTATGTTACTAATAATGTAATTAGGATTTATGTTTATGTGTATAAAACCACTGGATTAGGTATTATATTTTTAGGATATATGTTTAGGAAATATGTGCATGTGTATGTATGTTTGGAAAATAGGTTTTTTTTGAATGTATGTGTGTATGATAGGAAATGCATGTGTATGTATGTTTGGAAAATAGGTTTTTTTAAATATATGTGTGTAATGTTTGGAAATGCATGCGTATGTATGTTTGGAAAATAGGTTTTTTTAAATATATGTGTGTATGTTTGAAAATGCATGTGTATGTATGTTTGAAAAATAGGTTTTTTAAAATGTATGTGTGTATGTTTGGAAATGCATGTGTATGTATGTTTGAAAAATAGGTTTTTTAAATGTATGTGTGTATGTTTGGAAATTAGGTTTTTTTAAATGTATGTGTGCATGTTTGGAAATGCATGTGTATGTATGTTTGGAAAATAGGTTTTTTTAAATGTATGTGTGTATGTCTGTTTGGAAAATAGGTTCTTTTAAATGTGTGTGTGTATGTTTGGAAATGCATGTGTATGTATATTTGAAAAATAGGTTTTTTAAACGTATGTGTGTATGTTTGAAAAATAGGTTTTTTTAAATGTATGTGTGTATGTTTGGAAAATAGGTTTTTTTAAATGTATGTGTGTATGTTTGGAAAGTTTGGAAATGTATGTGTGTATGTTTGGAAATGTATGTTTTTTATAAATTAGGTTTTTGAAATGTATATGTGTATATTTGTAGAAATTATGAAATTAGGTTATTTTTAATTATGTGCAACTATGTTTGTAAATTAGGTATTTTAAATGTATAATGTGTATGTTTTTAGAAATTATAAAACTAGGTTATTTTTAATTATGTGCAACTATGTTTATAAATTATGTTTTTGAAATGTATATGTGTATATTAGTAGAAATTATGAAATTAGGTTATTTTTAATTATGGGCAACTATGTTTGTAAATTAGGTTTTTTAAATGTATAATGTGTATGTTTTTAGAAATTATGAAACTAGGTTATTTTTAATTATGTGTAAATTAGGTTTTTAAATGTATAATGTGCATGTTTTTAGAAATTATGAAACTAGGTTTTTTTAATTATGTGCAACTATGTTTAGAAATAAGGTTTTTGAAATGTATATGTGTATGTTTTTCGAAATTTTGTGCATGTGTGTATGTTTTTAGAAAATATGAATTTAGTTTATTTTAATTGTGCACATGCATACTCTATGTCTAAGAATTAGGTTTTGTAAATATATATATGTGTATGTATTTAGAAATTATAAAACTAGGTTATTTTCAATTACATGCATGTATGTGTACTCTATGTTTAGAAATTAGGTTTTGTAAATGTATATGTGTATGTATTTAGAAATGGGTCCATAATGGTGTCATGTTATTTACACGTGAGATGAATATGTGTAGAGAATGGAGACTCCGGAAAAAATTTGCATATTTTATGGTGACGGCTTAATTCGCGAGGGGCAAAGCGGGGTTGATATGAGCCGTTGCCAGTATGTGACGGGCGAGTTGAGCGTACATAACATCTCATTCCTAGAGCTGAATTTATGGATCCTGAATATGTTCGGAATGTGGCCTCGTGATGAAATGGCTCTAATTGAAGGGCTCATCATACGTGAGGTAGATAATGAGCCATACTGGATGCTGCGCCAAATTAAAGGGGACAAATCTTGAAGCTCTTATATTCGAAGAGTGGAAGACCTCCATGGCGGACTGCTCGGCCAGTTCACGATGTATGTGCAGTTCTGCAATGTACGAGCAGCCGAGCGTGCGGTGGAGGGTGAGCCAAGCGTCGTGTCCGGTCCTGCAACATTCAAGGCTAGCGAGTAGTCGGATGTATTTTGCCATAGTGCAGATGTGTGCGAGGTATTGGATTGCCTTCCATCAATGTCCAACGAAGATGATTCGATGGACCCGGAGGCATCCGATGGCTCTGATGAAGATAATCCTGGTCCCCGCAGGAGTGGCTGGATCATTCAACATACAGTCAAGCTGTGTTGCCAATGGATCAGGGTTCAAGATGGACTTTCGAGCACGGTGTCATACAAGTAGAGCAGGAGTTTCAAAGCAAGAAAGATCTAAAAAATGCCGTGGCAAGCTGGTCTCTCGCAATTAACCGGCAATACAAGGTTGTCAAGTCAAACCCCAACCTATTTGTCGTAGCCTGTGTAACACCAGGCTGCACATGGAAGATTCGTGCCATGCGGCTGAAGGACGACATCGGTTTTGTGGTAACAAGAGTTACCGCACACACATGCCTGCTTACGGAGGCGCTGGACAGACACAGAAACCTGACGTCGGCGCACGTCGATAATATCATCCAGCCGACCGTGCGAGAGAACATTTTGATAATGTCGAGAGAAATAATGAAGCAAGTTGTCGATAGGTGTGGGTACACTATAAGGTATGCAAAGGCCTGGAGAGCAAAACAGAAGGCCATTGAGGGCATGTTCGGCACATTTGACCATGCCTACAACAATGTGATGCGGTTGCTGCGCAACATCGCTCAGACCAACCTGGGCACATTTTTGGATGTCTTCGATCAGCCAGCTGTACGTCGAGACGGTAGCCCCATACAGAACACTCGGGTGCTCCGTCGATTGTTCTGGTCATACCGCCAGTGCATCAGGGCATTTGCTTATTGTCGTCCGGTCATATGCGTGGATGGTACATTCTTGACCGAAAAGTACAAGGGCACGCTTCTCATTGCTGTTGCTATGGATGCTAATGACCAGTTGCTTCCATTGGAGTACGCGATCGTCGAGTCTGAAACTCGGAAAGTTGGTTGTGGTTTCTCGTCAATGTGAAGCGGGCAGTTGTTGGTGATCGAGAGAAGGTCTGCATCATATCGGACCGCCACAGAAGATTGCTCCACGCCATTGAGGTAATGTGCGGGGCCCTAGATGCTCCGTACAAATGGGAGAATGTGCGCAGCCGTTGGTGCATGCGGCACATTGTGGCAAACCTTTTCATACACTTCCGCAGCAAACAGATCATGGATCTATTCAAGCGGCTCTACATGCAAAATCAACCGAGGAAGTTCCAAGCTGTGTTTGACAAATTGGAGGCGCTGACAGTGAAGTACTCCACGAGAAGGGCCAGCAATATTGCCGATGATGCGAATGTGAGCAAATTCTCCCAATGGATTCAGGATAAGGACATCGAGAAATGGTCCTTACTGCATGACAAAGATGGCGCAAGGTTTGGGATAATGACGACGAACCTTTCAGAGGTGTGCAATTATGTGTTGAAGGGAGTTCGGTGTTTGCTAGTGATTGCTATAGTGGAGATGACATGGTACTGTACAGCCGAGTACTTCAACAACAGAAGTGTTGCCGCCAAAACGCTAGTCAATGATCCCATGAGAACCTTGCCATATGTTGTGCAGTCCTACTTGACTGCTCACGTAGACAAGGTCCAGCAGCATGAGGTGACAGTTATAAACAGACTTCACCGAATCATTCAAGTCCGCCTTCGACAGAAGAACGTGAGCGGCCAACTGAGGACTGGACGGGTGTACGAGGTCATTCTTGGGGATGTCGCTGAGTGCACATGTAACAAACCGAAGCTACTGCACAAGCCCTACTCGCATGTCCTTGCTTCATGTGCGGCGCTCGGTGTGAGCCCTGCGCCTTACCTTTCGGAGTACTTCAGCCTTGATAACCTTTCAAACATGTGGAGTGGCGTGTGGAGAGTTTTTATGACACTCGGTGACTACAGAGTTATCCTTGCCGGTGAGACTACCTGGATCCCAAATGTAAATCTAAAGCGAACAGGTCCTGGGCGACGGAAGACACGCCGAATACACAACGACATGGATGAATCACAAGGGGGTAGCTCATGGGCTAGGAAATGCTCGATCTGTAGACAGCCCAGACATAGCAGGAAGGATTGCTTGAATGCACCCGGACCATCGACCTAGCTATGTTGTGTGTGTTTGACGAAACCTTGTAGTAAACTTTGTAATACGCTTCTCATTTGTATTGGATGGTTATAATCCATACGATATGCTGACCTAGCTATGTTGTATGTTATGTTACTATCATGTTGTGTGCTATCCATGTGTATGTTACTTTCAATAATGATTCCTGTTGTATGTTATGTTACTTTCAATGATGGTTCCTATTTTATGTTTTGACAGGCATGACTGACGGGGACAGAGATCTCCCAGAGCTGCTGATCAGTATATGTGATTGTGGACATCGCGGCCGCATGTTGTCCGAGGGCCGGGATTTGGAGCCGCTGTTAGTGCGTGCTCCCTTGGAGTACTGGCCTCTGCATGAGGGCTACATCCCCGTCCTCCGGGTTGCAGGTTTATTGTCGTTCACCCGTATGCTACAGATAGGTCAGCATCACACTGGACAGGTCGTTGATCACCGCATTGGTAGATCGATGGCGTCCGAAGACCCACACTTTCCACTTCCGCTGGGGGGAGATGACAGTCACGCTGGAGGATGTTAGCATGCTGCTTGGTTTACCTGGCAGTGGACATCCCATCATCCCCCGGCAAGCACGCCTAGATTGGCGCGCACAGATGCACCTCCGATTCGACATCGGTAACCACGTTGACGAGATCCCGGCATCTAGGCGTGATGTCCTCCACTGATTTTTGGCACGCTACCGTGAGTACCCCGATGATGCCCCCGCCGATATAGTTCGGCGGCATCTCTTCGCCTACTTGCTGGTGACTCTGCAGTATATCTTGTTCCCTTCGACACACGGTGACACTGTGTATACGTAGTTCCTTCCCCTGCTCGAGAGTATAGTCGATGCGGACCCAAGGGCCATGCCACGTTACAACTGGGCGATGGCAGTGTTATGCGCGACGTATAGGGGGCTTTGCGAGGCATGTTGCAGGACCTCGACTGGATCATTGCTGTCCGCATGCCCTGTACTGCTGCAGCTGTGGCCATGGGAGCACTTCCCTGTTGGTCGGCCGCGTTTGGAGCGGCCCATCCATCCGTACGGTGAGCCAGCAGACTACGAGGACTGGGTTGATCGGTCGACCATGGGAGCCCGTTGGCTGGGAGGTTGGCTGAGGTGGTCATCGTCACAGATTCACCGTTGTTACGTGGCGTACCTGGGAGAGTTTGATCTCCTACTGGACGCATGCGTCATATGGAGACCATGGACACCGGAGCACATCTCCCAGGTTGCACCGCATGGCATTTCCTCGCACTGCACCGTGAGCCAGGACTGCTGGCTTACGCGCCGGCACATGGTGTTCTCACATGTAGTGGAGCCATATTTTCCAGAGAGCGTGATGCGCCAATTCGGGCTACACCAGCAGATACCGCCCCCAAAAAGAAATCGACAACGCCATCTCCCGCGGGAGATTCACGTGTATGCCTGGAACATTTTCTATATGTCATGTACGTACTAAATATTTCCTTGCTTTATGTGCATCGCGTCACCTTTTGCAGACAAACACGTAAAGGAAAACACTTCGACAACTGGCAGAGCAAGAATGCCAAATGGGTCGACGAGTGGGAGGACCACGCAGCGACGGATGTTGTTGTGGAGGAGCAGCCGTACGACCCTGCGACGTAGCAGGCCTATCTTCAGTAGTACGTGCCACGCACCCGCACGCGACTTGCTCGTGCAGCCCCACCTTCGCCGACAGAATTATCACATCAAGACAGCCTTCGACTAGGCCTTGATGTTCAGTTCCCAGGCCGGATACATCGCTCGGTACGTTCGTGTTGGCTGGATACTTATGTTCGTCTCTTATCTTATCTATTTTTGCAAAGTTCCCATATGAGTTTTGCATGTGTAGGCTGACATAACGCTGGACATCGACAGGTATGCGGCATACCTGATGTCTAGCCTTTCTCGGGGAGGACGACGGTTCAAGACGGTGGCGCGTGGTGCCCTACATTCCATCTGTATAGGAGCACAGCGACTCTTCTTCGACCTAACTTGTGGCCGAAAGACAGATGGATCTGTTCCGCACCAGAGAGGGGCCCGGCCACCTAGCCCGATGTCAGCCCGGCCTAGCCTGGGTGGTGCTCGACAGAGCACTTCGTCGGCCTGGGGAGGTGACGTACCGGGTACGTCTGCCGGCCCATCTCGGCTTCGTCGTTCCTCGTCAATGCACAGTGCTCAACACAGAGATCTGCATATTGGGGGCCCATCGCGACATCGCACTCCCGATTCATATGACTTTGATGATGAGGACGACATCCGTCGTCAAGACGAGGAGGACGCGAGTAGGGTGTTGGCAGAGTGGCTTGCAGCTGATGAAGATTGGGACCAGGCTCATATTGAGCAGGCGGCCCGGGGACAGGGACACTCAGTTCGTTGGGGGTCTATGCAGCCGAGCTGGGGGGAGCCCGCCCACGACCAGATGTATCAATACGGTGATCCTAAGTACTACGCTCTGCAGGGGGCCGAGGCCGATTGGGTAGCACAACAACGAGACAACGAGGACTGGGTCTCGAGCATGCTGGGGATGCACGACCCTCATGCGCATCAGTACTACCAACCAGATGAGTTAGCGCCGAGTGAGCTTGAAGATCCCCCTGCACCGACGCAACCATCTCAGGACCATGCATGGTCCTTCTACCGCGGCTAGGCGGCACTCACATGTGCCACTTGATCCGTACTCACCATCGCCTTTTCAGAGAGATAGGCATGGGCATAAGAGGGGTCGTCTAAACCCATAGCGAACATGTGCTAACACTTTTAGTTTTCAGCGTGTTACATTCAAAATTTAGTAGATGCATTATTTTCTGGATTAAATTATGCTTGGTCGTTTTGAGATATGTAAATGCAGTTAATTAGATTGTCGGCTATCTCATGGTTTGAATGGTCAAAACGAATCATGCAGCTTGCTTGACCGTGCAACTTTCTGTGACAACAGCCTGATCGAGTTTTCACATCAATTTTTCCATCTTTTCAGCATTCTGTAAAAAAGGCTGCAGAAAGTAGCTTGAGTCATCACCTCAACTTTTCCATACCTAAACTATAAACCCTAACTCTTAAACCCTAAACCATAAACCCTAAATTATAATTAAAATATCTCAACAAATTACGTAGTTACAAAATCCATACACATTGTCATGCCCCAAACTTCTTAAGGTTTTAAAAGCCGTTTAATCTCAAATTCCTAGCATTTCATTGTATATTTATATAGGGACCACTAATATGAGGAAGTAGAGTAAAGTAAACCATATACAAGAGAAACTTGTAAAGGCTATGAAGAATTTATGTAAACACAATTACTAAATGTTTCACCAATTTAGGATTTGATTATTAGAAATAATAATCTCAATTTAACCCATAAAATTATTGTACCATGAAAAAGGAAAAGCCCTGTTAAAGTGAAAGTGAAAGAATTTTTATGAGTGAAAGTGAAAGAAGGAAAACCCAATTACTAAATGTTTCTCGTAATTTCAAGGAAAACTCAATTACTAAATGTTTCTTGTAATTTCATATATATACATACACACACACATATACATATGTATGTATACATATACAGATATGTACAGTATATTAAAAAGCTCAGGGTATTTACAGCAGTAAAAGGCCGTAGCCGAGCTGGTTTGCACGTTCCCAAGTTCTCACATCTAAGACTCGAGTTTGAATCCCGCTCCCTCGATTAAAAACATTTTTTGCAAAGCATATTAACAGCGTGCTTAAGTAATGAATAGCAATATCAAACAATTTATTTACCAATTATTAGATTCAAGTTCTGTCGGAATACCATGGAACAGAGTTACAAGGCCCTCTGAACAAACTACCTTTTTGCTTCGGTAACACTACTGTCATCCAGTTCATAAAAGTGTGGTTCTCATTTTCAAGTAAATATCATTTTTCTCCTGGTTCATACCATTACATCCCGCAGTTAGATAATGCCAAAGTATACGCAACTTACTACATCATATGCTCATTTTGTGAAACAGTAAATCTTTAATCTTCCAAAAATGGCATCTTTCTCTACAACTTAGACGTCTCAGCTGAAATCATTTTACAGGATCTGAGCTTCAATTTCCATGTTATAATGATCTCTGATTTTATTGCAGTTATGTCTCTTTTTTATTAAACTATCTGACAACCTTTCTGCCCTGAATCTGGACAATAAACCATTATCTAAATCTATTATTCCAATTATCAGATTTGAAAACTTTCTGTATAAAAACTGTACTCGATGAGATCTAAAAATATTGCAATATCAGCTGGTAACAGATTCCACTATTTACTCTATGAAAATGCATTAGAACTTATGCTAGAGACTACATCTCCATCAAGACTACAGCTCCATCAATATCATTTTCCACTATTACAATTTCCCTTTCTGTTCAAACATCAATTCTCATGAACTGAAATTAGAAACTAGATTTATGTCATTGATTAGGAGGTCAAGATCTTGAAGGTATCAAATAAGATTAGTGTTTCTATATTCCTCTAAAAGAAAATTTGTTTATCCTAAAGTAGTTATAATTACCTCTCCACCATCATCCAAAACAAATACTTCACCGTGCTCGAACGGAGACATAGTTCCAGCATTGGTGTTTAGATATGGATCTGCAGATGGGTAGGCACAAACCAAAAGATATGAGTCAATAATCTTCTCCTAAAAAAACCGAATGATTTCACTAGTTCCTTCAGTAAAATCAAGCAAGCAAATTATTAGTTATAACTGAAGTAACATGTATGGAAGCTGACACCTGACAAGGTAACAATGAGCTACATACGTTTATTGGTAACGGTTTATTGGTTCTTATGTTATGTTCTAATTTTGGTGAAGATGTTCCACATTTGATAAATGGTTTTCTATTCTTTTGTTAGTGTTTCTAATTTAGCATTATCTTTGATGTGGACTACCACTAGATTTCTTTGTAATATTTGTAATATGTGTTTTGTCTTTCTGAATTTGCTTACATGATAGAAGAGGCAAAATTGATTATATCTATATAATGGAAAGCAGATGCTTTTTTTTTCCAGAGCCTAGGAGTGGTTGACTGAAGTACATGCTATTCAAATTCCCATACAGATATATACAAACCTGAAGGCGTAGATCAATTCAAGCACCACAGGATCAAATCCCACAGTAGGAAATATTCATATAATATCAAGAACATGCTTATACATAACCCGTTATTGGTGTCAAACCATGGAATCTTTTGAAAGACTATTAGCCATGTAACTATAACAATGTACTTATTTTCTATTGTCTGCAAGTAAATAGTATGTTTATAAGTGCATGGAAGCTTATGCATTCATGGAGAGCCAATCTGACTAGCTTCTGGAACAAGTTGAGCTTATTTTGCAAGCCAAGTTGCAAGATAAATCTTCCTTAAGTGCTGTACTGAAAGGTCATCAGCAAAATTTGCTTCAGAATGAAGCCAGCAATAACACCCTCGCAGGGCCAGTGCTAAGAAAAATAAAAATGCAGAGTCGCTGTCAACAAAGTCCTCTTGAATCGAATAAGAGGAAAAAGGGGAGGCAAGGTTTGTATATTATGAACTGCATGGCTATTAGTTTGTGTAGAATCAGTAAGTCATCTGATTAATCTATTGCAGCAGGGCTGCCTGAGCCTGAGGATGTGGAAATTCCACGTAGGGTTGAACCTCCTCCAGTATCAAATGACATTCCAAATCATCTAAGAACGCCACCCAATCAATTTCTTGCATCAAGCCAGCTTATGCAGGTAACTCATCTTATGCTGTTTTTGTTCATCTCTTTATCCTCTTCTTTTGACCCACTTTTGATGAAGAGATGGGTGACGGGTAGTTGTTGCAGCTTGTACCTCTTAAGTTAGTGTACTAATAAACCATAATTTTGAAAACATAGGCACCGTATGTTGCGCAGTAGTTTGGTCTTAGCTCTCTTCAGGGTTTTCCTGGCATATCACCATTTGCACAGGTAACTTGAAGCTTTGAACTATATTCCTGGAAGCTATGCATATACTTAAAGCTATTGTTTGCCCTAAGTGGCCTACATGTCATTAGATGCAGGAACCGTCGGCTGCTGCTCTTCCACAATCTCACCTGCAGCAACAACCATTTCATGGTCCTCAAATTCCCCAGGTGATTCTACTGGAATGCCTTCATGCTCACTTATGTATCACAGGATCCCCCTCACATGTACAATGCAAACTTGATTCAAAGGTCAAATTGAAGTAGAAAAACCATCTCTCTTAAAAATTAACTGGTGTGTGATGGCTCTCGCTGCAGGCTCCGCCTCCAGATATTCAATCCTTGCAGGTTCTTAGCAGCAATCCTCAGCTGGGCCATCAGAGCACGGACCAAGCGCAGTACACCATCCCAGTTTGGGATTTCCTGTGATGTGTTAGTGATTTATGCTGTGATAGCAAGTAATCTAGCTGTAAATTATGTAATGACAACAATCAGTATTTCCAAACAGTCTAGGCCCCTTGCTCGGCATATTTATGTTAATTAAACTAGCTACTACCCGTTGGGCATTGGGGGGGGGGGGGTTCTATGTGTTAGAATATGCGTTTCTTCCATGCATATTCTTTGTATATTTGCTAATCTCCTTGATTAGCTCCTTATTTTATTACTTTCCTAGTTTAGCCTTGATTGGCTCGTGCTTGCCCTGCATGCGTGCATGCATGGCATGCTCCTGTACTATATGTAGCACAAACATTCTCGTGAATGATTCATTGTGTGATTCTCCATTTCTCTCACACTTTCATGGTATCAGACTAGTTCCCGATCCTCCCTTCTCCACCACCATGGCCGATGATGCCGTCGCCGAAGCTGCCGCCGCCGCCGCGGCTGCCGATGCCAACGCCATCATGCCGGCCCCCGTTCCCGCTTCCGCTCTCTCTACCATCAACGTGCGCATGCACGTCCCCTTCTCGCTGGAGGTCCATCCTCCCAACTACACACAGTGGCGCGAGCTCTTCCTCGTCCTCGTCGGCAAGTTTGGTGCAATGCAGCACCTCGTCGCCGATGCTCCTGCCCAGCCGAGTGCCGCTTGGACGGCCACCGACTATGCCGTCCTCTCCCTCCTCTACGCCTCTATCTCAGAGGAGATACTCGGCATCGTCCTCTCTCCCGGTGCTCAAGCTCGCACCATATGGCAAAGTCTCGAGAGCCTGTTTCGTGACAACAGGATATCTCGTGCTCTGTCTCTTGAGGCTGAGTTTCGCAACTTGATGCAAGGCGATCTCTCCATCCTCGCCTACTCCCAGAAACTTAAATCTTATGCCGACGCCCTCGCCGACATTGACCAACCGGTCCCTGAGGACACTCTTGTCCTCACGCTTCTTCGAGGCCTCAACGACACCTTCCGCAACATCGCCACCATCATCAAGACACAGACACCATTCCCCTCCTTTCTCCAGGCGCGCTCCATGATGATGCTCGAGGAGGCCGACCTCAAGATCACAAAGCCGGGTGGCGTCACCACGGCTTTCGTCGCCCCGGCCAACCCCAAAACGATCCAATCATCCGGTTCTTCCTCCAACCACGGCTACAAAAACTCGTGCAACAAGCCCAGGAACAAGAACCGGCACAACTACAACGGCTACAACAACTCCACCCCTAAACCGGTTTATAACCCGTGGACAGGCACATTTCAGTTGTGGCCTGCTCGTGCACCGGCTCCTCCCTCTGGCGGTATTCTCGGCACATACCCTGGTGCGCGCGCCAGTGCACCACAGGCAAATCTTGCAGTGGCGCCCCCCCTCCTGCCCCCATGGCGCCAACACCTTCATGGGATCAGGCGTCCCTTATTCAGGCGATGAATTCTATGACTCTGCAGCAGCCAAGCCCCTCTACTTGGTACATGGACTCAGGCGCTTCATCTCATCTCACTGCTAATTCTGGTACTCTCACCACCACCCATCCCACTCCCTTTACCACCACTAAAGTCGTCGTTGGAAACGGATCGCTCCTTCTCGTCACTGCCTCCGGCGACATCTCCTTTCCCTCCACCACCCGCCCTCTCTCTCTTTCCAATGTCCTAGTCTCACCTCATATTATCACCAACCTTATATCTGTTCGTAAATTTACAATAGATAACCTTTGCTCTATCGAATTTGATCCCCTTGGTTTTTCTGTGAAGGATCTCCGGACCAGGACTGTGATTCACAGGTGCAATAGTTCGGGCAACCTCTACCCGTTCTTGCCAGCATCCAACACCCTTCACCATGCCTTTGCGGCCACCCCCTCCTGCTCCGAGACTACCTGGCACCGACGTCTCGGCCACCCCGGCAAACAAGCCTTCCGCAGCTTACATTCTTCCCATGCTTTTTCCTTTGACAAAAATAAAACGACCGCCCCTATGTCATGCATGTCAGTTAGGACGGCATGTTCGCCTCCCCTTTTCAATTTCTCTGTCAAGAGCTACCAAACCTTTTGAATTAATTCACTGTGATTTGTGGACATCTCCTATTGCTAGTATTTCAGGTTACAAATATTATCTTGTGTGTCTTGATGATTTCACTCATCACCTGTGGACTTTCCCTCTTAAACTCAAGTCTGACACTCTCTCCAACCTGAAACACTTTCATGCTTACGTAAAAACTCAATTTTCCTCTTCCGTCCAACAAATTCAATGCGACAATGGCCGTGAGTTCGACAACCATGCCGCCCGCTCCTTCTTTCTTGCACATGGCATTCAACTCCGCCTCTCCTGCCCTCACACATCCCAACAAAATGGTAAGGCCGAACGCATCATCCGTACTACCAACAATATCATGTGCACTATCATGTTCCAAGCATCCCTACCACCCCCATACTGGGCCGAGGCTCGTGTTTTTGGCTGTCATTGCTATCCTAATACCTCCGGCACCATGCCACACAAACTCGCACCTCGTTCTGTCCAGTGCGTCTTCCTCGGCTATCCAGCTAACCACAAAGGATACCGATGTTTGGACTTGGCCACAAACCGTATTATCATTTCCCGACATGTTGTGTTCGATGAACTCACATTCCCGTTTGCTCTCAAATTCACTCCTTCCCTCTCTACGTATTCTTTTTTAGATGCAGGTGATGAGCCTATGCTGCCTCCCATGCAACTGGTCGACATGGCGGCTCGCGCGCCAGCCACTTCCGCCGATCGCATGCAACCGGTCGACCCGGACCCACCCCACAATCACGTGTCGCATTATCGCACGCCCGAGCCGGATCGCGCGCCAGAAAACCGTGCAACGCGCCCTGGCTTGTGCGCGGATCACACATGCGGGATCGCTGCCCCGGGTCCACCTTCCCTCGACGCCACAATCTCCAGACGCGCTCAGGATCCCCCTAGCATGTGCGCGGATCACGCACGCGATACTGGCCCATGTGCGGAGCGCGACAATGCCGCGCGCGCCGATCTGCTGTCACCAGGCACTGTGGATCGCGTGGGCGCCACGAATCACGTTGGCGAGCGCGAGACTCCCGCGTGCAATGCTGGCTCATGCACAGGCATTGTGGATTGCATGCCTTCCGCGCATGCAAATCAGGCGCCAACACCTGATTCTTACGCGGGCCCACGCTCTCCCGCGGCCGCAATCACCAGACGCGCCGCGCCCCCTGATACTCCTGGCGATCACGCCGAGTTGCAAGAACCGTCCGTCGATCCCACAACAGGCTAGGGGGAATCCCTGAGCTGGTTCCTCCAGCGCCTACTCGGATCGTCTCCACCCAACCCGTCACTAATGATCACTCCATGATCACTCGTGGAAAAGAAGGTTTTCGTATGCCGAAGAAAATCTTCAACCTCAGCACCTCCACCACCACAATGGTCTCTCCTCTACCGAAGACTTATCGTGGGGCCCTTAATGATCCTCATTGGCGTGAAGCCATGAATGATGAATTCCGCGCGCTGACCGCCAACAACACATGGGAGCTCGTTCCACCCCCTGCTAGCGCCAACATTGTCACTGGCAAGTGGATCTATCATCACAAACTCAACTCTGACGGTTCTCTTGCTCGCTACAAGGCGCGTTGGGTCCTCCGAGGTTTCTCTCAACAACCCGGACTTGACTATGACGAGACTTTCAGTCCCGTCGTCAAACCAACCACCATCCGTGTGGTCCTTTCCCTCGCCGTCTGCAACAACTGGCCTGTTCATCAGCTCGATGTCAAGAACGCCTTCCTGAATGGCACTCTGACAGAGACAGTGTACTGTCAACAACCATCCGGTTTCGTTGACTCAAACAAGCCCACGCACGTATGCCGCCTCAACAAATCCTTATACGGTCTCAAACAGGCCCCTCAGGCATGGTACAGTCGATTCCACTCCTTCATAATCTCTACTGGTTTCCGCGGCTGCAAGTCGGATCCATCTCTTTTCATATACAACACTGGCACCGAGATAGCCTACTTGCTGTTATATGTGGACGACATCTTGCTCACGGCGTCTACCCCTGCGTTGCTTCAGCGGATCATCGCCTCCCTGCGGCACGAGTTTGCCATGACAGACCTGGGGTCCTTACATTACTTCCTCGGGATTTCAGCCACTCGCTCTGCAAGTGGAATCTTCTTCTCTCAGGAGAAATACATCTCTCAGATCCTCCAACGTGCTAGCATGACACAGTGCAATCCTTCTGCTACACTCATCGACACTCAGTCCAAGCTATCTGCCTCTGCTGGATCACCCGTCACCGATCCAACCTTATATCAGAGTCTTGCTGGTGCTTTGCAGTATCTCACCTTCACCCGCCCAGATATTACTCATGCGGTTCAGCAAGTGTGTCTCCACATGCATGATCCACGTGAACAACACTTCCAACTCATCAAGCGCATTTTGCGGTATATCAAGGGCACTATGGGATACGGTCTCCATCTTGGTCGTGGCTCTTCTCACGACCTGGTTGTCTACTCCGACGCTGACTGGGCTGGATGCCCAGACACATGCAGATCCACCTCGGGCTATTGTGTTTTTCTCGGTGACAACCTCGTCTCCTGGTCATCTAAGCGCCAACATACCGTCTCTCGCTCGAGTGCCGAGGCCGAGTACCGAGGAGTGGCAAATGCTGTTGCTGAAGCATGCTGGATTCGCCAACTCCTTCTCGAGCTATACCGACCTCTACAGAAGGCCACCATCGTCTACTGTGACAACATCAGCGCCATCTACCTCTCCACCAATCCAATCCAGCACCAGCGAACTAAACATGTGGAGATTGATCTACATTTCATATGCGAGCGCGTCGCTCTTGGTGACGTCCGTGTACTTCATGTCCCCACAACCATGCAGTATGCCGACATCTTCACCAAAGGACTGCCAACCGCTGTCTTCACAGATTTTCGGTCCAGTCTCAACGTCGGCACTCCTCCCGGTTGACACTGTGGGGGATGTTAGAATATGCCTTTCTTCCATGCATATTCTTTGTATATTTGCTAATCTCCTTGATTAGCTCCTTATTTTATTACTTTCCTAGTTTAGCCTTGATTGGCTCGTGCTTGTCCTGCATGCGTGCATGCCATGCATGCTCCTGTACTATATGTAGCACAAACATTCTCGTGAATGATTCATTGTGTGATTCTTCATTTCTCTTTTTTTTTTTAACTATGTTCTATTTAAGGTCATTCCATGACTCGGTTAGGATACACTGTAGCAGTGGGTAGAATTTGGGTTAGCAAGTAGCAGAGCAAAAAGCCTGGCCTGTTTGTACTCACGAATGCCACAGTTTCACTTCTTGTGCTACCGCTGGTTCTGGCCTGTGGCCTGCCGACTTGCTGTTTTGATTTTTGTTAAAAGAAAATCTTGCTTTTAGATCTCCGACCACGAACTTTTTGATCCTGCACTCTGGTCAATGTTTGTCTCCGGTGACCTTTGAGCGCCTCGCCAGTGGTGACGTCTGAACGCCTCTTCGGCGACCTTTGGCGTAGCGCGTATTGGTCGCAAATGGGATCCCTTGATGGAAGTTCTCCAGCTGATCAAGGAGTTTTCTGAACTCCTCCGGAATGACCAAGACACTATTCATGCTCTCTACAGGGAGCTTGTCAAGCTTCTTTCACACTTGTTCATCTTTCAGCTGGGAGCTTTCATGCAGAACACGGTCGCAATCCCTGAAGACATGGTTCAACTGATCTAGGAGTTGGCGGTTGGCAATGTGGATATGAACAAGCTGAGCCCAGATCTCACTCAAGTGCTTCGGCTTTCTCATGCATGATCTATGGGCAGACACCCATTTGGATATCATCCTTCTCTTCCTCCACCACTCTTCCACAAGTTTGCGCTGCTCGACCAGCTATCAGAGGAAGCTAAATCCATCAGCCTGGAGGACATCCCCTTTTGCTTCACCTTCGACAACATCTGCATTGCAACGTTTGGGGTTGACGCGGGTTGCCTCACTGCGGCCTCCCTATAGACTGTGCTGGCTCTTTGCTTGTTGTTCATTTGTAGTGTCTCACATATAATAAGTTCCAGTTGCTACTTTCTGGTTGCATTAATGGTGTTATGTTACTTACATTATTTAGCTATCTTCGGAATCATGTTACATTCATAGCTGTCCCTGTTGGCTGAATTTGTCTTATTTGAGCTTGTATCTTGGTGAGGGTATTTGATGGATATTGTTGATTGCCTTTCATAAATTGAGGTGTTGATACATTATGCCTTGAATTAAAACGTGACGTTTTATTGATTATTAGGTATATTCTTAATTATACCTAATTACTACCTGCCGGAATTGAAAATTGGACTATTTTATATGCTTATATATCTCTAAATTACTTAAAGCAATTGTATTACAATTTTGAATTACCAATAAGAATTATTATTATTCGCGTGTGTATTGTATGTGCACTTTTAAATTTAGATGTATTTTATAAAATTTTAAAGACGGTTAATGTCGTGTTTTTAATAACATTGAATCGTGGAAGTATATATTCTTATTTTTCAAATATTCTTAGCTCTTAAACAGAATATTTCTTGTCACGCATGCCAAAACCATCTCAGAGAGTCCAGTCTTCAACAGATTCTTGCTTGACTTTTAGCGTGGGCCCCACACTCTTAAGCGCCAAACAAACACCAAGCAAGCACCAAACACTCTAATGGCTCTTACTTGGCTCTATATGATTTGATAATTATATATTTAACGAATTTGTATTAATTCATGAATTTTAATATTAGTAATATATTAACATATTATTTAGGAAATTAAATTCAGCATTTTCGACCAAAAAAATAAATAATAAAATTTAATTTAAAAATTGCACTTGACATAAAAATAATAGATATTAAAATTCAAATAGTGGTACATGACATCGTTGCGAAATAAACTAAAATTAAATTTGCAAAAAAGGTCTACTACGAAATCTGATAAGATACTACTCGTCGGTGTGTCCTCCGAAATGTTGCCAAATGTGCTCAATCAAGTCTCTTTTTAGTTGCATGTGTGTAGGCTGAGCACGAATGGCAGCATTTCTTAGAAGTATATTTTGGAATAAAAGCGTAGCCTCAGTGTGGATCACAGGCAGTACTACGGTGGATGTGCTCGGATGATCATTGTAGTCATAGTTCTCGGCATCGTCGTCGCGCTCGTTCTCTATGATCATGTTGTGCAAGATGACGCATGCCCTCATGATCTTTGCGATGGTTGATTGTCGCCAAAATCGTGCCACACCGTGCATGATGGCAAACCGAGACTGTAGAACTCCGAAAGCCCGCTCAACATCTTTTCTCGCTCTTTCTTGGTGTTGCGCAAACAACCGATCTTTCACTGTCTATGGGAGCTGTATCATCTTCACAAAAACAACCCACTCTGAGGATATACCATCGGCGAGATAATAACCCATGTTGTACTGTCGGCCATTGACAGTGTATTGAACATGAGGAGCTCGTCCTTTCAGTACATCAATGAACAAAACCGATTGGTTTAGCACATTGATGTCGTTGGAGCCTACAATACCAAAAAAACATGCCATATCCAGATATCATAGGAAGCTAGCGCTTCAAGTATAATCGTCGGGACTAGAGGTGTAAGTCGGGCCGGGCCGTTATTGGCTGACACGTGGCCCTGCCCGGCACGAACGAAAACGGGCCATGCTGGCCCGACACGAGTTATCGGGCCGTGCCAGGCCGCAAAACTCAGCCCACGGGCGGCACGGCCCGTTACATAGCGGGCCGGCCCAACACGGCACAGCACGGAGAGGCCTGTGAGCAAGTGGGCCGACCCAATACTGTGCATGCATGTGGCTATGGGAGTGGCACGGCGCAGGCACGCGGGCGTGAGAAACGAGGTAGCACGCGGGCGTGAGAATGTAGCAACGGGCGAGGGCGCGAAAAGCGAGAAACGCGAAACAAGGCGGCAGTGCTTTGGCGCGGGCGCAAAAAGCGAGGAACGGGCGGAAATTTCCAAATTTTGAACGGACGGCCCGATTGACCGGCTGACACAATCAACGCTCCGATTTCACACCACGAGCAACGGTAAGATTTGGAGTTTTGGACTAAGCCATTGGAATTTTGACATGTGTGCTTGATGAGCGATTGGATTTCGAACGCAGCCAATGAAGGAAATGGCTAGATTTTTTTTCTATAAATACCCCGAAACATACCCAAAAACTTCCAAACTCATTTCAATCTCCCAAATTTCAATAAAATTTCTCACTCTCCTTATTACATACTTTCATAGTCTCATTCTTACAATTTAACTCACTGTTTTTTATTTTAGAAATTATTTTATTTTCTAAAAAAACATTTTTTGTTGCTGAAAAGAGTAATTTATTTTTAAAACAACTATTTTCTCTTCTTAAAAAATCAGATTTGTTCTATAAAAATCATATTTACACTAATAAAATATTTTTTGGTTTCTACAAATTATTTTTTCCCTTAATTTCACAATCTAACATAGTTACACACTTACACTTACTCCACTATTTTATATTATAGAAATTTTTTTATTTTTAAAAAACATTTTTATTGTTGTAAAGAGTAATATATTTTTAAGAAAAATATTTTCTGTTTTTGAAAATTCAGATTTGTTGTCTAAAAATCATATTTACTCCCACGAAAATAATTTTTGGTCTCTAGTCTCTACAAATTGTGTTTTCCCTTAAAAGGTATTTTTGTGCTCACACTAGTATAGAAATGCAGTCTACTAACCCCTATCTTCTATCGGTTATTAACGATTTAGTTGAAAACCGATAGAAAATGTGCGTCGCGGTCATAAAAGGGCGACGGGTGTATTTTTCCTATCGGTTTATAAGAAACATACCGATAGAATAAATAGTATGATTTACTCTAGCGATGATGAACATATTTGCCGTTAGAAGAGATGCATAAGTACTGACGGGAGAATGTTGTGCGCCGATAGGACTGGTCGACTTCTACAACTAGATTTATTCTATCGGTACTGTATTAATATACCGACAGAGTATATTAAAAATTCCTATCGGCAATATGTAGTGCACCGATAAAATAGTTGGCCTTCTACAAATATTTTTATTCTATCGGTAATGGATTCTTTTACCGTTAAAATATATAGAAAATTGCTTAGAACTGTTCGTCTTCAAATAGTTTTATTCTATCGGTAATGAATGTTTATACCGGTAGAATATTGCAAAAAATATCTTAGAACTGTTGGCCTTTTACAACTAGTAATATTCTATCGGCAATGTACGTACACACCGATAGAGTATGTACAAAAATTCCTATCGGTAATATTTATTGTGCCGATAGAACCATTCACCTTCTACAGATGTTTTTATTACTAACGGTATTCTGTTTTCGTACCGATAGAAAATATATATTTGTATAAATACACGGGTATGTCTCTTTCATTCTCATAGTTCATCTGGGGCTCGTAGTCCTAACCCGTAAGCTCCATGGACGGCCGGCGCACCTCTACATGAGACCGCTGCACCTCCGCACCTCCATCGACGCCCTCTAGACGTCGGCATCCCAAGGAAGGTACGTAAAATTTCTGCAATATTGTTAGATTATTCTAATCCGATTATGGTAATAATTCTGCTTTTTTTGTATCCTTCATTTTGATGTGTCTTCTTTTCAATATGATTATGATCTGTTCAGGTCCTTGGATGATGCTCATGAGGGGCAACGTATTTCACGGTTCTTCATCGCAGTACGCTGCCTACGTTGGCTTGTTGGCGAAAGAAATGGTGAAGATCACCGTCGAGAGCTGGAAGGACGTGAAGGGCGACATCTTGGTTGGCTCGGTTGAGAAGATGCTTAAGCCCAGCGTGTTTCTCAAATCAGGACCTATAGAAAGCATCTTACATTTTTTTGCATGCACCAGCTTGTGGCCAGATGCTTACCTGCTTGGAGAAGAAGAATTGTTGTTATTTGCACAGCCATTCTACACCATCACTACACAGAACAACATCTTGGAAGGTAGGTTCTTTTTGTTAATGGAGTTGAGTTGAGTTGAGTTGAGTTGATCGAGTTTGAGTCCGAGGAAATCACCAATACGTACAAATGTATGTCGACTGCAGTTCCAGCTCCTCGGGCGTCTTCGAACTGAACTCCTATAGTTAAGTCCAATGTGGTTCAGACATTTGCTGTTTTGGATGAATGGATTTGTGATGTATCAGGTCTAACTTGTAGTCGGTAGTTGCATTGTGGCAACCTGCAAAGGTTCTCTTTTATGTAAAATGCATGTATGGGCCACTGGGTCCTCGTCGTGATCTGTTGTTAATTTCAGACGTGGCTTTTCTAATATACATCGAATGTGTGAATTGTTGTATTTGTATATTGTTGGGGGAAAATACTAGCCAACGCCAGAAACGTCACCATGGGAGTTCTTTCTCCGGGGTTGAGAGAAACTTCCCCCGGCGCACCTCCTCCGGGCTAGGGAGAGCTCCTCTCCCGGAGCCCCTTATCCGGGCCGGGGAATACGTCTCCCGGAGCCCTCCCCCGGGCTCGGGAGAGACCTCCCCCGGCGCACCTCCTCAGGGCTAGGGAAAGCTCCTCTCCCGGAGCCCCTTCTCCGGGCCGGGGAAGACGTCTCCCGGAGCCCTCCCCCGGGCTCGGGAGAGACTTCCCCCGGCGCACCTCCTCAGGGCTAGGGAGAGCTCCTCTCCCGAAGCCCCTTCTTCGGGCCGGGGAAGACGTCTCCCGGAGCCCTCCCCCGGGCTCGGGAGAGACTTCCCCCGGCGCACCTCCTCAGGGCTAGGGAGAGCTCCTCTCCCGGAGCCCCTTTTCCGGGCCGGGGAAGACGTCTCCCGGAGCCCTCCCCCGGGCTCGGGAGAGACTTCCCCCGGTGCACCTTCTCCGGGATAGGGAGAGCCCCTCTCCCGGAGTCCCTCCCCCGGGCTCGGGAGAGACTTCCCCCGGCGCACCTCAGGGCTAGGGAGAGCTCCTCTCCCGGAGCCCCTTCTCCGGGCCGGGGAAGACGTCTCCCGGAGCCCTCCCTCGGGCTCGGGAGAGACTTCCCCCGGCGCACCTCCTCAGGGCTAGGGAGAGCTCCTCTCCCAGAGCCCCTTCTCCGGGCCGGGGAAGACGTCTCCTGGAGCCCTCCCCCGGGCTCGGGAGAGACTTCCCCCGGCGCACCTCCTCAGGGCTAGGGAGAGCTCCTCTCCCGGAGCCCCTTCTCCGGGCCGGGGAAGACGTCTCCCGGAGCCCTCCCCCGGGCTCGGGAGAGACTTCCCCCGGCGCACCTCCTCAGGGCTAGGGAGAGCTCCTCTCCCGGAGCCCCTTCTCCGGGCCGGGGAAGACGTCTCCCGGAGCCCTCCCCCGGGCTCGGGAGAGACTTTCCCCGGCGCACCTTCTCCGGGATAGGGAGAGCCCCTCTCCCGGAGTCCCTTCTCCGGGCTCGGGAGAGTTTTCCCCCGGTGCTCCTCTGGTGGGCACCGATTTCAAGGGCCGCCACGTGCCAGAAATCGGTGCCCTGGACCTCGTCAGAAGACCATTTTGCCCCCGATCCTACGGTTGTGGCAGGGGTAGTTTAGTAATTTGTTTCTTTTGGGGTCTATATATACCCTTGTAACCCTCTTTTGTAACCTAAGACACTCATTTGACTCCAATCATAAAAACTAATAGGCGTGCTCTGGAAACCTCTCTCCGGGAGAGATCCCCCTAGCCGACACGTGTCGGGAGCACGTCGACAGGACTAGGGCCTCCACTGAGGCCTGAACCTGTATAAACCCTTGTGTCAATCTCTGTGATTGTCCAGCGCGTGGCGACCCGTCGCACGGTCAGCACGCGTTGAGGAACACGTGTTGCGCACGTCATCAAATCTGCCGGGGTATTTTTTATACCACGACAGTTGGCGCCGTCCGTGGGGACTCGTGACAAATAGTCATGGCTCCAAGAAGGATGAGGCGCTTAACCTCCATCTCCAACGACGCCGGCCCTAGCAACCCTGCACCACCCGCGCAAGGGGCCGTCGTCGTGACACCCCTTCCCGGGGACACTCGGGGGGGAGGCAACACTCAGTTCTCCCGTCACCCTTGGCGGGGGAACGACTCCTGCGAGCCTGCCTGAAGGTTCCGGTTTGGGAGGACCAAGTGTATCCCAGGTAATGCCTTCAACTTCAGGTGACCCGCTACTCGGGGCGCTGGTGGAGGGCCAGCTTCGCGCACAACGTACTCTGGAGGAGTTGTTACGCGCCATAGTGCGGCCTCCGGCCCCCGCGTACCCGCACCCGTTCCAGTTCGGAGGGATGGCACCTCCGTTCATGATGGGACACCAGGAGCCTTCTTCGCTTCGGAGGCCTTCCCCTTCCCGGGGAGCGCTCCCACCTCCGGAGGTCCTTCGCTCCCGGGGGGTCTGCCCGTCTCCGGGGGCTACCCTTTCCCGGGAGGCGTCCCCACCTCCCGAGGTCCTTCGCTCCCGGGGGGCCTGCCCGTCTCCGGGGGCTACCCTTTCCCCGGAGGCGTCCCCACCTCCGGAGGTCCTTCGCTCCCGGGGGGTCTGCCCGTCTCCGGGGGCTACCCTCTCCCGGGAGGTGTTCCCACCTCCGGAGGAGTTCCTATCCCGGGGCGCGCGCCCGTCTCCGGGGGCTACCCATTCCCGGGAGGCACTCCCACCTCCGGAGGTCCTTCACTCCCGGGGGGTCTGCCCGTCTCCGGGGGCTACCCTCTCCCGGGAGGTATTCCCACCTCCGGAGGACTTCCTATCCCGGGGGGCACGCCCGCCTCCGGGGGCTACCCTCTGCCGGGAGGGCTTTCGTTCCCCGGGGGTCATCCCGCTCCCGAACCGTCCCTTGCCCCGGAAGGGGTTTCCCCTCCTGGGACTACGCCTATCCCAAGAGGTATCTCTGGGGTGATTCCCACATTACAGGCCGTTCCCCCGTTGGGAAGTCTCCCCACGCCACGGGCCGTCTCTATAGCCGGAACCCCTCCGGCCCACGATTCCTCTCCCGCGCCGGTGACGGGCGCATATCCGCCTCCTCCCCCGGGTCCCCCTCCTCGGGCTCCCCCGGTGAACCAAATGCGGTTCACCCGGGAGGAGGTGGAGCGCATGCGCGCAGCAAGGTCCGAAGGCGGATATGCGCGTACGAAGGCGCGCCTCCTTTGTCCCAACGGACAAGGGTAAAAGACCCATGCAAGAGGCCTCCGTCACTTCTGGAGGTCCCCCTGAGATACAAGAGGTGAGCTCCACCAACCCCGAAGAACGAAGGCGATACCGGAAGGCAAGCGGTCCGTTGGGACCCCTTTCCGATTCGGACAATGAACGTGCTTCCCCCGTTAAGGGGGATGTTGATGCAGACTCCCCAAAGGAAGTGGAAGGGGCCAACCAATCCCTTTGCCGCCGCCTCCGGCGTGTTCGGTGGCCAAAGCCATATCGGCCGCCCCATATCGAGCACTACAACGGGGAGGCCGACCCCTACGAGTTCGTGCAGGTGTACTCCACGGCCATTTCGGCGGTTGGGGGGGGACGAAAGCGTCCAATGCAATGTCTTCCCCCTCTACCTCTCGGGAATAGCTCGATCTTGGTTCTATAACCTCAAGAGCGGTTCCATCAAGTCCTTCGCGTAGCTGAAGCGCGAATTTTGCGCAAATTTCCAGGGGAATTACATCCGTCCCCTGGACTCGTCGCAATTGTACACCGTTCGCCAACGGTCGGGGGAGACAATACGAAGTTTCTTCAAACGCTTCACGCAGATCAAGAGCAAGGTGGTTCACGTCCCCGACTCGACGGTGATTGAAGCATGCAAGAGTGGCATTCTCCCGGGAGAGCTCCACCGAAGACTCTCCCGGAGTTGCCCATCCTCCGCCGACGAGCTCTTCAACGTACTTGAGAAGTACGCGAGAGCCGAAGAGGACGATCTCTGGAAGAAGCACCAGGGAATCTCCGGCTCCGGGGAGAGGGACTCGAAGGACCCCTCCAACAAACGTCCTCGGAGGGGGCCCCGCAACGAGTCAAGGCCTCGGGACACTTTCGTCCTCGAAGGCGGAGGCGGCTCTCGGGAGCCTAACCGGGGACAGCGCCCCTTTTCCAAGCCCAAAGGCGGTGGAGGAAACCGATCCTCCCGTCCGCAAGAAGCCCCCAAGTCCGGGGGAAAGGAGCCTGGAGCCACTTTGTGGTGCGCTTTCCACAAGTCCAACTCCCATGCGACCCGAGAATGCCACGCGCTCCTCAACCATTTCGCGACATTTCTCGAGCAACATGGGCCGGGGGGAGGAGGCTATACCTCCTTACCCCTTCCATCGCCGGCCTTGGCGGCACTCCCCGCTCCCCAAGGGGGACGTCAGAAGCAAGGCCAGGAAAAGGGTTCGAGCGACGAGCTCCCCTTCCAAGCCTCCGAGAGGCACATCAATGTCATTGTGGGGGGATCTGCCTCCGGGCGAGATTCCAAACGCCAGCGCAAAGAGTATGCGTGAGAAGTGAAGGTAATAGGGGCTGTTAACGCGTCCCGGCCGTCAAAATGGTCGGACGTCCCGTTGACGTTCACCGTCGAAGACGCGAGGGGGGTGCGCTTCCCCCACAACGACGCGCTGATTGTCTCAGCCACCGTGTTCAACTGCCGCCTTGCCCGAGTCTTGGTGGACGGCGGGAGTGCCGCGGACGTCCTCTATCTGAAGGCGTTTAAAGAAATGCAGGTGGACGAGAAGCTCCTACAACCTGCGGCGGGCCCCCTACAAGGATTCGTCCCGGGGAAAACCATACATCCCGTGGGGAAGGTCGACCTCCCGATGACATTCGGCACCCCGGATAATTACCGAACCGAAATGGTTCGGTTCGACGTGGTGGATCTCCCCTCCTCCTACAACGCCATAATGGGGAGAACCATCATCAACCGCTTAGGGGCAGCGGTCCACCACAACTATCTTTGCATGGTGACCAAGGTGTGGCTCGCTCCCTCTACGAGCGCGCCTCCGCAGTGATCGGGGACGTTAACCTGGTCAAGACTCCGGGGGGAGGGAGCTCCTCCTCAACCCCAAACGTGCCAATCACGCTCCCCGGAAAGTTCCTTCTCAAGCCTCGCCCTGAGGGAGACCTTCGGGAAATCTCTCTTTTCCAGGACGAGGGGAAGACCATCAAGATCGGGGCTGATCTCCCCGAGGAACACGCGACACAACTCGCCGACTTCCTTCGCGAAAACGCGGACGTCTTCGCATGGAAGCCCGCGGACATGGGGGGTGTGCCCAGGGATGTTATCGAGCACAAGCTCGCAGTAATACCCGGCCGCCTCCTGGTGAAACAGAAGATGAGAAAGCTCTCCCTCGAGAGGCAGGAGGCCATCAAGGTGGAGATCGCTAAACTCCGGGAGGCGGGGTTCGTTCGGGAGGTCCTACACCCCGAGTGGCTAGCAAACCCCGTCCCCGTAAAGAAGGCAAGCGGCAAGTGGAGAATGTGCGTCGACTTCACCGACCTCAACAAAGCTTGCCCCAAAGATCACTTCCCGCTCCCGCGGATCGACCAACTGGTGGATTCCACCGCGGGATGCGAGCTGATGAGCTTTTTGCACGCCTACTCGGGCTATCATCAAGTCCGAATGGCGGAGGAGGACGAGGAAAAGACGAGTTTTATAACTCCCCTCGATACCTTCTGTTATGTCCACATGCCTTTCGGGTTAAAAAACGCCGGGGCAACTTTCCAGCGCCTGATGAGTTTGGTCTTGAGGGATCAAATTGGCCGCAACGTGGAAGTGTATGTTGACGATGCAGTCGTCAAGAGCGCGCTCTCGGCCACTCATATCGAAGACTTGGGAGAAACCTTCCGCAATCTCCGTAAGTACGGGTTAAGGCTTAACTCAGAAAAATGTGCATTCGGCGTTCGCGGAGGAAAACTCCTCGGCTTCCTTGTGTCCCAAAGGGGCATCGAAGCCAATCCCGAAAAAATTCGGGCCCTCCTCGACATGCCTCCACCGCGTTCTGTCACGGATGTACAACGACTCACCGGCCGCTTGGCCGCATTAAGTCGCTTCGTCTCGCGCTCGGGGGAGCGTGGCCTCCAATTTTTCAAGATCCTCCGCGGCCTTGAGGGGTTCCATTAGACCCCCGAGGCACAGGCTGCATTCGAGGACCTGGAGAAATATCTCGCGAGCCCTCCAATGCTCGTGAGCCCGCGCCAGGGGGAGCCCTTGCTCCTCTACCTCGCGGCCACTCCGGTTGCCGTCAGCGCGGTTCTCGTCAAGGAATAAGATGGGCACCAACGCCCCGTTTACTATGTGAGCGAGGCCCTCCAAGGCGCTAAAACGAGATACACGAAGATGGAGAAGGTTTGTTTCGCCCTCCTAATGGCCTCCAGGAAGCTCTGCCACTACTTCCTAGGCCACCCTATCACGGTGCCTTCCTCTCTCCCTTTGGGAGAGGTGCTTCGGAACAAGGAAGCGACCAGACGGATAGGGAAATGGGGGGCCGAGCTAGCCCCCTTCTCGCTATCCCTTACCGGACGAACCGCGATCAAATCGCAGGTCCTGGCGGACTTTGTGGCCGAGTGGGCTCCGGTCCCTGGGCATCCGACGCCTTCTCGTCAAGGGGGATTCTCAACTTGTGGTATGTCAAATGGACAAGTCCTACTTGTGCCATGACCCGAATTTGAGCCTCTACCTTGACGAGGTCCGGAAGATGGAAAACTACTTCGACGGCCTCAAGGAGCGTCGTATCCGGCGTAGGGACAACGATCGAGCCGACACCCTCGCCAGGGCAGCAAGTGCCCGGGGGCCTCTCCCCGAAGGGGCCTTCTTGGAGGTCATCTCAAAACCTTCCGCGACGGCTCCCGACCCGGACTCTGAGTCCCGCGACCCCGTCGTCACGGAAATCGTCCGGGCCACATCCTGGATGGCCCCCCTTATCTCTTGCATCAAGGGCGAGGGGGAGCCCTCCGATGAAGCCGAAGCCAAGCACCTTCGCGCTAAGGCGCGAGCGTACGTGCTGATAGAAGGGACGTTGTACAAGCGAGGAGCCTCGGCGCTGCTTCGCTGCCTCCCGCGGGAGGAGGGAGTTCAGCTCCTTGAAGATATTCACCTCGGATGTTGTGGTTCTCACCTTGGCCCCCGGGCCGTCGCGTCTAAAGCCATCCGCCAGGGTTTCTATTGGCCAACGGTCGCCCGCGACGCAAGAGACCTCGTCTCTGCTTGCGGGGCTTGCCAAAAAATGGCAAAGGGCTCCAACCTACCCTCCGCAACTCTGCAGGCAATCCCCCTCACATGGCCCTTCGCGTCGGGGGGATACAAGTATGTGGTTGTGGCCGTGGATTACTTCTCCAAATGGGTGGAGGCCGAGCCCCTCGCCGCCATCACGTCTCGTGCGGTGCAAAGGTTCTTTTGGAAGAACATAGTGTGCCGATTCGGGGTCCCCCGCGAGATTACCGTGGATAACGGAACCCAGTTCGACTCAGCGATCTTTCGCGAGTTCTGCCAGAACTTGGGTACGACCCTCCACTTCGCCTCAGTGGCTCACCCCAAGAGCAATGGGGTGGTGGAGCGCGTCAATGGAGTTATCCTCCAAGGGCTCCGTCGCTGCCTGGAGCAAAGCGCCTCCGGGCGTGGGGCATGGGCGGAAGAGCTCCCAAGCATTCTCTGCTCCATGCGAACGACCCCAAGCCGAGCAACAAGGCGTGCCCCCTTCTCGCTCGTGTACGGGGCTGAGGCAGTGCTACCCTCGGAAATCAACTTCCGATCACTGCGAGTCGAACTCCTCGAGGGAGTCTCGGCAGCCGCGTTTGAAACCAACGAAGACAACCAGAGGCTGGAGGTGGACCTCGTCGAAGAAGAGCGGGACAGAGCCCTCCTCCGCAACGCCATTTACGAACGCGAGATGGCGCGCGCCTACAACAAGCGTGTTCGGGGGAGGGCCTTCCATTTGGGGGACCTTGTCCTCAAGCGCGTCACCGACCCTCAAGCCCAAGGGAAGCTCAGCCCAAAGTGGGAAGGGCCATACAGGATTTCCACAATCCTTTGGCTCGGGGGCTTACAAGCTCTCTACTCTCGAAGACCAAGAGCTGAAGCACACATGGAACGCGGATCTGCTCCGCAAATTTTACACTTAATCTCCGAGCCTTCCCCCTTCCCCTGGACTTTACAAGGGGAAGGCGCGGTGAGTTGTAACAATGGCCTCAAAGGCCCTTTTACCCTCCGCCCCTTTGTCTGCGATCCCGCAAAGGGTGGAGGCATTGTAACAGCTTGTCTTAATCAATGCAAATGGTTTTTTCTCCATGTGTTTTTGTGCAGACTTCTTTAATCGCCCCTGAGGCAATACCCTCATCACGAGGATGCCCTCCCCGTGAGGATGCCCCCTGAGGATGCCCTCATCGCGAGGAAGCTACAGGCTCTAGCTCAGCCTTAAGTCCCGACGGCGGGAGCCCCGTTCCCCCTTGGGCGGCTTACAATATCCCCTCGTGGACTGAGGGCATAAGCGGCAACCTGGTTCCCAAGGAACCGAGGTAGCGAGTCACTTTGGGGGACTAGTCCCCCCCCATACACTCTAGAGCTTGCTTTTATGCGCTTCCTCCTCCGGGAGCGATCTAGGTCGCGCGACCGATAGATCTCTTATCACACACTCGCCTGCACGAGGATAACCCTTCGAGGGTGCCACCCCTCATGGGAACAACAGCGATATTTTCTTATGATTTCAGCGCGGGCCGCCTATTCAGGTCACCCCCCGCTGCAGGGGAGGAGATGAAATACCTAGCTAAATTCCCTTCGGGGGGCATCCAAGGCATCTAGAATCCTCCGGAGGTGGAGCCCTTGCTCCCCGGACTTTCGTCCCCCGGAGGAGGAGCCTCTCCCCCGGACCTTTGTCCGGAGGTGGAGCCTTGCTCCCCGGATTCTCGTCCCCCGGGGGAGTTGTCTCCCGAGGAGCCTCTCCCCCGGACCTTTGTCCGGGGGTGGAGCCTTGCTCCCCGGATTCTCGTTCCCCGGAGAAGTTGTCTCCCGAGGAGCCTGTCCTCCGGAACCTCGTCCTCCGGAGGTGGAGCCTTGCTCCCCGGGTTCTCGTCCCCCGGAGGAGTTGTCTCCCGAGGAGCCTCTCCCCCGGACCTTTGTCCGGGGGTGGAGCCTTGCTCCCCGGGTTCTCGTCCCCCGGAGGAATTGTCTCCCGAGGAGCCTCCCCTCCGGAAGACGTCCTCCGGAGACGGAGCCTTGCTCCCCGGATTTTCGTCCCCCGGAGGAGTTTTCTCCGGAGGAGCCTCTCCCCCGGACCTTTGTCCGGAGGTGGAGCCATGCTCCCCGGATTCTCGTTCCCCGGAGGAGTTGTCTCCCGAGGAGCGTCTCCTCCGGGACCTCGTCCTCCGGAGGTGGAGCCTCTCCCCCGGACCTTTGTCCGGAGGTGGAGCCTTGCTCCCCGGATTCTCGTTCCCCGGAGGAGTTGTCTCCCGAGGAGCCCCTCCCCCGGAAGTGGAGCCTCGCTGGAGCCTCGCTCCCCCGGAGTTATCCCCCGGATACTCTCCCCCGGTGATTTAGAAACTAAACGAAAAGTGCGATCTTTTTTATTCCATGGAAAAAAGCCGGGAGACAGCCTCTCCCGGTAGGCTTACAGAGTACGACCGGGAGTTGAGTACTCTCGGAGGACTTACGGGGGACTACCTACATCTAACGTGAACTAGTACCCCCTAAGCCTGTTGTCAAGCTCGCGCCATGTCCCGGTACAAGCTCTGGACTCGTCGCCTCGCTGCGTTGAACATGTCCTCCGGCCAGCATTCATACCCTTCGGGAGGTTCGATGCGCAAGGGGATTTCCTCCCACACTCCCGGGGGAGATTCTGGCAACTCCGCGCGGTGATTGTCAAAATTCGCCAAGTGCCAATCGGGCAACCACCGGAGCAAAGCTTGTCCCCCCCGGGGGACACCGGGGGCGAGACTCCCGGAGACGGGAGTGAATTCCACGTCCTTCTCCGGGACTCCCGCCCCGGACACCTGACCATGACAAGACGCGACTTAGCAAAAATTTTCATTTCATTGATAAATGATTTACAAGTCCGGGGTTCCCCCTACGGAACTACCGGGAGCAAAAATCCTATGCACAAAAAAAATCCCCTAATCTACCCAGGGGGGACAAGAGGCTCATACTTGCCCGGCGTCGTCCCCCCCGGAGGAGGCGTCGCCCGAAACTTCCCCTTCCGTTGCTTGGGGACGCCTCGCTCGCGGGGGCTCGATCACCCGATCGTAGAGAGCCCCCGCCAATCCCTCCAGCGCCGCTCGGCAGGGCTCATAGAACTCCCGGAAGCTCCGGGGGACGAGGTGCCCGATGGCTTGGGCCCCGACCCCCTGATTCTCCACCAAAGAGGCCGCGAGCGTGGTGGTGGTGGTTGCAAGGGCTCGGGCTCGGGCATCCGCGGCCGCCGGGATCGCCGCGATATGCCGAGTGAGGAAACGGCGAGCCTCCGCCAACGAAGTCAGCGGATTACGGGGATTCTCCTCCTCCCGGAACTCGACCCCGAGCCCAATCAGCGTGGCCCGGAGTCTATTCCCCGCCGAGACGAGGGCTCGAGCTCCTGCGGACTCCACTTCTTGGAGTGCCCGGGAGTGAGCCCCCTCGGAGGACGCGAGTTGCTCCCGCACTCCCTCCAGCTCCCGGAGGGCGGTGTCGCGGGCGGCCTCCGCGGGGGCCAACTCCGCCCGGACACGCTCCAACTCCTGGGTGGTCTCGTCCCTCTCTCGGACGAACCTCTCCCGGGCTTGGATGGCTGCGTCCCTCTCCCGAACGGCGGCGTCGCGCTCCGCTTCCGCGGAGGCTAAGGCCGCCCTCATGTCCTCGCTCTCCCGGGCGAGGCGAGTCCGGACGGCGCGGGCTACAGCGGTGGTCTAAGAGAAGAAAAGGATTAGCAAATGCAAGCAATAAGGTGCGGAGTTAAAGGTCCTTACCTGTAGAGCCAAGGAGACGACCTCTCCGTAGCGCTTGTTGATGCCGCCCTCCCGGACATGAGCCCGCACCTTGGGGGTGACGAGGCTCAAGCAGAGCTTGCGCGTCTCCTCTGAGGAGAAGAGACACGCCCCCCTCGCCGGGGAACGGGGGTCGCCTCCCATTGGCAGGCCCCCGTCACCGACCCCACTCCCGGAGCCTTGGGGAAGGTCTCCCGGGGGAGGGCAGGGGACCTCCCGTCCCCGGCGCGAGGGGAGCGCTGTAGCATCCGGTGGGCTCCCCCTCCTGAGCGTGGTGTAGCCGAAGGTCCACTCCCTGGAGGGACGTGATGGCTCGTTCCCCCGGGAGGCGGCGTCGGGAGAGATGCGACGTTGGGGGCGAAGAGCGCGTCCAGGCGCGCGAAGGCGCCATCACCCCGGAAGTACACCCCCGGGGGATCCTCCCGGAGAGCTTGCTCCGGGGAAGGAGTGGCGTCGTAGTCCCCGGAGGTGGACTCATCCTCCTCCATGACCACGTGGTCGAACACGCCTGATGCCCCCAGGGCATCAAGTTGCGCGACCAGCGTGGCCGTGTCCGTGGGGCTCTCTTCATGCCCCGGCTCCGGGGGCTGCGACCCCCGCTGGGGGGTGATTGAGCCGGAGGAGTAGTCTCCCCCGGTCGCCGGGGGGCCATCGTACTTTGGACCGGAGATGGCCTCACCTCCCCCGGTGTTCGAGGCGTCCCCGAGGTCGCCTGGCCCGGGAGGGAGCGAATTTCAGCATCACGAAGCCGCAAGTAGACTTGGGCCCGTGCTTCACCACCGGGGAGCTCTTCGCTTGCACCCGGTAGAAGTATTGGAAGAGGCAAAGGGTCCCCTCCACTCCGGCGGCTGTCTCGCTTAACCACAGAAACAGCCCCATTCTCACGAGAACGTTGGGTGTTAGGTGGTTCAAGGCGATCCCGTGCTCCCGGAGGAAATCCCGGAGAAGCGGGTGGATCGGGAGCCGCAGGCCCGCCTGGATAAAGGCCATGAAGGCCACAATTTCTCCTTCCCGGGGGTTTGGGGTCGTCTCCCCCGCAGCCGGGACGCGAATGTCCCTCTCCGCAAAAATCCTCCGGGAGATGAGGGTATCCCGGTCCCCCGCCGAAAACTTGGTTGTCCCGAGATAATCGGAGGTTGCGTCCTCCGGGACACCCGAAGCCTTCCCGCGTCCCTTCGACGCCATTTCGTCTCCCGCAGGGTTTTGTGAAACCGGGGGAGAAGTTAGTTCCGGAGAGCGACCGGGGAAGAGGTTACTCCCGAAGAATTTGGTGGATTATGAGGATTAAGGAGAAAGAAAGCGTGCCTCCCTTGAGGTGGGCCCCTCCTTATATAGGCAGCTGAGGTGCCCTCTATGGCTGCCACGTGTCAGCTCGAGGGATCTACACCATGAATACGAAAGGTCGCACAAACATCGAGGCAATATATGGCTAACTTAAATAGTGCTCCTCTCCCGGACGAGGGCGAGTTATGGACGTTATATTCGCTCCCCGGGAGAGAGCCATACTTCTAAGGTAACGAATCGCACCCCCCAGCGACATCAAAGTGTCCCCGGGGGTGCGGGGGGCTTCTGTTGGGGGAAAATACTAGCCAACGCCAGAAACGTCACTATGGGAGTTCTTTCTCCGGGGTTGAGAGAAACTTCCCCCGGCGCACCTCCTCCGGGCTAGGGAGAGCTCCTCTCCCGGAGCCCCTTCTCCGGGCCGGGGAATACGTCTCCCGGAGCCCTCCCCCGGGCTCGGGAGAGACCTCCCCCGGCGCACCTCCTCAGGGCTAGGGAGAGCTCCTCTCCCGGAGCCCCTTCTCCAGGCCGGGGAAGACGTCTCCCGGAGCCCTCCCCCGGGCTCGGGAGAGACTTCCCCCGGCGCACCTCCTCAGGGCTAGGGAGAGCTCCTCTCCCGGAGCCCCTTTTCCGGGCCGGGGAAGACGTCTCCCGGAGCCCTCCCCCGGGCTCGGGAGAGACTTCCCCCGGCGCACCTTCTCCGGGATAGGGAGAGCCCCTCTCCCGGAGTCCCTCCCCCGGGCTCGGGAGAGACTTCCCCCGGCGCACCTCAGGGCTAGGGAGAGCTCCTCTCCCGGAGCCCCTTCTCCGGGCCAGGGAAGACGTCTCCCGGAGCCCTCCCCCGGGCTCGGGAGAGACTTCCCCCGGCGCACCTCCTCAGGGCTAGGGAGAGCTCCTCTCCTGGAGCCCCTTCTCCGGGCCGGGGAAGACGTCTCCCGGAGCCCTCCCCCGGGCTCAGGAAAGACTTCCCCCAGCGCACCTTCTCCGGGATAGGGAGAGCCCCTCTCCCGGAGTCCCTCCCCCGGGCTCGGGAGAGACTTCCCCCGGTGCACCTCAGGGCTAGGGAGAGCTCCTCTCCCGGAGCCCCTTCCCCAGGCCGGGGAAGACGTCTCCCGAAGCCCTCCCCCGGGCTCGGGAGAGACTTCCCCCGGCGCACCTTCTCCGGGATAGGGAGAGCCCCTCTCCCGGAGTCCCTTCTCCGGGCTCGGGAGAGTTTTCCCCCGGTGCTCCTCTGGTGGGCACCGATTTCAAGGGCCGCCACGTGCCAGAAATCGGTGCCCTGGACCTCGTCAGAAGACCGTTTTGCCCCCGATCCTACGGTTGTGGCAGGGGTAGTTTAGTAATTTGTTTCTTTTGGGGTCTATATATACCCTTGTAACCCTCTTTTGTAACCTAAGACATTCATTTGACTCCAATCATAAAAACTAATAGGCGTGCTCTGGAAACCTCTCTCCGGGAGAGATCCCCCTAGCCGACACGTGTCGGGAGCACGTCGACAGGACTAGGGCCTCCACTGAGGCCTGAACCTGTATAAACCCTTGTGTCAATCTCTGTGATTGTCCAGCGCGTGGCGACCCGTCGCACGGTCAGCACGCGTTGAGGAACACGTGTTGCGCACGTCATCAAATCTGCGGGGTATTTTTTATACCACGACATATATTGTTGTATATTTGTGTATCATGTATTGCTAATTGGGACATGAACTTGAATGTGCAGGGAGTATTTGTGTATTTAATTGTATTGGTAGGTAGGTGTGTATTTGTACTGCTGTTTCAGACATGCACTTGAATTTGTGAACTGCATGTGTATGTTTGTACCTGAATTTGTATTGGTGAACTGGCATGTGTATGTTTGTACCTGAATTTGTGAACTGGCATGTGTAATTTCTTTGGCAAGATGAAGTCCCAAGTACCTAAGAAAAGTATTTTTGTGTCTCCTAGTTAATCCACAAATTAGCATTTCTTGAAATATATTGCTTTATCTTCTAGTTAAGATCCGTTTTATGTAAGATCTGTTTGATGTAAGATCTGTTTGATGTTACATTGATATGATTCCTTGAATGTGAGAAATGGCATGTGCATGTTTGTCCCAGTTTGGTACCAGTATCTCCTCTAACGGTAAGTACACATATTTACCGATAGGAAAACACATATATTTGCTCAGTCATGCATATTCTAACGGTAAATACACATATTTACCGATAGAAAAACTCTTGCTCGTGTGTCATGCATCATCTAACGGTTCGTACACATTTCTACCGATAGAAAAACTCATGTGCGTGCTGTGTCATGCATGATCTAACGGTCAATACACATATTTACCGAAAGAAGAAGTCCTGTACTTGCTCGGTAATGCACATTCTCTAACGGTATGTGTGTGTTTTTACCGATAGAATATGTGAGCGGCAAATTACCTAAGTTAGTCTGACGGTTATTTCATGTATTTACCGTTAGAAAAATGTCCATTATAAGGAAAACCCCACTCGACCATTGCTGAGTTGCTCTTTAATTTGTTCTGTTGCTCTCTGTGTCCCTCTGTTTGTGACGAAAGTTCCAGCTACACTGCTAGGGTGATCAGCACAGGCTGGAGGGAAGTTGATTGCCCCTCTTTAAGGTACGCTTAATCGTCGACACTTATCTCTCTCTCCCTCTAGATCTCCCTTCCTCTCTACTTGCAAGCTAGCTGTATTGTGTAGTTCCAAGTTTGTAGCTGTAAGCTTGGGAGCTTGGTAGCTGGAAATGCGTCATGTTTTAGGAGCTAACTAGCTTGTATTGTGTAGTTAGCTAGGTTAATTAGTGTTAATTTCGTCAGGCTAGGGTTCAACACATGTATCTGTTGTAAGAGGCTGTACATGTACATATACATAACTTAATCGGGCAGGTTTCATGCATGGCTTACTCGTTAAATTTTGTTAATTGTAGATGGACAAGAAATATTGGATGTATGGAATAAAACGTACTACTCTTGAATATTTGGATGGTGTGAATGAGTTTATTAAATTTGCTGAGCAACAAAAGGAGAGGAAGGGAGAGAAAAATATGCTCTGTCCTTGTACAGATTGTATGAACTTGAAGAGATTTAGCAACTCTGATCAAATTAAGAGTCATTTGATTCGTCGTGGTTTTAACGTGCGATACACCCGTTGGATATGGCATGGCGAAGATCTTGAGGAACAAGCACCACTACTACCAATCAGCACGACTCGGATGTGGATTGCAATAATATCGATGATCATCCCAATTTTGGTAATGTTCATTCCGATGTGCACGTAGATGATGATGATGACAATCTAGATGAGATGTTACGTGATGTAGAGGAAGATTACAACGAAAATGACTTCTGTGAATTTGAGAAACTGATTGCTGACTCTGAGAAGCCTCTGTTCCCTGGATGTGCAACATTTACAAAATTGTCTTCTGTGCTGAGATTATATAACTTGAAGGCAGGAAACGGTTGGAGTGATAAGAGTTTCACGGTACTATTAGATCTTCTAGCGGACATGCTTCCAGAGGGAAATGAGTTGCCAAGATCTACTTACCAAGCCAAAAAACTGTTGTGTCCGTTGGGAATGGAAATCGAAAGAATACACGCATGCCCAAATGATTGTGTGTTGTACCGTAACGAGTACTCCAGTTTGCATGTTTGTCTAAGATGCGGCGCATCGAGGTATACGCGTAGGGACCGGATTGACAGTGAACGTCACAAGGTAAGGAAAGGACCCCCGGCAAAAACTGTGTGCTACTTGCCTGTGATACCTAGATTGAAGCGGCTGTTTGCAAATCCGAAAGTCGCGAAGCACTTACGTTGGCATGCTGAAGCCCGGAAACAAGACGGAAAACTGAGACACTCAGCTGATTCTATTCAATGGAGAAACATCAACAGAACATTTGCTGAGTTCGGCGGCGAACTTAGGAATGTAAGGTTCGGGCTAAGTACAGATAGTATGAACCCACATGGTAATATGAGCAGCCGGCACAGCACTTGGCCGGTTCTTTTATGCATCTACAATCTTCCTCCTTGGTTATGCATGAAGCGTAAGTACAACATGATAGCGTTACTAATCTCAGGACCCAGACAACCCGGAAATGATATTGACGTGTTTCTAGCGCCTTTGATCGAGGACTTACAGAAATTGTGGAGCGAGGGTGTGAAGGTGTGGGATGCATACAAGAAAGAGAATTTCATCTTGCGGGCCCTGATATTTTGCACCATAAATGATTTTCCGGCCTACGGCAATTTGTCGGGGTATAGTACGAAAGGAGCCAAGGCTTGCCCTATTTGCCTAGATGAAACTGAGAGCATGTGGCTGCGAAACTGCCGGAAAACAGTGTACATGGGTCACCGCATGTTTCTTCCGGTGCATCACACGTACCGTAAGAAGAGGAAATCATTTAACGGGAAGCCTGAGAAGGGATCAGCTCCAGTGTTTCTGACCGGTAAGGAGATTTACTCGCGCTTGAACGACATCAAAGTTGAGTTCGGTAAGCATTCTAAACCTCGAGAAAAAAATGTTTGGAAGAAGAGATCGATTCTCTGGGATCTACCGTACTGGGAGCACTTACAAGTTCGACATTGCATTGACGTCATGCATGTAGAGAAAAATGTCTGTGACAGTTTGATTGGTTTGTTGTTGAACATTCCGGGAAAGACAAAGGATGGTGTGAAAGCTCGTCGTGACATGGTGGAAATGGGGATAAGGACTGAGCTTGCACCTTTAGAGAATGGAAAGCGTACATGCCTCCCCCCGGCCTGCTATACGTTGTCCAAGAGCGAAAAAACAGAACTCTGTCGGTGCCTGCATGGTGTTAAAGTTCCATGTGGGTACTCCGCGAACTTGAAAAACTTGTGTCTATGAAGGACCTAAGACTGGTTGGCATGAAGTCCCACGACTGTCATGTCTTGATGTCACAGATGCTTCCTATTGCTATCAGAGGCATTCTCCCAGTTAAAGTCAGAGAGACAATCACAAACCTATGTTATTTCTTCAACGCAATATCTTGCAAGGTAAGTACGTGCACTCGTACTATAAATTCATTACCTCCATTTGTGGAGCTTAATTAGAAGATTTTTCTGATATGAATATTTGGCCAACTGTGTCCTCGTAGGTAATTGATCCCGATGGACTGGACGCTTTGCAACGCGACGTGGTTACAACTCTTTGTCAGCTCGAGATGTATTTCCCTCCATCCTTTTTTGATGTTATGGTCCATCTGATTGTTCACCTTATCAGAGAAATTAAGTTTTGTGGACCCGTGTGCCTGCGCTACATGTATCCATTTGAGAGATTTATGGGTGTATTGAAGGGATACGTAAGGACTCGTCGTCGACCCGAGGGGAGTATCATGGAAGGTTATGCCGCCGAGGAGGTGATTGAATTTTGCACAGATTATATGGCCGGGGTTGACCCAATTGGCGTTCCTAGGTCCCGACACGAGGGTAGGCTTCAGGGAATCGGAACGATTGCATTCAAAGCTATCGTCCCCGCTCGTGATGTGTATGCAAAATCACATTTTTCGGTCTTACAACACATGACGGAGGTCGAGCCATACATGCACGAGCACAAGGTAATGTTACGGTCACAGAATCCTTCGAAGTCAGACGTTTGGGTCAGCAGAGAACATAACAGGAAATTTGCTGAGTGGATCCAAGAAAGAGTCACGCGAGCTGCCGAGGGCTCCGTAAGTGAAACTGTGACATGGTTGGCTAGAGGCCCAAGATTCACTGTAGGGACTTGGCAGGGGTACGACATCAATGGGTATTCATTTTACACATGAGCTCAAGACGCCAAGAGTAGCACGCAATGTAGCGGAGTGACACTGTTTGCTATTTCCGAGGATGCCAGGTCAGTAAGGGCGCTGAACTCATATTACGGTGTTATTGACGAAATATGGGAGCTCGATTACGGATTACTTAAGATTCCCCTGTTTCGATGCCAATGGGTTGAAATCCCTCGAGGTGTTCAAGTTGACAGTTACGGGTTTACTCTCGTCGATCTTGGTAGAGTCGGACACCAAGACGATCCATTCATACTTGCAAAGCAAGCCACACAGGTATTCTACATCGTTGACCCGGCCAATCCAAACTTGCATGTTGTCCTCCACAGCAAGAGACGTATTGTTGGGGTCGAAGATGTTGTCGACGAAGAGGAGTATAACCAATTCGATGAAATACCTCCATTTTTAGAGGACATTCAATCTATCCGTACAGAAGATATCGACGAAACAACGTATCTGCGAGATGACCACGAAGAAGGATTATGGGTTGAGAACCATTGATGATTAATTTCTATTTCAGGGATAAATGCCAAGCAAACAGCCCACAAGTTCTGCAGCAAGGTGAGGAACTTATCATTAATACATCAGGCAGTACATTTTTCTTTAGAACTTAATGATAAGCTAGTTCACAGCATTAATACATCTCAATTTTACTCCACAGCATGAGTTCTAACATGTACAGTACCTTTATCCTGTAAATACTTAATTCTTCCCTTCAAGTAGCACTTGCAAAAATCTCATCGCAGCCTCTTGCTCTTTCAAATTAAGTTCTGCAAAAATCCCTTTTTTCTGACGGTATTTTGTTATTTATACCGATAGAAAAGGACATCCGCTACTTTCATGTCTCAGGCACTTCTCTCAGGCACTTCAAAACGTTTTCTATCGGTATTGTTCTATTTTACCGTTAGAATAAATTCGTTAGTCTCACGGTATTTGTTGTCTGACGGTTTTTTCCTGTTTTTACCGATAGAAGAATACTCTGCCGCTTTGAATTCTCAACCGTGTCGCCATGCGTCGCCTTGGAAACTCTATAAGTACCTCGCCATGCGTCGCGGTATTTTGTTGTTTTTCTAATTCTCGAACGGTTCGACTCCTCATCTTCTCTTTCACAATGGCAACCTCCATGGGATCGTCAGCCACGCCCTCTCCGGTAAGAACTCTAAATCTCCTCGGTTTACCCCTGTATTGTTAATCCATGTTCAGTTCATTCTTGACCTGTTGATTTGCAGAGGGAATGGTAGCCGTGGAAGACACTGCCAAAGTGAAGGCCGACCTGAGGGCCCTCCAGGAGGAGCACAAGCTCCTTACAGACAAGCACACTCAGCTACGGCTTGACCTTGACGATCTCTTCCAGCGCATTAAGCGCATGAAGACGGATGGTGACAATGCTAGGGCGAGGACAAGGCGTCTTCGCGAGGAGAAGAAAGCCGCGGATATGACCATCGCTGGCTGCGGTTTGACTATGAAGGATACCATAGCGAAGCTGAGGGAGGTCGCAGGCCTTCTCGACGCGGTAGTAGTTGATCCTAGGGACAACTTGTCGCTAGAGGAGTCCTGCGTCCTGGCTACAAGTCTAACTGACTCTATTCTACATGCAGCCAGGGCTAAGACCACCCCTTGACCTAGCATTTTGGGTTTTATTTTTTTTTTTGTAAGTGATAAAACAACAATGAATGAACAATTTCTTTTTATGTCAATTTTCCAATTTTCCGGCTATCTTCCCTCTTTCTTTATCATCTTGCAGCTTTCAACCACGGTCTGTTTGATGTTAAATTGTGTGTAACTTTTCATTACTCTGCCGGTATTTTGTTGTTTTTACCGATAGAAAAATGGCACCCAATACTATAATCTCAAGCACTGAATTAAAAATTTTTTCTGGGGAAAATTGGACTCACGGGATTTTATTGTTTATACCGATAGAAAAAGGCATCCACTACTTCAAATATTTTTTCGGGAAATTTACTTGTTCTATCGGTACTATTTTGTTTTACCGATAGAAAATTACATAATTCTATCAGTATCATTTTGTTGTACCGATGGAAAAGTTCCTCCACTACTTTATTACTCGTACACGGCCCTTTAGTTTCCCTCCACTCGAACAGTTCCACCTTAGAGCACTGCGTCTCTTCGAGAGCGAAGAAAACCACAACCTCCGCCGTGACCACTCACTTCCTCTCTCCCACACGACGATCACCGGCTGGACACTGGTTCGCCACTGCCACCGGTTCTTATTTTCGTCCTTCGCCGGCCGCCGCTGCGTTCTACACCGCCTCTCCATCACCAGAACTGATCGCCGCCGTAAATACCCTAATTCGTCGTTCTATTTCCAGCATCTTCCTTATTTGATCCTAGTGTTTTGCACGTACTAATTCTTCGAGTTTTGCAATTACACTAGGGTTCCCTATTGTGTTGGATTATGTACATTCCGCAGGCAATGTTGATTTAAATTAGGGTTTACATAATATGTTCCAGTGCTGTAATGAACCTATTTTGAGATTTTAACTTATCTATACTGCTGTATATGTGATCAATTGTATCCAACTGCCATGTAATGCACATTATATGTTGGAGGTGTTCTTACACATATTCTATCGGCAGCTCATGTGTTTACCGATAGAAAATATTTCTGCACAAGTAGTAAAACTTAATTTGGATCTGGAAGGACATGAGCCATGCAATGTACTAGTTTGGTTGAGAATTTTTACTCACTTCGTATGAATATATGGCAATGTGGATGGGTCTTCGATGTATATGTTTCAAATGCCTATACATGACTTTTCCCAACCTAATAGATGTGAAGTCCTGATGACTCACATACAGGCTAGGCTAAAGATTATGCACAGTGGCACTTAGATGCTTGTGTGCATATTTACGTGTGAAATAATAATGCTGGCCCATGAATATTAGTATAGCAAATCATCGAGAATGTTATGTGATGACAGTGAATGGTGGCTTGTCAACAAAATTCCATATGTAGAGAACATTGTTATGTTCTATCGGTATCTCACGGGTTTGCCGATAGAAAAATTGTCTTCTGTGGAGGTTATGGTCTATCGGCAGCTCATGTGTTTACCGATAGAAAATATTTCTGAAGAGTTCAGGAAGTAATTTATGCATGTCTTTCTTTTTGTATTATTTTCCCTTTTGCCGCCCTAGTTAGCCTCCAGTCCTGGGCTGAGTTATGGAACTCCAAGGCGAATTAATTGCCATATATATGGTTTGTTGAAGGTTTTGTAGGGGAAGACATGTCGTCGTCTTCATCGGATGGTACTAGTGGTTCGACTAGGGCCAACCCCATCGTAACTACTGAAGATGCAGCTGTTACATCCCAGCGCAAGAGGGTGGGGCGAGGCGCGACGACGTTGGGGCGTTTGGCCAAACGCACGGATTTTTCTTGTGAGTTCAACCAATTTGGGAGGCCGATTGGAAAGAATGCTGGGAGGTACGCGGCCTACGTTGGGCTGTTGGCGAAAGAAAGGGTGAAGATCACCGTCCAGAGCTGGAAGGACGTGACGGCGGACGAGAGGGATAGGTTGTGGGCGGAAGTGAAGGTTAAATTAACTGAAATCGCTGAACTCTTTCGTAATCACGTTCTCTTGGCTTATACTAAAGTTTAACTAACTCGTGATTAATTGTATGCATTTTTCGGAAACAGGCTAAGTGGAACATCCCCGACGATACACCTAGGACTGCCTGCTTGAAGGACATGAACGGAACATGGAAAACCTTTAAGAGCTGGCTCGTCAGTAACTTCCTCGCTGCGGGGAAATCTCCTTGCGAGAAGTACCCCTTCATATCGGAGGAGGTATGGGAGGAATTCACCAAGCAGAAGGGGACTGAGGAGTTCAAGGCCCTTAGCGAGAAGAATAGGGCGATCCAGAAGAGGAACGACCACCCGCATCGGCTCGGATCCCAGGGCTATGCGGGGAAGGAGGAGCAGTGGAAGAAGGAAGACGAGCAAAATCCTGTCATCGACACCCCTGAGTTGCCGCTCTCCGAGATCCGGGATGAGAGGTGCAAGCGATGGTGGAGGGGGAGGGGGTCCGTGTCGTCCACGGGGTCTGTGCAGTTCGCAACCCCTGGGGACGCCGACGTTGTGAGGCGAATGGTAAGTTGGCTAACCTCGTAAACTGTGTGCGCACAAGTGTATATAAGGCAATTTGTCTCACAAGGTACCTTTAAATGTAACAGATCTCTTTTGAGAAGGAGGCAGCGGAGGGATTGTTTACCCCGCAGAGGGAGAACGACATCCTCACCCGGGCTCTAGGAAATAAGGAGCATCCCGGGCAGACACGGGCCGTGGGAGCCATTGTGTCGTGGAAGGCCGGTTTCGTAGATCCGGCTCCACCGAGGAAGAAGGCCCGCTCCTGGAAGGAAAAGGAAGCTGACCTCTCCGATAAGATACGGGCTGAGGTACGGGAGGAGATGCGGGCTGAGATGCGAGCGGAGGTACGGGCTGAGGTACGGGAGGAGATGCGGGCTGAGATACGGGCTGAGGTACAGTCTGAGGTGCAGTCCGAGGTCGCACAAATGAGGGAAGAGTTTGCACGGTTGAGAGAAGCATTGCTGGCCAAGAGTGCAGATACGGATCCCCAGGACGACGGTACCCCGCGGGGTCGGATAAGCAGTTGCGCTTCGAAGGTACTAGCGGATCCAGTGGATCTACTTGAGGTACTACAAGCCTTCATCTGTGCACTTAAGTTGATGCCACTCCCATTCTGTTAGAGTTGTTTCGCTAACCTATTTTAATTGTTACAAATTTGCAGGGGCCAGAGGGCTGCATCCTACAGAATCACGTAGGCGCCGGGCAGGAAGTGGTTGGACACGGCTTCATATATCCGTCTGGGCCGGATGTCCGGGTCCACTGTGTACCTCTGCGGTTGGGTTTCGCAAAGGTACAGGTGGACATGGCCATGCCGGGCTACAACGATTCGCCGTTGCCAGTCCCAACAGAGGAACTGCAGACACTTGCTGAGGCAGTGGGCTCCTACGTACAGTGGCCCAAGAAGTGTCTTGTAATACAACCGGTAAATCCTACACATTTTAGATTACATCCTACTCAGTACACTCAACTTGCATAATCTAACATACGTGCTCATTAATTGAAGTGGCCTGCCGCTGGGCTACCAGGGGACTGCGCCCCCAGCTCGGGGCATGAGGCCCGATCTCGTGCGACCCTGGGCACATCAAAGACGGCCTCGACCCCACCCAGCGCATCCACGCCTTCACCTCGGAAGAAAGCTGCCATTACCTCGCCCTTGCCTTCGAAGGTACGTGCTCAGTCCCCTGCAAAAGGCAAGGGCAAAGGCAAGGGAAAAGGGCGACAGGGACAGCCGGAGAGGTTCACGAACAGGTTCCCACTCATGTCGGAGGCAGCTTTGCGCAAATTGGATCGATCAACCAGAGACCTCCACGACTGGTACCTACACCGAGCTCGGCGCAATCTGAACTTCTTAGTTCCCTACAGGCCTGGGCAGTTCCACCGTGAGCCCGGGAGTATATCCGTGGCACACGAGGATCTGTTCGACCTCTACAACTGGTGGGAGCTCGATATGTCCATCATACGGACTGGAGTCCTGTGAGTTTGCTGATGCTATGTATTGCTGTTTTCTAACTCTGTTTGCTAACTCTGCATTGTTGTAGTTCATTTGAAATGTAGTAACTTTTTGTGCAATACTAATGTCGTCCTTTGCATGCAGGTGCATGTACAGGCTAGCATCGGAGGCTGCGTGTGACAAGGTGGGTTTCCTCGACCCAGAGAAAATAAGCCTCACGATGCTAGAGCACGACGCCGCGCACGCTGAGCTGTACATATCCAAGGCGCTGATGGCGCAGCAGGACAGGGAGTTCATTCTGGTGCCGTACCACCAAAGGTTAGTGCATTTCGTACTAATTTAACTCGATCTTGTATGTTACACCTGAGATATACTTTGAGCTAGCGGTCCTCTTTTACGTACAATGCAGGGGCCACTGGATCCTCATCATGATCTGTCTGCCGAGGAACGAGGTGTACTACCTCGATTCGATGCGTGACAGATTATCGATCGAATATGTGGTCAAGGGGAATATGGAGGCATAAGTAACTTATATGTTTGATTTAAATTTTCACCTCATTAGCTAATGATAATACATTAACGGGCAATACTAACTGAAATGCAGGGCTTTTGATAAATATACGTCCGCTGGAGGGAGGCATGCCACACCGCAGGGCTCCCTACTAGCTTGGAAAGAATATGAGGTACTCACGAGACTTTTTGTTTATGCTTAATTAGTTTATGGAAACAATAGCTAACATGTCTTCACATATGCAATTATCTCAGTGCCATTAGCAGCGCGGGCCTCCCCCCGCAATGTCGCCGCGGCTCCGGACGTCGCCGCGGGGGTTCCCCCCTCCCCGGCTCCGGATAATACTGGGGTTTCCCCCTTTCCAGTTCTAGGTGTCACCGTGGGGGTTCTCCCCTCTTCGGTTCCGGATAATACAAGGGTTTCCCCCTTTCCGGTTCCGAACGCCGCCGCGGGAGTCCCCTCCCCGGTTCCGGATAATACAGGGGTTTCCCCCTTTCCGGTTTCGGGCATCATCGCAGGGGGCTCCCCCTCACCGGCCCCGGTAGCGCCCGGGCCGGTAGCTACAGTGCATGAGCTCCCTCCTCCCCCAGGGCCGCCCCCGAGGGTGCCTCCGGCAGATCAAGTCCGCTTCACCCGGGAGGAGGTTGAGCGAATGCGCACGACTAAGTCCGGGGAGGAATTTCCCCCGGGTCGCGGACACGGAGAGCTTCGCTCCTGCTCCGGCCGGAGGAAGAGGCCTGCCGAAGAACCAACCTCTCCGGGGGAGAACCCGGACATCTGGGAGGTCAGCTCCAATCCGGAAGAAAAGCGCCGTTACCGCCATGCCGGCGGACCTCTTGGGCCACTTCCCGACTTGACAACGAGCGCGCGTTCCCTGTCAAAGGGGACAGCGATCGAGACTCCCCCCGAGAGGTGGAAGGGGCGAATCAGCCGCTGTGCCGCAGACTTCGATGCATTCGATGGCCCCCGCCTTACCGTCCGCCGCACATCGAGGACTACAATGGTGAGGCCGACCCCTATGAATTTGTGTATGCCACAGCCATCTCGGCGGCTGGGGGGGACGAGACAGTGCAATGCAACGTCTTCCCCCTCTACCTCACCGGGATCGCCCGCTGGTGGTTCTACAATTTGAAGGCCGGCTCCATCAAGTCTTTCGAGCAGCTCAAGCGTGAGTTCTGCGCGAACTTCCAAGGGAACTACGTGAGTCCCCTGGATTCCTCGCAGCTGTATACCATCCGGCACAGGACGGGGGAGACCATCCGCAGCTTCTTCAAGCGCTTCGCTCAAGTCAAGAGCAAAGTGGCTCATGTCCCCGACTCCACGGTCATCGAGGCGTGCAAGAGCGGGATCCTCCCAGGAGAGCTCCACCGGAGGCTCTCCCGAAGCTGCCCCTCCTCCGCCGACGAGCTCTTCAACGTACTTGAGAAGTACGCTCGAGTGGAGGAGGATGGCCTCTGGAAGAAAAACCAGGGGGCTCCCGCCCCCGCTGACTGGGGGGCTAGGGACCCCCTCAAACGCCCCAAGCAGGGGGGTCGTAATGAGCCACGGCCTCGGGACACTTTTGTCCTCGAGGGCGGAGGCGGCTCGCACGACACCCCGAGGGGCAACTGTCCATTCCCCAAGTCGAAAGGCCGTGGGGTAGGACAGTCATCCCGCGGTCGGGAAGGCCCCGCGACGGGAAGCAGGGAAGGCCCGTGGTGCACCTTCCACAAGTCCAGTACCCATACCACCCGGGAATGTCATCAACTGCTGCAGCAGTTCGCTGCATTCCTCGACCAGCATGGACAGGGGGGGCTCCAGCCTTTTTGCCCCCTCAGACGGCCTTACCAGCCCTTCCTGCTCCCGCGGGGGGATAGCATGGGCAGCCGCGGGAGGGGGAGCCATCAGAGACTCTCCCCTTCCAAACCTCCCAGAGGCGTATCAACGTCATCACGGGAGGGTCCGCTTCCGGGCGGGACTCTAAGCACCAGCGCAAGGAGTACGCACGCGAAGTAAAGGTGGTGGGGTTGCTGCATACGTCTCCGCCACCCAAGTGGTCGGACGTCCCCCTCACCTTCACGACAGAAGACGAGCGCGGGATTCGCTTCCCCCATGACAACGCGCTCATCATCTCCGCCACCATCTACAACTGCCATCTGGCCCGCATCCTCGTGGATGGTGGGAGTTCCGCCGATGTCCTCTACCTAAAAGCCTTTAGGGAGTTGCAGGTGGACGAGAAGCTCTTGCAGCCCGCAGTAGGGCCTTTGCAAGGATTCGTCCCGGGGAAGGCGATCCACCCCGTGGGGAAGGTGGATCTCCCCATGACGTTCGGCACCCCGGACAACTACCGGACTGAGATGGTCCAGTTTGACGTGGTAGACCTCCCCTCCTCCTACAACACAATTATGGGGAGGACCACAATCAACCGCCTGGGAGCTGTGATCCACCAGAACTACCTTTGCGTGAAGATCCTCGGGCCTCACGACGTGATCACCGCCCGGGGAGACCAAGACGTGGCCCGCGCTCTATACGAGCGCGCCGCTGCTATGATCGGGAGTGTCAACTTCATCAAAACCCCGGGGGGGGAGGCGTCCCCCCCAGAGTCAGACGTCGCCGTGATACCTTCCGGGAGGCCCCTTCCCAAGCCGCGTCCGGAAGGGGTCCTCCGGAAGATCCCGTTGTCCCCGGAGGACGGGGACAAGACCAACAGAATCGGCGCGAAGCTCCCCGAGGAGCATGCGGAGCAACTCGCGGCTTTCCTGTGCGAAAACTCTAACGTTTTCTCCTGGAATCTCTCCGACATGCGCGGTGTCGCCTGGGATGTCATCGAGCACAAGCTCGCGGTGACCCCCGATCACCCCCCAATCAAGCAGAAGCTGAGGAAGCTCTCCCTTGAACACCAAGAGGCAATCAAGGTCGAGATCGCCCGGCTGCAAGAGGAGGGGTTCATTCGCGAGGTCTTGCACCCCGAGTGGCTCGCAAACCCTGTCCTCGTGAAGAAGTCGAGCGGCAAGTGGCGAATGTGCGTGGACTTCACCGACCTCAACCGCGCCTGCCCCAAGGACAACTTCCTGCTCCCGCGAATTGACCAGTTGGTCGACTCTACCGCGGGGTGCGAGTTGATGAGCTTCCTGGACGAGAACTCGGGCTACCATCAAGTCCGGATGGCGGAAGGGGACGAGGAAAAGACGCGTTTCATAACTCCCCTCGGAACCTTCTGCTACGTCCACATGTCCTTCAGGCTGAAGAATGCTGGAGCAACCTTCCAGCGGCTCATGATGCTGGTCTTCAAGGACCAGATCTGTCGTAACATCGAAGTCTACGTCGACGACGTGGTTGTGAAAAGCCCCAGCGCGGCGGCTCACGTCGACGATTTGGCGGAGACCTTCCGCAACCTCCGCGCATACGGGTTGAAGCTCAACCCGGAGAAATGCCCCTTCGGCGTGCGCGGGCGGAAGCTCCTGGGTTTCCTCGTGTCCCAGCGGGGCATAGAGGCAAACCCCGAGAAGATCTGGGCGTTCCTAGACATGCCCCCGCCACGCTCGGTCAAGGACGTTCAGTGACTCGCCGGTCGCTTAGCTACGCTGAACCGCTTCGTCTCGCGGTCAGGGGAACGCGGCCTTCAATTCTTCAAGATCCTCTAGGGGCTCGAGGGGTTCCGGTGGACCCCCGAGGCCCAGGAGGCCTTCGACGACCTGAAGAAGTACCTCACGAGCCCCCAAATGCTTGTGAGTCCATCTCCGAAAGAGCCCTTGCTCCTCTACCTTGCCGCGACCCCAGTCGCCATAAGCGCGGTATTGGTAAAGGAGTAAGATGGGCAGCAGCATCTCGTGTACTACGTGAGTGAAGCCCTTCAAGGGGCCAAAACTTGGTACACGGAGATGGAGAAGATCTGGTACGCCCTCCTGATGGCGTCCTGGAAGCTTCGTCATTATTTCCTGGGGCACCCCATCACCGTCCCGTCATCCCTCCCCTTGGGGGAGGTGCTCCGAAACAAAGAAGCCACCGGCATGATAGGGAAGTGGGGGGCCGAGCTCGCCCCTTTCTCCCTTTCCCTCACGGGGCACTCCGCCATCAAGTCGCAGGTCCTCGCTGACTTCGTGGCGGAATGGACTCCTGCCTCCGGGCTCGGGGACGAAGACCTCCCCGCGCCGCCCCGACGCAGCGACCATTGGACACTCATGTTCGATGGCTCCCTATGTCTCGTCGGGGCTGGTGCGGGAGTAGTTCTCCGGAGCCCCGAGGGAAGAGAGATCGAGTACGCGGTGCGGCTCGAGTTCCCCACCACGAACAACGTCGCCGAATACGAGGCTTTGCTCCTCGAGTTGCATCTTGCACGCTCCCTGGGGATTCGACGCCTCCTAGTGAAAGGAGACTCTCAGCTCGTAGTTTGTCAAATGGACAAGTCCTACTTGTGCCATGACGCAAACTTGAGCCTTTACTTGCAGGAAGTGCGCAAGATGGAGAAGCACTTCGATGGCCTCGAGGCCCGGCACATCCCACGAAGGGACAACGACCGAGCCAACGCCCTAGCCCGAGCCACTAGCACCAGGGAACCGCCACCCAAAGGGGCCTTCTTGGAGATTATTGTGAAGCCCTCGGTGATCTCCCCAAATGTGGGCGACGAGCCCCGCATCCCAAAAGTCACCGAGATCACCCGGACTTCATTTTGGATGGACTCCCTTATCTCCTTCATCAAGGGAGAGGGGGACCCTCCTAACGAGACCGAGGCCAAGCGCCTCCGGGCTAAATCTCGGGCATACCTCCTGTTGGAGGGGAAGCTCTACAAGCAGGGGGCTTCCGCCCTCCTCCGATGCCTCCCACGGCCGGAAGGACTCCGGCTTCTGGAAGATATTCACGCGGGAAGCTGCGGGTCTCATCTAGCCCCGCACGCCATTGCGGCCAAGGCTCTTCGCCAGGGCTTTTACTGGCCCACGGTAATGCATGACGCGCGACACCTTGTCTCCGCGTGCGAGGCTTGCAAGAAGATGGCTAAGGGTTCGAACCTCCCCCCCGTAGCACTGTAGACTATTCCCATCATTTGGCCCTTTGCGCGCTGGGGGATGGACCTCCTAGGCCCCTCCCCCCCAGCGTCCGGGGGCTACAAGTATGCGGTGGTCGCGGTCGACTACTTTACTTAGTGGGTCGAGGCTGAACCTTTGGCCAGCATCATGTCCCGAGCAATACAGCGGTTTTTCTGGAAAAATGTCGTTTGTGGTTTTGGCATCCCCCAAGAGATCACTGTCAATAACGGGACCCAATTCGACTCGGCTTATTTCTGAGAATTTTGCGAAGGCTTGGGGCACACCATCCACTTCAGTTCAGTGGCCCATCCCTAGAACAACAGGGCCGTTGAAAGGGTCAATGGCGTAATCCTACAAGGGTTACACCGACGACTCGAGCAAGCCGCTTCCAAGTGGGGTGCATGGGTAGAGGAGCTCCCTAGCATCCTCTGCTCCATGCGCACAACACCGAGCCGGGCGACGGGACATACTCCCTTCTCCCTGGTATACGGGGCTGAGGCAGTCCTCCCCCGGAGGTTGGCTTTCGGTGGCTGCGAGTCGAGCTCCTAGACGGAGCTACGACCGTGGCGTACCAAGCCAACGAGGCAAATCAACGACTGGAGGTCGATCTCGTGGAGGAGGAACGCGATCGAGCGCTCCTCCGCCATGCCATCTACGAACGCGAAATGGCGCGCGCATACAACCAGCACGTGCGTGAGAGGGCTTTTCGACTCGGGGACCTTTTGCTCAAACGCGTCACGGACCCCCAAGCCCAGGGCAAGCTCTCCCCCAAGTGGGAGGGCCCCTACAGGATCTCGGCAGTCCTGGGCTCGGGAGCTTACAAGCTCTCCAATCTTCAAGAGCATGAGCTGAAGCATACGTGGAACGTGCGTTTACTTCGCAAGTTCTATGTCTAGCCTACGGGCTCGTCCCCTCCCCCGGAGCGATCACGCCGGAGGGGGAGGGGGGACATTGTAATCACCGTTCCCTCCCCCATCACGATTTCGCAGAGGAAGGCGTTGTACTTTGGTTCAGTGATCCGTTTGAGACCTAGTCTTGGTTTTTGCACTAGGCTCGCCCAGATTCTAATATGCGGAATAACGGGATCTTACTCGGAAATACCGAAACCCAAAGTAATTGCACAACTCTTTATTTCAAAGAGGGCTTTACACGTCGAACGTTAGGCACACTCGCCTACGTCGAAGGAACTATAAGTGTCTAAAACTCAAATAAGTTCTATGACTCTTCGATGATCTAAACTAGACCTATTACAAGGTATTTATAGTCCAATCGTAAGAGTACGTATCAGACTTAGTAATCCTAAACGTATTAGACTCATATAACTAACTTAACTAATCCTAAACAGATAAGCTTAGTTATATATATAGGATTACAATTCCGAACAGGGAACGAATTCCTTTTCCTGGTCGCGAACCAATCCATGGTCGCGAAACCTTTCCGAACACGGTTAAGGTCACAAAGCCGTATGCGATCAGGACTTGGTCGCGAATCCGTATGCGATCAGGACTTGGTCGCGAATCCGTATGCGATCAGGACTTGGAGATCCTCCCAGATCATGACTCCCTTGTTGAGAAGGAGCCAACCCCCGTTGCGACCTCTCGATCAAACTGGAGATGTGGAAATTGGGCTTGTCCATCTTCTTTGGTGTATCACTTTGCCGCACGTGCTCGTTGATCTTTCCGACCGATTCGAAAAGTCTCCTTTGTGCCACTGCGGGTGGTAGTTACCTTCCTCTCCAGAATCACATCGTCACGTAAAGGTTCGCCTCGTTGATAGACCAAGTCTTCAACGGATGGTACTATGGTATCTGGCTCATCATCTAACATTGAAGGCTCGAAGAGTTTGAGGTGCTCAACATTGACAACCGAGTAAATATCCATGTATGGAGGTAACTCAAGCTGACAAGCATTATTACCCACTTTCCGCAAAATCCGAAAAGGACCATAACGAATGGGTTTGAGCTTCTTACCTTCACCTTTAAGTCTCTCCTTACTCAAATGTAACCATACCATATCACCTTCTTGAAATTGTGCATCAACTCGGTGCCGAACATGTCGCGCCTTGTACTTGAGTAGAGCTTTCAGCAAGTTCTGTTCAACCTCACGATGGAGTCGTTGAATACCTTCCAGGAACTTTTGTGCTCGATCCTGATCAGATGCTTCCTTGCTGTTCTGTGCTGAGGTAGGGATCACAAACTCCATATCGAAACTCTGTGGTAGAAATCCTAAACAGACCTCAAACGGCGACTTTCCAGTCGAACCATGCACTGCTCGATTAAAAGCAAACTGTAGGTACGGTATGCTTTCATCCCAGGTCTTCGGGTGCTTCGAGTTATATCCTCTCAAGAAATGAACGACTGTGCGATTAACCACCTCGGTTTGACCATCAGTTTGCGGATGAAAAGCAGTACTCCTCTTTAGCTTGGTGTCCATCATCGTCCAGAGCGATCGCCAAAAGTGACTAAGGAACCGGGTATCGCGATCAGACACAATAGAAGTCGGCAGTCCGAAGTGTGTCCAAACGTGTTGAAAGAATACCCGAGCTGCCTCTTCCCCCGTGATAATCTTCCGACAAGGTATAAGAACAATCATTTTGGAGAACCGATCAACGACCACGAATAGATAGTCGTTGCCACGTCGGGTCTTAGGCAATCCTCCCAAGAAATCCATGGATATGCTCTCCCATGGTCGTGATGGAACTGGCAAAGGAGTGTACAAACCTAATTTTCGGTTTGCCGGTTTCGAGATGCTGCAGAGACCGCAGCCTCGAACAAACCTAGCCACATCTTGCTGCATACGCGGCCAGAACACATGTCGGTGAAGATTTTGCAACGTCTTTGTAACCCCAAAGTGACCAGCTACCTTCGATGCGTGCGCTTCTCGCATCCATTGAGTTCGAGGTGCTCCACGAGGTATGCAAAGTAAATTGCCCTTGTACAAGAGTCCTTCTCGACGAACGAACTCTGTAGGGTTCCCTGTTTCGACCTCAGTCAGTGCTGTTTGAAAATCAGGGTCTTCACTATACATAGTGACATAGTCATCATGACATGATGGCTCGATCTGCATGAACGCTGATAAACAGAGGGTTGTAACTGGTGGTCGCGACAGCATATCCGCCAATTTGTTGTGTACGCCCTTCTTGTACTTAATCACCAGATTAAACTGCTGCAGATACGACATCCACTTCATGTGCCGAGCTTGCTGTAGCTTGGACTGAGTTTGCAAATATTGCAATGGTTGATGGTCGGTGTGGACAACCGTCTCTTTCCCCAAGAGATAACACCGCCAATGTTTCACGGCCTGATGCAGTGCGCATAACTCCTTATCATAAGTCGGGTAGTTCTTCTGAGCTCCCTGGAATAACTTGGAGTGATATGCCACTGGTCGACCTTCTTGCATGAGCACTGCGCCCATCGCATAACCTGAGGCATCGGTTTCTAGCTCGAACGGTTTCTGGAGATTCGGCAAAGCTAACACAGGCGCCTCACTGATCTTCCTTTTCAGCAAGAGAAACGTGTCCTCATGTTTCCCTGTCCACTCGAACTTCTGATCGATCCTGGTTAATGCATGCAATGGAGAAGCCATAATCGAGAAGTGTCGGATGAACTTCCGAAGGTATTGGCATGCTCCCACAAAACTACGCACATCCGTAACTGTTCGCAGTCGCGGCCATTCGCGAATCACTTTGACCTTGTCCGGGTCGATTTTCAACGTACCGTTGCCGATTATGAATCCGAGGTAAAGTAGAGTTTGCTGACCGAACTCGCACTTCTTACGGTTGAGGCGAAGTCGATGTTGCCAAAGCTGTTCGAACACCTTTTCGACATGAATGAGGTGCTCATCCCATGAACGACTATAAACCAATATGTCGTCGAGATACACGATCACAAAGTCGTCGATGAACGGTCTCAATACGTCATTCATAAGACGCATGAAAGTTGCCGGGGCGTTGCAGAGACCAAACGGCATGACCAACCATTCGAACAAACCTTGCCGTGTTTTGAACGCGGTCTTCCATGTATCCTCCTCTCGGATGCTGACTTGATGATATCCTGACTTAAGATCCAATTTGGAGAAGACAACAGCATGCTTCAATTGGTCTAGCAGGTCATCAATACGAGGAAGGGGGTACCGGTTCTTGATGGTAATCTTGTTCAGTGCTCGATAGTCGATGCACATACGCCAAGTCCCATCTTTCTTTGATACTAATACCACAGGAGATCCACAAGGTGAACTACTCGGTTGAATGACACCATTGTTCAGCAACTCACCAAGTTGTCTCTTGATCTCTTCATTCTCCAATACTGAGTTGCGATACATACTCAGATTGGGCAGTGTCGCATCGGACACAAGCTGAATTTCGTGCTCGACTGGACGTTTCGGCGGACGACCCTGGGTAGTCTCGAACAGATCACTGTATTTCTCCAGCAGTCCCGACAAACGACCAAAATCCTCTCGGCACGCCAGCGACAATGCTGGTCGAGTACCCTCACCTTCATCAATTTGGTCGCGGGTGTGTGGTTGTCTTCAAACCAAGTCGCCGAACCAATCCAGTGGAGACCAGATTCTTCTGACTTCCTGGATCGAATATCGTTGCGACCACTTCGTGCTTCACCTGGATGTTGATGGTGAACAAGTCCTCCGTTGGGCGATGGTCGTTCGGTGGATCGGAACCCTTCTCCTTCGGCATTGCCATCAGAGACAAGGTCGTATCCGCCTCATTAACCGAATTCACTCGGACAACTTCTTCGTCGGGTGAAGTCGCAGTAGCCGTGGCTGTTTTTTTCCCTGGTCCGTTTTTCTTTGGTCGAAGTTCAGGATGAAGCTTGTAACATTTGTCCTTGGTATGCCCCGCGACTTGACAATTTTCGCAAAAGGCACCCGTGCCCGATTTTGAAGCGTTCTCCTTCGGACTCGGTTTTTTCTTTGTCGAGGTCGCATTTTCCTTCGTGCTTTTGTTGCTGCGGGATTTATTCTTCTTCTCGATCGCCATAGCAGTTGTGCTCGCGGTCGCAATGTCTTGGACACCGAACAGACTTAGCTCAGTACTGATCGATTTCTGAAGTCCAGATGTGTACTTCCGAAATACCTGAGGGTCGGATAGTGAGATGCCAATGACCATTGCTTGTCGCCGAAACTCTGTCGTATAGTCTTGGACGGTCTGCTCGCGCCGTTGGTACAATCTGTGCCAACGCTCCCATCTCTCCTCAAGGTAACCCATCGGATAGAATTCTCGTCACAGAAGTCGTTTGAATTGACCCCACGCAAGGTCGTCAGCTTCACCACTGGCGACAAGGGCCTTCCACCATGTCTTGGCGTGGTCCTTCATCTTCAAAGGTGCAAATTTGACCTTTTGAACGCTACTAAACCCTTTCAGGTCAAAGTAGGTCTCAAGTTGGTCGATCCAAGAATCCAGCTTCTCGGCATCGATCACCCATCATATATGGGTATATCAATCTTAGCGTCGACTTTAAAAGATCCGACAGCTAAGGAGGTGTTGGCGAGGTCGTCGGTCTTGTGGTCGCCTTCGTCTTCATCTTCGTCTACCCTGCGCAAGTCTTCACCAGTCTTCTCACCCATAACCTTCCCTACTTCAGGAGGTACAATCATAGCCTGCTGCTTAATCCAAGCCACGGTTTCCATGTCGGTGGAGAGCTTAGCCACTTTTTCGGCTAGGTTAGCTTGAACGGGGGTATCGTCAGACATTGTCGGAGACGCGGCTGTAGGAACCGTCAATTGATCACCTGGAATTTCACCGGAAGTTTTGTAACCCTGGCGAGTCTTCACCATCCACAGGATAGGAAAGTCGCTCTGATACCAACTTGATCCGTTTGAGACCTAGTCTTGGTTTTCGCACTAGACTCGCCCAGATTCTAATATGCGGAATAACGGGATCTTACTCGGAAATACCGAAACCCAAAGTAATTGCACAACTCTTTATTTCAAAGAGGGCTTTACACGTCGAACGTTAGGCACACTCGCATACGTCAAAGGAACTATAAGTGTCTAAAACTCAAATAAGTTCTATGACTCTTCGATGATCTAAATTAGACCTATTACAAGGTATTTATAGTTCAATCGTATGAGTACGTATCAGACTTAGTAATCCTAAACGTATTAGACTAATATAACTAACTTAACTAATCCTAAACAGATAAGCTTAGTTATATATATAGGATTACAATTCCGAACAGGGAACGAATTCCTTTTCCTGGTCGCAAAACCTTTTCGAACACGGTTAAGGTCGCAAAGCCGTATGCGATCAGGACTTGGTCGCGAATCCGTATGTGATTAGGACTTGGTCGCGAATCCGTATGCGATCAGGACTTGGAGATCCTCCCGGATCATTCAGTATCAATACAACTGGTTTTTTCTTCAGCTCTCTCAATGCAGGTTCTTACATTACCGTCTCTCACGGCGATGCCCTCCCCGTGAGGATGCCCTCTCAACGAGGATGCCCTCCCCGTGAGGAAGTGGGCTATCATGACCCAACAAGTCCCTACAACGGGAGTCCCACTCCCGTAGGGCGGCTTACGATCACCCCTCGTGGACTGAGGGTGTAAGCGGCAACCCGGTCCTCAAGGACCGTGGTAACGAGTCAATTTGGGAGACTAGTCCCCTACCCAAACACTCAGACCCGTCATCGGGCGCATCCTCCTCCGGGAGTCGATCGTCTCCTCAGTGAGACGGAGTTCTTGCATATTTTTTCTTGGAGATATTATTCCCGGCTCCCCGTATTCACGGCGACCGGACTGTTGTCTCCCGGAAAAATTACCCCCGGAAATTTTGTCTTGGATTTTCTTGGATATTTTTTCCCCCGGAGACCTTATTCCCGGCTCTCCGTTTTCACGGTGACCGGGGAGGGTCTCTCGTGATAAAATTCCCGGAGATGTTGGACTTCCCGAAGGACACCCGGTTCCCCGTTCTCCCGGTGACCGGACGGTTTTTACCCCGGGGAGAATTCTTTGGAATTTTGGAACTCTATTTTTCTCAGAGGCCTCATCCCCGGCTCCCCGTCTTCATGGCGACCGGAGAGTTCTCCCGGAGAAATTATCCCTGGAAATTCTTATAACCTTGGGGAAACTTGAAGGATTTTCTTAAGCAACGGGTCTTTACCCCGGGAGTTTTGTCACCCCCACAGCGCGCGGAGCTACCCTCCGGCCTGCTGTGGAGGAGGGGGATAAGGAGCACCCGGGAACCATCTAAGATAAACACGAGCTAACTTAGCTCTATCAAAGAAATCTGAGTCACAAGCAAACACTTAGCTTTATGGAAGGTCTTTCAACCGGAGGACATCTTCCCCCTCCGGTGGGCATCATTACAACGGACACGATACAACCCGGGGTATAACCCGGAAAGTCTCTACGTCCTAAAGTTCCTACATCTAATAATCCCGGAGACCTTTTGATATCTCCCGGGCGAGGTCCCGGCACAACCCGCGTATGTGGTGCTGGGCCTCCCGGAGCAGGTCTTCGGGCCAATACTCGTAGCCCGCCGGTGGAAGTATTTGAAGGGGGAGAACCCTCCGGGACCTCGGTCGCGGAGGAGATAGCTCAGCGTGATGATTGTCGAAGTTGTCTAGGTGCCACTCCGGATGCCACCGCAACCTGATCGGCTCCCGGGAACCGCTCCCGTTGCGTCCCCCGGAGAGGAGACTTAACAAAATTAAGGCGGCCTGGGCATCCCCCGGGTTACACCTGCCGAGGCTCAATGTCCTTACCCCCGGAGAGTCCCACCGGGACCTTCGCCCGGGAGTAACCCCTCGGGAAACCTGGTACATTTCACTCATTTAGACTTAGAAAAAATTTCAATTTCTATTGCATCAAAATGTCTTTCTACAAGTGTCCGGGGCTTCTTCTAAGAAGCTACCGGGAACAAAAAAGCTAAAAAAAAAGGGTCCTATCTAAAGGCCCGGGGGGAGGCTCTTACTTGATCGCCGGCGTCCTCCCCCTGGGGGGCTCCCGCCGGAGCCACTGCATCCGCTCCCGGAGGCGCCGGCGCCGAGAAGCGAGCCCGGATTATCCGGTTGTAGAAGCCCCCGGCGAGCTGCTCCATCTCTCGCCGCGAGGGCTCGAAAAACTCCGGGAAGCTCCAGGGGATTCGGCCCCCGATTGCCCGGGCGCCCACCCCCCGGTGCTCCACGAGCCCCGCAGCGACCGCCACCACGGGGATCGCCCGGCCCCGGGCCCGGGTGTCAGTGGCCTCCGGAATCACGGAGACTTGTGCGTGGAGAAAACGCACAGCCTCCGTGAGCGTCGCCGGGGCCGCCTCGGAGCTGCTCCCGGAGCCTAAGCTCACACCAAGCCCCTCAAGGGCTGAGCGAATGGGGCGGCCCACGTCCGTCACCACCGGGACGCTCGAGGTCTCGAGCTCCCGGAGGGCGTCCTCCTTCGCCTTGGCCTCCCTCCGGAGCCTGTCTTTGGCAGTCTCGAAGGCATGGATTTGGGCCCGGACCAAGGCAAGCTCCCGGAGGGCATCGTCCCGCTGCTCCTGGTAGGCGGCGGCCCTCTTCTCCGCTTCCTTCAACGCCCGGCCAAAGCGCATCTCGATCCCCCAGGTGATGGCTGCGCCCTACAAGCTCAAGAGTTAGAAAAAATTCAAGTTGGGGGCGCCAAAGGAGCACCCACCGGCTCGGGGAAGTACCTGGATCTGGAGAGATTGAAGCTCCCCGAAGTGCTCCCGGAACGTCCCTTGCGCGACGTAGTCCTGGACCTTCCGGGTCTGCAAGCTCTCCGCATACCGGTCGACCTCCCCAGCGGACAGCAGGGGGGTCTCCCTCCCAGCGCCGGACCCGTCACGGCCGACGACGGGCCCCCGCGCGTGAGTCACCGAGGTGATATGGACCGAGGTGGCGGTGACTGGCGTCTTTGCCACCGAGGAAGTGGCCGTCGAAGAGCTCTCAGAGGGGGTCCCTCCTCGGGGAGGGATCAGGAGCCCCTTCCCGTTCCCAGGCCGCGGGGCCCCCCAGGACTTCCGTCTCCGGGGGAGCCTCGTAGACAGAGGGGCTTGCCCCCTCGTCCATTGGCCACTCCACATGCGGGGGCGATGCCTCCGCGAACCGGACCTCCGGCCTCTCCGGCTCCGGTAGCGCCGGGGCCGCCGGGAAGGCTACCGCCGAAGGTGGCGAGGGGGCGTAGTCTGCCGAATCGGACGCCCCCCCGTCGATGGCTGGTCCCTTCCCCCGAGCCTCTGTGGGGCTCTCCGGGGGAGGGGGCGTTGTTTCCTTCCGGGGCAGCGCCCTCGCGCGCCCCGACCCGGGGATTGCGTCCCGGGCCTTCATGGGCGTGGAGCCCAACGACGTCGATGGACTGGGGGCTTTCTGAGTCTTGGCCTTCTTCGGCTCAGAGCCACCGGTGGCCTCCTTTCCCCTCTTGTGGGAACAGGGGGTGGGGAGGGGCTTTCTCACCGGTAGCCTTAGCCCGAAGGCCTCGGCCACCAGGTTCCGGGGAGGGCCCTCCCCCACGGCGCGCACGATGCGTTCGTGCTCGTTGGCATAGTACCTCCCGAGGAGGTTCTCCGCTATCTCCCGGGCGGCCGGGTACGGCCAGACTGCAAAAAGGTAAGGAGTTAGAAGAATTCGCGAAAAGAAAACGAGCAAGGTAACCGGGAACTTACGTCGGGTCACCGGCTTCTGCGGGGGCCGCTGGGCCGGGCACATCCCAATCCCCCTCCTCCCGTGCGAGAAGGGGGAGATCTTCAAAAGGGTCAGCTCCTCGGCGGCGTCCCGCATAGAGCGGATGCCCCCGGAGCCTACGACCTTGCTAAGGAGCTTCAGCTCCTCCTCGGTCCACACCGGGGACTTGGGCGCAGACAACCGGCTGTAGGTCGGGGGCTACAGGGAGTACACGACCTCGTTGTCCCGGACCCGGAGGTAGAACCACCTCCGGATCCAATCCCCCCAGTGGTCCCGGGAGGCTACCACCGGGTACTCTGCTACCCAGGATGGCAGTAGATGGATCATCACCGAGCCGAAGGGGGACTTTGGCCCTCCCTTGACCAGGTGGGAGCTCCTCGCCGCCGGCTCGTAGAAGTACCAGAACACCCGGAGTGTGGGCTCCCATCCGGTAGCCGTCTCGAAGAGCCAGATGAATAGGCCCATCCGAACGATCGCATTCGGCGTGAGGTGGTTCAGTGCCACCCCATACTCCTTCAAGAACTCCCAGAGCAATGGATGCACCGGGAGCCGAAGCCCCACCTCGAGGAAAGCCTTGAAGGCCACAACTTCCCCGAGCCTGGGGCGGGGGGCTCCGTCCTTCTTGGCGGGGATCCGGACGTCCCCGTCCACAACTACCCCTGTCAACCAGGGACTCCAGGTCCCCGGTTGTAAATTTGGAGGCCCAGAGGAAGTCCGCAGTCACTTCCTTCGGTGGCACCTCCGCGGCCTTGGCACAGCCCTTGGGTTCCATCTAGTTCTATCGGCGGCTTAGGCTTCCGGGAATGGGGGGACCTAGGGGTTCCGGAGGCTAAGCTTTCGGGAACGAGCTTCCGGGAGAGGGCTACCGGGAGAGCTAAGGACGCTAAAGGTTTGAAGGTTGGAATGAGCTCTCCGGGCCCCCCGAGGCCCTATTTATAGGGGCCAAACGCGGCCCCGATGGGCGCCACGTGGCCCTTCGTGGCGCATCCACGCCGTTGAAATTCAAACAGTGCGCGGGAAACGAAGAGGCGGGCGCACAAAACGAGGCGTCGCCGGTTCGTACCGCGAGCGGCCATTATGGCCGAACGGCACGCTCCCATCGAGACGACCTCAATGAGCGCGCGGAGCGGGAATCGAAGAGTCACGGCTTCGGTAACTTGTCCCGGAGATTTTCCCAGTGACATGAACCATCCCCTCCGGGGACTCGAGCTTCATCCCCGGAGGGCATGGGGGACTGCTGTTGGGGGAAATCTCCATAAGACTAAGTCCAGGTAAGGGTCTACGCCATTTGCCCTGGGACATAAGCCTTTTGCCCGGGGACAAGACTCCCGGTGGCTTGTCCCGGGCACTACCGTCCTTCCGGAGGCAGAGGTCTCCGATCCCGGGTCACGTGAAGGCCACGCGAGGGGCGCCTCGGGAATCAACGGACACCTGTCAAGCATCCGAGGTTCCTGCCCGGGAGAAGGACGTTGCTACCCCTCGATCCAACGCTGGCAGGCGGGGTAGTTTAGTCTTTTTGCTTCTTTCGGGGCTATATAAGCCCTTGTAACACCTCATGTAGGGGACAATCTTTCATTATTACTTGGAATAAACAATCTTACAGGTGTGCTCCGAAGCCATCTCTCCCCCGAGAGAGCTCCCCTAGCCAACTCCGGTTGGGAGCACGTCGACAGGACTAGGGCTCCCACTGGGACCCGAACCTGTATAAACCCTCGTGTCATTTGTTGTGCTTGCCCGACGGGGGAGGACCGGTCACTCGGTCAGCTCGCGTCGTATTTTCTTCGCTAGGATCGTCCACAAAACCTGCCGGGGTATTCGCAGTACCACGACAGCTCCAATGCAATTCTGTGAAGGATAAATAAATATAAAAATATATCCACTAATTGAAAGATAGATAAAAGTTTTTAGATTGTAGCTATTACCTCAAAATATGCAAATTTTGGATTGGACAATATCTTCCAATGTGTTTCAATGGATGGAAGCTTGACAAAATCATAAGCCAATGATGTGATAGCATTGAGGACTACTCTAACATGCCTATGAATAGTCTCACCACTGTGCTGGAATCTTTCTTGTAAAGATCGAAAACTAGCATTCCTAGAAAGCATATACATGAAAATACCAAGTTGCTCTTCTACATTTAGTCCTCTAGTATTCTGTAAAAGATTTCTTTCCCTAAGCATGGATGAGAAATCTAGAAATATTTTTGGCTCCATTAGAAGTTCTGTGTGACAACGATTCTCATGCCCCTCAATGATTTCATGAATCCAATGTGCACCAGATAAGACTGATGTATATCATGGCTTCTTTTCTTCAGTTGCTACTAGGTATAGAGTGGGTAGAACAAACAACATCATTTCGTCATCTTCCGACTCCTCATGATCACTAATATCTTCTTCAGAATCCATTCTAGAGGTTCAAGGTCATATTTAGAGTCACATTCATTACTATCGTTAATAACTAATGAGTGCTGCTGAAAAAAAATTGGACATGTAGAAAAAGAGTAGAAAGATAGATTATAGTTTTGACCTAAATTCTAGTTTGGGTTTGATTTAATAAGGAGATTCTTATCAAAATTGACAGATGGATGGATCACAATAGCAAATTCCATCATATGGCATGACCACATGGAACATGTAATGCATTGAACAAATAGATATGAACAATAAGAATGTGTCCCTGAAGCCATTACCACTAAACATTAACATTATTAGATATAAAATTAAACAAAAATCGGCTAGCACACCCTAAAGCCACACAAATTTAATTGTGTCACCTCAACATATCAGCTAGCAGGACCCTATGTTTAGATCAAATCTTTCTTCTTGTTTTTTTTTTGAAAGTATGTCTAGCTTAAATCTGAAACATGAAAAGCTAAGTTCTCCCTTCATGAATTCTCAAAAGCCACAAGTCACACAATCTGCAGCTCATATAACCTGGGAAACAACTGGAAATCTAAAACTCCGTCCTTTACAACAAGAACTTGAAGAAATTGGGCATTTGCATCACAAATGTCATCTACTGGAAGAAGATAGCAACACAGTGCAGATCTACCTCAGGCCAAGAAAGTGAACTAAACATCAAAATAAAAGATGAACCATATGGAACATGAACAACCATCTTGAGGGCCTACGAAGCAACCATAAATCTCTCATTTGCAACAAAAATCCCTCCTTTGAAAGAATAACATAAACCTTACAACAAATGCATGAAATACGAACAAATTCAACACACAAACCCATGGGAGAAAAGCTGATAAAAAGCAGTGTATCATAGATCTAATTAACATCAACAGCTCAACAATATAACAAGACAAAAGGAGCAAAAAAAAAAAAGCACAAAAGTAGAACAATATAAGCTGTTATCAAACAACACAACTTAACAAAGAAACGTTCATACCAGATGTTGTGACTTTGGCTAAAAAAGAGCATGGGCATATAGCCATCTATTGATTCTATTACATACCAAGCAATGCTAATAGAAGTGAAGAAAGAAAAATACATAGCAAGAAGCAAGAAAAGTTCATTATTACAACAAAAAGTTCTGATATTTACGCACAAGCAGTAGCATTCGGCTTTTCAATCCAGAAAGCACCGTCAATTTTGCACCAAATTAAGCCCGAAAACACCAAGAAAAAGGTATAGCATGTAGATTTAGGCAAAAAGAAGGTACCAGAAATATGAATTTTATCCGAGATCTCCAAATTGGGGTAAGAAGTACCAATATTTGAAGATTTCTTGAGAAGAAACGCGAGGAAATGAGAGGAGGCAGAATAGGTATGTGTATGCAATCTAGTCTTCAAATTGATAGCACAACAATGAACTTTTGTAAGGCTACAATCTAAAACTGGTAGTAGTGGTGTACTTACAACTGGGGAATGGTGGGCGATCTAGTGGCCGCCGAGAACGAAGACCTCGAACTTGATCTTGTTGATGCTCAGCTCCTCTGACGTCGGGTGTTGCACTAACCTCTGCATCCACCCACACATACAATCCAATCAAACACACACATACACACAGATCTAGCAATCCAACCAAGAAACCGCATAGAGTGGAGATTTGAGACATATACAAAGATATAAATACCTCGTCGTCGATGCCGCTGGCTGGTGAAGAAGGATCGTGGAGATCGTCGATGCCGCCGGAGGATTTTGGGGGTGAGAAGCAACAGGGGAGATCGAGGAGGAGGAGAGAAGAATAAGAGAGGGAGAGCGGCGGAGGTGGGAGCCGGGGGCCAGATCTAGTCTACGGCGGCGACCATGGCTCAAGAGCGGAGGTGGTGCTCGGGCACACCAGATCCGGCGGATCTAGTGGCGATGCGCGAAGAGGGATAAAAGTGGATCCTGTGGCAATGGAGCACGACGAGGGTGTGGAATGTGGGTGAGGCTACGCGCGACAGAGAGAAGAGAGAAAGAGAGAGGCAAAGAGGGAGGCGGCGCACGAGACTGACGACGAGATCTGGCCGGCTCACACCTCTCCACTAGGTTTCGAGGGCGACATGAGGAAGGCGGCGACGCGGGCGAGGACAACAACACGAAAATGCCAGGTTCCTTTTCCGAGCCTCCCACGCGAAATTTTCAAACCCCGCAGAATTCGACTTCCTGGCCCGTTTAAACTTCCGGATCCTGGCCCATCCAAACGAGTTCTTGAATTTGGCCCATTTCCGGGTGGATTTCGTGGGCTGGAATTAGAATCCTAAGTAGATTCAGGAATGTGTTTGGATGGGCCAGGTTCAGGAATTTTAAATGGGCCAGGAAGCCCAACCTGGGAGGATTTGGAAAATGTGCACACGAGGCCCAGGGAAAAATCCTGGCCATTTCGTGTCTTTCTCCTCTCTCATTTCACTCCACCTCCTCCCATGCGTCTCCACCCTCCACCTCCCTCCTCACCCGCGTCGCCGCCCTCCACCTCATCGCGCGTCGCCTCCTCGCCTGCGTCGCCGAAGTTGCGATCCTGCTCGCCCGCGTCTCTGCCCTCCACCTCCCTCTTCGCACGTCGCCACCAGATCCACCAGAATAAAAAATTTTCCTCCACCACCATCGCCTGCAGCATGATCTTCCCTCTCTCTTCTTTGAGCTCCACGCCCACACGCGCTGCGCCGACCTCGCGCTTGCCGCCGATCCCGCCGTTCCTGCGCCGGATCCGCCGGATCTGGCTGATCCGCCCCTCCTCCACCACAGCCGACACCATCCCACACCGCCTGCGCCGCCACAGCGCCGGATCCGCCGCCTCCATCTTCCCCAACTCCGGCAGCTAATCCCGTCACCGATCTCCAAAAGCCACCACTCCTCTTCTCTCACCAGATTTACCATCATCTTAATCCCTTACTGTCTTTACACACTTTGCTCCAGAGTCGCTCTCTGTAGTTCCAACCGACGGCGAGCTCGACCACGACCTTGACTTCATCGGGCTCCTTGACTCCAGCAGGATCTGAGGTCCACACTTCCACGACCACTCCAACAACATCCAGTGATGTTTTCCTTTCCTCTCCTCCCCCCTCTTGCTTTGTGATGTCTGAGTTGCATGCTATATGTAATATGAAATGAACTCGTTTCTATACAAGGATGAACTTGAACAACTAACAAATCAATTGACAAACTCTGTGATGAACTGAAATATTCTATTTTCTGTTGTTCTGAATTCGTCTCTCTATGTTTGTGTTATATGCCTGTAATGAACTAAGGTTCTGACAAGCCAATTGACTTTGCATTGAATCCTTTTTTGAGTTGGTTAACTGAGATGTATGCCTGTGAATGATCTCTGAGTGATTCTGGATTTGGCTTCTTTGTTTTAACTTTAGTCAGAAATTTCCTAACCTTCCTCTGAAGCTTTGGATATTGAGTGATGAACCAAGATACATAAAGTATTCATGCATTCTTTTCTTCTTATTTTGCACTTGGTCTGTGAGTTTCCTTCAGATTGCATCAATTTGTGTCCATTACTTTTCATGACCTGTAACCGACTGTTATTTCTTTTGTGGAATTGAGAAGTACACTAATCCCTGCTATTATTCGAAGCTTCAAATCTCTGTGTATCGAATGTTAAATTGAATCGAGTTTGGTTTCTTTCGTCTTCTCGGCTACATCCAAACCCCAATTCTTCTCCACTCCCTTCTTCTCCTCTGGCCTCCTCGCCATTGCCGCTGCTACTGCAGCTTCAAAGGTGCTAAGCCCGAACCTTAATTCCACACTAACACATCATAACTCCGGCAAGTCTCCATTTTTGTGCGCCAATCAGTAACTCATATTGTACCCCCTATTCTTGTTCCTGTTTTTTTTTTCTTTTTGTGGATTTTAGGGGATTTTTTTTCGTTGTGGTTTGATCTATTACAAGGAGAGGGGAGAGAGATGTCGGACTTGGAGGAGCACCACTTTGAGTCAAAGGCGAACACCGGAGAGTCCTAGACTTACCCACAGCAGGATGGCACCATCCGCAAGAACGGCTATATCGTCATCAAGAACTGCCCATGCCAGGTGATCTGTCTATGAATCCATGTATCCATCTAGTGTTGGACTGCTTGCTTAGATCTGTTTGGATGTGTGTATTGTGTTTATGTTTCTGCGCTTAGATCTGTATGTTTGGTCTTTTCTTGTGTTTGAATCGCGGTGTCATGTGAAATAAGCTTATGAAAGTTAAGAAATGTTTCTCTTTTATCCTTTTTAGTTCTTCTTGTGGCAAGATTTGAATGTGTAGGGTGATTTCTATTCATGTTTGTGCATTGTGGTATGAAATTTGACTTCTGTTTGTGTCACTAAACTTGTGTACAGGGACAAAATTGTGCTATTTGTCTCTCTTGTTGATTTGTTTTGATCTCTGGTATTGTGTTGTTCGATCTTTTCTATGAAATCTGTCGAATTGAAGATGGCTTGGCTTGATTAGGATTATGCAGCGGAGTGGATCTTGGCAGCTAATCGGCCTTGTTTATGGAAAAGTTTTTTGTTAGATCAGTGTGGATAAAGGGAAAGTTTTACAGTGCTCTGTACGCTGTTGGGTGTAGTCATTTTGCATATCTTACTGTTTCTACTTGGTTGTCTGATCTTATATTATTTGATATTGTATGAATGAGATAGTGGATAGATAAATTGATAGTTCTCTGATTAGGGCTATCAATCAAGCCGATCCCAAGTGAGCTTGATCAGGCTCGACTTGAGCTCGAAGCAAGCTCTCAAGCTCGAGCTCGGATCGAGGAAAGCTCAAAAAAACTCGAGCTTGAAACAATTCAATAATGCAACAATATAAGAGCTCAAACAATGTGTTCATCAGGCCTTTCTCCAATTGTGAGAACTGAGAACACAACAATGTATACATTGTTGGTTAGTAACAGTGTTACATATACATTGATACGTATCATCAATGTATATACAATCACTCAAACTTTCAAATTGATGGCTGAGATTTTTATCCCAATCCTTCTCAAACCAAACACAGGTCGAGATAAATTTACCTGTAGGATTTTTTCCAAAAATCCTCATTGAATAAAAATCCTACCGAGATTTTTATCCTTAACACCCAAACAGGCCCTTAGAGTTGTTTGTTTGGGTAAGCTGGGTTGCCCCGGCCTAAGCCCGATACTTAACAGGCTGAGCCGTTCGATAAACACTTTTCAGAGAGCTTGACTTGGCCCTGTAGCCCAGCTAATGGGCCTCGGGCCCTCAGCCCAATGACGAATTTTTAATAGAAAATAAAAAATATGAAGGAACAAATACTAGGCCGGGGGCAAACCGCCTATTAGCATTGCAAAAGAGGCCTAGCCTGATCCTACCATTGGGCCAAGCCAGTTCGGGCCCAATAAGTATCGGGTCGGACCTATTTTTAGGTTTTCAGACTGGTCCATTTAAATTTGTTCTAGGTTGCAGTTCTAATCTTACTTGTAGAAATAATAAAGGTGGAAGTGGAACTCAAGACCTCTTAGTTCCATTTAGTAGATATATTGCGGTAGAGTGCAACTCTTTTGTGTATGGTTTGTTACTGTCCGGAAGTAGTGTGATTAGGATGGTGAAGAAAACATAATTTCAACTTTTGCAATGAACAAATGATTTTCTCTGTAAATTTATCAAATCCCTAGTAGCATGTTGAAACGAGAAGGCTGATTTGAATATGAGCTCGTTGCCGTTTTTGTCTGTTGCTTCTCATAGAATGTATACACAAAAGTTTGGAACGGTCTACATATTACTTTAAATTATAAAAAAAAATCCGCGACAACGGTTTAGGCGTTTGGTATGCTTGGAATGCGTGCGAGTCAAAAAAAACGTTGTCATCGACAACAGGATTGGATTACTTCTATAATATTTTGAAATTTTAAGTTATTTTTTTATTTTATATATTTTTAAAGTTATTTAAGCAAAAAACTTTCTGTGCGATCAAGAACTTTCACATGGACCCAGACCTTGATCACATGTCTATCTCCTCGTCTTTATTATCCATCAGGTACCTCATCTGTCACCTCTCTTTTGTTTGTTTTATTGCTTGAATTAATGAAATTAAAAAAATAGGAAAGACATATTTGATTGATAATTAATTTATTCTAATTTAAAAATCACAAGTAGACCTAAAAGTAACGGTGTTATTTGGATTGTATCAAATTTTGGTTAGCCAATTCTAATAAAAATGGTCAATTTAATTTTCAAAATAGTAAAAATATACAGCACAACGGCTATGCATTCGCCAAGCGGATTGCCCTGCGATCAAACGTGAGCCGCCATGATATATTTGTACTGTACATTTAGTAAATGAAATTAGCTCAAGAGCAAATGTGTAATAATTCTCCCGGAAGAAGTACGCGTTGTGTTCAGTATGAAATAGAGGACAAAAACCAGAGTAATAATCTTAGGACCATATGCTTGAAACAAGCATCAGACACCTAAAACATTTTGTTTAGTAACTTAGTTGGAGTGTGTTGCTGCATAAAGCGATACAAGCGGTGTGACAATTAACAGAATTTTACCTTCTATGATGAAGACGACCCATAAGAATTTGCACCTCGCAGATCAATATTAAACAGCTCTGCTATCTTCTCTCGACTACTAAGATAACCACCTTCAATTGTTCACATATCAAGGTAGAAAAAGAAAAGAAAAGGCACATTAACACATACTCACCAACTTGGGTTACTGTGGTGCTCGTGCTGCAGCAAAATCGACCAGATAGAGCGCATGACTACGAAGAGAGCAAATCGGTATATCAACAAAAAAACAGTTTTGAAGGATGGCATCTAAGGCTGACTCTAATACATTGGTATTTCGTGAGACGTTTCAACAGAATATTTTTCAGTATATTCTGTACCACGTATGCGAAGCATTACCTGAAACGAGGCGGGTCCACGAGTAAATTAAATTTAGGTGATTTTAGTAAAATATTAATAACTTTTAATTTAAAAATCGAATATATGAGATGTTTGGTCTCTATATGAAGATAATTTAAAGATCTACAATTTTCTCAATATAATCGATATTTAATTTGAACTAAATTAATCATAAATTAAGAAACAAAAATTATATGCAATTTGATCACACGTAAACCGAGGAAAAAAATCAGGGCGTCGTGACCTATTTTATTAAGATAAGAAAGAGAAGAAGGGATTTGGCGTCTTAGCGAGATGGATTGACCAAGGTTTTATCCCTAGGGAGTTAGACAAATAGGCATCGAATGCAAGCTCCTATTGAACAAGAGAATTAGCTTCAGCGTTCCCTCTCTCCTTATTCAATTTTTTTAATATTTTCTTTGATGTGGGCCGCAGGCAGACTGCTGAAGCGTCTCGTTGGACTCAACCTAATGTTTGCTAAACAGGAGTTGAGAAAAATTGATAGAAATGGCAATTTTCAAATCAAAAAATGTTTAGGATGGCATCTAGCAAACCCGGAATTTTATAGTGGTGTTTTCCAAAGTGAATAACTTTTTGATGGCATAAAGCCAATTTTCCCTTTTCCTAAATGCTGGCCCGGCAAACAAGACTATGTAATTAGCCAAGCCACTGCTCACATGTTTACAAACTTCATCATTTACAAGACTATGTAATTTCTCCTAAACTAACCTATTAAAGTTATATTTTTCCATTTCCAACAAAAAGTCACCAATTTTCGAAAACATCTTTTAATTCTCAAAAAACTCTTTTTAACTCAACCCACTTCATTTCATACAGTTTCCACTCACACACCCAACCAAAACCAAACAGTCCCTGTATATATATAGAGAGGCCTCTCCCCACTTTGCTTCAAGTTGTGTCAGAGTTTGCTCAATACAAACAGACTTCCATTGTAATAATTGGAAGCTTTGCTGCGAGGAGGAGGAGAGAATGGAAGGCGCGGTGGTCAACTACGCGGGGGGCGCGGTGCAGCCCCTCCTCGGCAAGCTCGGTCAGCTCCTACGCGAAGAGGTCGGGCAGCTCCGCGGCGTCCACGGCGAGGTCGCCCACTTCAGGGACGAGCTGGCCACCATGAACGCCCTCCTCCGCACGCTCACGGAGGCCGGCGACAACGTCTACCACCTCACCAGGGAGTGGATGAAGCAGGTGCGCGAGCTCGCTTACGACGCCGAGGACTGCATCGACGTCTTCGAGCTCCGCATTAGTCGCGCCCCGCGGACTGAGTCGACGTGCGTCGACGTGCTGGGCGACCGCCTCCACCTACTGGCCACGCTAGGTCCACGGAGAAGGCTCTCCGCCGCCATCAAGGCCCTTCGCGTCCGAGCCCTCGCCGTCGGCGAACGCCGCACGCGGTACAGTCTGGACAGCAGGGTGCCCGATTTCACCGCCTCCTATGGCGCCGGCGGCACACGCACAGGTGCCGTCAGCGAGCGCCAAGCGGGGGACAGTCTGGACCGTGCTGCTGTCGATGCCACTGCCTCGTCCGACCACTCGTTGGTCGCGACGGCGCATCCGCCTCGTGCTGACGGCAGCTCCCAGTACGTTGGTATTGAGGGCCAGACGACAATGCTGGCCAAATGGGTGAGAGAGGAAGCGGGTGATGCGAAGCTGAAGGTGATTTCCATCGTGGGATTCGGGGGGCTCGGGAAGACGACGCTCGCCATGGCGGTGTGTCGGAGCGTGGCGCAGGAGTTCTACTTCCAGGCGAGCGTGTCCGTGTCGCAGGCATGGGACCTGAGGGACGTTCTCAGGCGCATCCTGAAGCAGGTCGTCGACCGAAATAAAGGCGCCATGGACGAGGAAACACAGGACGCCGAGGACATGAAAACACTTTGCACCAAGCTGAGAGATCTCCTCAAGGTGGACGCCATGGACGTGAACGAACTTTGCACCAATCTGAGAGATCTCCTCATGAAGAAGAGGTAAATTTTTTTTTTTAATTTGGAGAGTGAAATTTAAGAAATAGCAATAGAGATGCTCTTAGGAGCGGGCTAAAAACGTAGAAAAAAATTAAGAAGTTCGATTACTACAGGGAAGGATGTGACATCCCTCTCTAATTGTCTAACATTCTTTTCAAATGGTAAGTCAAAATAGGAGAGTTCCTGTTTATAATCAGCTATTAGCTAGTATCGAATATATAGTCACCGATTCAAATTAATCGTATCATTAGCAAATCGTTAGTGAGAAGCTTATTTGGAGTACTAGCTAGTTGCTAATATAGTCACCGATTTCAAATTTATTAAATCATCAGCAACTTAAGTAGATTGGGAATGTCTGGACTGCAGCCACTCTGGCCCCATGCCCTCTCTAGACGCAAATTAATATTTTAAATATTTTGATATTTAACGCAAAATTAGTCGTGCATATATGCATGTGCACTTTTTAAATATTTTAACATTATTTTAGTTATTTTAATTTTCTTGGTTTCTTAATAATCGTGCCTACAAAATTAATATATGATATTTTTGTTTGTGAAAACTTTTTCTCTATTTTTTTTTATATGTACCATTATAAATGTAGATAACCAAATCAACATTTAGGATTTTTTATTTTATTTGAGTAACATAAGATTTTTTATATTTAAAGTGAATTGTCATAATTGGGGATTATCAAATCAAAGTGTGGGAATTTACTCTAATTAAGTGGAAATTTTCAAATTAATATTATCCATTAAAATTGGAGATCACCAAACCAATGTATAAGGTTTTTCCTTATTCTCCGATTACCTTAAAAATTTCTTGATTTTTCGATTAACATAGTGCTCAGGTAACGTTGTGAATTAGAAAAAGCTACATCTTCCAACGAACAAATATCACTCATTCTGACCCTTGACTGACAATCATCACTATGTTACTAGTTTTAGTGACCTGGCAACATTGGTACCATGTTTGGTTCTTTCCCTTCACCATGCCCCTAGAACACAATATCTTCGCTGTCTCCTCTCATATTAGAAAGTTTCTCTCGCTTCAGTTCACCACTGACAATCTCTACACTTTGACTGGTTGAGGTGCCCCGGAAAACCATCATTGTTTCAGCAACTCTAAACCATATATACGTTGTTTGACGACGGTGGATAGAGCCAGGATTTGTATTCACTATCCATCTTTTCCTCCAGTCCAATCTTTTAAAATCAAACTTTTATTTCTTCCCGTGAAAGCAAAACTATTGCTTATTCCCACCATTTGTTTGATTCCATCAGGTACCTCATTGTGATTGACGACGTATGGACTGTAGAAGCGTGGAAAGCCATTCGATGGAGCTTGCCAGAAAATGACCGCACAAGCAGAATTGTCGTGACCACGCGGATTGAAACTGTAGCCAAAGTTTGTAGCTTCCCTCACCTTCGCTATGTCCACCAAATCAAGCCCCTCAGCTTGAATGACTCCAAGAAGTTGCTCAAGAATAGAATCTTTGGCTCTAACGGCACTTGTCCCCCCAGCTTGGATCCCGTGTCAAGCCAAATTTTAAAAAAGTGCGGTGGATTGCCGTTGGCCATTATTAGCATCGCCGGCCTTCTGGTGAGCAAGCCGGTTAAGAGCGTCGAGGTTTGGCAGAGAGTTTACAGATCGATTGGTTCTGAACTGGAAAGCAACCCTACCCTTGAGGGGATGAAACAAATACTTACACTTAGCTACAACGACCTGCCTCATCATCTCAAGACTTGCTTCATGTATTTGAGCATTTTCCCAGAAGATTATGAGATTAGGAAGGAACGACTACTGCACCGATGGATTGCTGAGGGTTTCGTTCTCGAGAAGCGTGGGCTGGCATTGCTCGAAGTTGCGGAGGGCTATTTCGACGAGCTCATCAACAGGAGCATTGTCCAGCTAGCCGATGTCAACTTGGATGGGACAGTGAAGTCGTGTCGTGTGCACGACATCATGTTGGAGGTCCTCGTGTCCAAGTCCCTCGATGCGAACTTCATAACAATAATGGGTGACAAGTATGGGGGAACATTGTATGACACTGTGCGTCGCTTGTCCATCCATGACGATGACCTGAGAAGCGGTGTCAAAAGCCCATCACACGTCCGGTCGCTGACCACATTCCGAAGCATGGGCCACCTGGTGCACAATGTAGCCAAGCTCAGCCTATTGAGGGTGCTCGACCTGGAAGGCTGCAAGGGCGTGGAAGGCCATCATATGAAAAATGTTTGCAAGTTGTTTCAACTCAGGTTCTTGAGCTTGAGGAATACATATGTCAGGGATGTCCCTAGGGAGATCAGCATGCTACAGAATCTGCAGACGTTGGACTTAAAGAGGACGAACATTAATAACCTGCCAACATCTATCATCAAGCTAAAGAAACTCGAGCACCTGATTTTCACGAACGGGTGGATGCTACCCCGGGGAATTGAGAACTTGGAGTCCCTGTGCACGGTGTGCAAGGTGTACATTGGCAACGATCCCCTCATCATTGCAGAGCTTGGCAAGCTGACGCAGCTGCAATATCTCTCCATCAATATCAACACCTGTAAGCGAGATGTGCTGGACAAATTGTTAGTTGCCCTTAGCAAGATGTTCGTCCTCCGGAAGCTCACCATCAAAGTCGAATTGGACCAACAGGAACCAGACAGAAGCCTAGATTTCCTGCATCAAGATCTGCCGAGCTCAACGGCCACATCAACGAGCTCAACGGCCACAATCCCATCAACTCCGCCCCTCGTCCATTTCGTCAAGCTCGACGGCCGTATCAAAAATCATTCTGGCTGGATTGAATCGCTCACCAATCTCGTCAGGATACAGCTCTATGGCACCGGCCTCCGCGGTGATGGCCTCCTGGGAGTCCTGCACAAGCTGCCTAGCTTGCTCACCATCAACCTGCAGGAGGGGGTACACACGGACAAGACACTGGTGGCGCGCGCCAACTTCAAGTTCCCGACACTTAAGGTCCTCTCAATCAATGATGATTGGAAGCCACTGTACATCGAGTTTGAGGGAGAGACCATGCCGATGCTTGAGAGGCTCATACTGCGCTGCACCAAACGGAACAAGACCCTAATCGGCTTGGAGCACCTGACAAGCCTTAAGGAGGTGAAGCTTATTTGTAATACGGAATTTTTTTTTGAAATAACCCTATAAAAAAAAACAATTGCAAAACTAACTCTTAACTTTTTAAATTTGCAAAAAGAGCTCTCAGTCGCGAAAACTCTCAGGCGACAGTCTTCAGTCGCTATCCCGGATAGCGACTGAAGACGTGGCACGGCACAAATGCCCCGCTGGCACCTGTGCCGTGCCAGCCAGGTTTCAGTCGCTATCCGGGATAGCGACTGAAACCCGCAGCTTTCAGTCGCTATACTGGATAGCGACTGAAACCCCCTTTATATTCCCCAGCCGTCCCTCTCACAGTACAGTGCAGTTTATTTTTCCGAAATTTTACAGAAATTACTGAGAGAAGGAAGAGAAGAAAGAGGAGCAGAAAATTCTTTTTCGGAGATTCTTCAAATCGCTGAGGTATATTTTTTTAACTCGTATATTTAAATTAATTAGATCGTAAACTCGTAGTATTTAGATATGATTTAGAATGATTGTTAGGGTTAGTGTGATTGTTAGGGTTAGTGTAATGGTAAATGCGTGAATGTGATGAAAAAAAATTTAGAGTTAGGGTTAGGGTTAGGGTTAGTGTATGTTCACAGATTAGGGTTAGGGTTAGAGTTAGGGTTAGGGTTAGGGTTAGTGTATGTTCACAGATTAGGGTTAGTGTATGTTCGCAGATTAAAAAATTTGAAGAACCACTAAAAAATGTGATGTTTTTCAAATTTGAATTTTATTAGTATGGACATAGATTAAAATATTTGTTAATATGTAGATGTAAACATTTGTGATTATGTATATTAAAATGATTGTTATTATTAGGGTTAGGGTTAGGGTTCACCGCTGTCGCTTCTTTTAGTTGGGGTTAGGGTTAGGGTTAGGGTTAGTCATCACTGCTGTCGCCCTCACCGTCTTGGTCTTTCCCGCACGGGTTTAGAGCGAGAGGGGTTATTTTTTTAGGGTTGTAGGGAAACATCGTGTTCCCCAATAGCGACTGAAACGGTATTTAAACACCGTGCGTCGTTTTCACACAGTACGGCTATTTCATTTTTCCGAAAATTCTGAAATTAGCACAGAGAAAAAGAGAAGAGAAGGAAGAGGAGGAGAGGAGAAGAGAAGAGAAGGGTTGGTTTTTTTTGTTAGATTTAGGGGTAGGGTTGTCAATCAGTTAGGGTTAGGATTACGAATCGCGGCCTCATTGTCGTAGTCATCACCGCTGTCGCCCTCAACGTGTTGGCCTTTCCCGCATGGGTTTAGAGGGAGGGGAAAATTTCTGTTGTTTGGAAAATCATGTTTTTTGTAGTACAATGAGCAATGTGAGTTCTCTAATTATACACTCTTGTACAGCTATGGAGCAACCCAATACAGTGTACGTTTATTACGGAGCCGGTGTAATCCGTAATGGACCAAACGGTGATGATCTTGGTGGTTGTATGTATGTTTGCGGTCAAATAAGACAACCACAGTCAATGTCTTTCAACGATTTGAAGATGTGGTTAGTTCACCTGTTACAACTTAATGTTACGACGGATAATCTTAAAGTGGAAGGCATGGTTCCGGATGGAAACAAATGGGTGCTGAAGAGACTGAAAGGTGACAAATCATGGGGTTCGTTTGGACGAATTGTGACAAATCCAGGCTATGCTGTCGGAACCATCATACTGTACGTTGAAATGTCAGTACATAGTTTGGAGGGCAACCATTCGGTTGAAAGAGAAAACACTAATATCTGTACCGGAGGAGGTCGCGATGGCGGTGGCGATGTCGATACTGGTGCAGGTGCCAGTACCAATGCCAGTGCAACTGGCAGTGTACCTAACACAACTGGTGTAGGAAATACAACTCAATTTGGTGGCCATCAAGTAGATGCAGCTGAAGAATTATCAGAATTGGAGGAGAATTTTAATGAAGAGGAGTATACTGATCCGTCGGAAATGTACGAATCTCCTGTTGAACCCACGAAACAGCATAATCCTATGAGTGAGTGGACTGATCCATCATCCTTGAATAACGCTGTGGTTCATGATGAGCTGGGTTCGCGATGGTCTTATAATGAATCAACCGTCCAGCTTGGACAGTTGTTTCGGAGTAAAAAGGATGCAAAGAAAGCCATAACTGCCTGGGCTGTCTCACTAAATAGGCCATTCCGGGTGGTCAGATCAAATCCGAGCCTGTGGACTGTGAGGTGCTTAATCCAGAATTGTCCATGGTACGTACGTGTCTGGCGGCCACGAGATGACCCGTCCTTTCGGGTGACCAGAGTTGACGACCACGGATGTCTGGCTGAGGGCATGGTGCAGCATCATAGAAATATCACTTCCAGTTTTGTTGCCAGTCTGATTCTGTCAGTAGTGAAGGCAAATACGGCAATCACACCGAAGGTGATAATTGCACATGTCGTGGAGAAGTACGGTTATAATATCAACTACCCGAAGGCATGGATGGCTAAACAGAAGACGCTGGAGGAGCTTTTTGGTACATATGTTGAGGCATACAACTTAGTACCGAGGCTGTTGCGGCGGATATGCGAAGCAAATCCAGGCACAGTCACCGCAATTGTTGATACGCCGGCAATCGGCTCCGAGGGTGCTGTGATTCCTGGGTGCATGGTACTGCGGAGATTTTTCTGGGCATTCGCACAGTGCGTTGCATCGTTCAGGTATATGAGACCCGTGCTTTGCATTGACGGAACATTTTTGACTGGAAAATACCAGGGAACTCTGCTGACTGCTGTGGCTGTTCATGCCAACGACCAGCTTCTCCCCATGGCATATGCTGTGGTCGAGGGGGAGAACTATAGCAGTTGGCTGTGGTTCTTGGGCACTTTGAAGAATGAGGTTGTGAAAGACCGGGAGCGCGTGTGCTTGATTCATGATCGAAATGGAGGAATGCTGAGTGCGATGGAGTACATGCGATCAGGAGAGGATCCATCGCTGAGTTGGGATGATTTGCAGAGTCGTTGGTGCTCACGGCATCTTGGCGCGAATTTTCACAGTCGTTTCAAGAGCAAGCGCCTGATGGTCGTGTTCAAACGGCTTGCCAAACAGAACCAACAGTCAAAGTTCTCACAAATCTGGAAGTCACTGGAGGAAAGTACGTTGGCGGAATTGCGAGAAGCAAGGGTTGCAGAAGATCGCGGCGATACTGGCACGGGAAGCCGCCGGGGTCGTCTCAGTTTCAGTCAGTGGATTCAGCCCAAACCAATGGAGAAGTGGGCGTTGCTTCATGACACAGGTGGGGCTCGATACGGAATCATGACGACAAATCTGGCCGAGGTGTACAACTTCGTCCTCAAAGGTGTGCGATGCTTACCACTCGCTGCAATAGTTGAAATGACATTCTATCGCACAGTAGCGTACTACGACAGCAGGGGTTTGGCGGCATCAAGGCTTTTGCATGACCCCTTAGCACACTGGCCCAAAAAGATCAATGATTACCTCGAATTTCGGACAAGGAAATCGTTGACACATGATGTCACAGTACTGAGTCGCTTGCACGGTAAGTACGAGGTTCGGCTAAGGCACAGACATGTCTGTGGCACACTGCGGGCTGGTCGGGTCCACGAATGTCGAATTTCAAATGCAGATGTCCAATGCACATGCAACAAGCCTCAACTGCTGCACATTCCTTGCTCGCATGTCATCGCTGCCTGCTCTGTTCCTGGGATCGATCCGGCGCGGTACATATCAACCTATTATACTCTGCAGTACCTGTGGAAGACCTGGGATGGTGTCTTCAATGGGTTTGCGGCGGGGGAAAGCTATCGACAACTATCCCCGGAAGATGCCATCACGTGGATCCCAGACAAGAGGCTCCTCGTAGGCCATGTCGGCCGACGTCGATCCAGGAGGATAAATAACAATATGGATGCAGCGGAGCGTGAAGATGACGTACGTAGATGCAGCGCTTGCCGGCAGCCTGGTCACAGAAGAGATCAATGCCCGCGGGTGACAGGCGCACCGTCTTCGTCGCAAAACTAAATGTTGTATTATTTCAAGTACTTAATGTTTTGTCGTGAGTTGTACTGAATTTCCATATATCAGTTGTACTTAACTTCCCTAATGTCTTCTCGTGAATTTACTGAATGTTTTTTTATTTACTCAATGTTTGTTTATGTACTCAATGTTTCAACTTCTCCACCAATATGTGACAACTGCAGGTATGGTGGACGACCATCAGCTTCCCGAGCTGATTTCACAGCACCATCAGGAGCGTCACCGTGCTCGACGCCTTCTACAGGGCATCATTCTCCCAGCCTTGCGTATGAGGGCACTGCGTGAGATGTGGCCTCTAGATGAGTGGTTCGCGCCTTATTTGCTCGAGGCCGGACTGTTGCCTTTCGCTCGCATGGTGGATCGGGCGAGGCGATTCCCTTTCGACCGAGCCCTCATTACTGCGCTTGTGGATCGGTGGAGGCCCGAGACGCACACGTTCCACTTCAGTTTTGGCGAGCTCACTATCACGCTGCAGGACGTCAGCATGCTACTTGGCCTGCCTATCCGCGGGGAGATATATGTCCCAGCGGCCACCGAGAGAGCTGCATGGCGCCTAGATTTCCTACAGCACTTCGAGGGAGTAGGGCCAGCGGGGGGGTTTGCGCAGGACGCGGGAGTTCCCCAGAGTTACCTTCGCGCAGTGCGCGATGCTGCGCTCCCCGTGGCCGCTCCAGAGGAGGTCTTCAGGCGTCACCTTGAGGCGTACTTGCTATACCTGTTTGGGTGGTTGCTCTTCCCTGGCACCCACGGAGACATCTGCGAGCGGCAGTACGTTCAGCTCGCCAGGAGTATTGCCGACTCGGCCCTGGGCCACGTGCCGAGGTTCAGTTTCGGATCCGCTGTGCTCTGCCACACCTACAGGGGGTTGTGCGACGCCACGAGCAGAGACCAGGTCAGCTCTCTTTTCGCTGGGTGCGCCATTCTCTTGCAGATATGGTCGTACGAGCATTTCCCCATCGGTCGACCGCTGGTTCCGCGTGATCAGTTCGCATTAGTCGGGGATAGGAGAGACGGCCCCGTGATGGGATGGAGGTGGGCTAGGCTGAGTTTGAGGTAGGCCACAGATCAGGCGCACCTCTGCTATCCTTCGTACGCCACAGACTTTGATCTGCTTCTCGACGACAGCGTCATCTGGGATCCGTGGACCACCGCAAACCTCCAATCCGTCGCTCCAGCCGGCCTTTCTTCTTTTTGTACGCAGGATGAGCCGTACTGGCGCACCCAGGTTCTACTCGTCTTCTCGCACATGGTTGAGGGTTACTCGCCTGAGCGAGTTATGCGCCAGTTTGGCCTACGCCAGGCTGTCCCCGTGCCGCCTCCTCAACAGATCCCGCACCATATCCACGAGTACGTCAAATATGCATTACATTCACATGTTATTTTATACATAATTTCCATCACAACCTAATTGCTTTGTCCGCAGGCAATCCAGGAAGGGTCGAGTGAGGGACGATTTCGTTCATCGACAGCAGCCTTATGTGCAGCAGTGGATGGATTGGGCGCACACACGCACGGGCGAGGAGCACAGGCCATACAGCCACGACATCCATTTTTCCTATCTGTCCTGGTACCGACCTCGCACGATCTACCGATTGACGGGCGGTCCACCCGCCGCGCCTGATGAGCCCATCCCTCCCGCCACCATCGATGACGGCTACGACCGACGCCTAACTGGGCGAATCCACTCTTCTGTGAGTTCCTTAGCTCTTTGAAACCTTACTTTCACATGGATTGTCGTTCTATAATTGCATTAATTCGTGTGCACAGCTAGACATCCTCGGCGGCATCTCTACTGGTGCACGGGACATGATGGTCAGGTCCTGCCTCGGACCCACCATGCCCAGCGACGATGTGTACGCATATTGTTCAGAGGTCGAGCGGCGGGTCGATCAGATTTTAGTCGGTTTCAGAGTGCTGCTACCACCTTACTTGACCGTGATTCCCCCACCATCACTGTCGGCGCCAGGTCCTTCCTCGCATGTGCCACCAGTGGACCGTCCGTCGTCGTCGCGCCCTCCACCAGCGGACCGTCCGTCGTCGTCGCGCCCTCCACCACTGCACACGGGTTTCGTGCCTGCCGACAGCTCTTCAGACGACAGCTCTTCGGATGAAGAGCTCGATACTCCTCCATGGCACCAGCCTCTCGACCAGGCACAGCAGCATCCTACACAGCCGACACATGTGCTTCCTAGCTTCCTTCCCGATGCTCCGCCGCCTACGCAGCCGACACAGCCTTCCCAGTCTACGCCAGCTGCGCAGACACCACCAGTGAGGAGGCGGCGCGTCAGGGACCGTCAGCCCCCCTCTCGGTACACACCATCAGAGTATCAGCCCCCCCCACAGAGGGGCAGGAGGGGGCACTAGTCCGATGTATGCTTTTCTCAGACTGTTCAGTTTTCGTATATTTTTGTTAGGTTTCCAACTTTTTGGGGTTTTATGTTTTCTACTGTTCTACTTTTGTATGACTTTGCGTTTCTACTTTTCATCTTTTACCTATTCATCTGATGCTCGTTTTCGTATGATTAATCTTTGCGACTTTTGCACCTACTATCTTTTGCGCCGAGACGTCTGGTTTCGTACAAATGCGTCGAACCAACGAGACAAAACTAGGTATCAAAAGCACGGTATAAATGCGAAATTGGTATGTACTTGTACGGTCCAGATGGTAAAACTTTGTCGTCTTACTCCTTTTCGCAAATCAGCCTACAATTATCGCGGCTTATACCTTTTAAAGATTTTCCGCGGAACCTAAAAAGGCTAAAACCCACATCTCATCTCCAAACTTCGATCTAATTCAAGGAGTATCTCCCATTCACTATTCTGACCAAGTTTCCTTTCTGTAAGATTTTCAAAATCTCATCCGACGCCTTAGTTTCAAGTCTCGCCATTTTTTGAAATTCTAATTACCCTAAAGTACCATGTTTTCGAATTATCACAAAATCATCAAATCTTGCCAAATTTCATTCAAACTTCTGCTGAATATGCTCCAGAAATAAAGTTACACTTGTGTGTGAGATTAGATCTCAAATCAGCCATCCCAATTTCAGAATTTACAAACAAGTCCTACTTCTCAAACGAAATCATTATGAAGTCTTTCGATTGCGACCACGGGGCAAAAGAGGGAGCAGTGAAAGTTTCCCAGGTTTCAGTCGCTATCCCGTATAGCGACTGAAAGGTGCGGGTTTCTGTCGCTATCCCGGGTAGCGACTGAAACCTGGCTGGCACGGCACAGGTGCCAGCGGGGCATTTGTGCCGTGCCACGTCTTCAGTCGCTATCCGGGATAGCGACTGAAGACTGTCGCCTGGAAGTTTTCGCGACTGAGAGCCCTTTTTGCAAATTTAAAAAGTTAAGAGTTAGTTTTGCAATTGTTTTTTTTTATAGGGTTATTTCAAAAAAAAATTCGTAATACATTGGATGAGAAACTGGTGCCGATGGCGGAAAAGCTGAAGAATGCGAGTGAGACGAACCCAAACAAGTTCAAAGTTGTAGTGGATGCATGGTGGAAGAGCTGAAGAATGCGAGTGAGACACACCCAAACAAGTTCAAAGTTGTAGTGGAACCTGCTACAGTATATATTTGTATTGTATTTATTCTTAGTTTGTGTAGCTCTTAGCCCTTGTACTCTGTACTATATATTTGACCTTTTGGATTTTTTGCAATATAATCTGAGTTTTGCACTATTCCAATTTTCCTAACAAACTGAAACAGAACGAGCGAGAGAGAGAGAGAGAGAGAGAGATGGGAGAAAGTACCACACGTCAATGGGTAGCCGGGACATCTGCTTATATAGTTTAGGCTGGAGTATAATCCGGTGGTTAGCTTTGAAAACAAGAGAATATCTTTAGCTAACTATACAAGGACAGTTATCTCTAATACCGGCCCGCAGTCGTTGCGTGGTAGCCGGGTGAGGTCGAATGCAAAGACTGGAACGGAATTCTATGAATAGCTGCGTAGGGAGTCCCTTGGTCATGATGTCGACAAACTGATGAGCTGACGGCACATGTAGAACACGAACTTCATCGAGAGATATCTTCTCACGGACAAAGTGAATGTCGATCTCGATGTGCTTCGTTCGTTGATGCTGAACCGGATTGGTCGACATATAGACCGCACTAACGTTGTCACAGTAAACTACCGTATCACTGTTAAGTGGGTGATGAAGCTCCTTGAGTAGTTGACGGAGCCAGCAACACTCGGTGACGACGTGGGTGACGGCGCGGTATTCGACTTCAGCGCTAGACCGAGACACAGTGGTCTGGCGCTTCAAGGACCACGAAACCAAGTTGTCGCCGAGGTAGACGCAGTAGCCTGACGTGGAATGTCGAGAATCGGGGCAACCTGCCCAATCGGCGTCGGAGTAGACCATCAGTGTGGAAGCCGGGGATGAATCAATGGAGAGTCCTAGATCCAAAGTGCCTTTAACATAGCACAGGATGCGCTTGATCAAGATAGGATGAGGCTCCCGAGGGTTGTGCATGAAGAGGCATACTTGCTGAACAACATACACCAAGTTTGGGCATGTCAATGTCAAGTACTGAAGAATAGCGAAGTCCATCCATTCCCCGCTCTTTAGTTTAAGAGGGTAGAGCGCCGGCGAGGCTCCTGTACTCAATTGGATCGGCGACTGGAGCACCATCGGTGGCAGACAGTTTGGCACGAGCGTCAACGGGTGTCGCTGTAGAGTGACAATCGACCATGCCCGCACGTTGGAGAAGGTCGATGGCGTACTGTCGCTGGGATAGGAAGAGCCCCGTTGGACGCCGAGTAACAGAGATGCCGAGAAAGTAGTTGAGCGCGCCGAGGTCCGTCCTGGCGAACTCAGAGTGGAGGCAGTGGGTGATCTAATGAAGAAGCTCTGGAGTTGAGGCCATGAGGATGATGTCGTCGACGTAGAGGAGGAGAAAGGCAAGGTGCTTGCCGTCCTTGTAAACAAAGAGAGACGTGTCACAGGCTGAGGCGACAAATCCCAGTACTTATGTGCCAGGAAAACCGTTGGTACCATGCGTGAGGAGCCTGCTTGAGGCCGTACAGGGACTTGTGAAGATGACAGAAATGCACAGGGCGGGAGGGATCTACAAAGCCTGGGGGTTGTTGGCAATAAACAGTTTCGTCAAGAGTGCCGTGGAGGAAGGCATTCTTGACGTCTAACTGATGTATCGGCCATGAACGGGAGGTAGCCAAACTCACGACAACCCGGATGGTGGATGGTTTCACAACAGGACTGAAGGTCTGGTCGAAATCCACGCTAGGCTGCTGGGAGAACCCGCGAACAACCCATCGAGCTTTGTGGCAAGCGAGGGTGCCATTTGAATGGAACTTGTGCTTGAAAATCCATTTTCCGGAGATGACATTGACACCAGGAGGCCGTGGGACAAGGGACTACGTGGCGTTGTCCATGAGCGCCTTATACTCAGCGGACATCGCTTCGCGCCAATTGGATTCAGCGAGTGCACTTTGATAATTAGAGAGGATTGGCGAGGCGCTAGAGTGGACCGCCAAGAGGTTCATCCGGTGGACGGGCTTGACAATGCCAACGGCAGTGCATGTCACCATGGGATGAGGCCTGCGAGTAGGACGCGGCACCGATCCCGCCCGGACAGGTACGGGTGGCATAGCGGGAGGCCCGGCGGGGGCCGGTACAGGAGGGGTTGATCCCGCCTGGACAGGTGCGGGCGACACAGGGAGAGGCCCGGCGGGGCCGTTATAGGAGTGGTCGACGCTGGGGAAGGCGTGGACGGCGCCTGGGCGCGCGCGGGAGATGCCAGGGCAGGCGCGAGCATCGACGGCGCGTGCACAGGTGGTGCACTAGGAGGCACCGGTGCAGTAGTGGGACGGGGTGATAGTGGGGGAAGGGAAACCGCATGCGTGTTGAGATCGACGAGGAAGTCCAGTGTAGATGCCAGCATCGGGAAGGCTGGTGGTCGTGCAGCAAAGGGAAACACGAACTCGTCGAAATTGACGTGCCGAGAGATGTGAATGCTGCCGGTAGTGAGATCGAGGCAGCGGTATCCTTTGTGCGAGGACTATTAACTGAGGAAGACACACGTGACAGAGCCAGGAGCAACTTTATGTGGAGCGAAGGAAGACGTATTTGGATAGCAGAGGCATCTGAAGACACGAAGGTGGCTGAGATCAGGATGCTGTTTGTGGAGTTTGTGATAGGGTGTGAGGTTTTGGATGGAAGAGGAAAGCCGACGGTTTAAAAGGTGTGTGGCCACAGCGAGAGCCTCAGCCCAGTACTGAGCAGGCATGGAGGCATGGAATAGGAGCGTGCGCACGGTGTTGTTGAGAGTCCGAAGCACGCATTCCACCTTACCATTCTGCTACGACGTATATGGACAAGAGAGGTGAAGGAGGATGCTGTGGGCAGCACAGAAGGATGAGAACGCCGAGTTGATGAACTCAGTGCCATTGTCGGCCTAAATGACGCGGATGGGGGAGCGAAATTGAGTGTGAGCATACGCATGAAACTGAACCAGAGTAGATTGAACATCGGATTTGTGCTTTAAAGGAAAAGTCCAGTAAAAATGAGAAAAATCATCAAGTATCACTAGATAATATTTGTATCCTGAGATGCTCAAAACAGGGGAGGTCCAGACATCACAATGAATTAACTCAAATGGCTCCGAAGTGGAGGAACTAGAAATACAAAAAGGCAGACGCACGTGCTTGCCAATTTGATAGGCATGACAAGTAGTGTGAGAAGGTTTATTACACAAAATAATGGACGACTTTTGAAGGACGTCGAGGGCGTCTCGGCCGAGGTGTTCGAGGCGCTGGTGCCAAAGGCGAGCAGTGGCAATGAGAGCAACATGGATGCGTGCTGCATGTGGTGGCGAGGCTGGCAGGAAGGAGTAGAGATCCCCGTTGCTATTGCAGTGAAGAATCACGCGCCTGGTCTTAAGGTCCTTGATGGAGAAACCAAAAGGGTCAAAGTTGATAGAGCACACATTATCTCGTGTAAACTGACAAACTGAAATGAGGTTTTTAATGAGGGAAGGAACAACAAGGACGTTGTTTAATTTAAAGGTAGAGGAAGATGCTTGGAGAGTGGTGTGACCGTGGACAGAGGCACTAGTGGTTGTGCCATTACCAACGGTAATGGTGGAAGAAGAAGGAAGGTGGGAAAGGGGATGGAGAGTACCATCGTCGAGCGTCATGTGCGAGGAAGCGCTGGAGTCCATGATCCAATCATCGTGGCTCTAGGTAGAGAGGTTGCTCATGGCCGCGATAAGAGCGGCCTGATCCCAGGTTGGTGTAGGAGACAGTGTCGTGGATGTGGTCGACGGGGCGGACATGGTGAACACCTAAGCAGCTGCAGGGGGGCGAGCATTAAGGATGCTGACGCCCGACTGTGGGCGGCCATTGGGAGGCGACATGCCCGGCCATGGGTTGAAGCAAACCCATTGGCTAGCCGGCGGCGGTGTGGCCGAGGAGGGCTGGCGAGACGGAGCACCATCGACAGAGCCCTTGCTGCGCTTGTTCTTCCTGTGCTTGCCGGAGTCGTTGCCGCCAAAGGGCGAGGATGTGGTGGTGCTGAGTACTGACCAGGGTCGCGAGCTGTCAGGGCGCTGCGTTTGAAGTTGGCGAAGAGCGCAGTGGCCGAGGTTGCAGCTCTAATCTTACTTGTATAAATAATAAAGGTGGAAGTGGAACTCAAGACCTCTTAGTTCCATTTAGTAGATATATTGCGGTAGAGTGCAACTCTTTTGTGTATGATTTGTTACTGTCCGGAAGTAGTGTGGTTAAGACGGTGAAGAAAACATAATTTCAACTTTTGCAATGAACAAATGATTTTCTCTGTAAATTTATCAAATCCCTAGTAACATGTTGAAACAAGAAGGCTAATTTGAATATGAGCTCGTTGCCGTTTTTGTCTGTTGCTTCTCATAAAATGTATACACACAAGTTTGGAACGATCTAGATATTACTTTAAATTATAAATAAAAAAACTAGTCATACATCCACCCGCACAAAGTGCGGGAGAGTTTAATGAGTCACACTTCATGAGATGCAAATATATCAGTTTAATTACATGCACGCATAAAGTATAAGTGGAAAATTTACCAAAACATAAGTCATGCATGAAGGTAGGGTCCTTGTAGAACGCCTCGGTGAACTCTTTCCTCAGAGTCTAGATTATGTACCCTCTCGGATCCTCTAAATACTTAGGGCCTGTTTGGAAGCCTGGGATTTGGCCTATTTCCAGGTAGATTTCGTGGGCTGGAATTAGAATCCTAAGTAGATTCAGGAATGTGTTTGGATGGGTCAGGTTCAGAAATTTTAAACGGGCCAGGAAGCCCAACACGGAGGATTTGGAAAATGTGCACGGGAGGCCCAGGGAAAAATCCTGGCCATTTCGTGTCTTTCTCCTAGCCCATATCGCTCCACTTCCTCACCCGCATCTCCGCCCTCCACCTCGCCGCGCATCGCCTCCTCACCCGCGTCGCCGCCCTCCACCTCCCTCTTCGCGCGTCGCCACCAGATCCACCAGAATAAAAAATTTTCCTCCGCCACCATCGCCTGCAGCATCATCTTCCCTCTCTCTTCTTTGAGCTCCACGCCCACACGCGCCGCGCCGACCTCGCGCTCACCGCCGATCCCGCCGTTCCTGCGCCGGATCCGCCGGATCTGGCTGATCCGCCCCTCCTCCACCACAGCCAACGCCATCCCACGCCGCCTGCGCTGCCACAATGCCGGATCCGCCGCCTCCATCTTCCCCAACTCCGGCGGCTAATCCCGTCACCGATCTCCACAAGCCACCACTCCTCTTCTCTCACCAGATCTGCCATCGTCTTAATCCCCTGCTATCTTTACACACTTTGCTCCAGAGCCGCTCTCTGTAGTTCCAACCAACGGCGAGCTCGACCATGACCTTGACTTCATCGGGCTCATCGACTCCAGCAGGATCTGAGGTCCAGCTGCTTTGGCTGCACCGACAACCACATCCACACTTCCACAACGACTCCAACAATATCCAGTGATGTTTTCCTTTCCTCTTCTCCTCCCTCTTGCTTTGTGATGTCTGAGTTGCATGCTGTATGTAATATGAAATGAACTTGTTTCTATACAAGGATGAACTTGAACAACTAACAAATCAATTGACAAACTCTATGATGAACTGAAATATTCTATTTTCTGTTGTTCTGAATTCGTCTCTCTATGTTTGTGTTATATGCCTGTAATGAACTAAGGTTCTGACAAGCCAATTGACTTTGCATTGAATCCTTGTTTGAGTTGGTTAACTGAGATGTATGCCTGTGAATGATCTCTGAGTGATTCTGGATTTGGCTTCTTTGTTTTAACTTTAGTCAGAAATTTCCTAACCTTCCTCTGAAGCTTCGGATATTGAGTGATGAACCAAGATACATAAACTTTATTACCAAAATGTTGCAACTATTGTTTAGGTCTACTAAACTTGATATGCAGTTCAAAATTTTAAGTTGTCAATCAACCTATAACTCAATTTAAATGAACTTGTAGAAGATTTCCCATTTCTAATACAAAATTTTGGTAATAAAGTTTGATTTAACCCAATCTTAGATATGTGCTTGATATACAAATCAAGTTTGGATTTGAATTCACATATGGAAGTTTACTATTTTGTATGATCTGGATCCAGATCCATATGTGATTGTCAAGTTCTGGCTTTGGATACAGACTCAATTGGAGAGATCTGTCCCCCGGCTCCCGCCTCTGCCGCTCTCCCTCTCTTCTTCTTCTCTCTTCCTCCTCGATCTCCTTTGTTGCTTCTCACCCCCAAAATCCTCCAGCGGCATCAACGATCTCCACGATCCTTCTTCACCAGCCAGCGACATCGACGACGAGGTATCTATATCTTTTTATGTGCCTCAGATCTCCTCTCTATGAGGTTTCTTTGTTGGATGGCTAGATCTGTGTGTATGTGTGTGTTTGATTTGATTGTATGTGTGGGTGGATGCATAGGTTAGTGCAACACTCGACGTCAGAGGAGCTGAGCATCAACAAGGTCAAGTTCAAGGTCTTCGATCTCAGTGGCCACCAGATCACCCACCACTCCCCAGTTGTAAGTACACCACCACTACCAGTTTTAGATTGCAGCTTTACAAAAGTTCATTGCTGTGCTATTAATTTGAAGTTCATTGCTGTGCTATCAATTTGAAGACTAGATTGCATACACACCTATTCTGCTGTTCATAGGATTGGATTGCCTGGATTGCAGCCTTGCAGGTCAATTGCACGGTTTTGTATGTAGAGTATGTTTTTGTATGTAGAGTATGTTTTTGTTACACGGTCCTATAGGCATAAGTTACTCTATTTGTTTGGAAGCAAACATTATTACTGGAACGAATAATAACAGGAAGCCCAAAGATGCAATAACTTGGTGGACCACTGAATTTTGGACCACTGAATTTTTCTTCCCTTAAATGCACTGAAAACATCATTGCAGATGCACTTAACTGTTCTCTCATTCAATATTTAGTTTTAGTGAAGTTGCAGATTCCTATAGGTGTAAGGTTATGATGTAACGAAAATAGTTTTTTTCCTCTGGCATTGAAAACAATTCAGGATGCTATGATGCGCTGGCGGAGGATGTCAGGCTATAATGCTTTGTGGGTTCCTGGAATGGACCATGCTGGCATAGCTACACAGGTCTGTTAGTGCTCAATATTGGCTGATAAGATCAACTGATAGAACTGAATAACTGATATCCTATGGAGGAAATACATTTTTACTCAGTGTAATGATTAAGTGTTTCGCATGTGCAGCGATGTGAAGAAAGCCATCAATGGTGGTTATTGGGCCGTGTTAATATAACCAATGTGCACAAGCAGAAAAAAAAAAGTTCAAAGCAATGCTTAACATGCCATTTCTTACTACAGTGGAGGTTTAACTTGGTTACCCTATGTCTTAGCAATTGATTATTCACTAAGTTCATATTGTGCCTCTGATTTCTTTGATAACCACTGAGTTAAAGTTGTACTTGTTTTCTTTGAATGAATAGTTTGGTGCTTTTGATACAGCCAACCTAGTAAATCATTAACATGGGCCTCAGTTGTCTAGCATATTTGCAATATCAAATTATTATTGTTCCTGATGTTTCTAATTGAAAATTTTTCTCTAAGGTGAATAGTATATTTCTTGTAGGTGGCCCTAAAACGATATGTGCTGGATGCGTGGGTTTTACTATCTTCTTGGTGTTGATTGAGAAGTTCTTTGACCGCCACAGTTGAATTGGTGGCAGCAACTTTGCAATAAATCTTTTGTTTATTTCAAATGAAATTTTTTGTAGCAATTATGAGTAGAGTCCATCAGCAGAACCTTGGTTATTTTACAGCATTGGTGCATACATTAGCAATTATATCTGTGTGTATGAGTCTAGATTGTTTCGAATTTTGCTTGAATTTTTTTTTGAATTTTCAAAATTTTTCTATTTTTTTAGAATTTTTTTGGATGGCCGGGATTTTTATTCCATTCCTCCCCAAACCAAACACAGACCAAGATAAATTTATCGACAACATTTTTTTCCGGGGGTATTTTTAGATTACCAAAAATCCTACCAGGATTTTTATTCCTACAGGGCCTTAATTCATGAACATTACCTTCTTTCTAAAAATGTTTCATCTCACTACAAGATTGCAAGGCGCCTAAGACCAACTCCAACTCTGACGCCTCCAAAATCTACATGTGGATCCCGCGCCAAAAAAATTTTAAAAAAATCGGACAAGGAGAGAGAATGCCTTAGGAGGTGGCGGGACTTCCCAAATTTCTTTTTTTTTTGCCTCGGTTTATGTGTGATCAAATTGTATATAATTTTTGTTTCTTAATTTATGATTAATCTAGTTCAAATTAAATATTGATTATATTTAGAAAATTGTAAATCTTTAAATTATCTTTATATAGAGACTAAACATCACATATATTCGATTTTTAAATTAAAAGTTATTGATGTTTTACTAAAATCATCTAAATTTAATTTACTCGTGGGTCCGTACAAAACACCTCGCGAAACGCCTTGTATTGGAGAAGGGGGTGTTTCGGATGATGCTTCGTGCACGTATATAGAATATATTAAAAAATATTCTATTGAAATGTCTCACAAACGCCGATAAATTGAAGAAGACCTAATAATTTTCTAGAGTATTTTGACCCCTCTCCCCTATTTAAGCATCTTATGATCTTCGAGCACCCACATCTTTCACTCCCATTTTCCCCATATTTAAGCAACTTGACCTCAAAACATTGTCCAGGACAGCGATCCACACGGAGAGAGCAAAAAATCATCCTAGACAACGTTCGAAGCTTGACCGCGACAACTGTTTAGGCGTTTGATATGCTTTGGAATGAGTGCGAGTCAAAAAAACGTTGTCATCCACAACAGGATTGGACAACTTCTATAATATTTTTGAAATTTTAATTATTTTTTTATTTTATATATATATTTAAAGTTATTTCAGCAAAAAACTTTCTGTCCGATAACGACTGCTCTTACAGTGCTTTTCATTCTACGAGCATCTCTGTCACCGTCACATGGACCCAGAACTTGACCACATGTCTATCTCCTCGTCTTTATTATCCATCAGGTACCTCATCTGTTGTTCAGTATGAAATAGAGGACAAAAACCAGAGTAATAATCTTAGGACCATATGCTTAAAACAAGCATCAGACACCTAAACCATTTTGTTGACTAACTTAGTTGGAGTGTGTTTCTGCATAAAGCGATACAAGCGGTGTGACAATTAACAGAATTTTACATTCTATGATGACGACGACACATAAGAATTTGCACCCCGCAGCGCTGTTCATCAGAAACTTAATGCATGCACCTCGCAGATCAATATTAAATAGCTCTGCTAGCTTCTCTCGACTACTAAGATAACCACCTTCAATTGTTCACATATCAAGGTAGAAAAAGAAAAGGCACATTAACATATACTCGCCAACATGGGTTACTGTGGTGCTCGTGCTGCAGCAAAATTGATCAGATAGAGCACATGACTACAAAGAGAGCAAATCAGTATATCAACAAAAAACAGCTTTGAAGGATGGCATCTAATGTTTGCTAAACAGGAGTTGGGCAAAATTGGTAGAAGTGGCAATTTTCAAATCAAAAAAATGTTTAGGATGGCATCTAGCAAACTGGGAATTTTGTAGTGGTGTTTTCCAAAGTGAGTAACTTTGTGATGGCATAGAGCCAATTTTTCCTTTTCCTAAATGCAGGCCTAGCAAACAAGACTATGTAATTAGCTAAGGGATTGCTCACAGTTTTTTTTAAGAGGCACTGCTCACAGATTTGAAGATATTAGTTTATGATCTAAATTTAAGTTGAATAAACTAAAAGTTAGTTTAAAATTTTGACAAATATGTCCAAGATTGGGTTCATGTTTTACCTAAAGTTAATGAATGAAAACTCTTGGAGCTACCTGCCAACTCCTTGCACCCTGTTTTGGCAAAAAAAATGAAACTGAACAAACAAAGTAGCAAAGTGTAAGATCGAGAATGCCGACTAGAGGGGGGTGATTAGGAGGCTTTTAAATTTTCTTCCCCACTAAGCAATTTCAACAAGACAATTATTTAAGCTAGATTATACAATGAGGTTTAAAACAATTTAATCAACTAGTTGCATTCAACCATATAAGTTATTCAACAAATCATGCAACAAAAGTAAATATGGCAATTGTGTCAAGATGAATGTAACGCAAATGATAAATACACAATTGACATAATATTTTTACCGAGGTCTCGGAGACTCGCCCGGTCTCCCCTACTCCTCGTTGAAGCGCTCACTCGGAGCCTCACTTCTATATCCACGAAGGATATCTCATTAGGGTTGCTCCTTCTCCACACCGGATAGGCGAGCACCACACCTTTCACAATCTTTTGCCGGCCTCTCTGACAAATTTCAATTGGAGAGATCTCGGCTCTCCTCCGACATCGTCTAAGCGAAGGCGATCGCCAAGAGTAACAAGTCGGATGCGCTTTCACTTGAACCAACCACGTGCTAAAAGCTCAATGATGCAAATGAGATGCTCAACACTCTAGCACTAGCAATCTAATGGAGATGAAGTGCACTAAACACTCACACAAGCTCTCTCTCAAATTTACTCAAGATTTGGGCTCAATTCTAGCCTCTAAATGCAATAACACATATGCAACTCAATTGGCTAGGTTTTTAATTGAAGAATGAACTCTTTGAGCATCCACAAATGAAGCCAAACACAAAGTATTTATAGCCTCAATGAAAAACTAGCCGTTTGCAAGAAATCGGGCCAAAATTGTACAGGCCGGACATTGTCCGGCCATTTCAGACAATGTCCGGTCAGTACAACCCAATAGTGACCGTTACTCACAAAGAACGAAGTGGCAGTTACCATTTCAACGAAATTTGTGAAGGCCGGACATATAGTATTTGTTTGGACAAAAACCCCGGACAAAAGAATATGTCTCTGTTAACTCTCGCCTCAAACAGATTGTACACGCCGGAAGGCCCCGGATGGATGCAAATATCTCTGGTTTCATTTTGAAAAAGACTGAAAAAATTTGTACAGGGCAGACATTGTCCGCTCATGCCCGGACAATGTCCGGCCACTACACACTGACAGTAAAACAAGCATAACTTTTGATCCAGAGATCCGATTGAGGTGATTTTTGGCTTGTTGGAAAGATAACTTAGAGCTCTACAATTTTGTCAATAAAAGCAAGACCTAAAAAGGTCTAGAAACTTCTACAAAACTCAGAAACTTTTCTATTATCAAAATATCCAATCCAAAAATCATCTCAAATGCAATTTAGGATATTTGCACATAAGGATTTGCCGTTTTCTCGTGGATGTGATTGCTGTCACTCAGCAACGACCACAACCACACAGGTCTGACATCCGATTGAAAACAGGTGGTCGATAGGGTTTGGTCGAGCGTATGCAAGCGAGCCAAAGACTGGTACGACCAGTCCGAACTCCTACGACCACGCCCAAACCCTAAACAGAAAGTCACCAAACAAGCGACACGACCACAACCACGTATCAACACTAATACGATCAGAATATGCAAATACAACCATGACCAGCTCTAGATAAATAAACCAATTTAAACAACTGGCGATCACGACTAAGTGCAGTTTTCAAAACATTTTCTCTAATGCACCACAAACTACACACTTAGACTCTCTAACAATGCAAGAGACGATGAAATGCTAGTGCAAGATGATATGAATGCATCTGAGCTTCCGCACTAGATAGACTCAAGCTACTAGTTTCTGACCCCTCTTAATAGTACGGTCAAACTAGTAAAAAGAAACCTATCAACCCGGTCTGTCTCCAAACACCGAGACCGGTAAAATCCTAAGAAACAATCCTAAATCTTGGATTTTATCTTAGGTGGAGTTCAACCTCGTGAAGCTCAACCGCTCGACGCTCGTCATCGCAAAACTATATCTCGCTAAGCTTGACCACGCAAAGCTCGACAGCTGGACGCCTGTCTTCGCAAAGCTCGTCCTCGCAAAACTTGACCTTGCTCGGGATGTCTCATATCGTTTTCATCCTCTTCACGCCCTTGCTTGCTTTTACCCTGCAATCAAACTGAGACTACAATACGTACACTCAATGCACAACATTAGTCTCATATATAAGTCGTAATTAATCACCTCCAGAGAAACTACTTCACACAGGAGTTAGCTCAACGATTTCTCTTTCAAATGACATGACAAATTATATTCAACGAGTAGCAAATGAGTATAAGATAAAATACAATCATATAGATCGTAGATGATAAACACAAACGCACACGATCTATACTACTCATATCATGATATCAATCAACCTAGATGGCCAAAGAGATGAGCTCCCCCTCAACATGTGCATCGATATAAAATCCACAACTGGAGTCATCAGTCTAAAGATTTAACATATTACATTTTGATCAATCAATCAGCACAAGCTTGATGCAACCACCGGGCTCATCCTCTACATATGCATCAATATCAAACTCGCAACAGAGAACATCCAATTCAGGGTTTGCCGATAATCAACTCAACTTACTCGTGCTAAATCAGGGTTTATCTAATTTGTCATTTGATCATCAAATCTGACATTTTTCAGATTAACTTTAATCATCATGAATTTATCCAAATCGTCATTAATCATCAAAATCTAGATACTTAGATCTACCTATATCCAACACAAAGCACATGAAGATAGAGTATTCACTAAGATTTGCGAGCTTTAAAAGAACATGGCGCAGAGAATCTCTTTATAATTGCTCATGTTTTGGCCAAAGGAATAGAAAGAATAGGGAGGCTTCGGGGTCCTCCTTCGGGAGCGCCCCCTTTAGGCCGAAGCGAACCTTCGGGAAGCCTCCTGACAGGAGTTGGACCCTTCGCGAGGGTCGAACTTGTATAAACTTTGTGTTTTCTGTATTGCTTTTCAAGAAAGCTTCATACCCTTCTGTACACACTTAGAACCACCCTTCTACGCCTCCAAACCCGAACGCTCCAGCCACTCCCCTAGATAGAACAAATTTCTGTCAGGGTCCTCCGGGAACCTTCCAACAATATAATTACAGGAAATGGATACAAAATTGTTTTTGAGCATATTAAAGGAAAAGATAATAAGATTCCAGACTTATTTTCTCGATCATCTATTTTGCAAGAATGAAGAAAGTCTCTCTCGTAGGAGGGGGAGAAGAATTTGTCTTTGGAGATAATAGCCTCAAAATATTTTCTCCAAATACTTTTAATTTTAAAACAAAAAATGATATCAAAATCACTGAAGAACAATAGTGCATATTAGATAATTTCTACTATTTATTTAATAATAAAAAAAGAAGACAGAGGATATTGAGTTCAGATGTAACTAGCCAAGACACTACTCATAGGTTTTTTTTTTTTGAAGAAGCACTGCTCACAGATTTGAAGATATTAGTTTATGATATAAATTTAAGTTGAATAAACTAAAAGTTAGTTCAAGATTTTGATGAATCCGTTCAAGATTGGGTTCATGTTTTACCTAAAGTCATTGAATGAAAACTCTTGCAGCTACCTGCCAACTCCTTGCACCCTGTTTTGGCAAAACAAATGAAGTTGAACAAATAAAGCAGCAAAGCACATGAAGATCGATTATTCACTAAGATTTGCAAGCTGCCCATGGTGTAGAGACTCTCTTTATAATTGCTCACTTTTTGGCCGAAGGAATAGAAAGAATAGGGAGGCTTCGGGGTCTTCCTTTGGAAGCACCCCCTTTAAGCCGAAGCGAACCTTCGGGAAGCCTCCTGACAAGAGTAGGAACCTTCGCGGGGGTCGAACATGTATAAACTTTGTGTTTTCCGTGTTGCTTTCGATATAGCTTCAGACCCTTCTGTACACACTTAGAATCACCCTTCTATGCCTCCAAACCCGAATGCTCCAGCCACTCCCCTAGCTAGAACAAATTTCTGTCAGGGTCCTCTGAGAACCCTCTGACAATATAATTACAGGAAATGGATAAAAGCTGTTTTTGAGCATATTAAAGGAAAAGATAATAACATTCCAGACTTATTTTTTCGATCATCTATTTTGCAGGAATGAAGAAAGTCTCTCTCGTAGGAGGGGGAGAAGGGTTCGTCTTTGGAGATAATAGCCTCAAAATATTTTCTCCTAATACTTTTAATTTTAAAACAAAAAACATGATATCAAAATCACCAAAGAACAACAGTGCATATTAGATAATTTATGGTATTTATTTAATAAAAAAAAAAAGACAAAGGATATTGAGTTCAGATGTAATTAGCCAAGGCACTACTCATAGTTTTTTTTTTAAGTGGCACTGCTCAAAGATTTGAAGATATTAGTTTATGATATAAATTTAAGTTGAATAAACTAAAAGTTAGTTTAAGATTTTGACGAATCTGTTCAAGATTGGGTTCATCTTTTACCTAAAGTCAATGAATGAAAACTCTTTTAGCTACCTGCCAACTCCTTGCACCCTGTTTTGGAAAAAAAATGAAGCTGAACAAATAAAGCAGCAAAGCACATGAAGATCGAGAATCCACTAAGATTTGTGAGCTTTAAAAGCACATAGCGTAGAGAATCTCTTTATAATTGCTCACTTTTTGGTTGAAGGAATAGAAAGAATAGGGAGGCTTCGGGGTCTTCCTTCGGGAGCGCCCCCTTTAGGCTGAAGCGAACCTTCGGGAAGTCTCCTGACAAGAGTAGGACCCTTCGTGGGGGTCGAACTTGTATAAACTTTGTGTTTTCCGTGTTGCTTCTCAATATAGCTTCAGACCCTTCTGTAGACACTTAGAACTACCCTTCTACGCCTCCAAACCCGAACACTCCAGCCACTCCCCTAGCTAGAATAAATTTCTGTCAGGGTCCTCTGAGAACCCTCCAACAATATATTGTTTTTGAGCATATTAAAGGAAAAGATAATAAGATTCCAGACTTATTTTCTCAATCTTCTATTTTACAGGAATGAAGAAAGTCTCTCTCGTAGGAGAGGGAGAAGAGTTCGTCTTTGGAGATAATAGCCTCAAAATATTTTCACCAAATACTTTTAATTTTAAAACAAAAAAAATGATATCAAAATCACCGAAGAACAACAGTGCATATTATATAATTTATGGTATTTATTTAATAATAAAAAAGAAGACAGAGGATATTGAGTTCATATGTAATTAGCCAAGGCACTGCTCACAGTTTTTTTTTGAAGAGGCACTGCTTGCTCACAGATTTGAAGATATTAGTCTATGATATAAATTTAAGTTGAATAAACTAAAAGTTAGTTTAAGATTTTGACGAATCCGTTCAAGATTGGGTTCATGTTTTACCTAAAGTTAATGAATGAAAACTCTTGCAGCTACCTGCCAACTCCTTGCACCCTGTTTTGGTAGAAAAAAAATAAAGCTGAACAAATAAAACAGCAAAGCACATGAAGATCGAGTATTCACTAAGATTTGAGAGCTTTAAAACAACATGGCGTAGAGAATCTCTTTATAATTTCTCACTTTTTGGCCGAAGGAATAGAAAGAATAGGTAGGTTTCGTGGTCTTCCTTCGGGAGCACCCCCGTAAGCCGAGGAGAACCTTCGGGAAGCCTCCTGACATGAGTAGGAACCTTCGTGGGGATCGAACTTGTATAAACTTTGTGTTTTCTGTGTTGCTTTTCGATATAGCTTCATACCCTTCTGTACACACTTAGAACCACCCTTCTACACCTCCAAACCCGAACGCTCCAGCCACTCCCCTAGCTAGAACAAAATTCTGTCAGGGTCTGCCGAGAACCCTCCGACAATATAATTACAGGAAATGGATACAAAGTTGTTTTTGAGCATATTAAAGGAAAAATAATAAGATTACAGACTTATTTTCTCGATCATCTATTTTGCAGGAATGAAGAAAATCTCTCTCGGGTAGGAGAGGGAGAAGAGTTCATCTTTGGAGATAATAGCCCCAAAATATTTTCACCAAATACTTTTAATTTTAAAACAAAAAAAAATGATATCAAAATCACCGAAGAACAACAGTGCATATTAGATAATTTATGGTATTTATTTAATAATAAAAAAAGAATACAGAGGATATTGAGTTCATATGTAATTAGCCAAGACATTGCTCACAATTTTTTTTTTTGAAGAGGCACTGCTTGCTCATAGATTTGAAGATATTAGTCTATGATATAAATTTAAGTTGAATAAACTAAAAGTTAGTTTAAGATTTTGAGGAATCCGTTCAAGATTGGGTTCATGGTTTACCTAAAGTCACTGAATGACCTGCCAACTCCTTGCACCCTGTTTTGGTAGAAAAAAATAAAGCTGAACAAATAAAGCAGCAAAGCACATGAAGATCGAGTATTCACTAAGATTTGAGAGCTTTAAAACAACATGGCGTAGAGAATCTCTTTATAATTTCTCACTTTTTGGCCGAAGGAATAGAAAGAATAGGGAGGCTTCGTGGTCTTCCTTCGGGAGCACCCCCTGTAAGCCGAGGAGAACCTTCGGGAAGCCTCCTGACATGAGTAGGAATCTTCGTGGGGATCGAACTTGTATAAACTTTGTGTTTTCTGTGTTGCTTTTCTATATAGCTTCATACCCTTTTGTACACACTTAGAACCACCCTTCTACACCTCCAAACCCGAACGCTCCAGCCACTCCCCTAGCTAGAACAAAATTCTGTCAGGGTCCGCCGGGAACCCTCCGACAATATAGTTACAGGAAATGGATACAAAGTTGTTTTTGAGCATATTAAAGGAAAAGATAATAAGATTCCAGACTTATTTTCTTGATCATCTATTTTGTAGGAATGAAGAAAGTCTCTCTCGTAGGAGAGGGAGAAGAGTTCATCTTTGGAGATAATAGCCTCAAAATATTTTCACCAAATACTTTTAATTTTAAAACAAAAAAATGATATCAAAATCACCGAAGAACAACAATGCATATTAGATAATTTATGGTATTTATTTAATAATAAAAAAAGAATACAAAGGATATGGAGTTCATATGTAATTAGCCAAGGCATTGCTCACAATTTTTTTTTTGAAGAGGCACTGCTTACTCACAGATTTGAAGATATTAGTCTATGATATAAATTTAAGTTGAATAAACTAAAAGTTAGTTTAAAATTTTGACGAATTCGTTCAAGATTGGGTTCATGTTTTACCTAAAGTCAATGAATGAAAACTCTTGCAGCTACCTGCCAACTCCTTGCACCCTGTTTTGGCAGAAAAAAAATAAAGCTGAACAGATAAAGCAGCAAAGCACATGAAGATCGAGTATTCACTAAGATTTGCGAGCTTTAAAACAACATGGCGTAGAGAATCTCTTTATAATTTCTCACTTTTTGGCCGAAGGAATAGAAAGAATAGGGAGGCTTCATGGTCTTCCTTCGGGAGCACCCCCTGTAAGCCGAGGAGAAGCTTCGGGAAGCCTCCTGACATGAGTAGGAACCTTCGTGGGGATCGAACTTGTATAAACTTTGTGTTTTCTATGTTGCTTTTTGATATAGCTTCATACCCTTCTGTACACACTTAGAACCACCCTTCTACACCTCCAAACCCGAACGCTCCAGCCACTCCCCTAGCTAGAACAAAATTCTGTCAGGGTCGGCCGAGAACCCTCCGACAATATAATTACAGGAAATGGATACAATGTTGTTTTTGAGCATATTAAAGGAAAATATAATAAGATTCCATACTTATTTTCTCGATCATCTATTTTGCAAGAATGAAGAAAGTCTCGCTCGTAGGAGAGGGAGAAGAATTCATCTTTGGAGATAATAGCATCAAAATATTTTCACCAAATACTTTTAATTTTAAAACAAAAAAAATGATATCAAAATCACCGAAGAACAACAGTGCATATTAGATAATTTATGGTATTTATTTAATAATAAAAAAAGAATACCGAGGATATTGAGTTCATATGTAATTAGCCAAGGCATTGCTCACAATTTTTTTTTTTGAAGAGGCACTGTTTGCTCACAGATTTGAAGATATTAGTCTATGATATAAATTTAAGTTGAATAAACTAAAAGTTAGTTTAAGATTTTGACGAATCTGTTCAAGATTGGGTTCATGTTTTACCTAAAGTCAATGAATGAAAACTCTTGCAACTACCTGCCAACTCCTTGTACCCTATTTTGGCAGAAAAAAATAAAGCTGAACAAATAAAGCAGCAAAGCACATGAAGATCGATTATTCACTAAGATTTGCGAGCTTTAAAAGCACATGGCGTAGAGAATCTCTTTATAATTTCTCACTTTTTGGCCGAAGGAATAGAAAGAATAGGGAGGCTTCGTGGTCTTCCTTCGGGAGCACCCCCTTTAAGCTGAAGCGAACCTTCGGGAAGCCTCCTGACATGAGTAGGACCCGTCATGGGGGTCGAACTTGTATAAACTTTGTGTTTTCTATGTTTCTTTTCGAGATAGCTCCAGACTCTTCTGTACACAGTTAGAACCACCCTTCTACACCTCCAAACCCTAACGCTCCAGCCACTCCCCTAGCTAGAACAAATTTCTGTCAAGGTCCTCCGGGAACCCTCCGACAATATAATTACAGGAAATGGATACAATGTTGTTTTTGAGCATATTAAAGGAACAGATAATAAGATTCCATACTTATTTTCTCGATCATCTATTTTGCATGAATGAAGAAAGTCTCTCTCGTAGGAGGGGGAGAAGAGATCGTCTTTGGAGATAATAGCCTCAAAATATTTTCTCCAAATACTTTTAGTTTTAAAACAAATAAATTATATCAAAATCACCGAAGAACAATAGTGCATATTAGATAATTTATGGTATTTATTTAATAGTAAAAAAAGAAGATTGAGGATTTTGAGTTCAGATGTAATTAGCCAAGGCATTACTCATAGGTTTTTTTTAAGAGGCACTGCTCACAGATTTGAAGATATTAGTTTATGATCTAAATTTAAGTTGAATAAACTAAAAGTTAGTTTAAGATTTTGACGAATTTGTTCAAGATTGGGTTCATGTTTTACCTAAAGTCAATGAATGAAAAGTCTTGCAGCTACCTGCCAACTCCTTGCACCCTATTTTGGCAAAAAAAAATGAAGCTAAACAAATAAGGCAGCAAAGCACATGAAGATCGAGTATTCACTAAGATTTGTGAGCTTTAAAATCACATGGCGTAGAGAATCTCTTTATAATTTCTCACTTTTTGATTGAAGGAATAGAAAGAATAGGGAGGCTTCGGCTTCTTCCTTAGGGAGCGCCCCCTTTAGGCCGAAGCGAACCTTCGAGAAGCCTTCTGACAGGAGTAGGACCCTTCGCGGGGGTCGAACTTGTATAAACTTTGTGCTTTCTGTGTTGCTTTTCGAGATAGCTTCAGACCCTTCTATACACACTTAGAACCACCCTCTACGCCTCCAAACCCGAACGCTCCAGCCACTCCCCTAGCTAGAACAAATTTCTATCGGGGTCCTCCGGGAACCCTCCGACAATATAATTACAGGACATGGATACAAAGTTGTTTTTGAGCATATTAAAGGAAAAGATAATAAGATTCCAGACTTATTTTTCCGATCATCTATTTTGTAGGAATGAAGAAAGTCTCTCTCATTGGAGAGGGAGAAGAGTTCGTCTTTGGAAATAATAGCCTCAAAATATTTTCTTCAAATACTTTTAATTTTAAAACAATAAAATGATATCAAAATCACTGAAGAACAACAGTGCATATTAGATAATTTCTGATATTTATTTAATATTAAAAAAAGAAGACAGAGGATATTGCCTAGCCATACTAAATAGTCTAGCAGAATATTTTAATAAAAATAACAATCTATCATCTTCGAAGAGAGAGTCTCAACCTATATATGTTTTATTCCAAGAAATGAAGCCTGGAATATATATGACATTCGAAGAAAGTATAAAATCCAAGATTAGAAGAAACTTCTCTTGGAAAAGATACAATACAATGGAAGAAGCTCATAGGAATGTAAAGACAATAAGAAGACCAAATTATTATATTGAGCCACTAACACGTGATTATATGGCAGAATATGAGAATGGAAAGAAAATAGAAAACCATCAACTACCCTTTCTTCTCCAATGAATATATCCGAAGATAATGAGTTGTCCCAAAAATCAACATATAAAGATTGTTTAATAAAGGAAATAGATCTACTAAATGGAGAATATATAGACTGACAAATTGAGAATAAGGTTAGAAGAAATAATTCCAAGAATAATAGAAGAAATAAAAAATGAAATAATTAAAATTTGAAAGTAAAGTAGAAGAACTAGAAAAATTAGTAGATAATAAAATAGAAACTCGTGTTCTAGAAGACGAAGAGAAAATGCTAGAAGGTTATGATATTGCTGGACGCGGCCAACCGTGCTAAGCAGAAGAAATATTTGAAAAATAATTAAAACAATATATCAGATTCCAAAGAGATGAGATTTGACGTAAACAGAAGATGCAAAGAAAATATGACGTAAAGAAGGAGATGCAAAGTTGATATGACGTAAAGAAACTATTCGCTCCTAACATCACAGGCTACAACAAAACACACTAAATTAATTGAAATCCACCATCAGTATGCAGAAAAGGCTTCATTGGCACTGCTAGATACTTTTAAATAATCAAAAAAGTAAATGGTAAAAAATTTGGGCCACTCTCCTTCAAATTTAAGGAAATGGGAATGTGATGTTAACTACGCGGTCAATACAAACAGACTTCCATTGCAATAATTGGAAGCTTTGCTGCGAGAGGAGAGAATGGAAGGCGCGGTGGTCAACTACGCGGGGGGCGCGGTGCAGCCCCTCCTCGGCAAGCTCGGTCAGCTGCTACGCGAAGAGGTCCGGCAGCTCCGCGGCGTCCGCGGTGAGGTCGCCCACTTCAGGGACGAGCTGGCCACCATGAACGCCCTCCTCCGCACGCTCACGGAGGCCGGCGACAACGTCGACCACCTCACCAGGGAGTGGATGAAGCAGGTGCGCGAGCTCGCTTACGACGCCGAGGACTGCATCGACGTCTTCGAGCTCCGCATTAGTCGCGCCCCGCGGACTGAGTCGACGTGCGTCGACGTGCTTGGCGACCGCCTCCACCTACTGGCCACGCTAGGCCCACGGAGAAGGCTCTCCGCCGACATCAAGGCCCTTCGCGTCCGAGCCCTCGCCATCGGCGAACGCCACACGCGGTACAGTCTGGACCGCAGGGTGCCCGATTTCACCGCCTCCTATGGCGCCGGCGGCACACGCACAGGTGCCGTCAGAGAACGCCAAGCGGGGGACAGTCTGGACCGTGCTGCGGTCGATGCCACTGCCTCGTCCGACCACTTGTTGGTCGCGACGGCGCATGCGCCTCGTGCTGACGGCAGCTCCCAGTACGTTGGTATTGAGGACCAGACGGCAACGCTGGCCACCTGGGTGACAGAGGAAGCGGGTGATGAGAAGCTGAAGGTGATTTCCATCGTGGGATTTGGGGGGCTCGGGAAGACGACGCTCGCCATGGCGGTGTGTCGGAGCGTGGCGCAGGAGTTCTACTTCCAGGCGAGCGTGTCCGTGTCGCAGGCATGGGACCTGAGGGACGTTCTCAGGCGCATCCTGAAGCAGATCGTCGACCGAAATAAAGGCGGCGTGAACAAACTTTGCATCAAGCTGAGAGATCTCCTCAAGGAAAGCGCCATGGACGTGAACGAACTTCGCACCAAGCTGAGAGGTCTCCTCGAGGAGGACACCAAACTTCGCACCAAGCTGAGAGATCTCCTCAAGGAGGACGCCATGGACGTGAACGAACTTCGCACCAAGCTGAGAGATCTCCTCAAGGAGGACGCCATGGACGTGAACGAACTTCGCACCAAGCTGAGAGATCTCCTCAAGGAGGATGCCATGGACGTGAACGAACTTCGCACCAAGCTGAGAGATCTCCTCAAGGAGGACGCCATGGACGTGAACGAACTTCGCACCAAGCTGAGAGATCTCCTCAAGGAGAACGCCATGGATGTGAACGAACTTCGCACCAAGCTGAGAGATCTCCTCGAGGAGGACGCCATGGACGTGAAAGAACTTTGCACCAAGCTGAGAGATCGCCTCAAGGAGGACGCCATGGACGTGAACGAACTTTGCACCAATCTGAGAGATCTCGTCAAGAAGAAGAGGTAATTTTTTTTTAATTTAGAGAGTGAAATTTAAGAAATATTAATAGAGATGCTCTTAGGAGCGGGCTAAAAACGTAGAAAAAAATTAAGAAGTTCGATTACTACAGGGAAGGATGTGACATCCGTCTCTAATTGTGTTAACATTCTTTTCAAATGGTAAGTCAAAATAGGAGAGTTCCTGTTTATAATAAGCGATTAGCTAGTATCGAATATTGTTGGATAGAATAGTCTATTAGGATTTGTATTAGTTTTTCTATTAAGATTCTTATTAATCCTTTGTTGAAGATTATAAAAAAAAAATAATTATATCTATTTTTACAAGCAAACAATAAAACCCTAAAATCAATTTGGTATCAGAGTCATCGCCGCTCAAGTGTCGCCGCCGCATTTACTTACCTGATTTCATCGGTCGCCCGCCGCTGCACCTCTGCACCCGCGTGCCGCCCACGCCTGGCCACCTGTGCCTGGTGACGGCGGCTAACGCTCTGCGCCCGTGCGCTACGACCACTGCCGAGCCCGTGTCCACACATCGCCTGTCAAGCCAACGCCCCATCATGCCCGCCCGCCGATTTTTTTTTACTCAGTGATTTAGAGGACTCCAAGTCAAGATCTTCTGTGGCAGATCTGGATCTTATGTATACCAGATCTTCTGTAGCGTAAAAAAAAGAGAGAGAGAAGGGGATTGTGAGTGCATGAACTCAATTTCTTTTTGGGACCTATTGAGATGACAACGACGATTCCAACCATAGGGGAGTTTATGGCGAAGATGATGGAGATGATGACAATGAGAACAAATGACATCTTATCATCTGACAAAGCTGTGATGGCAGTGCCATATTCACAGATGGTGAAAAAATAGAGCTAATGCCAAATGATGTGAAGCTGGAGGGAACCAAAAACTATCTGAGTTGGTTTATGAGGGTGATTATGATTTTAGAGGCAAAGGAGTTTGCTAACTGTGTGCAGAAAACATCTGTCAAGCCCCTTAAAAATAATTCGGAATGGCAAAACTAGAAAACTACTAATTCTCTGGTGAAAGCGTGGTTGCTGAACTCAATAAACCCTTCTATTGCTGGGATGGTGGAAACCATTCCAACCGCAGCAGGGATGTGGGCTATACTAGCTAGACTATATTCTGGAGCTGGCAATGCCATGATGATGACCAAGGTGCATGAGAAGCTTCGAGGGATGACTCAGGGGGAGCGGACTGTATCCGAGTACTACAATGAACTCCAGCAACTGTGGACAGATTTGGACCACTATAATTCGTTAGACATTCATCATACTGAACATCTGACTATGTTCAAAAAGTGGGTGGATCGTAGGAGAATACTTAACTTTCTGCAAGACTTGAATGTTGAGTTTGAGTCTAGAAGAGCTGCCGTTTGCCACCAGCCGCATCTGTCCACCATGGAGGAGGTATTTAGTGCTATAGTGATGGAGGAGACCCGGTTACGAGTCATAATATCGGGTACCCTACCACCTCCTGCTAGATCTGCATTGACTGTTGCAGATAACCGTGAGTGCTTTACTTGCGGAAAGATTAGCCATATTAACTGGAATTGCTCACAATCACGCCATTTTGGGCGTGGCAGGAGTGGTGGAGTACGTGGTAGAGGTCCAAGGTGAAGGACATGGTGGTGGTAGGCGCCAAGGTCCGAGGTGGAGGACATGGCCGTGGTACACACACAGGTGCCGTCAGCGAACGCCAAGCTGGGGACAGTCTGGACCATGCTGCTGTCGATGCCACTGCCTCGTCCGCATCCGCCTCGTGCTGACGGCAGCTCCCAGTACGTTGGTATTGAGGACCAGACGACAACGCTGGCCAACTGGGTGACAGAGGAAGCGGGTGATGAGAAGCTGAAGGTGATTTCCATCGTGGGATTCGGGGGGCTCGGGAAGACGACGCTCACCATGGCGGTGTGTCGGAGCGTGGTGCAGGAGTTCTACTTCCAGGCGAGCGTGTCCGTGTCGCAGGCATGGGACCTGAGGGACGTTCTCAGGCGCATCCTGAAGCAGATCGTCGACCGAAATAAAGGCGGCGTGAACAAACTTTGCATCAAGCTGAGAGATCTCCTCAAGGAAAGCGCCATGGACGTGAACGAACTTCGCACCAAGCTGAGAGGTCTCCTCGAGGAGAACGCCAAACTTCGCACCAAGCTGAGAGATCTTCTCAAGGAGGACGCCATGGATGTGAACGAACTTCGCACCAAGCTGAGAGATCTCCTCAAGGAGGACGTGAACAAACTTTGCACCAAGCTGAGAAATCTCCTCAAGGAGGACGCCATGGACATGAACGAACTTTGCACCAATCTGAGAGATCTCCTCAAGAAGAAGAGGTAATTTTTTTTTAATTTAGAGAGTGAAATTTAAGACATATTAATAGAGATGCTCTTAGGAGCAGGCTAAAAATGTAGAAAAAAATTAAGTTCGATTACTACAGGGAAGGATGTGACATCCCTCTATAATTGTCTAACATTCTTTTCAAATGGTACGTCAAAATAGGAGAGTTCCTGTTTATAATCAGCTATTAGCTAGTATCGAACATATAGTCACCGATTTCAAATTAATCGTATCATTTGCAACTCATTAGGCTGTCTTCAACCCTAACACCTTCCTGATAGATTCTCCAGGAGAATATTTTTCGCCACGTCAGTGAAGAGTCTCCATCAATAATTTATTTCTCTCCAATGCATAGGCTCTTCAAGAGACTCTTCGCGAGTACACTCCTCCAAGAGTCTCCCTCTCTCCAGTGTAAAGGCTCTTGGAGAGATGTCGTGGTATAAAAAATACCTTGGCAGGTTTGATGACGTGCGCAACACGTGTTCCTCAACGCGAGCTGACCGTGCGACGGGTCACCTCACGTTGGACAATCTCAGAGATTGACACAGGGGTTTATACAGGTTCAGGCCTCAGTGGAGCCCTAGTCTTGTCGACGTGCTCCCGACGAGCGTCAACTAGGGGGCTCTCTCCCGGAGAGACGGCTCCAGAGTACGCCTTTTCGTTTTTTTGGATTGAGTACAAATGAGTGTCTTAGGTTACAAGAGAGGGTTACAAGGGTATTTATAGACCCCAAAAGACGCAAATTACTAAATTACCCTTGCTACAACCGTTGGACCGAGGGCAGGATGGTCTTTTGGCGAGGTCCAGGGCACCGATCTCGGACACGTGGCGATCCTCGAAATCAGTGCCTCCCGGAAAAGGGGCTCCGGGGGAGTTTCTCCCTAGCCCGGGGAAGGAGCTCCGGGAGAGGTCTCCTAGCCCGGGGAAGGGGCTCCGGGAGAGGTCTCCCCGGGCCCGGAAAAGATGCGCCGGGGGAAGTCTCCCCCGAGTCCGGCGAAGGGGCTCCGGGGGAGGTCTCCCCCGCCCGGAGAAGGTGTGCCGGGGGAAGTCTCTCCCGAGCCCAGAGAAGGGGCTCCGGGGGAGGTCTCCCCCGGCCCGGAAAAGATGCGCCGGGGTAAGTCTCCCCCGAGCCCGGAGAAGGGGCTCTAGGGGAGGTACCCCCGGCCCGGAGAAGGTGCGCCGGAGGAAGTCTCCCCCGAACCCGGAGAAGGGGCTCCGGGGGAGGTCTTCCCCTTCCTGGGGAAGGTGCGCCGGGGGAAGTCTCCCCCGAGCCCGGAGAAGGGGCTCCGGGGGAGGTCTCCCCCGGCCCGGGGTGATGCTTCAGATATTGCTAGTATTTTCCCCCAACAAGAGGTTTTTGGGTGGACCTCACGTATTAAATATATAATTTCGGTTTTACTATCATATTAATAATTACATAATTTATACAAATAAATTAAAAATTGTATGACAATTTTTCCAACATTTAAAAATTTAATTTGCAGATCGAAAATTTGGCATAACGAAAATAAATATTTTTATTAAATTCAGCAGTTGGACATAACATTAAACGTGTGACATTGCATACATGCATCGGTTTTGAAACTTGAAATTTAACATCGACGTGCAAATTAAAAATACTAGAAAAACGGCTCATAATGACTAATTTCTGTGGACACCTCCAAAACGCTCCCAAATGTGTTCAATCAAATCTATTTTGAGCGCTACATGCATCTGTTGAGCCCGAATATCGGTGTTTCTCTGGATCACATCAGCGAAAGCAACTGTACTGCCATGTTGGATATTAGGCGGTGTTACGTTTGAAGTCCTTGGCTGTCTTCAAAATCGTAGAGTGGCCCGTCAAAATCTCGCTCATCCTCAACAATCATATTGTGTAGTATGACACATGCCCTGATGATTTTCGCGAGAGTTGAGCGTTGCTAAAAGTGGGCGGGGCTATGTAGGATGGCAAAGCGGGATTGTAGAACTCCAAATGCTAGCTCCACATCCTTCCTCGCTCCTTCTTGATGCTGCGCAAACAGTCTGTGTTTGTCTGTCTGCGGCAGGGGTACCATTTTCACGAAGGCAGCCCACTTTGGGTATATACCATCTGCTAGATAGTATCCCATGTTGTACTCGTGCCCATTGACGAAGTACTGCACTTAAAGAGCTCGTCCCTGCAAAACATCGGTGAACAAGGGGCATTGGTTCAACACATTTATATCATTGTTGGAGCCGGCAACACCGAAGAAGGCATGCCATATTCAAAGGTCCTGAGAGGCGACCGCTTCGAGTATAATGATCGGGACTCCGTAATCGCTGCAAGTAAATTGTCCTTTCCATGCTACTTGGCAATTTCTCCATTCCCAGTACATGCAGTCTATGCTTCTGAGCATTCCCGAAAACCCACACGCCTCTCCTTGTTGCAATAGGCGCTGCATGTCTTCAACGATCGGGCGTCGAAGATATTCCTTGCCGAAGTTATCGATCACTCCATCGACGAATTTCTTCAAGCACTCGATTGCTGTGGACTCGCCAATCCGTACGTACTCATCGACAACATCGGCAGGAGAACCGTACATCAACAAACGAATGGCCACTGTGCACTTCTGTAATGGAGACAACCCTCGGCAGTTAACGGCATCTACTCTCTCGGTGAAAAAGGTGGACCACTCACCAAGAGATCCAACGATACGAAGAAAGATGGGCTGCTCATCCGGAACCTCCGACGAAACAGGTGGTCGGGGTACACCAGATCTTCGCAGAAGTAGTCCGCCATGAGGCGGATATGGCCGGTTTCACGGTCCCTATTGATGCATCGTCTGCCACCGCGCCGATGATGGTGCAAGGTAAAAGCCTGCAACCTTCCTTGTATACTGGCAAGCACACACTCTTCTAACTCCATCATGGCGGGATTTGGGTTGACGAATCCCGCAAGGACACTCTGTAAGGTATTTATGGACTCTTCATCTTCACTGTATGAGCTTGAACCAGAGCTGGACGGCATATTTGAGAGAGAGGGATTTCGGAATGAGAGGGATTTGGCAGTGAGGAGTATTGTGGGGATGAGAAATATGTGCACGATCGATTCGGTTTATATAGGCCAGGTCGAATATCCCAACAGCTATTTTTTAAACTCCAACGGCTAATTTCCAAAAAGATAAGTGCAACAGCTATTTTTCAAACTCCAACGGCTGTTTTCCAAAAAGATGAGTGCAATGGCTATTTTTCGAACACATGAGTCGAACGGCTATTTTCAGAATAGATGAGTCCAACGGCTAGTTTTCAAACACATGAGTCAAACTGCTATTTTTCAAACATATAAGTCCAACCGATATTTTCCAAACATATTTCAATTGCAGAAAACAAGGATACATAGGTGTACAATGACACATCGAAAATAAAATGCTATACTACTCAGCCTAGTCTAGGTTGGCCTCCCGGATCAAATTTTTTACAAACTTCAACGCTTCCGCATGATTCTTCATTTCCTCGTCGGTGAAGTTGAATTTGTCCGTGGTGACCAGTTTTGTTAAAGAACTTGCAAGGACTAGCTTTTGGTTGAGCTAGTCATGTTTGCTCAGAGTGGAGGCTGCACGGTCTGTTGTCTCGACGCGCTCAGTGTTAGTTTTAACGAAGGCTTGCAGGTCTTCTTGCGCAGACATGTTGCCCAAGGGAGATTTCTGTTTGCCTTTCCTCTTGCGCTTCTCCTTAGCGGTGTCGCAACCTTTTGGGCGCGTCTCCTCCACGAACCGCTCATCTGGATTGGACGAGGACGATGTGTGCGCACCGTCCTCGCTCAGCCGTGCTCTTTTGCCGGTGTCGACATATGTTCAGTTCCATTTAGGTTGGTCCCGAACATTCGTCCACCAGTGGTCCAGAGTGAATGCTTGTCCCATCTCGCCCCTGTACAGCTCGCCCGCTTGTGCCATTAGTTGGTCATCTGAACGACCATTAGTGTACACTTCCTTTAGCCTGCATCAACAACCATTAAACTGGACAACTTTTCTGTTGGTCCGAAGCCAGTGGTCTTTACAATGTTTGACCTCCCTTCTACGATTTCGTGGGCTGCTCGCACTGTACGTCGTAGCCACACTCGCCCAATACGTGTCGAACTTTTTGTTGTTCCAGTCGACTGAGTCTAGCGAGTTGTTCAACCACGCACTTATCTGCGCAACCGAATTATAAATGGTGCCATGTAACATTCAAATAAAATCCAGCAAAATGTCGAAATAATTCCTTCCACAATATCTGAATGTCAAAATGGAATACTCACAAGTCGAACATCGTCGGCCAATTGCCAAAGCAACCGCCTGCGCCCGGCAGGACCCGGGAGACCATGATCATCATCGTCGTCCGCTCCGACCTCTGGCGTAAATTGTGGCGTACCCACGTCTGGGGGGGATGGGGATCTGAGATTTTGCCCGAGGCCTGCCGGTGGCGAGGGATGACCATACAAAGCTGGGGCACAGACAAAATGATAGTTCGGCCCGTACAGTGTATATGGATGGCCTTGTGGAAATGAGTGTGGCGGTGCATATGCGGCGGGATGCGGATATGGAGGAGCATGTGCATACTGCGGGCCGGGGGTAGAGAGGATACCCGGACAGATAAGATGGTTGTGGAAAATGAAGATTAGTGGGTGGATATGGTGAAAGATTTGAATTACCTGGTATTTTTGGATTTTCTCCTGTTGAACTAGGAGAACTAAGCCAGTTTACAAAACCCTCAGGAGGATTACTATCCATATCGAAGTTTAAAACTAATTTTAGTGCACAAAGTGTGTGAAAAGTAGTGTGTAAAAGGTTGTAAGATGTGTGAAATGGGTGTGGTGAAGTGAACATATGAAGTCTCTATTAAAAGACAGATTTCTGTGAATTTTTGGGAATTTTTAGAATTTTTCTAAATTTTTCTGAATTTTCTAGGATTTTTTGGGTATTTTGGGTAATTGTTTAATGGAAAAACAATTAAATAATGCGTAAAGGCTAATTTTCCAACTACTAAAACTCCAACAGTCGAAAATACCACCACTGACAGGTGGGGCCATCAACAAACCGACCGTTGGATCAATTAAAAAACCATAAAAAAAATACAATCCGACCGTTGCGAACTCCAACGGTCACTTATAGTCGGGCCCGACAAAAATGAGGACCCACATGTTATTCGGTGTGTGTGTGTGCGTGCGGTAAGGCGGGGAGACCGAGATTTCTCTCACGCGGTACTGTGGCGGGCCCCACAAACCGCGTGAGATCACTGTGCCGCGCGACCACGACCACCTCCAACACACGCGTTCGACCGGCACGCGCTCGGTGGGGCCCGCCACTACACGAACGGGCCACGATAGCCTGGTCGCGCTCCTCATCACTGTTCCACGCACCGCTCACGCGTGGTCGACCATGGCTTCGACCAGCGCGCGCCTGGTCGTGGTCGCGCGTTGCGGCCAGCCTTAGTGAGAAGCTTATATGGAGTACTAGCTAGTTGCTAATATACAGTCATCGATTTCAAATTTATTAAATCATCAACAACTTAAGAAGTAGATTGGAAATGTCTGGGCTGCAGCCACTTTGGCCCCATGCCCTCTCTAGACGCAAATTAATATTTTAAATATTTTGATATTTAACGCAAAACTAGTCGTGCATATATGTATGTACACTTTTTGGATATTTTAACATTATTTTAGTTGTTTTAATTTTCTTGGTTTCTTAATAATCGTGCCTACAAAATTAATATGATATTTTTGTTTGCGAAAACTTTTTCTCTATTTTTTTATATGTACCATTATAATTGTAGAAAACCAAATCAACATTTAGGATTTTTTATTTTATTTGATTAACATAAGATTTTTTATATTTAAAGTGAATTGTCATAATTGGGGGTAATCAAATCAAAGTGTGGGAATTTACTCTAATTAAGTGGAAATTTTCAAATTAATATTATCCATTAAAATTGGAGATCACGTTTTTCCTTATGCTCCAATTACCTTAAAAATTTCTTGATTTTACTATTAACATAGTGTTCAGGTAACGTTGTGAATTAGAAAAGGCTACATCTTCCAACGAACAAATATCACTCATTCCGAACCTTGACTGACAATCACTACGTCTGAACTAGTTTTAGTGACCTGGCAACCTTGGTACCATGTTTGGTTCTTTCCCTTCACCATGCCCCTAGAACACAATATCTTCGCTGTCTCCTCTCATATTAGAAAGTTTCTCTCGCTTCAGTTCACCACTGACAATCTCTACACTTTGACTGGGTGAGATGCCCCAGAAAACCATCATTGTTTCAGCAACTCAAACCATATATACGTTGTATTACGACGATGGGTAGAGCCAGGATTTGTATTCACTATCCATCTTTTCCTTCAGTCCAATCTTTTAAAATCAAACTTTTTTTCTTCCCGTGGAAGCAAAACATTTTTACCATGTGAACTCTACTTCAATATATGGCTCTATCGGTGAAGTATTGCTTATTCCCACCATTTGTTTGATTCCATCAGGTACCTCATTGTGATTGACGACGTATGGACTGTAGAAGCGTGGAAAGCCATTCGATGGAGCTTGCCAGAAAATGACCGCAAAAGTAGAATTGTCGTGACCACCCGGATTGAAACTGTAGCCAAAGTTTGTAGCTTCCCTCACCTTCACTATGTCCACCAAATCAAGCCCCTCAGCTTGGATGACTCCAAGAAGTTGCTCAATAATAGAATCTTTGGCTCTAACGGCACTTGTCCCCTCAACTTGGAGGACGTGTCAAGAAAAATTTTAAAAAAGTGCGGTGGATTGCCGTTAGCCATTATTAGCATCGCCGGCCTTCTGGTGAGCAAGCCGGTTAAGAGCGTCGAGGTTTGGCAGAGAGTTTACAGATCGATTGGTTCTGAACTGGAAAGCAACCCTACCCTTGAGGGGATGAAACAAATACTTACACTTAGCTACAACGACCTGCCTCACCATCTCAAGACTTGTTTCATGTATTTGAGCATTTTCCCTGAAGATTATGAGATTAGGAAGGAACGACTACTGCACCGATGGATTGCTGAGGGTTTCGTACTCGAGAAGCGTGGGCTGGCATTGCTCGAAGTTGCGGAGGGCTATTTCGACGAGCTCATCAACAGGAGCATTGTCCAGCTAGCTGATGTCAACTTGGATGGGACAGTGAAGTCGTGTCGTGTGCACGACATCATGTTGGAGGTCCTCGTGTCCAAGTCCCTCGATGCGAACTTCATAACAATAATAGGTGACAAGTATGGGGGAACATTGTATGACACTGTGCGTCGCCTGTCCATCCATGACGATGGCCTGAGAAGCGGTGTCAAAAGCCCATCACATGTCCGGTCGCTGACCACATTCCGAAGCATGGGCCACCTGGTGCGCAATGTAGCCAAGCTCAGCCTATTGAGGGTGCTCGACCTGGAAGGCTGCAAGGGCGTGGAAGGCCATCATATGAAAAGTGTTTGCAAGTTGTTTCAACTCAGGTTCTTGAGCTTGAGGAATACATATGTCAGGGATGTCCCTAGGGAGATCAGCATGCTACAGAATCTGCAGACGCTGGACTTAAAGAGGACGAACATTAATGACCTGCCAACATCTATCATCAAGCTAAAGAAACTCGAGCACCTGATTTTCACGAACGGGTGGATGCTACCCCGGGGAATTGAGAACTTGGGGTCCCTGTGCACGGTGTGCAAGGTGTACATTGGCAACGATCCCCTCATCATTGCAGAGCTTGGCAAGTTGTCGCAGCTGCAATATCTCTCCATCAATATCGACACCTGTAAGCGAGATGTGCTGGACGCATTCTTAGTTTCCCTTAGCAAGATGTTCGTCCTCCGGAAGCTCTCCATCAAAGTCGAATTGGACCAACAGGAACCAGACAGAAGCCTAGATTTCCTGCATCAAGATCTGTCGAGCTCAACAGCCACAATCCCATCAACTCCGCCCCTCCTCCATTTCCTCAAGCTCGACGGCCGTATCAAAAATCTTTCTGGCTGGATTGAATCGCTCACCAACCTCGTCAGGATACAGCTCTATGACACCGGCCTCCGCGGTGATGGCCTCCTGGGAGTCCTGCACAAGCTGCCTAGCCTGCTCACCATCAACCTGCAGCAGGGGGTACACAAGGACGAGACACTGGTGGCGCGCGCCGAATTCAAGTTCCCGACACTTAAGGTCCTCTCAATCAATGATGATTGGAAGCCACTGGAGATCAAGTTTGAGGGAGAGGCCATGCCGATGCTTGAGAGGCTCATACTGCGCTGCACCAATCGGAACAAGAGACTAATCGGCTTGGAGCACCTGACAAGCCTTAAGGAGGTGAAGCTTATTTGTAATACATTGGATGAGAAACTGGTGCCGATGGCGGAAGCGCTGAAGAATGCGAGTGAGACGCACCCAAAGAAGTTCAAAGTTGTAGTGGATGCATGGTGGAAGAGCTGAAGAATGCGAGTGAGACACACCCAAATAAGTTCAAAGTTATAGTGGAACCTGCTAGTGTATATATTTGTATTGTATTTATTCTTAGTTTGTGTAGCTCTTAGCCCTTGTACTCTGTACTATATATTTGACCTTTTGGATTTTTGGCCATAATCTGAGTTTTGCACTATTCCAATTTTCCTAACAAACCTAATGTCTTTGTTCTTGCTTCCAAGTAGCTATATGTAGGGTTAAAATTTGAAAACATAGATTAGAAGCAATAGTTAGTAAGTAGTGGGTCGTTGCAGTGGTTGGAAGTGGAGTTTGAGACACCCAAGACCTGGGATTGACCTTCCATTACCACAAAGCTGGTTATTTTTAGGCTAAACTGTTCTTGGACTGGTATTATTCAAATGCCTCTCCTCGCATGCATCGCTACTCTGGAGCCTCACACTCAGCGGCCCCATCAAAAAGCTTCCAGCTAAATTGAGTCGCTCACCAACATCATCAAGATACAACTCTGGGATAACACACTGTTCCTGTGGAGAGACCTGGACTGGCTGATGAAGACTAAAGCGCCGATAGAGTTACAGTCGATGGCCTCGCTTGGACAACGGGAACAAAAACTACTTTACAGGTTAATCTTTTGTTTTACTTCTGTTGTTTGGTTTTTCTTGACGCTGGTTCGCGGCCTCCTACACTAGCCGCCCAGCCTACTGACCATCGATGTGACGTGGAGGGCGTACAAGGACTACGAGGTGGCCGCGTGCGCTAAAGGGTGCGAACAAGCGGCACCCAAACCAGCTCAATGTTGTAGAAAATACGTCTTCTAATCAATCAGCTTGCTTCCAGTCCTCCTCCAATTAGCAGATCGATCGGTCTCTTGATTGTATGGATACGAGAGTGACGTCGTCGCTTGTTCCAACCTGTGTTGAGTGCATCATGTGATGCACCTTCTACATCACTCCTGGAAAATACAAGAAAACGCTGTCCACTTGTGCAGCTCACATTGTTTTCGTTTCTGAAATGAGTCTGGCTCCTTGAGTTCTGCCATCTGAAATCGGCTCGTCTTTGAATTCCTAACAAAATCAAAATTCTTGGGACCATCGGTTTGATTACTCGCTTTTACCGAACTGCCCTCTTCTTCTCCCTAAACCCTAAACTTCTTCAATATCTCAAGGTGAAATTTACTATATACCACTATACAAAAGGTGTATTTGGAAGTCAATCCAATATAGTCATTTTGGTCTATGTCGTTACAGAACTTCGGTTGATTTGAAAAATGCCACCATTGACTGATGATATGAAATGGAACATATTTACCATCATATAACAAGAAAGGAGTTGAACCGTCATTTGAACATTACATCAAACAGGTGCATACCATTGAAACCATCCACACAACCACACTATCACAATAACACTTTCATTCACCAAAATCATAAACCAGACGCACTTTTGAACTACCAACAAAAGGATGGACAAAAAAATGGGTTTTTTTATATGAATAATCCAGATTAAAAAATTAATTACAAAAGTTACCCACAGTTACAAAAATTTAGAAATTTGGATCACCACATCAGCCTGTCGAACACTGGAGCTCGACAAACTCGCTGTCGCGTGGGACCAGCTTGTCGAGCACCCAGTGCTCGACAACCAAAAAGGGTTTTAATTGCGGGGGTGCGGGGATTTGAACCCAAGTCATCAACATGAGAGTTAGAGATTCCCACCAGCTGGACTAGAAGCATTTAATTGATTTAATAGTACTGAAATTTATATATATACATATACATAGATACATACATACATACATATATATATATATATATATATATATATATATATATATATATATATATACATATAAGTATATGTATAAGTATATGTATATGTATAAGTATATGTATGTGTGTGTGTGTGTATATATATGTGTGTGTGTGTGTGTGTGTGTGTGTATGTGTGTGTGTGTGTGTGTATATATGTGTATATATATAAGTATATGTATAAGTATATGTATATGTATAAGTATATGTATGTGTGTGTGTGTGTGTATATATATGTGTGTGTGTATACACATACACACACACATATATACACACACACACACACATACACACACACACACACACACACACACACATATATATACACACACACACACACATACACACACACACACACACATATATATATATATATACATACTTATACCACGGCCGCTCCCCCGCAATTAAAACCCTTTTTGGTTTGGTTATTAGTGGTCGAAGCCTTGTCGAGTGCTCTGATCGACCACGACCAAGGCTTGTCGAGTTCCCAGAACTCGACAAGAGGTGGACGTGGTCGACAAGGGTTGCTGTCGAACACTGGGTACTCGACAAGCTGGTCCCACGCGACAGCAAGCTTGTCGAGCTCTCAGTGCTCAACATGCTGATGTGGCGGCCCAAATTTGTAAATTTTTGTAATTGTGGGTCACTTTTGTAATTAATTTTTTAATCTGAGCTATTTATAAAAAGAACTCGAATAGAAGGTAATGAATAATGATACTAACCTTTGGGAGGGCCATTTCCAAAAACCAATACATTAGCTAGCCCCATATTTTAGAAAAAAACTTTACATAAACTGAGTTATATTTGTAAAATAACACATTTTTTATTTGACAGAAAATTTCGATGCTAGAATCTTGTTTGCCGTACAAAGAGAGTTGTAAGTACTAAAAATGTAGAACCAATATGTACACAGATATAGCATCAGGAGTGACGTGAGCATGGTGAGCATGTTGGAGCTGAGGGGCCCGATGAGCAGAACTGGTGGCGACTGTTAAGATTAATTTCAGATTGTATTAGGGTCAAAAGTCCAGTATATATAGATACAGTTTAAAGGACTAAGATATGATTTAGAAACGACTCAAGTACATATACACATATACACATATACACATATACTTAACACCCCCCTCAAATTCAAGGTGACTCAAACGTATTGAGTTTGGAAAGACTGAACTCATGGCGATCTCGTGTCTGTGACTTTGTGAAGAAGTCTGCAACCTGAAGTTCAGATGTCACGTATTGAAGAGTAATAGTGCCGTGCTCACAATGATAGCGAGTAAAGAAATCATCAATACCAATGTGTTTGGTTAACTCATGCTTCACAGGGTCATGTGCAATCTGTATGGCACTCATGTTGTCACATAAAAGTAACGTAGGAGAAATCAGCAAGAAGTCAACGAAACCATATGCTCTCGGCAGTAGTCATAGCCAAAACCCGAAACTCAACCTCTACACTAGAACGAGAAACAGCGGTCTGTTTCTTGGACTTCCAAGCAAGAAGAGAAGTGCCCATGAATATGCAATAGCCAGTGATAGAACACCGATTAGTAGCATCACTCGTGCAAGTAGAGTCAGAGTAAGCATGTAGTTGAAGCTGACTAGTCCATGCATAGAACAGACTATGTGAAGAAATACCACGTAAATAGCAAAGTACTCGAAGGAGATGACTGTAGTGTACTGAGGTGGGAGCACTGACAAACTGACTAAGTACACTAATAGCATGTGAAATATCCGACCTAGTGATGGCCAGATAAACTAGGCTCCCAACAATGTGACGGTATCTGGAGGGATCGTCAAGAGGAGAGCCATCTGTGGGTCGCAGTTGCAGATGCAACTCCATGGGTGTAGCAGCTGTCCGAGTGTCAGTGAGACCAGAACGAGCAAGCAGATCAAGAACATACCGTTCTTGAGACAGGTAGTAGCCATCTACAGTAGAAATAACCTGAATATCCAAAAAATAGCTCAAATGACCCAGATCAGACATCTTGAACTGCTCACTGAGACGCTCTTTAACAAAGGCAACATACTGCTCATCATCCCTCGTAATCAATATATCATCAACATAGAGCAAGATAAGCATCCGATCGCAAGCAAAAGTGTGAATAAATAGTGCCGGATCTTGAGCACTAGCAACAAAACCAGCAGCAAGAAGTACTGAACTGAAACGAGCAAACCAAGCACGAGGCGCTTGTTAAGACCATACAAAGCACGACGTAGGCGACAAACATGACCAGTAGGTGCAGAATAACCAGGTGGTGGCTGCATGTAAACCACCTCCTGAAGATCACCGTGAAGAAATGCATTCTTCACATCCATCTGAGAGATAGCCCATTGACGAGTAGCAGAAACAGCAACGAGAGTACACACCGTTGTCATATGAGCAACGGGAGCAAACGTCTCCTCATAGTCACGGCCATACTGTTGCTGAAACCCCCGAGTAACAAGACGCGCCTTATAGCGCTCAATAGAATCATCCGATCGTGTCTTGATTTTGATTACCCATTTGCAAGTAATGGGCACTGCACCTGTGGGTAAAGGAACAACATCCCAAGTCCCTATACGCTTCAAAGCTGAGAGCTCCTCTGTCATAGCTAGCCGCCACTCAGGTATAACAGCCACATCCTAATAGCTGTGAGGCTCCTGAACTGAACTGGTGATAAGCATACTATAACGAGCAGGAGGTGAAATCATAGTACCATCATGAAGTGCATACCTGAGTGATGATGATGCTGGTAGATCATCGGTAGGAGTCTCATCAGAAGGGGCCAAATCACGAGTAACATAATCCAAAGAGAGCTCAGGAGAGGAAGAAGACAAAGGCTCAAAAGATGGAGGCTGGATTATAGAGGAAGGTGGAACAGGTGTAGAGCTATGATCAGACGGAGAAGCGGAAACAGATGAAGTGGAAGGAGGAAAGATATAATAGGAGGGGAAGGAGAGAAAACTAATGGACTCTGTGGGAACAGACAAGTGAGAAAAAGAGGAATAAAAGAAAGGTCGACCCTCATCAAAGGTGACATCTTGAGAGAAACGAAAACGACGAGCAGAGGGATCCTAACAATGATAACCCTTATGCTCACGACTGTAACAAAGAAAAACACACTCAACAGACTGAGCGGTCAACTTGGTACGCTCACGAGGAGGAAGAAGGACATAACATGCACATCCAAAAACTAGAAGATGTGAATATGTCGGAGGAGTGGAAAACAGAAGCTGAGAATGAATTCGACCATCGAGACTAGTGGACGGCTATATATTTATAAGATATACAGCCGTGGAAATAGCCTCAGCCCAGAAAGAGTGAGGAATAAAAGAGGCAAGCATAAGAGTACGAGCAGTCTCAATAATGTGACAGTGTTTGCGTTCAGCAACACCATTTTGAGCATGAGCACCTGGACAAGATAATTGAGGAAGGGTTCCCTCGTCAGAGAGGAATTGTCGGAAGGATGTGGACAAGTACTCACCTCCAGAGTCAGAGCGAAAGGTCTGAATGGAGTTGAAAAACTGAGTATGGACCATACGAGCAAAAGACTTGTAGATAGATAACAACTATCCACGATGTTTCATGAAATAGATCCAACAATTGTGAGAAAAATCATCAATAAAGATCACATAATATTTATGTCCACCTTTGGAAACAAAAGGAGTAGGTCCCCATACATCAGAATGGATAAGCTGAAAGACACGACTAGACCTAGAAATATTGGTAGGAACGGACGTTGTAGCTGTTTGCCAAGCTTACAACCCGAACAAAATATAGAACTATCAGAATTAATAGGACCTAAAACACCCTGACGCACTAGACTAGATAAGCGAGGGCTAGAAAGGTGACCCAAACGATGATGCCAGTGGTGGAAGCTGATAGACGACGCAGGGACAGACGCGAAGGCTGAAGAAGTGGAGACCGAAGTAGCAATGATCGGAGAAGAAACCAGAAGATGTAAGTAATCAAGTTGGTAGAGATTCTTTGGGCTACTGTGAAGTCGGTTACATCCAATGAGAGCTCCCGTCCGATGATCCTGCACATAGCAAAAAGAATCATCAAACCCAATAAAACACTTCAGCCTAGCAAGCTGAGAGACAGACATAAGGCACAGTTTGAGTTGTGGTACATAAGAGACATCAGAAACAGTAAACTGGGTGGTAGAAATGATGCCCTGATGTGTGACCGGTAACGTAGTACCATCAGCAGTTTGAACAGGAAAATGATTCTCGGACGGCCGATATGACCGTAAGGCTGAACAATCAGATGTCATATGTAAAGAGGCCCCTGAATCCAGAACCCAAGGACTAACTGTACCTGATGGTGGTGTAGAGTGAACAGCAGCCCCGGCAGAAGACGAGGAGGATGCAGTACTCTGGCGCTGTAGAAGAGTATGAAGCTGGCGCAGCTCTGCAGTAGTGAGAGGAGCCGGCTAGTCCGAAGGTGTGCCAGAAGGCACAGCAGTAGCAAAACGACCATGATGAGCAACACGATCACGCTCAAACTGAGCCTTCAGCTCCAGATGAAGACTGAAGTAGCGCTGAACAGTATGGCCCGTCTTCTTGCAGTGTGAGCAGACAGCAGGGGCATGTGCATCAGTGCACAGAGTAGTCAAACTAGGCCATGACATAGCCAACACTGTAGAGGGTGATAGCGAGAATTGAGACACCGAAGAACGCAGTCGAGTCTCCTCAGCAACGAGGGCCTGGACAGTCTCTTCCAAAGTGCAGAGGGTCTCACAATTCAGAAGCTGAGATCGAACCATCTCAAACTCTGAACAGAGATGCATCATAAAGTGAAAGACATGCTCCTCCTCCCTATACCGGAGGGTGAGAGGCCCTGCATCGGTGGGTGCCATAGAGTCTAGATGACACCAAATCTTGCAAAGCTGACTGTAGACCTCCTCCACAGTCTGATAGCCCTACTGAGAGGTAGAATGCTATTGGCAGAGAGACCAACGAAGTGCATGACTCACCTGCCGGTAGCGAAAGGCAAGAAAATCCCATATGTCCTGACAGGTGGAGAGAGAATCGATGCTCAACCGAATGTCCGATGAAGTGCTCTGCATAATGACATACTTGACCCTGGCTTCATCACACAGCCAAGTGGGCAAAGTAGGATCACTGGTGAGGGGCTTCCGTCGTGTGCCGTCCACATGTCCACGTAGGCCAAAACTATCAAGGAGAGAGGTCATGACAATAGACCACTCATGATAATCAGCGGTGCTTTTGAGTTTCACATCACAGAGCGGCATGGAGAAGCCCCTTGAAGAAACTGGAGAAGCCATAACGTCGGATGAAGGGATCATAAGATCCGAAGAGACAGAAGACATCAACAGAAGAAAGCACACACAAAATGGGTGCTGTTTTTTTTTTGGTATTAAAGAAATTGAAAAGCGAATGGATCTAAACTGTTAATCCCGGAGGTCGGCGCGAGAGAGGCCGCCGCCGCCGGCGGGAGGAGACCGGCGGCGGGGGAGGCCGGCGCGGGAGGGGGAGGAGGCCGGCGCATGGGGCCGTTGCGGACCGGCGGCGGGAGAGGCCGGCGCGGGAGGGGGAGGAGGCCGGCGCATGGGGCCGTTGCAAACCGGCGGCGGGAGAGGCCGGCGCAGGAGGAGGCCGGCGTGGGAGAGGCCGACGTGGAGGAAGGCCGGCGGGCGTGGGAGGAGCCAACGGGGGGGAGGCGGGCACGGGCGCGGGAGGAGCCAGCGTGGGGGAGGCCGGCGTCGGGGGAGGCCGGCGGTGGGGGAGGCCGACACAGGAGAGGCCAGCATGCGCGGGGAGGAGGCCGGCGCGGGAAGGAGGCCGGCAGGAGGCGGAAATCTGGCGATCCTCGGCGGCAATCCGGTTGCGGGAGGCGTGTATCCGACGATGCCGGCGACAACAGCGGTGGCATGAACGTCAAGGACCACGGGAGGTTAGGGTTAGGGTTTAGAAGGCTGGCTCTGATATCATGTTAAGATTAACCTCAGATTGTATTAGGGTCAAAAACCCAGTATATATAGATACAGCCTAAAGAACTAAAATCTGATTTAGACACGACTCAAATACATATACACATATACTTAACAGCGACATGGTGTCGCAAGTTTTCAACTCGCAATGAGATAATATTAATTTGGTTGGGAGAAAGGAATGGACTAGCCATTGCGCTCCTTGAGCGGGATGATGCCCATGCCGAAGGTCTAGGTTCCGGCCACCCCAACCAGGGAGATGAGATTGTGGCGGCCGGCAGAGGTGAAATAGTGGACGGAGATGAAGAAGAAGGTGCGGTCAGCCAGGAGCTGGAGTTGGGGAGGCAGTAGAGGAAGACGGAGAGTCTATTTCAAGGGAATGTTTGGTTCTTTTGTCCACTTGGATAACAAATTAACAACCAACCTAATCTAACCCAGCAAGGCTATTTGTTTAGTTCTCCACATTTTTCCTTATTCAGTCTGGCTAGTTTACCCATTTAGATTAGATTTAGCTAACCTATGATAGAAAGTCAAATTGATTAATCCAGCTAGTTAGCAAGTAAAAAATACTGTATTATGTTATTGCTATAACGATAAATCATATTTTTAAATATAAATTCATAATTTAAATTTAAATTTAAAAAATCAAATGGAAAATATAGTCCAGCCACAGTTAGAGCTGCGCAGAAGCAGCCGTCTTGCCAAAAATAAAGAAGTTGGCAGAAACTAGACTTTCCAAGAACACAACTCTTCCGCTTTGAAAACTATTGGCTGCATTTGCCGGGCTTTGAACAGGTGGTAATGGAGGCATGGGGTAGGTACAATACCGAGGTCAATATTGCCAAAAGAATAAATCTGAAACTGAAATTCTTGAGGAAAAGTTTGAAGACTTGGGCCAAAGACAAACGATCTCTACAAAGTTTGATAGCAAAAACCAACTGCATCTTATTGATTTTGGATCATATTGAGCATTATAGAAACCTAACGGGCTTAGAGTGGAAATTCAGATTTGTCTTGAAGGACCATGCCAAACTCTTAAGTAGGTGCCAGAATCAGTGTTGGAGGCAGCGTGCCAAACAAAGGTGGATCAGATGGGAGACGAAAATACCTCGTACTTCCACAATATAGCTTCCAACAATCAAAGGTATGATTCAATCCCGGTAATGACAAAGCACATTCACCTGCATCACTCACATGCTGAGAAGGCGGACATTATACATAAAGTTTACAAAGAAATATTTCAACCAATGGACATGGAAACGTCCTCTCTTACACTAAAGGAACTCTGTTTATTGATAAGATATGGGCTAAGTAACTCAGAGTCAAGAGCTCTGGAAGAGAATTTTTCAGGAGTAGAGATAGAGAGAATCATAAGAGGATTGCCAAACAATAGGTCCCCGGGCCTGGATGGTTTCAACAATAATTTCATCAAAAAATGTTGGAATATTATCAAGACAGACTTTATCCAGCTTTGCAATCAGTTTTATTCTGGAAACTTAGATTTCCAAAGGATTAATTTGGCATACATAACCTTGTTCCTAAGTTAACAGGGGCAACAGATATTAATGATTTCAGGCCAATTTCGTTGTTGAATGGAACAGCTAAGTTACTAAATAAGCTGATGGCTAGCAGATTACAAACAGTAATCACAAAACTAGTGCATGATACACAATATGGTTTTATCAAGACTCGATCGATTCAAGCCTGCATTGCCTGGGCAACAGAACTAATTTCAACTTGTTACAAGGAAAAAAAACAATGTGTGCTGATTAAGCTAGACTTTTATAAAACATTTTATTACATTAAACACACTGCCATATTGGAGGTTTTGAGACGGAAAGGATTTGACAAGAAGTGGATTTTTTGGATGCATCAAATACTCTCGACAGCGGCTTCATCTATACTGATTGATGGGGCACCAGGGAGACAATTCAGCTGCAAAAGGGGTGTTTGACAAGGGGATCCGCTCTCCCCTGTGCTATTTGCACTCACTGCGAACTTGCTCCAAGATATACTGAATTGGGTACATCTCTCTGCTCTAGTTAGCCCACCCTTTGAACTGACGGATAATCTAAGTTCTCCAATTTTACAGTATGCAGATGACATGTTGATCTTTCTACAAGGCGACCGACTACAACTATTCTATTTAAAGGCAATTCTAAACTCATTCGCGAACTTCACAGGGTTGCAGGTCAACTATAATAAAGCGTTTATCGTAACCATCAACCTAGACCATGAGGAAGCTAATCTCTGAGCCCAAACTTTGGGCCGTGAGCTGAAACAGTATCCTTTCACATACTTAGGAATGCCATTGTCACCAAGATTAGTCGATTACTTGCCGTTACTGACTAAAATCGAGAGGCGCTTAGCCGGTTGGCAAGGTGGATTTCTTTCGCTAGGAGGGCGGATCACATTGGTCAATGCAGTCCTCACAAGCAAGCTGTTAAGAATGTGTTAATATGGTAGGTTTAAATTTGGTAATGTGTATTCTAGTAAGATTCTGTATTCTAATAGGACTCTTGTAACTTTGTTATAAGAAAAACTTAAAGCCTACTATAAATGGCGACTTGTTGCTGTGCCACGTCACCCCGTTCTTTGTGGGCCGTCCGATCTTCTGTTCGCGTTGTTGCTGTGCTGCATTGCCCTGTACTTTGCGGGCCGTCTGATCTTCTGTTCGCGGTTTTGGGTCATCAGTTCTGCGGGCCACCCGATTGCGTCGGTTTCCCTGGAGAATGGCCCCAGATGGGTGCGTGTCTGTGCGCCACCTGTCTCCGATGCCAACTTTTGCCCACTCCGCTTGCCCTTCCTGAGACGGTTGTGCGCGGGTGGTCTTCTCTCCGTCCGCTCCTCTTTTGCTCTGTCTGCTGGTCGCTGCTCAATGTGGGCCGTTTGTTGCGTTTATGCCCCGGGGCCCTTGGTTCGGCGCCTTGATCTCGCTCCATGCTGTGTCCTGCTGGTTTTCGTCACTGTGTATTCGCTGTTCTTCCCTCCTTCCCGAGATGCCTGTTTGTGCGTGTCCACCAACTTGGTACGTCCGGCGCTGTCAGCCCGCCTTTTGCCTCTTTGTTTCTTTTTGCTTCTTCTTATTTTTCTTTTGCTTGTTGTGCTTGCTGTGCGTCGGATCTGTTGCTGCCCTCCATTTCGACATTTTGCAAGTTCGCACCGCACCATTTGTCCGTCTGTGCCGGCTAGGTTATGCTCTTCCTTTTGTCTTCATTTTGTTTTTGCGCTGTTTTTTGTTTTCTGAGTTTTTGTCTGCTCTGGTAGGTGTGCATCAGTGATCATTGTGCCCCTCATGGCCAATTGATTTTCCTGTGCATAGCTGGTCAGTACTTGCTCTCTTCTTTGTTTTTTTGTTGGTTCGTTCTTTGATGCTCGATTTGGATTAAATATTTTTTTATTGCTTGTTTTATGTTTTGTTTCAAACACTATTTGTTCGCTTGCTGGTTCGCTCTCAACATTCTTTGAAAATAGTGGACATATTTTTATGTTATTTTTTGTTGTTTGATTCCGATGATTTTTTATGTTTTCGTTCAAACATTATATTTGTTTCTCTGTTGGTGTCTTTTTTGGGCCCAAGTATCTTTTTGTTCTTGTGGTGTCTTTTTGCTGCTCGTGATCGTCAATCCTCGCTTGTCGTTCTTTTGTGTTGTTTCTCTGTTGGTGCCTTTTTTAGGCCCAAGTACCTTTTTGTTCTTGTGCTGTCTCTTTGCTGGTCATGATCGCCAACTCTCGCTTGTGGTTCTTTTGTATATGTGGTCGTCTGCATGGTTCGTCCATCGACTGTATTGCTGTTCGTTTTTCTGTTTTAATATTGGTTTCACTCATTTATTGGTCAATTTGGATGATTTCCCTTTTTATTGGTTTTCATTCGTCGTTTTGTGTCTTCGTCCAAAAATTGTGTTTGTTTCTCTATCATTGGTGCTTGTTTTCGGTCGAACCGCGATGTTGTTTCCACCAAATTCGTTTTGCCGCGTGTGGTCATCGGCCCTTGTTGGTCGTTCCCATGTATGATCGAATTAACGGTTATTTTGTTCAGCATGTTCTTGTTCATTTTTCTGTTTTAGTGTTGGTTAGCTTTGCATTTTGCTCGAGGCATTGTATTTGTTTATTAGTTGTCCATGGTTGGATCCCCTTGTCGTTTGTGTGCTGCCCGTTTTACAAATCGTGATCGCCAAGGCCCCCTGCTCATTTCACTGTGGTTGAGTGGCCGATTTGCCTGTTAGTCGTCTTCTTGTTGCTTTTCTATTTTGATCCCAGTTTGATTTTTTCCTTACTCGTTCCCAATTATTTTTCTTTTTATTGTTCATTGAATAATAATTTTATTTATTTGACCTTTGATGAAAAAATATGCACTGATGGTTGTCGGAGCAATAGTTTTAAAATGTAAAGCAAAAACGTCTGAATTTTAGTATCATTTAAAGATGAACCGAAGATATTTTTTCTATTGCTCAAGTATAGGTGGTTATGTGCCTAACTCAAGTTGCCTACTCTAATTTTCGATTCTGAGCTGCTTCCCTCTGAAAGCTGTTTTAAGAGAATAGGCATCTGACATACTTATCTTTGATTTTTTGGTTTGATGGAACAATTATGTACACATATAGTGCAATGAAAATAACAGACGGTCTAATTTCGATCTGATCTATTGGTTCGTTAGCTAAAATTTGTTCCCTACAGCAATTGAAAGTTTGACCTTATAATAAAACCTCCAGCTAAGGTTCAGGGATCCTTAAACGGATATTCTTTTTGCTCAAAAAAACGAACGATACCTTTTGGATTTTCAATGATTCATCCATCATAGTGCTAGCAGATATAGATAGTAAAGCCCATCTTGATTTTCGATGATTTATCGGTTATAGTGATGCAGAACATAATCAGTAAAGCATATTTTGGTCAAAATCATGTCTGGGTTATTTGTTTATGAGTAGTTACGCATTTTTAAGTGGTGATATAAGGTTAGAACAAGGCTGAAATCAAAGTTTAAGGATCCTCAAATGGATACTTTTTTTTGACTCAAAACGATCAAACCTTTTGGATTTTCATGATTCATCAGCCTTGGTGATGGCAGAAAATTGTTATAAACACATTTTTGGTTTTGGGTTGTTCATTGGTTTGTTTTTAGAATAATGAGACTTCTGCTTTCAGATTCTTTGAATTTCACATTCATTGAATGAGAGGGTGGCTAACCTTTCTATTTTGTCTTTCGCAGCAGCTGGGCGGATTTTCTCCATCTTGTTTGCGTGCCGCAGATATTGTCAACTCCAGTGGCTATCGTCGTACCTTGTCAGAACTCCCTTCTGTTACACAGGTGGATTGTTTCTCTTATCCTTTTGTTTTATGTGTGACTATTCTTCCATGTGGTATGCATACTTATTTTATGAAATTTTGCTTCACAAATTTTTCCCCTAAAGAAGCTTATGTGTAGCCTTCTTTTATAGATTGTGTTGATGCATATTATAGATATTTTTCTGTTATACATTGTTGTCCATTGCGTGGATATTGTGGTGCGTATTTTCTTTTTTGGGCTCCTTGTCTTCCATTAAAACTGATGGTCTTAACTTTTTTTACATGGTTTTTTTTTATAGTGTGTTTCCTTTGTGCTGCTGTGTGTTTTATAGGATGTACAACGTTATTAGCCTTGCTATTTGATGGATTCCACACGAGATGGCAGCGTCGAAAGGCTATTTTCTCTGCGTGGCAAACATCCTTGCATAACACATTGTTTAAGCCCAACTAGCCTTCACTTGCATCAAAGTAATGAACAGCGTGGGATTCCAAGCGTAGAAAAGCGACAAAGTAAGCCTTGTCGCTTTTGTTTAGATTTGCAGTTATCCCCGTTGTTTCCTATAAACTGAACCTTTATACACCTGCAGCCCATAATCACGTGTAGGAAACCATTTTTGTCCCTACGTTACTGCTGAAGAAGCCAAGAGAAACCGAAAGAAGAGGATGTCCTCCAACTATCGACACAGCAAGAATCGATCAGGTAGTTGCCTACCCTAAATGATCTATGTTGTGTTGTTTTACCGAAACTAAAAACCTATGCTTGCTTGCGTCTTTCTATTCTGCTGTAGGTCTCTTGCTCTATGCTCCTGCTCATCCTCATATATTGCTATTATCAAAGGACTTTCTAAATTCTATAAAAGATGCAGTGTCTATGCCTATACATACCTCACCAACACTGTTTTCCCCTTCATGTATTAGCTGATTGCATTTTTGCCTTTTAGCATCCTACCCTGGACGATCTTATTATGGTGCCCCCAACTATGCTTGCAACTCATGTCATGCTGTCTTTTGGTACCAAGAAAGAGTAGTGAATCCGCTCAGTCGAAACGTAAAATACAATACAATTTGTGTTGCCATGGAGGGAAGATTGACCTATCTGTTCATAAAACACCGTCGTCCTTTTACATTCTCTTGTATGTCTCGATGGTGATCTTCGATCCAAAGATTTTATGAGGAAGATACAATCTTATAATTCAAAATTTTCTTTTACGTGTTTAGGTGCAGACATAGATCGGTCTTTAAACATTGGCAATGCGCCTTATGTTTTCCAAATAAATGGTTTGGTCCACCATCGAATAGGCAGTCTCCTTCATTGTCATGGGGCAAAGCCTAAATTTGCCCAACTTTATATTCACAATCCACAACATGAATTCGAGAATCGTCTTGGGATCTTTGAATCGGCCAATGACCACAATGGTTGTCCTGATCCTTCTATCGTTCGATCTCTCATGGCTATGTAATGCAAGTCACTAGCCAAAAGTTTTAGAATGTCTCGGGATCGATTACGTGACACTAGTACAGAAATGCAGTCTACTAACCCCTATCTTCTATCGGTTATTAGCGATCTAGTAAAAAACCGTTAGAAAAGGTGCCTCGCGGTCATAAAAAGCATAAGGGAGGTATTTTTCCTATCGGTTTGTCAGAAACTTACCGTTAGAAGAAGCAGAATGATTTACTCTAGCGGTGATGAACATATTTACCGTTAGAAGAGATGCATAAGTACTGACGGGAGGATGTTGTGTACCGTTAGAACTGGTCGACTTCTACAAATAGTTTTATTCTATCAATACAGTATTTATATACCGTTAGAATATATCACAAATTCCTATCGGTAGCCTGTTGTGAACCGATAGAATAGTTCGTCTGCTACAAATAGTTTTATTCTATCGGTACTATATGTTTATGCTGTTAGAATATATCACAAATTCCTTAGAACTGTTCGTCTTCAAATAGTTTTATTCTATTGGTAATGTATGTTTATACCGTTAGAAGATAGCACAAATATCTTAGAACTGTTCACCTTCTACAACTAGTCTTATTCTATCGGTAATGTATATCTATACTGACAGAATATGTACCAAAATTCCTATCGGTAGGGTGTAGTGTGCCGATAGAATTGTTCTCCTTCTACAAATAGTTTTATTCTATCGGTAATGTATGTTTATACCGACAGAATATGTACCAAAATTCCTATCGGTAGGATGTAGTGTGCCGATAGAACCGTTTGCCTTCTACAAATAGTTTTATTCTATCGGTAATGTATGTTTATACCGTTAGAAGAGATCTCAAATTACTAACGGTAGGAGGTTGTGTACCGATAGAACTGATCTAGTACTATAAATACCCGAGTGTGTCTCTTTCATTCGTACAGTTCATCGGGCACTCGTAGCCCTAACCCGTAAGCTCCATGGACAGCTGGCGCACCTCTACCGGCGACCGCTGCACCTCCGCACCTCCATCGACTCCCACTAGATTTCGGTATGGCAAGCAAAGTACGTAAAATTTTGGCAATATTGTTAGATTATTCTAATCCGATTATGGAAATTATTCTGTAATTTTTGTATCCTTCATTTTGATGTGTCTTTTTTTTCAATATGATTATGTACGGTGTCTTGTTCCTGTTTTTTATTAAAACAACTAAATAATATCACTGTGGGACAGATAATGTTCAATTGCTTGTTGATCCTATCAAATGAAGAAAATTATTAAGATATATTTGCAATACAAAGGCTATCTAACATAGTGAAATGCCAATAAGAGTATAAATGTAATATCTTCATCTCTCAGTAGGTTGCTAAATGCCAACTTGGACTTAGTAACAACTGAAATTGAAAGATCATGAAATTGAAAATGAAATTGAAATTGAAATTGAAAGATATTTGTAATTGAAATTGAAATTGAAAGATCAAGAAATTGAAATTGAAATTGAAATTGAAGTTGAAAGATCATTAATGTCAAGATATTTACAAATATCATGAGATACACAAATATCTTGATCTTCTCTATAGGTTGTTCAATGCCAATAACATAGTCAAATGACAACTAGCTTGCTCAATGATCAAGTGCATGTAAAAAGTTTATTAAATAATTAATATATGTATATTGGCAAGGTAATTTCTTCTGATGAAATAGAGTAGAAATGTAATATCTTGATCTCCAGTTGCAAGTTGATGTTACTATGACGGAGCACAACCTAACCTTCAATTGGTAGTCTTTCTCAGATAGGGAGTCATGTAGGAAACAGTAAACAATCTTAATTTGCTCTAGAATGCCTATTTATGATCTGTGCAGGTCCTTGGATGATGCTCATGAGGGGCAACGTATTTCACGGTTCTTCATCGCAGTACGCTACCTACGTTGGCTTGTTGGCGAAAGAAATGGTGAAGATCACCATCGAGAGCTGGAAAGAAACGGTGAAGATCACCGTCGAGAGCTGGAAAGAAACGGTGAAGATCACCGTCGAGAGCTGGAAAGAAATGGTGAAGATCACCGTCGAGAGCTGGAAGGACGTGAAGGGCGAGATCTTGGTTGGCTCGGTCAAGAAGATCCTTAAGCCCGGCGTGTTTCTCAAATCAGGACCTATAGAAAGCATCTTACATTTGTATCGGTGTTTCAGCCATTTTTTGCATGCACCAGCTTGTGGCCAGATGCTTACCTGCTTAGAGAAGAAGAATTGTTGTCATTTGCACAGCCATTCTACACCATCATTACACAGAACAACATGTTGCAAGGTAGGTTCTTTTTGTTAATGGAGTTGAGTTGAGTTGAGTTGAGTTGATCGAGTCTGAATCCGAGGAAATCACCAATACAAATGTAACTCGACGGCAGTTCCAGCTCCTCGGGCGTCTTTGAACTGAACTCTTATGGTTAAGTCCAATGTAGTTCAGACATTTGCTGTTTTGGATGAATGTATTTGTGATGTATCAGGTCTAACTTGTAGTCGATAGTTGCATTGTCGTAACTTGCAAAGGTTCTCTTTTATGTAAAATGTATGGGCCACTGGGTCCTCGTGACGATATGTTGTTAATTTCAGACGCGACTTTTCTAATATACATCGAATGTGTGAATTGTTGTATTTGTATATTGTTGTATATTTGTGTATCATGTATTGCTATTTGGGACATGAACTTGAATGTGTACATCGGAGTATTTGTGTATTTAATTGTATTGGCAGGTAGGTGTGTATTTGTACTGCTGTTTTAGACATGCACTTGAATTTGTGAACTGGCATATGTATGTTTGTACCTAAATTGCTGTGTCATACATGAATCAGTTTGCTTTTGTTTTCAGCCATTAACTAGAATGAGTTTAAATAGTACTCATTTTTTATGTTTCCTCTTGCATTTTCTTAAAGGAATGGAGGCAAACCAAGATCTCATGTAAGTAGAGATTTTTAATTTCTTTGGCAAGATGAAGTACCAAGTACCTAAGAAAAGTATTTTTGTGTCTCCTAGTTAATCTACAAATTAGCATTTCTTAAAATATTTCTTTATCTTCTAGTTAAGATCTGTTTGATGTTACATTGTATTTAGATATGATTCTTTGAATGTGAGAACTGGTGTCATGTGTGTCATGCATTACCCAGTTTGGTTTTGTTTCAGCCATGTACCAGTACCTCTTCTAACGGTAAATACACATATTTACCGATAGAACAACACATGTATTTGCTGTGTCATGCATTACCCAGATTGCTGTGTCATGCATTACCCAGTTTGGTTTTGTTTCAGCCATGTACCAGTACCTCTTCTAACGGTAAATACACATATTTACCGATAGAACAACACATGTATTTGGTTATGTGCCTCAGGCATTCACTTGAATGTGAGGACTGGTCTGCATCTGTGCACTTAGATTGCTGTGTCATGCATTACCCAATTTGGTTTTGTTTTTGCCATGTAGCAGTACCTCTTCTAACAGTAAATACACATATTTTCCGATAGAACAACACATGTATTTGCTTATGTGCCTCAGGCATGCACTTCAATGTGAGGACTGGTGTGCATCTGTGCACTTAGATTGTTGTGTCATGCATTACCCAGTTTGGTTTTGTTTCAGCCATATACAGTACCTCTTCTAACGGTAAGTACACATATTTACCGATAGAACAACACATGTCTTTGCTTATGTGCCTCAAGCATGCACTTCAATGTGAGGACTGGTGTGCATCTGTGCACTTAGATTGCTATGTCATGTATTACCCAGTTTGGTTTTGTTTCAGCCATGTACCTGTACCTTTTCTAACGGTAAATACACATATTTACCGATAGAACAACACCTGTACCTGTTCAGCAATGCACCAGTACCTATTCTAACGGTATATGTGTGTTTGTACCGATAGAAGATGTGAGTGCAAAATTACCCGCACTTAGTCTAACGGGCATTTCATGTATTTACCGTTAGAAATACGTCCAGTATAAGTAAAACCCCACTCGACCATTGCTGAGCTGCTGTTTTGTTCTGTTGCACTTGGTGTCCCTCTGTTTGTGATGAAAGTTCCACGCTCGCAGCTACACTGCTAGGGTGATCATGGCAAGCTGGAAGGAAGTTGATTGCACCCCTCTCTTTAAGGTAAGCTTAATTGTCATCACTTATCTCTCTCTCCCTCTAGATCTCCCTCCCTCTCTACTTGCAAGCTAGCTGTATTGTATAGTTCCAAGCTTGTAGCTCCAAGCTTGGGAGTTAGCTAGCTGGAAATGCCTCATGTTTTAGGAGCTCACTAGCTTGTATTGTGTAGTTAGCTAGGTTAATTAGTGTTAATTTCGTCAGGCTAGGGTTTAACACATCAGTTGTAAGAGGCTGTACATGTACATATACATAACTTAATCGGGCAGGTTTCATGCATGGCTGACTCATTAAATTTTGTTAATTGTAATGGACAAGAAATATTGGATGTATGGAATAAAACATACTACTCTTGAATATTTGGATGGTGTGAATGAGTTTATTAAATTTGCTGAGCAACAAAGGGCGAGGAAGGGAGAGAAAGATATGCTTTGTCCTTGTACAGATTGTATGAACTTGAAGAGGTTTAGCAACTCTGATCAAATTAAGAGTCATTTGATTCGTCGTGGTTTTAACGCGCGATACACCCGTTGGATATGGCATGGCAAAGATCTTGAGGAAACAAGCACCACTACTACCAATCAGCAGGACTCGGATGTGGATTGCAATAATATCGATGATCATCCGAATTTTGATAATGTTCATTCCGATGTGCACGTAGATGATGATGACAATCTAGATGAGATGTTACGTGATGTAGAGAAAGATTACAACGAAAACGACTTCTATGAATTTGAGAAATTGATTGCTGACTCTGAGAAACCTCTGTTCCTTGGATGTGCAAAATTTACAAAACTGTCTTCTGTGCTGAGATTATATAACTTGAAGGCAGGCAACGGTTGGAGTGATAAGAGTTTCACGGCACTATTAGATCTTCTAGCGAACATGCTTCCAGAGGGAAATGAGTTGCCAAGATCTACTTACCAAGCCAAAAAACTGTTGTGTCCGTTGCGAATGGAAATCGAAAGAATACACGCATGCCCAAATGATTGTGTGTTGTACCGTAATGAGTACTCCAGTTTGCATGTTTGTCCAAGATGTGGCGCATCGAGGTATACGCGTAGGGACCGGATTGACAATGAACGTCACAAGGTAAAGAAAGGACCTCCGGCGAAAACTGTGTGGTACTTGCCTGTGATACCTAGATTGAAGCGGCTGTTTGCAAATCCGAAAGTCGCGAAGCACTTGCGTTGGCATGCTGAAGGCCGGAAACAAGACGGAAAACTGAGACACCCAGCTGATTCTATTCAATGGAGAAACATCAACAGAACATTTGCTGAGTTCGGCGGCGAAGTTAGGAATATAAGGTTCGGGCTGAGTACAGATGGTATGAACCCACATGGTAATATGAGCAGTCGGCATAGCACTTGGCCGGTTCTTTTATGCATCTACAATCTTCCACCTTGGTTATGCATGAAGCGCAAGTACATCATGATGTCGTTACTAATCTCAGGACCCAGACAACCCGGAAATGATATTGACGTGTTTCTAGCGCCTTTAATCGAGGACTTACAGAAATTGTGGAGCGAGGGAGTGCAGGTGTGGGATGCATACCAGAAAGAGAATTTCATCTTGCGGGCCTTGATATTTTGCACCATAAATGATTTTTCGGCCTACGGCAATTTATCGGGGTATAGTACGAAAGGAGCCAAGGCTTGCCCTATTTTCCTAGATGAAACTGAGAGCATGTGGTTGCGAAACTGTTGGAAAACAGTGTACATGAGCCACCGCAGGTTTCTTCCGGTGCATCACACGTACCGTAAGAAGAGGAAATCATTTAACGAAAAGCCTGAGAAGGGATCAGCTCCAGTGTTTCTGACCGGTAAGGAGATTTACTCGCGCGTGAAGGACATCAAAGCTGAGTTCGGTAAGTCTTCTAAACCTCGAGAAAAAATGTTTGGAAGAAGAGATCGATTCTTTGGGATCTACCGTACTGGGAGCACTTACAAGTTCGACATTGCATTGACGTCATGCATGTAGAGAAAAATATCTGTGACAGTTTGATTGGTTTATTGTTGAACATTCCGGGAAAGACATAGGATGGTGTGAAAGCTCATCGTGACATGGTGGAAATGGGGATAAGGACTGAGCTTGCACCTTTGGAGAAGGGAAAACGTACATACCTCCCTCGGCCTGCTATACGTTGTCCAAAAGTGAAAAAACAGAACTCTGTCGGTGCCTGCACGGCGTTAAAGTTCCATGTGGGTATTCTACGAACTTGAAAAAACTTGTGTCCATGAAGGACCTAAAACTGGTTGGCACGAAGTCCCACGACTATCATGTGCTGATGTCACAAATGCTTCCCATTGCTATCAGAGGTATTCTCCCAGTTAAAGTCAGAGAGACAATCACAAACCTATATTATTTCTTCAACGCAATATCTTGCAAGGTAAGTACGTGCACTTGTACTATAAGTTAATTAGCTCCATTTGTGGAGCTTAATTAGAAGATTTTTCTGATATGAATATTTGGCGCAACTGTGTCCTCGTAGGTAATTGATCTGGATGGACTGGACGCTTTGCAATGCGACGTGGTTACAACTCTTTGTCAGCTCGAGATGTATTTCCCTCCATCCTTTTTTGATGTTATGGTCCATCTGATTGTTCACCTTATCAGAGAAATTAAGTTTTGTGGACCCGTGTGCCTGCGCTACATGTATCCATTTGAAAGATTTATGGGTGTATTGAAGGGATACGTAAGGACTCGTTGTCGACCCGCAGGGAGTATCATGGAAGGTTATGCCGTCGAAGAGGTGATTGAATTTTCCACAGATTATATGGCCGAGGTTGACCCAATTGGCGTTCCTAGGTCCCGACACGATGGTAGGCTTCAGGGCATCGGAACGATTGGATTCAAAGATATCGTCCTCGTCCGTGATGTGTACGCAAAATCACATTTTTGGGTCTTACAACACATGACGGAGGTCGAGCCATACATACACGAGTACAAGGTAATGTTACGATCACAGAATCCTTTGAAGTCAGAGATTTGGGTCACCAGAGAACATAACAGGAAATTTGCTGGGTGGATCCAAGAAAGAGTCACGTGAGCTGCCGATGGCTCCATAAGTGAAACTGTGACATGGTTGGATAGAGGCCCGGCCAAGATTCACTGTAGGGACTTGGCAGGGGTACAACATCAATGGGTATTCATTTTACACAAGAGCTCAAGACGCCAAGAGTAGCACGCAATGTAGCGGAGTCACACTGTTTGTTAGTTCCGAGGATGCCAGGTCAGTAAGGGCACTGAACTCATATTATGGTGCTATTGACAAAATATGGGAGCTCGATTACAGATTATTTAAGATTCACTTGTTTCGATGCCAATGGGTCGAAATCCCTCGAGGTGTTAAAGTTGATAGTTACGGGTTTATTCTCGTCGATCTTGATAGAGTCAGACACCAATATGATCCATTCATACTTGCAAAGCAAGCCACACAGGTATTCTACATCGTTGACCCGGCCAATCCAAACTTGCACGTTGTCCTCCACAGCAAGAGATGTATTGTTGGGGTCGAAGACGTTGTCATCAAAGAGGAGTATAACCAATTCGATGAAATACCTCCATTTTTAGAGGACATTCAATCTATCCCTACTGAAGATATCGACGAAACAACGTATCTGCAAAATGATCACGAAGAAGGATTATGGGTTGAGAACCATTGATGATTATTTTCTATTTCAGGGAAAAATGCCAAGCAAACAGCCCACAAGTTGTGCGTCAAGGTGAGAAACTTATCATTAATACATCAGGCAATACATTTTTCTTTAGAACTTAATGATAAGCTAGTTCACATCATTAATATATCTCAATTTTACTGCACAGCATGAGTTCTAACATGTACAGTACCTTTATCCTGTAAGAACTTAATTCTTCCCTTCAAATTTTCTTGCGAAAATCTCATTGCAGCCTCTTGCTTCTTCAAAAATTAAGCTCTTCAAAAATCCAATTCCCTGAAACATCATTTTCCAATGCCCTGCCCACTTCAAATATTACTCTGGGAAAAATTTACTTGTTCTATCGGTATTATTCTATTGTACCGTTAGAATAAAACCATTAGTCTGACGGTATTTTGTTGTTTGTACCGATAGAAAAGGGCATCCACTACTTCAAATATTACTCTGGGAAAAATTTACTTGTTCTACCGGTATTATTTTGTTGTACCGTTAGAATAAAACCATTAGTCTGATAGTATTTTGTTGTTTGTACCGATAGAAAAGGGCATGCACTACTTTTTTACACATGGCCCTTGAGTTTCCCTCCAGTCGAACCGTTCCAACTTATAGCACTGCGTCTCTTCGAGCGCGAAAACCACAACCTCCGCAGTGACCACTTAGTTCCTCACTCCCACACGACGATCGCCGCCTGGATACTGGTTCGCCACTGCCACCGGTCCATATTTTCGTCCTTCGCCGGCCGCCGCTGTGTTCTACACTGTCTCTCCATCACCACAACTAATCGCCGTAAAATACCCTAATTCATCGTTCTTTTTCCAGCATTTTCCTTATTTGATCTTAGTGTTTTGTACGTACTAATTCTTCAAGTTTTGGAATTAAACTAGGGTTCCCTATTGTGTTGGATTATGTAAATTCCGCAGGCAATGTTGATTTAAATTAGGGTTGACATAATATGTTCCAGTGCTGTAATGAACCTATTTTGAGATTTTAACTTATCTATACTGTTGTATGTGTGATCAATTGTATCCAACTGCCATGTAATGCACTTTATATGTTGGAGGTGTTCTTACACATCTTCTATCGGTATCTCCTGTATTTGCCGATAGAAAAAATTGTTATGTTCTATCGGCAGCTCATGTGTTTACTGATAGAAAAGATTGTTATGTGTAGAATAATAATGCTGGCCCATGAATATTAGTATAGCAAATCATGAGAATGTTGACTTAAACCAAGATTATGTGATGCCAATGAATGGCGGCTTATCAACAATATTCCATAACATAGAGAACATTGTTATGTTCTATCGGTATCTCGTATCTTTGCCGATAGAAAACATTGTTATGGTCTATCGGTATCTCATGGGTTTACCGTTAGAAAACATTGCTGAACACTTCAGCAATTAATTTTTGCATGTCTTTTAGTACTATTTTCTTCGGACATCCCTTTAGCAGCCCTAATTAGTCTCCAATCCTGAACTGAGTTATGAAACTCCAAGAAGAATTAATTGCCATATGTTGCCTGCTTCCTATATGAAAATGTGTAGATGAAAATACTCAGAAATAGAATCTTATCTTCTATTGGTAGTTTCTGTGTTTACCGATAGAAAAAATATTTAAAATAGGTCCTTTTGCTTTGTAAAATGATTTGGATTGTGTTTCCATTAAATTTTTGATGGTTTGTTGATGGTTTTGTAGGGAAAGACATGTCGTCGTCTTCATCGGATGGTACTAGTGGTTCGACTAGGGCCAACCCCAACGAAATTGAAGATGCAGCTGGTTCATCCCAGCGCAAGAGGGTGGGGCGAGGCGCGACGACTTTGGGCCGTTTGGCCAAACTCATAGATCTTTCTTGTGAGTTCAACCAATTTGGGAGGCCGATCGGAAAGAATGCTGGGAAGTACGCGGCCTACGTTGGGTTGTTGGTGAAAGAAAGGGTGAAGATCACCGTCCAGAGCTGGAAGGATGTGACGGCAGACGAGAGGGATAGGTTGTGGGCGGAAGTGAAGGTTAAATTAACTGAAATCGCTGAACTCTTTCGTAATCACGTTCTCTTGGCTTATATTAAAGTTTAACTAACTCGTGATTAATTGTATGCATTGTTTGAAAACAGGCTAAGTGGAACATCCCCGACGATAAACCTAGGATGGCCTGCTTGAAGGACATGAACGGAACATGGAAAACATTTAAGAGCTGGCTCATCAGTAACTTCCTCGCTGCGGGGAAATCTCCTTGCAAGAAGTACCCCTTCATATCGGAGGAGGTGTGGGAGGAATTCACCAAGCAGAAGGGGACCGAGGAGTTCAAGGCCCTTAGCGAGAAGAATAAGGCGATCCAGAAGAGGAACGACCACCCGCATCGGCTCGGATCCTAGGGCTATGCGGGGAAGGAGGAGCAGTGGAAGAAGGAAGACGAGCAAAATTCTATCATCGACTCCCCTGAGTTGCCGCTCTCCGAGATCTGGGATGCGAGGTGCAAGCGATGGTGGAGGGGGAGAGGGTCCGTGTCGTCCACGGGGTCTGTGCAGTTCGCAAACCCTGGGGACGCCGACGTTGTGAGGCGAATGGTAAGTTGGCTAACCTCGTAAACTGTGTGCGCACAAGTGTATATATGTATTTGTCTCACAAGGTACTTTTAAATGTAACAGATCTCTTTTGAGAAGGAGGCAATGGAGGGATTGTTTACCCCGCAGGGGGAGAACGACATCCTCACCCGGGCTCTAGGAAATAAGGAGCATCCCGGGCGGACATGGACCGTGGGAGCCATTGTGTCGTGGAAGGCCGATTTCGCAAATCCAGCTCCACCGAGGAAGAAGGCCCGCTCCTGGAAGGAAAAGGAAGCGGAGCTCTCCGATAAGATATGGGCTGAGGTACGGGCTGAGATACGGGCTGAGGTGCAGTCTGAGGTGCAGTCTGAGGTCACACAAATGAGGGAAGAGTTTGCACAGTTGAGAGAAGCATTGCTAGCCAAGAGTGAAGATGTGGATCCCCAGGACGACGGTACCCCGCGGTGTCGGATAAGCAGTTGCTCTTCGAAGGTCCTCGCGGATCCTGTGGATCTACTTGAGATATTGCAAGCCTTCATCTGTGCACTTAAGTTGATGGCACTCCCATTCTGTTAGAGTTGTTTTGCTAACCTGTTTTAATTGTTACAAATTTGCAGAAGCCGGAGAGTTGCATCCTACTGACTCACCTAGGCGACGGGCAGGAAGTGGTTGCACACGGCTTCGTATATCTGTCTGGGGAGGATGTCCGGATCCACTATGTACCTCTGCGGTTTTGGTTCGCAAAGGTACAGGTGGACATGGCCATGCCGGGCTACAACGATTCTCCATTGCCAGTCCCAACAGAGGAAATGCAGACACTTGGTGAGGCAGTGGGCTCCTACGTACAGTGGCCCAAGAAGTGTGTTCTAATACAACAGGTAAATCCTACACATTTTAGATTACATCCTACTCAGTACACTCAACTTACAAAATCTAACATACGTGCTCATTAATTGAAGTGGCCTGCCGGCGTGCTACCAGGGGATTGCGCCCCCAGCTCAGGGCATGAGGCTGGATCTCGTGCGAACTTGAACATAGCAAAGATGGCCTCGACCCCAGCCAGCGCATCCACGCCTTCACCTCGGAAGAAAGCCGCCATCACCTCGCCCTTGCCTTCGAAGGTACGCGCTCAGTCCTCGGCAAAAGGCAAGGGCAAAGGGCGAAAGGGACAGCCGGAGAGCTTCAGGAACATGTTCCCACTCGTGTCGGAGGCAGCTTTGCACAAATTGGATCGATCAACCAGAGATCTCCACGAGTGGTACCTACACCGAGCTCAGCGTAATCTGAACTTCTTAGTTCCCTACAGACCTGGGCAGTTCCACCGTGAGCCCGGGAGTATATCCGTGGCACACGAGGATCTATTCGACCTCTACAACTGGCGGGAGCTCGATATGTCCATCATACGGACTGGAGTCCTGTGAGTTTGCTGATCCTATGAATTGTTGTTTTCTAACTCTGTTTGCTAACTCTGCATTGTTGTAGTTCATTTGAAATGTAGTAACTTTCTGTGCAATACTAATGTCGTCCTCTGCATGCAGGTGCATGTACAAGCTAGCATCACAGGCTGCGTGTGACAAGGTGGGTTTCCTCGACCTAGAGAAAATAAGCCTCACGATGCTAGAGCACGACGCCGCGCACGCTGAGCACTACATATCCAATGTGCTGATGGCGCAGTTGGACAGGGAGTTCATTCTGGTGCCGTACCACTAAAGGTTAGTGCATATCGTACTAATTTAACTCAATATTGTATGCTATACCTCAGATATACTTTGAGCTAGCGGTCCTCTTTTATGTACAATATTGTAAGGGCCACTGGATCCTCATCGTGATCTGTCCGTCGAGGAACGAGGTGTACTACCTCGATTCGATGCGTGAGAGATTATCGAATGAATATGTGGTCAAGGGGAATATGGAGGCGTAAGTAACATATATGTTTGATTTAAATTTTGACCTCACTAGCTAATGATAATACATTAACCGGCAATGCTAACTGAAATGCAGGGCTTTTGAGAAATATGTGTCCACTGGACGGAGGCATGCTGCACCATAGGGCTCCCTACTAGCTTGGAAAGAATATGAGGTACTCACGAGACTTTTTGTTTATGCTTAATTAGTTTATGGAAACAATAACTAACATGTCTTCGCATATGCAATTATCTCAGTGACATCAGCAGCCGCAATCGTGGGAATGCGGGTTTTATGTGCTGTGCTACATGTACGACCTAGTGTGGACAAACTTTGCCCAATTCCCCCTGGTAAGCATCGATAGCTAACTCAAATTTGAAAATTGGGTGTCACGTTCAAAATTAGGAAGTTAGTTACTTAGTATTCACACATGCTTGCAGATCGCCATGTCCAAAGACCAATACGAAAATGCAAAGATTAGAGATCTCCGACAAATCTAGGCTAAATATATTATGGAGGAAGTTGCGCCCAACCAACCACCATGACAAGTTTTTCGCTCACTTGTTGTCAATTTTCTCTTTTTCGTGTACTCTGTGCATAGATTGTTTATATATAGTCTTATTGGTTAGTACTTGTCCATATTGGATTGCAATTTGTATTAGGTTCATATATATGTGAATAAATGTGAATAACTGTCTAATGTGTCAATCTGTTCAATGTATATGTGAATTTACCCTTCTTTGCATCTGTACTGTATTGTGTATCCAATCTGTATTGTATTGCATCTGTACTGTATATGTGAATGTACTGTATTGCGAATGTAAAAAATGTACTGTATATGTGAATGTACTGTATTGCATCTGTATTGTATTTTTATCGGTAAATTCATTCACAACCGAGAGAGTACTATCATTCTTTCTATCGGTAAACTCATTCACAAACGAGAGAGTACTATCGTTTTTTTATCGGTACACTCGTAATTAACCGTTAGAAGAGTGTAACTTTTCCTGCCGGTAAATTCATACACAACCGAGAGAGTACTATCCTTTTTTCTATCTGTAAACTCATTCACAACCGAAAGAGTACTAAGGTTTTTTCTATCGGTACACTCATAATTAACCATTAGAAGAGTGTAACTTTTCCTGCTGGTAAACTCATACACAACCGAGAGAGTACTATCCTTTTTTCTATCGGTAAACTCATTCACAACCGAGAGAGTACTAAGGTTTTTTTCTATCGGTACACTCGTAATTAACCGTTAGAAGAGTGTAACTTTCCTGCCGTAAACTCATACACAACCGAGAGAGTACTATCCTTTTTCTATCGGTAAACTCTTTCACAACCGTCATACTAGAACAGTTTTTCTACCGGTTGTCGCCTAAAATGCCGTTAGAACAGTGCACTTCTTCTATCGGTTATTTACCGTTAGAAAATGACCTGTCTTGTTCTATCGGTACAAAAATCGATAGTAGAAGGGTGTTTTTTACCGATAGAAGAAAGCTTTTCTGTACTAGTATGAACATGTTGATATCAAGATATCTTTGCGGATACTTGGTTCTACAGGTACCGATGGTCCACAGTACAATTTGCCTACCACCAATGAGCTTGCTAGCATTATCGTTGGTGATTTTTCTAAAGATGCTTTCAAATATGACATTATTGTTCAAGATACTGCTGGCCCATTAAAACAAATCTCGAGCCTACACCCTGCCTACATGGCCTTGCACTATCCCATTTTATTCCCTTATGGTGAGTGTGGCTTCCAAATTGGCATCAAATATGCAAATCATGACGAATTGCCTGAAAATGCAAGGAAACATGTTACGATATTCGATTATTATTGCTATCATTTTCATTATAGACGTAACCAACCTAACCCATATGTTTGTTGTGGGTGGTTATCATTGCAATCAGCTGATGATGCATTTTCAACTGTTGAGGGTAATCATTTATGCTACATTTTTTACCACCAAGATGATTTTCGGTGTGAGGGCGTCCAAGGTGTCCATGATGCAATTCACAGAGCCATGTTGAAGGTAGTTCTGTGGATAGAAAGATAATTCTTCCTGCTAGCTTTACTGGGGGACGTAGATACATAGCTCAGAATTATCAAGATGCTATGACTATATGCCGTTTGTATGGTCCACCGAATGTTTTCCTTACATTTACATGCAACCCAAAATGGCAAGAAATAGACGATGCATTAAGCCATGAACCTGGCCAAAGACTATGTGATCATCCAGATGTTGTCTGTCGACTTTTCAACATGAAGCTAAATGAGCTCCTAGCTGATATTAAACAAGGCCAGATTTTTGGCCTCATATTGGCAGGTCATCCTTCCACGCTTCGCTTTTATGCTGTGTGAGAAATGGCCCATAATCATCGTTCAATGCATGATCTGATTTTTTCTCAATCTCTCTGCAGTGCTCCACACAGTAGAATTTCAAAAGCGTGGCCGTCACATGCTTATATGGCTAGATGGGAAAGATCGGGATCCATCTCATTCATTCATTGACACTATTATCTCCACTGAAGTTCCCGATGTTGCCACTGATCCCCTAGGCTATGCTTTAGTAGACGAATTCATGATGCATGGCTCTTGTGGACCACTAAACCAAAAATGTCCTTGCATGAAAAAGTCAAAGTGCTCAAAGCACTATCCAAAACTATTCCAAGATGAGACTATTATCGATAATAGTGGATTCACAGTGTATAGGCGTCGTGATGACAACTGATTTGTCCTAAAAACTGCATGCCATCTTGATAATAGATGGGTCATGCCTCACAATTTGTTTTTGCTAAAAAAATATCAAGCGCATATACATGTTGAATGGTGTAATAGAACTAAATTGATTAAATACCTATTCACATATGTCACTAAAGGCCAAGACAGAGCAAAGGTTGCTTTTGAATTTCCCTCTTGCAATGCAAATGTTGAACCAAACGTTGAAATGAGACAACACAATGCAATACAAGAGTACATTGATTGTAGATACCTATCAGCAAATGAGGCTATATGGTGATTATTTGAATTTGATATACATGGTAGAATGCCTACAGTTGAGCGGTTAACTATCCATTTACCTAATATGAATTATGTCCGTTATGATGCGTTGTATGACCTCCATGCTATTACCCAAAGTCCTGCCGCACAGAAAACTATGCTTACCGAGTGGTTCGAAACCAACAAAAAAGATGACTCTGCTCGTTTGCTTACATATTGCGATTTCCCTATCAAGTGGTGTTGGGATGAAACTGCAAGATGTTGGAGAAAAAGAAAGCGAGGGAATAGGATCGGTCGAATGTATTTTGTTAGCCCTTCCTCAGGAGAAATGTATTTTTTTCGTATGTTGCTCATGATTGTTCGAGGTTCGTGTAGTTATGAGGATATTAGAACTGTTGATGGGACTATTTATAATACTTTTAGAGAAGCATGCCAAGCCCAAGGCCTTTTGGGTGATGATAACAAATGGTATAGTGTGCTCGTCTTCCCAAATTAGACACCTATTTGTGACACACTTGCTATCTTTTGCCATATTTCTGATGTACGTGCTCTATTTGAAAAATATTGGTGCGACCTTGTTGATGATATCCAGTATCGACTTAGATGTGCGATTGACAATCCCCAATATTGTGCACCTGGCTCGCAGTTAAAGCCATTGCTACTAGAAGAATTATCACGACTCTTTTCTAACAGTGGATCTTCCATTTCTGAGTTCAACTTACCGGCTCCTATCTCCAACTCTACAGAATGCATAGGCAACCGATTGATAATGGATGAACTTTCACATGATCTTTCTGCCCTCTCATCTGAAGCATCCAAATTGATTACAATGTTAAATAATGATCAGAAAAATATATTTAATGTCATTGTACATTGTGTCTGTTCTGATTCTCCAGGTATATTTTTTGTGTCAGGCCATGGAGGGATTGGCAAAACTTTTTTATGGAACACGATCATTACCAAAATTAGATCCTATGGGAAAATTTTTTTGGTTGTTGCATCATCAGGTGTCGCCTTTGATATGAACACGCCGATGAAGGACACGTTCACGGAGGGTGGCCCGATGTTCACGACGTAGAACCTGGATAACTATTATCTGAAGATATTTGGATAACTAGTATGACCTGACGAAACGAGATAGCCAACCACTTGGAGAGCAAGGATCTGCGTATCAATGAATTCGCCCAACCACACTCTGAATTACCTATCCACACGGCTACGCACGGAGTTGGCACACAGATAGGGTGATCACGAAGATCATTCAAGCAATTCTGAAGGAAATCACAAGAATAAAGGATGAAGAGATTCAACTCTCAGCTAAAACTAAGACTTTAATTTGAAATTTCAATATCAATGTCTTATATCTTGTATCTTATATCTTGTATATTAAAAACTATGACCATGCCTCTCTTTTATAGATGGTGGTATGTACAAAAGATAGAAGAATTAAACTAGAATTCTAATCTGAATCTAATTCAAAACAGAATAAAAATCCTAACAAACTATAAAAGATAAAAGAAGTTCGGAATAAATCTTCTCCGAGTTGGATTCGGATTCGGACGAGACTTTTTCCTTTTGTGTAGTCATTACTCATTTAAGTCTCCTAGTTGTATACAATGTTGGAATTTAATGATTCTTGATGCATTGGAAAGCTCTTAAGAATACCTTTCTAACAAGTACTCACACAATCAAATTGGATATCTGTGTTGAGAATGGTACTTGGTTGAAGTTGGACTATCGTTTGGTCAGCAGACTTCATGCCGAGCAAAATTCTTTTGGTTGTAGCAGTGGCAATCCTTGACGGAATTGAGTGATCTTGGGCTCGTTGGAAAGCTTAGGAAATTATCTTTCTACTCAGTAGGTTTACGACCAGATTCGATGAAGTTATTTGGCCCATATATGGCTATGTTCTTTCTGTTATGCTCTTCCTCTCTATTTCTAATCAATGTTAAACAAGAGCTATTAGGTAGCAACATATTCTCATCAAATTTTAATTCTTTAAGGAACAAAGTCACATGTTGATGTAGTTGTTTGGCTTTCACTCGAGTGATTAGTCCTTTATATTCCTCAGGTCGAGCTCTAATATTACTTGTGCTAGTGATGTCCTCATCAGCCTCTTTGCTTTTGCCAAGTGGCAGAACTGCCCACTCTCATTTTAAAATACCCATTAACATTGACGAATCTAGTATATGTAACATGAAACCAGGGACATCACTTGGTGAATTTATCAACAAAACTTCACTAATACTGTGGGATGAAGCTCCCATGACCAATAGAAGTTGCTTTGAGGTGTTGGATAGATCATTGCGTGATATCATATCCGTTGAACAACCGCATGCATCAATTATACCTTTTGGAGGGAAGCCTATGGTTCTTGGTGGTGATTTCCGTCAGATACACCCTGTCATTGAGGGAGGCTCAAAATCCAATATTACCGATGCCTCCATAACAAGTTCTCAATTATGGCAGCATGTCACCTTGTTAAAATTGCATATCAATATGCGATTGCATAACCCAAATCTTGATGATGTTTGTCGAAAAGATCTCAAACTTTTTAGAAATTGGATACTAGACCTAGGGAACGAAGCATTGCAAGATGAGCAAAGAGAAGGGGAATCATAACCAATATGGACTGAAATACCAAACAATTTAATTCCTATGATAGAAGATGATAAACTCACTACTATGATTGGCTTTGTTTATGATGATTTTCATGCTTCTCATATGTGCATGTCTTACCTTAGCACCCGTGCTATTATCTGCCCCAATAACGAGACTGTTGATGCGATCAATGATGCAGTCATAAATATGGTTCCATCCGGTGAAAAAGAATACTTTAGCTCCGATTCTATCTATAAATCAGCAAATACATCGTTAGATATTGATATATTATATCCAATCGAATTCCTCAACTCTATAAACGGTAATAATTTCCCATGGCATAGGCTATTGTTGAAGAAAGGGGTACCTGTTATGTTACTTCGCAATCTAAATTAATCTCTGGGCCTTTGCAATGGTACACGCCTCATTTTGAAGAACCTAGCAAACCGCCTATTAGAAGCTATTATAATAACCAGGACAAATATTGGTGCTATCGTCCATATACCATGAATGGTTCTTAAATGGGGAGTACAAAATGGCCTTTCATACTCCAACGAAGGCAATTTTCAATACGAGTATGCTACGCAATGACAATAAACAAAAGTCAAGAGCAGACTTTATGTAGAGTTGGTGTCTATTTGACAAAACCTGTCTTCGCACGTGGACACACTAGCACATAAATGCAGTCTTCTAACCCCTATCTTCTAACGGTTATTCGCGATCTAGAAAAAAACTGTTAGTGTATATAGTGCGGAGTGAAGAAAGACATTTGTAGGTATTTCTACTAACTGTTTCGAAGTAAATTACTGTTAGAAAAACCAACATAATTTTTTCTAATGGTTCAAAATATATTAACCGTTAGAGGAAACATATTTCGTCTAACAGTTGTATTTTGAGAACCGTTAGAAAAATCGGCATGATTTTTTCTAACAGTTTTTTTTGTTTGGCACCGTTAGAAGAATGCACGTGATTTAACAAATAGCCTTCAAACCCTAGATCTACAATCACACTTCGCCCCTCTCTGTTTCCTCTTCTCACTCTCGCCGATCCGCCGCCTCCCTCGCCACCTGCCGCCTCCCTCGCCACCCGCCGCCCAGATCTACACCAGCCACCTCTCTCCCTTTTTCCTCCTTCCTTCTTCTTCTTCTCCTTCTTCTGCCTTGATTGCTCATGCCGCCCCCCCAAATCCACTCCTACGCCCGCGTCAATCTTGCGCACGCCTCCATCCCGCTCCGCCGCCTCTGCCCCATGTGCGTCGCCGCCTAGATCCGCACCGCCGCCTAGATCCGCCTGCTGCGATCTGGCGACGTGTGTGATCGCGGCGATGTTGGTGGCGCAGCGGGCAGTGGCTCGGTCACGGTGGCGGCGGGCGGTGGAGCTGCTGCGCGAGTTTGAGGACGGGTGCGCCACGTTGCCCGTGCGCCTGCGGCAGGTCGTGGACGCCATGGTCATCAAGATGCACGCTGAGCTTGCATCCGATGGCGGCAGCAAGCTCAAGATGCTGCTCACCTTCGTCAATGCGCTCCCTAACAGGTATGGACGATGCTCCAGCCCTGCTGTTCCTTACTACTGCTTTGACCTGGTTTTGTGGCTTGGCGATTTCTAGCTTTGCACTTGTTTCTCTTGGCTCCTTTTGGTGATTCTTAATAATTTTTTTCTTTTGTTTTTTTGACTGAACTATTGGTAGTTGGATCATCCCTTGCATCTTACCTGGTTTCCATATTGATTTGGTGTGCTTGTGCAAATGTGGTTCCTTTATTGTGTTCTTCCTTTCTTGTTTTCCAATTAGTGTTGAGTGATGCGCATTTCTCGCTTCTTTTTTTAGTGTGCATGCCAAATGCTACAAGCACAGATTCAGCGTGTGTGTTGTTCAAAAGGTTTCTAACTTCACTCGTTCTTTTGATCGTTTTGTTTCCAAGTGGCACGCAACCACACGCCTTTCTTACCTCTTCCCCCCAATGTTGCGAGCATTGGACTTGTCATCTTTGAACTAGTCGTCTGAATGCTATTTTTGATGTTTTCTTTGTTCCTTTTGTGGTTCTTGTCGTGCTTTTGTTTGGTTCAATTGTGTTTATCTTCAGCAAAACATGGTATTCAAGACTATCACGTCCATACATTTTTCCATACAACATCATTGGTTTTTTTCAAGTATTCAACTACAAATTGTGATAATGAGATCGGGGAGAAAACCAAACTGAAACAATGCATTTGATGATCTAATACAAGTAATTTTTTTTAGCACAGAAAAATTGCTTGTGATGGAAGAACAAAGCCTTCTAATAATATGAAGTCTCAAACTAATCAGCAAGTTAAGGACTCCAATTGGTCCATACTCACTTGCCACTTACTACCAAATGCTTGTTGCATGAAAACTTAGCTATGTCATGCCTTTCTTTCACCTTCAAATCTCATTTAGAAACTAATTTGATGATCAACTCATGTGTATAGTGTGGCATCTCTACATACATACAGAAGCAATTTATATAGCAGCTACATATCCTAAGTCCATCCTAAATCTCAATGTTAGTCACACTGTCACTTTGAAGTTAATAGTTGAATTCTAATAAAAAGAGATTTTGGACTAGAATGTGACAATGAGATTTTGGAGAAAACCAAAGATACTTATTGGATTTGATTATTGGTAAGAATTTTGCTATGCTGCTTTTATGTTATGATGAACTCGTTAATGAAAGAGAAAAAAATTAGTGATGGGTTTGCTATTGAGGCCTATAGTCCTCATGTGCTAACAATCTAGTAAGAAGTTTTGATAACTTACTTGAAAATTGAAGCCTATTTCTATCAAGAATCATTTGCATATGTTAACACAAAGCTTACATGAATCAACTAACATTTCTAATGATGTTACAATTAGAAATCATATTGCTGATGAAATGGAAATAAAATGACTGAAGCAGGAAAGAAAGTATATCTGCATATGACCCGCAAATGACTAAGCCAAACAAAATTGTTTCAAATGCATAGTGCAGGATGATGATTCCTTTTCCTTTTTGAAACTGAGTTACTGTGTTCCATAATCACGTAAAAGATTTGGCATCTTAATTATCATTATTGCAATAATTCAGTGAGGTTTGGTTACCAGCATGTAACAGTTGTATATAAGATTGTTTAGTTAATTAGTTGTCTAAATCCAAGAGTATTGTATACGTAACTCATTGCACGAAGCTTTGAAAAAACTTGGTTTTTATTCAGGTGAAGAAGATATTGAATTCTCTAGCTTCTCGTCTGGCACTGAGCGAGCTGTGAAGACATGGCAGGTCACTGCTTCATCATCCTTCAGGTGAAGAAGGTATTGTTTTTATTCTTTTTTGTTAGTCTGTACTCTATATTTAGTTACTATTGGCATTTAGTTGTAGGGATAACTTTTAAATCATTTTTTTGTTCTTTAAGTTTGTGTTTTAAATTTTAAGTCTCAATAATTTCTGAGTTTATGCTCTGCTTCAAAATATGTTTCTTTTAGTACTCACTTGATTGATATAACTAGGTGGTGAGCCTAACCGTTAGAAGTGTGTTTTGAACTTGTTTATAACCCTTAATGTTTTCCCATATCATATTCTTAAAATTAATCGATGTTGAGTGTCTTTTGGTTGTATACTGCATTCCTGTATGATGGTTTATTTATTTATTTTTGAGGTGGGGTGGCTCTAAATATGCTTGGCTTATAATTATGCTGAGGTACCATTATATTTGTTTCTTTTCATCGGCATGTGATGTTGTTTGTTCAATGTTAGCTTTCCTTTGAGGCAATTATTGAATACAAGCACTTGGTTCCATGATCTTGCAAAACTTATGTTTTGGAGAGGCAAACTGCTAGTTAAAGATGTTTTTATTTCTTAGAAAGAATTCTTTGGGGGTTATCAATATTACTCAATTCTCAATTTGAGTATATAATTGCAAAGGTTTAGGGTTGTACATGAGTACCATATGCTTTGCTTGCCGTTGTATTAGTCAAAGAATCTCTATGCTTTGCTTGTTATCCTATAATGAGTACTAATTTAATATGCAATGCATATTTTACTCCTTGATGCAATGATGCTACTAAGTAATTTTTTTCCCCAGAAGTTGTAGTTACATCCTGTCAAGAGTCTTCCTTTCCAGTTTGCATGTTTTGTGCTTGATATTGTTTCACTCTACCAAACACTAGACATGCAAACTGTGTTTGTGGCTGTGGTCTATAATTAGTACCTTTACAAGTGAAACATAATGATGCTAGCTATTGTATGAGAATTTGACCATGCATGTTTGGTCCTATGATCCTATCCCTAGTGCAGGGTGGTTGTCCATCAAATGCAGTATTTATTCCAACGGAATTTGTTCTCTCCATCATTTCTTTCTGTTACTTTGCGTGAGCTCATGCTTATTCAGTTTTGTGAAATGTTGTGTCTATATCCCCTCAATCTACTTTAGGGAAATGTCCCATTTTCATCCTTCAATATTGGATCCTAGTCCCTTTTAGCACTTAAACTTTTTGGAGATCCTAAAAGACCTAACTTTCAATTCAGATACCAAAAAGGCCTTCCATTTAAAAGATTCTCGAGTTTGGCAAGTCTTCATGTCATTGTGATATGGGGCTTGCACCCACTGTGCTTAACACAGTGGACTCTTTTTTGAACCAAGGCCAAATTTGTTGGGCTTTTTGGGACCTCTGATAAGTTAAGGTCCTAAAAAGGACAAAAGGCCAAAGTTGGAGGACCAAAATGTGAATTTTCCTTTTACTTTATTAGCTAACAACTTATAGCGATGTTTGAAACTGATATTTGAGGTGAAGTTGCTTTATGCTGAAATGAACCTCTGGGGCCTTTGCTAAAACATTTGCATGACATGCTTGTCATTATTGAATAAAACACTGTCCAAAGCACTCTAAAGAGGAGCATCTCTGTTAGTTGAAGATGTTATTTACCTTTTTTATGTTGACTTTATGCTGGTTTTATCTGGTCTTGTTATTTTATCTGTTTACTAATAGGTTTGGTATATTTGTGCAGATATGCTGGTGCAGTTTTTGCTGATGCATGCGACAAATGAGGGTCGACGATTTGGACTCGGGGTCTTTAGTCGAACTTATGCAGAATTTTGTGAGTTGTGAGACCTCTCAGGGTGTCCCTCCGGGAAGGGATGATGAACCAAAGTCAGTTAGAGCACAGAGAGATTTATACAGGTTCGGGCCCTCGATGGTGGGAGTAACAGCCCTACGTCCTGTTTGGATTTTACTATGTGTAAAAAAGATTACAAGGTTGTGGAAAAGATTATCACAGGCGAAGATCCTTCCCGTGTGGTTATATAAAACTACTAAAGTGGCCTATGAAAGCTAGTAGATCTAATCCAATGTCTTCTGTTGATCCTTTCCATCTCCCTTTCCGTCTGATGCATTGGTTTACCCTTTTATACTGGTCGAAAGGGTGCCAAGGCATAACGGCTTCGAACAGTTGCTCGGGTGCAGTTTTGGCAACTGCACTTAACCTCCACGCAGGCTTAACACGTGCAATTAAGGGATAACTGCAAATATTAACCTCCTGATAGTTGTTTCCGTACGTGGAGGAATCCTCGGGATACTCGGGATATGCTCGTTGTAAGGTCTGAGCAATCCCGCATCTCCTGGTCAAGAGCATTCTGACCGCGCATTGTCTGCAGTCACCTGACCGCGTTTTGTCTGTGACCTTCTGTCCGCGCATCGCATACGGGCTTCTGATCGCACACTGTCTGCAGCCTGATTGCGTAGAGCCTACGACCATGTGTCCGTGCTTCCCAGGACAGCTTGAGATCACATCAACAGACACTCACCTAGTTCAAATCTGTCTTGAACCAAACGTTCATTCATTATGAACTAGCTTGGGTAACAATCCTCATCAGCTAGCCCCCAAATTTGAAGAAAACGAAGAGACATATTTACTTCAAATTTTTAATATTTACATCGGATAAGTGACCCGACGCTTCAAATCTTCCACTTAGTGGTGCACTAAGTGTGGCGGTTTGTTTCCTGAGACGATCTCTGAGAGGTATTTGACAGGTAATGATGGCGCCGTAGAATTGTCTTTTAACCCGAGGTAAAACTGTAAATGTTTTAAAAGCTCGAGACATTCAAAAAACGAACCGTCACTCCGGGGCTATAAATACCAGAGCCCTTTAGCCTAAAATTTTCACAAGCTTTTTCCTGGCTAAGTCTTTCCCATAGCCATCTTTTCTTCTCTTTCGTCTTCATCCCAATGGCAAATAAAAGCATCATTGAGATTGAGAGCGATGAAGAGGAAATGGTACTTGAATTCGACCAAGATTCACAAAAGGTAAGTTTTTTTTCTAGATTTCTTGGTCCAAATTGCCATCTTACGCTCTGATCATTTCTTCGAACACTTTTTTGGGAATTCACAGATGACCGAAGACCAGGTTCCTCCAAGGAAGAAATCCAAGGTTGACGAGGGATCTTCTAGTGGTACAAGGGCGAGAAATGCACCACCGTTCTCTCTTCCTTTGATTCCTGTGGTTCTCCCCGTTCATGCATCTCGGCAGGTTGAACCTCCATCTCCACCTTTGGTGGTCCATGATAATCCTTCAAGGCCTTCTCAGCTTTCTCCATTTCATCCCAATGATTCCCGTCTCTCAACGGGTTATCAATTTTCTGGTTGGCAAGCTGCACTCCCGTGACCAGACAATCCTCAACTTGTGTTGGGGAAGCAATCTTCTGGTGGAAAGGTTGCACTTCCACCATATGGTGGTCCCTAGCTTTTGTCGGGTGATCTACCTTCTGGGGGAAATGCTTCAACCTCTCACTTGCGAGGATTGGTAACTATTTTCATCTCTTCTGCTGGTCGTTTTAACTTGTAAAACTAACGTATGTATTTGCAAGAGATGAAAATTGTTGGAGCCCCCAGCGACCAGCCTACTGAGATTCAACCTCCTCCCCTCGAACAGACTCTCTAAGGGGAAAAAGAGGCTTTGGAGAAGAAGACCGAAGAGATGTCTTCGACTATTCTCCACCTGGCAGAATGTTTTGACAGATCCCGCGAAGAGGTGCACCAATACCGCCTGGAGAGGGACTACGCTCGACAACAGCGAGAACTCTCCGATTCGATCAGGGATGGTAGTGCGTCTCTGATTAGGGATGATGTAGATAGGCTTAGAGTAGTTGCCAGTTCTCTCAGGGCCGTCAGTGTAGATTCTACTGAAGCTAATATGTCCCTAGGAGAACTTTGTAAACTCCTCTCAGATCAGGTCGATGCTTTGGTCGCCTGTATCCCTTTTGTATGCAAGGATTGTCAGAAATAAAGACTTCTTTTTCCTTACATAACTTGAAAACTCTTCATAATCTCTGTGCGAAAATATGGCCATAAGTAATGTCTTTACGACCACACATACATAGGTAAATCTGAGTACTGCGATTAGAAATGTATTAACATGGTCATACCGCGACCAGTGCCGATACCGCGATCAGAACCGAAGCCGCGGTCAGAGCCAGGATCTGATCAAAACTGTTATTGCGACCAGAACTGAAATCCAATCAGAAGTGTTGTCGCGATCAGAACTGCAATCCAACCAAAATTGAAGTCTTGATAACGTCTTGACCAGATAACAACCGTTTACGCTGTGGTTATCCATTTGCAATGATCACAGAACATCATTATGATCAAAATGCAAGCCTTTAAACGATCACAGGAATACATTGTGATCAACACGTGAATATTTTACTTACAAAAACATGAAGGATAACTTCCTCTGAATATTTTTGTAATATTTCCACGTCCTTGTGAAACAAAAAACACCTTTCACTTCGGATCCACTGTGTGGAATGCATAACGGGTTTCCGAGAGAGAGCATCCATTATGGGCAATGAATAAAATATTCACTGGAAAGTTGCCCTCAGTGGATCGTTGCCTCGGGCCTATAAAAGGAGCAGGTAGCTTCCTGAGGAAGCCACACAACTAGCAACCTGCCTTAGAACTTCCGCCGCACAAAACCCTCATCCTTCGTTCTCTATCTCCCCTAAAGCCGCTAGCTTTTTCTCACAATCTCTTGCAAAAAATAGCGACTTGGAGCCAATCAGTCCACCACACGGAGGAGAGTTTGATGGCACTAGAGAAAGAGGAGATCCTTCCTCCGCCGCTGCTAATTAATTGGCGGCCTGCGGAGAAGGACCAAGAAACCCCAATCGTCCAAGAGGGCGAATTGGTGGTTTTCGAGGAGTACCTGCGATGCGGGTTTCAATTTCCCGAGAGCGGGTTCCTGAAGGGGATCTTAGAGCATTACGGGTTGGAGTTGGTGAATCTCCACCCTAATGCTGTCCTGATCTTGGCGATCTTCCAGCATTTGTGCGAAGCATTCGTCAGAGTACTCCCAAGTTTGGAGCTCTTCCGGCACTTCTATTATACGGCATGGTCGAAGAGCGCCAATGCCGCCGGATGCATTTACTTCCAGATAAGGGAGAAGAAAGAGTATCCCTTCCCACCTCTGCGAGATTCCGTGCATGGGTGGTACCAGAAGTGATTTTACTGCACCCCTTCGTCCGAGAGCGGGTTGTGGTTCAAAAACTCCCGGCCAGAGAAGTCCAGTGAGTTGGACTCTCTTCCTGCTCTAAGCGCGGAGCAGAAGAAGCAGGCCCAAGTGATTCTTCACTTAGTCCAGGAGGGACTGACTGCTCGCTATATCATCCGCGACTTCGTGAAGAATCGGGTGAGTCCCTTGCGTGAAAGGCCTCATCCAGCTTGGGAAAAACAGTCCATGGCGGATAGCACCTTGGACTATAACAATGTTATGTCTTCCAGTCAAAAAAACACAAATTCTTCTGAAATATTGTATTTGTTAACTTGTTTGCTTGTGACGCAGCTTTGGGTTCGTCCGAAATCAAAAAACGGACAAACTACCTCCTCAAGGCGTACAGTGCCGATGTGGAGGGAGCTAGAGGATCACTTCGCCCGCAGAGCTTGATCAATGCTGGTGATGACCTCAGATAGGAGCGCCGAAAGGTATAGACTCTCTCTCAATAAGCAGATCTTTCAGTCATCTGAAAACAACTTGAATGACACAGCTCCTGGGAAAGTTTGGCGAGGCGACACGTCCAGTCGAAGACGTTGGCCTCCTGGGAAAGCCAACTCCGAAGAGTGAAAAAAATCTCTTCGAAGCACGGGACAAAGGAAAGCATACCCAAGAAATCCAAGAGGATTCTGGGAGAAGCTTCCTCGCCAAAGGCCCCTTCTACCGCAAAGAAAGCTGCGGTAAGATACTCAATGCCCCCTGTTACCCCAGGTATAAACCGGAATCACTTCTTCATCGTACAGGGTGAAGGGAGCGAGGAAGAGGAAGATGACGTCCCTCTGATCCGCTGTAAGAGGAAGACGATCGCCTCCCTGTCTAGCGAAGTTTTTTCTTCACCCGCGACCACTGATAACCCTGTGGTTGCGGGTGAAGTCCCAGTACCTGAAACTCAGGATGCTTCAGGATTTGCTACACCTGTCCCCCTGACAGAAGGGGTGACTGTGGTAAGATCCTTCACAGTCTCGGTGGGATTTGCTACACCTGTCCCCCTGACAGAAGGGGTGACTATGGTAAGATCCTTCACAGTCTCGGTGGTTGTTATCCGTTTATGAACATCAATTAAGCAGTGCTCGTGCAGGAGGAAGAAAACATCCCTCCGTCCGCCACGAGGTGATTGCTGCCAGCCCTGGGGCGGCGAGCACTCCGCTCCTGACGCCTGGGGTGGAAATGACAGAACAGGACATCGCGACCGCCAGCAACCCCGTGGTCGCAGATGAAGTCCTGATGCCTATGGTCCAGGAAACACCTGATCCAAGGGTTGTATCCCTACCGACCGAGGAGGTCACCCAGGTAAGGATCATCCCAGTCTCAGTCTTTACCATTCCTCATGCGTATGTTTATGCATTTGTGCACACAGGGAGAAAAAGACAGGGTCCTCTTCACGAAGAGGAAGACTAGGACAGACGACGACTGTCCCCTTTTCCTTGGGGAACCCTCTTCGAAATCCCAAAAACTGGACGGATTTCGAGTAAGGTATGGAATCTTTCCTGTCGGGACAGGGTCAGATCATAGTGGTTGACTATAGAAATTTCCAACTGACGGTATTTCTATTTGCTCAGGCACAGAGACTCAGTGCCCAGCCCTCCAATCACTACTACAGAATTCATCATCACAGTCGGGTCAAAACAGTCATCACAGACGGTTCTTACCCGTCAGTGATATTCGAGTCAGTGATAATCATGTACTATCATAGATGGTTTTTGATGTTTTCAACTGTTAGTGATCTCTCCATTCACAGACTGTTATAAGATCAGAACCGTCTGTGATACTCATACTTCACAGACTGTTATAAGATCAGAACCGTCTGTGATACTCATACTACACAGACTGTTATAACATCAGAACCGTCTGTGATACTCATACTTCACAGACTGTTCTAACATCAGAACCGTCTGTGATACTCATACTACCACAGACGGTTTTAATCTCAGAACCGTCTCTGATAATTTGAGTTTCGCAGACGGTTCTGATGTCAAAACCACCTGGGATCCTCACATTATTAGTGACGGGTCTGAGAACAGAACCGTCTGTGATACTCAGGTTTTGACCTCTGATAATTTGAGTATACACAGACGGTTTTGACATCAGAACCGTCTGTGATACTCATATTTTACTGACGGTTCTGAGATCAAAATCGTCTATGTTAGTATGAGTATCTCAGACGGCTTTGATGTGATAACAGACTGTGATACTCAGATTACCAGAGACGGTTTTGATATCAGAACCATCTGTGGTACTCAAAATACACAGACTGTTATGACATCAAAGCCGTCTGAGATACTCATACTAACATAGACGGTTTTGATCTCAGAACCGTCAGTAATAATATGAGTATCACAGACGGTTCTGATGTCATAACCGTCTGTGTATTTGGAGTATCAGAGACGGTTATGACCTCAGAACTGTCTGTGTATTTAGAGTATCACAGACGGCTTTGAGGTCAAAACCATCTGCGATAGTGTGATAATCTTGAATATCACAGACGGTTTTTAGGTTAGAACCGTCTGTGATAGTGTTATAATCTCAGAACCGTCTGTGATAGTGTGATATCACAGACGGCTCTGAGGTCAAAACCATCTGTGATAGTGTCATTATCGGTGACTGTTATATACACAGACGGTTTTGATCTTACAAACCGTCTGAGATGTCCTCTGTACAAATTGCATTTCATATATACAGTTCATGAATTTCATACATGCACAGTACTCAAATATATACAGTCTCATATATATTTGTACAATTGAACTCAGAAATATATTTGTACAGTACTCAAATATATACAGTTTCATATGCACAGCACTCAAATATATTTGTACCCCTCTGTATAGCATTTCATATATACAGCACAGAACTCAGAAATATGTACAATTGAACAAATAAATGTAATCGACAATTAAAGTCAGTGTGTTAGATGTACAAATAAATGTAAGGCCGCACTAATACGAACCTTGCGGGTCCCTAAACTTCCCCTTGGTTGATATGACCTCCGAAAGGAAAAACTCAGCGAGCATCCCTCGGACAATACTAATCTGCCGAGGGTCAAGGCTTTCTGAAGGGAAGTCGACCCCCTGCAGCAAGAGTTGGTACATAAAAAATTAGCTGCAGTTGTAAATTCTGTCAAATCGATACAAAGGGGAGCAGTTGTATACCTCGGGGAAATCTGGCCGGTGAGGGGTGATGATCAGGTCATACATGTGGCGCATCACGTACAACCCACATGTATTGTCGTCCGGCTGCTGATGGCACTGCCAATTTACAGGCCGAGAGTTAGGTGGGGACAAGTTATAAAGTAAAACAGATGCCAGTTGAAATTTGTACCCAAAATTGTAACCACTGAAACTTATCGGCTCGCCGCTCGTGTTGTCTCCCTACCTCGGCAAAGTACTTCGTGAAAGCCCTGTAGATAGTCAAAATTGACAGTTTGAGGATAGCCGAAATTGACAATTTGAGGACAGTAAATCTAGATGCATGCAAGACAGGTCCACATCACCTTTCGAATACATCTCATGCGCCGCAATATGAGTACCCTTTCCTCTGCAATGAGTCAAGGTAGAACACCTTGTTTCTTTTCGGAATAAGTAGCAGCAGGATCCAGTGGTAGCTACATATTACACGTAAAGAATTAAAAATTTAATCTAAATTTGGGGGTGTGCACATGGAGACACTAATCTACGGGTGAAGTACTGATGAAAGCACTCACCTCTGGTTGTAGGGTACAAGTATATACTTCTTGTCGACCTGAGCAAGCAACCCTCTTTTGATGTAGTCGACAACGAAATCTGCGTCGGTCCTAAACATCACCTCGGCGACCATATGGGGGTCCAAGAAACCAACAGGTATGCCCTTAGATTTGGCATAGTTGGTCATGCAGCTGCACAGAAGTAACCAATTAATAAATGACATATATCCGTATATGCACGGATAGTAGGATACTTACAGCACCCAAGACCATAGGATTGACAAGTCAAGCGCATCTTTGTTCAGTAAATTGTGCAGGTCTTCGAAGGTCACCGAGTAGGTCCCAATGTCGTTATGGAACTCTGCCACGGTGTACTTGACCATGATGTGCGTCGGACGCTGCGTCCTGGTCTGGTTTGTCCTCTTCATGTACCATGCATGCAGGCTCTGGCATGCTAACTCCATGGTCAAAATTGCGGTATCGGAGGCCATGGGCATCCCCAGAGCGAACGGTATGAGAGCTGGCGCACTCTTCTCGCTCTCCTTTGCCGGGCTCTTCTTTGCTTTACCCCTACTAGCCAGCCTCTTGAATGATTGCTTCTTAGTCGGAGTCAGCTTCATCATCGGAGGGGTATGCTGGCTAGTAGGCCGTGTGTTGGTCTGTGATGTCTGTGATGTAAGACCCTACGTATTAGGACACTAACTCTGAGGGCTATTATTACAGTATAAATTATGAAACTGGTGGGGGAATTACCTCATACAGGACGATGTCTTTCTTGGGCCATTGCACAAACGTGTGCACCGCATCCCCGAGAGTGGTAATCTCGTCGTTCGGCGGCTTCTCCAACGGAAAACACTTGCAATGGTCAAAGACACTGTCCACCTGGACCCGTGCAAAACCCTCACATAGAGGGGCACCATGGATTGTGGCCCCCGCCGTGCATGGTTGCGCCATCCCACGGGCAGCCTCGATCGGGAAGAGACCGGCCAGCACCATAAGCTTGCAGGAGGCGGGTTCCTACAAACAGTGCGCATTAACATGTTGAATTTCACCGCTTTTCACTTTCGAATGAATTAACATAGACAAAAGGTCATTACCTGCAGAAAATCCACCTGATACTTTGGAGAGGGCTCCGTCTGCGAAGACCCTGGCGCAGACGCGCAGCTACTATGGTGGCCAAGATGGGGGTCGGTACTTCCGCTGCTAGAAGGGGGGTGCCCTGGGTCGCCTTTCTTAGCTCTTCATACATGGACCGCATCTCCAACAACTGCTGCAGGAGTGCTTTGTCCCGAACAGCGAACTCCGATCGCATCTCCTCCTTGAGCCGTTCATCGCGGGCTTGGTGGGATCTCTTTCTCCTCTTAACCGCCTCCTCATCATCAGGGAAACCATGCCTCCAAGGCACAGTGGCACCGAGGCCGCGCACGCGACCTGGATGCTCCTTGTTTCCTAGCGCCGCTGTGAGGATATCCCTGTCCCTCCTCGGGTTGAACTCTCCGGATGCCGCCTGCGCACTCAGCGTCACCTGCAACAGGAGAACTTAGCAATACAGCCCATTGCATGCGTGTTACGAGGATAGTACGTGATCGGACAATCTTACCAGCCGGTCGATCACTTACCAATTGCGGGCGCGCACGTTCGTTATGCCCGCATAAGGACTGCCGGCCGAAGACTGGGAAGCCTCCTCGTTCTGCTTCCTCCACAACGCCTTCTTCCCCACATACCCACCACTGCCTAGTCTGTGTGGGTGGGTATTCTTGGCCTAGTTAGCCTGGCCCTTCGCGCTAAGCTCCTGGAACTCTGGCTTGGCCTTCATCTCGATGAACTGCTGCCATGCCTCGGGAGTCACAAAAGGGAAGTCATTGAAGAGGGTCTTCGACTCCTTCACATAGAGCCTGACAAGGTGGCTCTTGAAGTTCCTCCACGCCTTGTTTATTGACATCAGTGTCCTCCGGTGGATGGTGAAGTGGCAATCCTCGGGAATGTGAAACGCCGCCTGCATTTCTTCCCACAGCGCATCCTTGCACTCTGGGGGCACTTGACCCCAGTCGGAGGTGGTGATGGGCACCCGCTCCCTTGCCACTTTGCCGCATAGTGAGCGGTACTGACCGACAAGTTTGTCCGGAGCTTCCGGCACACCATTGTCGTCGAACTGGATGTGCTGCTTTTCCCGCTTGTCCAGACGCGCGCATGTCGTCCGGCCTCGCCCCTTTCTCTTCTTCTGCGCGATCACGGCGGACGAGGCGACCTCCGGCCCAGGCGTCTCATCGCCAGCGAGGTCACCCTGACTCCCCGAGTGGTGCATTTCGTCACCAGACATAGTTCCTAACATAAGTGAAAGAGAGAACAGTTTAAGTAAATCTGCAACTAATAATTCTATAACAAAACCCATATACTTATAATTAACCAAGAATGATAGAAACAGTGGGGAGGCGATGGAGTTGATCGCGTCGGAGGCGGGAGGGTGATGGAGGTGATCGCGCCTGACGGTGGAAAGGCGATGCAGGTGATCGCGACGGCTGGAGAGGAGGAGAAGGTGGGAGGCGATGGAGGGGATCGTGACGGACGGTGCGAGGGCGGAGAGAGCTAGGGCAAACAGTTGCGAAGACTGGAATGAGCGGGACAAACCCCGCCTTGAACTATTAACCGCGACGATATTATCACAGTCGGTCCAACGCTCACAACCGTCTGTGATAATATTATCACAGTCGGTTCTCGCATCAGAACCGTCTGTAATAATCGACATAGTGAAAGTCACCAGAGAGATTATCACAGACGATTTTGAGTTGAGAGCCGACTGTGACTCTGATTATCACAGACGGTTGTGAGTTGAGAACCGACTGTGACTGAGATTATCACAGATGGTTGCGACTTGAGAACCGACCGTGCACGTGTACACTTGAAGAGTCGGAGACGCTGTTGGGAATATCACAGTTGGTTCTATATTCATACCCGTCTGTGATAGGTCAAAAACGTCCGTGATAATCTCTATTGAACGTTAGTTTTACAACTTGAAACTGATCTGTAGCTTTCAACTCTGAATGCTCGAAAACTTGTTTTAAATGAACACTCAGATATTTCAAATGTAGTCCAAATGCTCTGTAAATTGGTTACAGTGTACGTAGATCCGATAATTGGTTACAATGTGGAGCATGCTCAAATAAATTTAACATACAATGTACGTGGAGCATGCTCAAGTTAATGTTACATACAAATGGGAACTTTCACCAACAATTTCCACGTACACAGCCATGTTATCCTCAACTTTCCACTTGCCGCGGCCCTGCAAAGACGAGAATTACAGAAGATATAAGCTATACCGATGGAAACAGAGAGATAAGGACGTACAGTTGATTACCTTTAAAGTATAACCCTTCCTGGTGATCCATACGCACGTAACTGGTTTCGTCGGTGTCTTCAGTATAGGCCTGTACGCCATCTCCAAATAGAGGAATCTCATCAAATTGATTGTATTCCTCCTCGTCTACGACATTTTCAACTCCAACAATCCTTCTCTTGCCATGAAGGACGACGTGCCACTTCTTATTGGCCGGGTCAGTGACATAAATGACCTGAATGGCTTGATTTGCAAGTATGAATGGCTCATCTTTATAAGCAACGTGATCGAGATCCACAGAAGTGAAACCGTAACTGTCAACCTTCACACCCTGTGGGATTTGGACCCATCGGCATCGAAACAGGGGAATCTTGAACAGTACGTAATCGAGCTTCCAAATTTCTTCAATGAACCCGTAGTACGAGTTCAATCCACATACTACCCTTGTTGGGCCTGTCTTGGTGAACCCATCATGGAAAGCTTCTACTCTCACTCCACTATTTTGCACAGTGCTCTTTCGATCTTGAGCTTTCGTGTAAAATGTGTACCCATTGATGTCGTATCCCTGCCATGTCTGTACAGTAAACGTGGGCCCTTTTGCCAACCATTTAAGGTTCTCACTTGCGGACTCTCCGGTGATTCGCACCTTCATCCACGTGTTGAATCAACTGTTATGTTGTCCCGTGATCCAAACCTCGGATCGGCGAGGATTGTCTTGTCGTAGCATCTCCTTGTGCTCATCGATGTACGGAGACACCTCCGTCATGTGTTGCAAGACCCAAAAATGAGCTTTCGAGTACATATCGAAATCAGGAGTGATGGCTCTCCGTCCAATAGTGCCAACACCATCAAGCCTCCCCTCGTGACGAGACACAGGAACTCCTATTGCTTCTACCTCGGCCATGTAATCGACGCAGAACTCAACAACCTCTTCCGCTGCATAACCTTCGACAATGCTACCCTCGGGCCGGGACCGATTCCTCACGTAGGCCTTAAGTACACCCATGTACCTCTCGAATGGATACATATAATGTAGGAACACGGGTCCACATATCTTGATTTCTCTGACAAGGTGGACGGTGAGATGGACCATGATATCAAAAAATGATGGAGGAAAATACATCTCAAGCTGACAGAGAGTTCGAACCACCTCGCTCTGCAGAGAATCCAGTCCATCGGGATCAATGACCTTGCAAGAAATTGCATTGAAGAAAAAACACAGCCTAGTGATCGTCTCTCTGACCTTATGCGGCAGAATACTTCGGATGGCAACAGGAAGCATTTGTGTCATCAACACGTGACAATCATGAGACTTCATACCCAGCAATTTCAAATCGCCCATGGACACAAGCTTTTTCATATTTGCGGAGTAACCCGATGGAACTTTAACACCACAGAGACACTTACAGAGTTCTGTCCTCTCAGCCTTGCACAAAGTGTAGCATGCAGGGGGGAGGTATATACGGCCTTTATCGTCCTCTCTCGGTGCCAGCTCGGGCCTGATTCTCATTTTGATCATGTCACGCCGCACATTGACGCCATCCTTTGTCTTCCCTGGAATGTTCAGCAATAGGCCGATTAAACTGTCACAAACATTCTTCTCTACATGCATGACATCAATGCAATGACGAACCTCTAAATGCTCCCAATACGGTAAGTCCCAAAATATCGATCTCTTCTTCCAAGTGTTCTTCGTGCGGGGTTTCAATTTACCACCCTTTCCAAACACAACGTCTATGTCCTTCACCCGTGAGTAAACATCTTTCCCGCGCGTAGGCTTCGGGGCTGAACCATCTTCCTTGTGGCCGTCAAATTCCCTCTTCCTCTTACGATACGCGTCATTCTTCGGAAGAAACCTACGGTGACGCATGTACACTGTTTTCCTGCAATTCTTCAGCCACACGCTCTCAGTCTCATCTTCGCAGTGGGGGCAGGCTTTGGCTCCTTTCGTAGTACGGCCCGACAAATTTCCAAGGGCAGGGAAATCGTTGATGGTGCAGAATATCATAGCACGTAGGATGAAGTTCTCTCGTTTGTATGCGTCCCATACCTACACCCCTTCGTTCCACATTGTTAGGAGATCCTCTATCAATGGTGCTAGGTACACATCAATATCGTTTCCGGGTTGTTTTGGTCCTGAGATAAGTAGAGACATCATGATGTACTTGCACTTCATACATAACCAAGGAGGAAGGTTGTAGATACACAAAAGAACCGGCCAAGTGCTATGCCGACTGCTCATGTTACCAAAAGGATTAATTCCATCGGTACTCGACCCGAACCTTATATTCCTCAATTCTGCTCCGAAGTTAACAAATTCCCTGTCGATGTTTCTCCACTGCGAAGAATCAGCGGGGTGTCTCAGCTTTCCATCCTTCTTTCGGTCTTCCGAGTGCCAACGCAGTAATTTTGCCTCTTTACGGTTTGCAAACAAACGCTGCAAGCGGGGAATGACTAGCAAATACCACAACACCTTAGCAGGAGGTCCTTGCTTTATCTCAGCGTAGTCGCCGTCGTCTGTTCGGTCCTTAGTACGCTTATAGCGGGATGTGCCGCACACCGGACAAACATGCATATCCTTGTAGTCGTTACGGTAAAGGATGCAATCATTAGGTCATGCGTGTATCCTTTCTACTTCCATTCCCAAAGGACACAACAGCTTTTTGGCTTGGTAGGTGTTTTTTGGCAACTCGTTTCCTTCCGGGAGCATGTCCGCCAAAAGATCTAACAGTGCTGTGAAACTCTTGTCGGTCCAGCTGTTGCTTGCCTTCAATTTTAACAGTTCAAGCACAGAGGCCAACTTTGTGTACTTCGACTTGCAACCAGGGAACAACGGCTTTTCTGAGTCCTCAATCAAGCGCTTGAATTTGCCAAACTCTCTTTCACTGTAATTTTCTTCCACATCACGCAACATGTCATCTAAATGGTCATCCTTTGGCATATCCTCGTCGAAGTCGTTGTTCGGATCCGACATGTCCTGTTCCTCAACCTGAGTGGCACTTGTTTCTGCAGTTGGCTCTTCTCCATGGTGGACCCAACACGTGTACCCCTTTTTGAAACTACGTCGGATCAAGTGGGCGACAATTTGAGATGAGTTGGTGAACATCTTAATATTCTGGCAGTCTACACAAGGACAGTACATATATGGTAAACCCTTCTTCGCCATGTCTTGCTTAGCAACCTTTTCGAAATCAAAAACACCTTTCATGTATTCCTCACCCACTCGGTTGTCATTATACATCCAGTCTCGGACCATCTGCAATTAATCAAATTCATACACATGCTAATTAGTAAATCAATGGAGATCGATATTGATGATGAAATCAAGTAATGTGTATGCCTTAGGAGCAAGTACCAACCTTGGTTCGATCATCAAATTTTTGCCCCCAAATGCTCCCCCGGCCTTTCGAGATTTCGCTCTTCCTTGCCCCAAATCTCTTCGAACTGGACAGTGTAGGTCGAGCAAGAGAGAACAACTAGCTCAAAACATCCGCCAAAAGACCTTTTATACCAGGTTCAATACAGACGGTTCTATATAATACCATCAGTAATATCGGTGCATTTTTGAAGAACAGAATATCACTGACGGGTTTCACTTTATTAACCGTCGGTAATATCGGCGCATTTTGTGATACTATGACAGAAATATCACAGATGGTTATGAACCCCAAACCGTCCGTGATAATTACAATATCACAGACGGTTCCGAGGCCAAAACCGTCCGCTTTACAATCACAGTCGGTTTTTACTTCAGAACCGTCTGTGATTATCACTGTCGGATTTTACATCAGAACCGTACGTGATTATCACAGACGGTTTTAAGGTCCGAGCCGTCTATAATATCACAGACGGTTCCTAGGTCAAAACTGTCCGCTTTACTATCACAGTCGGTTTTTACTACAGAACCGTCTGTGATTATCACTGTCGAATTTTACATCAGAACCGTACGTGATTATCACAGTCGGTTTTTACCTCAGAACCGTCTGTGTTAATTATAAAATCAACAATCTGCAAGATTATCACAGACGGTTTTAAGGTCCGAACCGTCTATAATATCCCGGATTGTTTGTTTGCATTCGACTACTGGTCATCAGTTGTTCCACTTATTTTTCATATTTGGTTCTATCTTATTTCAATGTTAGCATTTAAAAAAATGAACGTTCAGACTATTTGGTTTTATCTTGTTTTTCATATTTGTTGTATATATGTCTGTGGATCTTCAAAGAATTTTGAGACTATTACAGTCTGTAACATCCTGAGTTAGGGGTGAAAACTTCCTTTTTCATCAATAGCATGCATGCTTGTATCTGTAGTAATAGCCAGATCAGTATCTATCCTAAACCCTAAAATCTCCAAAATCTATCCTGTGACCTCAAATCAAGATCAGATTGTTCAGATGTGATCTATCAGTTACTCTGAACTTAAAAGTCTTCAGAACCTAGATCCAATTCTATCTCTAAATTCCAGATTTATCAACTTCTTCTGTTTTCGAAAACAGAAATACATTATATTACCTAAATACCCTAAGTTTCAGAAATACAGATTTAATCAAAATCTTGACCAAGTTCAGACCAGATTATTTCTGGAATATGATCATGGGTATGTCAATACCTTAAACTAAAAAGTTGACAGCCAGATTCTACCATCTAGACTCTTTTCACAAATCAGTCCAAGAATTATTGCAATATAGTCCTTATCTGATATCTGAAAACCTAGAAAGGTTAAAATCTCCAGATTAACTCCAAATTCAGAATTTCTTCGGCAAATCTTTTCTAGATGCTATTTGAAACAAGTTCTTCTTTTGTGCAGATTTCAAGATCTCATCCTAATTACCATAATTCGAAATCAATTAAAGCTCAGATTCAATTACCCTAAAAATACCCTATTTTCAGTCTGTATCAAAGACTATTCAAATGTGCCAAATTTTATTAAATGTTCTTGCCAAATATTCTGTTGAATATAATCTGCTATATCAGTGAAATCAAATTCAGTTTAAACCTTCCAAAACTCCAGATTCGCAGATCAGTCCTTCTTCCAGATTTTTCTAAAAGCCAGAAAGGCAAAATGTTGCAAATCATCTTCAAATTCAAATCTAATTCAGGGAACACCTTCCAAATGCTTTTCAACACAAATTCTTCTTTTATGAGTATCTCAAAATCAAACCCTAAATCCCAGAATTTGAGATCAATAAGTTTCAGACCTATTTTACCCTAATCTACTCTGTTTTCAGTTCATATCAAAAATCATCCGAACATTTCAAATTTTATCTTCAATCTGTGTCAAATCATTTGTTGAATCAAGTTTACCAAAACAGCAGAATCAATTCCAGATCAAACCTTCCAAATCTTCAGATTTACAATTCAGTCCAAATCAAGAAAATCAATAATTGCAAATCAGCCCAAAATCGACCAGGCCAACTGCAGTGCACGACCAGGAACCTCGCCGTGCGTTTGCGCCGTGCACGCTCGCCGCCGGCCAAGTCCCGCTTGCATTTGTGCTCGTGCATACTTACTGTTGCTGTTGCGCACGCGTCCTCGCCCTAGCCATCGCCGTGGCAGCGCCGTTGAACAACATCTGCTCCTGTGCGCGACCAGCAGCAGCCATTGTCAGTATCTTCTTGCCACGTTACTTGCTTCACCAGCCTTTGTCGCCACCGACTTGCACCGCCCGACATTGATGAGACTCGATGTAGCACAGTTTCGCCTTGCCAGTGTACAGTCGCTTCACCGCTCGCCGTTGTTGCAGCTGCGCCCGGCAAATCTTGTCATCTGGCACAATTCCCTTGCTGCTATCTCTTTGCAAGCATCGCCCTGTGGCCTATATAAGCAGCCATACCCTGTGTCATCTCCCCTTCACCAGGACTTAGCCAATTTTGCAAAATCTCTCGCTGCAGTCGTCTTCTCCGGCGAGTCCAGATTGAGTCCTCACGGTGCCAGCACGCCCTGCTGCACCTCTCACCGAATTAACAGCACCAGAAGGTATATCTCATCTCCCTCATCGTGCTGTATCATTTAATTGAGCTCTTATGCACTTCATCGCCGGTGATCGCCGGAATTGCTGAAATCAGTGAAATGCCCTGTTCCAGTTGCACAAGTCAAATTAGCCCGAATTAGCCTTCGATTTAATAGACAAAAATGATCAGTGAGCTATTCTAAGCAAGCCTGTGAAGTTGAATGGTGAAATTGATCAAGAACTGGAGTTTTTCGCTAGCCCGAGCTTCACCAGCCGCCGGCGAATGTCGCCAACCTTCTCCGGTGATTCTCCAGCCAATTCGATCGTTCCAGAAGCTTTCTTATACCTTCTAGATGCTCTCCAAGCAAGGAATCGAGTTCAAACATCGTGTAGCCAAAACCCCCAATATCAGTGTCTTCTTCTCCGGCGTCGGCCACCGGAAAACCATTCCCGGCCGATCCAGCTCCAGAAACCTTGTCCACCAGATACGCCTTGATCTCCTGAGCAACTTTGCCTACTAGCTCGACTTCCAATTCGGCCTAAATCAGAAGATATAGCTATGCCCTAATTCCTGTCCAGTGCTGTGAATTGAAATTTCAGCCACCGAGTTCATCGCCAGTTTTCATCACTTTCCGGCCACCTCCTGCCCTAGGTCCAGTTGAATGAATTGTTCCTGTTACTGAGGCCTACATCCCAGACAAAGTGGTGCATCAAATGGAGCCCTAGATCAAAAGTTGTGGCAAACCCTAGTTTCTAGCTATGTCAGTGCAATGCCAGGCTATGTCAGTCAGTGGCATTAGCCCATTTCACTTCCTTCCAGATGTGTATTTTGAGCATGACTTTGTCCCTTAGACTCCTGAGGTTGTGATCTTCAATTTCTTCTTCTATCACAACTTGATTTGAGCCCTTGAACTGTATTTTATGCTTAGCCCTAGATTATGACATTGTCAGCCCTATGTCAGAGCATGTCAGTCAGTGGCATTAGCTCATTTCACCTCCTTCCAGTTATGTAAATTGAAAATAACTTTGTCCATTAGACTTGTGGAGTTGTAATCTACATTTCATTCTACTGCCACAAGTTGAGATAATCCTTCTACCATTCATTAACCCTATGTCGATGCCTTGAACCGAATGTCGACCTAAAGACATTCATCGATTTTGGGCAAACCAGCTGCGGACTTAATGTCAATTCCTATATCCTGGAACCCTAGAAGTTCCTAACACTCATTTTCAGCCCTAATTCTATGATTTAGCCCTAATAAGCTTCTATGGTACCTAAACCCAATCATTTCAGAACCATCAAGACATTCATCTTTGCATTATTGCATGTAGTATAATAATGTATTGAAAAGGTTGAGATTCTTGGTTGCTTGTTTGATCTTTGCTCAGAGTCGGAGCTAGAGTTCGAGGACTTCACTGCTGACCCGACATCAACTGCTGTCTTTCACGACGCGGAAGGCAAGTCATATCCTTGGTCATCTTGAACCTATATTTTAAATGTTGCTAAAACATAACCTTGAATATAGGCAATATTGCATGTGAAAGATTGAGAATGGTTGATTTATCAATTGGCAGTACTAGACTGGTTATCTATGAAATGTGAAATAAACAAGTTTTGAGCCATGAACTATTATATGTATTTATATACTTATATTCATGAAATAAAACCCCTAGCCGTGACCAGAAAAATGGTATGGATGGCTGTAGCACTGGAGGTGCTAGACTGCAAAGGAATGCAGGCACTGAAGGTGCAGGGTTGTGGATGGTCTGGTCACTGGCATATAAGGACTAGAACCTCGTGTTGTGCGTCTAGTGGCATGAACAACGTGCTAATCACAAGCCTGGTATGGGACAGGCCTGAACAAGTACTTATGTGGATCATACATGAAACCCCTGCATGAGTTGTGTTGTGATGATTGACTTGGAGGCTGACTCCTACTATCACTGAAGGTGATCTGATATTTGACCCAGTAATGGGAAAATGAGGTGGGGTGGAGGTTATGATACAGCCTACCACAACTGTGTTTCGCTGAGAGCCACAGGGTCAGGGGTGAATTGTAAGTGATGCATAACAAAAGTTCTTGTTATCTCCACCTTGCCACTCACACATGGTTGTGAGGAGGGGTCTAATCATTTTGTTATGATAGGATGGGCTTGAAAGTGGAATATCTTGCGGGTAAATTGGTACCTCTCTGCAGAGTTAAAAATGTATTCGAATACTCCGAGCTCCCGGGTTTATAGGAGTCTGCTGCGGTGGATTAAATCCACGGGGTGTGACACAAGTATTATTTTCTAAATAAAATATGTTTTAATCAAGATTACCCAAATGACATGTGTTGTCATGATAAGGAGTGCTGCCGTGGGATGTCGTGTGTCGACGTGTCGCGGTAGTGCTATAATCTAGTGAACATGAATGATGATGTTATATTATGAAAAGTGCTGCCATAAGATGAGATAAGAAAGGAAAAGATTATTTTATAAACATCCATAATTCTTGACTAGTCTAGGTTCATGTCATCACTACTATATGTATCTACTCTTACCTATGACTTGCTGAGTACGTAAGTGCTCACTCTTGCAACCTACAAATCAATAGACGGAGCAATCGACAATCACGATGAAGACGTGAAGTACTTCGTGGATCCAGAAGGAGGAGCGTCGGTCCCGTCATTTCCCTGATGTGTGTTGTTCTGCCGTCCACTTCTCTTTGTGGGTGGGTCACCTACCTTTTGCTGTGTAGATGTTATTTTGCTAAACCATGTATGCTGTGAAGGCATTGTAATCTCCTTATGTAATATCAAGGCCAGCAGGCCACACTGCTTAACTATTTTGTAAGTTACTCGGTTGCAATGTGATATACTCCTGTGCTTGACTTATCCTGGGAAGTCAAGGGTATGTGTATGCTATGCATATAAGGGACTAGCTGCAGCAAGCTAGGTCTCTACAGGAGTAGTCGTAGTCCCAGTCTCGGGGCGCGACACAGTCCGTCCTGAAATTAAAACCATATGTATTCTTACAATCAGAGATGGTTTTGAGTTAAAAACCGTCTTGTTCGCAGCAGTATTTTCTTGTTAACATTTTCACACAGAACATCATTTGGTGATTATCAGTTACATAATCAATCGAAAAGCCAGATATATAAGGAAAAGAAATTTCTTATTTCTTACAATCTTTGCATACATAAGAGATACAATTAAGCGACCAATTAATTAGCGTCGACCTGTTCCGAAAGTAACTTACAAAGTTCTCCTAGGGACGTATTGGCATCAGTAGGATCTACACTGGCCGCCCCAGGAGAACTACCAATGGCTCTAAGACTATCAACATCATCTCTCAGCAAAGGAGTGGATTTGGCATCAGTAGGATCATCCAAGAAATTAAAGTTGATACAACAAAGGTGGAGATGAAGTTGCAACTCAAAGCACTCTGCCAAGTGCAGAATGGCAAAAGACATCCCCTCAGAATGCTTCTCCAGCGCCTCTTTTTTTTTTTTGGAGAGTTCTGCACAAGGAAGCTTTCTCCTCCTGCACATATGCTTCTCCAGCTTCTCCTAGGGACGTATGCTGGGAGGGTGAAGATGATTGCCAAGCTTCAGAGTGGATTTGGACGTGGAAGTGTGAGCCTTACCCCAGAAAGTTGATCATCCAAGAAAAGCTGATGATACAAAGGTGTTGAAGAGGGGATATTGGAAGGATTGTTGTGGATCTCCAAAGGTGGAGTCGATGCAACTGGAGGGGTTGCAAGGGGCAATTTGGCAACACAGGCCTCAGCACCCTCTAGAGTCTTCGCTGCAGCTCCACTGAAGGATCTTTCATCATTTCTAAGTCTCTTCTTTGGAGGGAGCATTTCCTCAGGCACCTGTGGATTTCGAAATGCATTTGTTTCGAGGTAATCAAGTCATAAAAGAAAGATCTGCATTAGAGTTTCAGAGAGGACTTACTTTCTAAAGATCCTGATCGAGTTCATTCCTTATCTCTTCCTCATCACTCTCAATTTCAATAACCTCATTGGAATCTCGGCTCGCCATCAAGGTGGGAGTTGAGGAGGGAATAAAGACAGGGATTTAGGAGCCTCGTATTTATAGAAACAGAAGGTGACGGTTCATATGCGCGGGTGCCTCGAGTTTTAAAAAGCGCACTACTGGTTTTCAAGGTCAATAAATTCATGATAACTTCTCGGGAGATAAACTGCAACACAGAAAAGGAAGTTGAAGAGTCAGATTAGATAATTCGATGCAAATTAAATTTGAAGTAAATAATTAAGTCTCTTCATCTACTCAGTTATTATGTGCGGTTATCAACAATTGCATGTAGATAATTCGAAGTGTGGGCACTGTTGGGACTATCACAGACGGTTGGGATATCAAACCGTCTGCTTTAATATTACAGACGGTTCTCATGTCCAAACCGTCTGTAATATTACTATTACAGACGGTTCTGATGTCCGAACCGTCTTTACTATGCCTGTAATATTGAACTGTTCGACTTCTTCAAATACTTGTTCCCTCCCTGGAGTGTTTTGCTTCCATTCGAACCGCTCCACTTCTCTTTCTCCAAGAAATGAGGGAAAATTGCAAAATTTACATAAGAACAAAATTTTAGTTCATTTTTTCAACATTAATGAAAAACAATTTCCAAGTCGACACTTCGTGTCCCCAGGTTAGTGCGCCGCGCAAACATCAGAAATGGAAAAGACACAACACACTGTTGAGAATTTGAAGTGGAGCGCACTACTTTCTTTTCAAGATCAATACCATCATGATAAATATTCTCGGGAGATAAACTGGAACACGGCAAAACAGTAGTGCCCACTTTGGAAGTTGAAGCGTCAGATTACATAATTCGATGCAAATTAAATTTGAAGTAAATAAATAAGTCTCTTCATCTGCGCTGTTATTATGTGCGGTTATCAACAATTGCATGTAGAGAATTGCACTGTTGGGACTATCACAGACGGTTGGGAGATCAAAACTGTCTGCGTTAATATTACAGATGGTTCTGATGTCTGAACCGTCTTTAATATGTCTGTTGAATATTGAACTGTTCGACTTCTACAAATACTTGTTCCCTCCCTGGAGTTTTGCTTCCAGTTGAACCGCTGAGAATTTGAAAGAAGTTGAGAATTTGAAGCGTCGATAACTGTTCGACAATCACCGTCGGTCCTTACATAAAATCCGTCTGTAATTTTACTATCACAGACGGTTTGGAGTTAAAAACCGTCTGTGATATTGATAGAAGTTGAGAATTCGAGGCGGCGGACACTGTTGGGACTATCACAGTCGGGCCTTACATAAAAACCGTCTCTAATGTGACTATCACAGACGTTTTTTTACCTTAGAGCCGTTTGTGATATTCAAAGCACATTGATATATAACTTCTATATTCTTTTTATATTATTTGCATGGGACCTGCGACTTCTATATTGTTTCTATATTATTTGAAGAGCTCCGATGGACTGCCCTCACAAGCCAAAGATCGCGATAGTCGTTCCTTGATCGCACACAGTGTACATACCTTTGTATGGTCGAATGTTCGACAAAAGCTAAAGAAAGATAAAGAAAGAGGGAAGATTGCATGCAGTCCAAGAATGTGCTGGAAAATTGGAAAGTTGACATAAGAACAAAGTTTTCAATAATTTTTTTCATCACTTACAAAAAAAAGTAAAAATACAGAATGCTAGGTCAAGGAGTGGTCTTAGCCCTTGCTGCATCTAGAATAAAGTCAGTTTGACTTGCAGCCAGGACGCAGGACTCCTCCAGCGACAAGTTGTCCTTCTCAGGATCAACTACTACAGCGTCGAGAAGGCCTGCGACCTCCCTCAGCTTCGCGATGGTATCCTTCATTGTCAAACCGCAGCCAGCGATGGTCATATCCGTGGCTTTCTTCTCCTCGCGAAGACGCCTCGTCCTCGCCCTAGCATTGTCACCATCCGTCTTCATGCGCTGAATGCGCTGGAAGAGATCGTCAAGGTCAAGCCGTAGCCGAGTGTGCTTCTCCGTGAGGAGCTTGTGCTCCTCCTGGAGGGCCCTCAGCTCGGCCTTGACTTTGCCAGTGTCTTCCACGGCTCCCCTTCCCTGTGCAAATCAACAGGTTAAGAATGTATTGAACAGGGATTAACAATACAGGGGTAAGTCCAAAAGATTGAGAGTTCTTACTGGGGAGGGTGAGGCTGACGATGCCATCGAGGATGCCATTGGCGCAGAGAAGCTAAGGAGTCAAACAGTCTGAGAACTATAAAAACTTGTAAAGTAAATGACAATTTTTCCACTGTCAATTTATAGAACTTCCAAAACGATGCTTCGTGTTCTCCTAGGCGCCGTGCGCGAAGATCGGAGACATAAATGATCACAGTTGAGAATTTGAAGCGCCAGTACTTTTCCAGTCGATTCAGACATTAGAACCGCCTGTGATAAGTAGACTATCACAGACGCTTCGTAGTTCACAACCGACTGTATAAATCACAGTCGGTTCTGAGTTCCGAACCGTCTGTGATAGTCTACTTATCACAGACGGTTCTCAGCTGGAACCGATTATATATATCACAGTCGGGTTTTAGGTTAGAACCGTCTGTGATAAGTAGACTATTACAGACGGTTCTCAGCTGAGAACCGATTGTATCTATCACAGTCGATTTTTAAGTTAGAGCCGTCTGTGATAAGTAGACTATCACAGACAGTTTTGTGTTCAGAACCGTCTGGTTTACTGTCACAGTTGTTTTTGACATCAGAACCGTCTGTGATATCTGAACATATTCTCCCGACAGGCCTTCGTAGACGGTTTTCCATTGAACAGTTCATACCCGTTTGTGATGTGCCGTCCAGGATGTCTGTTTCTATGGTAGTGAATGACCTCGGCCAGCGTTGGAGCTTCCCCTGTGACCGAGGTCTCCGAGGAGCAAAGCTCCATCCCTTCGGCCAGGAAGTCTGCCGGGCTTTAATAGATAGGCTGTCTGTAGAAGTCCAATCGGATGTATTGGAATCTGCGGCCCTAGCGAAGAATAAAGATCAGCGGGGAGAATCATCCACTGCACCTGTTGGGGGTAAAGTGAACCCAATGGTTCAACCTTCAGTTGCACCAAGAAAACTCTCATTCCGGGAGTATGTCGAGGTATGTCGAATACCCCTTATGGATTTTGTATTTGCATAGGAGCATATGTGTTCTTAAACTAATCTCCTTCCTTGTCATAGGAAATGACCCGCATGGCGACCATGTCGATGGCTATGATGGATAGCATCGAGGCCGCAGAAGAGGAAACGGGCCGCCTAAAGCAGTAAGGAAGACATTTCTTTACTTTTTCGAGTGCAAGTCCTTATCTTGATAATCATCTCTTTTACCGCTGAGAAAATGATTATCTAATGAAGAGCCTCGTCGACCGAGAGAACCAAGAGTTCCGGGCGGCTACCAAGATTTCATTTCTGGAGGCCAAACTTCAGAAACTGAAATCGCAGCTTTCCTGTAAGCATACTCCCGATCCGAGTAAATTGGTTTCATTGTATGAACTATTTGTGATGGCCTCTTGTCGCAGCGCGAGACGACCAAATAAGCCAGCTCGATCAAGAGAAGACAAACCTCCAAGCGACCCTTGACTCTGTTCGCAGGGAGAACAAGGACTTGAGCACGTCCCTTTCAGCCTGCAGCAGTGCTCAAGGAAACATCTTCGAGAAACTGAAGATGGTGGCCGGTTTGCTGAGGGCTGACATGGTCGAAACCGCGGTGGACCACCTCAGCCTTAGCGACTGGACCACACTAGTCGCGACCCAAGCAGAGTCACTTCTCGAGTATCTTCCTGAAGATACTAGGCGGCAAAAAGAGGCGATCAAATCAAGAGTCCGATCAACTGCCTCCTCCATCCTCTGCCGACTTCGTCTTCACCATGGCCCAGATCTTGATCTGAACGCAACGGCGGAAGAGGTAGAGGTCGAGAGTGAAGACCAGCTTGGGTCTATCATGGAGGAGGTTAGACCTCTTGTAGAGAAACTCCTGAATGAGCTCCGCCTGATGTAAATTCTTGCACCTGTACAAATACAATTTATACAATGCAAATGCATGCATTTTTTGTTTAAAAAGAAAACACTTCTTTTTGTTTCATGTTGCGACCATATTCCCCTAGCCCCGGCCTGTGATTATATATACTGAAAACTTAGTATTATAAACACAGGAGAATTATATGTGTAGCGATGACAAGGGATGCCCGATCAGGCCAACAATCATATTACACACAATACCCAACCTTATTGCAAACCGGCAGCCACCCTGATGATCAAAGACATGACAGCAAGCCCCATGTGCGTTGAGAAACTGCTTATTGAGGGGTGTCTTGTCTGGAAGTGATCACGAGATCGGCCAGCGAATTCGATCAAGGCATTGTGGTAATATAACTATCAGCGACTAGCCCCCGAGCCAGACTCGTGACATACGGGCAAAAGAGGAATAATCAACATATGAAACAACTAAAAGCACTTGTTTTGTTAAACCATGCTAATTGAAAAGGAAAAGGGATTGGGCACTTACACATAAAACTTGCGTAGTTGGTCGATGTTGCATGTATTGGATAAGATCTGACCATCCTCCATCGCTAACCGAGCTGAACCTGGTCGCGGCACCGAAACAACAGTGTAGGGACCTTCCCATTGTGGGGAGAACTTGTTGCGACTAGATTGGTTTTGTATTTTACACAAAACCAGATCACCCATGTGAAGACTATGTGGCCGCACCCTTTTGTTATGATACTTGCGCAAAGCTTGCAAGTATACCGCAGACTTGATCAGAGCTCAAACACGCTTTTCTTCTAGGAGGATGAGATCTTGTAGCCGTTGCCCGTTGTGATCAACTTGTTCGAATTGAACTGTCCGGATAGAACCAATACTGATTTCCATGGGTAACACAGCCTCAACTCCGTACACCAAATGGAAAGGCATCTCACCGGTGGCTCGACTAGAAGTAGTACGTAGTGCCCACAAAACGGTGTAGAGCTCGTCTACCCAAGCCCCCGAGCGTGTCTTAAGAGGATCGAAAACACGTTTTTTGATTCCCTGCAATATTTTCCCATTGGCACGTTCAATGGCACCATTGCTTTGTGGATGAGCCACAGAGGCAAAGCACACCTTGGTTCCGACCTGATCGCAGTAATCCAAGAAAAGACCACTAGCGAATTGAGAACCGTTATCAGTAATGAGACGATTTGGAACACCGAATCGAGTCACAATGTTCTTATGAAAGAACTTTTGTGCAGCAGCAGCGGTAATGTTTCATACCGGTTTGGCCTCAATCCACTTTGTAAACGTGTCAATGGCTATGAACAAGAACTTGTATCCATTGGCCGCTTGTGGCATAGGACCGACAATGTCTATCCCCCAGACCGCGAAGGGCCATGAAAGAGGAATAGTTTGTAACGCATAGGCAGGTTAGTGGACCTGTCTCGCATGAAATTGACACTGAGGACATGTCCTGACCATATTCTTGACATCGTCAAGTGCCGAAGGCCAGTAAAATCCTTGTCGGAAAGCCTTTCCGACCAGTGTGCGATATGACGCATGCGCACCACATACACCGTCATGAATTTCTCTCAAGAGGGATTTACCTTCCTCTTGGGACACACAGCGCATTAATACTCCCTGAGTACCTTTTCTATACAAAACTCCTTCTATGAGCTTGTATAGCCGCGCCTTTTGAACTAACCGATTGCTTTCGGTTTCATCCTTGGGCAGGGTCCCGTGTTCGAGATAGACCCTCAATGGATGAGTCCAATCTCGTTCATGTCCGAGGTTGGTAACGCAGACTGTTACCGGATCATCCTCAACCTTAGTCATGATCGAGGGATGTTCCAAGTGTTCGACGAACACTCCTGCCGGAGCAGATGTACGTGAGGACCCAATTTTAGATAATTGGTCTGCGAGAATGTTGTCCTTTCGCGGGATGTATTGGACTTCGAAATGACTGAAGTGTTTTTCCAATCTCCTCACTTCCCCCAGGTAATGAACCATTGTCTCATCGGAGGTGCTCCCTCACTACTAATCGACCGACTCCGAGGAATTTTGCTGCCCGAAGCCTTGCAAGAAGACCTTCATACTCCGCTGCGTTGTTGGTCGCAACAAAGTGTAGTTGAAAGACAAACTTCAGCTGTTCGCCCTGAGGCGTGACTAAGATCACTCCAGCCCCCGAGTGCTGAAAACTACGGGAGCCGTCAAAGTACATCGTCCAGTAATCTGGGCATTCCAATTCTTCGGACACCTGCACAGGTGGCTCAGGATTAGTCCATTCGACCACGAAGTCGGCCAGGACCTGAGACTTAACCGCGGTGCGGGGCGTGAAATGGATGTCGAATGCACCGAGTTCAACGGCCCATTTGGCTATCCGACCAAACTTCTCCGGATTGCGGACAATGTCCCCCAATGGGAAGGACAAGGGTACTGTGATCTTGTGTGCTTGGAAGTAATGTCGTAGCTTACGGGAAGCCATCAGTAGCGCGTAAAGTATCTTCTGGACCTCAGGGTATCGCTCCTTAGGACCATGAAGTACTTCGCTTACATAGTAGACTGGTATGTGCACACCTTCTCTTTTTGCGATCAGAACAGTGCTGACCGCGTGAGGTGTGGTCCCCAAGTAGAGAAGTAATGGTTCCTCCTTCTCGGGTGAAACCAAGACCGGCGGACTGGACAGATATGCTTTTATCTCCTAAACGTTTTCGGCCTCATCAGACCATGCAAAATTGTGATGTTTGCGCAGGGCCTTGAAGAAAGGTAAGCCCCTTTCGCCTAGTCACGATATGAACCGGCTTAATGCCGCCATGCGACCGGCTAGGCGCTGAACATCCTTGATGGTTGAAGGAGACCTCATCTGTTCGATAGCCCTGATTTTTTCAGGATTGACCTCGATTCCTCTGGAACAAACGACAAAACCAAGAAGTTTTCCTGATGAAACCCCGAAAGAACATTTCTCTGGGTTTAATTTTATTCCATATCGATTTAAATTACAGAAGATTTCAGCAAGATCGTCTAAATGAGACAATCTTTTTAAACTTTTTACAACCAGGTCGTCTACGTAAGCTTCAAGATTACGCCTCATCTGGGAAAGAAAGGTCTTTTGCATCAAGCGCTGGTACGTGGAACCTGCGTTCTTGAGACTGAACGGCATTCTGACGTAGCAGTAGGTGCCGAACGGTGTGATGAAGGCAGTCTTCTCTTCATCTTCTTCTGCCATGCCAATTTGATGATATCCTGAGTAAGCGTCCAGGAAGCTCATCAGTTCACAACCCACAGTAGAATCGACCAGCTGGTCGATGCGGGGAAGGGGAAAGTCATCCTTCGGACAGGCACTATTGAGGCTGGTGTAGTCGACGCACATGCGCCACTTGCCATTTGACTTGCGGACCATGACCGGATTTGCAAGCCATTCCGGGTAATCGACTTCGCGAATAAACCCGGCCTTCAAGAGTTTATCCAACTCTTCTCGGATGGCTTCCTACCGATCAACAGCAAAACGCCTAAGCTTCTGCTTTATTGGTCGCTGTCCAGGTCGAATTGCTAACCTGTGCTCAATTACTTCCCTTGGGACACCGGGCATGTTGGATGGTTTCCACGCAAACACATATGCATTAGCCCGAAGGAAAGCAATGAGCTCGAGTTCCTATTTGTCATCCAGGCCTGATCCAACCCGAACTGTCTTAAACGGATCATCTGGGTACAATGGAACTAGTTTGAGTGTTTCATCTGGTCGAGGAGCAGTCTTGATCGTATCAGTGGACACTGTGGCGATCTGAGCGTCCCGGAGGGGAAGTTGGTCCACCATCTCCAGGGATAGCCGATCACATGTCAATGCCACGTTGCGACTACCTCGGACAGAAATAACACCCTTGGGGCCAGGCAACTTGCCGCACTGGTAAGCATAGTGCGTAGCCATCATGAACTCAGCAAGAGTTGGCCTGCCAAAGATTGCATTGTAAGCCGAATCACAATCAATTACATCAAAAGTAACTAATTCTGTCCAGAAGTTATCTGGTTCTCCCAACGTGACCGGGAGCACCACCTGTCCCAACGGCATCATAGAGGGACCAGGAATTATCCCATAAAATGGATGGATTGTGGCCTTGATTTTTGAGCGAGGAATCTGCATCTCGTCGAGCGCTTTGACCAATAAGATGTCCAAGAAGCTACCTCCGTCGATCAGGACCCTTTCGACTCTCGCATTACTGATAATCAGGGTAATGACCAGAGGAAGCCTCAAGGGTCAAGTGAGCCCTGCAGGACAATCAGAGCGATCAAACGTCAAAGGTGTATCCGACCAACGAAGGTATTGAGGTTCACCAAGGGGATCTCCATTTGGTTAACCTCTCGATAAAAGGCTTTAAACTGCCTCTTAGAAACTGTCGTTGTATAAAAAATACCTCGGCAGATTTGATGACGTGCGCAACACGTGTTCCTCAACGCGTGCTGACCGTGTGACGGGTCACCCCACGTTGGACAATCTCATAGATTGACACAAGGGTTTATATATGTTCAGGCCTCAGTGGAGGCCCTAGTCCTGTCGACGTGCTCCCGACACGTGTCGGCTAGCGGGATCTCTCCCGGAGAGAGGGTTCCAGAGCACGCCTATTACTTTTTTTGTATTGGATGCAAATGAAAGTCTTAGGTTACAAAAGAGGGTCACAAGGGTATATATAGACCCCAAAAGAAGAAAATTACTAAACTACCCCTGCTACAACCGTAGGATTGGGGGCAAAATGGTCTTTTGACGAGGTCCAGGGCACCGATTTCGGACACGTGGCGGCCCTCGAAAACAGTGCCCGCCAGAGGAGTGCAGGGGGAAACCTCTCCCGAACCCGGAGAGTGGGCCCCGGGGGAGGTCTTCCCCGGTCCGTAGAAGGGGCTCCGGGAGAGGGGCTCTCCCTAGCCCGGAGGAGGTGCACCGGGGGAAGTCTCTCCCGAGCCCGGAGGAGGGGCTCCTGGAGAGGTCTTCCCCGGCCCGGAGAAAGTGCTCCGGGAGAGGGGCTTTCCCTAGCCCGGAGGAGGTGCGCCGGGGGAAGTCTCTCCCGAGCCCAGAGGAGGGGCTCCGGGAGAGGTCTTCCCCGGCCCGGAGAAGGGGGACTCCGGGAGAGGGGCTCTCCCTAGCCCGGAGGAGGTGTGCCGGGGGAAGTCTCTCCCGAGCCCGGAGGAGGGGCTCCGGGAGAGGTCTTCCCCGGCCCGGAGAAGGGGGACTCCGGGAGAGGGGCTCTCCCTAGCCCGGAGGAGGGGCTCCGGGAGAGGTCTTCCCCGGCCCGGAGAAGGTACCCGGGAGAGGCCTCCCCCGAGCACAGAGGAGCACCGGGGGAAGTTTCTCTCGACCCCGGAGAAGGGACTCCCGGGGTGACGTTTCAGATGTTTGCTAGCATTTTCCCCCAACAGAAGCCCCCCACACCCCCGGGGACATTTTGATGTCACTGGGGGGTGCGATCCGTTACCTTATGAGAAAACGGCCCTCTCCCGGAGAGCAAATATAACTTGCCCATAACTCGCCCACTTCCGGGAGAGGAGCGCTATTTAAATGCCATGTATTGCCTCGATATTTGTGCGACCTTTCGTATTCACGGTGTAGATCCCTCGAGCTGACACGTGGCAGCCATCGGGGGCACCTTAATCGCCTATATAAGGAGGGGCCCACCTCAAGGGAGGCACACTTTCCTTCTCCTTAGGGTTCATAACCCACCAAATTCTTCGGAAGTAACCTCTTCCCCGGCTTCAAGAAAACCTCTCCGGAAGAGATAGAAGGAATGGCATCGAAAGGACGGGGGAAGGGTTCAAGTGTCCCGGAGGACGCAACATCGGATTACCTCGGGACAACAGAGTTCTCCGCGGGGGACCGGGACACCCTCGTCTCCCGGAGGATATTCGCGGAGGGGGACATCCGTGTCCCGGCTGCGGGGGAGACGACCCCAAGCCCCCGGGACGGAGAGGTGGTGGCCTTCATGGCCTTCATCCAAGCAGGCCTACGGCTCCCGATCCACCCTCTTCTCCGGGACTTTCTCTGGGAGCACGGGATCGCCCTCAACCACTTAACACCCAACGTTCTCGTGAGAATGGGGTTGTTTTTGTGGCTGTGCGAGACCGCCGCTGGAGTGGAGGGGACACTCTGCCTCTTCTCCTACTTCCACCGGGCGGCAGCGAAGAGTTCCCCGGTGACGAAGCACGGGCCGAAGGCTACTTGCGGCTCAGTGATACTGAAGTATGCCCCTTCCCGGGCGGAGGAGTACCCGGTGACGGCCTCCCAAGAGCATTGGGAGGGATGGAGCCGGAGATGGTTCTATCTCCGGCCGGGCGACCCGGAGATGGTTTACTCCGCGAGGCCGGCGACACTCGGTCGTTCCCCCGGTCCCCCGGTCCTGACGATGGAGGAGCTGACCTCCGACGCGAAGATGAAGGAGGCCCGCTCCCGGAGGAGCATGCGGGACTTAGCGGAGGAGCTGCTCCTCCTCCGGCTCAGCCCCTTCAGCCGGAGCAGGAAGGGTCCGGGACTTGGCCCGGAGCTTCATCCTCCGAGGTTCCCGGTGTCGCGACGTAAGTTCCCCCATTTCCGGTACTTCACATCCCATAGGGATTGGCTTTGCTGACTTTGCCTTCTTTCAGTTAGGTCCTACAAGTCCACCCGGGAGAAGGCGGAGCACCTCCTCGGGAGGTACTATGAAGACGAGCACTCCCGGTGCGTCGCCGTCATCGGGGAGGGTCCTCCCTGGAACATCGTCGCCGAGGCCTTCGGGATGACCCTCCCGACAAGGGTTCCCCTCCCGACTCCGAGCTCCCACAGGCGGCAGGAAACAGGGGCACCCCCGGCGGTGAAACGCGCTAAGACTGCGCAGGCACCGGGCGAGGGTTCCACTCAAGCCCACGCCCAATCACCGGCGCCGGTACGGAGGCCGACGGGGACACCCGGAGCCCCGGGGAAGATAAGGCCTCCGGGACAAGTGAGGCCCTCCCCCGTCAGGGCAACTCCGGAGACGCCAAGGACGCCGGGGGAGGCGAGGCCGTTGCCGGCGGGTGCACCTCCGGCGCAGGTGACTCCCCAGGGGGGATCGCAGCCCCCGGAGCCGGGGCACGAAGAGAGCCCCACGGACACGGCCACGCTGGTCGCGCAGCTTGATGCCTTGGGGGCATCGGGCGTGTACGACCACGTGGTCATGGAGGAGGATGAGCCCACCTCCGGGGATTCCGACGCCACTCCTTCCCCGGAGCAAGCTCTCTGGGAGGATCCCCCGGGGGTGTACTTCCGGGGCAACGGCGCCTTCGCACGCCTGAACGCACTCTTTGCTCCCGACGGCGCCTGCCGGGGGAGCGAGCCATCACGTCCCCCCCTGGGGCGGCACCTTGATGACACCGCAACCGGGGAAGGGAGCCCCCCGGACGCTACAGTGCTCTCCCCGCGCGGGGGAAGGGAGGTCCCCCGCCCCTCCACCGGGAGACACTCTCCAAGGCTCCGGGAGTGGGGTTGGTGACGGGGGCCTGCGAATGGGAGGAGATCCCCGTTCCCCGGCGCGGGGAGCATCTCTCTTCTCCTCGGAGGAGACGCGCAAGCTCTCCCTGAGCCTCGTCACCCCTACGGTGCGGGCTCACGTCCGGGAGGGCGGCATCGACGAGCGCTACGGGGAGGTCGTCTCCATGGCTTTACAGGTGAAAAACTTAAAAACTTCCTCCTCGTCGCTTGCATTCACTGACCTCTCTTTTTCCTTAGACCACCGCCGTAGCCCGCGCCGTCCGGACTCGCCTCGCTCGGGAGAACGAGGACATGCGGTCAGCCTTGGCCTCCGCGGAAGCGGAGCGTGATGCCGCTGTCCGGGAGAGGGACGCGGCAGTCCAGGCCCGGGAGAGGTTCGTCCAAGAGAAGGACGCGACCGCCCGGGACTTGGAGTGCGTCCGGGCGGAAGTGCTGGCCCCCGCGGAGGTCACCCTGGACACCGCCGTCCGGGAGCTGGAGGGCGTCCGGGAGCAGCTTGCGTCCTTCGAGCAGGCTCACTCCCGGGCGCTTCAGGAGGCGGAGGCCACGGGGGCGCGAGCCCTCCTGTCGGCGGGGAATCGACTCTGGGCCACGTTGATTGGGCTTGGAGTCGAGTTCCGGGAGGAGGGGAATCCCCGCAACCCACTGGTGTCTTTGGCGGAGGCTCGTAGATTCCTCACCCGGCACATCGCGGCGATCCCGGAGGCCGCGGACGTTCGTGCCCGGGCCTTGGCGTCCACCACCACCGCGCTCGCAGCCTCCTTGGTGGAGTACCAGGGGGTCGGGGCCCAAGCTATCGGGCGCCTTGTCCCCCGGAGGTTCCAGGAGTTCTATGAGCCCCGCCGGGCGGCGCTGGAGGAGTTGGCGGGGGCTTTCTACGACCGAGTGATTGAGCCCCCGTGAACAAGACGTCCCCAAGCGGCCGGGGAGGAAGCTCCGGGCGACACCTCCTCCGGGGGGGATGACGCCGGGCAAGTATGAGCCTCCTGTCCCCCCTTGGATAGATTAGGGGATTTTCTTTTGTATAGGATTTTTGCTCCCGGTAGTTCCGTAGGGGGAACCCCGGACATGTAAATCATTCATTAATGAAATGGAAAATTTTTGCTAAGTTGTATCTTGTCATGGTCAGGTGTCCGGGGCCCGGGGCGGGGGTCCCGGAGAAGGACGTGGAAATCACTCCCATCTCCGGGAGTCTCGCCCCCGGTGTCCCCCGGAGGGGACAAGCCTTGCTCCGGTGGTTGCCCGATTGGCACTTGGCGACTTTTGACAACCACCGCGCGGAGTTGCCTGAACCTCCCCCGGGAGTGTTGGAGGCAATTCCCTTGCGAATCGAACCTCCCGAAGGGTATGAATACTGGCCGGAGGACATGTTCAACGCAGCGAGGCGATGAGTTCGGAGCTTGTACCGGGACATGGCGAGGGCTTGATGATGGGCTTAGGGGGTGCTAGTTCTTCGCATTAGACGTAGGTAGCCCCCCATATGTCCACCGGGAGTACTCAACTCCCGGTTGTACCCTGTAAGCCTACCGGGAGAGGCTGTCTCCCGGTTTATTTTCCATGGAATAAACAAGATGGCACTTGTGCCTTTTCGCTTATTTCATGCTTTTAAATCATCAGAACACTTAGGGAATGAACTCCGGGGGAGCAAGGCTCCACCCCCGGAAGACAAAATCCGGGGAGGAAAGCTCCACCTCTGGGGGAGCAAGGCTCCAGCTCCGGAGGAGATGGCTCCTACTCCGGAGGACGAAGGTCCGGGGGAGAGGCTCCACCTCCAGAGACAACTGCTCCGGAGGACGTAGTCCGGGGAGCAACGCTCCACCTCCGGAGGATTCTAGATGCCTTAGATGCCTCCCGAACGGAATTAACTGGGTATTTTATCTCTTCCCCCTGCAGCGGGGGGTGACCTAGACAGGCGGCCTGCGCTGAAATAAGAAAAAATCCCGGCCATTCCCATGAGGGGTGGCACCCACAAGGGGTTATCCTCGTGCAAGTGAGTACGAGGATAAAAGATCTATTGGTCGTGCGACCTAGATCGCTCCCGGAGGAGGAAGAGCATAAAAAGCTCTAGAGTATATGGGGGGGGGGGACTAGTCCTCCCAAAGTGACTCATTACCTCGGTTATTTGGGAACCAGGTTGCCGCTTACGCCCTCAGTCCACGAGGGGATATTGTAAGCCGCCCAAGGGGGAACGGGGCTCCCGTCGTCGGGACATAAGGCTGAGCTGGAGCCTGTAGCCTCCTCGCAATGAGGGCATCCTCAGGGGGCATCCTCATGATGAGGGCGTTGCCTCAGGGGCGGTTAAAGAACTTTGCACAAAACCACATATGGAGAAAAAACCATTCGCATTGATTAAAACAAAAGGCCTTTGAGGCAATTGTTACAACTCACCGCGCCTTCCCCCTGCGAAGTCCAAAAAGGGCAAGGGGGGAGGCTCGGAGACTAAGTGTAAAATCTGCGGAGCAGGTCCGCATTCCATGTGTGCTTCAGCCCTTGGTCTTCGAGAGTGGAGAGCTTGTAAGCCCCCGAGCCAAGGATCGTGGAAATCCTGTATGGCCCTTCCCACTTTGGGCTGAGCTTCCCTTGGGCTTGAGGGTCGGTAACGCGCTTGAGGACAAGATCTCCCACACGGAAGGTCCTCCCCCGAACACGCTTGTTGTAGGCGCGCGCCATCTCGCGTTCTTAAATGGTGTTGCGGAGGAGGGCTCTGTCCCACTCTTCTTCGACGAGGTCCACCCCCAGCCTCTGGTTGTCTTCGTTGGCTTGAAACGCGGCTGCCGAGACTCCCTCGAGGAGTTTGACTCGCAGCGATCGGAAATTGATTTCCGAGGGTAGCACTGCCTCCGCCCCGTACACGAGCGAGAAGGGGGCACGCCCTGTTGCTCGGCTGGAGCAGAGGATGCTCGGGAGCTCGTCTGCCCATGCCCTACGCCTGGAGGCGCTTTGCTCCAGGCGGCGACGGAGTCCCTGGAGGATTACCCCATTGACGCGCTCGACCGCCCCATTGCTCTTGGGGTGAGCCACCGAGGCGAAGTGGAGGGTCGTACCCAAGTTCTGGCAGAACTCGCGAAAGATCGCTGAGTCGAACTGGGTTTCGTTATCCACGGTAATCTCGCGGGGGACCCCGAATCGGCACACTATATTCTTCCAGAAGAACCTTTCCACAGCGCGAGACGTGATGGTGGCGAGGGGCTCGGCCTCCACCCACTTGGAGAAGTAGTCCACGGCCACAACCGCGTACTTGTATCCCCCCGACGCCGGGGGGAACGGGCCTAGGAGGTCCATTCCCCACCGCGCGAAGGGCCACGTAATGGGGATTGCTTGTAGAGCTGCGGAGGGTAGGTTGGAGCCCTTCGCCATTTTTTGGCAAGCCCCGCAAGCAGAGACAAGGTCTCTTGCGTCGCGGGCGATTGTTGGCCATTGAAACCCTGGCGGATGGCTTTTGACGCGACGGCCCGGGGGCCGAGGTGAATATCTTCAAGGAGCTGAACTCCCTCCTCCCGCGGGAGGCAGCGAAGTAGTGCAGAGGCTCCTCGCTTGTATAACGTCCCTTCTATCAGCACATACGCTCGCGCCTTAGCGCGAAGGAGTTTGGCTTCGGCTTCATCGGAGGGCTCTCCCTCTCCCTTGATGCAAGAGATAAGGGGGGCCATCCAGGATGTGGCCCGGACCATTTCCGTGACGTCGGGTTCACCGGACTCGGAGTCCGGGTCGGGAGCCATCGCGGAAGGTTTCAAGATGACCTCCAGGAAGGCCCCTTCGGGGAGGGGCCCTCGGGCACTTGCTGCCCTAGCGAGGGTGTCAGCGCGATCGTTGTCCCTACGTGGGATATGACGCGCCTCGAGGCCGTCGAAGTAGTTTTTCATCTTCCGGACCTCGTTAAGGTAGAGGCTCAAATTCGGGTCATGGCACAAGTAGGACTTGTCCATTTGACATACCACGAGTTGAGAATCCCCCTTGACAAGGAGGCGCCGGATACCCAAAGAGCGGGTGAGGCGTAGCCCTAGGAGAAGGGCCTCATCTTCCGCGACATTGTTCGTCGCGGGGAATTCGAGCCTGGCCGCATATTCGAGGGTTCTTCCCTCGGGGCTTCGAAGGACTACTCCCGCGCCGGCTCCTGCCAGGCATAGGGAGCCGTCAAAGAAGAGGGTCCAGTGGTCGTCGCGCGGTGGGGTGGCACGCGCTTCTTCTTCCGGCCCAGGGGCTGGAGCCCACTCGGCCACAAAGTCCGCGAGGACCTGCGACTTGATCGCGGTTCGTCCAGTCAGGGATAGCGAGAAGGGGGCCAGCTCGGCCCCCCATTTCCCTATCCGTTCGGTGGCTTCCTTGTTCCGAAGCACCTCTCCCAAAGGGAGAGAGGAAGGCACCGTGATGGGGTGGCCTAGGAAGTAGTGGCGGAGCTTCCTCGGGGCCATTAGGAGGGCATAACAGACCTTCTCCACCTTTGTGTATCTTGTTTTAGCACCTTGGAGAGCCTCGCTCACATAGTAGACAGGGCGTTGATGCCCATCTTCTTCCTTGACAAGAACTGCGCTAACGGCTATCGGAGTGGCCGCGAGGTAGAGAAGCAGGGGCTCCCCCTGACGTGGGCTCACGAGCATCGGAGGGCTCATGAGATATTTCTTCAAGTCCTCGAACGCAGCCTGTGCCTCGGGGGTCCAATGGAACCCCTCAAGGCCGCGGAGGATCATGAAAAATTGGGGACCGCACTCCCCCGAGCGCGAGACGAAGCGACTTAACGCGGCCAAGCGGCCGGTAAGTCGTTGTACATCCTTGACAGAACGCGATGGAGGCATGTCGAGGAGGGCCCGAATTTTTTCCGGATTGGCTTCGATGCCCCTTTGGGACACAAGGAAGCCGAGGAGTTTTCCTCCGCGAACGCCGAACGCGCATTTTTCCGGGTTAAGCCTTAACCCGTACTTACGGAGATTGCGGAAGGTTTCTCCCAAGTCTTCGAGATGGGTGGACGAGCGCGAGCTCTTGACGACTGCATCGGCAACGTACACTTCCACGTTGCGGCCGATTTGATCCCTCAAGACCAAGCTCATAAGACGCTGGAAAGTTGCCCCGGCGTTTTTCAACCCGAAAGGCATGTGGACATAACAGAAGGTGCCGAGGGGAGTTATAAAACTCGTCTTTTCCTCGTCCTCCTCCGCCATTCGGACTTGATGATAGCCCGAATAGGCGTCCAAGAAACTCATCAGCTCGCATCCCGCGGTGGAATCCACCAGTTGGTCGATCCGCGGGAGCGGGAAATCGTCTTTTGGGCAAGCTTTATTGAGGTCGGTGAAGTCGACGCACATTCTCCACTTGCCACTTGCCTTCTTTACGAGGACGGGGTTCGCTAGCCACTCGGGGTGTAGGACCTCCCGAATGAACCCTGCCTCCCGAAGTCTAGCGATCTCCACCTTGATGGCCTCCTGCCGCTCAAGGGAGAGCTTTCTCATCTTCTGTTTTACCGGGGGGCGACCGGGCATTACTGCGAGCTTGTGCTCGATAACATCCCTGGGCACGCCCCCCATGTCTACGGGCTTCCACACGAAGACATCTGCGTTTTCACGAAGAAAGTCGATGAGTCGCGCCGCGTGTTCCTCGAGGAGATCTGCCCCGATCTTGATAGTCTTCCCCTCGTCCTGGAAGAAAGAGACTTCCCGGAGGTCCCCCTCAGGGCGAGGCTTGGGAAGGAACTTCCCGGGGAGTGTAATTGGCACGTTTAGGGTCGGGGAGAAGCTCCCTCCCCCCGGGGCCTTGACCAGGTTAACGTCCCCGATCACTGCGGAGGCGCGCTCGTAGAGGGAGCGAGCCACACCCTGGTCACCATACACGGAGATCACCCCGCTCGGCCCGGGGATCTTCATGCAAAGATAGTTGTGGTGGACCGCTGCTGCTAGGCGGTTGATGATGGTTCTCCCCATTATGGCGTTGTAGGAGGAGGGGAGATCCACCACGTCGAACCGAACCATTTCGGTCCGGTAATTATCTGGAGCGCCGAATGTCATCGGGAGGTCGACCTTCCCCACGGGATGTATAGTCTTCCCCAGGACGTATCCTTGTAGAGGCCCCGTCGCGGGTTGCAGGAGCTTCTCGTCCACCTGCATTTCTTTGAACGCCTTTAGATAGAGGATGTCCGCGGTGCTCCCGCCGTCCACCAAGATTCGGGCGAGGCGACAGTTGAACACGGTGGCGGAGACGATAAGCGCGTCGTTGTGGGGGAAGCGCACCCCACACGCGTCTTCGACGGTGAATGTCAACGGGACGTCCGACCATTTTGATGGCCGGGACGTGTTAACGGCCCCTATCACCTTCACTTCTCGCGCATACTCTTTGCGCTGGCGTTTGGAATCTCGCCCGGAGGCAGATCCCCCCACAATGATATTGATGTGCCTTTGGGAGGTTTGGAATGGGAGCTCGTCGCTCGAATCCTTTTCCTGGCCTTACTTCTGGCATCCCCCTAGGGAAGCGGGGAGTGCCGCCAAGGCTGGCGATGGAAGGGGTAAGGAGATAGGGCCTCCTCCCCCCGGCCCATGCTGCTCGAGAAATGCCGCGAAATGTTGGAGGAGCGCGTGGCATTCTCGGGTTGCATGGGAGTTGGATTTGTGGAAAGCGCACCACAAAGTGGCTCCAGGCTCCTTGCCCCCTGGTTTGGGGGCCTCTCGCGGACGGGAGGATTGGCTTCCTCCACCGCCTTTGGGCTTGAAAAAGGGGCGCTGTCCCCAGTTGGGCTCCTGAGAGCCGCCTCCGCCTTCGAGGACGAAAGTGTCCCGAGGCCTTGGCTCACTGCGGGGCCCCCTCCGAGGACGTTTGTTGGAGGGGTCCTTCGAGTCCCTCTCCCCGGGGCCGGAGATCCGCTGATGCTTCTTCCAGAGATCGTCCTCTTCGGCTCTCGCGTACTTCTCAAGTACGTTGAAGAGCTCGTCGGCGGAGGATGGGCAACTCTGGGAGAGTCTTCGGTGGAGCTCTCCCGGGAGAATGCCACTCTTGCACGCTTCAATCACCGTCGAGTCGGGGACGTGAGCCACCTTGCTCTTGATCTGGGCGAAGCGTTTGAAGAAACTTCGTATCGTCTCCCCCGACCGTTGGCGAACGGTGTACAATTGCGATGAATCCAGGGGACGGATATAATTCCCCTGGAAATTCGCGCAAAATTCGCGCTTCAGCTGCGCGAAGGACTTGATGGACCCGCTCTTGAGGTTATAGAACCACGACCGAGCTATTCCCGAGAGATAGAGGGGGAAGACGTTGCATTGGACGCTTTCGTCCCCCCCAACCGCCGAGATGGCCGTGGAGTACACCTGTACGAACTCGTAGGGGTCGGCCTCCCCATTGTAGTGCTCGATATGGGGCGGCCGATATGGCCTCGGCCACCGAACACGCCGGAGGCGGCGGCAAAGGGGTTGGTTGGCCCCTTCCACTTCCTTTGGGGAGCCTGCATCGATATCCCCTTCACAGGGGAAGCGCATTCATTGTCCGAATCGGAAAGGGGTCCCAACGGACCGCCTGCCTTCCGGTATCGTCTTCGCTCTTCGGGGTTGGTGGAGCTCACCTCTTGTACCTCGGGGGGACCTCCGGAAATGACGGAGGCCTCTTGCATTGGTCTCTTGCCCTTGTCCGTTGGGATAAGGGAACCGCGCCTACGTGCGAGTGATTCTCGGCCGTGCCGGGACGGGGCGCCTTCCGACCTTGCTGCGCGCATGCGCTCCACCTCCTCCCGAGTGAACCGCGTTTGGTTCACCGGGGGAGCCCGAGGAGGGGGACCCGGGGGAGGAGGCGGATGTGCGCCCGTTACCGGCGCGGGAGAGGAATCGCGGGCCGGAAGGGTTCCGGCTATGGAGACGGCCCGTGGCGTGGGAAAACTTCCCAACGGGGGAACGGCCCGTAATGTAGAAATCACCCCGGAGATACCTCTTGGGATAGGCGCAGTCCCAGGGAGGGGAATCCCTTTCGGGGCGAAGGACTCGGGGACGGGCGGACTCCCGGGGGACGGAAGCCCTCCGGCGGCGGGAGCACCCCCTGGGGGAGGTCCACTAGAGGAGGGAGCTCCTCCCGGGGGAGGGTGTCCACCGGGAGTGGGAACACTTCCCGGGAAAGGGTAGCCCCCGGAGACGGGCGTGCCCCCCGGGAGAGAAGGTCCTCCGGAGGTGGGAACACCTCCCGAGAAAGGGTAGCCCCCGGAGACGGGCGTGCCCCCCGGGAGAGGAAGTCCTCCAGAGGTGGGAACACCTCCCAGGAAAGGGTAGCCCCCGGAGACGGGCAGACCCCCTGGGAGCGAAGGTCCTCCGGAGGTGGGAACACCTCCCGGGAAAGGGTAGCCCCCGGAGACGGGCGTGCCCCCCGGGAGAGGAAGTCCTCCGGAGGTGGGAGCGCTCCCCGGGAAGGGGAAAACCCCCGGAGCGAAGAAGGCTCCTGAGTGTCCCATCATGAACGGAGGTGCAACTCCTCCGAACTGGAACGGATGCGGGTACGCGGGGGCCGGAGGCCGCGCTATGGCGCGCAACAACTCCTCAAGAGTATGTTGTGCGCGAAGCTGGCCCTCCACCAGCGCCCCGAGTAACAGGTCACCCGCGGTTGAAGGCATAGCTTGGGAGGCACTTGGTCCCCCCGAGCCGGGACCTTCAGGCTGGCTCGCGGGAGTCGTTCCCCCGCCAAGGGTGACGGGGGGAATAAGTGTTGCCTCCCCCTGAGTGTCCCCGGGAGGAGGTGTTGTGACGACAGCCCCTTGCACCGGCGGTGCAGGGTTGCTAGGGCCGGCATCGTTAGGGATGGAGGTTAAGTGCCTCATCCTTCTTGGAGCCATGACTATTTGTCACGAGTCCCCACGGACGGCGCCAACTGTCGTTGTACAAAAATACCTCGGCAGATTTGATGACGTGCGCAACACGTGTTCCTCAACGCGTGCTGACCGTGTGACGGGTCACCCCGCGTTGGACAATCTCAGAGATTGATACAAGGGTTTATACAGGTTCAGGCCTTAGTGGAGGCCCTAGTCCTGTCGACGTGCTCCCGACACGTGTCGGCTAGGGGGATCTCTCCCGGAGAGAGGGTTCCAGAGCACGCCTATTAGTTTTTTTGTATTGGATGCAAATGAAAGTCTTAGGTTACAAAAGAGGGTTACAAGGGTATATATAGACCCCAAAAGAAGCAAATTACTAAACTACCCCTGCTACAACCGTAGGATTGGGGGCAAAACGGTCTTTTGACGAGGTCCAGGGCACCGATTTCGGACACGTGGCGGCCCTCGAAAATAGTGCCCGCCAGAGGAGCGCCGGGGGAAACCTCTCCCGAACCCGGAGAGTGGGCCCCGGGGGAGGTCTTCCCCGGTCCGGGGGAGGTCTTCCCCGGTCCGGAGAAGGGGCTCCGGGAGAGGGGCTCTCCCTAGCCTAGAGGAGGTGCGCCGAGGGAAGTCTCTCCCGAGCCCGGAGGAGGGGCTCCGGGAGAGGTCTTCCCCGGCCCGGAGAAGGTGCTCCGCGAGAGGGGCTCTCCCTAGCCCGGAGGAGGTGCGCCGGGGGAAGTCTCTCCCGAGCCCGGAGGAGGGGCTCCGGGAGAGGTCTTCCCCGGCCCGGAGAAGGGGGACTCCGGGAGAGGGGCTCTCCCTAGCCCGGAGGAGGTGCGCCGGGGGAAGTCTCTCCCGAGCCCGGAGGAGGGGCTCCGGGAGAGGTCTTCCCCGGCCCGGAGAAGGGGGACTCCGGGAGAGGGGCTCTCCCTAGCCCGGAGGAGGTGCACCGAGGGAAGTCTCTCCCGAGCCCGAAGGAGGGGCTCCGGGAGAGGTCTTCCCCGGCCCGGAGAAGGTGTCCGGGAGAGGCCTCCCCCGAGCACAGAGGAGCACCGGGGGAAGTTTCTCTCGACCCCGGAGAAGGGACTCCCGGGGTGACGTTTCAGATGCTTGCTAGCATTTTCCCCCAACAGAAACAAAAGAGGAGGAACCTCTGAAAATAACATTAACATGATTACGAGGTACCTGGTAAGATATCTCTTCGTCCCCGTCGGCGTCTCTTAGACCGCATGCTTGTTCCTTAGTTGGTAAGGTCGGCATAGGTCCAATCCCCTGGTAGAAGTCATCTAGCTGCTTCAACCAACTCCTGCAATTCTTGAGGTCGTGACCCGCGGAGTTGTGGAGCGGACACCATTTCTTGCCTTCCTGCGGGTTAGTCGACTTCTCTGGCTGGTCGGTATTGCGACCACCAGAAGTAGTTTTATTCTTGAATGGATACTTATTACCTTTGGTCGATGGAGGCTTCTCTGCGACCGCGACCTCCCAGTACTGTCCAAATCGACTCCTTTTCGATTTCTTCGACCTCCCGCCTGATGAAGATTTTGGCTTCTTGCTTGAATCTTCCCTTTTCACATCCTTGAGACCTGGTTGAGGCGGTAGGTTACCCTTATCAACCATCCGATTCGATTCAACAGCCTCAGCTGCATCGGAATATCGATCGGCCATATCAAAGAGATCGACCACTGATCGAGGAGGATGGATGAGCAAATCTTCGGTGAATCTCCGATATCGAACGACATGTTTAAATGCCCTGATAACGGAGCTTCAGATATGTTCGGGATGGTATTCCTCACCCCGACAAATCTCTTGACAAACTGATAAAGAGTTTCGATCGAAGTTTGCCGTAGTCGATGGAGATCGTCCTCTTTACGCGGCTTCTGATAACAATTTTGGAAATTGTTGAGGATGGCATCACACAACATTTCCCAGTTATAGATTGAACCCTCAGGTTGATTGAACAACCAAGTTCTTGCCGGTCCTTCGAGGACTGTGGGCAGGTAGTTGGCCATGACCCGGTCATCTCCGCCTGCTGCCTGAATGGCAGTGATGTAGATTTGGAGGAACTCGGACGGATTGAGTCCCATCGAACCTCTTTATGGCCCCAGGTTTAAAATTATCTAGCCAACGACCGCACGAAGACTGGGCGAGAAAGCTTTACAACCGACATAGGGACCGTGAATTGACCTGCGGCTCTCGACCTGGTCATGGGCGACCTCACGCAATGGAGAAGTTACTCGTGGTCCCAAGCGAGAGTGGACAGGAATTTGTTCCCTATCACGAGAATCCTCCGCTCGTCTGGTTTTGTCATGCCGAGATGGGACGGGTGGTGGGCGACTACATCTACCAGAACCCGAGTTAGAGTATTCTCGGTTATGGGAATGCGTCACTGACCGGGAAGAGGCTGTTGGGGTCGCCTCAGATGCGACCTCGTCCAACCTCTCCGCCAGGATTCTGGTGAAGGCCGGTTTCTGCATATTTGTAACCGTAGGAGGAAAGTTACGCAAGACCTCCGCGATAGATCAAAGCCGGCCATGCGTACTTCTCCTAGGGGCACCAGGTGTCACCGTCTCTTCATCCGCCGGGAAATGCTCTGGGGGTAAAGACGGTGTCTAGTCGCATCTGCGACCACGTGATCGTCGGGAAGAACACAGAGCAGCATTGTAACGAGTCTGCTCATTTTGAAGAGCCTCTAGGGCTGTTCTGCGAAGTTCGTTGTCTTGTTGCTCACAATCTTGATCTTCCTTCTGTTTGAGTTCCTGTTCTTCCCTGGCAGCTCGTTGATCGAGGGTTTCTTCCGATAAAGCAGTGAATTGTCTAGGGAGCGAGGTCGCCGATGGAGAAAACATCTCCGTTTGTTCCGAGTCAGACTCGAAATCAAAGAGGCGATGGAGGTTATCAGGGTCAAACCTCCCCAGGCTAATCTCCTGGTCAGCATCGTTCCTACCCTCAGCAGGGGCGTACGATGGACCGGATTCAACCTCTAACGCATTAAGAGCCTCAATAGGCTCTGGATCTGCGTTAGTTGACCCCTGGTCGATAGACATGACCTGAGTGGTCGAATCGACTTCCGAGACGCCTTCGCCTCTGGTTTCCTCCATCGGAACAGGATCATTGGGTGAAGCATCTGGATGTGGGAATAATCCTCAAGATCGAAGTCGTTCTCGAAATCATATGCTCCAGACATGGTTCATCGAACCTCCAGATAGAAATAAGGACGCCTCGAGAAAGGCCCCACTGTGGGCGCCAACTGTCGACGATTTGGACTCAGGGTCCTTAGTCGAACTTATGCAGAATTTTGTGAGTTGTGAGACCTTTCAGGGTGTCCCTCCGGGAAGGGATGATGAACCAAAGTCAGTTAGAGCACAGAGAGATTTATACAGGTTCGGGCCCTCGATGGTGGGAGTAACAGCCCTACATCCTGTTGGGATTTTACTGTGTAAAAAAGATTACAAGGTTGTGGAAAAGATTATCACAGGCGAAGATCCTTCCCGTGTGGTTATATAAAACTACTAAAGTGGCCTATGAAAGCTAGTAGATCTAATCCAATGTCTTCTGTTGATCCTTTCCATCTGTCTTTCCGTCTGATGCATTGGTTTACTCCTTTATACTGGTCGAAAGGGTGCCAAGGCATAACGGCTTCGAATAGTTGCTCGGGTGTAGTTTTGGCAACTGCACTTAACCTCCACGCAGGCTTAACACGTGCAATTAAGGGATCACTGCACATATTAACCTCCTGACAGTTGTTTCCGTATGTGGAGGAATCCTCGGGATACTCGGGATATGCTCGTTATAAGGTCCGAGCAATCCCGCGTCTCCTGGTCAAGAGCATTCTGACCGCGCATTGTCTGCAGTCGCTTGACCGCGTTCTGTCTGCGACCTTCTGTCCGCGCATCACATACGGGCTTCTGACCGCGCACTGTCTGCGGCCTGATCGCGTAGAGCCTGCGACCATGTGTCCGTGCTTCCCAGGACAGCTTAAGATCACATCAATGGACACTCACCTGGTTCGAATCTGTCTTGAACCAAACATGCATTCATTCTGAACTAGCTTGGGTAACAATCCTCGTCAATGAGCTAATATGTTTGGTTGGTACATTCACAAAAGGATCTTGTAGCTTATATTTGAGATGAGATCTGATCCAAGCATGCTTCACCTTAAATGTTATATCGATCGATTGATAAAGCTGGTGTTTCTAATAAGTCTCTTATGCAATTTCTCCCAATGGGCTGGCTCCTTGCTAGCCTATGGAGTTTTCAAAAAATAAAAAAAACAGAAAAACCCCAACCTAACTAGTTTGCAATATCATTGCCTGGAAGGACTCTATATTCAATTACTATTGGGATTTAGTTGTAGTGATAACTTTTAAATCATTTTTTTGTTCTTTAAGTTTGTGTTTTAAATTTTAAGTCTCAATAATTTCTGAGTTTATGCTCTGCTGCAAAATGTGTTTCTTTTAATACTCACTTGATTGATATAACTAGGTGGTGAACACTAACACAATATCAGAATGTCATGACACTTACATAATTTGGTTTGTGGCCATAATTTGGCAAGATTTGACTTGATTCTTGCTAAATTTTTAGCAAAAGCTGTGTATGGGGTAGGCATTTGGGTTAGCTTCCTATTTAATTTTTCTTGTTAGGATAGTTCTGGTTGATTCTTTAGTGGTGTGATTATTAATATTCTACACCTGTTAAAGAAGAGTAGAAGGCTGTAGAAATTGTATATTTGGCTAACTATAATTTATTTGAACAAGACATCAGTGGAAGGCTTCTGAATGTAAACAAGGCGGCTCCCAGAGATTCTCATGTGGAGAGACCTCTCCGACAATTTGGGTCTGCTTTCAGGATTTATGTGCAAAATTCAGTGATTATTTTTCTAGTGTTTTTGAACACTTCAGACTTTGTTTTCTAGATGAAAATTTGTCGACAGACCGTACCTTGAAGTTGGATGAATTCAAATATTTATATTCTTATATCCTTAAATGATGTGTTGAGGCTCTAGAGGAACTTTTTTTTTCAGTTTTGTGCCTTGTTCTGTAAATGATTAGATCGATAAACTACTACAAAAATGTTGTCTTCTGACGGTTTCTTACTAAAAACTGTTAGAAAAAGAACCGTTAGAAAAGATTTTTTTTCTAACTGTTACCTTTTCTAATGGTCCTTTTAGTAATGAACCGTTAGAAAAGATACTCTTTTCTAACAGTATATTTTCTAACGGTTCATTGCTAAAAAACTGTTAGAAAAGAGTGTTCTTTTCTAACGATTCTTTACTAAAGGTAGCCGTTAGAAAAGTTAACTGTTAACGGTTCCTTACTAAAGAACTGTTAGAAAAGATCACTTTTTCTAACGATTTTTTTAGTAATGAACCATTAGAACATGGCACTTATTCTAACGGTTATTTACCATTAGAATAGTTCTTGTTTTGTTCTATCGTGCCTATCACTAACGATACAAAAATCGTTAGTACAAGTGTATTTTGAACCGTTAGAAGAAAGCTTTTTTGTGCTAGTGATAGCTATATGTTGCTATCTCTAGGGTCACATCGCTTAAAGGCCTAAAAATCCTTATAGAAAATGACGATGGAACCTGTTCCAACAAAACCCGTAATATTGTCTACCATGAAGTCTTACAAGCTGCCCACCCTTTGGTAGAACACTTGATGTGCTTTTCACTGATCTAATTGCCTATGCATGTCATATTGCTGACAGCTATCATTTTGATTATTTGCCTCACAATACAATTATCTTTCTTTATATGAATCAAAATAAGGGTTATATCTATTCAATATGCGATTCTTTTGTTGCTCTATTTGTCTTTCAAATGTCCACATGACCCTTTGCTTCCCAAAAACAAAAATTTACACATTTCTTCGCTTACTATTTGTGTTTTCTGCCGTTTCATCGTGTCGATAAATTTTTTAAACATATTATTTGTCTGCTTAGTACATGACTATGCAATTTGTCACCAGAAAACCCCCTTCTATTACATATTTCTTATGTGTTAAACAATATTTATTTTCCCTATCCACTATGCGATGGACGACTATGGTACATACGCGTCGTTGCATCTGATACAATCATTTATCAGTTTGCTCTTTTGTAGGTTTTGTGAGTGCCAACCACGCTGAGCCTGCATCACAATTTTTCGCGTAAGGTTGCCTCAAATTTGCACTGCCTGCACATCTGACAATCACTGATAACTAACCAAAACATGATTGGGATAAAATGATTACCCTCAATGCTCTGTTCGTCGCGTTTCAAAATTCCTTTTCTTTATCTTTTTTGATTATTTATGAAATATATATATTTGTTTTTGTTTGTCATTGTACCAAAGCCTTTGATATTCTTTTATTTTTACTTACCATACTTATTCTTATACTGTACTTAATTTAAGCCATAGATGATATGCTTTGTTTTCGTGGCTTATAAACATACCACTTTGTTTATTCCAAAGTGAGAACAAAAGAAAACCAACAGACCTTTGTTGTTTCATTTTCTTATTAGCAGATGGACTACTCTCTCATCTCTGAGCTCACGCCAGAAAAACAACAATGGCGGATCCATACTCGCCTCAGTAGGATGTGGGATTTTTGCGATCCTTCAAATGACCAGAGACTGATACATGTCGAACTTGTTTTGATCGATGAACAGATCACCCCTTTTCTTTTATTGCCTTCGCATTGACTCTTCATGATTATTCTTCCATATTATATTATTTATTAATACATGCTTCATTTTGATTACAGCCATAACACCTATTTTTTTCATTTCTATTCTTATTTCTGTGTTCTTACTATCGTGGATTTTCATTTTTTCCTTCCTGTGATCCCCTGCCCTGATTTTCCACATCTGCTTCTTCTTTTTCCATTCCTGTGATCAATGTTTTTATTTTTATATTGCTTACATTCTCTGGTTTTCATTAAATCTTTATGTTCGCTTTGCTCTTGCTGATCTTTTCTTTTACACCAATACTATTTGTTTGTGTCCTTAGTACTTCTTTTGATTAAAACACCGCATTGCTTTTACTTCAATCACCACATTTATTAGTACCTGTTCCTCCAATGTAAACCACCCACTGCTCAGGTTTGATCCTGCTCAAATCAGGGCTTTTGCTTATATGCTGGTCAAAAAAACACTATTGTTATTATATTCGTTCTTACAAAATATGTCATCATTCCATTATTTTCTACTTTTTTATTCACGCTATTATCAAGTTTGCAGGGCAATTCAATCAGCGATAGAATTTTCAAAGATCATGCTCCTAAATTGAGGCCATTGCTGCCTAAAGGGACAATCTACTACTTCCGTTATTTTAGAGTCATGCCAGCAAAAAATGCTTACAAACCTGTTAACAACAAGTACATGCTCCAATTCACAAATTGGACAAAGATTGAAGAAAGCTTGAGCAGCCCTATAATGTTTCCTTCATATGTGTACTCTCTTGTGAGTTTCAATAATATGAAACAACTTAGTGGAAACCAAGAATTCTTCACAGGCTCAATACAATTTCGCATAGCTCACCAGTTGCATTATAAACCACATATTCTCTTCTTAAAAACACACACATGCTTGCTCTTTGATACTTTCATCATAGATCATTTTTGATATTTTGTCTATAGATGTCATTGGTCTTATCACAGAGGTGTCAGAATTGGTTTCTATCAACATTAGAGGCCGCGCATCAAGCACACAAAAAAGAGACATTTGCATCCACGATACCAAGTTTGTCTTTTCTCATTAGTTAAACAAACGCATCTCCAAATTCTTATTTGCTTTCTCACAATTTTTTAATTCATGTCTGATTCCAGCAACAACGTCAGGACCGTCACATTATGGAGATCACGTGTACTGAATTTGATGTAGAGGCCATATGTGCAGCTGGCACAACTGAAGCAATCATTGTTATCTTCGTCGGCACATTCATTAAACATTTCAAAGGTTTTTCATTACTAGCCAAACAAAAATACTATTCCCTGTATGGAACTTTTTTTTATGCATTTTCTTCACTCTTCATTTTCCTATCTTCCAGATCAAAAAATCATTTCCGGCTGACCAGCCTGTAAATGGTATATAAACATAGATGTCCTTGAAATCAATGCTTTCAGAGAGATGTATCACATAATCAAAAACATTTGATTTCCATGATAATATCACATCGCTTACATTAATACGTTGGCCAATTCATTAATCAGTGATATGATCTCTTATCTATTTTCTTAGCTTAAAAGGTCAATTTGAACCCATCAAATGGCTGGCAACAAATGCAGATAGCCATAGTGGTGGCAAGGACATTGTGTCTGCGAAAACTATGACAATCGCACAACTGATGGACCTTAATCCACATGAAGCTGAGGTGATGTTTTCTATCCATCAATTTACATAACTTTACATTTTGTTGAACAAAAAAAACCTAATAGTTTCATATAATGCAGAGATCAAAGTATATTTGCAACATCATCATAACAGATATCATAACGACTCATTCTTGGTGGTACACCGCTTGCATGGATTGTAAAAGAAATGCCAAGCCTTTTGGAGATCAATACAGGTGCAATTCATGTGACCTTGCCTCTACACATGCGCAGCCAAGGTATCATGTCTACAAATTTTTTTGCCTAATAACCCATTAAAAAAATCAAATTCGAAAACTAACCCAAAACTTTAAAAAATTACAAAACTAACCTTCAGTCGCAAGATGGGTCGGGCGACTGAGCTTGCTAGCGACTGAAGACGTGGCACGGCCCAATACACCGTTGGCCCAACTCACATGCCACGCTTTCAGTCACTAGCCCAGCTAGCGACTAAAAAGTGCACAAATATTTGTGGGGAGCGGGATTCAAACCGTGGTCTCTCCGGAGAGAGAGAGAGAGAGCCTTTTAACTAATTAGACTACAACCGGTTTTTGTAACTTATTGCTGTGGCATGATTTTATATCTTTTTAGTCGCTAGCCCGGCTAGCGACTGAAAGCAGACGTGGCACACGAGCTGGGCCAGTGGTGTATTGGGCCGTGCCATGTCTTCAGTCGCTAGCCCAGTTAGCGATTGAAGATCAGTCGCGCGGCCATCTCGCGACTGAAGGTTAGTTTTGCAATTTTTTAAAGTTTTGAGTTAGTTTTTAAATTTGATTTTTTTAATGGGTTATTAGGCAAAAAAAATTCCATAGCTACTACAATTTTAGTTAATACATCACTATTATATGGGCTCCCATTGCTAACCCTCCTAAATTTACAGGTACAAGTTAGCCGTGATGGCCGGAGATCACACTGGTATTGCTGAATTTGTGCTGTTTGGGGCAGTTGCACAAAAACTCATTGGGAAATCTACGTTAATCCTATTGAATTCAAACCCAGACAAACACGCTATTCCACATGACATCACAAAACTTATTAATAAAAAATTTACATGGAATGTTAGTGTCACAGAAAAGAGCTACAACAACACCATTATTTCGCTTCAAATTAACAACATTTTGGATAGACAGCTTGCTCATCCAACGCCTCAGCAATCCATTTTGGGGCCTCATGTTGTATCAACTTCACTGCCATCTTCACATGAAAGCCTAATTGTGGAGGCCACCAAAAGTGTTGACTCCGCTTATCATAAAAGGGCAACAACCAAATCTTTTGTTCGAGAAAGCACAGAAGAAACAACATCGACATCACCATCGGCTATTCAAACGCCTCAAAAGGTTAATGCATTTTTATCTCATTATGTACCCTCTCGCGCATTGATTGATTTTACTTTAACAAATCCTTCTCATATGGTTTTATTATCCAATTTGTTGCAAACCAGCTCATTACTAGAGAACATCATACACCCTTAACAGATTCAACTGAATCACCCTATTCGAAAAAATGAGCTCAGTAATACCCTATTTCCATTATATGTAAATATGTACCAAAATATATATTTTGATTACCTCTGACTAATCAATTGTTTTGCAGTATTGACTCTGAGCCTTCTACCACATCTGCTGCAAAAAAAAAAAACACTTTCGCCATTGCCAAACATAAAGATATTAACACCAAGTCAGTGCATTCATAAACTTTTTACTATCAATACATTCTCTTCTACACATCATTATCTTAATTTTTTTTGTTCGCCTCCCTTTCTTCTATACAAGAGACATACTAATCGCAGTTGATATCGCCTTATGTAAACACATCAAACCAATTTATGTATTTTGCTATGTGTTCTTACTATTTGCTTTTTTGGACAAAATGTTAGCCTAATTAACCTCTCAATGATACTGTATATTTCATTTTTTCTGAATGGGTTGATTCATTTTGTATTAACAGTCATTTTCTACCATAATCCATACTGGACCCCACTGTTATATTTGCTTTCTTCTCAGATCAATGATACTATTTTTCCTTCCCGCACAAATATCTTGTTTTATTTTTTATGCTTCTTGCATTTCTTATTTTCAGTCGAACCACTGTGTTTGAGTTTATATTGATTATGCTTTCGTTCAGTGCAGTGCCACCCGGCCATTTTTTGGTTCCTGATCAAACAAATACCTCTGTTTTTATAATGAACACTTTCAATCTTTCAACAAACTTAAAGTGTGGCCTATACAACACAAAAACCTGATAAAATATGAGGAAAATAAGATCCTCGCCTGATTTGGCAAATTATAAACCTACTCGAACCTATACAATCCCTACTAGATTAATTTTGTTGCTTACAATGCTCAATTATGTATTTATTGGTCAAATCATCTGCATGACAGATTATCAACGTAACTGACAATAGGCGATCCAAAACTGAACCTACAATTCAAAAAAAAAACACAATGTGATCAGCATGAAAACCAACCAATTGTTCCACTATGAAAACATACAAGCAGTGGACCTTCGCCGATCAAATCCTTGGCCTTTGTCTAAAAATATTGCTATTCGACCAATTCACACACGATGGATCCAAAAAGCCAACACTCTGCATTGCACCAACACACCCACAACCACTCCAAAGGGAAAAAAAACAAAAAGCAACAAAATACCCTACTGGTATGACCAGCCCCGCAGCATACAACCAGCGTAAAGATAAAACGACAAAACCACCCAAGCATTCGACCAGTCCTCACAAACACAGGGGTATACGACCAGCACAACGCCAAGCCATCTAATTCGACCACCATACCGACAATCGACTGCATCACTTCCAATAAAAAATATAGTCATCGACCGCACGGCCTCGACCAATCTAAAAAACAGAAACACCAATTTCCCCAATCACTACGATGATCACTGCAAGGACGCTCCCTGTTCGACTAAGACCACAAATTTAACCAATATAAAACCAAACGCCCTCGTTCGACCATGCCCATGCGGACCAGTGCACCCAAGATGATTTGTTCGACCAAAACCTGTGGTGTTTGTTCGACCAAGCATGGAACGACCAGTTCAACTTCACCAAATCAAACGCTTCGCCTTGGGCTTAAAATGGCCAATTCGACCACACAGCTACTTCGAACAACGCCCACAAAAAATATATCCGCTCCGTTCAACCGCGAACAGAACCCCATGGCCAACAAAATACCCAAAAGCTCGACTTCGACCATCAAATACCCCACACCCCCAGTTCGACCACAGCCTATAACAACCAATATCCCCCCTTTCGACCAATTATTCTGGTGGTCACCTCTCGGTTCAACACTGGTCTTGCCCCCACAAATAATATTGTAATAATGATCGTGCAACACAATGATCTCAACAACCGTAACAAATCTGTAAATACAATAATTTATTGTATATAAATCATGTTTCTTCCGAACAAACCAATCACAACCGATCCAACTTTTTTTAATGATACCAATGATCAATACATAATGCTAATTGTTTTTCCATGAAATTAAAAAAATCCTGCAGTACATAACTCTATGCCCACAACATTTCCCTCCCTAGTCGAACCACGAATCTACCAACTGGTCGTCCATACCAACAACACATCCATGCCCTCTCTCCACAAACTATTAGCCTGATCAACCAAATAAACCAACTGGTCGAATTTTTTTTCCTCCTCAAAACACTTCTATCACCAGCCTGAAATGGTTGGTCGCTCTGTGCAAAACATTGCTTCCACCAACCCAAAAGCAAACACTGCTTCGTACAAAAACCAAAAAAAACAAACTATGTATCCAACTTGACTAGAAACCTGCTCATTCACCAACAATACCATCTCGCCAACATTGCATTGCATCCATAGCAATTCGACCCCCCCCCCCCCCCCAACGCATCAACCTAACAACACCAGAATAACCCCATTCGACCAAAAGCGCCGCCCGAAACCCGCCCTTCCAACATACACTATAGTGATGAATATGCACCTTTCAACTAGCTTACCCAAAATTACATACGTGGTCGTCCCATCATAGCCTCTATTGTAATGGTTTCTTGCATGTTCAAAACTGATCTTCCCACCCCAGATGCTATTCTGATCACCATCGTGCAATGCAATGATGTCAACAATCATAACTAATGTGGATACAATACGTTTTCAGCTCCAAATCTATACTCTCTAATACTCGCAGTAACGCGTGGGTTACGACCTAGTAAATATAAATCCTTGGGTGCCTGTCATAGCAAGCCCGCCTAGTTTTCTACATGGTATTAGAGCCAACCGACCTGAAGCTCTAGCGATGGCCGTGGGCTTCGTCCATCCACGTCCGCAGACGTGCCGGTCGTCATTGTTAATGCCGCGGCCGATCGACACAATAGCCGCCGCTAGTTCAGAGCGAGGTTTCGCGAAACCCTAAAACAAGGGCTTCCGACGACGTCCGCAGACGCCACCGGCCATTCCTCCCCTTATCACCACCGCTGGTCACCATAGTCCTGCCATGCTCGATCGCTGCCGACCCGTGCCGGATTAAATGTTCACAAATCTTATGAGACCTAAACAAATAGATTTGGATGATTAGTTCTGGCACGGGTCGCTAGAGCTTCAGGACGACCAGCACCTTATCGTCCTTTAGATTTTTTGTGAGTTTGAGATCATGCGGTGGGCTAAAGACACCATATAAAGTCTCTGTCCTTGGAAGATGATTTCGCTTCTCAGCACCAAGTATTCCAGCAGCTAATCATCCAAATCTATTTGATATCTGACATAGATGTTATTCATTCTTTTAAATGAAACCTTCACCATTATTCCACGGTGGAATATGTATTGGCAGCATGGGTCAGAAGTTCCTTGCAAAAGTGTACTCGAAAAATAGGTGTTGCCTTGTTGCTTCACAATTATCTGAACAAAAAGTACACCCATAATGTCTAAAGTCCAAATGGTTTTTTTTTTCCCAAGTAGTGATCTGATGTTCAATCATTTTAGTAAAAGGAGTCAAAAAATTCTTGTTCGTATTCTGACAAATATTTTTTTTGAAAAATTTATTGACTTGGAAATATGAAGATTATGATACATCCAAAAAGAAATTATATATTTTTTTTTATTAAGGACATGTTTGGAAGTATGGGATTTGACCCAATCCCTGGGGAATTTTAAGCCCAAGAATAGGAAATGGATTAGGCCTGGTATGCTGTTTGGATGGGCCGGAACAGTTAATATTTCCTCCCCCAATTTATTGTTCCCGTGGGATAAAATCCATCCCCCCTACCCAGATTTATTTTTTCCTACGATCATCGAGGCGCATCTCGCCTCCTCACCGTCTCTGCCTCTACGCCGCCGCCGCCTCCTCCGCGACCGCTGCCTCATCCTTCTCCTCCTCCTTCACGTCCAACCCTCGCCGCCGGCCGCTAAGGTCGTAGCACGTGTCGAACAGCGAGAAGCCGCCGGGGGACATGCGGAGGCCGCCGTACGGCCCATGGCGTCGGCGCTCCTCCCCGGATCGCCGAACTTAGCCGCCGCAGCAGAACCGGGGGCTCCTCCCTAATGCGTCGCCCCCTCCGCCGCCGCCGCCGCTCCTCCCTTACGCATCGCCCACGGTGCCCCCCCAATGCGGCTCCTCCCCGCCGCTCCGGCGCCACCGCCTCCGATCTCCTTCACTGATATTACCGCCGACGCCGATCTACCCGCGTCAAGTAGATCTCCTTCACTGATGGTGCTCTCCCTCCTCCTCGTCACCTCACACCGCGCTCCTGCTCGTCACGCTGCGGCTCTCGCCACCACCACCTGTGGCCGGGGATGAGGAGGTTCGTGATCGTCCCGTTGCCCAGAGGAGGTTATGCTCGCTGCCTGTGGGGAGGGAGAGGAAGCGGACGACCTCGCGTTGTTCTGGCTCGCCACGCTGGACTTCGGAGAGGGCGCGAGCGCGGCGGCGACGCCGAAGGTGTCGTTCTTGTTCCTGACCACTCGGACCTCACCTTCGCGCCGCTGTGGGAGAAGTTCTTCACGGGGCACATGGATCGGCTCAACGTATACGTGCATGCTAACCTGGCAGCGCAGCTCTAGCTGCGGCTAAAACTTTTTCTGACGGTTTTCACATATAAAACCGATAGAAAATATCTATTTATACTAAAGGTTTTTTTATTTAAAACAGTTAGAACAGCTACAATCTTGTACTAACGGTTTTTTCTACTGAAACCAATAGAAAAAAATCTTCGCCCCTCTCTGACTGTGGAGCAGTGTACTAACAGTTCGTGATCAATATTTTAAAAACCGATAAAAGATGTGCGACAGTAGAGCCCATTTCTGTAGTAGTGCCAATACAAATATGACAATCATGTGTTATGTCCTATGTTAATTTTGTATTGTCAGACACCATATCCTTGAAAAAGTGAATATTCTTGTGTATAATTAGAGACAAAGACATAAGCAAGAACAAGACAGTAGCATATTACACAAATTGATCATTCACTACACCCAAATCTTATCTTAGTATACAAAAACATATGTATGAATCCCTGATTCTAACATATCCATAGGATTACACTAATGTTCAAACCAATTACTAACAGAGCAGAAAATATGCTCCCTATAGCCAATATTAAGAGAGCCCCTCAAAAAATTGATTGGATTAGTATGTGAGACTAAAAGATTATTATACAACCAATAGTTGCAACTCCATATATAAAAATTAATGCTTGCAATCTGATCAGGCTTCGGTAGTTTAACCAATAATAATGACAAGTATCAATGCAGAGTGTACTCAGAACCTGCTAATGTGTTTCACTCATCATTCAGGAGTCGGTACATCACAATTCAAATAACTTAGCATATATCTTGCCTGTCTTCCATCCTAATGGCATCAGAATTCAGAAAGCAACAAGAGAATTAGCATTTTTGTTGGTCAGATGACAACGGTTTCTTGTGTGCATCAGTCTATGCACATGTGGGGTTTCACTTACATGCTCAGACAGTAATATGAGATCTCCAAGACACAAATATTTGATTCAACGATTTTGAAATACCATGCTAATGTACTTCCAGATCAATCATTGGAACAGAACACAAACAATGTTTTAAAACCAATCTAGGACTATGTTGTGGAAGGCATCCACATTGCATAAAGTTCTGAGGAGGACAAAAGGGACTAGTTTTGAATTAGCAGATAAGTCTCACAACAAACAAATGATTCGATCATCTAAAATCAACCCAAATGTGTGTCACAAAAATAATTTATAATTATAAGCAGGATAACCATACATGTGGCACTGAGAAATCAAGTGTCAAAATAATTCAATCTAACTAGCTAATCCCAGGACGAATTCCAATCCATAGAAGACAAACTAACACTCGAACCAATTGATGGCAAAGAAAACTTCATATTTCTACACTTTGCAAACCTGAGCTTTCTGCTATATTTCAAGGCAACTTTGAATAGAGGTAAGCGGGGGACTGGAAACAATCTGATCGATCAAACCCTTACCGCACTACAACTTTGAACCTGTTTGGGTGCCTCTCGCTTGCATCCCTCAGCTGTTCCTTCAGTTCTTGGTTCTTACCAGAGATCTTCACCTCCTTGAGACTCGTCAAGTGCTCAATGCCGGTTAGGCCATTGACACAGCACACATCAAGCCTCTCAAGCTTCGGCATGGCCCCTTCCTCAAACTGGATGGACGGTGGCGCCACAACATCTTCAAGAAACAGGACCTTTAATGCCTGGAACGCAAAGGCTGTGCGTGCCACCAGCTCGTCGTCCACGTATGACCTATTCTCCAAATTGATGATGAGCAGGTTGGGTAGCTTGTGCAGGACCCCAAAGACGCTGTCACCGTGGAGGTCCGTACGGTTGAGCTCTATGCAGACAAGGCTGGTGAGCAACTCAATCCAGCTAGGCAGCTTATCGATGGGGCCAAAGAGCCTGAGTTTCTGGAGGAGCGGTGGATGTGAGGGGAGGCGTTCCAGGAAGTTTAGGCTCTTGTCTACCGCTTTGGTGTGGTGGATGCGGACTGAGAGCACCCGGAGGCAGTACATCTTACTGAGGGAAACTGCGAGAGTATCCAGCACCGGCGGCCCGAATGTATTGAATTGGATCGAGAGCTTCTGGATATGTGTCAGCTCGCCGATCTCTTCAACCGGACAATCATCATCACCGATGGCCACCGCTCCACTTATCGTGCGTAGGGCCTTCATGTTGCTCACCCCTCGTGGTAGCGTCCATGTGAGGTGAAATGTCAAGTGCTCGAGTTTCTCCAGATTGATGATAGATTCTGGTAGTCTATAGACGTATGTGTGCTTTACGTCCAGTGTCTGGAGATGTTGCAGCCTGCTGATCTGGCTAGGGACATCACGGAGATCTGTACGCCTCAAGCTCAAGAACTTGAGTTGGAACAAATTGCAGATGAGTTTCAGATGATCATTTTCCACGCCTCTGCAGCCTTCCAAGTCGAGCACCCTCAACAGGCTGAGCTTCGCGATGTTGCGCACCTGGTGGTTTTTGCTCCGGAAAGTGCTCAGCGACCGGACGTGCGACAGGGTCATTCCCTCGGCGCTGCTCGTTGCGATATCGTCATGGATAGAGAGACGACGCACAGTGTCGTACGACGTTCCCCCGTATTGGTCGCCTATCAGAGTTACAAAATTCGCCTCAAGGGATTTGGACACCAGGACCTCAAGCATCATGTCGTGCACACGACACGTCTTTACCTTAATGTCATAGTATTCAAATTTGACCGGGTCAATCATGCTCCTGCTTACAAGCTCTTCAAAATAGCCCTCTGCAACTTCAAGTAGCGTCAGCCCACGCTTCTCAAGTATGAAACCCTCGGCAATCCATCGCTGCAGCAGCCGCTCCTTCCTAATCACATAATCCTCAGGAAAAATGCTCAGATACATAAAGCAAGTCTTAAGATGATGAGGCAAGTCGTTGTAGCTAAGTGTAAGTATTTGTTTCATCCCTTCAAGGGTGGGGTTGCTTTCGAGTTCAGAACCTATTGAGTTGCAAACTCTCTCCCAAACCTCCACATTAATTACCGGCTTGCTCATTAGAAGGCCTGCGATGCTAACAATAGCTAATGGCAACCCACCGCACTTCCGCAAAATTTTCGTAGACACGGCCTCCAAATCACGGGGACAAGTGCCTTTGGAGCCAAAGATTCTACTTACGAACAACGAGTTGGAGTCTTTTTCACTAAGGGGCTTGATTCGGTGGACGTGGCCGATGTCAGAGGTGCTGCAAGCTTTCGCTACAGTGTCTATCCTGGTAGTCACGATGATTCTACTGTTGGAGTGATTACCAGGCAAGTTACATCGAATGGCTTCCCACGCTGCTATGGTCCATACATCATCGATCACAATGAGGTACCTGATGGAATTGAATGAATGGTGCAAATAAGCAAAGAATTCATTAGTATGGTCATAAGTAAAACTGTACATAAATTAAATCCATCAAAATATGTTTTGGTCCCCGTACTGCTCACGCTGACTCGGCCAATCACAGAATGGTCTAAGATTTTTTTTTTTATCATAAAGTCTACGTAATTAATTCACATGGAAGATAGGTTGAAGGAAATGCTAACATATACTTGCAAAGATAAATTGATTCTGCCATTTTTGCCATAATTCAAAGAAAATGAGAACCACCTCCGCATGCTTTTTTCCCCTTTCACTTGAGGACTGCATGAAATCTTTGCTCCTTCCCTTTCCAAAGAAGCGGTGTGCATGTAGTTTTCCAATTTTTTTTGGTTCAGTTATTTCATGTTTTATAATATTTGGATTTAAAAGTGAAACCAAAGAAATACATCTGTAAGGTTATCTCCAACCCATCGGCGTTTCGTGAGGCGTTTCAACAGAATATTTGAATTAGATTAATATATAAATTAAGAAACAAAAATTATATACAATTTGTTCGTATGTAAACCGAGAGAAAAAAAATAAAAAACTTCAGGCATCCCGACGCCTCATGAGGTATTGCCTTTCTCTTCAACCGATTTTTTTTAATAACTTTTTGGTGCAGGGCCTGCATGACAAATCCTCCAAACATCCGCGTTGGGGAGAGTCTAATCCGGCAAGCAAACCTACTAGACTGACTTAAATTAATTCATTTGGTTTTGGTAGGTTTGGTAGTTTTTCATGTTTTGTAAGTAATGGCCAAATGCAAATGATGTTAATACAATTATATTTTAGTTACTAATCCACATAGAAAGAAAATTCATTTTTGTACTACCATTGAATCAAAGTGCATGTGCAACCCAGTTCAACTTCTCCAACTTATTGATTTTGACAATTCACAACAGAATTTGTCAAGGAATACTTACTATTTACATAATTTAAATAATAGAATCCAAATTAAAAAATTAAAAAAATCACACCTCATTACATATTTGTTTTTATCACCTAATGGCTCCCAATGGAAAGATTAGGATTCTAATCATCTTCTACCCAAACACCATTGGTGGGGTGATTTGAATCCAAATCATAGGCATTGTTTTTAAAATAAATCGGCTTAATCTCTACAATCCAAACAGACCCTACCAGGATGTCCCTTATGAATTAAAACACTTATATACGAACAATCTAATTAGGCAAAGGAAAAATCATAACCTCCCCTAGATGGCTTGGGTGTTGAGGAACTGCGATCCTAAATTCCTAATAGTTTCCTATCTAGACAATATTGGTGGAGGGATTTGAATCCAAATTATAAGTATCGCTTTTTCCAATTACACTGAGCTAAATCCTCCAAATCCAAACATACCCTAAGATGGCGAAGTATTATTTTCTGGAGTTCTTCCATGTTCTCAAACCATAAACTTAGTCTCGATCGGCAGGAATCAAAAGCGAGTCATGGCATATAATTGTTACCTCTTCCCCTCGAGGCGCGCGCTCAGCTCTGTGCGAAGCGCGCTGACGTCCATCTCTTCTTGCGTGTCCTCCTCCTTGCCTTTCGCTGTCTGCTCCAGTATGCTCCTGAGCACGTCCCTCAGGTCCCATGCCTGCGACACGGACACGCTCGCCTGGAAGTCGAACTCATGCGCCACGCTCCGACACACCGCCATGGCGAGCGTCGTCTTCCCGAGCCCCCCGAATCCCACGATGGAGACCACTCGCAGCTTACCATCATGCGCTTTCGCTCTCATCATGTCGGCGAGCATCGTCGTCTGGTTCTCGATACCAACGTACTGGGAGGTGTCGACGGCACGGGGCGCGCGCAGCGTGGCGACCACCAAGTGGATGGAGGAGCCGCCGGAGCCGGAGGGGCCGACAGCAAGGAGCTCCGGACGGTCCACACCATACCGCGCGCGGCGCTCGCTGACGGCGAGGGCGCGGGCGCGGAGGACCTGGATGTCGGCAGCGAGTCGTTTGCGTAGGCGCAGCGTGGACAACAGGTGTCGGTAGCGCCCAAGCACGCGTGGTGGGGCGCAGCTGAGGCGGAGCTCGAAGATGTCGATGCAGTCCTCGGCGTCGTAAGCGAGCTCGCGCACCTGCTTCATCCACTCCCTGGTGAGGTGGTCGACGTTGTCGCCGGCCTCCGTGAGCGTGCGGAGGAGGGCGTTCATGGTGGCCAGCTCGTCCCTGAAGTGGGCGACCTCGCCGCGGACGCCGCTTAGCAGCCGGACCTCTTCGCCGAGCAGCTGGCCGAGCTTGCCGAGGAGGGGCTGCACCACGCCCCCCGCGTAACTGATCGCGCCTTCCATTCTCTCCTCCTCTTCCTCGTGGCAAAGCTGGCCAAATCGCTTCTGTACTGACTCCACACAGCTTCATAGCAATATAGATTTTATAGTGCGATGACGATGTTCGATCGAGTAATTAAAAATGGCTTGTTGTCAGAGTAAAATAGATGTGCCTCAAAAGTAACGTCGCACTAGTGGTTGGTTCATGTCCCGACGGAACTCAACTTGTGAAAAAATCTGCATTACTTTATTATGGGAAAAATATCATCAGTTTCATGACCCTACGTGTAATTTAAAATGAAAGTTTTTATACTCGAATGTCTATATTAGTTTTAAAATCGTTTCTTTTGTTTTTATATCATAATTTTAAATAGTTCTTACATGATTTGACGTCATCTCATACATTCCAGTGTTGTTCTAAGCTAAAAACATTAAAAATCACATAAAATAAACAAAAAAAAATAATTTATAAACAATAACAGGTTTATAAGTATCAAAATCTCTGTTGTAAGTTTTGGAGAGTTAATGGAGCCTTCCAGAACGGAGGAGTTTTTATAATTATCCCATTAATTCTGCTCATCGTCGCATGTAACAGACTAATGATTTAGAGCTGTTCAAACAAATAAATTAATGTATAATATTTTATGGACACAACATAGGATACAATTGTGAACATAAGACGTGCACTGTCCTGTATTGTTCCGTCGGCATTTTCCAATTAGATATATAAACTAGCTGGGCCTACGCAGCGCGGGTACCGAAAAAATACATCTATAGATGGTAAAATATTGGAAAAAAATTAGTTGGTATCATGTGTATAGTTTTTAAAAATTTGTTGGTTATATGTGTGTAGTTTTTGGTTGTAATGGTGTGTGGAATAATGAAAGTTTTGTGGGTATGTGTAATAGGTATATTGTTTAGTTTAATTTATTTGTTGTACTTACATAATGTATAAGATTAAATGTGATTTATTATAGAGTGGTGCTATGGTGTGACTTTAACGTGTAGCTGGTATGGTGTAAGGAAGTTTGAACATATGGTTGATATGAGGAGTTTTAAAAAAATATGTGTTAAAAGTAAGTTGTGGTTGTGTGGAAATTAGCTGACTAATAGTAGGCTTGGTTGAATAAGGAGTAGATTAGTTGTTTGGTTGAATTTGGTGGATAGTGTCTATTGTAGGTATGGAGGGTGAGAATGGTATGTAGGGTGTTGTATTTGGTCAAAAAAACTATATATTACAAAAAAGAAGACGCAGTGGTTGGTGTAATAAGAATTATAGTAGTTGGTTGGGGAAGTGTTGGAAAGGGTGGTGGTTGGTGCAAATGGTGGCTGTTTAATTTGGTGGGTGTTTCAGCAGTTGGTTGAGGGTGTGTAAGGTGAAGGTAATTGTTTATTGGATTGACTAGTTTATTGGTTCAATCAAAAAGCATGGGAGGTTATCTGAGGATTAAATAAATAATGGGTGCAAAGGAATAAATTGCAAAAATGTATGCTTTGATTGGATTCTACGAAGTACATAGGAAGTTGGTTTGAGGAGGGAAAAAAATCGTGTTTTAGTGAGTGGTCTGAGTGGGTAACGTATTTGATAAGGAATAATGTGCTTTATTTGAGTGATGAAAAGAGAAGTATGGTCAAATAAATAAGTATTTATCTGATAATAAGTTTGGCATATTTGAGTAGGAAAGGTGATGCAGAATTTGATGAGTGTAGAGAATCGGTGAGAGATGTCTTTTGATATTGGTGAGTGGGTGGTGGGATTGCAGTGTAGAGGATGACAGGGTGGTTTGACCAGGGGGAAATAAGGTTGAAGTAAAAGTCGAAAAAGCTATGGCGTGGTGGTATAATGCAGACGATAAGGACCAATTTGATCTGTTTGATTAAAGGAAATAAAATAGTGGAATGAGTGTGTATTTTGAATATTGTGTTTTGTGTGGATAGTATGTGGTTAATTTTTCAAATGAGGTTCTTCATTAAGGAGTGGTTGAAGTAATTTAAGGAAGTATAAATAATCCAGTTTGTAGTGGTTGGCTGAAAAGGTGAGTAGCGTTTATTGCAGCTATGAATGGTAAAATTAGCATGTAGTGTGGCGGTTTGTTCAAAAACATGTTAGTTAAAAATAAATTGTGGTCTGTGGGGGTTGCTTAAAAAGATGTGTGGTCAGTTTGGCATCTGTTTGAAGAGCTGGTCGAGGTTGTGTCAGTTCAATGAAATTGTTTGTCGGATTGATGAGTTGAATGTGTTTAATCAAAAAGGATTGCAAGGTCATGTTAGTAGCAACTAAAAAATGGGTGTGAAGCAGTAAATTGCATTAATCTATGCTTTGGGTGAGTCAAAGGAACTTTCTGTATATGTTGTTAAATGCATTGACTATGTTGGCTGATTTGCTTAATCATTATTTTCAAGTTGGTCGTGGGGAAAGAGAAAACGGTGGGCAAAAGTAAAACGTAGCAGTTACATGGAAACGTGAATAGTGCCTCGCCTATTGTCTATTGATTTTGTTTTACTTCCCTCCTTACATTCCATCTCTGTACTGGCTATGCTAACGACCAAACCATACTTTTTTTATTTTTTACTTCAACCCATCTATGGTTGCTCTTATCACCCTCTCATACTCTATACTCGAATTCATGATTGTTGGGGGAAAATACTGCCAACACTAAAAACGTCACCATGGAAGTTCTTTCTCCGGGGTTGAGAAATTTCCCCCGGAGCGCCTTCTCCGGGCTAGGGAGAGCTCCTCTCCCGGAGCTCCTTCGCCGGGCCGGGGAAGACGTCTCCCGGAGCCCTCCCCGGGCTCGGGGGAGACTTCCCCCGGCGCACCTTCTCCGGGCTAGGGAGAGCTCCTCTCCCGGAGCTCCTTCTCCGGGCCGGGGAAGACGTCTCCCGGAGCCCTCCCCCGGGCTCGGGAGAGACTTCCCCCGGCGCACCTTCTCCGGGCTAGGGAGAACTCCTCTCTCGGGGCTCCTTCTCCGGGCCGGGGAAGACGTCTCCCGGAGCCCTCCCCCGGGCTCGGGAGAGACTTCCCCCGGCGCACCTTCTCCGGGCTAGGGAGAGCTCCTCTCCCGGGGCTCCTTCTCCGGGCCGGGGAAGACGTCTCCCGGAGCCCTCCCCCGGGCTCGGGAGAGACTTCCCCCGGCGCACCTTCTCCGGGCTAGGGAGAGCTCCTCTCCCGGGGCTCCTTCTCCGGGCCGGGGAAGACGTCTCCCGGAGCCCTCCCCCGGGCTCGGGGGAGACTTCCCCCGGCGCACCTTCTCCGGGCTAGGGAGAGCTCCTCTCCCGGAGCTCCTTCTCCGGGCCGGGGAAGACGTCTCCCGGAGCCCTCCCCCGGGCTCGGGGGAGACGTCCCCTGGCGCACCTTCTCCGGGCTAGGGAGAGCGCCTCTCTCGGAGCTCCTTCTCCGGGCCAGGGAAGACGTCTCCTGGAGCCCTCCCCCGGGCTCGGGAGAGACCTCCCCCGGCGCATCTTCTCCGGGCTAGGGAGAGCCCCTCTCCCGGAGCCCCCCTTCTCCGGGTCGGGGAAGATGTCTCCCGGAGCGCTCCCCCGGGCCCGGGAGAGATTTCCCCCGGCGCTCCTCTGGTGGGCGCTAATTTCAAGGGGGCGCTACGTGTTAGAAATCGGTGCCCTGGACCTCGTCAAAAGACCGTTTTGCCCCCGATCCTGCGGTGGCAGCAGGGGTAGTTCAGTAATTTGCATCTTTTGGGGTCTATATATACCCTTGTAACCCTCTTTTGTAACCTAAGACATTCATTTGTACTCAATCCAAAAAGACAGAAAGGCGTGTTCCGGAGCCCTCTCTCCGGGAGAGAGCCCCCTAGCCGACGCTCGTCGGGAGCACGTCGACAGGACTAGGGCCTCCACCGAGGCCCGAACCTGTATAAACCCCTGTGTCAATCTCTGGGATTGTCCAACGCGGGGTGACCCGTCGCACGGTCAGCTCGCGTTGAGGAACACGTGTTGCGCACGTCATCAAATCTGCCGAGGTATTTTTTATACCACGACAGTTGGCGCCGACCGTGGGGACTCGTGACAAATAGTCATGGCTCCAAGAAGGATGAGGCACTTAACCTCCGTCTCCAACAATGCCGGCCCTAGCAACCCTGCACCACCCGCGCAAGGGGCCGTCGTCGCGACACCCCCTCCCGGGGACACTCGAGGGGAGGCAACACTCGACTCTCCCGTCATCCTTGGCGGGGGAACGACTCCTGCGAGCCTGCCCGAAGGTTCCGGTTTGGGAGGACCAAGCGTACCCCAGGTAATGCCTTCAACTTCAGGTGACCCGCTACTCGGGGCGCTGGTGGAGGGACAGCTTCGCGCACAGCGTACTCTGGAAGAGTTGTTACGCGCCATAGCGCGGCCTCCGGCCCCCGCTTACCTGCACCCGTTCCAGTTCGGAGGGATGGCACCTCCGTTCATGATGGGACACCCAGGAACCTTCTTCGCTCCGGGGGCTTTCCCCTTCCCGGGAAGCACCCCCACCTCCGGAGGTCCTTCACTCCCGGGGGGTCAGCCCGTCTCCGGGGGCTACCCTTTCCCGGGAGGCGTCCCCACCTCCGGAGGTCCGTCACTCCCGGGGGGTCAGCCCGTCTCCGGGGGCTACCCTTTCCCGGGAGGCGTCCCCACCTCCGGAGGTCCGTCACTCCCGGGGGGTCAGCCCGTCTCCGGGGGCTACCCTTTCCCGGGAGGCGTCCCCACCTCCGGAGGTCCGTCACTCCCGGGGGGTCAGCCCGTCTCCGGGGGCTACCCTTTCCCGGGAGGCGTCCCCACCTCCGGAGGTCCACTCCCGGGGGGTCAGCCCGTCTCCGGGGGCTACCCTTTCCCGGGAGGTGTTCCCACCTCCGGAGGTCCTTTACTCCCGGGGGGTCAGCCCGTCTCCGGGGGCTACCCTTTCCCGGGAGGTGTTCCCACCTCCGGAGGTCCTTCACTCCCGGGGGGTCAGCCCGTCTCCGGGGGCTACCCCCCGCCGGGAGGGTGTTCGTTCCCCGGGGGTTCTCCCGTTCCTGAACCATCCCTTGCCCCGGAAGGAATTCTCCCCCCTGGGACTACGCCTATCCCAACGGGTATCCCCGGGGTGATTTCTACATTACAGGCCGTTCCCCCATGGGGAAGTCTTCCCACGCCGCGGGCCGTCTTCGTGGCCGGGACTCGTCCAGCCCGCGATTCCTCTCCCGCGCCGGTGACGGGCGCATCTCCGCCTCCTCCCCCGGGTCCCCCTCCTCGGGCTCCCCCGGTGAACCAAACGCGGTTCACTTGGGAGGAGGTGGAACGCATGCGCGCGGCAAGGTCCGAAGGCGCCCCGTCCCGGTACGGCCGGGAATCACTCGCGCGCAAGCGCGCCCCCCTTGTCCCTACAGACAAGGGTAAAAGACCCATGCAAGAGGCCTCCGTCACTTCCGGAGGTCCCCCCGAGATACAAGAGGTGAGCTCTACCAACCCCGAAGAGCGAAGGCGATACCGGAAGGCCGGCGGTCCGTTGGGACCCCTCTCCGATTCGGACAATGAACGCGCTTCCCCCGTGAAGGGGGATATCGAGGCAAACTCCCCAAAGGAAGTGGAAGGGGCTAACCAACCCCTTTGCCGCCGCCTCCGGCGTGTTCGGTGGCCGAAACCATATCGGCCGCCCCATATCGAGCACTACAACGGGGAGGCCGACCCCTACGAGTTCGTGCAAGTGTACTCCACGGCCATTTCGGCGGTTGGGGGGGACGAAAGCGTCCAATCAACGTCTTCCCCCTCTACCTTTCGGGAATAGCTCGTTCATGGTTCTATAACCTAAAGAGCGGGTCCATCAAGTCATTCACGCAGCTGAAGCGCGAATTCTGCGCAAATTTCCAGGGGAATTACATCCGTCCCCTGGATTCGTCGCAATTGTACACCGTTCGCCAATGGTCGGGGGAGACAATACGAAGTTTCTTCAAACGCTTCGCGCAGATCAAGAGCAAGGTGGCTCACATCCCCGACTCGACGGTGATCGAAGCGTGCAAGAGTGGCATTCTCCCGGGAGAGCTCCACCGAAGACTCTCCCGGAGTTGCCCGTCCTCCGCCGACGAGCTCTTCAACGTACTCGAGAAGTATGCGAGAGCCGAAGAAGACGATCTCTGGAAAAAGCACCAGGGGACCTCTGTCCCCGGGGAGAGGGACGCGAAGGACCCCTCCAACAAACGTCCCCAGAGGGGGCCCCGCAACGAGCCAAGGCCTCGGGACACTTTCGTCCTCGAAGGCGGAGGCGGCTCTCGGGAGCCTAACCGGGGACAGCGCCCCTTTTCCAAGCCCAAAGGCGGTGGGGGAAGCCAATCCTCCCGTCCACAAGAAGGCAAGGAGTCTGGAGCCACTTTGTGGTGCGCTTACCACAAGTCCAACTCCCATGCAACCCGAGAATGCCACGCGCTCCTCAACCACTTCGCGACATTCCTCGAGCAACATGGGCCGGGGGGAGGAGGAGGAGGCTCTACCTCCTTACCCCTTCCATCACCAGCCTTGGCGGCACTCCCCGCTCCGCCAGGGGGACGTCAGAGGCAAGGCCAGGAAAAGGGTTCGAGCAACGAGCTCCCCTTCCAAGCCTCCGAGAGGCACATCAATGTCATTGTGGGAGGATCCGCCTCCGGGCGAGATTCCAAACGCCAGCGCAAAGAGTATGCGCGGGAGGTGAAGGTAGTAGGGGCTGTTAACACGTCCCGGCCGTCCAAATGGTCGGACGTCCCGTTGACGTTCACCATCGAAGACGCGAGTGGAGTGCGCTTCCCCCACAATGACGCGCTGATCGTCTCAGCCACCGTGTTTAACTGCCGCCTTGCTCGAATCTTGGTGGATGGCGGGAGCTCCGCGGACGTCCTCTACCTAAAGGCGTTCAAAGAAATGCAGGTGGACGAGAAGCTCCTGCAACCCGCGGTGGGGCCCCTGCAAGGATTCGTCCCGGGGAAAACCATACATCCTGTGGGGAAGGTCGACCTCCCAATGACATTCGGCACCCCAGATAATTACCGGACCGAAATGGTTCGGTTCGACGTGGTGGATCTCCCCTCCTCCTACAACGCTATAATGGGGAGGACCATCATCAACCGCTTAGGAGCAGCGGTCCACCACAACTACCTTTGCATGAAGATCCCCGGGCCGAGTGGGGTGATCTCTGTGCATGGTGACCAAGGCGTGGCTCGCTCCCTCTACGAGCGCGCCTCCGCAGTAATCGGGGACGTTAACCTGGTCAAGGCCCCGGGGGGAGGGAACTCCTCCTCAACCCCAAACGTGCCAATCACGCTCCCCGGGAAGTTCCTTCCCAAGCCTCGCCCTGAAGGAGACCTCCGGGAAATCTCTCTCTTCCAAGACGAGGGGAAGACCATCAAGATTGGGGCTGATCTCCCCGAGGAACACGCGACGCGACTCGCCGAATTTCTTCGCGAAAACGCGGACGTCTTCGCATGGAAGCCCGCGGATATGGGGGGTGTGCCCAGGGATGTTATCGAGCACAAGCTCGCAGTGATACCCGGTCGCCCCCCGGTGAAACAGAAGATGAGGAAGCTCTCCCTCGAGAGGCAGGAGGCCATCAAGGTGGAGATCGCTAAACTCCGGGAGGCGGGGTTTGTTCGGGAGGTACTACACCCCGAATGGCTGGCGAACCCCGTTCTTGTAAAGAAGGCAAGCGGCAAGTGGAGAATGTGCGTCGACTTCACCGACCTCAACAAAGCTTGCCCCAAAGATGATTTCCCGCTCCCGCGGATCGACCAACTGGTGGATTCCACCGCGGGATGCGAGCTGATGAGCTTCTTGGACGCCTACTCGGGCTATCATCAAGTCCGAATGGCGGAGGAGGACGAGGAAAAGACGAGTTTTATAACTCCCCTCGGCACCTTCTGTTATGTCCACATGCCTTTCAGGTTGAAAAACGCCGGGGCAACTTTCCAGCGCCTGATGTGCTTGGTCCTGAGGGATCAAATTGGCCGCAACGTGGAAGTATATGTTGACGATGCAGTCGTCAAGAGCACGCGCTCGGCCGCTCATATCGAAGACTTGGGAGAAACCTTTCGCAATCTCCGTAAGTACGGGTTAAGGCTTAACCCGGAAAAATGTGCATTCGGCGTTCGCGGAGGAAAACTCCTTGGCTTCCTTGTGTCCCAAAGGGGCATCGAAGCCAATCCCAAAAAAATTCGGGCCCTCCTCGACATGCCTCCGCCGCATTCCGTCAAGGATGTGCAACGACTTACCGGCCGCTTGGCCGCGTTAAGTCGCTTCGTCTCGCGCTCGGGGGAGCGTGGTCTCCAATTTTTCAAGATCCTCCGCGGCCTTGAGGGGTTCCATTGGACTCCCGAGGCACAGGCTGCATTCGAGGACTTGAAGAAATACCTCGCGAGCCCTCCAATGCTCGTGAGCCCGCGTCAGGGGGAGCCCCTGCTCCTCTACCTCGCGGCTACTCCGGTCGCCGTCAGCGCAGTTCTCGTCAAGGAAGAAGACGGGCACCAACGCCCCGTTTACTATGTGAGCGAGGCTCTCCAAGGCGCTAAAATGAGATACACGAAGATGGAGAAGGTGTGTTACGCCCTTCTAATGGCCTCGCGGAAGCTCCGCCACTACTTCCTAGGCCACCCTATCACGGTGCCTTCCTCTCTCCCTTTGGGGGAGGTGCTTCGGAACAAGGAAGCCACCGGGCGAATAGGGAAATGGGGGGCCGAGCTAGCCCCCTTTTCGCTGTCCCTCACCGGACGAACCGCGATCAAATCGCAGGTTCTTGCAGACTTTGTGGCCGAGTGGGCTCCGGTCCCTGGACTGGAAGAAGAACCGCGTGCCGCCCCGCCGCGCGACGACCACTGGACCCTCTTCTTTGACGGCTCCCTCTGCCTGGCGGGGGCTGGTGCGGGAGTAGTCCTGAGAAGCCCCGAGGGGAGAACCCTCGAATATGCGGCCAGGCTCGAGTTCCCCGCGACGAACAATGTCGCGGAATATGAGGCCCTTCTCCTAGGGCTACGTCTTGCCCGCTCATTGGGTATCCGACGCCTCCTCGTCAAGGGGGATTCTCAACTCGTGGTATGTCAAATGGACAAGTCTTACTTGTTCCATGACCCGAATTTGAGCCTCTACCTTGACGAGGTCCGGAAGATGGAAAACTACTTCGACGGCCTCGAGGCGCGCCGAATCCCGCGTAGGGACAACGATCGAGCCGACACCCTCGCCAGGGCAGCGAGTGCCCGAGGGCCTCTCCCCGAAGGGGCCTTCTTGGAGGTCATCTCGAAACCTTCCGCGACGGCTCCCGACCCGGACTCTGAGTCCCGTGACCCAGTCGTCGCGGAAATCGTCCGGGCCACATCCTGGATGGCCCCCCTTATCTCTTGCATCAAGGGAGAGGGGGAGCCCTCCGATGAAGCCGAAGCCAAGCGCCTTCGCGCTAAGGCGCGAGCGTACGTGCTGATAGAGGGGACATTGTACAAGCGAGGGGCCTCTGCGCTGCTTCGCTGCCTCCCGCGGGAGGAGGGAGTTCAGCTCCTTGAAGATATTCACCTCGGGTGTTGTGGTTCTCACCTCAGCCCCCGGGCAGTCGCGTCATAAGCCATCCGCCAGGGTTTCTACTGGCCAACCGTCGCCCGCGACGCGAGAGACCTCATCTCTGCTTGCGGGGCTTGCCAAAAAATGGCAAAGGGCTCCAACCTACCCTCCGCAACTCTGCAGGCAATCCCCCTCACGTGGCCCTTCGCGCGGTGGGGAATGGACCTCCTAGGCCCGTTCCCCCCGGCGTCGGGGGGATACAAGTACGCGGTTGTGGCCGTGGATTACTTCTCCAAATGGGTGGAGGCCGAGCCCCTCGCCGCCATCACGTCTCGTGCGGTGGAAAGGTTCTTTTGGAAGAACATAGTGTGCCGATTCGGCGTCCCCCGCGAGATCACCGTGGATAACGGAACCCAGTTCGACTCAGCGATCTTTCGCGAGTTCTGTCAGAACTTGGGTACTACCCTCCACTTCGCCTCAGTGGCTCACCCCAAGAGCAATGGGGCGGTGGAGCGCGTCAATGGAGTTATCCTCCAGGGGCTCCGTCGCCGCCTGGAGCAAAGCGCTTCCAGGCGTGGGGCTTGGGCAGATGAGCTCCCGAGTGTCCTTTGCTCCATGCGAACGACCCCGAGCCGAGCAACAGGGCGTGCCCCCTTCTCGCTCGTATACGGGGCTGAGGCAGTGCTACCCTCGGAGATCAATTTCCGATCGCTGCGAGTCGAACTCCTCGAGGGAGTCTCGGCAGCCGCGTTTCAAGCCAACGAAGACAACCAGAGGCTGGAGGTGGACCTCGTCGAAGAAGAGCGGGACAGAGCCTTCCTCCGCAACGCCATTTACGAACGCGAGATGGCGCGCGCCTACAACAAGCGCGTTCGGGGGAGGGCCTTCCGCTTGGGAGACCTTGTCCTCAAGCGCGTCACCGACCCTCAAGTCCAAGGGAAACTCAGCCCAAAGTGGGAAGGGCCATACAGGATTTCCACAATCCTTGGCTCGGGGGCTTACAAGCTCTCTACTCTCGAAGACCAAGAGCTGAAGCACACATGGAACGCGGACCTGCTCCGCAGATTTTACACTTGACTCCGAGCCTCCCCCCGTCCTTTTGGGCTTCGCGAGGGGAAGGCGCGATGAGTTGTAGCCATGGCCTCAAAGGCCTTTTGCCCTCCGCCCCTTTTCTTGCGATCCCGCAGGGGGTGGGAGCATTGTACCAGCTTGTTTTAATCAATGCAAATGGTCTTTTCTCCATGTGTTTTCGTGCAGACTTCTTTAATCGCTCCTGAGGCAATACCCTCATCACGAGGATGCCCTCCCCGTGAGGATGCCCCCTGGGGATGCCCTCATCACGAGGAAGCTACAGGCTCCAGCTCAGCCTTAAGTCCCGACGGCGGGAGCCCCGTTCCCCTTTGGGCGGCTTACAATATCCCCTCGTGGACTAAGGGCGTAAGCGGCAACCTGGTTCACAAGGAACCGAGGTAACGAGTCACTTTGGGGGACCAGTCCCCCCCCATACACTCTAGAGCTTGCTTTTATGCTCTTCCTCCTCCGGGAGCGATCTAGGTCGCGCGACCGATAGATCATCTATCCCCACACTCGCCTGCACGAGGATAACCCTTCGAGGGTGCCACCCCTCATGGGAACAACTGGGATACTTCTTATGGTTTCAGCGCGGGCCGCCTGTCTAGGTCACCCCCTGCTGCGGGGGGAGGAGACAAAAAGGAGAAAAATACCCAGCTAATTCCATTCGAAATCGGGGGGCATCTAAAGCATCTAGAACCCTCCGGGGGTGGAGCCTTGCTCTCCGGATTCTCGTCCCCCGGAGGAGCCTATCTCCCGGAATTTTGTCCGGGGAAGGAGCCCTGCTCCCCGGACTTTCGTCCTCCGGAGGAGGAGCCTCTCCCCCGGAATTTTGTCCGGAGAAGGAGTTTTCCTCCCCGGACTTTCGTCCCCCGGAGGAGTTGGCTCCGGAGGTGAAGCCTTCCTCCCCGGACCTCCGTCCCCCGGAGTTGTTTTCTCCGGAGGAGTCTCTCCCCCGGTATTTTGTCCGAAGGAGCCTCGCTCCCCGGATTTTCGTCTCCCCGGACTTTCGTCCTCCGGAGGAGTTGTCTCCGGAGGAGCCTCTCCCCCGGAGAAGGCGCTCCGAGGAATCGTCTCCGGAGGAGGAACCTCCCCCGGGACATCGTCTCCGGGAGCGGAGCCTCGCTCCCCCGGAGTTTATCCCCCAAGAATTTTCCCCCGGTGATTTAGAAGCACAAAATAAGCGAAAAGGAGCGATCTTTTTATTCCATGAAAAACAAGCCGGGAGACAGCCTCTCCCGGTAGGCTTACAGAATACAACCGGAAGTCGAGTACTCCCGGAGGATATACGGGGGACTACCTACGTCTAACGTGGGCTAGGACCCCCTAAACCTAGTGTCAAGCTCGCGCCACGTCCCGGTACAAGCTCTGGACTCGTCGCCTCATTGCGTTGAACATGTCCTCCGGCCAGTACTCATACCCTTCGGGAGGTTCGATACGCAAGGGAATTGCCACCCACACTCCCGGGGGAGGTTCTGGCAACTCCGCGCGGTGATTGTCAAAATTCGCCAAGTGCCAATCAGGCAACCACCGGAGTAAAGCTCGTCCCCCCCGGGGGACACCGGAGGCGAGACTCCCGGAGATGGGAGTGAGTTCCACGTCCTTCTTCGGGACCCCCGCCCCAGACACCTGACCATGACAAGATTAACTTAGCAAAAATTTCCATTTCATTGGTGAATGATTTACACATCCGGGGTTCCCCCTACGGAACTACCGGGAGCAAAAATCCTATACAAACAAAAAAATCCCCTAATCTACCCAGGGGGGACAGGAGGCTCATACTTGCCCGGCATCGTCCCCCCCGGAGGAGGCGTCGCCCGGAGCTTCTTCCCCGGCCTCTTGGGGGCGTCTTGTCCGCGGGGGCTCGATCACCCGGTCGTAGAAAGCCCCCGCCAACTCCTCCAGCGCCGCCCTGCGGGGCTCGTAGAACCCCTGGAAGCTCCGGGGGACGAGGCGCCCGATAGCTTGGGCCCCGACCCCCTGGTACTCCACCAGGGAGGCCGCGAGCGCGGTGGTGGTGGACGCCAGGGCCCGGGCACGGACGTCCACGGCCTCCGGGATCGCCGCAATGTGCCGGGTAAGAAATCTCCGGGCCTCCGCCAAGGAGGTCGCGGGTTGCGGGGATTCCCCTCCTCCCGGAATTCGACTCCAAGCCCAATCAATGTGGCCCGGAGTCGATTCCCCGCTGATACGAGGGCTCGCGCCCCCGCAGCCTCCGCCTCTTGAAGCGCCCGGGAGTGAGCCTCCCCGGAGGACGCGAGCTGCTCCTGGACGCCCTCCAGCTCCCGGACGGCAGTGTCCCGGGCAGCCTCCGCGGGGGCCAGCACTTCCGCCCGGAGATGCTCCAACTCCCGGGCGGTCGCGTCCCTTTCTTGGACGAACCTCTCCAGGGCCTGGACTGCCGCGTCCCTCTCCCGGACGGCGGCGTCACGCTCCGCTTCAGCGGCGGCCAAAGCTGCCCTCATGTCCTCGCTCTCCCGGGCGAGGCGAGTCCGGACGGCGCGGGCTACGGCGGTTGTCTAAGAAAAGGTGGATTAGTAAATGCAAGCGAGGAGGCGAGAGGTTCAAGGTATTTACCTGTAGAGCCAAGGAGACAACCTCTCCAGAGCGCTCGTCGATGCCGCCCTCCCGGACATGAGCCCGCACCTTGGGAGTGACGAGGCTCAAGGAGAACTTGCGTGTCTCCTCCGAGGAAAAGAGGCACGCCCCCCTCGTCGGGGAACTGGGGTCACCTCCCATCGGCAGGCCCCCGTCACCAGCTCCACTCCCGGAGCCTTGGGGAAAGTCTCCCGGAGGAGGGGCGGGGGACCTCCCGTCCCCGGCACGAGGGGAGCGCTGTAGCGTCCGGCTCGCTCCCCCAGGAGGCGGCGTCGGGAGAGATGCGCCGTCGGGGGCAAAGAGCGCGTCCAGGCGCGTAAAGGCGCCACCGCCCCGGAAATACACCCCCGGGGGATCCTCCCGGAGAGCTTGCTCCGGGGAAGGAGTGGCGTCGTAGTCCCCGGAGGTGGACTCATCCTTTCCGGGAGGACCCTCCCCGATGGCAGCGAGACACCGGGAGTGCTCGTCCTCGTAGTACCTCCCGAGGAGGTGCTCCGCCTTCTCCCGGGTAGACTTGTAGGACCTAACTGCAAAAAGCAAAGTTTTAGAAACATCCCCGCGATGTGTGAACTCCCGGAGAGAAGAAACTTACGCCGCGCCACCGGGAATCGCGGGGGACGAAGCTCCGGGCCCAGTCCCGGACCCTTCCTACTCCGGCTGAAGGGACTAAGCCGAAGGAGGAGCAGCTCCTCCGCTAAGTCTCGCATGCTCCTCCGGGAGCGAGCCTCCTTCATTTTTGCAACGGAGGTTAGCTCCTCCATCGTCAGCACCGGAGGGCCGGGGGAACGACCTAATGTCGCCGGCCTCGCGGAGTAAATCATCTCCGGGTCGCCCGCCCGGAGATAAAACCATTTCCGGCTCCATCCCTCCCAGTGCTCTTGGGAGGCGGCCACCGGGTACTCTTCCGCCCGGGAGGGAGCAAATTTCAGCATCACGGAGCCGCAAGTAGACTTGGGCCCGTGCTTCACCACCGGGGAGCTCTTCGATTGCACCCGGTAGAAGTATTGGAAGAGGCGGAGAGTCCCCTCCACTCCGGCGGCTGTCTCGCTTAACCACAGGAACAGCCCCATCCTCACGAGAACGTTGGGCGTCAAGTGGTTGAGGGCTATCCTGTGCTCCCGGAGAAAGTCCCGGAGAAGCGGATGGATCGGGAGCCTCAGCCCTGCTTGGATGAAGGCCATGAAGGCCACCACCTCTCCGTCCCGGGGGCTTGGGGTCACCTCCCCCGCAGCTGGGACGCGAATGTCCCTCTCCCCGAATATCCTCCGGGAGATGAGGATCTCCCGGTCCCCGGCGGAGAACTCGGTTGTCCCAAGGTAATCGGAGGTCGCGTCCTCCGGGACACTCGAAGCCTTCCCGCGTCCCTTCGATGCCATTTCGTCTCCCGCAGGTTTTGTGAAACCGGGGAAGAAGTTACTTCCGGAGAGCGACCGGGGAAGAGGTTAGTTCCGAGGAATTTGGTGAATTATGAGGATTAAGGAGAAGGAAAGTGTGCCTCCCTTGAGGTGGGCCCCTCCTTATATAGGCAACTAAGGTGCCCCCGATGGCTGCCACGTGTCAGCTCGAGGGATCTGCACCGTGAATACGAAAGGTCGCACAAACATCGAGGCAATATATGGTTAACTTAAATAGTGCTCCTCTCCCGGGCGAGGGCGAGTTATGGACGTTATATTCGCTCCCCAGGAGAGAGCCGTGCTTCTAAGGTAACGAGTCGCACCCCCCGGCGACATCAAAGTGTCCCCGGGGGTGCGGGGGGCTTCTGTTGGGGGAAAATACTGCCAACACCAAAAACGTCACCATGGAAGTTCTTTCTCCGGGGTTGAGAAATTTCCCCCGGAGCGCCTTCTCCGGGCTAGGGAGAGCTCCTCTCCCGGAGCTCCTTCGCCGGGCCGGGGAAGACATCTCCCGGAGCCCTCCCCCGGGCTCGGGGGAGACTTCCCCCGGCGCACCTTCTCCGGGCTAGGGAGAGCTCCTCTCCCGGGGCTCCTTCTCCGGGCCGGGGAAGACGTCTCCCGGAGCCCTCCCCCGGGCTCGGGGGAGACTTCCCCCGGCGCACCTTCTCCGGGCTAGGGAGAGCTCCTCTCCCGGAGCTCCTTCTCCGGGCCGGGGAAGACGTCTCCCGGAGCCCTCCCCCGGGCTCGGGCGAGACTTCCCCCGGCGCACCTTCTCCGGACTAGGGAGAGCTCCTCTCCCGGGGCTCCTTCTCCGGGCCGGGGAAGACGTCTCCCGGAGCCCTCCCCCGGGCTCGGGGGAGACTTCCCCCGGCGCACCTTCTCCGGGCTAGGGAGAGCTCCTCTCCCGAAGCTCCTTCTCCGGGCCGGGGAAGACGTCTCCCGGAGCCCTCCCCCGGGCTCGGGGGAGACGTCCCCCGGCGCACCTTCTCCGGGCTAGGGAGAGCGCCTCTCCCGGAGCTCCTTCTCCGGGCCGGGGAAGACGTCTCCCGGAGCCCTCCCCCGGGCTCGGGAGAGACCTCCCCCGGCGCATCTTCTCCGGGCTAGGGAGAGCCCCTCTCCCGGAACCCCCCTTCTCCGGGCCGGGGAAGATGTCTCCCGGAGCCCTCCCCCGGGCCCGGGAGAGATTTCCCCCGGCGCTCCTCTGGTGGGCGCTAATTTCAAGGGGGCGCTACGTGTCAGAAATCGGTGCCCTGGACCTCGTCAAAAGACCGTTTTGCCCCCGATCCTGCGGTGGCAGCAGGGGTAGTTCAGTAATTTGCATCTTTTGGGGTCTATATATACCCTTGTAACCCTCTTTTGTAACCTAAGACATTCATTTGTACTCAATCCAAAAAGACAGAAAGGCGTGTTCCGGAGCCCTCTCTCCGGGAGAGAGCCCCCTAGCCGACGCTCGTCGGGAGCACGTCGACAGGACTAGGGCCTCCACCGAGGCCCGAACCTGTATAAACCCCTGTGTCAATCTCTGGGATTGTCCAACGCGGGGTGACCCGTCGCACGGTCAGCTCGCGTTGAGGAACACGTGTTGCGCACGTCAACAAATCTGCCGAGGTATTTTTTATACCACGACAATGATGGTCACAACTTTGTCGTATAAATACATATGATAAGGAGTAATCTGGTTTGTTTCAGAAATAAAAACCGAATGTAGGAATGATGATGTGTCTGAAATATTTGATGAAGAATTGGACAAGTGTGAAGTGAGTTGTGGTTATGGAAGGAGAAATCTGGTTGTAGAATCATGAGTTGTGGGAGAAATCTGGTTGTGCTGGTCGAAAAACAACTTCTGGTGGTGGACCAATTTCAAGATAGTATTCAAATGCGAGTAACATTATCACACGGGTCAGTGACTGTATAGAGTATGTCTGATTATTTCACCATTTAAATGTTGGAGAGAGAAGTTGAACGAGAGATCTTGGTACGTAGCTATTTATGGTTGAAGCTTAGTTGAAATCGAAGAGAATTGTGAAATTCGATCAGGTTGTAAAGTTTCTTTTTGATTAGCTGTGGTCGTTGGAGCAGGTTGTCGTTGCAGTGCTGCTTTAACTTTGAGCAGCAAATAGTTTTCTCTGTTTAATTTTTAAATGTGGTTAAATTGCGTCAAATTAATCTCAAATTGGGTTAAGTTTTGTATGGTTGATTCCTGAAAAATATAGAACATAATTGGAAATTAATTTTGTAAAAATGATGAAAATTTGCACATAGAATGTTGTGTCAAATAATTTTCAAGTATGAAATAATAGGATTTTTTAATTGAGTTACTGGTTTTTGGATCAGAGCTTGTTGAATTCATAAGACACATTTCTTTTAATAATAGGATTTTTTTAACTAAACTAAGGTTTTTGTTACGTAATTTGTAGAGTTATGTGGGTGTTGCGGCTTGGAGATAAAAAAGGTGGGTATTGTAGAATATGATTGCAAAATAATTTTATAGAAATGATGAAAATTTAGATATAAAATGTTGTGTGAAATAATTTGCAAGTATGAAATAATAGGATTTTTTAACTATGTTAAGTTTTTAGATGTGGTCAAATAGTGATCAAATTAATTGTAAATGGGGTCAAATATTAATGTATAGTTGATTGCGGAAATAAATAGAACAGAAGTATGAAATAATCTTGCAGAAACCGATTTATCTGATATTATGTTTGCTGTATTTGAGTAAGAGATATTTCTTTTGATATTTGTGACTAGATGACGGCGTTGAATTACAGTGTGACAGGATGATTTCAGCAGGAAGAAATGTGTTGAAGGTAAGAAGCCAAAAAAGCATGGTTTGGCTGTACAAAGAGGTACGAGAAGGAGGAATTTGGTTTGTTTGACCAATAAAAACCGAATATTGGAATGATGATGTGAGTAGCAAATTGAAAGGAACATTGTGGTATATAGAGACAGTATGCAGTAAATTATTGAAAGTAATTTCCTGAAAGTAAAATAATAATTTGGCCAATAACTTGAAATTTATTGAAATTGTAAAACTGAGTTGGCGGGGTGTGATTAGTAAATTATTGTGGGTGTCAAATGCGAGAAAAATGTATTTGTTATGTTTTGAATTTTCGAAGATCTTTTCCATGCAGGAGTTGTGGTACCGACCTCTACCAAGTAGGCGGCGTGATCAATACATAATTCTAGAAATTGCATAAGGAAAATCTTAGTTTTGCTGAAAAATCTTATTATTTCATGTTTGGAAATTTTTTGAAGAAACATTTCATGTGCAAATTTTTATCATTTCTATAAAATTATTTCGCAATTGTATTTTATGTGTTTTAGGAATGAAGTATAAAAAATTTGAGGCAATTTGCAGTTCATTTGAGGGTTATTTGACTATATATAAAAATTGGATAGAGAAATTATCTGCTATTTAAAGTTGGGAAATAGAGGCTGGTCGAATGAGAGAGTTAGTAGTTAGTGAAATTCGAGCAGGAGCACAACCTGTCTATCGACCAGGGCTTTGAGTACCAGCAGACCAGTTTTGTTTTAATATTGAGCAACAGATAGTTTTGTTTCTGCATTTTTTAGATGTAGCAGAATATCACTGAAATTGGTAGGAAATTGGCACAGATTTGATATGGGTTATTTCTGAAATGTATAGAACACAATTGCGTAATAGTGTTGTAAAATTTTTTTAAATTTGGTTAAATAGAGGTCAAATTAATGGCAAATTGCTTCAAATTTTGTATAGTTGATTGCTGAAAGATATAGAACACAATTGGGGAATATTTTTGTAGAAATGATGAAAATTTGGGTGTAAAATGTTGTGTGAGAGAATTTATAAATATTAATAATAGGATTTTTTTAAGTAAAGTAAGATTTTTGTTATGTAATTTGTAGAGTTATGTGGGTGTTGAGGCTCGAAGATGAAAAAGGCGGGTATTGTGGTTTGTGTGTGGAAAAAGCATCTTGACATCGAAAAGATAACAGATGCATTTTATTGCGTTTCATATCTGCGAGAATTTGTTAATTGTATGCTATTAAGTTGGTTTTGTAATTTTAGTTAATTGCGAGTAATTTTTTATATTAATTTTTTAGTTTCGTTATATCTAAATAGTATTTACAGATAGTGTGCACTAAATTATTTAGTGCAAGTCATCCAATACTGAATGGTTGAATTAATCAAAGCAAGCATACCAGACATGGTCAAATGTTAATTGGATTTGAACGCAACTGTAGAATTCGATGATGCATTGCATGTTGTTATCGAATAGGACTTCTCATTCAACCAGGTTGTTGTTGATTTAAGTTTGGGTGGCAGATAATTTTATCTGTTCAATTTTTAAATGTAGTCCAATAGTAATCAAATTAATTCGAAATTGGGTAAAATTTTGTATGCTTCATTCCTGAAAGACAGAATAGAATTGCGAAATAATTTTGTAGAAATGTTGAAAATTTGGCCATAAAATGTTGTGCGAAATAATTTGCAAGTATGAAATAATAGGATTTTTTAACTATGTTAAGTTTTTAGATGTGGTCAAATAGTGGTGAAATTAATTCTAAATGGGGTCAAGTATTGTATGGTTGATACCAGAAATAGATAGAACAGAAGTGCGAAATAATTTTGTAGAAACTGGTTTATCTGACAAAAAACTTGATACAGCACAACAATCTATCATCACTATTGATCCAGACGAATCATCCACAGATATGTCTCTCACGACTGCATCAGAGACAACTCAAAGGTTTCAAAATTTTATTTACTGCATTTATACATACATGATTCTTCAAGTTTATACATTAATTCAATGTGTTTGGATTGTTTGAGCAAGATGGGAGTAGTAAATGGCATCTAAAAATTGGATAGAGAAAGTATGTGGTATTTAAAATTGGGAAATGCAAGCTGGTCGAATGAGAGAGTTAGTAGTTAGTGAGATTCGAGCACGAGCAGAAGCTGTGTATCGACCAAGACTTTGAGCACGAGCTGACCGTTCTTGTCTTAATATTGAGCAACAGATAGTTTTGTTTGTCCATTTTTTAGATGCAGCAGAATATTAGTCAAATTGATTCCAAATCGGCACAAATTTGACATGGTTTATTTGTGAAACGTATAGAACACAATTGCGAAATATTGTTGTAAAAAGGATAAAAATTTGCACATAAAATGTTGTGAATAATGCAAAGAAAAAAAATAATTTGGGAAATGACTCAAAATTTAGTGAAATCGAAAAACTAATCTGATGGGATGTGATGAGCAAATGATCATGGGTGTCAATCTGAATAGAAGTGTGTGTTTGTTATTTTTTGAATCTTGAAACATTTTTAGAATTTAGGAGGCGCGATAGCCACGTTTTTCATGTTGCACTGGAAATAGCTACATAATTGCAGGAATTACATAAGAAAATTCTTAGTTTAGTTGCAAAATTTTATCATTTCATGTTTGGAAGTTCTTTAACATGATATTTTATAGAGAAATTTTCATTATCTGCATAGAATTATTTGACAATTCTGGTTTATGCATTTTAGGGATTGATCATAGAAAATGTGAGTCAATTGGGAGTTCATGTGAGAGTTATTTGATGGTAGATAAAAATTGGACAGAGTGATTGAATGAGAGATGTTGGTAAGTAGTTATGAATGGTCGAATCTTACTCGGAATCAAACACAATTGTGAAATTTGGGTATGTTTTGCAGTTGCCTTTCGACCAGCTGACTTCGTTCGACCAGGTTGCTGTTGCAGTGCTGCTGTAATTTTGAGCAGCACATAGTTTTCTCTGTTTAATTTTTAAATGTGGTCAAATTGGGTCAAATTAATTCCAAATTAGCCTAAGTTTTACATGACTGATGTCTGAAACATACAGAAGATAATTGAGAAATAATTTTGTAAAAATGATGAAAATTTATACATAAAATGTTGTCTAAAATTGGGAAATGCAGGCTGGTCGAATGAGAGAGTTAGTAGTTAGCGAGATTCAAGCATGAGCAAAAGCTGTGTATCGACCAGGGCTTTGGGCATGAGCAGACCGTTCTTGTTTTAATATTCTGCTGCATCTAAAAAATGGAGAATTGTGAAATAGTGTTGTGAAAAGGATAAAAATTTCCACATAAAATGTTGTGAATAATGGAAAGGAAAAAAATAATTTGGAAAATAACTCAAAATTTAGTGAATCGAAAAACTAATCCAATGGGATGTGATGAGCAAATCATCATGGGTGTCAAGCTGAATAGAAGTGTGTTTGTTATTTTTTGAATGTTGAAACATTTTTGCAATTTAGGAACCGTGATAGCCACGTTTTTCATGTTGCACTGGAAATAGCTACATAATTGGAGGAATTACATAAGAAAATTCTTAGTTTAGTTGCAAAATTTTGTTATTTCATGTCTGGAAGTTCTTTAACATGATAGTTTATAGAGAAATTTTCATCTTTTGTACAAAATTATTTGACAATTCTAGTCTATGCGTTTTGGAGATTGATCATAGAAAATCTGAGTCAATTTGGAGTTCATGTGAGAGTTATTTGATGATAGATAAAAATTGGAGAGAGACAATTATGTTCCGCTCAAAATGAGAGTAATATAGGTTGATCGAATGAGGGATGTTGGTAAGTAGTTATGAATGGTCGAATCTTACTCGGAATCGAACACAATTGTGAAATTCGGGTATGTTTTGCAGTTGCCTTTCGACCAGCTCTCTTTGTTCGAGCAGATTGCTGTTGCAGTGCTGCTGTAACTTTGAGCAGCACATAGTTTTGTCTGTTTAATTTTTAAATGTGGTCAAATTGGGTCAAATTAATTTCAAATTGGCCTAAGTTTTACATGACTGATGTCTGAAACATATAGAAGATAATTGAGTAATAATTTTGTAAAAATGATCAAAATTTATGCATAAAATGTTGTCTAAAATTGGGAAATGCAGGCTGGTCGAATGAGAGAGTTAGTAGTTAGTGAGATTCGAGCACGAGCAGAAGCTGTGTATCGACCAGGGCTTTGAGCACGAGCAGACCGTTTTTGTTTTAATATTGAGCAACATATAGTTTTGTTTATGCATTTTTTAGATCCAGCAGAATATTAGTTATACTGATTCCAAATCGACACAAATTTTATATGGTTTATTTGTGAAACGTATAGAACACAATTGCGAAATAGTGTTGTAAAAAGTATAAAAATTTGCACATAAAACGTTGTGAATAATGGAAAGCAAAAAAAATAATTTGGGAAATAACTGAAAATTTAGTGAAATCGAAAAACTAATCTAATGGGATGTGATGAGCAAATCATCATGGGTGTCAAGCTGAATAGAAGTGTCTCTTTGTTATTTTTTGAATCTTGAAACATTTTTGCAGTTTAGGAGGCGTAATAGCCACATTTTTCATGTTGCAGTGGAAATAGCTACATAATTGCAGGAATTACATAAGAAAATTCTTAGTTTAGTTGCAAAATTTTATCTTTTCATGTCTGGAAGCTTTTTAACATGATATTTTATAGAGAAATTTTCATTATTTGTACAGAATTATTTGACAATTCTGGTTTATGCATTTTAGGGATTGATCATAGAAAATGTGAGTCAATTTGGAGTTCATGTGAGAGTTATTTGATGATAGATAAAAATTGGACAGAGACAATTATGTTCCGCTCAAAATGACAGTAATATAGGCTGATTGAATGAGAGATGTTGGTAAGTAGTTATGAATGGTCGAATCTTATTCGGAATCGAACATAATTGTGAAATTCGGGTATGTTCTGCAGTTGTCTTTCGACCAGCTGGATTCATTCGACCACGTTGCTGTTCCAGTGCTGCTGTAACTTTGAGCAGCACATAGTTTTTTCTGTTTAATTTTTAAATGTGGTCAAATTGGGTCAAATTAATTCCAAATTGACGTAAGTTTTACATGACTGATGTCTGAAACATATAGAAGATGATTGAGAAATAATTTTGTAAAAATGATCAAAATTTACACATAACACATCGTCTCAAAGAATTTTCAAGTATGAAATAATAGAATTTTTGAATTAAGCTACAGGTTTTGTTATGTAATTTGTGTAGTTATGTGGGTATTGGAATATTATTTATAAATAATGCAAAGTAAAAGAATAATTTGAAAAATAACTCACAATTTACTGAAATTGCAAAACTAACCTGGTGGGGTGCGATTAGCAAATTTTCGCAGGCGTGAAACGTGATAGAAATACGTCTGTTATCTTTTCAATATTCGTACACCTTTTCCATCTTGGAGCCGTGATAGCCACCTTTTCCATATTGGAACCGCGATAGATACCTAACTCTATATGTTGCATAAGAAAATCCCAAGTTTAGTTGAAAAATCCTATTTTTCCTGCTTGGAAATTCTTTGACACGACATTTTATGTCACAAATTTCATCATTTATACAAAATTATTTCACAATTGTGTTATATGTCTTTCAAGGATCAAGCATACAACTTTTGAGAAAATTTGGAGTTCATTTGACCACTATTTGACCACATTTAAAAATTGGACAGAGCAGCTTTTCTCATTCGACTACGCCCAGCATTTTCCTTTCGACCAACTTTTCTCATTCGACCAGGCCGCGTTGGTGTAATTTTGACCATCAGATAGTTTTCTCTGTCCAATTTTTAAATGTGGTCAAATAGTGGTCAAATGAACTCCAAATTGGCTCAAATTTCGTATGCTTGATCCCTGAAACATATAAAACACAATCGTAGACTAATTTTAAAAAAAATGATGAGAATCCTATTATTTCATGCTTGGAAATTGTTTGACACGATATTTTATGTGACAATTTTCATCATTTATACAAAATTATTTCACAATTGTGTTGTATGTCTTTCAGGGATCAAGTATACGACATTTAAAAATTGGACATACCAGCTTTTCTCATTCGACCACGGCCAGCATTTTCCTTTCGACCAACTCTCCTCATTCGACCAGACCGCGTTGGCGTAATTTTGACCATCAGATAGTTTTCTCTGTCCAATTTTTAAATGTAGTCAAATGAACTCGAAATTGGCTCAAATTTCGTATGCTTGATCCCTGAAACACATAAAACACAATCGTGGAATAATTTAAAAAAAATGATGAGAATCCTATTATTTCAATGTTGGAAATTCTTTGACACGACATTTTATGGGACAATTTTCATCATTTATACAAAATTATTTCATAATTGTGTTGTATGTCTTCCAGGGATCAAGTATACGTAATTTGAGGCAATTTGGAGTACATTTGACCACTATTTGACCACATTTAAAAATTGGACAGACCAGCTTTTCTCATTCGACCACGGCCAGCATTTTCCTTCGATCAACTCTTCTCATTCGACCAGACCGCGTTGCCGTAATTTTGACCATCAGATAGTTTTCTTTGTGCAATTTTTAAATGTGGTCAAATAGTGGTCAAATGAACTCCAAATTGCCTCAAATTTCGTATGCTTGATCCCTGAAACACATAAAACACAATCGTGGAATAATTTTAAAAAAATGATGAAAATCCTATTATTTCAATGTTGGAAATTCTTTGACACGACATTTTATGTGACAATTTTCATCATTTATACAAAATTATTTCACAATTGTGTTGTATGTCTTTCAGGGATCAAGCATACCAAATTTGAGGCAATCTGGAGTTCATTTGACCACTATTTGACCACATCTAAAAATTGGACAGATCAGCTTTTCTCATTCGACCACGCCCAGCATTTTCTTTTCGATGAACTCTTCTCATTGGACCAGCCCGCGTTGCCGTAATTTTGACCATCAGATAGTTTTGTCTGTCCAATTTTTAAATGTGGTCAAATAGTGGTCAACTGAACTCCAAATTGGCTCAAATTTCGTATGCTTGATCCCTGAAACACATAAAACACAATCGTGGAATAATTTAAAAAAAGATGAGAATCCTATTATTTCATGCTTGGAAATTCTTTGACACGACATTTTATGTGACAATTTTCATCATTTATACAAAATTATTTCACAATTATGTTGTATGTCTTTCAGGGATCAAGCATACGAAATTTGAGCCAATTTGGAGTTCATTTGACCACTATTTGACCACATTTAAAAATTGGACCGACCAACTTTTCTCATTCGACCACGGCCACCATTTTCCTTTCGATCAACTCTTCTCATTCGACCAGGCCGTGTTGCCGTAATTTTGACCATCAGATAGTTTTCTCTGTGCAATTTTTAAATGTGCTCAAATAGTGGTCAAATGAACTCCAAATTGGTTCAAATTTCGTATGCTTGATCCCTGAAACACATAAAACACAACCGTGGAATAATTTAAAAAAATGATGAGAATCCTATTATTTCATGGTTGGAAATTCTTTGACACGACATTTTATGTGACAATTTTCATCATTTATACAAAATTATTTCACAATTGTGTTGTATGTCTTTCAGGGATCAAGCATACGAAATTTGAGCCAATTTGGAGTTCATTTGTCCACTATTTGACCACATTTAAAAATTGGACAGACCAGCTTTTCTCATTCGACCACGCCCAGTATTTTCCTTTCGAGCAACTCTTCTCGTTCGACCAGACCGCGTTGCCGTAATTTTGACCATCAGATAGTTTTCTCTGTGTAATTTTTAAATGTTGTCAAATAGTGGTCAAATGAACTCCAAATTGGCTCAAATTTCGTATGCTTGATTCCTGAAATACATAAAACACAATCGTGGAATAATTTAAAAAAAATGATGAAAATCCTATTATTTCATGGTTGGAAATTCTTTGACACAACATTTTATGTGACAATTTTCATCATTTACACAAAATTATTTCACAATTGTGTTGTATGTCTTTTAGGGATCAAGCATACCAAATTTGAGCCAATTTGGAGTTCATTTGACCACTATTTGACCACATCTAAAAATTGGACACACCAACTTTTCTCATTCGACCACGCCCAACATTTTCTTTTCGACGAACTCTTCTCATTCGACCAGACCGCGTTGCCGTAATTTTGACCATCAGATAATTTTCTCTGTGCAATTTTTAAATGTGGTCAAATAGTGGTCAAATGAACTCCAAATTGCCTCAAATTTCGTATGCTTGATCCCTGAAACACATAAAACACAATCGTGGAATAATTTAAAAAAAATGATGAGAATCCTATTATTTCATGGTTGGAAATTCTTTGACACGACATTTTATGTGACAATTTTCATCATTTATACAAAATTATTTCACAATTGTGTTGTATGTCTTTCAGGGATCAAGCATACCAAATTTGACGCAATTTGGAGTTCATTTGACCACTATTTGACCACATTTAAAAATTGCACAGACCAGCTTTTCTCATTCGACCACGGCCAGCATTTTCCTTTCGAGCAACTCTTCTCATTCGACCAGACCGCGTTGCCGTAATTTTGACCATCAGATAGTTTTCTCTGTGCAATTTTTAAATGTGGTCAAATATTGGCCAAATGAATTCCAAATTTCCTCAAATTTCGTATGCTTGATCCCTGAAACACATAAAACATAATCGTGAAATAATTTAAAAAAAATGATGAAAATTCTCACATAAAATAACGTGTCAAAGAATTTCCAAGCATGAAATAATAGGATTTTTCAACTAAACTTGGGGTTTTCTTATGCAATATATAGAATTAGAATTATTTTTCAAATTATTTTTTTACTTTGGGTTATTTATAAATAATTTTTGTGGGTATTGCAGTTCAAAGATGAAAAAGATGGTTATTGCACTTCATAGAAGGAAAAAATGTTCCATGATTGAAAAGACAATAGATAGATTTTATTGCATCTCATATGTGCGATAATCTGCTAATTTTGTTATCAAGTTAATTTTGCAATTTTAGTAAATTGCGAGTTATTTTTTATGTTATTTTTCTACTTTGAGTTATTTATAAATAATATTTGCGGATAGGATGCATCAAATTGTTCAGAGCAACTAATTTAATAGCAAGTGGTTGAATTGATTGCAGCAAATACAGTAGGCATGGTGGAATTTTAATCAGATCTGAACACAATCGGAAAATTCCACCAGGGCTTGCACTCTGTTGTCAATGAGGGGTTAAAATCTATAAATAATGTTTGTAGATAGGATGCATCAAATTGTTCAAAGCAACTGATTTAATACCAAGTGGTTGAATTGATTGAAGTAAGTACAGCAGGTATGGTGGAATTTTAATCAAATTTGGATACAATTGGCAAATTCGACCAGGGCCTGCAGTTTGTTGTCGATGAGGAGTCTTCATGATCCGGGAGGATCATCAAATCCTGATCGCATACGGATTCGCGACCAAGTCCTGATCGCATACGGATTCGCGACCAAGTCCTGATCGCATACGGCTTCGCGACCTTAACCGTGTTCGGAAAGGTTTCGCGACCATGGATTGGTTCGCGACCAGGAAAAGGAATTCGTTCCCTGTTCGGAATTGTAATCCTATATATATAACTAAGCTTATTGTTTAGGATTAGTTAAGTTAGTTATATGAGTCTAATATGTATAGGATTACTAAGTCTGATACGTACTCATACGATTGGACTATAAATACCTTGTAATAGGTCTAGTTTAGATCATCGAAGAGTCATAGAACTTATTTGAGTTCTAGACACTTATAGTTCCCTCGACGTAGGCAAGTGCGCCTAACGTTCGACGTGTAAAGCCCTCTTTGAAATAAAGAGTTGTGCAATTACTTTGGGTTTTGGTATTTCCGAGTAAGATCCCGTTATTCCGCATATTAGAATCTGGGTGAGTCTAGTGCGAAAACCAAGACTAGGTCTCAAACGGATCAAGTTGGTATCAGAGCAACTTTCCTATCCTGTGGATGGTGAAGACTCGCCAGGGTTACAAAACTTCCGGCGAAAATCTAGGCGATCAATTGACGGTTCCTACAGCCGTGTCTCCGACAATGTCTGACGATACCTCCGTTCAAGCTAACCTAGCCGAACAAGTGGCTAAACTCTCCACTGACATGGAAACCGTGCTTGCTTGGATTAAGCAGCAGGTCATGATTGTACCTCCTGAAGTAGGGAAGGTTATGGGTGAGAAGACTGGTGAAGACTTGTACAGGGCAGACGAAGATGAAGACGAAGGCGACCACAAGACCGACTACCTCGCCAACACCTCCTTAGCTGTCAGATCTTTTAAAGTCGACGGTAAGATTGATATACCCATATATGATGGGGTGATCGATGCCGAGAAGCTGGATTCTTGGATCGACCAACTTGAGACCTACTTTGACCTGAAAGGATTTAGTAGCACTCATAAGGTCAAATTTGCACCTTTGAAGATGAAGGACCACGCCAAGACATGGTGGAAGGCCCTTGTCGCCAGTGGTGAAGCTGACGACCTTGCGTGGGGTCAATTCAAACGACTTCTGCGACAAGAATTCTATCCGATGGGTTACCTTGAGGAGAGATGGGAGCGTTGGCACAGATTGTACCAACGGCGCGACCAGACCGTCCAAGACTATACGACAGAGTTTCGGCGACAAGCAATGGTCATTGGCATCTCACTATCCGACCCTCAAGTATTTCGGAAGTACACATCTGGACTTCAGAAATCGATTAGTACTGAGCTAAGTCTATTCGGTGTCCAAGACATTGCGACCGCGAGCACAACTGCTATGGCGATCGAGAAGAAGAATAAATCCCGCAGCGACAAAAGCACGAAGGAAAATGCGACCTCGACAAAGAAAAAGCCGAGTCCGAAGAAGAACGCTTCAAAATCGGGGCACGGGTGCCTTTTGCGAACATTGTCAAGTCGCGGGGCATACCAAGGACAAATGTTACAAGCTTCATCCTGAACTTCGACCAAAGAAAAACGGACCAGGGAAAAGAACAACCACGGCTACTGCGACTTCACCCGACGAAGAAGTTGTCCGAGTGAATTCGGTTAATGAGGCGGATACGACCTTCTCTCTGATGGCAATGCCGAAGGAGAAGGGTTCCGATCCACCGAACGACCATCACCCAATGGAGGACTTGTTCACCATCAACATCCAGGTGAAGCACGAAGTGGTCGCAGCGATATTCGATCCAGGAAGTCAGAAGAATCTGGTCTCCGCTGGACTGGTTCGGCGACTTGGTTTGAAGACAACCACACACCTGCGACCATATCCGCTGGGTTGGTTTACATCCGACGTGAACCAACAGATTACGAGTCAGTGTGTGTTGAAGTTTGCAATCTCAGCATGATATATCGATGAGGTGCAATGAACATCCCTATCGATATCTGTCAGGTGATCTTTGGGAGTCTGTATCTGTATGATCGAGACGCTCACTTCCATTGGCGAGCGCAAGAGTACGACCTCACCAAAGACGGAGTTAAGTTTGTGATCAGTAGAGACATCCACGTCAACGCTTCGAACTTGATTACCGCAAATCAAGCCAAACGAATTGTTAATGCATGTCACAAGTATGTGCTTGTCATGATTCGACCCATTGGTCAAGGTGAGGGCACTCAACCAGCATTGTCGCTGGCGTGCCGAGAGGATTCTGGTCCTTTGTCGGGACTGCTGGAGAAATACAGTGATCTGTTCGAGACTACCCAGGGTCGTCCACCAAAACGTCCAGTCGAGCACGAAATTCAGCTTGTGTCCGATGCGACATTGCCCAATCTGAGTATGTATCGCAACTCAGTATTGGAGAATGAAGAGATCAAGAGACAACTTGGTGAGTTGCTGAACAATGGTGTCATTCAACTGAGTAGTTCACCTTGTGGATCTCCTGTGGTGTTAGTACCAAAGAAAGATGGGATTTGGCGTATGTGCATCGACTATCGAGCACTGAACAAGATTACCATCAAGAACCGGTACCCCCTTCCTCGTATTGATGACCTGCTAGACCAATTGAAGCATACTGTGGTCTTCTCAAAATTGGATCTTAATTCAGGATATCATCAAGTTAGCATCCGAGAGGAGGATACATGGAAGACCGCGTTCAAAACACGGCAAGGTCTGTTTGAATGGCTGGTCATGCCGTTTGGTCTCTGCAACGCCCCGGCAAATTTCATGCGTCTTATGAATGACGTATTGAGACAGTTCATCGACGACTTTGTAACCGTGTATCTCGACGACATATTGGTTTATAGTCGTTCGTGGGATGAGCACCTCATTCATGTCGAAAAAGTGTTCGAACAGCTTTGGCAACATCGACTTCGCCTCAACCGTAAAAAGTGCGAGTTCGGTCAGCAAACTCTACTTTACCTCGGATTCATGATTGGCAACGGTATGTTGCAAATCGACCCGGACAAGGTCAAAGTGATTCGCGAATGGCCGCGACCGCGAACAGTTACGGATGTGCGTAGTTTTGTGGGAGCATGCCAATACCTTCGGAAGTTCATCCGACACTTCTCGATTATGGCTTCTCCATTGCATGCATTAACCAGGATCGATCAGAAGTTCGAGTGGACAGGGAAACATGAGGACACGTTTCTCTTGCTGAAAAGGAAGATCAGCGAGGCGCCTGTGTTAGCTTTGCCGAATCTCCAGAAACCGTTTGAGCTAGAAACCGATGCCTCAGGTTATGCGATGGGCGCAGTGCTCATGCAAGAAGGTCGACCAGTGGCATATCACTCCGAGTTATTCCAGGGAGCTCAGAAGAACTACCCGACTTATGATAAGGAGTTATGCGCACTGCATCAGGCCGTGAAACATTGGCGGTGTTATCTCTTGGGTAAAGAGACTGTTGTTCACACCGACCATCAACCGTTGCAATATTTGCAAACTCAATCCAAGCTACAGCAAGCTCGGCACATGAAGTGGATGTCGTATCTGCAGCAGTTTAATCTGGTGATTAAGTACAAGAAGGGCGTACACAACAAATTGGCGGACATGCTGTCACGACCACCGGTTACGACCCTCTGTTTATCAGCATTCATGCAGATCGAGCCCTCATGTCATGGTGACTATGTCACTATGTACAGTGAAGACCCTGATTTTCAAATAGCACTGACTGAGGTCGAAACAGGGAACCCTACAGAGTTTGTTCGTCGAGAGAGACTCTTGTACAAGGGAAATTTACTTTGCATACCTCGTGGAGCACCTCGAATTCAATGGATGCGAGAAGCGCACACATCGAAGGTAGCTGGTCACTTTGGGGTTACAAAGACGTTGCAAAATCTTCACCGACATGTGTTCTGGCCGCGTATGCAGCAAGATGTGGCTAGTTTCGTTCGAGGCTGTGGTCTCTGCAGCATCTCGAAACCGGCAAACAGGAAATTAGGTTTGTACACTCCTTTGCCAGTTCCATCGCGACCATGGGAGAGCATATCCATGGATTTCTTAGGAGGATTTCCTAAGACCCGACGTGGCAACGACTATCTATTCGTGGTCGTTGATCGGTTCTCCAAAATGATTGTTCTTATACCTTGTCGAAAGACTATCACGGGAGAAGAAGCAGCTCGGGTATTCTTTCAACACGTTTGGACACACTTCGGACTGCCGATTTCTATTGTGTTTGATCGCGATACCTGGTTCCTTAGTCACTTTTGGCAATCGCTCTGGACGATGATGGACACCAAGCTAAAGAGGAGTACTACTTTTCATCCGCAAACTGATGGTCAAACCGAGGTGGTAATCGCACAGTCGTTCATCTCTTGAGAGGATATAACTCGAAGCACCCGAAGACCTAGGATGAAAGCATACCGTACCTACAGTTTGCTTTTAATCGAGCAGTGCATGGTTCGACTGGAAAGTCGCCGTTTGAGGTCTGTTTAGGATTTCTACCACAGAGTCCATTTGACCTGGAGTTTGTGATCCCTACCTCAGCACAGAACAGCAAGGAAGCATCTGATCAGGATCGAGCACAAAAGTTCCTGGAAGGTATTCAACGACTCCATCGTGAGGTTGAACAGAACTTGTTGAAAGCTCAACTCAAGTACAAGGCGCGACATGATCGGCACCGAGTTGATGCGCAATTTCAAGAAGGTGATATGGTATGGTTACATCTGAGTAAGGAGAGACTTAAAGGTGAAGGTAAGAAACTCAAACCTATTCGTTATGGTCCTTTTCGAATTTTGCGGAAAGTGGGTAATAATGCTTGTCAGCTCGAGTTACCTCCATACATGGATATTTACTCGGTTGTCAATGTTGAGCACCTCAAACTCTTCGAGCTTTCAATGCTGGATGATGAGCCAGATACCATAGTACCATCTATTGAAGACTTGGTCTATCAACGAGACGAACCTCTGCGGGAAGATGTGATTCTGGAGAAGAAGGTGACTACCACCCGCAGTGGCACTAAGGAGACTTTTCGAATCGGTCGGAAAGGTCAGCGAGCACGTGCGGCAAAGTGGTACACCAAAGAACATGGACAAGCCCAATTTTCACATCTCCAGTTTGATCGAGAGGTCGCAACAGGGGTTGGCTCCTTCTCAACAAGGGAGTCATGATCCAGGAGGATCTTCAAATCCTGATCGCATACGGATTCGCGACCTTAACCGTGTTCGGAAAGGTTTCGTGACCATGGATTGGTTCGCGACCAGGAAAAGGAATTCGTTCCCTGTTCGGAATTGTAATCCTATATATATAACTAAGCTTATCTGTTTAGGATTAGTTAAGTTAGTTATATGAGTCTAATATGTTTAGGATTACTAAGTCTGATACGTACTCATACGATTGGACTATAAATACCTTGTAATAGGTCTAGTTTAGATCATCGAAGAGTCATAGAACTTATTTGAGTTCTAGACACTTATAGTTCCCTCGACGTAGGCAAGTGCGCCTAACGTTCGACGTGTAAAGCCCTCTTTGAAATAAAGAGTTGTGCAATTACTTTGGGTTTCGGTATTTCCGAGTAAGATCCCGTTATTCCGCATATTAGAATCTGGGTGAGTCTAGTGCGAAAACCAAGACTAGGTGTCAAACGGATCAAGTTGGTATCAGAGCAACTTTCCTATCCTGTGGATGGTGAAGACTCGCCAGGGTTACAAAACTTCCGGCGAAAATCTAGGCGATCAATTGACGGTTCCTACAGCCGTGTCTCCGACAATGTCTGACGATACCTCCGTTCAAGCTAACCTAGCCGAACAAGTGGCTAAACTCTCCACTGACATGGAAACCGTGCTTGCTTGGATTAAGCAGCAGGTCATGATTGTACCTCCTGAAGTAGGGAAGGTTATGGGTGAGAAGACTGGTGAAGACTTGTACAGGGCAGACGAAGATGAAGACGAAGGCGACCACAAGACCGACTACCTCGCCAACACCTCCTTAGCTGTCAGATCTTTTAAAGTCGACGGTAAGATTGATATACCCATATATGATGGGGTGATCGATGCCGAGAAGCTGGATTCTTGGATCGACCAACTTGAGACCTACTTTGACCTGAAAGGATTTAGTAGCACTCATAAGGTCAAATTTGCACCTTTGAAGATGAAGGACCACGCCAAGACATGGTGGAAGGCCCTTGTCGCCAGTGGTGAAGCTGACGACCTTGCGTGGGGTCAATTCAAACGACTTCTGCGACAAGAATTCTATCCGATGGGTTACCTTGAGGAGAGATGGGAGCGTTGGCACAGATTGTACCAACGGCGCGACCAGACCGTCCAAGACTATACGACAGAGTTTCGGCGACAAGCAATGGTCATTGGCATCTCACTATCCGACCCTCAAGTATTTCGGAAGTACACATCTGGACTTCAGAAATCGATTAGTACTGAGCTAAGTCTATTCGGTGTCCAAGACATTGCGACCGCGAGCACAACTGCTATGGCGATCGAGAAGAAGAATAAATCCCGCAGCGACAAAAGCACGAAGGAAAATGCGACCTCGACAAAGAAAAAGCCGAGTCCGAAGAAGAACGCTTCAAAATCGGGGCACGGGTGCCTTTTGCGAACATTGTCAAGTCGCGGGGCATACCAAGGACAAATGTTACAAGCTTCATCCTGAACTTCGACCAAAGAAAAACGGACCAGGGAAAAGAACAACCACGGCTACTGCGACTTCACCCGACGAAGAAGTTGTCCGAGTGAATTCGGTTAATGAGGCGGATACGACCTTCTCTCTGATGGCAATGCCGAAGGAGAAGGGTTCCGATCCACCGAACGACCATCACCCAATGGAGGACTTGTTCACCATCAACATCCAGGTGAAGCACGAAGTGGTCGCAGCGATATTCGATCCAGGAAGTCAGAAGAATCTGGTCTCCGCTGGACTGGTTCGGCGACTTGGTTTGAAGACAACCACACACCTGCGACCATATCCGCTGGGTTGGTTTACATCCGACGTGAACCAACAGATTACGAGTCAGTGTGTGTTGAAGTTTGCAATCTCAGCATGATATATCGATGAGGTGCAATGAACATCCCTATCGATATCTGTCAGGTGATCTTTGGGAGTCTGTATCTGTATGATCGAGACGCTCACTTCCATTGGCGAGCGCAAGAGTACGACCTCACCAAAGACGGAGTTAAGTTTGTGATCAGTAGAGACATCCACGTCAACGCTTCGAACTTGATTACCGCAAATCAAGCCAAACGAATTGTTAATGCATGTCACAAGTATGTGCTTGTCATGATTCGACCCATTGGTCAAGGTGAGGGTACTCAACCAGCATTGTCGCTGGCGTGCCGAGAGGATTCTGGTCCTTTGTCGGGACTGCTGGAGAAATACAGTGATCTGTTCGAGACTACCCAGGGTCGTCCACCAAAACGTCCAGTCGAGCACGAAATTCAGCTTGTGTCCGATGCGACATTGCCCAATCTGAGTATGTATCGCAACTCAGTATTGGAGAATGAAGAGATCAAGAGACAACTTGGTGAGTTGCTGAACAATGGTGTCATTCAACTGAGTAGTTCACCTTGTGGATCTCCTGTGGTGTTAGTACCAAAGAAAGATGGGATTTGGCGTATGTGCATCGACTATCGAGCACTGAACAAGATTACCATCAAGAACCGGTACCCCCTTCCTCGTATTGATGACCTGCTAGACCAATTGAAGCATACTGTGGTCTTCTCAAAATTGGATCTTAATTCAGGATATCATCAAGTTAGCATCCGAGAGGAGGATACATGGAAGACCGCGTTCAAAACACGGCAAGGTCTGTTTGAATGGCTGGTCATGCCGTTTGGTCTCTGCAACGCCCCGGCAAATTTCATGCGTCTTATGAATGACGTATTGAGACAGTTCATCGACGACTTTGTAACCGTGTATCTCGACGACATATTGGTTTATAGTCGTTCGTGGGATGAGCACCTCATTCATGTCGAAAAAGTGTTCGAACAGCTTTGGCAACATCGACTTCGCCTCAACCGTAAAAAGTGCGAGTTCGGTCAGCAAACTCTACTTTACCTCGGATTCATGATTGGCAACGGTATGTTGCAAATCGACCCGGACAAGGTCAAAGTGATTCGCGAATGGCCGCGACCGCGAACAGTTACGGATGTGCGTAGTTTTGTGGGAGCATGCCAATACCTTCGGAAGTTCATCCGACACTTCTCGATTATGGCTTCTCCATTGCATGCATTAACCAGGATCGATCAGAAGTTCGAGTGGACAGGGAAACATGAGGACACGTTTCTCTTGCTGAAAAGGAAGATCAGCGAGGCGCCTGTGTTAGCTTTGCCGAATCTCCAGAAACCGTTTGAGCTAGAAACCGATGCCTCAGGTTATGCGATGGGCGCAGTGCTCATGCAAGAAGGTCGACCAGTGGCATATCACTCCGAGTTATTCCAGGGAGCTCAGAAGAACTACCCGACTTATGATAAGGAGTTATGCGCACTGCATCAGGCCGTGAAACATTGGCGGTGTTATCTCTTGGGTAAAGAGACTGTTGTTCACACCGACCATCAACCGTTGCAATATTTGCAAACTCAATCCAAGCTACAGCAAGCTCGGCACATGAAGTGGATGTCGTATCTGCAGCAGTTTAATCTGGTGATTAAGTACAAGAAGGGCGTACACAACAAATTGGCGGACATGCTGTCACGACCACCGGTTACGACCCTCTGTTTATCAGCATTCATGCAGATCGAGCCCTCATGTCATGGTGACTATGTCACTATGTACAGTGAAGACCCTGATTTTCAAATAGCACTGACTGAGGTCGAAACAGGGAACCCTACAGAGTTTGTTCGTCGAGAGAGACTCTTGTACAAGGGAAATTTACTTTGCATACCTCGTGGAGCACCTCGAATTCAATGGATGCGAGAAGCGCACACATCGAAGGTAGCTGGTCACTTTGGGGTTACAAAGACGTTGCAAAATCTTCACCGACATGTGTTCTGGCCGCGTATGCAGCAAGATGTGGCTAGTTTCGTTCGAGGCTGTGGTCTCTGCAGCATCTCGAAACCGGCAAACAGGAAATTAGGTTTGTACACTCCTTTGCCAGTTCCATCGCGACCATGGGAGAGCATATCCATGGATTTCTTAGGAGGATTTCCTAAGACCCGACGTGGCAACGACTATCTATTCGTGGTCGTTGATCGGTTCTCCAAAATGATTGTTCTTATACCTTGTCGAAAGACTATCACGGGAGAAGAAGCAGCTCGGGTATTCTTTCAACACGTTTGGACACACTTCGGACTGCCGATTTCTATTGTGTTTGATCGCGATACCTGGTTCCTTAGTCACTTTTGGCAATCGCTCTGGACGATGATGGACACCAAGCTAAAGAGGAGTACTACTTTTCATCCGCAAACTGATGGTCAAACCGAGGTGGTAATCGCACAGTCGTTCATCTCTTGAGAGGATATAACTCGAAGCACCCGAAGACCTAGGATGAAAGCATACCGTACCTACAGTTTGCTTTTAATCGAGCAGTGCATGGTTCGACTGGAAAGTCGCCGTTTGAGGTCTGTTTAGGATTTCTACCACAGAGTCCATTTGACCTGGAGTTTGTGATCCCTACCTCAGCACAGAACAGCAAGGAAGCATCTGATCAGGATCGAGCACAAAAGTTCCTGGAAGGTATTCAACGACTCCATCGTGAGGTTGAACAGAACTTGTTGAAAGCTCAACTCAAGTACAAGGCGCGACATGATCGGCACCGAGTTGATGCGCAATTTCAAGAAGGTGATATGGTATGGTTACATCTGAGTAAGGAGAGACTTAAAGGTGAAGGTAAGAAACTCAAACCTATTCGTTATGGTCCTTTTCGAATTTTGCGGAAAGTGGGTAATAATGCTTGTCAGCTCGAGTTACCTCCATACATGGATATTTACTCGGTTGTCAATGTTGAGCACCTCAAACTCTTCGAGCCTTCAATGCTGGATGATGAGCCAGATACCATAGTACCATCTATTGAAGACTTGGTCTATCAACGAGACGAACCTCTGCGGGAAGATGTGATTCTGGAGAAGAAGGTGACTACCACCCGCAGTGGCACTAAGGAGACTTTTCGAATCGGTCGGAAAGGTCAGCGAGCACGTGCGGCAAAGTGGTACACCAAAGAACATGGACAAGCCCAATTTTCACATCTCCAGTTTGATCGAGAGGTCGCAACAGGGGTTGGCTCCTTCTCAACAAGGGAGTCATGATCCAGGAGGATCTTCAAATCCTGATCGCATACGGATTCGCGACCTTAACCGTGTTCGGAAAGGTTTCGTGACCATGGATTGGTTCGCGACCAGGAAAAGGAATTCGTTCCCTGTTCGGAATTGTAATCCTATATATATAACTAAGCTTATCTGTTTAGGATTAGTTAAGTAAGTTATATGAGTCTAATATGTTTGGGATTACTAAGTCTGATACGTACTCATACGATTGGACTATAAATACCTTGTAATAGGTCTAGTTTAGATCATCGAAGAGTCATAGAACTTATTTGAGTTCTAGACACTTATAGTTCCCTCGACATAGGCAAGTGTGCCTAACGTTCGACGTGTAAAGCCCTCTTTGAAATAAAGAGTTGTGCAATTACTTTGGGTTTCGGTATTTCCGAGTAAGATCCCGTTATTACGCATATTAGAATCTGGGTGAGCCTAGTGCGAAAACCAAGACTAGGTCTCAAACGGATCACTTCATCTGATCACGCTGTTATTAGTCTAAGTCTGCCTAGCAGATAGTTTTCTTTTTGCAATTTTTAAATGCCGTGAAATATTAGTGAAATCAATTCCAAATTGGCTGAAATTTTGTAGATTTGATTTCTGAAACACATAGAACATAATTACAAAATAATTTTGTAGAAATGATGAATATATAAACGTAAAATGTCACGTGAATGAATCTGCAGGCATGAAATAATATGATTTTTTTAATTATCTCTAATCTTTAAATGTGGTCAAATAGTAGCGAAATTAATTACAAATTGCGTCAAGTTTTGTATGTGTGATCGGTAAAACACATAGGGCATAATTGTGACATAATTTTGTAAAAACTGGTTTATTTAAGAATGTGTTTGCCGTATTTGATTGAGAAACGTGAAGCATAATTTGATCAGTGGAGAGAATCTGGTGAGGAGGACGATTTGTACGTTAGTGGTCGTATTCTAGTTTGATGTTAATGACTATGTCTACGAGTGAATTAATGGGAGCAATAGTGTCAGTTGGCAGAGATTGGTCTAAATTTTGTGTAGTTGATCGCTGAAAGATATAAAATATAATTGTGAAGTAATTTTGTAGGAATGATTAAAGTTTATAAAATATAAAATTTTGCGAAGATATTTTGTGTCGAAATCTGAATCATTTGTAAAAATATATTTGATAAGCGTGTTGTATCTGTTTAGGCAATCCAGTGTAGAAAGTTTGAGGCAATTTGGAATCTATTCCAATATTATTTGACAATGTTTAAAAATTGAATAGAGAAAGTTGTATTGTGGTCAATATAGTACAGGTTAGTTGAAGGAGAAGTATTGGCTGAATGCGTAGGTGTTGTCGCAGCGGAAATATTGTTTGTGGTTGAAGAGTATAATCAATGGTTGATTTTAACTGAATTACATTGGTGTGGCTGTAATCTTCATCAATATATAGTTTTGTTTATTTAATTTGAAAATGTGGTCAAATAGTGGATTTGTATAGTATATTAAAATAGTTGAAGTGAATTAATTGTCATGTAATCGATTGATTCATTTGATGCAATCATAATGTAGGAGGAATAAAGTTAAGATCTTTTTTAAGAAATAGTGTGCAGAAGATAAAGTATTAGCATGTTTAACCACCATAAGTTTCACTGATGTATTCTAGGCTAGTTGATTAAGCTGTTGGTATTCTGCCTTTAGACGGAGGTTGGAACGGTGCTGTCGTCATGGAAAATATTTTCTATCAGTGGAGTCTGAGCACATCTCACCCATGTGGTCGACTGATTATGCAAAATATTTTCTATTGGTGGAGTCTAAGCACACCTCAATCATGTGATCAACTGGTAAAAATTCGTGGAAAACTGCTGCTGGCAGCAGGTGGTCGACTGCGGTGGACAGAAAAAGTTATGTGCTTCTTAATATTACAGTCATAGTTGATTAGTGAAAGGAGAAGTATTGGCTGAATGGAAAGATGTGGTCGGAAGGGAAATGCTGGTTGTGGTCGAACAGTAGAATCGATGGTCGATGGGATCTGCATGGTATGTTAAAATAGTTGAAGTGAATTAACCGCGAGCTAATTAATTGGGTTTATCTGATCTAATGACAATGTAACAGCAATAAAGTTAAGACCTTTTTTGAGAAATGACATGGAAAAGATAAAGTATGAATATGTTGAATTGCAATAACTATCAGTAATGTATTGTAGGATACTTATTCAACTTGTTGGTGTTTTGGCATTAGATATGTAGTTGTAAAAAATATGTCAATGCAGTCTGGTCCAATCAGAGGAGTTGGAATATAGTGACGTATGGTGGAATTTTACTCGGAATGGAAGACAATTGTAAAATTTGATCACAAGCTGAATATTTTTTTTTGATGAATTGGCCTGGTTCGACCAGGCTGCTCTTGCTGAATTTTTTTTTTGATCAACTGCCGCACTTCGAGTAGGCCGCTATTGCTCTAAGTTTGAACAACAGTTTCTTTTGTCTATTTAATTTTTAAATCTGATCAAATAGAGGTGAAATTAATGTCAAATTGGCTCAAATTTTGTATGGTTGATCACTGAAAGATATAGAACATAATTGCGAAATATTTTTGTAGAAACGATGAAAATTTGGATATAAATTGTTGTGTGAAAGAATTTATAAGTATTTAATAATAGGTTTTTTTTAACTAAACTAAGATTTGGAAGACATGTCAATCATGAGGTCGACTGGTCAAAATCTATGGAGAAGTGCTGTTGGGAGCATCTCGTGGAGTACAGTGTTTGGTGAACACATAGTTTTGTGTGTTTAATTTAAAAATGTGGTCAAATAGAGGATTTGCATTGTATATTAAAATAGTTGAAGTGAATTAACTGTGAAGTAATTGATTGGGTTCATCTGATCTGATGATAATGTAACAACAATAAAGTTAAGATGTTTTTTGAGAAATGACATGGAAAAGATAAAGTATAACTATGTTCAATTGCAATAACTTTTACTAACGTATTGTGGCGTAATTGGTTAATGCATGGGTGTTTTGGCCTTAGATACAGGTTCGAATAGTGTTGTTGTGACGCAAAATATTTTTTGTTGGTGGACTTTGAGCACACGTCGATCATGTGGTTGACTGGTCTAATTAAAGGATTATGTGGTCGACATTTTTTGCTATCGACATTTTCTGTTGATCAAATCTGAACATCAAAGGATCGTGTGGTCTAATTAAATATTTTTTGTTGATCCTGTAATGTTGACCGCATGATGGTTTAATTATCCATGTTATTCTTGATCAAATCTGAACATTATCTATATTTATGGAAAATCAAACGAAACGATGGGTGTTGTCTCTATGTTAGTAAGATGGGTGTTGTGTCTATGTCAGTAAGATTTGCTGCATAATTTTAAGAAGGCACCTGATACTGGATCTAGTATGCAATAATAAGCAGAGTTTTGCAGTTTGAAGAGGTAAGATACTGTTTTTGATCAAAAAACAGAAGCAACAGTAACATAATGTACATATGATGTTAGATGCATCATCAGTACGGTTGGAAACTGAAGACAGCGTTTCTATGTACTAAGTGAAGAGTTGACCACGTGAGACATCTGCAAAATGGATATACGTGATGAGAAAATGAACATATATTGCTTGAGATGAAAGAGGTAACATGTGTTTTCTGTAAGGAAATCACCTCAAAAAGTCATATCATGTGTTGTACATAGCAGTTACAGACTATGAAGCACTGTCAGATGGCCAGTCTACTGGACTGTAAAGACAACACATTGTTAATAGATTTGCAGTGACAAAAGGCATGGTTCTATAGCGCGGGAGTAAAGAAGGAGGTTCCCTTTTTTTTGACGTTTGGAATCATGGTCGGGGAAAAGAACCCGTCTAACTGAATGTGTGCTGTCATTAGCAAGATTTTGTTTAGATAAGCAATCATATTTAGTGATAGATGTTGGAGTAAAAAAAATGAAATACCTTGGTGCGTCATCTTTCACTGACAAAATATTCTGCACCACAGATGAAGTTGACTGATGCGAGATTGGCTGCAGGAGTTGAGAGGCATCTGGAGGTAGTATGCTATAAAAATACATCGAATTAATGTATAAACTTGAAGAATCATGTATGTATAAATGCAGTAAATAAAATTTTGAAACCTTTGAGTTGTCTCTGATGGAGTCATGAGAGAGATATCTGTGGATGATTCGTCTGGATCAGTAGTGACGATAGATTGTTGTGGTGTATCAAGTTTTTTGTCAGTTGTTTTAATTGTATGCGTAACTGGATGTAGTGCAGTGGATGTGGTGCTTGAGGATTGAACTATGGCTTGTGGTGTATGAATTTTTATATCAGGTGTCTTCATCTGGTCAATGGGTGGAGTAGGCACAAGATCTGAAGATGCTAGTAGTAATGGAGGCTGATTTTGTGGAACAGGGGATACTTTTCTGATAACATATCTAATAGAATAATCTATGCTATGCTTCTCATTAACTCCTTTGTGAAATATTGCTGGTCCAGTCTTGAACTGTGATAAGAGAGGAGGCAGATGATGCGGACTAATTTTCATGCCTTGTGATGCCTCACCAGCTGTGCGCCCCACAAGTTGTTCAGCGATGTAAGAGAATGCAAGTGCATCTAGTGAAGTTGTCCCATCAGTCAAAGTTAGTGGAAGCTTGTATCTGTATTATTAGATAGAAACAATATGAGACATATATATGAAATGAAGCATGAAATTTAAATAATATGAGATGAGAAACTAACGTAGCTACAGGTTTGCCGGGTCTATGGCAGCTTGAGCATTGTGGGACAGATGGAATTGTGTAGTAAGCAATTTTGCAACTATAACATGCTGGATACCACCAGGTAATGCTTGGAATTATGTGCGAAATAGATGCGATACAGTTGTATCTAGTGCCTCCCTTCATTTGTTTAAAATAAGTCAGAACAAATAATAATTGAGAAATCATATGTACTATATAGAACAGATGTTAAGAATGGATTGCATTAGGGTTTAATATTGTATGTGTAAATAATACCTGAAAATTTGATAGCGGCATGTTTGCAATTTCAGCAAGTGTATATATTTTGGCAACAATATCTGATGTACGATGCTGCATTGGTTGAGGTAATTGAAGTTGGAGAGTTGGCTTTTGCCATTGATATCTTGATAGAAGTAACGCAACAAAAAAAATTCATGAGTTTATTGAAATAAAGTAAAGAAATATTGTGAATAGGTATGCATCTATATAAACAGAAATAATATATATATTTAAAAGAAGAAGCCAAGAAGAGGAAAACCTTGAACGGAATTCAGTCACTTCAGGCACATCAAGATCGATATATATTTGAGTAGCTGATGTTGATAATGCTTGTGATTGACCTAAAAAGTATAGATAAATAAAATACAGATTTTATGTTCGAGATAAATGTATAGTAAGTAGAAAGCAGCAATGTGGAAAAGCATAATCAACCCATGTATCGTCGGATGCGGAGGCCTACAAATATGCCAACAACAATGTTGTCATGACTTTTCGCGATAACAGATTCTTCATCAAATTGTTCTCCATGTTCTTCCCACAAAATTATCCGTTGTGATTGTTCGCTATAAGCAGGCGATGAAAATATAAGAAATATCAATTAATTAAAAGCGGGTAGCATATGTGAATAAAGAATAATGCAGATTGTATGTAAATAACACGAACTTCTCATCTCGTATGTCTATTTGTCTATATTTCTTTGTTGATGTACCAACATAATCATGAGGACTGACGTAGCTTATAACACCATGTAAATCTGTAATATAAAAATGGGAAACAAAACTTAGGAGATATAGAGGTAAAGAATAATATATGTTAATAAAGAAAGATACCTATAAGAGGGTTCACAGGTGTTTCATAAGTTAAGATATCGTCAAAGTTGCAAAAAGAAAAACTGTGATACGAGATATCTGCTCCTCTGGATTGCAGTTGATGCACTTTTGTTGCGAGGGTAAATTGAAGCATATGATTTGCGCAAGGATAAATGTATGATTTCCCAGATGTACTGACTATGTCAGCGTTTGTTATCATGTAGACAAATCCTTGACTAAGCTGGCCGTGAAACTGAGCAGCACATCGTTTAGGAATAGTTAGTTGCATTTTCGTGCCCTGTAGAACAGAGAATGAAATAATATAAAAGAAACATGAATTAATAGAAATAACATCATGACTAACAGTAATAAATCAGCAAATAAAAAAAAATGAACATACATCTTCATCAAGAAGCAGGCCATCTATGCTAATCAGTGGATCAGATGCTGTTGATTTCAGATTTTTTGCTTCCCAGAGGGAAATGATTTTGCCGTATACTTTGGAATTCTGTTGGCCAATGACTAAATTTTTTAGAGTGGAAACTGCAGCCATAAGTACCTGTCAAATAACATCAGAAAAAATGGTAATGACAAAAGAAAAATTGAATGAAACAAAAAATATTATCGCAGAAATTATTGCTGGTACATAAATTGTAATTGCAGGAAAAGATGGCATCAACATCTATCATTTGCAAAAAACAGTCAAGAACATGTAATCATTGTCTCGCATCAGAAATCACATCGCGTTGCAGAGTGATTTATAGAATTTTAGAACAAAAATAGATGTATTCATTCGGATCAGAAACAGTGTATTCTCCAAGATTGGCTTCTCAATGAATTAGCAATAATTAACCATCTAGTACTATGTAATATATGTAGGTAGCTGGGTTAGAATCTGAAAAATATCAGAAGAGGAAGGCAAACATGTATGTATACTGCTTTTTCAAATTTAAAATTTAAAACTGATAACTTGTACACTCTTGTACAAACACATCAGAATCACATCTAGATTCACATCTCTTAAATGGAGAACAGATAAGTTAGATTATAGCTAGCCAACCTCAGTGATTCAGTGTACAGTGGCAAAGTGTGGTCAGAAAACTAATACAAGACAAATCAAATATTAAGAGAGAAATAATATAAAAAACAAAAAAAGTTAATTAATGTATATTTAAATAGATTGCGAAACAATCTGGAGAATAGTCTTTTTTAAAAAAAATATTTCAGATGAACAGCTAGTTAAAGCATGTTACTTAAGTCTCAGTGTAAAGTGGTTGTGGATCAAATCTGACCCCAAAAAAAGTATTTGAGATTTGAATCCTAATGTATACCACAGAAGTAACATGTTTTCCCAGCTATATACATGAAAGATTCTTAGGAAAGATATCTCAGAACAAAGAGAAATAAAAAGAAGACATTGTTGTTCGTTCCTGGAAAATCTTAATGTAGGGTACTGATACGAGAGTAAGAATCTGAAGATATATGAAGCTGAAGGAAAAGAATCTGACAAACATCTCCTAAACATTTTTTCTGTATATATCAACAAACTGTTGTCAATATTTAATCTAATAAAGCAGATTAAATCTGGGACGAAACAGAGAGAACTCTATTCATTAGATTCAAAAAAGAACGGTGAAATAAACTTGAAAATGTGAACTGGTAAAAATGTAAAATCGTTTACAAGTTATCATCAATGTATTAGAGCATTGATGCTGAAACCAATAGCTATCAGATAAAATAAGCATCTCTATCTGTCTAAATCTAATGTCCTAAACCTGATGAAATTTGGGATGAAACAGAGAGAAGTCCATTTATGGCAGTCAATAAGAGATGGGAAAAGAAAACTGAATATTTGTCAGATGAAAATCAACGGTGGTAGTGTGTGAATAAATTCTGAAAATGGGTGAAACAGGAAAATTCATCTGATAGCTAATGGAAAAAAACATAAGCAATTTGAACATAATAAAAAATAAAATGGTGAAAAACAGTAGAAAAATTTAATCAGTAATTACAATATGGTACTGAATGTTACCTATATAGATTATATATAAATGATGAGCCGAAATAGCAGCAGAAAAGAATCAGGAAAAATATGAAACTGTGGAAATTGCAGAAAAGCAAGATAATGTTAAATAAAAATATGTAATCAGGTTGATAATACGTAGAATAAGAATACGAAAAATATATATAAGAAAATGTCGTGTGTTAAACAATCATTAAGATAATAATCTGATTAGAAATTAGAATAGAAGACTGAATCTTAGCTGTGCGCATAACATAGAAATGAAGATTTGAATAGTGACAGGAAATGCGTGTAAAAAATATCAAACTATGGAAATTGTGAGAAAGTTTGGTTAAACCATGTTACTTAAGTTTTAGTGTAAAGTGGTTATGGATGAAATCTCACTTGAAAAAAAGTCAGCTGCAGATTTAAATCCAAGATATGTAAGTATTTGAGATTTCAATCCTAATGTATAGCAAGGCAGTAAGATGTTTTCCCAGGTATGTACATCAAAGATTCTCACCAAAGATACCTGAGAACAAAGAGAAATAAAAAAAGGAGATTGTTTTTGGTTCCTGAAAAATCTTGACGCAGGGTAGTGATACAAAAGTAAGAATCTGAAGATATATAAAGCTGAAGGAAAAGAATTTGACAAATATTTTCTAAATGTTTTTTCTATATATATGTCAGCATCAATAAACTGTCGCCAATATTTAATCTAATAAAGCAGATTAAATTTGGGATGAAACGAAGAGAATTGTATTCATCAGTAATTGTAAAATAAATTGCAGTATTAGCAGAAGAATGCAGAAGTAATAATATGACCAACAATGAAGAGAAATATATTTATCAGCTGCAGAAACATGTTATGTATTACAAGGAGTAATATAATACATTTTAACACTTATTAGGCTATGGCTGCAGTCATATGATGAAAGATTTCTTTATATACAACATTCTGTGTACAATCAGCATTTTCAAAGGGAACATTTTCAATTAATATTTTGAGGCCTTTTGGTGATGTAACGCGTGATAACGCAACATAAAGTTGGCCATGAGAAAAGATAGGCGAAGGCAGATAAACACCAACTCTATTCAAAGTTTGCCCTTGGCTTTTATTAATGGTCATAGCATATGAAACACGAACTGGGAACTGTCGACGCTTCAATTTGAACGGCCATTTTGAATCCGTAGATGTAGCTATTATTCTGGGAATATAAGCCTTGCTGCCCTTGGCTTTTCCGGTGATTATAGCTCCTTCAATCACACGATGCGTTAATTGTGTGATTATCAATCTTGTGCCATTGCAAAGGCCACGAGACGAATCCAAATTTCGAAGCAACATAATCGGGATGCCTATCTTGAGACGGAGGTGATATTCAGGTAATCCACCAAGAGATATTGTATTAAGAAATTCTGGAGGATAAAGCGATTGAAGCTCTGCATAATTGCTCATTGCATCATCTATAGAATCCGAGCTATAGTACGACATTTCTTCTGTAGATAGCCGATTAATCATGCATTCATTGATAGTCGTCACGATATCATTTGTTGGTGCTAATATAGCTCGATCGCAGAGGTAGGACGGTGCATCATGTGAATTAAGAAACGAATCATATACGAAAGAAATTAGACCTTCAATATGTCTCTCTGATGGAGGCAACAAAAGATATGTAGGTATTTGAATCCAAGGATCATCAATACCATTTTCAGTAGAAACATGAGGTATGACGCCATCACCAACAGCAAGCAACCATTTGGAGAAATGTTTAAGCTCATCCTTGTCTGTTGCAGTGAGATGTCTTGACTAAAGTCTCATATTTTCAATCAATTCAAAGACAGAACACTGATGCCATAAATATGAGCAAACAATGGATGCAGCGACTATCTGATCTTTTGTTCCCTTATGTATAACTGGAAGTGTCTGACGGAAATCACCTCCCAAAACTATGGTTGCACCACCAAATTGTTTATTTTGAGAATCTGGATATACATCAGACAATATATCTCTAAGTGTCCTATCCAACGCTTCAAATGAGTATCGATGGCTCATCGGAGCTTCATCCCAGATGATGAGAGATGTTTGTTGAAGCAGTTCTGACAGTTGTGTGTTTTTTTTGATAGCACACATAGAATGGCTGTGTATGTCAATGGGTATTTTGAAGCGCGAATGTGATGTGCGACCACCAGGTAAAAGAAGTGCTGCGATGCCTGATGACGCCACTGCTAAAGCGATTTTTCCTTCTGATCTGATAGCATTTAATAAAGCAGTCCATAAGAAGGTTTTGCCAGTGCCACCATGACCAGATACAAAGAAAGTGTAACCAAGATGACCATTCACAGATGCAATCACAGCATCGTAAATCTATTTTTGGCGAACATTAAGATTAGAAGACCCAATTATTGCCTGTGGAGAGTTACTATCTATCACAAAAGATAATTCATCCATTATGAGGCTATTATTTGTCAAAGGCGGCTGTTCATCTGGGAGCGGCAACTGGAAGTGTGATAAAGAATAACCAGAATGCGCAAGTAACTTATCTATTTCAAGCAGAAGACTGTTTCTGATATGTTGATGCATGAAATTGGTTGGATACGCAACTGCTGATTGACTGATGCGATATGCTATGTCTTCAGACATGACAGACGAAAATTCTTCAAAGAGCTTTGCTGGATCAGAAACCTCACAAAAAAGTAGTAATGTGACATAAAGTTGACGAAGTTGGTAAGGAACAGCCCAAGCAGAAGCATCACTAAGTGCATGAAACCACTCACGATCATTGCCTAACAGACCAATGCTCTCACATGCAGCTCTATAGGTTGGGTATTCATGTCCTTGGATAGTACGCATCGCGCTAAAAGATGTTGCTCCCTTTATAATATGAAGCAACATGCGTAGATAATATAATTCACCTTGATTTGGAGCAACATGTGCAAGGCGCCCAATCTTTCTAGATGCTTTCCGAGGAGCCCAACATTTACCATCTGCATGCCACGTCCAATATTCAGGGAATTGAACGTATGTTGTTTGACGCGCTGTCGGATATTGACGATTTGCATCAAACCATGCAGTCAATTTTGTGACCGCATTTGCGGGGTTGTCAAGTAGTTGCTCAATGTCATCGTCTTCTGTGAAAACAACATTATTGAGGAAAGGGAGATGAATAGGGAGTCGCTCAACAGAAGGATCAGTATAATGTATGTCGTATTGTAGCAAGCGCCAAGCTGCTTCACTGGGGGTTACACAACGACAATTCAAGTAGTTAGTGATCTCATTAAAATCTTCTGTGGCATCACCAAAAGCACCCCGATGAAATCCTATCTTAGCAGAATCAAAACCTTTCGCGATATATTTGAAGAGATATTTATGCATGCCATCATGGTTGATTCGTTCAACATTTATGTGGGCTTGGTATTTGACAAGGAGATCAACATTGTGCGGAACAACGAATCGGTTGTCTAGATGCACACCATTAATCAGAACATTGACACCATCATCTGGGCGACTATACTGTGCATGTCCATGATCTAACAAAACTGTGTTGGCGCAAAAAGCTTTAGGATAAGACTTAGAACATCTGCCTTGAGACATACAAGGAGATCGCGGATTTGCAGTTCCACATGGACCATGCATCATAAAAGAAGTAACAGCTTGATATCCGATGGGGTCAGTGATAGGATCCGGCAATCGATAGAAAGATAACCTGCATTTATCTCGCCAAAGAAGCGTCTTTTTGTAATATCATCAAGAAGCATATTGAGTTTCATCTTGAAAACTCTATTGGTAAGATCAGGTCTATTAGATGGATGCTGCCGTGGTATATGGCACAAAGCATCAGCAATTTCCGGCCATGATGCATTGCATGTGAAAGTGATGAATAAATCAAGGCATCCATATTTCCCGCAAACAGCAACACAATCTTGGTAGTTTTGATATAGGTAGCGAGGTCCACCAGTGAATGATGCTGGAAGAATGATACGCTGGCCAGTAAACGAAGCAGAATTAATGCCTCTGCCAAGAGAATCAACCAAAGATTTATATGAACTTGCTCTATACTTTTGTTGGAAAGCTTTATTCCTATAGTGATTCAAGCGAGCCTCTTCGACACAACAATAGCTATCAACAATATAAGCTTGTGTCAATGCTTTGCAACGCTGTGGTTTATTGAAATCACCAACTCTGTCATGTAATCTATATGCATAATATTCAGCCATTGTAACAGTTTTTCTTCCTATTGACGCAGATCGGATGGAAGGGTGATACGGAATATCCTGATGGTATCCATCTTCGCCATATGGGAATAGAATAGGATACTGCATAGACATGAATCTACAATGCATCTCACTAATGCGTTGCAACGTTGATGCTCGATCTTCGACAATGATGTCTCTGCCTGTATTTGTAGTGTTGGTATCATCTATAAGCAAACCAACTACTTCAGTTGTAATTGGAGCACTATATACATCACTACGAGCATTTGGGTTTGCATAGATTCTGATAGAATAGTGGTCATCTATTGGAATAGGAAACCTATCACGAGCTGTCCTAAACAACCTTACAATAGGATTGTGGACGTCAAGCATACGAATCAAAAGTTGAACCAAATCCTCATTTGGTTGAAAGCGGGTATCCCCAAATGAAGAAGCGATATTGATTCTGTTGGCAACCTCATGGGCAGTGTCAAAAATATAAAGCTGTGCATATATCGGTGTGACACCTTCAGCAGGCAAAAGCGAACCAATGCGATGACATATTTGACCACTGATTTTAAACACATAAGGACCGCGACCATCATTAACTGAGTTGACAATATTTGCTCCCATGGATGTCATGGCAAACATAGAGTTGTATTATCTAATATTTTTGAAGAATGCAATGACAACGAAGTATCAGCAAATGTAAGTAGATCCAACAGAGGTTGAGGAGGCAATCGATATGAAGGTAGCTTGATGCTGCCTCCTCTACAGCATAAAGAGTATTGCGGAGAACATGTATGACGCTGCCTCCGGATCCGTTCTTTATACCAAAATAGAGCACCACAATATTGGCAACTATGAACAAGAGTACCAAGATATATAGGAGAAAAAATGGTACCTAACCGGAAGCAAAGATTTAGGAAACAAGAAGTAATATGAGATATGAGCATACGGCGGCAAAGACGCTAGAAGCAGAGGGCAGCAGAATTGGAAAACATGAATAATAAGCAATTAGACGAACTTACGGGTGTGGCGCAGCTGCGCAGAATCAACATGATCTATGGACATATGGAGAATGAATAAAAGTGAGAATAAATAAAAGATGCATAAACCATGGAGGCAGCAGCAAACTAATGATAATTTTATATTATACCGGAAGCACTAGCGAATGAAGGAATGGATGGAGTGTGTGACGATGATGACGCGGAAGCATCATGAGATGGAATAGATCGTGCAGCATCAACTGCTGCATCAGAATGGCACGAAATGTTATCATGCGCAGCTGTGACACAAGAGAAAATATAGTGAACAGGAAACAATGATACAAAACCTGGATGATCATGACGTCGGAGTGCTTCCCTACGACGACGACGAGACTCTGCAGCCAAAGCTGAACTTGGGCGAGGAAATTCGATAGGTGAAGAATGTATACGATATGAACGCCGAACATGGAAATTGTTGCGGCATTCAGAGTCCATAATCAACAGAAGGCATCCATTGGTGAATGATATATGCAGTAAGGTGCCAGAGTTTTTTGGCAGGAATGCTCGGAGAACCGCACTAAGACAATTGGGCAAAGCTAAACCCGACGAATGAAACGCTCCTGGAAACGACAAACATTTGATAGGAATTTTGACATTTTTTACTTTCACACAAAAATCTTATAAAGCATTAGTTTGTAAGTAAATAGTTAACAATCAGCTAGTAGGAAAAGAAATCGATGAGTATTTACATCGAGAATGGATGATCAAGATGTAAAAAAAGTGAAGCACAGTAACAAATTTTTTTCAACAATCTGTATATTCATACAACAAAAAAAATTGGTAAAATTATTATTATATTAAAACAAATTTGATAACAAATGTGCTAAAATATGACTCTCATATAATATAATGTTAACACTCATTTACATGAGAGCTTACATCAAAAGACGTTAATCATAGATTATAAAAAACCCTAAAATAAATTCTTTGTAGGTCGATACCCAAGCGTACGCTGGTTGAAATCAAGAAGGAAGATGCAATTTTCTTATGTATAGACCTTCTTTAATCATTTGTTATTTGTAGCAGCAATTATGAATCTCGGTGTTTCTATCTGAATACAAAAATTTTATGAGGAATGAGTTCTTAAGTAAATATCTTTAGTATAACAATACAAGCCTATTTCATATATATATCACAATCAGCCAACATGAAAAGAGATTGGTAATGTTGGGGGAAAATACTAGCCAACGCCAGAAACGTCACCATGGGAGTTCTTTCTCCGGGGTTGAGAGAAACTTCCCCCGGCGCACCTCCTCAGGGCTAGGGAGAGCTCCTCTCCCGGAGCCCCTTCTCCGGGCCGGGGAAGACGTCTCCCGGAGCCCTCCCCCGGGCTCGGGAGAGACTTCCCCCGGCGCACCTCCTCAGGGCTAGGGAGAGCTCCTCTCCCGGAGTCCCTTCTCCGGGGTTGAGAGAAACTTCCCCCGCGCACCTCCTCAGGGCTAGGGAGAGCTCCTCTCCCGGAGCCCCTTCTCCGGGCCGGGGAAGACGTCTCCCGGAGCCCTCCCCCGGGCTCGGGAGAGACTTCCCCCGGCGCACCTCCTCAGGGCTAGGGAGAGCTCCTCTCCCGGAGCCCCTTCTCCGGGCCGGGGAAGACGTCTCCCGGAGCCCTCCCTCGGGCTCGGGAGAGACTTCCCCCGGCGCACCTCCTCAGGGCTAGGGAGAGCTCCTCTCCCGGAGCCCCTTCTCCGGGCTGGGGAAGACGTCTCCCGGAGCCCTCCCCCGGGCTCGGGAGAGACTTCCCCCGGCGCACCTTCTCCGGGCTAGGGAGAGCCCCTCTCCCGGAGTCCCTTTTCCGGGCTCGGGAGAGGTTTCCCCCGGCGCTCCTCTGGAGGGCACTGATTTCAAGGGCCGCCACGTGTCAGAAATCGGTGCCCTGGACCTCGTCAAAAGACCGTTTTGCCCCCGATCCTACGGTTGTAGCAGGGGTAGTTTAGTAATTCGCTTCTTTTGGGGTCTATATATACCCTTGTAACCCTCTTTTGTAACCTAAGACATTCATTTGTACTCAATAAAAAAAAAACAAAAAGGCGTGTTCTGGAGCCCTCTCCCCAGGAGAGAGCCCCCTAGCCGACGCTTGTCGGGAGCACGTCGACAGGACTAGGGCCTCCACTGAGGCCCGAATCTGTATAAACCCCTGTGTCAATCTCTGGGATTGTCCAACGCGGGGTGACCCGTCGCACGGTCAGCCCGCGTTGAGGAACACGTGTTGCGCACGTCATCAAACCTGCCGAGGTATTTTTTATACCACGACAGTTGGCGCCGTCCGTGGGGACTCGTGACAAATAGTCATGGCTCCAAGAAGGATGAGGCACTCAACCTCCATTCCTAACGATGCCGGCCCTAGCAACCCTGCACCGCCGGTGCAAGGGGCTGTCATCACTACACCTCCTCCCGGGGACACTCAGGGGGAGGCAACACTCAATTCTCCCGTCACCCTTGGCGGGGGAACGACTCCTGCGAGCCTGCCTGAAGGTTCCAGTTTGGGAGGACCAAGTGTACCCCAGGTAATGCCTTCAACTTCAGGTGATCCGCTACTCGGGGCGCTGGTGGAGGGCCAGCTTCGCGCACAACGTACCCTGGAGGAGTTGTTACACGCCATAGCGCGGCCTCCGGCCCCCGCGTACCCGCACCCATTCCAGTTCGGAGGGATGACACCTCCGTTCATGATGGGACACCCAGGAGCCTTGTTCGCTCCGGGGGCCTTCCCTTTCCCGGGAGGCACTCCGACCTCCGGAGGTCCTTCCCTCCCGGGGGGTCTGCCCGTCTCTGGGGGCTACCCTTTCCCGGGAGGCGTCCCCACCTCCGGAGGTCCTTGCCTCCCTGGGGGTCTGCCCGTCTCCAGGGGCTACCCTTTCCCGGGAGGCGTCCCCACCTCCGGAGGTCCTTCCCTCCCGGGGGGTCTGCCCGTCTCCGGGGGCTACCCTTTCCCGGGAGGCGTCCCCACCTCCGGAGGTCCTACACTCCCGGAGGGTTTTCCCGTCTCAGGGGGCTACCCCCTCCTGGGAGGTATTCCCACCTCCGGAGGTCCTTCCCTCCCGGGGGGTCTGCCCGTCTCCGGGGGCTACCCTTTCCCGGAAGGCGTCCCCATCTCCGGAGGTCCTACACTCCCGGGGGGTTTGCCCGTCTCAGGGGGCTACCCCCTCCCGGGAGGTATTCCCACCTCCGGAGGACTTCCTATCCCAGGGAGCACGCCCGCCTCCGGGGGCAACCCCCTGCCAGGAGGACTTTCGTTCCCCGGGGATCCTCCCGCTCCCGAACCGTCCCTTGCCCCGGAAGGGGTTTCCCCTCCTGGGACTACGCCCATCCCAAGAGGTATCTCCGGGGTGATTCCCACATTACAGGTCGTTCCCCCGTTGGGAAGTCTCCCCACGCCACGGGCCGTCTCCATAGCCGGAACGCCTCCGGCCCGCGATTCCTCTCCCGCGCCGGTGACGGGCGCATATCCTCCTCCTCCCCCGGGTCCCCCTCCTCGGGCTCCCCCGGTGAACCAAATGCGGTTCACCCGGGAGGAGGTGGAGCGCATGCGCGCAGCAAGGTCTGAAGGCGCCCCGTCTCGGTACGGCCGGGAATCACTCGTATGAAGGCGCGCCTCCCTTGTCCCAACAGACAAGGGTAAGAGACCCATGCAAGAGGCCTCCGTCACTTCCGGAGGTCCCCCCGAGATACAAGAGGTGAGCTCCACCAACCCCGAAGAACGAAGGCGATACCGGAAGGCAGGCGGTCCGTTGGGACCCCTTTCCGATTCGGACAATGAACGTGCTTCCCCCGTCAAGGGGGATATCGATGCAGACTCCCCAAAGGAAGTGGAAGGGGCCAACCAACCCCTTTGCCGCCGCCTCCGGCGTGTTCGGTGGCCAAAGCCATATCGGCCACCCCATATCGAGCACTACAACGGGGAGGCCGACCCCTACGAGTTCGTGCAGGTGTACTCCACGGCCATTTCAGCGGTTGGGGGGGACGAAAGCGTCCAATGCAATGTCTTCCCCCTCTACCTCTCGGGAATAGCTTGATCTTGGTTCTATAACCTCAAGAGCGGGTCCATCAAGTCCTTCGCGCAGCTGAAGCGCGAATTTTGCGCAAATTTCCAGGGGAATTACATCCGTCCCCTGGACTCGTCGCAATTGTACACCGTTCGCCAACGGTCGGGGGAGACAATACGAAGTTTCTTCAAACGCTTCGCGCAGATCAAGAGCAAGGTGGCTCACGTCCCCGACTCGATGGTGATTGAAGCATGCAAGAGTGGCATTCTCCCGGGAGAGCTCCACCGAAGACTCTCCCGGAGTTGCCCATCCTCCGCCGACGAGCTCTTCAACGTACTTGAGAAGTACGCGAGAGCCGAAGAGGACGATCTCTGGAAGAAGCACCAGGGGATCTCCGGCTCCGGGGAGAGGGACTCGAAGGACCCACTAGTACAGAAATGCAGTCTTCTATCGGTAAAAAACACCCTTCTACTATCGGTTTTTGTACCGATAGAGATAGACACGATAGAACAAAACTGGACATTTTCTATCGGTAAATAACCGACAGAAGAAGTTCACTATTCTATCGGCATATTATGAATCTACCGATAGAAAACCCGTCGTAGTCTTACGTCCAGCGGCAGGGAAAGTACCAATATTCTAACGGTTAATTACAAGATTACCGACAGAAAAAATCATACTATTCTATCGGCATCTTACAAGTTTACCGATAGAAAACTCGTCGCTAGCGGTTTGAAAAGTACCACTATTCTAACGGTTAACTACAAGATTACCGACAGAAAAAATCATAATATTCTATCGGCATATTAGGAGTGTACCGATAGAAAACTCGTCGTCAGCGGTTGGAAAAGTACCACTATTCTAACGGTTAATTACAATATTACCGACAGAAAAAAGCTTAGTACTCTATCGGATATGTATGAGTTCACCGGCAGGAAAGGTCACACTCTTCTAACGGTTAATTTTGATTGTACCGATAGAAAAAAGTACAGTAGTCTCTCAGTTGTTGATGAATTTACCGATAGAGCATTCACATATACAGTACTTTATTTGCATTCACAATACAGTACATTCACATATACAGTACAGATGCAATACAGTATAGATTGGATACACAATACAGTACAGATGCAAGGTAAATTCACAGAACAAATTGACACATTAGGCAGTTATTCACATTTATTCACATATGTATGGACAAATACAGATTGCAATCCAATGTGGACATTTATTCACATATATATATTTATTCACATGTATATGAACAGTCTATGCAGAGTACACGAAAAGGAGAAAATTGTTATGCTGGATGGTTGGGCGCTACTTCCTCCATGACATATTGTGCCCAGATTTGTCGAAGATATATAATCTTTGCATTTTCATATTGGTCTTTCGACATGGCGATCTGCAAGCATGTGTGCATATTGATAACTAACTTCGATCCTAATTTAGAACGTGACACCCATTTTTGAAATTTGAGTTAGCTATCGATGCTTACCTGGGGGAATCGGGAAAAGTTTGTCCGCACTAGGTCGTACATGTAGCGCAGCACATAAAACCCGCATTCCCACGATTGCGGCTGCTGATGGCACTGAGATAATTGCATATGCGAAGACATGTTAGCTATATATTGTTTCCATAAACTAATTAAGCATAAACAAAAAGTCTCGTGAGTACCTCATATTGGATCAAGGATGCCGACTAGAGGGGGGGTGAATAGGAGGCTTTTAAAAACTTTAAAGCTCAAAGCAAATAAATGCAAATCAAGACAAATAATATAAGCTAAAGGAAAAGAGAACGAACATGATTTTTACCGAGGTGTCGGAGACTCGCCCAGTCTCCACTAATCCTCGTTGAAGCACTCAAATCACTTGAGTCTTGCCTCAATATCCACAAAGGATATTATCACTAGTGGTTGCTCCTTGTCCACTCCGGAAAGGCGAGCACCGATGCCTTGTACACACTTGCCGAGCCTCTCCGACAATCTCCGAACAGAGAGATCAACGGCCACGCCTCCGAACCGTCTAGGTGAGGGCGCTCACCAAGAGTAACAGGCAGCGAGGTCTTCTCAAGACCTCCAAACACGCACCGAGAAGCTAAGTATATGCAAATGCAAAAGAACTGAAACTCTCGGTGGGTCGGAAAGCACTCAACTTGATCAAAAGATCAAGATTTTATATAAGAAACTAATGCTCAAGAGTGTATATGAAATGCTGTTGCTTGTTGTTAGAAACACATGCCCAAAGCCCCTATATATAGCCTCAAGAAGCAAATGAACCGTTGGAGCTAGGGCTGAAAATCAGCAACCCAAACTGACAGTCAGTTTTCCTAACTGATAGTCAGTTTAGTGCACAACGGCCGACAAAATTTACGGACGAAAACTTTGCTAGCCGTTCATGGTCGAAAAAGGAAACCTGGAACCCACAACTGACAGTCAGTTACACAAACTGACAGTCAGTTCGACCACAGTCACGACCAAAACCAAAAAGAAACTCAGTTAAAAACTCTCTGGTCGAAACCCCAATTGACAGTCAGTATGGACAAACTGACAGTCAGTTTAGTACAAAAATTTTGAGCACAAAAAAACACCCTCTCTGGACAATTGTCAGTTTAAACTAACTGACATTCAAACTGACAGTCAGTTATGCAAACTGACAGTCAGCATGAACAAAAACAGCTATATCTTTAAATCCAGAAATCCAAAAGAGGTGTTTAATAGCTCATTTGAAATATAAAAACAAGGGCTACATTTTTGTCAACAGAAGCAAAAGCCAGATCTGCCTAGATCTTTCTGAAAATTACAAATACTCTTCTACTGTCAAAAACTGAACTAAAAAACCAGATTTTTCAAATAAGTTCAAAACCAAATCCAACCAGAAATGATGCAATGCAATAACCTAGGATTCTCGGTTTGTGTTGGAGATAAAGAGAGGACTTTCGCTACCCCTCTTTATAGTACGGTTAAAACTAGAAAAGAATTTCCCTAACCGATCATCTCCACACGCCAAGATCGGTAAAAATAAAAACTCGTAATACCTGAGGTCTTTCGCATCTTCAAGATTTGCGTCTCGTCTCTTGCTCTTCTGCGTCTTGTGCTTCACTTTAAGTTGGGTTCATCTTGATCATCTTGTATTTCTTCCCAACTAATCCCTGTATCAATCAATCTCGAAAGCACGATTAGTCCAGAACACTTTGTTTTCATTAATCATCAAAATTAGGGTTAGGCATGACAGCCTAGATGCAACAATCTCCCCCTTTTTGATGATTGATGACAACAAGTGTTCAAAAACAAAAAAGAAATAGCTCCCCCTGAGTATATGCATCTCATCATATCAGATCATAAGCCAACACATATACATCAGGGTACCCAAGTCATAGATGTGTAAATATCACAGTCATATCAGAGCATACACATCTCAAAACATCATATATATCAATGTATCAAAGTATCAGAGCTCAAAAACATCATCTCAAGAAACCAAGTCATCATATATATCAGAGCTAAACACAAGTCATCATATATATCAGATCTAAAAAGAAAAAAAAAGATAAGCACATCCCACACAGACATATATGATAACCAAAACATCTCCATATATATAAAAGATCATCTGTTCAATACATCAAAAGACATAAACAGACTAATATCCAATATACTATCCAAAATACTTCTCCCCCTTTGGCATCAAGCACAAAAAGGGAGGCACAAACTCATATCAGAGCCTAATGCTCATCATCTGAAGAAAATCCTATGATATATGTATCTCCGGAGCCATCTGGAGATGCAGACGGGTCGACGGCTGGAGACGCCGGAGGAGTCGCAGCTGCAACAGGAGCTGGAGCTGCAGCAACGGGAGCCGGAGCTGGTGCCGCAGGAGCTGGATCAACAGGTCCTGAAGCAGAGCTCGGAGAAGATGCAGCCTGGCGGGCCCTCTTGCGAGGGACCGAAGATCCAGAGGCAGGCAGGCGACGCAGAATCTCCTCCTGCTGAGCAATCAAACGGAGCAACATCTGATGATGCTCCGCCTGGGTGCTGAGGATCTGCTGCTGCACCTGAAGAATCTCCTGAAACTGGGAAGAAGATGACGCAGATCCGGTGCCTGTCCCTGCAGCTGGAGCTGGAGAAGACTCCTGAGCTGGAGCATCGTCCTCTGACTCCCCCGCAGCATCATCATCTGATGCGGGAGAATCAGGGCCAGCAGCTGGAGCAGGGCGAGCACCGAGCCGGCGATCAGCCTGACCCGGAGGATAAAAAAGAAGAGGATGATGGGGCCTGGGCAGCTCAGTGTCCACGGCCCAGATATGAAGAAGCACCGCCATAATATACGGAGCGTATATCAGCTGACGGCGCGGGGAAAGAAGGACGTGCTGAATCTCACTGATGATGAGATCAGCAACGTCGAATGGCTCCTCCTGAAAGATGGAGATGAGCACATGAAGACCCAAATAAGTGACCCTGGCTCTGTCTCCGCTCATGGGGACCAATGTGAGACGGAGGATCCGCAGAGCCAGGTCAACATCGCGGCGCAGACCCGCGATGTGACGGAGCTGAAAGGGGCCGGAATAAAGCATGGCCACCTCCCGACGCTCGAGGTCTGGAAGGGTATGGAGCTGGTGGCCAGAAGGAGGGCGCACCAGTCCAAGCGCGGACTCCAGCTGCTCCTTCGTGACGGTGTAGACCTGGAGGCCCGTCATGAAGGTCATGGAGTCGCGCTGAGGGGATATGAAGACAGTGGAATAGAACTGACGTATGGGCCCCTCAGCCCAATGCAGAGAGGAATCGGCGACTAGGTCGCGGATCCCTACAGAGCCGAACAGGTCTGCGAGGGTGGCGATGCCTGTGCGAGAGGCGATCGTCCCCCACGACAGAGAGCGGTGGGCGAAGATGTGCGCGCGGCTATAGACACTGGTAAACAGGTCTAGGTGGAGGTTGGTGTAGCAAGTGAGAACCTCGCATGCGTCGCGACCAGTGGGACGCGGCGACAGATACGGGTTCACAGAGCGGAGCGTGCGAAGGCGGCTCGCGTGCCAACGTGAATAATCCACGGGCACGCGCTCAGGCGGAGGCGAAGGCCGGTTCTCGGACGTCTGGCCCGATGAACGCTGGCTGTTTGCCGCGTTCTTTCGTCGGGCCACGCGTCGCGAAGACGACGGCTGATCAGACATTTCTAAGAAACGACCGAAAAATAGAGAAAAGAACAGAGGAAAGGCAGAGACCTGAACTGAGGCGGCTAAAACCGAACTGAAGTGGTCGAGGAAGCAGATGCGAAGAAGACTGCCAAATCGACCACAGGAACGAAGATCAGCACGACAGGAGGTCAACGATCAAGGCACACGACGAACGGGAGAGGTGCCGAGAAGAAGAAGCCGTGAACAGAGGAGCCAAAACGACGAGGTCGAGACCTGAGAGGATGGTGGCGCCGGCGGTGAGGAGCTCACCGGCGACGAGGGGTGGCGCAAAGGGGCTGCGGCGAGGCACGGCGAGGCGGTGGAGCAAACGGCGAGGGCAAGGAGTAACGGCGGCGAGATTAGAAGATGAGAAGACAAGAAAAGGATCGGGGGTTTTTAGGGTTCGGGATCCCGCAACTGACAGTCAGTTTGATAAACTGACAGTCAGTTCCAAACTCAAATACATGGAACTGACAATGAGTGTACCACACTGACAGTCAGTTCACAGAACTGAGTTTTGAAACTGACAGTCAGTGTATGAGACTGACAGTCAGTTTGGGACTCGAACACGACCAGGAACTTCGACCAAAATCAAAAGCACGTAACTGACTGTCAGTTTTAGAAACTGACTGTCAGTTATAGAAACTGACTGTCAGTTATGACAATGACTTCGACCAGAGACTAAGACCAGGCTCCTAAGCACTAAACTGACTGTCAGTTATAGGAACTGACTGTCAGTTTGGTCTATTTCGACCAGAAGCAATCTAAGACTAGAGAGAGAATAAAATAATAATATTTTATACAAACAACACATTTAGCACATCAACTAGCATTTGATATATCAATAATGTTCAGTTCACCCCTTAAAAAGCAAAATCTTGATTCATCTAGGGGTTTAGTGAAGATATCAGCTAGTTGCATATCAGTTCTGACATAATTTACTTCAATATCTCCTTTTGCCATATGATCTCTAATAAAATGGTGCCTTATTTCAATATGCTTAGTTCTAGAGTGTTGAACAGGATTATTAGTAATTTTAATGACACTTTCATTATCACACACTAGTGGCACTTTATCAAATATAATCCCATAATCCAAAAATGTCTGCTTCATCCACAATAATTGAGCACAGCAACTGCCTGCAGACACGTATTCAGCTTCAGCTGTGGAGAGAGCTACAGAATTTTGTTTCCTAGATGACCATGATACTAAGGATCTCCCCAACAACTAACAGCTACCAGATGTACTCTTACGATCAATCTTGCACCCAGCATAATCAGAATCAGAGTACCCAATTAATTCAAAATTTGCATTTTTAGGATACCAAAGTCCTAAACTGGGATAGCATTTTAAATACCTAAGGATTCTTTTAAGAGCAGTTAAATGACATTCCTTAGGATTAGACTGAAATCTAGTACATAAGCACACACTAAACATGATATCAGGCCTAGATGCAGTGAGATATAAAAGACTACCAATCATAGACCTATACAGTTTAGAGTCAACCGATTTGCCGCTTTTGTCCATGTCCAGATGTCCATTGGTCGCCATGGGAGTTTTGATTGCCTTAGCATCTTCCATCCCAAAGCGCTTGAGCAGGTCCTTCACGTATTTTATTTGACTCACGAACGTGCCGTTCTTGAGTTGCTTTATTTGCAGACCGAGGAAGAAGCTCAGCTCGCCAATCATGGACATCTCGAACTCCCTAGACATCATCTCTCCAAACTCATGACAGAAATGTTCATTAGTAGATCCAAATATAATATCATCAACATAAATCTGACAAATGAACAATTCCTTTTCAATTTTCTTTGTAAAGAGAGTTGTATCAACCTTCCCAATTTTAAAACCTTTTGATAATAGAAAGTCTCTAAGTCGCTCATACCAAACTCGAGGAGCTTGTTTGAGACCATAGAGAGCTTTTGACAGTTTACAAACATGGTTTGGAAATTTAGAATCTTCAAAACCAGGAGGTTGTTCAACAAAAACAAGTTCAGAAATTTCACCATTTAAGAATGCACTTTTTACATCCATTTGAAAAAGTTTGATATTAAAACATGATGCATAGGCAAGAAGAATGCGAATAGCTTCAAGTCTTGCTACCGGTGCAAAAGTTTCACCAAAGTCTAAACCTTCGACTTGAGTGAAGCCTTGAGCAACAAGACGAGCTTTGTTTCTAATTACAATACCATTTTCATCTTGCTTATTTCTGAAAACCCATTTTGTTCCAATAACATTATGATCTTTGGGTCTTTCTACTAAAGTCCAAACTTCATTTCTAGCAAAGTTATTAAGTTCTTCATGCATGGCATTAACCCAATCAGGATCATTTAAAGCTTCATTAACATGTTTGGGTTCTAAAGAAGACACAAATGAATGATGTTCACAAAATGCAGCAATACGAGATCGAGTTTGAACACCCTTACTGACGTCACCCAATATTTGGTCTAGAGGGTGATCCTTGGTGATGGTTTGGTGTTTCCTTGGTTCTTCATCTTGTACTGCTTCATCTTGACTTTGTTCTGGAGGATCAACATGAGATGATGATTCGTCTTGATCAACATTTTCAATGTTGACATCATCTTCTTGATCTTCCTCTGTTGGCTTGATGTCTCCAATGGTTATGTTCTTCATTGCTTCTTGAAGATCTTCACCTGAAACTTCATGAGATACTTGCTTCTTTTGTGAGCCATTAGTTTCATCAAATTCGACATCACCCGACTCTTCAATACAACTTGTATTTTTATTGAAAACACGATAAGCTTTGCTAGTGGTGGATTATCCGACTAGAAAGCCTTCATCTACTCTTCTTTGAAATTTACCAACAAAATTTCTTTTCTTAAGAATAAAGCATTTGCAACCAAAGACTCGGAAATAAGAAATATTTGGCTTTCGCCCAACGAGAAGCTCATAAGGAGTCAAGTTTAGAAGAGGATGCAAATAAAGTCGGTTTATAGAATAGCAAGCGGTATGCACGGCTTCAGCCCAGAAGCGAGTAGGAGTATCGTACTCACTTAGCATAGTCCTTGCCATTTCTATAAGTGTTCGATTTTTCCTTTCAACAACTCCATTTTGCTGTGGAGTGTAGGATGTGGAAAATTCGTGTTTGATTCCAAGAGAGTCACAAAAATCAAATAGAGTTGAATTAATGAACTCTCCACCATGATCACTACGGATTTTCTTGATGGATAATTCGAATTCAGTGGAAACACGTTTTGCAAAACTTTTGAAAACATCGGGGGTTTCAGATTTTTGGGAAATAAAGAAAACCCAAGTATAGCGAGTGAAATCGTCAACAATCACAAAACCAAAATTGCTACCCCCGATACTTTGGAACTCAGAAGGTCCAAATAAATCCATATGAAGGAGTTCCAAAGGTTTGCAAGTCGAAAGAATGTGCTTAGTTGGATGTGAAGTAGCTACTTGCTTGCCCGCTTGACAAGCGCTACAAGGTTTGTCCTTTTCAAAATTCACATCCTTTAAGCCAACAACCAAATCACGTTTTAAAAGTTTTCTCAATTGATGCATTCCAACATGTGCAAGTCATCTATGCCATAACCAACCTTTTGAAGTTTGAGAGACAAGACATGTTGAAAGAGATGCATCTTTTGAATGAAAATCAACCAAATAAAGATTTCCAAAACGAAAGCCTTTAAAGATCAAAGTTTTATCTTTTAAACTTTCAACCAAAACTTCTTTTGGGAAAAATGTGCAACTAAAACCAAAATCGCAAATTTGTGCAACGGAAAGCAAATTGAAATTCAGAGATTCGACCAATAAAACATTTGAAATAGATAGATCATTTGAGATTGCGATTTTACCCAAGCCTACAACATTTCCTTGACGATTGTCGCCAAAGGTAATCTTTTGGTTCTCGCTTGAGTTGTCTTCTATTGAGGTGAACAACTTCTTGTTACCGGTCATGTGTTCAGAGCATCCGCTATCTAGCACCCAATGCCTCCCACCGGTCTTGTAGTTCACCTTTTCCTCGCCTTTAGCCATAAGGCAAATGGATGAGCTAGTTGAAGTGTTGATGTTGCCAAGAGCTAGTCCGGCCATCTTCTTGGAGCAATTTCTTTCGTTGTCGGAGTCGGAGTCAGAGCTCTCACCTCCGGACATCCACTCTCCAAAGCAAGCTTCTTTGATTTCTTCATTCTTCTTCTTGAAGAACTTCTTCTTCTTGTTCCACGCCTTGTTCTTGTTTGGACATCTTGATGCTATGTGTCCCTTCTCATGACATCCATAGCAAATGATGTCCTTGAAGTTGTTTTGCTTTTGCCCCTTTGGTCGTGTGTCAATGTTGACACCTTTCTTATGCAACCTGCGAAGAAGTTTCTGAGTGTTCTTTACCATGAGTGCAAGGTCTTCATCGGAGGAGCCATCGCTTGAATCGTTTCTTGCATTAGCTTTGAAGGCCAAAGCTTTCTTCTTCGTCTCCGATGGTTCGGCCGCTTCCTTCTTCTCCTTCTTGTGCATCTCATGGGTGATAAGGTTCCCATAAAGATCGGTTGGTGTTGTGGTGGATAGATCGGAGTTTGTGAGAACCGTGACCAAAGTATCGAAGCTTTCCGGCAAAGCCCTAAGCATCTTTCTCACAAGCTCAAGGTCAGTAAAAACAACACCAAGACCCTTGAGTTCATTCACAATGTTATTTAACCGAGTAAACATGGAATCCACGGACTCGGTTGATGACATGGTGAATGTCTCATATTTTTGCCTCACCATTAGCAATTTTGCCTCTTTAACCTTTGTAGTGCCCTCGTAAATTTCTTCGAGGGTAGTCCAAACCTTATGAGCAGTCGTGAGATTGCTCACACGGTTGAACTCATTCAAAGATAAACCGGCAAAGAGTGCATTTTTTGCACGGGCATTTAAATGCAACTTTCTCCTATCGTCCTCGGACTGACTTGCCGGATCAACCGGAGGAGTAAAGCCGAGTTTAACGATATCCCATACATCAAGCCCCATAGCTTCTAGGAATACCGACATGCGCACTTTCCAATAAGGATAGTTTGTCCCATCAAAGATAGGCGCACGACCGGTATGACCGAGAAGAAAATCTCCACTTGACGACATCCTCTCTCTAGGCGGTAAAGCCAAATGAATCGAGAGACCAAGCTCTGATACCACGTGTTGGATCAAGGATGCCGATTAGAGGGGGGGGGTGAATAGGAGGCTTTTAAAAACTTTAAAGCTCAAAGCAAATAAATGCAAATCAAGACAAATAATATAAGCTAAGGGAAAAGAGAACGAACGCAATGATTTTTACCGAGGTGTCGGAGACTCGCCCAGTCTCCACTAATCCTCGTTGAAGCACTCAAATCACTTGAGTCTTGCCTCAATATCCACAAAGGATATTATCACTAGTGGTTGCTCCTTGTCCACTCCGGAAAGGCGAGCACCGATGCCTTGTACACACTTGCCGAGCCTCTCCGACAATCTCCGAACAGAGAGATCAACGGCCACGCCTCCGAACCGTCTAGGTGAGGGCGCTCACCAAGAGTAACAGGCAGCGAGGTCTTCTCAAGACCTCCAAACACGCACCGAGAAGCTAAGTATATGCAAATGCAAAAGAACTGAAACTCTCGGTGGGTCGGAAAGCACTCAACTTGACCAAAAGATCAAGATTTTATATAAGAAACTAATGCTCAAGAGTGTATATGAAATGCTGTTGCTTGTTGTTAGAAACACATGCCCAAAGCCCCTATATATAGCCTCAAGAAGCAAATGAACCGTTGGAGCTAGGGCTGAAAATCAGCAACCCAAACTGACAGTCAGTTTGCCTAACTGACAGTCAGTTTAGTGCACAACGGCCGACAAAATTTACGGACGAAAACTTTGCTAGCCGTTCGTGGTCGAAAAAGGAAACCTGGAACCCACAACTGACAGTCAGTTACACAAACTGACAGTCAGTTCGACCACAGTCACGACCAAAACCAAAAAGAAACTCAGTTAAAAACTCTCTGGTCGAAACCCCAACTGACAGTCAGTATGGACAAACTGACAGTCAGTTTAGTACAAAAATTTTGAGCACAAAAAAACACCCTCTCTGGACAATTGTCAGTTTAAACTAACTGACATTCAAACTGACAGTCAGTTATGCAAACTGACAGTCAGCATGAACAAAAACAGCTATATCTTTAAATCCAGAAATCCAAAAGAGGTGTTTAATAGCTCATTTGAAATATAAAAACAAGGGCTACATTTTTGTCAACAGAAGCAAAAGCCAGATCTGCCTAGATCTTTCTGAAAATTACAAATACTCTTCTGCTGTCAAAAACTGAACTGAAAAACCAGATTTTTCAAATAAGTTCAAAACCAAATCCAACCAGAAATGATGCAATGCAATGACCTAGGATTCTCGGTTTGTGTTGGAGATAAAGAGAGGACTTTCGCTACCCCTCTTTATAGTACGGTTAAAACTAGAAAAGAATTTCCCTAACCGATCATCTCCACACGCCAAGATCGGTAAAAATAAAAACTCGTAATACCTGAGGTCTTTCGCATCTTCAAGATTTGCATCTCGTCTCTTTCTCTTCTGCGTCTTGTGCTTCACTTTAAGTTGGGTTCATCTTGATCATCTTGTATTTCTTCCCAACTAATCCCTGTATCAATCAATCTCGAAAGCACGATTAGTCCAGAACACTTTGTTTTCATTAATCATCAAACTTAGGGTTAGGCATGACAGCCTAGATGCAACACCTCATATTCTTTCCAAGCTAGTACGGAGCCCTGTGGTGCGGCATGCCTCCCTCCAGCGGACACATATTTATCAAAAGCCCTGCATTTCAGTTAGTATTGCCAGTTAATGTATTATCATTAGCTAGTGAGGTCAAAATATAAATCAAACATATAAGTTACTTACGCCTCCATATTCCCCTTGAGCACATATTTCATCGATAATCTGTCACGCATCGAATCGAGGTAGTACACCTCGTTCCTCGGCGGACAGATCACGATGAGGATCCAGTGGCCCCTGCATTGTACGTAAAAGAGGACCGCTAGCTCAAAGTACATCTCAGGTGTAACATACAAGATTGAGTTAAATTAGTACGAAATGCACTAACCTTTGGTGGTACGGCACCAGAATGAAGTCCCTGGCCTGCTGCGCCATCAGCGCGCTGGATATGTACTGCTCAGCGTGCGCGGCGTCCTGCTCTAGCATCGTGAGGCTTATTTTCTCTGGGTCGAGGAAACCCACCTTGTCACACGCAGCCTCCGATGCTAGCCTGTACATGCACCTGCATGCGAAGGACGAGATTAATATTAATTTTACAGAAAGTTACTCAGTATTCAAATGAACTGCAACATTAATGCAGAGTTAGCAAACAGAGTTAGAAAACAGCAATACATAGCATCAGCAAACTCACAGGACTCCAGTCCGTATGATGGACATATCGAGCTCCCGCCAGTTGTAGAGGTCGAACAGATCCTCGTGTGCCACGGATATAGTCCCGGGCTCACGGTGGAACTGCCCAGGCCTGTAGGGAACTAAGAAGTTCAGGCTGCGCCGAGCTCGATGTAGGTACCAGTCGTGGAGGTCTCTGGTTGATCGATCCAATTTTCGCAAAGATGCCTCCGACAGGAGTGGGAGCGCGTTCGTGAATGTCCGCGGCAGTCCCTGTCGCCCTTTGCCCTTGCCTTTGCCGCCCTTGCCTTTTGCCGGGGACTGAGCGCATACCTTCGAAGGCAAGGGCGAGGTGATGGCGGCTTTCTTCTGAGGTGGAGGCGTGGATGCGCTGGGTGGGGTCGAGGCCGTCTTTGATGTGTCCAGGTTCGCACGAGATCGGCCCTCATGCCCCGAGCTGGGGGCGCAGTCCCCTGGTAGCCCCGCGGCAGGCCACTTCAATTAATGAGCACGTATGTTAGATTATGCAAGTTGAGTGTACTGAGTAGGATGTACTCTAAAATGTGTAGGATTTATGTAACACCCTGAGTTAGGGGTGAAAACTTCCTTTTTCATCAATAGCATGCATGCATGTATCTGTAGTATTAGCCAGATCAGTTTCTATCTCTAAATTTCAGATTTATCAACTTCTTCTGTTTTCGAAAACAGAAATACCTTATATTACCCAAATACCCTAAGTTTCAGAAATACAGATTTAATCAAAATCTTGACCAAGTTCAGACTAGATTATTCCTGGAATATGATCATGGGTATGTCAATACCTTAATATAAAAAGTTGACAGCCAGATTCTGCCATCTAGACTCTTTTTACAAATTAGTCCAAGAATTATCGCAAAATAGTCCTTATCTGTTATCTGAAAATCCAAAAAGGCTAAAATCTCCAGATTAACTCCAAATTCAGAATTTCTTCGGCAAATCTTCTCAAAATGCTATTTGTCACAAGTTTCTCTTCTGTGCAGATATCAAAATCAAACCCCAAATGCCAGAATTCGAAATCGACAAAACTTAAATCTTGTTTTACCCTAATTTACCCTATTTTCAGTTGTATCAAAAACTATTCAAATGTGTCAAATATTATCAACTATCTTTGCCAAATGTTTTGTTGAATATATCTGCCAGATTAGTGAAAGCAAATTCAGCTTAAACCTTCCAGAATTCCAGATTTACAGATCAGTCCAAAATTCAAGATTTGAAACTGCAGTTCAGTCCAAATTCGACCAGGCCGTTTACTGTGCGCACGACCAGGGCTCGCCGTGGTTTCTTGCGCCGTGCACGCTCGCCGCCGGCCAAGTTCCGCTTGCATTTGTGCTCGTGCATGCTTGCTCTTCCTGTTGCGCACGCGTCAGTGTCTCAGCCATCGCCGTGGCAACACCGTAGCGACGTCGACGACCAGCGCCTGCTCCCGCGCGCGATCAATGGCTTTTTGTCAGCAACTCCTCGCCACGTCGCTTTGCCGTGCCAGTACTTGTCGCCACCGCTTGCTCCATCTTTGCAAAGTCCCGATGAACGACAATGTGGACAGTTGCAGTCCTGTCGCCGTCGCAATCACCGTTCTTCGCTGTGTCTTCGCCGCTGTTGCTCAGCACGCAATCCATCTCATCTCAGCTGCCAATTACTTCGTTGTCTCCTCCTTGCAAGCTTCGCCTGGCCTATTTAAGCACTCCTGTGCTCAGTAGCTCCCTCCATACTTCACCAGAAACCAGCCAAGTTCCAGAATTTGCTCTTTTTGTTTTCTTCTCCGGCGAGCCGTCGAGGAAGCTCACGGTGCCAGCACTCTACAGATCATCTCCTGCCAAATTAACAACACCAGTGATTTTCCCTACCCATTCTCTCTGTGTGATATCATCTAATTGCTCCCCGGTGACCTCTATCGCCGGTGATCGCCGGGATTGCTAAATGCCCTGTTCCGGCAATGCAGGCCAAATCACCTCGAATTAGCTCTCATTTCTGTAGAAGAAGTTGATCAGTGAGTCATTTCCAGCAAGCCTGCGCATCAAGATCTCCAGATTGAACTCGAATCGAAGGTATCCCCAAATTCAAGCTCTACCAGTCGCCGGCGATCGTCGCCAGGTTTCTTCAGTGATCCTCCGGCCAATACAATTGTACCAGAAGCTTCCCTATACCTCCTAGATGCTCTCCAAGCAAGGAATTAAGTTCTTGTTGCCTGTAGCAGAAACCCCCAATCAGCAGCGTTTCTTCTCCGGCGCCGATGACCGGAAAAGCTTGTTCCAGTCATTTCAGCCCTCGAAACCTTGTCATTTAGATGTGCCTTAGCCTCCTGAGCATTTTTGTCTTCTAGCCCGACACCTAGATCGGCCTAGATTGGAAGTTATAGCTTTGCCAAGTTTTTGTCCAGAACTGCTCCAGTGTAGCCAGTTCATCTCTGTTCTTCATCAAATTTCTTGCTTTCCAGCCATTTCCTGCCCTAGATCCTGTTAACTTAATTGTTCCTGTTATTCAAGCCTACCTCCCAGACAAAGTGGTGCATCATTTGGAGCTTCAGATCAAAAGTTACGCTAAGCCCTAGTTTTTGGCATTGTCAGCTCTATGCCAGAGCTTGTCAGCCAGTGGCATTGACCTTGTTTACCCACTTCTGGTTGTGTAATTTGAAAACCACTTTGTCCACTGAATTTGTAGAGTTGTGATCTACATTTTCTTCTACTACCACAACTTGAGATAAGCACCCTAGCTTTTCTTAAAGCTATGTCCAAGCTTTGATCCGAATGTCGATCTGTTGACATTCGCTGTTTTGATTAAACCAGCCACAAAATTGTTATCCCTATTGTAATCCTGAAACCCTAAGATTATCTAATCACCACCCTTAGCCCAAATTCCTTGAAACCCTAGAATCTCAGTTCAGTTTGCAGTTCAACTTATCTCCAGTTTAGTTCAATCATTCTTGTTGAGCATTTCTGCATTTAAGTCATAAAACATTTTAATATTATAAGTAATTATTGTGTGTTTGTTTGTCGTCGAGCAGATTCAGAAGCTGACTTTGAAGATTTTGCTGTTGACCTGTCATCGACTGCTGTATTTTACGACGCGGAAGGCAAGTCATATCCTTGGTCATCTTGAACCTATATTTTAAATGTTGCTATAATATAACCTTGAATATAGGCAATATTGCATGTGAAAGATTGAGAATAGTTGATTTATGAATTGGCAGTACTAGACTGGTTATCTGTAAAATGTGAAATAAACAAGTTTTGAGCCATGAACTATTATATGTATCTATATACTTATATTCATGAAATAAAACCCCTAGCCGTGACCAGAAAAATGGTATGGATGGCTGTAGCACTGGAGGTGCTAGACTGCAAAGGAATGCAGGCACTGAAGGTGCAGGGTTGTGGATGGTCTGGTCACTGGCATATAAGGACTAGAACCTTGTGTTGTGCGTCTAGTGGCATGAACAACGTGCTAACCGCAAGCCTGGTATAGGACAGGCCTGAACAAGTAATTATGTGGATCGCACATGAAACCCCTGCATGAGATGTGTAGTGATGCACGATAAACACGGAGCGCGGCTCCCACACATATCACTGAAGGTGATCAAGCACGCTGACCCAGTAATGGGAATAAGCAAAGGGGTGGAGGTTTGGATACAACCTGCCACAACTGTGCCTCGCTGAGAGCCACAGGGTCGGGGGTGAATTGTGAGTAAAACATAACAAAAGTTCTTGTTATTTCCACCTTGCCGCTCACAGTATGAAGTGAGTCAGGGGTCCAATCATTTTGTTATGATAGGAAAGGTTTGAAAGTGGAATATCTTGCGGGTAAATTGGTACCTCTCTGCAGAGTTAAAAACGTATTCGAATACTCCGAGCTCCCGGGTTTTATAGGAGTCTGCTGCGGTGGATTAAATCCACGGGGTGTGACACAAGTACTATTTTCTAAATAAAATATGTTTAAATCAAGATTACCCAAATGACATGTGTTGTCATGATAAGGAGTGCTGCCGTGGGCTGTCGTGTGTCGACGTGTCGCGGTAGTGCTATAATCTAGTGAACATGACTGTTGATGTTATATTATAAAAAGTGCTGCCATAAGATGAGATGAGAAAGGAAAAGATTATTTTACAAATATCCATAATTCTTGACTAGTCTAGGTTCATATCATCACTACTATATGTATCTACTCTTACCTATGGCTTGCTGAGTACGTAAGTGCTCACCCTTGCAACATTCAACTCAATAGATGGAGCCTACTTTGATCAAGATGATGGCACAGAATACTACGTGGATCCAGAAGGAGGAGAATCGGTTCCGCCAGAACCCTGAAGTGTGTTGTTCTGCTGTCAACTTCTTTTGTGGGAGGGTCACCTATCTTCTGCTGCGTAGTTAGATATTTTGTTAAACCCTGAATGCCTTGTAGGCATTGTAATTCTCTTTATGTAATATTAAGGCCAGCAGGCCACACTGCTTAATATTTTGTGAGTACTCTGTTGCAATGTAATATACTCCTGTGTTTGACTCATCCTGGGAAGTCAAAGGTTTGTGGTTTGGGACTAGCTGCAGCGAGCTAGGTCTCTATAGGAGTAGTCGTTGTCCCAGTCTCGGGGCGCGACAATTTACCGGTTGTATTACAAGACACTTCTTGGGCCACTGTACGTAGGAGCCCACTGCCTCAGCAAGTGTCTGCAGTTCCTCTGTTGGGACTGGCAACGGAGAATCGTTGTAGCCCGGCATGGCCATGTCTACCTGTACCTTTGCGAAACCCAACCGCAGAGGTACACAGTGGACCCGGACATCCGGCCCAGACGGATATACGAAGCCGTGTCCAACCACTTCCTGCCCGGCGCCTACGTGATTATGTAGGATGCAGCCCTCCGGCCCCTGCAAATTTGTAACAATTAAGTGCACAGATGAAGGCTTGCATCAACTTAAGTGCACAGATGAAGGCTTGCAGTACCTCAAGTAGATCCACTGGATCCGCGAGTACCTTCAAAGCGCAACTGCTTATCCGACCCCACGGGGTACCGTCGTCCTGGGGATCCGCATCTGCACTCTTGGCCAGCAATGCTTCTCTCAACCGTGCAAACTCTTCCCTCATTTGTGCGACCTCGGTCTGCACCTCAGACTGTACCTCAGCCCGTATCTCAGCCCGCATCTCCGCCCGTATCTCCTCCCGTACCTCAGCCCGTATCTTATCGGAGAGGTCAGCTTCCTTTTCCTTCCAGGTGCGGGCCTTCTTCCTCGGTGGAGCCGGATCTACGAAACCGGCCTTCCACGACACAATGGCTCCCACGGCCCGTGTCTGCCCGGGATGCTCCTTATTTCCTAGAGCCCGGGTGAGGATGTCGTTCTCCCTCTGCGGGGTAAACAATCCCTCCGCTGCCTCCTTCTCAAAAGAGATCTGTTACATTTGAAGGTACCTTGTGAGACAAATTGCCTTATATACACTTGTGCGCACACAGTTTACGAGGTTAGCCAACTTACCATTCGCCTCACAACGTCAGCGTCCCCAGGGGTTGCGAACTGCACAGACCCCGTGGACGACACGGACCCCCTCCCCCTCCACCATCGCTTACACCTCTCATCCCAGATCTCGGAGAGCAGCAACTCAGGGGTGTCGATGACAGGATTTTGTTCGTCTTCCTTCTTCCACTGTTCCTCCTTCCCCGCATAGCCCCGGGATCCGAGCCGATGCGGGTGGTCGTTCCTCTTCTGGATCGCCCTATTCTTCTCGCTAAGGGCCTTGAACTCCTCAGTCCCCTTCTGCTTGGTGAATTCCTCCCATACCTCCTCCGATATGAAGGGGTACTTCTCGCAAGGAGATTTCCCCGCAGCGAGGAAGTTACTGACGAGCCAGCTCTTAAAGGTTTTCCATGTTCCGTTCATGTCCTTCAAGCAGGAAGTCCTAGGTGTATCGTCGGGGATGTTCCACTTAGCCTGTTTCCGAAAAATGCATACAATTAATCACGAGTTAGTTAAACTTTAGTATAAGCCAAGAGAATGTGATTACGAAAGAGTTCAGCGATTTCAGTTCATTTAACCTTCACTTCCGCCTACAACCTATCCCTCTCGTCCGCCGTCACGCCCTTCCAGCTCTGGACGGTGATCTTCACCCTTTCTTTCGCCAACAGCCCAACGTAAGCCGCGTACCTCCCAGCATTCTTTCCAATCGGCCTCCCAAATTGGTTGAACTCACAAGAAAGATCCGTGCGTTTGGCCAAACGCCCCAACGTCGTCGTGCCTCGCCCCACCCTCTTGCGCTGGGATGTAACAGCTGCATCTTCAGTAGTTACGATGGGGTTGGCCCTAGTCGAACCACTAGTACCATCCGATGAAGACGGCGACATGTCTTCCCCTACAAAACCTTCAACAAACCATATATATGGCAATTAATTCACCTTGGAGTTCCATAACTCAGCCCAGGACTGGAGACTAACTAGGGCGGCAAAAGGGAAAATAATACAAAAAGAAAGACATGCATAATTTACTTACTGAACTCTTCAGAAATATTTTCTATCGGTAAACACATGAGCTACCGATAGACCATAACAATTACCTCCACACAAGATAATTTTTCTATCGGCAAATACGTGAGATACCGATAGAACATAACAATGTTCTCTACATATGGAATTTTGTTGACAAGCCACCATTCACTGTCATCACATAATATTCTCGATGATTTGCTACACTAATATTCATGGGCCAGCATTATTATTTCACACGTAAATATGCACACAAGCATCTAAGTGCCACTGTGCATAATCTTTAGCCTAGCCTGTATGTGAGTCATCAGGACTTCACAGCTATTAGGTTGGGAAAAGTCATGTATATAGGCATTTGAAACATATGCATCGAAGACCCATCCACATTGCCATATATTCATACGAAGTGAGTAAAAATTCCCAACCAAACTAGTACATTGCATGGCTCATGTCCTTCCAGATCCAAATTAAGTTTTACTACTTGTGCAGAAAATTTTTCTATCGGTAAACACATGAGCTGCCGATAGAATATGTGTAAGAACACCTTCAACATATAATCTGCATTACATGGCAATTGGATACAATTGATCACACATACAGCAGTATAGAGAAGTTAAAATCTCAAAACAGGTTCATTACAGCACTGGAACATATTATGTAAACCCTAATTAAAATCAACATTGCCTGCGGAATGTACATAAGCCAACACAATAGGGAACCCTAGTGTAATTGCAAAACTCGAAGAATTAGTACGTGCAAAACACTAAGATCAAATAAAGAAGATGCTGGAAATAGAACGACGAATTAGGGTATTTACGGCGGCGATCAGTTCTGGTGATGGAGAGGCGGTGTAGAACGCAGCAGCGGCGGGCGAAGGACGAAAATAAGAACCGGTGGCAGTGACGAACCAGTGTCCAGCCGGCGATCGTCGTGTGGGAGAGAGGAAGTGAGTGGTCACGGCGGAGGTTGGGGTTTTCTTCACTCTCGAAGAGACGCAGTGCTCTAAGGTGGAACTGTTCGAGTGGAGGGAAACTAAAGGGCCGTATACGAGTAATAAAGTAGCGGAGGAACTTTTCTATCGGTATAACAAAATGATACCGATAGACTTATGTAATTTTCTATCGAAACAACAAAATAATACCGATAGAAAAAGTAAATTTCCCGGAAAAATATTTGAATTAGTGGATGCATTTTTCTATCGGTATAAACAATAAAATCCCGTGAGACCAATTTTCCACAGAAAAATTTTTTAAAGTACTTGAGATTATAGTATTGGGTGCCATTTTTCTATCGGTAAAAACAACAAAATACCGTGAGAGTAATGAAAAGGTGCCTTTTTCTATCGGTATAAACAAAAAAAATCCCGTGAGCCCAATTTTCCCCAGAAAATTTATTTGATTAAGTGCTTGAGATTTGTGTTCCCTTTTTCTATCGGTAAAAACAACAAAATACCGTCAGAGTAATGAAAAGGTACACAATTTAACATCAAACAGACCGTGGTTGAAAGCTGCAGAATGTTAAAGAAAGAGGGAAGATAGCCGGAAAATTGGAAAATTGACATAAAAAGAAATTGTTCATTCATTGTTGTTTTATCACTTACAAAAAAAAATAAAACCCAAAATGCTAGGTCAAGGGGTGGTCTTAGCCCTGGCTGCATGTAGAATAGAGTCAGTTAGACTTGCAGCCAGGACGCAGGACTCCTCTAGCGACAAGTTGTCCCTAGGATCAACTACTACCGCGTAGAGAAGGCCTGCGACCTCCCGCAGCTTCGCTATGGTATCCTTCATAGTCAAACCGCAGCCAGCGATGGTCATATCCGCGGCTTTCTTCTCCTCGCGAAGACGCCTCGTCCTCGCCCTAGCATTGTCACCATCCGTCTTCATGCGCTTAATGCGCTGGAAGAGATCGTCAAGGTCAAGCCGTAGCTGTGTGTGCTTGTCTGTAAGGAGCTTGTGCTCCTCCTGGAGGGTCCTCAGGTCAGCCTTCACTTTGGCAGTGTCTTCCACGGCTACCATTCCCTGTGCAAATCAACAGGTCAAGAATGAACTGAACATGGATTAACAGTACAGGGGTAAACCGAGGAGATTTAGAGTTCTTACCGGGGAGGGCGTGGATGACGATCCCATGGAGGTTGCCATTGTGAAAGAGAAGATGAGGAGTCGAACCGTTCGAGAATTAGAAAAACAACAAAATACCGCGACGCATGGCGAGGTACTTATAGAGTTTCCAAGGCGACGCATGGCGACACGTTTGAGAATTCAAAGCGGCAGAGTCTTCTTCTATCGGTAAAAACAGGAAAAACCGTCAGACAACAAATACCGTGAGACTAACGAATTTATTCTATCGGTAAAATAGAACAATACCGATAGAAAACGTTTTGAAGTGCCTGAGAGAATATGTCTTTCTCTATCGGTATAAATAACAAAATACCGTCAGAACTCATGCGATGAGATTTTTGCAGAACTTAATTTGAAGAGGCTGCGATGAGATTTTTGCAAGTGCTATTTGAAGGGAAGAATTAAATATTTACAGGATAAAGGTACTGTACATGTTAGAACTCATGCTGTGGAGTACAATTGAGATGTATTAATGCTGTGAACTAGCTTATCATTAAATTCTAAAGAAAAATGTACTGCCTGATGTATTAATGATAAGTTCCTCACCTTGCTGCAGAACTTGTGGGCTGTTTGCTTGGCATTTATCCCTGAAATAGAAATTAATCATCAATGGTTCTCAACCCATAATCCTTCTTCGTGGTCATCTCGCAGATACGTTGTTTCGTCGATATCTTCAGTACGGATAGATTGAATGTCCTCTAAAAATGGAGGTATTTCATCGAATTGGTTATACTCCTCTTCGTCGACAACATCTTCGACCCCAACAATACGTCTCTTGCTGTGGAGGACAACATGCAAGTTTGGATTGGCCGGGTCAACGATGTAGAATACCTGTGTGGCTTGCTTTGCAAGTATGAATGGATCGTCTTGGTGTCCGACTCTATCAAGATCGACGAGAGTAAACCCGTAACTGTCAACTTGAACACCTCGAGGGATTTCGACCCATTGGCATCGAAACAGGGGAATCTTAAGTAATCCATAATCGAGCTCCCATATTTCGTCAATAACACCGTAATATGAGTTCAGCGCCCTTACTAACCTGGCATCCTCGGAAAAAGCAAACAGTGTCACTCCGCTACATTGCGTGCTACTCTTGGCGTCTTGAGCTCTTGTGTAAAATGAATACCCATTGATGTCGTACCCCTGCCAAGTCCCTACAGTGAATCTTGGGCCTCTAGCCAACCATGTCACAGTTTCACTTACGGAGCCCTCAGCAGCTCGCGTGACTCTTTCTTGGATCCACTCAGCAAATTTCCTGTTATGTTCTCTACTTACCCAAACGTCTGACTTCGAAGGATTCTGTGACCGTAACATTACCTTGTGCTCGTGTATGTATGGCTCGACCTCCGTCATGTGTTGTAAGACCCAAAAATGTGATTTTGCGTACACATCACGAGCGGGGACGATAGCTTTGAATCCAATCGTTCCAATTCCCTCAAGCCTACCCTCGTGTCGGGACCTAGGAACACCAATTGGGTCAACCCCGGCCATATAATCTGTGCAAAATTCAATCACCTCCTCGGCGGCATAACCTTCCATGATACTCCCCTCGGGTCGACGACGAGTCCTTATGTATCCCTTCAATACACCCATAAATCTCTCAAATGGATACATGTAGCGCAGGCACACAGGTCCACAAAACTTAATTTCTCTGATAAGGTGAACAATCAGATGGATCATAACATCAAAAAAGGATGGAGGGAAATACATCTTGAGCTGACAAAGAGTTGTAACCACGTCGCGTTGCAAAGCGTCCAGTCCATCGGGATCAATTACCTACGAGGACATAGTTGCGCCAAATATTCATATCAGAAAAATCTTCTAATTAAGCTCCACAAATGGAGGTAGTGAACTTATAGTACGAGTGCACGTACCTACCTTGCAAGATATTGCGTTGAAGAAATAACATAGGTTTGTGATTGTCTCTCTGACTTTAACTGGGAAAATGCCTCTGATAGCAATGGGAAGCATCTGTGACATCAAGACATGACAGTCGTGGGACTTCATGCCAACCAGTCTTAGGTCCTTCATAGACACAAGTTTGTTCAAGTTCGCGGAGTACCCACATGGAACTTTAACACCGTGCAGGCACCGACAGAGTTCTGTTTTTTCGCTCTTGGACAACGTGTAGCAGGCCGGGGGGAGGTATGTACGCTTTCCATTCTCTAAAGGTGCAAGCTCAGTCCTTATCCCCATTTCCACCATGTCACGACGAGCTTTCACACCATCCTTTGTCTTTCCCGGAATGTTCAACAACAAACCAATCAAACTGTCACAGACATTTTTCTCTACATGCATGACGTCAATGCAATGTCGAACTTGTAAGTGCTCCCAGTACGGTAGATCCCAGAGAATCGATCTCTTCTTCCAAACATTTTTTTATCGAGGTTTAGAATGCTTACCGAACTCAACTTTGATGTCGTTCACGCGTGAGTAAATCTCCTTACCGGTCAGAAACACTGGAGCTGATCCCTTCTCAGGCTTCCCGTTAAATGATTTCCTCTTCTTACGGTACGTGTGATGCACCGGAAGAAACCTGCGGTGACCCATGTACACTGTTTTTCGGCAGTTTCGCAGCCACATGCTCTCAGTTTCATCTAGGCAAATAGGGCAAGCCTTGGCTCCTTTCGTACTATACCCCGACAAATTGCCGTAGGCAGGAAAATCATTTATGGTGCAAACTATCAAGGCCCGCAAGATGAAATTCTCTTTCTTGTATGCATCCCACACCTGCACACCCTCGCTCCACAATTTCTGTAAGTCCTCGATTAAAGGCGCTAGAAACACGTCAATATCATTTCCGGGTTGTCTGGGTCCTGAGATTAGTAACGCCATCATGATGTACTTGCGCTTCATGCATAACCAAGGAGGAAGATTGTAGATGCATAAAAGAACCGGCCAAGTGCTGTGCCGGCTGCTCATATTACCATGTGGGTTCATACCATCTGTACTCAGCCCGAACCTTACATTCCTAAGTTCGCCGCCGAACTCAGCAAATGTTCTGTTGATGTTTCTCCATTGAATAGAATCAGCTGGGTGTCTCAGTTTTCCGTCTTTTTTCCAGGCTTCAGCATGCCAACGCAAGTGCTTCGCGACTTTCGGATTTGCAAACAGCCGCTTCAATCTAGGTATCACAGGCAAGTACCACACAGTTTTTGCCGGGGGCCCTTTCCTTACCTCGTGACGTTCACTGTCAATCCCGTCCCTACGCGTATACCTCGATGCGCCGCATCTTGGACAAACATGCAAACTGGAGTACTCATTACGGTACAACACACAATCATTTGAGCATGCGTGTATTCTTTCGATTTCCATTCCCAACGGACACAACAGTTTTTTGGCTTGGTAAGTAGATCTTGGCAACTCATTTCCCTCTGGAAGCATGTCCGCTAGAAGATCTAATAGTGCCGTGAAACTCTTATCACTCCAACTGTTTCCTGCCTTCAAGTTATATAATCTCAGCACAGAAGACAGTTTTGTAAATGTTGCACATCCAGGGAACAGAGGCTTCTCAGAGTCAGCAATCAGTTTCTCAAATTCACAGAAGTCATTTTCGTTGTAATCTTCCTCTACATCACGTAACATCTCATCTAGATTGTCATCATCATCATCTACGTGCACATCGGAATGAACATTACCAAAATTGGGATGATCATCGATATTATTGCAATCCACATCCGAGTCGTGCTGATTGGTAGTAGTGGTGCTTGTTTCCTCAAGATCTTCGCCATGCCATATCCAACGGGTGTATCGCGCGTTAAAACCACGACGAATCAAATGACTCTTAATTTGATCAGAGTTGCTCAACCTCTTCAAGTTCATACAATCTGTACAAGGACAGAGCATATTTTTCTCTCCCTTCCTCTCCTTTTGTTGCTCAGCAAATTTAATAAACTCATTCACACCATCCAAATATTCAAGAGTAGTACATTTTATTCCATACATCCAATATTTCCTGTCCATCTACAATTAACAAAATTTAACGAGTAAGCCATGCATGAAACCTGCCCGATTAAGTTATGTATATGTACATGTACAGCCTCTTACAACAGATACATGTGTTGAACCCTAGCCTGACGAAATTAACACTAATTAACCTAGCTAACTACACAATACAAGCTAGTTAGCTCCTAAAACATGACGCATTTCCAGCTACCAAGCTCCCAAGCTTAGAGCTACAAACTTGGAACTACACAATACAGCTAGCTTGCAAGTAGAGAGGAAGGGAGATCTAGAGGGAGAGAGAGATAAGTGTCGACGATTAAGCGTACCTTAAAGAGAGGGGCGCAATCAACTTCCCTCCAGCCTGCGCTGATCACCCTAGCAGTGTAGCTGGAGCTTTCGTCACAAACAGAGGGACACAGAGTGCAACAGAACAAATTAAAGAGCAGCTCAGCAATGGTCGAGTGGGGTTTTCCTTATAATGGACATTTTTCTAACGGTACATACATGAAATAACCGTCAGACTAACTTAGGTAATTTGCCGCTCACATATTCTATCGGTAAAAACACACACATACCGTTAGAGAATATACATTACTGAACAAATATATGTGTTTTCCTATCGGTAAATATGTGTACTTACCGTTAGATCATGCATGACACAGCACGCACATGAGTTTTTCTATCGGTATATATGTGTACTTACCGTTAGATGATGCATGACACTCGAGCATTAGTTTTTCTATCGGTAAATACACATATTTACCGTTAGAATATGCATGACTGAACAAATATATGTGCTTCCTATCGGTAAATATGTGTATTTACCGTTAGAATATGCATGACTGAACAAATATATGTGTTTTCCTATCGGTAAATATGTGTACTTACCGTTAGAGGAGGTACTGGTACCAAACTAGGACAAACATGCACATGCCATTTCTCACATTCAAGGAATCATATCAATGTAACATCAAACAGATCTTACATCAAACGGATCTTAACTAGAAGATAAAGCAATATATTTCAAGAAATGCTAATTTGTGGATTAACTAGGAGACACAAAAATACTTTTCGTAGGTAGTTGGGACTTCATCTTGCCAAAGAAATTACAGATGCCAGTTCACAAATTCAGGTACAAACATACACATGCCAGTTCACAAATTGAAGTGCATGTCTGAAACAGCAGTACAAATACACACCTACCTACCAATACAATTAAATACACAAATGCTCCCTGCACATTCAAGTTCATGTCCCAATTAGCAATACATGATACACAAATATACAACAATATACAAATACAACAATTCACACATTTGATGTATATTACAAAAGCCACGTCTGAAATTAACAACAGATCACGACGAGGACCCAGTGGCCCATACATGCATTTTACATAAAAGGGAACCTTTGCAGGTTGCCACAATGCAACTACCGACTACAAGTTAGACCTGATACATCACAAATCCATTCATCCAAAACAGCAAATGTCTGAACCACATTGGACTTAACCATAGGAGTTCAGTTCGAAGACGCCCGAGGAGCTGGAACTGCCGTCGACATACATTTGTACGTATTGGTGATTTCCTCGGACTCAAACTCGATCAACTCAACTCAAATCAACTCAACTCCATTAACAAAAAGAACCTACCTTCCAAGATGTTGTTCTGTGTAGTGATGGTGTAGAATGGCTGTGCAAATAACAACAATTCTTCTTCTCCAAGCAGGTAAGCATCTGGCCACAAGCTGGTGCATGCAAAAAAATGTAAGATGCTTTCTATAGGTCCTGATTTGAGAAACACGCCGGGCTTAAGCATCTTCTCGACCGAGCCAACCAAGATCTCGCCCTTCACGTCCTTCCAGCTCTCGACGGTGATCTTCACCATTTCTTTCGCCAACAAGCCAACGTAGGCAGCGTACTGCGATGAAGAACCGTGAAATACGTTGCCCCTCACGAGCATCATCCAAGGACCTGAACAGATCATAATCATATTGAAAAGAAGACACATCAAAATGAAGGATACAAAAAAAGCAGAATTATTGCCATAATCAGATTAGAATAATCTAACAATATTGCAGAAATTTTACGTACCTTCCTTGGGATGCCGACGTCTAGAGGGCGTCGATGGAGGTGTGGAGGTGCAGCGGTCCCCTGTAGAGGTGCGCCGGTCATCCATGGAGCTTACGGGTTAGGACTACGAGCCCCAGATGAACTGTGAGATTGAAAGAGACATACCCGTGTATTTATACAATTATATATTTTCTATCGGTACGAAAACAGAATACCGTTAGTAATAAAAATATCTGGAGAAGCCGAATGGTTCTATCGGCACAATAAATATTACCGATAGGAATTTTTGTACATACTCTATCGGTGTGTACGTACATTACCGATAGAATATTACTAGTTGTAGAAGGCCAACAGTTCTAAGATATTTTTTGCAATATTCTACCGGTATAAACATTCATTACCGATAGAATAAAACTATTTGAAGACGAACAGTTCTAAGCAATTTTCTATATATTCTAACGGTAAAAGAATCCATTACCGATAGAATAAAAATATTTGTAGAAGGTCAACTATTCTATCGGCGAACTACATATTGCCGATAGGAATTTTTAATATACTCTGTCGGTATATTCATACAGTAGCGATAGAATAAGTCTAGTTGTTGAAGTCGACCAGTCCTATCGACGCACAACATTCTTCCGTCAGTACTTATGCATCTCTTCTAACGGCAAATATGTTCATCACCGCTAGAGTAAATCATACTATTTATTCTATCGGTAAGTTTCTTAGAAACCGATAGGGAAAATACATCCGTCGGGTTTTTATGACCGCGAGGCACATTTTCTATCGGTTTTGTGCTGTTTCGCTAATAACTGATAGAAGATAGGGGTTAGTAGACTGCATTTCTGTACTAGTGACCCCTCCAACAAACGTCCTCGGAGGGGGCCCCGCAACGAGCCAAGGCCTCGGGACACTTTCGTCCTCGAAGGCGGAGGCGGCTCTCGGGGGCCTAACCGGGGACAGCGCCCCTTTTCCAAGCCCAAAGGCGGTGGAGGAAATCGATCCTCCCGTCCGCAAGAAGCCCCCAAGCCCGGGGGAAAGGAGCCTGGAGCCACTTTGTGGTGCACTTTCCACAAATCCAACTCCCATGCAACCCGAGAATGCCACGCGCTTCTCAACCATTTCGCGACATTTCTCGAGCAACATGGGCCGGGGGGAGGAGGCTATACCTCCTTACCCCTTCCATCGCCGGCCTTGGCGGCACTCCCCGCTCCCCAAGGGGGACGTCAGAAGCAAGGCCAGGAAAAGGGTTCGAGCGACGAGCTCCCCTTCCAAGCCTCCGAGAGGCACATCAATGTCATTGTGGGGGGATCTGCCTCCGGGCGAGATTCCAAACGCCAGCGCAAAGAGTATGCGCGAGAAGTGAAGGTAATAGGGGCTGTTAACACGTCCCGGCCGTCAAAATGGTCGGACGTCCCGTTGACGTTCACCGTCGAAGACGCGAGGGCGGTGCGCTTCCCCCACAACGACGCGCTGATTGTCTCAGCCACCGTGTTCAACTGCCGCCTTGCCCGAGTCTTGGTGGACGGCGGGAGTGCCGCGGACGTCCTCTATCTGAAGGCGTTCAAAGAAATGCAGGTGGACGAGAAGCTCCTACAACCTGCGGCGGGCCCCCTACAAGGATTCGTCCCGGGGAAAACCATACATCCCTTGGGGAAGGTCGACCTCCCGATGACATTCGGTACCCCGGATAATTACCGAACCAAAATGGTTCGGTTCGACGTGGTGGATCTCCCCTCCTCCTACAACGCCATAATGGATAGAACCATCATCAACCGCTTAGGGGCAGCGGTCCACCACAACTATCTTTGCATGAAGATCCCTGGGCCGAGCCGGGTGATCTCCGTGCATGGTGACCAAGGTGTGGCTCGCTCCCTCTACGAGCGCGCCTCCGCAGTGATCGGGGACGTTAACCTGGTCAAGACTCCGGGGGAAGGGAGCTCCTCCTCAACCCCAAACGTGCCAATCACGCTCCCCGGAAAGTTCCTTCCCAAGCCTCGCCCTGAGGGAGACCTTCGGGAAATCTCTCTTTTCCAGGACGAGGGGAAGACCATCAAGATCGGGGCTGATCTCCCCGAGGAACACGTGACGCGACTCGCCGACTTCCTTCGCGAAAACGCGGACGTCTTCGCATGGAAGCCCGCGGACATGGGGGGTGTGCCCAGGGATGTTATCGAGCACAAGCTCGCAGTAATACCCGGCCGCCTCCCGGTGAAACAGAAGATGAGAAAGCTCTCCCTCGAGAGGCAGGAGGCCATCAAGGTGGAGATCGCTAAACTCCGGGAGGCAGGGTTCATTCGGGAGGTCCTACACCCCGAGTGGCTAGCGAACCCCGTCCTCGTAAAAAAGGCAAGCGGCAAGTGGAGAATGTGCGTCGACTTCACCGACCTCAACAAAGCTTGCCCCAAAGATGACTTCCCGCTCCCGCGGATCGACCAACTGGTGGATTCCACCGCGGGATGCGAGCTGATGAGCTTTTTGGACGCCTACTCGGGCTATCATCAAGTCCGAATGGCGGAGGAGGACGAGGAAAAGACGAGTTTTATAACTCCCCTCGGTACCTTCTGTTATGTCCACATGCCTTTCGGGTTAAAAAACGCTGGGGCAACTTTCCAGCGCCTGATGAGTTTGGTCTTGAGGGATCAAATTGGCCACAACGTGGAAGTGTATGTTGATGATGCAGTCGTCAAGAGCGCGCGCTCGGCCACTCATATCGAAGACTTGGGAGAAACCTTCCGCAATCTCCGTAAGTACAGGTTAAGGCTTAACCCGGAAAAATGCGCATTCGGCGTTCGCGGAGGAAAACTCCTCGGCTTCCTTGTGTCCCAAAGGGGCATCGAAGCCAATCCCGAAAAAATTCGGGCCCTCCTCGACATGCCTCCACCGCGTTCTGTCAAGGATGTACAACGACTCACCGGCCGCTTGGCCGCGTTAAGTCGCTTCGTCTCGCGCTCGAGGGAGCGCGGCCTCCAATTTTTCAAGATCCTCCGCGGCCTTGAGGGGTTCCATTGGACCCCCGAGGCACAGGCTGCATTCGAGGACCTGAAGAAATATCTCGCGAGCCCTCCAATGCTCGTGAGCCCGCGTCAGGGGGAGCCCTTGCTCCTCTACCTCGCGGCCACTCCGGTTGCCGTCAGCGCGGTTCTCGTCAAGGAAGAAGATGGGCACCAACGCCCTGTTTACTATGTGAGCGAGTCTCTCCAAGGCGCTAAAACGAGATACACGAAGATGGAGAAGGTTTGTTACGCCCTCCTAATGGCCTCCAGGAAGCTCCGCCACTACTTCCTAAGCCACCCTATCACGGTGCCTTCCTCTCTCCCTTTGGGAGAGGTGCTTCGGAACAAGGAAGCGACCGGAAGGATAGGGAAATGGGGGGCCGAGCTAGCCCCCTTCTCGCTATCCCTTACCGGACGAACCACGATCAAATCGCAGGTCCTGGCGGACTTTGTGGCCGAGTGGGCTCCGGTCCCTGGGCTGGAAGAAGAAGCGCGTGCCGCCCCGCCGCGCGACGACCACTGGACCCTCTTCTTCGACGGCTCCCTATGCCTGGCGGGAGCCGGCGCGGGAGTAGTCCTGCGAAGCCCCGAGGGGAGAACCCTCGAATATGCAGCCAGGCTCGAGTTCCCCGCGACGAACAATGTCGCGGAGTATGAGGCCCTTCTCCTAGGGCTACGCCTCGCCCGCTCTTTGGGCATCCGACGCCTTCTCGTCAAGGGGGATTCTCAACTCGTGGTATGTCAAATGGACAAGTCTTACTTGTGCCATGACCTGAATTTGAGCCTCTACCTTGACGAGGTCCGGAAGATGGAAAACTACTTCGACGGCCTCGAGGCGCGTCGTATCCCGCGTAGGGACAACGATCGAGCCGACACCCTCTCCAGGTCAGCAAGTGCCAGGGGGCCTCTCCCCGAAGGGGTCTTCTTGGAGGTTATCTCAAAACCTTCCGCGACGGCTCCCGACCCGGACTCTGAGTCCCGTGACCCCGTCGTCACGGAAATCGTCCGGGCCACATCCTGGATGGCCCCCCTTGTCTCTTGCATCAAGGGAGAGGGGGAGCCCTCCGATGAAGCCGAAGCCAAGCGCCTTCGCGCTAAGGCGCGAGCGTACGTGCTGATAGAAGGGACGTTGTACAAGCGAGGAGCCTCGGCGCTGCTTCGCTGCCTCCCGCGGGAGGAGGGAGTTCAGCTCCTTGAAGATATTCACCTCGGGTGTTGCGGTTCTCACCTCGGCCCCCGAGCCGTCGCGTCAAAAGCAATCCGCCAGGGTTTCTACTGGCCAACAGTCGCCCGCGACGCAAGAGACCTCGTCTCTGCTTGCGGAGCTTGCCAAAAAATGGCGAAGGGCTCCAACCTACCCTCCGCAACTCCGCAGGCAATCCCCCTCACATGGCCCTTCACGCGGTGGGGAATGGACCTTCTAGGCCCGTTCCCCCCGGCATCGGGGGGATACAAGTACGCAGTTGTGGCCGTGGATTACTTCTCCAAATGGGTGGAGGCCGAGCCCCTCGCCGCCATCACGTCTTGTGCGGTGCAAAGGTTCTTTTCGAAGAACATAGTGTGCCGATTCGGGGTCCCCCGCGAGATTACCGTGGATAACGGAACCCAGTTCGACTCAGCGATATTTCGCAAGTTCTGCCAAAACTTGGGTACGACCCTCCACTTCGCCTCGGTGGCTCACCCCAAGAGCAATGGGGCGGTCGAGCGCGTCAATGGAGTTATCCTCCAAGGGCTCCGTCGCCGCCTGGAGCAAAGCGCCTCCAGGCGTGGGGCGTGGGCGGACGAGCTCCCGAGCATTCTCTGCTGCATGCGAACGACCCCAAGCCGAGCAACAGGGTGTGCCCCCTTCTCGCTCGTGTACGGGGCCGAGGCAGTGCTACCCTCGGAAATCAATTTCCGATCGCTGCGAGTCGAACTCCTCGAGGGAATCTCGGCAGCCGCGTTTCAAGCCAACGAAGACAACCAGAGGATGGAGGTGGACCTCGTCGAAGAAGAGCGGGACAGAGCCCTGGTCCGCAACGCCATTTACGAACGCGAGATGGCGCGCGCCTACAGCAAGCGTGTTCGGGGGAGGGCCTTCCGTTTGGGGGACCTTGTCCTCAAGCGCGTCACCAACCCTCAAGCCCAAGGGAAGCTCAGCCCAAAGTGAGAAGGGCCATACAGGATTTCCACAATCCTTGGTTCGGGGGCTTACAAGCTCTCTACTCTCGAAGACCAAGAGCTGAAGCACACATGGAATGCGGATCTGCTCCGCAAATTTTACACTTAATCTCCGAGCCTCCCCCCTTCCCCTGGACTTCACAAGGGGAAGGCGCGGTGAGTTGTAACAATGGCCACAAAGGCCCTTTTGCCCTCCGCCCCTTTGTCTGTGATCCCGCAAAGGGTGGAAGCATTGTAATAGCTTGTTTTAATCAATGCAAATGGTTTTTTCTCCATGTGTTTTTGTGCAGACTTCTTTAATCGCCCCTGAGGCAATACCCTCATCACGAGGATGCCCTCCCCGTGAGGATGCCCCCTGAGGATGCCCTCATCGCGAGGAAGCTACAGGCTCCAGCTCAGCCTTAAGTCCCGACGGCGGGAGCCCCGTTCCCCCTCGGGCGGCTTACAATCTCCCCTCGTGGACTGAGGGCGTAAGCGGCAACCTGGTTCCCAAGGAACCGAGGTAGCGAGTCACTTTGGGGGACTAGTCCCCCCCCATACACTCTAGAGCTTGCTTTTATGCTCTTCCTCCTCCGGGAGCGATCTAGGTCGCGCGACCGATAGATCTTTTATCACACACTCGCCTGCACGAGGATAACCCTTCGAGGGTGCCACCCCTCATGGGAACAACCGCGATATTTTCTTATGATTTCAGCGCGGGCCGCCTGTTCAGGTCACCCCCCGCTGCAGGGGGAGGAGATGAAATACCTAGCTAAATTCCCTTCGGGGGGCATCCAAGGCATCTAGAATCCTCCGGAGGTGGAGCCCTTGCTCCCCGGACTTTCGTCCCCCGGAGGAGGAGCCTCTCCTCCGGAACCTCGTCCTCCGGAGGTGGAGCCTTGCTCCCCGGGTTCTCGTCCCCCGGAGGAGTTGTCTCCCGAGGAGCCTCCCCTCCGGAAGACGTCCCCCGGAGGAGTTTTCTCCGGAGGAGCCTCTCCCCCGGACCTTTGTCCGGAGGTGGAGCCTTGCTCCCCGGATTCTCGTTCCCCGGAGGAGTTGTCTCCCGAGGAGCCTCTCCTCCGGGACCTCGTCCTCTGGAGGAGCCTCTCCCCCGGACCTTTGTCCGGAGGTGGAGCCTTGCTCCCCGGATTCTCGTTCCCCGGAGGAGTTGTCTCCCGAGGAGCCTCTCCTCCGGGACCTCGTCCTCCGGAGGTGGAGCCTCTCCCCCGGACCTTTGTCCGGAGGTGGAGCCTTGCTCCCCGGATTCTCGTTCCCCGGAGGAGTTGTCTCCCGAGGAGCCTCTCCTCCGGGACCTCGTCCTCCGGAGGTGGAGCCTCTCCCCCGGACCTTTGTCCGGAGGTGGAGTCTTGCTCCCCGGATTCTCGTTCCCCGGAGGAGTTGTCTCCCGAGGAGCCCCTCCCCCGGAACATCGTTTTCGGAAGTGGAGCCTCGCTGGAGCCTCGCTCCCCCGGATACTCTCCCCCGGTGATTTAGAAACAAAATAAACGAAAAGTGCGATCTTTTTTATTCCATGGGAAAAAGCCGGGAGACAGCCTCTCCCGGTAGGCTTACAGAGTACAACCGGGAGTTGAGTACTCCCGGAGGACTTACGGGGGACTACCTACATCTAACGTGAACTAGTACCCCCTAAGCCTGTTGTCAAGCTCGCGCCATGTCCCGGTACAAGCTCTGGACTCGTCGCCTCGCTGCATTGAACATGTCCTCCGGCCAGCATTCATACCCTTCGGGAGGTTCGATGCGCAAGGGGATTGCCTCCCACACTCCCGGGGGAGGTTCTGGCAACTCCACGCGGTGATTGTCAAAATTCGCCAAGTGCCAATCGGGCAACCACCGGAGCAAAGCTTGTCCCCCCTGGGGGACACCGGGGGCGAGACTCCCGGAGACGGGAGTGAATTCCACGTCCTTCTCCAGGACTCCCGCCCCGGACACCTGACCATGACAAGACGCAACTTAGCAAAAATTTTCATTTCATTGATAAATGATTTTACAAGTCCGGGGTTCCCCCTACGGAACTACCGGGAGCAAAAATCCTATGCACAAAAAAAAATCCCCTAATCTACCCAGGGGGGACAAGAGGCTCATACTTGCCCGGCGTCGTCCCCCCCGGAGGAGGCGTCGCCCGAAACTTCCCCTTCTGTTGCTTGGGGACGCCTCGCTCGCGGGGGCTCGATCACCCGATCGTAGAGAGCCCCCGCCAATCCCTCCAGCGCCGCTCGGCGGGGCTCATAGAACTCCCGGAAGCTCCGGGGAACGAGGTGCCCGATGGCTTGGGCCCCGACCCCCTGATACTCCACCAAAGAGGCCGCGAGCGCGGTGGTGGTGGTTGCAAGGGCTCGGGCTCGGGCATCCGCGGCCGCCGGGATCGCCGCGATATGCCGAGTGAGGAAATGGCGAGCCTCCACCAACGAAGTCAGCGGGTTGCGGGGATGCTCCACCTCCCGGAACTCGACCCCGAGCCCAATCAGCGTGGCTCGGAGTCTATTCCCCGCCGAGACGAGGGCTCGAGCTCCTGCGGACTCCACTTCTTGGAGTGCCCGAGACTGAGCCCCCTCGGAGGACGCGAGTTGCTCCCGCACTCCCTCCAGCTCCCGGACGGCGGTGTCCCGGGCGGCTTCCGCGGGGGCCAACTCCGCCCGGACGCGCTCCAACTCCTGGGTGGTCTCGTCCCTCTCCCGGACGAACCTCTCCCGGGCTTGGACGGCTGCGTCCCTCTCTCGAACGGCGGCATCGCGCTCCGCTTCCGCGGAGGCTAAGGCCGCCCTCATGTCCTCGCTCTCCCGGGCGAGGCGAGTCCGGACGGCGCGGGCTACAGCGGTAGTCTAAGAGAAGAAAAGGATTAGCAAATGCAAGCAATAAGGTGCGGAGTTAAAGGTCCTTACCTGTAGAGCCAAGGAGACGACCTCTCCGTAGCGCTCGTCGATGCCGCCCCCCCGGACATGAGCCCGCACCTTGGGGGTGACGAGGCTCAAGGAGAGCTTGCACGTCTCCTCTGAGGAGAAGAGACACGCCCCCCTCGCTGGGGAATGGGGGTCGCCTCCCATTGGCAGGCCCCCATCACCGACCCCACTCCCGGAGCCTTGGGGAAGGTCTCCTGGGGGAGGGGCGGGGGACCTCCCGTCCCCGGCACGAGGGGAGCGCCGTAGCGTCCGGTGGGCTCCCCCTCCTGAGCGTGGTGTAGCCGAAGGTCCACTCCCTGGAGGGACGTGATGGCTCGTTCCCCCGGGAGGCGGCGTCGGGAGAGATGCGACGTTGGGGGCGAAGAGCGCGTCCAGGTGCGCGAAGGCGCCATCACCCCGGAAGTACACCCCCGGGGGATCCTCCCGGAGAGCTTGCTCCGGGGAAGGAGAGGCGTCGTAGTCCCCGGAGGTGGACTCATCCTCCTCCATGACCACGTGGTCGAACACGCCTGATGCCCCCAGGGCATCAAGTTGCGCGACCAGCGTGGCCGTGTTCGTGGGGCTCTCTTCATGCCCGGGCTCCGGGGGCTGTGACCCCCGCTGGGGGGTGATTTGAGCCGGAGGAGTAGTCTCCCCCGGTCGCCGGGGGGCCATCGTACTTTGGACCGGAGATGGCCTCACCTCCCCCGGCGTTCGAAGCGTCCCCGAGGTTGCCTGGGCCGGGGAGGACCTCACCTGCCCCGGGGGTCTTGTCTTTCCCGGCGCATCGGGCGTCCCCGCCGGCCTCTGTGCCGGTGCTGGTGAAGGGGGGTGGGCTTGTTTGGAGCCCTCTCCTGGTACTTGCGCGGTCTTAGCGTGTTTGGCCGCCGGGAGCGCCCCCGTCTCCCGCCGCCTGTGGGAGCCCGGGGTTGGAAGTGGAACCCTTTCCGGGAGGGTCATCCCGAAGGCCTCGGAGACGATGTTCCGGGGAGGACCCTCCCCGATGGCAGCGAGACACCGGGAGTGCTCGTCCTCGTAGTACCTCCCGAGGAGGTGCTCCGCCTTCTCCCGGGTAGACTTGTAGGACCTAACTGCAAAAAGCAAAGTTTTAAAAACTAATCCCCGCGATGTGTGAACTCCCGGAGAGAAGAAACTTACGCCGCGCCACCGGGAATCTAGGGGGACGAAGCTCCGGCCCAGTCCCGGACCCTTCCTGCTCCGGCTGAAGGGACTAAGCCGGAGGAGGAGCAGCTCCTCCGCTAAGTCTCGCATGCTCCTCCGGGAGCGAGCCTCCTTCATTTTGGCGACGGAGGTTAGCTCTGTTGCATCTAGGCTGTCATGCCTAACCCTAATTTTGATGATTAATGAAAACAAAGTGTTCTGGACTAATCGTGCTTTCGAGATTGATTGATACAGGGATTAGTTGGGAAGAAATACAAGATGATCAAGATGAACCCAACTTAAAGTGAAGCACAAGACGCAGAAGAGCAAGAGACGAGACGCAAATCTTGAAGATGCGAAAGACCTCAGGTATTACGAGTTTTTATTTTTACCGATCTTGGCGTGTGGAGATGATCGGTTAGGGAAATTCTTTTCTAGTTTTAACCGTACTATAAAGAGGGGTAGCGAAAGTCCTCTCTTTATCTCCAACACAAACCGAGAATCCTAGGTCATTGCATTGCATCATTTCTGGTTGGATTTGGTTTTGAACTTATTTGAAAAATCTGGTTTTTCAGTTCAGTTTTTGACAGCAGAAGAGTATTTGTAATTTTCAGAAAGATCTAGGCAGATCTGGCTTTTGCTTCTGTTGACAAAAATGTAGCCCTTGTTTTTATATTTCAAATGAGCTATTAAACACCTCTTTTGGATTTCTGGATTTAAAGATATAGCTGTTTTTGTTCGTGCTGACTGTCAGTTTGCATAACTGACTGTCAGTTTGCATAACTGACTGTCAGTTTGAATGTCAGTTAGTTTAAACTGACAATTGTCCAGAGAGGGTGTTTTTTGTGCTCAAAATTTTTGTACTAAACTGACTGTCAGTTTGTCCATACTGACGGTCAGTTGGGGTTTCGACCAGAGAGTTTTTAACTGAGTTTCTTTTTGGTTTTGGTCGTGACTGTGGTCGAACTGACTGTCAGTTTGTGTAACTGACTGTCAGTTGTGGGTTCCAGGTTTCCTTTTTCGACCACGAACGGCTAGCAAAGTTTTCGTCCGTAAATTTTGTCGGCTGTTGTGCACTAAACTGACTGTCAGTTAGGCAAACTGACTGTCAGTTTGGGTTGTTGATTTTCAGCCCTAGCTCCAACGGTTCATTTGCTTCTTGAGGCTATATATAGGGGCTTTGGGCATGTGTTTCTAACAACAAGCAACAGCATTTCATATACACTCTTGAGCATTAGTTTCTTATATAAAATCTTGATCTTTTGATCAAGTTGAGTGCTTTCCGACCCACCGAGAGTTTCAGTTCTTTTGCATTTGCATATACTTAGCTTCTCGGTGCGTGTTTGGAGGTCTTGAGAAGACCTCGCTGCCTGTTACTCTTGGTGAGCGCCCTCACCTAGACGGTTCGGAGGTGTGGCCGTTGATCTCTCTGTTCGGAGATTGTCGGAGAGGCTCGGCAAGTGTGTACAAGGCATCGGTGCTCGCCTTTCCGGAGTGGACAAGGAGCAACCACTAGTGATAATATCCTTTGTGGATATTGAGGCAAGACTCAAGTGATTTGAGTGCTTCAACGAGGATTAGTGGAGACTGGGCGAGTCTCCGACACCTCGGTAAAAATCATTGTGTTCGTTCTCTTTTCCCTTAGCTTATATTATTTGTCTTGATTTGCATTTATTTGCTTTGAGCTTTAAAGTTTTTAAAAGCCTCCTATTCACCCCCCCCTCTAGTTGGCATCCTTGATCCAACAAGCTCCTCCATCGTCAACACCGGAGGGCTGGGGGAACGACCTAATGTCGCCGGCCTCGCGGAGTAAATCATCTCCGGGTCGCCCGCCCGGAGATAAAACCATCTCCGGCTCCATCCCTCCCAGTGCTCTTGGGAGGCGGCCACCGGGTACTCTTCCGCCCGGGAGGGAGCGAATTTCAGCATCACGGAGCCGCAAGTAGACTTGGGCCCGTGCTTCACCACCGGGGAGCTCTTCGCTTGCACCCGGTAGAAGTATTGGAAGAGGCGGAGGGTCCCCTCCACTCCGGCGGCTGTCTCGCTTAACCACAGAAACAGCCCCATTCTCACAAGAACGTTGGGTGTTAGGTGGTTCAAGGCGATCCCGTGCTCCCGGAGGAAATCCCGGAGAAGCGGGTGGATCAGGAGCCGCAGGCCTGCCTGGATGAAGCCATGAAGGCCACAATTTCTCCTTCCCGGGGGTTTGGGGTCGTCTCCCCCGCAGCTGGGACGCGAATGTCCCTCTCCGCAAAAATCCTCCGGGAGATGAGGGTATCCCGGTCCCCCGCCGAAAACTCGGTTGTCCCGAGGTAATCGGAGGTTGCGTCCTCCGGGACGCCCGAAGCCTTCCCGCGTCCCTTCGACGCCATTTCGTCTCCCGCAGGGTTTTGTGAAACCGGGGGAGAAGTTAGTTCCGGAGAGCGACCGGAGAAGAGGTTACTCCCGAAGAATTTGGTGGATTATGAGGATTAAGGAGAAAGAAAGCGTGCCTCCCTTGAGGTGGGCCCCCCCCCTTATATAGGCAGCTGAGGTGCCCTCGATGGCTGCCACGTGTCAGCTCGAGGGATCTACACCGTGAATACGAAAGGTCGCACAAACATCGAGGCAATATATGGCTAACTTAAATAGTGCTCCTCTCCCGGACGAGGGCGAGTTATGGATGTTATATTCGCTCCCCGGGAGAGAGCCATGCTTCTAAGGTAACGAATCGCACCCCCCGGCGACATCAAAGTGTCCCCGGGGTGCGGGGGGCTTCTGTTGGGGGAAAATACTAGCCAACGCCAGAAATGTCACCATGGGAGTTCTTTCTCCGGGGTTGAGAGAAACTTCCCCCGGCGCACCTCCTCAGGGCTAGGGAGAGCTCCTCTCCCGGAGCCCCTTCTCCGGGCCGGGGAAGACGTCTCCCGGAGCCCTCCCCCGGGCTCGGGAGAGACTTCCCCCGGCGCACCTCCTCAGGGCTAGGGAGAGCTCCTCTCCCGGAGCCCCTTCTCCGGGCCGAGGAAGACGTCTCCCGGAGCCCTCCCCCGGGCTCGGGAGAGACTTCCCCTAGCGCACCTCCTCAGGGCTAGGGAGAGCTCCTCTCCCGGAGCCCCTTCTCCGGGCCGGGGAAGATGTCTCCCGGAGCCCTCCCCCGGGCTCGGGAGAGACTTCCCCCGGCGCACCTTCTCCGGGCTAGGGAGAGCCCCTCTCCCGGAGTCCCTTTTCCGGGCTCGGGAGAGGTTTCCCCCGGCGCTCCTCTGGAGGGCACTAATTTCAAGGGCCGCCACGTGTCAGAAATCGGTGCCCTGGACCTCGTCAAAAGACCGTTTTGCCCCCGATCCTACGGTTGTAGCAGGGGTAGTTTAGTAATTCGCTTCTTTTGGGGTCTATATATACCCTTGTAACCCTCTTTTGTAACCTAAGACATTCATTTGTACTCAATCAAAAAAAAAAACAAAAAGGCGTGTTCTGGAGCGCTCTCCCCGGGAGAGAGCCCCCTAGCCGACGCTCGTCGGGAGCACGTCGACAGGACTAGGGCCTCCACTGAGGCCCGAACCTGTATAAACCCCTGTGTCAATCTCTGGGATTGCCCAACATGGGGTGACCCATCGCACGGTCAGCCCGCGTTGAGGAACACGTGTTGCGCACGTCATCAAACCTGCCGAGGTATTTTTTATACCACGACAGGTAAGTATCTACATTGACAATTGATGATGAAGTAAATTTGATAACAAATGCGCAAAAATATGACCCTCATATAATAAATGTTAATACTGATTCACATTGGTGCTCATACTATGGAAATTTTACTGCCACATACATTAAATGACAGATAAAAAAAGAATGTAAATCCTTACATAAGACAAACATTTGATAGCAATTTTCGTGTGTTTACCTCAATACAAAAATCTTATGAGGCATCAATTCTTAAGTAAATAGTTGAATGAATAGTAGCAATACATATTTTTTACTACAAGAATACAGACTTATTAAATACATATATCGCAGTCATCTACCACGAAAAGAGCTCAGTGAGTATCTACATTGACAAGTAAAAAAAACACAGTGCAATAAGCAATTTTTTGAGGGCAGCTCTTCACCTGACCTGTCAAAATGACAGCACACAAGAAGCAAAATATTATAAATAGTTGTTAATCTATTACTATTATTAACACTGTCAATCTACTTTGATGATCTATGAATTATGTTAGACCGTCATAAAAACTCTTAATACAAATTAATCACGATGCTTGTAAGTTTTGCAAAACCCTAATGCAGCTCACACAACTCATATAATCCAGAGTGAATCCTGACGTGTAACTTCGGAACACCTACTGAAAATTGAAATATGAAACAGAAAATGTCCACCATGAAAATGTTTGTATTTAAATTTGTTTCTGAATGGAAGTAATTTGTTTTTACAATACATAGCTGAAAAAAGTAGAATCCACATATATGCATAGATAGATGAAACATGGTTTGAGTAGTAACCAAAGCTGAATAAATCTACATCAAAATATCTTTCGAAATGAAAGATCAATTTAAACTTTTGCTATATATCTTGTTTGATAGATAAAGAAACTTGGGATGAAACATCGGCGAAATGTTTCCTCATGATTAGTTAAAGATAATGTATATATAATAACAACTGCTTCAAGATAAGATGCAAGTAATGAAATCTATACATCATGAAAAAGATGCACAATACACTGTCATGGTGCATCTCTCGTAAGCTATCTTCTTCGCATATAGACAAATTGGTATCCTAATTTATAGACATCCCCAAATATATATACGATCTATTATACACGGTTAGGTGAAAAGAATCGATCAACATCAAACCCTGCAATTCGGTATATATAAGCAATAAATGCAATTGGTCGAAGCTGTTCGAGACTGGTCGATAACAGCAGACGAGTAAAGAAACAACGGAGGGAAAAAACTGGTCGAAAAAACCTACGACCAAGCGATGACACAGACGGCGCTGGTCGACAACAGCAGACGACCAAGACAAAGGACACAGATGTTGTGGATGTTAATGACAAAAAGCAGTGGACAGAGGGTGCAACCCGGTCGTGCGCAAAGGCAAAACGCAGCACATACATAGCAATCTGGTGGATGCAGGCTCAACACGCGAACAGCAGTACATCCAACAAAACTAATACATAAAAATATACGTGAGGCAGTATTAACGATGTGAAGTATCTCACATAAAACTAATGAAGATAAAGTAATGAAGACAAAGTTCTGATAATCATAAAGCATCAGCAAATATAGACAAAACAAACAGAAACAAATAAGGATGCGCACACAATAGCATCAGCAAGAAACAGGAATCGCACCAAGACCAAAGAGGCAGCACGACGCGACGGCGAAGCCTGCAAAATAAACACACAAAACACAAAGCAACACGAGCAGCACACATTGAGAGCAGAGAATCGAAGCAAAAAAACCAAAAACACAAAGCAGACAAGGAAACAATGAAGAAAGAACGGACCAGAACAATGGCAAAGCAGCAGCAGGCACCAATGCACTCACGGATGAAGCAAAAAAGAAATGAAGCAAACCATGGCGGAGAAAAACACACCAAAACGACGCGCAATTCGAGGCCGCACAGAGAACTCACCTACCTGCACACAGCAACAAATCGAGGCCGCTGAAGCAAAGGATCACACGGCAGGAAAAAACAGGGCGACGAGGACCAATCAAAGGAAACTATCGTGCAGACCACCTACCGCCACACCCGCAGCAATCCCAACTGCCGAACGGCAACATCGAGTGGACCAGAAAAAACCAAGACGTGGCCGAGCGAGAAATGGACGCCGGGCTCCGCGACGTAGCCGAGCGAGAAACGGAGGGTGGGCTGCGCGACGCGGCATGATTAGAGCGCGGAACGAAAGGCATCCGACGGGCAAAACAAAAACAGCGACGTGGATGCGCCAGGGGGGAGTAGAATGAACAGTAGCAAGGTAGTGGGTTCCAAAATGTTAGAAATGAAAGATGTCGTTGGTATGTTATAACTTGTCTCTCAAAGCATGGTCACATTGCAAGCTTTATCAAGATTTCTTTTTTCCACTAACCAAGTTTTATAGAAATTAATTAATTAATTATTCTTACAAACTTCATTTTGAGAGTGATCTTACAAAATTTGTTTGTTTTTATTATTCATTTAACAACTATTAGTTATTTTACAAATGAGCATTGTATATTTTATAGTAACTCAATTATATGTTGTAGTAACTCAGTGAAGCAATGTATTAATGTGAATGTGGGCTCCTGCCAATTTGGATATATACCCAAGAGACAATCTAGTAAGGCTGAGTTCAATGCAAAAGCGTTTTGTGAAGCGATTCAACAAAATATTCTCTAGCATATTCTGTGCCACGTGTGTGAAATACCACCCGAAGCACCCCCTTACTCCAATGTAAAGGCGCTTCGCGAAACACCTTCTCAGACTGTCCCAACGCAGGAGCTTCCATGCTCTGCGCGTGGGACCGACCATTAAAAAACAATTTTTTGGCAAAAAGAAGAGAGAGAAGACGCATACGCACGCGTCGGGTTGGTCTGCACGTGGGCCCGTGTGATTTTTTTGTCTCGATTTACGTGCGATCAAATTGTATATAATCTTTATTTTTTAATTTATGATTAATTTAGTTCAAATTAGATGTTGATTATATTGAGAAAGTTGTAGATCTTTAAATTATCTTCATATAGAGACCAAACATTATATATATTCGATTTTCAAATTAAAAGTTATTGATATTTTACTAAAATCACCTAAATTTAATTTACTCGTGGGTCCGTACGAAGCGCCTTGCGCAACGTCGGTGCATTGGAGTAGGGAGGTGTTTTGGGTGGTGTTTCGCACACGTGGCACAGAATATACCTGAGAATATTCCGTTGAAACACCTCACGAAGCACCGATGGACTGGAGATAGCCTCAAGCACTCCAATGCAAAGGCGCTTCGCGAGGCACTTCGTGTGGGTCCGTATATATAATATTCATTAAAAATTAAAAAATCGCTAAAATAAAATTTGGATAATGCACAAAAAATAAAAGATAGAAGCTCCTGTTTCTACGAACACATAGGAACTAATCGTGCTGAAATCGGAGTCTCCAAGGGCCCAGAACATCAAAACCTAACAGTTCAAAACTCAACTGTAAAAGCTCTGAAATCCGAGAACTCATTTGCAAAATACCCAAAACTCATAAATTTAAACTCTAACTCGAAAAGGATCTTTTCGTGATTTCTAAAACTCTGAGGATCTTTTTGCAATTATGACATTTCTCCTCCAACCTAGCCGCCGCCGGCCTCTATTGCAACCTTTTCTCTCTCACCCAAAAACCTAGTCGCCGCCGGGTCCGTGTGTGCGCCGCCGCTCCGCCGTGTCCGCGCACCCATCTTCGCCGAATCGATCGCGCCACCGCATCGACCGCCGGATCTGTGCACCCACGCTGCCACCACGCACAGTCGAAAGGTGGGGCCCACAAAACACATCCCGGGGCATCGCGTGCACTCCAACGCGAGTGCTTTGGCCGTGAGGCATCAGTTGGGCCCACTCGTCAGACCACCAGCCGCACCGCTTCAGTTAGCGTCCTCTCTCTCCTCGCACGAATTTTTTAATGTTTTTCAGCGCAGACCCCACCTGTCAGACCTCCGAGGTGTCAGCATTGGACTCAGCCTAATGTTGTAATGATATCAATAAGGGAATGCAAGGATGGTAGCATGAAAGAGAAGCCTGCATGGTAGAAGAGATAGGTGTAGATTTTATATTTCTATAACTAGATATAGCATAGTTCCACTGTACATATAGTATAACTTGAGTATAACTATGTACAGAAATATCCTTCTATACCCACATTATCAACTTTCCAGGTGTTTTGGGATTTGCAGCTGCGTCTCACCTTCGACAACAATGTCCCTGCCATTAAATTAGAAAGTGAGATTGAGATCACCGATCGGCTTCATCCTTCAACTCTTCCACTATAATAGTCTGTATATGAGTTACTGTAACCACACAAACAGTTACTATAATCACATAAAATTCATGAAACCATATTGTTGATGTCACGAATGTCATTGTTGTCATTGTAGTTAGCATTGCCATCATTAGAAAACAGTTACTACAAACCATAACAATGTTATTATACGCATATAAGTAGTTACTACAACTTATGAGCCACTCACTGTTGTTGCCTTTGTCACGACAACCGCTACTATTGTTGTATCAGGTGGTTGGTACCCCCTTCATCTTTGCATGGCCATAATTGGAGTTGTTCCCTCTACCGCCACTGCCATCATCGTTGTCGTCTCTATCAAACAAGTACACATATGCTATCCTTCACCTCTAGCACTACAACAGTTAGTAGATCAGTTATTACAATCATGTAGAAGTCATAAAACCATACTATTGAAATCATGACATTTGTTGTTATTGTCATTGCTAATATTGCTGTTGTTAGAAAACAATTACTACAAACAATAACAAAAGTACTACATTAGTATAAACAGTTACTACAACTCGTGTGTCACCCATTGTCATCATTGTTGGCTCCACAACCACCATCGTCACTGTGTCAGGTGGTCAGTAACTCCACCTCTATCATGGCCACAATAGGTGTCGCCACAACGACTTTCCCTACCATTATCGTCAAAATCATGTCATTGTCGTCGCCACTACCATTGTTGCTGTCGTCACCATCGCTACTGTTGTGAACATCGTCGCTGCCACTATCTTCATTCTCGTAGGTGAGGAAAGGAGGGAGGGAGTGAACATCATCGCTGCTACTATCTTCATTTTCATAGTTGAGGAAGGGAGGGGGAGAGAGAGAGAGATTGTTATGAGTTCAGAATTGAAAAAAATGTGGGGGGAGTAGGAGACGACGGCAATGGTACTATCAGTCATTTGGGATGGAATCTCCCATCTGTCATGCATAGATCCCTGGGCGTATGGACAGGGGATGATCCCCAAAGTTGTTTTTTTATACTAAGGTATATCTTAGTGTGTGCGTTTGTAATTTAGGCATAGAAAATGTTTTTGTCTTTTAGCATATGTGGTGATTTTCAAGAAAAAGATAAATATCTATTTTTGAAAAATTAATAAGTAATTTTATATTAATCTAAAAAAGTTTACATTAACTTGCCTTAACTTAATATATTTTTTGTGAGAGATAAAAATGAAAACCTTTTTAGGATTGTTTAGCAATAAAAACAAGAGATAATGCAATTCAAGAGTCTTCACTACACTATGACACCACAACCACAACAACAACAGATCTTCTGTTGGGAAAAACCATTGTTGCCAACAGAAGGTGGACTGAGAATTATGAATAGAATTGACACATATAGTATGTTGGAAAAAAGGAGTATTCTCACAGTTGAGAAAAGAAAATGAGAATTCTCAATAGAAAGGTCTGTTGGGAATACTATCTACAGCAGAATGTTAGTAGAGAAAATTATTAGTCGGGACAAGTTTTAGGAAAAAAATTGGAGGCAAATTTTCCCTCCTCCCTCCTATACAGCTCCAGCCTCCAGCACTTCACAAGATTTTTTAAAAAAGAAAAATTTCCCCCAGGCAAGACCTCCACAGTCGGCCTCCCATCAGCCGCCGGCCTCCCATCCGCCGTAGCCGGCGCTCCAGCTCCCTCCACGCCACTCCGCCGCCGCAGCTCCTCCACCGCTGTGCCCCCTCGTTAGCCCGGCTCGCCCCCCAATGCCGGTGCCCCCTGCCGACCTGCCGCCTTGCCGCCGCGACCCCGCGCGGCCTCTTAGCGCCGGTGCCCCCCTACCGGCCTCCTCACGCCGGCGCCCCCCCGATCGGCCACCTCGCGCCGGCGCCTCCACGACCGGCCTCCTAGCACCACCACGACCACCTCCCATCCGCCGCCTCGCACATCGCGACGGCCAGCGCCTCACCTCGCCTCCCGACGGCCCCAGCCGCCGGATCCCCTCCTCGCCGCCTCAGGCCGTGCCGTGCTCCCCTCTACGCCGTGCCCGGCCGCCGAATCACCCCTCCCCGCCTCAGGCTGTGCCGCCTCACCGTGCCCACACTGCCTCAGGCCGTGCTCCCCTCGCCGTCGTGCCCCGCCGCCGAATCCCCCTCTCCTTGACACGCCGCCTCGCCGTGCCACGCCGCCGCGCGGATCCACTCGGCCTGCCACCCTTGCCGCAGTGTAGATCCACCCCCCGCCACGCCGCCGTGCAGCTCCCCTCGCCACGTCAGTCCTCCTCCCTGTCACCCTCCGCCGCCTCACGCCGGCTCTCCAACACTCGAAGCCTCCCGTCGCCGAGCATCCACCCACCACCCCTCCCCGCCACCCCCCTGCTGCGCCCCCTGCCCCCCGCGGCAGAGTGCTCCTGGATGTACACAACCGTTGTCACTGCGGCGAGCTAGCAAGCTCAGCTCGATGCCGATAAAGTAGAGGTTGAAGAAGCTCTGTGCGCGTCTCCGAGAATGCTGGTGCCTATGCGCATGTGCCGCAGGCCGTGTAAGTTCAGCCACCCAACCACCCCCACCCCCACACCCACCCACCCACCCACCCACCCACACACACTCCCCTTGCTGTTCTTGTTTGTCAGCATTCCATTCTCACTTCTGTGGGTGTTCATGGCCAAAATCCTGGTTTTCATAGGGCAAGACCCCTCAATCTCGCGTGAAGCTGGGAGATACATAGTCTGGCTGATCCCAGAACTCTTCGCGTACGCAGTGATTCAGCCTATCATGAAGTTCCTGCAGTCCCAGAGCCTAATAATTGCCATGTTCCTGTCTGGCATTGCAACACTGCTGTTCCACATCACCCTCTGCTGGGTTCTGGTGTTTAAGACCAGCCTGGGGTTTGTTGGAGCTGCTCTATCGATAAGCATATTGTATTGGTTGAACATAGCTATGCTCGTGTTGTACATTGCGTTCTCAAGTTCTTGTAAGGAGATGCGCTCGCCTCCAACAATGGAGGCCTTCAGAGTAGTGGATGTGTTCCTCCGCCTAGCTTTGCCCTCTGCATTCATGATATGGTAATCACCATAGTGATCTTGAACAATATCATGTTTGAATTTTCTTATCTATGGCTAATGAAATTTCTAATCTTTCCAGTCTTGAATGGTGGTCATTTGAGCTCCTTGTTCTACTATCGGGACTTCTGCCCAATCCAGTGCTTTCAATTTGGTATGAAATATTTAATAATCAAATTTGTAGTAGTGTGCATATAGAATATATGATGATCTTTCCTTTATGTTGCACATATCTTTTTTACAGTCTGATGAGTATAACATTTACTCTTTAGTATACCATATGGGCTTGGAGCTGCTGCAAGGTATGAAGAGAAAATAAACTACTTTCCAAAGATGCTCCATTCTTTGGAACAAGCTAATAACTTTGTGAGTTCTATCTTCAGAATGAGCAGCACGCGAGTAGCAAACGAATTGGGTGCTAGGAATGCTGAGGGAGCTCGGTCAGCCGTTCGTGTTGTGATGTGCATTACAGTGACAGAAGCAGTTCTGTTGAGCAGAACGCTCTTAGCGTCACGGTGCCTCTTGGGTTATGCCTACAGAAGCAAATATTTGTTAATATTGGTTTGTTTCAATAGTTGGTGTTTGATTTGTTTCTATATTTGTTCCCTTATTCCCAGTTTTGTTGCAATCTTAACAAAGCCAGCACCTCCTTCTAGATTCTAACACGTGCGCTCGTAGATGGAGATCTTGAAGCTGCTCTAAACCCTAAATTTTGGCTGTGATTTGGGGTGTGTAGTGCACTAATTCTTGTTTCTGTGTTCTTGATTTGTGACAGATTCTTCATGGGCTCGTAGGTGAGAGATTGATGTGTGAATTTCGTTCTCTTGTTAGCTCCTTGGTTATCAGCTAGTCCATGACCGAGGTATGAACTATGCATATGTATATATGGCATAATAGTGTGGTATTTCTGTTGCTAGAGGGACTGAACAATGATGTGGATGATAAATCTCATACATTTTTAAATTGTGTCACGAGAGCCCATGGGGATTCAATGTTCACTAGTTGCAAATATGTACTGAACTGCTCTGAACTGCTCTAGATGATCACAATAACATTTCTGGTCATGATGACTTCTATTGTGTCTTCGGTAAGACATTAGGATTCAAAACCAGTACCATATTGATAATAGAACTGTTCGTTCATTCGAGGGGCTAATTGGTGATTACATAACAACTCAAAAAGATGATCTAATTGGTGAAATATTTGAATTATATTGTGTGGTGGAATATTTGAATTGCTGTGTATAGTGGGATTGGAATTGTGCTATGGTGCAATTTGCTGGTTGTTTTCATCAATTTGAAAGAGAAGCAAACTAAAAACTTGCACAGAGAAAAGCATTTGTTTGCCATACTCCTGATGTGTTCCTGTAATGAGCACTAAAATAACTATTACTTGTTTAGTTGTGAATTCCTCCGATTCCTATTTTAAGGTTTTGTATGAAGGATCCATGAGAATAGACTTGACATTTTAATCTAAAAGTGCTATTCTTAATTGTAGAATTAACATATAAATACTAATAGGGACAGGTTATAACCTATGTCTTCATATGATTTTGAAATTATGTGTTGATTTTGAAATTAAGGTTATGATTTGCACAAAGAAGTACTCTTTTGTAGAGCATACCAGTTAAATTTGTGAACAATTTCAACGGGAATCTTTCTGAAGTCATCAAATTGAAGTCTCCTAGTGGTGAGACATGGAACATTGGAGTTGCCAACGAGATGGATGAACTGGTCCTGTAGTTCATCTGGAAAGAATTTGTTATTGTTCATAACATAGAGGAGGGAGACAACATGTTCTTCCGATATAGTGGAGCATCTTCCTTTGATATCCTAATCTTTGATTCAAGTGGCTGTGAGATAATTCCATGCCGAGTGGCAAGAATGATGAGCTGGAGGTGACGCCAAATGCTAGTTGATCCGTTCTGATCATGACTATTTGCTGTCTTGGGTTTCCTTTAAAATATAGACTATGCATGAAATTGGTTGTTCTAATATTGATATTTAGCTAGATCACCTTCGTTAGTTTTAACTTAAACGGACGTGGTGTTTGGCCTCACTGGCCATGCTATGTTGATAAAAGATAATTTATCATCTGAATATATAGATTTAATTCTAAAGAGGAATGTATAGATTTAATTCTAAAGAGCTGCATGCGGTCGATCCAACACGTGTAGTTGTTTGTGTAGTCTTGCTTAGCAATTTAATTTCTTCTCTTCATACATTAACTATTGTCTTTTGTAGGTTGTTGATGAGGCACAAGCGATGATTTTGCTTTAAATGTGAAGGTGGTTCTATATTTTGATGTTTAGCATATATGGTAAAATCTTTTATTTCTCATGTTCGTGTTTGATACGACATTGAAAATGCAAATTATTGTACATGTTATGTGATGCGTTTGTTGAAGAAGTTATATATAAAATAATATGGAATTCTAGCAATTTGTAAATGTATTTTCTTCAAAAGAGTAAATTTGTTGGGAATAACAATTGCCAGTAGACCTTCTGTTGGGAAAATTACAGTCCGTTGGGAATAACAATTGCCAGCAGACATTCTATTGAGAATAAAATGTCTGTTCAGAATAACAATTGCCAACAGATCTTCTGTTGGGAAAAGTACAGTCTGTTGCCCAACATCATTTTCCACAGCAGACAAAGTCTATTGAGAATACTAATTCCCAGCAGACAATCTGTTGGGAAACGGTACTTTTCCCAACAGACTTGCAGCTATGGTTGTGGTGTCATGGTGTAGTGCTTGTCTTCTTCTATGCTACTAATATAAGACATAAATGTGAAATATGTATTTGTTTCTTATGAGATTTTTCTATCTAAATTTTATGATAACTAAGTTCATTAATTAGAATTTTAACCAAATCATACGACTTGTTTAAAAATGTCCAGACCTTCTTTTCTTTTAAAAAACATGCCAGTAAGGATTTTATTTTCAAAAAACTCAATTACATAGATCTTCCAAAAATATTTCTTGCTTTAGTAAATGTTAGCTTTCAAAAAAAACTCTACTACCTAGATTTTCCAAAGCACCTCAATTTTATGTGTGTTTCAAAGTACTATAGATATTACGGATGTAGAATAATAATATTTTATTATGTTTCTATATACAACTTGTGTTTTTATAGAGTTATATATCAAGTGTTAATTTATAGCTTTTTTGGCACGCTTTGGAGATGTACGATTATTAATTATATTAGTATAGATAAAATGTCAATACATCTAGCCAATTATTTTCCCATGCCTACAGTACTAACGACATGTTATCTACCAAAGCAATGTGATTTAGTATGTTCTCTCAATGTCATTTTTTAATTGCTAGTTGCTTAAGTGCATCGATGCCTGGGTCAAGTCTATTCATTTAACTTATTCACCCAATCAGTCCCAACTAGACATTGTTTATTTACACATAATATGGATTTATGGTAATTAATAAACCATCACCTTCATGAGCAAAGCGTTCTCTCAATTAATGCCATTTTTGAATTGCTAGTTGCTTAAGTGCATCGTTGATTGATTAAACATGGGCCAAGTCAAGTCAGTTAACTTATTCACCCAATCAGTCCCAACTAGACATTGTTTATTTGTATATATATAATATGGATTTATGGTAAACCATCACCTTCATGAGCAAAGCGTTTATCAAATTGAAAGTAGAATAGCTTGGGAAATGTTTTGATAAGATTGTTTTTTTTTTATGAGCCAACGGGTCAGGTATTCGGTCACATCTTAGACTGGACTTGTTTGTTGGCATCAATTGCTTGTCTATGATCCTATTGCTTGGTTTATTCTTTTAGGAAAAATATTCCAAGTTGAATATTAAAAAAGGACAATATTATTATCTAGAAGGAAAGCAACAAAAGGGTCTTCAACAATTGGCCCCCTAACACTGATCTGCAGACAGCAATTAGGATGTTTTTAAGTAATTTGAGAAAATGTTTTGCCAAAAGTTGAGTTTTTTTTTATCTTCTTGGGGGCATAAATGATCCTTTAGATATTTAAATCCCAACCTAGTCACCTTTTTTAAAAGCCTTTGAATAAACTCCAAATATATAGGCGTCTAGAATCCTAATCCTACACTATACAAACCATATTGGAGTGAGGATGCGGTTCCATAACCTAGACAATGTTTTCCAAAATGATGGACCGATTCCTCTCAACCCAAACATGATAAAATTGGTAAATTTCTTCGTTTCCAAGTAATTCAAACAAATAAAACATGTGTCTTGTCACCTCGAATCCTAGATGCTCTATGTGCCTTTGGTCATCATATTTCATACAACCGGCTAATAGTGTAGAAGGAAAGATATAATATATATGTACACATTATTGTATTCGATGTAAACAACAGATATGCACATGTTATTCTCCAAAACTAGGTGTATTTTCACGCATAAATACGCATAAGTTTTTTTAATATTTTTATCTTATTTTCTTCTTTTCTATTCATAACCGTCGACCATAAAAACAACCTTTGATATTTATTTTCAATTTCTTAGCATTTTATATTTTTAATTGTTATAAACTATATATTATAATAGGAGACTATCAAATCAACGTGTAACATTTTTAAAAAATCAATGTTTTGGTTAATGTGAGAATTTTAAAACCTTTTTCTATTTAATGTGAATCATTAAATTGGAGATTGATTTATTTTTTTTCTAATTAATATGAAATATTTTTATTTAATGTGAAACTCACTCGCATAGATGTGTGGGGAAATATATCTCTAACCCTTTTCTATCTCTACTCTTTCCATGTGTCAGTAAAAAACACTTTTTTATCCCTATGATTTTGATATGTGCATGAATATTTTTGCGATTTTTTTAATTTAGATTGAACAGAAGCCACTCCCAGATCACCATCCGCTACATGTACGTAGCTCGCCAGGATGTCAGGGTCCAACAAGTTTGTTAGAAATTAACCTAGCTAGGACATAATACTTACCATGTGCCAATATTAAAAGAAATTTTCAAATTTTCTCTTAACTTACTCATGAATGTATCTATTCTTACGTGTCGATTATTACTTTTAATCATAACTATACAAAGCATAGTGTCCGTTTAAGACTAATTACTGTACTATGAATTATATTTGGTTACTCATCAATATGTCTTTGCATGCATGAGTGAATCACCGATCACTTGATGAAGTTGGTGATGGATGGCCTGACACGTGCCCTCGCTCTGTTGCTTGAGCAAGGTGGCCTACCCCAACTGCATACAAATTTGACGAAATAGAAATATTTTCCAGATAAAAATCTTGTGTGATGGAATTCTATGCATAGCAAGTAATTTCTAAAGTTGTCCTGTATTCTTAAACTATAAACCTATTCTAGAGCATGCTTAGTGTTATGGAGTTTTCGTGTCAGATACAAATATTTAATGTTAGACTCATCCTGTAGTTTAGATAATATTCGTATCACATAAGGAAATCTAATCTGTTATGATTTTTTCTGCATGGACAGTTCGGATAAGATTCGTATCACATCAGGAAACCTAATCTGTTAAAATTTCTTCTGTATGGGCAGTTCGGATAAGATTCGTATCACATCAGAAAACCTAATCTGTTAAAATTTCTTCTGCATGTCTCTATATAAAGAGAGGTATGATGGGCTTTGAGCACATCACAAAAGCCATAGCTGTCATCTCCTTTAAATAGCCTTAAACCCTTGTCATGTGCGTTGGTGCTAGTACACCATCGTACGACGTTCCATCCCGGTATGTGTGGATACCGGTAGAGGCGTTGCTGCAATTGCTACGCTGATTAGAACGATTCGTGAGCGGTCGTTGTTATCTACATCTGCTGATTAGGACGATCCGCAAACAGTTGCTATGAACATTTGATCACTTCACCAAATCTGCTTTCACTGTTGGTAACAATCTAATCTATGATCTATTACTTGCAGCCTTCGGGTAAAATTTTTTAAAATTTTGTAAGTGTAGCTTACTCGGTTTCCTTCAATGGTATTAGAGCCATCCTGTATAGTATTAGATCTAGATTAATAACACATATATGTGATATATGAAGTTATAATAGACTAGATCTACTAGTTTATTCAATCTGTTACCGTATAAGTTTCGTTATACATGTTTGTTTTGACATCCAAGTGTTGTGATGAACTACTTTTTGGTCGACTTTAATATGAACTGATGTCTAATGATCCTAGCATGGGCCAGAGGGAGGTGATGTTAGGGTTTATATGACAATAGTAGATTGGATCTTCTAAATCATTTGTGTATAGATTGGATCTACATATGACATTAGCAGTCTATTCTAGATATTCATATTGGAGTTAATATGACTGGCATAAGGGGATTTAAACCAATCAGATTGGTTCAAAAATTTGATTAATGTGGTTAATTTAATATATTAATATTTCTTTAAAAAATATTATACTTGACAACCATAAGCTGTCAACTTTGGTGTCTAAGGAAAGAACACATCATAAGATTTTTCTTAATAAGTCCTGCCCAACGAAATGCTTTCCTTCATGGTGTGAGCGAAAATAGTCACGGTCTTTCCTCGCCAAGGTTACTGTCAACAGAAGTTTAATATGGTCATGTTAGATCATCTAATTGATGGTTATTTTTATGCATATAGATGTTGTGACATCTTTTAACCCCTCATAAAACATAAAGATTATACTTGACAACCAGAAGCTGTCAACTTTGGTGTCTAAGGAAAGAACACATCATAAGGTTTTTCTTAATAAGCCAGCGGAACGCTTTCCTTCATGGTGTGAGCGAAAACAGTCGCGATCTTTCCTGGCCAAGGTTATTGCCAACGGAAGTTAAATATAATCGAAGTTGCACCTGTTAGATCATCTAGCTGATGCTTATTTTCGTGTATATGGATGTTTTGCCATGTTTTAACCCCTCATAAAAATTAAGTGTTTATTATGTCTTTCCAATTGCTGCACCTATCAAGATTTTGATCGTTGCTTGGTGGGCCTGACAAATCAGGGCACCATCAATCATCTTAATAAGGCAGGATGTGTGTTGGACACTCATAAACATAGAATTGGTTTAACGTAACAAGGCCATCAAAATGGTTTTGGGCTTTAGAGCATTTCGTTGTATAGAATGGATTCAAAAAAATTAGTGTTGGGAGCCATGGTTTGGGATGACACCTAACAAACAAGAATTATATATGATATAATTAGTAAGGAGTTGTTTACCTAAATAACTAGGTTTCTAACAGTGATGCCAAAGCTCACTAGAACTTAGTGAAATATGGATCTTGACCTACTATATATATTTCTTCTACTATATATATTTCTAAAATATATAGTTGGTACATTTTTTATTGAATTGTTTAATAAAAGATTTTTCATAAATATAATGTTAAAATTTTGCATTTCTTTACTATTGTAGACCATGGATAGTGGTAGCTCCTCAAACAATTTCATTTTGCGATCTGTCCTTAATAAAGAAAAGCTCAATGGAACAAATTTTATTGATTGGTATAGAAATTTGAGAATTGTTCTCAAACAAGAAAAAAAGGACTATGTTCTAGAGACTCCTATACCTGATGAACCAGCCGCTAGTGCTCCAAGTGCTCAAAAGGATGCTTACAAAAAGCATACTGGTGACGCACTTGATGCCAGCTGTCTAATGCTAGTCACCATGAACTCTGAGTTTCAGAAGCAATATGAGAACATGACAGTTTATGACATGGTCGTGTCTCTTAGAAATTTATTCGAGGAGAAGACCAGGGTGAAAATATATGAAACCATCAAGAAATTGCATGATTGCAAGTTGGCAGAAGGGAGCTCGGTCAGTCCTCATGTGATCAAGATGATTGGTCATATTCAGAATTTGGAAAAGCTTGGTTTTCCCCTTAGTCAAGAGTTGGCTACTGATATGATTCTCCAATCGCTCCCTCCGAGCTATGACCAGTTTGTCATGAACTATAACATGAATAATCTAGAGAAATCATTGACCGAATTGCATGGGATGCTTAAAATAGCGGAACAAAACATTAAGAAAATTCCAAATAATGTAATGATGGTTCAAAAGGGAAAAAGCTTTAAGAAGAAGGGCAAGGGCAAGGCTAAGGGAAAAGACAAAGCTCTAGAAAGGTCCTCTAGCGCTAAGCCTAATTCCAAAGGAAAGTCCAAGCCAGGTGCCACCCCTACTACTGAATGCTTCTATTGCAAGGAATCTGGCCATTGGAAGAGGAATTGCAAGAAGTACCTGGAAGATTTAAAGAAAAAGAAGGAAAGTGAGACTCCTTCAGGTATATATGTTATAGAAGTTCATTTAGTTACTTCTTCTTTCGATTCTTGGGTATTTGATATCGGATCGGTTGCTCATATTTGCACTTCGATGTAGGGGCTTAAAAGGAGTAGAAAGTTGGCTAAAGGCGAAGTTCAACTTCGCGTCAATGGAGCAAGAGTTGCAGCCTTAGCTGTTGGAACTTTTATATTAGCTTTACCTTCAGGATTAGTTTTAGAACTTCATAACTGTTATATATTATGTTCCTGCCATAAGCAAAAACATTGTATCCGTGTCGTGTTTGGATACACTATGTTATCAAATTTAGAATAAAGAACAATCGTTGTTCTTTTTATTTAAATGATATGTTTTATGGCAATACCTCATTGGAGAATGGGTTTTATCAATTAAATCTTGAATTACCTGTCTATAACTTATGTACTAAGAGGCTTAGACCCAATGATTTGAATCCCATGTTTATCTGGCATTGTCATTTAGGCCATATAAATGAGAAATGCATCATGGAACTCTTGAAAGATGGTCTTCTAGACTCATTTAATTTTCAATCATTTGATGTGTGTGAATCTTATTTACTTGACAAAATGACAAAGGCACCTTTCACAGGTGAAAGTGAAAGGGCAAGTGACTAATTAGCTCTTGTTCATACCAATGTATGCGGACCATTAAGTTCCACAGCTAGAGGTGGTTTTAAATACTTCATAACTTTTATTGATGACTTTAGTAGATATGGATATGTCTACTTAATGAGGTATAAATATGAAACGTTTGATAAATTCAAAGAATTTCAGAATGAAGTACAGAATCAACTTGACAAGACAATCAAAACCCTATGATTTGATCGTGGAGGGGAGTATTTGAGCCAAGAATTTGGTGATCATCTAAAACAACACGGAATTGTTCCACAATTGACCCCACTGGAAACACCTCAATGGAATGGTGTGTCAGAACTACAGAATAGGACCTTGTTGGACATGGTTCGGTCAATGATGAGCCAAACTGATCTTCCATTGTCCTTCTGGGGATATGCTCTAGAAACAGCTGCGTTCACATTAAATAGGGCTCCATCAAAAGTCGTAGAAAAGACACCATATGAGATATGAAATGGAAGGCGTCCCAGATTGTCTTTTCATAAGATTTGGGGTTGTAAGGCTTAAACGTTTAATGTCTGATAAGCTCAAACCCAAATCAGATAAATGCTTCTTTGTGGGATATCCATAGGAAACAAAAGGATATTACTTCTATAATCGAGAAGAAAAAAAGTGTTTGTTGGCCGAAACGGTGTCTTTTTTGAGAAAGAGTTTCTCTCAAAAGGAGTAAGTGGGAGCACAGTGCAACTTGAAGAAATTCGGGAACCACTAAAAATTGTTTCAGCACCCACAGAAGCTCAGCAAGACCTGCAAAATAATGTAGAAAATGCAGGACAAGGGTACGTCACGCACCTGGAAGGTACATGTTCCTTACAATGGAGCAGTGTGAAGTATTATTACTAGACAATGATGAGCCCAAGAATTACAAAGATGCGATGATGAGCCCTGACTCTGAGAAATGTCTTGGAGTCATGAGATTCGAAATTGAATCCATGCATGACACTTGAGTGTGAAACTTGATTGATCTACCTGATGGTGTAAAAATCATTGAGTGCAAATGGGTTTATAAGAAAAAGATTGACATGGATGGTCATGTTCATATACATAAAGCACGATTAGTTGCGAAAGGTTTCAAGCAAATTCAAGGTGTTGATTATGATGAAACATTTTCGCCCGTTGCTATGTTAAAGTCAATCAGGATCATCCTAGCTATTGCTGCCTATTTTGATTATGAGATATGGCAGATGGATGTCAAAATGGCTTTCCTAAATAGAAACATAAGTGAGGATGTGTATATGGTAAAGCCTAAAGGTTTTGTCGATCCAAAAAATATTGGGAAAGTGTGCAAGCTTCATAAATTCATTTATGGGTTGAAGCAAGCATCTAGGAGTTGGAATCTTCGTTTTGATGAAGTAGTCAAACAGTTTAGCTTCATAAAAAATGAAGAGCCTTGTGTTTACAAAAAGGCAAGTGGGAGCGTACTTGTTTTTCTGGTCTTATATGTGGATGATATACTTCTGATCGAAAATGATATTCCTATGCTTGAATCTGTGAAGTCCTCATTGAAAAGTAACTTTTCTATGAAAGACTTAGGTGAGGCAGCATATATTTTGAGTATTAAGATCTACTGAGATAGATCTAAACGGCTAATTGGATTAAGCCAAAGTACATATGTTGACAAAATGGCATTGAGAATCCTTTCTGCAAATTTTTATCTCAATTGGATTTGATTTGAGCATAATTGACTCTTCTCACAAATCAAATTTGAAATCTGTAAAATTCAGATTCCTCATGGTTTTGGGCTAATTTGTCATTTTTATTTCTTTAAGTTGATTGGCTATTTGAAGAAAGTTTCTATATGATATCTTATCTTTTATGATTGGTCTTTATTGCTAATTTATTTCAAAATTATTGGAAGTCATTTGTATAGATGTTCAGGTGTCTTTATAAGTGTAAAATGTTTTTCTCAAACCTGAAATCTGAAACTTTAAATATGATCAATATTTGTCTTTTTCATATCACATTGTTGGATCATATCTTGGCTTCACTAAAAAGGGAAATCTAGTTCCTAATTGCATCATTTATCTCCAAAACTTATTTTGGAATTTTTGGAACTTATTTGCATAAGTTTCGATGATTAAAAGGAAGCCAAAGTATTTAAGAAAGTATTAGTCAAGTTGGATGTAAACCTCTCATTTCTTTCAAATGACAAAAATATTTGAATCTTAGATCTTCATGGAAAGTGTTTGTATTGATGTGTTTTATCTTTATGAAACTTTTCATGAGTTTTGGTGTTTATTTGGATGTTTTCTCGATTTGAGTTTATTTGGATCTTTTTGTCTTTAGAACTCATTCGTTTAATCCATATACTATTTAGCAAGAACTTCAAAAACGAAAGTAAATAAACTTTATGCCAAATAGCTTGTTCCTAGCATGACATGGCCTTGAATTATGTTCTTTTCAAACATTCCTTGTTTTAGGTCATAAAGAAGTTGTTGGATCTAGATCGATCTAAGACATATAGGTTTTGATGATTAATGATGATTTGGATAAATCCATAATGATTAATATTGATCTGGATAATGACAGCTTTGTTGATTAAATGACAACTTAGATAAATCCTGATTTAGCACAAGTAAATTGAATTGATTATAGATAAACCCTGAAATTGATGTTTCCTTAGTTGTGGGTTTAATATTGATGCATATGTAGAGGGGGAATTCGATGGTTGCATCAAACTTGTGTTAAGTGCAAATTGAAATGTCATATGTTAAATCCTGAAGTTAATGACTTCTTTTGTCGTAATCTTGATATCGATACACATGTTGAGGGAGAGCTCAGGATGATTAGTTATCTATGTTTGTGCAAAAGTTTGATGACTCCTTATTCTAGATTTGATATCTATGTGTATGATTGAGGGGGAGTTCATCATTTTAGTCATCTCTATTGATTAATATCATGACTTGAGTATGATTTCTCTGGTTGTGATTAATGACGAGCTGTATATGAGACTAACGTTTGTGCATTAAGTGTATGTGTTCTAGTCTCAGAATGGTTGCAGGTTGAAAGCAAGCAAGGGCATGATGAGGATGATGCCGAGATGAGACATCTCGAGTGAGGTCAAGCTTAGTGAGATCGAGCTTTGTGAGAACAAACTTCGAGTAGTCGAGCTTCACGAGGTCGAACTTCATCGAAGGTAAAATCCAAAATTAAGGATTGTTTTATTAGGATTTTACCGGTCTCGGTGTTTGGAGATAGACCGAGTTGATAGGATTCTTTTTACTAGTTTGACCGTATTATTAAGAGGGGTCGGAAACTAGTAGCTTGAATCTATCTAATGCGGAAGCTCAAATGCATTCATATCATCTTGCACTAGTGTTTTATCGCCTCTTGCATTGCTAGAGAGTCTAAGTGTAATTTGTGTTGCATTAGAGAAAATGCTTTGAAAACTGCACTTAGTCTTGATCGCCCGCTATTTAAATTGGTTTATTTTCGAGAGCTGGTCGTGGTTGTACTTGCACATTCTGATCGTATCCTTGTTTGATACGTGGTCGTGATTGTGTCGCCGGTTTGGCGGTTTTCTGTTTAGGGTTTGGTCGTGGTCGTAGGAGTTCAAACTGGTCGTACCAGTCTCCGGCTCGCTTGCGTACGCTCGACCAAATCCACTCGACCACCTATTTTCGACTAGATGTTCGACTTGTGTGGTCATGGTCGCTGCTAAGAGTTAGCCGGCGCATCCGCGAGAAAATAGGAAATACGTATGTGCAAATACCCAAATCAAGTTTAGAGTAAAATTGTCAAGTTTCTGTTTTTGGTTTGCACAGGCCGGACAGTGTCTGTGGTGGCCAGACAATGTCCGGCCAATACACAACATCTGTGGCTTAGGCAAAACGAAACCAAAGACAAATGCATCTGTCCGGTGCATCTGTCCGGAGAAGGCTGGACATTGTCCGATGTGGCCGGACAATGTCCGGACTGTGTAAAACTTGTGAGGTTTTTATTTAAACGAAAACAGAGACAATTGGATTTGTCCAGTGCTTCTGTTTGGTGAAGGCCGGGCATTGTCTATGATGGCCGGACAATGTCCGGCCTGTACAATTTTGGCACGATTTGTTGCAAACGGCTAGTTTTCCTTTGAGACTATAAATACCTTGTGTTGGCCAGCATTTGGGGGTGCTCAATGAGTTCATATTTCAGCTGATAAGCTAGCCAAGTCTTTGCATTTGCTATTTTGCATCTAGAGGCTAAATTTGAGCCCAAATCTTGAGTAGATTTGAGAGAGAGCAAATTGGGTGAGGTTAATAGTGCTTAGTGCACTTCAATCATCATTTGCATACTAGTGCTAGAGTGTTGAGCATCTCATTTGCATCTTTGAGCTTCTAGCACGAGATTTGTTCAAGTGAGCGCATTCGACTTGTTACTCTTGGCGATCGCCTTCGCCTAGGCGGTGTCAGAGGAGAGTCGCAATCTCTCTATTGAAGTTTGTTGGAGAGGCCGGCAAAAGCTTGTGAAGGGTTTGGTGCTCGCCTATCCGGTGTGGAGAAGGAGCAACCCTAGTGAGATATCCTTCGTGGATATAGAAGCGAGGCTCACAAGTGAGCGCTTCAACGAGGAGTAGGGGAGACCAGGCGAGTCTCTGAGACCTCGGTAAAAATATTGTGTCAATTACGTATCTCTTATTTGTTTTATATTCATCTTGACACAATTGCTAAATTTACTAATGTTGCATGTATGGTTGAATATTTTATATGGTTGAATGCAACTAGTTGATTAAATTATTTTAAGCCTCATTGTATAATCTAGGCTTCACAATATCTTGTTGAAATTGCTTAGTGGGGAAAAAAATTTTAAAAGCCTCCTAATCACCCCCCTCTAGTCGGCATCCTTGATCCTACAGAAGTGAGTTCATAATTCTCTCTTTTGTATTGATTTCTGTTGAACTCTTGTTTTTCAAATGTAGATCATTTCCATCTCTTGCATAAAATTCACGATAAAACTTGGATGACACATTTATGGGGAGCAACTTCAAAGTCATTGAACCCTTGTATACCCTAATTGTGTATATGTATCAAATCATGCACTTATTTTAATAAAAGAGTCATTTTTTAGCAAAAAGGTGAAAAAGAGCTCAAAACTTTCAAAAATATTCAAAATTATCACAAAACCTTCAAAAATATGTTTCAAATATGTTTTCAAAGGTTTTGAAGGTGAATCAAAAGAGTTTCGAGATAAAATGCAAAATTTTGGCAAAACTGAAAACTTTGGGATCTTGTTTTGTCTCAAAACGATTCATTTCCATAAAACAAGATGGGTTGAGATTTGACCAAAACTTTCTACATGAAACACTTAGAACTCACTCACCCAAAGATAGTTCGTATTGAACGTTTTCTCAAAAGATATATGGTTTTCATGTTATCTCATATCCTAAGTCGCCCGAAAACTTCTTTTGACCTGAAAATACCCAAAAGTGCATTTTTGTGATTTGAGCTATTTGAACTGGATTTTCTTCCATGTCTTGGTTTTAAATACTATTTCAAACTCATCTAAGTCTAAAATTTCAGAAAAATCCAAATTTCATCAAGAATTGAAGTTTTTCATGAAAATCACTTTTGTTTTACTCGTTTTACCCCAAAATCTCTTTTGAGGATCAAATTCAAGATCTTTATTCAAATCAAATTCATCCAAATCGTATTCAACTAAGTTCCTGACTTGCCATTCAAATCTATTATGGAACTTGATTTAATTTTTGAAGCAAAATTGCAAAAATCACAAATTTCAGGAGTTTCAGTAGGTTTCTCTGAACCATTCGGACTTTGTCCGCCCAGAGCCGGACTCTGTCCGCCTAATCCGGACTTTGTCCAGCCCTGTGTGGTTTTGGATGGTTACTGATCTTTTCAGCTATTGCTTTTACTCCCTGTTTTTGTCATACCTTGCTTCCATATTTCCCCACATTTTGCATCTTATCATGATTCATATGATGATGTTTGAAATGCCTTTTGACTTGTAATTTTGCAGATCAATTAAAAATGTTTTTCATGAATTTGGAGCATGATTCGCATGAATTCGATATTTGAGTTTATTTTGGAGATTTGAGCATTTCATTAGGTCATGTACCTTCCTCTCAACCTTGTGACCTAAAAATGTTTTGACAAACCTCATTTTGGCATATGTTTCATTTGTATGTTCTTTTTGTGATTAATGCCAAAAGAAGTGAAATGTTTGAGGATTGAAACTTTTGTTTCCTATTGAGTTTGGTTTAAAAGCTTCAAAACTTTTCTTATATCAAATGATTTTCAAAATTGGAAGGTTGACACTATCATCATCAAAGATTAATCGAGACATCATTTTCTTGTGTGTCAAACATTGATGACATTATTTTCGTTTCCACTAATGAATCCCTCTGTCAAGAATTTGTTTTTAAGATGATGCTTAGGGATATCGAGATGCAAATGATTGAAGGGCAAAGTTACTTCCATGCACGACAAAACAAGCAACTCAAGAACAGAATGTTCGAGAGAAAGCATGTGAAGAAATCTCTCAAGAGCCTCGAGATGGAAGATGATGAAGCTCTTCAACTCTCAAGGCTACAAATGAACATCTCGACATGGATGAACATGAAAAAGGGGTCAATTCTAAACTCTATCAATCTTTGATTAATAGTTCGCTTTACTTTACCGCATTTGGACCCGTCATCTTATTTAGTGATTACATATATGCTAGATTTCGATTAATTCATATGATTGCCACTAAATGCATTCTTAGGTATTTGAAATGCAATCCTAGATAGATCTTTGATATCCGAAAAGTACAAATTTTGAATGAGTTGATTATTTGGATTCGGATTACATGACTTGCAAGATCAATCGAAAGAGTACATCCGGTGGTTGTTATGCTTAAATTTTTATGGATGAAACAAAACATTGGATTATAGAATTGCTTTCGAATAAATGCCACTCTTATGAAATATTGAAAGTGTCGTAAAGATGGTGAACAATTTGATTCAAAACTCTCGGTTAGAGTGTATTGATATACGACCTCACTATATAAGAGACCTTGTGGCATAAAGGAAATATGGAGATCAATCATAATATTACAAACATGCATCAAGTGAATATTTTCACATCAAACTATTAGATGCATCTAGATTTTGAATGATTGAGAAGGGATTAAATGTCATCAATATAAATGTCTTTGATATATCCATTATATGTTAATTGTCTTGTTATCTTTCTCCATACTTTGAGTGTATTTTTCAAAAATACTTGCAACAAACTTTCTTGAGATCTTGCTTTTGCATAAAAACCATTTCATATAAAATTGAATGACCCCGAAAATTTTATGCGTCAAAATTTGAGTTCTCAATCCTTCCTTTTTGTGCTTGATGACAAAAGGGGAGAGAATAGTGTTTTAGAGATATTTGGGAGCTTTAAGGAGAGAGAGTTTAGGAAAATCTAAGAAAGATAATTGAGTTAGTTGACAAAGGGGGAGAGATAGATATCATGTGATGTGATATTCGGATGAGATATTCGGATGATGAGAGATAGATATCATGTGATATTCGAATGATGAGATATTAGAGATCAATGACATTTGATATATTTAATATTGATATCTGAGAGATAAATACTATTTGAAATCATTGATATTGATATTTGGGAGAGATAATTGAGTTAGAGAAAATTGAGATAGTTGATGTTTTGGAAGATGACTTGATTGAACTTTTGCTCAATTGTCTTTCATATCTCTTAATTTAAATGATTAAATGCTTTGTTCAGTTCCGATATATTATTGCATATATGGAGGGGGAGCTGAAGAATCTATTTTGGATTATAGAGGTTGTTGTCATCAATCATCAAAAAGGGGGAGATTGTTGGATCTAGGTCGATCTAGATATCTAGGTTTTGATGATTAATGACGATTTGGATAAATCCCTAATGATTAATGTTAATTTGGAGAATGATAGTTTTGAGGATTAAATGACAACTTGTATAAATCCTGATTTAGCACAAGTAAATTGAATTGATGATTGATAAACCCTGAAATGGATGTTTCCTTAGTTGTGGGTTTAATATTGATGCATATGTAGAGGGGGGAGCTCAGTGGATGCATCAAGTTTGTGCTAATTGTTGATTAGAAGGTCATGTGTTAAATCCTGAAGTTGATGACTCCTTTGTTGTGGTCTTGATATCGATGCACATGTTGAGGAGGAACTCAAGATGATTAGTTATCTATGTTTGTGCAAAAGTTGATGTCTTCCTTGTCGTGGTTTAAGATTGAAGCAGGTGTTGAGGGGGAGCTCATCATGTATGTCATTTGTGCTTACATCGAGCTTATGCTGATCATTATCATGACATGAGTAGTATAGATTTTGTGCGCATCTCTTATCATATAAAATTCTATATGATTGTATATTTCATCTCTTACTATACGTTGAATATGGTTTTGTCATTTCACCAGAAAGAGAAATTGTTGAGCTACTCCTGTGTGGAGTAATTTCTCTAGTGATGATTAATGATGACCTATACATGAGACTAACATTTTGCATTGAGTGTATGTGTTGTAGTCTCAGAATGGTTGTGAAATGAAAGCAAGCAAGGGCGTTGTCGACGATTCGGACTCAGGGTTCTTAGTCGAACTTATGCAGAATTTGTAAGTTGTGAGACCTTTCAGGGTGTCCCTCCGGGAAGGTATGATGAATCAAAGATAACTAGAGCACAGAGAAGTTTATACAGGTTCGGGCCCTCGATGGTGGGAGTAATAGCCCTACGTCCTGTTGGGATTTCACTATGTATAGCAGAAAGAGTTACAAAGTTATGAAAAAGATCTTCACAGGCGAAGATTTTTCCTATGTGTTTGTACAAGACAATGCCTGGAAGGCTTGTGAAAGCTATCTAACTTAGACTACTGTCTTCTGATTCTTTGGGTGTTTTGATTATTTGATCTCTTGATCTGATGATCTGATCATCTGATTCTCCCATCCCCCGTTTGATGCATTGGGTTACCCTTTTATACTGGTCGAAAGGGTGCCAAGTCATAACGGCATCGAACAGTTGCTTGGATGCAGTTTTGGCAACTGCCTTTAACCTCCACGCAAGTTTAACACGTGTTATTCATGGATAACCGCACGTATTAACCTCCTGACGGTTGTCTCCATGCGTGGAAGGATCTTCGGGATACTCGGGATATCCCTGTTGTAGGGATAGAACAATCCCGCGTTCCCTGGTCGAAGGTGTTCTGACCGCGCGTTGCTTGTTATTACCTGATCGCGCACTATCTGCAGTCTTCTGTTCGCGTATGGCATATGAACTCCTGACCGCGCACTAGCTACGGTCTGATCGCGTAAAGCCTGCGACCACATGATTGTGCTCCTCGGAGTAACTTGAGTTCGCATTAATAAACACTCATCTGGCTCGAATCTGTCTAGAACCAGTCATGTATTTATTTGAACTAGCTCGGGTATCAATCCTCGTCAGCTAGCCCCCAAATTTGAAGAGAAAAAAAGAGACATGTTACTTCAAATTTCAAGACTTACATCAAATGCTTAACCCGACGCTTCAAATCCTCCACTTAGTGGCGCACTAAGTGTGGCGGTTGATTCCCCGAGACAGACTCTGGGTAATATGTGACGGGTAATGATGGCGCCGCAGAAAACGTTTTTAACCCGAGGTAAAATTGTAAATGCTTTAAAAACTCGAGGCGTTCGAAAACTGAACCGTCACCCCGGCGGCTATAAATACCGAAGCCTCTGAACTTCAAAACTTCACAACCTTTCTCTCGGCTAAGTTTTCTTTCAAAGCCATCTTCTCTTCTCTTCTATACACTTCTCGATGGCAGACCGAAACATCATCGAGATTGAGAGTGATGAAGAAGAAGTTTCACTTGAATTCAAGCAGGATTCACAGATGTCTAAAGATCTGTCTCCTTCAAGGAAGAAACCCAAGGTTGACGAGGGATCCTCCAGCAGAACAAAGGCGAAAGATGCATCATTGCTCTCTCTTCCTTTGGTTCCTGTAGTTCTTCCTGTTCATGCACCTCGGCAGGTCAAACCTTCATCTCCACCTTTGGAGGGACGTTCTTCTCAGCTTTCTCCATTTCATCCCAATGATCCCCGTTTTTGTTTGGGTGATCAATTTCTTGGTTGGCAAGCTGTACTTCCGCGACCAGACGATCCTCAACTTGTGTTAGGGAAGCAATTTTCTGGTGGGAAGGTTGCACTTCCACTATCTGATGATCTTCAACCTTTATCGGGTGATCTACTTTCTGGGGGAAGTACATCAACCTGCCACTTGCGAGGATTGGTAATTACTTCCATCTCCCTTTGCTTGTTGTTATAGTTAGTAAAACTAACATCTGCAAATGTAGGAGACGAAAATTGTTGGAGCCCCCAGCAACCAGCCTGCTGAAGTTTAACCTCCTCCCCTCGAACAGACTCTCCAAGGGGAAAAAGAGGCCCTAGAGAAGAAGACCGAAGAGATGTCTTCGGTAATTTTGCACCTGGTAGATTTTTTTGAAAGATCCCGCGAAGAGGCGCACCAATTCCGCATGGAGAGGGACCATGCTTGACAGCAGCGAGAACTCTCCGTTTCGATCAGGAATGGTAGTGTGTCTCTTATTAGGGACGATGTAGATAGACTTAGAGTAGTTGTTAGTTCCCTTGGGGTCGTCAGTGTAGATCCTACTGACGACAACATGTCCCTAGGAGAACTTTGTAAACTCCTCTCGGATCAGGTCGACGCTCTGGTCGTCGGCATCCCTTTTGTATGTAAAAATTGTCAGAAATAAAGATTTCTTTTACCTTACATAACATGAAGATTCTTCATAACTTCTGTGTGAAAATGTGGCCATAAGTAGTGTTTTTACGACCACTCGTACATAGATAAGTTCCGGTATTACGACCAGAAATGCATTTAATATGTTATACCGCGACTAGTGCTGATACCGCGATCAGACTTAAAGTTACGGTCAGAATCTGAAATTCAATCTGGAAGATTACCACGATCAGAACCGAAATTCGATCAGACCACCACTTCGACTAGAATTGGAATCCGATCAGAAACATAATTATGATAATACAGCAATCTGATCAAAAAAACAACCGTATGCCAGCAGTTGAATCATAGAATATCTTTATGATCAACTCGTGAAAGTTTACAAGAAACAAGAAGGAAAATGTCCTCCAAAAATCTTTTGTAGAACTTTTCACGTTTTTGTGCCTATTTTTAATCCTCAAATTCAAAACAAAGAAGACTTTTCGTTTCGGATTCATAACGGGTTTACCAGAGAAAACATCCATTATGGGAAATGAATAGAATATTCAATGGAATGTTACCCTCAGTGGAGCGTTTCCTCGGGCCTATAAAAGGAGCAGGTAGCTTCTTGAGGAAGCCACACATCCAGCCTCCAGCCTTAGAACTTCCGCCGCTCAAAACCCTCGTTCCTCATCTTCCATCGCCCCCAAAGCCACTGGCTTTTCTCTCACAATCTCTTCCAAAAATGACATCTTGGAGCCGATCAGTTCACCATACGGAGGAGAGCCTGATGGCACTGGACAAGGAAGAGATTCTTCCCCCAAGATTGCTGATCAGCTGGAGACCTGCGGGGAAAGATCAAGAAACCCCAATCGTCCAAGAAGGCGAGTTGGTGGTCTTCGAAAAATACCTGAGGTGTGGGTTCCGATTCCCTGAGAGTCGGTTCTTGAAGGGGATCTTGGAGCACTATGGGTTGGAGTTGGTGAATCTCCACCCAAATGCTGTCCTGATCCTAGCGATCTTCCAGCACCTGTGCGAAGCCTTCGTCGGAGTATATCCCAGTGTGAATCTCTTCGGACGCTTCTACTACTCGGCGTGGTCGAAGAGCTCCAACGCCGCCGGATGTATATATTTCCGGATAAGGGAGAAAAAAGAGGATCCGTTCCCACTCCTGCGAGACTCCGTGCACGGGTGGTACCAGAAATGGTTCTACTGCACCCCTCCGTCCGAGAACGGGTTGTGGTTTGTGAACTCGCGGCTAGAGAAGCCCAGCGAGTTGGATTCCCTCCCTGCTCTGAATGCAGAGCAGAAGAAGCAAGCCGAGGTGATTCTTCACTTAGTCCAACAGGGACTAACAGCTCGCGATGTTATTCGTGACTTCGTGAAGAATCGGGTGAGCCCCCTGCGCGAAAGGGCTCATCCGGCTTGGGAGATACAGTCCATGGCGGACAGCACCTTGGACTATAACAATGGTATGTGACTTAGCCAACGAAGTCTTATACTTTTCTTTCATGTTCGCTAACTGGTCTGTTGGTGACATAGTTTTTCCTTCGTCCGAAGTCGAGAAACGGACAAACTACCTCCTCAAGGCATATAGCGCCGAAGTAGAGGGAACCAAGGGATCGCCTCGCCCCCAAAGCTTGATCCATGCCGGCGACGACCTTAGACAAGAACGTCGAAAGGTATGTCGTCTTTCATTATGTTCTGTCTGTAAATCATATGTGTGTCTTGTACTAACGAGGGCACTGGGACAGCATAGCTTTTGGGGAAATTCGCTGAGGCGACGTATCCAGGTGAAAGCGTCGGTTTCCTGGGAAAGCCGACAATGAAGAGAGTAAAGAAAGTCTCTTCAAGGCCTGGAGCAAGGGAACCTGCCCCCAAGAAATCCAAGAAACTTATTGGGGAAGGCTCCTCGCATAGGACGCCCCTTACCGCGAAGAAGACTGTGGTAAGATATCATGTGCCTCCTGTTACCCCAGGTGCGAACTGGAATTACTTCTTCGTCGTACAGGGTGAAGGAAGCAAGGAGGAGGAAGATAACATTCCTCTGGTTCACCGGAAGAGGAAAGCGATCACTCCTCAAGCCGGCGAAGAGCTGCCTCGGCCCGCAGAGACAGCTACTGCAGACCCTGCGGCCACCGAGAACCTTGTGGTCACGGGTGAGACCTGTGCTCCTGAAGCCCTAGAGGCTTCACGGTCTGTAACTTCTCCCTCCTTGGTCGAAGGGACGACCGCGGTAAGATTTCTCGCAATCTTGAGTGTTACAATTTCATCTGTGTGCGTGTTCATCAAGCCACGCTTGCACAGGAAGAAGAAATTCCTCCTACGACTCCTCTTAGTCCTAGGAAGGCGAGTACTCCGCTCCTGGCAACAGGGGCGGGTATAACAAAGCAAGATCCTACGACCACTCCCAATCTTATGGTCGCGGATGAGGTGCCAGCACCGGTGGTTCAGGAGACATCCAGACCATCAGGTGCATCCCTGCCAACTGAGCAGGTTACCCCCACTACTACAGAAATGCTTTTCACTATCGGTTAAAAATCTACTCTACTATCGGTTCTCATACCAATAGTGGTCGGCACGATAGTAGAGGAGCAGAACACTTCTATCGGTTCAAAAACCGTTAGTAAAACATCTACATTCCCAACGTTCACTAATCGCTATCGACTATTTCTTCTATCGGCTCAAATTTAAACCGATAGTATTATATACATTTTTTCTATCGGCTAGTATATAAACCGATAGTATTGTTTAGGCTTTTTCTATTGGCTAGTATCTAAACCGATAGTAATGTTAATGTTTTTTTCTATCGGGTATTATCTAAACCGATAGTATTGTCTGGACACAGTTAGTACGGGAAACTTTATTCTATCGGTTATATTATATAACTGATAGTATGTTGTAGACACGTTTAGTACTGAAAACTTTATTCTATCGGTTTCTGCATATGAACCGATAGTACTGTAATATTTATTCTATCGGTTGTAATATATAACCGATAGTAATATGTAAGCACGTTTAGTACTGAAAATTTTATTCTATCGGTTGTTGCATATGAACCGATAGTAATGTAATATTTATTATATCGGTTGTAGTATATAACCGATAGTAATATTAGTTTTTCCTATCGGTTATGTACTGGCACGGTTAGTACTGGAATCATGCACATATATATACAGCTATACAGAGATACATTGGATCATTCACAAATACACCAATATTTACAAATATTCAGCAATATTCACATATTGATCAATTTGTTCACAAATACACTAATTCAGCAATATTCACATATTCACATATTGTTCACAAATTGGACAGATTGAATTTATGCACATATTGATCGAGTTTATTCACAAATACATCAATGAATCTATTCACATATTGAGTTTATTCACAAATACAACAATCAACACAAGTCAGTTACTATCGATCGTTGATAGCCACTTCTTCCATGACATATTGAGCCCAAATTGTTCGCAGCTCCTTCAATTGAGGCAACTCATATTGCTCTTTCAACATGGCGCTCTGCATATATGCGTGTATGAAGTTAGGATCGTACGTCACATCCAATTAAAGTTCGACTTTGAGTCAGGAAAAATGGTTACCTTAGGGAATTGGGCAAAGTTTCTCCTGATCAGGTCATACATGAATCTCATGACATAGAAGCCACATTCCCACGATTGTGGCTGCTGATGGCACTGGAAAAATTGCATATGCAAAGACATAAACCCACATTAACTCGAAAGAACTAATTAAGCTTAAATTAAAAGACTCATCATGAGTACTTCCATCCGTATTAATTACCTCATATTCTTTCCAAGAAATTGTTGTGCCCTTCGACGCATCATGCCTCCCTCCAGCACTAGCATAATTTTTGAAAGCCCTGTATTTAATTTAGCATTGGCGATTAATATGTTATCATTAATTAACTAGTCAGAGAAAAATTTAAGACAACTATGTTACTTACGCGTCTATGTGCCATGTGAGGGTGAAAACATGCGCCACCTTGTCGCTCATCGAATCGAGGTAATAGACCTCATTCATCCATGGGCAAATGACGGCGAGGACCCAGTGGCCCCTACATTGCATATATAAGCGAACCGTTTCATACATATGTTAGGCGTAACATACAAGAATGAGTTAAATTAGTAGGAAATGCACTAACCTTTGGTGGTACGGCGCAAGGATGAACTCTCGGTCATGCTGCGCTAGTAGTGCCCTTGATATGTATTCCTCCGCATGTACTTGGTCGTGCTCTAGCATCCTGAGGCTTATTTTCTCTGGGTCGAGGAAACCCACCTTGTCACATGCCCTCATCGACGCCAGCCTATACATGCACCTGGATGCAAAGTAGACATTAGTAAGTAGTGCATACAAAAAGTGATTAGATTTATGAAACGAACTGTGATAACTTCAGACAACAGCAAACTCACAAGACTCCAGTCCGTATGATGGACATATCAAGCTCCCGCCAGTTGAGGAGGTCGAACAAATCCTCGTAGGCCACCGATATGCTCCCGGGCTCACGGTGAAAATGGGCTGGCCTGAAGTGAACCAAGAAGTTGATGTGGCGCCTAGATCGGGTCAGGTACCACTCGTGGAGACTTCTGGTTATTTGATCCATATTGCGCAGAAGGTACTCCGACACGAGTGGGGACCCGTTCTTGAACGTACCCGGCTGGCTTTGTTTGGCCTTGCCTTTGGCCTTGCCCTTGCCTTTGGGCGGGGAGCGAGTGTATACCTTCGAAGGTTGGGGTGTGGTGCCGTCGGCCTCATTTGATGGCGAAGGGTTTGAGCCCGTCGGAGGAGGCATGGGGGCCGAAGGAGTTCGTTCATGCGTTGTGGCGGGGGTGGTGTCCTCAAGAAGTGAGCTGGTATCCATTGTCCACTTTAAGTACAAACGCTTAAATTAGATTTTGCAAATTGAGTATATTAACTGAGTTGTAAGCTGGAATGGCTAGGGTTTATCTCCTGTAGTCTAACACCCTTCTTGGGCCACTATATGTACGAGCCCAATGCCTCGCCAATTGTCCGCATTTCGTCCGTTGGGACGGGCAACGGAAAAGAGCTGTAGCCCGAGAGGGCCATGTCCACCTGTACCTTTGCGAATCCAGGCTCCAGAGGTACGCAGTGGATTCGGACATCCTCCCAAGACTGGTATATGACCCTGTTTGCAACCGCAACAGGTTTGCCGCCTATGTTGATCAATAGGCTACAGCTCTCCGGCTTCTGCAATTTGCAACAATTATAACAGGTTAGCGAAACAATTCTAACGTAACGGGAGTGGCATCAGCCGAACTGCATATATAGCTCAAGAGTTGCAATACCTCGATCAGGTCCACCGGATCCACGTGAACCTTCGAGCCAACACTACTCGGCCTGGCAGCGTCGACCTCGGCAGCTGGATCTAAACCCTTGGACTGCACAACTCGGCTGAGGCGTTCATACTTCTCGTTCATTTGAGCGAACATGTCCGCGAATTGTGCAGTCACATCTGCCCGTATCTTCTGAGATAGCTCCACTTCCCTTTCCTTCCAGCTGCCAGCCTTCTTCGCCTTTTGCCCGGGCTCCGAGAAGCCTTCCTTCCATGGCACCACAGCCCCCACGGTTCGCGTCCGCCCTGGATGCTCCTTGTTCCCTAGAGCCCGGGTAAGGATGTCGTTCTCCCTATGGGGACTGAACAATCCCTCGGTCGCCTCCTTCGAGCAAGAGATCTGTTACATTGAAAGCTCTCCATTGTGAGGAAGAAATATATACAAACTTGTGCGCACACTAGTGATCATAGTTAGCCAACTTACGAGTCGCTGCACGACCTCGACGTCCCTGGGGTTTGGGAACGCCACAGTCCCCGTGGCCGACACGGTCCCTCTGGCCAGCCACCAGCGCTTGCATCGCTGATCGCGGATCTCGGAGAGTGGTAGGTCAGGGGAGTCGACGAAATGCGACGCCTCGTCTTCAGCCTTCTTCCACTGCTCCTCCTTCCCCGCATAGCCGCGAGAGCCGAGCCGGTGTGGGTGGTCGTTCCTCCTCTGGATTGCCCTGTTCTTCTCGCTGAGGGCCTTCGTACCAGAAACAAAAAAATTAATGCACCACTGCTTACTGCATACAATGGTGTAACCAAGCAAAGGAACCATACATACCTTGAACTCAGGAGTCCCTTTCTGTTGGGCGAATTGCTCCCATACCTCCTCCGTTATGAAGGGGTACTTCTCGCATGGAGATTCGCCTTTAGCGAGGAAGGTACTGACGAGGACGCTCTTGAAGGTTTTCCACGTGTTGTTCATGTCCTACAAGAAAGCTATCTTGGGACCATCGTCTGGGATGTTCCACTTGGCCTGTTTCAAATGGTGCATATAAGTAGGACTTACCTAATCTCTAGGATAAACCAAGGGAATGTGATTACTCAAGAGTTCAGTGATTTTGATTAATTTTACCTTCACTTCCGCCCACAGCCTATCCCTCTCGTCGGCCTTGAAGTCCTTCCAGCTCTGGACGGTGATCTTCACCCTTTCCTTCGCCAACAAGCCAACATAGGCAGCATAGTGCCCGGCGTTCTTCCCGATCGGTCTCCCGAACTGGTTGAACTCACAGGAAAGATCCGCGCGTTTGGCCAAACGACCCAACATCGTCGCGCCTCGCGCCTTCCTCTTGCGCTGGGACGAGGCAGCGCCATCTACGTTCGCCCTCGCCGAATCACTACTATCAGCCGAGGAAGATGCCGACATGGCTTTACCTAAAATACCATGAACAAACCATCAATTGATATGAAGAAAGGTACATGACAAAGTTCATAACTAAAATTGTTGTGCCCTACGCTAGTCTCTCTGCATGAACATAAAGTCTGTTGAAATTTAAATGAACCAAAATTTCATATGAACATTAGAAAATGAGAAGTAATTAACAGAAAATTCAGATGAGCAGGGCAAACTAAGACATACTCTATTTCCTATCGGTTTTGAAAGGAAAACCGATAGTAATAAGGTTTGTATTCAGGAAAATTTAAAAGATTAGCAGTGCAAACTATGCTAATCTCTCTACAGCAAAATAAAGTCTGTTAAAATTTAAATGAACCTAAATTTGAGATGAACATTAGAAAATGGGAAGTAATTCACAGAAAATTCAGATGAGCAGTGCAAACTAAGACATACTCTATTTCCTATCGGTTTTGAAAGGAAAACCGATAGTAATAAGGTTTGTATTCAGGAAAATTCAAAAGATTAGCAGTGCAAACTATGCTAATCTCTCTGCTGGAAAATAAAGTCTGTTAAAATTTAAATGAACCTAAATTTGAGATGAACATTAGAAAATGGGAATTAATTCACAGAAAATTCAAATTAGCAGTGCAAACTATGATGGCACTATTATTTCCTATCGGTTTTCCAAGTCAAACCGATAGTAATCAAGTTTGAATTCAGTAAAATCTATAAGATTAGCAGTGCAAACTATGCTAGTCTCTCAGCAGGAACATAAAGTATGTTAAAATGTAAATGAACCAAAATTTCAGATGAAAATTAGAAAATTGGAAATAATTAACAGAAAATTAAGTTTAAGGTATTTACTATCGGTTATGAATAAGAAACCGATAGTGAACTACACTGTATGACAAATTGCTAGTGATTTTCATCAATTCTGTCATTCTCATAGCTATCAAGTTTGTAGTTCATGAATTTTACTCTAGGTTTATATTTGTAATCCATTGAACGGGATATGAACCATTGCATACAAAATTAAGCAATACACGCGAGCGATTTGGTCAAGAACACTTACAGTCGATCGTGGAGTGGCCGGAGGCGGTGGCGCAATGCAGTGCCGGAGGCGGTGGAGAACCAGTGGAGCAGAGGAGCGAAGAAGCGAACGTCGGCGAATCTAGGGTTTTCCGCGCGAGTATTTGGAAATTGGAATGTGATCAGTTGCACTGGAGGGAAAATCGTGCAAGGTTATAACCTAATAAATGAATATTTACTATCGGTTCATAACCACAAAACCGATAGTAAAAAAATGTAAGTTAGGGTTTTCATAACACAGTGTAAATCACTATCGGTTGTGAACACTAAACCGATAGTAAACTAAGAACAGGGGCTCATAACACAGTGTAAATCACTATCGGTTATGAGCGATAAACCGATAGTAAACTAAGAACAGGGGCTCATAACACAGTCTAAATCACTATCGGTTATGAATGATAAACCGATAGTATAATTTAATTTCATATCGGTTTCACAGTTATAACCGATAGTAAAATACAATGCTATTGACCCTAAAGGATTTCCCTTAGAAGAATTACAGAGGATTTCAGTACATCATTTTGCATTGTATTTTACTATCGGTTATAACAATAAACCGATAGTATATGTTAATTTCATATCGGTTTGGAGGTTGAAACCGATAGTATGATACTGTTAAATTGATCTAAAGGTATTTCCTGAGAACAATTACAGATGGGTCTCAGTACATCATTTTGCACTTGTAAAGACACCTGAAACCCCATGCAAATGACTTCCAATAATTTTGAAATAAATTAACAGTAAAGACCAATCATGGAATGAAAATTTGCAGTTTTCATATATATTTGTGAAAAGAATCAATTATTGCTCAAATCAAGTATATACTCCAATTGAAATGAAAATTTGCAGAAATGATTCTCAATGCATCACGTATGTTTTCCCAAATAATTTTTGAAAAATGATTTGAAGAATTCTTCGATTAAAGATCCAAGTAATATACGTCACTTACATATTGCAAATTAGTCAAGAATGGTTGTCCACCCATAATCCTTCTTCGTGGTCGTCTCGCAGGTAACTTGTTTCGTCAATATCTTCGGTAGGGACAGATTGAAGGATTCCATCTAAAAATGGAGGTAGTTCGTCGAACTGATCGTACTCTTCTTCATCCACAACGTCTTCGACCCCAACAATACGTCTCTTACTGCGAAGGACAACGTGCAACTTTGGGTTGGCTGGGTCAACGATGTAGAACACATGTGTGGCTTGCTCAGCAAGTATAAATGGATCATCTTTGTGTGCGACTCTACTGAGATCGACGAGAGTAAACCCATAATTGTCGACTTTAACACCTCGAGGGATTTCGACCCATTGGCATCGAAACAGAGGAATCTTAAGTAATACATAATCGAGCTCCCATATTTCCTCAATAACACCGTAATATGAGTCGAGTGCCCTTACTGCCCTGGCATCCTCCGAAATAGCAAGTAGTGTCACTCCACTATATTGCATAGTACTCTTCTCGTCCTGAGTTCTTGTGTAAAATGAATAGCTGTTGATGTCATATCCCTGCCAAGTCCCTACAGTAAATCTAGGCCCTCTGGCCAACCATGTAACATTTTCATCTACATCGCCCTCAGAAGCTTGCAGGACTCTATTTTCGATCCACCCAGCAAACTTCCTATTATGTTCTCTGGTGACCAAAATCTCTGGCTTCAAGGGATTCTGTTTCCGTAACATTTCCTTGTGCTCGTGTATGTATGGCTCCACCCCCGTCATGTGCTGTAGACCAAAAAATGGGCTTTTGCATACAGATCACTAGAGGGGACGACTGCTTTAAATCCAATCGTTCCAATGCCCTAAAGCCTGCCCTCATGCCGGGACGTAGGAACGCCAATTGGGTCAACCCCGGCCATATAGTTGGTACAAAATTCGATCACCTCCTCGGCGGCATAACCTTCAATGATACTGCCCTCAGGCCGATGTCGATTCCTTACATATCCCTTCAAGATACCCATAAATCTCTCAAATGGATACATGTAGCGCAGGAACACGGGTCCACAAAACTTAATTTCTCTGACAAGGTGAACAATTAGATGGACCATAACATCAAAAAAGGATGGAGGGAAATACATCTCCAGCTGACAAAGAGTGGTAGTCACATCGCGTTGCAAATCGTCCAGTCCATCCATATCAATTACCTGCAAGGACACAGTTGTAGCAAATATTCAGATCCAAAAAATCTGACAAGTTCCACGAATGGAGCTAATTAACTTGCTAGGAGTACACGCTTACGTACCTTGCCAGATATTGTGTTGAAGAAATAACATAGCTTTGTAATTGTCTCTCTGACTTTGACTGGGAGAATGCCTCTGATAGCAATGGGAAGCATTTGTGACATCAGTACATGACAATCATGGGACTTCATACCAATCAGTTTCAAGTCTTTCATGGACACAAGTTTTTTCAAGTTCGCAGAATACCCGCATGGAACTTTGACACCATGTAGGCACTGACAGAGTTCTGTTTTTTCTCTTTTTGACAAAGTATAGCAGGCCGGGGGGAGGTATGTCCGCTTTCCCTTCTCCAACGGTGCAAGCTCAGTCCTTATGCCCATGTCGAGCATGTCACGGCGAACGTTGATGCCATCTTTCGTCTTTCCTGGAATGTTCAACAACAAACCAATCAAACTGTCACAAACATTTTTCTCTACGTGCATGACATCAATGCAATGTCGAACTTGTAAGTGCTCCCAATATGGCAGATCCCAAAGAATCGATCTCTTCTTCCAAACATTTTTTTCTGGAGGTTTAGAACATTTACCGAACTCAACTTTGATATCCTTCACGCGCAAGTAAAGCTCCTTACCAGTCACAAACACTGGGGCTGATCCTTTCTCAGGCTTCCCATTGAATGACTTCCTCTTCTTACGGTAGGCGTGATGCATCGGAAGGAATCTGCGGTGACCCATGTACACTGTTTTTCTGCAGTTCGATAACCACATGCTTTCAGTTTCATCCATGCAAATAGGACAAGCCTTGCCTCCTTTCGTACTATACCCCGACAAATTTCCATAGGCCGGGAAATAATTTATGGTGCAAAATATCATGGCCCGCAACATGAAATTCTCTCGCTTATGTGCATCCCACACCCGCACCCCTTCGCTCCACAATTTATGTAAGTCCTCGACTAACGGTGATAGAAACACGTCAATATCATTCCCGGGTTGTCTGGGTCCTGAAATTAGTAACGACATCATGATGTACTTGCACTTCACACATAACCAAGGAGGAAGATTGTAGATGCATAAAAGAACCGGCCAAGTGCTATGTCGACTGCTCATATTTCCATGTGGATTCATACCATCCGTACTCAGCCCAAACCTTATATTCCTCACTTCGCCGCCAAACTCACCGAATGTTCTGTTAATGTTTCTCCATTAAATGGAATCAGCTGGATGTCTTAGTTTTCCGTCTTGTTTCCGACCTTCAACATGCCAACGCAAGTACTTCGCATCTTTCGGATTTGCAAACAGCCGTTTCAATCTGGGAATCACAGGCAAATACCACACAGTTTTGGCAGGAGGCCCTTTCTTTACCTCATCACATCCATTGTGATAAATTCTATCCCCATGCTTATACCGCGATGCACCGCATCTTGGACAAACATGCAAATCCTCCTACTCGTTACGGTACAGAACACAATCATTTGGGCATGCATGTATTCTTTCGATTTCCATTCCCAACGGACACAATAGTTTTTTGGTCTGGTAGACCGATCTTGGCAACTCATTTCCCTCTGGAAGCATGTCCGCTAACAGATCCAATAGCGCCGTGAAACTCTTATCGCTCCAACCGTTGCTTGCCTTCAAGTTATATAATCTCAACACAGAAGACAACTTTGTAAATGTTTCACATCCGGGGAACAAAGGCTTCTCAGAATCAACAATTAATTTCTCAAATTTAGCTAAATCGTTTTCGCTATAGTCTTCTTCTACATCACGTAACATTTCATCTAAATTGTCGTCATCTACATGGACTTCCGAATGAACATTACCAATGTTCTGATCATGATCATCATTACTGCAATCCACTTCCGGGTGCTGCTGAGTGGTAGCGGTGCTCGTTTCCTCAAGATCTTCACCATGCCATATCCAACGGGTATAGCGTGCGTTAAAACCACGACGAATCAAATGACTCCTAATCTGATCAGAGTTGCCGAACCTTTTTAAGTTCATACAATCTATACAAGGACAATGCATATCTTTCTCTCCCTTCTTCGCCTTTTCTTGCTCAGCAAATTTAATAAACCCATTCACACCCTCCAAATACTCAACAGTAGTACGTTTTATTCCATACATCCAATATTCTCGGTCCATCTACAATTATTTCACAAAATTGACAAATTCAAATAAATAATTAATGACTCAGGGCATGCATATATGCATGAAATATAATTAGCTAGGCCATATGTGTGTACATGAGCTGATTAATTACATTAAATGGATTTGTATAAATGAAACCCTAATTAACTTGATGCATGCATTAATTGGAAGAGCCAGCTAGCTAGCTGCTTAAATTCAGCAAGCTATAGCTAGCTAGCCAACCTAGCCTTTTAGCTAGTTTGGAGATACATGTATCTAGTTTACTGAATTGCAAGTAGAGAGAGAGAGGGAGAGTGCATGTGAAAGAGTGATCGAGAGAGAGAGAGAGAGAGGTGATGAGAAGATGACAATACCGAGGGGGATGGAAATATGATCAACCTCTCAGCTAGCTTCTCCAGATCACTCTAGCTTGGAGTCGTGCGCGGCTGAAATGATTCCAACATGTAGAGCGCAGAGCAGGGGTCGACCTAATTAAGTTGTCCAATTTTACTATCGGTTCAACATCACAAACCGATAGTAAAATAAGGTCCCCACTGTCATAACCATTAGTGTATATGAAGTCATTTTACTATCGATTTGTTTTATATAACCGATAGTACTATTTAATATATTGTATCGGTTAGTACAGTAATAACCGATAGTAAAAAGTCAGTAATTTCACTATCAGTGACGCGAGAAAAACCGATAGTACTATGTAATATATTATATCGGTTGGTACAGTTTGAACCGATAGTATAAAGTGAGTAATTTTACTATCAGTTAAAAATGGAAAACCGATAGTACTGTTTTAATATATTATATCGGTTGGTACAGTAATAACTGATAGTATAAAGTGCGCAATTTTACTATCAGTTAAAAGTGGAAAACCGATAGTACTATTTAATATATTATATCGGTTTGTACAGTAATGACCGATAGTAAAAAGTATTTGCATTTCACTAACGTTGAACTAGTGTGTAACCGATAGTAAATTGCCACTTTTCCGCCGCTGTAGTCCTATTCTATCGGATTTTTTCCATATTGCTTATAACCGTTAGAAAATATGGGTTAGTGGAATGCACTTCTGTAGTAGGCCCGGTAAGAATTCTTACCATTCAGATCTCCATCATTCCTCATGTATATGCTTACAGGCTGGTATACATAGGGAGAAAAAGAGAAAGTCTTGTTCACAAAGAGGAAGACCAGAACGGACGATGGTTGTCCTCTTTTTCTTGGGGAATCGTCTTCGAAATCCCAGAAGCTGATGGCATTTCAGTTAAGGTAAGAATTCCCCTCTGTTTATACCGGATTGGGCTGGGGCAACCATCCGTGAAACTGACAGTTTCTTTTCTTGCTTAGGCGTAGAGATTCAGCGCCAAACCTCCCAACAGCCTCGGCGAGTGTCGAAGTTCCCTCTGGTGCTGAAGCCTCCGATGAAGAAAGCTCTATCCCTCCGGTCCAGGAAATCATCCGGGCTGTTGTGGATGAGTTTGACATGGAGGCCCAATCGCAGGTATTAAAATTTGCGACCGAAGCTCAGCAGGGACATTCATTTGCTGCTCCCATCGGGGATAAGGCGAGTCCATCGACTTGGCCTCCAACCATCCTGAAGAACAGGTTGTTTCGGGCATACACTGAGGTATGTTGAACACCCCTCACGGTATCTAAGTTTTGCATAGAACACTCAGATTTTGCAACTGACTTCCCTCTATGCCATAGGAACTGACCCGTATGGCGACCAGATCGATGGCTATGGCAGATAGTATCGAGGCCATGCAAGAGAAAAAGGATCACTTGCAACAGTAAGGAAAATGTTATTTAGTTTGCCTGAATATAGACCTGTCATGTCAATTGTCTCTTTTATTGCAGAGAAAATGCCTTTATGAAGAAGAGCCTTGTTGATCGAGAAAATGATGAGCTCAAGGCGGCCACCACAATTTCATATTTAGAGGCCGAGCTCAGAGAACTGCCATCGCAGCTCTCATGTAAGTCAACTTCCGACCAGAGCGAATTAACTTTGTTGCTTGGACTGTTTGTAACAACCTTCCTACTACAGCGCAAGCAGATCAAATAAGCCAGCTTGGTCAAGAGAACTCTCCGTTTCGATCAGGAATGGTAGTGCGTCTCTTATTAGGAACGATGTAGATAGACTTAGAGTAGTTGCTAGTTCCCTTGGGGTCGTCAGTGTAGATTCTACTGATGACAACATGTCCCTAGGAGAACTTTGTAAACTCCTCTCGGATCAGGTCGACGCTCTGGTCGCCGGTATCCCTTTTGTATGTAAAGATTGTCAGAAATAAAGATTTCTTTTACCTTACATAAAATGAAGATTCTTCATAATTTTTGTGTGAAAATAAGTCCCGGTAAGTCATAAGTAGTGTTTTTACGACCACTCATACACAGATAAGTCCCGGTATTACGACCAGAGATGCATTCAATATGTTATACTGCGACTAGTGCTGATACCGCGATCAGACTTAAAGCCACGGTCAGAATCTGAAATTCGATCTGGAAGGTTACCGCATGCGAGGGACGACTAGTTCTCTTTATATAAATCTAGCTAGCTATTGCTGCCTGATCTGTGGCCCACCTCAAACTCAGCCTAGCTCACCTCCATCCCATCACGGGGCCGTCCCTCGCATCCCCGGCTAACGCAAACTGATCCCGCGGAACCAACAGTCGACCGATGGCGAAATGCTCGTACGACCACATGTGCAAGAGGATGGCGCACCCAGCGAAAAGAGAGCTGACCTGGTCTCTTCTCGTGGTGTCGCACAACCCCTTGTAAGTGTGGCAGAGCATGGCGGATCCAAAACTGAACCGCAGCACGAGCCCCAGGGCCGATGCGGCAATACTCCTGGCTATCTGAACGTATTGCCGCTCGCAGATGTCTCCGTGGGTGCCAGGGAAGAGCAACCACCCAAACAGGTACAGCAAGTACGCCTCAAGGTGGCGCCTGAAGACCTCCTCTGGAGCGCCCACTGAGAGCGCACCATCGCGCACTGCGTGAAGGTAACTCTGGAGAACTCCCACGTCCTGCACAAACCCCCCCGCTGGCCCTACTCCCTCGAAGCGCTGTAGGAAATCTAGGCGCCATGCAGCTCTCTCGGTGGCCTCTGAGACATATATCTCCCCGCAGATAGGTAGGCCAAGCAGCATGCTGACGTCCTGCAGCGTGATAGTGAGCTCGCCAAAACTAAAGTGGAACGTGTGCGTCTCGGGCCTCCACCGATCCACAAGCGCAGTAATGAGGGCTCGGTCGAAAGGGAATCACCTCGCCCGATCTACCATGCGGGCGAACGGCAACAATCCGGCCTCGAGCAAATAAGGCGCGAACCGCTCATCTAGAGGCCACATCTCACGTGGTGTCCTCATACACAGAGCTGGGAGAACGATGTCCTGTAGAAGGCGTCGAGCACGGTGACGCTCCTGATGGTGCTGTGCAATCAGCTCGGGAAGCTGATGGTTGTCCGCCATACCTGCAGTTGTCACATATTGGTTGAGAAGTTGAAACACTCAGTACATAAACAAACATTCAGTAATACTTACGAAAATTCACGAGAAAGCATTAGAAAAATTAAGTACAACTGATATAGGGAAATTCAGTACAACTCACGACAAAACATTCAGTAGTTCAAATATTACAACATTACAGTTTTATTTAGGAACTCATACAGGGAAGTTGTATTGCTTTAGTTTTGCAACGAAGTCGATGCGCCTGTCACCCGCGGCCATCGATTTCTTGTGTGACCAGGCTGCCTGTAAGCGCTGCATCTACGTAGGTCATCTTCACGCTCCGCTGCATCCATATCGTTATTTATCCTCCTGGATCGACGTCGGCCGACATGGCCTACGAGGAGCCTCTTGTCTGGGATCCACGTGATGGCATCTTCCAGGGATAGTTGTCGATAGCTTTCCCCCGCCGCAAACCCATTGAAGACACAATCCTAGGTTTTCCACAGGTACTGCAGAGTATAATAGGTTGAGATATACCGCGCCGGATCGATCCCAGGAACATAGCAGGCAGCGATGACATACGAGCAAGGAATGTACAACAGTTGAGGCTTGTTGCATGTGCATTGGGCATCTGCATTTGAAATTCGACATTCGTGGACCCGACCAGCCCGCAGTATGCCATAGACATGTTTGTGCCTTAGCCGAACCTCGTACTTCCCGTGCAAGCGACTCAGCACTGTGACATCATGTGTCAACGACTTTCTTTTCCGAAATTCGAGGTAATCATTAATATTTTTGGGCCAGTGTACTAAGGGGTCATGCACAAGGCTTGATGCCGCCAAACCCCTGCTGTCATAGTACGCTACTGTGCGATAGAATGTCATCTCAACTATTGCAGTGAGTGGTAAGTATCGCACACCTTTCAGGACGAAGTTGTACACCTCGGCCAGATTTGTCGTCATGATTCTGTACCGAGCCCCACCTGTGTCATGAAGCAACGCCCACTTCTCCATTGGTTTGGGTTGAATCCACTGACTGAAACTGAGACGACCCCGGCGGCTTCCCGCGCCGGTATCGCTGCGATCTTCTGCACGCCTGCTTGTTGCAATTCCGCCAACGTACTTTCCTCCACCGACTTCCAGATTTGTGAGAACTTTGACTGTTGGTTCTGTTTGGCAAGCCGTTTGAACACGAGCATCAGGCGCTTGCTCTTGAAACGACTGTGAAAATTCGCGTCAAGATGCCGAGAGCACCAACGACTCTGCAAGTCATCCCAACTCAGCGATGAATCCACTCCCGATCGCATGTACTCCATCGCACTCAGCATTCCTCCATTTCGATCATGAATCAAGCACACGCGCTCCCAGTCTTTCACGACCTCATTCTTCAAAGTGCCCAACAACCACAGCCAACTGCTATAGTTCTCCCCCTCGACCACGGCATATGCTATGGGGAGAAGCTGGTCATTGGCATCAACAGCCACGGTAGTTAGCAGAGTTCCCTGGTATTTTCCAGTCAAAAATGTTCCGTCAATGCAAAGCACGGGTCTCATGTACCTGAACGATGCAACGCACTGTTGGAATGACCAGAAAAATCTCCGCAGTACCATGCACCCAGGAATCACAGCACCCTCGGAGCCGATTGCCGGCGTATCAACAATTGCGGTGACTGTGCCTGGATTTGCTTCACATATGCGCCGCAAAAGCCTCGGTACTAAGTTGTATGCCTCAACATATATACTAAAAAGCTCCTCCAGCGTCTTCTGTTTAGCCCTCCATGCCTTCGTGTACTTGATATTATAACCGTACTTCTCCGGGACATGTGCAATTATCACTTTCGGTGTCATTGCCGTATTTTCCTTCACTACTGACAGTATCAGACTGGCAACAAAACTGGAAGAGATATTTCTATGATGCTGCACCATGCCCTCAGCCAGACATCCATGGTCTTCAACGCTGGTCACCCGAAAGAACGGGCCATCTTGTGGCCGAGTGACACGTACGTACCATGGATAATTATGGACTAAGCACCTCACAGTCCACAGGCTCGGATTTGATTTGACCACCCAGAATAGCCTATTTAGTGAAACAGCCCACGCAGTTATTGCTTTCTTTGCATCCTTTTTACTCCGAAACAACTGTTTAAGCTGGATGGTTGATTCATTATAGGACCATTGCGAACCCAGCTCATCATGAACCACAGCGTTAATCAAGGATGATGGATCAGTCCACTCACTTATAGGATTCTGCTGTTCCGTGGGTTCATCATGGAGATTCATACATTTCTGACGGATCAGTATACTCCTCCTCATTAAAATTCTCCTCCAATTCTAGCAGTTCTTCAGCTGCATCTACTTGATGGCCACCAAATGGAGTTGTATCTCTTACAGTTTGCAAAAGTACAGTGCCAGTTGCACTGGCATTGGTACTGCCATCTGCACCGGTATCGGCACCGCCATCGCCATCGTGACCTCCGGTACAGATATTAGTGCTTTCTCTTTCTACTGAATGGCTGCCCTCCGAACTATGTGCTAAGATTTCAACGTACAGTATGATGGTTCCGACACCATAGCCTGGATTTGTCACAAATCGTCGAAACGAACCCCATGATTTGTCACCTTTCAGTCTCTTCAGCACCCATTTGTTTCCATCCGGAACCATGCCTTCGACCCTAAGATTATCCGTCGCAACATTGAGTTGTAACAGGTCGACTAACCACATCTCCAAATCATTGAAAAACATTGACTGTGGTTATCTCATTTGACTGTAAACATACATACAACCACCAAGATCGTCACTGTTTGGTCCATTACGGATTACACCAGCTCCGTAATAAACGCAAACCGTACTGGGTTGCTCCATAGCCTAATCAATTTGTCATTCTGTGTTAGGTTCAAACAGGATAGTGGAACAATGCGCAATAACTGTATCAGAGTGTATAATTAGAGAACCAACATTGCTCAAAGTACTAGAAAAAACATGATTTTTCAAACAACAGAAATTTTCCCCTCCCTCTAAACCCATGCGGGAAAGGCCAACACGGTGAGGGCGACAGTGGTGATGACTACGGCAACGAGGCCGTGATCCCTAACTCTAACCCTAACTGATTGACAACCCTACTCCTAAACCTAACAAAAAAACCAACCCTTAACCCTAATCCTAACCCTAACTAAAAGACAACCTTAACCCTAACCCTCAATCTATATATGATCAATCATTTTAATATACCTACTAATAAACGTTTACATCTACATATTAACAAATATTTTAATCTACGTGCATACTAATAAAATTCAAATTTGAAAAACATCACATTTTTTAGTCCATCACATACTAATAAAGTATAGGTTTCGCAAATTTTTAAATCTACGAACATACCATCCGTATAAAAATATAATCTAAATCATATCTAAATATACGAGTTAACGATCTAATTATTCTAAATATACGAATTAATGAAAATATACCTCAGTGAACAAATTTGATGAACCTTACAAAAAAAATTTTCTCCTCCTCTTTCTTCTCTTCTCCTCTTCTTTCTCTCTGCTAATTTCTGAATTTTCGGAAAAATGAAATGGCCGTATTGTGTGAAAGCGACGCGCGGTGTTTAAATACCGTTTCAGTCGCTATTGGGCTACACGATTTTTGCCTACAACCCTAAAAAAAAGAGCCCCTCTTCCTCTAAACCCATGCAGGAAAGGCCAAGACGGTGAGGACGACAGCGGTGATGACTACGGCAACAAGAAAACTAACTCTTAACCCTAACCTCACTGAAAACTAACCCTACCCCTGACCCTAACAAAAAAACCAACCCTTAACCTTAACCCTAACCCTAACCCTAACTGAAAACTAACCCTAACCCTAACCCTGACTAAAAGATAACTCTAACCCTAACCTTAACTAAAAGAAATTTTTCAAACTACATATTAACAATCATTTTAATATACATACTCACAAACGTTTACATCTACATATTAACAAATATTTTAATCTACGTGCATACTAATAAAATTCAAATTTGAAAAACATCACATATTTTAGTGGTTCTTCAAATTTTTTAATCTGCGAACATACACTAAGGTTCTTTCAATTTTTTAGTTCATCACATTCACGCATTTACCATCCGTATAAAAATATATTCTAAATCATATCTAAATACTACGAGTTAACGATCTAATTAATTTAAATATACGAGTTAAAAAAATATACCTCAGCGGACAAATTTGAAGAATCTCCGAAAAAAATTTTTCTCCTCTTCTTTCTTCTCTTCTTCTCTTCCTTCTCTCTCTAAACAGATTTCAGTAATTTCTGGAAAAATTCGAAAAAAAATGAACTCGCCCGTATTGTGAAAGTGACTGTTGTGGTTTAAATACAGCTTTCAGTCGCTAGCCCGGCTAGCGACTGAAAGCTGGCATGGCATGGCACGTGGGCCAGCGGGGCATTGTGCCGTGTCACGTCTTCAGTCGCATGCCTGCGTTCGCGACAGAAGGCTGTTTTTGCAAAATTAAAAAGGTACGAGTTAGTTTTCAAATTTGTTTTTTTTTTGTTATTTGGAAAAAAAATTCCTCTTGTAATATAACTATTGTATTCAAGAAATAGGACCCGGTATAAAGAATTCTTTGTTTCGATCACTGATTATGATATTGTCAGCCATCGGACCTTGAGTCTGTGACCGGACATATAACTATATTGGGGTTTAGTTGTGACATGTGACCTTTAGCATTATAATATATCTTTTATAAAATTGGATGCAGAGGTAGAAGACTTATGTCCCCAAATTAAAGAGGTGAGCTCTCTACAAGTCGTTTCAGGCCTCCTCAACTTAACCAAATTGAGCCTGTGACCGGACATAGGGATGATTGGTTCTGCTGTTTACACCTCTCTTGTTCCATCTATTTTAATCCACCAAACATAAACTCAACCCAATCAAGTTCTAACTTCTAAGTATAATAAAAAATTCTCTCATTCATTTATATCCACACATTTTCCGTTAAACAACCAATAGAAAACACATCTTTCTATTCCCAGCAAAAACTTACTAATTCCCGAGAGTATCATTCAATTTAAAAAAAACTCTTTCTCAACTTAATCCATTTTGTCTCACACAGTTTCAACTTACACACCTAATCAAACGCATCCGATTGTGCCGCCTCATGGCGACCTTGGAGGTGGCGCCAGCACCAAGGGATCTTGCATGGAATACAACATCAGATCCAAGCAGGCCAAGGAAATCAAGAAAAGCTGCTAGCAGTCAAGCTTTATGCTGCTACTCTTTGTTATCAGGCAAGGAGAATCTAGCTGCTCACAAATTAAGTTCCTGCAAATGCCGTAAGGGGAGAACATGGTGTGGGTGCTATCGAAATTGTTGCCAGCTGATGGCCAACAGGATCAAGTTGCCCAAGACGAATATGAAGGAGGCAGCTCCCATCTTGACTTGTGGGTTCCACTTGCCCCAAACTCTTATATTTAAAAAAGCAATTATTTTTATAACTTTCTATTAAAAGTTTAATAGAGGCAAAGGCAATGGCTTACTGCTAACCTGCCATAGCAACTAAGCATAACATTATTGGTGCTTTTATGCTAACTTCGGTTATCTTTTAAATAATAACTATATTGGGGGTCTAATTGTGACCCGTGACCTTTAGTGTTATAATATATCTTTTATACAATTGGATGCAGAGGTAGAAGGCTTATGTCCCCAAATTAAAGAGGTGAACTCTCTGTAAGTCATTCCAACCCAGGCCTCAACATAACCAAATTGGTCAACAGCTAAACACTGGGCTAAGTCTATAGTTGCGGTACATGTCATACAGCTGCTGGACGTTGGTCGTTATCAAATCAAATCAACCAATGAATATTTTATTATTTCCTTTACTCTTCAAAGAGATATTTTTTAAAAGATAACACGTAAAAAATGCAAAAATAAATCACAGTTTGAATGTTTGCAAAATTGGCTCTAGCCACACGCCTGATGTATCTACACAAAATAGCATGTCATGAATTTCGCAGACTTACGGATATACACGCTTATGACAACTCTAAATTAAGCCATCTCTAATTAAAAGTACTCATAATTTCACATGCAGAACATTCTAAGTTTTTAATTTATTCCAATAGATAAACTTAGGCGCCACCTGAAATTTGTCCAATTTTATCCCCGAGCATTCTAATTAAGCGTGACTCATTTAACAACTGTTTTTTGCGGCATTTAATTATCTGGTAAATTAGTTTATTTTCTATTATTACATATTAATGTCTGCGCATGCCAGAAAACCAGTTTTTTCGGAGCTAAATTTGCTCATGCACAATATATTACAGTATTGAGTTTAGTTGGAAAGTATCACTATAAATGTATTATTGTCGTGGTATAAAATATACCACCGGCAGATTTCATGGAAAGACTTGACACACGAACAACGGCGCGAGTTACCCGAGTGACCGGTCACCTCCCGTCGGACAACGCAGCAATTGACACGGTAGTTTTTATCCAGGTTCAGGTCCCAGTGGGGGTCTTCATCCTGTCGGCACCCTCCGGACGTAAGTCCGCTTGTGAGGTGCTCTCTCGAGGAGAAAGATCTTCAAGGAAGCCTATTGTTTTCAGTGTGTAAATGAATTGAAAATTTGTTACAAATGAGATAAAGAGAGTATATATATGCCCCAAAACACGCGAAAGATCAAAACACCCTAGCTACGGCCGGAGGGCCTGGATGCTTGACAAGTGTCTCCGCTAATTCCCAAGAAGCCCCGCGGATCCCTTGAGACCCGAGGCCCAGAGGCCCAATGACCCGCCGGGAACCGTCTTCAGACGTAGGGCCCAGGCGCTCCGAGGATCCTGTGGGACCCAGGGTCCGGAGGCCCAGGGACCCGCCAGGAACCGTCTTCAGACGGAGGGAGCAGGTGCTCCGGGGATCCCCCGGGACCTAGGGCTCGGAGGCCCTGAGACCCGCCCGGAACCATTTTCGAATGAAGGACCCGTGCTCCAAGGATCCCGTGGGACCCAGAACCCAGAGACCTAGGGACCCGCTGAGAACCCTTTTCGGACGAAGGGCGCAGGTACTCCAGGGATCCTCGGGACCCGGGGCCTAGAGGCCCGGGGACCTATCGGGAACCATCTCTGGACAAAGGAGGCAGCGCTCCAGAGATCCTGCGGGACTCGGGGCTCGAAGGCTTGGGCACCCGCCGGGAACTGTCTTCGGAGGAAGGGCGCAGGTGCTCCGGGGATCCCCGAGATCCTGGGTCCAGAGGCCCCGGGACCCGTCGAGAACCATCTTTGGACGAAGGACCCAGCGCTCTAGGGATCCCATGGGACCCGGGGTCTGAAAGCCCAAGACCCGCTGGGAACCATCTTCGGACGAAGAGCGCAGATGCTCCGGGATCCCTCGGACTCAGGGCCCGAAGACCCTAGGACCCATTGGGGACCATCTCCAGATGAAGGATCTGTGCTCCAGGGATCCCGTGGGACCCCGGGCCCGGAAGCCCAGGGACCCACCGGGAACCCTCTTCGGATGAAGGACGCAGGTACTCCGAGGATACCGGGACCCGGAGCCCGGAGGCACCGAGACCCGCTGGGAACCATCTCCGTACGAAGGATCCCGTGCTCCAGGGATCCTGTAACACCCCAGTTTTTGATTATCTTTTCTGCTTACGAATCAGCATAACTTCTTTGGAAACCCTGATGTTTTAACCCTATCTTGATCTTGGGTATGCCACTACCTTAACCTAAAAAGTTGGCTGCTAAACTTCTTTCCCCAGATCATTTTCACATTTCAGTCCAAAAGCGTTTCAATTTAGTCCTTTTCAGAAGTTTCAGAAAACCCAAAAAGGCTAAAAGTCCCAGATCATCTCAGAATCCAAATCTGATCAAGTGATAACCTTTCTTTCATTTTTCTGAACATTTTTTCCTTCTGGAAGAATTCCAGAATCTCGACCAAAACCCTAGTTTCAGCCTCGACAAAAGTTCAAACCCTAATTACCCTAATTACCCTGTTTTCGAATTTTGTCAAAACCACCAGATGTTATCGGATTTCATCATTTTTCCTGCTAGATGAGTCCAAGACATTTAGTAGCACTCATCTGCAAAATCAGAATTCAAATCAGCCCTTCAGATCTTCAGAATTGCAATTAGGCCCAAATTCCCGAGCCAAAACCTTCGCGTTTCAGTCCAAAGCCTTGCAAATAAGCCCCTGGCCTTTTCTTCGACCACGACCAGGAGACCGCGTGCACGACCGCGACCAGTGCTCGTTCGACCAGCGCCCTGCCGCTTTGCCGCACCATTGAACTCGTCGCCGGCGAAGCCCCTCGCGCTGCCACCTCACGGCCACGTAGCCCCCAGCCGTGCGCACCTGTGCCGCCACCATGGAGCGCTCAAGCCCCACCGTGCCATCGTCTTCCTCGCGCGTGCTGCTGCTGCTGCTGCTGCCAGGAGCTTTATGCCACTTGGCCACCATCCCGAAGATCTTCGCCGCCACCTCCTGACCGAATCCTGCTTCCCCGCGATTCGCCGCCTCTGGCAGAGCCCCGCCGCGTCCCGAAGAGCATCGATGACCGTCCCGGCGTCAGAAGAAGATATCCCCGGCGATTGCTGCTGCTCCCGAGAGCCTCACCCACGGCTATATAAGCCCCCTCCCTTGCCCAGCATTGCCTCGCACCACCCCTTAGCTCATTTGCGTTAGTCTTAGCACCAGAGAGCCACCGAGCCTTCAGCGCCGCCGCGAAGCTCATCTTCCCCGGCGAGCAACCGTTGAAGCTCACGGCGCCAGCCTCGCCCGAAGCTTCCCCCTCCAAACCAACGCCACCAGTAAGCTCCCTACACCTCTCTCTACGTTTCATAGCCGTTAATTGGTCCCCGGCGCACCTCACCGCCGGCAATCACCGGAAAACCGAAAAAACCCCTGTTCCCGCAATGCCTAGCGTTTTAGCCCAAATTAGCCTTCGTGCCTGTGATGGGAATTGACCAGTGCACCTTTTTGAGCAAGCCTGCAAGCTTGGATTTCAAAATTGAGCAAGAATCACGGCTTTTCCGAAGTTTGCGCGCCACCAGTGAGCCGGTCCTCGTCGCCAGGCTTTTCCGGCCACTCTCCGGCCGATTCAACCCCGCAAATAGATCCCTCACCTCACCCTCTCACTCCCTGAGCAAGGGATCGAGCTCAAACCCTTTAAAACAGAAACGCCCAATCTGGAGGTTGTCTTCTCCAGCGCCGGTCGCCGGAATTTATCCCCGGCCGATCTAGCCTCGCTCACCTTGTCATTTAGATAGATCTCAATCCCCTGAGTAATTTTGTCTACTAGCCCGACCCCTAAATCGACCTGAATCAAAAGTTATAGCTATGCCAAGGTTGCTGTCCAGTGGCTCAGTTCATGTCCAGGCCACCGTGTTTGCTCACCGGATTTGGCCGCCCTCCGGCCACTTTCAGCCCTTGATCCTGTTGAGAGTTTTGTAGCTGATGTCAATGCCTAAACCCTAGACAAAGTTGTGCATCAATTGGAGCTCTGAGTCAAAAGTTATGCAATGCCCTAGTTTCTGGCCATGTCAAACACTATGTCAGTGCATGTCCACCTGTGGCATTGGATGATTTAGACTTGTTTCTTTTGAGCAATTGAAATGCCACCTTGTCCACTAAGCCTTTTGAGCCATGTTCTACAACTTTCCCTACTATCACATCTCCAGAAAACAGACCTAGAACCGATTTAGGGCAATGTCAAGCCATGAGTCGAATGTCAGCCCTTCGACATTCAAGCCCTTTGAACCCATCTCTTCAACCAACGTCAAGTGACCTTGTCTAAACCAATTTCCCCTGCATGCATGGTGTATTTACGTGTTATTTTCTAGTGCTTGTGTGCTTATATAGAATGTATGTGTTGTTTGTACCCGTCATGGAACCAGACGTTGAAGGAGCAGAGGAGATCCCTGAAGATTCATTTGAGCAGCTAGACCCGTCACTGCAAGGCAAGTCTCAAACCCTTGATCATGTCTCGCCTACTATTTTGAAAAGAAGTATGTTTTAACTGTTTTCAAGTATATGCATGCCTTAAGTTCAAATAAGAATTATGTTTCAATAAAGATGACTAGATATGACCTAAATGATTGTAAAGCCCCTTTTGACATTGAATACCCCTGCACCCTTGTTACCCTAGATTATCAAGCTTAGGCTATGCTATGCTTAAAGATTATACGACAAATGTTGAATGGTCACATATGAGAAAAGCATGTTCAAAACCCCCTTTTGTGAAAGAAAATATGATTGGAATCGATAGTGAGGATGGTTTGATTGGATGGTGCTGTGTGCGCACTGGGAATGTGAAAGACTCCTCACTAAAGATTCATAAGGACTAGAACCTTGTGTTGTGCTTCTATGCGGCATGAAAAACGTACCAACCACCTGCCTGTTTATGGGACGGGCGCAACTTAGTAGCTTTCTTTAGTATTAGCTTTTCCCTGCAATGGTTGTCGATCCAGTGTCTTGCGAGAACTGGTGGGCCGCAGAAGGCCATGAGTGATGTGAGTTCAGAAAAAAAATCATGAGAGGAAAAGGTGGAAAGAAGGAAGACGCCCTAAGCCAGATTAAGTCGTGCGCGACTGTAATCAAGAGAGGCTATGTGTCTTGCGAGAACATAGGCCCAGGCTAGGAAGTAAGGCAGTGGGGAGGACCCACAACGGTACTTGAGACTTAACTGTCCATTTACCGGGCAGGGAATGGTTAACACTAGGACTGTAAATTGTTGTGTCATCTCGGCCTTGTCACATGCGTAAAAGTCGCATGAAGCTGATCCGACTTGAAAGCCGAATGATTGGTGGATTAAGGTGGTACACCTTTGCAAAGTTTAAAAAGTATCGGATACTCTGAGCTCCCAGGTCATGGAGTCTGCGCGCTGTGAATTCTATTCACGTCGATGCAGCACAAGTAGCTTTTGGAAGTTTTTCACAAAATCTGAGTAAAGTGGTGACTCATGAAAGACCGCCACACACAACATTTCTGAAAATCTAGCTTAGGATTTCAAAAGCCCCGCTTTCGAGAATAAAGACCTTTCTTTAAGGCTACATGTGAAAATCTATTATATATTTATACACAGAGCCAAAGAGCTGTTCTTTGAGAAATTCCCCATCATCTATATATTTATGCATTGTTACTTGGGACTTGTTGAGCACCATGTGGACAATGTGCTCACCCTTGCTTTTCAAACAAATTTAGAGGAAGGATTCGCCGACCCTGAATCTTATGGTCTTGAACCCAATGTGGAACAAGAAGAAGAAACTGAGGACCCATCTGGTTAAAGGGTTATGCACCAAGGTGGAGTTCGATGTGGAGAAGGCCCATGCAATACCGCCGCTGCAGAGAAAGAAGACTGATGGAGCCCTTTTGTTTATCGTTGCTGTTTTATTTTGTGCCGACCTTTGTGTCGAAAACTCCTTAATTTGTATTAACAATTAAATGCGTCACTTCGGCGCTAAGTTATTGTGATGTTGGTCCTTGTGATCAGCACTTGTTTTTAATTACTCGCATTTTTATATAATGCATTCTATTGTTGTGAACTGTAATGTGCCTTTTCTGGGTGCAATCCACCTGGGCGATTGCCACTGGAATCCTCAAATGAGGGTCCCACAGATCCCGCGGGACCCGGGGCTTGGAGGCCCAGAGACCCGCCGGGAATCGTCTTCGGACAATGAAGGGTGTAGGTGCTCCGAGGATCCCCGAGACCCAGGGCCCAGAGGCCTCGGGACCCACCGAAAACCATCTCCGGACGAAGGATCCCGCAGGACTTGGGGCCCAGAGGCCCAGAGAACCGGCGCGAACCGTCTTTGGATTAAGGGCGCAGGTGCTCCGGAGATCCCTGGGACCCGCCGGGAACCATCTCCGGACGAAGGACCCGTGCTTGCGGGATCTCGTGAGGCCCAGGGCCTGGAGGCCCAGAGATCCATCGGGAACCTTCTTCGGACGAAGGGCGAAGGTGCTCTGGATCCCCTGGGACCCGGGGCCCAGATGCCCTGGGACCTACCGGGAACCATCTCCAGACGAATGACTCAGGGTGCTCGGGAGCCCACTCAAAAGATTGCCCGGAGACACGGGTTTTCCCCAACAATTATAGATCCAATACAACAGTTTTTTTTAACGAAAACCACATAATACAGATATTATAGATTCAATACAACAGTTCTAGAATTGTTTTGAGGGAAACTGTAGGATATCGAATATATAATACATAGATCTAATTTAATAATTTATTTTTGACAAAAACTGTAAAGTACCACCGATTAAGTGCTACAGTTATGTTATTTTTTAAATATTTTTTTCTGAGACCAGTAAATATAGAAATATAATTATTTACCAAATAGTTTAACCTATGAGCTAGAGGCTTGCTACCCTTTTAGATTCAACAGTTGACGCTGAAGTACGAGCTCCCTAAAAATTAACGTGGACTTGTTGGTTCTGGTTGAGCTATTACTATAGTAGCTAGGTTAGTTATTGTTTGAAACAGACATATTTATCACGCCAGTGCGCCGGGCACCACTTCGCCATGTTTCCCGAACGAAGAAGGGGTACGTTTCGTGCCGCAGGTTACACCTCACCCCCGAATCCTCCAGCCTTCACGGCCACCGCCGAAACATTCCGGCATCTCGGCGATTATGCCCCTCAAGCCCTTCCGGCAGGCTGTCGGTGACATGGCGGGCGTGCACTGCAGCAGCGCGTACACCGTCAGCGCCTCCTTCGGGTAGACCGCTGCGCCTGTTGCGTACGGTGTCACCGTGTTCTGCACCGCTTAGTCGGCAGCCGCGTTCACGAGATCGCTGACCAAGCCGTCGAACCGTGCTGCCCCGTCGGCTGAGCTCGTCACGTTGTTCATGATTGATGCGATGCTCTCCGGAGCGTTTCCGTCGCCGGCGAAGCGGAGCTGGCACTGATCCTGGTACATGGCGACGTCCTTGCTGCCTGAGCAGTAGTGCGGCGCGTCTTTGAAGGAGGCGTTGAGGCAGTCGCCGCAGTGGAGCCCGGTGATGTCGAAGCGACAGAGAACGACGCCATATACGATGTCAGGCGCCGCGCCGACCGCACCGGCTGCAAAACCCTATGCTGTGGCGTTGGCAGTGAGCAGAGGAGCAATGGCGGGGAGGTTGGATTGGTAGGTGCTGTCTGGGGCGTAGATGCCGGCGGAGTTGTTGCACTTATAGTCCAACGGATTCACGACAGCGGTTGCCTGATCAGGGCCGGCAATCAAAGGGGAGAAGAGGAAGAGAAGGAATAATCACATGATAACCATCAATAGAGGCAAAGACAATGGTTTAGTGCCGACATTTCGATCCTTGGTCAGGTCCGAAATACCCATTCGAACGATATTTCGATCCTTTGTCAGGCTTTATGTCGCTGCTCTTTTTTATTAGACAATGAGAATCCAATGAGAATCAAAGAGGAGAACATGCCCTCCATTTCCATAGCACTAGCGCATCAAAGGTTTCGTGAAATGGATTTAACTACGCAAAAAAGGTGACCAAAACAATTTAACCTCCTGGTCAGCGAGCAACTCGCTACATTTCTCAAGAAGCACTCATGCATGATACGGCCTCGCAGTCGCCCACTCTGGCATCGTGCACGACTCATCGTCGCCTCATGGGAGCATGGTGCATGTGTGTGTTCACGGTAATGTTGCCAGATCGCCTAAAGGATCAAGTTTTTTTTTATGGAGACTACGTGATCAAGTTGTCCAAGACAAAACGAAAGAAGCAGCTCCCAACTTGACAAGTAGGTTCCACTTGTTCCATGGGCCAAAAAAGGAAAAGGAATGGCATTTATTTTCCAAAATTAAACTTATTTTGGATAACTATATACCAAAATCTGAATTTGGAGTGGCATTCCCAAATTTAGGGTTTTGCGAGCTTCGTACGCCAAAATTTCCCTTTCATTTTGAATAGTTGGCTACTAGAATCTACAGATATCCTGGGAGTGTAAAACTCACACAATAATACCTAAAACCCACAGGATAGATATTTGAACTTTTCGTACGGATAACCTAAAGAAAAAAAATAATTTCGCAAAAAACACAAAAAAAAAAATTGCAAAAATGACCATAGTCGCTAGCCCGGCTGGCGACTTAGTGTTTTTTGCCCTAAGTCGCCAGCCCAGTTGGCGACTTAGCCTAAGTCGCCAACTGGGCTGGCGACTTAGCCTAAGTCGCCAACTGGGCTGGCGACTTAGGGCAAAAAATAGTTTTTTCTGAAATAAATATTGCGACTTAGGGTTTTCAGTGCTAAGTCGTCAGCCCGGCTGGCGACTATGGTCATTTTTGTAATTTTTGTTTCTTTTATGTTTTTTGCGAAATTATTTTTTTACTTTACGTTTTCCGTACGAAAAATTCTAGATATTTCTATTGGTAAACCCACAGGCGTACCACCATAGGAACTGTTCTACGGGATGGGGAGCTTTTCCATGGATAGTTAATTTAGTCATCCTGATCCTGTAAATAGACGAAAAAAAAAAGAGATGCGTATGGTGGATAAAACTTGTTCAATTTAGATATCATCCCTGTTACTCTCTGTATACCCATGTATATATTTTTTTTTGAGACTGAGCAATGAGTTGGTTAGATCATTTATCTTGTTAAGAGGCTCGAAAATTCTTATAACTGGTCGTGGAGTATAAACTTTGATCTTAATAAGAGTAAACTAGATATCTAACCAGTTGGAGAGTTATGATTGATTTACATATCCACGTATATAGTAAATATTTGATGGAAGCAACTGGCTAAGGCCCTGTTTGTTTGGGCTTAGGCTTATTAATAAGCAGCTTATAAGCACCTTAGCTTTTAAGCCAAGCCAGGGTGTTTGGCAATCCAGCTTTTTGATGGAATGGTTGGCTTATTGAGATGTGGGTGAAGGATAAAAAGTCTGAATTGGCCTTGAGGTTTTTTAGGATTTGTTTATGCATTGATTTATGGTTGGCATAAATGTATATCACTATTATTTCACAGGTACTGAAAATATGATGCAGATGTGCACAGGTAGATGTGAAACAAAATAAATATCGCTCGTACGTGCAGGCGTGAGGCTAGCAAAGGTGAACATTTGGCGCTTCAAAGGCAGCATGCCATCATCACTTTGTAAAGAAATTGTAATGGTTCTGACCCTTCGTTGTAAGGCTAAGGTCTCAGTAGGCATAGACATCTGGATGAAATCGCTAGATCCAAGTTAATTTTTCTCCTCCTTCTTTCTTTCTTTTTCTTTTCACTTTCTTTTCTTTCTTTGCTGTTCAAATTTTGATTTATTACATGAGAAAGCATTAACTCTTCTAGCTCGTCTGTTTTTGATAATGGTGGAGTTTGCTAGACACTAAAGCACTTACCTTAAAACGTTAATGATAAAAGATCGCACATTTAAATCTCAAACACTAACTTTTCCCTAACAAATCACTCGTAGAGTTTTTTTAAAAAATCCCACACAACATAACTCTTTATGCCGTTATCTAGAGACCCATCGCCATCGAAAATCTCAGAACTGTCGTGACAACAACACCATACGATCAGATTTCAGTCTGCTTCTGCCATTCCAATTTCCAAACGTATCCGATCAAAAATACGAAAAGCACATATTAATACGGTATTACATTCCATTTCCAGCACCAACCAGTAGTAATTACTCATGTCACACACACTTGTAAGAAATAAGAAATTAACACGCGTAGCACAACTGTTAATGATATGTTCTAGAGAAAATCATAGAGATATATTTATTTTTTTTATTTTTATGAGTATTTGAATAATATATTATTTTTTGAATAAATTATCATCTTGGTTCGATCAACAAGTGTGTGACTTGTTTGTGAGACTCTAAATTTATTTGATGATATTATTCTAATAAAGTGTAATACCCAAAAATAGGGCCTGAAAATTTTGTTTTACAAAAATCTGAACCTGAAAGTTTCATTTTTATTTTAACTGCAAAACTATTTTTAAGAGTACTCTCTAAGAAGTTTTAACTAAAATATAAAATTAATTCGCAACTAGTTAAAGATATTTTTCTTAAATGTACTTGTGCATATGTGCACAATCATATGTATGTATGCATGTGTACTTATTTCACTCAAAACACTATTTTCTACTTCTTGTAAAATATCATTTATCATCTAATGATAATTGTTTATGATATCTAAGTGTAAGATTATTTCTTTTAAGCAATAGTCCTATTATGATTCAAAAACTCTAATTAGTTATAAACTAAGCCCTAATTTGTAAAATAGCCTACAATACTTCTTTACTTTAAATATATTTTATCAAAAAACTAGATTATTAAGTTATTTCAAAATAATTACAAACTAGTCCACCCTCCCAATTTTCTTATTTACGGTGCAGTCCTTTTAGACCTAGAATCATCCAAAATTTTCCCAGACAGCTCAGAATTGCAATCAAACTGAACAGATAGGACTTCCTACCTATCTTATACCGATTTGTCTTCAGCTGCAAGATCAAACTCAGATCCTAAAACCCATAAACTAATCTCAGTTCTGTTTTTGAAAACTAAATTCTTAATTACTTTAATTATCCTATTTAATCTTTTCAGATTTCAGTTCTATCAGTTCCAGAGTAGTTTTCTCCTGGATTCCTTTAGAATCTTAAATATTAGTATGCTTGCATACCAGTCCTAAAACTTCTCAGCCAAACAAGATCATTTGACCACTTTTCACGATTCAGTCCAAATTTCATAGCGAATCAGTCCTTTTTAGCTCTCGAAGAATCATAACGGGATAAAATCTTTGAATCACCTCCAAACTCCAATCCAACTGAATGACTATATTCCTTCTACTATTTTATACAAGTTTCCCTTCTGCAACAAGTTCAGATTCATCCCCGACACTCAGCTATTTGTGTTTTCAGCCGTTTTCGGTAAAAATACTATTCACTTTTACCCTAATTCTATTTTCATTTTCGTCTTCGATTCAATCTCATTTTTACTCTAGACTTCCTTAAACTTCCTATCGTGTGAACTATTTCTATTGGACTAAATTCAAATTTGCTTCCAGATTGTGAATGTTGCAATTTAGTCCAATCAACTTCCATATTTACAATTAAATCCTCTTTGCAGATTCTTTATTCAGTCCAGTTTAAAACTTAGACTTCTGAATCCATTTCTCCTTCAGGCCTTGCATTACATACCTACATATACATAGATGTGCACACACCCAGCCATGTATATATACATAGTTCAATACACTGCATATACACACATATACTCATATTCCTCATCAAGCCATCTCCTACTCCTCTTTTATCAAAGGGATACATCTAAATGCATAGTTATACCACACCTACACAACACAGATGTATGGTGAGAAGAAAACACACATACACCACTCCTGCTGACCCATGAAGCCAACCAACACAACAATGGCCTTCTTTCAACTCAATAGCAGCCGCTACACTGTTCACCCTCCACTCTTCTTCGCAGCAGCTTCAACTATACACTACATAATAGTAGTTTTCTTCTTAGCTCAACAACAGCATGCAATATACTCACATTTACACATCTCCCAATTTAAAACAGCAACTCACACACATACTTTTGTTATGATCACAATTCAACCCAACGTAAGTCTCCAAAATCACAATTTAGTCCTTTTGTCAAACCCTGTCAATTTATGAACCTATTCACTTTGAAAACCTCACTACTACAGAAGTGCATTCCACTAACCCATATTTTCTAACAGTTATAAGCAATCTGGGAAAAATCCAATAGAATAGGACGACAGCGGCGGAAAAGAAGTATTTTACTATCGGTTACACACTAGTCCAACGTTAGTGAAATGCAAAAACTTTTTACTATCGGTCATTACTGTACAAACCGATATAATATATTAAATAGTACTATCGGTTTTCCATTTTTAACTGATAGTAAAATTACGCACTTTATACTATCGGTTATGACTGTACAAACCGATATAATATATTAAATAGTACTATTGGTTTTTCATTTTTAACTGATAGTAAAATTACGCACTTTATACTATCGGTTATTACTGTACCAACTGATATAATATATTAAAATAGTACTGTCGGTTTTTCATTCGTAACAGATAGTAAAATTGCTCACTTTATACTATCGGTTCGTACTGTACCAACCGATATAAAAGATAAACTTTTACTATCGGTTATTAGTGTACGAACCGATAGTAAAGATGAACTTTTACTATCGGTTTGTTTATTCAACCGATAGTAAAAGAAACAATGGGGGCCTTTAGAAGAGAGGAAAGTTCACTAACGGTTGTGTTTTTGAACCGATAGTAAAAGTTCATCTTTACTATCGGTTATTAGTGTACGAACCGATAGTAAATATGAACTTTTACTTTCGGTTTGTTTATTCAACCGATAGTAAAAAAAACAATGGGGACCTTTAGAAGAGAGGAAAGTTCACTAACGGTTGTGTTTTTGAACCGATAGTAAAATTATATTTTTACTATCGGTTATTAGTGTACGAACCGATAGTAAATATGAACTTTTACTATCGGTTTGTTTATTAAACCGATAGTAAAAGAAACAATTGGGACCTTTAGAAGAGAGGAAAGTTCACTAACGGTTGTGTTTTTGAACCGATAGTAAAATTACATTTTTACTATCGGTTATTAGTGTACGAACCGATAGTAAATATAGTAAAAGAAACAATGAGGACCTTTAGAAGAGAGGAAAGTTCACTAACGGTTGTGTTTTTGAACCGATAGTAAAATTACATTTTTACTATCGGTTATTAGTGTACGAACCGATAGTAAAGATAAACTTCCTTATAATAGGTTAAACGCGCGGGAGTTTTCCCTCCAGTCCAACCAAACACATTTCCAAATAAGTCTCTACTCGCACGCGGAAAACCCTAGCCTCCCCGACGTCCCCTTTTTCGCTCTTGCACCACCATTGCCGCTCGCATTTGGGTTCTCCACCGCCGCCGGTCACTGCATCGCGCCATCGTAGGCCACTCCACGAACTGTAAGTGTTCTTGACCAACCCGATTAAAATTGTTCTTGCCCCTCGTGTCAGTTTCTTAAATTGATACTGAACGCGATTAGAACCAGGTATTCTTTAGGAAAGAGTAATTGAAATGAAATCAGTTTCCTAACTTCATACAAGCATGCAGAGCACCATGTTGAAAGACCAATATGAGTTGCCTCAATTGGAGCAGATGCGACAAATTTGGGCTCAATATATGATGGATGAAGTGGCTATCAACGATCGATCGTAAATGACTTGTGTAATATACATTGAATGTGTTAATTGGTGTATGTGTGTACTTGTATTGATGTATTGGTGAATAAACCTAATATGTGAATAATTAGACCCAATCTGTCCAATACATGTGTATATCTTTGTATTAGTGTATTTGTGAATAAATTCAATTTCTGAATAATTAGATTCAATCTGTCCAATGTGTGTCTCTCTGTATTGTTGTATCTGTTAATAATCCTTTGTAATACTATCGGTTCATATCCTACAACCGATAGAAGAAAGTTTCCAGTACTAACCGTGTCGAGTAACTAACCGATAGGAAAACTAACAGTACTATCGGTTTCCAGTGTAGAACCGTTACAAGAAATCTAACATCACTATCGGTTGAGTTCACTGAGCCGATAGAAGAAATTATCATTCACGATTAGTGAATGTTGGAATATAGGTATTTTACTATCGGTTTGCAACCGATAGAGTTGTGCTACGTTTTTTCTATCGTGCCGATCACTAGCGGTAAGAGAACCGATAGTATAGACGATTTTAAACCGATAGTGAAAAGCAATTCTGTAGTAGTGCCTGCTGCATCATCCCTACATAATGCATATCCATATCCATATATATTTGATACCATATACACTCAAATATGCATAAACTAGTATATACTCACACACACACACACCCTATATAGTCTAATCCCAGCCTTTACACTTGCTCTCCTTCCATCAGAAAAACAACCGACACCCACATACCTCCAGCCAACACCACATCAAACAAACACATGCATACACACACGTCACAGCAACAGCATGCAGCCTCCACCGGTCTTCTTCCCCGGCGCAGCAGCTGACAATCTTATATACGTGTACATACATCAATAGCAGTAGCAGCAATGTACTCCTCTCCTTCTTCTTCTTCTTCCTCCAGAGAATCACTTATAGCAGCTGGCCATTTGACTCCATCGTCCTCTCCAGTAACCTCAGTGTCTTCCTCTTCGTCTATTCATCTTCTTCCCTGGCCGCGTGAAGAAAGCAAGCCATCCCAAGCCACCACACCTCCAAAGGATTCCCCAAGGTAAAATCCCCCTCCCTCTCATTTCCCTCTGCCAACTCAAGCATCCCCGTGAGCTCCGGCGCTGCCAATCACTACCAATTGCCGTTCTTCAATTTTCTGGTGAACGCCCCTATTCACTTCATCGGACTCCTCTCCAATCATCAAAACTAATCGAGCCAATAGAGTGAAATGATCCTCCCGAGCCTAGAAACAATCTCCTTCAAAGAGATCTCCGAGGAGACCAATCATTCGTCGAAGTCATCGTTGTCCTGTTTTGCACCGCCATGCTCTCACTGCCAGCCCGCACCGTTACTCCTCCGGCCAAATTAAAGACACCAATAGCTTCCCCTTGCATCCCTCTTGCTCCCATAGCAAGGAATCGAGCTCCAAAGGACCACAACACAAAAGCCCAAATTTGAATCTCCTCCGTCTCCGGCCGCGTCGTCGAACTCCTCACCGGCGCCGCCGTGGACCAATTCCCTATAGCTACACCATGTAGGTAACACCACAAACCTAATCGTGCTTTTAATTTCGCGATCAAACCAACCCACCGGCCCAGCACTGTTGAAGCCTCCATTTTCGCTCTTCTGCTCTGGCGCGAATCGTCACCGACCAAGTCATTAACTAAAACTCGTGAGGAGTAGTAACTTACAACTCTTAGATGACCCAGAGCCTCGCGCTAAAGTCTCGATAGCAAAATTACCTTTTGCCGTGACTTAGGTGTGCCGTCGCTGCTGGACGAAACTGACATCACCACCTTGTCCATTAGATCCACCTCACCAAAGCAAACTTATCACTTCACGGCATCATCAACTAGAACCCACTGGAAATCGCTTAAAACCACAGATGAAGATTGTGCTAGAACAGTGTTAGTGCCATGTCGCCACCGCCGTTCCTCACCGTCGACCAGCCTCCGATCAAGTCCAGTGCACCAGAACTTAGCTAATAGCTCTAGTTAGCCCCAGACACTTCAACCACAAGAATCACAGCTCAAAAACCAAATTGGGTATTTTACCCCTTCTCTAACATGCCGCCAGTGTGCCACCCGATCGCCGTCAGCCACTCCCATTGTCGCCACTTTGTCTAGTAGATTCGCCTTAACCTCTTGAGCATATTACTCCAATACATCGCCTTTCGATTCTGTAAAAAATCACAAGTTATTCCTATGCCAAAATCTTGTCCAATAGCTTTACCTTGCCGTGTTGCCGCCGTGCTTCTTCGCCGTTGTTCGCCGTCGTCCATCTGCCCCAGTGATCGAAACCACCTCCATTGAGTTCCTGTTGCATTTGCCTACCTCCTAGACATAGTTGGCGAAGCAATCGAAGTCTTAAATAACTCAAGCAGCCATACCCTAATTCCAGTTCATATCAGCCTTTGTCAATCTGTGTCAACTCTATGTCAGCCAGTGGCATTGGCCTAGTTCAACCACTTTTGTATGTGCAAATCAGAATCCACTTTGTCTACCAAGTTCGTGATACCATGTTCTACATTTTCTTCTACTATTCCTCTGCGAGAAAACTCCATCTTGACCTATTTTTAGCTATGTCGTCCCAAACGAATATCGATCGTGGATGTCCTAACGTCACCGCGTTCGTGTCCAATCTAGAATTTGATTTTTCCCTAGTGTTTTCGACCATCCAACCAAAACCCTAGCCATGTTCCAGTTGGCTATCGACCTAAGGCTCGAAGGAAACTCTAGCTGGACAACATAAGCCTTGTCAGTCCATATTCAATGCCATTCTCATCAACATGCCTATATCGTTTGCAACCATAGGAACCTCAGATTGAAGATCCGTTCACGTCACCGTGTCCACCTTGCCCTTAACCTTACATATATATAATCTAATAATCCATCCAAACACCAAATAGAACCTTCCCTGTTTTCTAAGTCAATTCCTACACCGATCACACTGTCGACCATACTCAGATTTTCCCCAATCGTGTCTTCTAAACTTGACCTACAATTAGGATTAAACCAAATTCATCTATCACCTTTCGACCATCCTTCTTAATTCTATCTAGCATCTTTCACACGACCTAGTCATCTAAGCCATTTCACTATTCCAACATTCAACCCCTTGATCACCATCAAACATTGATATATGTATTAACAAATATACTAATTATTATTTTTGCTTGCTTATTGATTGACGTCTAAATAGATACCAAGCGAGGAGAGCACGAGAACGTCAATACCCTGGTAGCTCCTTCAACTGGATTTTAAGAAAAGCAAGGCAAGTATTACTCTTGACCATATCAAACATGTTTGATTAATTTTATGTTGTTATCCCCTGTTAGATAATCTATATAGTTTTACCATCTTGCATCCAAAAGAATATTTTATAAAAAGATAAAGGTTGGCCCTGATGAATGTATTGTAAATGGATTTGGGTAATCCTAATGAAAGTGTTAAGAATGGAAGTTGAATAACTTGATGAAAATGTTATAGATGGAGTTGAGTAATCTTGAGGAGAGCCGAAGGAGAGCTCGAATCTTGTATTAAAATATGATTATAAAGTTAAGGACACAACCAACTGTCATTTCTACCCAGCGCCATAATACCCGTATCAATCACGGACCTGGTATGGGACGGGCCTAATCAAGTATCTTATCCAGAAACTAGTACACCTCTACAATGAGAACATATATGTGTTTATGTATGGTATGATGGAGGTATGAAGGGAGAATGCCCTGAGGAGGGCCCTGGAGCTATAGGCTCACTGGTGGTTGTAGCGGATGTGTCCGACTACAAGATATGGTGGGACCATACCAGTGGAGGGAACTAGTGGAAGGGTTTGAAAAAGGCTTTGTTCTCTTGATGATGTGACGCATTATCAGAAATGCGCAGTACTGTTGACGAACACCGACATGGAATCAAGAGATTCTGTGGGTAAAGTGATACCCTCTGTAGAGTAAAACATGAATATTCACTCCTTACTTCCAGGTTGGAAGTTGCGTCGTAGTAGTAAAGGAGGCCTACAAATGGTCTCACCCTATGGTACAAGTGTTCAGTAGAGTTTGTTTAAAATGAAGTCTTTTACAATCACAAATGAATTTAGAATAGAAAACTTATTCTGGTTAATATGATATAATATAATAATATCTTCTTTGACTAGTTAAGGTATGCATGACGCATTTATATTCTCAAATTACTTGCTGAGTGCCTTGGCACTCATCCTTGCTATTTGTATATCCTTGTTAGACTTTAAGTACTTCTTCGGCGATGTGATGCCGACCGGTGCAGCAGAGGAGGTTTATCCAGAGGAAGACAACTGTATTTCGATTCCACCTACTTCAGCATTGGCGATGGAGAGTGATTGTTGCGACCATGTCTGAACTATCCTTTGCTAAATAAGCATATGTATGTATTTGTAACTAAGTACCTTGTTATGTTAAGCCATGTTTAATTAAGCCATGTTTAATTAAACCATGTTTCTGTTTCGCTACTCTGTAACGAACATTTGTCGGATAATATGAATTTATTCGGGAAAGGTTTGAAGATTGGGTGTACTACCACGTGGGTGGTCTGTCAGGTCGCCACATAAAGTCCCTGATCCATTATTTTTAAATAGAACATTATTGATTAATGGATCAACGCATATATTGATTGATGGTATGTTTCATGGACCATAGATATAAGATATCAAATCAATAATATGGACATATATTGGAGAATATAATGTTGGATAGACCCATTTTGAGACACTGTTTGAATTTGTTATTTAAGTGTCCCAGTTGGTCTCAAATAATGTTTATGATTGATCCTTAGGTCTAAGACCATCATAGTTTCCTACATGTATAGTAGTATATTTTGATACTACCAAACACTACTTTTAATTAAGTGGTAAGAAAAGTAATATTCAGATATGCTATGAGCCATGTGGAGGAATATGAATGGTTAAGATGGAATTTGCATCTCTGATATACTGAGAGAAATATCTCTGGGTCTCTCGATATAGATGAATTGAGAAGTGCATAGCATACAGGATGGGGAGCTTTTCTATTAGGATTCTTCTGATATGATATGAATCTTATCCGAACTGCAGGATGGTTTCCTGATGTGATACAAATTTTATCCAAACTACAGGATGAGTCTAACATTAAATCTTCATATCTGATACGAAAATCCCATAACAGACCCAATCCGAATCTGATACGAAAACCCATAACAAACTAATCTGAATGCATAAGGAGTCTAATATTAAGTCTCCGAATCTGATACGGAAACTCATAAGAAACCCAATCCGAATACATAAGGAGTCTAATATTAAATCTCCGAATCTAATACGGAAACTCTATAGTAAACTTAATCCGATTTGCATTGTTCCTGTTGGATCAAGGATGCCGACTAGAGGGGGGTGAATAGGAGGCTTTTAAAAACTTAAAGCTTAAATCAAATAAATGCAAATCAAGAACAAATAATATAATCAAGGAGAAAAGAGAACGAACACAGTAATTTTTACCGAGGTATCGGAGACTCGCCCAGTCTCCACTAGTCCTCGTTGAAGCACTCAAGTCACTTGAGTTTTGCCTCAATACTCACGAAGAGTATTATCTACTAACGATTGCTCCTTGTCCACTCCGGAAAGGCGAACACCAATGCCTTGTACAAACTTGCCGAGCCTCTCCGACAATCTCCGTTCTGGAGAGGTCAACGGCCACGCCTCCGAACCGTCTAGGTGAGGGCGCTCACCAAGAGTAACAGGCAGCGAGGTCTTCTCTTGACCTCCAAACACGCACCGAGAAACTAAGTGAATGCAAATGCAAAAGAACTGAAATGCTCGGTGGATCGGAAAACACTCGACTTGATCAAAAGATCAAGATTTTAAGTAGAAAACTAAAGCTCAAGAGTGTATAAGAAAGTGCTACTGCTTATTGTGTAAAACTCATGCCCAAAGCCCCTATTTATAGACTCAAGAATCAAATGAACCGTTGGAGCTAGGGCTGAAGATCAGCAACTCAAACCGACAGTCAGTTTAGTACACAACGGCCGACAAAATTTACGGATGAAAATTTGCTAGCCGTTCGTGGTCGTTTAAGGAAACTTGAAACCCACAACTGACAGTCAGTTATACAAACTGACAGTCAGTTCGACTACAGTCTCGACTAAAATCAAATAGAAACTCAGTTAAAAACATTGTGGTCGAATCCCCAACTAACAGTCAGTTTAGTACAAAAAATTTGAGCACAAAATACACCCTCTCTGGACAATTGTCAGTTTAATCAAACTGACAGTCAGTTCAGCAAACTGACAGTCAGCCTGAACAAAAACAGAGATAACTTTAAAACCAGAAATCCAAAAGAGGTGTTTAATAGCTCGTTTGAAAGATAATTTCAAGGGCTACATTTTTTTCAACAAAAGAAAAAATCAGATCTGCCTATATCTTTCTAGAAAATTAAAAAACTCTTCTGCTGTCAAAAACTGAACTGAAAATCCAAATCTCAAATCAAGTTCAAATCAAATCCAACCAAAATGATGCAGTGTAATGACCTAAGTTTCTCGGTTTATGTTGGAGATAAAAAGAGGACTTTCGCCACCCCTCTTTATAGTATGGTTAAAACTAAAAACAATTTTCCTAACCGATCAACTCCAAACGCCGAGATCGGAAAAATAAAAAAACGGATTACCTTAGGTCCTTTGCTTTTCCGGCTTGCGTCTAATCTTCATATTCGTGACTTGTGCTTTTACTTCTTTTGTGTTGGGTTCGTTTTGTTCATCTCGACAATCTTCCTAACAAAGCCCTGTACTAATCAATCTCTAAAAGCACAGCTAGTCCTAAACACTCTGTTTTCATTAATCATCAAAATTAGGGTTAGGCATGAAGGCCTAGATGCAACAGTTCCAACCCGTTAAGTGTGTGACCCTGTAGGTTTATATATATTTAGTCACGACTCGGGAATACTTACCCGAATTGTAAGTCGGTAGTGGCCTCTAGCCGAACATAACGACTATCCAAATACACACAAAGATCATAATCAACAAACCTATATAATGTCTTCATGTTGATCCTCTTGCCATATGATACCAGATTAAACCCAAGGTAGAAAATATGCCACACTTGCATAGTTCAATCCTTTCTCGATCTCATAGTGAATTGATCTTTCCGTAGTTGACACTCAACTACGAACGGCATGCCATGCACTTCTCAATTCATCTATATCGAGGGGCCCAGAGATACCTCTCTCATTATATGAGAGATGCAAATTCCATCTTAACCATTCACATTCCTCCGCATGGCTCATAGCATACCCGAATATTACCTTTATTACCACTTAATTAAAAGTAGCGTTTGGTAGTATCAAAGTATACTACTACACATGTAGGAAACTATGATGGTCTCAGATTTAAGGATTAATCATAAACATTATTTGAGACCAACTGGTGACACTTAAATATCAAATCCAAACAGTGTCTCAAAATGGGTCTATCCAACATTATATTCTCCAATATATGTCCACATTATTGATTTCATATCTTATATCCATAGTCCGTGAAACATAACCATCAATCAATATATGCACTGATCCATTAATCAATAATGTTCTATTTAAAGATAATGGATTAGGGACTTTATCAGAATAATATCATCAAATAAATTTAGAGTCTCACACCAAGTCACACACTTGTTGATCGAACCAAAATGATAATTTATTCAAAAATAACATAGTATTCAAATGTTCATAAATATAACAAAGATAAATACATCTCTGTTATTTTCTCTAGGACATATCACTAACAATCTCCCACTTGGACTAGAGTCAATCACAAATGTATCTAATACCTATTGCTCTAGTATGCACCTTATGCTTTGGTTGTGGGAGAGGCTTTGTCAACGGATCAGCAACATTCAAATCCGTGGACACTTTGCAAATCTTCACATCACCTCTATTCACGATTTCTCCGATAAGGTGATAACGCCTGAGTATATGTTTGGAATTCTGATGAGACCTTGGTTCATTGGCTTGCATAATGGCTCCACTATTATCACAATAGAGATCCACTAGGCTTGAAACGCTAGAAACCACACCAAGTTTAGAAATGAACTTTTTAATCCAAACAGCTTCTTTGGCAACTTCAGAAGTAGCAATATACTCTGCTTCTATTGTAGAATCAGCGACAGTTTCTTGCTTGGAACTATTCCAGCTTGCAGCTCCTCCATTAAGGCAAAATACAAAACCAGATTGTAATTTGATCTTTGTCGACTTGGAAGCTAGCGTCGGTGTAACCACTAACAACGAGCTCTTCCTCACCTCCATAAACCAGGAACACATCCTTAGTCCTTCTCAAGTATTTAAGAATGTTTTCTACAGCAATCCAGTGACTCTCACCTGGATCTAATTGGTATCTGCTCGTAACACTTAGAGCATAGGAGACATCTGGGCGTGTACAAAACATGGCATACATAATAGATCCAATAGCAAAAGCATATGAAATCTTATTCATTCGGTCCCGCTCATTGTTGATTGAAGGATGCCGACTAGAGGGGGGTGAATAGGCGGTTTTAAAATTTTTCTTCTAAACTAGGGTTTAACAACCTAAGATTGCAATAACAAATCTTCAAAGGATATGAAAGACAATTCAATTCAGATTTTGCACTTTCTAAAATATTAATAGCAACCATTCAAACACTACGAAAATTAAGCAAGTAGTAGAGGTAACCGAAAAGATCGAGTTTTTCCCGAGGTCTCGGAAATTTGCCGATTTCCACTAATCCTCGTTGAAGCGCTCTTCGCTTGAGCTTATGCTTCGATTTCACTAGGGGTAGCCCTTCTCCACTCCGGATAGGCGAGCTCCGAGCCTTTACAACCACTCGCCGGGCCTCTCCGACACACCGTCGATGGAGAGATCGCCGGACCTCCCGGGTCGTCTAGGTGACGGCAATCACCAAGAGTAACAAGCCTAGCACCTTGCTTGATCAACCTCAAAGCTTGATGAACACAATGCAAATGCAAGAAGGCTTGGAAACAAATTCACTCAACTAGCACTCAAGATTTCTCAAGTTTTTGACTTCAATTGCTAGAGAATGGATGTGAGAGGGCTTGCACACTGTTGCTCAGGGTTTTTGAGATGTATTTCGTGTTGCAAAGACATCTACAACAGTGATCTATTTATACTCTCAGCAAAAACGGTCGAAATCAAGAAGATTGGACGAAAGTTGTACTGGCCGGACATTGCACTTCGGACAATGTCCGGTCAGTACAAAAATTTTGACCGTTATTCACGTGAAATGCAAGTGTCAGTAGCCGTTTGGATTAAAATGTGAAGACTGGACAAATGTATTTGTCCGGACAAATGTATTTGTCCGGACAAAATGTCCGGACAGATGCATTTGTCTCTGTTGACACCCCTGTTTAAAATGATTTGTACACGCCGGACAGATACATTTGTCCGGACAAAATGTCCAGACAGATGTATATGTCTCTGTTGACACTTAACTAAAAACACTCCAGATTTTTGTATGGGCCGGACATATGGGATTTGTCCGGACAAATAAATTTGTCTCTGTTAACACAGCCCTTACAAAAGCCCAACATTTGTATTGGCCGGACATTGTCCGGTCACTTCGGACAATGTCCGGTCACTTCAGACACATCCTCCGGACAAATGCATTTGTCTTAATTTAATATGCTGTTAACATTTGTACTGACTGGACATTGTCCGATCACTTCGGACAATGTCCGGCCTTCACCGGACAGATACACCGGACAAATGTATTTGTCTCTGTTGCACTTGTTTGCAAAGTTCTGAAATTGTTTGTATTGGCCGGACGTTGTCCGGTCACTTCAGACACTGTCCGGCTAGTACAAAACGAAAACAGACTTCTGAATTTTTTTCTCAACTTTGATTTAGGGAAAATGCAAATGCAAATATGCTTCTAAAAACTTCAAGGTTGATCAAGAAACTTGTGCTAAGACCCCTCTTAATAGTACAACTATCTAACCTAGAAAATTTCAAAACAAGAAGGCGCTAGGTTTAGGTATTTGTACTCTTGTCGAGATTTTCGTCGTTTTCGCTTCATGGAGTCTTGATAACCTTGCTTTGTCTTTCCTTGATGCTTTCTCCTTTGATTTACCTGAGTCTCACATACAGAGGTTAGTCGCAAATCTCACGGATGTCATTAATCACCAAAACCCTAATTAGGGCTCAAGATTCAACACTCATCACATGTCAAAGGACATTGACTCTTGCTAAGACTAATGCCATGTGACATAGGCAAAAAATCTTTCTTGGAATCCTACATGTTGAATTTATTCAATACTTTGTCAACATATGTACTTTGGCTTAATCCAATTAGCCTTTTAGATCTATCTCAGTAGATCTTAATACCCAAAATATATACTGGCTCACCTAAGTCTTTCATAGGAAAACTACTTTTCAATGAGGACTCACAGACTCAAGCATAGAAATATCATTTCCGATCAGAAGTATGTCATCCACATATAAGACCAGAAAAACAAGTGCGCTCCCACTTGCCATGTTGTAAACACAAGCCTCTTCATTTTTTATGAAGCCAAACTGTTTGACTACTTCATCAAAACGAAGATTCCAACTCTGAGATGCTTGTTTCAACCCATAAATGGATTTATGAAGCTTGCATACTTTCCCAATATTTTCTGAATCGACAAAACCTTTAGGCTGTGCCATATACACATCCTCACTTAGGTTTCCATTTAGGAAAGTCGTTTTGACATCCATCTGCCATATCTCATAAGCAAAATAGGCAGCAATAGTTAGGATGATTCTGATTGACTTTAACATAACAACGGGCAAAAAGGTTTCATCATAATCAACACCTTGAATTTGGTTGAACCTTTCACAACTAATTGTGCTTTATGGATATGAACATGACCATCCATGTCAATCTTTTTCTTATAAACCCATTTGCACTCAATGATTTTTACACCATCAGGCAGATCAACCAAGTTCCACACTTGATTGTCATGCATGGATTCAATTTCGGATCTGATGGCTCCAAGCCATTTCTCAGAGTCAGGGCTCATCATCACTTCTTCGTAAGTCTTGGGCTCATCATTGTCTAACAATAATACTTCACGCTGCTCTATTGTAAGGAACATGTACCTTCCAGGTGCATGACGTACCCTTTCAGACCTATGTGTAATCGATGCTTGTCCTGCATTTTCTACATTATTTTGCAGGTCTTGCTGAGCTTCAGTGGGTGCTGAAACAAGTTCCAGTGGTTCCCGAATTTCTTCAAGTTGCACTGTGCTCCCACTTACTCCTTTTGAGAGAAACTCTTTCTCCAAAAAGACATCGTTTCAAGCAATCAACACTTTGTTTTATTCTCAATTATAGAAGTAATATCCTCTTGTTTCCTTAGGATATCCCACAAAGAAGCATTTATCTTATTTGGGTTTGATCTTATCATACATTAAACGTTTTACATAAGCCTCACAACTCTAAATCTTAAGAAAAGACAACCCGTGTCTTTTCTACGGCTTTTGATGGAGCCCTATTTAATGTGAACATAGCTGTTTCTAGAGCATATTCCTAGAAGGACAATGAAAGATCAGTTTGGCTCATCATTGAGCGAACCATGTCCAACAAGATCATGTTTCGTCGTTCTGACACACATTCCATTGGGTGTTCCTGACGGGGTCAGTTGTGGACAATTCTGTGTTGTTTTAGATTGTCACCAAACTCTTGGCTCAAATACTCCCCTCCACGATCAGATCGTAGGGTTTTGCTTGTCTTGCCAAGTTGATTCTATACTTCATTCTGAAATTCCTTGAATTTATCAAACGTTTCAGATTTATGCCTCATTAAGTAGACATATCCATATCTACTAAAGTCATCGGTAAAAGTTATAAAGTACTGAAAACCACCTCTAGCTATTGAACTTAATGGTCCACATACATCAGTATGAACAAGAGCCAATAAGTCACTTGCCCTTTCACTTTCACCTGTGAAAGGTGCCTTTGTCATTTTGTAAAGTAAACAAAATTCACACACATCAAATGATTGAAAATCTAATGAGTCTAGAAGACCATCTTTTAGGAGTTTCATGATGCGTTTCTCATTTATATGGCCTAAAAGACAATGCCAAATAAATGTGGGATTCAAATAATTGGGCCTAAGTCTCTTAGTATATATGTTATAGAGAGGTAATCAAGATTTAGTTGATAAAGCCCATTCTCCAATGAGACATTGCCATAAAACATATCATTTAAATAAAAGAAACAACGATTATTCTTTATTCTAAATTCATAACCCTGCGTGTCCAAACTCGACACGGATACAATGTTTTTGCTTATGGCAGGAACATAATAACAGTTATTAAGTCCTAAAACTAATCCTGAAGGTAAAACTAATATAAAAGTTTCAACTGCTAAGGCTGCAACTCTTGCTCCATTGCCAATGGGAAGTTGAACCTCGCCCTTAGCCAAATTTCTACTCCTTTTAAGCCCCTGCATCGAAGTGCAAATATGAGCAAATGATCCGGTATCAAATAACCAAGAGTCGGAAGGAGAAGTAGCTAAATGAACTTCTATAACATATATACCTGAAGGAGTTTCACTTTGCTTCTTTTTCTTTAAATCTTCCAGGTACTTCTTGCAATTCCTCTTCCAATGATCAGATTCCTTGCAATAGAAGCATTCAGTAGTAGAGGTGGCACCTGGCTTGGATTTTCCTTTGGAATTAGACTTAGCGCTAGAGGACCTTTCTAGAGGTTTGACTTTTCCCTTAGCCTTGCCCTTGCCCTTGCCCTTCTTCTTAAAACTTTTTCCCTTTTGAACCATCATTACATTATTTGAAATTTTCTTAATGTTCTGCTCTGCTATTTTAAGCATCCAATGCAATTTAGTCAATGATTTCTCCATATTATTCATGTTATAGTTCATGACAAATTGGTCATAACTCGGAGGGAGCGATTGGAGAATCATATCAGTAGCCAACTCTTGACTAAGAGGAAAACCAAGCTTTTTCAAATTCTGAATATAACCAATCATCTTGATCATATGAGGACTGACCGTGCTCCCTTCTGCCAACTTGCAATTATGCAATTTCTTGGTGGTTTCATATCTTTCCACCCTGGCATGCTCCTCGAATAAGTTTCTAAGAGATACGGCCATATCATAAGCTGTCATGTTCTCATATTGCTTCTGAAGCTCATAGTTCATGGTGATTAGCATTAGACAGCTGGCATCAAGTGCGTCATCGGTATGTTTTTTGTAAGCATCCTTTTGAGCACATGGAGCACTAGCGGCTGGTTCATTAGGTATAGGAGTCTCTAGAACATAGTCCTTTTTCTCTTGTTTGAGAACAATTCTCAAGTTTCTATACCAATCAATAAAATTTGTTCCATTGAGCTTTTCTTTAGTAAGGACAGATCGCAAACTGAAATTGTTTGAGGAGTTACCACTATCCATGGTCTACAACAATAAAGAATTGCAAAATTTTAGCATTATATATATGAAAAATCTTTTATTAAACAATTAAATAAAAAATGTACCAACCATATATTTTAGAACAAAAATCCCTCAAGAAATATATATATATATATAGTAGGCCAAGATCTATATTTCACTAAGTTCTAATGAGTTTTGGCATCACTGCTAGAAACATAGTTGTTTAGGTAAGCAACTCCTTACTAATTATATCATATATAACTCTTGTTTATTGAGTGTCATCCTATACCATGACTCCCAACACCATGCCCCAAAACCCAAAACTGTTTGGATGGCATTGTTAAGTTAAACCAATTTTATGCCAACACATATCCTACCTTATTAAGATAATTGATGGTGCCCTAATTTGTCAGGCCCATTAAGCAACAATCAAAATCTTGACAGGTGCAGCAATTGGAAGAGCATAATAAACACTTAATTTTTATGAGGGGTTAAAACATGGCAAAACATCCATATGCACGAAAATAACCATAAGCTAAATGATCTAATAGGTGCAACTTCGACTATATTTAAATTCCGTTGGCAGTAACCTTGATCAGGAAAGACCGCGACTGTTTTCGCTCACACCATGAAGGAAAGCGTTCCGCTGAGCGGGGCTTATTAAGAAAAACCTTATGATGTGTTCTTTCCTTAGACACCAAAGTTGACAGTTTCTGGTTGTCAAGTATAATCATTTTTCTAAAAATAAAATATTAATATATTTTTTAATTAACCATATTAATCAAATTTTTGAACCAATTCGATTGGTTTAAATCCCCTTATTCCAGTTATATTAACTTCAATATGAATATCTAGAATAAGCAGCTAATATCATATGTAGATCCAATCTATACACATATGGAGTAGAAAATTCAATCTACTTTTGTCATACAAACCCTAACATCACCTCCCTCTGGCCCATACTAGGATCATTAGACATTAGTTCATATTAAAGTCGGCCAAAAAACAGTTCATCACAACACTTTGATGTCAAAATAAACATGTATAACGAAACTTATACGGTAATAGATTGAATAAACTAGTAGATCTAGTCTACTATAACTTCATATATCACATATATGTTATTAATCTAGATCTAATACTATATAGGATGGCTCTGATACCACTGTAGAAAACCGAATAAGTAAAATAGTAGAATTTCAAAAATTTTACTCGAAAGTTGCAAGTAATAGATCATAAATTAGATTGTTACCAACATCAGAAGCAGATTTGGTGAAGCGATCGAATGTTCACAGCAACTATTTGCGGATCTCTTGATCAGTGGATGTAGATGACAACGACCGCTCACGAATTGTCCTAATCAGCGCAGTAATTGCAGCAGTGCCTCTATCAGTATTCACACGTATCGGGATGGGCTATTATTTTAGAGGAGATGGTAGTTATGATTTTTTTGTGATATACTCAAAGTTCATCATCATCTCTTTATATAGAGCCATGTAGAAGAAATCTTAACTGATTAGATTTCCTTATGTGATACAAATTTTATCCAAATTACAAGTCTAATATTAAATCATCGTATCTGATACGAAAACCCATAACAACAACAATATGCACATATTACGCATCCTTGAGCTTGAAGTCTAGAGTGCGTCCATGCTACTCCATGATAAAACTTTACGCACCTTAAAGCAGTTGTAATTACTAACATGCGCGAAGTTTTCTTTCTGAGTACAGAAGCATCTGTACAGAACCTATGCTGGAACCCTGTAGAGCATGCCAATATGCACTTGATCCTGAACCGGCAGCCCCAATCCGGGCATCGCCGGCCGGCAATTCCGGTGCAGGAACCCGTAGAATCCGAGCATCACCTTCTCCAACAAGCTCGCCTTCGTTTTGCAGATGAACCTCGTCTTGCCCTGAGTGTGCACCGTCCCAGCCGATCTCGCCTCGTCGATCATCGAGATCTCTTCTTGGACCGTCAGGCCGGCCTGACATTGCTCATCTGAATCTGGGTTTGCCACTACATGCTCTTGCAAGCACTTGACTACTTGTGCTACAATGTCCAGACCCTCAGGGCCAATGCGGTCGGCATTGCCGTACTGGACAATGCATCGGTAAACGCCACGGATTCCGAGCCTTCTACCGACGAACCGCTCACTTGCGGCGACGCGATCTACCTGCAGGTACCTGAGGGTGACAAAAACTGTGATGCTGTGCAGGGATCTCATGTTGTGGAGGTAGTGTTCCAGTACAGGAGGGAGGCAGTCTTGGTTGCTGGTGTAGAAGCATAGCCCAGGTACTCTTTGTGTACCTGGTCTTGACAAGAATCCGGCAATGCATTCTACAGTGACCGTGTTTGCCGCCTCGTGCAATGCTTTCCTCTGTCTGCCGTAGTACCACCCGAGCATGACGAAGGCGAGGATCACCGAGACGGCGAACGGGAGCCAGCCGCCTTCGAGGAACTTGGTCATGACGGCACTGACGTACGCGCCTTCCAAGGTGAAGAACACGGCGAAGTAGAGCACGGCGCGGCAGAGAGCAGCGGGTTCGAAGGCGACCGGAGGGCCGCGGCCAGAGGGGCGACACGGAGGCGCGTCGTCCGAGAGAGGGCAACCAGAGGAGAGGGCGGCGCGGCGCTCGGGGCTGCACGGCGCTCGGAGAAGGGGCAGATGGAGGCGGCGCTAGACCGGAGGAGAACGCGGCCTGAGGAGGGCGCGGCCGGAGGAGGGCGCGGTGTCGGAGGCGGCGGCGTGGAGGTGCGCACGGCCAAGGGGCAGCCGGAGAGGGGGGCGCTCGGGGCAGATGAGGAGGCCGGAGGCGGCGATCGGGACAAGGGCCGGAGGCGGAGCAGAGGAGACGCGGCCGGCAGCGGAGGAGGCGAGGTGCTGCCGGAGGCGGGTGGCCGGAGGTCGGGCGGCGTGGAGGCGGCGCTGGAGAGGCGCGGCCGGCGATCGGGATCGGGCAGCGTGGAGGCAGAGCAGAGGAGCGGCGCACGGGGCGGCGTGGAGGAGAGAGGCCGGCGGCGTGGGCCGGAGGAGGAGCAGAGGGGCGGCGCTCGGGTGCGGCGGGAGGCCGGTGCCGTGGGGAGGACGGATGGCGTACCGCCGGCTGCCAAATCCCCATCGCCCCCAGGCCACCTTGCCCCGCACCACGCTGTTGCCCCAAAGGTCCTCCACAACTCCATCACAGCTTTCTCCTCGCAGCTCCGACCAACTCTCACAGCTAGGGCTAGAAACGAGCCGAGCTCGAGCGAGCCGAGACAAACTCGGCTCGGGCTCGATAGTGTATTGGGTTCGGCTCGGGTTCGACTTGAAATATTAACGAGCTTAGAACCAGGCTCGGGCTCGACTCGATAGGGCTCAATAAAGTTCGATAAAGCTCGATTAGGTTGTTTTCTTTTGATGTTTGATTAGGTTCGCTTGAGCTCGATTAGGCTCGGCTCGAAATGTGCATTACAATTTACAATTAGAAATATAGTATCTTTTTCATGACAATAATAAATTAATAGCATAACAATTCATAATTTCAATCAAGAAAACCAAAATACAGAGTTTCAATATAGCATAACAAACTAACAACATAGAATATTCTGAGACAATTCAAACTTTTAACCAAGTGAAACAAAATGCATTATAGGATCTTCAAAATACATCAAATTTGTGCAACTCCAATTGACTCTAATCTCCAGGTCTCCAGACTCCAGCTTGAGAACCAAAGTCTAGCATGTAAAGAAGTGAAGCATGCAAAATCATCATTCTTCAGATCCAATATAGCCTGCAGAATGAAGCACAAAAGATTCTTAAATACACATACAGATAGATAGATGTTCATATAAAAAAATAAGTTCAATAACAATTTTGTCAAAGAAAGAAAACATGCATTGTTTTTAAGGATTGCTTTGTCATGTAATCATGTAATCATGTAAATAGCATACAAATCACTAGTTACTGCCCACAGCCGAAGCATCTGAAGGATTGCATTCAATTAGTGCGATCTGTTCAACATCATCTTCCTGTTGTGACTCCTAACATAAAATAGAAGTTAATTAGAAATAATAAAAAATTATTTACCATTTGAGAAAAACAATTTTGTAATAAAGAAGTTAAAACTTACCGATTTCTTCAACTTATGATGGTTATCTCTAATCCAACTAGAAGTATATACTAAAGCTTGCATCATTGATGGGTCTAGCGAGCTACGATAGTCATCAAGAACTCTTCCTCCGGCACTAAAGGCTGACTCTGAAGAGACGGTGCTAATAGGTATGGTCAGTATATCTCTTGCCATCTTAGACACTATAAGATACTTCGACGCATTCATCTTTCACTATGTGAGTACATCGAAAGGTTTTGCATCACACACTTCATTCATGTCTTCTAAGTACATCTTCAAATTAGTTTTTGAAGGTTGTGCAGCAAAACTAGCTTTGATGAACTCATGAAACTGGCAAGAAAATGACACCCACTACTAGCACTACTCGAACTCGATGCAGGTCCACAAGTACTAGCACTAGTTTCTTGATGTGAAATGCTTTGTTTATACTCGCTTTCATATATGGCATAGAACTCTTCCAATATAGTTTTCACAGATGCAAATTTTTGTTCAAGATCACCATTAGAAAACATGACTGGAAAAGAAAAATCAATCATTCTCATCTTGTACCTTGGGTCAAGAATTGTGGCAATAGGAAGAAGATTTGTGCATTCTGGTCCCCAATATTTCTCAAATTTAAGAAGCATAGCATGTGCCACTTCCTCCAAGCATGCATTTGATGAATTGGACAAGTCAAACAGCACCTTCTTGATGTTAACAATTTCAGAAAAAACCATATTAGCTGTAGGATAAGTTGACCCGGAAAACATATTGGTAGCCAAGTGTAGAGCAAACAATACATTCTTGACTTGTGCATACAAGTCCCATTCCTCCCCAAGTGGTTGCCACTTGTAGTTGGCATTTTCAACTGCATATATTTCAATAGCAGGTTTGAAATAGAAAGCACTATCAAGCATCTTATAAGTGGAGCCCCACCTAGTGCACACATCTAGACATAATTTTCTCTTTACATCAAGCTTGAGTGACTTGGCAATGGCTGTGAGCTTATACAAGCAAGTATTCGATTTCTTGAAGTACTTCACAGTCTCCCTAATCTTGCTAATCAAGCTCTCCAATGGTTTCAAACCATCATTTACAAGCAAATTCAGAATATGTGCACAATATCTCACATGAAAAAGTTTTCCATTAAAGGACAATACACCCCTAGCACTTAACTTAGCAAACAACAATTTTGCAGTAACATTATTGCTAGAGGCATTATCAAAAGTAATGGTAGTTATCTTGTCTTCAATTTTCCAATCAGCTAGACATTCAGAAATAGCTTGAGAGATAACTATTCCACTGTGGGGAGGCTCTAACTCAACAAATTTAATGATACGGCATTGTAATGTCCAATCAGCATCAACATAGTGTGCAACTAAACTCATATAGCAAAGAGTCTGATTAGATGTCCAAAGATCACATGTGAGACTTATCTTGTTAACATGCCTAAAACTTTTCTTCAATTTTGCTTTCTCAGATTCAAAAAGTTTAAGGCAATCAGCTCTAGTAGTCTTTCTAGAAACCTTTTGGTAAGAATGATTCAATATTTTTAACAAAGCATTGAACCAAGTATATTCCACGATTCTAAAGGGCAACTCATGAATAACAACCATCGTAGCAATTAACTCACGTATCTTATGTTGCATCTAGGCCTTCATGCCTAACCCTAATTTTGATGATTAATGAAAACTAAGTGTTTCAGACTGACTGTGTTTTTGAGATTGTTTGATACAGAGCTCCGTTGGTAAGATAGTCGAGATGAACAAGACGAACCCAACACAAAAGAAGTAAAAGCACAAGTCGCAAGGAATGAAGTCGAGACGCAAATCGCAAAAGCGCAAAAGACCTAAGGTAACATTGTCTTTATTTTTACCGATCTCGGTGTTTGGAGTTGATCGGTTTAGAAAAATTGTTTTTAGTTTTTAACCGTACTATAAAGAGGGGCGGCAAAAGTCCTCTCTTCATCTCCAACATAAACCGAGAAACTTAGGTCATTGCATTGCATATTTTTGGTTGGATTTGATTTGAATTTGGTTTAAAAGATTTGGATTTTCAGTTGAGTTTTTGACAGCAGAAGAGTTTTTCAATTTTCTAGAAAGATCTAGGCAGATCTGGTTTTTTCTTCTGTTGACAAAAATGTTGATAGAACACGCTTAATCGGATGTGAAGTAGCTACTTGCTTACTAGCTTGACAAGCGCTACACGGTTTATCCTTTTCAAAATTCACATCTTTTAAGCCAACAACCAAATCACGTTTTAAAAACTTTTTAAATTGATGTATTCCAACATTTGCAAGCCTTCTATGCCATAACCAACCTTTTGAGATTTGAGAGACAAGATATGTTGAAAAGGATGCATCTTTAGAGTGAAAATCAACAAGATAAAGATTTTCAAAATGAAAGCCTTTGAAGATCAAGGAACTATCTTTTAAACTTTCAACTAAAACTTCTTTAGAAAAAAAAATGCAACGAAATCCAAGATCACAAATTTTTGAAAGAAACAAAAGATTGACATCTAATTTGACTGAAAATTTTCTAAAACACTATGGCTTCACAAGTTCCAAAAATAAATTCTGGAGTTAAATGAGATAATGAGGAACTAGTTAGCCTTTTACAGTGAAGCCAAAATTAGAGCCAACAACAAGATATGAAAAAGACAAATGTTGACCAGATTGAAAGTTTCAGATTTGAGGTTTTGGGAAAATAATTTTACATATGTAAAGGCACCTGAAAAACCACGCAAATGACTTCCAAAAATTTTGAAATGAATTAACAGTAAGGACCAATCAAAAAAATATAATGTCTAAACTTTCTTCAAATATCCAACCAATTAAAAAAAATGAAAAAATCAGTCAAAAACCACAAGAAATCTGAAGATGCAGATTTCATATTTGATTTGTGAAAAATCAAATGTTGCTCAAATCAAATCCAATTGAAATGAAAATTTGCATAAATAATTTTTAATGCATGACACATATTTTGCAAAAAGAATTTTCCAAAAAGGATTTTCCAATTAAGAGTCAAGCCCTTTTAGGTGCCCAAGCCATACGAGGTCCTCTAGCCTTGTCGCATAAGTCTTTTAGTACCCAAATGGCTCTATCTTTAGCTTTTTGAAAATGAAAATCAACAAGTTTTGTAATTAAACTCCTTCTAGAACAAGAAATCAAATAAGAGTCAAAAGAACCAACTCTAAAAGGGTTAGATACACACTCATGCGAATGTTGTCCTATTAAGTGACATGCGGAACATGAAGTTCGAGAGGGTTTTACAAATGAAATGGTATGAGTGTGGTGAAATATGCGATACCTCTTACTAGATGAGTGAGCATGATTTAATTCTCCCTTTTAAAATGAATATCTATGATCTAAAGGAGGTTTAACAAGCATATCACTACTCATATGATATCTAGTAAGGTCATGACTCAATCTATTTATTTTAGTCTTAAGTTCATCATTTTCAATTTTATGTACATGAGATGATACCGTGTTAACACATGAAGCATGATGTGAATGAGAACATAACGGCATATCATCACAAGTAGATGAACTAGAAGGCATAACAATAGAATCACTAGATGAGCTAGACATATCAAATGAGGAGCAACTAGTACTAACACCATGGCATAAAGATGAGTCACTAGATAAATCATGGTATGAGTTACTAGTAACAACCGTACAAGCATGTGAATCAATAAATGAATCAATAGACAAATTATCATATGAAGTACTAGTGTCCACAAAGCTAGCATTTGAGTCTAAACATGAATTAACACTTAAGTCATACAAGAGGTGCTAGCATGTGAAGTGGAAGTATGTGACTCTAAGGATAGATCAATAAGCAAGTCATAAGCAACTCTATCATCTAAGGTAGTTGTGGAGCTAATAGCTTCCTTGGCAAGCAAATAATAATAAGAACTTTTCAACTATTGAAATTCCACTTTCAAGGATGAGAAGTTATTCTTTAAAGTGCAAAAACTTTTGTTCATATTGCCAAGCAAGTCACTTAACTCCACAATCATATCCATAAGCTCATCATTAGAGAAGTTAGTATTTGATACCGTTGAGTCACATGCCATAAGGCATATAGATTTGTCTTGACATGAAGACTTTGATCTTGATGTTTTCTTTCTAGCTTTCTTTGAGCTCTTCTTGCAAGAGTTCGCCTTTGTCTTTCTTAGGTGAACCAAGTCGATGATGTCTTTGAGCTTGCTAGAAAGCTCCCGATCCTCCGCAATGAAATCATCATTCTTAATATGCTCGGAGGTGGAATGTATGTCCTTCTCCTTGGACATAGCCTCATTTGACATAAGCATGTCAATGAGCTTGCTCAGTGAAGTGTCGGAGAGGTCACCGTTTGCAAGAGTGGTAATGAAGTCTCCATAGTGATCCTCCGGTAACACCTTAAGCAATTTCCTACAAATGTCTAGATTGGAAATATTAGTGCCATAGGCTTTGAGCTCATTTGTGATGTTGATCAAGCGATCATATATGGTAGAGAGTGTATCATGCTCCAACATCACAAATGCCTCATAGTGTTACATCAAGAAGCGCACCTTAGCATGCTCAAAGTTAGTTGTGCCCTCAAAGATAGACTCAAGGGTGGTCCAAACATCGTGAGCGATCGAACGATCACTCACTAGTTCGAGCACATCATTGCTAAGGGATCTAAGAAGCACATCTTTAACATTTGTATTTAAGAGGAGAATATCCTTATCCGAAATCAGCAGATAAGTCACACCCTTCTCCACTAAGCTCCATAAATCCAAATTCAATGCCTCAAAATAAGTGCTCACAATAATCTTCCAACGAAAGTAATGTGAGCCATCAAAGTGAGGAGCAATCAAATAAAAATCCTCTACGAGTCCATTTTTTTCTCTCTAGGCGGTAAAGCCCATAAATGAGAGACCCTACTCTGATACCACATGTAAGATCAAGGATATCGACTAGAGGGGGTGAATAGAAGGTTTTAAAAACTTCAAATAAAAACAAATTTTTGCAAAGAGAAGAACCAAATTGCAATTCAATATATTAAAAAGAAAAAATAGAGAGAACAAACATTTTCCCGAGGTCTCAGAGACACGCTCGGTCTCCCCTAATCCTCGTTCAAGCACTCAAGTGAATTGAGTCTTGCTTCAATATCCACGAAGGATATTTCTCACTAGTGGTTGCTCCTTGTCCACGTTAGAAAAACGAGCACCGATGCCTTTTACAAACACACCAAGCCTCTCTGACAATCTCCGAACAGGAGAGGTCAACGGCCACGCCACCAAACCGTCTAGGTGAGGGCGTTCACCAAGAGTAATAAGCAGCAATGTCTCTTCTAGACCTCCAACAATCACTGAGAAACTCTAAGTATGCAAGAACGATGCGAACAGAAAACTCGGTGGATCTCAGAAACACTCAACTTGATCAACAGATCAAGAATTTGTGTAAAGAACTAAAACTCAAGAGTGTATAAGAATGTGAAGCTTCTAGATGTACAAAACTAATGCTCAAAGCCTCTATTTATAGCCTCAAGAATCAAAAGAACCGTTGGAGTTTGAGCTGAAAATCAGCAGTACAAACTGATAGTCAGTTTCAAACACAACGGTTGACAAAATTTAAGGATAAATAATTGCTAGCCGTTTGTGGTCCTATATGGAAACTGATACCCCAAGCTGACAGTCAGTATCACAAACTAACAGTCAGTTTCGACCAAACATCGACCAGTTAAAACAGAAACTCAAATAAATCAGCTTAAGATCGAAATGCAAACTGACAGTCAGTTTAGTTCAAAAAATTTCAGCTCAAAAAAACAAACCTCTTTGGACAACTGTCAGTTAACACAAACTGACATTCAAACTGACAGTTAACATGGATAAAAATAATTATAACTTTTGATTCAGAGATCCGATTAAATAGTTTAATAGCATGTTTGAAAGATAATTAAAAGGGCTATCTTTTTGTCAATAGAAGAAAAATCTAGATCTGCCTAAATCTTTCCAGAAAATGCAAAAAATCTTCTGCTGTCAAAAACTTATCTGAAAACCAAATCTTTTCAAAACAAATCCAACCGAAAAGAATGCAATGCAGTGATCTAATAGTTTCTCGGTTTATGTTGGAAATGTAGAGAGGACTTGTAACCCCTCTTTATAGTACGGTTAAAACTAAGAAATAATTTCCTAAACCGATCAACCTCCAAACACCGAGATCGGTAAAAATAAATATGCATTTTATCTTAAGTCTTTTGTAGCTTCATTCTTGGCGACCTTGCGCTTTCGACCTCGGCTCACGACCTTGTGCTTGCAACTTGCAGATCCTCCAGATAGCTTAGGTCTCTGCGGCTTTCTACTTGCCGACCTTGTGCTTGCGACTTTGGCAATACTGTGACCTTAGGTGAAATAGCTCTTAGGTCTCTGCATACATATAACTCAAAGACATAATTAGATCAAAAACACTTAATGTCATCAATAATCAAAATCCACAGTAATAGGGGCCTAGATGCAACACATGGCAAGAGCAATAACACGGACGTCTACAGCAACACATGTGTTGAACGTCGTGCATGTTGATCGACAACTCTTGCATAAAGTCGAGTTGCTTGCGAAGTCTCTTCTTTCTACAGAGAAGATAGAGTATCGTATGTGCAGCCTTTGCGCTCCACTCGGGGTCGAGCCAAAGCAGGAAAGTGCACTTGCGAGCATCTTCCCTCAGACACTCAAAAAATCTCCTCCCGTAGTCACCCTGAACTGAGGACGTGGTAGTCTTTAGTAATAAACCGCAGTTGCAATGACATGGTCTGGAACTTTGTCTGTCATCCTACGAATAGAAGGGAATAACCTAGAAAGTGATGCATAAATTTGCGCTTCGTTTATGCGAGCTGATTATGTACTTACCTTGTTGCGTCTTCTTCTCCAGCCACAGCTACTGTCACCCGCCATGTTTAGATGGGTGTGTTAGAGGAATGCGAGTTGTGCTTTGAGCTAAACGGCTTAATTTATAGAAGTGCTAGTCATGAAGAGTTGTGTCGTTGGTTGGACGCATCTGTACGAAACCAGACGTCTCCGCTCAAAAGATGAAAGGTGCAAAAGCTGAAAAGACTAATCGTATAAAAGCTAAAAAGCTGAAAAGATGAAAAGCTAAAAGCTGATAAACAGAAATGCATAGTCCTACAAAAGTTGAACAGTAAAAAAGTGCGACAGATGCAAACCCAAAAAGTAGGAAAGCTGACAAAAACGTACGAACAAACTGAACAGTCTGACAAAACCCTACATCACACTACTGCCCCCTCCTCCCCCTCTGTGGGGGGCCCTGATACTCCGATGATGTGTAGAGAGAGGGGGGCTGACGGTCGCTGACGTGCCGCCTCCTCGCTAGTGGTGTCTGCGCAGATGGCGGAGCCTGGGAAGGTTGTGTCGGCTGCGTAGGCGGTGGAGCATCGGCAAGAAAGGCAGGCTGCGTAGGATGCTGCTGTGTCTGGTCGAGAGGCTGGTGCCATGAAGGAATATCGAGCTCTTCATCCGAAGAGCTATCGGCAGGCACAGAACGCGTGTGCGGCGGTGGAGGGTGCGATGACGATGGACGGTCCATTGGTGGCACATGCGACGAAGTACCCGGCGCCGACGGTGATGGTGGGGGAATCACAGTCAAGTGAGGTGGCAGAAGCACTCTGAAATCGATCAGAATCTGATCGACCTGCCACTCGACCTCTGCACAATATGCGTGCACATCGTCACTGGGCATGGTGGGTCCGAGGTGGGACCTGAGCATCATGTCCCGTGCACCAGCAGAGACGCCGCCGAGGATGTCTAGCTTCACACACGAATTAATGCAATTATAGAATGACAATTCATGTGAAAGTAAGGTTGCAAAGAGCTAAAGAACTCACAGAAGAGTGGATTCGCCCTGCAAGGCATCGGTCGTAGCCCTCGCCGATGGTGGTAGGAGGGACGGGCTCATCAGGCACGGCTGGTGGACCGCCCGCCAATCAATAGATCGTGCGAGGTCGGTACCAGGACAGGTACGAATAATGGATGTCGTGGCTGTACAGTCTGTGCTTCTCGACCGTGCGTGTGTGGGCCCAATCCATCCACTCCTGCACATAGGGCTGCTGCCGACGAACGAAATCGTCCCTCACTCGACCCTTCCTCGATTGCTTGTGGACAAAGTAATTAGTTAGTGACAGAAATCATGTATAAAATAACTTGTGAATGTAATGCATATTTGACGTACTCATGGATATGGTGCGGGATCTCTTGAGGAGGCGGCACGGGACAAGCTAGTGTAGGCCAAACTAGCGCATAACTTGCTCAGGTGAGTACCCCTCAATCATGTGCGAGAAGACGAGAAGAACCTGGGTGCGCCAGTAAACAGCATCCTGTGTACAAAGAGAAGAAAGGCCAACCGGAGTGACGGATTGGAGGTTTGCGGTGGTCCACAGATCCCAGATGACGCTGTCGTCGAGGAGCAAATTGAAGCTCATGGCGTACGAAGGATAACAGAGGTGCGCCTACTCTGTGGCCCACCTCAAACTCAGCCTAGCCTACCTCCATCCCATCACGGGGCCGTCCCTCGCATCACCGGCCAACGTGAACTGATCCCACGGAACCAGCGATCAGCCGACAGGGAAATGCTCGTACGACCACATCTACAAGAGAATGGCACACCCAGCGAAAAGAGAGCTCACCTGGTCTCTGCTCGTGGCATCGCACAACCCCCTGTAGGTGTGGCAGAGCACGGCGGATCCGAAACTGAACTGCGGCACGTGCCCCAGGTCCGAGTCGACAATACTCCTAGCGAACTCAACATACTGCCGCTCACAGATGTCTCCGTGGGTGCCAGGGAAAAGCAACCACCCAAATAGGTACAGCAAGTACGCCTCAAGGTGGCGCCTGAAAACCTCCTTTGGAGTGGCCAAGGGGAGCGCACCATCGCGCACTGCGCGCAGTTAACTTTGGGGAACTCCCGCATTCTGCGCAAACCCCCCACTGGCCCTTCTCCCTCGAAGCGCTGTAGGAAATCTAGGCGCCATGCAACTCTGTCGATGGCCACGGGGACATATATCTCCCCCACGGATAGGCAGCCCAAGCAGCATGCTGACGTCCTGCAGTGTGATGGTGAGCTCGCCAAAGCTGAAGTGGAGCGTGTGCATCTCAGGCCTCCATCGGTCCACAAGCACGGTAACCAAGGCTCAGTAGAAGGGGAATTGCCTCGCCCGATATACCATGCGGCGAACGGCAATAGTCCGGCCTTGAGCAAATAAGGCGCGAACCGCTCATCTAGAGGCCACATCTCACGCGGTGTCCTCATGCGCAGAGCTGGGAGAACGGTGCCCTGTAGAAGACGTCGAGCACGGTGACGCTCCTGATGGTGCTGTGCAATAAGCTTAGGAAGCTGATAGTTGTCTGCCATACCTGCAGTTGTTACATATTGGTCGACAAGTTGAATCATTACAATTAATTAACAAACATTCAGTATTACTTACGAAAATTCAAGACAAAGCATTACAACATTACAGTTTTATTTAGGAAAATTCAGTACAACTCATACAGGGAAATTGTATTGCTTCAGTTTCGCGACGATGTTGATGCACCTGCCACCTACGGGCATCGATTTCTTGTGTGACCAGGCTGCCTGCAAGCGCTGCATCTACGTAGGTCATCTTCACGCTCCACTGCATCCATATCGTTCTGTATCCTCCTGGATCGACGTCGGCCGACATGGCCTACGAGGAGCCTGTTGTCTGGGATCCACGTGATGGCATCTTCCGGCGACAGCTCTCGATAGTTTCCCCTCGCCGCAAACCCATGGAAGACACCCTCCCAGGTTTTCCACAAGTACTGCAGAGTATAATAGGTTGAGATATACTGTACCGGATCAATCCCAGGAACAGAGCAGGCAGCGAAGACATGCGAGCAAGGAATGTGCAGCAATTGAGGCTTGTTGCATGTGCATTTGGCATTTGCATTTGTAATTCGACATTCGTGGATCCGACTGGCTCGCAATATGCCACGGACATGTTTGTGCCTTAGCTGAACCTCATAATTTCTGTTCAAACGACTCAGCACTGAGACATCATGTGTCAATGACTTCCTCGTCCGAAATTCGAGGTAATCATTGATCTTTTTGGGCCAGTGTACTAAAGGATCATACACAAGACTTGATGCCGCCAAACTCCTGCTGGCATAGTATGCTACTGTGCGATAGAATGTCATCTCAACTATTGCAGTGAGTGGTAAGCATCGTAGACCTTTCAATACGAAGTTGAACACCTCGGCCAGATTTGTCGTTATGATTCTGTACCGAGCCCCGCCTGTGTCATGCAGCAACGACCACTTCTCCATTGGTTTGGGCTGAATCCATTGACTGAAACTAAGATAACTCCGGCGGTTTCCCGCGCCGGTAACGCCGCCATCTTCTGGAGCACCTACCTCTTTCAATTCTGCCAACGTACCTTCCTCCAGCAACTTCCATATATTTGAGAACTTTGACTCTTGGTTCTGGTTGGCAAGCCGTTTGAACACCTGCATCAGGCGCTTGCTCTTGAAACGAGTGTGAAAATTCGCGCCAAGATGCCGAGAGCACCAACAACTCTGCAAGTCATCCCAACTCAGCAATGGATCCACTCCTGATTGCATGTACTCGATCGCACTCAGCATTCCTCTATTTCGATCGTGAATCAAGCACACGCGCTCCTGGTCTTTGACGACCTCATTCTTCAATTTTCCCAAGAACCACAGCCAACTACTGTAGTTCTCCCCCTCGACCACGGCATATGCTATGGGGAGAAGCTAGTTGTTGGCATCAACAGCCATGGCAGTCAGCAGAGTTCCCTGGTATTTTCCAGTAAAAAATGTTCTGTCAATGCAAAGCACAGATCTCATGTACCTAAACGATGCAACGCACTGTTGGAATGCCCAGAAAAATCTCTACAGTACCATGCATGCAGGAATCACAACACCCTCTGAGCCAAATGCCGGCGTATCAACAATTTTGGTGACTGTGCCTGGATTTGCTTCGCATATGCGCCGCAACAGCCTCGGTACGAAGTTGTATGCCTCAACATATGTCCCAAAAAGCTCCTCCAGTGTCCTCTGTTTAGCCCTCCATGCCTTCCCGTACTTGATCTTATAACAGTACTTCTTCACGATATGTGCAATTATCACTTTCGGTGTCATTGCCGTATTTTCCTTTACTACTGAAAATATCAGGCTAGCAACAAAACTGGAAGTGATATTTCTATGCTGCTGCACCATGCCCTCAGCCAGACATCTGTGGTCTTCGACTCTGGTCACCTGAAAGAAAGGGCCATCTCGTGGCCGTGTGACACGTACTTACCATGGACAGTTCTCGACTAAGTACCTCACAGTCCACAAGCTCGGATTTGATTTGCCCACCCGAACTGACCTATTTAGTGAAACAGCCCACGCAGTTATGGCTTTATTTGCATCTTTCTTACTCCGAAACAACTGTCCAAACTGGACGGTTGATTCATTATAGTACCATCGTGAATTCAGCTCATCAGGAACCACAGCGGAAATCAAAGATGATGGATCAGTCCATTCATTTATAGGATTCTGCTGTTCCGCAGGTTCATCAGGAGATTCATACATATCTGACGGATCAATATACTCCTCCTCATTAAAATTCTCCTCCAATTCTGACAGTTCTTCAACTGCATCTACTTGATGACCGCCAAACGGAGTTGTATCTCTTACTGTTTGCAAAGGTACACTGGCAGTTGCACTGGCATTGGTACTGCCACCGGCACCGATATCGGCACCAGCACCGGTATCGGCACCGCCACCGCCACCGTGACCTCCGGTACTAATATTAGTGCTGCTCTTTTCTCTTCCTACGGAATGACTACCCTCCGAACTATGTACGCGTAAGATTTCAACATATAGTATGATGATCCCGCCACCATAGGATGGATTTGTCACAAATCGTCCAAACGAACCCCATGATTTGTTACCTTTCAGTCTCTTGAGCAACCATTTGTTTCCCTCCAGAAGCATGCCTTCGACCCTGAGATTATCCGTCGCAGGATTTAGTTGTAACAAGTCGACTAACCACATCTCCAAATCTTTGAAAGACATTGACTGTGGTTGTCTCATTTGACCGTAAACATGCATACAACCACCAAGATCATCACCGTTTGCTCCATTATGGATTATACCAGCTTCGTAATAAACGCAAACCGTACTGGGTTGCTCCATAGCCTAATCAATTTGTCATTCCGTCTTATGTTAAAACAGGATAGTTCGATAATGCGCAATAACTGTAGTGGAATTATATTGCGATATTGAGACTATGAGATGTGTCAAAACTAATTTATATCTTGTATTTTAGTAGAGTGTATAATTACAGGACCAACATTGCTCAAAGTACTACAAAAACATGATTATTGAAACAACAGAAATTTTCCAAAAAGTGAAGTGAACAATTAAATTTATAAACCCTACAACCCTAAAAAAAAGCCGCTCTCCCTCTAAACCCGTGCGGGCAAGGCCAAGAAGGGGCGAGGGCGACGGCGGTGACGACTAGGGCAACGAGGCCGCGAGGGCCCTAACATAATCTAAAACAAACATTTACATCTACATACTAGCAACCATTTCAATCTACGTACTAACAAACATTTCAATCTACATACTAATAAACATTTTAATGCCCAACCCTATCCATAACCCTAACCAAAAGCCAACCCTAACCCTAACCCTAATTGGAAACCAACCCTAACCCTAACCCTAACTAAAAACCAACCCTAACTCTAACCCTAACCCTAACCCTAACCAAATTAAATTTCTAAACTCTACAACCCTAAAATAATAGCAGCTCTCGCTCTAAACCCGTGCGGGCAAGGCCAACACGGTGAGGACGATGGCGGTGACGACTAGGGCAGCGAGGCCACGAGAACCCTAACATAATCTAAAACAAACCTTTACATCTACATACTAGCAAACATTTCAATCTACGTACTAATAAACATTTCAATCTACATACTAATAAACATTTTAATGCCCAACCCTAACCCTAACTAAAAGCCAACCCTAACCCTAACCCTAATTGAAAGCGAACCCTAACCCTAACCAAATTAAATTTCTAAACCCTACAACCCTAAAATAATAGCCGCTCTCGCTCTAAACCCGTGCGAGCAAAGCCAAGACGGCGTGGGCGACGACAGTGACGACGAGGGCAGCGAGGCCGCAAGGGCCCTAAAATAATATAAAACAAATTTTTAAATCTACATACTATCAATCATTTTAATATACGTACTAACAAACATTTAATCTATGAACTAAATAATAAAAATGTACCTCAGTAAAATTCCAATCCATGTACATACTATCAAATACTATCTACGAGTTAAAGAATATTTTAATTTGCATACATAGTAATAAAATTGTAATATAAATACTATCTACAAGTTCACGAAAATGTACCTCAGGAAAACAAATTTGAAGAATCTCCGAAAACTGAAACTTGATCAAACTGCCAGCAAAACTCCTCCTCTTTCCCCTTTCTCCTCTCTCTCCAAACAGTATGAAAAATTTCTGGATTTTCGGAAAAAATGAAAACGGCCATACTGTGAAAGGGATGGTTGTGGTTTAAATACCAATTTCAGTCGCTAGCCGGGTTGGCGACTGAAACATTGCGAGTTTCAGTCGCTAGCCGGGCTAGCGACTGAAAGCTAGCGTGGCACGGCGGCTGGGCCAGCGGGGCGTTGGGCTGTGCCACGACTTCAGTCTCTAGCATCGCGTGGCTCACTTCGCGACTGAGGGCTATTTTTGCAAAATTTTAAAGGTATGGGTTAGTTTTCGAATTTGTTTTTTTTTGTGGGTTATTAGGCAAAAAAAATTCCTCTGCCTCCCTCAACGCCGGTTGTCAGCCTCACTGCGGATGGCGGCTCGTGCCACACGCTCCAATACCTAAATCCCTTATTCTCAGGCCAAATCGCACATGCACACACACGCACTCTCAAACCCTAGCCTCGCCACCGTGCTCATGGGCCAAATTGCTAGCCATCGGAGCCTCACCGATGACGTTCCAAATCCAGATCTACCTCATTAGCGCTTGCTCTACCTATCGTTAACCACACATGCTCAAATGTAGCCCCAGCTAAAACCCCAGCCGCACTCGGTCCCTACCACCGATTTGTGTGAGATGGCTCACTGCTAATACCTCTCCCACCAACCTCACTCTAGTCCTAACCATGGCCCACTTTCCCTTTCTTTACTGCTATGCCTTCACCGCAATCACCCTCGAGCATTTTTCCAGACACCTTGGTGACCCGGCCGCTCACGCGCCGCCGCTCTCACCGTCGAACAACTGTAACTCAGGCAACACCATAGCTTCCTCTCCTTCGTGGCCCACGGCCACACCTGGCCGCACCCTCATGGCTTGGCCCGGCTGGTAGTCTGCCACATATGCAGATGCCGCACAGGCCAGCTCACTGACTGTCCAGCCGACAATGCAACACGTAGGTAAGTTTCCCACTACCTTCCCTTCTCTATTCTTTGGCAGTAGCACCATGTGTATGAATCCTGGACTACGTTCTGTGTTCCTTGCTTGTGTTCTATGATTCTGTTCATGTTGAGGCTGTGAATTTTATGAATAAATTGTGGCTTTGGACCAATGCTTGTGCATGAATGTAACACTAGAGGCTTAGGTTTGTTCCTCACCTTGCTGGTCTGATTTTGGCGCCTTCCTTTGCTGGAGTTCCTATGAATCAATAATGCAAAGAGGTGTGAAATTGCTAGTGTTAGCCTAATTCCTACTGCCTAGATGACTTCTATCTACTACTTACCTTGATCTTGCTATTTGGGAGCTTAATCCTATGTGTTTGTGTGATGTACGACTTAAATGTCGTGTTTGCTTTGTGACACAGTCCTCTGATGGGCTGAGATAGCCGTATTTACTGTTCCAGTGAACAAGTGGCAGTGGGCATGCTCAGTTGAGTATCCTTGGACCTTTTTTATTTCATAAAAGTCCAGGGGGGCTTTGTGCAAAAATGCAGGGCCTGGTTGGAAAGAAATTCTGAATTTTCCAGGGGCCTATTTGCAAAAAATGCTATGAAAAACAGCTCTAGGTGCCTTCGGCATAGTTTGGTCAATGAGGTAAGTGCATGCTTGCTTCTAACCCCTCCCCTTGCTCTCTAATTCTACATTGAGGCCCACAAATGACCCGTAAAGACATGTTTTCCTAAAGTGATAGGTGATGACAAACAAATGTAGAGACTAGCAGTGATACTCGCTCTAAGTTAAGAGGTAGCTGTGAAGACGCCCCTGAATAGACATTATGCAAGTCTAACAGCAAAAGTTGTTAAACCCTCAAACCTAAATTCTTGATTTTGTTTTCATCAGCAATATGACCTCTAGCTAGCTTCACGGCTTAAAACAGTTGACCAGCTTCGTGATCCTCACACTGTTGCATTTGGTATCATCAAGTCTGAAACAACTGATAATTAGGAGTGGTTCATGAATAAGTTGCATTATGCAATTGGGACCCCACCAGGGCTAGTTATTTCCACTTATGCTAACAAGGGGATAGACACTGGTGTCAAAGTGGTTCATAGGCTTGCAGAGCATATGGATTGTATGAGGCATTTAGTGAACAATTTCAGAACTAAATTCCACATAAAGGTATTTGATAACAATCTTTGGCCTGCTAGCAAAGCATACAAAGTTGAACAATGTGAGATGATATGGCTGCTATGAAAGAAGCTAGACCTAACACAATTGACTGGCTTAATCACAATCACAAGCATCTTTGGCATAGGTCTAAATTTTCATATGCTTGTAAGTGTGACTATCTGAGTAACAACATAGCATAGAGCTTCAATAGCTGGGTTAGGGGACTAAAGGCCTTGCCAATTGTTGACTTGTTGGATGCTATCTAACAAAAGGCCATGATGATGTTTGGCAAGAGGCAAAGGATTAGTATTAAGTCCCAAGGCAACATATTGCCAAGTGTTCTCAAAGAACTGAATGCAAAGACAAGGGGTTGACAACCTATAAGGTTTGCAGGAGTAGGGATACAAGAGTTGAGGTTTATGGCAAGGATATACATGGGAAAGATTGAAGACATGCAGTGGATTTAGAGAACCATACTTGCCCTTGTAGAGAGTGGCAACTGAATGGAAAGTCTTTCCTACATGCACTTGCATTCATTACTTCTTTGAGAGGGACAAACATAGATAGCATACCAAGGTATAATCATGCCAATGACTGACAAGGCCCAATGGCCAAAGGTGGATGTTGGGTTCAAATTGCATCCACCTCTACTTAAAAGACCTATTGGAAGACATGGGAAGCAAAGGATCAAGGAGTATGATGAAGGTCTAATCAAGAGAACACATCAGTGTAGATATTGCAAGGACTCTAGACATCACTACAATAAATGCAAGGACAAAGAAGATGATCAGGGACAACAAGGAGAGGAAGGTTCAAGTGGCCAGCTTACTGTTTCCAGGATGGGAAGGATAAGAACAACTGAGGAGTCTAATATTGTCTAGTCTCAACCTAATCTAATGTGCCTTCTACACATACTTCAGCAAAGTATTACTCTATAGTATATTCCTTCTCAGATATTACAACATGACTTAACCAAGTCATTTTACTTCAGCTCTAGTAGACCCAGTAGGGGCAAGAAGAGGACAAATCTAGCTAGCACTCATGCTACCAAGAGGATAAGGTATGTACTCAACTAAATAAGGTTTAAGTGTAATTCACAAATAACCCAACTCAATTTAATATGATGCCATTATTTGGGTAGGGTTAGATTTGCAAATGCCTCCAACCAAGTTAGCGATCCACTTTCCATTGTCACATCTTCACCGGCACTAGCAACTCATGCCATTGTTCTTGCTCCTAAGAGCCCAGCAGCCAACACAAGAAGCAAAAGAAGGATGCTTGGTAAAGCTTCTCCAGCATCTAAGCCAGTGATGATAGTTGCTGATTGTTGTTAGGGATATCATCTAAATACTTGTTAAGCTCATATTTTGGATAGCACTTAAGTACCTGTCATGTTTATGTTTTGGTCAACTGTTACTGCATCTAGGTATCTACTATGTTTATGTTTGGGAAAACTGCTACAGCATCTATGTACCTCCTATATTTATGTTTTGGACAGCTACTACTAGATCTAAGTACTAGTTATGTTCAGGGCCTATCCTGATTGTGTAATTTAGCTGCCTAATCATTATGGTTGTTAATTTGTTCTAGTACTATGATATCCCTAGTGCAAATGATTGTAATGTCAGCGAGGCTTCATTGCAAACAAGGCATCATTACACATAATATCACATTTTAACTGGTTACAAGTGCATATCCTATCTAGTACACTACACCAGCACCAAATACATCAGCAGCAACAAACACAAGATGAGATCTTCATCAGCCTTGACAGTAACTTCTCCACACTCTTCATCCTTTGCTCTAGCTGTTCATCCTCTCTAACAGCAACGCATGACTCAAAACCATGTTTGGTGTTGCTTCAGCTGCACACTACCAATACTAGTATCCATCGGCCTGCAACTAATCCCACACTTATACCAAGAATCAACTCTAAGTTTGTTTTATTATTGCTTCATCTGCCCACTGCCAATACTAGCATTCATCAGCTTGCAAGTAATCCCACACTTATACCAAGAATCAACTCTTACGTGTTGCATAAAAATGAATATTTACGGAATATCTAGAACAGTCATAGAAAACTCTATCTTGGTTCCTCCTAGTCTTGGAAATGAGCAGATCAACAAAAATTCCATAGCTAGGGCAGAGAATAGACTCGCATGCTCCAAATTCTCTTATTGGATTCTAAGAAGATGATTGAGACATGTTTGAGACTAGGGGAACAAATGCAAGTAAAAGATGTGTCAAAACTAGGTAGCACACCATTGTATAGCAAAGGCAAGGCCTTTTGGTGCCAAACATTGGCCTCTTTCCCCACAAAAAGTTGTTGCGCAACTATCAATAATAAAAGCACGTTTGCAATGTTAGATAAAAAAAATACACAAACAGGATAAATCCGTTACCCCTTGACAATATTGAATTGACATCGATAGTAAAAACAAAATAGCACCTGATATGTCAGTGATAAATAAGAAAAATTGATTTTTTTCAGTGTTAAAAATATAATTATGCAATTTTTTAGTGGTATGAACAAAATTTTCAAAATTAAGAATTGGAAAAAACATCGATTTGTTGTAATAAACCAATGGGTATATACATATAGACTAGAAGAGTACTAATCAAATATTAGAGTAATACTCAAAGACAATATAAAACTAAATGTAAAGTTCTAAACTAACCCTAAAGATATAATATTATGCAGATAACTGAATACATTACAGTATTATCAGCTCTTATTTGCCAGAAACATATGTCAGGTACCCAACATGTTGAAACTACATTCCTCTTATTGTCCCAAGCATACTTTATCTGTTTGTCTCCTGTTTCACTATGTAGAGGTACCATTCAAGTATGTATATTGTATATAACAGGTAAGGCGATGTATCAGTGAGGATTCTCTTTAAATTAGGATTATGCGAACTTGTATCTAAACTCTCCAATTAATATAAGTGTACAAAGAATTATCATCTGTTTGATCGTGAACGCCAGTTTTCCAAGAAAAATTGGGAAGTAGATTTGACGAGTGTAATTCATTTTCATATTGATTGGAGAGTTCAGATAGCAAACCTACAGAACACCTAAACTTCTTGTGGAGATCATAAGCGGAAATGAGAAATGGCAGATTTGGCATCTAATCCGATGGAGTAGTAATGAGCAATGTAGTCTCTGACGAGCGTTTCCCTGTACATAGGGGGGTTCTCATCAGATAACAGCTCCTTGATCGGACCATACAATCTTGTCGAAGCTGGATGGAAATGCGTGCTGAAAAAACACGCGATCGAAACCCTTGGTCCTGCGTTCTTCGCCACCACCCTGTGCTCGACACTTCTGAACTTGTCATTTGTGATCAGCTGGACAATGGACATACATGAAAAAGATCGGTTCTGATCAAGGTTGTAAATAGCGTATATAGGCACTTAATTAGTTATAGTGGGTTCCTTAAATATTAAGTTATATTGATTGATAAACGTTGAAATTGGGCATGTTTTTAGTATCAAGTTTTTCACATAGCTCTTCTTAAAAAAAAAAGGTTTCTCCCATAGCTTTTATTGTTTCTTATATCTTGATAGGAGTTTGAATAATAAGTTCTAGTTAGAGTCTTCATTAATCTAGATTTTCAGTTTATTTCAATCTCTTAGGCTTAAAACTATATAAGTAATAAAAATCTTTATAATTTAGAGTATTTCATTGTGAAATAAAGATTCTTTTACCTTAACAGTTTTAAATAAGTCAAATTATTCATAACTAAAAAAAACACTGCCATGAATCTATGAGTCATTCAGAAATTATCATACTCAAAATCATTACATAATTACCAATTAGTCGTAATACTCCCCTGGTCGAAAAAGAAAGTTTTTTTTACCGTGTACAGTTTTCAAACTGCAGTTTTGACCAATAAAAATATATAAAATTATAATATTATGAAAGTATTTTTTATGACAAGTACAATTTTTCTATACTTAATCTAAATATTATAGATATATATATAAATATATTAGTGGTCAAAGTTAAATTTTTTTTAATTTTTTAATAAAATATAACTTTTTTTTTAGATCGGAGAGAGTAATTGTTCAAATACATCACAAAAAGAAGCAAGCACTAAATTCAACATGTTAAACAAGTAAACAGCACAAAGCGACCTCCTAAACAAGAACAACGTAATTACCAAAACATTCACTAAGCACCAAAGAAGAACCGCACTTTGAAATATCGGTGATAATTAGCATACGACGCTACTAACGCACATAAACTCATTAAATCCGATGTTTCAGTATTGTCTCAGCACTAAGGGTTATTTAAACGATATATAGTCAATTCAACTCTATATTGACACTATTTACAACCTCAATCCTAAATGATTAAATACGGCATCTGAAGAATTGAACATACCTGTAAGAGGTCACCTATGTTTACAATGAACGCTCCAGGAGTGGGTGTAACATCAACCCATTGATCCCCATGAAGGATCTGAAGACCGCCGATGTCGTCTTGGAGAAGTATAGTCAGGAAGCCGGAGTCTGAATGCCGGCTTGTGCCGATGGCAAGTTCAGGCTGGGGACATGGAGGGTAGTAGTGGCACAGCATAATCTGTCCTTGGTTGCATTCTATGTCTGTTAAATAGCTTGATTTAAGCCCAAGAGCCTCTGACAGCAGCTCAAACAAAGTGTCCCCCAAATGCTTCACATGTTTTGCATATTCAAACAGCACATCCCTGCAAATCAACATAAAAAATCATGGTTTTTTTGGTAGAAAAATTACAACATCAATGTAAGAATAATCTGTTGAAGAAGAAACAGGGCAAAAGATGATAGAAAGCTATTAGAGGTTGTAGGCAGTGGTGGAGAGAAAGAGAGGCAGGTGGGGGCTTGACCCCCCCTTATGATGGTGCATGCCTTATTTGTACTCATATTTTCATCATATAAATAATAAAAAATTTTCACCTTCCCTTCGATTATTCATCGTGCTAATTTTCTGGTTCCACTTCTTGTTATAGTATCTTCAAATTAGACAATAACTTATAGTTGTGATCTACACTACATGTGTTTCAAGTCACTTATCTCTTGTATGAACCATCTTTCCTAGAGAAAAAGGGAAGGGTGACAGAAAGCTGTTGGAGGATGGAGGTAATGGCGAAGAGAAGGGGTGCAAGTGGGGGTTTGGTCTTTTTATGCTAGTCGCTAGATGCATATTTTATTTGTGCCCAATTTTTCATCATATGAACAACAACAACAAAATTTCACCTATTCTTGACTATTCATCACGGTAATTTGCTAGTGTTGTCCTTGTTTTAATAATGGGATAAGAGAGTTCTCGACTGATGAATCAAATAAAAGCATTTGACATTTTGGTCAATTCCTAGGATGAATCTTCTGACGGAGGGGAGAACATGAGTAAAGGCAATTTGCTTTGGTGTAATAACTTGATTAATTGTGAGCACCCAAGCAAACATCTTGGAATAAATTGCAAAGAGCTCACCTACAATTCTCTGGATTTCTAAGAAACTGCTTGCATTTTGTTGGAGTTCTGTTAAACCCCCATGAAATTTATCAAAACTTACAATAGAGGAAATGTGTTGTATTACCATTCACCACATATACATCTAAATGTGACAATTTGATTATTTGTGCTTTCCATATTATGCATGCAAATTATAATTTGCCACGAGATATGTGAGTTAATGGTAGGTTTCATTTCATACAAAAAGCAGATTTCTGTAGTATAGGAGCTATTTTCCTAAATTTCCTACCAAGATTCTAATGCTAGTCATAATAGCAAAAGGTAATAGCATACTACCTCTATTTTCAAATACTTGACATTTTTATTAAATATTTTGTTCAGAAATAATTATCACTTTACATATTCTAGACATATTTTTCTTAATCTACTATCATTATTATAAAAAAAATAGTAATTTTTATTACCTCGTTAGCCGTTAATGCATCCCCTTATTAGTTGCACTTCTCCATAATCATAAGGGACTTGTACTACTACTTTTGCTCATGCCAAATCCAAAGACTCATTAGGCTGAGTAAGTGCAAAGGTGCTTCGCGAGACGTTTTAACAGAATATTCTCCAGTATATTCTGTATTACGTGTGCGAAGCACCACCTGAAGCATCCCTCTTCAATGCACCGCGCTTCACGAGGCGCCTTCTCTAGCGCCTCCTACTCCAATGCAAAGGCGTTTCAAGAAGCGCTTCATGCGGGGTCCGCGTATATAATATGTATTAAAGATTATAAAATCGCTAAAATGAAATTCGGATAATTCGAACACAACAAAATAAAAGACAAAAGTTATAAATAACATTAAAAAAATTTAAAATTTTTTTAAAATTTTTTATTTAAAAAATGGCACAGATGGAAATAAACAAGACAAGACACATACTAATTAAATTTTGAATACATTTTAAACAAGACTCCGCACAAACTACTACTCGTCAGTATCATCACCTCCGAAACGCTGCCAAATGTGGTCGACAAGATCCCGTTTTAGTTGTAGATCCGTTGGGCGAGCACGGATCGCATCGTTTTGAGCTAGCATATGTTTGAAAATTGGCGGAGCACTCCCGTGGAGAGTAGACGGTGTTACGGTAGATGTCCCTTGGCTATCGTATGACCCATCAGTCGGGTCATGAGGGTGCCGCTCATCCTCAATTATCATGTTGTGGAGGATGACACACGCTTTCATAATATTGGCAAGAGTTGATCGTCGCCAAAATCGATCGGGCCCGTGGACAATAGCAAATCGACTCTGCAAAACCCCAAAGGCTCGCTCCACATCCTTTCTTGCCCCCTCTTGATGCTGTGCGAATAGACGTTGTTTGTCCGTTTGTGGCAAGGGTATAGTCTTCACGAAGACAGCCCATTTGGGGTAAATACCGTCGGCCAAGTAGTGTTGATCGAAGGATGCTGACTAGAGAGGGGGTGAATAGGCGGTTTTTAAATTTTTTACTTTTAAACTAGTGATTAACAACCTAAATTGCAATAACAAATCTCTAAAGATATGAATGACAATTCAAGACAAGTTTTGCAATTTCTAAAGGATTAAGAGCAACAATTCAATCTCTAAGACAATAATGCAAGTAATAGAAATAACCGAAGAGATCGAATTTTTCCCGATGTCTTGGAAATTTGCCGATTTCCACTAATCCTCGTTGAAGCGCTCTTCGCTAGAGCTTATGCTTCGATTTCACTAAGGGTAGCCCTTCTCCTCTCCGGATAGGCGAGCTCCGAGCTTTTACAGTCAACCGCCGGGCCTCTCCGACACACACCGTCGATGGAGAGATCGCTGAACCTCCCGGGTCGTCTAGGTGACGGCAATCACCAAGAGTAACAAGCCTAGCACCTTGCTTGATCAACCTCAAAGCTTGAAGAACAAATATGCAAATGCAATTGGCTTGAATTCAACTCCTCTCAACTAGCACTCAATAGTTTGCTAGGGTTTTGACTTGAAATGCAAGAGTATGAGTGTGAGAGGCTTTGCAAGTTGCTACACAGGTGTTGAGAGCTGAAATTCGTGTGTATACAACATCTACAAATAGTGGGGTATTTATACTCTCAGCAAAACAGTCGATTTCAAGAAAATTGGGCGAAAGTTGTACTGGCCGGACATTGTCCGGTCACTTCGGATATTGTCCGATCAGTATAAGAAACTTGACCGTTGCTCACGTGTATTTCAAGTGTCAGTAGCCGTTTGAACAATTTTGTGAAGGCCGGACAAATGGATTTGTCCGGACAAAACGTCCGGACAAATGCATTTGTCTCTGTTAACACCCCTGTTCAACAGTGCATGTACACACCGGACAAATCGATTTGTTTGGACAAAATGTCCAGACAAATGTATATGTCTCTGTTGACACTCGACTTCAAACAATTCACCAAATGTGTAGGTCGGACATATGGGATTTGTCTGGACAAAATGTCCGGACAAATACATATGTCTCTGTTAACACATGCATTTTCAATTTCTCAGAAAATGTATTGGCCGGACATTGTCCGGTCACTTCAGACAATGTCCGGTGCATTTCAGATAAAAGCCTCCGGACAAATACATTTGTCTCAACTTAACTTGCCGTGAGATTTTGTATTGACCGGACATTGTCCGGTCACTTCGGACAGATGCACCGGACAAGTGTATTTGTCTTTGTTTAACGTTTTGCAATATTCAGAAGTTATTTGTATTGGCCGGCCATTCTCCGGTCACTTCAGACACTGTCCGGCCAGTACAAAATGAAAACAGGAATGCTGAATTTTTACCCAATTTTGATTTGAGGATAAATGCATATGCAAATGTGCTTCTAAAGACTTCAAGGTTGATCAAGAGACTTGTGCTAAGACCCCTCTTAATAGTACGACCATTTAACCTAGAAATTTTCAAAACGTAAAAGCGCTAGGTTTAGTTATTTGTATTCTTGTCGAGGTTTTTGTCATTTTGCTCCATGGAATCTTGATAACTTTGCTTTTGCTCTTTCTTGATGCTTTTTCCTCTGATTTACCTGAGTCTCACACACAAAGGTTAGTCGCAAATCTTACGGATGTCATTAATCACCAAAATTCTAATTAGGGCTCAAGATTCAACAAGTAGTACCTCATATTGTACTATGTCACATTAACAAAGTACTAAACAGCAGGAGCTTGGCCGCGCAACACATCCGTGAAAAGGGGGATTGGTTCAGCACGTTGATGTCGTTGTTGGATCCGGCGACACCAAAGAAAGCATGCCATATCCATAGGTCTTTGAACGCGACCGCTTCAAGTATTATTATAGGGACTCCTTGATCACCACGGGTGAATTGGCCCCTCCACGCAACTGGGCAATTGCGCCATTCCCAGTGCATGCAATCGATGCTTCCCAGCATCCCTGGGAAACCTTGGTCCTCTCCTTGCTGGAGCAGACGCCGGAGATCGTCGACAGTAGGTTGACAAAGATATTCCTCCGCGAAGCAATCAATGATTCCTTCGACGAAACGCTCTAGGCACTCAATAGCCGTCGACTTTCCAATGCATACATACTCATCGACGGCATCAGTGGGGGAGCCGTAGCACAACATGCGCAATGCTGCCGTGCACTTCTGCAAGGGAGATAGCCCCTTTCGATGGATGGCATCTCTCCTCTCACTGAAGTACGGAGACCACTCCCCAAGAGCTTCAACGATTCGCAAAAAGTGAGGTCTCCCCATTCGGAATCATCTGCGGAACAAGTACCCGGGGTAGACCGGAATGTCGGCGAAGTAGTCCGCAACAAAACGATCATGACCGCCTTCGCGATCTCTATCGATGTATCTTCTGCTACCTCCTCGACAGCGGTGCGAGGAACCATCGTCCATGCTGGCTTGAAGGTCATCAAGAACGCGACGGTGGAGGGTTTGGACCGCCCGAACTCCACCACGAACTCTTCGACTTGGTTGATGGCTTCGTCCTCAGCACTACTTGTGTTTGAGCTAGACGATATTTTTTGGGACTAGGCAAGATCTCTTGGTGGTCAAAGGAGAGAGGCCTCGGTTGTGAAGATGAGATTACTGAGTTCTGAAGATGAGGGCTCAAGGGGTTCCGATATATAGGGGGAGAAGCAAATCAATCATGTGCATCGCTTCCAACGGCTAAACGCAAAGGCATCCATCACGTGCGTTGGTTCTAACGGCTACACTCCAAAAGCATCCAGCGGATGTGCCAGTTCCAACAGCTAAATTCCAAAAGTACCCATCACATGCGTCGGTTCCAACGGCTATATTCCAAAAGCATCCAGCAGATGTGTCAATTCTAACGGCTACATTCCAAAAGTATCGAGAACATGCCACAGTTCCAACAGGTAAATCCAAAATGACTTCAATTAATTAATGGTGCGAGTACAATTTTACAAATGAAAAGTACATCGTGCGAGCTACTATTTATTCTTCATTTTCTTAATCATGTCGTTGACGTACTCTAAAGCGGCCGCATGTGGCCGTAAGCATCCGAGAAATTGGATGTATCCCCCATAATCAGTTTCATCAACGACTTCATAAATGTGGCTTTTTCCTTGCTTTTGGCCATCTCTTGCAAATTTTCGGCTGCAGCAACGGCTTTGTTGGCCACCCTATCGAGGTCGGTGTTGACTTTTCCGATGCGCTGTAGGGTCTCCTCGTACGCTGAGGATGTTTCACTCATTTTGGTCTTACCCTTCCGCTTCGCCTTGCTGTGTCCCACCCTTTCGGTCATGGAAGCTCGACATGGTCATCATCATTGTTTGATGATGACGTGTGGGCACCTTCTTCGTTGAGGTGAGATCCTTTGGAAGAGTCAATGTAGCTTCGGCACCACTTCGGTTGACCCCGTACGGCACTCCACCAGTGCTCCAAGATGAAAGGATGACCCACCTCCTGCCTGTACATGTCCTGTGCTCGAGACATCAATTGGTTGTCCGAACGACCACTGGCGTAGGCATCCCTCAACCCGCAATAGATGCCATTGAAGTGAACAATTTTCTTATTGCTCTTTTGCCAATGGTCTTTGCAGTGCCTGACGTCCCGTCTTCGATCGGGCGGACTGCTCGCGTTGTACGCGTCAGTGAACTTCGACCAATACATGTCGAATTTTTTGTTGTTCCCCTCGACCGGGTCAAGGGAGTTATTCAACCATGCACTGATCTAGAGGACGAAAAATTCAAATTTTGAAAAACTAAGATAAAAACCGAGGAGCAAAAATCTACAATACCAATATATAATATTTGGATGAACACTCACAAGTCGCATGTCATCCTGTTGTGACCAGTTCAATCGTGTACGTCGCCGTGCAGCTGTTCGTTCTCCTTTGTTAGCATCGTTGTCATCCTCGACCACGTCCGGGGCTATGCTATACGGACTTCCAGTATCTGATACAGACGTGGAGCGGGAATTCTTTGCCGGTGCTTGCGGAGGCGACATTTCCGCAGGGATGGTCGGAGCTCCGACGAAATGAGGATTCTGACCATAAGGGCCATAGGGGGGTTGTGCGTATGGATATGGTTGGCCGTATGGAGGGGGTGGGGCGTATGGTGGATAGCACATTGGGTATGGTGGGGGAGGAGGCTGAAAATTGGGCGGATTTTGACTGCTTGACGTTTAGGAGTTCTCCTCATCTAAATTGGGCTCACCAAACCAATTCACAAAACAGCCGGGGGGAGTGTTGGCCATCGGGAAATTTTCTGAAAAAAGTTTGAGCAAAGAGAGGGAGAAAAATGTATGCTTTGTGCTTGTGTTTGGTGCAAATGAGCTGAAATTTGCTCATATTTATAGGCATACGAGCATACAATTTTTCTACAATTTTTTGTGATTTTTTGGTATTTTTTATGAATTTTCAGGCTCAAAAATGAATAAAAAATTCAAACGACTAGTTTTAAAGGCTATTTATCCAACAGCTATTTATTTGTGTCTCTGATGTGTGGGACCAGCCAAGAAAAACGAGGCAATGACTAGTTTTTGCCACCAAAAACCTCCCCTTGGGCTGACATGTGGGGCCGCGCATCGGCCAGGCCCACCCACCAGTGGCACAAAGGAAACGCCAGCGTGGTGCACGAAGCACGCGAAACGCGCGGGTTTCTGCGTCACCACGCGTTTTGTGGGCCCCACCAAAACGCGTGGCGCACTTTTCTACCGCATGCACCGCCGCCGACATGTGGGCCCGAGCACGCATTGGGGCTCAGTTGTCAGTGCGGGTGCTGTTGGGGTACGGGAAACGCGCGAGCGAGACAGGTGGGGCCCACAAAGCGCATCCCAGGGCTTCACGTGGCATCCAACGCAGGTTGCTTCGGCTCGGTGGCGTCGGCGGGCCCACCTGTTAGAGCTCCCGTTGCACCGCTTCGCCTGGTGTCTTCTCTCTCCTCGCGCAGTTTTTTATTAATTTTTTGCGGTGGGGCCTGCTTGTCAGACCTCATTAGCGCTGGCGTTGGACTCAGCCTTAGTCGGAGAAGATTGAGTTCATTTGTCTAGAGTTACTAGAGATGCTTTTGACATGTTTTAAAAAAATAGTTGTCTCGGTTAACGTGTAATTATAAAGCTGACAATTATTGAGATGGTGGGCGGTAGCAATATAAAACTCTTCCACCAAATATTACATATGAGGAAGTGACAGTGATAAATAATTAATTTAGTATTACTTGTGAAAATATCATTTTAAAAAAAATACTGATTGTGAACATGATATATAAGATTTAGACTTAGAGGTGAATTAGATATTAAGGCGGTGTTTGATTAAAATCATAGTTTTAATTGTAATGAATTTTAGAATATATTGGAGTTGAAAGTGGAAGGAAAGAATATAAAATTATATTTGATTCAAGTAAGAATAGAAATAGTTACAATAATTTTAAGATACATCCTATTTAAATGTACTTGTATAACATAATATATTGATAGATGTACGTAATCTCATCACACAAAGTACTACAAACCAAACATCATGTAACGGAGCAAAACCCATAACCAAATACCTCCTCGATGGTATCTCACTGAATTCGCGACTTTAGTAGTTTTATGTAAAATTATGTCAGCAAAGATATCTCACCGGCAGTTCGCCGGCAGCTCGCCGGCAGTGGGCGGGTCGGGAGCAATGCGGAGGTAGAGCGTGTCGCGCCAGTTCGCCACCGGCGACTCGTACAGGTCGAAGTTGCAGTGGTACTTCACCGCCTTCCCTGGCTCCCGCGAGTACAGCCGCGCCTTTTCGCCTCCGTCGCCTTCCTCCTCGTGGAAGGCCCTCACCGCGTCCGCCGCCGCCTCCGCGGCGCGTGCGGGCACCCCGTGGCCGACAACCTGCAAGAACCCCCACTCCGCGGCCGCGCAAGCGACAGCCGCGACGACTTCTTGGCGGTCGCCGGAGAGGTCGATGACGGGGACGGATGGCTGGTTAGCGTTGTGGGGGGCGGCCGCGGCGGGCGAGTCCGAGGGGTTGGGGTCGTGGAAGATGTGGGGAACGCGCAGGGCGCCGGAGACGACGAGGCCGCGGACGCCGGACTTGGTGGCGTCCAGCGCGCGCAGCTCGGCGGCGCGGTCGTAGTTGGCGGCTGCGGCGAAGGAAAGGAAGCTGGACATGATGAGTTGGAGTCTTGGAGACCGCAAAGTGTGTCCAACACCCCTTTTATAGTTTTATAGACTTGAATCCGGAAGATGGTTTTTCTATCTTATCGGGAGTGGGGACCATGCGCCGTAAAACATTAGAATATTTATGAAATATATCACCCCTCAAAATATATCTCGGCTCTCTGTCAATCAGAATGTTTTTTATTTTTTTCACCGTAGAATCTAAACTTTTTTTTAATATAACCACTCTAAAATTTATTTGATATCAGCAGTTATTGGTATCGACAAAATGACAGAGATAGTAGAGGTGTCATCGATCGCAAGCGACGGCCGACAGAGCTTCAAGTAGTGACTAGTCCTGAATATTTTTTTTTGAATTAGATTGAACTTAAATCAAATTGATAAAAAAAAAACTTAAATCTATCAAACTAGACTCAACCCAACTCAACCAACTCTACCCTAAAAAATTTATCATACCACTTCTGATTGAACTACTGTACTTGTACAGGATTGCCCGCACGCAAACAAACTAATACCAGCCAAATTTTCCTTTAGTCGCTAGAACCAACGCTTTGCACTCGTAAACAAAAACTTAGCATTTATTGTTGAGAATGTAACTAAACCAAAATCTTTTATTATAGGTGCATCTGTACTAATTGTTCCATTGAAACATGCAACAATTAAGCCCGATACATGTGTAGAAAAATACATAAACCTAGAACAAGAACATTTGAAGTGAGTATTTTTCCGATTCCACTTAATTAAGGTGGTGTATATTTGGAAGCTAAGTTGAAGTTTCGGCAATTTGAGAAATTCTTCAATGAATTTCTTATTTTGGGTAGCTGGAATATTTGGAAGACGCACAGCACAATAATAAGTTGGTGTTTCAAAATACACATTTGATAGTTCACCAGTAGTTCAGTGTTTTTGCCCGAGACTTGTGGTCAGTGGCGGAAAAAGGACATGAGGTCAAAAAAAACGGCAATTTTTAGATAGTTTGGCATTATGAACTAACCTGATACTGTAATTATTTTTTCTCTTTTCTTTTTTTATTTTTTTCTTTGTTTTCAAAAGAGAAACTTTGTATATTATCCTTTCTCCTTTTTAATTCAAAGGACCAGTAGTAGTCTCTCCTGTTGTTTTCCTCAGAAAAGGTGGTCTGCATATTCAAAACGGAGTGAATCATTGAAGAAATATGCATCCAATACACATGGAATAATCTTACATTACTAAATAAGTACTCCCTCTGTTTATAAATTAATGTCGTTTTAGACTCATACACATGAATTAAAATATAATTTGAAATGATTAGTCTAACTCTATTAAAATATGTGTAGAGTATTGATTATGATTAGATAAATTTTTGATAGAGGAGAATATAAAAGGGGAAGATTGTGAAAATTTCTCCTTCAAAACATAGAATGATCTGCATTATAAACAAAGAAAGAAATCTAAAATATAATACATTATTCACGGAGGTAATATGTATGATGAGAAAATGAAGTTTATATATATGTAATATCTTTTACCACTAGTAATTGCTCCTACTATCTGAGCCGTTCATTGTTTTTCTCAAGATTTGTGTCGTATACAACAGGATGTGTATATTTCTTGTATTTAGTTTTATATGTATTTAATACATGTCATGTCAAGTATAGATATATGTGTGTAGTGGATGGTGAGTGGGTTTAGAAATCTATATGTAGTGGGGTGGTAAGTAAATTCTGTATTAATTATCTCGGTAAACGTTATATTTTTATGAAATGTGTATAGCATTCTTATCAAATTTATACATAATTTTTTCACTTCCCAATGCACGAGTTTTCCCATCACTTCATCTCTCCCCACCCACTCACTCTCATCCATCTCTCCCCTTCCATTTCTTTCCCAAAAATTTCTGAACTTTCTTCTCATCAATCATGTATGTTTTTCTAAAGCTGGGCTCGTCAACATAAATATTGGTTGCACCAACAAAAAAAAATCTGATCGATTCAGCAAAACATAAATATGGTCGATGAAGTAAAACACAGTGGTCTCGCCTGTAAAATATCTAGTCCATTGCTTTTGGTCGATTAATTTTGCTCGAAGAGTTAATTGTTTTTTGTCGTATTTTTTTTGGACCAAATTAGTTATCATGGCTTCTTGTCGAATACGACAAACAACTCAATAGTACAAAATAGTTGGTTGTGGTAGCAAAAAAATTCGGTTGTAATGTTAGGCCCGTCAGCATAAATATTGGTCGATTGATTTTGATCGAAAGAGTTAATTATTTTGTGAGTCGAATTTTGTTTTCACACATTTGTTTTTGTTTCCTGGGTGAATCAGATGTCATGGATTCTGGTTGAATGTTGCAAATAGGTCGACACTACGAAACAGTGTGCCTAGTCGATTTTTACTCCTAGTCAAATCAGAAGACTTGGTCTTGATCGAGCGCGGGGAAAACAATATCTTGACCTAATTCAGCAAAACATAAAATTGGTCGAATCAAAATAGTAAATTATATTTTTTGTTCGCATTTAGTTTTTGGTCATATCAGCTGGCTTGCTTGTGTCCGAATGTGGTGCCTGGTCGAATCATAGGTTTTGTTTTTTATCATGGTCGCATTTTGGTTTTGGTCGCATCTATAAAATTTCTGGTCGATTTCTTTTGGACGATTGATTTTGGTTGAAAGTGTAAATTTTTTTTGTCGCATTTTGTTTTTTCAGTCGAATAAGCAATCTTTGTTGTGACCAAATGTGGTGCCTGGTCGAAGCTGCAGTTTTACTTTTTTTATTGAGGTCGCATTTGGTTTGTTGGTCGATTCAGTTGTCATAATGCGTGATCGAATGTGGCAAACTGATTGACAGGACGAGACAATGTATCTGGTCATTTTTTTCCCTGATCGAATCAGAAGACTTGGTCTTGATCGAACGTGGGAAACAGTTGGCCAATGGGAAACAACTGGACTTTTGGGCGCACATTTGACAGCCCAGATAAAGTAAACGCGTCAATCCAATGGCCATGAACGAAGGGGCAATGTGACTCAATGTAGATCCAGTTTTCAAATAGTAGCCCACAAGTCCGGTAGTGGATTCCACGCGACCAATCCAGATGAAACGAATCTTGCGATCGGACGGCCATAGAAGCGGCAACGATGTGGGCGAAGCAGCTAGCTGCACGCGAACGGTGCAGATGAGCCGAAACGGCCGATCAAACGGCCAGGAATGGGAGGTCAACATGTTTGTACACAAGGAGGAGTTTGCTCCCGAGTTGTATATCTACATATGATATCCTATGCTATATATATAATTGGGATTTAGGGTTTTTTAGACTGGTTTTAGTTTCAACTTCTTGCTGAGATAACATCAAACCTGGGCCAAACAACTGATTTCTAAGTAAAACTTTTCCACCAACTTCAACTTTTCTAGACTAACAAACTACAGCCCCCCATAAAGTAGTTTCTCCTAGCATCTTGAGTTCATGGGTAAAAACAAGAAAATCACTGGACCTTTGATTAGATCGTACAGGATCGAGAGAGTTAATATTCATTCCTCAAGCATATTTTCAACTTTACATCTTCGATTTTATACTTTCTAAACATAAAAAATAGTTGCACAATCATTTAAGCTATAAGCGAACTTTTGTTGCCAAACAGTTTTTATGGCTTGAAAAGGCCATTTCTTGAGTTTCTCTATCATAAACCCTAAGAAGTCGGTTTACTAAAAAAGTTACAATTTGACCAAACAAAATTTTTTATTTCCTCCGTTCGTTTTTACTTATAGATTTAGATTTTACATGAGCTCCAAAATACCATTTTGACCATTAGTTTTTATAACTATATACCTATAAAAATTATATAACAACTATAGTCTAAAAGTAAATTTGATACAACTCTATTAATATTATTTTGAACATGTCTAAGGTGCTCGCTATTTGTACATAAAAAATTTTAAGAAAAATGTGAAACTTAAAATAAGAAAATGCAACAAACTAAAATGATTATATGCGACAACCTAAAATAAAATGTGACAAATTTAATTAAGAAAATACCACAATCTAAAATAAAAAATATGACAACCTAAAATCAAAAGGAACAACCTAAAAATAAAAAAATGCAACAACACAAAATGAGAAAATGCAACAAATTTAAGTAAAAAAGAAACAATCTAAAATAAGAAAATACGACACCCTAAAATAAAAAAAATGCGACAACTTAAAATAAAAAAATATGACAACTTTAACTAAGAAAATGTGACAACTTAAAATAATAAAATGTGACAACCATAGCTAAGAAAATGCGATAACCATAGCTAAGAAAATGCGATAACCTTAAAAAATAAAATGCAAAAACCTTATCTAAAAAAAATGCAACAACTTACCTAAGAAAATGCGACTAACCTAAAATGATAAAATGCGATAACCATCACTATAAACATGAGACAACCTAAAATAAGAATTTACGATAATTTAAAATCAAAATCTATTAGATTAAGTCGATACTCATTAGATCAAGATCTATTGGTTTATATAAAAGTGGAAGCAAACTTGATAAAAAAACACTTTTATCTTCATCATACTATATATGTTATATGGTGAATCTTAATAATTTTGTACATATTAGTTATCAAAATTTTAAAAGGATAATTACTTACCATGCAAATGAGCAATCACTACACATATCTCAACTATTGGTTTCCACATTGAGATTTATGCACTACTTATGAAAATGTTGGAGGGATTGGCACGCTTCCTAAGGATTCAAAAATCAAATCCACCCACAATTATAATATTTGCACTCCCAACACAGTCACCCAAACAGAACCGCACCCACCCTAAGCCCGATTGTCGACGCGATATCCATCCCCGGAGGCGACAGTGATCGATGGCCCAAGTGACAGAGATAGATGTCATAGTTGTGGCCATGATGGGCATCCACAAGTTAGCGGCAGTGACTTGCGGTGGCATGGGCTCTTGGAACAACAGCGGCATGGCCTTGAGTGGCGAGTGGCAACACTAATAGTTACATGACAATGAGTGGTGCTCCAAGACGATAGTGTCCCCAAGGTGACGAAGAGACAGGTTGTAGGCTGAGGCCGCACTCACGGCGCTCTACACGTAAGGGCACACTTAGGTTATCTCCAATGTTAACTCCTCCTCAAGAGATTCTCCAGGAGAATATTCTCTGCCACAACAATGATGAGTCTCCCCGAAGAGTCTCCTGGTCTCTAATGCAAAGGCTCTTTGAGAGACTTCTTTTTCCCACTCGTGAAGAGCCCTCTCCAAGAGTCTCCCTCTCCAATGCAAAGGTTCTTTGAGAGGCTCTTCGGTGGGCCCCGCATATTAAATATCTAATTTAAGTTTTTGCATCATATTAATGATTAAATAATTCGTAAAAATAAATTAAAAAATATGCGACAATAATTCAAGCATATAAAAATTTAATTTGCGGATAAAAATTCGGGATAACAAAAAGTAAATATTTTTATTAAATTCAGTCGTTGAACATAAACTTAAACATACGACATTGCATACATGCGGAAACTTAAACTTAAAATTTAACATCAAAGTGGTAATTAAAAATACAAGAAATGTGACAGATAACGATTAATTGCCGTGGGCACCTCTAAAACGCTCCCAAATGTGTTCGATCAAATCTCTTTTGAGTTACGCATGCATCGGTTGAGCACGAATATCGGTGTTTCTCCTGATTACATCAGCGAAAGCAATTGTACCACCATGTTGGATATGAGGCGGTGTTACGTTTGAAGTCCCTTGGCTGTTGTCAAAATCGTAGAGTGGCCCACCAGACTCTCGCTCATCCTCAACAATCATGTTGTGTAATATGACACATGCCCTCATGATTTTTGCGAGAGTTGAGCATTGCCAAAAGCGGGGGTATGTAGGATGGCAAAGCGGGATTGTAGAATTTCAAATGCGCGCTCCACATCCTTCCTCGCTCTTTCTTGATGCTGCACAAACAGTTTGAGTTTGTCTGTCTAGGACAAGGGTACCGTCTTCACAAAGGCAGCCCATTCTGGGTATATACCAACTGCTAGATAGCATCTCGTGCTGTATTCGTGCGCATTAACGAAGTATAGTACATGAGGAGCTCATCCCTGCAAAACATCAGTGAAAAAGGGGGATTATTTCAACACATTTATATCATTGTTAGACCCAGCAACACCAAAAAAGGCATGCCATATGCAAAGATCCTGGGAGGCGACCGCTTCCAGTATAATGGTTAGGACTCCATGATGCGAGTAAATTGTCCTTTCCATACTACTGGGCAATTTCTTCATTCCCAGTGCATGCAGTCTATGCTTCCGATCATTCCCAAAAACCTGTGCGCCTCTCCTTGTTGCAATAGGCGCTGCATGTCTTCAACCGTCGAGCGTCGAAGATATTCGTCGCCAAAGTTGTCGATTGCTCCATCGATAAATATCTCCAAGCACTGGATAGCTGTGGACTCGCCAATCCGTACGTATTCATCGACAGCATCGGCCAGAGAACCATACATCAATAAAAGAATAGCCGTTGTGCACTTCTGTAATGGAGACATCCCTCAGCGATTAACCTCTTCTCTCCGTGAAAAAAGGTGGGCTACTCACCAAGCGATCCGACGATTCGAAGAAAGAGGGATCTGCTCATCTGAAACCTCCGACGAAACAGATGGTCAGGGTAAACTGGATCCTCATAGAAGTAGTCCGCCATGAGGCGAATATGGCAGTTTTCATGGTCCCTATCGATGTATCACCTGCTACCGCTCCGACGACGGTGGGAGGTAAAAGCTTGCAGCCTAACTTGTATACCGGCTACAAGATGCTCTTCCAACTCCACCATGGCGGGGTCTAGATTGATGAATCCTGCAAGGAGGTTCCGTAAGGTATTTACGGTCTCTTCATCTTCACTATATGTGCCTATCGTGGTATTACGGATACCCCGACAGATTTCTTCGGACGTGCGTAGCACGTGTACAGCGGCGCAAGCTGACCGAGTTACCGGTCACCTCCCACCGAGCAACGCAGCAATTGACACAGCAATTTTTATATAGGTTCGGGTCTCGGTGGGGGCCCTAGTCCTATCGTCACCCTCCGAACGCTAGTCCGCTAGGGAGGTGCTCTCTCGGGGAGAGATGTCTCCAAGGGAGCCTGTTGTTTAAGTGTGTTGTAAATGAATTAGAGTTAGTTACAAATGAAATACAAGGGGGGTATATATAGTCCCCAAAACATGCAAAAGACCAAAAAGCCCTAGCTACGGCCGTTGGATCGAGGGGCTTGGATGCTTGACAAGTGTCCTTGTCAGTTCCCAAAGCACTCCTCATGCCACCAGCACGTGACCCTTCGTGTCCTCGGGATCGACCGTGTGGGGCGACCGGGATTCCTCGGAGAGCTCTCCGATCCTCCGGTGGCTTCCCGGGACCCGGCGACCCTCTGGGGCACGGTGAACCCCCGGGCTCCCGGTGGCCCACTGGGACCCTCTGGTCCCCTGGTGAACCTCAGAGGCCCGGTGGCCCTCTGGGATTCTCTGAGACCTGGTGACCCTCCGGGGCCCAGGGACCCTTCAGGGACTCAGTGACCCTCTAGGACCCTAGTGAACCTTCGGGGCCCAGGGACTCTTCGGGACCCTAGTGAACCTCTGGGGCCCGAAGACCCTCTGGGATCCAATGGGCCCCAGTGAACCTCCGGGGCCGAGGGACCCTCCAGGGACCCAGTGACCCTCTGGGACTCTCCGGGGGCCCAAAGACCCTCCGGGACTCTCCGGGACCCGATGATGCTCCGGGTCTCACCGGGGCCCGGTGACTCTCCGGGACTCTCTGGGACCTGGTGACTCCCCGGGACCCAGGGCCCAGGGACCCTCCAGGACCAGATGACCTTCTGGGACCCAAGTGAACCTCTGGGGCCGAAGACCCTCCGGGACCCATCAGGCCCCCAGTGAACCTCCTGGCCCAGGGACCCTCTGGGACTCTCCAGGGACCCGGTGACCCTCCGGGACTCTCTCGGACCAGGTGATGCTCCGGGTCTCACCGGCGGCCCGGTGACTCTGGGACTCTCTTGGACCCGGTGACTACCCGGGTCCCAGGGCCCAGGGACCCACTGGGACCCTACAGGGACTCAATGACCTTCCGGGACCCTAGTGAACCTCCGGGGCCCAGGGACCCTCTGGGACTCTCTAGGGGCCCGAAGACCCTCCGGCGACCAGTGACCCTCCGGGACTCTCCGGGGGCCCGAAGACCCTCCGGGACTCTTTGGGACCCGGTGATGCTCCAGGTCTCACCGAGGGCCCGGTGACTCTCCGGGACCCGGTGACTCCCTAGGACCAAGAGCTCGGTGACCCCGGGACCCAGGGCCTAACCCCTGGGACCTGGCGGGGACCATCTCCGCACGAAGGGCCGAGGCAGTCCGGAGACCCCGTAGGACCCAGGACCCATTGGGGACCTTCTCCGCACGAAGGACCGAGGGCGCTCGAGAGGTCCCCTGGGACCCGTGGCCCAGAGGCCCGGGGAACCACCGGGGACTTTCTCCGCACGGAGGCCCAAGGCGCTCTGGAGACCCCACGGGACCAGGGGCCCAGAGGCCCAAGGACCCACCAGGGATCTTCTCCGCACGAAGGACCGAGGCACTCCGAAGACCCCGTGGGATCCGGGGCCCAGACGCCCAGGACTCGCCAGGGACCTTCTCCGCACGAAGGACCGAGGGCGCTTGGGAGCTCACTTCGAAGACTACCCGGAGGTACAGGATTTGCCCCAACAGGAGCCCCCCAGGTCCTCGGGGACACGTCGTGGCCCCAGAGGGTATGTGTAAAACCCTTCCCCTGATGACACTGAGGTCTCCGGGGTAATTTTCCTACACAGTGCTGCGATAGAACCCTTTCGCTTACGAGGGACCGGGGATCTCAGGGCGGAAGGATCTGAACTTGGGATGTAAAGTCACTGAGGAAGAGAAAACCGCCCCCAGGGGGCTTGGAGCCCCAGAACGGAAAAAATCCTCCCGGGACAAAGTTCACCGAGGATAGAATGTTACCGCGTCCGAGTGGCGCGGTTGAGAAGAACCTCCTCCCGAGACCAAGTCCACCAGGGGGAGGATGTTACCGTGTCTGAGCAGCACGGAGCCCCCGGACGGGAAAAACCTTCTCCCGGAACAAAGTCTCCCCGAGAGAGAACATTACCGCGTCTGGGCGGCGCGGTTGAGAAAAAACCTCCTCCCGGGACCAGGTCCGCCTGGGAGAGGAAGTTACCGCGTCCAAGCGGCGCGGAGCCCCCGGACGGGAAAAACCTTCTCCTGGGACAAAGTCCCTCCGGGAGAGAACGTTACCGCGTCTGAGCGGCGCGGTGGAGAAAACCCTCCTCCGGCACCAAGTCCACCCGGGAGAGGAAGTTACCACTTTCGAGCAGTGTGGAGCCCCCGGACGGGAAAAACCTTCTCCCGAGACAAAGTCCCCCGGGGAGAGGATGTTACCGCGTCCAAGAGGCGCGAAGCCCTTGGACGGGAAAAACCTTCACTACTACAGAAGTGCATTCCACTAACCCTTATTTTCTAACAGTTATAAGCAATCTAGGAAAAATCCGATAGAATAGGACGACTGCGGCGGAAAACCATCATTTTACTATCGGTTACACACTAGTCCAATGTTAGTGAAATGCAAATACTTTTTACTATCGGTTATTACTGTACAAACCGATATAATATATTAAATAGTACTATCGTTTTCCATTTTTAACTGATAGTAAAATTGCGCACTTTATACTATCGGTTATTACTGTACAAACCGATATAATATATTAAATAGTACTATCGGTTTTCCATTTTTAACTGATAGTAAAATTGCGCACTTTATACTATCGGTTATTACTGTACTAACCGATATAATATATTAAAATAGTACTATCGGTTTTTCGTTCGTAACAGATAGTAAAATTACTCACTTTATACTATCGGTTTTTCTCGGGTAACTGATAGTGAAATTACTGACTTTTTACTATCGGTTATTACTGTACTAACCGATACAATATATGAAATAGTACTATCGGTTATATAAAACAAACCGATAGTAAAATGACGGACAGTGGGGACCTTATTTTACTATCGGTTTGTGTTTTTGAACCGATAGTAAAATTGGACAACTTAATTAGGTCGACCCCTGCTCTGTGCTCTGCATGTTGGAATCATTTCAGCCCCGCACGACTCCAAGCTAGAGTGATCTGGAGAAGCTAGCTGAGAGGTTGATCATATTTTCATCCCCCTCGGTATTGTCATCTTCTCATCACCTCTCTCTCTCTCTCGATCACTCTTTCACACTCTCCCTCTCTCTCTCTACTTGCAATTCATTAAACTAGATACATGTATCTCCAAACTAGCTAGAAGGCTGGGTTGGCTAGCTAGCTATAGCTTGCTGAATTTAAGCAGCTAGCTAGCTGGCTCTTCCAATTAATGCATGCATCAAGTTAATTAGGGTTTCATATATACAAATCCATTTAATGTAATTAAGCAGCTCATGTACACATATATGGCCTAGCTAATTATGTTTCATGCATATATGCATGCCCTGAGTCATTAATTATTTATTTGAATTTGTCAATTTTGTGAAATAATTGTAGATGGACCGAGAATATTGGATGTATGGAATAAAACGTACTACTGTTGAGTATTTGGAGGGTGTGAATGGATTTATTAAATTTGCTGAGCAAGAAAAGGCGAAGAAGGGAGAGAAAGATATGCATTGTCCTTGTATAGATTGTATGAACTTAAAAAGGTTCGGCAACTCTGATCAGATTAGGAGTCATTTGATTCGTCGTGGTTTTAACGCACGTTATACCCGTTGGATATGGCATGGTGAAGATCTTGAGGAAACGAGCACTACCGCTACCACTCAGCAGCACCCGGAAGTGGATTGCAGTAATGATGATCATGATCAAAACATTGATAATGTTCATTCGGAAGTCCATGTAGATGACGACAATTTAAATGAAATGTTACGTGATGTAGAAGAAGACTACAGCAAAAACGATTTAGCTAAATTTTAGAAATTAATTGTTGATTCTGAGAAGCCTTTATTTCCCGGATGTGAAACATTTACAAAATTGTCTTCTGTGTTGAGATTATATAACTTGAAGGCAAGCAACGGTTAGAGCGATAAGAGTTTCACGGCGCTATTGGATCTGTTAACGGACATGCTTTCAGAGGGAAATGAGTTACCAAGATCGGTTTACCAGGCCAAAAAACTATTGTGTCCGTTGGGAATGGAAATCGAAAGAATACATGCATGCCCAAATGATTGTGTTCTGTACCGTAACGAGTACGAGGATTTGCATGTTTGTCCAAGATGCGGTGCATCGCGGTATAAGCATGGGGACAGAATTTATCACAATGGATGTATTTGCCTGTGATTCCCAGATTGAAACGGCTGTTTGCAAATCCGAAAGATGCGAAGTACTTGCGTTGGCATGTTGAAGGTCGGAAACAAGATGGAAAACTAAAACATCCAGTTGATTCCATTCAATGGAGAAACATTAACAGAACATTCGGTGAGTTTGGCGGCGAAGTGAGGAATATAAGGTTTGGGCTGAGTACGGATGGTATGAATCCACACGGAAATATGAGCAGTCGACATAGCACTTGGCCGGTTCTTTTATGCATCTACAATCTTCCTCCTTGGTTATGTATGAAGCGCAAGTACATCATGATGTGGTTACTAATTTCAGGACCCAGACAACCCGGGAATGATATTGACGTGTTTCTATCACCGTTAGTCGAGGACTTACATAAATTGTGGAGCGAAGGGGTGCGGGTGTGGGATGCACATAAGTGAGAGAATTTCATGTTGCGGGCCATGATATTTTGCACCATAAATGATTTCCCGGCCTATGGAAATTTGTCGGGGTATAGTACGAAAGGAGGCAAGGCTTGTCCTATTTGCCTGGTTGAAACTGAAAGCATGTGGTTATCGAACTACAGAAAAACAGTGTACATGGGTCACCGCAGATTCCTTCCGATGCATCACGCCTACCGTAAGAAGAGGAAGTCATTCAATGGGAAGCCTAAGAAAGGATCAGCCCCAGTGTTTGTGACTGGTAAGGAGCTTTACTTGTGCGTGAATGACATCAAAGTTGAGTTCGGTAAATGTTCTAAACCTCCAGGAAAAAATGTTTGGAAGAAGAGATCGATCTTTGGGATCTGCCATATTGGGAGCACTTACAAGTTCGACATTGCATTGATGTCATGCACGTAGAGAAAAATGTTTGTGACAGTTTGATTGGTTTGTTGTTGAACATTCCAGGAAAGACGAAAGATGGCATCAACGTTCGCCGTGACATGCTCGACATGGGCATAAGGACTGAGCTTGCACCGTTGGAGAAGGGAAAGCGGACATACCTCCCCCCGGCCTGCTATACTTTGTCAAAAGAGAAAAAAACAGAACTCTATCAGTGCCTACATGGTGTCAAAGTTCCATGCGGGTATTCTGCGAACTTGAAAAAACTTGTGTCCATGAAAGACTTGAAACTGGTTGGTATGAAGTCCCATGATTGTCATGTACTGATGTCACAAATGCTTCCCATTGCTATCAGAGGCATTCTCCCAGTCAAAGCCAGAGAGATAATTACAAAGCTATGTTATTTCTTCAACACAATATCTGGCAAGGTACGTAAGCGTGTACTCCTAGCAAGTTAATTAGCTCCATTCGTGGAACTTGTCAGATTTTTTGGATCTGAATATTTACTGCAACTGTGTCCTTGCAGGTAATTGATATGGATGGACTGGACGATTTGCAACGCAATGTGACTACCACTCTTTGTCAGCTGGAGATGTATTTCCCTCCATCCTTTTTTGATGTTATGGTCCATCTAATTGTTCATCTTGTCAGAGAAATTAAGTTTTGTGGACCCGTGTTCCTGCGCTACATGTATCCATTTGAGAGATTTATGGGTATCTTGAAGGGATATGTAAGGAATCGACATCGGCCTGAGGGCAGTATCATTGAAGGTTATGCCGCCGAGGAGGTGATCGAATTTTGCACCAACTATATGGCCGGAGTTGACCCAATTGGCGTTCCTACGTCCCGGCATGAGGGTAGGCTTCAGGGCATTGGAACGATTGGATTTAAAGCAGTCGTCCCCTCTAGTGATCTGTATGCAAAAGCCCATTTTTGGGTCTTACAGCACATGACGGGGGTGGAGCCATACATACACGAGCACAAGGAAATGTTATGGAAACAGAATCCCTCGAAGCCAGAGATTTGGGTCACCAGAGAACATAATAGGAAGTTTGCTGGGTGGATCGAAAATAGAGTCCTGCAAGCTTCTGAGGGCGACGTAGATGAAGATGTTACATGGTTGGCCAGAGGGCCTAGATTTACTGTAGGGACTTGGCAGGGGTATGACATCAACGGCTATTCATTTTACACAAGAACTCAGGACGAGAAGAGTACTATGCAATGTAGTGGAGTGACACTACTTGCTATTTCGGAGGATGCCAGGGCAGTAAGGGCACTCGACTCATATTACGGTGTTATTGAGGAAATATGGGAGCTCGATTATGTATTACTTAAGATTCCTCTGTTTCGATGCCAATGGGTCGAAATCCCTCGAGGTTTTAAAGTCGACAATTATGGGTTTACTCTCGTCGATCTCAGTAGAGTCGCACACAAAGATGATCCATTTATACTTGCTGAGCAAGCCACACAGGTGTTCTACATCGTTGACCCGGCCAACCCAAAGTTGCACGTTGTCCTTCACAGTAAGAGACGTATTGTTGGGGTCGAAGACGTTGTGGATAAAGAAGAGTACGATCAGTTCGACGAACTACCTCCATTTTTAGATGGAATCCTTTAATCTGTCCCTACCGAAGATATTGACGAAACAAGTTACCTGCGAGACGACCACGAAGAAGGATTATGGGTGGACAACCATTCTTGACTAATTTGCAATATGTAAGTGACGTATATTACTTGGATCTTTAATCGAAGAATTCTTCAAATCATTTTTCAAAAATTCTTTGGGAAAACATACGTGATGCATTGAGAATCATTTCTGCAAATTTTCATTTCAATTGGAGTATATACTTGATTTGAGCAATAATTGATTCTTTTCACAAATATATATGAAAACTGTAAATTTTCATTCCATGATTGGTCTTTACTATTAATTTATTTCAAAATTATTGGAAGTCATTTGCATGGGGTTTCAGGTGTCTTTACAAGTGCAAAATAATGTACTGAGACCCATTTGTAATTGTTCTCAGGAAATACCTTTAGATCAATTTAACAGTATTATACTATCGGTTTCAACCTCCAAACCGATATGAAATTAACATATACTATCGGTTTATTGTCATAAAACCGATAGTAAAATACAATGCAAAATGATGTACTGAGATCCTCTGTAATTCTTCTAAGGGAAATCCTTTAGGGTCAATAACATTGTATTTTACTATCGGTTATAACTTTGAAACCGATATGAAATTAAAATATACTATCGGTTTATCGTTCATAACCGATAGTGATTTACACTGTGTTTTGAGCCCCTGTTCTTAGTTTACTATCGGTTTAGTGTTTACAACCGATAGTGATTTACACTGTGTTATGAGCCCTGTTTCTTAGTTTACTATCGGTTTGGTGTAATAAAACCGATAGTGAAAAGTTCCCATACTGAAAACCCTAACTTACATGTTTTTACTATCGGTTTTGTGGTGATGAACCGATAGTAAATATTCATTTATTAGGTTATAACCTTGCACGATTTTCCCTCCAGTGCAACTGATCACATTCCAATTTCCAAATACTCGCGTGGAAAACCCTAGATTCACCGACGTTCGCTTCTTCGCTCCTCTGCGCCACTGGTTCTCCACCGCCTTCGGCATTGCATTGCGCCACCGCCTCCGGCCACTCCACGATCGACTGTAAGTGTTCTTGACCAAATCGCTCCCGTGTATTGCTTAATTTTGTATGCAATGGTTCATATCCCGTTCAATGGATTACAAATATAAACCTAGAGTAAAATTCATGAACTACAAACTTGATAGCTATGAGAATGACAGAATTGATGAAAATCACTAGCAATTTGTCATACAGTGTAGTTCACTATCGGTTTCTTATTCAGAACCGATAGTAAATACCTTAAACTGAATTTTCTGTTAATTATTTCCCATTTTCTAATTTTCATCTGTAATTTTGGTTCATTTACATTTTAACATACTTTATGTTCCTGCTGAGCAATTACTTTATGTTCCTGCTGAGCAATTTTGGAAATTTTACTGAATTCAAACTTGATTACTATCGGTTTGACTTGGAAAACCGATAGGAAATAGTAGTGCCATCATAGTTTGCACTGCTAATTTGAATTTTCTGTGAATTACTTCCCATTTTCTAATATTCATCTCAAATTTAGGTTCATTTAAATTTTAACAGATTTTATTTTCCAGCAGAGAGATTAGCATAGTTTGCACTGCTAATCTTTTAAATTTTTCTGAATACAAACCTTAGTACTATTGGTTTTCCTTTCAGAACCGATAGGAAATAGAGTATGTGTTAGTTTGCACTGCTCATCTGAATTTTCTGTGAATTACTTCCCATTTTCTAATGTTCATCTCAAATGTAGGTTCATTTAAATTTTAACAGACTTTATTTTCCTGCAGAGAGATTAGCATAGTTTGCACTGCTAATCTTTTAAATTTTCCTGAATACAAACCTTAGTACTATCGGTTTTCCTTTCAGAACCGATAGGAAATAGAGTATGTGTTAGTTTGCACTGCTCATCTGAATTTTCTGTGAATTACTTCCCATTTTCTAATGTTCATCTCAAATTTAGGTTCATTTAAATTTTAACAGACTTTATTTTCATGCAGAGAGATTAGCACAACAATTTTAGTTATGAACTTTGTCATGTACCTTTCTTCATATCAATTGATGGTTTGTTCATGGTATTTTAGGAAAAGCCATGTCGGCATCTTCCTCGGCTGATACTAGTGATTCGGCGAGGGCGAACGTAGATGGCGCTGCCTCGTCCCAGCGCAAGAGGAAGGCGCGAGGCGCGACGATGTTGGGTCTTTTGGCCAAACGCGCGGATCTTTCCTATGAGTTCAACCAGTTCGGGAGACCGATCGGGAAGAACGCCGGGCACTATGCTGCCTATGTTGGCTTGTTGGCGAAGGAAAGGGTGAAGATCACCGTCCAGAGCTGGAAGGACGTCAAGGCCGACGAGAGGGATAGGCTGTGGGCGGAAGTGAAGGTAAAATTAATCAAAATCACTGAACTCTTGAGTAATCACATTCCCTTGGTTTATCCTAGAGATTAGGTAAGTCCTACTTATATGCACCATTTGAAACAGGCCAAGTGGAACATCCCGGACGATGGTCCCAAGATAGCTTGCTTGAAGGACATGAACAACACGTGGAAAACCTTCAAGAGCGTCCTCGTCAGTACCTTCCTCGCTAAAGGCGAATCTCCATGCGAGAAGTACCCCTTCATAACGGAGGAGGTATGGGAGCAATTCGCCCAACAGAAGGGGACTCCTGAGTTCAAGGTATGAATGGTTCCTTTGCTTGGTTACACCATTGTATGCAGTAAGCAATGGTGCATTAATTTTCTTGTTTCTGGTACGAAAGCCCTCAGTGAGAAGAACAGGGCAATCCAGAGGAGGAACGACCACCCACACCGGCTCGGCTCTCGCGGCTATGCGGGGAAGGAGGAGCAGTGGAATAAGGCTGAAGACGAGGCGTCGCATTTCGTCGACTCCCCTGACCTACCACTCTCCGAGATCCACGATCAGCGATGCAAGCGCTGGTGGCTGACCAGAGGGACCGTGTCGGCCACGGGGACTGTGGCGTTCCCAAACCCCAGGGACGTCGAGGTCGTGCAGCGACTCGTAAGTTGGCTAACTATGATCACTAGTGTGCGCACAAGTTTGTATATATTTCTTCCTCACAATGGAGAGCTTTCAATGTAACAGATCTCTTGCTCGAAGGAGGCGAACCGAGGGACTGTTCAGTCCCCATAGGGAGAACGACATCCTTACCCGGGCTCTAGGGAACAAGGAGCATCCAGGGCGGACGCGAACCGTGGGGGCTGTGGTGCCATGGAAGGAAGGCTTCTCGGAGCCCGGGCAAAAGGCGAAGAAGGCTGGCAGCTGGAAGGAAAGGGAAGTGGAGCTATCTCAGAAGATACGGGCATATGTGACTGCACAATTCGCAGACATGTTCGCTCAAATGAACGAGAAGTATGAACGCGTTAGCCGAGTTGTGCAGTCCAAGGGTTTAGATCCAGCTGCCGAGGTCGACGCTGCCAGGCCGAGTAGTGTTGGCTCGAAGGTTCACGTGGATCCGGTGGACCTGATCGAGGTATTGCAACTCTTGAGCTATATATGCAGTTCGGCTGATGCCACTCCCGTTACGTTAGAATTGTTTCGCTAACCTGTTATAATTGTTGCAAATTGCAGAAGCTGGAGAGCTGTAGCCTATTGATCAACATAGGCGACAAACCTGTTGCGGTTGCAAACGGGGTCGTATACCAGTCTTGGGAGGATGTCCGGATCCACTGCGTACCTCTGGAGCCTGGATTCGCAAAGGTACAGGTGGACATGGCCCTCCCGGGCTACAGCTCTTTTCCTTTGCCCGCCCCAACGGACGAAATGCGGACAATTGGCGAGGCATTGGGCTCGTACATATAGTGGCCCAAGAAGGGTGTTATACTACAGGAGGTAAACCCTAGCCATTCTAGCTTACAACTCAGTTAATATACTCAATTTGCAAAATCTAATTTAAGCGTTTGTACTTAAAGTGGACGATGGATACCAGCTCACTTCCTGAGGACACCACCCCCGCCACAACGCATGAGCGAACTCCTTCGGCCCCCATGCCTCCTCCGACGGCCTCAAACCCTTCGCCATCAAATGAGGCCGACGGCACCACACCCCAACCTTCGAAGGTATACACTCGCTCCCCACCCAAAGGCAAGGGCAAGGCCAAAGGCAAGGCCAAACAAAACCAGCCGGGTACGTTCAACAATGGGTCCCCACTCGTGTCAGAGTACCTTCTGCGCAATATGGATCAAATAACCAGAAGTCTCCACGAGTGGTACTTGACCCGGTCTAGGTGTCACATCAACTTCTTGGTTCACTTCAGGCCAGCCCATTTTCACCGTGAGCCCGGGAGCATATCGATGGCCCACGGGGATTTATTCGACCTCCTCAACTGGCGGAAGCTTGATATGTCCATCATACGGACTGGAGTCCTGTGAGTTTGCTGTTGTCTGAAGTTATCACAGTTCGTTTCATAAATCTAATCACTTTTTGTATGCACTACTTACTAATGTCTACTTTGCATCCAGGTGCATGTATAGGCTGGCGTCGATGAGGGCATGTGACAAGGTGGGTTTCCTCGACCCAGAGAAAATAAGCCTCACGATGCTAGAGCACGACCAAGCACATGCGGAGGAATACATATCAAGGGCACTACTAGCGCAGCAGGACCGAGAGTTCATCCTTGCGCCGTACCACCAAAGGTTAGTGCATTTCCTACTAATTTAACTCATTCTTGTATGTTACGCCTAACATATGTATGAAACGGTTCGCTTATATATGCAATGTAGGGGCCACTGGGTCCTCGCCGTCATTTGCCCATGGATGAATGAGGTCTATTACCTCGATTCGATGAGCGACAAGGTGGCGCATGTTTTCACCCTCACATGGCACATAGACGCGTAAGTAACATAGTTGTCTTAAATTTTTCTCTGACTAGCTAATTAATGATAACATATTAATCGGCAATGCTAAATTAAATACAGGGCTTTCAAAAATTATGCTAGTGCTGGAGGGAGGCATGACGCGTCGAAGGGCACAACAATTTCTTGGAAAGAATATGAGGTAATTAATACGGATGGAAATACTCATGATGAGTCTTTTAATTTAAGCTTAATTAGTTCTTTCGAGTTAATGTGGGTTTATGTCTTTGCATATGCAATTTTTCCAGTGCCATCAGCAGCCACAATCGTGGGAATGTGGCTTCTATGTCATGAGATTCATGTATGACCTGATCAGGAGAAACTTTGCCTAATTCCCTAAGGTAACCATTTTTCCTGACTCAAAGTCGAACTTTAATTGGATGTGACGTACGATCCTAACTTCATACACGCATATATGCAGAGCGCCATGTTGAAAGAGCAATATGAGTTGCCTCAATTGAAGGAGCTGCGAACAATTTGGGCTCAATATGTCATGGAAGAAGTGGCTATCAACGATCGATAGTAACTGACTTGTGTTGATTGCTGTATTTGTGAATATATATTGAATGTGTTGATTGCTGTATTTGTGAATAAACTCAATATGTGAATAGATTCATTGATGTATTTGTGAATAAACTCGATCAATATGTGCATAAATTCAATCTGTCCAATTTGTGAACAATATGTGAATATGTGAATATTGCTGAATTAGTGTATTTGTGAACAAATTGATCAATATGTGAATATTGCTGAATATTTGTAAATATTGGTGTATTTGTGAATGATCCAATGTATCTCTGTATAGCTGTATGTATATGTGCATGATTCCAGTACTAACCGTGCCAGTACATAACCGATAGGAAAAACTAATATTACTATCGGTTATATACCACAACCGATAGAATAAATATTACATTACTATCGGTTCATATGCAACAACCGATAGAATAAAGTTTTCAGTACTAAACGTGTCTACAAATTACTATCGGTTATATACTACAACCGATAGAATAAATATATCAGTGCTATCGGTTCATATACAACAACCGATAGAATAAAGTTTTCAGTACTAAACATGTCTACAGAATACTATCGGTTATATAATATAACCGATAGAATAAAATTTCCCGTACTAACTGTGTCCAAACAATACTATCGGTTTAGATAATACCCGATAGAAAAAAACATTAACATTACTATCGGTTTAGATCCTAGCCGATAGAAAAAGCCTAAACAATACTATCGGTTTATATACGAGCCGATAGAAAAAATGTATATAATACTATCAGTTTAAATTTGAGCCGATAGAAGAAATAGTCGATAGCGATTAGTGAACGTTGGGAATGTAGGTGTTTTACTAACGGTTTTTGAACCGATAGAAGTGTTCTACTCCTCTACTATCGTGCCGACCACTATCGGTAAGAGAACCGATAGTAGAGTGGATTTTTAACCGATAGTGAAAAGCATTTCTGTAGTAGTGCTTCTCCCGGGACAAAGTCCCTCCGGGAGAGAACGTTACCGCGTCTGAACAGCGTGGTGGAGAAAAACTTCCTCCCGGGACCAAGTCCACCCGGGAGAGGAAGTTACCGCGTCCGAGCGGCGTGGAGCCCCCGGATGGGAAAAACCTTCTCTCGGGACAAAGTCAAAAAATTCTGAGGCTCGATCGAAATTTCCCCGAGTAACTGTGAGAACGGGGAGCCAGTGAAGAAACTTTTGGTCTGGAGATTCGCTCCCGGAGGAGGGAGAGCGCCATGATGGGCTCTGGAGTATTTGAGGGGGGACTATTCCCTCAAAGTGACTCGTTACCACAGTTATGAACTGGGTTGCCGCTTACCCCCTCAGTCCGCAAGGGGTTATCGTAAGCCGCCCGGGGAGCGAGGCTCCCGTTGTCGGGACTTTTTGAGTGTTTGAGGGGGGGACTCACCCCTCAAAGTGACTCGTTACAGTGGTTTCTAGGAACCGGGTTGCCGCTTACGCCCTCAGTCCACGAGGGGGGTTGTAAGCCGCCCTAGGGGAGCACGGCTGCCGCCATCGGGACTTGAGCTAAGCAAGAGCTCGTGACCCTCATTCAAGGGCATCCACTGAGGGGCATCCTCCGGGGAGGGCATCCTCACTGGGAGAACCACCTATGGCATGGGGTCAACCCCCGGTGTGGAGTAAGCCCCCGGTGCGGGGGGAAGCCCTGGCGCAAGGAAGGCTCCCGCCACGGAGTGAGCCCCCAGCGCGGGGAAAGACCCTGCGCTGTTGGGATGGTGGTGGCGTCCAAGACGCGAGGACTCCCGTCACCGGGAGACAGTGACGGTGCCCGGGACACGGCGACACCTGCCCCCGGGGCGCTTATCACCGGAGTGGTGGCGGCGCCCAGGACGTGGGTCACCGAGATCTGTTGGGCGGAGATTTTCCCAACACCCTGGAAGATCATCATCACTGGGAGGGCATCCTCGCAGGGAGGGCATAGCCTTGGAGGTGGTGAAAAAAATACACCCTACAAGAGAAGATTGATACGGGAACGACTAATTTACATTGATGATTAAGTAAATTGATACAACGCCTTCCCCCTGCGAAGCGCGAGAGGGTGAGGGGGAGGCCTGGAGGTCAAGTGCAGACATCCTCGCGGAGAGGGCATCCTCGCATGGAGGGCATCGCCTCGAGGGTCCAATGCGGAGCTCGGGGACAGGATCCCCCCAAGTCAGGAGACATGTCATTAGGAGTCTTGGAAAGGGGGAACGTCGGTTGAGCCCCTTTCTTGGGCCAGCTCCCGGTGTCCTCCATAGGTAGTGGGGTGGGCCGCCTGTACCGACTGATGGGGCATGGTAAGTCTCTCCCCCCTGCTCATGTTGCTCGAGGAATGCGGCGAAGTGTTGACGAAGCGCGTTACATTCTCGAGTGCCATGGGAAGTGGACTGGTGGAAGGCGCACCATAATTTGGCCCCAACCTCGTTGCTTCCCAGTGCGGGATTGTCCCGAGCACGGGAGGGCTGGCCTCCCCCCCCCCCCCCCCCTTTGACTTGGGGGAGGGGCGGCCGCCCCGATCGGCTTTGCAAGAGCTGCCTCCGTCTTCAAGAATGAAGACATCCCTAGACATCGACTCGCTGTGATGTCCCTCCTTGAGACGTTTGTGGGGTGAGTCCCCAACATCTCTCTTTGCGGGGGGGGAGACCCCTTGGTCTTCCTTCCAGAGGTCGTCCTCCTCTGCCGTTGCGTACTTTTCAAGTACGTTGAAGAGCTCGTCGGCAGAGGAGGGGCAGCTCCGGGAGAGCCTCCGATGGAGCTCCCCGGGAAGGATCCCGCTCTTGCACGCCTCGATGACTGTAGGGTCGGGGACGTGCGCCACCTTGCTCTTGACCTGAGCAAAGCGCTTGAAGAAGCTTCGGATGATCTCCCCCGTCTTCTGCCGAACGGTGTAGAGCTGCGACGAGTCAAGGGCACACACCTAGTTCCCCTGGAAGTTCGCGCAGAACTCGCGCTTGAGCTGCGCGAAGGACTTGATGGAACTGGCCCTCAGGTTGTAAAACCATGAGCGAGCGATCACGGTGAGGTATAGGGGGAAGACGTTGCATTGCACCGTCTCGTCCCCCTCGGCCGCTGAAATGGCTGTGGATGCACAAATTCATAAGGATCGGCCTCACCATTGTAGTACTCGATGCGGGGCGGGCGATATGGCTTTGGCCATCGGACGTGTCGAAGCTGGCGGCACAAGGGCTGGTTGGCCCCCTCAACTCTCCGAGAAGGTTCCCAGTCGTTGTCCCCCCTTGTAGGGGAGACGCGCTCGTTATCGGAGTCGAGGAGAGGCCCCAGCGGTCCGCTTGGATGGTCGTAGCGCCTCTTCTCCTCAGGGTTGGGGCTAGCTTCGTGAACCTCCAGGTGTCCCCCAGAGGTGGCGGTGGCTTCGTCGACTAGTCTCCCTCCCCGACTGGTCTGGCAACGTGTCCCCAGCTTGTGTCGAGAGGGAGCTTCGCTAGGTTTCACGGCACGCATGCACTCCACCTCCTCCCGAGTTAGTCGGGTCTGATCCACCGGGGGAGGAGGGAGCTGATGCGCGTCAGCCGATGCTGCTGGCACACGGGCAAGGCCTGGCGTCGGGCGTGTCTCCGGGGCCATCCCGAGCGCGGTGGGAACCGCCAGCCCAGGAGCCATTCCGGAAGCACTGGCAACCATCCGCGGCACGGAGCCAGGGAGAGCCACCGGTGCGGGGAAGGATCCCGGTGCGAGGTAAGGCCCCGACGCGGGGACAGCTCCCTGCGAGGGGTAAGGCCCCGGCGCGAGGAAGGCTCCCGGCGCGGGGTAAGGCTCCTGGCGTGGGGTCAGGCCCCGGCGCGGGGACAGCTCCCTACGCGAGGTAAGGCCCCGACGCGGGGACAGCTCTCGATGCGGGGTAAGGCCTCGGCGCGGGGTAAGGCCCCGGCGCGGGGACAGCTCCCGGCGCAAGGCAAGTCTCCTGCACGGGGACAGCTCCCGGCGCAAAGTAAGTCTCCGGCGCGGGGAAAGCTCCTGGCGCGGGGAGAGCTCCCGGCACGGGGTAAGGCCCCAGCGCGGGGAAGGCTCCCGGCACGGGGTAAGGCCCCGGCGCGGGCGCGAGGAAGGCTCCCGGCGCGGGCGCGGGAGCGGGGAGAGCTCCCGGCACGAGGTAAGGCCCCGGCGTGGGGAAGGCTCCCGGTGCGGGCGTGGGGAGAGCTCCCGGCGCGGGGTCAGCCCCCAGCACAGTGAACATGCCCGGCGTCAGGAAGGCTGCCAAGTGTCCCACGAAAAATGGAGGCGGCGACCCCATAAATGGGAATGAGGGCGGATAGACCGGAGCCGAAGGCCGCGCTAATGCGCGCAACAACTCCTCCAAGGTGCGCTGGGCGCGGAGTTGGCCTTCGACCAAAGCTTCGAGCAAAGTGTCCCAGGGAGCCGGGTGTGCCATCAGGGGGAGACTAGTCCCCGCCGAGGCGGTCGCGGTCGCCGAGCTGGAAATGGGAACACCTCTACCGAAGATTTCAGGAGAAGAAGGTGGCAGCTCTCTCCAGGTGTTCCCGAACGGTAGCGTCGCGACGGTGACGTCTTGCTGGGGCGGCGCCGGGTCGCTGGGGCGGCGCTGGGTTGCTGGGGCGGCGTCAGAAAGGGAGAGAGCTTGAGCTCTCGTTCTTGGGGGAGCCATGGCGATTCGTCACGAGTCCCCACGGACGGCGCCAACTGTCGTGGTATTATGGATACCCCAGCAGATTTCTTTGGACGTGCATAGCACGTGTACAGCGGTGCGAGCTAACTGAGTTACCGGTCACCTCCCACCGGGTAATGCAGCAATTGACACAGCGATTTTTATACAGGTTCGGGTCCCGGTGGGGGCCCTAGTCCTGCCGGCACCTCCGGACGATAGTCCGCTGGGGAGGTGCTCTCTTGGGGAGAGAGGTCTCTAAGGGAGCCTGTTGTTTGAGTGTGTTGTAAATAAATTAGAGTTAGTTACAAATGAAATACAAGGGGGGTATATATAGTCGCAAAAACATGCAAAAGACCAAAAAGCCCTAGCTACGGCCATTGGATCGAAGGGCGCGGGCGTCATTTCGTCGACCGAAGGGCTTGGATGCTTGACAAGTCTCCTTGTCAATTCCCAAAGCACTCCTCATGCCACCAGCACGTGACCCTTCGTGTCGTCGGGATCGACCGCGTGGGGCGACCGAGATTCCTCGGGGAGCTCTCCAATCCTCCGGTGGCTTCCCAGGACCCGGCGACCCTCTGGGGCACGGTGAACCCCCGGGGCTCCCGGTGGCCCACCGGAACCCTCTGGTCCCCTGGTGAACCTCAGAGGTGTTGCATCTAGGCCTTCATGCCTAACCCTAATTTTGATGATTAATGAAAACAAAGTGTTTTAGACTAACAGTTTTTGGATTTTAGTAGAAAGACCCAAGGATCACAATGTAATTGGAACAAAATGGGTTTTTAGAAATAAGCAAGATGAAAATGGAGTTGTAATTAGAAACAAAGCTCGTCTTGTTGCTCAAGGTTTCACTCAAGTCGAGGGTTTAGACTTTGGTGAAACTTTTGCACCGGTAGCAAGACTTGAAGCTATTCGTATTCTTCTTGCTTATGCATCATGTTTTAATATCAAACTTTTTCAAATGGATGTTAAAAGTGCTTTCTTAAATGGTGAAATTTCTGAACTTGTGTTTGTTGAACAACCTCCTGGATTTGAAGATTCAAAATTCCCAAACCATGTGTTTAAATTATCCAAAGCTCTCTATGGTCTCAAACAAGCTCCTCGAGCTTGGTATGAGCGACTTAGAGACTTTATTTTATCAAAAGGTTTTAATATTGGGAAGGTTGATACAACTCTCTTTACAAAGAAAATTGAAAAGGATTTGTTCATTTGTCAGATATATGTTGATGATATTATTTTTGGATCTACTAATGACATTTCTGTCATGAGTTTGGAGAGATGATGTCTAGGGAGTTCGAGATGTCCATGATTGGTGTGCTAAGCTTCTTCCTCGGACTTCAAATCAAGCAACTCAAGAACGGTACGTTCGTGAGTCAAACAAAGTACGTGAAGGGCCTGCTCAAGCGCTTCGGGATGGAAGACGCTAAGGCAATCAAAACTCCCATGGCGACCAATGGACATCTGGACATGGACAAAAGTGGCAAATCTATAGATTCTAAACTCTATAGGTCTATGATTGGTAGCCTTTTATATCTTACTGCATCTAGGCCTGATATCATGTTTAGTGTGTGCTTATGTGCTAGACTTCAGTCTGATCCTAAGGAATGTCATTTAACTGCTCTTAAAAGAATCCTTAGGTATTTAAAATGCTATCCCAGTTTAGGCCTTTGGTATCCGAAAGATGCAAATTTTGAATTAATTGGATATTCGGATTCTGATTATGCTGGGTGCAAGATTGATCGTGAAAGCACATCTGGTAGCTGTCAGCTGTTGGGGAGATCCTTAGTATCATGGTCATCTAGGAAACAAAATTCTGTAGCTCTCTCCACAGCTGAAGTTGAATATGTGTCTGCAGGCAGTTGTTGTGCTCAATTACTATGGATGAAGCAGACATATTTGGATTATGGAATAATTTTTGATAAAGTGCCACTCTTGTGTGATAATGAAAGTGCCATTAAAATTGCTAATAATCCTGTTCAACACTCTAGAACCAAGCATATTGAAATACAGCATCATTTTATTAGAGATCATGTGGCAAAAGGAGATATTGATGTGAATTATGTTAGAACTGATATGCAACTAGCAGATATTTTCACCAAACCCTCAGATGAATCAAGATTTTGCTTTTTAAGGGGTGAACTGAACATTATTGATATATCAAATGCTAGTTGATGTGCTAAAAGTGTTGTTTGTATAAAATAATATTATTTTATTCCTTCTTGGGTCTTAGACTGCTTCTGGTAGAAATTTACCAAACTGACAGTCAGTTCATCTAACTGACAGTCAGTTTAGTGCTTAGGAGCCTGGTCTTAGTCTCTGGTCGAAGTCGTTGACCTAACTGACAGTCAGTTATGTACAATTGACTTTGGTCGTAGCTCCTGTGTGTGTTCGAGTCTCAAACTGACTGTCAGTCTCATACACTGACTGTCAGTTTCAAAACCCAGTTCTGTGAACTGACTGTCAGTTTCATATTTCTGAGTTTGGAACTGACTGTCAGTTTATCAAACTGACTGCCAGTTGGGGTCTCCAGAACCCTAAAATTCCCCGTTCTTTTTCTTGTTTTCTCGGCTTCTTTTCTTCTCGTCGCCGTTTTTGTGCCTCCTCTCGTCGCCGGTGTGGTTGCGCCACCGTCCCTCGGTGCCTGCACACCGCCGCCGCCCTTGTTTGTGCCTCCACCGCATCTAGCCACGGATTTCGACCACCTTTTTCTCGTGCCGTGATTCTTCGCCTCCGTTCCTCACCGGTGCCGTGTTTTAGCTCGGCCGTGGGCTGCTCGCCGGCGTTGAGTCTCTTCTATGATTCCCAAACCGAGCTGTGCCTTCGCATCTCGGTCTTCGGTTCGTCGTCTTCAGCCTCTCGGTTCAGTTCCTCTATTCGGCTTTGATCAGGTCATTTCTTCCTCTTCCCCTGTTTTTCTTTCTCTGTTTTTCTTAGCCATGTCAGATCAGTCGTCGTCGTCTCGACGCATGGCCCGACGGAAGAACGCGGCAAACAGCCAGCATTCATCGGGTCAAACGTCTGAGACTCGGCCTTCGCCTCCGCCTGAGCGCGTGCCCGTGGATTATTCCCGCTGGCACGCTAGCCGCCTTCGCACGCTCCGCTCCACAAACCCCTACCTTCTTCCATGTCCCACTGGTCGCGATTCGTGCAACGTTGTTACTTGTTATAACAACTTGCACCTCGATCTGTTCAACAGTGTGTACAGTCGAGTTCCCATCTTCACCCACCGCTCTCTGTTGTGGGGTACGATCGCCTCTCGCACAGGCATCGCCACCCTCGCAGACCTTTTCAGCTCTGTAGGGATCCACGACCTAGTCGCCGATTCCTCCCTGCACTGGGCTGAGGGGCCCATCCTCCAGTTTTATGCCACCGTCTTTATCTCCCCTCAGCGCGACTTCATGACCTTCATGACAGGCCTCCAAGTCTACACCGTCACGAAGGAGCAGCTGGAGTCAGCGCTTGGACTGGTGCGCCCTCCTTCTGGCCGCCAGCTCCATACCCTTCCAGACCTTGAGCGTCAGGAGGTGGCCATGCTTTATTCCGGCCCCTTCCAGCTCCGTCACATCGCTGGCTTGCGCCGTGATGTTGATCTGGTCCTACTGATCCTCCGACTCACTTTAGTCCCCATGACCGGAGATAGGGCCAGAGTCACTTATCTTGGGCTCCACGTCTTGATTTCCATCTTCCAGGAGGAGCCCTTTGACATTGCTGACCTCATCATCAGTGAGATTCAGCATGTCCTTCTCTCTCCGCTCCGTCAGTTGATATACGCTCCGTATATCATGGCAGTGCTCTTGCATATTTGGGCCGTCGACTCTGAGCTCCCGAGGCCCCATCATCCTTTTCTCTTCTATCCTCCGGGCCAGGCTGATCGCCGTCTTGGTGCTCGGCCTGCGGCTGCTATGGACCCTGGTTCTCCCACATCAGATGATGATGCTGCGGGGGAGTCCGAGGACGAGGCTCCTGCTCAGGAGTCTGCTCCAGCTCCAGCTGCGGGAACAGGCACCGGATCGGCATCTTCCTCTAGCTCTCGGCTTGATCAGGTGATCCAGGTGCAGCAGCAGATCCTCAGCACCCAGGCGGAGCATCATCAGATGTTGCTCTGTTTGCTTGCTCAGCAGGAGGAGATTCTGCGGCGTCTACCCTCTTCATCTTCTTCTGCCCCTCGCAAGAGGGCCCGCCAGGCTTCGTCTTCACCGAGCACAGCTTCAGGACCAGCTGATCCAGCTTCTGCGGCACCAGCTCCGGTTCTAGTTGCTCCTGCTCCAGCAGCTACTCCGCCCCTGTCTCCTGCGGGCGACACATCTGGATCTCCAGCAGGCTTCGGAGATACAGATGTTTTAGGAGTTTCTTCAGATGATGAGCCTTAGGCTCTGATTTGTATTTTTGCCTCCCTTTTTGTGCTTGATGCCAAAGGGGGAGAAGTATTTTGGATATTATAGTATTTTGATGTTTTGGACAGATGACAGATGATTTCTTTTATATCATGGAGATATTTTGGTTTATTATAGTATTTTGATGTTTTGGACAGATGACAGATGATTTATTTTTATATCATGGAGATATTTTGGTTTATTATATATCTGTGTATCTTTGGATATGATGATCTGACATTGTGATGTTGAATGCTCTGATATATTTATGTTATTGTGATGTCTTGGTCTTGAGATTTGTATGCTCTGATACATATTAATATGACTTGGTGATATATGTATATCTGTGAGTTCTTGTATGTATGAGATGATCTGATGTATATGTGTTGGTTTATGCTCGGATATGATGAGAGACATATACTCAGGGGGAGTTATTTCATTTATTGTTGAACACTTGTTGCCATCAATCATCAAAAAGGGAGAGATTGTTGCATTTAGGCCTTCATGCATAACCCTAATTTTGATTATTAATGAAAACAAAGTGTTTTAGACTAACAGTGTTTCTGAGATTTTTGACACAGAGTTTATTCGGGAAGAAATACAGGATGATCAAGATGAACCCGACATGAAGTGAAGCACAAGATGCAAAAGAGCAAAGATAAGACGCAAACATGAAGGTGCAAAGGACCTAAGGTAATCTGTATTTTTGTTTTTACCGATCTCAGTGTTTGGAGATAGATCGGTTTAGGAAAATTGTTTTTAGCTTTTAACCGTACTATAAAGAGTGGTGGCGAAAGTCCTCTCTTTATCTCCAACATAAACCGAGAAACTTAGGTCATTGCATTGCATCCATTTTGGTTGGATTTGATTTGAACTTGATTTGAGTTATTTGGATTTTCAGTTCAGTTTTTGATAGCAGAAGAGTATTTGCAATTTTCAGAAATATCTAGCCAAATCTAGTTTTTTATTCTGTTGACAAAATGTAGCCCTTGAAATTATCTTTCAAACGAGTTATTAAACACCTCTTTTGGATTTCTGGATTTAAAGTTATCACTGTTTTGTTCAGGCTGACTGTCAGTTTACTAAACTGACTGTCAGTTTGAATGTCAGTTTAATTAAACTAACAATTGTCCAGAGAGGGTGTATTTTGGGCTCAAAATTTTTGTTCTAAACTGACTATCAGTTGGGGTTTCGACCACAGTTGTTTTTAACTGAGTTTCTATTTGATTTGGTCAAGTTTCTGGTCGAACTGACTGTCAGTTGTGGGTTTCAAGTTTCCATATACGACCACAAACAGCTAGCAAATTTTTATCCGTAAATTTTGTCGGCCGTTGTACACGAAACTGACTGTCAGTTAGGAAAACTGACTGTCAGTTTGAGTTGCTGATTTTCAGCCCTAGCTCCAACTGTTCTTTTGATTCTTGAGGCTATAAATAGGGGGCTTTGGGCATGAGTTTCATATAACAAGCAGCAGCATTCTCTTATACACTTTTGAGCTTTAGTTTTCTACTTAAAATCTTGATCTTTTGATCAAGTCGAGTGTTTTCGATCCACCGAGGGTTTCAGTTCATTTGCATTTGCATTCTCTTAGTTTCTCGGTGCGTGTTTGGAGGTCAAGAGATTACCTCGCTGCCTATTACTCTTGGTGAGCGCCCTCACCTAGACGGTTCGGAGGCATGGCCGTTGACCTCTCCAGTTCAGAGATTGTCAGAGAGGCTCGACAAGTTTGTACAAGGCATCGGTGCTCGCCTTTCCGGAGTGGACAAGGAGCAACCAATAGTTGATAATACTCTTCGTGAGTATTGAGGCAAAACTCAAGTGACTTGAGTGCTTCAACGAGAACTAGTGGAGACTGGGCGAGTCTCCGATACCTCGGTAAAAACTGCTGTGTTCGTTCTCTTCTCCTCTCGCTTATATTATTTGTTTTTTATTTGCAATTATTTGTTTAAGCTTAAAGTTTTTAAAAACCTCCTATTCACCCCCCTCTAGTCGGCATCCTTGATCCAACAAGAGGCCCAGTGGCCCTCTGGGATTCTTCGAGACCCGGTGACCCTCTGGGGCCCAGGGACCCTCTTGGACCCAAGTGAACCTCCAGAGCCCAGGGACCCAGTGACCCTCTCGGACCCTAGTGAACCTCCGGGGCCCAGGGACCCTCTGGGAACCTAGTGAACCTCTGGGGCCCGAAGACCCTCTGGGACCCATCGGGCCCCAGTGAACCTCCGGGGCTGAGGGACCTTCCAGGGACCCAGTGACCCTCCGGGACTCTCTGGGGGCCCGAAGACCCTCCGGGGACCCAGTGAACCTCTGGGACTCTGTGGGACCCAGTGATGCTCCGGGTCTCATTAGGGGCCCGGTGACTCTCTGGGACTCTCCGGGACCCGGTGACTCCCTGGGACCCAGGGTCCAGAGACCCTCCGGGACCCTCCAAGGACCGAATTACCTGCCGGGACCCTAGTGAACCTCTGGGGCCCGAAGACTCTCCGGAACCCACTGGGCCCCCGGTGAACCTCTGGGGCCCAGGGACCCTCTAGGACTCTCCATGGACCCAGTGACCCTCCGGGACTCTCCGGGGGCCCAAAGACCCTCCAGGGACCCGGTGACCCTCCGAGACTCTGTGGGACCCGGTGATGCTCCAGGTCTCACCGGGGGCCCAATGACTCTCCGGGACTCTTCAGGACCCCTGACTATCCGGGACCTGGGGCCCAGTGACCCTGGGACCCTACAGGGACCCGATGACCGTCTAGGACCCTAGTGAACCTCCGGGGCCCAGGGCCCCTTCGGGACTCTCCGGGGGCCCAAAGACCCTCCGGGGACCGGTGACCCTCCGGGACTCTCCAGGGGCCCGAAGACCCTCCAGAGACCCGGTGACCCTCCGGGACTCTTCGGGACCCGGTGATGCTCTGGGTCTCACCGCGGGCCCGAAGACCCTACGGGACTCTCCGGGGGCCTGAAGACCCTCTGGGGACCTAGTGAGCCTCTGGGACTCTCCGGGGGACCAGTGACCCTCCGGAACTCCGGGACCAGGTGATGCTCCGGGTCTCACCGGGGGCCAGGTGACTCTTCGGGACTCTCTGGGATCCGGTGACTCCCCGGGACCAAGAGCCCGGTGACCCCGGGACCCATCGGGGACTATCTCCGCACGAAGGGCCGAGGCGGTCCGGAGACCGCGCAGGACCCAGGACCCGCTGGGGACCTTCTCAGCACGAAGGACCGAGGGCGCTCGGGAGATCCCCTGGGACCCGTGGCCCGGAGGCCCGGGGAACCACCGGGGACTTTCTCCGCACGAAGGCCCGAGGGGCTCTGGAGACCCCACGGGACCAGGGGCCCAGAGGCCCAGGGACCCACCAGGGATCTTCTCCGCACATAGGACCGAGGCGCTCCGAAGACCCCGCGGGACCCGGGGCCCGGACGCCCAGGACCCACCAGGGACCTTCTCCGCACGAAGGACCGAGAGCACTCGGGAGCTCACTTCGAAGACTACCCGAAGGTACAGGATTTGCCCCAACAGTGCCTAAACTAGAGCTGGACGGCATGTTGGAGGGAGAGGTATTTGTAAAGAAGGAGTATTGGAGAGGATGAGAAATATGTGTTGGATGGTTCGGTTTATATAGTCCAGATCGAATATCCCAACCGCTATTTTCTAGACATATGAGTCCAACGGCTATTTTCTGAAGATAATTCAATTGCACAAAAGAAGGATACATAGTTATACAAGGACACACTAAAAATAAAATGCTAGATGACTTAGCCAAGTCTAGGTTAGCCTCCAGGATCAAATTTTTGACAAACTTCAATACTTCCGCATGATCCTTCATTTGTTCGTCGTTGAAGTTTGATATGTCCGTGGAGACCAGTTTTGTGAAAAACCTTGCAAGGACTAGCTTCTGGTTGAGCTTGTCGTGTTTGCTCAGAGTGGAGACCGCACGGTCCATTGCCTCCACACATTCAATGTTATCCTTGACGAAGGCTTGCATGTCTTCTTGCGCAGACGCATTGGAAAAGAGAGATTTATGCTTGCCTTTACCCTTGCGCTTCTCCTTTGCCCTGTCGCGACCTTTTGGGTGCGTCTCCTCCACAAGGTCATCTACATTGGAGAAGGACAATGTGTGCACACCGTCCTCATTCAGCCTGGCTCTTTTCCCAGTGTCGACGTAGATTCGGTTCCATTTAGGTTGGTCCCGAACATCCATCCACCAGTGGTCCAGAGTAAATGTATGCCCCATCTCGTTCCTATACAACTTGAGCACTTGTGCCATTAGTTGGTTGTCGGAACAACCACTAGCGTACACCTCCTTCATCCTGCACCAACAACCATTAAATTGAACAACTTTTCTATTAGTGCGGAGTCAATGGTCTTTGCAATGCTTGACCTCCTTCTATGATCTGTTGGGCTGCTCTTGTTGTACACCGCAACCACACTTTCCCAGTATGTGTCAAATTTTTTGCTGTTCCTGTCCACTGGGTCCAGCAAGTTATTCAACCACGCACTTATCTGTGCAACCGAGTTATAATGGTGTCATAAGAAATGAACGTGAACCTTTCAAATAAAATCCCACAAAAATTTGAAACAATTTCATCCACAATATCTGAATGTCAAAACGAAATACTCACAAGTCGAACATCGTCGGCCATTGACCAAAGCAACCGCTTGCGCCCGGTTGGACCCGGGAGACCATGATCATCGTTGTCGTCAGCTACGAGCTGCGACGTAGATTGTGGTGTACCCGTGTCTGGGGGGGATGGGGATATGAAATTGTGCCCGTGGGGTGGCGGTGGTGAGGGATGACCATAGTTGGCTGGCGCACCAACAAAATGATAATTTAGCCCGTACGGTGCATACGGATGGCCATATGGAAATGAGTGTAGCGGTCCATATGGGGAGGGATTCAGATAAGGAGGAGCATGTGCAACCTGCCGGCCAGGGGTACGAAGGATACCCAGACTGATCCGTTTGAGACCTAGTCTTGGTGTTCGCACTAGGCTCGCCCAGATTCTAATATGCGGAATAACGGGATCTTACTCGGAAATACCGAAACCCAAAGTAATTGCACAACTCTTTATTTCAAAGAGGACTTTACACGTCGAACGTTAGGCACACTTGCCTACGTCGAAGGAACTATAAGTGCCTAAAACTCAAATAAGTTCTATGACTCTTCGATTGAATTCGATGATCTAAACTAGACCTATTACAAGGTATTTATAGTCCAATCGTATGAGTACGTATCAGAATTAGAGACCTAAACGTATTAGACTCATATAACTAATCCTAAACAGATAAGCTTAGTTATACACATTCGGATTGGATTACAATTCCAAACAGGGAACGAATTCCTTTTCCTGGTCGCGAACCAATCCATGGTCGCGGACTCATCCAGGTCGCGAATCCTTTCCGAACACGGTTAAGGTCACGAAGCCGTATGCGATCAGGACTTGGTCGTGAAGCCGCATGCGATCAGGACTTGGAGATCCTCCCGGATCATGACTCCCTTGTTAAGAAGGAGGCAACCCCTGTTGCGACTTCTCGATCAAACTGGAGATGTGGAAATTGGGCTTGTCCATCTTCTTTGGTGTACCACTTTGCCGCACGTGCTCGTTGATCTTTCCGACCGATTCGAAAAGTCTCCTTGGTGCCACTGCGGGTGGTAGTCACCTTCTTCTCTAGAATCACATCTTTACGTAGAGGTTCGTCTCGTTGATAGACCAAGTCTTCAACAGATGGTACTATAGTATCTGGCTCATCATCCAGCATTGAAGGCTCGAAGACTTTGAATCCTTCCCAAGGTCGCAAACCTTTCCAATGTCGCAAACCTTTTCGTGGTCGCAAATCCGTTGCGAACGCGACCTGAGATCCTCCCGGATCATGACTCCCCTGTTGAGAAGGAGCCAACACCCGTTGGTGACCAAATGTGAAGATGTAGAGAACGACTGGGAGTTTTTGAATGAACACACGATGAGCAATGCTACAATCGTCGGATCGAATGTATGGATAGGCGCTCATGGAGCTTGGCACCTCCATCATGGATTGTGGCCTTGGCCACTCACCGATAGCCTTCCCCTTGTCGAGGTTGATACAATCACCGATCCCAAAGTTAGGATTGCGAAGTTTGAATAGTGGCGCCGTAGAGACAAGTTGCATGTCGTTTTCGACTAGCCGTTGTGGTGATCGACTATGTACCTTTGCGAATAGCGCGTTGTTTTCTTCCGGCAAGCTTGCTAAACAACCACCACTTTCCATACTCGATGCAGCACACTCCACTTGGCTAATTGGATGCATCACGCTCAGCACACACTTTGAGCATGCATTGACAATCCGTTTCGCCTGATTTGCTATCATCAAGTTCTTGGTGTCGACGTGGTCATTTTTGCTGATGATAAATTTCGTCCCATCCTTTGTGAGGTCGTATTCTTGAGCTCTTCCATGGTAATGGGCCTCACGATCGTACAAGAACGGACTTCCAAAAATCACTTGGCAAATATCGATGGGGATGACATCGCATTGAACCTCGTCGATGTAACGAGCAGATATTGCAAACTTTAGAGTACACTGACTCTTGATTTGCTGGTTCACGTCGGAAGTGAACCATCCCAGAGGATATGGTCGAGGATGATGAGTCGTCTGCAAACCAAGTCGTCGAACCAGCCCGGAGGAGACCAAATTCTTTTGGCTTCCGAGGTCGGAGATGGCTGCGACCACCTCGTGCTTCACCTGTATGTTAACAGTGAACAATTCCTCTGTCGGGTTGTGGTCAATTGATGAACCCGAACCTTTCTCCTTCGGCATTGCCATTAGAGACAAGGTCGTGTCCGCCTTTTCAACCGAATCCAAATGGATAATTTCCTCTGCGAGTGGAATAGAAGTAACCTTAGCTGTTCGTGTGCTTGGTTCATCCCTCCTTTTTCTTTCTGGACGCAGTTCAGGATGAAGTTTATAACACTTCTCTTTTGTGTGCCCAGCAACATGACAATGCTCACAAGTGTTACCCGTATCGTGGGTACCCTCCCCGGAGCTCGTCATGGTTGAAATCTCCCTCAAGTTCTTGTCGTTGCGGGTCTTATTCTTCTTCTCAATCGCCAAAGCAGTCATACTCACGGTCGAGATGTCTTGAACTCTGAACAGACTTAGCTCAGTACTGATCGATTTTTGAAGTCCAGATGTGTACTTCCGAAATACCTGAGGATCGGACAGTGAGATGCCGATGACCATTGCTTGTCGCCGAAACTCCGTCGTATAGTCTTGGACAGTCTGGTCGCGCCGTTGATACAATCTGTGCCAACGCTCCCATCTCTCCTGAAGGTAACCCATCGGATAGAATTCTTGTCGCAGAAGTCGTTTGAATTGACTCCACGCAAGGTCGTCAGCTTCACCACTGGCGACAAGGGCCTTCCACCATGTCTTGGCGTGGTCCTTCATCTTCAAAGGTGCAAATTTGACCTTTTGAGCGCTACTGTACCCTTTAAGGTCAAAGTAGGTCTCAAGTTGATCGATCCAAGAATCCAGCTTCTCGGCATCGATCACCCCATCATATATAGGTATATCAATCTTAGCGTCGACTTTAAAAGATCCGACAGCTAAGGAGGTGTTGGCGAGGTCGTCGGTCTTGTGGTTGCCTTCGTCTTCATCTTCGTCTGCCCTGCACAAGTCTTCACCAGTCTTCTCACCCATAACCTTCCCTACTTCAGGAGGTACAATCATGGCCTGCTGCTTAATCCAAGCAAGCACGGTTTCCATGTCGGTGGAGAGCTTAGCCACTTATTCGGCTAGGTTAGCTTGAACGGAGGTATCGTCAGACATTGTCGGAGACGCGGCTGTAGGAGCCGTCAATTGATCGCCTGGAATTTCGCCGGAAGTTTTGTAATCCTGGCGAGTCTTCACCATCCACAGGATAGGAAAGTTGCTCTGATACCAACTTGATCTGTTTGAGACCTAGTCTTGGTGTTCGCACTAGGCTCGCCCAGATTCTAATATGCGGAATAACGGGATCTTACTCGGAAATACCGAAACCCAAAGTAATTGCACAACTCTTTATTTCAAAGAGGACTTTACACGTCGAACGTTAGGCACACTTGCCTACGTCGAAGGAACTATAAGTGCCTAAAACTCAAATAAGTTCTATGACTCTTCGATTGAATTCGATGATCTAAACTAGACCTATTACAAGGTATTTATAGTCCAATCGTATGAGTACGTATCAGAATTAGAGACCTAAACGTATTAGACTCATATAACTAATCCTAAACAGATAAGCTTAGTTATACACATTCGGATTGGATTACAATTCCGAACAGGGAACGAATTCCTTTTCCTGGTCGCGAACCAATCCATGGTCGCGGACTCATCCAGGTCGCGAATCCTTTCCGAACACGGTTAAGGTCGCGAAGCCGTATGCGATCAGGACTTGGTCGTGAAGCCGCATGCGATCAGGACTTGGAGATCCTCCCGGATCACAGACGGATAAGGTGGTTGTGGATAATGTGGAGTACCGGGTGGATATGGTGGAGGATTTGGATTAGGGGGTATTTCTAGATTTTCGCCCAGTGTACCAGGTGAACTAATACAATTTACAAAGCCCTCTAGGGGATTACTATCTATAGCAAACCCTAAAAAGAATTTTGGTTTACTAAGTGTGTGAAAAAAGTGTGTGAATGGTTGAAGATGGGTGAAATGGGTGTGGTGAAGTGAATAATTGTAGCCTCTATTTATTGACAAGAGCTCTGGTAATTTTTTGTGAATTTTTTAGGATTTTTTGGGAATTTTTTAATGTAAAAACATTTAAAAATATATAACGGCTATTTTTCTAACGACTAATTATCCAACGGCCACAAATACTGCCGCTGACATGTGGGTCTCACTCAAAAACGACCGTTGCAAAAAGTTTTGCTCGAAAATCTTTCCAGTCGTTTAAAAACCAACAGCATAACTCAAACGTGCCACGACAAGTGGGCCGATCAAGTACTGTCCTCACATGTCATTGAGTGTGTTTGGGAGTTGTGCCGTAACGCGTGGAGTTCGAAAAAGAACTGACGCGTTTCAGCTGTGGGCCCCACAAAATGTGTGGAATTCGACCGCCGCGCACCTTCGACCACGTCCAACGCGGGCGTTTCGAGCACCGCGCACTCAGTGGGCCCCGCCATTTCGCGCTCGTGCCACGACCACGTGGTCGAGTAGCTCACCCCACGCTCGAGCACCGCTCGCGCTCGTCCACCCGTGGCTTGGACAACAGCGCGCCTGGTCGACGTCGAGCGTTGAAGATAGCCTTACAGTGTTGCCAGAAGATGCTCCGCACAAGGTGTGAGTCCCAAGGTCAAGGTGTTCTCTAGCTCCAACGACGACAATATGCAACCTTGGATCTCCAACTCCGAAGAGAGTGCAGTTCCAGCTCAAGTGACAATGCAACTCTGATGCACAACCCAACGAAATAGGATTTGGATTTGAATTAGAATCTTGAATTTGTGTATATCTAGAGAAAAATTTGTCCACATAAAGAAATAACATATGTATATTTTGTATCACCCTTTGTGCATTTTGATTAAACTGATGTAAATTTTGATTAAATTAAATTTGTTTGAATCAGGCGCTTGAATTTGTTTCTCTCTATATGCATTTTATTTGACATTTTTGTAATATTCAAATTTGAATCGTCCTAGTACACAAAATTGAATTTGTTTACCTCATAAATATTCAAACTCAAATCGGTACATTTCATATGGACTTATGTACATTTAATTTGATCTGGAATATACGCGTTGGAGAGAGGGAAATTTGAGTTAGTTAGTCGATTGTTTTTTGTTTAATTACTAAGAGTGTGTGTGTGTATATATATATATATATATATATATTTATTCTGTGTCACATGTTTGAAACACCACCCGAAACACTCATCACTCCAATGCAAATGCACTTAGGCAGGCGCTTCGCATGAGTCCACTTGTGAAGCGTCTTCTCAAGCGCCAAGCACTCCAATACATTGACAATTGGATAGTGCTTCGTGTGAGGCGCATGTATAAAATATTTATTAATGCTTAAAAAATTGCTAAAATGAAATTCGGATAATTCAAACACAACAAAAACAAGACAAAAAATTTAAATTATCTAATTTAAATCGCACTTAGAAAATAATATGAAACATACTAATTAAAATTCGGATACATTCAGACATTATAACGACCGCACAAACTTGTGGATTAGAAAATAAGTAAACTACTACTCAGTATCGTTGCCTCTGAAACGCTGTCAAATGTACTCAACAAGATCTCGTTTGAGTTGCAAATGCGTTGGCAAGCACGGATCGCATCATTTTGAGTGAGCATATCGGAAAAAATTAGCGAAACACCACTGTGGAAAGTAAGCGGTGCTCCAATAAATGTCCCTTAACTATCATACGAAGTAGTGAGCAGGTCACAAGAGTGTCGCTTATTCTCGATTATCATGTTGTGGAGAATGAGACATACTTTCATAATATTGACAAGGGTTGATTATCGCCAAAATCGACTAGGGCCGTGGAGAATAACAAATCAACTTTGCAAGACCCCAAAGTCTTGCTCGAAATCTTTCTTGCACCTTCTTGTTGTTTTGCGAACAACCTGAGTTTGTCCGTTTGGGGCAAGGACATGGTATTCACGAAGACAGCCCATTCGGGGTAAATATCGTCGGCCAGGCAGTACCCCATATTGTACTATATCCTATTCATGGAGTACTAAACAGTAGGAGCTTCGCCGCTCAACACATCAGTGAAAAGGGGATTGATTCAGCACGTTGATGTCGTTGTTGGATCCGACAATACCAAAAAAGATATGCCATATCCCCAGGTCTTAGGAGGCGACTGCTTCAAGTATTATTGTAGGGACTCTGTGATCACCACGAGTGAATTGCCCTCTCCATGCAACTGGGCAATTGAGCCATTCCTAGCACATGCAATCGATACTTCCCAACATCCTTGGGAAACCATGATCGTCTTCTTGATGGAGCAGACGCTGCAAGTCATCGACAGTAAGTTTATGAAGATATTCTCCTATGAACTTGTCGATGATTCCTTCGACGAAACACTTCAGGCACTCGATGGCCATCGACTTTCCAATACGTATGAACTCCTCGACGGCATTGGCGAGGGAGCCGTACGACAATATGCACATTGCTGCAGTGCACTTCTGCAAAGGAGATAGCCCCTTTCAAAGAAAAGTATCTCTCCTCTCGTTGAAGTACGGAGATCACTCCCCTAGAGTTTGGAAAATCCGAAGAAAGAGGGGCTTCCCCATTCGGATCCTTCTGCGGAACAAGCAGGAGGGGTAGATCAGAGCGTCGGATAAGTAGTCTGCCATTAGATGGTTATGACCGCCTTCGTGATTTTTGTCGATGTACCTTATAGTATCTCATCGGCAATGATGCGAGGTACCAACATCTATGTTGGCTTGAATATCATTCAACGCGACGGTGCAAGGGTTGCAGCGCCAGCCCACTTTGTACGAACCCTGCTACGAACTCTTTAATTTTCTTGATAGCTTCCTACTCTGCATTACTTGTGCTTGAGTTAGACATCATTTTTTTTAATATGTTGGGTATTGAAATTTTTTTTGAAAATATTGGAAGGATGGAAGAATAAAAAGTGTATGGTTTGTGATTGGGTTTGACTGGAAATGAGGTAAATTGTGCTCATATTTATAGGGAGAGAATAATACAAATTTTTTAGAATTTTTTGTGATTTTTTTCTGAATTTTTAGCGATTTTTCTGATTTTTTTTGCCCAAAAAATCATTAAAATAATTTCAACGACTATATTGCAACGGTAATTTTTTCAATGACATATGGGACCGATTAAATAATTACTCCAACAACTATTTTCCTCTGCACTTACACGCACGTCCCTCTGACATGTGGCCCCTTCACTTGGCGAGTCCACCTGTCATTGAAATTAACATTTAATTTTGCGATGAACACAACACGCGAGGCGAGCGCACTCATACGCGTTCACGCGTTTTGTAGGGTCGTGTCCTCGAGCGCCACACTCTTGCACTCGTTACCTACTCATTGACAGTTGGGTCTGTTCTTTTCCTGGTCCCATCTATAAGTTCGGTTTCTCGGGCGGGTACGAGAGGCATGAGCGATCGAAACGTGAGACCCACAAACCACGTCATCAAGTGTCATTGACCACTCTAACATGGGAGCCTCGACTAGTCAGGCATCGGTGGGGCCCACTTGTTAGGTCTCGAGCATCTGAAACCTCGCCAGGCGTCTTCTCTCCTCTCCTTGTGCGGTCAAAAAAAATTTTATTCACGGGCGCCAGTCGGGCGCTCACTTTGGACTTCTCCTTAAAGCATTGAGCCATAAAGGACCTGTTTGGGTAGCTCAGTATCGTGTAGTTCCAATGAAAAACTAATGTATTTGTAAAAACTCTGGTATGAAAAACAGAGGTGTGTTTGAATGAAAAAAATAGAAGTAGAAATACCATAGTTTGTCATCAAAACCCAGTTTTTTCACTGTATCAAAAATTTTACTCCAACCCAAAGTTTTTAAAACTGAGAAAAGCTGCGTGCGTGCGACCGAGCGTAGGACGAGCGACATGCGGCGTGGGAAGAGCGGCGACATGATCGACGATGACGGCGGGCAGCGCAGGACGAGCGGCACACCGGAGAAGAGGTAAAAGTACCCAATTTGAGTTTTGGGCTTTTGCTATGGCATCTGGTTCGTCTGAGAGCTAACTAGGGTTGACGTCCACGTTTCGGTGCAATGAATTTGGACGGAGGCGACGCGACAACGAGCAGCGGCGATTTGCGCTGGAACAGAAGAATAGAATTTGGTGCTTCAACGATGCTAGGAAAATGTGGTGATTCATTCCTAAAATTAACAACATTATTGGGTTTTTGGGTTACTAGCATCGTGTGGCAGAGAGGGATTGGGCAACGGCAGCGCCGGCGAGGAATTCGACAACGCGGTTGAAGAAGATGAGTTCGAAGTTGGATGATTTCGAAATAGGTCACCGAGGTTCAATTCACTGGTGTCAGAGTAAGAGGGTGGGTAGGGGAGTCTAATGACATGGTCAAATTGGCCAAAGGAACGGCAGCTTGGGCCACCAACGAGAGCACGGCGGCGATGATATGTAAAGAACACGAGATCATTGGTTCGGGGAGGATTTTGAAATTGAGCTAAATAGAAGGGATTTATCTGATGTGTGGAGCATTTTCTTCTACATGTTCGACCACTAATTTGGCTCAGAAACAAGTCTGATGGCCGGAGCAAAGAAGTTGGCCGGAGAAGAGAAAAATGGCAATCGGTGGCGGTTGGCGGCATGGGAGTTCACGAAAAATGCTACTGGAGCTTGGAGGGAAGTAGAGGAAGAGTTTAGTAAGGAAGAAGCGGCCGATGATGGTCGGAATTTTAATGACGGTGGCGCAGCTCCATTTTGTAGTGCGCTGAAGGAGGAAGAGGACGAACAGTGTCTGCGTGCATGCTCTAATCTGTGTAGATGCTAGTGTGAGAGTGTGGCACAATCGATGACGGGCGGCGGCATGCGAGTGTGTTCCTCGACGGGCGGCAGCCCAAACAAGGACCTCCTTCTCGACGAGCGGTAGCAACAACAACAGGGGTTTTAGGCAGCGGGCGGTGCGGGACGAGCAACATCGAAAGGCGTGTAGTGGATGACAAGCGGCGGCAGACGGCAGGAGTGGTGGAAGTTTGCCTAATGTCGGTCCATGTCGCCTGTGCTCAAACTTTTTTTTTCCATTTTGCTTGATATTAAAGTTAGCAGATTTCAATTCAAACACCTCTAATATTTCAATTTTAAAAACATAAAATACCAATATCCCTTTTTCAAAACTCTAATTTCACGATTCTATAATTATATAACAACTCCCAAACAATCCATTTTCTCCGACACAGACAAAATAAGAGAAAACTACGAGTCCACCGCTCCGCATAAACCCAAACATCCAAGTCTCCGTTCTCCTCGTCCTGCTCGTCGCCGTGGTTTCTTAGCTTCGCGGAGTCAGGGGAGGAGAGACGCAAGAACTAGGAAGGAAGCCATCATGGGGTTCATCTCGTTCGTGGGGAGGGTCCTCTTCGCCTCCCTCTTCCTCCTCTCCGCCTACCAAGAGTAATATTCTCCTCTTCTCATCTTTCTTGTTGTGAGTTGTTTCTTGTTCTTGCAGGTGGTGATCTTGAGTTCTTGATGCGGCTCCGTGTTTCTTGTTCTGATTTGGGAGTGGGTTTAGAGGTTCTTGATATGGTAGATCTGAGGATGTAATGGTAGATAGATGTTAATTGATGGTGAATTGAGCATACGGATAGAAATCCACAGATCCACTTTTGCTGGAGGAAATGGATTTCACTGGAAATGCTGAAATGGATAGCGATTAGAAAGAGGAAAAAAAGAGTTAGATCAGGTGCAGGATGCGACGGTTGCGACGCTGCGTGATTCATATTAGGTGCAGGCTCAATAGTAAGTTCGACAATTTCTATAGCACTTGTCTGCGCGAGCTGCGAAGCTCATATCGCATTCAACTAGGCAATTGTATGTGTTAGCGTTCCTTTGAGCTATGTGCGCTATTTATCGTGTCAGTTCACTCCACATTTGAGGCAATTTCGTGTGCGATTAGCTATGTGCAGATGTCAAACACTCAGCATTTGAACCAATGATCGAAAGCAAGTTGATAATTGTCACGCCTTCCATCTTAATTTACATGATAACATCCCATTGCTCCCCTGTATCTGAACCAATACTATCTCAAGTTAGCTAGGTGCAGCCGTGCAGGGTGTTGGTGTGCTGCTATAATTTCACTGCTTTTACTGTGGTGCACCCTGTTCCTAAGATGTTGTTGACTTGGGTAGCAGGTTCACATGAATCTTTGAGTGTGTTTGGTACTTGTTGTAGTTGAGAAATGAGAGCTGATGATTGCTTTATTATTGTGGTGGAGGTGCTGTCTAAACATAAATAGTCAGGAGAGCAACAATGACTTCGAGAAAAATGTGCAACAAGAATTGTATTAATCTGAATTTAATTGTTTGTTGATTGTGGAGACATTTTTGCACATTGAGAGTGCAGTTTCACTTCCATTATTCTGTAGTTGTTCTTTTTTTTGTTGAAGGTGTCATGCATCATACTGATTTATGTAATAAATGAAGACTGCAGATTGTGGTGGAAATTTCCCCTATTCCTTGAAGTTGATATGATTTTCTACACTCTTTTTCTTCATCTAAGATGTGGTTTATGATATTGTCATGTAAACATGTAAAAGTATCTCCTTTTGGAGTTGTGTGTTGTAATTATATCAGGTATTGCATTACTTGTAAAATTGTTTTTTCCCTGAAGATTTTACATGTAAATGCTTGCAGCTGCTACTAGGTACCAACTGATACACTTTTAACAATGAATAATATTAACTTGTTTAGTACTAGTAATATTGCTCATCTGCCCTAAACTTTGTCCTCCTTGACATCATCAAAGCCAGCCAACTGGGCAGTCGTCCTTCCTTTTTCTTTAACTTCCTCTGACTTGGTGGCTAAATAATTGCTTTAATCATCGGGATGCACCTTCCTTATGGATTTTAACCATTTCAGTCATTGGTTTGTCTGCTAGGCTTTTTAGCACCACAAACTATGCTCGCCAATTGGCTAGACAGGTCCTTTGAAGCTGTCAAGTGCTGGTTTCGTGTTTTGTCTGTCATACATTTCAAAATTTTCCTATTCTGTAGTTACAACATTCATTATTTTTATGATGCACAGAATTTCTACTGCTCAAGATCAAGCAATTAATTTTTCCAGCATGTGTGCAGGTATAGCGAATTTGGAGCTGATGGTGGACCAGCAGCAAAGGCCTTGAAGCCAAAATTCAACCTCTTCATCAAGCAAGTGTCCAAAAATATCGGAATGGCAGAACCACATATTGATGTAAGAACATTAGGTCTTTTAGTCGCTTCATTCTACATAATATTGATATGCTTCTATTCTTTTTTCTTTTACAGATAAAAACTGTCATCGCTTCTACCATGATTCTTAAAGGCCTAGGTGGTCTTCTGTTTATCTTCAGCAGCTCATTTGGTGCTTTCCTACTGGTGGGGACCTTTACTTGCAGGCTTCACATTTAGAATTTTAACATAAAGGGGCTTCTAGATGTACAATATGTTTATACTTTAAGCACAATGATTCTTTTAACCACAACCTGTCAGACTTCTAAATATTTCATTTAGCACTTGTCATTTGTCTTGATGCAGCATAATAAGATTAGGCAATCTCTAAAATAGTAGGCAATTGGATCTTCGATGGTTTGTTTTTATCCATCAACCCATGTCCTTTGGTAATGATAATTCTATTTCTGTTTCAGCATTTAGGATTGTCTTGGCAAGGCCCTTGTCCTATATAATTGTTTTTGCAAGATCCTTGTTGTTGTAAGGTCTTATGATCTGGAAAACTCGAAGAATATCTTGTTACTACCAAAACCTGCTAAAGTTTCTAAAGTTTGTACATCTGAGCTACAGGGCCGGCCCAAATGTATTGAGGCCTCAGTGCGAAAATAAAAATAGAAAATTTAGTCTAAAAGTTTGAACATGTAACTATCGTAGTGCTTGGAGTTGTCACCTGCCAGGCACTAAGTTGGTCGGCTGTGGAGGGTCGAAGCTGCAAGGGCCTTGCGAGTGCGAGGATGAGTGAAGGCCGTAGGTGGACTGGTAGAGGGCCTGGTTCATGACTTCTCTACCTTTTGTCTCATTGTTTGGAAGTGGTTTAAGTTAAGAGAGGAAGAAGAGATAGAAGGTGGAGGATATGATGAGATGTTTGACAGTTTGAGTAACAACTGGCAGTTTGCTTCGATGGCTCCTTGCCTGAGCAAGGAGTGGAGGATGAGAAGTGAGAACACAAGGTGATTAGGAATTAATGAGGAGAAAAACATGAGGGGATGGGAATGATGGATTGGCTGCTTGCATGCTTTGTTGGTTCGTTTCCATGCGATGATGTGTAGGCATGAGACATCACTGAATTACCAATGTACAAGGTTTAAAATGCTAAAAATTTTAGATTATATATAAATTGGGGGCCATGTGTGGAGGCTCATCTTTTGAACCTCTCTTGGGCTAGCCATGCTGAGCCATAGTTTATCCACTCAACAGGTGCATATCAATGAGCTATTGGCTGCACCAACATGCTCTCTTTGTGGAATAGCATGATAAGTGATTTGCTGTTTGTTTTCTTTTCTACTTGTAGTCCAACAAACTACATTTTATAACTCTAGAAAACAAAGCTTAATAGTCGATAACAATTTGCATTTCATGACATCAGTGTAATCATTCTCTGACCAGATTTGTTTTAAAAATCTGATCCATAAAATGACAATTAGATTTCCTTCTTGTGCTTTGATCATCTTTTCTTATTCTTACTATTCTTTTTTTTCTATTTTGAAATCTGTGATATTGAAGTTAAATTTTTGTGCAGCTTCTTTACTTGGCATTTATAACCCCCATCGTGTACGACTTCTACAACTATGAGGTGGAGACGCAGCAATTTGTTCAGCTTTTCGTCAAGTTCTCACAGGTGCGTCAACCTTCTATCCCCTAACTGAAGCTTTAGTTTCGAACTATTTTGTCAGTCGAAGTTATTAAGCATGACACGCACTGCATTTTTGTTCCCTGCAGAACTTGGCACTCTTTGGAGCACTACTTTTCTTCCTTGGAATGAAGAACTCTCTTCCAAGAAGACACTCCAGGAAGAAGACTGTCAAGTCCAAGACAAATTAAACTCAACAATTGCAGGAATGGGAAGCTATGAAGCTCCTTGTGTTTGCATATTTTGCAGCAATACATCTTTTGCGCTATAGTTCTTGATACCATTTTGCTGTCTTTTTAATGGGTTATGTGGCCTTATAAACTGGGAATTGGGGGTACAGGAGAACTCAGTATGTAGGATATTTAAGTTGTTACATGCAAGCCCTTCTGTTTTTGGTACATGTTTTTATGTGAGAGGTCAAGGATGTCTTTATACTCTTTATTTTTCCATAGAAATTGTTTGTGTCAATGGAAAGATCAAAACTGCTTCTTTTTCTTTCTCCCTTTATCTTGTTCCCTGATATTGTGCCTAATTGTGTTAGCTGGATTTGTGTGTTTTCTTTTTGTGGCCTTCATGACTCATGGGTTTTGTGATCTGAATTATATATTTTGGTCCACATGAACATAAATTATACATTATATAGAAGAACATAAATAGACATTGGAAAGGAACGTGCAGGTTACACTCAAGTGTGTTGCTTTTGTTACTTTTTGGGATAAGTACGTTTTAATCCTTTGTTTTCGTACAGGGATTAAACTAATGTTATTTTATTACGTGAAGTGGCATCGCCATCAACAAACAAGCAAGTTTGGTGAGGTCCAAGGACACAAGCTTGTGACCCATCCACGCTCGATGGTGGACTTGGCACAGACATCCACCAGTGGCCGCCCGCCGGCAATGGCGGCGGCGACGTCTATCAACGTTTGGCTCGTGGCCGAGATGTACCAACTCAAAGCTCTCTTCCATGGCGGCCTCACGAGCCCCCTTCTTCCCCAATTCCATTACAAAACATAGACACACCTCCACATCTACTGCACAAGCATACACACTCCTCTCCGATCCCCTCCTCACATGCATGCAAAGGTGGTCGGCTAGAGTTTCGAGCCCTCCTCTCCTCCCGCTGTCGTTGGGCGCCATGAAGATCCACCCGGCCCCGAGCAGGCGCACCATCGCCATGCACATCTTCGTGCAAGCTCAGGCAAGATGCTCCGGTGGCTCTTGTACATCTTCAGGAAGGTGGTGGAGCTCCTGTGCTGTCCCCTATGAACACCAATGGCTCAGTGTAGCACTAATCAGGAGCAATTTTGGGAGAAAAGTTTGGATTTGAGAGAAATTAAAGAGAAGGCAGGAATTGATAGAGAAGAAAGTGAAGAAGAGAAGGAAGAAGAATTTGGGGGTTCGGCCTCGCCCGCAGCAACGAGGCCGTCGCCGCCGGCCTCCGCGCAACCTTCGACCACCTCCTCCGCACCGCTACTGCTGCCAAGAACAGCCTCCATCCACATCACCATGAACTGACCACCGCCGTCCATGGAGTTTCTTGGCTTCTTCTTGCTGCTCTTGTGGTCCGCTAATCCGGCGGTGCGAGGTTGGCGCAGGCGCAGATGACGAGAGGAGCCGCCGGATTTGCGTAGACCTTCGCGCCACCGCCGGATCAGTCTACCTTGGTCGGCGCAGATCCGGGGGCTTCTCTCGTCGTTCGCGCCCGTGGCGGGCTCCAGCCTCTGCGTCATACACAAGCGCGGCGCAGACATCTTCCATGACTCCTGGTTCAACGGTGACGGAGAAAGGGTAGGATGCGACGGCGGGCGGGGTGGCATGCGTGCTAGATGGTGTTAGTCCACCGCTCCAGTGCCGCGTCATATTTTTAATTTCAGTTTTAAATGAAATTGACTACTTTGACCCGTTTATAAAGGTTGAGGGTCAATTTGACCACTTTGAAAATAAAATAATTAAATAAATTTTTATACAAATTAGAAAAATAAATAAACTAAAATAAGTTCTTTACAAAAAAGACGAAGCAAACATGTCCCTATCTCTTAACTTTTTTAGAGATTGAGGGTCGGTTTGGTGAGCACATCTATCTAAAGATGTATGCGGTTAAGTTGTCATATATTTATAACATTCTGATAGTCAAGAGTCGAGACATTATTGATAAGCAAATTAATGTTATTTTTGAGGAACAATAACTATTGAAAAATAATCGACTTAGAATTGTAACTATGAGTGCTGCAGTCAGACTGATGAGAGAAATAGAAGTGAAATAGATGAGAGGATTAAATCTTGAATAATCCATAATCAATATAATTGATAGAAATCAAATCTTGTTTCTTAGTAAAATAATATTTCACACTAATTGAACTACCACAAGATAATAATATGTTTCATCCCCTTCTTAAGGGAATTCATTATAATATTGTGCCTTGCTATATTATTACCTATTATTAATATCAGTTTTCCTGATTGAGAAAATTCGCCATAAGTTCTTTTTATAAATTATGCCAATTTAACATAATTTGTTTTTGCAGTAAGGGTTTGTTTAGAGAGCATTTTTTTTTAGAGAGCATGTTATGATCAAACATATGGTATGATTAAAAAATTTGGTTACAAATCAAATAATTTTCAAAATTGTAGTTGTCAAAATTTGACTAACCAATGCATAATTCATGTGTCATAGAAAATAGAGGAAAGATTTGGCAACTAAATCTTGAGCGACTAAATCCCATACCCAATATTTAGCCAAAAAGCCATAAAAAGATTTGTCAAATATTGGTTGCTTGTGTTGACCTACCAAAATTTCAACATGAACCAAATAATAGTCAAATTGTAATAGCATTACCAAAGTTTAAATTGGTTAAATGTTGACGTTAACCAAACATACCTCATGGTGAGCAACAGGAGCAATGGAATCCCCTCAAGAGAGCCCCTGGTGGAGTTTGTGGATTTTATGTGATATCCATGTTTATTCTTAATTTAGCACATGGGATTTAAGTTTAGCTCCACTGAAAGATGTAATTTTCTATTTTTGGAATCCTTTTGTCAACTCACCAGTTAAGTTGAGCAACTGGACCTCCTAGAGTTATTCTCTGGTGGAGTTTGTGGATTTCGTGTGATTTCTGTTGTTCATTTCCACTTTAATGCGTGGGATTTTTTTATTATCTTCCGCGCATGGCATTTAACTTCATTAAAAGATGGGATTTCTTTTTAAGAAGTCCCGAAACAATCCCCAAGCATTAAATCAACAATAGTAAGATATAATGGCGGATCTATAAATTATATCTACCGAACATAACAGCTGCAACTACAAATTTTAGTTATCTATATAAAATTTTTAATGTTTTGTAGTATTTCGGCAAGACAAGGGCACTTTCTTTATAATTCTTGAAAAATTAAAGCTCCTCTACGTAAAATTCTAAAATTCTAAGGATTTTTGTGTAATTTTAAAAATCCTAGGGGCAAGTGTCTATCCTTTCATATACTTTCGTCCGCCTCTTATAACTCATGTAATTCTGGAATCCACAACCCCCGACAATTAGACCAACAATAATAGGAGGTTTAACTCGTGCCTACTATTGCCATAAATCCTAACTAATCTGAAATCTCATATATTTATAAGGTTAAATATCAATAAAAACCAACATCTTGTTGTTGTTAACTAGTCAAATCAATGAGCGTCAATATCAAATTCTTCCTAATTTTATCCGAATCATAACTAGGCCATATAGAATGCTCGATTTTGTCAAGTAATGGTAGGGTTGGATGAATTTTGATTGGTTTTGATGGAGTAACAACCATGGTATGGTTTTTTTTAGGAAAAAAACAATAAACCAGTCAATTCCATATCTGTTATTGGTTAACCAATAGGATTTTAGATTTGTATATATTCTGAATTTGATGAATTTTTTTAATTAAAAAGTCATATGTATCAAAATTTATAAAAACATAATTTATCTTTTCTTAAAAATAGATCCAATTTTGATATAGGAGCTAACATCATATATTATAGTGTGAAAATTGTGGAGCTAACTCCATAAGTTATGCCGCAATAGTCTCATATACATAGATTTATAGTCTCTAACAGTGTTTTAATAGTCGACCACAAAGCCCAATTAATCGATTAATCGTGGGGTGGGTAGATTGTTATATATAGTGTATTTAAAAGACATTTACCGGCTTTGAATGGTTAGTAGTTGGTTGCAAAATCTGATTAATAGGCCATTTTTTAATTAATCAACTTACTAATCCGTTTAATAATCATAAAATATACTTTCAAAGTTATTAATTGTAGTTCATTAGTTAATAATTTTGATGTCATGATGCAATATAAATTATAAAATATAAAGTACAAAACCATCATGTTTTGTGGTATATTATTTACTATATTAGTGATTCTAATTAACTATATTTTTTTATTTAAATATATACTAAGTAGTATGTAATAGGAAAAATTACAGATAAATATGTTTATTTTTTTCTAAGGATGTTATGAGTTAAAGAAATATATAGTTATTATATTATAGTGACAAAATTATCATAATATTGATAAGTAAATTATTTTAATAATTATGAATATATTATTGTGAATGTTAAATTGCTCACAAAATTCCGACTAATATGCTACATAACAATTAATCGTTCGGTTGTATCTTGTCTGTCTGTTTGATGATCGTATATTTTTTTACAACAATGGTCCCCAATACAAAGGAAGTGAGAAAAGGGGATAAACATCATATTGTCTAGTCTTAATTAATTTGGAGTTATCAGTCATCTAATTTTAGTCTTAAGATGTGTTTTTCGAACTTATTCAAATTTCAACTAATCGGATAAGTCAAAGTGAGGGACAGACATGGGGCTTAAGGTTAGAGATTTTTTATAAGCTAAAGTCTTTTTTAATCTAGATGTCCTAAATAAGCTTAAGCAGTGGAATGTGGTTTTTTAGGCTTATAAGCTTATGCTTGTTTATTTGAAAAAACTAAGTCGGGGCAAACGTGCATTTAATTGGTTCCTCAAAACATTTGGACCTGTTTATTTTTTTTCAAAAACAATCTTTTTTATTTTTTAGGTATGTTTGATTGACTACAAAAAATTGTCAAGTTAAATTTTAATCATAGTCAATTATGTGATATGATAAAAAAAATTTGATCACCAACTAAACATATACCCAATGCCCTTAAACACCAAATTTATCATATATGGTAAGAAAATGGGTTCCGCATGTCAGAAAAGATAGAAAGTTTTTGTGGGCCATTGTGACTTCTCAATGTAGTGACAACCAATATGTTGACCATATTTTTGTTTAAAACTTGTGAAGAAATTTCAGCCAGATACAACCCAATAAGTCTTGCTAGCCAAAAACTGAATGTGGTTTTTTAAACATCTTTTCTGAGATACTAAAATACTACTCCTTTCGTCCGTTCTTTTTATTTGTCATTTTAAATCTTTTGTAGTCTCCAAAGTACAACTTCGACAATTAATTTCTATAAATAGATAGCAGTAAAAATATATAATGATAATAATATGAGAGTACTTTTGAGGACAAATCTATTAATATTATATTTATATGGGGAATCTTGATATTTGTAGAGGAAATTAGTCATTGAACACCTCAAAGATGGTCCATTAAGGAAATAACATCCAAAAATGCTCTATGGTTATATCACACTTTAAAACAAATAATATTAGTCATGGGGCACTACTGTCAAGTTCCAATTATTAGTTTGACAATTTACATTAATACTCTCGGTTATTTGGCCTTCCTTGCCTCTCTGACAAGACTTTGCCGATGCTCTCCATTCATATCAAGGTTGCCCTCACTGCTCGTTATGTTACCCAGGCTCCTTGTTGTTACACTCTGCCACATCCACAACCCGGACTCCTTTACCCGCGCTCTGCTTATTGAGGTCACCCTCAATCCACGTTGTCGAATGACAAAGAGCATTAATGTTAATCATCAAACTAACAGTGAGACTTAATGGCATTGTCTTATGGCTAATATAATTTGTTTTGTAGTGTCCTACAGCTATGAAGTGTTTTTAGTATACTATTTCTCAAATAGACCAATTTTTGTAGTGTTCAATAGCCAACTTTAGTAAATTGGTCCTTCTACTTTCAAAATTGTACATCTTTTAGTTTCTAAGTTGTTCTATGGTTTATTTTGGTGGTGTTGATTATTATATATTACTTATGTATGAAAAAAATATAACAAGTATGACTTGATTAGGATTCTAATAAGACCTTGTAACTGACATAAGCATCGCCATATTTTTCATGACATTTAAGACAATGTTTGTGAGGATATTTTATATTACCAATCTATTGAGTGAGAAGAAAATAAAATAATTTTATATTGCTAATGTGCTGAAGTGAACATAAATCACCATATTATCCACACTGAAAACCACGTTGTCAAAAACAATCCAAAAAACCACTTACACCTTGTTTGGAGCCCAAGAATTAGAATTTAAATGTATAATTCAATTTTAATTCCATTTCCAAAGGAATTGGAATTAAATAGAATTGACCAAATTACAAATCTTGTTTGGATGACCATTGTTAGAAGTGGCCCAATTACATATTTACATTGCGCAAATTTCAATCTCAAATCTCAAATTTAACTTTTGGAATTTGAAATTTGGAGTTTCAAATTTGAAATTTGAAATTATAATTTTGAATTTAAAAAATTTAAATGGAATGTGAATTTGAAATTGAATTATCTTGAGTGTGAATTTGAATTTGAAAATTTGAAATGTGAAATGTCAAAATCAACTTTCTGATTCAAAAATCCAAAATTAGAATTCAAATTTTAGATTTGAATTTCAAATTTCAACAATTTAAACTTGGAATTCCAAATTCTGAATTCCATGTCCAACTTTTGAGATTCAACCGAGATATTAAAAACTACTCCTTCTATTCTTAAAAGAATTTCATTTTAATCCCATAAACAATTTTTAGAACTGAATTAAGATTATATATCTATCTACTGTTTGTAATTAATGGGATATATGTGTTATTTGTATGTAAACAATTAGTGATTTAATAAGTAATAACTAATGATATTTTTAGAGGATAATGTCACATTTCTTCTCAAAAATGTAAAATAATGTTTTTTTTGGATAAAGTTTGCTCGAATGATATTCTTTTAAGATTGGAGGAAAATAAAAGATATATGATTGAAAGCAGAAATTCCAATTCCAGCCGTTTAAAAAAGAGGGACAAAAGTGAATTTTACCTTGTATCAAATGAAGAGAGAGAGAGAGAGAGCCTCAACTAAGTGCATTTTACCTTTTATATCAAGTGAAAAGTAAAAAAAAGAGAGAGCGATCAAGAACTAGGAACCCAAATCGTGCAGTTACTTACCTTTGAACCTGCTGGTAGAAAGCTGAAATAGGAAGGAAGCTTTCTTCTGCTTCAACTCCGGCGCTCCACTCCGCCGCACCGCCGGAGTGCAGCCGACGCCGCCTACGGCTTACCATACCAGTAACCAGATATGGTAAGCTCCATCTCCATCTCCACTTCTCCTTCCCCAGGCCACCCCGCAACCAAATAAACATAACCCAGCAATTCAAGCTTCCCCTCCCCCCATAAACCCTAACCCCAAAAAGTATAAACCCTAATGGCTTACTCATATTACTCTGCGTGTGTGCGTGTGTTCCCTGCCGCAGGATTACCTGAAGACGGTGGTGCCTTCGCAGCTCATCGCCGAGCGCGGCTCCAACCTCGTCGTCATCAACCCCGGTGCGGCCCTTAAAATCCTAACCTGACCCCTCTCGTGCACTGGATTGGGGCAATTTCACACCTTATTTAGTCCAATTTGGCCATGATTTGTGTAACTTAAATTAGCAGCATTGCTAGGAATTCGAATCAGATGTCTGGTTTTTGTTAAATATCGGACGCTTGTTGCAATATATCAATTTGAAGTTACAGAAGTTATTAGAAAATTCTGCAGTATAGAATAAAATGTTTTGTGCTAATTTTTGGTCTTCTTATTAGGATGTATTTGTGCTATTGGTCTTTGTGCTGTTGTGCATTCTTGACATGAATATTGGTAAATTTTTGTTGTAATTTGACAAGTGTAAATCCTTTGTAGGATCGGCAAATGTGCGCATTGGGTTCGCTAACCAGGAAGTGCCGTTCAATCTGCCGCATTGCATCGCAAGACACATTGACCAGCAGCAGAGTGATGCCCCAAGGCTATCTGTGCGAGACCAGGTGATGTAAATATGGGGTAGTTTTCCCCGTGTCAGGTTTCTTTTGTAATTCACTGATTGGGATGTACCTTTGGTAAAGGAGAGGTTCTTTTGTATGCAGGTGCTCAACTGCCATGCGACTACAGCCCAGAATGTGGAGCGGGAGAGGGCATATGATGTTGTAAGAAAGGAACATGTCTTATCTGTTCTTTTGGATTCTGCTTCCCACTGGACTGAGTGAGTTGTTGTTCTTTGTATAGATTGCATCGTTGCTCAAGATCCCATTTTTAGATGAAGATGTGCCGGCAACCAACCAACCCTTACCTCCTAAGGTATGTAGCAATGTTTAGTCATGGGTGCTTGCTTTCCATCTCTGGTTAGTGACTGCAAAGTGGTAGGATGTTATTATTTGTTGTGCTATATCTGTTTCAGCTTTTGATATTATTTAGGATGGTAACACCCAATGTTGGGTTTGGTTCTTTGAGGCTCTTTAATGATGACCTACTACTCTAGAACTTGGGGAATTCAATTGTCTGTTCTCATCGTTGGTTGTCTATGATATTCATTTTTATTCTTGTCGATGAATTGTCTGGCCCATTTTATCTGATTGCAAGACAACATGTATGGCATGTAAGTCACAGAAGGGGAATTATTAGCCACATAGAGCAATTAGTTGAGGATATAATTGCCATATGCACCATCCTAGTAAAGTCAATTGTACTATTCATTGTGGTTGTTGAAAATGTGCACATTTTTAACTTGTAAATGTGATATTCCATGTTCCGGTTGGTCCCATATTCTCCTTCTGTTGTGTAGAATGAAAGGTGTCCCAGACTTACCATGGAAGTCTTGTGTTATTGATGCTTAGCTATTGTTTTGTGGGATGCTTTTGATTTTCTAGTTGTGTAGATTGTAGGAAGCAATGGAACTTCTCATCTTGATATGGGAACTTTAAGATGAGGAATCATAATAGATTTTTAGAAACTAGGAATTAGTCTCATGTAAGATGGGTTATTGGAAGTTATGGTGGCCTATCATTGATGTGAAATTTTGTCCTCCCATTTCATTCTTACCCATCTTCAAATATGAAGCTTTGCATCATGACAAGGGTTCAATTCCATTCTGTACGCGTGTGTGTGTGTGGAGAGAGAGAGAGAGAGAGAGAGAGAGAGAGAGAGAGAGAGAGAGAGAGAGAGAGAGAGAGAGAGGCTTGTTTGGCCTAGTTTAAGCTTAGGCTTTGCAAGGTCTATTTGGCCTAGTTTCAGCTTGAGCTTAAGTTTAGGGCTTATTCCATAAGTCTAAAATCTTTTTTGAATCAGAAACCCCAAATAAGCTTAGCCTAACGGAAAGAGACTCATTGGACCTATAAGCTAAAACCCCAATAAACTAGTTAATTTGAGAAGTTTAAATTTGGTCAAATGGGTCCTAAGCAGAAGCCAAGACTAAACAATAGCTTGTTCTTGGACTTAAGATGATAGGCTTAAGCCTCCTTCACAAAGGTCTTTTTTTTTTGTGTGTGTGTGTTGGAGGGCGACGTGCGCCGGGGGGGGGGGGGGGGGGGGGGGCACTTATAGGAGTTATAAGTCTATGGTTCCTTTCAAGCTCTAAGTCCGATAAACCCTAAAAGCCCCTTTCTACCATCTTAACTTTATTTAGGGTTTACAGTGGAAGCAAAACTTAAGCTTATTGAATAAACTCCAAAATGAGCCACTTGTTTGCCCTAGACTTAGCTTATAAATCCATAAACTGAAGCTAAAGTAGAATTCTAAATTTTGCCCGAAACACACCACGGCATGGGGATGCCCCACCCTGAAACTAGGTCGGGTGGATGAGGTCTGAGGTCAATCTATCCTCTTCGCTCTGATTATATATAATCTTATATTTTTTCAATGTATTAGTATAATTCATAAACATAGGTATGTCAATTTGATTAGTTTTGTAGCATCTTCAATTTAATTATTACTAGTATCTTGAAGTTTTCATTATTTAGTTTCTAGATATCTTTATTTTACAGTTGTACTTTATAAATTGTACTATCAAAAGATTATTTTTTATTTTTGAAAATTATTTTTCTATCAAACCTTAAACCCGACTCAATATGATTCAATCTAATGGGGACCCATTCATCGGTCAACCCTAACCTGCCCCACCCTGATCTAGACTGGGTTGGGTGTGGGTTTTGGAAAAACCCGCCCGCTTCACATTGCCCCATTTGAGAGCCCTAAATTGAAACTAGGCCAAACAGGTCCCAAGTTTGGCCAATCAAGTTTGTATCCTTGAAAATTAAGAGATTGGGAAATATCTACAAATATCCTTGAAAGAAGTATTGAAGAAATTCTTTAAATGTATTATAGTAAAGAAAGTGGAATGCATTTTTATTAGCAATACTACATGTTCTAAAAACGACTCAATAGTTCTTCCAGCTCTCCTAAAACCATGGAGTTGGCAAAATGGGGAATTATTTTCTCCCTGAATATGAAAGCTGCAATTATTTTTTCAACCTTTGAATAATGCTTCAAACCCCTAAGCATATGTTGTATTTGCTATGTACACCTATTTGATAATTTTGCATTAATAATCAGGAATTGTTTTCTTCAGTTTTTTATTAAAGCATCCAGCATAACATCGTCTATGATGCTTATGTGGTTACATTGGTCTCTTCAGATGGGGCGTGTTGATGGTTTTTCTTCACAGCCAAGCAGAGATGACACTAAATTCACTTGGACAGATGTGACAGAGAAAAATAGTAATTCATCCTCATCAATTGGTACTTTCTTATCCTCTCTTGTTTAATATATTTAGTTTACCAAAAAAAATGGTTCATTCACTGGAGTATTTGTTTTTGTTCATTTGAAACTCATGGTTTGTTAACAAACATTGAAATGTGTACTTATATTTTGGTTACTGCCTTTGTAGATATTTTTTTTTCGAAGTGGTAGCAGGGCTATCCATTTCATTAAGAAGGAATCACTGCCTTATAGATATGATTCTCTTTTTAAAGTTGTAATTCAATGTTACTAGATCAGGTTTCTTTTATCTATCTTTGTGATTTGCCTATTATGATTGTGAATGATCTCTAATATTTGCTGGAGCAAGCAAGTCCTAAAGTTGTAGAGAAATTAAGGCCTCCAGTTATGTCATGATATTGTTTTGGTTCGTCTAAAAAATGATATTGTTTTGGTGTGGCAATCTACATCAGTGTATTCTGGCAGTTCTAGAATTAGACTTGTCATTGGATGTTGCTACTTTATAAATTATTTTAATCTTGTGCTGAAATGTGTAATCTAGACTTCAGGGCCCTCGTCATTTGGTATAAATCTGTTATAGTTAGATTCCATCAATATCTGTATATTTAGCCAGTTTAGATATTGATATTGTTGGAGTTGGGCAACACATGCTAGTGGGTTAGTTCGTTTTATTTTGATGACTTCTTCAAGTACTTGGAGTTATTTTCAGAATAAATGTCCATCTGTTGCTTTGTATCATTGAAGTTACTCAGTTGTGCGGTCTATGTGCATCACGTTATGTCATGCTGCACCAGCCTACCTTATTTCTTTCAAAGTTAAGTTCAGAGTAGATAGTGAAAACAATTCTGCACTGCAATGAAGTAGCTCATTTTTTTAATTTTTTTTGGTCATATCAATACTTTGCCGACTCTTCAAATTGGTCAGAAAGGTCAATTGACAAGGATGCTGAGAAAGATCCTACGCAAGATGTGTCTGCCCATGGTAATGAACCTAATTCTGAAGAACACAAGTACAAGGAAATGATATTTGGAGAGGATGCTTTGAAAATTCCTCCTTCTGAGTCATACTGCCTGAGTCATCCCGTCAGAAGAGGCCATTTCAATGTTTCTCAGAATTATTCATTGCATCAGGTATGATCCGCATATTATAATAGGTTGTTTTTAAATAGTCATTTGCTAATAGTATTGCTTTTCTGATATACATGTGTACTTGGAAACACAGCTCTAGGAATAAATAAGTTCAACTTTGTTTAATTCGCCAAGGGCCCAATACCTTTGTTTTGTTAAATCTTATAATTAGTGACTAGGGATGTATGTGTTTGTGTTTTAGTATCTCAATACTCAGTATAAGATGAGATTTTCTTGCAGCAGTGTTAATTATTTGCTGCAAATCTGCAATGCAACATTGTGTGCATTGAATCTGTCATAATATTGGTAAAGAAAAGTTCAGTTGTTAAACTGATCTGAAAATACAGATAAAATCAGAAATTGTGGTAGAAGCATCTCATTTTGATGATAGAATGTAAGACTATATATTTGAATTCTACTATTCTATTATAACCATGACTTGGTACTTTCCAGCTTCCAGATTCTGGGGCTTTCTAATTTTGCTGGTGCTCCATTGCTAAGACAATAAGTTGAGCAGTTGATGCTGCCTGTATGACAATATTAAATGCACAGCCTAGCAGTGTGATAGTGTAGAGTTGTATTCTGCTACTGTATGCTAATGTACCTTAATGGAGTTTTGAAACAAACTACTATGTCACTGACCCATATGGAGACTGGGCTTAGAACTAGGATAATTTCAATTTACTTGTGCTTCTTTTTCTTTCTGATTTGTTCTTTATTGCTCCTGCTTGCTTCTGTATATGTTTAACTTGAAACATACGGTCCATAGAGAACCAGGCTGAATTGAGGGCTCTTAGTTGAAATTGTGGCTGCAAATTTAAGAAAAATTTAATCCTTAAAAAGAGCTAGACTGGATGGTTATTTCTTAGTTGCAAGATATTTCCTTTTTCTTAAAAAAAAAAGGTTGGGGCCTTGGAGGTGGTGGGTGGGTAAGGTAATTTAAGTGATTTAAGCGCTTGTAGATGTGAATTAATCAAAACTAAGCTAGTCATTCTTTTGTATAGAGCATTTGGGTATGAGGGCCATTTTTTGTTTTTTGTTTTGCAGGTTTTGGAGGATTTACGCACTATTTGGAGCTGGATATTGACTGAAAAGTTGCATATCAATCCAAGTGATAGATGTCTGTATTCTGCAATTCTTGTTCTCGGAGAGACATTTGACAACCGTGGTATTTTCTCTGTCATTGACCTTTACTTGATAATTTCTATTATGCTTCCATGGGCATCCATTTTCCTCTACCCAGTTCTGGATTGCTGGATTGTGAAGTTCCATTTCTGTTTTAATAACTCTTTTATTCGATTTCTTCAGGAGGTTGCCTTTATTGTTACTTGTTAGTAAATTCAGAATGCTGAGAACAGCAGTTATAGTATCCTTCTTTGTGCTGATTACCTATTATTGCTGTTTTCAATTTCATATTTGAAAAAGGTAATGCAAGATATAGGAAAAAACTTTAATGTTCAAATTTTATATATTTGGTATGTAAAACCACGCAATATAAATTATAATAGCATTAGTGTATATTTTAAGGGTAACTGAAAGAAGGGCTGGAACTTACACCTATAAATCTCTATTATACTCTTTCACAAATCACATTGTCTAGACACAGTGGTTGTATTCCGGCCTGGACTGGAAGCATGTAACTGGTTGGTATTAGGGGGTGTTAGGGAGCTATGTTGCAATAATGTATAAACTGGTGAATTACTGAATATACAAGGTTGGGGAAATATAATAACTTGAGAAAAATACAAAGAAAAACCAAAAAAATAGAAGTGGACTGGAATCACCGGAAAACCGGCCGGTTTCTGGTGTCCCGGCTGAGTCCAGGAATCAGTTGCAAAACGGAAACCCAAACCCTGGTTGTAGTCTTTGCCATTAGTTGAGCATTATTATGTTTGTGAATTTGATATTTGTCTAGTCCCACATCATGTTGTGTGGTACATGTCATGATATCCCTGATGTGGTCTTCATCCTCTGCTGGATGTTGGCCACTACTTATTACTTTGCACAGTTATGTATCCGTCTGGTGCAGTAAGTATTGAACTCTTAAGGAGGAAAATGTTTAGTATGAAGCTGGGATGTCTCTTTCCCCTTCTTTGCTTTAATTATTTTTAATATCTTATACTGAGTGTATCTTCTGTTGCATAAGGCAGGGCACTTTTTGCAAGTTTATTTTCATAGACATATTATATCTCTCTGATTCTATCATTATCTTCTAGCGAAGAAATGTAACACTTCCAATCATGTTCATGTCAGAAATAAAAGAGATGCTGTCTATTGTACTGTGTGATTTGGGGTTTAGCACAGCAGTGGTACATCAGGTTTGTAGTTGCCTCCAATTATGTAGCATTTTTGGTCTACTTTCTTTGATATTCTGAATATAAAAATATTTTTATTTGATATTCTGTAGCATAAGCATGGTGCAGTAACATTACCCGGTGGTGTTAATGATTCTGATATTTTTTTCTCTGTAAACATGCTGCAAATAGAGAGAGTATTGATTTGTTAAAAAAACTGTCATACTCAGTATGGCAATGTACTACAGTCTACAAATGGTTGGATTTTTACCAGAATGGGAGCTTTTCTTATACCCAGATATAGATACAGGCTAGCAATTTGCGGAATTTTTTCATTAAATGGTTATATTTTGCAAGAATTAAAAAATGGACTCTATCCCATATTTCCATAAAAAAGGGAACCTAGTTCATGAGCTAGTGCCAAATGGGCAGTGTTAGCAAAGAATAGCTGATGCTGCTGCTTGTGATGCTAGCTGTTCTGGGCTATCGCCAGCTCATGTTGTGTTAGACCATGCACTCAATAGCTCATGGACCTTATGAACTTAGCCAATGGGCTGATGTTAGATTAGAATAACTAGGATCCAAAAGCTGGGCATTATCTGTTGGGGTTAACTCTGATCCCCCTGGTGTGAGCTTTCTGGATTTCTTTTGGAGATGGTTACATTTTTTTCTTAAATATAATATTATTTAATAGAAACTTCGATGTAACGCTTGTCATAAGAAACTGCAAATTTATGAATTATACCTTAAGTTGGGGCTATGAAAGTATCTCCCGATATGACTGTAGAGAAAACTTCTCTTTTTCTTTGGTATGTAAGGCAGTTTGCCATCCCATTCTTTATTTCCTCAGAAAATGCACTCAACCTACAACAATTGTTTACGATGTTTTAAGGAAAAGCACAGTTCTTTAAAGCATTCAACTAGGATGAGGGTCCCATCAAATCTACATTAACATGCAGTTTCATAAATCTATGTAGCTGTTTGATTTTCAATTTTGTGCCAATGTTTTCTCTTCTGTATTTGTCAAGAGAAAGTTTGTGCCTGGCTGATGGGAATTTGATCAAATAGAATTATGAAAGTTAGCAAGTATCTGGAGTCATTGCCTTTAAACCTTTGCTGAAATTGGAACTTAACTTTTGTTGGAATTTTGTATTCTGTTGAATGTGGGTAGAGCTTGTCCTTAAGCAAACATGCTTAAACTTAGCTGTATGTTCTTTTAGTTATGTTACTATTTTTTATGTTTTCTACCGAATTATATTTTTGAGTTTCATCTATTAGCATGATGAGGGGGCGTGACAACCAGGGATTGCCCAAAGCTTTCTTAAGTTTAGTTATGTTGAGATGATTTAACGTGCACTGCAATCATTTAGTAAACTACTTTGAAGCATTGGAAGGTGAAATGTGATTTGCATCATTAATGGAGTAGAAGCTCTCTGCAACACTTCATTCCATCTGGTTGATTTGTTACAGTTCATTGTGAAAACGTTGGGCAGATTTTGTTTTTGATGATTCACAAAAGTGGTACATGGTCAAACTTTGGACATATTTATTTACTATATGTACATGCATTATTAGGAGGCTCTAGCTGCAGCATTTGGTACTGGGTTATCCACAGCATGTGTTGTGAACATCGGTGCTCAAGTTACAGAAGTAGTTTGTGTTGAGGTAATAACCCTAATATTCTTGCAGATCAACTTTTCCACTGGGAAATTTTGTTTCTATTCTGTATCCGGTGACATTTTCTAGTTCCTAAAACACAATTTTGATATCAACTTCTCTAAATATTTGCAGGATGGAGTAGCATTGCCCCACACAGCTTTAGCACTTCCCTTTGGTGGTGAGGTACATTTTATATTTTATTTTTTTCCCTACACAATCTGTTCCCATTACTTTTGGGCATCTGTTGTTGATTATTCTATCTGTATTCTGTCATGCTTCTAGTCCTGCTAGTCTATGTGCCAGAAAAATGTAGCTCTCCAATGTAGGATATGATCTGATGAGATTGGAGTGGTAGATATAATGTGTCATGCCATTATATTCTAATAGGAAAATATGCATGGTGCTAATTTCATCATCCTGTTTTTTAGTTTTAACATTGTTTTGGAAATACGAGTGACAACTCTGCTCATTGAGAATTCCCAAGTTGGCAGTCTGCTGTTGCTTTGCTCTCAAAATGAAAAGAAGTATAAGGGGAAAACACCAGGTGTTATTCCCCGGTATTTGTTTAAACATTGCTAGTTGCTACACATAGCATAGTTAGATCAAGGATTAATACATTCTATAGAACAGATCATAGACGCGGTAATGATGGAATTCTATAGCTGTTTATATTTTGAGGTCTAGTATCTTTTCCATCAGCATCCACAATGTCAATGATTGACTTGCCTGTTAGCTTGCTAAACAAGAAAATTAGGTCTTCATTCAGAAGTTTTTAATTTAATGGATATTTAACCGTCGTTGCTAATCTCAAGAAAACAACATTAACATTAGCTATGTAAGGGCATGGCAGACACTTTCTAAGCATTGGAATTCAGTCAACAGCTTGGTTGTCAGGGTCCTCTAGGAAATGATTGTTCTTTTTTAACTACATTAAACCAACCAGGATTGTGCCCACCTTTAGTTAGACCCTATTTGGGAGTACTTGAGCTTAAGCATAAAGCTGCCAAAAGCTTCAGCTCTCCCAAATAGGGTTTTGCACTTTTGTTCGATTGACTTTTCAGATAAGATGAGGCCCTCTTTTGTACTAAGAAATTTAAGCTCTTCTCTTCCAGTTTCTCTAAGCAACCCTCCTAAACAGAGTCCAAGTACACTACTTTGACTTGAACCAATCACACCCAATTTCCGTTGTTTACTTTTGCCCTAGCAGATTCTAGATAAGAGTTCCTAAGGGGCTACAATTTGCAACAATGTTGTACCAAAACATTCGCATCTCACTGCCCTTATCTTAGAAAAGCTGAATAATGCATTAAAAGACACCCAATTTCCTTTATTTACTTTTGCCCAAGCAGATGCTACATGAGAGTTTCCATGGAGCTATTATTTACTTTTACCAACAATGTTGTATGCAAACATTCTCATCTCACGGGTGCTTATCTTTGAGTACTTCAAGCAGCTGAATCATGCTAAAATAGAAGCCTATTTCCCAAGCTTTTTACAATGAGATGTAGATGCTAATGGATGCGTTGTTCCCCATTTTTTTATTTGTATGTTGATTAGTCTGTTATATGAGTTTGCACATTTGTTTAGCCATGGTGTTTGTTCAATCTGGCCTTGTTTGCTCTTCTATGAACTTTCTTGTTGACAACCATTCATGCTTTGCCCAAGTTCCATATATAGCCACGGTTATTTGGTGCTCTGCATAAGTTATAACTAGTCTTTATGTTTAGTTTTTCAATATATGCAATTTGTGTGGCTTCCACCTTGGGGATAGTTTAATGGAATGTATTTATAGCATGATTTTTGACAAAATGATATGTCAATATTGTGGCTAAAGCTTCTAGTATTAAAGATATTCATCACACTGTTAAATGGTTTTGTAATTTTCACTGGAGCTAGTTATCAAATGATTGCTTCATGTCATTGTTGTCACATGGTGCATTCATGGAGGATTTCGCAGGGAGTCCATACTTGAGTCTACTATTTGTTCTGTATGACTGCATGTATTGCTCTTATGTCTGCTAAGTGCCAATTGCTTTAATTTTCATTTTTGTTACCTTATCAATTGTAGCCTTACTTTGTCCATTTCATTTTATATAGGATATCTCTAGATGCCTACTTTGGGTTCAACAACGTCAGCAGACATGGCCAACCTTTCATACTGATCCAGTGAACAAGCCTGTAGATATGCTAATGCTCAACAAAATAAAAGAATCATATTGCCAGATCAGAGTGAGTGACTTACAAAATAAATACTGTATGATTCTTCTCTCGCATACTCCCCACTGCTATGCATTGTCTCCAGTGTATGGAACTACCGCAGCATCAACGTTGTTGTAGAATTACTGAGTCATGTCTGAAACATAACTCAAGCTTCTCATGGAATACCTAAAAAACTAAAAGTGTCTTCTTTTTCTTGATTCCCCTTTTTCTGAAAAAATGGGATGCTTGTTCCTACTCCCCACAGAGATTAGTGGATTTATGGAGCCATGCCACCTGGTGACTAACTTACTACAGCTCCATAGTGATAAAAACCCTTGAATTACATTATCTTTAGGCAAAATTAGCTTTATAACACTTCAAAAGTAGCAAATTAGCAAAATACCACTCAAACTTGCATCTTAGCAAAATATCACTTAAAAATTTTCATTCGCTTTTTTACCATTATGAGTTAACGGCCGTTACATTGGACAATTTTTCCCTCAGCTCCTAACCCTAAGTCTACCACCGGAGAGAAGAAAGGGGCTCCATTTGCTGCCGCAAGGTTTGCCTCGGTCGGATTCCACACCGTCATTGGAGTCCTCCAAGTTCTAGGATGGATTGGATGGATTACTTGGGTGAGGAGGGCGAGCTCCTTGACACAAAAGGAGTGGGCACAAAAGGAGTGGGCGGTGGCAAGGATGTCGAGGGTGAGGTTGACGACGAAGGTGCAGCGAGTGTGCCAGCAGCCTCACTCGCCACAACCCGGCCACAGCTCGCCCTTCTGCAGCACCACAACACCTAATTGTTGTACAGGAACTATATAAGCAGCAAGAATACCTTGTAGCACTCTTTAAGTTCACCAATATCATGGTGTCGGCCGTGGTGGTGGTGGGGGAGAGGACGCCAAGGTGCCAGAGGGAGAGCATAAGCTGAGGTAGTTGAGCAAGAGCATGCTGGGTGCAGCTGCCTAGTTGATGGCAGCACTGTAGAAGAAGAACTAACTCTCTGTAGAGCATTATTGCCATTTCTGAAAAATTAACTCTTTGACATAGTTGAAAAATTCAAAAATAGCTAATGGATTCTAATGGTAGTGGTAAAAAACTAATAGAGTTTTTAGAGTGGTATTTTGCTCAGTCTACAAGGTTGAGTGGTACTTTGCTAATTTGTAAGTTTTGGAGTGCTATCGAGTTAATTTTGTTTTTTCTTTATTGCTAGGAATTGGATTGCCCGTGTTAATTGACTAAAACCTAGTCACAGCCCTACTGGAAACATCGAGAAATAGAAAGAAAAGTCATTTATGAGATGACTTACTCTTAATTCAATAGATGGATCACTCTTAATTCAATGCTCCATTCTTGATATAGAACAACCAAATGACACACTTATTTTGTATTTTTTACTCAACATAGCATTGGAGAATATTTGCTTGATATGGCACAACAATCTCCTAGCGAATACTTCCAGTGAAAATCCTCTAGAATGACATGGGAGATCCAGAGTTATCTTATTTGCTTTAGTTGCTTTTTGTGCTAATTATTGTAATTTCATTTCCATATTTTTTTCATTTTATGATTCTTGTGCTAATAATCAATGTTTAAAAAAGTAAGCGGGCGTTTATGTGGTCTTGTAAGAGGATTGCATATTTATTAATAAGAAATATATATATATATATATGTTATAAATTGTTTTGCATGCAAATAAAGAAGAAATGGAAATAATATTAATGATTGCCATAGAGAAATATTGTTAAGAGGATTCCAACTACACTTAAATCAATAAAAAATGAAGAAAGAAAAATTTATATGCATTTAAGTCTAATTGAGTTGCTTATGTAGCCGCTTAAACGCTAAAGACGCTTATTGCAGCCGTTGATATAAAAGGTAAGCGGAGAGGAGCCACTTACCACTTAAGTAGGTGCTTAAGGGGTCACTAGGACCGCTTTTTAGAAGAGTGCTAATGATTGAGGTGGAAGCTTTCATCAATTCCACATTGTATGATTCTAGTACATTTTGTTTTGATTTGTTTTTTTTAAAACAGAGTGGGAGTTTTGATGCTGTTGCTCTTGTTCATTCATATGAGCATGAAGGACAAGTTGCACATCAGAAGACAAGGCTGTCAGCTCTCAATGTAATCCCTTCTTAAACTTGTACATATTCTTCTGTCATAATTGCATATGCTATCTTGATGCCCCAGTTATGATGTGCACTAATGACTAATGAGTGTCATGCAGTTATTTGCTTATTAGTGTTTTGGTTCATTCTGTTGACAGGCATGAGTGCTGAGTTTATTTCTAGAATTTCCAAAAGTTAGGGTGCCTTGTTCCTTGAGACAACATTATGTTAATGAAATGAATGGCCCTTTTCTTTTCCTAGCATTTTCCTGAACTATTGCTTTCTTTCTTATAATTTGGATGCATGCTGATCGGTGATTCTGTTGCCTTGTATGTTGACTCAGGACAGTTTGTCTTAGGGCAGGTCTCATTTTATTTTAGACCTTTTTCGTTTTTACTATTCTGAGTGTTTCTAGTTTATTTTTTACTTTCAGAAAGTTTGAATTGATCCTTTATTTTTTGAAGAATTTGAGTTTATTTCCATTGCAGTTCTAGTTGCCATGAAACCCCCTCAAAGGAGGCCTCATGGTTTGACAAGCCAAGTAATTCATAACAATAAACTGACAGTTTCTCTTACAACTTTAGATCTAAAGGTGCAAGTTAATTCAGTGTTCTCTTCTTTCTTCCTTTTTTTTTTGTCCATTCTTGGATGTACAGTTTCTATGTTTTGTCAAAGTTGCAGCTCCTGCTGCATCATATATTCAGCATTGCTTAATATTACATCTTTCCTTTTTCCATGAAAAAGGAGGGGACAGGAGGCAAGATCGAATGCCGTTGCAATAGACATTTGTTGACCATTTCCATTTCATGTTCTCTTCATCATGGTGATTTTCATGATAGGCATGATTCTTTGTTTGAGGTCCGCTTGTTATCTTGTGTGTCTTTTAAAGAACGGGATACATGCTTACTATGTGAACATGAGTTGTCAGTTGTATTTTGTAAAATCTTCTACGGGTGGTTGAGTTGTAGGCAGGAGAACAATTCTAAGCAAAAGGTTTTGTTTGTTCTTTTGGCTGCAAAAAGTTTTGTATTGCAGTTCTTCCTGTTAGAACAGTTATTTAAAAATTCCAAATTCTTTTGATCAAGTAGGTTCCTCCTATGGGACTTCTTTATCCAAGGATCTTTGTCCCAGAAGAGTACCCACCACCTCCTCGATCTTGGTGAGATTTTGTTTTCTCCCCTTTTTGTTGATAATTTCATGTGGGGATCTGATTGCTTCAAATAACTATTGTGTATGTTACCAGGTTCCAGGATTATGAGGATATGCTAGAAGATACTTGGCAAACAGCCGACGGCCTTTATCCAAGTGGGAATGGTGGGCTTGGCATATGGGATAGTTATCCAATTTTTCCTACTAGATTAAAGAAGTACGACAGCATTGGCGTTGCGGAAGCCATTGTTACTAGTGTTCTTTCAACAGGTAGTGTCTTGCTATCTTACTTCCTAGACAAAAATGCTTCAAATGTACTTGATTCTAACACCTGATGATCAACAGGGCGTATTGAGCTTCAAAGGAAGCTGTTTTCTAGCATTCAGCTGGTAAATTTTCTGGGATATTTTACATCAATAGTGCTAGTTCAAAAAGAGGAAAAAAATTTGAGAAGAGTGCAAATGTGCATTTCAGGTTGGTGGTGCAGCTTCAACAGCAGGTCTTGCAACAGCTCTGGAAGAAAGGTTTGTTGTCACTTTGTTTCTGGCTTGCCAAATTAAAGACTACAGAAATGCCACTATGTTTGACCTGTCAATAACTGTACCAAGTAACAATTCTGATTTTTTTTTTGAATTAACTAGTCTTCATGAAGAAATGTAATAGCACAGGGAGCTGGTGTGTGCTTGTCTTGGGGTCTTGATGATCCATCTTCGATCAGGCATGATAGCTTCAGTGCTGCCCAATTCAATTTATCTTTGGAGAACACAAGTTCACTTAGAGATTACCATATTCTGTAGAAGTTAATCCATAGATCTTACGCTAATAGGACTCTCGTTTCTTGTCAACATGACCTATAATATTTAAAGGTCTTGGTGTATGTACTGCTGGTGTTAGCAGCTATGACCAACTAAAGCTTGTTATGTGTTGCTGCTAATGGGATTATCAAAGCTGGTTCTGGACCTGATACTGCATGGTGCCCAGAATTGGTTCCCGGCCAGTTACAGGCCCTATGTCTGTGGAGGAACTGTTTTAAGAAACCTTGGCAGCTAACAACTCAGCCTGGTCCCAGCCAGAAACAAGCTTTAGATTTGATTGGTTTCTGGAGAAACTGAGATGACAAGTTTTTTTTTTCTTTGTGAAAGAATATTATTAAAGTAGTATCTAGTGCAAACCACTATTTAGGTCCTAACATGCTACCACATTGCTTAGCATAGTTATCATAGCGTCATCTAGGCGTCTAGTTGGTGGGGCTCCGACACCAGGACCCGTTGTCTTGCCTAGTTTGGATGACTAGATCAGGTGACCGCTTGGGTGTTTCAGGCATTGTCTAGGTTCGTCTAGGCATTGCCCGATTCGTTGAGGTGGCCTCCTAGGCTGTCACTGTTAAGATCCGTCTCCCCTAGTTGTCGCAGCCCACCGTTGCACTGTTAGCCATCGTCGCAGCCTTGCCGTTGTGAGAAGAGGAAGGAAGGGGAGAGTTGGAAGGAGGGGAGGAATAGGAAATCTAGAAAGAGGGAGAGGGAGAGGGAAGGAAGAGGAGAGGAAGTAGATAAGGCAGGAAATGAAAAGGCATGGGGAGGAAGAAGAAAAGTCAAGTAAATGAACCGTTGTTTTTTTTCTTCTTAATAATGGCTGCTATTGTTGTGGATTATGAGGTGGTGGTGAGTTGTGCTTTTTTTGGACTTGGTGAGGATGATTTATTAGACTCTATTTGAATCTTCTATGGCATTTTACAATGTATAGTTTGATATTTTTGTAATATATTAAATATATGAATTTTTCATCTAATTGTTGCCTATGTGGGTACATAGGCATCCAGGTGGTACCATGGTGCCTCGTCTCGCTGGGGTACCGTGATAACCTTGCCTCTTAGAGAATCAAATTATCGCAAAAATTTCTCAAAATATTATGTTAAGAGTTATCTAGCTATATATAAAATTTCAAGTTCAAACAAAACCGGTTTTTAGAGAAAAAAGAGGTTCACAATGAATTGACTTGTCTTTTTTCTCTTTTCATTTTTTTAATTTTGCCATTAGTTAGAAATTTATCTTTTTTTTTTTTCTCTTAGAAGCGATTAAATCTGAACTTGAAATTTTTATATGGTGGTAGATTTCTCCAAGAACTATCTGCACAATTTTTTTTGAGAATTTTTGTGATGATTTGATATCCTAATTGGCATGGTTAGCATGCTAGTACCCAGTTGATGGTTAGCACCTTATACACCCCCATTATGAAAATGGTATGTACAAAAGATAATATGAAACTTGACTAGAATTGGTGTGAATCATTCATAACTTGGAGTAAAAAGTCTTACTTTGTAGTTTCATTTCTTTTTTGAGGATGTACTTTCTAGTTCCTAAGCTGGCTTAATTTCAAAAAATTAGTCCTGTTCAGGATTTCTAATTGCCGACCACAGCTTTCTGATTGCTGCTGGTGGCAACCCTGGTTAATATTGTCTGCAAAGCTAGCTTCAATCACTAATTTTGGAGAAATTATATTCCGTGAAGTTTACTTGATTTAGTATTATTTCCCACGCTATATTGAAGAATTTTATTAATTTACTTTCTTTTTTTTCAGGGTTCTCAATACTATTCCATCAAACCAACCTATAGACAGAGTTGAGGTTAGTGTGCTCTTGCAAACTTAATAATGTAAACCGAATGATCTATGTAGAATGCACATTCCAGTCCTTAGATTAGCCTGCCCAAATAGTTCCATTGTTCATAGGGTTCACTCATAGTTTCATATTCCTAGATGCTGTTAGGAAAAACCTTGAACACTAGTGCCAGTCCATAATCTAGCTTTCTCTTGATGCTTTTTAAACCCTGATTTACAGTTTAACATACTTGGCTTTTAATCTCTTATTTGACATGAATAGGTATTGCAATCGAGGAGTTATCCATTATTTGTTCCATGGAAGGGTGGTGTGGTAAGTTGCTTATCTTTTCATCCAGCCACTATTTGATGTGATGCATTAGTAACATGTGTTTAGTGCGTGCTACCATGGTAAGGTGATGCATATTCATGATGTCTCTTTACACATAGGGTTGATTTTTTTAGTACAGTATCTGCAAATAAGTTGATCTAATTGAAGATTTCAGATTAAGGGAAAAACCAATCAATCAAAATAAGTAGAACTGATTGGAGAAATTGGTGGAAAAATGACGTAAGGGGAAAATACTCTTAATATTTTGCTGTTATATTAATACGAAAGTACTTATCATAAGTATTTGCTGTTAGGACCAAGGGTGCAACTGAGTATTGTATATCTTTTTTACCCTATCTTTCATGGTCGTGTTTTTCAAATTCCTAAGCGTGCTATTCTCTCTTAACAGATTTTGGGCATCCTTGATTTTGGCCATGATGCTTGGATCCATAGAGAAGATTGGATCAAAAATGGTGTTCATGTTGGAAGTGGCAGAAAGTACAAGGATTCTTATTTTCTTCAGGCACAAGCAATGTGTTACTACAATACATAGCAGGTGCGTCTCTCTCCCTCTCCCTCTCCCCCTCTCCCTCCCTCCCTCTCTCTGTGCGCATCTGACGATCCTCACCTACTTTAGTTTCATTATTACAAGTTGACCTGTGTCTCTTCTTGCATATATGACACAGTTCTTTTGCTAAGTCATGCTGGTTTTCATTATGTCATACAATTGGCATTTAATTGGAAATTTCATGCACATTGTGGCTCAGGAGTTCTGGAGTCATCAAGCAGGCCATGAGGGTTCTTTCGGTTCAGTTAAAGAGGGGCATTCTAGCATATTAGGGATTCATGTATGCATATTTTTTGCAGTAATTAAACTTCCCTGTAAGTAAACACAACTTTTATTAATATTGTTCCATACTGTTTATAATCACTCTTAATCTCAATGTCATTTTATTTTCCATTAAACTGTTCACTACTCACATTTTGTGATTTTGCGAAGTCTTTTTTTTTCTGTGGTATACGCGATGTGATTGGGTGTTGATGTATTCAAATTTTGATAAGTGACATTGTAATAGTGCAACAATTGTCAAGTCGTCGAAAGATTTGTGTCCTGCGCAGCTCGGATGTTGAAACTTTGTATCCATGTGATTTCAACTTTTGAGAAGTTACCAAAATCTGTGTAATGTTGTCCATGTGATATTAACCCAGATTGTTTAGTTTGCCTTTCTACATGGGGGCTTTTATGTATGCGATTGGGCTTCTTGTCTGTTTCGATTGGATGTTTCTATCCATGCCCTTCTCTGGTATGTGAACTCTCGTGATTTGCATTTAGGAACTGTTTGGATCACATCCCAACAAAAATCGCCGTGCCTTGCACATGCCTAGAAGCTGCCTAGGATCTGTTTGGTTGCCGTCCTCCACTGGCCTTGCCTTGGCAGCATGAGGTGCTCGATTTTGAGCGCCTCGACTGAGATGGCTCTGCCCCCCGTTTTCAAGCATCGTTGTTGCTAAAGATGGAGCCGCCTGCCGTTGCCAGGGAATGCTGCAATCGCTTGCCTCACCACCCAAGCCTCCGCCTTCATCAGTCATGGACGCCTGAGCCTTCGCTGCTACCATTCCTTGCAACCGTGCACTACCGCCACTGCTGTTCCATCGCAACCGTGCGCTACAGACCACAGAGATCATGAGGCCGGTGCTCTCTTTTTCCATAGCTTCCACATTTGCAGATTAAATTCAGTACAATCAAATCAAGCATACAGACCACAGCTATCATGAGCGACCTAGGAGAGGAACCCACCACACCAGACACGTCGGCATCTCGCTTCGATTGCTGGCGTCCACCAGACAACCCCCTTGGAGACCCCACCTCAGTATAGCCCTCCAGACCCTCAGCCAAGGAGCGTCGTTGGTTGGAACTGTCAAGCCCTAGCTCCGAGGGTTTGGAAAAACATGAAGACCTGGAGAGCCTCGCTGTACCTAGCCTTAGGGTTCAGGCGAGCCCCGGGCAAAGCCAGGAGGTACCGCTCCAGCATTCGATCGAAAACGATAAGGAGTGGACAGTGGTTGTGAGCAAGAGAAAGCAGAACGTTGCTGCGAATTTAAACCCCGCCAGGCAGTGACTAACCACCGAGTTACTGCAGGAGTCGCTGGAGCTTGCCGGGCGTTGTTTTAAATGCCTGGCCACGGACCATCTCCGTGTTCGCTGTCAGTTGAGGTGCTACCGCTGCTGGACTCCGGGGCACGTAGCCCGTCTCTGCCCTTCCACCAAGCGAAACCGTCACAAGCCTTTTCAAGCTCCTCTACCTCGCCCACCTCCACCACCACCACCACCACCGCCTCTCTCAGCTTTCCCACCACTACGCGCGACCTCGCCTGCCATGATGGAATTCGCCCCCGGAGATGGACGTCCGCAGGAGGGAGATTGCATAATGTCTGCCTCACCCGAGATGGTGCGTGACGATCAGTAGCTTAGGTCTCTGCCCCTGCTTGCCTCACTTGGAGGGCGGCACCCCGAGGTGTCTCTTGAGCAGCTTGCTACGTCCATCCACTCCTGCAATGTACCATGGGATGACCTGGGAGTGGGACCTATCGCCCAGATGATTTCGTCGTTCACTCAGAGATGGGCTAAATCGCAACCGGGTCCTTGTTCATTCTGGCCAGCTGTTCTCACAAGGTGCTCCCATCAGCTTCCGGCCCTCGACGCTCCCAGGCCAGAAGCTCTAAACTGCACTTTAGGGTTCAGCTCGGACTGGATGGGTTACCAGCGCATGGCTGGAACGCCTCTATGGTAAATCCTGCTACTCCCCTTCGCAACTTTGGAGGCCATCCATCCCCACATGGATCGGCATTGCCTCAGACTCTCTGCGTGGACTCCCTACCCTAGCCTCATCCCAAAGCCTGACGATGATGGCGACGGTGGAGAGTTGACGGCAGAGAGCTGCCTTAAGTACCGCATCTTGGTCCACCTAGAAGAGGTCAGCGACTTCACACCGTCGCCTCCACCTGAGGATGAGAACTTCCCCGACAGTGGCCAATGTAGGTTTTAGCCCTGGATCAAACACTCGAAGCTAGAGATAGAAGAAGATAAAGATCACACATAAGCACTCAATTTGACTCTAGCAAGCGCCTTGGTCAGAACATCAACGCGTTCTTCTTCAGTACTCACATGCTTGACGACGATCAGCTCCTTCTCAAAACACTCGCGTATGAAGTGAAAACGAATGTTGATGTGTTTGCTTCTCCCATGAAACACCGGGCTCTTCACCGGGTTCTTCATCAATGCAATAGCTGATTTGTTGTCAACATAGAACGTTACTAGATTAGGGCTACGACCTGTTATTTCACTCAACAGGCCCCTTAGCTATATGCCTTGGCAAGCTGTGCCGCCGTTGCCGCCATGAACTCAATCTCGCAGAAGGACAATGTAACACTTATCTACTTCTGTGAGGTCCATGTTATCACATTCCCACAGAAGTAGAAGACCAAACCACATGTGCTCCTTCTATCATTAACATCACCGGCAAGATTATGATCACTGTAGCCGGTTATCTTGTCCATTCCACTTTTGGCATATTTCAACCCGAAGTTCATTATCCCCTTTACAGACCTCAGGATTTGTTTAACAGCTTGGAGATGTGAGCTCTTAGGTTTCTCTATGTATCTACTCACAATCCTGGCAGGGTATGCAATATTTGGCTGTGTGTGAGTCAACTACCTCAAACTCCCGATTATGCCCCTATACTCAGTTGGATTTACTGATTTACCTTCATCATTCTTGTTGAGTTTCAATTTGGGCTCCATGGGGTACTTGGTGGGGTTGCATTGACTCATACATGCCAGTTGCAGTATCTTCTTTGCATAGGCTGCTTGCTTCAATGTAACACAGCCGTCTGTTGGTCGAAGGATGTCGACTAGGAGGGGGGTGAATAGGAGATATTAAAAAATTAACCCCAAATGACATATTCAAATTCGATCACAAATTTCAAACACAATGAACAGATTGAGGTACAATTACTGAAAACAAATGTCCTGTTCGAAAATCAAATAACACAAAGATCTGATCGAAAAACAACTAAGTAGCGAAAATATGACTAAAGATAAAATAAAGTAAGAAAAAGATAACTGATGACACGATCAATTTTTTCCGAGGTATCGGAAGTTTGCCGACTTCCACTAGTCCTCGTTGAAACACTCTTCACCAGAGTATTGCGTCGATTCCACCATTGGTTGCTCTTCTCCTCCCCGGATAGACGAGCACCAAATATTCACAGCAATATACCACGTCTCTCCGACAAGTACGGTTTATGAATCACTGGTCTCTACTGGTCGTCTAGGTGACGGTAATCACCAAGAGTAATAAATATAGCACACTCTCTTGATCTATTTTCACACCAGAAGCTCAAGATGCTACGCAATTACTCTCTCTGCGCTAACTCTTCGATAACAGATGAATGAATGCAAGTATGTTAGTTCTAAATGCTCTTCACTCTACTCTCTGGACCGGCTCCTCAAAACAACGAATGAAATGAGTACAGTTACACCAGCTCCAGATGTGAGAATGTGAAGGAATGATATTTGAATGCTCTAAGCCTTTTGCTCTCTGCTAGCAACAACTAGCGGCAAATGAATGCTCTGAGCTCTTTGCTCTTTGCTAGCAACAACTAGCGGCAAATTTGAGTGCTATGAATGATTTAGAGTAAATGCAACTCATCACTAGAATACAACAACATTCCTCAATGAGCATTGTTCACGGTGAAAGCCACACAAGATGTATTTAAAGCCCTCCGGCCAGCAACTAGCTGTTTGTCTCCCTCCAACAAAACGGACACTAGACGTTTGTCCAAACTTGACAAGACGTCCACCAGCCGCTAGCATTAAATGCACTTGTTAGTGACCGTTTGAACTCAGACTTGCGGAAGAAACTTGGTGCAAACTCTAGTGAACTACAGTCGGTACAAAAAGAATGTTCACTGATCACAATCTTGCTGAACTGAACGATACTCAGAACCATCTGGTACGAACACAACAAAGTTTGGTAAGATAGGATAGGAACCATTCATCAACGACCACACACAGTTCTCGGTACAAGCTTAACCATAACTAGTATTGAACTGATACAACCGTGATCAAGTTCAATATTGTTATGACGAGATTAGTACAACACGATCATGACTAGGTCTTGATTCAACTATGGACACGTGATCGAAGGTAATGAGACTTCACCAGTCTTAGAACCGACACCACGACCACTAAGGTCGCACACAAGGTCACTACTACCATGACAATCACAGACGCAACCATAAGATCACGAAGGTCGCACACACAGTTTTATGACCACAAAGGTCGCACACATAATCTTAAAACCACTAAGGTCGCAAACACAGTCTTAACACCACAAAGGGCTCATGAATGGTCACCAAGACCACCAAGATCGCAGACATAGTCTTGAGACCACTAAGGTCGCAGACACAACTGCTAGGACCACTAAGGTCACTAACACAGTCACTGAGACCACAAAGATCACATACACGGTCCCTTAGATTACTAAGGTCGTAGATCGATCATAGACTGTTCGACCATGGACAATGAGAACAAAGATTGTGAGACTATGGACGAAGAAAACAGAGATTGTGCAGCAGATGCTCAGCAATATGAAGAAAGATTAAGCAAGCATCTAGGTTATATGATATGCATTTTAAACTTCAAGGTGCATAAGATAGATCAAGCAGGTTATACCCCTCTTAATAATACGACCATAAATTCTAAAACCAAAAAGATTAAACAAGGTCGACCATATCACGAATAACCTTTAGAAGATACCACTGATGACCGTTAGAAGAACTCCACTCTTTATCTTTGGTTTGGTCATCACCACGGGTACTTCGATCATAGATGTCGCAGCCATCGACTTCGGTTATCTTTCATGTGTTTTGAGGGTTCTCTTCATGCTGCTTCATGGATTCATCAGGCTTCGACCTGCAACTCTGTTCGCTTCGAGAGTTTTTTACTGTTGTTTCATAGCTCGATCTGAAAGCTGACAAAACTCATAAAAAATAGGTTGGCTTGGTTCGTTGTCATTAATCATTGAAACTCTAAAACTTTATTAAACTCTCTCAAACTCTAAGCAGGCATTTCTTCAACAATCTCCCCCTAAACCTTAAATAAATTTATATTCAATAATCTCCCTCAGGGTTTGTCTTCATAAGTTTTGAGGGATTCTAGCTTTTTGCTTTTGTCATGAATTCATCATGTTTTGATCTGCAACTTGATAATACTCATAATAAACAGGTTAGTTCAGTTTATTGTCATTAATACTGGTCGTTCTTATTAATCACTGAAACTATAAATCTTAACCAGGTTTATATTCAACACCGTCCTTTTGTTCCACCTCGATGCCAAGATAGTAGGAGGAGTCCGAGATCACTCATCTTGAATTCTTTCATCATCTGTTGCTTGAATCACACAATTTCTTCTACACTTGTGCCAGTGATGATCAAATTGTCAACATGTACACCAACAACAAATGTCCCAGCTCCATTACACCTTGTATAAACAGTTTTCTCCTGCTGACACTTGATGAAGTTGAGCCCCTTTGGACTCTTGTTTAGTCGTATATTCTAGATTTGCGGTGCTTGATGGAGTGCGTAGAGTGCCTTTGACAATTTATACACCTTGTGGGCTTGCTTTTCGACCACAAAAGTCTCTGGCTGGCTCACATACACCTCCTCCTGGAGTTCTCCGTTTAGGAATGGCGATTTGACATCAAGTGGTGTATTTCCCATCTTCATTGCGCTGTGAAGGCAAACAACAATCTCACCGCCTCAAATATTGAATCTGGTCATGGTCTTATTTGTACAGAACTGGTTGTATCAATATTGAAACTAGTCGTGGTCGTATCAGTTCAAAACTAGTCGTTTCAGTCATTAATCGGATATGCAACTGAAAGTCTATGTGGTGCGATACTGGGCTAGCGGTGCAAATGGGCCGAGCCACCTAATCAGTCGCGAACTGGGCCTACGACTGAAGTTCAGACGCCAATGGGAGCTCGTGACTGAAAGGTATTTATGATATTGTAAAAAGTTTTGGGTTATTTGTGAAATTATTTTTTTAATGGGTTATTCGTAAAAAAAAATTCAAAGTTTGCAGACCAATTAATTATGGAGGACTTGGCTTGCATGATTTACGCCTGTTCGAACATGCCCGACGCCTTAGATGGCCTTGGTATGAATGGACAAAGCAAAACTGACCTTGGGTGGGACTCTACAAGAAGCCAGATAAAATGCTGCAAGGAATGTTTGAAGCATCTATCACCATCAAAATTGTATTCGGTGAGACAGCACAGTTTTGGCACCCTAGATGGCTTGCAGGATTAGCAGTAAAACAGATAGCTCCAACCCTTTACACATGCGTCCAAAAAAACAAGAGGTCTGCGAAAGAATGTCTGCAGGATAACCATTGGATCCAGGACATCCAACGAGCATTATCAACCTAGGCTCTAGCTGAATTCCTCAACTTGTGGGACATGCTTCAGAATGTGAACCTGAACACAGAAACTGCAGATATGATTGAATGGAATTGGACAAGCTCGGGCCAATACACAGCTAAGTCAGCTTATGATGCATTCTTCAATGGGAGCATCATATTTGCGGCTGCCAATATGATCTAGAAAACTTGGGCGCCCCTGAAATGCAAGCTCTTCACCTGGCTGGTGATTCAGAGAAGATGCCTAACCGTAGACAACCTACACAAAAGAGGTTGGCCACACAATGAGGTTTGCGGACCACAGGAGCTGAGACAATTGACCTTCTCTTCAAATTCTGCAGCTACATCACTGCAATAATAACGAAGTCCTGAACTAGAGACAACTCCAACTCGGCCATGATGCACCACAACAGAAGAAGCTGGAAGAATGGTGGACAGAAGCAAGGAAAGCACTCCCAAAGGACCGAAGGAAAGGATTAGACAGCATCATCATCATCGTCTGGAATGTTTGGTGCGAAACAAACAGAAGAATCTTCCAAAATAAGCATCTAGGCGTGGATGACTTGTGTCAACTAACCCAAGATGAACGGCGAAATGGGACGGCCGTGGGAGCAAACTACTTACGAGAGAGCGGTTGGCCAGAACTAGAACAGAGGCGCTGGAGGCTGTTAGCTAACTAGCCTTATCAGTGATCATTGCAACTTTGTTCAAGATTTGCTTTCTTAAGCGAACACTCAATATATAGTTCATATATGTGACGTCGATCTAAGAAATGCATGGGCCTGTAGCCCCTGGATGGCTGTGTAGCAATCTTGTATATTCCCCCCTCACAATCTTAATGGAATTATGCAGCCCTCTGCATATTTTAAAATATATATATATATCAAATCAACATCAGTCATGATAACATAAAATTCTCAAATTTCACTGGCAGGTCTACATTTTCAGTAACAAATCTTGGTATTTAGCAAGCACTAGCTACTGCCAATATTATCTATGAAATTTTTGTCATTACGTTGCAAGAGGTCTTACGGCCAGAGGCAGCCTGACCAGGTGCTCTAAGCTTCCAGTAAGAACTATCTCACCAAAGCTGAAAGAGTATGATGCCTTGGTCACATTGAACTTGATCACCATCTCTTGTGTTCCTCCGGGCGGTATCTCGAACCACCGTGGCTGCAAGGCGGCCTCCACGCCTTCCGGCGACCGGACGGAGCAAAGGTACGTCTCGGCCTCGCTCGCCACGTTCGTCACCCTGCGCCGGACGGAACGAGATCCTTGCAATGCGGATACGGTTATGGACGGCAGGTTGAGATCAGCCGGAGAATTCAGTGGTGTTTCACATGCCACACCTGTGGCGGCACCGACATCGCCGGGGATGAGTTGAGGCAGCGAGCACAAGAAGCTGATGTAATCATTGAATTCCGATGCGAGGACTAGGCCGGGGTCGAGTGCCCCGGTCTGGTTGACAAACCCGGCGCCGTAGTCGAACGGCGTAGCTGGGTGCAGCGAGTCCAGCTCCAGCCCTTGTGACATGATCAGGCTCCCGCGTTTGTCGTGCCTCCACGCGGTGGTTGACAACGCGGAGGCGACAACCGACGGCGCCCACGACGGATGCCGCTGCCTGATGAGCGTGGCTATGCCCGCGATGTGCGGTGCCGCCATGCTGGTGCCTGAGATCAGCGCGAAATGGTTGCCCGCAAGTATCGGCTCATTGGCGCTGAGGGGGCTCCAGGCCGCCCATATCTGGTCGCCGGGGGCGAGGATGTCCGGCTTCAGCACGTCCGCCGGTGTTGCCGCCCGGTCGATGATGTCCGGCCCTCTCGACGAGTATCGCGCGACCACCGACGCACGGTCTGTGAACGTCGCAGCCCTTCCTTCCGTGATTGCCGCCGCTGCGCCGAACACCGTTGATGATCTGGCGGCCCTGTATGTGTGCTTCTCGTAGTATGACCAGATTACCTGCTATTACATGCAATTTAAGTGTTACTACCTCCATTTTTAAATGTATATTTTACTTTTTTTTTTCAAATTATCTTTACAAGACAATTATATTTTTAACAAAATATAACAAAATACTCTTAATAAATGCAAATTAACTTTATCATCTTCAGTTAATAAAGTTTTAACTTCAAATGCAATTACAAATAAGACTCAACCACTCAATTTAATAGAAATAATATGAGAATATTTGTTTGCATTTATAAAGTAATCTGTATTTGTGAAATTTTTTTTAAAAAAATAACCATATTTGAGAATGGATGCAATTAATGCAACATTTTATATTTTGAATCGAAAAATTGAACATTGTAACGTGTCATTAGCAGTAACTTATTTACTACAAAAAAATCATGTAGTAACAAGTACTTGACCAGTAGTAACAACTAGTAATCAGTTACAGCCACACCTCCGGTTGAAAATACTTGTAGTGCTAGCAAAGAAAAAAAAAGTTTCGGTTTGCCAATACTAGTTTTACATTTTTTAGATAGTTCTATTGTGAAATATTCTTGTCAAAAGTTGGTGACTAATGATATATTTCCCTAACCACCTCAGGAAGAGCCGAGGTGTCATAACTCAAGGGCAAACATGAGGTATGTGATTTGTGACTGTAATATTCTTTCTAAAATGATAAATATTTTCGAGCACAGATAATGTCAAAGTAATTGTAGAAGCTATGGATTAACTGACAATTTTTTTACTACAATCTATATCTATGAAAATAGTCATCATTTGGAAAAATACTTATTATTTACACTTTCTAGTGAATTTTTTTAGATATCCATATAAATGTTGGTGGTTACAGATGTATTCACTAACTATCTCAAAGCGTCATAAGAAGATAACAAACATATTGTCATGGTTTGTACTGTCTAACCAAAAATGATACTCCCTCTGGTATAAAAAAGATGTTTTTTTATTGTGCACAGTATACAAAATGTAATTTTTTATTATAATATATTAATAAAAATTTATTACAATAATATTATAAAAGTATTTTTTTATGACAAATATGCTCAACTGATTTTTTTATTCAATCTAAATATTTATAAATATATTAATAATCAAAATTTGAATTTTAAAGGTGAAAATCGATGTTCTTTTTAGATCGGAGAAAATAAATGCTTTTTTATTACCGAAAGCAGTGGCGGAGCAACTATGGTCAACTGACCCGTGGCTTTTCAAAACCCACTATTTATGAAAATTTATAAGAAAATTTATAGACGTCTTAAAATAATTTCAATAGAACTGACCCACTATAATATGCATAATTCGAAGAATAATCTTATAGATTTATAATTAATCTCACAAACAAATCCCGGATCCGGCTGACTGGAGTCTGAAGAAATGCAAAGTTCTACTGACCTGAGCATCGGCCAGCCGAGGAACCATGACACCGGGAACGGCGAACGGAAGAGGCTGTGCCACGAAGTCTCCATACTGAGCACCGGCCACGAGGACGAAGCCGGCGAACCCGAGCGCCCTCGCCGTTTCGACGACGGCGGTGACCGTTGACGTGCCGTTGTAGAAGCCATCCGAGAACGAGCAGATGACGACGCTGCCACGCAGCGCGGCGGCGGCCGGCCGCAGCACCGCTGTGTCTTGGCATTCCTCCACGCCTTGTAGGTTGGGTACAGTAGAGTTGCAGCCGGTGAACTCTGAAGCTACGGCGTCCATGGCCGCGACCAGCCTGAGCTGGATCAGGCCATCTCCGGCAGTTGGTGCTGCAAGAATTTAATAGAGAATTTAGTTAATTAAAGAGAAGGACGAGTGTTCAATTTCCCGGGTTTCGGGTGGTTTTAGACCTAGCATGGAGGATGTTTTCAGCTGATTCTGGCAAACTGTTACTGCTCGCTTTGTTCTCTTTTTTTCTGATGGTTTTAGAATTTTTACGTCTCTAAAATACTGTTTGGATCATTAAGATTCTATTTAGCTGAGTTCCTACTACTAATTTCTGATTAGAATTAGAGTAGTTTGACCAAACAAAGCGACTCTTTTTGTTGGCTTCTCTCAAACCGAGGTGGAGTCGAAGTTATCTTTATAATGGAAATTTGGAGTAGGTCGTAAGGTACTACAGCAGTTTTAACTTTTAAGATTACAATATGCTCATAAAGCTGGAAATAATTATATAGTTATATCATTGATTACAAGTAATATTATATTTGTCGTGGTGTTAGAAACCCCACAATAGGTTTTCTTACATGGAACAAGCGTAATGCAACGTGAACTGACTGTGTGACGGATCACCCCACACTGAGCAATTACAAAGAGTGATACGAATGATTTATTCAGATTCGGGCTTCAGTGGGAACTCTACTCCTGTCAACACGCTCCTGGTGTAAGCCGGTTGAGGAGACTATCTCGTGGGGAGAGAGCTCTTAGACACGCCAATTGGTTAGTGTGTATTGATTGTAAATGAATTAATTAGTTACAAAGAGTTGATAGAAGGGGTATATATAACCCCTAAAATATGCAAATGTTTAAACCATTCTAACTTGGACCGTCGAATTGAGGGCGCGATGGTCCTTTCACAGGATACAACACGTGGATCTTGGATACATGTCATCTTCAGTTCCCGAGGTGCCTTTGAGGTGTCAGCTCTAGGGGGGCTGGGCCCTTACCCAGGTAACCACTCGGGGAGGCTTGGGCCCCTATCCGGGAACTGGTCCCTTACCCAAGAGACCACTGAGAGAGATCTAGATCCTTCCAGTGAACCAGGGCTTGGAAACTTGGGCTCTTACTTGGGGAACCATCTGAGAGGTCTCGGCCCTTCCCGAGAACCGCCTAGAGAACCTAGGCTCAAGGACCTGGACTCCTACACTGGGAATTAGCGATTTCTCTGGGGACCCCTTGTCCTAAAGGCCTGAGTCCTTTCCGGGAAGTTGTGGCTTAGAAGACTGGAAGTCTCCCAACAATATTCTATTAATAGGATACAAATATCATTTGAAGTCAAAATAAAGAAACTAGAATCTTTTGCTAAACACTTACAGAACTTTGACTTTTAATTTATTTAGAGTTAGAGTTATATAACTCCGGCTTCTCTATGATAGAAGTTGGAGCTAAAACCCGACCAAAAAGGACCTAATTTTTATAAGTATATACACAAGTACAATTATAAGGAAGTAAATTTTATGAAAATTCTACTGATATAGTGTATTTTAACTTTGTGTATATTAGTGATCAAAATTTAGAGTGTGATTTGCACATATATCATGTTGGGGAAAACTCCCAATCATCCAATCCACAACATACTAAAGAGAACTCAAGCCTCTAGGGTTCAAATCCCTGAGTGGTCCCTGAGGATGTCCTAGGTCTCTAGGTCCTAGTTCTCTGGAAGGTTCTCTAGGGAGGTCTTGGGCCGCTAGGCTTTGGGTCTCTGGGCGGTTTTCTGGGAAGGGTCAAAGTCTTCAGGCTCTGGTTCCCCAAATAGTTCATTGGAGAGGTCTTCGGCCTCCGAGCCCTCGTCCACTGAGTGGTTCTCTTGGAAGGCCCCATGCCTCCTAGCCCAATGTCTCTGGGTGATTCCTAAGACGGCACTAGGCCTCTGGGACCTAAGTCTCTGAGTGGTTACCCGAGAGGGTCCCGAGCATCTGGACCTTGGCCCCCAAGTGGTTCCCTAGGACAGCCCCAGGCCTCTAGACTCTACGTATCTGAGAGGATGTCGTGCCTATGGGCCTTAGGTCCCTGGAAGGGCCTAGGCCTCTGGACTCTGGACCCTAAGTCACTGAGTGATTCCTTAAGAAGGCTCTAGGCCTTCAGGTCATGGGTTCCCAGGTGATTTCCGGAGAGGCCCTGTGGCTTGAGCCTTGGACTCCTCAGCCTCGGGCCCTCAGATGATTCTTTGGGAAGACCTCAGACCTCTAGGCCCTATGTCTTCGGGTGGTTTTAAGGGCCTTCAAACCCTACGTCCCTGGGTGGTTGCCTAAGATAGCCCAGGCCTCTAGGCCCTAAGTCTCTAGGTGGTTACTCAAGAGGGCCTTGAGCCTTTGGGATTGGGCCCTCGGGTGGGTTCCCTGGGACAACCCTAGAACTCCGGGCCTTTAAGTCTTCGGGTGGTTTCTCGAGGGGTATCCTGGGCCTCTGGGCCATGGGCCCCTGGATGGTTCCCTGCAAAAACCCCATGCCCTAAGTCTTTAAGTGGTTCCCGGAGAGGGTCCTGAGTCCCTGAGTGGTTACCCGGCACAACCCTAGACCTCCAGGCCCTAAGTCTTCGGGTGTTTCCCTGAGGGGGCCTTGGGCCTCTGGGACATTGGCCCTTGAGTGGTTCTCTGGGTCTGGGCCTAAGTCTCTAGGTGGTTCCCTTAGGTGGGTACTAGGCCTTTGAGCCCCGAGTCCATAAGTAATTCCCTGAGAATGCTCAGGCCTTTGTGCCCTGGGTCTCTAGGTGATTCCTTGGAAGATCCCGGGTCTCCAGGTCTCAACTCTCTAGGAGGGACCTGGACACCTGGAGCTAATGTCTCCATAAACACCTCGGGAACTGAAGTATACACATGTCCAAGATCCAAACATTGTGCCTTGTGAAACGACTATTGTACACTCAATCCGACGGTCGAAACTAGAATAGTTTACTAATTTACATCTTTTGCGGTCTATATATACCTCTTGTACCCCTCTCTTGTAATAACTTTTATTTTGCATTCAATACACATCAAATCAATAGGCGCGTATATGAACTCTCTGCTTGCGAGACAGCCTACCCAACTGACTTACGTTGGGGCGTGTCGACAGGAGTAAAGTTCTCATTGGAATCTGAATCTGTATAAATCTTTCATGTCACTCTTTGTGATTGTCCAACGCAGAGTGACTTGTCATACAGTTAGCTTGTGTTGTTGTACGCGTGTTCTACATTTGAAAACCTGTTGTAGAATTCGTAACACCACAATATATCAAATAAGTAAAAAAGAACGAAGAGAATATTATTTTATTTTTTATATTTTTTTAAGTTTGTATATTTTTTGAGTCATGTATATTATTACTAGTTTATATATTCATTTACATAACCCGACCGAAGGCCTGGAAATCGCCGATTACTGGCTAGTTTTGCAGTGATTTACTACTATTTCTTTTTGTTTATTTACTCAAGTTTTTGCAATTTGTTGATAATGTACAATCACTTGTTTATATAATCATTTGAAATAACACTTAACTACTTATACCGGCCAGTACCGATCATACCGATCCGGACTAGCAAGACGACTAATTGCTGGGTTCCTGGCGGGAACCTGGTTAAGGCTAAAAACTTGATGAGAACAAGTGCAACTAGGCTTGCCTGTTCCCATTTGTGCCGTCCTCTTCGTCTGGCACGCGGACTCACATGATCTATATGATGTATACATATATACTAGTCCACGTACCATCAAAGAAGAAACATCAATAAATAATATTAACACGACAAGAGAAAAGGCAAGCCGTAAGCCGTGCGTCCAAACAACAATATACAGATATTTATTTCGATCACCTGATGTCATTACCTGATAAGCCAACTCCCGGGACCTGCCGGCCGTTGCCCAGCGCCAGCCACGGCGTGTACTTCCGGCCGGTAGTGCCGGCGGCGACCGTTATCACCCACGGGCCGTAGGAGACCACAGAAGACCCCGCCGGCCCTCCATTGCCGGCGGCTTGAGCTACAAAAACGCCGGCTCTTCTTGCAAACAGGAGAGCAACATCCAAGATGCTAAGGAATGTTACTTTGCTATCAGGAGGCTCATCTGGGCCCACTGATAACACTAGTACATCCACATTGTCTTGTGTTGCCTAAAACATGAGAACTGCAATCTCAGCCCCCGGATTGGATCATTTGAACAAGGCAGATTAAGACGGATAACTCATGCTATTATAAAAATGAAATGGAGGATAAGTAAATTATTGTGTATTTTTGAAATTTAATTTGACATGTTATTTTTTGTTATGATCATTTGATAGCTGTTGAGGTAATAATAATATTTAATTAGATAAGACAAATATATGTCATAATTGTCACATCCTACAACACGATACAAAACTACACTATCATCTCAAATGGTGTCTTAATATTATACATATACAGTTATATTATAAAATAGTGCATCCACATCGACTTATGCTGTTTATTCAAGAGAATATGTCTAGTAAGAAATAGGAGTATTTTAAAATTAGAGAACAAGAACTACAATATCAAATGTTGGGTCAGATTTGAATAATGAAAATTAAGACATATAGCTTGTGCCACTAAAATAGAAGGATAGAAGAATAAACATGAAATATTTGTATATATGCAGTGGTTTTTAGTCATTGATCATAACCATTCAAATTGAATATTCCAACAATCAAGGCTTGATTGTTAGGTGCTCCAATCTTACATGTACAATGATCTTCTAAATTTGTTATTAGATGAATTAAGGAATGAAACCAAGTGCATCATTACCTGATCAATTGCAGAAACGAGATCAGCAATTGTTCCTCCTGCGGGGTATATAGCCTTGTACACAGCTAACCTACATAACCAAAAAACACATTAAGCAAATTAATTGCTGGAGAGCAAAGAATCATGCGCAAAGTTTTCTTCGCTATATCAGATGTCGATCTCATCATTGTATATCATATGTTTTATCTTCAAAAATACTCCCTTCTCCTCTTATCTTCTTCTAATATCTTTGTTTATATTTCTGTTGTCTACATCTGTATCTCTTCAATTCAGCTTATACCTGATATTATGCACGTAGCTGTGAATCAGGATTTGGTTTTTCCTGAACCAATAAAAACTAGATTTTCTGACCTAAACTGGGAAGTGGAAATGGATTAGTTTGAATTTCATGTTTAATTTTTAAATTTTGAAATAAAAATTTGGTTTCCTTTTTCCCGTCCAGTTCCTGACCAATTACCTGAGGTCCAATACCCGGTCAAATTCAAATTCAAATTTTGACATGTATTTTCTCATCGGGCTTCTATTCATAATTCTCCGGTTACTGCCCAGTCACCGGTCATATTCAAATTTCTAACTCAGAATTTGAACAAGCTCGTTCATCCGAGAATTTTTTGGATGTGTACACCACTATCAGCCACCTAGCAATAACCAGCATAAAATCGGAAACCGAACCCTTTTTTGCGCCTGATTTTTTTCTCTTTATAAGCTGTAGTTTATATATAATGAAAGTGAAACTAATACCTTGCAGCTGGCGCCATGCCGCTGGCGAAGCCGTACATCGCGCCGTCGACGACCACCGGCACTCCATGGTTTCCGGCGGCGATTGAAGCAACGTGACTGCAAAAAATATCATTAGTTCTTGGGAAGTGTATCATTGCATGCTTTCCAAAATAAAAAAGTGAACGGTACATTTCTAAAACAAATTTGCACTTGTTATTCTACTATTAGACTTGAACATCTTCGGATTCTAGTTGAGTTAGCTAAAAATCCAACTGTATTAGGTTAGTGTGAATTTAGCTTAGACCAAACCCAACACACATATCACGTCAAGCGTGCGGGTTTAATAAAACCATATTCAAATTTTTGGGTAAGGTGTATCAGTATTTTATATGTTTATTATGATACTAAAATCTTGTTTACTATCTTTTTTGTATAATTAGATATCCTGTTTTAAATAAAGTATATAAACTCTTTTTATTATTTAAACAAGCACAATAAGACTTTTATGTCTATTTCTACATTAATTCTATTGAAGTATCGCTTACTGACAAACGAGGCTCATATATCAAATTTGATAAACTGGATCTATGAGATCTACATATCAGTTACTCTTCATACATTAATTAATCCAATGAGGCCTCGACAAAAGACTATGATTCTCCATCCAAGTAGTAGCGAGGTTTATAATGTGTTCTTCTCTTCATATATGTTGGTTGCACGAAACAAAACGATCATAACGTACAGGCCTTTTACTGTAATTTTACTTTTTACGGGAGAGTAAAAATATTATTTATCCTATTAATTAGTATTTGATTTAATATCGATGAAAAATACAACAGATTAATATATTTTGTAGTAATAAATATAAATATCTTATATTACAATATCGCATTGAAATTTTCCCTAAAATTAATATCAAAATTCAACTAGTTGTGGACCATACCTGCCATGCCCATCGGCATCAAACGGCGACAGATCGCGTGAACCGTTGAGGCGAAGCGCCGCCGACGCTCCGGCGGCGAAGTACCTCGCCGTCACGATCTTCCCATTGCAGGACCCCGGCGGGAACATCGTCCCGACGCTGCAAACAGCGGCGACGGCAGCGAGCGGCGCGCCGTGGTCGGAGGGCACGTAGGCGAAGCTGGGGTGCGCGGGGTCTATGCCGATGTCGACGACACCAACCACCACCCCTTCCCCGTCGACGTCCTCTCCGTCTCGGCGCGGCGGCCACACGTCGTCGGGAAGGCCGAGGAGCTGCGGCGTGTAGGTGGTCATGAGCTTTGCGCCTCTATCCTTCTCCACCATGACCACCTTAGGGTGTAGCCTCAGCTTCTCTATCTGCATGGCACATGCACACGTGCATTTTAACTGACCAAATAGTAGTCACCAACATCTAACCAAGTTCTATTAGTTGCTAAAATTAAATCAATAGCGATCATTAGCTTTTAGTGACCATGCTTTGTGGTAAATAGATGTATATATATACGTGTACTGATACATATACTCTCTGTTTGATGTTTTTTTTAAAAAATATTTTATTATAAAATCAGTGATATTCTATAATTTTAGAGTAAAATGAGCATCAATAATTGAATGTACCCTTGGAATTTTTTTTCCAAATAACCCTTTAAAAAAAAAATTACAAAACTAACACCTAACTTTTTAAATTTGCAAAACAGGCTCTCAGTCGCAAGGACGCCCAGGCGACTGTCTTCAGTCGCTAGCCCGGCTAGCGACTGAAGACGTGGCATCCCCGCTGGCACCCGAGCCGTGCCAGCCAGGTTTCAGTCGCTAGCCTGGCTAGCGACTGAAACCTGGTTTATATCCCCCAGCCGTCCCTCTCACAGTGCAGTGCAGTTCACTTTTCCGAAATTTTCCAGAAATTACTGAAATCTGTTTAGAGAGAAGGAAGAGAAGAAAGAGGAGCAGAAAATTTTTTTCGGAGATTCTTCAAATCTGTTCGCCGAGGTATGTTTTTTTAACTCATATATTTTCATTAATTAGATCGTAAACTCGTAGTTTTTAAATATGATTTAGAATGATTGTTAGGGTTAGGTTGATTGTTAGGGTTAGTGTGATGGTAAATGCGTGAATGTGATGAAACAAAATTTAGAGTTAGGGTTAGTGTATGTTCGCAGATTAGGATTAGGGTTAGTGTATGTTCGCAGATTAGGGTTAGGGTTAGGGTTAGTGTATGTTCGTAGATTAGGGTTAGGGTTAGAGTTAGTGTATGTTCACAGATTAAAAAATTTAGGATTTCACAGATTAAAAAATTTGAAGAACCACTAAAAAATGTGATGTTTTTCAAATTTGAATTTTATTAGTATGCACGTAGATTAAAATATTTGTTAATAGGTAGATGTAAACATTTGTGATTATGTATATTAAAATGATTGTTATTATTAGGGTTAGGGTTCACCGCTGTCGCTTCTTTTAGTTGGGTTAGGGCTGTCGCCCTCACCGTCTTGGCCTTTCCCGCACGGGTTTAGAGTGAGAGGGGTTATTTTTTTAGGGTTGTAGGGAAACATCGTATTCCCCAATAGCGACTGAAACGGTATTTAAACACCGTGCGTCGCTTTCACACAGTACGGCCATTTCATTTTTCCGAAAATTCTGAAATTAGCAGAGAGAAAAAGAGAAGAGAAGGAAGAGGAGGAGAGGAGAAGAGAAGAGAAGAGAAGGGTTGGTTTTTTTTGTTAGATTTAGGGGTAGGGTTGTCAATCAGTTAGGGTTAGGGTTAGGAATCGCGGCCTCATAGTCGTAGTCATCACCGCTGTCGCCCTCACCGTGTTGGCCTTTCCCGCATGGGTTTAGAGGGAAGGGAAAATTTCTGTTGTTTGAAAAATCATGTTTTTTGTAGTACAATGAGCAATGTGGGTTCTCTAATTATGCACTCTTGTACAGCTATGGAGCAACCCAGTACGGTTTACTTTTATTACGGAGCCGGTGTAATCCGTAATGGACCAAACGGTGATGATCTTGGTGGTTATATGTATGTTTGCGGTCAAATGAGACAACTACAGTCAATGTCTTTCAATGATTTGAAGATGTGGTTAGTTGACCTGTTACAACTCAATGTTGCGACGGATAATCTCAAGGTGGAAGGCATGGTTCCAGATGGAAACAAATGGGTGCTGAAGAGACTGAAAGGTGACAAATCATGGGGTTCGTTTGGACGAATTGTGACAAATCCATGCTATGCTGTCGGAACCATCATACTGTACGTTGAAATGTTAGTACATAGTTCGGAGGGCAGCCATTCAGTTGAAAGAGAAAGCACTAATATCTGTACCGGAGGTCGCGATGGCGGTGGCGATGTCGATGCCAGTGCAGGTGGCAGTACCAATGCCAGTGCAGGTGGCAGTGTACCTAACAAAACTGGTGTAAGAAATACAACTCAATTTGGTGGCTATCAAGTAGATGCAGCTGAAGAATTACCAGAATTGGAGGAGAATTTTAATGAAGAGGAGTATACTGATCCGTCGGAAATGTACGAATCTCCTGTTGAACCCACGGAACAGCATAATCCTATGAGTGAGTGGACTGATCCATCATCCTTGAATAACGCTGTGGTTCGTGATAAGCTGGGTTCGCGATGGTCTTATAATGAATCAACCGTCCAGCTTGGACAGTTGTTTCGGAATAAAAAGGATGCAAAGAAAGCCATAACTGCCTGGGCTGTCTCACTAAATAGGCCATTCCGGGTGGTCAGATCAAATCCGAGCCTGTGGACTGTGAGGTGCTTAATCCAGAATTGTCCATGGTACGTACGTGTCTGGCGGCCACGAGATGACCCGTCCTTTCGGGTGACCAGAGTTGACGACCACGGATGTCTGGCTGAGGGCATGGTGCAGCATCATAGAAATATCACTTCCAGTTTTGTTGCCAGTCTGATACTGTCAGTAGTGAAGGCAAATACGGCAATAACACCGAAAGTGATAATTGCACATGTCGCGGAGAAGTACGGTTATAATATCAAGTACGCGAAGGCATGGAGGGCTAAACAGAAGACGCTGGAGGAGTTTTTTGGTACATATGTTGAGGCATACAACTTAATACCGAGGCTGTTGCGGCGGATATGCGAGGCAAATCCAGGCACAGTCACCGCAATTGTTGATACGCCGGCAATCGGCTCTGAGGGTGCTGTGATTCCTGGGTGCATGGTACTGCGGAGATTTTTCTGGGCATTCCAACAGTGTGTTGCATCGTTCAGGTATATGAGACCCGTGCTTTGCATTGACGGAACATTTTTGACTGGAAAATACCAGGGAACTCTGCTGACTGCCGTGGCTGTTGATGCCAATGACCAGCTTCTCCCCATAGCATATGCCATGGTCGAGGGGGAGAACTATAGCAGTTGGCTGTGGTTCTTGGGCACTTTGAAGAATGAGGTTGTGAAAGACCGGGAGCGCGTGTGCCTGATTCATGATCGAAATGGAGGAATGCTGAGTGCGATGGAGTACATGCGATCGGGAGAGGATCCATCGCTGAGTTGGGATGATTTGCAGAGTCGTTGGTGCTCACGGCATCTTGGCGCGAATTTTCACAGTCGTTTCAAGAGCAAGCGCCTGATGGTCGTGTTCAAACGGCTTGCCAAACAGAACCAACAGTCAAAGTTCTCACAAATCTGGAAGTCATTGGAGGAAAGTACGTTGGCGGAATTGCGAGAAGCAGGGGTTGCAGAAGATCGCGGCGATACTGGCACGGGAAGCCGCCGGGGTCGTCTCAGTTTCAGTCAGTGGATTCAGCCCAAACCAATGGAGAAGTGGGCGTTGCTTCACGACACAGGTGGGGCTCGGTACGGAATCATGACGACAAATCTGGCCGAGGTGTACAACTTCGTCCTCAAAGGTGTGCGATGCTTACCACTCACTGCAATAGTTGAAATGACATTCTATCGCACAGTAGCGTACTACGACAGCAGGGGTTTGGCGGCATCAAGGCTTTTGCATGACCCCTTAGCACACTGGCCCAAAAAGATCAATGATTACCTCGAATTTCGGACAAGTAAATTGTTGACATATGATGTCACAGTACTGAGTTGCTTGCACGGGAAGTACGAGGTTCGGCTAAGGCACAGACATGTCCGTGGCACACTACGGGCTGGTCGGGTCCACGAATGTCGAATTACAATGCAGATGCCCAATGGACATGCAACAAGCCTCAACTGCTGCACATTCCTTGCTCGCATGTCATCGCTGCCTGCTCTGTTCCTGGGATCGATCCGGCGCGGTACATCTCAACCTATTATACTCTGCAGTACCTGTGGAAGACCTGGGATGGTGTCTTGAATGGGTTTGCGGCGGGGGAAAGCTATCGACAACTATCCCCGGAAGATGCCATCACGTGGATCCCAGACAAGAGGCTCCTCGTAGGCCATGTCGGCCGACGTCGATCCAGGAGGATAAATAACGATATGGATGCAGCGGAGCGTGAAGATGACGTACTTAGATGCAGCGCTTGCCGGCAGCCTGGTCACAGAAGAGATCGATGCCCGCGGGTGACAGGCGCATCGTCTTCGTCGCAAAACTAAATGTTGTATTATTTCAAGTACTTAATGTTTTGTCGTGAGTTGTACTGAATTTCCATATATCAGTTGTACTTAATTTCCCTAATGTCTTCTCGTGAATTTTTGTAAGCACTACTGAATGTTTTTTTATTTACTGAATGTTTGTTTATGTACTCAATGTTTCAACTTCTCAACCAATATGTGACAACTGCAGGTATGGCGGATGACCATCAGCTTCCCGAGCTGATTTCACAGCACCATCAGGAGCGTCACCGTGCTCGACGCCTTCTACAGGGCATCGTTCTCCCAGCTCTGCGTATGAGGACACCGCGTGAGATGTGGCCTCTAGATGAGCGGTTCGCGCCTTATTTGCTCGAGGCCGGACTGTTGCCTTTCGCTCGCATGGTGGATCGGGCGAGGCGATTCCCTTTCGACCGAGCCCTCATTACTACGCTTGTGGATCGGTGGAGGCCCGAGATGCATACGTTCCACTTCAGTTTTGGCGAGCTCACTATCACGCTGCAGGACGTCAGCATGCTGCTTGGCCTGCCTATCCGCAGGGAGATATATGTCCCAGCGGCCACCGAGAGAGCTGCATGGCGCCTAGATTTCCTACAGCGCTTCGAGGGAGTAGGGCCAACGGGGGGGTTTGCGCAGGACGCGGGAGTTCCCCAGAGTTACCTTCGCGCAGTGCGCGATGCTGCGCTCCCCTTGGCCGCTCCAGAGGAGGTCTTCAGGAGCCACCTTGAGGCGTACTTGCTGTACCTGTTTGGGTGGTTGCTCTTCCCTGGCACCCACGGAGACATCTGCGAGCGGCAGTATGTTCAGCTCGCCAGGAGTATTGCCGACTCGGCCCTGGGCCACATGCCGAGGTTCAGTTTCGGATCCGCCATGCTCTGCCACACCTACAGGGGGTTGTGCGATGCCACGAGCAGAGACCAGGTCAGCTCTCTTTTCGCTGGGTGCGCCATTCTCTTGCAGATGTGGTCGTACGAGCATTTCCCCATCGGTCGACCGCTGGTTCCGCGGGATCAGTTCGCATTAGTCGGGGATGGGAGAGACGGCCCCGTGATGGGATGGAGGTGGGCTAGGCTGAGTTTGAGGTGGGCTACAGATCAGGCGCACCTCTGTTATCCTTCGTACGCCACAGACTTCGATCTGCTTCTCGACGACAGCGTCATATGGGATCCGTGGTCCACTGCAAACCTCCAATCCGTCGCTCCAGCCGGCCTTTCTTCTTTTTGTACGCAGGATGATGCGTACTGGCGCACCCAGGTTCTGCTCGTCTTCTCGCACATGGTTGAGGGTTACTCGCCTGAGCGAGTTATGCGCCAGTTTGGCATACGCCAGGAAGTCCTCGTGCCGCCTCCTCGACAAATCCCGCACCATATCCACGAGTACGACAAATATGCATTACATTCACATGTTATTTTATACATAATTTCCATCACGAACTAATTGCTTTGTCCGCAGGCAATCCAGGAAGGGTCAAGTGAGGGACGATTTCGTTCGTCGACAGCAGCCTTATGTGCAGCAGTGGATGGATTGGGCCCACACACGTATGGGCGAGGAGCACAGGCCGTACAGCCACGACATCCATTTTTCCTATCTGTCCTGGTACCGACATCGCACGATCTACCGATTGACGGGCGGTCCACCCGTTGCGCCTGATGAGGCCATCCCTCCCGCCACCATCGATGACGGCTACGACCGATGCCTAACTGGGCGAATCCACTCTTCTGTGAGTTCCTTAGCTCTTTAAAACCTTACTTTCACATGGATTGTCGTTCTATAATTGCATTAATTCGTGTGCACAACTAGACATCCTCGGCGGCATCTCTACTAGTGCACGGGACATGATGGTCAGGTCCCGCCTCGGACCCACCATGCCCAGCGACGATGTGTACGCATATTGTTCAGAGGTCGAGCGGCGGGTCGATCAGATTTTGGTCGGTTTCAGAGTGCTGCTGTCACCTCACTTGACCGTGATTCCCCCACCATCACCGTCGCCGCCAGGTCCTTCGTCACATGTGCCACCAGCGGACCGTCCGTCGTCGTCGCGCCCTCTACCACTGCACACGGGTTTCGTGCCTGCTGACAGCTCTTCGAATGAAGAGCTCGATACTCCTCCATGGCACCAGCCTCTCGACCAGGCACAGCAGCATCCTACACAGCCGACACATGTGCTTCCTAGCTTCCTTCCCGATGCTCCGCCGCCTACGCAGCCGACACAGCCTTCCCAGTCTACGCCAGCTGCGCAGACACCACCAGTGAGGAGGCGGCGCGTCAGGGATCGTCAGCCCCCCTCTCGGTACACACCATCAGAGTATCAGCCCCCCCCCCCACAGAGGGGCAGGAGGGGGCACTAGTCCGATGTAGGCTTTTCTCAGATTGTTCAGTTTTCGTACATTTTTGTTAGGTTTCCAACTTTTTGGGGTTTTATGTTTTCTGCTGTTCTACTTTTGTATGACTTTGCGTTTCTGCTTTTCAGCTTTTACCTATTCATCTGATGCTCGTTTTCATATGATTAGTCTTTTCGACTTGTGCACCTACCATCTTTTGCGCCGAGACGTCTAGTTTCGTACAAATGCGTCGAACCAATGAGACAAAACTAGGTATCAAAAGCACCGTATAAATGCGAAATTAGTATGTACTTATACGGTCCCGATGGCAAAACTTTGTCGTCTTACTCCTTTTCGCAAATCAGCCTAGAATTATCGCGGCTTATACCTTTTTAAGATTTTTCGCGGAACCTAAAAAGGCTAAAACCCACATCTCATCTCCAAACTTCGATCTAATTCAAGGAGTATCTCCCATTCACTATTCTGACCAAGTTTCCCTTCTGTAAGATTTTCAAAATCTCATCCGACGCCTTAGTTTCAACTCTCGCCATTTTTCAAAATTGTAATTACCCTAAAGTACCCTGTTTTTGAATTATCCCAAAATCATCAAATCTTGCCAAATTTCATTCAAACTTCTGCTGAATACGCTCCTGAAATAAAGTTACACTTGTGTGTGAGATTAGATCTCAAATCAGCCCTCCCAATTTCAGAATTTACAAACAAGCTCTACTTCTTAAACGAAATCATCACAAAGTCTTTCGATCGCGACCACGGGGCAAAAGGGACAGGAATAGAATTTCCCAGGTTTCAGTCACTAGCCGGGATAGCGACTGAAACCTGGCTGGCACGGCTCGGGTGCCAGCGGGGATGCCACGTCTTCAGTCGCTAGCCGGGCTAGCGACTGAAGACAGTCGCCTGGGCGTGCTCGTGACTGAGAGCCTGTTTTGCAAATTTAAAAAGTTAGGTGTTAGTTTTGTAATTTTTTTTTTAAAGGGTTATTTGGAAAAAAAATGCGTACCCTTGTTCTCATTTTATCAATACTATATAAATAGCAGAATCTCGTCCTCTCGATATGTTAGACAAATAATTTGGAGAGGCAATTTATATTATATCATTATAAAAATTTTAAATTTAATTATAAGATGATAATGTCTTATTGATGTGTAAACTCTAAACCTATATGAAAATCTCACATCTACTATTCTATAGCAAAACTATCCACTATTCTATATTGTGTCATTTCTTAGTTTATGTCAAAGTAAATTACCTGCGAGGGAGTGGTGTGAATGGCGAAGCCGTTGACGATGTGGTGGAAACTGCAGAGTTTGATGTAGGAGCCATCCTCCACTGTGCTCCCAAGAAGCTGGTCGTGGAATTGCACCACCTGCTTCTTGCGTTCTTCGTATAATTTACTAAATTAATATTAAACTAACAGTTATTAGTAACTTTAATGATGGCAACACACTAGTCCAAGTTATGACCTAGTTTTAATTAATAATAATATCTTGTAAGTTTGAAATTTGAAATTTGAAATTTGAGAGCGTGTTTGATCAAATCTAAATTTTTTTAATAAATTGATTTATTGAGTTTTAGCTTATAAAACTAATAAGTCATTGACTTCAACTTTTTAAAAATTCTAATTCAAAAAACTTATACGTATAAAATAAGAATAATTAAGCTCGGTACTCAACAATTCACTCCTTAAATCATTAACATCTATATGTTCTTCTTGTCTCTTATATTGCTAGTTTAGAATTAATTGTTTTTGTCCATGTCAGCACGTGAATATTAATGGTCATATAACCTCTATAGTTGAATTTTTTATCGCACTCGCTTCAAATATATCATGGGTGAATTAAACCCAACTAGGGTATTACATGTTACCTCCTTCCCATGAATTTCAGGCTGCGCCACTGTGTGCACTCAACTGCACCCTTTGTTGCATACAACCCATTTGAACAAATTTGCAATATAAGAATAAGGGGATTACAATATAAGAACATGTAATCATCTTATGTACTATGTGTATAGCACATCCAAATTTGCAATGCAAGAATAGGGAGTAATATTGCATTAACAGCATTTATGTATGAGTACATACCTGTGTTGGTGTAGCCATCCTTGTTGCTTGTATGTCACATTGAAAACTTTCTTGAAAGCCAAGGGTTCTCCATCTACCATCACAAGATAGATGGCTTTCTCCTCCTCATCATCAAACCTTGCTTCCATCACCTTAGACAATATTATAAATATCACAATAAGAAAGAGATCTTTGTATCGATACATGTGGTATATACTAGAGTGTTGTTGTGCATGTGAAAGAATTACAGAGGATATTACAAACTCATTTAGCTTGATTATATATGTCTATAGTGTATATATGATCTCTAGTAGCTTCATTGAGAAGGCATAGTAAGTGAAGAAAATATTAACATCAGGAGTGTTGCATAATAATTACGTTGTACTATACACAAGTTTGTGACGGTTGAAGAATTAATGGCTGCATGTTAAGAGGTGAGCAAAGTGCTAGAGAGGAGTTGGTCACATGTTTTAGCAGGTGAGAACTAGTCTAAAACTATTTTAATTTTTGTAACTGATCCTAATTTTTATGGAGATGATTAAGATGCAGGTACATTTTCTAACAAGAAATATCTATCACCTTTTCTATCATTAGAGATCTACTTTCTTCAATTTATCTTTGCCCTTCTTCTCTACTACTCTTTCTTCTCCTCCACCGCAACCACCAGCACTCCCACATTGCATGATGCTTGCCTCTACCACTCTCTCCATATTGCTTCCCATCCACCTATAGCCGACAATGGCTTCACCACTCATGGATGGTAGCACCACAACCATCTGATTACTTCACCATCACTCACCACTGTCAATTAACTGTTGCCAACTAAACTAAGATAGAAGCTAAGAGAGACTAAATCCAAGAGTACAAGGGTTTTAATATAATGGTAGAAAAAGTGCGTGCAAATATTAGAAAATTAATATATGTCATTTAGCCAATACCAACTTAATGTTAACAACCATGCCAGTTAATTTTTCTTCTTTCAAGAATTTTGTGCTAAACAGTTGGAGTTAATTCTCTTCATAAATTCTCTGAACCGAACCCAATCGGATGCAAATCAAACTTATGATCTCTTAAATAATCACATTTATTTTAATCATTTGAACTATCACACGATTCATATTTGTCATAATTAACTTTCTTGACTTTCTTAAAGCATTACCAGTCAGTTACAAAACTTGGAGCTAAATTTGAGAGCGCTTTTGAGGTTTCAAGGGAAACGGTTAAATTCCAACCTTTGAACGTTAATTGGAGGGTAATACATTTTGACTAATTAGTCAGTAAGAATTACCTATTCGATTTTTTTTGAAATAATTTACCAATTCGATTTTGGTGTACGTGATGTGCATTGAGATAATATCCCTGTACAACGCATGAACAAACGCCAACTAAAAATGCTTTCTGTGCAATAGTTCAGGGGACACAAAACTTGGACGCTATTTGAAACATAGAAAATTCATATAAATTCTATAAGAAATGAATATTTGATAAACACAATTAATCGCAGCCCAATCAATAAGATATCTCAAATCACTCATGGAGGCTAGAATCACTACAGCAGTGTAGAGATTGCGAGACATCTAAAAATATATATGAAAACACTTATAACACCTTAAAAGAGTTTTATAGGCATAATTGAAAGTGTCACAAATAATCAAGTAGGGAAAAATGATTTTGAGGCATTGTAAAAAAAAACACCTTCAAAAGATATTATTGTAGGCAAAATTAAAATACCTTAAAAAGTAATTAAGACATTTTAAAAAATCCTAAAAAAAACCTAATACTTTAAGGCATTCCCAAACATGCCTTAAAAGGTTTCCTAGACATTCTTAGAAATGCCTTAAAAAGTTTCCGAGGCCTTATAAAATGCCCCATAAAATTTTAGGACTTTCAAAAAATGCCTCAAAAGCAATTAGAGATATTTTACAAAAGACCCCTCCAGTATAGTGTATTTTTTGAAGACATTTTATAGTCAACCATAAAAAAAACATATCACAATAAAGTTTCAATAATTAAATGACTTCATTGGATTAGAATAGCACTTTATACATTCAAATTACATGGAATATTAGCATCCAATTTCCAAAATCCAATTCATTACTAGATAGTGAATCTATAGCTAGCTTCAATGTGTTGGATCAATCCACATGGCGAGTGTAATCACAATATTGTTACCAAGTCAACAAAAAATAGCATAGGAAGGTTTGAGGAGCATCTCATGAAGCTCCACCAGTAGGAGTAGCTGCTACAACAACTATACCAAATTTTCATAAATGGTCCTACTTGTTTTTTGAATGTTTTAACTGAGTCTTACTTTTTTTCAAATTTAAAAATTATGTCCTACTTCTTTCAAATTGATTCAGTAAGTTTCACTTTTTCAAATTTGAAAATTAGCCCGCTTCTTTTAAAATTGTTTTAATTGAGTCCCACCTATCACTTTTTATTAATGAATTTTTTCTATGATTTTGTAAAATATAACAACTTGTTAGTGGGTTCTAATGGTTATATAATGGTATTGTGATTTTCTCAAGTTTTTGTGATAAATTAGTGATCAGTAATCATACCTTATTATTGTTTAATTGGCTCAAATAACAAACAATTGGACGATTGGGTCTAATTAAAATAAATTTAAAAGAAGTGGGACCTCATCTTTAAAACAGAAAGAAATCGGACTCAATTGAAAAACTAAAAAAGTGGGACTATAGGTAAAACTTTCTTGCCACTGCCGCCAAATGCAACTGAAGCGAACTTCTCCCAGCTGCTAGCGGCAACAAGCTAAGTGGTGTCCTTACCACCCAACTAAAACAAAGGAAACTCCATCCTGCCATGATCAGCATACTTCATATGCACATGTAACAATAGAAATAATTTGATGTGGTCATCAATATTCACCCAAGCATACCTGACGACAAAAACTAAATGGAAGAACAACTCATTTGAAATAAAAATGATTAATCCTGTAGTTGCAATGTTCCATAAACCATAGCTGAACCAAGCTCCACTTAAAAGGCATATAAACCATTCACGCATACTTTACTAACTCGGCGATGTCTTCATACTACCCTCCTGGCGGTGGCAATATCCCTCTGTCCAGCCGTCTAGACTTTTGCCTTCTACCTCAGCAGAATCAGCCTGTTGGATCTCCACCTGCTTGGCATTTTGGCATCAACCGCCACAAACTCTCAGCATTGCCTCATGCTAGCACAAAAACCGCCGGGCAGCAGTGGCAGCCGTAGGCACCGCCAGCCATCAGGACCAGGCCACGACCATGACCATGAGGCAGCACTGCAGCAGCTCCTTCTTTATTTGTCCTAGCATGCATAAATTCTCTCTCGTGTCCACTGAATCTGCAGCTGCCTCATGTTTATCTTTAGTTCTTTCTAGATCAAAGTGAAAGAAAAAAATGTGTATTGAGACCAGAGTGAAGCATAGTGATATGCTATATTTTTTTGCCCTAATCGTACATGCTGCACGTATTATCCTTAAGATCAAAATTGTGAATTATTTAGACTCTTTTATATAATTTAGACCTTATTTATATTTACAGCGTTGGTCACCTTGTTCAGATCCAAACACCTAACGACGCATTTTGTGGATCCTAACTTTTGCACACCGTGCCTGATGAACTCGCCCTGAAAAGCACACTAACAGGTGAGACAAGATAATTAGCGAGCCCGCAAGTTAATGGGTGTGTGCACTATAAAAACGTGTGGCGCGTGAAGCAGTGTGGCAGAGGCGGACCCCATAAAATACATGAATGCTATGTGGGATATGATAATCAAGGATCAACAAAACTCTAATGACCCGCTCACTGTTTTGTATGGGAGTTAAGAAATATCTACCGTAGCACCGTCTACTTTCCACAATGATGTTCCACTAGTTTTTGCCAATATAGTTGCCCAAAATGACACGATTGGTGTTTACCCATCGCATATGCAACTCAAACGGGATCTTATCGAACACATTAAATTGGCAGTATTTCGGAGGCAACAATACCGAGTAGAAGTTAAATTAAATTTTAATTAGTATGTTTATGTAGTCGTTAATGGCTGAATGTATCCAAAATTTAATTAATGTGTTTAATGTTATTTTCTATGTGTGATTTAAATAAGAAAATTGATAATTTTTATCTTATAATTTTTATTATGTTTTGTTGTATTCGAATTATCCAAATTTAATTTTGATGATTTTTTAATCATTAATAATCATATAATGCACCATATTATCATATAAATATTTTATATATGGGTTCCATGCGAAACGTCACCCAAGAGCTAATGTATTAGAGTACTTGATACTTAATAAAGTGCTTCCCACGTGAGCTCATGCCAAGAGTGTCCCTCAAGAGTCTTTGCATTGAAATGATAAGTATTTCAAATGACATTTTACACACGTGATATAGAATGTATACATAATATTTTTTGAGAAATCTACTAAAAAATTTGTATATTAAACTCAACCTTATGTTCATCCATGTCACACAAACAATGCTTTATGATTATTACTTCACCAGTTTGCCTCTCATTTGGTGATTTTCTGGGTCGCCATTGCTTTCTTCAAACTATTTGGCCTAGCATAAAAAATAACAAGTTACTCTAATAGTTCCCCGTGAACAAATTGGTATTTCAAGTTGGAATTACATATCACACATTAGTCTGTAGTTGCTCATAATAACAAAATATGAGAATCTATTGTAGTCACAAATGCTACAATTTAAAATTAGTTTAAATTGTAACTCTTGTAAATTATGGGTTTACTTATGTTTATTTTCGAAGAAGGATGAGTTGGTAGTATTGGGATTTGATCCTAAAACTTTTCAAATGTCTATCTTTTAGTTAAATATTCTAATCAATTTCTAACTCTGAAAAAGAGAGAGACATCTAGTAAGAGTTATTGAAAAAATTCTCTAAAATTATGGTGTTCCAAGAGAGCCATAGCACTATCAAAACTATGCGTGATAATTTTTTTAGAAATAAATTTATAAATATATAATAGCATTAATATTGCAACATGTTAAAACAAATCTCTAAATATATAGAGTTAGAGTTGTGCAATTTGAAAGATTATGTGTAATTATATGTGATTTGGGGTTGTATTATATACAAAATTTTAAAATATATAAATATTAATCTATATTATTATAAATTGATTTTATCAATTAATGAATAGTAAAATTTTTCTATTTTTTTCTATTTTTTGGTTAATGTCAAAATTTCTAACTCTCAAGACAAACATTATTATCACGTGTCTTAATTATACATTACATTTTGAGGAAAGGGACAAAAGGAAAAAGGGAAAACAACCAAACCAAGGAAATAAACTATCAGAAATGTCACAAATATGGAACATATTACCTGGCAAAAGTTTGAGAGAAATCCTGATCGCTATATGGGACCACAAAATTTTGGACGAAAGAGGAAAAAGAGAAAACAACCAAATGTAATAATAATAATAATAATAATAATAATAATAATAATAATAGTAGTAGTAGTAGTAGTTGTTGTTTTATGATAATAGAATACAGGATGAGTCATTTGATATCATTGAGTTTTGTTCTTGGGTGTAATTTTACTCTTTAGGTTTTGTTTGAAAACTTTGTTTTCCACCTTATTACACCTGTAAATTTAGGTGATAAAGAAAATATTTATTTTGACCCAAAATTTGTTTAGATACACTTGAAATCAGACACACATGTGACTTAGTTAAATTGGCCCATTAATTTAAATTTGGAAAATTAAAGGAGCACATGACATATGCATTATTTCTATCAATACTTTTAAAGTCAGTTGCTAATATAGATAATTCAGATGATAAAAATATATGTAAAATAAAATAGCATAAAATAATTTTTTTTTTCTCTAAATACACCTACCTATGAAATAGGGAAACACGTTAACCCCAAGACTGTGATTTCCAAACAACCACCAATTTTCACCGCCACAAATTTCACCATTTCTGCTCGCGCCATTTTCTCCCTCACCCGCCAACTCTTTCCCCGCCAAAACCTCTCCTTAAATTAAACCTCCCTCCAAACCATCCAAACCTCCACTCGTTCCTTCCCACCTCCTCCTCCGCCACCGCCCTCGCCGGCCGCCATGCCGGTCTGCGCCTCCGACGCCGACTGGCCCGACGTTTCCGATCAGACCATCCTCCTCGCCGACGAGATCGCCTCCTTGCGCGCCGTCCTGGGGGCCGACATCCCCGAGGCCGACGTCGTTGCCGCGCTCACCCGCTGCGGGGGCAACCCGGAGCGCACCATCAACGCGCTCCTGGATGACGCAGCCGAGGTGGGGGCCTCGACGCCTCCGGTCAGAGTGAAAGCCGAAGTGCCTGAGGTGAAACCCGATGCCGCCGTTGCCCCGATGCCTCGGATCAAACTGAAATACGAAGTGCCCGAGGTGAACCACGAAGCGTTCAAGAAAGAACCATCTGATGATTCCTCCCAAGGTGATCCATCTTGTTCGCAAGATCGGATAAAAAAGGAATCATCTGATGGATTGTCTTTGCAAGGTAAGGTCAAGAAGGGACAGAGTGACGATTTGTGCATCAAAGAACCATTTTACATGGCGCATCGGGTTAAGAAGGAGCAATTCGATGATGATTTTTCCAAGAAAGATGCGGTTTTGATCGGCGGCAGGGGCATAAACCTCGTGCCAAGGACGAAGAAGAGGAACCGTGAAGATGAGGAGACAATTGATCTGACCACGACCCACCCGGTGCCGTATCTCAATGCGAGGCCGATCAGGGCGCTGCCGCCGCCGGACGCCGTGAATCAGTATGTGCCGGAGCCCGTCAGGGCGATCGCGCCTGTGAACACTGACTGGAGGCTTGTCGTGGCGCCGCCGGAAGTGGAGCTCGGCGAGTTTCCGGAGGAATCTGATTGGTTCCTCGTCGGCAAGTCCTATGTCACCGGGCTGTCGACATGCCGCGGGAGGAGGATGATAGACGCCGGTGAGATTGTCCATTTCACCTTCCCTTCACATGAAACGAGGTTCGGTGGGATCAATGTCTCAAACAAGACGGCGGCCGCATTGGCCGCGATCGTGCGATTCTCGACCAAACGATCCGGAGAGGTTCTTGATCTTTTGATCTGTCATTTGAAAAGATTATTCAGGCTTAATCTGAATTGTGTTGTTTCTTTGATGTCATGTGTAGATTGGCAGGCTATCGCCGGAGTGGACAAGATGCCTAGTTCCGCTGGTGAGCTCGTCGAAGGTGAAGATCCAGGGGAGATGCGTGTTTCCGACGATGGAACTGCGATTGATGCAAGAGATTGTGTTGTATGTTAGGTAATAACAGATGCTAGCTACATGCTTCTTATTTGGAGTATTAGTTCATACATTGTGTTACAGTTAGTTGGTTTGTACTAATTCTGTGGGTAATCATCCGCAGCTTCTACATCCACAGCTCGGTGTTCACTGAAGGAGATAAGTCCTCGTGGAAGCTCACCGCACCCGCGAACATAGATTATTCTGCCAACCCGCTTCTTACGCTCTTTAAGTTACTCAAGATGAAGCCTTTCAAGATGGTATTACTCATGTCAATTTCTTGAGAAGTTTTGGCACTTCTCATAGTGTTTTTGATGGCTGAGTTTTTTTTTTCCAATGCTGGTATTTCTGTAATGGATAGGCTGATTTCAATCCCGAAGAGCTCAACACAAGGAAGCGATCGCTAAACCTAAGAGTAAGCTGAAAATTCTCTCCTTGCTTTCTCACTGTTATATCGCTTGATCATTATGTGTCTCCGTGCAAAACATATAGTAGAGCAAACTTCCAATGAAACATGGTGCTATTTTAGCTTTAATTTAGATTAGTGCACAAATGTATATCTTAGACTTACGATTTCTGCTTGCTTGGCAATGTTGGCATTCTTGTTTGTTGCATTGATTGTTTGTACCAATCACATCAAGTGTGTTATGATATAATCAATGCTTAATGTTCCTATCTTTTCTCGTAATGAATTAGGACGATGATGATGAAGCTGCAACTGAGGTAGTTGGCCTTGAAAAGCGGCGCAGGGGTGGTCCGACATATCCAGAGCAAAGCAATGATGAGCAGGCTATTTCAGAAGCTTCCTTGAACAAAATTGTCGGCACTGCAGAAACATATGATTTAGAGGTAACATTAGAAATCTACTTTTTTTACCTTCCCCTCGCTTGTTTATCCTAGTGTTTACAAAGGAACTAAGTTTTTGTTTGGTATATTTGGTGATTTACCTGATAAAACAGGAAGCCGAGCCACCAAGTACGCTTGTGTCGGTTCTACGGCCTTACCAGAAACAAGCTCTCTTCTGGATGTCTGAATTGGAGAAGGGAATCGACGTCGACTGTGCTGCGAAAACCCTTCATCCTTGTTGGAATGCCTACAACATTGTTGACAAGTATGTGCTAGCTAGCGTCATTTGCATAATTAAAAAGAAATGTTGATAAAATTATATGATAATGCAGTTTTTCTTAGTATATTTTTTCACCATGGTCAAATTCGTATCATCATGTTCAGGAGAGCTTCTGCGGTGTACGTCAATATTTTCTCTGGTGAAGCAACAACCCAGTTTCCAAGTGCAACTCACATGGCGCGAGGAGGGGTAAGTCTGTTCAAGTGTTCTCCATATATATTATTAGTTTGCGTTATTGCAAATTGCAATGTTGCATCATTTTCATTGGCATACTTTGGATAATCATACTTTTGGTTTAGTGAATTTTTGAATCTGAGATGTGTAGCTTTTGTTAAGTGGATGTTATTCCTCTTGAAATGTGGATTTGGATAGCTGGTTGTGCACTACAGACCAGTTGAAGTGGTTTACAACATATATCTATTTTTAATGGTTCGCTGCAAATGTTTGTTTGTGCATGCTTGATGAACATTAAGCTTGCCACTCAGGCAAATAGATAAACTTCGATTTGCACAAAATGCTCAATTCAATTTTGTTTCATTGTAAGAAAACAGATGTTTGCATTTGCCTAATTGCCATCCTAATTACATTGTGTTATTGTGAGAAGTATTTGATGTACTCTTTCTTTTTGCAGATACTGGCAGATGCAATGGGACTGGGCAAAACTGTCATGACGATTGCTCTAATACTCTCAAATCCTAGAGGCGAACGGTCCAATCACCTAGAAAGAGATTCGACACACATGAGAGACTGTGAGACCAGAGCAATCACGTCGAGAAATTCCGTGAAAGGCGGCACTCTTATTGTGTGCCCAATGGCATTATTGGGTCAATGGAAGGTTAGCAATCCTCTCTTAGGATGTGATCATGCTTCGTAGTCCTGCCAATTCAGCATATTTGTTTGGTTGCACTTTGATATCACAATTTTCTTATCTTGCTTGTTCAAACAACTTGTTTTTGATTGTACTGTCCCCTAGTTTCTGCAAGGAACTCTTTGTTGCGCATGAAAAATAATTGAGTGCTTTATTCTTCCTAACAGGATGAATTGGAGGCACATTCAACACCGGGAGCGCTTTATGTATTCGTGTACTATGGCGGTGATAAAACCGACAACCTCAGGCTTATGGCTGCGCATAGCGTCGTCTTAACGACCTACGGTGTCCTTTCTTCAGTTCACAAATCTGTAAGAATTCAACAATTATGGATCCATTTCACTTTAGTATCATGGTCATGGTTTTTAACAGGCAAGAAATGTTACCCCTTGCAGGATTCGAGCAGCGTCTTTCACAAGATTGATTGGTACAGAGTTGTGCTTGATGAAGCGCATACGATCAAATCTGCAAAAACCAAAGTGGCTCAAGCAGCCTTTGGATTAAGCTCACATTGCAGATGGTGCCTAACTGGTACACCATTGCAGGTAAATTCGCAGCTATTGTCATTGTTTTTGTTCCTTGATACTTCAACTCCCCAGAATTGAAAATACTAATGCATCTGAAAATTATTTAGTTTTGATTAGTGTTTATGGTAAAGTAGCTTATCATGATCACATTTTGCTGCAGAACAATTTGGAGGATCTATACAGTCTTCTTTGCTTCTTACATGTTGAGCCATGGTGCAATGCAACTTGGTATGAATGCAGCAAGGCGCTTGCCATATAATTCGCCTATTTGTCGCCTGAGTTTCAGTTGCCTCATTTTGCAATTTTTATACATTTTAGGTGGCAGAAATTGATTCAGAAACCTTATGAGAACGGCGATGAGAGAGGGTTGAGTCTGGTTAAAGCTATCCTTCGGCCGCTTATGTTAAGGAGAACCAAGGAAACAAAAGACAAGATGGGAAAGTAAGCATTTTCTTCTAGCATTTCGTCGTTACATCAATAAGTAGAAATGTGCAAATCATGCTTACGCACCTCGCTTGTAAGTGCTAATGAGCACACCATACAACAAATGCTCATTTCAGTTCCATTCTGGTCCTCCCTCCGGTCAATATTGATATTGTGGAGTGTGAACAATCTGAAGCTGAACGTGATTTCTATGAAGCGCTTTTCAGGAGATCAAAGGTATGATATATTCGTGTTTTGTTGTTTCGCTCAATATGAGATGATGACTAGTGTTCCCGTGTCGGTTAATGATCGAACTTTCACCGAAACAGGATGTCAGCAACAAAATTTGATATTCGGTTGTCTTGCTATGCGTGTCTAACAAGAGATCTTGCTTCAAACAGGTTCGATTCGATCAATTTGTGGCGCAAGGCAAGGTTCTTCACAACTATGCTTCAATTCTCGAGCTCCTTCTCCGGCTTAGGCAGTGCTGCAACCACCCTTTTCTGGTCATGAGGTTAGCTATTTAGGCATTGCAAGAAGATGCTTTTGCAGTTTCGCCTTGCATTTCATTAGCTCATCCTCTAATGTTTGTGCTGAAATCTCAATGCGCAGCCGAGGTGATACTCAACAGCACACTGACCTTGACAGGCTTGCACGCCGGTTCCTTGAAGGAGCACAGGGCGATTCTGGAAGACGCAATGCTATGCCCTCGAGAGCATATGTTGAGGAGGTTGTTGAAGGCCTCCGTCAGGGCGTGGTGACCGAGTGCCCTATTTGCCTCGAGTCAGCTTCTGATGATCCTGTGCTCACACCGTGTGCACACCGAATGTGTCGCGAGTGCCTTCTTACTAGTTGGAGGACACCGTCTGGAGGGCCATGCCCACTCTGCCGGAGCCCCATCAGCAAAGCTGACCTGATCACATTGCCCACCGAGAGCCGGTTTCAGGTCGACAACGAAAATAACTGGAAGGAATCATGCAAGGTGAGCAAACTGATTATGATCCTAGAGAACCTTCTGAGGAAGAAGGAGAAGAGCATTGTGTTCAGCCAGTGGACCGGGTTTTTTGATCTCCTGGAGATTCCTTTCAATCAGAAAGGAATTCAGTTCTTGAGGTTTGATGGAAAGCTAAGCCAGAAGCACAGGGAAAGAGTTCTCAAGGAGTTCAGTGAAAGCAATGACAAGCTGGTATCTAGCCCTCCGATTTTTCGTTTTTTGCTTATGTTTCATCCTTGAATCCTGCATTTTTTTTTTCTGAATCTTTGGTTTGCAAAATCAGGTACTGCTAATGTCACTTAAAGCTGGAGGTGTAGGCCTGAATCTGACTGCTGCTTCAAATGTCTTTCTGATGGTGATTCTACTAGTCTGAAAATCGACAGCGAACGTTGAATTTTATCTCATCAATTAACCAAATGATCGTTGTCAATGCAGGATCCATGGTGGAATCCAGCAGTGGAGGAGCAGGCTATCATGAGAATTCATCGTATCGGGCAGAAAAGAGTGGTTCAGGTCAGGCGATTCATCGTCAAGGTAAGGGGAATCGGCACTCACCAATCCTGAATTCCTGATGAAATGCAGTGTGTTTTCAGGCAATCTGAAAACTCTGAATTATTGTATGTGCCTTTCAGGATACTGTCGAGGAGCGAATGCAGCAGGTGCAGGCACGTAAACAGAGGATGATCTCTGGGGCATTGACAGATGAGGAGGTCAGGAGTGCGCGCATCAAGGAGCTGAAGATGCTATTTACATGAGTTTTGTGCTATGAAGTGAAGCATGTATATAGTCCATGTTTTGTGTCAGGTAGACTAGGGTACTTGGACAAGATTTACCAGTTATTAGCTAGGTCTAATGTATGGGGAAATGGAATGGATGGAATTGTGTAGCCATCTAATTTTTGTGGATAATTTCCTCATGCTGGTAGTTTACTCTATCTGTATATTTTGTTTAAGGTGGCTTCTGATAAGCCTCTTCTAAATCTCAATATATATAAGATAATTATCTACTTATTCAATGTCCTATCTTGACCTTGTTTTCTCTTGAGCAACTCCACATGGAGATGCAACAAAGCATGGTAACAAGATCCAAATATGTGCCTGTTTATCTTTGATACTCTGTTGTTTTTTATAACAAATGTTCAAAAAAAGTGGATGACAGACACATCGGTTAGGCATTGTTATAGCGGATGGTGTGCAATATGTGAGTAACTAGTAAGATACCCGCGTGTTGCCGCGGGTATTGAAAAAATAAATTTATAGATGATAAAATATTGTATCTAAAATTTAATGATTATGTCTAGGTCACGCGCTAATCTGTTCAGTCTTGAAGCGGACGATCATGATCAATTTCTGTCTTGAATCTACGACTTTTGCATCGAACGACCATGAGCACATATTGTAATGTTTTGAAATAGATGACTACAACTGGGGGTTGCGATGGTACGACCAATTTTGGGAAGGACAACCATGATCAGATTTGTTCGGAAACAGTCAATTTTTGTTAGTCGAATGGGCGAAGCATAACAACTGGACAGTGTGATTTGTCAAATTTTGGTAACTGGTCGAATCTGAGTTGCTGATCGAATCGATAGGCTTGTGATGATTACATGATGAGTGTTTTTTGGTCGAATCGGTTGTGTTTTTTCGTGTGGCAGTGCTGAGAACTTGAGCACATAAGCCTAGTCGAATAGGCGATTTTAATGGTTCTGTTGGTTAAATTCTGGTCTGCCTGATCCAATGGTTTGTGCTTTTGGCTGATTCATAAGCAACTTAGTCTAAAGCAAGCAGAGGTTTAATGTCTAACAATCAAAGAATTAAACCACAAGACAACTCTATATAAGCAGCACAAAATCAATAGCACAGTACTAGAAACAATGAATTTTCACTTGATGTGTGAGTCAGAGGGTGGGGGTGGGGGTGGGAGGTGCATAGGTCAAAATGGTCAACAGAAAATGAGATTTGCAATAGCACAAATGGGGGTAGGCCATCATAATTTTGGTGCCAGCAACAGTGCTCAAACTTACTATTTGCAACATCCTGATCACTGAAGACTGTTTGCAACAATTTATGAACATCAACACAATCTTAAATCTTCCATTCTTTGACAGGACCAAGCACACCATTTCTGCATACAAGTCCAGAGAATGTAAACCCTATGAAGATAGCAGGTGAATCAGAAGTGCCTTTTCCAGATCTTTACCCAGATGTTGTATTATTTCTTGAATCTTCAATTAATTTAATTGCTTCCAGCTTCTTGTCTGGCTCCAGAAGGTACATCATCTCCGCAGCTGCCACCCTGTGCATCAAAGAAGCTACAAAAACAAAGGAAAGAATAATTGAGAATAGTACAATTCCTGATCAAGAAAACCCAAATGCTAAAAAAAACAGAAGATAACTACCATTGTGCTTTTCAAGGAAACATCTATTTACTTCTACAAGAGACTTCTCGTGTAACTGCCTGCAAGAACTCACTAGTCAAATAAACCAATACAAGCGCATATTAACAAACTGATCACCAACTGACTACCTTAAGTCTGGTCGTTCAGCTTCCAATACATTCTAAATTAGTTTCTCAGAGTTTGTTGCTGGAGCTGGAAGACTGCTTATCTTGTGGAAGAACCTTATCTACAAAAAAAAAAAACAAAAAACAAAGCAATAACTAATATATAAAGAACTCATTGTTCTTAATCAAGGCAGCTCAAGCCTCATACACTACCGTATAAGTGTTAACAATAGGTTCATGCTACACTATACCACTTGGCCGCTTATGTCCGCTTCAGATTATAGTTGTTTACCGATGCTAATCACATGTTGCATCATTCATTTATGTTATTTGGTGAGTGTATAGGTAAATTTTAGTGTTTAAGAGTCTTATTTTTGTTGTTTTGAAGCATATGTTATCTATATTTAGCATAGATCCTATACCATTATAAACCATAAATGTCTATTTTTTGTAAAAGTTAAACTGCATATAAGATTGCATACAAAGTCGCATACCACATAAGCACTTAAAGGTAGAGTGACCACTCGATTTCCACTATTTAGAACACTGAAAGAACTACTGATCACTGGCTGATGATTGGATGTACCAGTTAGTCAACTTAAAATTCCCAATCCATTTGTATGAAGCTCCAAGTGCTACCTGAAAGAACTTGAGCATTAAAAAGGTACATCTCCCCAAAAAGTATTCATGTAACACAAATATCTGACCTTTGAAGAAAATATGAATTCCTGGGACACAATTATGGTTCTTTAAATGGGCATTACGAGCACACCATCCCCAGTGAACAGACAAAGTCAACAAAAGCATCCTTTTACTCAATCAATTTCACATTCAAAAGAAAGATATAAATCTAAAAGATAATGCCAAAATTCAAAGCACACCCAATTTGTGCTGCCTGTAGCATTCCTTATTTCCCAAGCCGGATGAAACTCATACATCTACTTACATAAATATAACAAAACCCGTTCATTCCACTGTCTAAAATAAAGTGCCAGAATATGTTAAACTGGTGCATCTTTCTCTTTTTTTCCTTTTATTTTGTTGATTGAAGACATGATTGTGTTGTTTTCAGACCCTTTCACATAATATGTGTAGAGACAAATTTGTAGAGAGCAAACAAAATAGTTAAATAGCAGCTACATTTTATATAAGTGTAATAAACAGAAAAGGAAATATTTTTCCTTTTTTTAGGACATCTGACAGAAGTTACAAAAGAACTGAGGTGCAACACACATTTTTTTATACTCACCAGACAACGACGACTGTCAGGGTTACTTTCATCCAATTTTACAAGCTGTTTGAACGCCTAAAATGGAAGATGCATTACAAAGAATTAAGACACATATAGAATAAAAAAAAACAAATGAAAGAAGAAACTATAGTTCATTATATATACTAATATACCATATAAAAGTATGACTTTTTGAATTTTTTATTCACCCTGATTTCATACTCCAAAAACATCAATAAGGCGTTACCACCCCCTTGATCCTATTTCCTAGTGACACATTTATTGCATTGACAGTATAATATACCTTTGCACTTACAAAAATGTAAAAACATTGCTTGTATACTATATGGGCACTACTTCAAAATGACAAGAGATTTTCGTTTGCAGTGACATTTAATGTCAGAGTTAACGATTTGGGAAGAAATTCAACCATTTGGTCTTAGAAAAATATGAATTTCATTTCTTTAGGCAATTCTATGTGAGCTTTATATTTAGACAATTGGAAAAAGAATGCAAAAATACTCTAAATGTACAAATGCGGCTCTTTCTTATATAGCCATGACATACTTTGCACATGCTAACTTATTAGTTACACATGAGCTGATAAAACACTCTTTCAGTTCTTGTTAAAAGAGAAATTGGTCACGAAAAAGATACATATCAAGAGGCAACTCAGCCAAATCAAAAGAGAATCAGAAGAGGTTTCTTAGTTTTAATTGGAAAAACTTCATATCTCAATGGGACAAAGATTGCTCAATACCACATACATCAGAAACAACATCCCGAAAATCAAACCACACATGTGCGCGAGCACGAGCGCGCGCACACAGATTAAAAGAAAAAAGTGACCAAAAACACAAGATGCAGATAAAGGTCATTATCTCCTAGAACACTCCCAAAATAATCAGACAGATCCTCTAGAAAAAGTAATGGATGCCATCTGTAATGTTTAGGGAAGAAATCAGATACCTGAAAAGCAAGTAACACTTTTTGCTTCATGTTGAGTTCAAATAAAAGTATGTGAGTTTGTAATGAATCTGATGAGCTGTTCTGCAAAAGCTTCAAATATTTTGTAGCTTCTGCAAGTGGGTCTTCAACCTGAAAATGTCAAATATGTGAGACCTAAGGATACTCAGTTGCAAGTTCCATATGGCAGAATTAAAAACCTTGTTTTAGAATAGAAGAAAACCTAATGTTGGATGAACAACTCTGAAAGCTCATATAGTTAGTATGGACTTCTTACAAGGCAAATCAATTGGTCTTGCATGTTGTTTCTTCCCAGATTTTGAAGTGCTAGACGAAGTTGTTTCATTCTCCTGTTTCTCTTCAGCCTCCTGGAGAAATTTGAGGGCAAAATCAGAAATATTTAGAGACTATATATCCAAAGCTAAGGTTCAGATAGTACCCATTTAGCACGAGCTTCTCCCTTTTTCTGCTTTTGCCTCAATTTCTTCCTCGGGGCAGGTGGCAGTTTTGACATTTCATCACTCTCTTCAATGGATGATTTTGATGGAGAATCATGTAATTTCATATAACACCTACATTTTTTGGCCTCGGCGGCGCAGATCCGGTGAGGCGCACGATGAGGCTTCGGCGGCGCGGATCAGATTTGTGAAATGTTCACGCTTCACACACACACCTACTGAGCGACGCTAGTGACGAGGCTGTGGTGGGTGAGCATGGCGCCCTTGGGTAAGCCGTGTTGGATCTAGGTAGATCTTAATATCTAGTTTTTGATGATTAATGACAATTTGGATAAATACATGATGATTAAAGTTAATCTGGAGAATATCAGATTTGATGATTAAATGACAATTTAGATAAATCCTGATTTAGCATAAGTGAATTAAATTGATTATCGGTAAACCCTAATGGATGTTTCCTCTGTTGTGGGTTTGATATTGATGCTATGTAGAGGAGGAGCTCAGTGGTTGCATCATACTTGTGCTGATTGATTGATTAAGATGTAATATGTTAAATTTTGAGATTGATGACTCCAGTTGTGGACTTGATATTGATACATATGTTGAGGGGGAGCTCATCACTTGGTCATCTAGGTTGATTGATATCATGATATGAGTAGTATAGATCGTGTGAGTATGTGTTTATCATCTACGATCTATATGATTGTATTTCATCGCATATTCATTTGCTACTCGTTGAATGTAGTTTGTCATGTCATTTCACTGGAAAGAGAAATTGTTGAGCTAACTCCTGTGTGGAGTAGTTTTTCTGGTAGTGATTAATGACAACATATATATGAGACTAATGTGTGCATTTAGTGTATGTGTTGTAGTCTCAGTTTGATTGCAGGGTAAAAACAGACAAGGGCGTGAAGAGGATGAAAACGATATGAGATATCCCGAGCAAGGTCAAGCTTAGCGAGGATGAGCTTTGCGAAGACAGGCGTCAAGCGGTCGAGCTTCGCGTGGTCGAGCTTAGCGGGATCGAGCTTTGCGATGATGAGCGTCGAGCGATCGAGCTTCACGAGGTCAAACTCCACCTAAGGTAAAATCCAAGATTAAGAATTGTTTTCTTAGGGTTTTATCGGTCTCGGTGTTTGGAGACAAACCGGATTGATATGATTCTTTTTACTAGTTTGACCGTACTATTAAGAGGGGTCGGAAACTAGTAGCTTGAATCTATCTAGTGTGGAAGCTCAGATGCATTCATATCATCTTGCACTAGTGTCTTGCATTGCTAGAGAGTCTAAGTGTAGTTTGTGTGCATTAGAGAAAATGTTTTGAAAACTGCACTTAGCCTTGATCGCCAGCTATTTGAATTGGTTTATTTTTATAGAGCTGGTCATGGTTGTATTTGCACATTCTGATCTATCCGTGCTTGATACGTGGTCGTGGTCGTGTTGCTGGTTTGGCGGCTTTTCGATTAGAGTTTGGGCGTGCTCGTAGGAGTTCGAACTGGTCGTACCAATCTTCGACTCGGTTGCGTACGCTCGACCAAACCCTATCGACCACCTGTTTTTGACCGGATGTCAGACTTGTGTGGTCGTGGTCATCGCTGAAGTGTCAGCTAAGATATCCGCGAGAAAACATCAAATCCGTATGTGCAAATACCCTAAATTGCATTTGAGATGATTTTTGGATTGGACATTTTGACAGCAGGAAAGTTTCTGAGTTTTCTAGAAGTTTTTAGACCTTTCTAGGTATTCCTCCTGTTGACAAAATTGTAGAGCTCTAAGTTATCTTTCCAACAAGCCAAAAATCATCTCAATCGGATCTCTGGATCAAAAGTTATGCTTATTTTACTGTCAGTATGCAGTGGCCAGACATTGTTCGGGCATGGGGGGACAATGTCCGCCCTGTACAAATTTTTTAGCCTTTTGAAAAATGAAACAGAGAAAAATGCATTCATCCGGGGCTATTTGTCCGGGAAGGCCGGACTTTTTCCGAAATGGCCAGACATTGTCCGGCCTGTACAATCTGTTTGAGGCGAGAGTTAACAAAGACATATTCTTTTGTCCGGACAAATAGTACCTGTCCGGCCTTCACAAATTTCGTGGAAACGGTAATTGACACTTCGTGCTTTGTGAGTAACGGTCACTTTTGGGTTGTACTGACCGGACATTGTCCGAAATGGCCGGACAATGTCCGGCCTGTACAACTTTTGGCCCAGTTTCTTGCAAACGGCTAGTTTTTCGTTGAGGCTATAAATACTTCGTGTTTGACTTCATTTGTGGGTGCTCAAAGAGTTCATTCTTCAGCTGAAAACCTAGCCAATTGAGTTGCATATGTGTTATTGCATTTAGAGGCTAGAATTGAGCCCAAATCTTGAGTGATTTGAGAGAGCAATAGTGTGAAGCTAATAGTGTTTAGTGCACTTCAATCACCATTTGCATGCTAGTGCTAGACTGTTAAACATCTCATTTGCATTCTTGAGCTCCTAGCACTTGATTTGTTCAAGTGAGCGTATCCGGCTTGTTACTCTTGGCGATCGCCTTCGCCTAGACGATGCCGGAGGAGAGCCGAGATCTCTCCAATTGGAGTTTGTCGGAGAGGCCGGCAAAAGATTGTGAAAGGTGTGGTGCTCGCCTATCCGGTGTGGAGAAAAAACAACCCTAGTGAGATATCCTTCATGGATATAGAAGCGAGACTCCGAGAGAGCGCTTCAACGAGGAGTAGGGGAGACCGGGCGAGTCTCCGAAACCTCAGTAAAAATATTGTGTCAATTGCGTATTTTATACTTGCTTTACTTTCATCTTGACACAATTGCTAAATTTATCATTCTTACTTGTCATATTGAATAGTTCATTTAGTTGAATGCAACAAATTATTTAAATTGCCTTTAAGGCTCATTGTATAATTTAGCTCAAACAATTATCGTGATTAAAATTACTTAGCGGGGAAGAAAATTTAAAAGCCTCATAATCACCTCCCTCTAGTCGGCATCCTCGATCTTACAAGCCGGTCGTCCCCGACGAGTACGGTAGAGCGACGACATCGTCGGGGTCGACCTCGGCGTCGGCCTCCAGCTCCTCACCGTCGATCAGCTCCCAAAACTCGATGTAGCCGTCGAACTTGCCATCGACGGTGATCACGGGGAGGCCCCTCTCCCCGTCTAACTCGCGCACCTTGTCCACGGCTCAGGCCTCGGTTACGATCACCTTCGCACCTGCCGCAGCCGTTTGCCGGTGGATCTCGTGCGACGTGTAGAACGGGTTCCCGGTGGTTGTGGCTGCACCCAGCCGCGGCGCGCCGAGGAAAGCGAACGCGAACTTGAGGCAGTTGCACAGCAAGTTCAGGACGACGTCGTCCTTGCCCATCCTGAGCCGCCGCAGCCCTGCCGCCGCCTGATGCAACAGTGTCTCCAACTCCGCGTAGCTGTAGGTCACTCCGGTTTGCCCGCGATGAGGCATGGCCGCGAGGCCACCTCCGGCATCTTCTTGAAGCAGTACGCTTGGAGAGTGAGGTGTTTCGGGATCTCGACGTCCGGATCCGGCGAGGCCCGCGTTGAGGCCGTGGCGGTGTAGATCCGGCGACGCCATGCCGATGCCACTGCTTCCTCGCCCGTGCCGACGCCGACGACGAGGTCATCGCGGCGCCCCCGCTGCCGCTGACGCAGCGCCGCTGCCGCTGCGCCCTGCCGTCGCCACGCCGATGCCGCTGTTCCCGCGCTCGTGCTGACGCCGCCGACGACGAGGTCATCGCGGGTCGCGGTTGGCAACAATGCAAAGACGTGGAACGATCGGAGCGGCGAACAGAATTGATCGAACGGCCAGAACAAAAATGACGACGTGGCTCAACCAGGAGGGAGAATCGTGAACAGTAGCAAAGTTAGTGAGTTTGAAAATGTTAGTAATGTTAGATATGTTCTCATAAAATGTGCATTGTGCACATGTTTTTTTAAAAAAAAAGTATTTTGGTATACTTGTAATATGAAAATCATGGTGAATATAGTAAACATAATTTGCACTTTTCAACTCCAATATATATAGCTTAATGATCAATAGTAAACAATACAAAACATATAGTATGTAGTAAGCATGCATATTTCAACTCCCAACATATATAGTTAACAATCAATAGTAAACAATATAAAATATATAGCATATCTATGAATTAGAATGAATCTGCCACATACCCAACATGTTGCCCGTCATGTTTCCAAACCAAATGTTCCAATCAACACATATGGCGTAGCGGTTCGAGCTGATATTCACATGTCATTCATAGTGACCACTATTTAAAATACTGCACAGAACTCATATTGTAGCAACTTCTATGAGTATAGTGATATTGAAAGAAGAAAACAAAATTTGTAAAAAATAAAATAATAAACTAAGAAGATAAAATAAAATTAGGGAAACTACAAATAAATCCAAAAATCATGAAGGGTTTTAGATTCTCCTATAAGTCAATTTGAAACATTATCATACATACTAGGTCTTAATAGTTTAAAAACCCTCCTCCAACTATTGTTTATTAAATTTAAACAAAAAAATTAAAAATTGTAAAAAAACAGTTACCTTAATTTTATATTCTTTTTCTTCTTCCTCTGCGTCCCTCCCTTCGTCTCTCCTTCTCTTCCTCGAAAATTAAGGTCAATAATGTGTGTACCCCACATATTAGTGACTGTCTTTTTCTATATTTTTTAATCTGTTCTATTTAAATTTAACAGAAAAATAATGAGAGAATGATTTTTAAAATTATTGGAACTTGTAGGTATGACAATACTTCAAATTGCTTTGTAGGAGAGAATTGGAACTCATCACTTTTGGATTTTTTTAATGTAGCTAATAAAATTTAGGATACAATTAACATAGTTTCCAAAAAAAAAATTTAATAACCTAGAGGTCTAATGAAAACATGAACTGCATTCAGACCTTGTTTTGGATCCAAAATGTGTGAAAAGAAGAATCTGTTTGACTATAGTAACGCATAAAAAATGAGTCTTTTTGAGTTTGCCTTGACATATGTATATCCGTCAAATATATTAGCTTTTGAACTTAAAACATAATAGTTTTTTAGAAATATCTTCTAAACATACCACGCCATTTGCACATTAGAAAACATAAATGAGAGAACGATATGTGTTTTGGGTGGTGTGGGAAAAGTAAGCTTTTAATGAGTAACGGGTCACTCGAATTTTGTGGATTCTGAACCACGATAACTCTTTCTTTTAATTTGTATCTTTTTATCAATAATAGGAATTAGTATTTATCCAAATTTTGTTCGAGGTAGGAACAAATGTAAATAATAGTTGTTTGATACATTAAATCAACATATAAAATTGTCTACATCAAACAATCATAAAATAAAAAAAATCCAAAAATTCAAAACTCATACATTGTATAGTTATATTGATATATTCTTTGTGTTAATGATGTACTCTTATTTATGCAGAGTAATTTTTATCACTAATCTCTCTTTTATCTCAAATGTTTCCTATAACTCTTTTTTTTCAATTTTAAATATTATCTCACTCTTTTATTATAATTGTTTCAAATAACTTCACTCCATAATCTCCCAAAATAAAAAAAATTGAGTTGACATCTCATGTAGCACATCAAGTAGATCATACTCACTCAACATAACACTGATAGAATATGAAAAGATAAACTCTTTGTCTTTGTATCTTAAACTTTCGGGCGACATTCCATCTTTCCAAATATGAGGGCAAAAGAAAATAAAAGTATTATCATGCCAAATTACAATATAATTTTTTAATTTCATCAAATATTATTTTGCAATATGTACATTAGTATACAAGATCTTGAAAGTTGTGTGTGTCTATATACATATAACATTGTTGGTAAAAATTATTGAATTTACTTAAATCTAAATGAATGTTGTCTTATATACCATATGTGATGTCTAACTCAGTTTTTTTTGTTATGATAGAGAGAAGTTATTTGAAACAACTAGAAACAATTAAAATAAAAAAGAGAATTGATTGTTAAAATTTTTAAAAAATATTATATAAAATATTTGAGATAAAAGAAGATCCAATGATGAAAATCACTAAATTAATATCTATATTTTTTATGCGGCTTCTGATAAGCCTCTTCTAAATCCCAACATATAAGAGAATGTTTGAGACCATTGACTAGCATAAAACAAAATATCTTTTCAGGAAAGGTCCGCTGAAAGGGACAACTAATTATATGCTAAATATTTAGGGTTTGATCCTGATGCCTTTTTGTCTTGCACACCCGAGCAAAATCAGTCCGGTCCGGCCCGAGCCAAGTGCCCATATAACAACTTGGCAAGGCTTCGATTTTGAGGCCCAAAGGCCAAATTGGCCCGGGCCTAGCCCAGATTAATTTCAGTTTGGTGGTTTTTTATGCAAACTGCATCGGACCAATCCGACTCAACTCAAGGTGACACGATTAGACATTTGACCAAACTAAAGTGCTCATAGGATTAGGTTTGAGTAGAATCTACCTAGTCGGATTGACCTAAAAAGACCTAAGATTTTTGCTAACTGACTCGTATTTTACACAAGTCTACACATGAGTTCATAAAAATCCTCTATGGGGATCATGTTGATCCAGCGATTGAAGAGGAGGTTTCATGTTATTGTCCTCAAATAAATATTTTTTGAGTTTTACTGAGTGTCAAGTACTTGAATTTTTTTATTATCTTCCATACACATTTTCTTATTATTAAGTCAAAATATTTAATCTTAAATCTAATCTTTCAAAATTCACCATATCATCTTTTTAGTATCACGCAAGATAATGATGGTGCGATGAGACAATGATGGGAGGTGATGGTGGCTGGTGGAGGAGACAAGAGATGACATATATGACAGAAGTAATAGCTGGAGACGAGACTGGGGAGAATGAGAGGAGGGCACCGTTGTCATGGGAGCTGTGATGGGAGTGTTAGTGGTTGGAGGATAAAGCAAAGATTATAAATAAATAATGTTGATATTATATATATATTTTTTAAAAATTTGATATCTGCCCGTGTCCTGCCGGAGCGATGGCATATCATATAGAATGACAGCTAACTTTATATATACCTTTAAGTTTATGGTCCCACCAGTACTACTTATGTTCGTTTAGTACAAGAATTTGTTCGGGCAAAGAACGAAGACTTGACCTCTACATAAATAAATTGTAAATAGTACTCTAAAACCAATATTACTAGTTAGTCCACACGTATTACACATATATTATAACACACTAAATCAAAACAAAATTACTATATAGTTCATATAAACAATTATACCTAACAACAACACACTGAGTCAGAAGAAAATTATTATATAGTTCATTTAAATAATTATAGTCAATAACACAATATTAAACATGATACCTAGTCTTTTTAAAAATATCATGTCTTACTGCAAAATAAACCACAATAAGAGATAAACATGAGAATTTTGGTGATACATAAAACATAATTATCGGAAAAGGCAACCAATACAATAAAAAGGTCTAATTGCATGGTCTATTGCGGGGACCAATACTGTGGGAGGATAACAAATGCTTAGAAATAAGAACAACTCAAAAATAATCTATTAGATCTATCAAATCAATGAATAGCAATTAAATAGCTATAAAGGAAAGATAATTTATAAATTCAAAACTCATTTATTATATAGTAGTACAAATATAATAATGTTAAATATGCCCTCGTAAATTTATTGACCGAATCCTACACATAATAATTTCTATGATAAAATCCTAAAATATCCATTTCATTGTAGAAAATAAGGCATATATATATATATATTGAAATTATCTCTTTTTATGGTTTTCCTTTTCATTTTTGGTCATCTATGTCCACCTATTAGGGACAAAAATAGAACTGATAATATTTGTCCAATCCAGATTTATATCCGCAAATTTATTAATACAGATCACTATTTTTAAGAACTGATCAAATGTAAAAATTGAGAAATTTATGTGCATATGATACAGGACTCAAGATATCCGATAAATCCAGGAGTTTTTTTTATTAATAACACAAATAAAATAATTATTTACAAAACTAACTTACAGTTCAGAAATTTTACACAAATGATCTGCCACGTCAGCCTGTCGAGTTCTCTCAGAACTCGACAGGTTGCATATCGTGTGGAAAGAATTTGTCGAGTGCCCATGGTTCAACATGCATCTACTTGTTATTATCTTGTACAATGATAATAGATTAACAAATAGCTCCTAGCACAACTGGCTAAGACACCCCTCTCCACCTCCTCAACCCAAGTTCGAATCCCACACGACATGTAGCTCAGAACTCGACTGGTTGACGTGGTTGGTCATTTATATAAAATTTTTGAATTGTGGGTTAGTTTTGTAAATAATTATTTTATTTGAGTTGTTAATAAAAAAAAACTCATAAATCCAGACATCAGAAAACGAATCTGAAAAAAAAGAGGGGTGATATTACAATTTGCATAAGACTCAAACATATATTGATTGCAGAAAGAATTGTCTGTACAACATGATTGCACAGTATCGAATATTGAAAAACAAGCCTGCTATAAGGACAACTATGATATTTTGTTTCTATAAAGAAATATTTGCAATTTATAAACTTTTTTTATACAAATATCCATATTCTTTATTCGTGTAGCACCATGATGATCATGTTGGCCATGGTCCCATATACTGTGTTGAAAAAGTAGAATGCAGAAGAAAAAGACCAAATCACCCACCAAATTCCATTCGTGTCCTCACAAAGTTCTAAAATTGCAAAAATAGCCCTATTGATGTTGCAATGTCAAGCCTCCGTTTGGTATTGCAATACATTCTCCAAATTGTGTTTAATATTGCCGTGGTATTAAAAATACCACGACAGCTTTGATGATGTGTTTGGCACGTATTCGATAATGCGAGATGACCGTGCGATGGCTCACCTCGTGTTGGACAATCACATAGAATGACTTGAGAGTTTATCTAGGTTCGGGCCTCAGTGAAGACCCTAGTCCTGTCGATGTGCTCCTGATGCGTGTCGGCTAGGGGGGCTCTCTCCCGGGGAGAGGGCTCCTAAGCACACTTTTTGGTTTTTGTGTATTGAGTACAAATGAGAGTTTTGGGTTATAAGAGGGGGACAAGGGTATATATAGACCTCAAAAGATGCAAATTACTAAACTACTCTAGCTGCGACCGTTGGATCGAGGGTGTTACGGTCTTTTCTCAGGGTGTGAGGCCTGGATCCTTGACATGTGGCTACTGCAATTCCTGGGGAAACACCCGGGAAGAGAGGGCCCCTTACCCGGCGCTACGTCCGGGGAAGCGAGGGTCCCTTACTTGGGATCAAGTTTGGGGAATGGAGGGACCCTTGCTTGGCGCAACGTCCGAGGAGGCGAGGGTCCCTTACTCGGGGCCAAGTCCGGGGAAGGGAGGGCCCCTTACCCGGCGCCATGTCCGGAGAGGCGAGGGCCCCTTACCTGGGACCAAGTCCGGGGAATGAAAGGGCCCCTTACCCGGGACACGTCCGGGGAAGGGAGGGCCCTTACCCGGAGCCACGTCTGGGGAGGCGAGGGTCTCTTACTCAGGACCAAGTCCAGGGAAGGGAGGGCCCCTTACCCGGCACCACGCCCAGGGAAGAGAGGGTCTCTTACCTGGGACCAAGTTCTGGGAAGGGACGGCCCTTTATCCGGGACAGGTCCGGGGAAGGGAGGGCCCCTTACTCGGCGCCACGTCTTGGGAGGCAAGAGCCCCTTACTCGGGACCAACTTCGTGGAAGAGAGGGTCTCTTACTCGGGACCAAGTCTGGGGAAGGGGAGAGCCCCTTACCCGTGGCCACATCTGGGGCGAGGAGGGCCCCTTACCCGGGACCACGTCCGGGAAGGGAGGGCTCCTTACCCTGCGCAATGCCTGGGGAGGAGAGGGTCTCTTACCTGGGACCAAGTCCACGGAAGGGAGGGCCCCTTACCCGGGGCTAGGTTCGGGGAAGGAAGGGCCCCTTACTCGGTGCCACGTCCGGGGAGGTCAGGGCCCCTTACCCGGGACCAAGTCAGGGGAAGGGAGGGTCCCTTACCCGGTTCCACGTCCGGGGCGAGGAGGGCTCCTTATCCTGGACCACGTCTGGGGAAGGGAGGACCCCTTACCCAAAGCCACGTCCGGGGAGGCGAGGGCCCCCTTACTCGGGACCACATCCAGGGAAGGGAGGGCCCCTTACCCGGGGCCACGTTCGCGGCGAGTGGGTCCCTTACCTGGAGCCACGTCCCAGGAAGAGACAACCCCTTACCCGGAGTTACGTCCGGGCCCAAGCCACTTGGTGGAACCTCATTTTCCCCAACAGCAGTCCCCCGCACGCTCGAGGGCACTTTGTGACGTCGAGGCGTGCGTCCCGACTCCCTTACCCGAGGATAGGGGTGGAAACGAGCCGAGTTCGAGCGAGCTAGCCCTAGCTCAGCTCGGCTTGGTTACCTCACCGAGCTAAAAAATCAGCTCGAACTCGGCTCGGTCCAGCTCGCAAGCTAGCTCGGCTAGCTCGCGAGCTGGACCAACTCGTTTTCGACATGGGAGAATAGAGGGGTGCGGGGCGGTGGCGGAGGGGGCCCCGGGGCAGTGGAGGGGTGCTGGAGGGGCTCGGGGCAGCAGCAGAGGCGCCTCGGGGCGGAGGAGGGGCTTGGGGCGGCGGTGGAGGGAGCTCCGAGGGTGGCGGAGGGGCGCGGGGCGGCGGGAGGGGCTCTGGGCAGCGGCGGAGGGGGCCTCGGGGCGGCAGAGGGGCACGGGGTGGCAGGAGGGGCTCCGGGCGGCGGTGGAGGGGTGCGGGGCGGCGGGAGGGGTTGAGGTCTGACTCGGGCTCGGCTCGTTTTTAATCGAGCTATAAGGGCAGCTCAAACTTGGCTCGTTTGTTAACGAGCCGAGCCTGAGCTGAGCCACAAACTGAGCCGAGCCCGAGTTGCTCGCGAGTCGCAAGCTAAAGTTCCACCCCTACCCGCAGAGCTCAGGTGATCCGGGAGGATCTTCAGGTCATGGTCGGGAAAGGCTTCGCGACCTTAACCGAGTTTGGAAAGGTTTCACGACCATGGATTGGTTCGCAACCTTGAGAAGGATTTGATCTCTGGTCGGAATTGTAATCAGATCCAAATATATATAACTAAGCTTATTTGTTTAGGTTTGGTTAGCTTCTGAGTCTGATACGTATTCATACGTTTGGACTATAAATACTTTGTAATAGGTCTAGTTTAGATCATCGAATACCATCAAAGAGTCATAGAACTTATTTAAGTCTTAGACACTTATAGTTCATTGATCGACATAGGCGAGTGCGTCCTAACGTTCGACGTGTAAAGCCCTCTTTGAAATAAAGAGTTGTGCAATTACTTTGAGCTGTGTTTTCGATCAACCTCTGGGTCTCGAAAATTCCGAGTAAGATCCTGTTATTCCGCATATTAGCATCTGGGCGAGCCTAGTGCGAAAACCAAGGCTAGGTCTCAAATGGATCAAGTTGGTATCAGTGTAACTTTCCTATCCTGTGGATGGTGAATACTTGCCAGGGTCACAAAACTTCCGGCGAACCTCCAGGCGAACAATCGATGGCACCTATAGTCGCGTCTCTGACAATGTTTGAAGAGACCTCCGTACAAGCTAACCTAGCCGAACAAGTGGCTAAGCTCTCCACCGACATGAAAATCGTGCTTGCTTGGGTTAAGCAGCAGGCCATGATTGTACCTTCTGAAGCAGGGAAGGTTACGGGTGTGAAGACTGGTGAAGACTTACGCAGACCAGAAGACAAGGAAGAAGAAGACGACCATAAGGCCGACGACCTCGCCAACACCTCCTTAGTTTAAGATCGACGCTAAGGTTGATATATCCATATATGATGGGGTGATTGATGCTGAGAAGTTGGATTTTTGGATCGATCAACTTGAGACCTACTTTGACCTAAAAGGGTTCAGTAGCATCCAAAAGGTGAAATTTGCGCCTTTGAAGATGAAGGACCACACCAAGGCATGGTGGAAGGCCCTTGTCACCAGTGGTAAAGCTGATGACCTTGTGTGGGGTCAATTCAAGCGACTCCTACGACAAGAATTCTATCCGATGGGTTAACTTGAGGAGAGATGAGAACGTTGGCATAGATTATACTAGTGGCGCGACTAGTCAGTCCAGGACTATACTACAAAATTCCGGAGACAAGCAATGGTCATTGGCATATCGCTATCCAATCTTCAGGTATTTCGGAACTACATGTTTGGACTTCAAAAATCGATCAGTGCTAAGTTAAGCTTGTTTGGCGTCCAAGACATCGCGACCGCGAGCACAACTGCTATGGCGATCAACAAAAAGAACCGTTCTTACAGCGACAAAGGCACAAAGGAAAGTGCGACCTCGACAAAAAGAAAGCTGAGTTCGAAGAAAAACTCTTCAAAATAGGACATGGGTACCTTCTGCGACCATTGTCAAGTCGCGGGACATATCAAGGATAAATGCTACAAGTTCCATCCTAAGCTTCGACCAAAGAGAAATGGACCAAGGAAAAGAATAGCTACAGCTACTACAGCTCCACCCGAAGGAGTTGTTTGAGTGACTTCGGTTGATGAGGTGAATACGACCTTGATGGCAATGCCGAAGAAGAAGGGTTTGGATTCACCTGACGACCATCACTCAATGAAGGACTTGTTCACTATCAACATCCAGGTGAAGTACGAAGTGGTCGCAGCGATATTCAATCCTGAAAGTCAGAAGAATTTGGTTTTCTCTTGATGAGGACATCACTTCTTCAGATACACACACCAACCATAATCCTCCGCTTGTTACACAAGGACCAATAACGCGCGGCCGAGCTCGATTGTTGCTTTGCCAGGTGAACTCATTCCTAAGTTATATATATATGGTTTTGAGAATGGTTTACTACCTAATTGTGATAATATTGTACTTAGGAACTATGGAGAGGACCAGCAAGGAGCCCAAATCGAGTTGGAGTCCAAGATGGATTCGAGTTGGAGTCCAGTTCGGCCATCCAGGAGTAGCCTGTCTTCAAATGACTATAACTCCCTCATAAAAAGTCCGATTGGGACGTTCTTATAGTCCACGGAGAAGCCCACGACGAGATCTTTCCAATGAATCTAGTCCCAGGTTCAAATTCCTTCTATATCGCTGGAAATTAATAAAAAAATTTTCAACCAGATTCTAATTGGGCCAAGTTGGTGCTGCGATGCCTTGTTTCGAGCCTTTGGCCCATGTATTCCCTAGTAGGGCATGAGAAACCCTAGCCACGCCGCCTCTTCATATACTCAGTAGCCGTCACTGTTTAGATTTGGGTTTTGCTTAGATTATACTGCTTAGATAGTTTTCGCCGTTCATCGGTTTGTGGAACCCCAACCCGTACTCTTCATTGGTAATTGGCAATATTTAGATTGCATCTACTGTGTTCTTGCTTGTGTTCTCGATTCGCATGTAGGGATAAGCCTTCGCGGAGAGGTCAACCGTGTCTTGGCGTGGTTGATAACCAACAAAGCCGTGGTGTAGCAATTGCAGGGGTTCGAAGCAGTTCTGATTGGAAGCTGGATTGTCAACGTCAAGTTCTCCATCAATTGATTTACCTCTACCTATCCGAAGATCGGGACACCGTTCACATCACCGCTGGACTGATTCGGCGACTTGGGTTGAAGACAACCACACACCCGCAACCCTCTCTGGTTGGTTTACATCCGACATGAACCAATAGATTACGAGTCAGTGTGTGTTGAAGCTTGCGATCTCTACTCGTTATATCGATGAGGTTCAATGTGATGTTGTTCCTATCGATATTTGTCACGTGTTCTTTGGGAGTCCATATCTATATAATCGTGATGCTCACTTCCATCGACAAGCGCAATAGTACGACCACTAAAGACGGAGTTAAGTTCGTGATCGGTCGAGACATCCACATCAACACTTCGAGCTTGATTACCGCAAATCAATCCAAACAAATCGTCAATGCATGTCACAAATACGTGCTTGTCATGATTCGACCCATTGGTCAAAGTGATAGTACTCGAGCAGCGTTGTTGTTGGTGTGCCGAGAAGATTCTGGTCATTTGTCCAGACTGCTGGAGAAATACAGTGATATGTTTGAGAGTACCCAAGGTCACCCGCCGAAACGTCCAATCGAGCACGAAATTCAACTCGTGTCCGATGCGACACTTCCCAATCTGAGTATGTATCACAACTCGGTATTGGAGAATGAAGAGATCAAAAGACAACTTGGTGAGTTGCTAAATGATGGTGTCATCCAACTAAATAGTTCACCTTGTGGATCTCCTATGGTGTTAGTGCCAAAGAAAGATGGGACTTGGCGTATGTGCATCGACTACTGAGCACTAAACAAGATCACCATCAAGAATCGGTACCCCTTTCTCGTATTGATGACCTGCTAGACCAATTGAAGCATGTTGCTGTCTTCTTTAAATTGGATCTCAAGTCAGGATATCATCAAGTCAGCATTCGAGAAGAGGATACTTGGAAACCGCGTTCAAAACGCAACAAGGTATGTTCGAATGGCTAGTCATGCTGTTTGGCCTCTACAACGCCCTGAAAATTTCATGCGTTTTATGAATGACATATTGTGATAGTTTATCGACGACTTTGTGATCGTTTACCTCGACGACATACTGGTCTATAGTCGTTCGTGGGACGAGCACCTCATTCATGTCGAAAAGGTGTTCGAACAACTTCGGCAACATCGACTCCGCCTCAACCGTAAGAAGTGTGAGTTCGGCCAGCAAACACTACTATACCTGGGATTTGTGGTCGGCAATGGTACGTTGCAAATCGACCCGAATAATGTAAGAGTGATCCGCGAGTGGCCTTGACCGCGAATAGTTACGGAAGTGCGTAGTTTTGTGGGAGCATGCCAATACCTTGGGAAGTTCATCCAACACTTCTCGATTGTGGCTTTTCTGTTGCATGTATTAACCGAGATCGATCATAAATTTGAGTGGACAGGGAAACATTATGACACATTTCTTTTGCTGAAGAGGAAAATCAGTGAAGCCTCTGTGTTAGCTTTACCAAATCTATAGAAACTATTCCAGCTAGAAACCGATTGACGAGGATTGACACCCGGGTCACTTCTAATAAAACTCTTGGTTCAAGACAGGTTCGAACTAGACATGTATTTGGTTCGATGCGAACTCAAGCTATTTCTGAGGGGCATCACCATGAGGTCGCAAGCTTTATGCGATCAGGTTGCGGGTTTCGTGTGATCAGGCCGACAGCTTTGTGCGATCAAAAGTTCGTATGCTATACGCGGACTGGACTGAATATCTGGGATGTTGCGCGGTCAGCCTATATTCCGCGGTCAGAACATTCTCGACCAAGGTGCTTGGAGTTTGTTCGGTTATCTTTATACCAGGATATTCCAAGCATCCCGAAGATTCCTCCACGTTGAAGACCAACCGTCAGAGGTTATTATATGCGGTTATTCATGATTAACACGTGTTAATAACCTCCGTGGAAGTTAACAGCGGTTCTTCAACAACCGCATCCAACCGTTTGATGCAGTTTTCTTCATATGACACCCTTTCGACCAATATAAAAAGGGGGCAAAGTACATCAAAGGGGGGATCAGAGATTTTTGGAAGAACTAGACCCAAAAGATAATCAAGATACAAGATATCTCGATTACTCAAATAGTCAAGTCTATGGCTTAGATTAGACAATACTTACAAGTTTCCCATAGCTTCCTTTTGTACACTTATATAGGGAAAACTTTCACCTGTGAGGTTTTCTCCCTGTTAGTTGTAAAGCTTTATTTCATATAGTGAAATCTCAACAGGACGTAGGGCTTTTACTCCCACCATCGAGGGCCCAAACCTGTATAAATTTCTCTGTGCTCTTGTTCACCATTGTTCAGCATACCTTCCCGGAGGGTCATGTTGAAAGGTCTCACAATTACAAATTTCGCATAAGTTCGGCTGAGGACCCCGAGTCCGAATCGTCCACAGCTGGCGCCCACCGTGGGGCCTTTCTCAAGGCGTCCTAATTGAAATTCGGAGGTTCGCCGAAACATGGCTGGAGCATATGATTCCGAGAACGATTTCGATCTCGAGGATTATGCCCATATACCAATGCCTTCTCCAAGCGATCCTGTTCCGATGGAAGAGGTCGAAGGCTAGAGTCTTCCACAGGTTGAATCATCTCTCCAAGTCATGTCAATCGACCAGGAGGTAACTGGCACAAGGTCAGAACCCACAGAGGTTCTTAATGTGCTAGGTGATGAATCCGGCCCGTCATACGACCCCGCTGAGGGAAAATATGATGGTGACCCGGAAATTAGCCCAGGGAGGTTCGACCCTGATAACCTCCACCGTCTCTTTGATTTCGAGTCCGACTCGGAACAAACCGAGATGTTTTCCCCATCAGCGACCTCTCTCCCTAGGCAGTTTGCTGCGCTGTCGGAAGAAACTCCCGATCAACAGGCTGCCAGGGAAGAACAAGATCGCAAACAGAAGGAGGGTCAAGATCTCGAGCAACAGAACAACGAACTACGCAGAACTGCCCTAGAGGCTCTTCAAGATGCGCAGGCTCGTTACGATGCTGCCCCGAGTTCTTCTCGACGGTCGCGTGGTCGTAGACGTGACCAGACTCCTTCTTTACCACCGGAGCATTTCCCAGTGGACGAAGAAACGATAACACCTGGTGCCCCTAGGAGAAGTACCCATAGCCGACTGCGATCTATCGCGGAAGTCATGCGCAATTTTCCTCCTACGGTCACGGATGCGCAGAGACCGGCCTTTTTCAGGATCCTGACGGAAAGACTGGATGAGGTCGCATCCGATGCGACCCCAACAGCCTCTTCCCGCTCAGTAACACGTTCCCGTGAACGGGATGATCCTCATTCTGGCTCTGGCCGGCGGAGTTACCCGCCGCCTGTACCGTCCCGACAGGACAAATACCGGCGAATGCAGGACTCCCGTAGTAGGGATCGAGTTCCTGTTCACTCTCGTTTGGGACCACGAGTAACCTCGCCATTACGTGAGGTTGCTCGAAACCCAACCGAAAGTCACAGGACGGTTCACGGTCCTTACGTTGGTTGCAAAGCTTTCTCGCCTGGCCTACGAGCAGTCGTTTGGCCCGATAAGTTTCGACCAGGGGCCATTGAGAGGTTTGATGGAACTCAGAACCCATCCGAGTTCCTTCAGATCTATATTACTGCCATCCAAGCAGCAGGAGGCGATGACAAGGTCATGGCCAACTACCTGCCAACAGTCCTCGCAGGACCGGCTAGAACCTGGTTGTTTAATCAGCCTGAGGGTTCCATCTACAATTGGGAAATGCTATGCGATGCCATCCTCAGCAATTTCCAAAATTGTTACCAAAAGCCGGGTAAGGAGGACGACCTACATAGGTTGCGGCAAACTTCGACCGAAACACTTCGGCAGTTTGTCAAGAGGTTTGTCGGGGTGAGGAATACCATCCCGAACATATCTGATGGCTCCGTAATCAGGGCATTTAAGCATGCCGTTCGATACCGGAGATTCACTGAAGACTTGCTTATCCACCCTCCTCGATCAGTGGCCGATCTATTCGATATGGCTGATCGATATTCCGATGCAGCCGAGGCAGTCGAATGGAACCGAATGGTCGACAAAGGGGACCTACCACCCCAACCAGGCTTCAAGGACGCCAGGAAAGAAGATTCAAGCAAAAAGCCGGAGTCTTCACCGGGTGGGAAGTCGAACAAGTCAAAAAGGAACCGCTCTGGACAGTACCGTGAGGTCGCAGTCGCAGAGAAACCACCTTCGACCAAAGGTAATAAGTCTTCATTTAAAAATAAGACTGCCTCTGGTGGTCGGGATTCCGACCAGCCAGAAAAATCGACTAATCCGCAGGAGGGCAAGAAGTGGTGTCCACTCCACAACTCCGCAGGCCACGACCTCAAAAACTGCAGGAGTTGGTTGAAACAACTGGATGATTTCTACCAAGGAGCTGGGCCAATACCAACCTTACCGCCTAAAGAGCAGGCGTGCGGGATTAGAGACGTCGACGGAGACGAAGAAATGGCTTACCAGGTACCTCAAAATCGTGTTAATGTCATTTTTGGAGATTCTTCCTCTTTCGTTTCCAAAAGGCAGTTTAAAACCTTTTGCCGAGAGGTTAACCAAACGGAGACATCCCTTGGCGAACCTCAATACCCCCGTTGGTCGGATATGCCTTTGACGTTCGATCGCGCTGACTGTCCTGTGGGGCTAACCCGACCATTGAGGCTACCTTTGGTCATTACCCCAATCATCAGTAATGCGAGAGTCGAAAGGGTCCTGATTGACGGGGGAAGTTCCCTTGATCTTTTATTGGTCAAGACACTCGACGAGATGCAAATTCCTCGTTCGAAGATCAAGCCCATAATCCATCCGTTTTATGGGATAATCCCGGGCCCCTCCATGATGCCATTGGGACAAGTGGTCCTCCCGGTCACTCTGGGAGAACCAGACAACTTCCGAACAAAATTGGTTACTTTCGATGTAATCGATTGTGATTCAGCTTATAATGCAATCTTTGGCAGGCCGACTCTTGCTAAGTTCATGATGGCAACGCACTATGCTTATCAGTGCGGGAAATTGCCTGGCCCCAAAGGTGTCATTTCGGTCCGAGGTAGTCGCAACGTGGCGCTCACGTGCGACCGGCTATCTTTGGAGATGGTCGATCAACTTCCCCTCCGGGACGCTCAGGTCGCCACCGTTGCCACCGATGCGATAAAGGCTGCTCCTCGACCAGATGAGAAACTCAAACAAGTTCCTTTATACCCAGATGACCCATCCAAGACAATTCGGGTTGGGTCAGCCCTGGGTGGCAAATAGGAACTCGACCTCGTTGCTTTCCTCCGGGCTAACGCAGACGTGTTTGCGTGGAAACCGTCCGACATGCCCGGTGTCCCAAGGGAAGTAATTGAGCACAGGTTAGCAATTCGACCTGGACAAAGACCAATAAAGCAAAAGCTCAGGCGTTTTGCCACCGACCGACAGGAAGCCATCCGAGAAGAGTTAGACAAACTCTTACAAGCCGGGTTTATCCGCGAAGTGGATCACCCGGACTGGCTCGCCAATTCGGTCATGGTCCGCAAGTCAAATGGCAAGTGGCGCATGTGTGTCGACTACACTAGCCTCAACTCTGCCTGTCCGAAGGATGACTTTCCCCTTCCCCGCATCGATCAGCTGGTCGACTCCACTGCGGGTTGCGAACTGATGAGTTTTCTGGATGCTTACTCAGGATATCATCAAATTAGCATGACAGAAGACGATGAAGAGAAAACTGCCTTCATCACCCCGTTCGGCACATACTGCTACGTCAGAATGCCGTTCGGTCTCAAGAACGCAGGTTCCACGTACCAGCGCTTGATGCAAAAGACCTTTCTTTCCCAGATGGGGCGTAATCTCGAAGCATATGTAGACGATTTGGTTGTAAAAAGTACCAAGAGATTGTCTCATTTGGACGATCTCGCTGAAACCTTCTGTAATTTGAATCGCTTTGGAATAAAATTAAACTCGGAGAAATGCTCTTTCGGGGTTTCTTCAGGAAAACTCCTTGGTTTCCTTGTATGTTCCAGGGGCATTGAAGTTAATCCTGAGAAAATCAGGGCTATTGAACAAATGAGGTCGCCCTCGACCATGAAGGATGTTCAACGCCTGGCTGGTCGCATGGCGGCTTTAAGTCGCTTTATATCGCGATTAGGCGAAAGGGGATTACCTTTCTTCAAAGCCTTGCGGAAGCATCATAACTTTACATGGTCGGATGAGGCCGAAAAAGTATTCCAGGAGGTAAAAACATATCTATCCAGTCCGCCAGTATTGGTGTCTCCTGACAAAGGAGAACCGTTGCTTCTTTACCTGGCGGCTACACCACACGCGGTTAGCGCCGTTCTGATCGCGGATAGAGGAGGAATACATAGACCCGTCTACTATGTGAGCGAAGTACTTCATGGTCCTAAGGAGCGCTACCCTGAGGTCCAGAAGATACTTTACGCACTACTGATGGCTTCCCGTAAGCTACGACATTACTTTCAAGCACACAAGATCACAGTACCCTCCTCTTTTCCTTTAGGGGATATTGTCCGAAATCCAGAAAAATCTGGTCGAATCGCCAAATGGGCGGTCGAACTCGGTGCTTTCGAGATCCATTTCACCCCTCGCACGGCGGTTAAGTCTCAGGTTTTGGCCGACTTTGTGGTCGAATGGACCAACCCTGAGCCACCCGTGCAGTTGGCAGAGGAACTGGAGTGCCCCGATTATTGGACAATGTACTTTGACGGCTCCCGTAGTTTTCAACACTCGGGGGCTGGAATAGTCTTAGTTACGCCCCAGGGCGAACAGCTTAAGTATGTCATTCAATTACACTTTGTTGCAACCAACAATGCAGCAGAGTATGAAGGTCTTCTTGCAGGGCTCCGGGCAGCAAAATCCCTCAGAGTCCGTCGGTTAGTAGTGAGGGGAGACTCACAACTGGTCGTAAACCAGGTAAACAAGGAGTACAGCACCTCCGATGAGAAAATGGCTCATTACCTGGGGGAAGTGAGGAGATTGGAAAAACATTTCAGTCATTTCGAAGTCCAATACATCCCGCGAAAGGACAACATTCTCGCAGACCAATTATCCAAAATTGGGTCCTCACGCTCATCCGCTCCGGCAGGAGTGTTCATTGAACACTTGGACCATCCTTCGATCATGACTTCGGTCGAGGATGATCCGGTAATAGCCTTCGTTACCAACCTCGGTCAGGAACAAGATTGGGCTCATCCATTGAGAGTCTATCTTGAACATGGGACCCTACCCGAGGACGAAACCGAAAGTGATCGGTTAATTCGAAAAGCGCGTCTGTACAAACTCATAGATGGGATTTTGTATAGAAAGGGTACTCAAGGAGTATTCATGCGTTGTATATCTCAGGAGGAAGGAAAGTCCCTCTTGAAAGAAATACATGACGGTGTATGCGGTGCGCACTCGTCATATCGTACACTGGTCGGAAAGGCTTTTCGACAAGGATTCTACTGGCCTTCGGCACTTGATGATGCCAAACATATGGTCAAGAAGTGTCCCCAGTGTCAGTTCCACGCAAGGCAAGTTCATCAACCTGCCTATGCGTTGCAAACCATTCCTCTTGCATGGCCATTCGCGGTCTGGGGAATGGACATCGTCGGTCCTATGCCACAAGCGGTCAATGGGTACAAGTTTCTGTTCGTAGCCATTGACATATTTACAAAGTGGATTGAGGCCGAACCGGTACGAAATATTACTGCATCAGCCGCACAAAAGTTCTTCCATAAGAACATTGTGGCACGATTTGGTGTTCCAAACCGTCTCATCACTGACAATGGATCTCAGTTCGCCAGCGGTCTTTTTCTGGACTACTGCAATCAGGTTGGGACCAAGGTGTGCTTTGCTTCTGTGGCCCATCCACAAAGCAATGGTGCCGTAGAACGAGCCAATGGGCAAATACTGCAAGGCATTAAAAAGCGCGTTTTTGATCGCCTTAGGACCCACTCGAGGGCTTGGGCAGATGAGCTCTATACCGTTCTGTGGGCATTACGAACTACTTCTAGTCGCGCCACCGGTGAGACGCCCTTCCATTTGGTCTATGGGGCCGAGGCGGTATTGCCTATGGAAGTAAGTATTGGTTCTATTCGGACAGATCAGTTCGAACAGATTAATCAGTTCGAACAACGGGCGCAAGATCTCATCCTCTTAGAAGAACGGCGTGATCGCACCCTGGTTAAGTCCGCGGCATACTTGCAAGCTTTACGCAGGTATCACAGTAAAAAGGTGCGACCACGTGATCTCAGCGTGGGCGACTTGGTTTTGCGAAAAATTCAAGACCAGTCTAATCGCAACAAATTCTCCCCAAAATGGGAAGGTCCTTATACTGTTGTCTCAGTGCCGCGGACAGGATCGGCGCGATTAGCTTTGGAGGATGGTCGGATTTTGTCCAATACTTGGAACATCGATCAACTTCGCAAGTTTTACGTGTAAGTATTCCAATCACTTTTTTCCTGTTCAATTAGCATCTTTTGCCAAAACAAAAAATGTTTTGCTTTCATACAATGAGTTTTTCTCTTTAAGCCCGTATCATATGCATTCGACCTGGGGCTGACCGCCGACGGTCAGATCATTACAACAATCTAATCGGATTCACTGGTCGATCTCATGATCACTTACAGATAAGTCACTCCTAAATAAGCCGTTTCTCAACGCATACGGGGTTATCTGGTAAGTCCTTGGTCATCCGAGTGGCTACCAGTTCGCAATAAGATTAGACGTTACATTGATCCTGGTCGTTGGTTTAATATGCATACCCCTGGTCGTTACGCTTATGTTTTCTCCTCTGCTTATAATACTAAGGCTTTAGTGTTCATAAGCAGAGGCGGGGGCTAGGGGGGACGTGCTGATAATATGGAATTCATATAATGAAAATGCGAAATATATATTATTTCCTGTCAAAAATGATTTTTTACATACATTGCATTATACACAATTTTCTAAATACAAAAATAAGGATCATTCGATCCCCAGCTCAGTCAGGAGTCTATCTACTAGGGGCTTGACTTCCTCTATGACTGCATCGAGCAGCTCTTCACTCTCTACCTCAACCGGACCCACCAATGCGCTCAGATCTGCATCTGGGCCATGGTGAAGTCGAACCCGGCTGAGTATGGCTACTGCGGCTGATCGAACCCTAGTTCTGATCACCTCTTCGCGTCGCCGTGAATCTCCAGGGAGATACTCGAGCAGTGAATCCGCCTGGGCAGTGAGTAGCGATGTCCAGTCACTTATGCTAAGGTTGTCTTTCTTCGGTTCTGCCACGTCGGTCTTCAAGAGATCAGCCACGGCCTTCAGTTTTTCGAAGATCCGGAGGCTCAGCTCTTTGATTGCCCGATCGGTGTGGCGAATCGAGGATTCAAGAATCTCCTTGTCTCGACTGAGCTGCGTAATTTGACCTGCTTGCGCTGTACAAAGAAAGGAGGTTATTTGCATATCATGGATTCAAGTCTTCTTAATCAGGAATTGGCTTACCAGCATTCTCTGATCGAAGTTTGTTAAGTTCAGTTTCTTGTTTCTTAAACATTGAAACTGAACTGGCCACCTCTTTCTTCAAAAATGTAACCTCTCTGCAGCAAAATCAAGGCAGTTACAACCAAAATGCACCCATACTAACCAAAGGGTAATGATACTCACCTGCGCAAGCTGTCGCGTTCTTTTTGAATGGCTTCTGTACTGGCCATCACAACATGCGAATGGCTTATTAGCCAGGATAATCCCTGTGATGCCAAAGAAGAAGATCAAAGGTGTCCTAAGTACAATTCAGGCACGAGAATAGAGGTTTTTTATACCTTCATAAATTTTTGTAAGACAGCGTCATTCAGTTCAGCGGGAATCCTCGCTAGAGCCCCTGATGCGTTCACTACAGGGACAGTTGGTGGGAGTGCCGGCTGGGCGCCACCCCCAGTAGTCATCGGTGGTGACTGGGTCCCTACATTTATTCTTTCCCCTGCGGTCTGGACGACTTCTTGGACCACAGGGGTGGAGCGTTCTTCGTTGGAAGCTCCTGCACCAGCTGCGGCTTCAACCTCTCCGGAGGCGATTGAAGAGCTGGGCGCCGTTTTTCTTTGCCTGACATGAAGGACAATTTGAGCAGTTTTTATTTAAGATTATTGCCAAGTTTAAGGTTCCTACCTTATTTGAAATCCCATTCGCTCCTGGGATTTCTGGGAAGATTCCCCTTGGGAAGAAGAACCATCATCGGTTCTTGCCTTCCTCATGGTGAACAAGGTAGCTCCCCCCTGGATATGTTTAGCTATGAGCATATTTCTAAAGAACAGATAGAGACAAAAAGCAAGGTCTTTACCTGGGCTACCGTACTGGCTGGTGGGGTTACATCCGAAGGCCTTGGCAACTCCTGGGTCGCTGGAGCCACCACAACCGGCCTTTGCTCAATTACTTCCTCCTCCGTCTGCAGAGGAGGAGGATCTGCCCCCCTGGGACTCGCAGTAGTCACAGGGAGAAGTTTTTCTCCCTGTATGAACATTGATTTGTCAAACATACAGAAGGAACCATATAAAGAATGACAGAGAGGAATCCTTACCATGGTCGTCCTTTCGACCAGGGGGACAGAGACAACTAGTCCTGAAGTCTCGGGGGCTTCAGGAATTGGAGGGTCACCCGCGACCACAAGATTTTCGGTGGTCGCAGGATCTGCCACGACCACCTCTTCGGTAGTAGTGGTCTCTGCGGGGCAGCTTGGGACATCGCCGGATGGGAGATCCGCGATCTTCCTCCTCCGAAGGATCAGAGGAACGTCATCCTCTTCCTCCTCACTCCCCACTCCCTGTACGACGAAGAAGTGATGCCAATCTGCACCTGGTAAAACAGAAGGGATGCGATATCTTACCGCCGTCTTTCTTGCGGTAGAAGGAACGCTCCGTGAAGACCCTTCCCCAGGATTTAGCCTGGCTTTCTTGGAGGCAGGACTCTTTGTCCTGGGTCTTTGGGAGACCTTCTTCACGTTTTTTACCGTCGGCTTCCCATGAGAACCTACGTTCTCACTTGGGAAAGTCGTCTCGGCAAACCTTCCTAGGAGCTGATTCACATTTTCGATGAAAATGTTTAACGCAGGACATGCATAAGATCTTAAATGGAGGCCAGATAGAGAATGTACCTTTCGACGCTCCTGTTTAAGGTCGTCGCCGGCGTGAATCAGACTTTGGGGACGAGGTGATCCCTTAGAGCCCTCTACATCGGGGTTGTAGGCCCTAAGGAGGGAGTTGGTCCGCCTTTCAATCTCGGATGAAGGCAGGACTGTTCCCAAACTCAAGTCAGAATTTGTACAATTCAAAAAGGAGAAAGTTCAGCACCAAAGAAATAAATACCTTGACTATAGTCCAGGGTGCTATCAGCCATGGACCTAATCTCCCACGCCGGATGAGCCCTTTCACGCAGAGGACTCACCCGGTTCTTCACGAAGTCTCGAATTATATCTCGAGCCGTCAATCCTTGATTGACCAAGTGAAGAATCACCTCGACATGCTTCGAAAGCTCCGAGTTCATCGCCGGGGGAATGTCTAACTCGCTCGACTTCTCTGGTTGCGAGTTTTCAAACCATAAACTGCTTTCGGATGGTGGAGAGCAGTAAAACCACCTTTGGTGCCACCCATGCACAGAATCTCGCAGGGGTGGGGAGGGATACTCCTTTTTATCCCTCAGCCGGAAGTAGATGCATCCGGCAGCGTTGGTGCTCTTCGACCACGCCGAAAAGTAGAATCGTCGGAAAAGATCCACGCTGGGATATATTCCGACGAAGGCTTCACAAAGATGCTGGAATACTGCAAGGATCAGCATCGCGTTGGGGTGGAGGTTGATCAGTTCCCACCCATAATGCTCAAGGACATCCTTGAGGAACCGACTCTCAGGGAATCGGAACCCGCAACGCAGGTACTCCTCAAAAACCACCAACTCGCCTTCTTGGACAGTTGGGGTTTCTTGGTCCTTCTCCGCAGGCCGCCAGTTAATGAGCAGCCGCGGAGGAAGGATCTCCTCCTTCTCTAACGCCATTAGGCTCTCCTCAGAATGGTGGATGGATCTGCTCCAGGACGCCATCTTTGGTGTAGAATCAAAGGGAGAGCTGGCGATTTGGGGAAGATGAAGGCTGAAGAAAATGAGGGTTTTGAGCGGCGGGAATAATGAGGGTTTTAGCTGTGTGGCTTCTTTGAGAAGACATCTGCTCTTTTTATAGACCCAAGGCGACGCATTAATGAGTAAACGGCTCATTTCAAACGTTCCATTGAATGCTTTATTCATTTCCCATAATGGATACTGTCTCTGATGGACCCGGTAAAGTACTCAGGCGTCGGATCTGAAACAAAAAGACTTTTTTGTTTTGGAAACTGAAAGTGCAAAAGGACTGAAAAATTTTCAGTACTTTTCAGAAGACGTTTTTCCTTTTTATACTTTGAACATTTTTTCGAAAAAATCATGTAACTCAATTTTTGACGTACTGGAATGTTTCTAATTGGGTTATGGTTTTATCGAAATCGTGTTTTAGGCTAAAACTTCGATTCTAATCGGAGTGACCGCCTGACCGAGTCCCAACTCTGGTCGCACTTTAGTTCTGGCCGCGGCTCTGAAACTGATCGCGGAATCAGGGCAGGTCGCGGTGCTTTTTTCTTAAAAAAGCGATTTTGATCGCAGAACTAAAGTTTCCTGTGTATGAATGGTCGCGAACATAAAGTTCATGGCTATATTTTCGCACAGAAGATGTGGAGAATATTTCATGAGAAATAAAGAACTTTTATTTCTTACATTCTTTACATATAAAAGGGATGCAGTCGATCAAAACATCGACTTGCTCCGAAAGAAGTTTACAAAGTTCCCCAAGGGACATGTTGTTGTCAGTAGGATTTACACTGGCAACCCCTAGGGAACTAGCAACTATCCTAAGTCTATCTATATCGTCCCTAACAACAGACGCACTATTGTCCCTAATCAAGTCAGAGAGTTCTCGCTGTTGCTGAGCGAAGTCCCTCTCTCGACGGAAATGGTGCGCCTCTTCTCGGGATCGATCAAGACATTCTGCTAAACGCAGAATCTTCGAGGCCATCTCCTCGGTCTTCTTCTCCAGGGCATTCTTCTCTTCCAGAAGAGTCTGTCCGGAAGGAAGAGATGGAGCAGCAGAAGGCTGATCGCTGGAGCCTCCTACCTCCTGCATTTTGCAAAAGTTAGTCATACTAACTAAAATTATCAGCAAAAGGGGAGAAGAATTGTTACCTGTCCCGGTGCATAACTCGTTAATACACCCATCTTGGGAGGAAGATCATCATATGGTGGAAGAGCAACCTTCCCATCAGAAGATTGCTTCGCCAACCCAATATGGCGATCTTTGGTCGAGGGATAGTCACCGCTTGCCGACCAGGATGTTGATCACCCAAAAGAATGGGAGAATTGAATGTGATGGGATCTTTCTCTAAGGATAAAGACCTAACTTGCCGAGAGGCATGAACGGGGAGGGTCAAAGGAACTGAAGGAAGAAAGAAACTTGCTACGTTCTTCACCTTTGTTCCACTGGAAGGTCCTTCGTCAACCTTGGGTTTCTTCCTTAAGGGAGACAGGACTTCAATCGTTCGAGGCCTTTGTTCGACAATTTCCCCTTCATCGCTCTCAATCTCGATGATTTCATGATCTGCCATTGAGAAGAGTATGTGAAAAGGAAGGAGGCAGGATAACAAGAAAAGGACTTAGACGTGGAGGGAAATTGTGGAGTTTTACAAATCCAAGAGCCTGGTATTTATAGCCGCCTGGGTGACGGTTTGCATTCCAGGCGCCTCGGGTTTCGTCAAAGCATTTACAATTTTACCTCAAGATAAAAACAATTCTACGGCGCTATCATTACCCGTCACGTAATGTCAGAACCCGTCTTGGGAAACCAACCGTTTTCACTTAGTGCGCCACTAAGTGGAAAAATTGAAGAGTCGGGTTAAAAATCCGATGCATGGTTTTAAAATTCGAAATAAACACGTCTCTTCGTTTTCTTCGAATTTGGGGGCTAGCTGACGAGGATTGACACCCGGGTCACTTCTAATAAAACTCTTGGTTCAAGACAGGTTTGAACTAGACATGTATTTGGTTCGATGCGAACTCAAGCTATTTCTGAGGGGCATCACCATGAGGTCGCAAGCTTTACGCGATCAGGTTGCGGGTTTCGTGTGATCAGGCCGACCGCTTTGTGCGATCAGAAGTTCGTATGCTATACGCGGACTGGACTGAATATCTGGGATGTTGCGCGGTTAGCCTATATTCCGCGGTCAGAACATTCTCGACCAAGGTGCTTGGAGTTTGTTCGGTTATCTTTATACCAGGATATTCCAAGCATCCCGAAGATTCCTCCACGTTGAAGACCAACCGTCAGAGGTTATTATATGCGGTTATTCATGATTAACACGTGTTAATAACCTCCGTGGAAGTTAACAGCGGTTCTTCAACAACCGCATCCAACCGTTTGATGCAGTTTTCTTCATATGACACCCTTTCGACCAATATAAAAAGGGGGGCAAAGTACATCAAAGGGGGGATCAGAGATTTTTGGAAGAACTAGACCCAAAAGATAATCAAGATACAAGATATCTCGATTACTCAAATAGTCAAGTCTACGGCTTAGATTAGACAATACTTACAAGTTTCCCATAGCTTCCTTTTGTACACTTATATAGGGAAAACTTTCACCTGTGAGGTTTTCTCCCTGTTAGTTTGTAAAGCTTTATTTCATATAGTGAAATCCCAACAGGACGTAGGGCTTTTACTCCCACCATCGAGGGCCCGAACCTGTATAAATTTCTCTGTGCTCTTGTTCACCATTGTTCAGCATACCTTCCCGGAGGGTCATGTTGAAAGGTCTCACAATTACAAATTTCGCATAAGTTCGGCTGAGGACCCCGAGTCCGAATCGTCGACACCGATGCCTCAGGTTATGCAATGGGCGCAGTGCTCATGCAAGAAGGTCAACCAATGGCATATCACTCTGAGTTATTACAGGGAGTTCAGAAGAACTATCTGACTTACGACAAGGAGTTGTGTGCACTGCATCAGATCGTGAAATATTGGCAGTGCTATCTTTTGGGTAAAGAGACTGTTGTCTACACCGACCACCAACCTTTGCAACATTTGCAAACTCAATCGAAGCTACATCAAGCTCGAGATATGAAGTGGATGTCATATCTGCCGCAGTTCAATCTGGCGATTAAGTACAAGAAGGGTGTACACAATAAACATGCCTATATGTTGTCACAACCACCAGTTACGACCCTCTGCTTATCAACATTCATGCAGATCGAGCCCTCATGTCATGATGACTATGCCAAAATGTACAGTGAAGATCCTGATTTTCGATCGGCACTGGCCGAGCTCGAAACAGGGAAACCTACGGAATTCGTCCGTCGAGAAGGACTCTTGTACAAAGGCATTTTGCTTTGTATATCTCGTGGAGCACCTCGAATTCAATGTCTGAGAGAAGCGCATACATCAAAGGTTGCTGGACACTTTGGGGTTACGAAGACTTTGCAAAATCTTCATCGACATGTGTTGTAGCCGTGAATGCAGTAAGACGTGGCCAGTTTTGTTTGAGACTATGGTCTCTATAGCATCTTGAAACCGGCAAACCAAAATTAGGTTTGTATATTCCTTTGTCAGTTCCATTGCGACCATGAGAAAGTATATCCATGGATTTCTTGGGAGGATTTCCTAAGACTTGACATGGCAACGACTATGTCTTTGTGGTCATTGATCGGTTTGCCAAAATGATTATTCTCATACCCTATCGAAAGACTATCACGGGAGAAGAGGTAGCTCGGGTATTCTTTCAGCACGTTTGGACACATTTCGGACTGTCAATTTCTATTGTGTTTGATTGTGATACCCGGTTTCTTAGTCACTTTTGGTGATCACTCTGGACGATGATGGATACAAAGCTGAAGAGGAGTACTGCCCTTCATCCTCAAACTGATGGTCAAAGTGAGGTGGTAAATCAAACAGTTGTTCATCTCTTGAGGAGCTATAATTCTAAGCATCCGAAGACCTGGGATGAAAGCATATCGTACCTGCAGTTTGCTTTTAATCGAGCAGTGCATGGTTCAACTGGAAAGTGGCCGTTTGAGGTTTGTTTGGGATTTCTACCACATAGTCCATTTGACATGGAGTTTGTGATCCCTACCTCGACGCAAAATAGCAAGGAAGCCTCTGATCAGGACCGAGCACAAAAGTTCCTAGAAGGTATTCAACGGCTCCATGGTGAGGTTGAACAGAGCTTGCTGAAAGCTCAACTCAAGTACAAGGCGCAATATGATCGACACCGAGTTGATGCTCAATTTCATGAAGGTGATATGGTCTGGCTATATTTGAGTAAGGAGAGACTTAAAGGTGAAGGTAAGAAGCTTAAACCCATCCGTTATGGTCTTTTTCGGATTTTGCAGAAAGTTGGTCCTAATGTATGTCAGCTTGAGTTATCTCCATACATGGATATTTACTCAGTTTTCAATATTGAGCACCGCAAAATCTTCGAGCCTTCAATGCTGGATGATGAGCCAGATACCGTAGTATCATCTATCAATGAGAAGAACCTCTACGTGAAGATGTGATCCTGGAGAAGAAGGTGACTACCACCCACAGTGGCACACGAGAATCTTTTCAATTCGGTCGGAAAGATCAACGAGCACGTGCGGCAAAGTGGTACACCCGAGAAGATGGTCAAGCTCAATTTCCACATCTCCAGTTTTGATCCTATGGTCGCCAATGGGGGTTGGCTCCTTCTCAACAGGGGAGTCATGATCCGGGAGGATCTTCAGGTCATGGTCGGGAAAGGCTTCGCTTCGTCTTTTCTGACACTTTTACAAGGCCATCGCGCAGAGTTCGCCGGTGGCGAGGCACGGGCCGAAGTCCACGTTCAGGTCCATCATGGTGAGGTTTCTTCCTTCCCGAGTTGACAAGTACTTGGTCACGGCCTCCCGGGAGCATTGGGAGGACTGGACCCTGACGAGGATTGACACCCGGGTCACTTCTAATAAACTTTTGGTTCAAGACAGGTTCGAACCAGACATGTATCTGGCGATGCGAACTCAAGCTATTTTGAGGGGCATCACTATGAGGTCGCAAGCTTTACGCGATCAGGTCGCGGGTTTCGTGCGATCAGACCGACAGCCTTGTGAGGTCAGAAGTTCGTATGTTATACGTGGACTGGATATCCGGGATGTTGTGCGGTCAGCCCACATTCTGCGGTCAGAACGTTCTCGACCAGGGTACTTGGAGTTTATTCGGTTATCACTTATGACAGGATATTCCAAGCATCCCGAAGATTCCTCCACGTTGAAGACCAACCGTCAGAGGTTATTATATGCGGTTATTCATGATTAACACGTGTTAATAACCTTCGTGGAAGTTAACAGCGGTTCTCCAACAACCGCATCTAACCGTTTGATGCAGTTTTCTTCATATGGCGCCTTTTCGACCAGTATAAAAAGGTGGCAAAGTACATCAAACTGGGGGATCCAAGACATTTTGGAAGAACAAGACCCCTGATATAAGGGAGATACAAGATATCTCGATCACTCAAACAGCCAAGTCTACGGCTTAGATTAGACAATACTTACAAGTCTCTTATAGTTTCTTTTTGTACATTTACATAGGGAAAACTTTCGCCTGTGAAAGTTTTTTCCCTGCTAGTTTGTAAAGCTTTATCTCATATAGTGAAATCCTAACAGGACGTAGGGCTTTTACTCCCACCATCGAGGGCCCGAACCCGTATAAAACTCTCTGTGCTCCTGTTCACCATTGTTTTACATACCTTCCCGGAGGGTCATCTTGAAAGGTCTCACAATTACAAATTTTGCATAAGTTCGGCTGAGGACCCCGAGTCCGAATCGTCGACAGCTGGCGCCCACCGTGGGGCCTTTCTCAAGGCGTCCTAATTGAAATCCGGAGGTTCGCCGAAACATGGCCGGAGCATATGATTCCGAGAACGATTTCGATCTCGAGGATTATGCCCATATACCAATGCCTTCTCCAAGCGATCCTGTTCCGATGGAAGAGGTCGAAGGCCAGAATCTTCCACAGGTTGAATCATCTCTCCAAGTCATGTCAATCGACCAGGAGGTAACTGGCGCAAGGTCAGAACCCACAGAGGTTCTTAATGTGCTAGGTGATGAATCCGGCCCGTCATACAACCCTGCTGAGGGAAAATATGATGATGACCCGGAAATTAGCCCAGGAAGGTTCGATCCTGATAACCTTCACCGTCTCTTTGATTTCGAGTCCGACTCGGAACAAACCGAGATGTTTTCCCCATCGGCAACCTCTCTCCCTAGGCAGTTTGCTGCGCTGTCGGAAGAAACTCCCGATCAACAGGCTGCCAGGGAAGAACAAGATCGCAAACAGAAGGAGGATCAAGATCTCGAGCAGCAGAACAACGAACTACGCAGAACTGCCCTAGAGGCTCTTCAAGATGCGCGGCTCGTTACGATGCTGCCCCAAGTTCTTCTCGACGGTCGCGTGGTCGCAGACGTGACCAGACTCCTTCTTTACCACCGGAGCGTTTCCCAGTGGACGAAGAAACGATAACACCTGGTGCCCCTAGGAGAAGTACCCATGGTCGACTGCGATCTATCGCCGAAGTCATGCGCAATTTTCCTCCTACGGTCACGGATGCGCAGAAACCAGCCTTTTTCAGGATCCTCGCGGAAAGACTGGACGAGGTCGCATCTGAGGCGACCCCAACAGCCTCTTCCCGCTCGATAACACATTCCCGTGAACGGGATGGTCCTCATTCCGGCTCTGGCCGGCGGAGTTACCCGCCGCCCGTACCGTCCCGACAGGACAAATACCGGCGAATGCAAGATTCTCGTAGTAGGGATCGAGTTCCTGTTCACTCTCGTTTGGGACCACGAGTAACCTCGCCATTGCGTGAGGTTGCTCGAAACCCAACCGAGAGTCACAGGGTGGTTCACGGTCCTTACGTCGGTTGCAAAGCTTTTTCGCCTGGCCTACGAGCAGTCGTTTGGCCCGATAAGTTTCGACCAGGGGCCATTGAGAGGTTTGATGGAACTCAGAACCCATCCGAATTCCTTCAGATCTATATTACTGCCATCCAAGCAGCGGGAAGCGATGACAAGGTCATGGCCAATTACCTGCCTACAGTCCTCGCAGGACCGGCTAGAACCTGGTTGTTCAATCAGCCTGAGGGTTCCATCTACAATTGGGAAATGCTATGCGATGCCATCCTCAGCAATTTCCAAAACTGTTACCAAAAGCCGGGTAAGGAGGACGACCTGCATAGGCTGCGGCAAACTTCGACCGAAACACTTCGGCAGTTTGTCAAGAGGTTCGTCGGGGTGAGGAATACCATCCCGAACATATCTGATGGCTCCGTAATCAGGGCATTTAAGCATGCCGTTCGATACCGGAGATTCACTGAAGACTTGCTTATCCACCCTCCTCGATCAGTGGCCGATCTGTTCGACATGGCTGATTGATATTCCGATGCAGCTGAAGCGGTCGAATGGAACCGAATGGTCGATAAGGGGGACTTGCCACCCCAACCAGGCTTCAAGGACGCCAGGAAAGAAGATTCAAGCAAAAAGCCGGAGTCTTCACCGGGTGGGAAGTCAAAGAAGTCGAAGAGGAACCGCTCTGGACAGTACCGCGAGGTCGCAGTCGCAGAGAAGCCACCTTCGACCAAAGGTAATAAGTCTTCATTTAAAAGTAAAACTGCCTCTGGTGGTCGGGATTCCGACCAGCCAGAAAAATCAACTAATCCGCAGGAGGGCAAAAAGTGGTGTCCACTCCACAACTCCGCAGGCCACGACCTCAAAAACTGCAGGAGTTGGTTGAAACAACTGGACGATTTCTACCAAGGAGCTGGGCCAATGCCAACCTTACCGCCTAAAGAGCAGGCGTGCGGGATTAGAGACGTCGACAGAGACGAAGAAATGGCTTGCCAGGTACCTCAAAATCATGTTAATGTCATTTTCGGAGGTTCTTCCTCTTTCGTTTCCAAAAGGCAGTTTAAAACCTTCTGCCGAGAGGTTAACCAAACGGAGACATCCCTTGGTGAACCTCAATACCCCCGTTGGTCGGATATGCCTTTGACGTTCCATCGCGCTGACTGTCCTGTGGGGCTAACCCGACCATTGAGGCTACCTCTGGTCATCACCCCAATCATCAGTAACGCGAGAGTCGAAAGGGTCCTGATTGACGGGGGAAGTTCCCTTGATCTTTTATTGGTCAAAGCACTCGACGAGATGCAAATTCCTCGTTCGAAGATAAAGCCTATAATCCATCCGTTTTATGGGATAATCTCAGGCCCCTCCATGATGCCATTGGGACAAGTGGTCCTCCCGGTCACTCTGGGAGAACCAGACAACTTCCGGACAGAATTGGTTACTTTCGATGTAATCGATTGTGATTCAGCTTATAATGCAATCTTTGGCAGGCCGACTCTTGCTATGTTCATGATGGCAACGCACTATGCTTATCAGTGCGGGAAATTGCCTGGCCCCAAATGTGTCATCTCGGTCCGAGGCAGTCGCAACGTGGCACTCACGTGCGACCGGCTATCTTTGGAGATGGTCGATCAGCTTCCCCTCCAGGACGCTCAGGTCGCCACCGTCGCCGCCGATGCGATCAAGGCTGCTCCTCGACCAGATGAAAAACTCAAACAAGTTCCTTTATACCCAGATGACCCATCCAAGACAATTCGGGTTGGATCAGCCCTGGACGACAAATAGAAACTCGACCTCGTTGCTTTCCTCCGGGCTAACGCAGACGTGTTTGCGTGGAAACCGTCCGACATGCCCGGTGTCCCAAGGGAAGTAATTGAGCACAGGTTAGCAATTCGACCTGGACAACGACCAATGAAGCAAAAGCTCAGGCGTTTTGCCACTGACCGACAGGAAGCCATCCGAGAAGAGTTGGACAAACTCTTACAAGCCGGGTTTATCCGCGAAGTGGATCACTCGGAATGGCTCGCCATTCCGGTCATGGTCCGCAAGTCAAATGGCAAGTGGCGCATGTGTGTCGATTACACTAGCCTCAACGCTGCCTGTCCGAAGGATGACTTTCCCCTTCCCCGCATCGACCAGCTGATTGACTCGACTGCGGGTTGCGAACTGATGAGTTTTCTGGACGCTTACTCAGGATATCATCAAATTAGCATGGCAGAAGACGATGAAGAGAAGACTGCCTTCATCACCCCGTTCGGCACATACTGCTACGTCAAAATGCAGTTCGGTCTCAAGAACGCAGGTTCCACGTACCAGCGCTTGATGCAAAAGACCTTTCTTTCTCAGATAGGGCGTAATCTCGAAGCATATGTAGACGATTTGGTTGTAAAAAGTACCAAGAGATTGTCTCATTTGGACGATCTCGCTGAAACCTTCTGTAATTTGAATCGCTTTGGAATAAAATTAAACCCGGAGAAATGCTCTTTCGGGGTTTCTTCAGGAAAACTCCTTGGTTTCCTTGTGTGTTCCAGGGGCATTGAAGTTAATCCTGAGAAAATTAGGGCTATTGAACAAATGAGGTCGCCCTCGACCATGAAGGATGTTCAACGCCTGGCTGGTCGCATGGCGGCTTTAAGTCGCTTCATATCGCCATTAGGCGAAGGGGGATTGCCTTTCTTCAAAGCCTTGCGGAAGCATCATAACTTTACATGGTCGGATGAGGCCGAAAAAGTATTCCAGGATAGGGAAGGAATACATAGACCCGTCTACTATGTGAGCGAAGTACTTCATGGTCCTAAGGAGCGCTATTCTGAGGTCCAGAAGATACTTTACGCGCTACTGATGGCTTCCCGTAAGCTACGACATTACTTTCAAGCGCACAAGATCACAGTACCCTCCTCTTTTCCTTTGGGGGATATTGTCCGAAACCCAGAGAAATCTGGTCGAATCGCCAAATGGGCGGTCGAACTCGGTGCCTTCGAGATCCATTTCACCCCTCGCACGGCGGTTAAGTCTCAGGTTTTGGCCGACTTTGTGGTCGAATGGACCAGCCCTGAGCCACCCGTGCAGTTGGCAGAGGAACTGGAGTGCCCCGATTATTGGACAATGTACTTTGACGGCTCCCGTAGTTTTCAACACTCGGGGGCTGGAGTGGTCTTAGTTACACCCCAGGGCGAACAGCTTAAGTATGTCATTCAACTACACTTTGTTGCAACCAACAATGCAGCAGAGTATGAAGGTCTTCTTGCAGGGCTCCGGGCAGCAAAATTCCTCGGAGTCCGTCGATTAGTGGTGAGGGGAGACTCACAGCTGGTCATAAACCAGGTAAACAAGGAGTACAGCACCTCCGATGAGACAATGGCTCATTACCTGGGGGAAGTGAGGAGATTGGAAAAACACTTCAGTCATTTCGAAGTCCAATACATCCCGCGAAAGGACAACATTCTCGCAGACCAATTATCCAAATTTGGTCCTCATGCTCATCCGCTCCGGCAGGAGTGTTCATTGAACACTTGGGCCATCCTTCGATTATGACTTCGGTCGAGGATAATCTGGTAATAGCCTTCGTTACCAACCTTGGTCAGGAACAAGATTGGACTCATCCATTGAGGGTTTATCTTGAACATGGGACCCTACCCGAGGACGAAACCGAAAGTAATCGGTTAATTCGAAAAGCGCGTCTGTACAAACTCATAGATGGGATTTTGTACAGAAAGGGTACTCAAGGAGTATTCATGCGTTGTATATCTCAGGAGGAAGGAAAGTCCCTCTTGAGAGAAATACATGACGGTGTATGCGGTGCACACTCGTCATATCGGACACTGGTCGGAAAGGCTTTTCGACAAGGATTCTACTGGCCTTCGGCACTTGATGATGCCAAGCATATGGTCAAGACGTGTCCCCAGTGTCAGTTCCACGCAAGGCAAGTTCATCAACCTGCCTATGCGTTGCAAACCATTCCTTTCGCATGGCCATTCGTGGTCTGGGGGATGGATATCGTCGGTCCTATGCCACAAGCGGTAAATGGGTACAAGTTTCTGTTCGTAGCCATTGACACATTTACAAAGTGGATTGAGGCCGAACCAGTACGAAATATTACCGCATCAGCCGCACTAAAGTTCTTCCATAAGAACATTGTGGCATGATTTGGTGTTCCAAACCGTCTCATCACAGACAATGACTCTCAGTTCGCCAGCGGTCTTTTCCTGGACTACTGCGATCAGGTTGGGACCAAGGTGTGCTTTGCTTCTGTGGCCCATTCATAAAGCAATGGTGCCGTAGAACGGGCCAATGGGCAAATACTGCAAGGCATTAAGAAGCGCGTTTTTGATCGCCTTATGACTCGCTCGGGGGCTTGGGCAGATGAGCTCTATACCGTTCTATGGGCATTACGAACTACTTCTAGTCGCGCCACCGGTGAGACGCCCTTCCATTTGGTCTATGGGGCCGAGGCGGTATTGCCTATGGAAGTAAGTATTGGTTCTGTTCGGACAGATCAGTTCGAACAGATTAATCAGTCCGAACAACGGGCACAAGATCTCATCCTCTTAGAAGAACGGCGTGATCTCACCTTGGTTAAATCCGCGGCATACTTGCAAGCTTTACGCAGGTATCACAGTAAAAAGGTGCGACCACGTGATCTCAACGTGGGCGACTTGGTTTTACGAAAAATTCAAGACCAATCTAATCGCAACAAATTCTCCCCAAAATTGGAAGGTCCTTATACTGTTGTCTCAGTGCCGCGGACAGGATCGGCGCGGTTAGCTATGGAGGATGGTCGGATTTTGTCCAATACTTGGAACATCGATCAACTTCGCAAGTTTTACGTGTAAGTATTCCAATCACTTTTTCCCTGTTCAATTAGCATCTTTTGACAAAATAAAATATGTTTTGCTTTCACACAATGAGTTTTTCTCTTTAGGCCCGTATCATATGCATTCGACCTGGGGGCCGATCGCCGGTGGTCAGATCATTACAACAATCTAATCGGATTCGCTGGTCGATCTCATGACCACTTCTAGATAAGTCACTCCTAAATAAGCCGCTTCTCAGCGCATGTGGGGCTATCTGGCAAGTCCTTGGTCATCTGAGTGGCTACCAGTTCGCAATAAGATTAGACGTTACATTGATCCTGATCGTTGGTTTAAAACGCACACCCCTGGTCGTTACGCTTATGTTTTCTCCTCTGCTTATAACACTAAGGCTTCAGTATTCATAAGCAGAGGCGGGGGCTAGGGGGGATGTGCTTATAGTATGGAACTCATAATATTAAAAATGCAAAATATATATTTCCTGTCAAAAATGATTTTTTACATACATTGCATTATACACAATTGTCTAAATACAAAAATAAGGATCATTCGATCCCCAGCTCAGTCAGGAGCCTATCTACTAGGGGCTTGACCTCCTCTATGACTGCATCGAGCAGCTCTTCACTCTCGACCTCAACCGGACCCACCAGTGCGCTCAGATCTGCATCTGGGCCATGGTGAAGTCGAACCCTACTGAGTACGGCTACTGCGGCTGATCGAACCCTGGTTCTGATCACCTCTTCGCGTCACCGTGTATCTCCAGGGAGATACTCAAGCAGTGAATCCGCCTGGGCAGTAAGCAGCGATGTCCAGTCACTTATGCTGAGGTTGTCTTGCTTCGGTTCTACCACATCGGTCTTCAAAAGATCAGCCACGGCCTTCAGTTTTTCGAAGATCAGAAGGCTCAGCTCTTTGATCGCCCGATTGGTGTGGCGAATCGAGGATTCAAGAATCCCCTTGTCCCGACTAAGCTGTGTAATTTGACCTACTTGCGCTGTACAGAGAGAGGAGATTATTTGCATATTATGGATTCAAGTCTTCTTAATCAGGAATCGGCTTACCAGCATTTTCTGATCGAAGTTTGTTGATTTCAGTCTCTTGTTTCTTAAACATTGAGACTGAACTAAGCTTTAAATTGGCCACCTCTTTCTTCAAAGATGTAACCTCCCTGCAGCGAAATCAAAGCAGTCACAACCAAAATGCACCCATACTAACCAAAGGGTAATGATCCTCACCTGCGCAAGCTGTCACGTTCTTTCTGAACGGCTTCTGTACTGGCCATCACAACATGCGAATGGCTTATTAGCCAGGATAATCCCTGTGAGGCCAAGGAAGAGGATCAAAGGTGTCCTAAGTACAATTCAGGCATGAGAATGGAGATTTATTATACCTTCATAAACTTTTGTAAGACAGCATCATCCATTCCAGCGGGGATCCTCGCTAGAGCCCCGGATGCGCTTACTACAGGGACAGTTGGTGGGAGTGCCGGCTGGGCGCTACCCCCAGTAGTCATTGGTTGTGACTGGGTCCTTGCATTTATTCCTTCCCCTGCGGTCTGGACGACTTCCTGGACCACAGGGGTGGAGCGTTCTTCATTGGAAGCTCCTGTACCAGCTATGACTTCAACCCCTCCGGAGGCGGTTGAAGAGCTGGGCGCCGTCTTTCTTTGCCTGACAAGAAAGGCAATTTGAGCAGTTTTTATTTAAGATTATTGCCAATTCAAGGTTCTTACCTTATTTGAAATCCCATTCGCTCCTGAGATTTCTAGGAAGGTTCCCCTTGGGAAGAAGAACCATCATCGGTTCTTGCCTTCCTCATGGTAAACAAGGTAGCTCCCCCCTGGATGTGTTCAGCTATGAGAATATTTTTAAGAAAAAGATAGAGACAAAAAGCAAGGTCTCTACCTGGGCTACCGTACTGGCTGGTGGGGCTACATCCGAAGGCCTTGGCAACTCCTGGGTCGCTGGAGCCACCACAACCGGCCTTTGCTCAACTACCTCCCCCTCTGTCTGCAGAGGAGGAGGATTTCCCCCCTGGGACTAGCAGTAGTCACAGGGAGAAGCTCTTCTCCCTGTATGAACATTGATTTGTCAAACATACAGAAGGAATCATAAAAAGAATGATAGAAAGGAATCCTTACCGTGGTCGTCCTTTCGACCAGAGGAACAGAGACAACCGATCCTGAAGTCTCGGGGGCTTCAGGAATTGGGTGGTCACCCGCGACCACAAGATTTTCGGTGGTCGCAGGATCTGCCACGACCACCCCTTCGGTAGTAGTGGTCTCTGCGGGGCAGCTTGGGGCATCGCCGGATGGGAGATCCGCGATCTTCCTCCTCTGAAGGATCAGAGGAACGTCATCCTCTTCCTCCTCGCTCCCCTCTCCCTGTACGACGAAGAAGTGATTCCAATCTGCGCCTGGTAAAACAGAAGGGATGCGATATCTTACCGCCGTCTTTCTTGCGGTAGGAGGAACGCTCCGTGAAGACCCTTCCCCGGGATTTGGCCTGGCCTTCTTGGAGGCAGGACTCTTTGTCCTGGGTCTTTGGGAGACCTTCTTCACGTTCTTTACCGTTGGCTTCCCATGAGAACCTGCGTTCTCACTCGGGAAAGTCGTCTCGGCAAACCTTCCTAGGAGCTGATTCACATTTTCGATGAAAATATTTAACGCTGGACATGCATAAGATCTAAAAAATGGAGGCCAGATAGAGAATGTACCTTTTGGCGCTCCTGTTTAAGATCGTCGCCGGCGTGAATTAGACTCTGTGGACGAGGCGATCCCTTAGGGCCCTCTACATCGGCATTGTAGGCCCTAAGAAGGGAATTGGTCCGCCTTTCAATTTCGGATGAAGGCAGGACTGTTCCCAAATTCAAGTCAGAATTTGCACAATTCAAGAATGGGAAAAGCTCAGCGCCAAAGAAATAAATACCTTGACTGTAGTCCAGGGTGCTATCCGCCATGGACCTAATCTCCCACGCCGGATGAGCCCTTTCACGCAGAGGACTCACCCGATTCTTCACGAAGTCTCGAATAATGTCTCGAGCCGTCAATCCTTGATTGACCAAGTGAAGAATCACCTCGGCATGCTTCGAAAGCTCCGAGTTCATCGCCGGGGGAACATCTAACTCGCTCGACTTCTCCGGTCGTGAGTTTTCAAACCATAGACTGCTTTCGGATGGTGGAGAGCAGTAAAACCACCTTTGGTGCCACCCATGCACAGAATCTCGCAGGGGTGGGGAGGGATACTCCTTTTTGTCCCTCAGCCGGAAGTAGATGCATCCGGCGGCGTTGGTGCTCTTCGACCACGCCGAAAAGTAGAATCGCCGGAAAAGATCCACGCTGGGATATATTCCGACGAACGCTTCACAAAGATGCTGGAATACCGCAAGGATCAGCATCGCGTTGGGGTGGAGGTTGATCAGTTCCCACCCATAGTGCTCAAGGACATCCTTGAGGAACTGACTCTCGGGGAATCGGAACCCGTAGCGCAGGTACTCCTCAAAAACCACCAACTCGCCCTCTTGGACAGTTGGGGTTTCTTGGTCCTTCTCCGCAGGCCGCCAGTTAATGAGCAGCCGCGGAGGAAGGATCTCCTCCTTCTCTAACGCCACTAGGATCTCCTTGGAATGGTGGATGGATCGGCTCCAGGACGCCATCTTTGGTGGAGAATCAAAGGGAAAGCTGGCGATTTTGGGAAGACGAAGGCTGAAGAAAATGAGGGTTTTGTGTGGCGGGAATAATGAGGGTTTTGGCTGTGTGGCTTCTTTGAAAAGACATCTGCTCTTTTTATAGACCCTAGGCGACGCATTAATGAGAAAGCGGCTCATTTCAAACGTTCCATTGAATGCTTTATTCATTTCCCATAATGGATACTGTCTCTGATGGACCCGATAAAGTATTCAGATGTCGGATCTGAAACAAAAAGATTTCTTAGTTTTGGAAACTGAAAGTGCAAAAGGACTGAAAAATTTTCAGTACTTTTCAGAAGACGTTTTTCCTTTTTACGCTTTCAACATTTTTTTCGAAAAAATCATGCAACTCAATTTTTGACGTACTGGAATGTTTTTAATTGGGTTATGGTTTTATCGAAATCGTGTTTTAGGCTAAAACTTCGATTCTAATCGGAGTGACAGCCTGACCGAGTTCCAACTCTGGTCGCACTTTAATTTTGACCGCGGCTCTGAAACTGATCGCGGAATCAGGGCAGGTCGCGGTACTTTTTCCTTAAACGCGATTCTGATCGCAGAACTAAAGTTTCCTGTGTATGAATAGTCGCGAACATAAAGTTTATGGCTATATTTTCGCACAGAAGATGTGAAGAATATTCATGAGAAATAAGAAACTTTTATTTCTTACATTCTTTACATACAAAAGGGATACAGTCGATCAAAACATCGACTTGCTCCGAAAGAAGTTTACAAAGTTCCCCAAGGGACATGTTGTTGTCAGTAGGATTTACACTGGCAACCCTCAGGGAACTAGCAACTACCCTAAGTCTATCTACATCGTCCCTAACAACAGACGCACTATTGTCCCTAATCAAGTCAGAGAGTTCTCGCTGTTGCTGAGCGAAGTCCCTCTCTCGACGGAAATGGTGCACCTCTTCTCGGGATCGATCAAGACATTCTGCTAGACGCAGAATCTTCGAGGCCATTTCCTCGGTCTTCTTCTCCAGGGTATTCTTCTCTTCCAGAAGAGTCTGTCCGGAAGGAAGAGATGGAGCAGCAGAAGGCTGATCGCTGGAGCCTCCTACCTCCTGCATTTTGCAAAAGTTAGTCACACTAACTATAATTATCAGCAAAAGGGGAGAAGAATTGTTACCTGTCCCGGTGCATAACCCGTTAATACACCCATCTTGGGAGGAAGATCATCAGATGGTGGAAGAGCAACCTTCCCATCAAAAGATTGCTTCGCCAACCCAATATAGCAATCATCTGATCGAGGGATAGTCACCGCTTGCCGACCAGGATGTTGATCATCCAAAAGGATGGGAGAATTGAATGTGATGGGATCTTTCTCTAAGGATAAAGGCCTAACTTGCCGAGAGGCATGAACAGGGAGGGTCAAAGGAACTGAAGGAAGAAAGAAACTTGCTACATTCTTCACCTTTGTTCCACTGGAAGATCCTTCGTCAACCTTGGGTTTCTTCCTTAAGGGAGACAGGACTTCAATCGTTTGAGGTCCTTGTTCGACAACTTTCTCTTCATCACTCTCAATCTCGATGATATCGTGATTTGTTATTGGGAGGAGTATGTGAAAAGGAAGAAGGCAGGATAACAAGAAAAGGACTTAGGCGTGGAGGGAAATTGTGGATTTTACAAATCTAGGAGCCTGGTATTTATAGCCGCCTGGGTGACGGTTTGCATTCCAGACGCCTCGGGTTTCGTCAAAGCATTTACAATTTTACCTCGAGATAAAAATAGTTCTACGGCGCTATCATTGCCCATCACATAATGTCAGAACCCGTTTTGGGAAACCAACCGTTTTCACTTAGTGCGCCACTAAGTGGAAAAATTGAAGAGTCGGGTTAAAAATCCAATGCATAGTTTTAAAAAATTCGAAATAAACACGTCTCTTCGTTTTCTTCGAATTTGGGGGCTAGCTGACGAGGATTGACACCCGGGTCACTTCTAATAAACTTTTGGTTCAAGACAGGTTCGAACCAGACATGTATCTGGCGATGCGAACTCAAGCTATTCTGAGGGGCATCACTATGAGGTCGCAAGCTTTACGCGATCAGGTCGCGGGTTTCGTGCGATCAGACCGACAGCCTTGTGCGGTCAGAAGTTCGTATGCTATACGCGGACTGGATATCCGGGATGTTGTGCGGTCAGCCCACATTCCGCGGTCAGAACGTTCTCGACCAGGGTACTTGGAGTTTATTCGGTTATCACTTATGACAGGATATTCCAAGCATCCCGAAGATTCATCCACGTTGAAGACCAACCGTCAGAGGTTATTATATGCGGTTATTCATGATTAACACTTGTTAATAACCTCCGTGGAAGTTAACAGCGGTTCTCCAACAACCGCATCTAACCGTTTGATGCAGTTTTCTTCATATGGCGCCTTTTCGACCAGTATAAAAAGGTGGCAAAGTACATCAAACTGGGGGATCCAAGACATTTTGGAAGAACAAGACCCCTGATATAAGGGAGATACAAGATATCTCGATCACTCAAACAGCCAAGTCTACGGCTTAGATTAGACAATACTTACAAGTCTCTTATAGTTTCTTTTTGTACATTTACATAGGGAAAACTTTCGCCTGTGAAAGTTTTCTCCCTGCTAGTTTGTTAAGCTTTATCTCATATAGTGAAATCCTAACAGGATGTAGGGCTTTTACTCCCACCATCAAGGGCCCGAACCTGTATAAAACTCTCTGTGCTCCTGTTCACCATTGTTCTGCATACCTTCCCGGAGGGTCATCTTGAAAGGTCTCACAATTACAAATTTTGCATAAGTTCGGCTGAGGACCCCGAATCCGAATCGTCGACAGACCCGGAGGTGGTTTTACCTCCGGGTGGGAGACCCGGAGATTGTCTACTCCCCACAGCCTCCCACTCTCACTCGATCTTCGGGACCCCTAGTTCCCAAGTTGACCACTAGCGAGATAGCCCTTGTTGACAAGATGGCTGAGGCCCAGTCCCGGAGATGTATGAGGGACTTGGCGGAGGAGCTACTCCTTCAGTTTAGTCCCTTCGGGCGAGTCCGGAGGGGCTTGGGCCTTTCGTCGGTGCCTCCCTGGTACCCGATGTCACGACGTAAGTTTTTCTAGGATTCATATGCATAGGGCTTTCATTTCTCTAATACCGCCTTTAATCCCACAGTCCACTCGTATGAGTCGTCTTGGGAGAAAAAAGAGCGCCTCGTCGGGAGGTACTTCGAGGACGAGCATGCCTGATGCTACTCGGTCATTAGGGAAGGGCCCCCCTGAAAGCTAGTGGCTGAAATTTTTGGGCTATCTTTGCCTGTCCGAGTACCGCTACCGACACTGGGCTCCCACAAGGGGAGGGAGGCACCTAGCGACCATGAGGTGGGGTGCACCAAGGCACCGACGGTCGCCGGGAAGAGCTCCGGGAGAGCCCGGGCAAGATCTCCCGTCCCATCACCGGGGCTAGCCGGGACCCCCCCGGCGCTAATGAAGGCGAGACATGCTCCGGAGGTGGCGACCCCTGCGGGGACAAGGGCGCCCTCCCCGATTGCGGACCCTACCCCGGCGCCCCCAGGGCGATAACTCCTGCGGGGGCAAGGGCATCCTCCCCGGTTGCGGACACTACCTCGGTGCCCACGAGGGCAAGGCCAGCTCTGGGGGAGGCAACTCTTGCGGTGACAAGGGTGCCTTCCCCGGTTGCTGATCCCACTGAGAGTTCCACTGACACGGCCACACTAGTTGCGCAACTTGACACGTTGGGCGCCTCGGGGGCATTGGACGACATTAGGGTGGAGTCGGACTGGGAGAATTACGTCCCGTCCCCTTCCCCAATAAGGAACATTCAGGTGGCGTCCTCGAATGTGCGCCTGGTCTCGTACATGCGTTACCAGAGAACCGGTGCTCTCACCCGGTTTGACGTTCTCATGGCTCCCAGAGCCAGGCCGCTGGTGGTGCCGCCCCTAGCGGGCCCACCCTCTTTGGGATTGCAGGGAGACGAGGCCTCTCCCCTAGTGGTAGCCGATTTGCTGGGTGGAGGTGGCGTTGAGGTGGTTGAAGCGCCTGAAGAGACTCTGAGTCCTGCGAGGGAGGGGCGCTCTTCTCCGCCGATGAGACGAGGCGGCTTTCCTTGGGCCTCCTTACCCCTTAGTTCGGGCTCGTGTTAAGGAGTGGGGATCGACGATCGGTACGGGGACGTCATCTTGTCACTTCAGGTAAGGAGTGCTTATGTTAGTTTTCGCTACCCATTCAGGCACTATCTTGACCTTCGGGGTTTCCTTGTGGGCGGTAGATCACTACCATGGCTCGCACCATCTGAGGGCGGCTTGCTCGAGAGACTGAGGTTGCCAACAAGGAGATGGCTTCCCTTGAGGCCGCCTGAGATGTGGCTGTCTGGGGACGGGACGCGGCCATCGAGGAGCTAGAGTGCGTTCGGGTGCAGTAGTTGGTCCTAGCTGAATCTGCGAGGGACGCCACGGTCCGAGAGTTGGAGCTTGTCCGGGCGCAGCTGTCGGCATTAGAGGGGGCCAACTCCCATCTTCAGGACGAGATGAACTCGGCCTTGAGCGCGGCCGAGGTCTCCGCGGCCAAGTCTCTGGTGTCAGCCGGGCATCGTGTCTGGGCCGCACTCATCACCCTCGGGCTCGAGTTGCTTCCGGAAGCCAACCCCCAGAACCCATTAGCCTCGATAGCAAAAGCGATGAACTTCCTTACCCGGCAGGTGGCCGCCATCTCTTCAGCGGTGGATCTTCGAGCCAAGGGTCTTGCTGTCCCCGTGATCACCGTCGCTGCGCCTCTCATGGAGTACCAAGGCGCAAGTGGTTGGGTACTTGGGGGCTTTGTTCCACTGGGTTTCCCCGACTTCTACGAGCCTCAGCACGGGGATCTTGAAGGCCTTGCCGAGGTCTTCTATGATCGGGTGATCAGTGCCTTGCCCACGCCCGCTCTTGGAGAAGCCTCCTCTGGGGGGGAGGGGGTCACAACGGGCAAGTATGAGTAGGGTTGGACAAAAAGATCGAAGCTCGCGAGCTATTCAGGATCAGATCGAAGATTGGCTCAGTTCGAGATTGGCTTGAGCCCTTAACAAGCCGAGCTCGAGCCTGAGGTGAAGCTCGAGAGAGAACTCGAACTGAGCCCGAGCCTTCCAGAGCTCGCTCGAGCTCAGCTCGTTAAGCCATTCCCCAACCTAGCAATCAACTCCTTAAAGTGTTATCATGGGCTCATGGCGGCGGCGTAACCGCGTAAGGAGCGGAGGTGGCGCGAGGAGGAGGGGAGGAGGCGGCGGCGGCACTGCGGAGTGAGGAGGAGAGGACGTTGTGGTGGCACAGGGAGGAGAGGAGGCGGCGGCGGCACTGCGGAGCGAGGAGGAGAGGAGGCTGCGACGGCACAGGGAGGAGAGGAGACGGCGGCACACGTGGAGGAGGAGGGGAAGGAGAGGAGGCGGCATGGAAAGGGGGAGGAGGCGGCGATGGATGACGAGGACAATGATGAGGAGGATGACGATGAGGAGGCGTCGGTGCCGGCGGCAGCTCCAGCGTCCGCGACAGTGGCCGTGCGCTTGTCGAGCCGAGCTCGAGCTCTATCGAGCTTGCTTCGAGTCGAGCCCGAGCCTAGTTCGAAGCTTGTTAAGATTTCGAGCAGAGCCCGAGCCGATCTCAATACACTATCGAGCTCAAGCCGAGCCTTCCTGGGCTCCCTCGAGTTCGGCTCATTTCCAGCCCTAAGTATGAGCCTTCCCCTCGGATAGTAGTTTAGTTTCTTTTTGCTTAGGATTTTTGCTCCTGGCAGCTCCTTAGGAGGGGCCTCAGAAACTTGTAAGCATTCTCAAGATTAAATGAAATATTTTTTGCTAAATCCCGTTTGATTGGCAACAAGTTTTCGGTTTGAATGTCCCAAAAGGAAGGTTGCCACCTTGTTAAGGTGGCTTCCGTAGTGGCATCTGGCTAACTTTGATGATTGTCGCGCCGAGTTACCCGCACCGGATCCGACATATTAGAGGGTCCTCCCACTCCGGATCCTACTGTTGGATGGTTACGAATGTTGGCCCAAGGATGCACTAAGGGTGGCATTTCGAAGGGTCTAGGGTTTATACAAAGACATTTCTCAGGAGTTCGCTGAGAGGCCTAGGGAGTGCTGATTTTCTTTTCCCGTTCTTACCGGAAGAGGTTATCCTTCGGGTCAGGTTCCCAGGATGGTCCGACTCTCTTGGTTATGTATGTTCCTTGCCCATCGGGGAGGGTTGTCCCCCAGCTTTTTCCATCAATAAAGCGGCGGCACTTGGTGCCTCGTCCTTTTCTAATTTAATCAACACCCTCTCCCAGGAAACAACCATCCGAGAGAGAAAAATGTCCGCATTTGGGTGGCGCGGGGCCCCCGTACGGGAGAAGCCATCTCCAGGGAAACAACCATCCGGGAGAGGAAAAGGCCCGCGTCAGGGCGGCAGGGAGCCCCCCGGGACGAGAGAAGCCCTCTCCCGGGAAACAACCATCTGAGAGAGAAAAAGGTCCTCGTCCAAGTGGCGCGGAGCCCCCAGGCTAGATGAGACCTCTCCTGGGAAACAACCATCCGGGAGAGAAAAAGGTCCGTGTCCAGGTGGCGCGGAGCCCCCGAATGGGAGAAGCCCTCTCCCGTGAAACAACTATCCAGGAGAGAAGAAGGTATGTGCCCGGGTGGCGTGGAGCCCCCGGGCCAGAGAAGCCCCCTCCCGGGAAACAACCATCTGGGAGAGAAGAAGGTTCGTGTCCGGGTGGCGCGGAGCGCCCGGACGGGAGAAGCCCTCTCCCAGGAAACAACCATCCGGGAGGGAAGAAGGTCTGTGTCCGGGTGGTGCGGAGCCCCCGGACGAGAGAAGCCCTCTCCTGGGAAACAACCATCCGGGAGAGAGAAAAAAATGGCATCCAGTCGAAGAATCCCATCACATCTTCAGTCGATCTAGCCAAGACTTGATTGAAAAAACCCCAGCTATTTGTCAGAGCCTGTGGGGCATTTTGCTTATGTAGTGGACCAGTTTGTCTCCTCCCCTCGTAGCGGGGGGTGGCTTAACTTAGGCAACTCACGCTGATGTTACGAGAGAGATCCAGGCCACTACCTTTGAAGGGGAGGGCGCCCACGGGGGATTAAAAACAGGCCAGAGAAGATGTTCTCATGTGGGTGAGTAAGGGGATTCAATTAGGATTCCACCTATCAAATGTGACCCAAATCGCTCCCGGAGGAGGAAGAGCATGAGAGTGAGCTCTGGAGTGTATGGGGGGGGGACTAGTCCCCCATAGTGACTCGTTACCACAGTTCTTTTGAGAACCGGGTTGCCGCTTACGCCCTTAGTCCACGAGGGGATACTGTAAGCCGCCCTAGGAGGAGCGGGGCTCCCGCCATTGGGACTTTTAAGGGCTATGCAGGAGCCTGTAATCATCCTCGTAACGAGGGCATCCTCACGGGGAGGGCATCCTCGAAAGGGCATCCTCGCGGGGAAGGCATCCTCAAAATGAGGGCGTCACCTCAGGGGCGGTTAGAAAAATATTCTGCAAAAGAAGACACAGTAGGGAGAAAAACCATTTGCATTGATTTGAATGAGTTGGTACAATGCTTCTCCCTTCGAAGTTGCGAAAGGGGGAGGAAAAGGCCCTGAGCCAGTGTCAAGCTCACCGCGCCTTCCCGCTGCGAAGTCATGAGGGGGGAAGGGGGGAGGCTTGGAGACTAAGTGTAGAACTTGCAGAGCAAGTCCACGTTCCATGTGTGCTTCAGCTCTTGGTCTTCGAGAGCGGAGAGCTTGTAAGCCCTTGAGCCAAGGATTATGGTGATCCTGTATGGCCCTTCCCACTTTAGACTGAGTTTCCCTTGGGCTTGAGGGTTGGTGGCGTTGTTGAGGACGAGGTCCCCCAAGTGAAAAGCTCTTCCTCATAGATGCGCTTATTGTAGGCGCGCCATTTCATGCTAGTAAATGGCGTTGTGGAGGAGGGCTTTGTCCCGCTCTTCTTTGACGAGATCCACTTCCAGCCTTTGGTTTTCCTCGTTGGCCTGGAGCGCGGTGGCCGAAACTCTCTCAAGGAGTTCGACTCGCAGCGACCGAAAATTGATTTCCGAGGAGAGTACCGCCTCAACCCTGTAGACAAGCGAGAAAGGGGTATATCCCGTCGCGTGACTTGGGGTAGTGCGCATGGAGCACAAAATGCTCGAGAGCTCGTCTGCCCATGCTCCGCTCTTGGAGGCGCTTTGCTCCAGGCGGTGACGAAGCCCTTGGAGGATGACCCTGTTGACACGCACGACCGCCCCATTGATTTTGGGGTGAGCCACCGAAGCGAAATGGGGGGTCGTTCCCAGGTTCTGACAGAACTCGAAGAAGACTGCGGAGTCGAACTGGGTTCTATTGTCAACGGTGATCTCCCAGGGGACCCTGAAGTGACACACTATGTTCTTCCAAAAGAACATTTGCACCGCCCGGGACATAATGCTGGCTAGGGGTTTCGCCTCTACCCACTTGGAGAAGTAGTCTACGGCCATGACCGCATAGTTGTATCCCCCCGGCGCTGGGGGGAAAGGACCTAAGAGGTTGATCCCCCATCGCGTGAAGGGCCAGGCGATGGGGATGGACTGCAATGTGGCGAAGGGTAGGTTGGAACCCTTTGCCATCTTTTGACAGGCCTCGCACGTAGAGACAAGGTCTCCTACATCACGGGTCACTATAGGCCAGTAGAAGCCTTGCCGGATAGCTTTCGTAGTGATGACCCGCGGGCCAAGGTGGGAACCGCAACACCTGAGGTGAATGTCCTCGAGGAATTTGATTCCCTCCTCCCGCGAGAGCCAGCGGAGTAGTGTGGAGGCCCCCTGCTTGTAAAGTGTCCCTTCTATCAAGACATACGCCTGTGGCTTGGCGCGAAGGCGCTTAGCTTCGGCGTTGTTGGGCGGCTCCCCCTCTCCTTTAATGCAAGAGACGAGGGAGTCCATCCAGGATGTGGCCCAGACGATCTTCGTGACGTGAGGGTCACTGGACCCGTAGTCTGGGTTGGGGGCCACCGGGAAGGCTTTGGGATGATCTCCAAGAAAGCCCCCGCAGGGAGGGGCCCTCAGGCACTCGCTGCCCTTGCGAGGGAGTCGGCGCGGTCGTTGTCTCTACGTGGGATATGCCGCACCTCGAGGCCTTCGAAGTGATTCTCCATTTTTCGGACTTCCTCTAGGTAGAGACTCAGGTTCGCGTCATGGCACAAGTAGGACTTGTCCATTTAGCAAACCACCAGCTGAGAGTCCCACTTGACAAGGAGGCATTGGATTCCCAAGGAGCAGGTGAGACGCAGCCCTAGGAGGAGTGCCTCATACTTCGTGACATTGTTGGTCGCGGGGAACTCAAGCCTCGCGGCGTATTCGAGGGTTCTCCCCTCTGGGCTTCAGAGGACCACTCCTACACCGGCTCCTGCCAAGCACAGGGAGCCGTCGAAGTAGAGAGTCCAGTGATCATTGCGCAGCGGTGGTGTGGTGTGCGCTTCCTCCTTCGGCCCAGGGACCAGAGCCCACTCGACCACAAAGTCCACAAGGACTTGCGACTTGAACGCGGGGGAGAGGGAGAAAGGGGCTAGTTCAGCCCCCCACTTCCCTATTCAGCCGGTGGCTTCCTTGTTCTGAAGCACTTCTTCCAAGGGGAGAGAGGACGGCACCGTGATGGGGTGGCTTAAGAAGTAATGGCGAAAATTTCTTGACGCCATCAGGAGAGCGTAACAGACCTTTTCCACCTTGGTGTATCTTGTTTTGGCACCTTGGAGAGCCTCCCTCATGTAGTAGACGGGGTGCTGTTGCCCGTCTTCTTCTTTGACGAGGACCGCGCTTATGGCGATTGGGATGGCTGCGAGGTAAAGGAGCAGGGGCTCTCCCTGGCTAGGACTCATGAGCATTGGAGGGCTCATGAGATACTTCTTCAGGTCTTCGAACATGGTCTGTGCCTCAGTGGTCCATCAAAACCCCTCGAGGCCGTGGAGGATCTTGAAGAATTGGAGGCCATGCTCTCCCGAGCGCGAGACGAAACGGCTCAACACTGCTAAGCAGCCAGTGAGCCATTGTACATCTTTGACTGAGTGCGGCAGAGGCATGTCAAGAAGGGCCTGAATTTTTTCAGGGTTGGCTTCAATGCCCCGTTGGGACACAAGGAAACCGAGAAGTTTCCCTCCGCCAACACCAAATGCGCATTTTTCTGGGTTAAGCTTTAACCCATACTTGCGGAGGTTGCGGAAGGTTTCGGCTAGGTCTTCGAGGTGAGTGGTCGAGTGCAGGCTCTTGACGACCGCATCGTCGACATAAACCTCCATGTTGCGGTCGATTTGGTCCTTTAGGACCAAACACATGAGCGTTGGAAGGTTGCCCCGGCGCTTTTTAGCCCGAACGGCATATGGACGTAGCAGAAGGTGCTGAGATGAGTTATGAAACTCGTCTTTTCCTCATCCTCCTTAGCCATCCAGACTTGGTAATAGCCCGAATAGGCGTCCAGGAAGCTCATCAGTTCGCATCCCACGATGGAGTCCACTAGTTGATCGATCCGCGGGAGTGGGAAGTTATGTTTTGGACAAGCCTTGTTGAGGTCGGTGAAATCAACACGCATCCTCTACTTGCCACTTGCTTTCTTGACGAGAATGGGTTTTGCTAGCCACTTGGGGTGTAGAACCTCTCGAATGAACCCCGCTTCCCAGAGTTTCGCGATCTCCACCCTGATGGCTTCTTGGCGTTTGAGGGAGAGCTTCCTCAGCCTTTGCTTCACCGGGGGGCGACCAGGTGTCACTGCAAGTTTGTGCTCGATAACGTCTCTAGGAACACCCCCATGTCTGTGATCTTCCATGCAAAAACATCAGCATTTTCACGGAGGAAGTTAATGAGTTGTGTTGGTGCTCCTCGGGAGATCTGCCCCGATCTTGAGGATCTTCCCCTCGCTTCCCTCGGAAAGGCAGAGCTCGCGGAGGTCCCCTTTAGAGCGTGGCTTGGGCAGGAAATTCCCGGGGAGCGCGGTCGGCACGTCCGAGGTTGGGGAGGAGCTCCCCTCCCCCGGGGCCTTGATCAAATTGATGTCCCCGATCACAGCGGTGGTGCGCTCGTAAAGAGAGCGCGGTACGTCTTGGTCGCCCCGAGTGGTGATCACCCCGCTTGGCCTGGGGATCTTCATGCATAGGTAGTTTTGGTGGACCGCGGCCCCTAGGCAATTGATCGTGGTTCTCCCCATTATGGCGTTGTAGGAAGAGGGGAGATCCACCACGTCAAACCAGACCATCTCAATCTGGTAATTATCCGGGGTGCTGAACATCATTGGGAGGTCGACCTTCCCCAGGGGGTATATGGTCTTTTCCAATACAAAGCCTTGCAAAGGCCCGGCCGCGGGTTGTAGGAGCTTTTCGTCCACCTGTATTTCCTTGAACTCCTTTAAATAAAGGACATCCGCAGCGCTTCCGCCATCAACCAGGATCCGGGTGAGATGACAGTTGAATATGGTGGCAAAGATAATCAACGCATCGTCATGGGGGAAGTGCACCCCCCGCGCGTCCTCCGCAGTGAAGGTGAGTGGGACGTCCAACCATTTTGGTGGTTGAGACGTGTTAACGACCCCTATTGCCTTAACTTCTCGGGCGTATTCCTTGCACTGACGTTTGGAGTCTCACCCGAAGGTGGATCCTCTCAAACTGACATTAACATGCCTTTGGGAGGTTTGGAAAGGGGCTCGTTGCCTGGGGGAGTGGGGAGTGCTGCCAGGGCCGGCGACGGAGGGGGTAAAGAGATAGGGCCTCCTCCCCCCCAGCCCATGCTGTTGGAGATATGCCGCAAAGTGTTGAAGAAGCGCGTTGTATTCTCGAGTTGCATGGGAGTTGGACTTATGGAAAGTGCACCATAAGGTGGCTCCAGCCTCTTTGCCCCCTAGCTTGGGGCCTTTCGAGTGCAGGAGGATTGGCCTCCCCCGCCGCTTTTGGCCTTGGAGAAGGGTCGTTGTCCCCGATTAGGATCCCGGGAGTCGCCTTCGCCTTCGAGGACGAAAGCGTCTTGAGGCCTTGGCTCGTTATGGGGTCCTCTCTTGGGACATTTTTGGGAGAGGTCCTTGTAATCCCTTTCCCCAGGGGCGGAGGTCCCCTGGTTCTTCTTCTAGAGGTCGTCCTCCTCAGCTCTTGCGTACTTCTCGAGCACGTTAAAGAGCTCATCCACGAAGGACAGGCAACTCCAAGAGAGCTTCCGATGGAGCTCTCCCGGTAGAATTCCGCTTTTGCATGCTTCGATCACCGTTGAGTCGAGGATGTGAGCCACTTTGCTCTTGATTTGGGCGAAGCGTTTGAAGAAACTTTGGATGGTCTCCCTTGACCGCTGTCGAACGGTGTACAACTACGAAGAATCCACGGGGCGAACATAATTTCCTTGGAAATTTGTGCAAACCTCACACTTGAGTTGCCCAAAGGACTTGATGGAGCCCGCCTTGAGGTTATAAAACCATGACCGGGCTATACCAGAAAGGTAGAGGGGGAATACATTGCATTGAACGCTCTCGTCCCCTCGACTGCCGAGATGGCCGTGGAGTAAACCTGCACAAACTCATATGGGTCGGCCTCCCTGTTGTAGTGCTCAATGTGGGGTGGCCGATAGGGCTTCGGCCATCAGACGCATCGGCACCAGCAACAAAAGGGTTGATTCGCCCCTTCCACCTCCTTTGGGGAGCCCGTGTCGCTATCCCCCTTCATGGGGGAGGCGCGTTTGTTGTCCGAGTCGGCAAGGGGTCCAAACGGACCGCCTACCTTTCGGTAACGTCTCTCTTCTTTGGGTTGGTGGAGCTAACCTCCTGCACCTCGAGGAAGTCTCCGGAGGTGACAGTGGCTTCTTGCATGAGCCTCTTTCCCTTATCCGCCCAGACGTGGGAGCGACACCCACGCTCCGGGAGTGGTTTCAGGCGATGGCGGGAAGGGACTCCCTCAGATCTTGCTGTGCACATTCACTCTACCTCCCGGGTGAATCGGGTATGATCCACCGGGGGAGCCCAGGGAGGGGGCCCCGGGGGAGTGAGCTGATGTGCGCTGACGATGGGCGCAAGAGGAAAGTCGTGCGCCGGGGAGGTTCTGGCGATGGAGACAACCCTCGGTGTGGGAAAGGTTCCCAACGGGGGGATAGCCTACATCGTGGGGACCGCGTCGGGAACGCCTCCCGGGATGGGCAAGGCTCCGGAGGAGAGAGCACCTCCCAAGGCAAGAGATACCTCAAAGACAGGGTCGATGCCCAGAACCCGGTGTCCCCCCAGAGACAAGAGCACCTCCCGGGAGAGGGAGTTCCCCGGAGATGGGAGCACCTCCCGGGAAGGGAGAAGGCCCCTAGGGCGAAGAAGGCTCCCGGGTGCCCCATCATGAATGGAGGCGTCAGTCCCATGAATGGGAACAAAGGCGGGTACATGGGAACCGGAGGCCGCACTATGGCGCTGCGCGAAGCTGGCCCTCAACAAGTGCCCCGAGTAATGGGTCTCCGGAGGCCGAAGGTATCACTTGGGGGGCTCTTGGTCCAACCAGCGCGGCAGCGCCGGGTTGGCTCGAAGAAGCCACGCTCCTGTTGTGGCCGGCAGGAGAATGGAGTGCCGTCTCCCCTCGAGTGTCCCCGGGAAGAGGCGCCGCGACGACGGCCCTTTGCGTCGATGGCGCAGGGTTGCTAGGACCAGCGTCATTGGAGAGGGAGGTCAGATGCCTCGTTCTTCTTGGAGGAGCCATGACAATTCGTCACGAGTCCCCACGGACGGTGCCAACTGCCATGGTATTAAAAATACCACGACAGGTTTGATGACGTGTTTGGCACATGTTTGACAACGCAAGCTAACTGTGCGACGGGTCACCCCGTTTTGGACAATCACAGAGATTAACACGAGGGTTATACAGGTTCGGGCTTCAGTGGAGATCCTAGTCCTGTCGACGTGCTCCCGACGCATGTTGGCTATGGGGGGCTCTCTCCCGGGGAGAGTCCTAAGCATACCTTTTGGTTTTTGTGTATTGAGTACAAATGAGAGTCTTGGGTTACAAGAGGGGGGTACAAGAGTATATATAGTATATATAGACACCAAAAGACATAAATTACTAAACTACCCTAGCTGCGATCGTTGGATCGAGGGCATTGCGGTCTTTTTGTAGGGTGTGAAGCCAGGATCCTCGACATGTGGCTACTCCAGTTCCCAGGGAAACACCTGGGAAGAGAGGGCCCCTTACTCGACGCTACGTCCGGGGAAGCTAGGGTCCCTTACTCGGGATCAAGTCTGGGGAAGGGAGGGCCCCTTACCCGGCGCCACGTCCGGGGAAGAGAGGATCTCTTACCCGGGACCAATGTCCGAGGAAGGGAGGGCGCCTTATCTGGGGTTAGGTTCGGGGAAGGGAGGCCCCTTACCTGACGCCATGTTCGGCGAGGCGAGGGCCCCTTACCCGGGACCAAGTTCGGGGAAGGGAGGGTCTCTTACCCTGGACCAAGTCCGGGAAGGGGAGGGACCCTTACTGGGGGCCACGTTTGGGGCGAGGAGGGCCCATTACCCGGGACCACGTCTGGAGAAGGGAGGGCCCCTTGCCCAAAGCCACGTCTGGGGAGGCGAGGGTCCCTTACTTGGGACCAAGTTCAAGGAAGGGAGGACCCTTTACCTGGCGCCACACCCAGGGAAGAGAGAGTCTTTTACCCAGGACCAACTCCGGGGAAGGGAGGGCCCCTTACCCGGGGACAGGTCCGGGGAAGGGAGGGCCTCCTTAACTAGCGCTACGTCTGGGGAGGCGAGGGCCCCTTACCTGGGATCAAGTCCGAGGAAGCGGAGTGCCCCTTACCCAGGGCCATGTCCGTGGCGAGAAGAGCCCCTTACCTGGGACCACGTCTGTGGCAGGGAGGGCCTCTTACCCGGAGCCACATCTGGGGAGGTGAGGGTCCCTTACTCAGGACTAAGTCCGAGAAGGGAGGGCCCCTTACCTGGCGCCACGCCCGGGGAGGAGAGGGGTCTCTTACTCAGGGCCAAGTCCGGGGAAAGGAGGGGCCCCTACCCAGGGCCACGTCAGGGGTGAGGAGGGCCCCTTACTCGGGATCACATCAAGGGAAGGGAGGGGCCTTTATCCGGAGTCACATCCGAGGAGGCGAGGGCTCCCTTACTCGGGACCATGTTCGGGGAAGGAAGGGCCCCTTACTTGGGGCCACATCCGGGGAGAGTGGATCCCTTACCCGGAGCCGCGTCCCTGGAAGAGACGGCCCCTTACCCAAAACTATGTCCGGAGACGAGAGGGTCCCTTACCCATAGTTATATCCAGGCCCACGCCACTTGGTGGAACCTCATTTTCCACAAATATATCATTTTTAACTGTGATTATTTAGTAATTATTGAAATTAGTAATAATTTATTATATATAGTAAATATCTATAATAATCATCAAATCCCACAATATAGTATACAACTGTGTCGTAATCTCAAACGGTGGCCCGTGCGTACGTATGTCTCTGTATAATTTATTGACTGAATTCTGTGTCTAGTTTGCTAGTGGACCGTCAATATTTCTTTTTGCTAAAATCTTAAAATAGTAAAAATATCTTTGTTAGATACCGAGATGATCTTATCATGTAAGATCAACTACTAAATTTATCCTAACAGATTCCTAATCTTATCTTCATCAATCAATTTAGTTTTAAACTTACCTTTATTAATCAATTTAGTCATAATTTAGTAGTTCAATTAGTTAAGTATCGGAATTATATATAAATTTATTATTTTAGCCCTGTATATTTTTATTATTGAATTTTTGCTAATTTCTAAATATTAATGAAAATAATAAATATCACCGGGACATGTTTGTGAGTCGTATTATTAAGAAATTGATATAATATGTTATTGACATAATATTATGTTGCGAAAGTTGAAAGATTAAAGCAACACCATTTGAAATTGTCTAACATCTTTGAAAATTGCATCCTTGTGTCCCTCCTAACATTCCTAGCCATCTTCAAGATCTACAAGGAGGGAGACATGACAAAGAAATCAAAAGCATGCATGCACCACAAGATCAAAAAATGGTTATAAAGACCACAAAATTCATCCTGGTTTGATATGTGTTTATAGTTCACTGATTTGTGTTGATGTCTTGCTCACAACAAAATTTTTCTATCCCATCCACAATTAAATATGCAAAAGAAAAAATAAAAAAAATGCATAAAAAGAGAAAGAAATGGGTGAGAAATAGTCGAAAACAATGCCTCTTCTGATGTTTGGCTTGAATTAGATGAGAAAAGAAGAGCAAGTGGGCTTTTCTGGCCGGAGAGGGATGTATATAGCGTCAAGAATTTTGGATAGTCCACAAAAATTTTGGAGGGGGTCATTCTTAAATTATGATGAAAAATGATTTGTCATAAAATATTTCTGAACCTTTTTTTTTATGATTGTCTTTTTTCTTGATCTTTCTATGACGATTGTTTATTACAATCTATGCTTATATTTTTCAAAACATCACAAAATTATGGTTGGATTTGATCTTTGTTCAAATTTATGATGACAACTAAATTTGTCATAAATTACTACTAATTATTAATGACCCAAACGTTTTGTCATAAAGTGTTGGTCACGGAAAATGATATTTGTTGTAGTGGTACACATACCATATGAACTTTGAAGTGTTATGCATGTCAAGATGATATAATATTTTTGTTATTTTACTGATTGATAGATCTAAGTGAAACGGTTGAGTAAATTTAGAGATCCACTGAACTAAATCTCAGGTTTATGTATTCAAGTGACATACATATTAAGTTTAAGGACTTGGAGTGCACTTTACACTTTTATATTTTATAAAAGATATAATTGCAGTTTATGAAATATGTAGGGATATAAATGCATTCTCCCATGGTGTAGTACCATGTTGGCCTTGGCCCCATACACCGCATTGAAAAAAATATCAAGAGTACCAAGACCAAAAGGCTTGGCTTGAACTCTCTCTACAAATAAATAAGGGGAAATTACAACCGTGCCCGTGCATAATTATAAAATTATAAAAACATCCCCTGTCGATAGTGCAATGTTAAGTGTACCTCTGTAAAATTTCTCGACTAAATTCCACGCCTAATATGTTAATTGTCCGTCCATTAGATTGTGGTTGGCTACATCAATTTAGTACATTTTTTTAGTAAAATCCTAAAATATCCTAGTCCAAATAACGAGGCTTATACACTGTAGATTTGTGCAAATCTTGCCTAAACCGAGCTTGATGGGATTGGCGTGGCTCAGCCCGAGGCGATCTTAGAGCTAAGTCTGGCTTAGGTTTAATACTCTCTGACAAAATCGGGATGGACCTGACCTCGGCCCGCCTTGGGTTAGCCTGGCTATCCACTATACCTAGCTCAGCCAATTTCAATGCTACTGGATTTTTTGGTCTCGCTCGAGCCCAACCAAGCCTCGTCTTTGCACAATTGCATATGTCTATTATTACCATATGGTCTTTCCTTTACATATTCTTTTTTTTCCATTTTTTTTTTCATTTTACCATATATGCCCACATACTTTGGGCTACCAAGAATATGGAAGCTTGCAGATTATTTGAGCTCAGCTTGATATTAGGGTTGATTCGAGCCCAAAACAAACTGAACTTAAGTCCCACCTTGAACTCAAGATCTAATTCAAATAAAACTTGAGTTTTTTTGAGCTAGACTCAAGATTGATTCTATTAGACTTGAATATATACATACTAAATTTATAATTCTATCAATCCTATTCTAAAAGTTAATCTCAAACTTAACTCAGATATCTTGTTGGCATTGGCATGTTTCGAGCTCAATCGAGTGAGTTCGAGTATTTTTCGGGTTGAGTTTGAGTTTAATCTTGAGCTTAATACCTTACTACAAGTTGCAATTGAGTTTGAACCAAACCCAATTTTGCTTCAAGCTCATGTTGAGCTTAGATAAGCTCACTCGAAATCGACTAGTTGATAGCATTACACATGCACAGGATCCATGATCTTAGTAGTGGATGTTGGAAAACAGGACTATTGTCAGAACAAATACAATATTTTCGCTTTTAACCAGTATATATGTAGTTGCAATTTTTGAACATGTTGGGGACACAAATGCGTTTGCCCCCCACAAAGGCATAGAGGCATAACAGATACGCATAACACGCGTAGTCAAAACTTATGTGGTCACCTTCTTCACCCACGGCCACGGCTACCTACTAATCTCCGCCATGCACCGCCGTGCTATGAGCTCCCTCCACCTCCTCCTCGTCGCCGTCTTCTCCGTCGTATGCACCATCCCGACCCTCTCAAAAACCGTGAAGGTGTGGTCCTCGTGCTCGGCGGCAAACTACACGCCTGGGAGCGCCTACGAGAGCAACCTCCTCAGCATGATCAAGAACGTGGTCACGGAGGCCGGCTCCTACGGCGGCTACGCCAATGAAACGGCCGGCGGCAAGGGCGGCGCCGGCGAGGATCAGGTGTTCGGCCTCGCAGTCTGCTTCGCCGACGCGTCGCCCGACGTGTGCCGCGCGTGCCTCGCCATGGCGGCCGGCAACGCCACGCGGCTCAACTGCCCGCGAGCAGCCGGCGCCGCCGTGATGTACAACTACTGCCTCCTGCGCTACGCCGCCGGCGAGAGCTTCTTCGGCCGCCCGGACATGACGGAGAGGTTCTCCTTCTACAACAACATGACGCGCTCCGACGAAGTCGACCGCTCCAGTGGCGCGCTCGGCCTGCTCATGGAACGGCTCACAACGGCCGCCGCCGCCTCGCTCCGGCTGTTCGCCTTCGGCCGGGCGAACCTCACGGCCAACCAAAGCCTGTACGGGCTCGCGCAGTGCGTGCCGGACTTGTCGCCGGCCGACTGCCGCGGCTGCCTCCGTCACCTCGCGGCGTCGTTGCCCATGTACGTTATAAATTACATACCACCTTTTTAGCACTATAAATATCACTTTAACAAAATATTATTCACCACAAAAATACGCATAGGATTAGAACTTGATTCTATATGTTAGTGAGATACTCAATGAAATTTTATTAAAAACCCAATTTTTATAGTGTTTGAGTTTAAAACAGTTAGTTCTATATCACTTGGTCAGAAATTTAGCAAAACACCCGTGAATATTTTATTGATATATGAGTCTAAGATTCTATTTGTCATACTAATAACTTATGATATTTTACTAAAATAATAATTTTACAATATTATAGTACTAATTATTTTAAAAAAATAATTATGAACAACTTGGTAGTAACTTATGGTCCTACTCAATCTCATATGTCTGATTTGCTGATCATATATCTACTCATTCGTGTGGTTATATGAGTTTCTAAACTTTCTACGTATCTTTGGACTCATCTATTAGTCGGTGTTATAAAATGTATCTAATACAATTATTATGTATGGAAATTAAAAATGAGTTTTAAATGGGTGATCGTAGATGGACCATAGGAGGGCGTGCCTACTCTCAGACATGCTATACAAGGTTCGAAGAGGTGCCCTTCTACATGCCTCCAAACACCCCCACCATAGTAGTGGTGGAGGCCGCGCCGCCGCCCCACTCTGGTGATTCTTCACTTCCTGCGATGGCAGTGAAGTCCAGAGGTGAGTGATCTATAAGAGTATAAAATTCAAAGAAAATATCTATTTTAGTTCTCTTTTTTTAAATTCTACCTTATCTATTTTAACTTGAATCATAGTGTAAGAGAGATTTTTTTGTCACTCACAAATGGATCCAAAATCCATATGTCTGTGACATAGGGGTTTACAAGTTATTTGTTTTTGTGTGTTTCTGATATGCTTGGCTTTCAAGTTTGATTGAAACTTGTTTCGATTTTTCAACTTTTTTGCCTGGTTATGCATGTATGAGATTGTTTTTATTTGGTTGGTGATAAGCTATCAGTCAATCGATTTTGAATGTCTCGATAAGACTTCAAATGTGCTTTATACAGACATAGTGAGGATTTGAACCATATATTTACAAACAAGTTTCAACCAAGTTCTAAACTAAATATCTGTTGGTGTGATTGAGAACCAAACTACTTATGAAACTAGATTTTCAAAACAGGATAGTCAAATTAGAACCTGTAAGGTAAATTAAAAGATCAAAATAGAACCTTGAATAAATTTTAAGTGGACATGGACTCAAAACAGTCATATTTTTTCTTAATACTATTTCAAAAAAATTATCATTTTTACTATGCACAATCTTTAAAATATAACTTTGACAATTATTTTTATTATAACATATTAGTTAAAAATTTATAAAATTATGATATTATTTTTTTCCGACAAATATATCCATATGATATTGTTATAAACAATCTAAATATACAAATTATATTAGTAATCAAATTTAAAAAAAAATTTGACGAACACATCAAAGTGATCATATTTTTGAATCGGAGGGAGGGGGTTACAAGTGATTTGATTTGTACGATTGTGTAAATCAGACGTATTATTCATATGCATGTGTGAATACAAGCATTCATACGCATGTACGCATACGCATAGCATACAAGATGGTGTGTATGTAGATATTTGTGTTATACGGCGGCTCTGGTCGAGCAGTGAGGACTAATTAGCTAGTAAAATGATGAGTGAATTTCAGGACTATATGTCAGTAACTTAAATTAAAAAAATAAGAACGATGATGGTGGTTTGCGGTGGGGCCACGCTTGTCCCGGTGAGCTCTCCTCCTACAAGCGGCTGTTTATTCGTGCGTTTGTATGTACGTATGTACATACAAGATGGTGTGTACGTAGGTATGCGCGTTGTACGGCGGATATTTGTCGTGTAGTGCAGGCTAATTGACTAGCTAGCAAACTGTCCTTTTTAGATGACGTCAGGCTACTGTCTGTCTGCTTCTACCCATGTCAGAAATTAAAAATAATTAATGTGACACCCTAGATTCGGGACCCACATCCGCCTACCGCACGCCTGTGCGTCCGTACTTACTTCTTATTTCATGTTTAGGACTTGACTGGGACCTCTTACTTCTTATTTGAGATATAACAAAATTAAAAAATAAATAGTTTAAATTTGGTTAAAAGATTTGAATATGGTTGATTAAAGTCCATCGTCCAAGACTGACTAATCTAATATGTTTGTTGAGTTTAGACTGAGATAAACTTAAACTAATTTGATGAAATAAACTTTTTATTGATTCAATTGGAGTCTAGTCTAAATTTGTTCTGATCTCAATTTGAGTTTGATCTGACCAAAAAGATGCTAAGGTTTCGATGCTATATATTGAAATGAATCCAATTTTTATGAATTAAATTGAAAATGTTTCTTTAGTAAAACCCTTGGATGAGGGTATTCTTTTCTTTCTCCTTTATACATGTATGCTTTTTTAGTTCTCTCTTTAGGTTTGCTTCAACTGCCGTGTGATGGCCGATACGTTTTACCCGCGGTGAAGGCGTGTGCTCGATGATTACTCGGCGTGATGGGATGGCCGCGTGCTCCAGGTGCAACCGACTGATCGGCGAGGGACGTGTCATTGTTGGAGAAGTGGACGCTTCGTCACGCAGTTTGCAGGTCACATAGAGATTTAAACCGACTAAATGTACTCACTAAAAACTGAATCTGACATGTGGGTCTATTCAATAAAAAGGCCCACTTGTCAGTCTTTGAGTTTTTGGTGCATGCGCCAACGCTTTAATCTCGCATGTGCCCCACGACAACGAGCACCGTGCTAGTGTTAGTGCGCACGCACACCGTGCAAAAATAAACCTGTGCAACTAATAGTTAGGTCCCACAGTTCGTGTCCTCATATGTCAGTTATTGAGTTATTACAAGCCGCGTTGCACAACGCTCGAGGAAGTGGGGGCTACCCAGCTCATAAAATGTAGGAAGTGCGCTTGTTGTAGGATCAAGGATGTCGACTAGAGGAGGGGTGAATAGGAGGCTTTTAAAAATTCTTTCGAGTTAACAGGTTTTCAAGATTATTTAGGATAACCTAGATTTTGCAAAGGGGTTAAAAGTATCTAATCATCTAGTTACAATTAATCAATATGGAATACACAATTCAACATGCAACAAGATTAATTTAAGCAATTGTGTCAAGGTAAGTATGAAATGAATAAGAAAGATACAATTGACACAATATTCTTACCGAGGTCTCAGAGACTCGCCTGGTCTCCTCTACTCCTCGTTGAAGCGCTCATGCGTGAGCCTCGCTTCTATATCCACGAAGGATATCTCTACTCGGGTTGCTCTTTCTCCACACCAGATAGACGTGCACCAAACCTTTCATACTTGTTTGTCGGCCTCTCCAACAAACTTCAACCGGAGAGATCGCGACTCTCCTCCAATACCGTCTACGCGAAGGCGATTCGCCAAGAGTAACAAGTCGATCACGCTCACTTGAATGAATCAAGTGCTAGAAACTCAAATGATGCAAATGAATGCCCAACACTCTAGCACTAACTTGCAAATGAAGAATGAAGTGCACTAAGAACTATTAACCTCTCTCAAATGTTTCTCCTCTAATTCACTCAAGATTTGGCTCAAATCTAGCCTCTAGATGCAATATATCAAATGCAATGAATTTGGCTAGCTTATACACTGTCTTTTCAACTTCTTGAGTAGCCTCAAATGTTGGCCAACACGAAGTATTTATAGCTCCTCAAAGAAACTAGCCGTTTCCAACAAATCGAGCCAATTTTGTACAGGTCGGACGTTGTCCGGCGATGCCGGATACTGTCCGGCCAGTGCAAGTCAATATAATCGTTGCAAACGTTTAGTTACCGTTGGGTTATTTTTGTGAAGGTCGGACAAATGATCTTTTGTCTGGACACAAAGCTCGGACAGATGCATTTATCTCTGGTTCACTCTCAAATATGAGGCTCACACGATTTGTACAGGCCGGACAATGTCCGGCGTGTCCCGGACAAAAGCCCCCCCGGATGGATACAAACGTTTTTGGTTCATTTTGAAACAACAATCATCAGATTTGTACAGGCTGAACAATGTCCGGCCATTATGGACAATGTCCGGCTTGCCCTGGACAAATATATATGTCTTTGTTTACGTTTTGCAAAATCCACAAGAGTTGTGTATTGGTCAGACAATGTTCGGCGTGTGCAAACGGAAAACAGGACTTTACCAATTTTACTCAAAACTCAAATCTGATTATTTGCACATGCAATTCTTCTGTTTTCTCGTGAATAAGTCTGCTGACACTCAGCAACGACCACGACAAATTAGATTTAGGAACTTAAATCACAGGTCGAATATCCAGTCGAAAATAGGTGGTCGAGCGTACGCAATCGAGCTGAAAACTGGTATGGCCAGTTTGAACTTCTATGACCACGACCAAACTCCAAACAAGGATACGATCAGAATGTGCAAATACGACCACGACTAACTCTAGAAGAAATCAGAATGCTCTAGCTGGCGACCACAACTAAGTACAATATTCAAAACATTTTCATTAATGCAACACAAGCCGCACTTAGATTTTCTTAGCAATGCAGGAGGTGATTAAGCACTAGTGCAATGATATGAATGCATTTGAGCTTCCACACTAGATAGACTCAAGCTACTAGTTTCTGACCCCTCTTAATAGTATGGTCAAACTAGTAAAAAGAAGTCCTCTCAAACCGGTCTATCTCCAAACACCGAGACGGCCGATAAAATCCTAAGAAAACAATCCTTAATCTTGGATCTTACCTTCGGTGAAACTCGACCTTGTGAAGGTTGACCTCTCGAAACTTGTCCTCGCAAAGTTTGACCTCGCTCAAGATGACTCATATCGGCATCAACCTCTATACGCTCTGCTTGCTTTCATCTCGCAATACACCTTGAGACTACAACATATACACTCAATGCACAACGTTAATCTCATATTTTGGTTGTCATTAATCACCAGAGAAATTACTCCACAATGGAGTTAACTCAACAATTTCTCTTTTCGGCGAAATGACAAAATCATTTTCAACAAACAACAAATGAGTATGAGATGACACATACAATCATATAGATTCGTGTATGACAAGAAATGAACACACGATCTATACTATTCATGTCATGATAACAATCACATAGATGACTAATATGATGAGCTCCCCCTCAACATATGTATCGATATCAAATCCACAACAAGGAGTTATCAAACTTCCGAATCTAACGCATGATCTTTCAATTAACATTTAGCACAAGCTTGGTGCAACCACAGAGCTCCCCCTCAACATATGCATTGATATTAAATTACAACAGGGAGTCATCGACTTCTAGGGTTCAACAAATAACAATTCAATTTACTTGTGCTAAACCAAGATTTATACAAGTTGTCAGTTGTCATTTATCATCAAAACTGGCATTATCCAAATCAACATTAATCATTAAGGGTTTATCCAAATTGTCATTAATCATCAAAAACTAGATCGACCTAGATCCAACACCTGTTTCGTTGCCGTTGCCCACGCACACGTGTTCGACTTAAAAAGACTGATTGGTGGGTCCTCTATTTGTTGGCCCCACCTGTCAGTGAAATAGATAAAAAACGATTGTTGGTTTAAATAAAAAATCAAGTAAAGTATTCTTCTCTCTCTACTGCTCTGCACTCAAAGACAATGACAGGTGGGCTCGATACTATGTTGGCCCACCTGTAAATGACAGAAATGAGAAAATGACCATTGGATTGATTTAAAAATGTATAAAAGCTCTCTCCTTTGTTTTTCTACACAGAGTGGATGACATGTGGGGTCCATGATGTGTTTGGTTTACTTGTCATTTTCTGAACATTGTTTTTATATGGAAATAAATTTTGAAAAAGTTGTCAGCTGTAGTTCCTACCTATCAGTGGTAGAATAAAAATAGTTGTTAGATTATAGCTGTTACAATTAGTCATTGAAGTTATTTTTTATTGATTTTTGCCCTTAAATTTGTAAAAAATTCTAAAAATTACAGAAATTTTTCTAACTCCGTCCTCTATAAATACCATGTTATTCTTTTATTTTCATACAACAATCTTCATCCATCTAGTTCCAAAATCATTCAAAAATTCTTGCAAATTTTTTAAAAAATCCCATATGGATTCTAATCCACCTGGCGGTTTCCTAAATTGGCTGGGTTCTTCTTAATCTTCTGGTAAAAACACCGAAAATCTTAGCAACCAACAATAATCAAAATTTTCGCAACCGCCATTTCTCCCAAACTACCATCGATATTCACCAAATTACCCTCCATACCCACCAAATTATCTTCCCTATCCACCACATGGCCACGCATTTCCGCAACCTCCCCAATATGGCACAATTTTCATTTTGTGGGTATGCCACCGAATTATCTGCAGTTCTCTCCACCACAGCCGCACTCTACATTGGTGTCTGACAATGACACTCCAAATTTTGCTCCAACCGATCTGGTGGCGCAAGTCATCATCGACGATGAAGACACTATTGTTGTCGTTGATGCTGGAGGAAAGACAAAGCGTTTACCATGGTCGATGGATGACGACATAAAGTTGGTAATAATTTTATTTCCATACATAAGTGCTTTGAGGGTAATGTATTTACGGACGACGATATTATTCATTTTTTGTCGACAACCTGCAGATTAGTGCCTGGCTCAACAATTCACTCAATCCTATTGGTGGAAATAATCAGAAGTGCGTTTTGTACGAGGTGAATATAGCAGCTGCGTATAACGAGATGATCCTGAGAAGCAGGAGAAGGGATACCAAATACTACAGGAACCATTGGGAACGGAGCAACAGAAAAGTTGTCCAATTCAATGGTGTTTGACTTCGACTCAAGGAAGTCTATGCTAGCGGTTGTTTTGACGACCAACTCATGGCACAGGCCTGTGAGATGTACAAGGTGGAGATGGGCCATTCTTTCGTCTTGGATCATTGGTGGATGGCAGTTCGCAGTCAACTTAAGTGGTCCAGTTTCTATGTTGATGCTGCCAACAAAAGAAGTAGATTGTCTTAGTTGGGCGCCGACACGTCATCATCCAAAAATGAGGATGTGCCACCAGTGGAGACATAGCCTGAAGGATGAGACACTACTAAGACGAAGCGCAAAGGTAAGAACAAAATTGATGGAACACAGGATTCTATGGTGATAATGAGAGCGGATCTTGATGCCTTCATCAACGCTCGACTTGACTGGGCCAAAAGCAGGAAGGACGCAATTTGTCTCAGACTCCTTGTGCAACCTAAGGAAGTCGAAGGAAAAAACTGTCTTGTACAAGGCGTACTGGAAAATGATGGCCTTCGAGAGATACACCTTTGATGACACTTAGAAAGAGGAGCATGTGGCAGGCATGAAGATGTTAAGAGAGAAGCTTAATGCCATAGATGACGAAGATTAGTTATTTTGTTTTCAATTTACTTTAGTAGCCAACCAATTATTTTTTTATTAATCTATTCATTTTTAATCAATCTATGTGTATTTTCTACTAATCTGTGCCTGAATTAAATTTAATGATGTCATTAGAAACTAACTGTTGGAATATAGCCATTGAAAACTACCCGTTGGAATATAGCCGTTAGAAACTAGTTGTTGGAATATAGCCATTGGACTCCTTTTCTATATATTCAACCCCTTTCACAAAGTTCTCCTCACAATCCAACTTCTCTTCTCAAACACCATAGCTCTTGACAAACTCATTTTCAGTAGCCACTCACAAAATGTCATCTAACTCTAGTTCGAGCACATGTAGTTCTGAGAAGGATGCCATCAACAAAATAGAAGATTTCTTGGTGGACTTTTTAAGGAAGATGAATTAGAAGATCGTATTATCATCAGTTTTCATGCATGGTTCGATGCTTCTTTGTCCCGCGGACGCCGCCGACACAGCAATAGGAGATATATTGAGAGAGACCACGGAGATGACCATTAATGACTCATTGCGGACTACTTCTCTGACTCTCTGGTTTACGCTGACATTATTTTCCACCGAAGATTTTGGATGAGGAGGCCCCTATTTCTTCGCATTGTCAAAGCTCTCGGTGAGTGGTCCCCTATTACACTACAAGAAGATATACCACTAATTGTAGGGGACTCTTCCCTTTACAAAAGTGCATCACAACAATGTATATGCTGATGTATGGTAGTCTTGCTGATGCTGTTGATGAGTACGTGCGGATAGGGGAGTCCACAGCAATTCAATGCTTGGAGCACTGTGTAAAAAGTGTCATTGAGAAGTTTGGCGACCAATATCTTCGCAGCCCCACTATCAAGGATATCCACCTCCTGTTGCAACAAGGAGAGGCCCGTGGCTTTTCGGGTATGTTCGGAAGTATTGATTGCATGCATTGGGAGTGGAGAAATTGTCTAGTAGTATGGAAGGGACAATTTACTCATTGAGATTATGAAGTTCCAACTATTATACTTGAAGCAGTAGCCTTCTATGACCTTTGGATATGGCATATTTTTTTGGTGTTGTTGGCTCCAACATCGACGTCAATGTGTTTAACCAATCACCCTTGTTTACCGATGTATTGAAAGGGTGAGCTCCTCAAGTTCACTATACTGTCAAAGGCCAACTAATACAACATGGGGTATTATCTCGCCAATGGTATATACCCGGAGTGGGCTGTCTTTGTGAAGATAATACCGCTCCTACAGACGGTGAAAGATAGGTTGTTTACGCAACACCAAGAAGGAGCAAGAAAAGATGTTGAGCGAGTTTTTAAAGTCCTACAGTCTTGGTTTGCCATCGTGCATGGTGCGGCATGATTTTGGGGACAGTCAACCCTCGCCAAAATCATGCGAGTATGAATCATCTTGCACAACATGATCATAGAGAATGAATGTGATTATGACGCTGACAATTATGATTACAATGATCATCCGGGCACATCCACCATAGTACTGCCTGTGATCCATAGTGGGCTTATGCCTTTATTTGCTGATGTACTTACAAGAAACACTGCCATCCGTGCTCAGCCTATAACACACACGCAGCTAAAAAGAGACTTGATCGAGCACATTTGTCAATGTTTCAGAGGAGAACACAACGACGAGTAGTATCTTATTGTATTTCTTAGTTTGTCAAAATTATGTTTTTGTTATTTTTTGATATTCGAATATAGTAGACTTTTTTGCAAATTTAATTTTAGTTTAGTTCGCTATGATGTCATGTACCACTATTTAAATTTTATGATATATTATTTTTTTGTTTAGTGCAATTTTTAATTAAATTTCATTATTTATTATTTTGTGTTGGAAATGCCAAATTTAATTCCCTAAATAATATTAACATATTATTAATACTAAAATTCATGAATTAATACAAATTCATTAAATATATAATTGTCAAATCACATATAGCCAAGTAAGAGCCAAGTCATTGGAGTGCTTGGCTCTTGCTTAGTTTTAAAGAGTGTGGGGCCGTGCAAAGAGCCAAACTATTGGAGGTTTGGCTCTTGCTTGGTTTTGAACACGTGTGATAGATAATATTTTCTTTAAGAGCTAAGCAAGAACCAAATTTGTTAAAGACAACCTTATACTTCTATCAAGTAATTGAACCCAATTTCCATTCTGTTGTTTTTCCTTCATACATGTTACCTTTTTAGTAAGGTCCCTGTATGAGTGCATACTTACATTTACATAATGCACACATGCACGCGCTAACATGAGTTTGCAAATTGATTTGGATCTAGGGGCATGCATGAGCCGAACTCGAGTGAGTTGACCTTTGGTTTGGTTCAGTTCATGAAAGGAAATGAGTTAGAAATTAGGTTTAAGTTCGGCTCATATCTTTTGGAGCCTGAGCTAGTTCACGAATCCACCTTGTGTTAATTTATTTGTTAAAAAAATTAGACTTGATTTTCTATATTTTGCAAGAGAATACCTATTAGCCTACTCAACAATTATTCAAATAAAATTCACAGACGAATTTGATTGTAGGCAATAAGCGTAATCATCGGATGTGTTAGTCAACCACTATAGATACAATTGTCTGCGAATTTGTGACATAAAATGGGAAAAATATCAGTCACTACTAGATCCAAATGGGAGAGGATGTGTAGATACCCTGATAAGAAATAGGAAGGAAGAGTATAGTGTTGTTATATTGTTTTATCCTTTAGGTTATAAGAAATTGAGATACAAATATAGAAATTAGTTGGTGGTATTCAAAATAAGAAATTTTAATTGGGGAGGTTTGACCACACAATTTGGCATAAGTAGGTGAGATTTAGAAATTTGGTATGTTATTAACAAAAAGGATTAATGGAATAAAAATTATTTCAGGGATTTGTTTGGTAAACAATCTTTGGGAGTTGAGCCCGAACAAACTGTCCTCTGACTTAGCTTAGTTGACTAATGAAACAAGTTGAGGATTTGACTCAAACTTAACTCACTTTCTTTTGGGTCGAACCTGAATTCAAGTAGCTCATGAGCCTTAAACTTCTTTGCACACCACCAACATATTCGTAACAACTAATAGTACATGTTTTAAGTACAATTTTTTCAGTCGAAATGTGTAACTACTCTAAGAAATATCATGACATCCAGCTAAATTGTGCTCTTACCTCACTTCTACAGTGAAATTAATAAAAGTTGTAAAATTAAAATTATTATGATGTTAGTGTCCATAAAAGATAGTGATAGAGACCTCTCTATTATCAATATTTATGAAATTGTCCCTCTACTTTAAATTGGAATATATAAAGCTCTTTCCTATTCGAATATGAGCAATTAAGCTTTTGATTCAATTTTCTGTTAATTTATTTAGTATGTTAAGTCATTGATATGTGAGACCAGTCTATGAGTATTGATATGTGGGACTCGCACATTAATGACTATAATTTTAATAGAATTAATATATAATTGGACTGAGAGGTCTAATTACTATCATTTTAATAGTAGATATGCTAATATGCTCCAATTTAAAGGAGAGAGCTTTAATTGCATATGTGATGATAATAGAGAGACATTTAGTGCTATTTTTAAAAAATAATAGAAAATTTTGAAATTTGTAGACTACTGTTGAATCGAACAATATTTTTATCCTATATAATTATATTAAAACTCACAGAAACATCTGGATGATCCAGGCTTTTATCAGGCAAACTTTAGCTATAATTTTGTCGAAGTAAGCTAGTAGTTTTGTGTTTCACATGAAAATAATCTGGTTTGTCATTCACATAAATTTTATAGGACGAAGCATGTTTAGGTATATTGACTTCAATTGTTTCTTGTTAAATTTTTTGTTGATTTTCCTGCAGATGCTAAGCTTCGTGGGTTTCGCATTAGATTGTCACTAACAGGTATGTCTTAATTATCTTCTTATATGGAACCTAATTAAACAAACTATAGAAAGTATTATAACTTGTAGGTTTTTTAACTGAAATAATTAGCACAAAGGTGGGATAATGTTGTATTTGACACACACACACACTTGATGCGTGCTTTAATTCTTAATAGAGTGAACGCATGGACTGTTCTATTCGTCTATTCCTCTTCTATGGTGAAGCCATCAAGCCACGTTACCCTCTTTTACTAAGCCGTCTGATCACCACTGCACTCTCATCTCGGCCATTGATATACTCCTTGGCAATCCCGACCCAACCAACTCCACAGCCCTCGGATCGGATTTGAGCAACTCAGATGCCTCCTTCCCAGCCCTAACCCCACCCAATACACATTGTTATCAAGTTGGAACCGTCACACATGCAAGGCTATACTAGCTATGCGAGAGCGAGAGGTCCTTTGTAATGAGAAATAAAGGATAAAGAGGGAGACAAGTGATATATATAACATAGAAATATCAAAAAAATAGTGTATGGAGTATATGAAATCTCAAGTTGCTAGGGTCTACCACACTTTATTTTTTTAGGGCATATATATTTCACTACAATTTATGTTAGAAAAATAACAAAAGCCCAAAAACATTAACACAAATTGGTTAGTTAACCATGCACAATGATCTACACAAGTCCTAATTTCCTTTTTTTTTTACACAAAACACTATGTTGAATATGATTAGTTATAGATATATTCCACAAGTTTAAAACTAATTGATGCAATTTCCTTTTACCAGTTTCAATAATTGCAATCATCTTCATCGTGGCATGCCTCACAGTTGTTGTCAAGATTCACAAGAAGGGATATTTTCAATCATTTACATGGACAAATTCTAACCCTAAAGAAAACATTGAAGAGCTACTAGAAAAGTATGGTTCCCTAGCTCCAAAGAGATACAAGCACTCACAATTGAAGGAAATAACAAGATCTTTTAGTGACAAGCTAGGAGAAGGAGGCTATGGAACGGTATATAAAGGTACTTTACCTGATGGCCACTTGGTTGCCGTGAAGTTCCTCCATGACTTTACTAGAAATGGAGAGGAATTCATAAATGAGGTTATTAGTATTGGGAGGACATCTCATGTTAATGTTGTTACCTTACTTGGTTTTTGTTTAGAGGGATCAAAACAGGCTCTTATCTATGAGTACATGCCGAATGGATCATTGGACAAATTCATTTATGCCGAGAATTCACAAGCAACTCTTGGATGGGGTAGACTCCACGGGATAGCGGTGGGCATTGCAAGAGGTTTGGAGTATTTGCATCGCGGTTGCAATACCCGCATCATACATTTTGACATCAAGCCGCATAACATTCTATTAGATCACGATTTTGTCCCAAAGATTTCTGATTTTGGGTTGGCCAAATTGTGCAATCCAAAAGAGAGTTATTTATCAATGGCTGGGATGCGAGGAACAATCGGATTTATTGCGCCTGAAGTTTTTTCGAGAAGGTTTGGAGTTGTCTCGACTAAATCAGATGTCTATAGTTATGGAATGATGCTTTTAGAAATGGTTGGAGGAAGAAAGAATTTGAAATCAAATGTTGAAAAGCAAAGTGATGTGTATTTTCCAGACTGGGTTTATAGTCATTTAGCTCAAGAGGGTAGTTTACAATTGTTTGATGTGAGAGGTGAAATTGAGGAGATTGCTAGAAAAATGGCTTCGATTGGCTTGTGGTGCATACAAGTATCGCCCATGTCTCGCCCAACAATGAGCAAGGTCTTAGAAATGTTTGAGAAAAATGTCCACGAACTTGAGATACCACCAAAGCAATACTTCTATTCAGCAATAGAGTAAGTTTTTTTTCTATACACTTTACATCCAAAGCAAATATAGTACAATAAGTTCCTATGTCTCCATATTTTTGTGGAATTCATTTGAAATTTAGATAACTTGCACCGTATTAACTCAATGTAACATGAACTAAAGCTTGCTCTTTTCATGCTACAATAGAAGTATGATTTAGTTGAGTACCATAGAGCACTAATTATTTGTTTTATCAGATCATTTATGAACAATTAATTATTTTTTGAATATCTTGCAGGGAAGATTCATCTGAGCAACAAGATTAGCCAAGTTCATGCGACAGTAATTGAAGCTATTTTAGTCATATGGTTTAGCTTGAGGAGGTGGACCTAGTTAAATAATTCTTAAGTTGTTGAAGAGATTGTTGAATCAACTAATAGAACACAAGAAAAAGTGGATGTAAGATCACTCTCACTTTTTCTTTGTGTTAGCTGATAGAAGAATTAATTGAATTGAAAATTTTTTTAAATGATATCGAGTAAATTAGAAATTTTTGTACAGATAATGTTTAATAAAAAAATAGAAAATAACACAGAAGGAAAAGAATTTGCATAAATGGCTATAGTTGTCAGCTTGGTAGCCGACTGAAGTAAAAAAGGATTCAGTCGTCACTTGAACTGGTGACTTGTGCCACCTCATCAGCCGCTAGTACAAGTCGCTAGCTCAAGTAGCGATTGATGACCTCCTTTCTGCAAATTGCAAAAATAGGACAGAAAATGTGTAAATTTTTTAGAAATAACACATAAAAAAATGAACATAAAAAACAACTGAAAACATAAAAAAATAGCCGAAATGAGTGCATATTAATTTTGGACTGAATGAATGTGTAATAGTTAATTTTGCATATATTATTAATTTTGGATTGAATGAATATATGCATATATATGCCTTGGATTTTTGTTATGAACAACCAAAAAAAAATTGTAGAAATGACCCAAAGTTGTGAAATTTTGCGAAAATAGCCCGCCACATGATTGGGTTATAGCGGCTTGTCGAGTATTAGAGGCTCGACAAGCCGCTGGCTCGTGGCTCTCCTCCTGATTGCAAACTCCAATGGGTACGGATAATGTATATTAAGAAAAAAAAATCAGAAAATAGCACATAATAGAAAGTTTTTGCGGGTTAGGCTCCAGTCATCAGCCTGTAAGGCGACTAAACCCAAAAACGCACAAGTCATAGTACTTTTGATAGTAATTTCCTGTGGCTTGGATAGTAATTGACTGTGATTTAGATAGTAATTATTTGTGGTTTCGATAGTAATAGCCTTTGGTTTTGATAGTAATTGCCTGTGATTTCGATGGGAATTGTAGTTAGTAATAATGTGGGTTAGTTTTTTGCTAATGATTGCATGTTTTGTTACTAACTTTTTGCAAATGTTTGTTAGTAATAATGTTAAAAACTGTTTGCATTAACAATATTAACAATGTAGAAAGTAATTATAAAACCAACCCACAGTGTAACAAGTTCATTTTATTTTATTAATGTGAATTAATATTTGATGTTAGCGTTAGGGAAAAAAATCACATAAAGATTACATTTATGAGTCACGGCTAGTTCATATGCATGTAGTTAAATTGAGATATATTATTAAAAATGGAGAAAGTACATGATTGAGCGTTAACACTCAAGAGAATTAAGCACAGAAAGCATCTAGAAGGGCCAAAGACGGGAAAGGCTCAGACCTGGTTGTGGATTCTTAATTTTGGTACGATTAGCTTCATGACGGCACTCTAATCTTTGGTTCTCTGTAAGTCAATCTGGTGCTGAATGCCATTCGGCCTCATAGTAAGGGTTGACCTCATCCGGAAGCCACTTCTCCAGGAGTCCGAACATCCTGCGCTAAGCCTTTACTTCTTCTATGAACTTTAAGTGTGACTTAGCTCTCTCCGACATCTCGTTATCTATCCACTAAATGAAGTTGCATTTGCTCTCATAATTCTGAGGAACAAAGGTGATAAATCAGTAAGTTAAATAGTGTAGAAGAAAATGATAAACATAGTAAAGCACTCACATCACTTCTCCAAGGATACTTAGGTAGTGCACAGCCATAGAACATCTACCAGAGTGTCCGTTCATAAGTGGACCTGTGCTCCATGCATAGCTTGTTGCAGTGACAATGTGGTGGTAGCTAATATCGCTATGTTTTTTCGGGTTTTCCTCCAAAGGACAAACCAGAAGTAGCCATAAGTTCAGACAAGGAGAAATAAGATTTGAGTTTCTGATGAAGAAGTAGCTAGGGTAAGTGCCAAACTGAGTGAAGAGAACACTTCATATTTATAGATTGGAGTTACGGATGTATCAAACGGATTCGAGGTGTGTTTCTTCATGTAGGATATTTGACAAATGGGGTTAGTTTTTATGACATAAAGTTGAAAAGTTGGAAAAGTTTATGTGACAACTCGGGTAGCCTTTTGTGATGGAAAGCTAAAAATCTGAAAAAGTTGACGTGAAAACTCGGGCAAGCTTTTGTGACAGAAAGCTGAAAATCAGAAAAGTCAACGTGACAACTCGGGCAGTCTTTTGTGATCGAAAACAAAAAACTTGAAAAAGTTGATGTGACAATTCAGGCATGCTTTTGTGACTGAAAGTGATAAAGTTGGAAAAGTTAACTTGACAACTCTACAGACTTTTGTGACCTATTCATGTACAATATACAATAAATTGGTACGATGAGATCATTTGTTCAGCAGATTTTATGAAAACCATGATGAAATGTAAACCAGATGCATAACTTCCAAAAGAAAAAAATAATGTATACATGAAGGCATAATTCTTGTTTTATACAACTGATAAGACATTTGTTAGAAAAAATACTAATGTCGCCCCCTCTTCGGACGCTGACTCTGGTCTCGCTGGAACGATCATGGTGAGAATGTGCGGGGTGGAACCACCGTCCTCTGCAATGACTGTCGAAGGGGGGGCAGGTCACTTACTCGATCCTGGCCTATCTCAATAGGATCTGTATGTGGGATATTCTTGATAGGGTCCTGCGATGATGGAGGTACCTCGCCAAGCTATGCAGATGCCACCTGATGTTGGCTCTACTCAGTGTCCTCTCTCTGCTGCAACATATCAACGTACTCCGTATACATAGGGTCAAGCACCACCTTCAGCTCGGCACAAACTGGCTGAGGATGAATGTACGATGGGAGCCGATCGTGCAATCCAACCGTAGCAACCGACGATGTAGCCAATTGCTCGTCCACCCTCCTCTGTGACATGGAGATGTACTCGTCGTCTGAGTTGAATATGATGTCGAAACCCAAGCTAGAATCAGATGTGGAGGCGGAGGGCGGTGCATGGGCTCCCTCAGAGATCCATACGCCACCACGAGATAGTGGTGGAAAGTGAGGTCAAACACTAGTACAATAAGAGCGGAGTGGGGGCCCACTGAGATAAATTGGGGCATCGATGGCCATACCGGTGGCCCTACTGTGTCAGGATGATGAGCTGCCGGTGTATGTCTAGACGAGGTCCGTGGCGGTGTAGGTGCAACGCCTGTGGACAGAATGCCACTACTATCGACCATCAGCTAGCAAATGATCTGGTCAATGCTGACGATGGCCGTCGTGTACTCCTTGCTCATGATAGGGGCATATGTATGCACTTGCTGGACAAGTGGCCATGTCAATAACAAGATCATACGGTGAGCATCACTCTGCAAAACTACAAGACAATGTTATGTGATAACACGGAAAACAAAACATGAAATAGACTATCATTTTATATTTGGTGGTGTATCCTGTTTGTGTAATGTCGATCGTATGTCTGCTGAACAGTCGGAGTAGGTAGATCTACAGGTGTCGGAGGATGTGGGGCAATGCGCGCACTAGTATGTAGAAGGTACTATTGAAGGTAGTGGTCATACGTTATAGTATCACATGGCCTCTCCTTACGCACTACGTCTATCGATGTTGTCTGCTCCCACCGATGAGTGTAAGGAGCTTGTTGGTCCTCCCAACTGATGACCTTCTTACCCTTACGGGTCTACCTACAAACAAAATAAAAATAGTAAGTACTTTCAGGGAGTAAAAACACTCTGGGGTGAGATGATCATGAATTTACTTGTACTATTCGTGCGACAACTGATGGGCAGCATCTGGAGGAGGGATCATCTAGAATAGGCCGAATTGATGCATCACCCTCCATGGAGCGTACACCTCCAACATACGACTGAAGACAAGAACGCATCGGGTGATCCATAAGCCTCGGTCCTCTACACATACCGATGATATCCCACCTGGTGCTATGCTATCAAAGTACGTAGCTGTCCAAGGCCTCCATATAACCCGTGACGGATGTAACAGCTCCAACTCACCACTGTATGCATTGTAGCATGCGTGGATCTAGACAGTGGCCCATTGCAGCTTGCGCTGCAACCAATGATCCCCTATGGTGGAGCAATTGATCTCATTGACCTCATCCCTGTGCGGGTAGCCCTCTGGCAAAGCCATGAGCACCTCCGTGATGAACAATTGTCCAACAAGGAGGTGCTCGTATGACCATAATAGAATACGCAGATGACATCCTGTCATATTTGCTTGCTGGGCACACCAAACGCAAGCATCGCACAACGCTCTGTATGTTGCACGCAGAACCGCCGACCCCCAGCTGATGCATGGGATGTGCTTGATCAGGGTGTCAGCGATCATCTGCACTAGTGGAACTAGCCAACGATCGACGGTGTCTCTGTGCGTACCTACAGATAAGTAAAAAAGAAATAATTAGATGCAATACTTTAAATAGTAGTAAATAAAATATGTTTAAGCATACCAGTAAACATGAATCTGCCGAAGAGGTGTAGGAGATACACCTCAAAGTGTCAGCGATACACCTCAAAGTGTCGGCTGACTATCCACTTGTTGGCATCCGCTGGACAAGTCCTGAAGTAAGCGAGCCAAGCGGCAAGAACTCTGGTGGAAGGGCTCATGATCTAGAGGTAGTGGATGAAACTTCTGGGTGAACATCTCATCCCAGCTTATAGTAGTGGACGGTAGTACCCAAGCCTGTCCATGAATGGCAGATCGAGAGGCATCGCCACATCCTCGAGCGTAATGGTCATCTCACCCCACTGAAAGTGAAATGTGTGTGTCTCGGGCCTCCATCTGTCTGCCAGAGTAGAGACCAATGATCGGTCATGCCTAAAAGCCTCTGCTCTAGTAATCGTCCTGATGAAGGGAAACAATCTAACTGCCCTCAGTTATGCGATGTATCTCCAGTTGAGAGGCTAGGCTGTGCTAGGCAATCATAGTCGGAAGGGCTAGAGCTCCTGTCCATCTCTCAGTGTTTGAGCCCGATGACGATCGTCATAGTACAACTCGAGTAACTCAGGAATCTATCGACGATCATGAGCCATGTTTGCAAGTAAGAAGAATAAGTTAGTACTTCATGTAAAATAAACTACAAATCAAATACTAGACAAGTAAGAGTAAGGATTACACAATATGGTAGCATTAAGTTCCAGGATGTCCGGATATAACTGGACATGTCCTCCTCGTGTGACCAGGCTGTCGACAAACAATACACTTTCGCAGTTCGTCGCGTTCTGCGTTATCCATGTCATTGCCAATTTGCCGTTGGCCGGGGCCTTTCCGCTCGAAGTATGGGAGTGGCACATATCAGATCTCACCTGGTCTGCACGACAAATGTCTATAATGGTGCTGAGTCCCCCAAATCTCGAATTCTGTAGTCCATATTTTAACAAGGTACCATGACTCATAGTAAATTGATAGGTACGTCTCGCTTGACTGGTTATCATGCGCATACACTGCCATCACATGGGAGCACCGTTTATGCAATAGAATTGGCTTGTTATAGGTGCATTTGACACTGTCTTCAAAATTACACCTTCTTAAGCTGCCGCATGTATCCACTCCCAACATTCTTACTCTTGAGATAGACGAGCCATGTTTGCCTTTTGCTGTTGTGAATACACTCGGCTGAATGCTTCTGGGCAGTTGCAACTTTCTTTTCTAAGTACCTCTGTACTTCGTGAGAAAATTTTGGTGGTTGTCGACGATTGGGACTTTCGTCCTTAGTCGAACTTACATAAATATTAAAGAGGAATGTGAAGCCAATCTAAGGTGAAGCTTAGGTAAATTACGGCATCTGTGCCAGAGATAGAAAGAATTTTTACAAGTTCGGGCCCTCTGATGATGAGTAATAGCCCTACGTCCTGTTGGGATTTCACTACGTAAATTGAGGGTTACAAGAAGAGGATCAAGGATATTCTTAGGTAAACTAAGAACAATCTTGTACTCTTTAGCTTACAGTCAATGTAAATCTACTATGGCTAGTTCTAAAGTAGTGTATCTTGAATCTCTTGCTCGTCCCTGATCTCTCCCGGTGATCCTCCTTTTATAGCTCGTTTGCCAGTCGTCGGTTATGGGATTGAGGGGTCGCTGAGAGGCAGACGTGTTACGGCCATAATGTGCAATTATGCCCATTTATGATTGCACTTTCATCTTCTTGTCAGTTACAAGGAATTAAGGAGCTGAAACATTCAGGCGGCGGTAGTGGTAACGTATGCTCAACTACTACATATGATTGAATTAGACTAATCATACGACTGTTAGACATTTTAACTCTTTAATAAGCCAAGGTCGCGTATTAACTACAACAATACATGGCTATCTTTGTGTCCTCCACGACCTGGGCGACCACAGGAAAAGGTCTCCATGTGCACAGTATGCGTAGGTATGTGAGACCATGATCTCTACGACTTTGGTATTGTGAGTATCTAGAGACCACAAAGCCCGCAACATCACAAAGTGAGACCATAGAATAGGTTATGTCCAGAATGTCTTGGACTAGTATATTGTCTCCCTCTTAGGCTCCTGAGACCATAGAGAGATAAAAATCTCGTTCTGTAGTCCTTGCTACTATAGAACGGCACATGTGACTAAATCGGGTTATAATCCTCGTCAGCTAGCCCCCAAATTTGAAATAACAAGTTATATACCTTGTCATTTTAAATTCAATTATCTTTAAAATTTGATTATATAAACATCCCGATGTTTCACTTTCTCCTATAGCAAAAAGACGTTTCTTTTTCCCAGCGTGTGTCGCTTTGTTTCCCAAGAAGAACTTTGGGTGTAATTTTATAGGTCATGATGAAGTATTTTGTTACAACTCGAGACAAAACTTAATGTGTATTTAAGAACTTGAGGCTTGAGAACACAAACCGTCACCTCCGAGTTCTATAAATACTTAACTTTTACGTTCTGGGATTTTCAAGGTTTCATTTGTTAAGTTCTTAGAACTTCTTTTCATCATCTAAGTTTATCCCTTCTTCGCTGTTCCCATTCTAATGGCGAGCCAAAGCTCTAAACAAGTTATTGAGAGTGACAAAGAGGAATTAGTAATAGAAGATAATGTCATGCATGCTTTTCAAAAGGCAATTCTCTTTTGAAGAATTTGCGTAAAATTTTTTCTTTCTGGGTAAAAGTTTTCCAAAGTAGTACATTTTGGAACTCTCTTAGGTAGTTGAGGAATCAACAACTTCAAAGAAATGATCAAGTGATGATATAGGATCATCTAGTGAATCCTCATCAAAGAAACTAATGAGGACCGAAGCGTTAGCTGCCACCGCTTCTCAAACCATGGTGTCAACCCCTTCTGCTCAAAGTGATTATGATAGAAGGAAAGATATAAGGTCTTCGATCGTAGGATCTTTCTTACCATATCCTTCTGAATTAAAGCTAAGGTATTTATTGATTATCTCTCTAACTAAGTTGCTTAGTTAGGAATGACTCAATTTTTATTGATTATGTAGGGGAGATGATAGTACTCTTGTATCGAGTTTCACTGTTGCCCAGTCAGCATCTGCCTCCTTGGTAAATACTTTATCTTTCTTAATTCTTCTTGTGTGCGACCTGGATTGACCCTTTGACTATATAGGAGGACAAGGCATTGTGGGTTCTTAGCGAACAACTTGCTGAGATCCAGGTTTTTCTGAAGGAAAAGACTGCTTTATGCAGAACCCTCCAAGAAGAAAAAGAGGAGATCGAGGAGTAGTCCATTAGGCGAGGACTCGGCCTCAATGCTTCCTTCAGGCTCATTGATCGCTTGAAGGCTAATTGTGACAGAGCTCATGAGGCTACAAGATTGGCTCGCATGGAGAGAGATCTTGTTCGAGACCAAAAGGACATTTCTGATGCTATAAGGGCCAATTGTAGTCTGACAATAAAAGACGACCTCGAAAAACTGAGGAACGTTGCTAACTCCCTTGGGGCGGTTGTCGTTAATCCTGCTAACGATGACCTGTCCCTTGGGGAACTTTGTGTTCTTCTTTCAGACCAGGCTGACGCATTGGTCGCCAGTGTCCCTTTTTTGTGTAAATATTGTAAGAAATAATAAAGATATTTTCCTTACATCCAAGTTTTTAATGGATTAATAATTTGATTATGCATAATCCAATTTTATCTCTGCTATCAAATATGACTATAGTTAAATATCTCTGTGAGAAAAAATGCTTGTAGGTAAATATCTCTGCTACCATGACATTCACAGGTAGTATAACATTATACTATAACCATGGTCTCTGCGACCATAGAAAATTGAGATCATAGACTCTCCTGGCTATAGTATAAGTGACTGACATCTAGCCCCCGAATTCAAAACGAAAAGATTTTTCGGAACTAAAAAATATTCATTTTCATTTTGGATTCCAACAGGTCCCAAGAAGGACTTTGGGTGTGCCCATCAGATCCATCATGGGAAACATTTAATGCCAATAACAGGTGCGAGAGCAACTTATAGTTTCCAAAGTCTCAAAAACCCTCATCTTGCAAACTTCGCCGCCTCACTCCGCAAAAAACCCTCTTATGCAAAACCCATTTTCCCTTGATCAAATGGCATCCTGGAGCCGATCTATCTAGATCTATCTACTACAATGTGGAAAACCTAGAGATTTTAGAGAAGGAAGAAATTCTGCCTTCGAGGCAGTTAATTTCATGTCACCCCACCAAGAAAGAAGAAACTCCGGTGGTGAAGGAGAATGAACTAGTGCTCTTTGAAGATTTTTATGTTGCGGCTTTCGCCTTCTAGAAAGTGAATTCTTTCTCAGCGTGCTGAACCATGTTGGGTTAGAACTGGTAATTCTCCATCCTAACTCCGTGTTGAGATTAGCCATTTTCCAGCATCTATGCGTGGCTTTTGTTGGAGTTTTGCCTAGCATCGCCCTCTTCCGTCGATTCTATTTTCTGGTGTGGTCAAAGAGCGCAAATGCTGCTGGATGTGTCTACTTTCATCTAAGGGAGAAAAAAGATTATCCAGTAGTTCCCCTTTGCGATTCTGTCCACGGATAGAATCAACGGTGGTTTTATTGCCAAGCTCCTTAGGAAAGCAGTCTTTGGTTCAAAAATTGTCATGCAGAGAAAAGCAACGAGAAGGACTTTGCCCCTGACCTTGATGAAGGGCTACAGAGGCAAGCCTAGGTAATTCAACACCTGGCGCTTGAGGGCTTAACAGCCTGGGATGTGATCCGTGATTTCATTAAGAATTGGATTAGTCCGTTGAAGAGAAAAGTGCACCCTGCTTTGGAAGTGTGCTATATGCAAGATGGGACCTTGGATTATGATCAAGGTAAAGACTTCTATTAGATTATTGAATTGTCTTCAAGCTGTTTTTGAACGTTGATCCTCAAATAGGGTTGCCCACATCTGAGGTCAAGAGGAGAACTAGCACTCTACTGAAATTATATAATATGACCTCAGAAGGTGAAATGGAAACTCCAAGACCGCAGAGCCTGGTCTTAGGCAGCGATGAAATCGTTGAAGAACGTCAAAAGGTAATACTCTTTCATAAAATCATGAATATATTTGATTGTTTGGGTAAAAGTAATCGAAGCAAATCCTTCCGATTGTAGCTGTTCATGGCACAATCAATTGGGATGAAGCGAGTTGGGACTGATGTTGGGACTTCTGGGGGTCCCTCAGTAAAAAAGTTATAAACTTCGAAAGCTAAAGACCTACCTGCGGCGAAGGAAACTAAGAAGGTGAAAACTTCAACCCCTAAGTCGAAAATGACCTTAGGGGAAGCTTCTCCCAGTGCTAAGAAGACTGGAGAAAAAAGTGAAACAATAAGGATTTTCTCCTCTCATATTTTACTAAATATGAGTGGCAGTTATTCCTTAGTGATACAGGGAGAGAGGAGCGAGGAAGAGGAAGATGAAATTCCTCTGATCACTCAGAGGAAAAGATCTACAAAACCTCTGAAGAAATCCTCAAAGAAGATGCTTTTCGCACTTTTGCCTCTTGCTAGTGGGGTATTGAGTGCTAAAAGTTATTTGGGACTCAATTTCAGGTAACTATCTGTTGCTTCTCTAACTAACTTATTATACTTAGTTAGGTATAATTTATATAATGACAACATGAACATACAGGTCGAGCTCCACCTCCAAACAATTGACTTCAATACCTAAAATTGAAGCAACTGTGGTTGAGGAGACAGCGACCACTATGGCGAAAACTCTTGCCATAGGGTGTGTTGCGGGTTCATCTGCAGCACTAGATGTTGCCATATCCACTGAGGTTCCCATCATTAACAAGGTCATGCAAGAAGTGGAATCCTTAGCACTTGTTAATGATGAAAGTACTGATGTCGCAGCTGTTCCCATGACCATGGGAATGGAAAACCAGCCTGGAACTTCTTCTGTTCCCATGGTCGCAGAAATCCTCCCTTCCCCTGAACAAGGAGAAGAGAATGTGGAAACTATGGTTCAACCTGCTAACGCTCTGCGTCCTGTTCTGGAAATGAATCTTCCAATTACTAAGCAAGCGCAAGATGACTTGGGATCTGAGATTTTTCTCAAAGATCTCTAGAGGTAAGTAAATCTTTACCTGATGTCTTTTAGTGTTTCATCTGAGCAATATCTTTAGATATTTATTTCCTTTGTAGAACTCTGCGCGCCACTTGACCTTGGTAAATTCTTTGATAGAGCAATTCAAGGTCACCCAACTAAAATGCAATCGCTTAGAACAGTAAGTACCTTGTTCTAATCCTAATCCTATATGGATTGGAATAAAATCTCTTGTGTCGCAGGGAAAACTCTACTCTATCACAAGAAGTTGCTAAGGAGCGCTCCAATAAGGAGACAGCTGTGGTAGAAGCTCTCAAGGAAAACATCAAAAATCTTGTTGAGGCCTTGTCATCCTTGGAGGAAAACAAAAGTTTATACACTACTCTCCGGGGGAAAAGGAAAAAATTACAAATTGAGTTAGATGGTAAGTTCATTTTCGCAGAACTAATTATTGCATTTATAACTTATTTGATCGAATCATCTCTCTCTGTTCTTATGACTAGGACAAAGGGAAATAAACTCCAAATTGTCTGAAGAAAAAGAAGATCTTGAAGAGAGATATATTTGACGAGGACATGATCTCGAGAAGCTTCATAATCTCAATTAGAGGATAATGGAGAGAGCAAAAATGCTACAAAAATTGCAGAAGAAGAGAAGAGTAGTTTGAGAAAGATCATCAATGACTGCAGCATCATTGAGAAAGCTACTCTTGAGAAGTTAAAATATGTCGCGGACTCAGTCAAGGCAACCATGATTAATCCTGAAAAGGATAACTTATCTCTCGAAGAGTCGTGTGCCCTGGTCGCAGCTCAGGTTAACTCCCTGATGGACAACATCCCAGAGTTTGCGAAGAGGTACAAGGAAACAGTAAAGACTGATGTCGGTGTTGCAGCCTCTTCTATCTTATGCAAACTAAGACATCGCCATGGTCCAAACTTAGATCTGAATCCAGTGGCGGAAGATGTAATGTTTGATAATGAAGATTAGATGAGTGCGACCTTAGCTAAGGTTAAGCCCATAGTCGACAAACTATTAGAAAACCTCAAGCTTAGCTGAGTCTTTGCTTCTCATTGCAAAAATTTATTTTGACAATGGAAAACAGAAATCTTTGATATATTTCCTTGTTTATAACCTGCAAACAGATATTTATAACAGAAAATGCAAATGCATGCTATTACAGAATTTAAAACCATAAAAACTTTAAACTTTATGTTATAGTTATATTCTCCTAACCACTTCCTGAAATTACTAATACTGAGTATACAATGTAATAATTTCAGGATAAAAAAACATGCCTAGCGAGTTTCTTATGCGTTGAGAAACGGCTTAACAAGAAAGATCTCAACTAGAGTTTATCATGGGATCTCAAGAATAAACAACTCAAATTAAATGTCAAAGCTTTTTACGAACTAACAGCCACCCGAATGATCAGAATATGCTAGTAAGTCTTGTACACGTTAAGAAACGGCTTATTTAGAGATGTCTTATCTAGATGCGACCATGAGATCGGTCAATAAATCCACTTTGAACACTGTAATGAGATGATTATTTGAAATCAACTCTAAGATTAGCTTGAAGAAAAACAAATGACAAGAAATGAGAACACAATCATAACATAGAGTGAAAGAAACATTATGTTATTAAAGAAAACATGCTAATTGAACAGGAAAATGGTAATGAAAAAAACTTACACATAAAATCTGCGCAATTGATCTATATTCCATGAACTGAACAAGATCCTTCCATCTTCCATAGCTAATTGAGCCGATCCTGGTCGCGGGATGGAGACCACAGTATAAGGACCTTCCCACTGAGGAGAGAACTTATTGCGATTGGACTGGTTTTGGATCTTTCTTAAAACTAGGTCGCCCACATGAAGACTACATGGTCACACCTTTTTACTGTGGTATTTACACATAGCTTGTAAATATGCAGTAGACCTAATCAATGTTTGATCACGCTTTTCTTCGAGAAGAGAAAGTTCATCTTCTCGAGCATCACTTTGATTATCGATATCTAAGTGACTTAGGTGAGCTGAACCAAGTGAACTTCAACTGGTAAGACAGCTTCTGCACCAAAAACCAGTTGAAAAGGTGTTTCAGCCGTAGCTCGACTGGATGTGGTACGTAATGCTCATAAAACTAAGTAAAGCTCATCTACCCAAGCCCCCGAGTGCAACTTAAGGCGGTCGAAAACACATTTCTTGACACCCTGTATTATCTACCCATAGGCACGTTCTACTTCACCATTGCTCTGTGGATGAGCTATAGATGTGAAACAGATCTTGGTTCCAATGTCGTCGCAATAATCTAAAAAAAGACCACTAACAAATTGTGAACCATTATCGGTAATGAGTCGACTTGGGACTCCAAATCGTGTCACTATGTTCTTATGAAAGAATTTTTTTGCAGCAGTAGCTGTAATATTGCGAGCTGGCTCAGTTTTAATCCACTTAGTGAGTGTATTAATAGCTACGAATAAAAACTTATACCCATTGACAGTTTGAGGCATTGGTCCTACAATATCTATTCCTCAAACAACAAATGGCCAAGTTAAGGGAATGACTTCCAAAGTATATGCTGGCTAATGAACTTGCCGAACATGAAATTGACACTGCGAGCATGTCGACCAACTGCATAGCATCATTAAGTGCCGTAGGCCAATAATAACCCTGTCGAAAAGCTTTTCTAACCAGTGTTCGATAATAAGCATGTGTTCCACATATGCCTCAATATATTTCTCTTAGAATAATAGAACAAAATTCTGAATTTACAACTTATAGCCTTTTAAAGTTTCAATTAGGAATTTCAAAATTTGAGATTTTGATTTTGAACTTAATGCTTCAAAGTATTTACTCTATACATATATATTTTCTCTGATATTAAAATAAATTTCATTCGACTATGCTTTGCGTGAATCAACAGTTCCATTGCTTCCTGGATCAGGGTTGCCATCATAGCCTTGTAGTTGTAGACCATTTGCTGCGACATCTTGCTCAGTTGAGCAGCTCATGCAATTAAGGGAGACAAACAGAAGAAATATTGCATTTTAGGAAATGCCAGTAGTTTTTTGCAACTTTCCATTTACATTTGAGTGAGCTGATGCCAACAAGCTTTTGCAACTTTCCATTTGCACGTTAGGAAAAAGATGCACCCGCTCCACCCTCCCGTCCCCGTCTCTCCTTCATCCATTCTACCATATGGCATGAGCCATCTTCCATATAAGCATCTGAGTTTTTTGTTGGGTATTTCAGAGATCGAATAAGATGAAATATAAACACCTTAAGTTTATGTGCTAATTGAACCAAAAACACTCCTTTCTCTTAGAATCATAAACATCCAGCTTTTTAAGGTGCCGTTGTCCTCTAGCATGTTGAGGCCCTAGTGGCGCCTTGTGGATGTCAGCTTACTATTGTAATATCTTAGTGTGGAACGTGAGAGGCCTCAACAATTCCGCACGTCATAGTGTAGTTGGGAGATGGTAGCATCCTCCTCTGTATCCCTTGTTTGCCTTCAAGAGACTAGCTACAAGTTATCTGTAATGCTGTTGTCTGTGAAACCCTTGGAGCAAGTTTTGATAGCTTCTTCGAATATTTGCCAGCAGAAGGTACCAGTGGAGGGGTCCTCATTGCCTAGAAGGGGAGCCATCTGTCCCTCTCCAATTGGCTCAAAACATAGCACACGCTCACAGCCAAAGTGATGATGCAGCTCGACAACAAGAAATGGTACCTAACTAGTGTCTACGGTCCGCACAGAGATGGAGAAAAGATGGCGTTTCTGCAGGAGATTAGCTCTATTGATGGACATAGTTCTGGAGCATGGGCAATGGTGGGGGACTTCAATATGTTCTGCAATGCAAGAGATAAAAGCAACAACTTGATTGATAGAAGAATGCTAAGAAACTTCAGGCGAACCATTCACAGGCTGATGCCGAAGGAAATGCATCTTTTAGGGCGGCGCTACACGTGGAGCAACGGAAGAGAGCAAGCAACAATGGTGAAGTACTTAGACTATGTATTCTACTCTGAAGTTCAATACCCAATACTGTGCTTTGATGCGAAACTGAAAAAAACAGCTTGGGCACTACAAAGTTGGGGCCAAAAAAGAATAGGGAACCTCAAACTGCAGATTGCTCTGGCCAAATAGATCATCTTGAGGCTGGATACCTCAGAGGATAGAGATTTATCAGAGCTGGAAAGGAAACTTCGCAAACTACTCAAGGTTCGATGCTAGGCCTTGCCTCTCTAGAGCGCATCATGTGGCGACAACGATCTACGGTTCTTTGGATGCAAGAAAGGGATGCCAACACACGCTTTGTCCACATGAAAGCCAACTCTCTTAGGTGCAAGAATTTCATTCAGATACTACACCACAATGGCGAGGTATTAAGCATTCACGATGAAAAGGAAGCTGTACTCTATAGTCAATTCAATGGAATTATAGGCACTCCCAAATCCAGGCAGCATACTATGAAACTTGATGCGCTCAATCTTAACAGCGCAAGTGACAGCATGCTACTAGAGTTGGAACAGGAATTCAACGAGCAGGAGCTTAGAAGTGTGATCCAAGATCTACCAGCAGAAAAGACTCCAGGTCCTGATGGTTTTATTGGCTTGTTCTACAAAGCTTGTTGGGATACAATCAAGGAGGACATCATTGCGGTTCTGCAATACTTCCAGCGAACCAACAGAAGTGGATTCTGTTGAATATGATCCAAATTCAGATTGTTAGGATTTGTATCCTAATTGGTTAGTTATTAGGATTTGTATCCTAATTGGTTAGTTGTTAGGATTTGTATCCTAATTGGACTCTAGGTCGCCACCATCTATAAATATCTCTTGTAAACTGCACAGAGAGACATCTCATTGAAATCTCCTGTGTTTTGTAACTCTTCCGAAAAATAGTGAAGTTTTGCCGGCCGGCGCCCGTGGTTTTTTCCCGCAAGGGTTTTCCACGTTAAATTGATTGTCTCGTGTTCTTGTTTGATCTACTTCTTATTTTTGTGCCTGGAGTTTTCTAACAAGTGGTATCAGAGCCACGTTCTTCACCCGTTCAATCTAGGGTTTCTGTCGACATGGCGTCAATGAAGTATGATCTTCCGCTGCTGGATCTGAACACGCGATTCTCTCTGTGGCAAGTCAAGATGCGGGCGGTGCTGGCGCATACTGATCTGGATGATGCGCTTGACAGTTTCGGGAAGAAAGATTCAAAGGACTGGTCAGACGACGAAAAGAGGAAAGATCGTAAAGCCTTGTCTCAAATTCATCTTCATCTATCCAACAATATTTTGCAGGAAGTTTTGCAGGAGAAAACTGCTGCTGGCCTATGGTTAAAGCTAGAATCAATTTGCATGTCCAAAGATCTTACCAGCAAGATGCATATGAAGATGAAGTTATACACACACAAGTTGCAAGAAGGTAGTTCCGTGCTTAACCATCTTTCGGTCTTTAAGGAGATTGTTGCTGACCTACAGTCTATGGAGGTAAAATATGATGATGAGGACTTAGGTCTTATTCTTTTGTGTTCGCTGCCTAGTTCTTTTGCAAACTTCAGAGATACCATATTATACAGTTGTGATACTCTTACCCTGAATGAAGTTTATGAAGCTTTGCATGCTAAAGAAAAGATGAAACAGATGGTGTCCACTGAAAGTTCTACTTCGCATGGCGAAGGTTTAATTGTTCGCGGCAGAACAAAAGAGAAGAAATACAATAATGGTTACCAAGGAAAGAGTTCAAACGGTTACAGGGGCCGTTCTAAGTCCAGAGACAAAGAAAAATTCTGCAGATATTGCAAGAAAGACAATCATGACATCTCTGAATGTTACAAGCTGAAGAACAAGGAAAAGAGAAACGGCACATACAAGCCAAAAGGTACATCAGATGAAGAAGGTAAAGTTTCAGTTGCTGCTATTGATAGTATTTCTGATAGTGAGGTTATTGTTGCTTTGGCTGGATGTGCAAGTAGTGGTGATGAATGGATTATTGACTCTGCCGCATCATTTCATATATACACTAATAGAGATTGGTTCATCACTTATGAATCTGTTCAAGGTGCTGGTTCTGTTAGGATGGGTGATGACTCACCACGTTCGATTGTTGGAATTGGATCCATTCAGATAAAAATGCATGATGGTATGGTTAGAACTTTGACAGATGTGAGGCACGTTCCAGGGATGACCCGGAACCTAATTTCTTTGAGTACTCTTGATAACAAAGGATATAAGTACTCTGGTGGAGATGGAGTTTTGAAGGTGTCAAAAGGTTCTCTTATTGTAATGCAAGGCGTTTTGAAATCTGCAAATTTATATCGTCTTCGAGGCACAACAATTACAGGTGATGTTGCTGTAACTTCCCATTCATTATCTGATTCTGATAGTACTAATCTTTGGCATATGCGTCTTGGGCATATAAGTGAACTTGGTTTGGCAGAATTGAGTAAGAAAGGACTTCTTGATGGCCATAGCATTGGCAAGCTGAATTTTTATGAGCATTGTGTCTTTGGGAAGCATAAAAGAGTGAAATTCAACACTTCTGTTCATACTACAAAAGGTATTTTTGATTATGTGCATTCCGATTTATGGGGACCATCTCGCGTGCCTTCACTAGGTGGTGCTCGTTATATGTTGACAATTATTGATGATTATTCTAGAAAAGTTTGGTCTTATTTCTTGAAGCATAAATCAGAAGCATTTTCAGCATTTAAAGAGTGGAAAGTTATGGTTGAAAGGCAAACTGAAAAGAAGATCAAAAAGCTTCGCACTGATAATGGGATGGAATTCTGTTCTGATGAGTTTAATGCATATTGTAAGTCCGAAGGCATTGTTCGACACTACACCCACTACTACAGAAGTGCATTCCACTAACCCTTATTTTTTAACGGTTGTAAGCAATCTAGGAAAAATCCGATAGAATAGGACGACAGCGGCGGAAAACCATCATTTTACTATCGGTTATACACTAATCCAACGTTAGTGAAATGCAAATACTTTTTACTATCGGTTATTACTGTACAAACCGATATAATATATTAAATAGTACTATCGGTTTTCCATTTTTAACTGATAGTGAAATAACTGACTTTTTACTATCGGTTATTACTGTACCAACCAATATAATATATTACAATAGTACTATCGGTTTTTCGTTCGTAACAGATAGTAAAATTACTCACTTTATACTATCGGTTGGTACTGTATTAACCGATATAATATATTGAATAGTACTATCGGTTTTTCTCGGGTAACTGATAGTGAAATTACTGACTTTTTACTATCGGTTATTACTGTACTAACCGATACAATATACTACATAGTACTATCGGTTCAACAACACAAACCGATAGTAAAATGACTTTATACACTAATGGTTATGACAGTGAGGACCTTATTTTACTATCGGTTAGTGTTGTTGAACCGATAGTAAAATTGGACAACTTAATTAGGTCGACCCCTGCTCTGCGCTCTACATGTTGGAATCATTTCAGCCGCGCACAACTCCAAGCTAGAGTGATCTGGAGAAGCTAGCTGAGAGGTTGATCATATTTCCATCCCCCTCTGTATTGTCATCTTCTCATCACCTCTCTCTCTCTCGATCACTCTTTCACACTCTCCCTCTCTCTCTCTACTTGCAATTCATTAAACTAGATACATGTATCTCCAAGCTAGCTAGAATGTTGGGTTGGCTAGCTAGCTATAGCTTGCTGAATTTAAGCAGCTAGCTAGCTGGCTCTTCCAATTAATGCATGCATCAAGTTAATTAGGGTTTCATATATACAAATCCATTTAATGTAATTAAACAGCTCATGCATGTACACACATATGGCCTAGCTAATTATGTTTCATTCATATATGCATGCCCTGAGTCATTAATTATTTATTTGAATTTGTCAATTTTGTGAAATAATTGTAGATGGACCGAGAATATTGGATGTATGGAATAAAACGTACTACTGTTGAGTATTTGGAGGGTGTGAATGGATTTATTAAATTTGCTGAGCAAGAGAAGGCGAAGAAGGGAGAGAAAGATATGCATTGTCCTTGTATAGATTGTATGAACTTAAAAAGGTTCGGCAACTCTGATCAGATTAGGAGTCATTTGATTCGTCGTGGTTTTAACACACGCTATACCCGTTGGATATGGCATGGTGAAGATCTTGAGGAAACGAGCACTACCGCTACCACTCAGCAGCACCCGGAAGTGGATTGCAGTAATGATGATCATGATCAAAACATTGATAATGTTCATTCGGAAGTCCATGTAGATGACGACAATTTAGATGAAATGTTACGTGATGTAGAAGAGGACTACAGCGAAAACGATTTAGCTAAATTTCAGAAATTAATTGTTGATTCTGAGAAGCCTTTGTTCCCCGGATGTGAAACATTTACAAAGTTGTCTTCTGTGTTGAGATTATATAACTTGAAGGCAAGCAACGGTTGGAGCGATAAGAGTTTCACGGCGCTATTGGATCTGTTAGCGGACATGCTTCCAGAGGGAAATGAGTTGCCAAGATCGGTTTACCAGGCCAAAAAACTATTGTGTCCGTTGGGAATGGAAATCGAAAGAATACATGCATGCCCAAATGATTGTGTTCTGTACCGTAACGAGTACGAGGATTTGCATGTTTTTCCAAGATGCGGTGCATCGCGGTATAAGCATGGGGACAGAATTTATCACAATGGATGTGATGAGGTAAAGAAAGGGCCTCCGGCCAAAACTGTGTGGTATTTGCCTGTGATTCCCAGATTGAAACGGCTGTTTGCAAATCCGAAAGATGCGAAGTACTTGCGTTGGCATGTTGAAGGTTGGAAACAAGACGGAAAACTAAGACATCCAGCTGATTCCATTCAATGGAGAAACATTAACAGAACATTCGGTGAGTTTGGCGGCGAAGTGAGGAATATAAGGTTTGGGCTGAGTACGGATGGTATGAATCCACACGGAAATATGAGCAGTCGACATAGCACTTGGCCGGTTCTTTTATGCATCTACAATCTTCCTCCTTGGTTATGTATGAAGCGGAAGTACATCATGATGTCGTTACTAATTTCAGGACCCAGACAACCCGGGAATGATATTGACGTGTTTTTATCACCGTTAGTCGAGGACTTACAAAAATTGTGGAGCGAAGGGGTGCGGGTGTGGGATGCACATAAGCGAGAGAATTTCATGTTGCGGGCCATGATATTTTGTACCATAAATGATTTCCCGGCCTATGGAAATTTGTCGGGGTATAGTACGAAAGGAGTCAAGGCTTGTCCTATTTGCCTGGATGAAACTGAAAGCATGTGGTTATCGAACTGCAGAAAACAGTGTACATGGGTCACCGCAGATTCCTTCCGATGCATCACGCCTACCGTAAGAAGAGGAAGTCATTCAATGGGAAGCCTGAGAAAGGATCAGCTCCAGTGTTTGTGACTGGTAAGGAGCTTTACTTGCGCGTGAAGGGCATCAAAGTTGAGTTCGGTAAATGTTCTAAACCTCCAGGAAAAAATGTTTGGAAGAAGAGATCGATTCTTTGGGATCTGCCATATTGGGAGCACTTACAAGTTCGACATTGCATTGATGTCATGCACGTAGAGAAAAATGTTTGTGACAGTTTGATTGGTTTGTTGTTGAACATTCCAGGAAAGACGAAAGATGGCATCAACGTTCGTCGTGACATGCTCGACATGGGCATAAGGACTGAGCTTGCACCGTTGGAGAAGGGAAAGCGGACATACCTCCCCCCGGCCTGCTATACTTTGTCAAAAAGAGAAAAAACAGAACTCTGTCAGTGCCTACATGGTGTCAAAGTTCCATGCGGGTATTCTGCGAACTTGAAAAAACTTGTGTCCATGAAAGACTTGAAACTGGTTGGTATGAAGTCCCATGATTGTCATGTACTGATGTCACAAATGCTTCCCATTGCTATCAGAGGCATTCTCCCAGTCAAAGTCAGAGAGACAATTACAAAGCTATGTTATTTCTTCAACACAATATCTGGCAAGGTACGTAAGCGTGTACTCCTAGCAAGTTAATTAGCTTCATTCGTGGAACTTGTCAGATTTTTTGGATCTGAATATTTGCTGCAACTGTGTCCTTGCAGGTAATTGATATGGATGGACTGGACGATTTGCAACGCGATGTGACTACCACTCTTTGTCAGCTGGAGATGTATTTCCCTCCATCATTTTTTGATGTTATGGTCCATCTAATTGTTCACCTTGTCAGAGAAATTAAGTTTTGTGGACCCGTGTTCCTGCGCTACATGTATCCATTTGAGAGATTTATGGGTATCTTGAAGGGATATGTAAGGAATCGATATCGGCCTGAGGGCAGTATTATTGAAGGTTATGCCGCGGAGGAGGTGATCGAATTTTGCACCAACTATATGGCCGGGGTTGACCCAATTGGCGTTCCTACGTCTCGGCATGAGGGCAGGCTTCAGGGCATTGGAACGATTGGATTTAAAGCAGTCGTCCCCTCTAGTGATCTGTATGCAAAAGCCCATTTTTGGGTCTTACAGCACATGACTGGGGTGGAGCCATACATACACGAGCACAAGGAAATGTTACGGAAACAGAATCCCTCGAAGCCAGAGATTTGGGTCACCAGAGAACATAATAGGAAGTTTGCTGGGTGGATCGAAAATAGAGTCCTGCAAGCTTCTGAGGGCGATGTAGATGAAGATGTTACATGGTTGGCCAGAGAGCCTAGATTTACTGTAGGAACTTGGCAGGGGTATGACATCAACGGCTATTCATTTTACACAAAAACTCAGGACGAGAAGAGTGCTATGCAATGTAGTGGAGTGACACTACTTGCTATTTCGGAGGATGCCAGGGCAGTAAGAGCACTCGACTCATATTACGGTGTTATTGAGGAAATATGGGAGCTCGATTATGTATTACTTAAGATTCCTCTGTTTCGATGCCAATGGGTCGAAATCCCTCGAGGTGTTAAAGTCGACAATTATGGGTTTACTCTAGTCGATCTCAGTAGAGTCGCACACAAAGATGATCCATTTATACTTGCTGAGCAAGCCACACAGGTGTTCTACATCGTTGACCCGGCCAACCCAAAGTTGCACGTTGTCCTTCACAGTAAGAGACGTATTGTTGGGGTTGAAGACGTTGTGGATGAAGAAGAGTACGATCAGTTCAACGAACTACCTCCATTTTTAGATGGAATCCTTCAATCTGTCCCTACCGAAGATATTGACGAAACAAGTTACCTGCGAGACGACCACGAAGAAGGATTATGGGTGGACAACCATTCTTGACTAATTTGCAATATGTAAGTGACGTATATTACTTGGATCGAAGAATGTTCAAATCAATTTTCAAAAATTCTTTGGGAAAATATACGTGATGCATTGAGAATCATTTCTGCAAATTTTCATTTCAATTGGAGTATATACTTGATTTGAGCAATAATTGATTCTTTTCACAAATATATATGAAAACTGCAAATTTTCATTCCATGATTGGTCTTTACTGTTATTTTATTTCAAAATTATTGCAAGCCATTTGCATGGGGTTTCAGGTGTCTTTACAAGTGCAAAATGATGTACTGAGACCCATCTGTATTTGTTCTCAGGAAATACCTTTAGATCAATTTAACAGTATTATACTATCGGTTTCAACCTCCAAACCGATATGAAATTAACATATACTATCGGTTTATTGTCATAACCGATAGTAAATACAATACAAAATGATGTACTGAGATCCTCTGTAATTCTTCTAGGGGAAATCCTTTAGGGTCAATAGCATTGTATTTTACTATCGGTTATAACTGTGAAACCGATATGAAATTAAACTATACTATCGGTTTATCGTTCACAACCGATAGTGATTTACACTGTGTTATGATCCCCTGTTCTTAGTTTACTATCGGTTTACTGTTCACAACCGATAGTGATTTACACTGTGTTATGATCCCCTGTACTTAGTTTACTATCGGTTTACTGTTCACAACCGATAGTGATTTACACTGTGTTACGAAAACCCTAACTTACATGTTTTTACTATCGGTTTTGTGGTGATGAACCGATAGTAAATATTCATTTATTAGGTTATAACCTGCACGATTTTCCCTCCAGTGCAACTGATCACATTCCAAATCGAAAAATACTCGCGCGGAAAACCCTAGAATCGCCGACGTTCGCTTCTTCGCTCCTCTGCGCCACTGGTTCTCCACCGCCTCCGGCATTGCATTGCGCCACCGCCTCCGGCATTGCATTGCGCCACCGCCTCCGGCCACTCCACGATCCACTGTAAGTGTTCTTGACCAAATCGCTCGCGTGTATTGCTTAATTTTGTATGCAATGGTTCATATCCCGTTCCATGGATTACAAATAGAAACCTAGAGTAAAATTCATGAACTACAAACTTGATAGCTATGAGAATGACAGAATTGATGAAAATCATAGCAATTTGTCATACAGTGTAGTTCACTATCGGTTTCTTACTCAGAACCGATAGTAAATACCATAAACTGATTTTTCTGTTAATTATATCCCATTTCTAATTTTCATCTGAAATTTTGGTTCATTTATATTTTAACATACCTTATGTTCCTGCTGAGCAATTACTTTATGTTCCTGCTGAGCAATTTTGGAAATTTTTTCTAATTCAGACTTGATTACTATCGGTTTGACTTGGAAAACCGATAGTAAATAGTAGTGCCATCATAGTTTGCACAGCTAATATGAATTTTCTGTGAATTACTTCCCATTTTCTAATTTTCATCTCAAATTTAGGTTCATTTATTTTTTAACATACCTTATGTTCCTACTGAGCAATTACTTTATGTTCCTGCTGAGCAATTTTTGAAATTTTTCCTAATGCTGATTTGATTACTATCGGTTTGACTTGGAAAACCGATAGTAAATAGTAGTGCCATCATAGTTTGCACAGCTAATATGAATTTTCTGTGAATTACTTCCCATTTTCTAATTTTCATCTCAAATTTAGGTTCATTTATTTTTTAACATACCTTATGTTCCTGCTGAGCAATTACTTTATGTTCCTGCTGAGCAATTTTTGAAATTTTTCCTAATGCTGACTTGATTACTATCGGTTTGACTTGGAAAATCGAAAGTAAATAGTAGTGCCATCATAGTTTGCACAGCTAATATGAATTTTCTGTGAATTACTTCCCATTTTCTAATTTTCATCTCAAATTTAAGTTCATTTATTTTTTAACATACCTTATGTTCCTGCTGAGCAATTACTTTATGTTCCTGCTGAGCAATTTTTGAAATTTTTCCTAATGCTGACTTGATTACTATCGGTTTGACTTGGAAAACCGATAGTAAATAGTAGTGCCATCATAGTTTGCACAGCTAATATGAATTTTCTGTGAATTACTTCCCATTTTCTAATTTTCATCTCAAATTTAGGTTCATTTAAATTTTAACAGACTTTATTTTCCAGCAGAGAGATTAGCATAGTTTGCACTGCTAATTTTTTAAATTTTCCTGAATATAGACCTTAGTACTATCGGTTTTCCTTTTAAAACCGATAGGAAATATAGTATTTGTTAGTTTGCACTGCTCATCTGAATATTCTGTGAATTACTTTGTCATGTACCTTTCTTCATATCAATTGGATGGTTTGTTTATGGTATTTTAGGTAAAGCCATGTCGGCATCTTCCTCAGCTGATACTAGTGATTCGGCGAGGGCGAACGTAGATGGCGCTGCCTCGTCCCAGCGCAAGAGGAAGGCGCGAGGCGCGACGATGTTGGGTCGTTTGGCCAAACGCGCGGATCTTTCCTGTGAGTTCAACCAGTTCGGGAGACCGATCGGGAAGAACGCCGGGCACTATGCTGCCTATGTTGGCTTGTTGGCGAAGGAAAGGGTGAAGATTACCGTCCAGAGCTGGAAGGACGTCAAGGCCGACGAGAGGGATAGGCTGTGGGCGGAAGTGAAGGTAAAATTAATCAAAATCACTGAACTCTTGAGTAATCACATTCCCTTGGTTTATCCTAGAGATTAGGTAAGTCCTACTTATATGCACCATTTGAAACAGGCCAAGTGGAACATCCCGGACGATGGTCCCAAGATAGCTTGCTTGAAGGACATGAACAACACGTGGAAAACCTTCAAGAGCGTCCTCGTCAGTACCTTCCTCGCTAAAGGCGAATCTCCATGCGAGAAGTACCCCTTCATAACGGAGGAGGTATGGGAGCAATTCGCCCAACAGAAGGGGACTCCTGAGTTCAAGGTATGAATGGTTCCTTTGCTTGGTTACACCATTGTATGCAGTAAGCAGTGGTGCATTAATTTTCTTGTTTCTGGTACGAAGGCCCTCAGCGAGAAGAACAGGGCAATCCAGAGGAGGAACGACCACCCACACCGGCTCGGTTCTCGCGGCTATGCGGGGAAGGAGGAGCAGTGGAAGAAGGGTGAAGACGACGCGTCGCATTTCATCGACTCCCCTGACCTACCACTCTCCGAGATCCGCGATCAGCGATGCAAGCGCTGGTGGCTGGCCAGAGGGACCGTGTCGGCCACGGGGACTGTGGCGTTCCCAAACCCCAGGGACGTCGAGGTCGTGCAGCGACTCGTAAGTTGGCTAACTATGATCACTAGTGTGCGCACAACTTTGTATATATTTCTTCCTCACAATGGAGAGCTTTCAATGTAACAGATCTCTTGCTCGAAGAAGGCGACCGAGGGATTGTTCAGTCCCCATAGGGAGAACGACATCCTTACCCGGGCTCTAGGGAACAAGGAGCATCCAGGGCGGACGCGAACCGTGGGGGCTGTGGTGCCATGGAAGGAAGGCTTCTCGGACCCCGGGCAAAAGGCGAAGAAGCCTGGCAGCTGGAAGGAAAGGGAAGTGGAGCTATCTCAGAAGATACGGGCAGATGTGACTGCACAATTCGCGGACATGTTCGCTCAAATGAACGAGAAATATGAACGCCTAAGCCGAGTTGTGCAGTCCAAGGGTTTAGATCCAGCTGCCGAGGTCGACGCTGCCAGGCCGAGTAGTGTTGGCTCGAAGGTTCACGTGGATCCGGTGGACCTGATCGAGGTATTGCAACTCTTGAGCTATATATGCAGTTCGGCTAATGCCACTCCCGTTACGTTAGAATTGTTTCGCTAACCTGTTATAATTGTTGCAAACGGGGTCGTATACCAGTCTTGGGAGGATGTCCAGATCCACTGCGTACCTCTGGAGCCTGGATTCGCAAAGGTACAGGTGGACATGGCCCTCCTGGGCTACAGCTCTTTTCCGTTGCCCGTCCCAACGGACGAAATGCAGACAATTGGTGAGGCATTGGGCTCGTACATACAGTGGCCCAAGAAGGGTGTTAGACTACAGGAGGTAAACCCTAGCCATTCTAGTTTACAACTCAGTTAATATACTTAATTTTCAAAATCTAATTTAAGCGTTTGTACTTAAAGTGGATGATGGATACCAGCACACTTCCTGAGGACACCAGCCCCGCCACAACGCATGAGCGAACTCCTTCGGCCCCCATGCCTCCTCCGACGGCCTCAAACCCTTCGCCATCAAATGAGGCCGACGGCACCACACCCCAACCTTCGAAGATATACACTCGCTCCCCGCCCAAAGGCAAGGGCAAGGCCAAAGGCAAGGGCAAGGCCAAAGGCAAGGCCAAACAAAGCCAGCCGGGTACGTTCAAGAACGGGTCCCCACTCGTGTCGGAGTACCTTCTGCGCAATATGGATCAAATAACCAGAAGTCTCCACGAGTGGTACCTGACCCGGTCTAGGCGCCACATCAACTTCTTGGTTCACTTCAGGCCAGCCCATTTTCACCGTGAGCCCGGGAGCATATCGGTGGCCCACGAGGATTTGTTCGACCTCCTCAACTGGCGGGAGCTTGATATGTCCATCATACGGACTGGAGTCCTGTGAGTGTGCTGTTGTCTGAAGTTATCACAGTTCGTTTCATAAATCTAATCACTTTTTGTATGCACTACTTACTAATGTCTACTTTGCATCCAGGTGCATGTATAGGCTGGCGTCGATGAGGGCATGTGACAAGGTGGGTTTCCTCGACCCAGAGAAAATAAGCCTCACGATGCTAGAGCACGACCAAGCACATGCGGAGGAATACATATCAAGGGCACTACTAGCGCAGCAGGACCGAGAGTTCATCCTTGCGCCGTACCACCAAAGGTTAGTGCATTTCCTACTAATTTAACTCATTCTTGTATATTACGCCTAACATATGTATGAAACGGTTCGCTTATATATGCAATGTAGGGGCCACTGGGTCCTCGCCGTCATTTGCCCATGGATGAATGAGGTCTATTACCTCGATTCGATGAGCGACAAGGTGGCGCATGTTTTCACCCTCACATGGCACATAGACGCGTAAGTAACATAGTTGTCTTAAATTTTTCTCTGACTAGCTAATTAATGATAAGATATTAATCGACAATGCTAAATTAAATACAGGGCTTTCAAAAATTATGCTAGTGCTGGAGGGAGGCATGACGCGTCGAAGGGCACAACAATTTCTTGGAAAGAATATGAGGTAATTAATACGGATGGAAGTACTCATGATGAGTCTTTTAATTTAAGCTTAATTAGTTCTTTCGAGTTAATGTGGGTTTATGTCTTTGCATATGCAATTTTTCCAGTGCCATCAGCAGCCACAATCGTGGGAATGTGGCTTCTATGTCATGAGATTCATGTATGACCTGATCAGGAGAAACTTTGCCCAATTCCCTAAGGTAACTATTTTTCCTGACTCAAAGTCGAACTTTAATTAGATGTGATGTACGATCCTAACTTCATACACGCATATATGCAGAGCACCATGTTGAAAGATCAATATGAGTTGCCTCAATTGAAGGAGCTGCGAATAATTTGGGCTCAATATGTCATGGAAGAAGTGGCTATCAACGATCGATAGTAACTGACTTGTGTTGATTGTTGTATTTGTGAATATATATTGAATGTGTTGATTCATTGATTTGTGAATATATGTGAATAGATTCATTGATGTATTTGTGAATAAACTTGATCAATATGTGCATAAATTCAGTCTGTCCAATGCATGTGTATATTACTGTATTAGTGTATTTGTGAACAAATTCAATATGTGAATATTGGTGAATATTTGTAAATATTGGTGTATTTGTGAATGATCCAATGTATCTCTGTATTGCTGTATGTATATTGCTGTATGTATCTCTGTATTGCTGTATGTATATTTGTAAATATTTAGTACTAACCGTGCCACTACATAACCGATAGGAAAAACTAATATTACTATCGGTTATATACTACAACCGATAGAATAAAGTTTCCAGTACTAACTGTGTCCACACAATACTATCGGTTCATATTTAGAAACCGATAGAATACAGTTTCCTGTACTAAACGAGTCTACAAAATACTATCGGTTATATAATATAACCGATAGAATAAATTTTCCAATACTGACTGTGTCCACACAATACTATCGGTTTATATATAACAACCGATAGAATAAAGTTTCCAGTACTAAATGTGTCGACAAAATACTATCGGTTTATATAAGAGCCGATAGAAAAAAATGTTTAGATTACTATCGGTTTAGATCCTAGCCGATACAAAAGGCCTAAACAATACTATCGGTTTATATAAGAGCCGATAGAAAAAAATGTTTAGATTACTATCGGTTTAGATCCTAGCCGATACAAAAGGCCTAAACAATACTATCGGTTTTTATACGAGCCGATAGAAAAAACTTATACAATACTATCGGTTTAAAACCGAGCCGATAGAAGAAATAGTCGATAGCGATTAGTGAACGTTGGGATTGTAGATGTTTTACTAACGGTTTTTGAACCGATAGAAGTGTGCTGCCCTCTACTATCGTGCCGACCACTATCGGTAAGAGAACCGATAGTAGAGTGGATTTTTAACCGATAGTGAAAAGCATTTCTGTAGTAGTGACCGTCCCTCATACTCCACAACAAAACGGTGTAGCTGAGCGTATGAACAGAACTATCATCTCTAAGACCCGCTGCATGCTGTCTAATGCTGGTTTGCCTAAGCATTTTTGGACTGAAGCCGCTTCCACTGCTTGCTATCTTATAAATCGGACACCCTCCATTGCTATTGATAAGAAAACTCCAATTGAGGTATGGTCTGGTTCTCCAGCTGATTATTCACAATTGAGAGTTTTTGGTTGCACTGCTTATGCCCACGTTGATACTGGTAAATTGGAACCTAGAGCTATTAAATGCATTTTTCTTGGTTATAAATCTGGTGTTAAAGGTTATAAATTGTGGAATCCTCAAACTAACAAGGTGGTGTTAAGTAGGAATGTTCTTTTTTATGAATCTGCTATGTTACATGACAATCAGGCTACTAATGCTTCTATAGAGCCACAACAGAAATCAAGTGTGCAGGTGGAGCATTTTCTTGATATAGAACATACACCAGATAATGATATCGCTGCTGTCCAAGCTACCCCTATAGCTGAAAATTCACCTATTGTTGAGCATTCTTCTCCAGTTGTACAGCCTCTACAACATTCTATTGCAGTTGATAGGCCTAGAAGGTCTATTAATCCACCTAAAAGGTTAATTGAAGAATGCAATATTGTTTCGTATGCTTTAAGTGTTACAGAAGAAATTGAAGGTCATGCAGAACCTTCTAATTATGTTGAGGCTACTACTTCTATTGATCGCAACAGTTGGATGACTGCTATGCAAGATGAGATGGAGTCACTCGAAAAGAATGGTACTTGAGATTTAGTAAAATTGCCTAAAGATAAGAAAATTGTCCGCTGTAAATGGATCTTCAAAAGAAAGGAAGGAGTGTCTCCTACTGAACCGGCAAGGTTCAAGGAAAGGCTAGTTGCAAAAGGCTTCAGTCAGATCTCAGGTATTGATTATAATGATGTGTTTTCCCCTGTTGTGAAGCATAGTTCCATTCGCACTCTTCTTAGTATTGTTGCTATGAATAATTATGAACTTGAGCAATTAGAAGTTAAGACTGCATTCTTACATGGAGAATTGGAGGAAGACATCTATATGGACCAACCTGAGGGTTTTATTGTTCCTGGAAAAGAGGACTTTGTCTGCAGATTACAGAAGTCCCTTTATGGCTTGAAGCAGTCTCCAAGGCAATGGTACAAAAGGTTTGACTCATTTATGCTCTCACACAGTTTTAAGAGGTCTGATTTTGATAACTGTGTTTATATGAAATTTATTAATGGGTCAGCTATATATTTGCTTCTTTATGTTGATGACATGTTGATTGCTGCAAAAGATAAGTCAGCGATAGCCAATTTAAAAGCACAGTTAAGTAATGAATTTGACATGAAGGATTTAGGTGCAGCAAAGAAGATCCTTGGTATGGAAATTACCAGGGACAAAAAGTCTGGTTTGTTGTATCTTAGCCAGCAACGTTACATTGAGAAAGTCCTTCGTCGCTTTAATATGCATGAAGCCAAACCAGTGAGTACTCCTCTAGCTGCTCATTTCAGATTGTCTTCTTCTCTATGTCCTGAGTCCGATGAAGATATTGAGTATATGTCTAGAGTTCCCTATTCCAGTGCAGTTGGTTCGCTTATGTATGCCATGGTTTGCTCTCGTCCTGATTTATCTCATGCAATGAGTGTTGTTAGTAGATACATGGCTAATCCTGGCAAGGAACATTGGAAGGCTGTTCAATGGCTTTTCAGATACATGCGTGGTACTTCTAATGCTTGCTTGCAGTTTGGGAGGTCTGGCAATGGACTTATTGGTTATGTTGACTCTGATTATGCTGGTGACTTGGACAAGAGAAGATCCCTCACAGGTTATGTTTTCACCATTGGTGGTTGTGCTGTTAGCTGGAAAGCAAGTCTGCAGGCCACTGTTGCTTTATCCACCACCGAAGCTGAGTATATGGCTATTTCTGAAGCATGTAAAGAAGCTATTTGGCTGAGAGGTTTGTATGCTGAGCTTTGTGGAGTCACGTCTTACATTACTATATTTTGTGACAGTCAAAGTGCTATATGCCTTACCAAGGATCAGATGTTTCATGAGAGAACTAAGCACATTGATGTCAGATATCATTATGTTTGTGATGTTATTGCTCGAGGTCACATCAAGATATGCAAGATCAGTACACATGATAATCCTGCTGACATGATGACAAAATCAGTTCCTGCTACTAAGTTTAAGCTTTGCTCAAGCTTAGTTGGTGTTACAGTTTGAGCCCTAGTGGCTGTTGGTGCCGCCGGTTCTTTCTTTGTTGTTCCAGGAAGATGTTTACTTTGATATTGTTACAAGATGGAATTTGTCTCAAGGTGGAGTTTGTTGCTATATGATCCAAATCCAGAGACTACAAGATGGAATTTGTCTCAAGGTGGAGTTTGTTGAATATGATCCAAATTCAGCTTGTTAGGATTTGTATCCTAATTGGTTAGTTGTTAGGATTTGTATCCTAATTGGACTCTAGGTCGTCACCATCTATAAATATCTCTTGTAAACTGCACAGAGAGACATCTTATTGAAATCTCCTGTGTTTTGTAACTCTTCCGAAAAATAGTGAAGTTTTGCCGGCCGGCGCCCGTGGTTTTTTCCCGCAAGGGTTTTCCACGTTAAATTGATTGTCTCGTGTTCTTATTTGATCTACTTCTTATTTTTGTGCCTGGCGTTTTCTAACAGATTCCATCTGATTAATAATGACTACATTGCGTTGATTCCAAAGAAGCCTAAAGCAATAACTCCGAAGGATTTTCGCTCGATAAGCTTGGTTCACAGTATTTCCAAGATAATCACGAAACTGCTGGCAAAGATATTAGCCAAAAACATTGACAGACTAGTGTCCTTCAAGCAGAGTACATTTATCAAGGGACGGTGCGTGCATTCAGGACAATTTCACGTATATTGCGAGCCTAGCAAAGCTCCTCCATTGCCGAAAGGACTCCTCAGTGATCATCAAACTGGACATCGAAAAAGCCTTCAAGTCTGTAAGTTGAGTCTTCCTTTTGGAACTTCTACAGCACCTAGGCTTTGGGTAGCGATGGCGTGCCTGGATCAGTCTTAGGACTCCAAGTCAACATTGAGAAAAGCTTGGTGTTGCCAATACACTGCGATCATCAGATAAACCTAAGCATAGCACAGATACTAAACTGCCCACTTAAGGAACTTCCAACCGAATACCTAGGGCTGCTCCTCTCTCTCTGAAGAAGATGAGGAAAACGACTTCCAAAAGCTATTGGACAAGATAGCTGCAAGGTTAGCGGGGTGGAAATCCAAATTACTTTCAGTGGAAGGCAAACTGACACTGGTTCGTGTTGTTCTGTCAGCTATGTCTACATATCTGATAACCACTACAACTCTCCCAGTTTGGATCGCCAAAAGAATCGATCGCATGTGCAGAGGTTTCTTATGGAGAGGTGAAGCAAACATTCGTGGGGGCCATTGGTTAGTAGCATGGGAAAATGTCTGCACGCCGTTGAGATAAGGTGGACTTGGCATCCCAGAGATCAAGATCTTCAGCAATGCTTTACAAATGAAATGGCTATGGCTATTTTGAAATACCTCTCGCCGATGGCTATTTTGGAATACCTAAAGCGATGGTTAATGCTGCAGAATATAAATCTCCGAGACGCAGAGGACACCGTGAAATTGAAGTGGACTGCAGACGGCCAATATACCTGTTGGGGAAAAATAGTAGCTATGGACGACAATATCTCCCTTCTGCAGATTTTCCATCGGGACAGGGACCCTCCCGTTCCCAAGACTTGGAAGAGGGACCCTTTTGTCTCCGAGGGGTGCTCGGGGACTGGGGCCTTTCGTTTCCCGGGCGGTCCTCTGGGACTGAGGTCTTTTCTTTCCCAAATGGTTCCCTGCGACAGAGGCTATCCCTTCCTCGGATTTCCCACTGGGACAGGAGCCTCCCGTTCCCAGAGTCCAAGAGAGGGACCCTCCCGTCCCCAAGCGGTCCTCCGGGACTGGGGACTTTCCTTCCCCGGATAGTTCCTCAGGATAGGGGGGTCTCCTGTCTTCGGGTCTGGGATAGGGACCCTCCCGTCCCTAGGCGGTCCTCCGGAACTTAGGCCTTTCCTTCCCCGAATGGTTCTCTGAGACAGGGGCTATCCCTTCCCCGGATGTCCCACCGGGACATGGGCCTCCCATCCTCAGGTCCGGGACAGGGATGCTTCTGTTTCGGGGACCCGAGACAGGGGCCCTTCGGATGCAGGACACTGAAGTTGATGCAGCCATGTGTCCAAGATCTGTGCTTCACACCCTGTGAGAAGACCGCAACACCCTCGATCCGACAGTCGCAGCTAAGGTAGTTTAGTAATTTGCGTCTTTTGGGGTCTACATATATTCTTGTACACCTCTCTTGTAACTTAAGACTATTCATTTGCACCCAATACACTCAAAACAATAAGTTTGCTTAAGAGTCCTCTTCCTGCGAGATAGCCTTCTCAGCTGACTTACGTCGAGAGCACGTTGACAGGACTAGGATCTTCACTGAGACCCGAACCTGTACAAATCCTAGGTGTTAATCTCTGTGATTGCCCAACACAGGGTGATCCGTTGCATGGTCAATTCATGTTGTTGTACACACATTCCACATCCTAAAACTAGTCATGAGATTCGTAATACCACGACAATACCACAAGGTCAGCCAATATGAGTTTCTTTGTGTGCTCTATTCCACTTTAGATGAATGAAGCAATTTGGAAGACTAGAGCTCCTCTCAAATGCAGTTTCTTTCCCTCTGGGCTGGTGTAACCCAGTCAATGGATTTTTCTAAAAAAAAAATGCAGGTTCTTCGGTTGGCTTGTGATATAGGGGAAATGTTTAACTGCAGACAATTTAGCAAGAGGAGGATGGCCTTATTCAAGGAACCATCGACTATGTTTAGCAGAGAATGAAACAGTGCAACATCTTTTTAAAGCTTGCTAGTTCACCACTAGCATCTGGAAGAATATAATAATATGGCAAGGCCACTAGACTTCCCCTCTGGTGCAGTCCCAAGGCAAATTAGAGGAATGGTGGCATACAGCGAGAAAACAGCAGTCAAAGAACCGGAGAAGGGCCTTCGATATGCTGGTGATACTCATTATCTGGCAGGATATGGTGTGAGCGGAACAAGCGTATATTTCAGCAGACGGGAAGATAACGGCTCAACTAACACTAGATACACAAGATGAATGGAAGAGTTGGTAGACAGCAAGACTGCTACCGAATACCTAAACTGCCGCTAATGGCATCTGCAGTTAAGATGTGGGAGAGCTTTCAAAGCAACCAGGAGCTGAGGAGCACTAGCAGATCACGTAAAGGATAACTAAACTTTAACTGTACTTTGATAAGACACCTCCATGCAAGGAAGCTAATTAGTGCATGGATTAGGCTCCAGCATGTTTATTTAAATATGTTTTTTCCTTTGACTTTGTGCTTTTTATTTTAATTTCTTAATTTAACTTATAAACCTTTTCACTCTCTTCAATGAACATGAAGAATCCTTCTGCATTTTTTTAAAAAATAATGCTAGACGACGAAATCTTTCCAAAATGCTGGATCCATCTCCCACTGAGTAGCTCAATCCCTTTCAGTATGTATGTGGAGTTGTATGTTTGTCATAGCGAAATGTATTAATTAAGGAATTCTTTTTAGTTCTACATTCGAGTCGTGTTGGAGGAAATCCCGTGTCTCCGGGCGGTCTTCAGAGTGGGCTCCCGAGCTCCTGCGTCCTTCGTGCGGAGACAGTTTCCGATGGGTCCCTGGGCCTCTGGGCCCCTGGTCCCATGGGATCTCTGAGCGCCTGGATCCTTCATACGGAGACGATTCCCGACAGGTCCCGACCTCTGGGCCCTGGGTCCCGTGGGATACCCAGAGCGCCTGGGTCCTTCATGTAGAGACGGTTTCCAGCGGGTCCCTGTCCCTTTGGGTCTCGGGTCCCACGGGATCCCCGGAGCGCCTGGGTCCTTCGTGCGGATAGACGGTTCCCAGCGGTCCCCGGGCCTTTGGCCCCGGATCCCACGGGATCCCCTGAGCGCCTGGGTCATTCATACTGAGACGGTTCCCAACGGATGCCTGGGCCTTTGGGCCCTAGGTCCCATAGGATCCTTGGAGCACCTGGGTCCTTCGTGCGGAGACGGTTCCCAGTGGGTCCTTGGGTCTCCGGATCCTGTGGGATCCCTGAGTGCCTATGTCCTTCGTGCATAGACAGTTCCCGATGGGTGCCCGGGCCTCCGGACCCCGGGTCCCGCGGTGTTGGGGGAAATCCCAGAGGCTTCCCGGGATTTGGCCCGGACGCCTCCAGTGGACGAGTCCTAGAGGGCTAGCGGGGAAGTCTCGGGGGCCTCCTAGGGCAAGTCCCGGACATCTACCGAGGAAAGTCTCGGATGCCTCCCGTGGAAAGTCCCGAAGGGCTACCGGGGAAAGTCCCGGACGCCTCCCATGGCGAGTTCTGGAGGACTATCGGGGAAAGTCCCGGACGTCTCCCGTGGAAAGCCACAGAGGTCTCCCATGCAAGGTCACACGTGGGTGACGTCAAGAATGCCTCGGGAACTAGCGACGACACTTGTCAAGCACCCAAGCCCTTCGGCCGGTGAAATGGCGTCAACGCCCCTCAATCCGACGGCCATAGCTAGGGCTCTGTAGTCTTTTTGCATCTTTTGGGGCCTACATATACCCCTCTTGTATCTCATTTGTAATCAACTTCCAATTCATTTTACACACTCAAAGCAACAGGCATCCCTTGGAGACCTCTCTCCCCGAGAGAGAACCTCCCCAGCGGACTCACGTCCGAAGGGTGTTGACAGGACTAGGGCCCCCACCGGGACCCAAACCTGTACAAAAATCACTATGTCAATCTCTGCGTTGCCTTGCGGGAGGTGACCGGTTGCTCGGTTAGCTCGCGCCGCTGTACACGCGTTATGCACATCCTAAGAAACCTACCTGGGTATTTGTAATACCACGACAGTTGATGTCGTCTGTGGGGACTCGTGACGAATCACCATGGCTCCCCCAAGAGCGAGGGCTCGCTCTCTCCCCGATGACACCGGTCCCGGTGACCTGGCGCCACCTTCGTAAGATGCTGTTGTCCCGGTACCTTTGACCAGACGTGACCGGACCGAGGTATCACCCTCTCGCACTCTTCCCGTTATTTCCGGTAGAGGTGCCCTCGGGTCCGGCCCGGTGGCCACTACTGTGCTGGCGGGGACTAGTCACCCCCCGGCGGCAGTCCCGACTCTTGGAGACCCGTTACTTGGGGCTCTAGTTGAGGGCCAACTCTGTGCCCAGTACACCATGGAGGAGTTGTTGCGCGCCTTAGCGTGGCCTTCAGCGCCCGTCTATGGGGGCGCCACCTCCGTTTTTTATGGGGCACTCGGCAGCTTCCCCGCGTCGGGGCTTTACCCCATGCCGGGAGCTGTCCTTGTGCCGGAGCCTTTCCCCGGATTGGGAGTTGTCCCCACGCTGGGGGCTTACCTTGCGCCGGGGCCTCTCCCTGACCCCGGGCCACGGATGGTTGCCAGTGCGTCTGGAGTGGCTCCTGGGCCGGTGGTTTCCATTGCACCTAGGACGGCCCTGGCGCCCGCGGTGAGCCTCCCCCGCGAGGGTTCTCCCGCACTAGCTCCTGAGGCCACCCCGGAGACACGCATGGCGCCGGGCCTTGTCCACGTGCCGGCGGCACCCTCCGGACTGGCGGTCGATGCGCATCGGCTCCCTCCTCCCCCGGGGCCGCCCCTGAGGGCTCCCCCAATGGATCAGACCCGACTCACTCGGGAGGAGGTAGAGCGTATGCGTGCCGTGAAGCCTAGCGAAGCTCCCTCCCTGCACAGGCCGGGGATACGCCCTCGGGCCAACCAGGGAGGGAGACCAGTTGACGAAGCCACCGCTACCTCTGGGGGACACCTGGAGGTTTGAGAAGCCAGCTCCAACCCTGAGGAGAAGAGGCTCTACCACCGTCTGAGTGGACCGCTGGGGCCTCTCCCTGACTCCGACAACGAGCGCATCTCCCTTGCAAGGGGGGACAACGACTGGGAACCTTCCCAGGGAGTTGAGGGGGCCAATTAGCCCTTTTGCCGCCTGCTCTGACGCGTTCGATGGCCAAAGCCATATTGCCCGCCCCACATCGAGTACTACAATGGTGAGGCTGATCCTTATGAATTTGTGCAGGTGTACTCCACGGCCATCTCAGCGGTTGGGGGGATGAGACAGTGCAATGCAACATCTTCCTCCTCTACCTTACCGGAATCACCCGCTCATGGTTTTACAACCTGAGGGCCGGTTCCATCAAGTCCTTCGCACAACTCAAGCGTGAGTTCTGTGCAAACTTCTAGGGGAACTACGTTCGTCCCCTGGATTCATCGCAACTATACACTATGAAGCAGAAGACGGGGGAGACCATCTGGAGCTTCTTCAAGCTCTTTGCTTAGGTCAAGAGCAAAGTGGCCCACGTCCCCGACTCTACAGCCATCGAGGTGTGCAAGAGCGGGATCCTCCGCAGGGAGCTCCACCGGAGGCTTTCCCGGAGCTACCCCTCATCCGCTGATGAGCTGTTCAATGTACTTGAAAAGTACGCAAGGGCAGAGGAGGACGACCTCTGGAAGGAGAACTAAGGGGTCTCCCCCCCGCAAATAGGGACGTCGGGGACTCATCCTACAAACGTCTCAAGGAGGGACATCATAGTGTGTCAAGGTTTCGGGACGTCTTCATTCTCGAAGATGGAGGCGGCTATCGCAAAGTTGATCGGGGCGGCCGCTCCTCCCCCAAGTCAAAAAGAGGGGGTGGCCAGCCCTCCCGTGCTCGGAACAATCCCGCGCCGGGAAGCAATGAGGTTGGGGCCAACTTATGGTGCACCTTCCACCAGTTCACTTCCCATGCCACCCGAGAATGTAATGCACTTCTTCAGCACTTTGCGACATTCCTCTAGAAACACGGGCAGGGGGGAGAGACCTGCATTACCCCATTAGTCGGAATAGGCGGCCCTCCCCGCTCCCTATGGGGGACACTGGGAGATGGCCCAAGAAAGGGGCTTAACCGATGAGCCCCCTTTCCAAAACTCTAAGAGACATGTCTCCTGACTGGGGGGGGGGGCATCCTGTCCGCAAGCCCCGCACTGGACCCTCGAAGCGAGGCCCTCCCTGCAAGGATGCCCTCACTTAGAGGACGCCCTCCCCACGAGGATGTCTGCACTCGGCCCCTGCGTCTCTCCCTCCCCCTCTCACGCTTCGCGGGGGGGGGGGGGAGGTGATATATATATATATATATATATATATATAGAGAGAGAGAGAGAGAGAGTACAAGATTACAAAAGACCAGAAAAGAAAGCAAATTACAAGTTGCAGATTACAATAAATTCAGCCAAGAGGAAATTTGGATTTTAATTCTATCCGGAGCTCTTTGAGCCAAGAGGAACATATCATCCTTGAAGGCCAGCTTCCAAATCAAAAAACTAGGAGACTGAGATTGGAAAATTTTCTTGTTTCTAATCTTCCAGATGTTCCACAAGGCAATGATAATGGTCTCCGAGAGAAACTCTTTAGTGGGAGCAAAGAAACCATGCAAATTCTGGATGATATATAAGAGAGAAGGACTCACCGACCAGTCCACCCCCCAATCTATTCCAATGAAATCCCAACATTGGTTAGCAAAGCCACATCTAAAAAAGATATGGGAATGAGATTCAATACATCCCTCCTCACATAATTCGCAGTCCAAGGAAGGAATAACCATATTTCTCCTGAATAACCTCTCCCTAGTATTCAGGCGTTCCCAAAGAAAGAGCCAGAAAAAACTTTGAGTTTCATAGGACAACGGTTCTTCCAACATACTTTGAAGATGTGATGCATAGGAAAAATACCCATCAAACTTCTGTAGACCTTGCTTGTTTGAAAACACAAGGAGCAGCTAGAGAGCAAGAACCAGCCATCATTTGAATGATTATTTTCCACATGATTCTGTTGTAGGAGGGACATTTGCTAGAATTGCGAAAAAGCCAATTCAGAGAGGGGAAGATGAAAACAATCAACCTCCATGTTTAAACTCCGAAAATCCTAAACTTTAAAATTTCTGGATGAGAAAGAATATAATTCTTGCCATTTATGTGATAGGATTTCTGAGCTCCAAAGATCATTCCAGAAATCACAAGTATGTCCTTTTCCTAGAGAACAAGAAAAGAGACCTTTAAAAATGACCAAAAGGTGTAAAATGTCCTTCCACCAAAAAGACCCAATCATCTGAGAATCTAATGGTAAACCCTGAAAGTAATAAACATTCCAAAGAAGCTGAACCCAGGGAACTGAATCTTTATTAAAAAAATTTAAACAGGAACTTCAAAAGAAGGGCCATGTTTTGAGTTCTCAAATTAATAACCCCAAGACCACCATTCTTCTTAGGTCGACAAATTTTATCCCAAGCAATCAGACAGTGGCCTCCCAAATAGCTGGATTGACCTTTCCATAGAATAGCTCTTCTGATCTTGTCAATTTTATTGATGAAGGAGACATGCATTCTCAAGGTTGACATAAGAAACATAGGAAGAGAAGAAAGCACCGAGTTAATAAGAGTTAACCTTCCTCCTAAAGAAAGGAAGGAAAATTGCCAGCCAGATAATCTCTTGTTAATATGATCAATGACATTATCAAAATGTTCAACCCTTGGTTTAGCCACTCCAAGTGGAAGACCCAAGTAAGTAAACAGGAAGGAACCAATTTGACATCCAAGAATGCCGGTGAAATTCCTGGTCAAATCTTCAGAGCAGTTGATCGGGATTAAAAAGGATTTAAAAAAGTTTACTCTTAAACCAGTAGAGCTGGCAAAAGAGTTAAGAAGAGCTTTAAGAAAAAAATAATTCCTTAGCATCCGCTTTGACTATAATGAGAGTATTATCAGCATATTGAACAATGGGGAAATCATCATTCTCCACTGTAGACACCGGAAGACTAAGTAGACCCAGGTTCTTCGCATGATTTACAACAGATTGTAACAGATCAACAACCATGACAAACAACAGAGGGGAGAGAGGATCACCTTGCCGAACACCTCTTCTGCAAATAATTTGTTTGCGAGGAATTCCATTTAACAAAATTTTTGAGGATCCAGAGTTCAAGATGAGACGGATCCAATTCAGCCATCTTTCTCCAAAACCTTTAGACTTTAACACCTCCAAAATGGATTCATGCTCAATCAGATCAAAGGCTTTTTGAAAGTCAAGTTTCAACAGAATAGAGCTCGAAGAAGTCTTACAAATATGAACATATTCATACGCCCAAGCAGCACAATCCTGAATGGTTCTGGATTTAATAAAATCATATTGATTACGATGAATAATCAGTGGAATAACTGATTGAAGACGATTTGCAAGAAGTTTGGTAATAATCTTCAAAGAGCTATTTAACAACGAAACAGGCCTGAAATCAGAAACCTTTACAGCTCCTTGTTTCTTCGGAATTAAGGTAACAAAAGATGCATTTAATCTGAATAATTCAGAATCACCATTAAAAAAGCATCTGACAAGATCATAGAAATCATGCTTAATGAAAGGCCAAGCAGCTCTGAAAAAGTTTCTATTAAAACCATCAGGACCCAGGCTTTTATTTTGAGGCATGGTAACTTCCACATGATCAATTTCCTGGGAAGAAAAATTCAGCTCAAGACAAGAAAGCTCTTCAGGGAAAGCAGAAACCATCTCCTCAAGATAAAACCAATATTTGTGTATTCTGAAGCACCAAATCTGTTGTTTGAAAGAAACCCATAGATGGTTTGCCATATCAGCTTGATCAAGAAGATCCATATTATTGTCATCCTTCAAGGAAATAATGTAATTCCTTCTAAAATTATTGGAGGACACAGAATGAAAGAATCTAGTGTTCTCATCTCCCAATTTCTCCCATCTAATACGTCCCCTTTGTTTCCAAAAGACATTTCTAATTCTGAGAAGTTCACAAATGTGTTTTTTGAGAATACTCCTGAAATTATATTCCTGCCTGAATAGATCTCTCTGTTCTTCTAGACCATCTAGTAGATTCAAAGCGCAGTAGCAATAATCCAACAAGGCTTGAGAGAATCTAAACTTTTTACTCCACTGCTTCAACTCTCTACGCAAAAGCTTAAATTTGGAATTGATTCTTCTGGCCACATTAGTATCCATGACACCTGAATTCCAAGAACTTTGAACCACATTTAAAAAATCAGGAGAAGAAGCCCAAAAGTTTTCAAATCTGAATATCTTTGAAGATGGAATAGAAGAAGAAATCAAAATGGTACATGGCAAATGATCCGAGACCATCCTAGCAGAAGAATTAACAATCGTGTTGGGAAAGACCTTAAGCCAGGCACCATTTACAAAGAACCAATCTAGGTTTTCCATAGCCGGTTGTGCTTGCATATTAGACCATGTAAATTTATTTCCTTTAACAAGCAGATCCTCCAAAAGAAGATGATTAATAGTTTCATTAAAAAGAGCAGCTTCCCCGGATTTGAATAAACCTTTGTTTTTGTTAGAAGAGAAACGCAAAAGGTTAAAATCACCCATGATTAACCAGGGCAAATCAGAGGGTGCTGATGAACTTTGGAACCAGTTTAAAAATTCAATTTTCTTTCTGGGGAAACAAGGGCCATAAACATTAGAGATCATCCACAGCTTTCCAGAAATTTTGTTCATGAGAGTTACTGAGAGACAATAATCAGAGTGATTCACACTCACTTTTTGAAAAAAGGAGCTATTCCAGACAGTCAGAATCCCCCCTGAGTTTCCCTGAGAAGGAACATAATCAAAATCCGTCCAAGACTTAGGGAAAAAGGATTTGATAAAAAAAAATTAACGACCTCTAATTTAGTCTCTTGAAGACAAAGAATGGAACACTTTTCATCTAAAATTTTGGATCGAATAGCAACCTTTTTATCCAGAGCATGTAGACCTCTAATATTCCAAGTATCAATTTACTTAAATCAATGCAAATTAGTCGTTCCCCTATGAATCTTGTTTTGCAGGGTGTATTGTTCCCCCTCGCTACAAGGATGCCCTCACCGTGAGGATGCCCTCTCTGCGAGGATGCCTTCACTGTGAGGGTGCCTTCTCCGCGAGGATGCTCTTCCGGGGGCTTACCCCACGCTGGGAGCTTTCCCTGCGCCGGAGGCTCTCCCAGCTAGGATGCCCTCCCCAGAGGATGCCCTTTCGAGGATGCCCTTGAATGAGGGTCACGGGCTCCTGCTTAGCCCAAGTCCCGACGGCGGCAGCCCTGCTCCTCTAGGGCGGCTTACAATCCCCCTCGTGGATTGAAGGCGTAAGCGGCAACCCGGCTCCCAGAAACCACTGTAACGAGTCACTCTGAGGGGTGAGTCCCCCCCTGAAACACTCCAAAAGTCCCAACAACAGGAGCCTCGCTCCCCGGGCGGCTTATGATAACCCCTTGCAGACTGAGGGGGTAAGCGGAAACCTAGTTCCTAACTGTGGTAACAAGTCACTTTGAGGGAATAGTCCCCCCTCAAATACTCCAGAGCCCATCATGGCGCTCGCCCTCCTCTGGGAGCGAATTTCCCAACCCAAAATTTCTTGACCGGCTCCCTGTTCTCACAGTGACTGGGGGAATTTTCGACCGGGTCTCGGAATTTTTCGATCGGGAAATTCTTTACCGGCTCTTCATTTCATGGCGACCAGGGGAATTTTCGATCAGGTCTCCAAATTTTCGACCGAGACATGTTTACATTCTCTCCCGCGGGGGGCTTTTTCCCGGGAGAAGGTTTTTCCCATCCGTGCCACCCGGACGCAATAACATTCTCTCCCCGGTTGACTTTGTCCTGGGGGAAGGTTTTCTCTCCCTGTGGACTTTGGCCTGGGAGAAGGTTTTATCCCGTCCGGGGGCTCCGCGCCATCCAGACGCGGCTGCGTTCTCTCCTGGGTGGACTTTGTCCCAGGGGAAGGTTTTCTCTCCCGGAGGACTTTGTCTCGGGGGAAGGTTATCTCCCGTCCGGGGGCTCCGCGCCACCCAGATGCGGCTATGTTCTCTGTCGGGGGGACTTTGTCCTGGGAGAATGTTTTCTCCTATTCAGGGGCTCCGTGCCATCTGGATGAGGCTACGTTCTCTCCAGGGGGACTTTGTCCAGGGGGAAGTTTTTCTCTCCTGGAGGACTTTGTCCCGGGAGAAGGTTCTCTCCCGTTCGAGGGCTCCACGCCACCTGGATGCGGCTATGTTCTCTCCCGGGGGGACTTTGTCTCGGGAGAAGGTTTTTCCTGTCCGGGGGCTCCGTGTCGCGCAGACGCGGTAACATTCTCTCCTCGGTGGACTTTGTCCCAGAAATAGGTTTTCTCCCGTCTGGGGGCTCCGCGCCATCCGAATGCGGTAACATTCTCTCCCTAGTGGACTTTGTCCCGCGAGAAGGTTTTCTCCCATCTGGGGGCTCCACGCCATCCAGACGCGGCTACGTTCTCTCACGGGAGGGCTTTGTCCCGGGAGAAGGTTTTTCCGTCCGGGGGCTTCGCACCGCCCGGACGCGTTTACGTTCTCTCCCAGGTGGACTTTGTCCCAGGAGAAGGTTCTCTCCCATCCGGGGGCTCCGCGCCGCCCGGATGCGGCTATGTTCTCTCCCGGGGGGACTTTGTCCCGGGAGAAGGTTTGTCCCATCCAGGGGCCCCGCACCGCTTGGACGCGGTAACATTCTCTCTCTGGTGGACTTTGTCCCTGGAGAAGGTTTTCCCCGTCCGGGGGCCCTGCACCGCCTGGACGCAGTAACATTCTCTCTAGGGTGGACTTTGTCCCAGGAGAAGGTTTTTCCCGTCCGGGGGCTCCGCGCCGCCTGGACGCGGTAACATTCTCTCCCCGGTGGACTTTGTCCCGTGAGAAGGTTTTCTCCCGTCCAGGGGCTCCGTGCCATCCTATTGCACCTACGTTCTCTCCTGAGGGGGTTTTATCACAGGAGAAGGTTTTTCCCGTCTGGGGGCTCCGCGCCACCCGGACGCGGTAACATTCTCTTCCTGGTGGACTTTGTCCCAGGAGAAAGTTTTCTCTCGTCTAGGGACTCCACGCCATCCGGACGCGGCTACGTTCTCTCCCGGGTGGACTTTGTCCCGGGGGAAGGTTTTCTCTCCCATAGGACTTTGTCCCTGGAGAAGGTTTTCTCCCGTCCGGGTGCTCCGCGCCATCCGGACGCGACTATGTTCTCTCCCGGGTGGACTTTGTCTCGGGGGAAGGTTTTCTCTCCCGGAGGACTTTCACCCGGGAGAAGGTTCGCTGCCGTCCGGGGGCTCCACGCCACCCGGATGCGGCAATATTCTCTCCCGAGGGGACTTTGTCCCGGGAGAAGGTTTTTTCCGTCTGCGCCGCATGGACGCGTTTACATTCTCTCCTGGGTGGACTTTGTCCTGGGAGAAGGTTTTCTCCCGTCCGAGGGCTCTGCTCCATCCAGATGCACTACGTTCTCTCCCAGTGGGGCTTTGTCCCGGAAGAAGGTTTTTCCCGTCAGGGGGCTCCACGCCACGCGGACACGGTAACATTCTCTCCTCGGTGGACTTGTCCCGGGAGAAGGTTTTCTCCCGTCCGGGAGCTCTGCGCTATCCGGACGCGGCTACGTTCTTTCCTGGGGGAATTTGTCCCGGGAGAAGGTTTCCTCCCATCCAGGGGCTCCGCGCCATCCGAATGCGGCTACCTTATCTCCCAGGGGACTTTGACCCGGGGGAAGGCTTTCTCTCCAGGTGGACTTTGTCCCGGGAGAAGGTTTTCTCCCATCCGGGGCTCCGCCCTACCCGGATGTGGCTACATTCTCTCCCAGGGGACTTTGTCCTGGGAGAAAGTTTTTCTTGTTCGGGGGCTCCAAGCCCCCCGGGCGCAATTTTGTCTTCCTCATGGTGACTTTATATCCCAGGTCCAGATCCTTTCGCCCGGAGATTCCCGGTCTCTTAGAAGCGAAAGGGTTCTACCCCGGCGACGTGCGGGAAGCAAACCGGAGGGAGAGTTCTAGTTAAAGGTTTCTAATGAATCGGCCCGAGCACTTTCTCCCTATTTATAAGAGAAGACATACCCGCGTGGTGCTTTGAATTCGACGGCCTGGATCCCCTCGAGGTTCACGTGGGAACCGAAGCGCCGTATGGGCGCTGCGTGAAAAACAAAGTGTGGCACGGGACAACCAAAGCATCGTTCGAGCACCGTGCGGGAATCGACGCACTATGCGGGAAACTTATCCCAGAGACCTAAATGTCATTCGGGGAAGGGTTTGACACATACCCTCTGGGGCCACCGCGTGTCCCCAAGGGCCTGGGGGGCTCCTGTTGGGGGAAATCCTGTGTCTCCGGGCGGTCTTCAGAGTGGGCTCCCGAGCGCCTTTGTCCTTCGTGCCGAGACAGTTCCCAGCAGGTCCCTAGGTCCCGTGGGATCCCCCAAGCGCTTGGGTCTGTCGTGCAAAGACAGTTCCTGATGGTTCCCGGGGCATCTGGGCCCTGGGTCCCTTGGGATCCCTAACCGCCTGGGTCCTTCGTGCGGAGATGGTTCCCAGTAGTCCCCGGTCCTCTGGCCTTGGGTCCCACGGGATCCCCCGAGCGCCTAGGTCCTTCGTGCGGAGACGGTTCCCGATGGGTCCCTATTACCTGGGCCGTGGACCCCGCGGGATCCCCGGAGTACCTGCGTCCGTCGTGCGGAGACTGTTCCTCGCGGGTCGCTGGACCTCTGGACCCCGGGTCCCACGGGATGCCTGGAGCGCCTGCATCCATCGTGCGGAGGCGGTTCCTGGTGGGCCCCTGGGCTCTGGGTCCTATGGGATCCCCAGAGCGCCTGCATCCTTGCGGTGACGGTTCCTGGCGGTCGTCGAGCCTCCTGGCCACGGGTCCCGTGGGATCCCCCACGCGCCTGGGTCTGTGGTGCGGAGACGGTTCCCAGTCAGTCCCTAGGCCTCCGGGCCTCAGGTCCCCCGAGTGCCTGGGTGCTTCGGGCATAGATAGTTCCCACTGATGCCTGGGCCTCTAGGCCCCAGGTCCCGCGGTGTTGGGGGAAATCTCGGAGGTTTCCTGGGATTTGGCCCGGACGCCCGTGGACGAGTCTCGGAGAGCTACTGGGGAAACTCCCGGGTGCCTCTCGTGGCATGTCCCGGACGTCTACCGGGGAAAGTCCCAGATACCTCCCGTGGAAAGTCCCGGAGGGCTATCGGTGAAAGTTCCGGACGCCTACCGGGAAATCTCCCGAATGCCTCCCGTGGAAAGTCCCAGAGGGCTACCGGGAAAAGTCCCGAACCCCTCCTGTCGCGATTCCCAGAGGACTACTGGGGAAAGTCCCGAACGCCTACCGGGGAAATTCCGGATGCTTCCCGTGGGATCCCTCGAGCGCCTGGGTCCTTCGTGTGGAGACGGTTCCCGGTGCGTCCCTGGGCCTATGGGCCTTGGGTCCTGTGGGACCCCGAAGCGCCTGTGTCTGTCGTGCTAAGACGGTTCCCTGCGGTCTCTGGGCCTCCGGGCCTCGGGTCCCGAGGGATCCCCCGAGCGCCTGGGTCTGTTGTGTGCAGACGTTCCCGGTTGTCCCCGGGCCTCTGGGCCCTGGGTCCCGTGGGATTCACCGAGCGCTTGGGTTCTTCGCGCAGAGACGGTTCCTGGTGTGTCCTTGAGCCTCCGGGCCCTAGGTCCTGTGTGATCCCCTGGGCGCCTGGGTGTTTCATGCGGAGACGGATCCCGGCGGGTCCCCAAGCCTCTGGGCCCCGGGTCCCGTGCGATCCGCCGGAGCGCCTGGGTCCTTCGTGCGGAGGCGGTTCCCAGTGGGTCCCGGTGCCTCCTGGCTCCGGGTCCCGTGGGATCCCCCAAGCGCCTGCGTCCTTCGTGCATAGACGGTTGCCAGTGGGTGTTCGATCCTCCAGGTCCCGGGTCCCGCGTCCCGCGGTGTTGGGGGAAATCCCGGAGGCTTCCTGGGAGTTGGCCCGGATGCCTCCCGTGGACGAATCCTGGAGGACTACGGGAGGGCTACTGGGGAAAGTCCCGGACGCCTCCCATGGCGAGTCCCGGAGGGCTACCGGGGAAAATCCCGGACGCCTTTCGTGCAAGGTCACGCGCGGGTGACGTTAAGGATACCTCAGGAACTAGTGAGGACACTTGTCAAGCATCGAACCCATTCGGCCAGTGAAATGGCATCAACGCCCCTCAATTTGACGGCCATAGCTAGGGCTCTGTAGTCTTTTTGCATCTTTTGGGGCCTATATATACCCCCTTGTATCTCATTTGTAAGCAACTTCAAATTCATTTTACATACTCAAAGTAACAGGCATCCCTTGGAGACCTCTCTCCCCGAGAGAGAACCTCCCCAGCGGACTCACGTCTGGAGGGTGCCGACAGGACCAGGGCCCCCACCAGGACCCGAACCTGTATAAAAATCACTGTGTCAATCTCTGCGTTGCCTAGAGGGAGGTGACCGGTCGCTTGATCAGCTCGCGCCGCTGTACACGTGTTACGCACGTCCGAAGAAACCTATCGGGGCATTCGTAATACCACGACAAGTCGTTATACTACCTACATTATAAAATATTTATCATTTTTATATGCGTGTCAGTCAATTTTCTACCAATGATAGATTATAAATATCTAAATTGGTCAAAAGAAAATTACACAAACATATTTGTTGTGAAAAATAGTTTGATATTATTACAATTTTATTAATTTTTATCAATACATTATAATAAAAAATAGTGGTCAAACTTGTATTTTGGAGAACATGCACAAATAAAAAATGACACTTATTCTGGACTGGAGGGAGTAACACGAACTACTGCATGAATTGATTAGATCCTTTTCTTTCAATTTCTCCCAATTAATATGGGTATTTCTCTTTTTGAATTAATGTAGAAATTTCTGGAGAGTCTATAATTAGTTGATATTGTTACAAATATTTTTATGTGGACATTATCAAAAAACCTTAGGGTTTTTTTATAATAGATGTATTGTGTGAAGAGAAATGAAGAAAATAAGTAAAGTGTGCACCTATTTTCTTTCTACTTTTCCTTCTATCTTTTTCCTCTGTTCATTTATTATTATATGTGTTGGTGATCCAAATACATGAGGAAGAAACAACGCAATCCATTAAATTACAACACATTATTAGCATGAATTACTACAAACCGATACACTTCTTTGTATTCTAATCTCATATTAGATTTGTCTTGTTCCAATGATTGGTATCATAGCCTTATAAGCATGAAATCGGAACCATGAAGTTTCTTTTATAAATTTGTTGTTTCATGTGAAATTTCTGCCTTATTTAATTTTTTTAGATTGCTATATAGATTTGTTTTTCTTAAGTGCATATAGATTGAATTATCATCTACTTTACATACCTAAAATTTTAGTTGCCTCAAACCATTGGATCTCCCTCCTTTGTGGCCCTCATTGTCATTGTGCCTACTATCAGTAACAATTCTTCATGACATGAAATATTTTTTTATAAATAACCTAAAAAAATTGCAGAAATAACCCACAAGTACCAAATTTTGCAAAAATAGCTCTCCACATCAACTTGTCTACTCCTGGAGATGCAGCAAGGGAGGTGTCGTGCCACGATTGGTTCATAGCGACTTATCGACTGCTGTAGACAAGTCGCGGCTTGGCTGAGGTATATTTTAATTGTCTAAAACTAATCATTTGATTGATGATTATATTAAGGTAAGTTTAATTACTTCGCTTGATTAATGATTAATTTTTTTATTAACATGAATTTATATTTTATGTGGTTAGTTTTATATTAAGATTAGTTTAGTAAGTTTGCTTGATTAATGATTAATGATTAATTTATTTTTTAGCATGCATTTCTATTTTATGTTAGTGTTAGGGCAATAAAAACACATACCGAATTCACGTCTGATTCATTTGTCGTCAGTGTTAGGGCAATAAAAACACATAAAATGATGGATCGACTCAAGTATATTTTAATTCTTTTAATTTTTTATTTGATTTATGTTGTATTAGGATTAAGTTAGTAACTTTTTTTGATTAATGATTAATTTATTTAGTGTCGTGGTGTTATGAACCGTACGACAGGTTTGATGACGTGGAACACGCACATGGCGATGTGAGCTGATCTAGGGATAGGTCACCCCGCGTTGTGCAGTCAAAGAGTGTGATACGAGGGATTTATACAGGTTCGAGTTCTAGTGGTAACCTTACTCCTATCGACATGCCCCCGACGTAAGTCGGCTGGGAGACTGTCTCGCAGGGAGAGAACTCCTAGACGCGCCTATTGAGTTAATGTGTATTGGATGCAAAATGAAAGTGTTGCTACAAGACAAGGGGTAAAAGGGGCATATATAGACCCCAGAAGATGAAAATTACTAAACACCCTAGCTTTAACCATCAGATCGAGGGCGCGGTGGTATTTTTATAGAACCATATGCGTGGATCCTGGACGTGTGTCCACTTCAGCTCTCGAGGCACCTAGAGGCATCAACGCCTGGGGACAGCTATGTTTCTACCTGGGAGCTGCTCAAAGAGGATAAGGCCCGAATAGAGAAAACCATCAGGGAGGGCAAGGCCTCTACTTGGGGAATCACACGGAGAGGGCAGGGCCTGAATTGGGGAGCCACCTGGAGAAGGCAAGACTTGAACCAGGAAAACCATCAGGGAGGGCAGGGCCTCTACCCGAGGGATCACCTGGAGAGGGGAGGGCCTGTATCAGGGAGCCACTCGGAGAGGGCAAGTCCTGAACCAGAGGACCACCCGAAGAGGGGAGGGCTTGAATTGGGAAAACCACCGGGGAGGGCAGAGCCTCTATCTGGAGAACCACCCGAAGAGGGGAGGTGATACCACCTAAAACGAGGCCTCGCAAGTGGACGAGGTCATAATAGTAGGCGAGTATATTGTTCTCCAAAGTGACTAGATGAGAGAAAATTATGCCTAACTAAATTCGAATCGGAAATAAAATAGAAATGCAAAGGGAAGAAGTTAGTCCATCTTGACGGCCTCACCTACTGAAACATGACTTATAGAAATCATTCTGTAATCATATTTCAGGCAAGCAGTTGTAACATCCTAAAAATAGTGTCTAAAAATTCCATTTTACAAATATCCAAACCTAAAAATTCCATTTTGTCTTAACTTTAAAACTACTTTTAAGAGTATTCTCTAAGAAGTTTTAACCAAAATCTAAAATTAATTTCCAACTAGTTTGAAGGTATTTCCTTAAATGTACTTGTGCATATGTGCGCAAACATGTGTATGTATGCATGTGTACTTATTTCATTAAAATACTCCCAAACAGGCCATATTTCAGATCAGAGTGGATAGATAGGACCTTCTACCTGTCTTATATAGAATTGTCTTCAGCATCAAGATCAAACTCAACTCCTAAAGCCAGAAACCAATCACAGTTCTATTTTCGAAAACCAAGTTCCTAATTACTCTAATTAATTTCTTAGACTACAATTCGATTAATTCCAGAATAGATTTCTCCTAGATTTCTCAAAAATCCTATATCTTAATAAGCTTGCATACCAGTCCAAAAACTTCTCAGCCAAACAAGTTTATTTGATCATTTTTCGCGATTTAGTGCAAATTTCATCGCGAATTAGTCCTTTTCAGCTCTTGAAGATCAGAATTGGCTAAAATCTTCGAATCACCTCCAAATTCCAATCCAATTAAATGACTATATTACTTCTACTATTTTATACAATTTTTCCTTCTACATCAAGTTCAGATTCAACCCCGAGACTCAGCTATTCACGTTTTCGATCGTTTTCAATGAAAGTACTATTCACTTTTACCCTAATTCAGTTTTCATTTTCATTTTCGTTTCGTTCTTGTTTTGATCCAAATCATGTCTAATCTAATTACTCAACCAAAACCTATATGAATTAACCTCTAGATTATGATTATTTGCAATTCAATCCAAATAAGTCTATTAAATTACAATTCAATCCTTTAATAAACACTACCACAGAAACAGACATCCTAGACGGCACATCACAGACGGGTATGAACTGTTCAATGGAAAACCGTCTGCGAAGGCCTGTCGGGAGAATATGTTCAGTTATCACAGTCGGTTCTGATGTCAAAAACAACTGTGATAGTAAACCAGACGGTTGTGAACACAAAACCGTCTGTAATAGTCTACTTATCACAGACGGCTCTAACCTAAAACCCGACTGTGATATATACAATCGGTTCCCAGCTGAGAACCGTCTGTAATAGTCTACTTATCACAGACAGTTCTAACCTAAAACCCGACTGTGATATATACAATCGGTTCCCAGCTGAGAACCGTCTGTGATAAGTAGAATATCACAGACGGTTCGGAACTCAGAACCGACTGTGATTTATACAGTCGGTTGTGAACTAAGAAGCGTCTGTGATAGTGTAGTTATCACAGACGGTTCTGAGGTCTGAACCGACTGGAAAAGTACCGGTGCTTTGAATTCTCAACTGTGATCATTTCTGTCTCTGATCTTCGCGCGCGGCGCCTAGGAGAACACGAAGCATCGCTTTGGAAGTTCTATAAATTGACAGTGGAAAAATTGTCATTTACTTTACAAGTTTTTATAGTTCTCAGACTGTTTGACTCCTTAGCTTCTCTGCGCCAATGGCATCCTCGATGGCATCGTCAGCCTCGCCCTCCCCGGTAAGAACTCTCAATCTTTTGGACTTACCCCTGTATTGTTAATCCCTGTTCAATACATTCTTGACCTGTTGATTTGCACAGGGAAGGGGAGCCGTGGAAGACACTGGCAAAGTCAAGGCCGAGCTGAGGGACCTCCAGGAGGAGCACAAGCTCCTCACAGAGAAGCACACTCGGCTACGGCTTGACCTTGAAAATCTCTTCCAGCGCATTCAGCGCATGAAGACGGATGGTGACAATGCTAGGGCGAGGACGAGGGGTCTTCGCAAGGAGAAGAAAGTCGTGGATATGACCATCGCTGGCTGCGGTTTGACAATGAAGGATACCATCGCGAAGCTGAGGAAGGTCGCAGGCCTTCTCGACACGGTAGTAGTTGATCCTAAGAAGGACAACTTGTCGCTGGAGGAGTCCTGCGTCCTGGCTGCAAGTCAAACTGACTTTATTCTAGATGCAGCCAAGGCTAAGACCACTCCTTGACCTAGCATTCTGTATTTTTACTTTTTTTTGTAAGTGATAAAAAAATTATTGAAAACTTTGTTCTTATGTCAACTTTCCAATTTTCCAACACATTCTTGGACTGCATGCAATCTTCCCTCTTTCTTTATCTTTCTTTAGCTTTTGTCGAACATTCGACCATATAAAGGTATGTGCACTGTGTGCGATCAAGGAACGACATCGCAATCTTTGCCTTGTGAGGGCAGTCCATCGGAGCCCTTCAAATAATATAGAAACAATATAGAAGTCGTAGGTCCCATGCAAATAATATAAAAAGAATATAGAAGTTATATATCAACGTGCTTTGAATATCACAAACGGCTCTGAGGTAAAAAACGTCTGTGATAGTCACATTAGAGACGGTTTTTATGTAAGGCCCGACTGTGATAGTCCCAACAGTGTCCGCCGCCTCGAATTCTCAACTTCTTTCAATATCACAGATGGTTTTTAACTCTAAACCGTCTGTGATAGTAATATTACAGACGGATTTTATGTAAGGACCGACTGTGATAGTCGAACAGTGATCGACGCTTCAAATTCTCAACTTCTTTCAAATTCTCAGCGATTCAACTGGAAGCAAAACTCCAGGGAGGGAACAAGTATTTGTAGAAGTCGAACAGTTCAATATTCAACAGACATATTAAAGACGGTTCGGACATCAGAACCGTCTGTAATATTAAAGCAGACGATTTTGATCTCCCAACCGTCTGTGATAGTCCCAACAGTGCAATTCTCTACATGCAATTGTTGATAACCGCACATAATAACTGCGTAGATGAAGAGACTTATTTATTTACTTCAAATTTAATTTGCATCGAATTATGTAATCTGACGCTTCAACTTCCAAAGTGGGCACTACTGTTTTTCCCTGTTCTAGTTTATCTCCCGAGAATATTTATCATGACGGTATTGATCTTGAAAAGAAAGTAGTGTGCTCCACTTCAAATTCTCAACAGTGTGTTGTATCTTTTCCATTTCTGATGTTTGCGCGGCGCACTAACCTGGGAACACAAAGCGTCGACTTGGAAATTGTTTTTCATTAATGTTGAAAAAATGAACTAAAAATTTGTTCTTATGTAAATTTTGCAATTTTCCCTCATTTCTTGGAGAAAGAGAAGTGGAGCGGTTCGAATGGAAGCAAAACACTCCAGGGAGGGAACAAGTATTTGAAGAAGTCGAACAGTTCAATATTCCAGGCATAGTAAAGACGGTTCGGATATCAGAACCGTCTGTAATAGTCATATTACAGACGGTTTGGACATGAGAACCGTCTGTAATATTAAAGCAGACAGTTTGATATCCCAACCGTCTGTGATAGTCCCAACAGTGCCCACGCTTCGAATTATCTACATGCAATTATTGATAACCGCACATAATAACTGAGCAGATGAAGAGACTTAATTATTTACTTCAAATTTAATTTGCATCGAATTATCTAATCTGACTCTTCAACTTCCTTTTCCGTGTTGCAGTTTATCTCCCGAGAAGTTATCATGAATTTATTGACCTTGAAAACCAGTAGTGCGCTTTTTAAAACTCGAGGCACCCGCGCATATGAACCGTCACCTTCTGTTTCCATAAATAGCCTAAATCCCTGTCTTTATTCCCTCCTCAACTCCCACCTTGATGGCGAGCCGAGATTCCAATGAGGTTATTGAAATTGAGAGTGATGAGGAAGAGATAAGGAATGAACTCGATCAGGATCTTCAGAAAGTAAGCCCTCTCTGAAACTCTAATGCAGATCTTTATTTTATGACTTGATTACCTCAAAACAAATGCATTTCGAAATCCACAGGTGCCTGAGGAAATGCTCCCTCCAAAGAAGAGACTTAGAAATGATGAAAGATCCTCTAGTGGAGCTACAGCGAAGACTCTAGAGGGTGCTGAGGCCTGTGTTACCACGTTGCCCCTTGCAACCCCTCCAGTTGCATCGACTCCACCTTTGGAGATCCACAACAATCCTTCCAATATCCCCTCTTCAACACCTTTGTATCATCAGCTTTTCTTGGATGATCAACTTTCTGGGGTATGGCTCACACTTCCACGTCCAAATCCACTCCGAAGCTTAGCAATCATCTTCACCCTCCCATCATACGTCCCTAGGAGAAGCTGGAGAAGCATATGTGCAGGAGGAGAAAGCTGCCTTGTGCAGAACTCTCCAAAAAAAAAAAGAGGCGCTGGAGAAGCATTCTGAGGAGATGTCTTTTGCCATTCTGCACTTGGCAGAGTGCTTTGAGTTGCAGCTTCATCTCCACCTTTGTTGTATCAACTTTAATTTCTTAGATGGTCCTACTGATGCCAAATCCACTCTTTTGCTGAGAGATGATGTTGATAGTCTTAGAGCCATTGGTAGTTCTCCTGGAGCGGCCAGTGTAGATCCTACTGATGCCAATACGTCCCTAGGAGAACATTGTAAATTACTTTCGGAACAGGTCGACGCTAATTAATTGTTCACTTAATTGTATCTCTTATGTATGCAAAGATTATAAGAAATAAGAAATTTCGTTTCCTTATATATCTGGCTTTTCGATTCATTATGTAACTGATAATCAGCAAATGATGTTCTGTATAAAAATGTTAACAAGAAAATACTGCTGCGATCAAGACAGTTTTTAACTCAAAACCGTCTCTGATTGTAAGATTACAGACGGTTTTAATTTCAGGACCGACTGTAATAGTCTCAAAATTCTTTGAAGATCCACAGACATATATACAACAAATATGAAAAACAAGATAAAACCAAATAGTCTAAACGTTCATTTTTTTAAATACTAACATTGAAATAAGATAGAACCTAATATGAAAAACAAGTGGAACAACTGATGACCAGTAGTCGAATGCAAACAAACAATCCAGGATATTATAGACGGTTCGGACCTTAAAACCGTCTGTGATAATCTTGCAGATTGTTGATTTTATAATTAACACAGACGGTTCTGAGGTAAAAACCGACTGTGATAATCACGTACGGTTCTGATGTAAAATCCGACAGTGATAATCACAGACGGTTCTGAAGTAAAAACCGACTGTGATAGTAAAGCGGACGGTTTTGACCTAGGAACCGTCTGTGATATTGTAATTATCACGAATGGTTTGGAGCTCATAACCGTCTGTGATATTTCTGTCATAGTTACACAAAATGCACCGATATTACCGACGGTTTAATAAAGTGAAACTCGTCAGTGATATTTTGTTCTTCAAAAAATGCACCGATATTACCGACGGTATTATATAGAACCGCCTGTATTGAACCTGGTATAAAAGGTCTTTTGGCGGATGTTTTGAGCTAGTCGTACACTCTTGCTCGACCTACACTGTCCAGTTCGAAGAGATTTGGGGCAAGGAAGAGTGAAATCTCGAAAGGCAGGGGAAGCATTTGGGGGCAAAAATTTGAGGATCGAACCAAGGTTGGTACTTGCTCCCAAGGCATACACATTACTTGATTTCATCATCAATATCGATCTTCATTGATTGATCAAATTAGAGTGAGGGAGGGGAAGTTACAGTAGCAAATCCTGGTTGTAACTCATTTTCGACCTGTACTGTAGCTATTTAATTACTTTATGATGTGTGTTATCCACGCCCCCAACTAACTGCTTGCAGTTCAAGTAGTAGTTAACTATTTATACCGCAAACTCCACATCAAACACTAGCTAGCTAGAATTATATAATTTATTGCGTGTCGACCATACATAGAGTAGTATTACTAATTAGCATGTGTATGAATTTGATTAATTGCAGATGGTCTGAGACTGGATGTATAATGACAACCGAGTGGGTGAGGAATACATGAAAGGTGTTTTTGATTTCGAAAAAGGTTGCTGAGCAAGACATGGCGAAGAAGGGTTTACCATATATGTACTGTCCTTGTGTAGACTGCCAGAATATTAAGATGTTCACCAACTCATCTCAAATTGTCGCCCACTTGATCCGACGTGGTTTCAAAAAGGGGTACACGTGTTGGGTCCACCATGGAGAAGAGCCAACTGCAGAAACAAGTGCCACTCAGGTTGAGGAACATGACATGTCGGATCCGAATAACGACTTCGACGAGGATATGCCAAGGATGACCATTTAGATGACATGTTGCGTGATGTGGAAGGAAATTACAGTGAAAGGGAGTTTGGCAAATTCAAGCGCTTGATTGAGGACTCAGAAAAGCCGTTGTTCCCTGGTTGCAAGTCGAAGTACACAAAGTTGGCCTCTGTGCTTGAACTGTTAAAATTGAAGGCAAGCAACAGCTGGACCGACAAGAGTTTCACAGCACTGTTAGATCTTTTGGCGGACATGCTCCCGGAAGGAAACGAGTTGCCAAAAAACACCTACCAAGCAAAAAAGCTGTTGTGTCCTTTGGGAATGGAAGTAGAAAGGATACACGCATGCCCTAATGATTGCATCCTTTACCGTAACGACTACAAGGATATGCATGTTTGTCCGGTGTGCGGCGCATCCCGCTATAAGCGTACTAAGGACCGAACAGATGACGGCGACTGCGCTGAGATAAAGCAAGGACCTCCTACTAAGGTGTTGTGGTATTTGCCAGTCATTCCCCGCTTGCAGCGTTTGTTTGCAAACCGTAAAGAGGCAAAATTACTGCGTTGGCACTCGGAAGACCGGAAGAAGGATGGAAAGCTGAGACACCCCGCTGATTCTTCGCAGTGGAGAAACATCGACAGGGAATTTGTTAACTTCAGAGCAGAATTGAGGAATATAAGGTTCGGGTTTAGTACCGATGGAATTAATCCTTTTGGTAACATGAGCAGTCGGCATAGCACTTGGCCGGTTCTTTTGTGTATCTACAACCTTCCTCCTTGGTTGTGTATGAAGCGCAAGTACATCATGATGTCTCTACTTATCTCAGGACCAAAACAACCCAGAAACGATATTGATGTGTACCTAGCACCATTGATAGAGGATCTCCTAACAATGTGGAACGAAGGGGTGCAGGTATGGGACGCATACAAACGAGAGACCTTTATCCTACGTGCTATGATATTCTGCACCATCAACGATTTCCCTGCCCTTGGAAATATGTCGGGCCGTAGTATGAAAGGAGCCAAAGCCTGCCCCCACTGCGAAGATGAGACTGAGAGCGTGTGGCTGAAGAATTGCAGGAAAACAGTGTACATGCGTCACCGTAGGTTTCTTCCGAAGAATGACGCGTATCGTAAGAGGAAGAGGGAATTTGACGGCCACAAGGAAGATGGTTCAGCCCCGAAGCCTACGCGCGGGAAAGATGTTTACTCACGGGTGAAGGACATAGACGTTGTGTTTGGAAAGGGTGGTAAATTGAAACCCCGCACGAAGAACACTTGGAAGAAGAGATCGATATTTTGGGACTTACCGTATTGGGAGCATTTAGAGGTTCGTCATTGCATTGATGTCATGCATGTAGAGAAGAATGTTTGCGACAGTTTAATCGGCCTATTGCTGAACATTCCAGGGAAGACAAAGGATGGCGTCAATGTGCGGCGTGACATGATCAAAATGAGAATCAGGCCAGAGCTAGCACCGAGAGAGGACGATAAAGGCCGTATATACCTCCCCCCTGCATGCTACACTTTGTGCAAGGCTGAGAGGACATAACTCTGTAAGTGTCTCTGTGGTGTTAAAGTTCCATCAGGTTACTCCGCAAATATGAAAAAGCTTGTGTCCATGGGCGATTTGAAATTGCTGGGTATGAAGTCTCATGATCGTCACGTGTTGATGACACAAATGCTTCCTGTTGCCATCCGGAGTATTCTGCCACATAAGTTCAGAGAGACGATCACGAGGCTATGTTTTTTCTTCAATGCAATTTCTTGCAAGGTCATTGATCCCGATGGACTGGATTCTCTGCAGAGCGAGGTGGTTCGAACTCTCTGTCAGCTTGAGATGTATTTTGCTCCATCGTTCTTTGATATCATGGTCCATCTCACCGTCCACCTTGTCAGAGAAATCAAGATATGTGGACCCGTGTTCCTACGTTATATGTATCCATTCGAGAGGTACATGGGTGTACTTAAGGCCTACGTGAGGAATCGGTCCCAGCCCGAGGGTAGCATTGTCGAAGGTTATGCAGCGGAAGAGGTTGTTGAGTTCTGCGTTGATTACATGGCCGAGGTAGAAGCAATAGGAGTTCCTGTGTCTTGTCACGAGGGGAGGCTTGATGGTGTTGGCACTATTGGACGGAGAGCCATCACTCCTGATTTCGATATGTACTGAAAGCTCATTTTTGGGTCTTGCAACACATGATGGAGGTGTCTCCGTACATCGACGAGCACAAGGAGATGCTATGACAAGACAATCCTCGCCGATCCGAGGTTTGGATCACGGGACAACATAACAGTCGATTCAATGCGTGGATGAAAGTGCGAATCACCGGAGAGTCCGCAAGTGAGAACCTTAAATGGTTGGCAAAAGGGCCCACGTTTACTGTATAAACATGGCAGGGATACGACATCAATGGATACACATTTTACACGAAAGCTCAAGATCGAAAGAGCACTGTGCAAAATAGTGGAGTGAGCGTAGAAGCTTTCCATGAGGGGTTCACCAAGACAGGCCCAAAAAGGGTAGTACGTGGATTGAACTCGTATTACGGGTTCATTGAAGAAATTTGGGAGCTCGATTACGTACTGTTCAAGATTCCCCTGTTTCGATGCCGATGGGTCCAAATCCCACAGGGTGTGAAGGTTGACAGTTACGGTTTCACTTTCGTGGATCTCGATCGCGTTGCTTATAAAGATGAGCCATTCATACTTGCAAATCAAGCCATTCAGGTCATTTATGTCACTGACCCGGCCAATAAGAAGTGGCACGTCGTCCTTCATGGCAAGAGAAGGATTGTTGGAGTTGAAAATGTCGTAGACGAGGAGGAATATAATCAATTTGATGAGATTCCTCCATTTGGAGATGGCGTACAGGTCGATACTGAAGACACCAACGAAACCAGTTACGTGCGTATGGATCACCAAGAAGGGTTATACTTTAAAGGTAATCAACTGTACGTCCTTATCTCTCTGTTTCCATCGGTATAGCTTATATCTCCTGTAATTCTCGTCTTTGCAGGGCCGCGGCAAGTGGAAAGTTGAGGATAACATGGCTGTGTACGTGGAAATTGTCGGTGAAAGTTCCCATTTGTATGTAACATTAACTTGAGCATGCTCCACGTACATTGTATGTTAAATTTATTTGAGCATGCTCCACATTGTAACCAATTATCGGATCTACGTACACTGTAACCAATTGACAGAGCATTTGGACTACATTTGAAATATCTGAGTGTTCATTTAAAACAATTTTTTGAGCATTCAGAGTTGAAAGTTACAGATCAGTTTCAAGTTGTAAAACTAACGTTCAATAGAGAGATTATCACGGACGGTTTTGACCTATCACAGACGGGTATGAATATAGAACCGACTGTGATATTCCCAACAGCATCTCCGACTTTCAAGTGTACACGTGCACGGTCGGTTCTCAAGTCGCAACCGCCTGTGATATCTCAGTCACAGTCGGTTCTCAACTCACAACCGTCTGTGATAATCTCTCACTATGTAGATTACCACAGATGGTTTTTATTTGAGAACCGACTGTGATAATATTATCACAGACGGTTATAGATATAGAACCGACTGTGATATTTTCAACAGTGTCCGACGCTTCGAGTTCTTGACGTGCACCGTCGGTTCTCAATTCCAAACCGTCTGTGATAATCAGAGTCACAGTCGGCTCTCAACTCAAAACCGTCTGTGATAATCTCTCTGGTGATTATCACTATGTCGATTATTACAAACGGTTCTGATGCGAGAACCGACTGTGATAATATTATCACAGACGGTTGTGAGCGTTGGACCGACTGTGATAATCTCGTCGCGGTTAATAGTCAAGGCGGGCTTTGTCCTGCTCATTTCCAGACTTCGCAACTGTTTGCCCTAGCTCTCTCCGCCCTCGCACCGTCCGTCGCGATCACCTCCATCGCCTCCCACCTTCTCCTCCTCTCCGTCCGTCGCGATCACTTGCATTGCCTTTCCACCGTGAGGCGCGATCACCTCCATCGCCCTCCCGCCTCCGACGCGATCACCTCCATCACCTCCCCACCGTTTCTGTCATTCTTGGTTAATTATAAGTATATGGGTTTTGTTATAGAATTATTAGTTGCAGATTTACTTAAACTGTTCTCTCTTTCACTTATGTTAGGAACTATGTCTGGTGACGAAATGCACCACTCGGGGAGTCAGGGTGACCTCGCTGGCGATGAGACGCCTGGGCCGGAGGTCGCCTCGTCCGCCGTGACCCCGCAGCAGAAGAGAAAGGGGCGAGGCCGGACAACATGCGCGCGTCTGGACAAGCGGGAAAAGCAGCACGTCCAGTTCGACGACAATGGTGTGCCGGAAGCTCCGGACAAACTTGTCGGTCAGTACCGCTCACTATGCGGAAAAATGGCAAGGGAGCGGGTGCCCATCACCACCTCCGACTGGGGTCAAGTGCCCCCAGAGTGCAAGGATGCGCTGTGGGAAGAAATGCAGGTGGCGTTTCACATTCCTGAGGATCGCCACTTCACCATCCGCCGGAGGACACTGATGTCAATAAACAAGGCGTGGAGGAACTTCAAGAGCCACTTTGTCAGGCTCTATGTGAAGGAGTCGAAGACCCCCTTCGATGACTTCCCTTTCGTGACTCCCGAGGCATGGCAGCAGTTCGTCGAGATGAAGGCCAAGCCAGAGTTCCAGGAGCTTAGTGCGAAGGGCCAGGCTAACCAGGCCAAGAATACCCACCCACACAGACTAGGTAGTGGTGGGTATGTGGGGAAGAAGGCGTTGTGGAGGAAGCAGGATGAGGAGGCTTCCCAGTCTTCGGCCGGCAGTCCTTATGCGGGCATAACGGACGTGCGTGCCCACAATTGGTGCCGAGCAAGATCGACGATGACCTCCTTCGGAAGCGTCTCTGTGAATAACCCAGCGGACAGGGAAGTGATCGACCGGCTGGTAAGATTGTCCGATCACGTACTATCTTCGTAACACGCATGCAATGGGCTGTATTGCTAAGTTCTCCTGTTGCAGGTGACGCTGAGTGCGCAGGCGGCATCCGGAGAGTTCAACTCGAGGAGGGACAGGGATATCCTCACAGCGGTGCTAGGAAACAAGGAGCATCCAGGCCGCGTGCACGGCCTCGGTGCCACTGTGCCTTGGAGGCTTGGTTTCCCTGATGATGAGGAGGCGGCTAAGAGGAGAAAGAGATCCCACCAAGCCCGCGATGAACGGCTCAAGGAGGAGATGCGATCGGAGTTCGCTGTTCGGGACGAAGCACTCCTGCAGCAGTTGTCGGAGATGCGGTCCATGTATGAAGAGCTAAGAAAGGCGACCCAGGGCACCCCCCTTCTAGCAGCGGAAGTACCGACCCCCATTCTTGGCCACCGTAGTAGCTGCGCGTCTGCGCCGGGGTCTTCGCAGACGGAGCCCTCTCCAAAGTATCCGGTGGACTTTCTGCAGGTAATGACCATTTGTCTATGTTAATTCATTCGAAAGTGAAAAGCGGTGAAATTCAATATGTTAATGCGCACTGTTTGTAGGAACCCGCCACCTGCAAGCTTATGGTGTGGCCGGTCTCTTCCCGATCGAGGCTGGCCGTGGGATGGCGCAACCATGCACGGCGGGGGCCACAATCCACGGTGCCCCTTTATGTGAGGGTTTTGCACGGGTCCTGGTGGACAATGTCTTTGACCATTGCAAGGGTTTTCCGTTGGAGAAGCCACCGAACGACGAGATAACCACTCTCGGGGATGCGGTGCACACGTTCGTGCAATGGCCCAAGAAAGACATCGTCCTGTATGAGGTAATTCCCCCACCAGTTTCATAATTCGTACTGTAATAATAGCCCTCAGAGTTAGTGTCCTAATACGTAGGTTCTTACATCACAGACATCACAGACCGACACACGGCCTACTAGCCAGCATACCCCTCCGATGACGAAGCTGACTCTGACTAAGAGGCAACCATTCAAGAAGCTGGCTAGTAGGGGAAAAGCAAAGAAGAGCCCGGCGAAGGAGAGCGAGAAGAGTGCACCAGCTCTGAAAAGGATCTAGGATATCGACTAGAGGGGGGGTGAATAGGCGATTTTAGCAAATTATAAAAAATCAAACAATTTGTAGTAAATGAGAGCAATTTAAGTAACACAAGATGAACAATGAACAATTTCAACACAAGGATATATCCCGTGGTCTCGGTGATTTGCCGATCATCCCTAATCCACGTTGAGGCAAACTCAAATCTCTAACCGCTCCTCTATCTAGTCAACCTTCTCTCGAGAAGTGACCTAGATCTTGAGCTGGACTAGTGTGATGAGTTATCCAAACCTCGATTTCACTAAGGATGCACTTTACCACTCCGGCAAGGCGTGCTCAACCTTTCACAAGACGTTTTGAAGCTTCTTCACAATCTTCCTTGAAGAGCTCTTCAAAACCTTTCTCCTAGCCGTCTAGGAGCCGGCAAACTCCAAGAGTAACAAGCCGGTGATGATCACTTTGCCTTCTTCTAGTGCCACACGATTGATTCAATGATCTAAATGCAATGCACAAGAAGATCTCAAATGCACACTCTCACAAATTTGAGAATTTGAAACCTAGAGTGTATGAAACTAGCTTAGGCTCTCAAGGATGATGACAATGCTCAAGATTATGCCAAAAGTCCTGAACAGGGCCGTGCATGGGAGTATATATACCCCCCCACAATTAATATAGCCGTTACAGGCCGTTGGGAGAAAAAGATCACCTGGCGGTCAGACCGCAGGCACAAGCTCGGTCAGACCGCCGCAATTGCAACGGCATTAAACAGGCGCAATAAATGCTCAACTGCCCTTGTCAGGCACACATACGGTCAGACTGGATACTATTTCGGTCAAACCGTGAAACTGTCCAGAGACGACATAGTTTCTGGACACCTTATACGGTCAGGCCGATATATACGGACAGACCGGCCAAACGGTCAGACCGCAGTTCAAAAACACGGTCAGACCGATTTCGCGGTCAGACCGGTCTAACAAACGGTCAGACCGTAATAGCTCAAAACACCAGAAGGATAAAACAAGAGGTTCCAGGAGTCTGACCTTGGTCTCTACTACGGACAGACCGGCCAAACGGTCAGACCGTAGTTCAAAACACGGTCAGACTGATTTTTCGATCAGACCGGCCTAACCAACGGTCAGACCGGCCTAACCAACGGTCAGACCGACTGAGACAGAAATGAGCTGAAATAAGCATTCTCAAGGATGTGACCTTCTAGCATGCAATGCAAGTTGATTTTATGTTTTTGTGGCACATAGATGAAGTATTTTGTGATACACCACATGCTCCTCTTAATAGTACGGCAACTATCCTAAAATCCGGTCAAAATTCTTCTCTAATCACCTTAGACCGGTAAAAATGAAAAAGATCCTATTTCGTACCTTTGCCCTTTTGATCAATGCCCTTTCTTCATCATGAGACTCTTTCTTTGCCTTTCATTAACCTGTCTTTTAAGTATTGTCTTGACGCAACTAGGCAGGTAACGTTAGTATAGCATTTGTAGTTGTCATTAATTATTAAAACACTCTATAGGGGCCTAGAAGCTACAATCTCCCCCTTTTTGGTAATTGATGACAACATAAAGAGTAGATGAAGAGTTTTAAGCATAAAGAGAATTTTACAATAAGCATCGAAGAATAAGACACTCCCCCTAAATGTATGAATAAGAGAATTTTGGCAATTTAGTGGAGTTCAAGCATGTGAATAAGATGCAATCTCAATTCATCCACTATAGAATCATGAAGTATCACAAATAAGACATTCAATTCTACACATGATATCATAATCACAAGGTCATATGTAACTATTATACGCATAACTCATATTCAAAGAAGTGCCAATCTCACAAGTGAGTCATCCAATCATAAGTCATAAACTAGACATTCAATTAAACAAGTTAAAATAAAACTTCTATACACCAAAAGTTTTCAATTACATTTAAGGTTCAACTCTCTCCTACTCTTCTACTCTCTTCTCTCTCCCCCTTTGGCATCAATTGCCATAAAAAGCTAAGAATCAGCTGGAGCATCATCACCGGGAGGATGGTGAGGAGGAGTCTGTGGGAAACGAGTGTAGAAGTGAGTGGAGAAGGTGTCGAAGCGCTGCTCGAACTGATCCTGGCGCGAAGAGAAGGTCTGGAACTGATCATGCAAAGCCGCCAAGTCCGAACGAGTGAGCTCAAGCCCCTGGAGAAGAGTAGCAAACTGATCCATCATGGGCTGATGGAACTGCTGCTGATACTGAGAAAACCAGGCGGGGACTTGGCTCGACTGAGGTGCCTGCTGAGCCTGAGGTGGAGGAGCAGGAGGCATAGGCTGAGTCGGCTGCTGCTGATGCTGCTGATGCTGTGCTCCTTGGCCTCGAGCTAAGACGCGCGGGTTGACACTGAACGGCTTATAGCCGAGATGCCTGATGTCGCAAGAACCGCGAGGAAACTTGGTCTTCTGGAGCAGCAGAGACATGATATATGGAGCATAGTAGAGATTTGGCAGAGTGGCCGCCGAGACATCCTCAATAGTCTTCAAAATGAAGGAGACAATGTTGATCCGGTGACTCTGGAGGATGTGGTCGATGAAGTTCCAGTAGTAATCCCGGACTGCTTCTCGGTTTCCACTCTTTGGATGGATCGTGGCTCGTACAATTTTGTTGACTACAGCGGGGAGGACTTTGAGACCCGTAACAGTACCGGGTACAATCCGCTGTCCACCTCCCGACTGCTCTGTCTCTGAATCACCGGCCGAGGGTACCCAGTCGTCATCGTGACTGTCGCTGCTACTCGAGGGTAGAACCCTTTTCGGCCGCTTGGCCAATTTCTTCTTGTTGGTCCGAATGGAGCCAGCGCCTTGAGTACCTCGACCACTATACGATTTGGAAGATATGCAGCAAGTAAGATACCAGAAACAGGAAAGCAAGACGAGAAAAGAGATGATAATAGAACTGCACATCCTGGCTCTGCTGTTGCAGTCGGTCAGACCGAAACAGGGGCAGTCAGACCGGCGCAACCGTAGAGTTAGGGTTTGGCATGATTTCTGGGATTTTGTTGATTCTAGGGTGCAATGTAGATAGATATATGTGTGAGACTACTCATTGCATCAACTGGACGAATCAATTTCAAGAGAAAAAGCACATTTGGATCAGATTCATCACATTTGCCCTAAACCTCTAGATGAACAGAAGAGAAAATGAAAAACAAAGAGGAATCTGAGCAATGTACCTAGAAGACATGATTTGATGATGATCTTGAACCACGGTTTGTCTGAGCTTGATGAGAGTTTGACCGGAGAGGAAGAATCCAAGAATTTGAGGCGCACGTGAAGGAGACAGAAGTGGGGAAGAAAGGCAAAAAGGACAAGAGATTCGGGTTAAAAAGGTCTCTGGTCATGAAAATTCGGTCAGACCGTAGAAAGGGTACCGGTCAGACCGCTGGAAGCAGGAATCTAAGATGCTCTCTGGAGATGCATTCGGTCAGACCGCATATGGTTCGGTCAGACCGCTGGAAGAACTGACTTTCTTGGAAGATTTTGATAGAAATGAAGCTCAAGAGATTTTGAGAGAGACATATATAACTATAAGATAATTATAAGTAAAATATGGGCAATGTCACCAAAAGGGGAAGTATTTTCTTACAACTTAACATGTTTTTGGTTCATTTCACTCAATTGCCGATAAAGGAGCCTAAAAAGCTCTAAAAGAGGAAGTTCAAGCAACCAAGTGATACTCTGAGCACATTTCATATGAGTTCAACATTTCAAGCCACATTTGAGATATCAATGACGTTAAGCTCATTTCGAAGTTTGCAAAAGGAACTTTCATCCAAGGGCTTAGTGAATATATCCTCTAATTGATCTTCGGTTCTCACATTTTCCACCACCACATCACCTTTGCTAACATGATCTCTAAGGAAGTGGTGTCGAATATCTATATGCTTGGTCCGAGAGTGTTGAACCGGATTTGTGGCTATTTTCACCGCACTCTCATTATCACACAAAAGAGGCACTTTTTCAAATTTTATTCCATAATCCAACAATGTTTGCCTCATCCAAAGCAATTGTGCACAACAACTACCTGCGGAAACATATTCCGCTTCGGCGGTTGATAAGGCTACAGAGTTTTGTTTCTTAGAGGACCAAGATACTAAAGATCTTCCTAATAGTTGACAACTGCCTGAGGTGCTTTTTCTATCCACTTTACAACCCGCATAATCGGAATCAGAATATCCAATTAATTCGAATTTTGCACCTTTAGGATACCACAACCCTATGCTAGAAGAATATTTTAGATACCTCAAAATGCGCTTAACGGCCATTAAATGACTTTCTTTAGGAGAGGCTTGAAATCTTGCACACATACAAACACTAAACATAATATCGGGCCTAGAAGCAGTAAGATATAATAAACTACCAATCATGGATCTATAAAGCTTTGAGTCTACGGGTTTACCTCCTTCGTCAGAGACAAGGTGTCCGTTTGTGGCCATTGGTGTCTTGATTGGTTTTGCTTCTTCAAGTCCGAACTTCTTGAGTAGATCCTTCACATATTTGTTTTGACTGATGAAAGTTCCTTCCTTGAGTTGTTTAACTTGTAGTCCGAGAAAGAAACTTAATTCACCTATCAAAGACATCTCAAATTCCCTGGACATCATATCACCAAATTCCTCGCAAAAATCTTGGTTAGTAGATCCAAATATGATGTCATCAACATAAATTTGACATACAAAGAAATCATTTCCAATTTTCTTAGTAAACAATGTATTATCAACTTTCCCAATTTTAAAGCCTTTTGAAATTAAAAAATCTCTAAGTCTTTCATACCAAGCACGAGGTGCTTGTTTAAGACCATAAAGAGCCTTGGAGAGTTTATACACATGATTTGGCTTTGAAGGATCTTCAAATCCGGGAGGTTGTTTAACAAATACTAACTCATTAATTTTTCCATTTAAAAATGCACTTTTGACATCCATTTGATATAGTTTAATATTATGAGATGAAGCAAACGCAAGTAAGATTCTAATAGCCTCAAGTCTAGCTATGGGAGCAAAGGTTTCACCGAAGTCCAAACCTTCAACTTGAGTGTATCCTTGAGCCACCAATCTTGCCTTGTTTCTTACTACCACTCCGTTTGCATCTTGTTTGTTCTTGAAAATCCATTTGGTTCCAATGACATTATGCTCATCCAGATTTGGTTATTCTACCAATTCCCAAACATTGTTGCGGGTGAAGTTGTTTAATTCTTCATGCATAGCATTCACCCAATCCGGATCTTTTAAAGCTTCATCTACAAGTGTGGGCTCAAAGGAGGAAACAAAAGAGTAATTTTCACAAAATGAAGCAAGACGAGAACGAGTTTGAACACCCTTACACAAGTCACCAACAATTTGATCGACGGGGTGATCTTTGGAAATTGAGTGATGAATTCTTGGATGGTCAACCGGGATTTGTGAAGTAGAGGTAGAAGGTACTTCCGGTTGTTGTTGAGAGTAGTCTTCCACATTGACCACTTCAACTATTTGATCTTCGTGTTGAGGAGTTGATGAAGAGGGGATAGCATGAGTGGATGGATCTTCATCTTGATCACTATCTTCTTTAGGCTTGACATCCCCAATGGTCATGTTCTTCATTGCCACTCTCAACCCTTCATCACCTACATCATCCAAATTTTCTTGCTCCTCTTGAGAGCCATTAGTCTCATCAAATTCAACATCATGTGTCTCCTCAACCAAACCGGAGTTTTGGTTGTAGACACGATATGCTTTGCTATTTGATGAGTATCCTAACAAAAATCCTACATCACATTTACTTTGAAATTTAGATAAGCGTGTACCTTTCCGCAAGATATAGCACTTACACCCAAACACACGGAAGTAGGAAATGTTTGGCTTCCTTCCAATGAGAAGCTCATAAGGAGTTTTCTTTAGTAGTCGATGACAATAAAGACGATTTGATGCATGGCACGCGGTGTTGATTGCTTCGGCCCAAAAGGTGTCCGAAACATTGTACTCCGAAAGCATAGACCTTGCCATATCTATCAATGTCCGGTTCTTTCGTTCGACTACTCCATTTTGCTCCGGTGTATACTTGGCCGAAAACTCATGTTTGATGCCTTTATCATCACACCAATTTTCAACCTTGGTGTTCTTGAATTCGGAGCCGTTGTCACTTCTCACTTTCTTGATCTTGAAGCTAAATTCATTTTCGGCCCGATCATGTGTTGAGTGCATCCACTATCGAGCACCCAATGTTGTCCTCCCGCTTTGTAATTTACCTACAAAACAAAGTTAGGTCCTTTTAGGTACCCAAACCTTTTTGGGTCCTTGGAGGTTAGTCACCAAGGATTTTGGGACCCAAATGGCTTTCTTTTTGGCACCAATGATCGGGGTTCCAACAAATTTGGCTTTAACATCGCCATTTGTCATTTTCTTCAATACATATCAAGAATTGAATATAGGAGATGAAATGCTTTTGTTAGCATGGCAATTCTTTTCAATGTGACCTAAACTTTTACATTTGTTACAATATCCCATTTCTTTTACAAAAACGGTTTTAGTTGGAACAAAAGCATGTTTACCCTTTTTGGGAATGAAACCTAGTCCTTCTTTTCTTAAGGAAAATCTTTGACTATCTAGAAGATGTCTTAATTTTGATTCTCCTACATAGCATTTTGCTAGGTCATTGGTTAGTTTTTCAATTTCTTCTTTAAGTTCGTTGTTTTCAAGACTAAGCATATTATCTTCAATTTTAGGTCTAGTAGGGAATTCATTTAAGTATTCACAAGAAGTAGATATGCTAGAAGTAGACATCATGGGCAAATCATTCAACATATTGCAAGTGATGCCTATGTCATTACTCGATTTGTTGGCTTTATGAGTAATTAGAGAGTCATGAGCTTCCTTGAGCATCTCATGAGTTTCTTTGAGACTCTCATGAGATGTGTTTAGCTCCTCATAGGAATTTTGAAGAGCTTTGTATCTCTTCTTCAATTCCTTGAATTTTTCTTTTTCCTTACTCATATAGTCATCAAAATCAGTGATCATCTCAACTAGGTCATCATAAGTATATTCATTTTCATCACAAGATACCTTTGATTCTCCTTTAGCCATGAGGCAATGAGGAGTGGAGAATAGAGATGGAGCTTCCTTGATAGCTACTCCGGCAAGTCCTTTGGGTGACGCTTCATCCTCATCATCGGAATCGGAACTTGAAGCATCCGAATCCCACTCAATGAAGCAAGCTTGCCCATCCTTCTTCTTATAATATTTCTTGAAAACCTTTTTCTTGCTTTCTCCTTCCTTCTCGTATTTCTTCTTCTTCATTGATTTTTCTTCTTCCTTATTTTTGCATTGTGTGGAGATGTGACCGTTTTCACCACACTCAAAACATCTTCTTTCTTCAAATGGGTTCCTCTTGGATGTTTGTCCTTTCTTGAAAGATTTCCCTTGATATCTTTTCTTCATGAACCGCTTGAATTTTCTCACGAAGAGAGCCATTTCCTCATCGGTGTCTCTCTCATCACTTTCCTCTTCATTGTCTTCCCTTTTGGAGACTTGAGCTTTGAGTGCAATGTTCTTCTTCTTGGAGTCGGAAGCCTCATCTTTCACTTCTTCTTGAGACTTCTTGAATATATCATGAGTGAGAATCTCACTCAAGACTTCCAACGGAGTCACACTCTTCAAGTTCGAACGCACAAGTAAGGTTACAATTGTATCATATTTAGAAGGTAAAGCTCTAAGAAACTTATGACAAAACTCCACGTTCGTGACATCCATACCAAGCCCTTTTAACTCATTTACGATGTTATTTAATCGGCTAAACATCTCCGATACATCTTCATTGGGCAACATGGCAAACTTTTCAAATTGGCCCTTATGGATAAATAGTTTAGCATCCTTGACCATCGAGGTTCCTTCATGAATATCCATAAGATTTCTCCAAATATCATGGGCCGTTTCAAGTTTACAAATTCTATTAAATTCACCTAGATTTAGAGCACTATAAAGAACATTCATGGCTTGAGCATTTGCTAAGGCATTATCTCTATCTAAGTTGGTCATGTCATCATCATCAAGAATTGCAAACCCCTCATCCACCACTTTCCAAATCTTTCCACCCATGGCTTTAAGATAGACCATCATTCTAGTTTTCCAATAAGTATAGTTAGATCCATCAAAGAGTGGTGGTTTACCAATATTGATCCGACCCTCACTAGCCATCTTTATCCTACTCCGGGATGGTTAAATCCTCTAAAAAGGAGTCCTTGCTCTGATACCAATTGAAAAGGATCTAGGATATTGACTAGAGGGGGGGTGAATAGGCGATTTTAGTAAATTATAAAAAATCAAACAATTTGTAGTAAATGAGAGCAATTTAAGTAACACAAGATGAACAATGAACAATTTCAACACAAGGATATATCCCGTGGTCTCGGTGATTTGCCGATCACCCCTAATCCACGTTGAGGCAAACTCAAATCTCTAACCGCTCCTCTATCTAGTCAACCTTCTCTCGAGAAGTGACCTAGATCTTGAGCCGGACTAGTGTGATGAGTTATCCAAACCTCGATTTCACTAAGGATGCACTTTACCACTCCGGCAAGGCGTGCTCAACCTTTCACAAGACGTTTTGAAGCTTCTTCACAATCTTCCTTGAAGAGCTCTTCAAAACCTTTCTCCTAGCCGTCTAGGAGCCGGCAAACTCCAAGAGTAACAAGCCGGTGATGATCACTTTGCCTTCTTCTAGTGCCACACGATTGATTCAATGATCTAAATGCAATGCACTAGAAGATCTCAAATGCACACTCTCACAAATTTGAGAATTTGAAACCTAGAGTGTATGAAACTAGCTTAGGCTCTCAAGGATGATGACAATACTCAAGATTATGCCAAAAGTCCTGAACAGGGCCGTGCATGGGAGTATATATACCCCCCCACAATTAATATAGCCGTTACAGGCCGTTGGGAGAAAAAGATCACCTGGCGGTCAGACCGCAGGCACAAGCTCGGTCAGACCGCCGCAATTGCAACGGCATTAAACAGGCGCAATAAATGCTCAACTGCCCTTGTCAGGCACACATACGGTCAGACCGGATACTATTTCGGTCAGACCGTGAAACTGTCCAGAGACGACATAGTTTCTGGACACCTTATACGGTCAGGCCGATATATACGGACAGACCGGCCAAACGGTCAGACCGCAGTTCAAAAACACGGTCAGACCGATTTCGCGGTCAGACCGGTCTAACAAACGGTCAGACCGTAATAGCTCAAAACACCAGAAGGATAAAACAAGAGGTTCCAGGAGTCTGACCTTGGTCTCTACTACGGACAGACCGGCCAAACGGTCAGACCGTAGTTCAAAACACGGTCAGACCGATTTTTCGGTCAGACCGGCCTAACCAACGGTCAGACCGACTGAGACAGAAATGAGCTGAAATAAGCATTCTCAAGGATGTGACCTTCTAGCATGCAATGCAAGTTGATTTTATGTTTTTGTGGCACATAGATGAAGTATTTTGTGATACACCACATGCTCCTCTTAATAGTACGGCAACTATCCTAAAATCAGGTCAAAATTCTTCTCTAATCACCTTAGACCGGTAAAAATTGAAAAGATCCTATTTCGTACCTTTACCCTTTTGATCAATGCCCTTTCTTCATCATGAGACTCTTTCTTTGCCTTTCATTAACCTGTCTTTTAAGTATCGTCTTGACGCAACTAGGCAGGTAACGTTAGTATAGCATTTGTAGTTGTCATTAATTATTAAAACACTCTATAGGGGCCTAGAAGCTACAAGCTCTCATACCGTTCGCTCTGGGGATGCCCATGGCCTCCGATACCGCAATTTTGAGCATGGGGTTAGCATGCCAGAGCCTGCATGCATGGTACATGAGGAGGACAAACCAGACCAGGACGCAGCGTCCGATGCACATCATGGTTAAGTACACCGTGGCAGAGTTCCATAACGACATTGGGACCTACTCGGTGACCTTCGAAGACCTGCACAATTTACTGAACAAAGATGCGCTCGACTTGTCAATCCTACGGTCTTGGGTGCTGTAAGTATCCTACTATCCGTGCATATACGGATATATGTCATTTATTAATTGGTTACTTCCGTGCAGCTGCATGACCAACTATACCAAATCTAAGGGCATACCTGTTGGTTTCTTGGACCCCCAGATGGTCGCCGAGGTGATGTTTAGGACCGACGCAGACTTCGTTGTCGACTACATCAAAAGAGGGTTGCTTGCTCAGGTCGACAAGGAGTATATACTTGTACCCTACAACCAGAGGTGAGTGCTTTCATGAGTACTTCACCCGTAGATTAGTGTCTCCATGTGCACACCCCCAAATTTAGATTAAATTTTTAATTCTTTACGTGTAATATGTAGCTACCACTGGATCCTGCTGCTACTTATTCCGAAAAAGAACAAGGTGTTCTACCTTGACTCATTGCAGAGGAAAGGGTACTCGTATTGTGGCGCACGAGATGTATTCGAAAGGTGATGATATTCATGTGGACCTCTCTTGCATGCATCTAGATTTACTGTCCTCAAATTGTCAATTTCGACTATCCTCAAACTGTCAATGTTGACTATCTACAGGGCTTTCACGAAGTACTTTGCCGAGGAAGGGAGACAACACGAGCTGCGAGCCGATAAGTTTCAGTGGTTACAATTTTCGGTACAAATTTCTACTGGCATCTATTTTACTTTATAACGTGTCCCCACCTAACTCTCGGTCTGTAAATTGGCAGTGCCATCAGCAGCTGGACGACAATACATGTGGGTTCTACGTGATGCGCCACATGTATGACCTGATCATCACCCCTCACCGGCCAGATTTCCCCGAGGTATACAACTGCTCCCCTTTGTATCGATTTGACAGAATTTACAACTGCAGCTAATTTTTTATGTACCAACTCTTGCTGCAGGGGGTTGACTTCCCTTCAGAAAACTTTGACCCTCGGCAGATTGGTATTGTCCGAGGGATGCTCACTGAGTTTTTCCTTGCGGAGGTCATATCAACCAAGGGGAAGTTTAGGAACCCGCAAGGTTCGTATTAGTGCGGTCTTACATTTATTTGTACATCTAACACACCGACTTTAATTGTCGATTACATTTATTTGTTCAATTGTACATATTTCTGAGTTCTGTGCTGTATATATGAAATGCTATTGTACATGATTCTAAGTTGTGTGCATGTATATATGAGACTGTATATATTTTAGTACTGTGCATGTATGAAATTCATGAACTGTATATATGAAATGAAATTTGTACAGAGGACATCGGTGACTGTTATAATCTCACAGACGGTTTTGATCTTACAAACCGTCTGAGATTATAACAGTCACCGATAATGACACTATCACAGATGGTTTTGACCTAAAAATTGTCTGTGATTTCACACTATCACTATCTCAGATGGTTTTGACTTCAGAGCCGTTTGTGATATCACACTATCACAGACGGTTCTGAGATTATAACACTATCACAGACGGTTCTAACCTAAAAACCATCTGTGATATTCACTATTACAGACGGTTCTGAGAGTATAATATCACAGACGGTTTCAAGATTACCACCGTCGCTGATAATGACAATATCGCAGATGGTTTTGACCTCAAAGCCGTCTGTGATCCTCTAAACACATAGACGGTCCTGAGGTCATAACCGTCTCTGATAATTTGAGTATCACAGACGGTTTTGACATCAGAACCGTCTACGATACTTATATTATTACTGACGGTTCTGAGATCAAAACCGTCTATGTTAGTATGAGTATCTCAGATGGCTGTGATGTTATAACAATCTGTGTATTAGGAGTACCATAGACGGTTCTGATATCAAAACCGTCTCTGATAATTTGAGTATCACAGACGGTTCTGATGTCAAAACCGTCTCTGATAATCTGAGTATCACAGACGGTTCTGATCTCAGAACTGACTCTGATAATTTGAGTATCACAGACGGTTCTGATCTCAGAACCGTCGCTGATAATGTGAGGATCCCAGATGGTTTTGACATCAGAACCGTCTGCGAAACTCAAATTATCAGAGACGGTTCTGAGATTAAAACCGTCTGTGGTAGTATGAGTATCACAGACGGTTCTGATGTTAGAACAGTCTATGTAGTATGAGTATCACAGACGGTTCTGATGTTATAACAGTCTGTGAACTATGAGTATCACAGACGGTTCTGATCTTATAACAGTCTGTGAAGGGAGAGATCACAGACGGTTGAAAACCGTCTGTGATAGTACATGATTATCACTGACTCGAATATCACTGACGGGTAAGAACCGTCTATGATGACTGTTTTGACCTGACTGTGATGATGAATTCTGTAGTAGTGAAAACTTACTATTCAATTCTAGTGGCTTTAGTTGCTCCAACAGAAACATACACATAGTCATACATATACTCAGATACATAGATGTATATACACAATTCAACACACACACATACTCCTGTTAGGATCACATTCAGCCACATACACACAAATATATACACATATACATACATATGCACCTGTGTGGTAAACATGTATACACACAAACTGCATCCTTGTGATCTTATCCTTCACATATTCACCAGTGAAAGTATACACATAGTAGTTATTGCATTGCCTCCTCCAGAGCACACACACGGACACATAATTCTTGCTCCTGTTCTTCTTCTCTCTCTCGGCCGCGTGAAGAAGATAAAGCCACCACAAGTCACCACACCTCCAGTCAACTCCCCAAGGTGAAAAATTTCCCTATCTCACTTCCCTTTGCCACCTCAAGAACCCCCACTAGTTCCGACGAATTGAGGTGCCGAAATTCCTGATTTTTGTAGCTGTCGGCCGCCGCCCCTGTTCCCGTCATTAGACCCTTCTCCAGCCCTCAAAATTGGTCGAGCTAGTAGAACAAAGTAACCCTCCTGAGCCTAGAAACAATCCCATTCAGAAGAATTCCCGATAAATTTAATAGTTTGATGAATCCAATCTTGTCCTCTTCTGCATCCCCATGCTCTCGTCACTAGCTCCATCTGGAGGATCTCTGGATAGATTGATCACACCATTAGCTTCCTTGCATCTCTCTCCCACTCCTATAGCAAGGAATCGAGCACTAGAGGACCAGATCGCAAAAGCCCAAATTTGAATGTCCTCCGTCTCCGGCTGCGTTGTCCCAGACTTATGTTCTACATTTTCTTCAACTATCCCATCGGGAGAAAACCTCTTCTTGATCTATTTTTAGCTATGTCATCCCAGACAAATGTCGTCCGTTGACATTCAAATGTCGCCGCGTCAGTGTTCGATCTGGAAATCAACTTCGCCTTAACCTCCCATCTGTCCAACCAAAGCCCTAACAACGCCATCCTGGGGGGTCTTTTTCCCGGGAGAAGATTTTTCCCGTCCGGGGGCTCCGGGCCACCCAGACGTGGCTATGCTCTCTCCCGGGGGGTCTTTGTCCCGGAAGAAGATTTTTCCCGTCTGGGGGATCTGGGCTACCCTGACGCGGCTATGATCTCTCCCAGATTGAAATTAAAGTAGTAAATTGCAAGTATGAAATCTATGTTTATAAAGCAAGAATGAAAATCTAGGGTTTCTGGAGTTCCATAACCATCCAGTGTAATTCTATCCAAGGTCCAAGGATTGTAAGTTAATTTCAATCATTTTTCAAGACAAATTAAGTTGCTAGATGGTCGCTGGTACAACGGTCAGAGGATGTTTCCACTGTTACGTTTGGTGAGAGCTTCTCTCCTGTTCAGGATCCCGCATCAAAGTGCTAAGGACTCAGGAACTCCCCTAAATTCTTGCTAAGACTCAACTGTTACGTCTGTTGCCGAAACAAGAAATTAGGGTTTAGAGGAAGAAAATATCAGGAAATAATTTCAAAACTTGAAATAAAGACCACGAAAGAATCACGCTTTCCTAATTAGATCATCCCTAACCCTAGAAGGGAATCTACTCGCTAAAAGCCATAATAATGCAGAAATAATAATAATAATTTAATAAAAACTCACTTGATTACTTGAAAATTGAAGTTGTCATCTTTGCCGGCTTACAAAAACAATAAAAATAGAAAAATGGGCTCTACTAAACTAAAACTAAGCCTTAATGGCTTCTAAACCTAAGAAAACCTATCTAAGAAAGCATGTCTAATTGAGCCAAAAGCTTCTCTATTTATAGCAAATGGATAAACGTGCCCAAAAAGAACTCCTTGACGTGCAGGCGATGAAGTCTGGCTTCAAACAGTGCGAGAATGGATAAATCTGAGTTAAAACTGACTAGATTCAATCAATTCTAATCAAATCGGACTAACACCGACCAAATTCGACGAGTTCTGGTCAAACTTGACTCAAAACGGACCAAATACGACCAGTTCTGGTCAAACCCAACTGAAAATGATCAGTTCCGATCAAAGGTGACCAAAATCGACCAGTAAAAGCTAACGAAACCTAATCAAACATGACCAGGACACGTGGCGCAATCTCGGCCACACATGCATCATGACCGAAACCGAGTTGATCATGACCAGGACACGTGGTGCAATCGCGACCAAACATGTGTCATAACTGAAACCGAGCAATAATCTTTTCGGCCACGTTGTATTCGACCAGGAATTTGCTCTTTTTTGTCATGACGTGTTCGAACAGGAGTCTTTTCACCCGCCAAAACGTGTTCGACTAGGAGTGTTGTTTGTGGAGTACTCGACCAGGACCTTTTTGCTTGTCTAGTTTGGTTGCTTGGTCATATGGGGCTCAAATGTGGTCAAAATCTTCCCAAATTTTGCAGGTTTGATCCCTGAAACATGATGAACACAACTGTGAAAACAATTTGTAAAAATAGTAAAATTTTACATATAAAATGTCACATCAAAGGAGTTTTAAGCATGATTTTGCATGTTTTCAATACTAAACCTTGGGTAAAAATTCTACCAAGTTAACACTTATCAAATTCCCTCAAGCTAGCATTTTGCTTGTCCTTAACCAAAGAATGTGAATGATTTTTCCAAAAATTGAGATGTCTTGGCTTATTTGATTTTCAATAAACAATCTTCCGAAAATTCACATCACATCTATGCATATGAGGCAATTGATCTAAGTAATTTAAACTTTTCAAATGCAAATATTTAGATTATCAAATTTCAACCTTAGAAAAGAGAGAGCTTAATCAATTAAATTGTCTTGACAATCTTCTTTCATATAGGATTTAGAATAAACCATACAAAAAACACTCGTTATGCTACGATTTATACAAAGTTACTAGATTGCCCTTTTTAGAGAAAAATTAAAACACTTATATTTCTAGTTTTTTTTCTTTATTCACCATTTTTTTATTTTTCTTCTACAACTTTTTCGTGCTCTTGGCCAGAATATTTTTGCTAGATCATCCCGTCGCGGCTAGAGAAGACATAGCTGAAGACGCTTACTTAAGTGCACTTACAGAAAGGCAGCTTTGTCGGTTTCATGAGCCCCTGTAAGCAACCTCAATGCTCTGCATACCTTCCCTTCACCAGCTAGTCGACGATTCACCACCACCTCCCCCCAGTGGGTTGCATATACGTTACATGAGACTAGACAAAACCGCATCTTAAGCAACCGTTTTACTGAAAATATTTTTTTGTGTGCATAAGTTAAGTAAATATTCCCTTCCCCAGCTGGTTAATGATTCACCACCGCCTCCTCCCAGTGGGTCGATTATACTTTCCTCTTACACTTTTTTTATTTTTAAAGAGAAGGGCAATTAGCAATCTAGGCATAAAAAGTGACATAAGAGAGTTAATTCCAAAAAATAGTTTATTAGAAATCTTCAATTTGGAAGAAGTTAGGTATAATTTAATAGACAAGTTCAAAATTTAATGGTCAATTTAAGATAAAAAATGAACATAAGCAATGAAAATATTTAAGAGAGCTAAGTTCAATGGATTATAAGCAAAGATGTGATAGAATCACTACTACAGAAATGCTTTTCACTATCGGTTAAAAATCCACTCTACTATCGGTTCTCTTACCGATAGTGGTCGGCACGATAGTAGAGGGCAGCACACTTCTATCGGTTCAAAAACCGTTAGTAAAACATCTACAATCCCAACGTTCACTAATCGCTATCGACTATTTCTTCTATCGGCTCGGTTTTAAACCGATAGTATTGTATAAGTTTTTTCTATCGGTTCGTATAAAAACCGATAGTATTGTTTAGGCCTTTTGTATCGGCTAGGATCTAAACAGATAGTAATCTAAACATTTTTTTCTATCGGCTCTTATATAAACCGATAGTATTGTTTAGGCCTTTTGTATCGGCTAGGATCTAAACCGATAGTAATCTAAACATTTTTTTCTATCGGCTCTTATATAAACCGATAGTATTTTGTCGACACATTTAGTACTGGAAACTTTATTCTATCGGTTGTTATATATAAACCGATAGTATTGTGTGGACACAGTCAGTACTGGAAAATTTATTCTATCGGTTATATTATATAACCGATAGTATTTTGTAGACTCGTTTAGTACAGGAAACTGTATTCTATCGGTTTCTAAATATGAACCGATAGTATTGTGTGGACACAGTTAGTACTGGAAACTTTATTCTATCGGTTGTAGTATATAACCGATAGTAATATTAGTTTTTCCTATCGGTTATGTAGTGGCACGGTTAGTACTAAATATTTACAAATATACATACAGCAATACAGAGATACATACAGCAATATACATACAGCAATACAGAGATACATTGGATCATTCACAAATACACCAATATTTACAAATATTCACCAATATTCACATATTGAATTTGTTCACAAATACACTAATACAGTAATATACACATGCATTGGACAGACTGAATTTATGCACATATTGATCGAGTTTATTCACAAATACATCAATGAATCTATTCACATATATTCACATATATTCACAAATCAATGAATCAACACATTCAATATATATTCACAAATACAACAATCAACACAAGTCAGTTACTATCGATCGTTGATAGCCACTTCTTCCATGACATATTGAGCCCAAATTGTTCGCAGCTCCTTCAATTGAGGCAACTCATATTGCTCTTTCAACATGGTGCTCTGCATATATGCGTGTATGAAGTTAGGATCGTACGTCACATCTAATTAAAGTTCGACTTTGAGTCAGGAAAAATAGTTACCTTAGGGAATTGGGCAAAGTTTCTCCTGATCAGGTCATACATGAATCTCATGACATAGAAGCCACATTCCCACGATTGTGGCTGCTGATGGCACTGGAAAAATTGCATATGCAAAGACATAAACCCACATTAACTCGAAAGAACTAATTAAGCTTAAATTAAAAGACTCATCATGAGTACTTCCATCCGTATTAATTACCTCATATTCTTTCCAAGAAATTGTTGTGCCCTTCGACGCGTCATGCCTCCCTCCAGCACTAGCATAATTTTTGAAAGCCTTGTATTTAATTTAGCATTGTCGATTAATATCTTATCATTAATTAGCTAGTCAGAGAAAAATTTAAGACAACTATGTTACTTACGCGTCTATGTGCCATGTGAGGGTGAAAACATGCGCCACCTTGTCGCTCATCGAATCGAGGTAATAGATCTCATTCATCCATGGGCAAATGACGGCGAGGACCCAGTGGCCCCTACATTGCATATATAAGCGAACCGTTTCATACATATGTTAGGCGTAACATACAAGAATGAGTTAAATTAGTAGGAAATGCACTAACCTTTGGTGGTACGGCGCAAGGATGAACTCTCGGTCCTGCTGCGCTAGTAGTGCCCTTGATATGTATTCCTCCGCATGTGCTTGGTCGTGCTCTAGCATCGTGAGGCTTATTTTCTCTGGGTCGAGGAAACCCACCTTGTCACATGCCCTCATCGACGCCAGCCTATACATGCACCTGGATGCAAAGTAGACATTAGTAAGTAGTGCATACAAAAAGTGATTAGATTTATGAAACGAACTGTGATAACTTCAGACAACAGTACACTCACAGGACTCCAGTCCGTATGATGGACATATCAAGCTCCCGCCAGTTGAGGAGGTCGAACAAATCCTCGTGGGCCACCGATATGCTCCCGGGCTCACGGTGAAAATGGGCTGGCCTGAAGTGAACCAAGAAGTTGATGTGGCGCCTAGACCGGGTCAGGTACCACTCGTGGAGACTTCTGGTTATTTGATCCATATTGCGCAGAAGGTACTCCGACACGAGTGGGGACCCGTTCTTGAACGTACCCGGCTGGCTTTGTTTGGCCTTGCCTTTGGCCTTGCCCTTGCCTTTGGCCTTGCCCTTGCCTTTGGGCGGGGAGCGAGTGTATACCTTCGAAGGTTGGGGTGTGGTGCCGTCGGCCTCATTTGATGGCGAAGGGTTTGAGGCCGTCGGAGGAGGCATGGGGGCCGAAGGAGTTCGCTCATGCGTTGTGGCGGGGCTGGTGTCCTCAAGAAGTGTGCTGGTATCCATCGTCCACTTTAAGTACAAACGCTTAAATTAGATTTTGAAAATTAAGTATATTAACTGAGTTGTAAGCTAGAATGGCTAGGGTTTACCTCCTGTAGTCTAACACCCTTCTTGGGCCACTGTATGTACGAGCCCAATGCCTCGCCAATTGTCCGCATTTCGTTCGTTGGGACGGGCAACGGAAAAGAGCTGTAGCCCGGGAGGGCCATGTCTACCTGTACCTTTGCGAATCCAGGCTCCAGAGGTACGCAGTGTATCCGGACATCCTCCCAAGACTGGTATACGACCCCGTTTGCAACCGCAACAGGTTTGTTGCCTATGTTGATCAATAGGGTACAGCTCTCCGGCTTCTGCAATTTGCAACAATTATAACAGGTTAGCGAAACAATTCTAACGTAACGGGAGTGGCATCAGCCGAACTGCATATATAGCTCAAGAGTTGCAATACCTCGATCAAGTCCACCGGATCCACGTGAACCTTCGAGCCAACACTACTCGGCCTGGCAGCGTCGACCTCGGCAGCTGGATCTAAACCCTTGGACTGCACAACTCGGCTTAGGCGTTCATATTTCTCGTTCATTTGAGCGAACATGTCCACGAATTGTGCAGTCACATCTGCCCGTATCTTCTGAGATAGCTCCACTTCCCTTTCCTTCCAGCTGCCAGGCTTCTTCGCCTTTTGCCCGGGGTCCGAGAAGCCTTCCTTCCATGGCACCACAGCCCCCACGGTTCGCGTCCGCCCTGGATGCTCCTTGTTCCCTAGAGCCCGGGTAAGGATGTCGTTCTCCCTATGGGGACTGAACAATCCCTCGGTCGCCTCCTTCGAGCAAGAGATCTGTTACATTGAAAGCTCTCCATTGTGAGGAAGAAATATATACAAAGTTGTGCGCACACTAGTGATCATAGTTAGCCAATTTACGAGTCGCTGCACGACCTCGACGTCCCTGGGGTTTGGGAACGCCACAGTCCCCGTGGCCGACACGGTCCCTCTGGCCAGCCACCAGCGCTTGCATCGCTGATCGCGGATCTCGGAGAGTGGTAGGTCAGGGGAGTCGACGAAATGCGACGCGTCGTCTTCACCCTTCTTCCACTGCTCCTCCTTCCCCGCATAGCCGCGAGAACCGAGCCGGTGTGGGTGGTCGTTCCTCCTCTGGATTGCCCTGTTCTTCTCGCTGAGGGCCTTCGTACCAGAAACAAGAAAATTAATGCACCACTGCTTACTGCATACAATGGTGTGACCAAGCAAAGGAACCATTCATACCTTGAACTCAGGAGTCCCCTTCTGTTGGGCGAATTGCTCCCATACCTCCTCCGTTATGAAGGGGTACTTCTCGCATGGAGATTCGCCTTTAGCGAGGAAGGTACTGACGAGGACGCTCTTGAAGGTTTTCCACGTGTTGTTCATGTCCTTCAAGCAAACTATCTTGGGACCATCGTCCAGGATGTTCCACTTGGCCTGTTTCAAATGGTGCATATAAGTAGGACTTACCTAATTTCTAGGATAAACCAAGGGAATGTGATTACTCAAGAGTTCAGTGATTTTGATTAATTTTACCTTCACTTCCGCCCACAGCCTATCCCTCTCGTCGGCCTTGACGTCCTTCCAGCTCTGGACGGTGATCTTCACCCTTTCCTTCGCCAACAAGCCAACATAGGCAGCATAGTGCGCGGCGTTCTTCCCGATCGGTCTCCCGAACTGGTTGAACTCACAGGAAAGATCCGCGCGTTTGGCCAAACGACCCAACATCGTCGCGCCTCGCGCCTTCCTCTTGCGCTGGGACGAGGCAGCGCCATCTACGTTCGCCCTCGCCGAATCACTAGTATCAGCTGAGGAAGATGCCGACATGGCTTTACCTAAAATACCATAAACAAACCATCCAATTGATATGAAGAAAGGTACATGACAAAGTAATTCACAGAATATTCAGATGAGCAGTGCAAACTAACAAATAGTATATTTCCTATCGGTTTTAAAAGGAAAACCGATAGTACTAAGGTCTATATTTAGGAAAATTTAAAAGATTAGCAGTGCAAACTATGCTAATCTCTCTGCTGGAAAATAAAGTCTGTTAAAATTTAAATGAACCTAAATTTGAGATGAAAATTAGAAAATGGGAAGTAATTCACAGAAAATTCATATTAGCTGTGCAAACTATGATGGCACTACTATTTACTATCGGTTTTCCAAGTCAAACCGATAGTAATCAAGTCAGCATTAGGAAAAATTTCAAAAATTGCTCAGCAGGAACATAAAGTAATTGCTCAGCAGGAACATAAGGTATGTTAAAAAATAAATGAACCTAAATTTGAGATGAAAATTAGAAAATGGGAAGTCATTCACAGAAAATTCATATTAGCTGTGCAAACTATGATGGCACTACTATTTACTTTCGGTTTTCCAAGTCAAACCGATAGTAATCAAGTCAGCATTAGGAAAAATTTCAAAAATTGCTCAGCAGGAACATAAAGTAATTGCTCAGCAGGAATATAAGGTATGTTAAAAAATAAATGAACCTAAATTTGAGATGAAAATTAGAAAATGGGAAGTCATTCACAGAAAATTCATATTAGCTGTGCAAACTATGATGGCACTACTATTTACTATCGGTTTTCCAAGTCAAACCGATAGTAATCAAGTCAGCATTAGGAAAAATTTCAAAAATTGCTCAGCAGGAAAATAAAGTAATTGCTCAGCAGGAACATAAGGTATGTTAAAAAATAAATGAACCTAAATTTGAGATGAAAATTAGAAAATGGGAAGTAATTCACAGAAAATTCATATTAGCTGTGCAAACTATGATGGCACTACTATTTACTATCGGTTTTCCAAGTCAAACCGATAGTAATCAAGTCTGAATTAGAAAAAATTTCCAAAATTGCTCAGCAGGAACATAAAGTAATTGCTCAGCAGGAACATAAGGTATGTTAAAATATAAATGAACCAAAATTTCAGATGAAAATTAGAAATGGGATATAATTAACAGAAAAATCAGTTTATGGTATTTACTATCGGTTCTGAGTAAGAAACCGATAGTGAACTACACTGTATGACAAATTGCTATGATTTTCATCAATTCTGTCATTCTGATAGCTATCAAGTTTGTAGTTCATGAATTTTACTCTAGGTTTCTATTTGTAATCCATGGAACGGGATATGAACCATTGCATACAAAATTAAGCAATACACGCGAGCGATTTGGTCAAGAACACTTACAGTGGATCGTGGAGTGGCCGGAGGCGGTGGCGCAATGCAATGCCGGAGGCGGTGGCGCAATGCAATGCCGGAGGCGGTGGAGAACCAGTGGCGCAGAGGAGCGAAGAAGCGAACGTCGGCGATTCTAGGGTTTTCCGCGCGAGTATTTTTCGATTTGGAATGTGATCAGTTGCACTAGAGGGAAAATCGTGCAGGTTATAACCTAATAAATGAATATTTACTATCGGTTCATCACCACAAAACCGATAGTAAAAACATGTAAGTTAGGGTTTTCGTAACACAGTGTAAATCACTATCGGTTGTGAACAGTAAACCGATAGTAAACTAAGTACAGGGGATCATAACACAGTGTAAATCACTATCGGTTGTGAACAGTAAACCGATAGTAAACTAAGAACAGGGGATCATAACACAGTGTAAATCACTATCGGTTGTGAACGATAAACCGATAGTATAGTCTAATTTCATATCGGTTTCACAGTTATAACCGATAGTAAAATACAATGCTATTGACCCTAAAGGGTTTCCCTTAGAAGAATTACAGAGGATCTCAGTACATCATTTTGTATTGTATTTACTATCGGTTATGACAATAAACCGATAGTATATGTTAATTTCATATCGGTTTGGAGGTTGAAACCGATAGTATAATACTGTTAAATTGATCTAAAGGTATTTCCTGAGAACAAATATAGATGGGTCTCAGTACATCATTTTGCACTTGTAAAGACACCTGAAACCCTATGCAAATGGCTTGCAATAATTTTGAAATAAAATAACAGTAAAGACCAATCATGGAATGAAAATTTGCAGTTTTCATATATATTTGTGAAAAGAATCAATTATTGGTCAAATCAAGTATATACTCCAATTGAAATGAAAATTTGCAGAAATGATTCTCAATGCATCACGTATGTTTTCCCAAAGAATTTTTGAAAATTGATTTGAACATTCTTCGATCCAAGTAATATACGTCACTTACATATTGCAAATTAGTCAAGAATGGTTGTCCACCCATAATCCTTCTTCGTGGTCGTCTCACAGGTAACTTGTTTCGTCAATATCTTCGGTAGGGACAGATTGAAGGATTCCATCTAAAAATGGAGGTAGTTCGTCGAACTGATCGTACTCTTCTTCATCCACAACGTCTTCAACCCCAACAATACGTCTCTTACTGTGAAGGACAACGTGCAACTTTGGGTTGGCCGGGTCAACGATGTAGAACACCTGTGTGGCTTGCTCAGCAAGTATAAATGGATCATCTTTGTGTGCGACTCTACTGAGATCGACTAGAGTAAACCCATAATTGTCGACTTTAACACCTCGAGGGATTTCGACCCATTGGCATCGAAACAGAGGAATCTTAAGTAATACATAATCGAGCTCCCATATTTCCTCAATAACACCGTAATATGAGTCGAGTGCTCTTACTGCCCTGGCATCCTCCGAAATAGCAAGTAGTGTCACTCCACTACATTGCATAGCACTCTTCTCGTCCTGAGTTTTTGTGTAAAATGAATAGCCGTTGATGTCATACCCCTGCCAAGTCCCTACAGTAAATCTAGGCCCTTTGGCCAACCATGTAACATCTTCATCTACATCGCCCTCAGAAGCTTGCAGGACTCTATTTTCGATCCACCCAGCAAACTTCCTATTATGTTCTCTGGTGACCCAAATCTCTGGCTTCGAGGGATTCTGTTTCCGTAACATTTCCTTGTGCTCGTGTATGTATGGCTCCACCCCAGTCATGTGCTGTAAGACCCAAAAATGGGCTTTTGCATACAGATCACTAGAGGGGACGACTGCTTTAAATCCAATCGTTCCAATGCCCTGAAGCCTGCCCTCATGCCGAGACGTAGGAACGCCAATTGGGTCAACCCCGGCCATATAGTTGGTGCAAAATTCGATCACCTCCTCCGCGGCATAACCTTCAATAATACTGCCCTTAGGCCGATATCGATTCCTTACATATCCCTTCAAGATACCCATAAATCTCTCAAATGGATACATGTAGCGCAGGAACACGGGTCCACAAAACTTAATTTCTCTGACAAGGTGAACAATTAGATGGACCATAACATCAAAAAAGGATGGAGGGAAATACATCTCCAGCTGACAAAGAGTGGTAGTCACATCGCGTTGCAAATCGTCCAGTCCATCCATATCAATTACCTGCAAGGACACAGTTGCAGCAAATATTCAGATCCAAAAAATCTGACAAGTTCCACGAATGGAGCTAATTAACTTGCTAGGAGTACACGCTTACGTACCTTGCCAGATACTGGTACTCTAGGTGCTTCTGGTTGTGTCCTTGCCTGTATCCTGGCAATAGATGATGGAAGTCGAATCCAAGGACAAAATTCTCTACGATGACCATGCTGCCAACAGTGATAGCATTGAATGTTCATGTAAGGGTTTCCTTTGCTTCTGGTAAACATGGCTCCTCTTCTTTGTAAATTTCTCTTGGGATTCTGCAGTGGTGATGATCTAGGTTCTACTGACTGCATCTTTGCTTGAGATATGGCTATGGGTCTAGGAAATTGAATCCAGGGACAGAATTCTTTGCGATGCCCATGCTGTTTGCAATGAAAACATTTGACACTCGCGTGAGGACAGTTCTTTTGAAGGTGATTTCCTTTGCAATTGGGGCACGTCATTCTTATTGGTCTGGGAGTTTGGTATGATGGTTGAAAACTAGAGTTGGTAGGGATTCGCCTTCTAGTTGAATTTAGTTGTGGTTGCACTTGTTGAGGCATTCTTCTCTTCCGATCTTCTCCCTCTATATTTTCCTTCTGTGGAGGATTGGAACTCTGAGGTTCTTGCTGAAACAAAGGGTTTCTTGTCATAATATCTTCTTCCTGAGGAGTCTGTTCCCCGTCTTCTCCATTGCATTGAGATCTTCTTCTTGCATCAACCATGGTAGCTCTGAAAAAGAAGTTTGGGCTGATCTAACTATCTAGGGCCAACTAAGACAACAATGCAGAAAATAATGCAAACTACTTTAGTGCATGAAATACTTAGGCTACTAGCCATAACACACAAGTTAACCATTGCAAAAGCAACAGCGAATCACAAACTATCAAGAGCATCCACTAGCTCTATCTACACCAACCTCTAAACACTCTGAAACAACAGAACGCACTCTCACAATCTTACCGAATTTTAGAAAATCCAAATAAAATTTTGAAATAAAAGTTTTCAAGAGCTACAAAGCTCATTGTTTTTATCAAAATACAATTTTCATCAAATAGTTTTCTAAATAAATTACGTCTTCCTGGCACGGCCAATCCCTAAAGGTGTCGTCCTACAGTCAAGTTCTCATGTTGCTCTGATACCATCTTTTCTTGTCGCGCCCCGAAACTGGGACTACGACTACTCCTGTAGAGACCTAGCTCGCTGCAGCTAGTCCCATATATGCATAGCATACACATACCCTTGACGTCCCAGGATAAGTCAAGCACAGGAGTATATTCACATTGCAACAGAGTAACTTACAAAATATTAAGCAGTGTGGCCTGCTGGCCTTAATATTACATAAGGAGATTACAATGCCTTCACGGCATACATGGTTTAGCAAAATAACATCTACACAGCAGAAGGTAGGTGACCCACCCACAAAAGAGAAGTGGACAGCAGAACAACACACATCAGGGAAATGACGGGACTGACGCTCCTCCTTCTGGATCCAATAAGTTCTCCACGCCTTCATCTTGATTGTTGATCGCTCCGTCTATTGATTTGTAGGTTGCAAGAGTGAGCACTTACGTACTCAGCAAGTCATAGGTAAGAGTAGATACATATAGTAGTGATGATATGAACCTAGACTAGTCAAGAATTATGGATATTTGTAAAATAATCTTTTCCTTTCTCATCTCATCTTATGGCAGCACTTTTTATAATATAACATCATCAATCATGTTCACTAGATTATAGCACTACCGCGACACGTCGACACACGACAGCCCACGGTAGCACTCCTTATCATGACAACACATGTCATTTGGGTAATCTTGATTTAAACATATTTTATTTAGAAAATAGTACTTGTGTCACACCCCGTGGATTTAATCCACCGCAGCAGACTCCTATAAACCCGGGAGCTCGGAGTATTCGAATACGTTTTTAACTCTGCAGAGAGGTACCAATTTACCCGCAAGATATTCCACTTTCAAACCTTTCCTATCATAACAAAATGATTGGACCCCTGACTCACTTCATATTGTGAGCGGCAAGGTGGAAATAACAAGAACTTTTGTTATGCATCACTTACAATTCACCCCTGACCCTGTGGCTCTCAGCGAAACACAGTTGTGGTAGGCTGTATCATAACCTCCACCCCACCTCATTTTCCCATTACTGGGTCAAATATCAGATCACCTTCAGTGATAGTAGGAGTCAGCCTCCAAGTCAATCATCACAACACAACTCATGCAGGGGTTTCATGTATGATCCACATAAGTACTTGTTCAGGCCTGTCCCATACCAGGTTTGCGGTTAGCACGTTGTTCATGCCACTAGACGCACAACACAAGGTTCTAGTCCTTATATGCCAATGACCAGACCATCCACAACCCTGCACCTTCAGTGCCTGCATTCCTTTGCAATCTAGCACCTCCAGTGCTACAGCCATCCATACCATTTTCTGGTCACGGCTAAGGGTTTTATTTCATGAATATAAGTATATAAATACATATAATAGTTCATGGCTCAAAACTTGTTTATTTCACATTTCACAGATAACCAGTCTAGTACTGCCAATTCATAAATCAATCATTCTCAATCTTTCTCATGCAATATTATCTATATTCAAGGTTATGTTTTAGCAACATTTAAAATATAGGTTCAAGATGACCAAGGATATGACTTGCCTTCCGCGTCGTAAGAAACAGCAGTTGATGACGGGTCAACAGCGAAGTCCTTGATCTCAGCTTCTAGATCTGCTCGACGACAAACCAAACAATACACACAAATATTACTTATATATTAAGATGTTTTAGGATCTATATGCAGATATGCTTTACAAGAGTGACTGAACGATACTGGAGATAATTGAGATTGTAAGCTGAACTGAGTTGAGATCTAGGGTTTCAAGGATTTGGCTAAGGATGGGTGGTAGATGCTCTTAGGATCTCAAGGTTACAATAAGAACATCAGTTTGTGGCTGGTTTGATCAAGAGCAGCGAATGTCAGCAGATTGACATTCGGATCAAGAATCTGACATAACTTCAAGGAAAACTAGAGAGCTTATCTCAAGTTATGACAGTAGAAGAAAATGTAGATCATAACTCTACAAATTCAGTGGACAAAGTGGCTTTCAAAATGCACAATCAGAAGTGGGTAAATAAGGCCAATGCCACTGACTGGCATGCACTGGAATAGTGTCAAAAATTAGGGTTTAGCGGCAAATATAATTCAAGGGCTCAAATCAAGTTGTGATAGAAGAATAAAATGTTGATCACAACCTCAGGAATCTAAGGGACAAAGTTATGCCCAAAATGCACATCTGGAAGGGAGTGAAAAGGGCTAATGCCACTGACTGACATAGTCTGGCATTGATCTTGACATGGCCAGAAACTAGGGCTTGGCGTAACTTTTGATCTAGAGCTCCAAATGATGCACCACTTTGTCTGGGAGGTAGGCAATGATAACAGGAACAAATCATTCAACAGGATTCAAAGCTGAAGATGGCTGGAAGGTGATGAATTTCGAAGGAGAAGTGTGGTGGCGACACGGCACAGTGAAGCCACTGGACAGAAATCTTGGCATAGCTGTAACTTGAAATCTGGGCAGTTTCAAAGATCGAGCTAGAAGACAAATATGTTCAGGAGGTTGAAGCACACCTGAATGACAAAGTGGATGAAGCTGAAACGGCCAGGAATAGGTTTTCTGGTGATCGACGCCGGAGAAGAAACACTGCCATTTGGGGGTTTTCGATTTAGGCCGAATGAACTCGATTCCAAGCTTGGAAAGTGAAAGAGAGATAAGAGGAAGCTACCTGCACGATCAATTTGGCCGGAGGATGGCCGGAGAAGCCTGGCGACGATCGCCGGTTTCTGGAGAAGCTCAAAATTGAGGAAAGCTTCGATTGAAGCTCAATCGGGAGATCTTGATGCACAGGCTTGCTGGAAATGGCGCACTGATCAACTTCTTCCACAGGATCGAAAGCTAATTCGGGCTGAATTAAGCTACATTGCAGAAACAGGGTAATCGGCAATTCCGGTGATCGCCGGCGTTAGAGGTCACCGGTGAGCAATTAAATGGTACAGCATGATGAGTGAGATGAGAGGAACTCACTGATGCTGTTAATTTGGCAAGAGATGCTGCGGTTGAGGCTGTCACCGTGAGGCCTCGAGTTGGTCTCACCGGAGAAGAAGACTAAGACAGAAAATCTGAGGCTTTGCTGGTTCCAAGTGAGGTGTGAAGGAGCTACTGAGTACAGGTATGCTTAAATAGGCAGGCGAAGCTGCAAGGGGGAACAGCGAAGTAATTGGCTGCTGTGATGAGATGGGTTGCGTGCTGGGCATCAGCGGCGAAGACACAGCATTAACCGGTGATGCGACGGCGACAACGGCTCTGCAGTTGATCATCATGTCGGTTCATCGGGACATGGCAAGCTGGAGCAAGCGGTGGCGACAACATTGGCGCGGCAAGGCAATGTGGCAGTGAATGGCTGACAAAAGGCTGCTGGTCGCGCGCAGGAGCACATGCTGTTCAACGGCGCTGCCACGGCGTTGCCACGGCACGGCTGAAGCAAGGACACGTACACACAAGCATGCACGGTCACGAGTGCGGCGAAGCCTCACCGGCGGCGAGCAAGCGCGGCGCAATTGCACAGCAACTCTGGTCGTGCACAGCAAACGGCCTGGTCGAATTTGGGCTTGATTGCAATTTCCAATTCTTGATTTGGACTGAACTGTAAATCTGGAGATTTGGAAGGTTTGATCTGGAATTGGTTCTGCTGTTTTGGTATACTTAATTTCACAAATGATTTGGCACAGATTGAAGATAAAATTTGAGACATTTGGTTGTCTTTTGATATGAACTGAAAACAGAGTAGATAAGGGTAAAATAAGTCTGAAACTTATTGATCTCGAATTTTGGAATTTAGGATTTGATTTTGAGATACTCATAAAAGAAGAATTTGTATTGAAAAGCATTTGGGAGGTATTCCCTGAATCAGATTTGAATTTGGAGATGATTTGCAACATTTTGCCTTTTCTGGCTTTTAGAAAATCTGGAAAAAGGACTGATCTGCGATACTCTTGGACTGATTTGCGAAAAAGGTTCAGATGGTGAAATCTGGCTGCCAACTTTTTGGATTAAGGTATTGGCATACCCTTGATCATAATCCAGGAATAATCTGGTCTGAACTTGGCTAAGATTTTGATTAAATCTGAATTTCTGAAACTTAAGGTAAAAGGTAATAACAGATATTCTGTTTTCGAAAACAGAAAAGAGTTGATAATTCTGGAAGTTAGGGATAGAATTGAATCTGGGTTCTGAAGGCTTTTAGATTTAGGATAACTGATAGATCAAATCTGGCAAGTCAGATCTTGACTTGGGGTCACAGGATAGATTTGGAGATTTTAGGGCTAGAACAGAATAAAGCTGAGGCTGATTTGGTTGATCTAGAAGAGACATATGCATGCATGATTTTTAAGAAAGAAACTTTTCACCCCAAAACTCAGGATGTTACAGGAAGCATGTCCGCTAACAGATCCAATAGCGCCGTGAAACTCTTATCGCTCCAATCGTTGCTTGCCTTCAAGTTATATAATCTCAACACAGAAGACAACTTTGTAAATGTTTCACATCCGGGGAACAAAGGCTTCTCAGAATCAACAATTAATTTCTGAAATTTAGCTAAATCATTTTCGCTGTAGTCCTCTTCTACATCACGTAACATTTCATCTAAATTGTCGTCATCTACATGGACTTCCGAATGAACATTATCAATGTTTTGATCATGATCATCATTACTGCAATCCACTTCCGGGTGCTGCTGAGTGGTAGCGGTAGTGCTCGTTTCCTCAAGATCTTCACCATGCCATATCCAATGGGTATAGCGTGCGTTAAAACCATGACGAATCAAATGACTCCTATCTGATCAGAGTTGTCGAACCTTTTTAAGTTCATACAATCTATACAAGGACAATGCATATCTTTCTCTCCCTTCTTCGCCTTCTCTTGCTCAGCAAATTTAATAAATCCATTCACACCCTCCAAATACTCAACAGTAGTACGTTTTATTCCATACATCCAATATTCTCGATCCATCTACAATTATTTCACAAAATTGACAAATTCAAATAAATAATTAATGACTCAGGGCATGCATATATGAATGAAACATAATTAGCTAGGCCATATGTGTGTACATGCATGAGCTGTTTAATTACATTAAATGGATTTGTATATATGAAACCCTAATTAACTTGATGCATGCATTAATTGGAAGAGCCAGCTAGCTAGCTACTTAAATTCAGCAAGCTATAGCTAGCTAGCCAACCCAGCCTTCTAGCTAGCTTGGAGATACATGTATCTAGTTTAATGAATTGCAAGTAGAGAGAGAGAGGGAGAGTGTGAAAGAGTGATCGAGAGAGAGAGAGGTGATGAGAAGATGACAATACCGAGGGGGATGGAAATATGATCAACCTCTCAGCTAGCTTCTCCAGATCACTCTAGCTTGGAGTTGTGCGCGGCTGAAATGATTCCAACATGTAGAGCGCAGAGCAGGGGTCGACCTAATTAAGTTGTCCAATTTTACTATCGGTTCAACAACACTAACCGATAGTAAAATAAGGTCCCCACTGTCATAACCATTAGTGTATAAAGTCATTTTACTATCGGTTTGTGTTGTTGAACCGATAGTACTATGTAGTATATTGTATCGGTTAGTACAGTAATAACCGATAGTAAAAAGTCAGTAATTTCACTATCAGTTACCCGAGAAAAACCGATAGTACTATTCAATATATTATATCGGTTAATACAGTACCAACCGATAGTATAAAGTGAGTAATTTTACTATCTGTTACGAACGAAAAACCGATAGTACTATTGTAATATATTATATCGGTTGGTACAGTAATAACCGATAGTAAAAAGTCAGTTATTTCACTATCAGTTAAAAATGGAAAACCGATAGTACTATTTAATATATTATATCGGTTTGTACAGTAATAACCGATAGTAAAAAGTATTTGCATTTCACTAACGTTGGATTAGTGTATAACCGATAGTAAAATGATGGTTTTCCGCCGCTGTCGTCCTATTCTATCAGATTTTTCCTAGATTGCTTACAACCGTTAGAAAATAAGGGTTAGTGGAATGCACTTCTGTAGTAGTGAATAGTCATCTAATTGATTAAAGATCATCTTCAAACCAAGCATCTCTTTTTTTATTTTTTAGTTTATGGTGGAATGAGGTAGAATGATGATTCAATGAAAAGCTAAGCAAATGGTTAAGTGAACACCCCCCAAAGCTAAATCAGACTAAGCAAATGGTTAAGTAAACACCGCCAAGCTAAATCAGACATTGTCCTCAATGTATGGAGAGAAATACAGATTACCGTTTACGGTAGTGGTTCCTAGAGGTGGATGTTGTGGAAGATCCTGTGGTGAAAGAGGATGTTGTGGTCCACACAACTCCAATGGTGCAATCCAAGGCGTCGCAAGTGAAAACTTGAAAAGAAAAACAAAAAGAAACAAAAAATAAAAGAAAAATAAAAAAAAATACTTGTGTACCTTGGAGATCACTCGTCGGAAGCCAGTGGAGGAGAATGGTAGAACTGTGGCAATGTGTAGGATGGACAAGTAGGTGGTTGATAGGGTTGTGGGGAAAGTCCATGGGTGTGAAGATGGTCCCCATAGTGGGTACGTGTGCCTGGAAATGTGCTATTGGGAGGATGTGGCCTGCGTGTACATGATAGTCGTAGAGGTGATCTACGCAGCCTATGAAGTGATCTACCCTGGAATCCATCATAGCCTTGTATTATGCAAATTTTGACCTAAAGTCGGAGAGACTAGTGCACAAGGACTCGCGTTTGCACTTTGTAACCTTCTTGATGTTGCATCAGGGAGTCATCATTTTCATAGAGAACTTCAGATCCAGGGGTGTCGAGGCGTGAGGAGCAGAATCCGCGATCGGATTGAAGTTTGAACGGTTGGATTTGGAATTCTAGGGCTAGGTTTGTGGAGGTTTTGAGAAGTTTGAAGGGCTCAACCATGGTGTTTGGCTGTTCGGAGAGGATGGGAAGCTTTTAATAGGGTGCGAGGTGAGAGTTGTAGAGGTTTGGGAGAAGACAAGTACAAAATGGACTAAAAAAAGGATACTTTTGGCCAAAAAAGATGAGGAAACCGAGCCTCGCACAACCACGGGCAGGGGGCGTGTAACATCCCTGTTTTCCCTGAATTTTGATCCAATCTAAGTCTGTTGTCTTAATATTATAATCCAAGGTATGCCAATACCCTAACCCCAGAAGTTGATAGCAAAACTCCATCGTTTAAACCCCTTTTTCGCAAATTAGCCCAAAAGTATCGCAGACTAGTCCTTTCCAGACTTTCTAGAAACCCAAAAAAGCTAAAAGCTGCAGATTAACTCCAAATCTTGACCTGATTTAGAGAATGTCTCCTATTCACTATTCTGAGCAAATTTCCCTTTTGTGAAAATTTCAAAATATCATCCTAAGTCCCTGTTTTCAGCCTCGCCAAATTTCAAACCCTAATTACCCTGTTTTTATTTCAGCTCAAAACTTATTTAAAACCCTAAATTTTGCTATTTGTCATTGCTAAACTATTTGTTAAGTTTAGTAAGCCACCCTGGTGAAATTCTTTTCAGCTCAACCTTTCCAAATCTCCAGATTTACAGTTTAGTCCAAAAACCTAGTTTCTGTAATTGCAAATCGGTCCAGATCCCTTTTTCTAGTCCTTTTCGACCAGAGCTTGGCTACTGTTTTTGACCAGGGCTTCAGCACCTGTTTCGACCAGCGCTTCGGCCAGATCTTCGCCGTGCTGTTCGCCACGTTTCTTCGCCGCCGGCCAGTGTTCACTGTCCCGTGCTTGTGATCTTTTGGTCGTGCATGAGCGCACGTGTCTTTGCCTCGGTCATCGCCGTGGCAGCCCTCTTGACTAGCATTCCAGTAGCAACAACTTCAGCGCGCGCGCCCGAGAGGATTTAAGTTGCATGTGCATACGTGTCGTTGCCGGAGCTACTTCATCGTCTCCGCATCTGCGCCAAATTGGAATGAGTTCCAACGCTCCGACCGCCGCTGGTAAAGCTGGTGTGCCGCCTGCTCACCGTCACGTCGCCGTTATCACACTTTTCTTCGAGAAGGTTAAGTTCATCCTCCCAAGCATCACTTTGATTGTCAATATCTAACTAACTTAGGTGAGCCGAGCCAAGTTGTATTTTAACTGGTAAGACAGCTTCTGCACCAAAAACCAGTTGGAAAGGCATCTCACCTATAGCTCGACTGGATGTGGTATGTAACACCCATAATTCGGATCAAAGTTCATCTACCCAAGCCCCCGAGCGTAAATTAAGGCGATCGAAAGCACATTTCTTGACTCCCTGTATTATCTGCCCATTGGCACGTTCAACTGCACCATTGCCTTGTGGGTGAGCAACAGATGCGAAACAGACTTTGGTCCCAATGTCGTCGCAATAGTTTAAGAAAAGACCACTAACAAACTAAGAACCATTGTCGGTAATGAGATGACTTGGAACACCAAATCGTGTCACTATGTTCTTATGAAAGAACTTTTTCGCCGCAGTGACAGTAATATTTCGGACTGGTTCAGCCTCCATCCACTTGGTGAATGTATTAATAGCTACGAACAAAAACTTGTATCCATTGACCGCTTGAGGCATTGGTCCTACAATATCTATCCCCCAAACGGCAAATGGCATGTTAAGGGAATAACTTGGAAAGCATATGTTGGCTAATGAACTTGCCGAGCATGGAATTGACACCGTGGGCATGTTTTGACCAACTGAATGGCATCATTAAGTGCAGTAGACCAATAATAACCCTGTCAAAAAGCTTTTCCAACTAGCGTCCGGTAAGAAGCATGTGTTCGACATATGCCCCCATGTATTTCTCTTAGAAGGGATTTGCCATCTTCTTGAGAAATACAATGCATAAGTACTCCTTGTGCTCCTTTTCTGTATAAGGTTCCCTCAACAAGTCTATACATGCGTGCTTTTCTAACTAACCGATCACTGTCGGTTTTATCCTCAGGAAAGGTCCCATTCGCAAGATAGATCCTCAATGGATGGATCCAATCCGCTTCTTGCTCTAAGGTTGCGACGTTAGTCATCGTCTGTGACCCTTCTTTGATAGAAGGGGATTTTAAGTTTTCAATGAACACTCCTGCCGGAGCAGATGTATGTGAGGACCCAATTTTTGACAATTGGTCTGCGAGAATATTGTCTCTTTGCAGAATGAACTGGACTTCAAAATTACTTAAGTGTTTTTCTAATTTGCTCACCTTGTCCAGGTAATGACCCATTGTCTCATCGGAGATGTTGTACTCTTTGTTTACCTGGTTTATGACTAGTTTTGAGTCTCCCCTCACCACTAATCAACGGACTCCATGGGATTTGCCTGCTAGAAGCCCAGCAAGAAGACCTTCATACTCCGCTGCATTATTGGTAGCAGCAAAGTATAATTATATGACATACTGGAGTTTTTCACCCTGAGGTGTTATTAAGACCACTCCAGCCCCCGAGTGTTGATAACTATGAGAGCCATCAAAATACATCATCCAATGATCGGTATTTTCCAAATCCAACGTTTCTTGCACTAGTGGTTTGGGATCAGACCATTCGACCACAAAATCTACAAGAACTTGGGATTTGATTGCTACTCGAGCAGTGAAATGGATATCAAAAGCTCCGAGTTCTACTGCCCACTTCGCAACTCGACTAGTAACTTTCGGATTACAGAGGATATTCCCTAAAGGAAAGGACGAAGGCACGAAAATCGTGTGCGCTCGAAAGTAATGTGAAAGTTTTCTAGAAGCCATTAAGAGAGCATAAAGTAGCTTTTGGACTTCAGGGTAACACTCCTTTGGTCCATAAAGCACTTCACTTACGTAGTAAACTGGTCGTTGCACTCCTTCCCTTTCTACGGCCAGCACTGCGTTGACCGCATGAGGGGTGGCAGCCAAATAAATGAGTAAAGATTCTCCCTTAACAGGGGAAACCAACACCAGAGCACTGGTGAGGTATGTTTTCACTTCCTGAAAGGTTTTTTCAGCTTCATCCGTCCATTGAAAATCACTGTGCTTACGTAGAGTCTTAAAGAAAGGTAAACCACATTCACCTAACCTTGAGATGAAATGACTCAAAACCGCCATTCGACCGGTTAGGTTTTGCACTTCCTTCATTGTCGAAGGGGATCACATTTGCTCAATGGCCATAATTTTTTCAAGATTAACCTAAATGCCTCTTGATCAAACAAGGAAACCTAAAAGTTTACCAGAAGAAACCATAAAAGAGCACTTTTCAGGATTCAACTTTATTCCATGTTTATTCAGATTACAAAAAGTGTCAGCTAGATCATTTATATAACTAGATCTTTTTAAGCTCTTTTCAACAAAAAAATCAACATAATTAAGCTTCTAAATTACACCCTAATTGAGAAATAAAGATCTTTTGCATCAAGCGTTGATAAGTGGAACTAGCATTCTTGAGCCCAAATGGCATCCTGATGTAATAGTAAGTACCAAATGGGGTGATGAAGGTAGTTTTCTCTTCATCTTCTTCTACCATGCTAATTTGATGGTAGCCTAAGTAAGCATCCAGGAAGCTCATCAGTTCACAACCCGCTATTGAATCAATCAACTGATCGATATGAGGAAGGGGAAAGTCATCCTTCGGGTATGCATTGTTCAAACTGGTGTAATCGACACACATGCGCCACTTACCGTTTGATTTTAGGACCATAACCGGATTCACGAGCCATTCGGGATGGTCCACCTTGCGAATAAACCAGCCTTCTGGAGTTTGTCTAACTCTGAACGAATAGCTTCTTGCCGATCAGGAGCAAAACATTTGAGTTTTTGCTTTATTGGTTGCTGTCCAGGACGAATAGCTAGTCTGTGCTCGATCACTTCCCTTGGGACTCCAAGCATGTCTAAGGTTTCCACGTAAACACATTCACATTAGCCTGGAGGAAAGCAATGAGCGCTAGTTCCTATTTGTCATCCAGAGTTGACCCAATCTGAATGGTTCTAGATGGATCATTTGGGAATAATGGAACTTGCTTGAGCTTTTCTTTTGGTCGCGGGATACCTTGACTGCATCTAATTCTGAGGTCGCAACCTTGACATCCCATATGGGAAGTTGATCGACCAGTTCCAGGGAAATTCGATCACAAGTAAGAGCCGTATGCTGACTGCCTCTAACTTTGATCACGCCATGAGGACCTGGCACCTTGACGCATTGGTAAGCATAATGCGTCGCTGCCATAAATTTAGCAAGTGAAGGCTTGTCAAAAATGGCGTTACAAGCTGAATCAAAATCAATTACATCAAAAGTAATTAATTCTGTTTGAAAATTAGCTGGTTCTCCCAGTATAACTGGTAGCACAATCTGTCTAATAGGTAACATAGAGGAACTAGGAATTATTCCAAAAAACAGTTGTGCCACTAGCTTAATTTTCGATCGAGGGATTTGCATCTCATCAAGTGCCTTGGCAAAAAGTAGATCGATGGAACTTCCTCCATCAACCAACACTCGTCCCACCCTAGCATTGCTAATGATAGGGGATATTACCAGAGGGAGGTGTCGAGGTCATGTCAATCCCTTAGGGCAATCTTTCCAGCTAAAGGTCAGAGAACTCTCCGACCATCGGGGAAACTGAGGCTCTCCTAAAGGAGCTTCAGTACTATTTACCTCACGGCAAACAGTTTTAAACTGACGCTTAGAAAAATAAGATGAAGAACCACCGAAAATAACATTAACATGATTGTTAGGTACCTGATATGGCATGTCCTCATCTCCATTAGCGCCCTTGTTTCCACTGGTTTGTCCTTGACCTGGTATTGTGGGCATAGAGGTTTTACCTTGGTAAAAGTCATCTAGCTTCCTTAACCATGTTTGACAATTGTGGAGGTCGTGTGATGAAACGTTGTGCAGCGGACACCATTTCTTCACTCCCTGCAGTTTAGTCTATTTTTCTGCTTGGTCACTACAACCAGTAGAAGAAAATTTATTACTACTAAATGGAACCTTCTTACCTTTCACTTGAGGTTATTTGTCGATGACGGCAATCTCTCGGAATTGGCCAGTTCTGGCTTACTTTGCCTTTCTTGACTTCTTGCCCGCGGATGACTCAAGTTTCTTGCACGAATCATCCTTTTTCTCGGTCTCGAGATCTGGTTGAGGTGGCAAGTTACCCTGGTCCACAATCATATTCCATTCAACAGCCTCGGCCGCATCAGAATAATGATCAGCCATGTCGAAAAGATCCGCTACAGATCGTGGTGGGTGGATAAGTAAATCTTCGGTAAATCTCTGATATTGAACAGCATGCTTGAATGCCTTGATAAGGGAGCTGTCAGAAATGTTGGGGATGGTATTTCTCATCCATACAAATCGTTTGACAAACTACCAAAGAGTTTCTTTGGAGGTTTGGCGCAAACAATGAAGGTCATCTTTCTTGCTAGGCTTTTTGTAACAGTTTTGAAAATTGTTGAGGATTGCATCACACAACATTTCTCAATTATAAATTGACCCTTCAGGTTGATTTAACAGCCAGGTCTGCGTTGGACCTTCCAGGACAGTCAGCAAATAATTTGCCATAACCCGTTCATCACCACCAGCCGCTTGGATGGCAGTAATGTAAATCTGGAGAAATTCAGAAGGATTCTTAGTCCCATCAAATCGCTCGATCGTCTCGGGTTTAAACTTATCTGGCCAGACTACTGCACGTAGCCCTGGCGAGAAAGCCTTACAACCTATGTAAGAGGGACGTGGTTGTTGATCATTATGACCTACTTCAAGGTTGCGAAAAGAATCAACAAATGGCCCCAAGCGCGAACGTACTGGTTCACGATTATGTTCATGAGAAGAAACTACTTGCGGCACTAAACGTTAATGCATTGGTTCACGATGAAGGTCACGGGAACTACATGTTTGCCTGTTTTTTGATACCGGGCTAATGGTGTGTGTCCCTAGCTCAAATGATAATTGTCCCGCTCACGAGAATGAGTTACTGATCGTGATGATGATGTTGGAGTCACAACTGTTGCTACCTCATCAAGGTTATCTGCCAAAATCTTTGCAAACAGAACTCTATCATCATTCGCCAAATCAAATGGAGGATTGCGAAGAGTATTTGCAATCACACGAATGCGTTCCTGTGTACTTCTTCTGGGTGTCATGGGAGTTATTGTCACCTCATCCACCGGAGGACACATAGGGGGTGGTAGTGGAATCTGGTCCCGCCTTCGACCATGATGATGTCGCGGGCAAGAAGTGCCAGGGGCAAGATCGCGAGCTGTAGTATCGTGACGAGACTGCGCAAGTTGCAGAGCTTGCTCCGCGACCTTACAAACCTCGGCGTCTCGCCGCTCATGAGCTGCATCTTCTTCTTGTTTGTGCTCTTCCTCTTCCCTAGCAGCGCATTGCTTAGGGGTTTCCTTGGAAAGTGCAGTAACTTCCCGGGGAATTGAATTTGCGGACAGGGAGAGAATCTCTTCATCTTGATCAGACTCAAAATCAAAGATGGCATTTTGGTTATCTAGAGCAAATCCTTCCAGGTTGAACTCAAGACCCTCATCTCCCACATCATCTGGGACGATGGGTTCTAGCACATATTCACCATTCGATGTGGTAGGACTCACTGAAGGTGAACGAACTATCGGTTCAAGTTCCTAGCCATGGACCAGATCCTGACAATACTCCTCAGCACAAGGCTCTGAGGGAACTTCATTTTCTTCCGTATAAAGAGTTTCATCCTCCATGTTAAGATCAGCATAATCTGTTAGATCAAAATCATTTTCGGAATCGCAAACTCCTGACATGGCTTACCAAGATTCTTGATGAAGAACAACGCTTTGAAATAGGCCCCACGGTGGGCACCAGCTATCGACGATTGGGACTCTGATCCTTAGTTGAGCTTATGTAAATATAATCATGTAATGTGAAGCCAATTCAAGGTGAAGCTCAAGTAAATCAGGGTATTTATGTCTAAGGAAGAAAGGATTTATACAGGTTTGGGCTCTCTGATGGTGAGTAATAGCTTTACTCCTATTGAGATTTCACTAAGAATATCACGGTTTACAAGGGAAGAATAAGATGTGTTCTTAGGTGAACTAAGAGCAATCTCCTATTCTTTGTTATACAGTGTATATCAATCTACTGTTTCTATCTCTCAAGACTTGTGTGTGAGATTTCTCACCCTTCGAGCCTTCTTCGGCGATCCCTCTTTTATAGCTCATCGCCAGTCGTCAGTTATGGGATTGAAGGGTCACTGAGAAGCAAACGTGCACTGGCCATAATGTGTATTTTTGTCCGTTTATGATTGCGCCTTTATCTTCTTGACGGTTACTAGAAGTTAATCAGGGAGGCTGAAGATATCCAAGGCGGTGGTAGTAGTTGAGCAGGCTTAACTACTAGGTTTGGTTGAATAAGTCTAACCATATTGCCGTTGGATGTTTTGGCTCTTCAGTTGTCATGGTCGCGTATTAACTACGACCATGTATTGTCGTTCTTTTGCTGTCCACGAGCTGGACGACCACAAGAAGATATCTCCATGACCAGAGTATTTGTGAGTATGTGAGACCATGAACTTTGCGACCTTAGTATTGCGGGTGTCTCGAGACTACAGACCCCGTGACAATACAGGCTGAGACTGCAAAATAGGCCATATCCAGAATATCGTGGACTGTGTTATTGTCTCCCTCTTAAGTCCCTGAGACCACAGAGGGGTATGTAAATAATTTAGATCTCGTTCTGTAAGCCTTGCAACTATAGAACAGCAAATATGACAAACTCGGGTTATAATCCTCATGAGTGAAAAATTCCCGGGGGAGACGATTTGCCTGCCTGAGAAGTTTGTTTCACGACTCCCGGTGGCGCGCCCCAGAGAAGGGCACGGTTCACCTCCCTAGGTGACACTTTTCCTCGGGAGCTCGATGGTCTCCGGGGGGATGAGCGGAGGCCGAAGGTTTTCGGGTGAGAGAATTTTTCTCTTGGAACTTAGCATTACCAGGGGGTGAAAACATCGTGCCCAGGGGATCGAGGGTTTTTGAGTGACAAAATTCGCTCCCAATGCTTAACGTCATTGGAGGAAGAGAGATACTTGCTCATTCTAGGAGTACGTTTGGATCAAGGCCTCGAGGGGAGCCCCAGCATGCCGTCTAGCGAACGAGCCGGGTAATAAGCTCTGGACTATATGAGGGGGACTATTCTCTCAAAATGACTACTTACCGCGGTTCGTATGAAACAGGTTGCCACTTACCCCCTCAGTCCATGAGGGGTTATCGTAAGCCTCCCTAGGGGAACAAGACTGTCACCATCGAGACTCAAAGGGCTATGTAAGGACCCATTGTATCCTCGGAGCGAGGGCATCCTTACTGGGAGGGCATCCTCATTACGAGGGTGTTGCGTAGGAAGTCGCTAAAAGATGTCCTGTACACAAGAAAAACTCCAATTGTGCAGTTGCGAAGAGAAATTTCATAGTGATACAATGCCCCTCCCCACGAAATCGCACAGGGAGGAGGTAAGCTCAAAAAGCGACGACGGCATTTGATACAATGCCTCCCCTCACGAAGCTGTGAGAGGGGAGGGAAAGTCCGAAGGCTATATGTAGAACTTGAGGAGCAAGTTTGTATTCCATGTGTGCTTCAGCTCTTGGTCTTCGTGGGTGGAAAGCATATAAGCCGCCAAACCGAGGCCTGTGGTGATTTTGTATGGTCCCTCCCACTTCAGGCTAAGCTTCCCCAGAGCCTTTTGGTCGGTAACTCATTTAAGTACGAGGTCCCCCAGGCGGAAGGCCCATTCGAGAACACACTTGTTGTAAGCGCGTGCCATTTCTCACTTGTAGATGGCATTGCGGAGGAGCGCCTTGTCCCGCTCTTCTTCATTGAGGTCCACTTCCAATCTCTGGTTTTCTTCATTGTCATGGTACACCACGGCCGAAGCTCCTTCGAGAAGTTCAACTCGTGGTGACCGGAAGCGGACTTTTGGGGGAAGCACCACCTCTGCCCCGTAAATGAACGAGAAGGGGGTGTGTCCTGTTGCCCAAAGAAGAGCACAACCGCTCCCGGGAACTGGTGCCTCCAAGTGCTTCGAGAATTGAAGTGGACAACATGTCTGAGATTAGCGCATCATGCCCTATGAAAAGACCATCGCACCCTCGATCCAACGGTTGAAGTTAGGGTAGTAGAGTAATTTGCATCTTTTGGGGTATATATGTACCCCTTGTATCCCCTCTCTTGTATCGACAACTTTATTAACATTCAATGCACACTACGTCAATAGGCACATCTAGGAACTCTCTCCCCACGAGACAGCCTCCCTAGTCAATTTATGTCGGGGGTGCGTCGACATGAATAGGGTTCCCACTAGAACCAAAACCTGTATAAATCTTTCGTGTCACTCTCTACGATTGCGCAACACGGGGTGACCTGTCGTACGATTAGCTCGCATTGCCGTACGCGTGTTCCACATCAGAAAACCTGTCGTAGGGTTCATAACACCACGACAGAAGTTAATTTTGATAAATATAAATTGCATTTAACAAAAAAAGTTGGAGGTTATGTGAACTTTTAGAGTCTTATATACTAACTGCTAAAAGATGAATGCCATATGAACTTTCACTCATGTATACTGATAGTGATCTTTGGAAAGAAGGGAGGGTCATATTGAAGTTTTCAATGAGTAGTGTTTGAGTCCCAAGAGGACATGAAAAATCTTTTTTGATGACGAACTGAAAATTTAGATTAAAGAAGAGAGAGAAAATTACAGTTAAAGAGAAAATAGATTTAAATAATTTGCAAGTTGATCCAGAGGATATCATTCCATTAGTCAATTAAACAAATTATGAGGAGAATGTCAATGATTGGAATTCAGAGATCCTCCTGTTGAACTTATGCAAGAACGAGATGGGTTATGAAGGGAGCCAATTAGACAAGTATCAAGGTATTCAAAGTATCTACGAATCAGAGACAAGAATTTATCCAGGTTCGAGCCCTCATAGCTGAGTAATGACCTTACTTCCTATGTATTTGTTTATGTAGAAAAAGAATTACGGAGAGATCATTACAAAGTCAGTGTACTAGCTAATCTTATTTGGCTATATCTAATCTTCTCTGTAGTTGATTGTCCCCCCTGATCCTTCCCTTGAAGTTCTTTTGATATTTGCCGAAGAGATTGTCAGTTACCCTTCTGAAGGCACATCCCACGAATGTTTATAACCGCCTCATCATGGCAGCTATGGTCGTGGGTACGTGGTAGTTGCCACAGATCGTGGTTACGTGGCAGTTGGGTAGTTTTGACTTGGCGTTGTTGAACTGCCTTACCATTCAAGTCTATTTCAACGGTTACCTTGTCAAAGACTTATAATTATCTCAGAGATAATTATAAGGATCAAGGTACGGTTATGATAAAGGATGATCGTGTACCTCTACGACCATTGGAATGATACCAAACTTTGTATCTACGAGAGGGTTTGATTATAGGGAGATGTTTCCGCGACCATGGTGTTCACGGATACAATACTAGATTATGGACTTTATGATAATGAGTATTTGAGATCTATAGAGTTTTATTATAATTTGTAAGAAATAAATATGATTGCTGGGTTATGTCCAGAACATCTTTAAATTACCCGGTATCTCTTTTTTAGGCCTTCTATTATCATAGAAAAGTATATGCGACCATGGAATGTTGTGCGCGACCATGGAAATGTACGCATGACCATAGGAATCTAAGCACAGCTAACAATTCTCGTCAGAGAATAAATTGGATTTTGTTGCCATCAATTTAATTTCTAAATTTTGTAGCTGACTATCTCATCAAAAGATCTATCCTACTCTCATGGCGTCACTATATCCTATAATCCATCAACATGCATCCTACTCTCGCAACGTCACTACACATTCGATAAACTCTTATGCTTTATGGTAGTTAATTATTACCTCTTGTGAAATAAATCTAAAACTAAATTCTGGTTTTCACTACGAAGGTCAAGAGATAGATTAAAAATAAGTTCGGATATGAGGTTCAGGATCTCACATTCTTCCTCCCTCGAGGCAGCAATCAATTCTAACATTCAGAATTGCAGGTGCACCTATGAACATGCACGGAACGGTTACCAACTGCCACTATTTCCTGTAAAAGAAAGTCATCTTAGACTTTTCTTCATGTTCATAAATATAAAATTATTTTACATTCTCAAGGAGAAATTTCTGCCATTTTCCCCTTATATCCTACCCTTTCATTATACCTGAGACAGCTAATCTTTACCCCAACAGAAAAAGAATTTGGAGATATAAACATGACTAGAATGGTTGATTTTGGGCACATATTAATTACTATGACTAAATCTAAACTTATATTTATAAATAGAAAGTGCAGTAGATTTGTCTACCCTTGTAAATTTTTTATCCCCATTTCTTGATCAATTCGGAGCATTGTTGGGTGTAGTTCAACTTGGCGTCGATCACGGCCTCTAGCATTTTTTTCCAAGTTTTCTTTTGAATTTTCTCCCATTATTTTGTACAACTTTATATGATAAAGACACTTCATAATATACAGTAACCCCTCATAAAATCGCAAATGAACAGAGGTGACTGCAAATACCATACGTCACTAAAGATGAAGCCATGCACCACCCGATTACAAACTCCCATTATTTCTTTTTTCTGAACCAATCACGTCGCACTCTCGTTAGGTCTGCATATGCTGTAGCACAATAAATCCAGCACATGAGCTAGATTTCTTTTTCGCATCTGAGTTGTTCTTCAATCCAAACTCGACCTCAAACATTTTCTTTCCATACCATCAAACACTTTGGACAGCATTGACCCATAAAAAAATGAATATCACTTAAAAAGATGAAGCAACCTATGCGTGTTTAACCCCTAGTAAATGCACATGTTTATATGTGCAATTGCCATTTTTACCATAGCAACATAGTACGAAACATATTCCAAGTGATGATAGGACGATTTTGGAGTTACTGACATGGATTCTACTCCCATACCTTTCAATTAGAAAAAACAAACCCTGAGTAATATTTGAGAGTGGTTCAATAAATCTATAGTTTAGATAAAAGTGTATGAGATTTTTTATATGAGATGATAGAACAGTCTTTTTATCTACATGATATGTGATAGAAATACTGATTAATATACTGTGTAGAAATTTCTTACATATAATAATATTCTAGTTTGCTGAAACCTATAAATGTTTAATTGTCATTGTCATTATTATTTTCACCATACAGTTTAAAGACAGAAAAACACATTTTAAGGAGTCATTCCACCGATCAATAGTTGACATGAAAATATGTGAGATTCCTAATAAGAGATGATAGTAACGCATGAAAAATACATTTGAAGGACCTATTCGAGCAGTCAATAATTGACATGAAAATGTGTGAGATTTCTAGTACGAGATGATAGTATAGTCTTTTATAGCTCCATGAACTATTTGATGGAAACCATAATTAATATAGTGTGTAAAAAGTTCTTACTTGTAGCAGTGTCCGAGTTGCTGCAACCATGCGTTTCTGCTATCTATTGACAAAAATCAATCGATAAAAATTGAGTGGTTATTTAGAGCAGCAGTGTGAGATTATCCATGACCACGTGTTAATTTGAAGTGAGAATCAAAATACATATTAGATAAAACATCATAAGAATGATTCTATTAGTATTTAAAATACCATATATAATATGTGCATACGTGATTAAAAATGGAGGCTTAGATACCAAATAGGGAACTACGAACACAACTGTGGACTCGAAAACAATCCAAGCTCATGTGTTTTGTGAATTGTTTTGACAATGAGTTATTGTATATTATTGTTGTATGAAAAAATATAGTAAATATGAGTTAACTATAATAATAGATAAGAGTTTGACATTACAGAAACGTCATAGTGTCTTCAACGACGTCTAGAACAACATATTGTGTTACTAAACTATTGAAGAGAGAAGAAAATGAAATAGTTTTGTGTTAGTGATCTGTTAACATGGACATAAGACACTACATCAACAATACACTTCAAGCTATATCAAAATAACTCACAAACCGTTTAGGAGCTATAAGTGATTCGATTTTGAAAATAGAGAAATTAATTTGAGTTGTTTTGAAGTAGAAGGATCAAAATGAGTTTAAAGGCGAAATAACGAAACAAAAAGTGTATCTTATCCTTTTATAATATGCAAAACTTTTCAACAACATAACACCACGTATCTAAAAGATAAATAAATGAAACACTGCAATATAAACCAATTCATCCTATGTATACAATTTAACAAGCTAGCATGGTTGAAGACACATGTTATTAGCAAAGACTTATGAGGCGATTGGTTCGAAGAATTTCCTTTGAATTTTGATTACTCATGAAGGGCATATGTTGTTTCATGTATGGTTAGATTATTCCATAATAATAATATCTATATTTGATTATATCATAATAGAATCTCAAAAACATTTTTATGAAATGTATTTGTAGTTCTTCCACTTCCAAAATACCCCTTACAATTATAGTTTGAAATCAAATACCACTCTAATATTTTTTTTATATCAATCTAGACTACTTGAGATGTAATCCAACATCAAAAATCTATTCTATATCAATCTACACTAACTGAGTTGTAATCCAACATCTAGAGAGACATATCCCCGTCGTTTACAGGGAAGCAATACTGAAGCATGAAAAAAGTGGTCACATTCAGAAGGGAGCATGATAGTGCTAGCTCGACGTGACAGTGAGGCACAAAATTGCATGAGATATATGGTAGGATCGCTGTTATATGGATAGTGTCACCACATGTCTAACTATGTCTCACTTGATTCTATCTAAACTTCTTGGTATTCTTAGACATGCCTGACCATTTGCAATTAGTTCGTAGTCACAACGTTTCAGAGTTGCCGTTCTCCTATAAATATGGATCAATTGCACATATCACGCACACACACAGCCTCTTGCAAATGGAGACGAGTAATACGGAAGTGAAAAAGAGACCTTCCGTGAAGTATGAGCCAAGCATGTGGGGAGATTACTTCATTCAACATCCTCACTTGGATCGTACCCACCCGGTATATATGATGATGCCATTCTAATTACATATTTCTTTTTATTTCTAGCACTCTGGGTCTCAGAAAACCATTTTCGGACAAATCTTGGATACGATCCATCGGCCGGTAACTAGGAGCTAGGTTTTTGGGTGGTTACTGGACAACTTTCTTTATTTTTTGTATTTTTCTTTGTTTTTTGTGAGTTTTTTGCTAAATAAATATTAGATTATCTATATATTTTTTGCACTCATTTCAAATAACACAGAGCTACAACTAATACTAGCATGTAATAGCCATACTGGTCAAAACTTGTATTTCTAGTAAGAGTAAATGGCACTTTTGGTCCTTCTCTTTGCTCAAAATCTTATTTTGGTCCTTTTATTTTCAAAAAGGCGCAAACTTGATCCATTTACTTTGTGAACCAGGTTAAAGTAGTTCTTTTGATTAATAAACTAATTTAAAAATATGGCATGACATGTGTATATGTTGATGTGGTAGATTAAGACCTTGCAACAGTCGTGATTGAACTATCTAGACTCCCATACCACCATGAATTTTTGACAAAATATTCAGTAATAAGTTCTTACAACTCTAATATTTGAGCAACAATTTAATTCAAGAAGTTTGGCTAATATGATGTCTTATGTCTCCTCTAGTTAGTATGCACATATACCACGCCACATTTTTCGAATTTGAGTTTTTAATTAAAAGGACTAATTTGACCCAGTTCAAGTAGAGGGATAATTTAACTCTTTTAAAAATAGATAAATTACACTGAATTTTCAAGTAAAATAGGGATACCAAAAATATAATTTACCTTTCTAGTAATTAACGGTAATCGTCCGGTTACTACTAGGAAATTGGACCCAACAACTTGCTATATAACCATGTTGATATGAATAGTTCTGAGCGTAACCATCTTTGTTGGCCTATTAAGAATGGTTCTGAACGTTTGTTGAAAATAAGCAGACAATAACCTAATAAGCCCGGTGCTCATTAGTTACTTGATTTATTACATAATTCACGGGATAAATTATTTGTTACAGAAGTCAAATGAGTGGATGAGGCAGAGACGTGATGAGCTAGTTGAAAAGGTTAAGGGCAAGTTTGCATCTGAACAATCCAACAAGAATCCAGTATTGCAGGTGATGAAGCTAGTTGATGCTCTAGAGCGCCTTGGAGTAGGATACCACTTTAAGCATGAGATTGACAAAACAATGGAGGTGATCAATGCAACACCAGTTGATGACCAAGGCGACTTCATCACCATTAGTCTCTAGTTTCGACTATTGAGACAACACCGATATGACGTTTCATGTGGTAAAGTATCTATAAAATAAACGTTTCACTAAAACAAAAATCACACCTTAGATTCCTTTAATTTGAGAAGTTGTTCATTCAAATCGTTGTACTTGCAAAAGCATCCTTTTAGTTCCTATATACTGAGAAATGTCTCACTTTGGTTCCTATACTTTGAGAAATAAATTATTTCTATCCTTCAGTTAGCTACATATAACAAAACATTTTCATCCTTAGGTCAATGTATATGGATCTAAATAAATAGTTTTCCAATTCTTTGATGTTGCTCTCTGGTACTGACTGCTTAGCAATAGCTATGAGCAAAAATAATTTTAACTAAATTTGTCCTCTTGGAATTGTGGAATTAGAAATATTCTGAAGTTTGAAGGACGAGAGTGGAGGCTATAAGGAGGTTTTGCGGCATAACGTGCCCATGCTGCTTGCATTGTACGAGGCAGCGTACCTTGTCAAACCCAACGAGGACATCCTTGATGATGCCCTCACCTTTGCAAGACACTCACTAGCCTCCATAGCAAATAGTGACTCACAATTTGAGTATGTCACAAAGGAAGTTATGCATGCGCTCGAGACTCCATCACATAGGAGAGTGAAGAGACTAGAGGCAAGACTTTACATCCCCATCTACGAAAAGCATGAAGATAGTGATATGGAAGTTGTTGAGTTCGCGAAACTAGACTTTCACTTGCAACAACAGCTCCATCGTGAAGAGATCAAGAACTTGTTGCTGTAAGTTCAACATTGCATATTGTAAATTATTTCATATTTTTTGATATAATTTGTTAGTCTTCAAAATAATGCTTTGCCACTAGTCCTATTTAACATATTTTAAATATAAATTTCTATCTTTTGATCTGCACATACTATTAAATATTTTGAAAAATTCTAACTCTGTTTATAGACTACAAAATGGATCATAACTTACAGTCAAGACTTTTTTGTACATGCTAGCTATATTATTTCCAATGTTTGAGCCATAAAGCAAAAGAATGTAAATTATTTATTTGGAACATTGTAGGTGGTACAAGGATCTTGATATTACAAGAAAAATGAGTTATGCAAGGGATCGGCTAGTTGAGTGCTACCTCTGGGCTCTTGAAACTTTTTATGAGCCAAAGTATGCAAAGGCACGGATGATATTCACCAAAACAATCAATTTGTTTTCATTTCTCGACGATACCTTTGATAACTATGGCACCTTAGATGAGCTAAATCATTTCAATAATGTCATCCAGAGGTATCCATACATATTTCTAATTAATTTTGCATTATTTCTTAATTATTTCTATTATTAAGCGGAGAATGATCATTGAGTGGCGTGACTCTGTTGATAAAATTTTAAAATAGACCTGTAAGTTTAAGTTAAAGTAATTGATAGAGTTTAAAATTACTTTGTACATAGATGTAGAGTTTTACCGCATAAAAACTAGGGGGGCAACACTCTAAAAATAAGTGGCCAGAATTGAGTAAGAATATTGGTGAACTACTAAACTACAACAGCATGTATAAAGAGTTAAAATAATGCAAGCGGATTATAAGTTGCCAAGGATATATAAGGAGTTAAAAATATACCTTCTTTCCTAGGAAGATACATTGCAAGAATTATATTATATTCTAAACTTGCTATATATTTCGAAATAATTCATTTATAGCTCATGCACACTCTCAAAATTGATCAACTATACACACATTTTGAAGCTGTTCATAATATTCTTTTATTCTTAAATTTGGTTGATGATGTTCCCATCCTAAATATTTTTTAAGCAAATTAGTTCTTCAATTGGTATATTACAACCTTTTGTGCAATGTTGGCTTTATTTTCTCTGTTGTTTTTAGAAGTAACTTACCACACATATATTTTAACTAATCACTAAATAGATATAAGGCTATTTTAAATCATAGTATAGGGGCACAAATGACCAAATTGAAAAAGTAGGAACACAAATGAACAATTTTAAGAAGTATACAGTGATTCAATTGTTAAAACAGAGAGTACATAGACTAGACGACTAGATTGAATAAAGGATGTACATGAACATGTCCTATGAATTTACCTATGTTCTAAAATATTTTCGAGCTGTTGTTATCATTTCGATTTTTTCTTTATTATGTATATTGTATTTCTTAATTATCCGATGTGATAATAGGTGGGATTTGAAATTTGCTGGAGAACTAGGAGAATGCTACAAGTACTATCTTTCAATGCTGTTCAAAACCCTTGGAGAATTTGTAGAGGACGGTGCTCCAATTTTGGGCATTGAGTGTCTAAAAGTTATAGTATGTGAATTCCTTCTTTCCTAGATACAAAAATAATCATGTTTGCTAAGCTCGTTTACAGTACTGGCGGATCTACAGGGTTGCTTGTGGAATCAACTCACCTGATACGTTTTTTGCAAAACACCCTTATAAATATTTACATTAAAACCTCAAACTCCAGAGAAATGACCCAACTATAATACACAAATATTGGAGGATAAGTTTTCAAAACTTTTGATTCGTTGCACTGTAATTAGTATTACTCCCAATTTACACCCATATTATACTATAAATTACAGATCAAGGAAACTAGCAGGTGCATGCTACAAGAAGTAATATGGAGAGAAGAGAAGTATGTGCCACCTCTACAGGACCATCTCAGCATTACTTCTATCACCGCCCAGTATTGGTCACTGGCTTGTATATCTTTCGTTGGCATGGGAGAATATGATAGAAATAAGAATGTTTTTGAATGGATATCCCTATTCCCTAGGATCATTAAGGATGTGTGCATGATCGCTCGTATCATGGATGATATTGTAGGTCATGAGGTAACAAATCTCTAACTTCATCCTACATACTTTTTTATGATCCTAAGTTTATCATTATTATTAGGCATGTTATAAAAATATGGATGGTTCCTCAAATTATTTTGGTTTCATTGTTTCAAAGCCACCAAAACAGATTTGATAGTTTTGATCATAGTGGTAACTAGTACGGAATGAAGTATGATCTTAATTCTCAAGTTAATAAAGTAATAATTGGATAATTCCTTTTGAAAATTTTTGGCAAAGCTTAAAAAGAGGATAGCCATCTTCTTAGTGATATTCTTTAAATTTTGAATAACAAATGAACAATTTATAGTTTACATGAACGGAATTAATAATGAAAAAGTTTTAAACTCAGTTACCTGCTCAAATTGTGCTATAACACAAGAAATGAAAATAACTGATTTCATTTCCAAGTTTACACATGGTATTCATTATTTTAGGTTAACATTATTTTTCTCTTAGACATTGTGAGTTAGAAAACATGAATATAAAAAAGATCTATTATTCATTAATTTATCACTCATAATTAAACTAATGTAGAAGACTCCACACAATAGAGAAAAAGTAGAAAAAAATTGACATTATATATAGTTGTAGCTTCTCTTTCATCATCGTTCTGTTTTGAATTTTTCATAACTTTTTTTCCAATATATAACTTCTTTTTTTCCTTAAACTGGTAGTCCGACACAGAGAGTAATGAAGTTGCTACGTCTGTAGCATGCTACATGAAGGAGAATGGCAGCACAGTTGAGGATGCATATAAAGCTCTTTCATGCATGCTTGAAGATCTATGGAAAAATGTTAATAAAGAGTTTATTGGTTTGTCATCAATACCGACTTCACATATCATCCGAATCCTCAATCTTGCACGTTTCATGGACAATTGTTACAAGAAATGTGATGGATATACACACGGATCAGCAATGAAAGAGAACATATCACTGTTGTTGGTTAAACCTATCTCATTTTAAGATATATAGTACTCCAAAAATATCACATACATATATGAATAATCTTTGTGAGATGAGACATGTATTATATATATTATATTAATGTGTGCATTGTCAATTTCTATGATTAAATAAATTCATGTTTTGTGTATAATTAGAAGAATTTGAGATGAATTTGTTTGAGATCATTGTGAAGAGTGATTGACAAAGTGGCTATCTTTCCTCTAACACTATCATTGGTTATGGATCAGTGTTAACTAAGAAGTGCACAATATTTGTTGTAGCCTTTCAATGAGAAAAGTACCGTCTCCATGAGGAGTTGGAAATCAAATTGTACTTATATTTAACTGAACTTTATAGTCTTGGAAATTTGATGCAAAATCAATAAACTAATATTAAGAAAATAATAAACAACATGGACAAAGATTTAGAACTGAAAATTTTTGTAAAGGCTTCTTAGGGTAGAGTTCACCAATGATACATTTGTTAAATTATGACAAGAAGGTCATTAGTTGGGAGAACTGATAGACTCCTTACACTCGTCGATGGGACCAGTTAGTAGTGATAGACATTGTGCATGAGGAGAGGTCTTACGACGCTACGACCTATGGTCACTACCTCTGATGGTACCTTCCATGCACTAGTACGCACATTGCTCCACATCATCCGGCACCTGTAGATTTTCCTGCTCCAACAGTTTAGCAGACATCACGCAGGCAGGATACATCGCCAGGTATAAAATGATAGTCTTGTTCTTGTTTTGCCTTTCTTATTATAACCTATCATTTCTTATGGTTTGGCAGATTGATGCTCACCGTATCATCTCCTCATTGAGACGGTCGCTTGTCCAGCGCGTGAGGGAGGGCCCGCCCATTCGGCGAGCCCTAATATTGCAACTACGCAGGATACAGTTGCTTTCACATTTGTGGATTTCAGCTCCTGTTTACAGTACACTAATAGTAGCAGTACAAGAAACTACAACCTTTATTGTTTATGGATTAGTATTATAATTAATTTAGAGGGGCTGAAAGGGCCAAAATAAGAAGTTGATTTGTTTCTTTGGAGAGATACAAGTGTGGTCCAGAGTCCTTCACAGGTCGTACTTGACTTGACACATGATCTCAAGATAGCTTGGTCTTTTGAATCTTTCACCAATTCCTTTTTGCTGATGAGACGATCAGCAAGATAGAGTACAAAGTACTCAGCAAGTCACAATATAATAATTACATATTCATATACACGTAGAGTTGACCAGTGGAGTAGATATGTAAGTTATAACAGGAACTAAGAGGTGCCAAGATTGATGCTCACCGTGTGTGTGTCTATATATATATATGAATTGATAAAATCATTTAGTAAGTTTTCAAAATGAGTTTTTGAATAAATAGTTTCATGATGGAATTGCTCAACTTCTTAATGGCTGAATAATGATTCAACTCATCATAATTATTCAAAATTTCACAACACTATTTGTGCCACCTAACATACTTTAAACTCATCAACCGCGGCAAGCCCCAAGAACCCAAGGGCACGGAGCACTCAACTTCTCTGTAGAGGTGTACTACTTTACCCACAAAATTCCTCAACTTATTCTGTCAGATCATTTATATACCACAGTTTTGCATGCGACTGAGTTGAGGATAACAAACTGTTCACCCTGCTTTATAATAACCTTGGCTCTACCGAGTATAAGGTCTACCACCGGATCGGTAGCCTTGATACCGTTGTGACGGGCTAAACCTTCCACATCGGGGTCATTACTATCTGCATGCATCATACTGCTACAACTGTAGTCTTGGGAGCACTTTCCCATTGGTCGGCCATGCTAGGACCCGGCCGATCCATCTATATGTTGTGCCTACTGACTTCAACGATTGGGTTGACCGACCTAACATGGGCACATGATGGCCAAAATGTCAACTAAGGTGATTTGTGTCATAGGTTCAATAGTGCTACATGTTGTATCAAGGAGAATTCGATCTCCTTGTGGACTCATGAGTTATATGTTGATTGTGGACACCGGAGTTCATACAAGATATTTCACCGCACGACATATCCATGTAGTTCATAGTGGGGCACAATTGCTGGATGACATGCCGCCATCTTGTTTTCCCGCATATAGTGGAACCATACTACCTAGCGAGGATGATGCATCAGTTGGGGTTGCATCAGGAGATTCCACCTCCGGATAGAAATTGACAGATGCATCTTTCGAGGGAGGTCCACAAGTACGTTGGTACATCTATCATATTTCAATTATGTATTGCAATTTCAGTTTCCAACATTATGTATGTTGGGGGAAAATACTAGCAATATCAACGATCACCCAAGGACGGGAGGAGGAGCCCCCTCATTCTTGCGCATCTTCTCCGGGCCGGGGAAGACCTCTTCCGGAGCCCCTCCTCCGGGCTCGGGAGAGACTTCCCCCGGCGCACCTCCTCCGGGCTCGGGAGAGGCCTCTCCCGGAGCCCCTTCTCTGGGCCGGGGGAGGCTTCCCCCGGCGCATCTTCTCCCGGCTCGGGGGAGACCTCTCCCGGAGCCCCTCCTCCGGGCTCGGGAGAGGCTTCCCCCGGCGCACCTCCTCCGGGCTCGGGAGAGGCCTCTCCCGGAGCCCCTCCTCCGGGCGAGGGAGAGCCCTCTCCCGGAGCCCCTTCTCCGGGCCAGGGGGAGGCTTCTCCCGGCGCATCTTCTCCGGGCTCGGGGGAGACCTCTCCCAGAGCCCCATTTCCGGGCCGGGGAAGACATCTCCCGGAGCCCCTCCTCCGGGCTCAGGGGAGATTTCTCCCGGCGCTCCCCTGATGGGCACTGATTTCGAGGGTCGCCACGTGTCCGAAATCGGTGCCCTGGACCTCGTCGAAAGACCGTTTGGCCCTCGATCCTACGGTTGTAGTAGGGATAGTTTAGTAATTTGCTTCTTTTGGGGTCTATATATACCCTTGTAACCCTCTTTTGTAACCTAAGACATTCATTTGACTCCAATCATAAAAACTAATAGGCGTGCTCTGGAACCCTCTCTCCGGGAGAGATTCCCCTAGCCGACACGTGTCGGGAGCACGTCGACAGGACTAGGGCCTCCACTGAGGCCTGAACCTGTATAAACCCTTATGTCAATCTCTGAGATTGTCCAACGCGGGGTGACCCGTCGTACGGTCAGCACGCGTTGAGGAACACGTGTTACGCACGTCATCAAATCTGCCGAGGTACTTTTTATACCACGACAGTTGGCGCCGACCGTGGGGACTCGTGACAAATAGTCATGGCTCCAAGAAGGATGAGGCACTTAACCTCCATCCCTAACGACGCCGGCCCTAGCAACCCTGCACTGCCGGCGCAAGGGGCCGTCGTCGCGACACCCCCTCCCGGGGACACTCGGGGGGAGGCAACATTCAATTCTCCCGTCACCCTTGGCGGGGGAACGACTCCTGCGAACCTGCCTGAAGGTCCCGGTTCGGGGGGACCAAGTGTCTCCCAGGCAATGCCTTCAACTTCAGGTGAACCACTACTCGGGGCGCTGGTGGAGGGCCAGCTTCGCGCGCAACATACTCTTGAGGAGCTGTTGCGCGCCATAGCGCGGCCTCCGGCCCCCGCGTACCCACACCCATTCCAGTTCGGAGGAATGGCACCTCCGTTCATGATGGGACACCCGGGAGCCTTCTTCGCTCCAGGGGCTTTCCCTTTCCCGGGAGGTGTTCCCACCTCCATAGGACTTCCTCTCTCGGGGGGCACGCCTCCGGAGGACTTCCTCTCTTGGGGGGCATGCCCGTCTCCGGAGGACTTCCTTTCTCGGGGGGCACGCTCGTCTCCGGGGGCTACCCTTTCCCGGAAGGTGTTCCCACCTACGGAGGACTTCCTCTCCCGGGGGGCACGCCTGTCTCTGGGGGCTACCCTTTCCCGGGAGGTGTTTCCACCTCCAGAGGACCTTCGCTCCTGGGGGGTCTGCCCGTCTCCGAGGGCTACCCTTTCCCGGGAGGTGTTCTCACTCTCGGTGGACACCCTCCCCCGGAGGAGCTCCCTCCTCTGGTGGACCTCCCCTAGGGGGTGCTCCCACCCCCGGAGGGCTTCCGTTCCCCGGGAGTCCGCCCGTCCCCGAGTCGTCCCTTGCCCCGGAAGGGATTCCCCTCCCTGGGACTGCGCCTATCCCAAGAGGTATCTCCAGGGAGATTCCTACAATACAGGCCGTTCCCCCGTTGGAAAGTCTTTCCACTCCACGGGCTGTCTCCATAGCCGGAACCCTTCCGGCCCGCGATTCCTCTCCCGCGCCGGTCACGGGCGCACATCCGCCTCCTCCCCCGGGTCCCCCTCCTCGGGCTCCCCCAGTGAACCAAACGCGGTTCACTCGGGAGGAGGTGGAGCACATGCGCGCGGCAAGGTCCGAAGGCGCCCGTCCCGACACAGCGGGGAATCACTCGCGCGTAGGCGCGGTTCTCTTGTCCCAACGGACAAGGGCAAGAGACCAATGCAAGAGGCCTCCGTCACTTCCGGAGGTCCCCCCGAGGTACAAGAGGTGAGCTCCACCAACCCCGAAGAACGAAGACGATACAGGAAGGCAGGCGGTCCGTTGGGACCCCTTTCCGATTCGGACAATGAACGCGCTTCCCCTGTGAAGGGGGATATCGATGCAGACTCCCCAAAGGAAGTGGAAGGGGCCAACCAACCCCTTTGCCGCCGCCTCCGGCGTGTTCGGTGGCCGAAGCCATATCGGCCGCCCCATATCGAGCACTACAACGGGGAGGTAGACCCCTACGAGTTCGTGCAGGTGTACTCCACGGCCATCTCAGCGGTTGGGGGGGACGAAAGCGTCCAATGCAACGTCTTCCCCCTCTACCTCTCGGGAATAGCTCGGTCGTGGTTCTATAACCTCAAGAGCGGGTCCATCAAGTCCTTCGCGTAGCTGAAGCGCGAATTTTGCGCGAATTTCCAGGGGAATTACATTCGTCCCCTGGATTCGTCACAATTGTACACCGTTCGTCAACGGTTGGGGGAGACGATACGAAGTTTCTTCAAACGCTTCGCCCGAATCAAGAGCAAGGTGGCTCACGTCCCCGACTCGACGGTGATTGAAGCATGCAAGAGTGGCATTCTCCCGGGAGAGCTCCACCGAAGACTCTCCCGGAGTTGCCCGTCTTCAGCCTACGAGCTCTTCAACGTACTTGAGAAGTACGCGAGAGCCGAAGAGGACGATCTCTGGAAGAAGCATCAGGGGACCTCCAGCCCCGGGGAGAGGGACTCGAAGGACCCCTCCAACAAACGTCCCCGGAAGGGGCCTCGCAGCGAGCCAAGGCCTCGGGACACTTTCGTCCTCGAAGGCGGAGGCGGCTCTCGGGAGCCTAACCGGGGACAGCGCCCCTTTTTCAAGCCCAAAGGCGGCGGAGGAAGCCAATCCTCCCGTCCGCGAGAAGCCCCCGAGCCAGGGGGCAAGGAGGCTGGAGCCAATTTGTGGTGCGCGTTCCACAAGTCCAACTCCCATGCAACCCGAGAATGCCATGCGCTCCTCCAACATTTCGCGGCATTTCTCGAGCAACATGGGCCAGGGGGAGGAGGCCCTACCTCCTTACCCCTTCCATCGCCGGCCTTGGCGGCACTCCCTGCTCCCCTAGGGGGACGTCAGAAGCAAGGCCAGGAAAAGGGTTTGAGCGACGAGCTCCCTTTCCAAACCTCCCAGAGGCACATCAATGTCATTGTGGGGGGATCTGCCTCCGGGCGAGATTCCAAACGCCAGCGCAAAGAGTATGCGCGAGAAGTGAAGGTGATAGGGGCCGTTAACACGTCCCGGCCATCAAAATGGTCGGACGTCCCGTTGACATTCACCGTCGAAGACGCGTGTGGGGTGCGCTTCCCCCACAATGACGCGCTTATCGTCTCCGCCACCGTGTTCAACTGTCGCCTCACCCGAATCTTGGTGGACGGCGGGAGTGCCGCGGACATCCTCTATCTAAAGGCGTTCAAAGAAATGCAGGTGGACGAGAAGCTCCTCCAACCCGCGGCGGGGCCTCTACAAGGATTCGTCCCGGGGAAAACTATACATCCCATGGGGAAGGTCGACCTCCCGATGACATTCGGTGCCCCAGATAATTACCGGACCGAAATGGTTCGGTTTGATGTGGTGGATCTCCCCTCCTCCTACAACGCCATAATGGGGAGAACCATCATCAACCGCTTAGGAGCGGCGGTCCACCATAACTATCTTTGCATGAAGATCCCCGGGTCGAGCGGGGTGATCTCCGTGCATGGTGACCAGGGTGTGGCTCGCTCCCTCTACGAGCGTGCCTCCGCTGTGATCGGGGACGTTAACCTGGTTAAGGCCCCGGGGGGAGAGAGCTTCTCCCCGACCCTAAACGTGCCAATTACGCTCCCCGGGAAGTTCCTTCCCAAGCCTCGCCCTGAGGGGGACCTCCGGGAAGTCTCTCTCTTCCAGGACGAGGGGAAGACTATCAGGATCGGGGCGGATCTCCCCGAGGAACACGCGGCGCGACTTACCGACTTTCTTCGTGAAAACGCAGATGTCTTCGCATGGAAGCCCGCGGACATGGGGGGTGTGCCCAGGGATGTTATCGAGCACAAGCTCGCAGTAATGCCCGGTCGCCCCCCGATAAAGCAGAAGATGAGGAAGCTCTCCCTCGAAAGATAGGAGGCTATCAAGGTGGAGATCGCTAAACTCCGGGAGGCGGGGTTTGTTCGGGAGGTCCTGCACCCCGAGTGGCTAGCGAACCCCGTCCTCGTAAAGAAGGCAAGCGGCAAGTGGAGAATGTGCGTCGACTTCACCGACCTCAATAAAGCTTGCCCAAAAGACGATTTCCCGCTCCCGCGGATCGACCAACTGGTGGATTCCACCGCGGTATGCGAGCTGATGAGTTTCTTGGACGCCTATTCGGGCTATCACCAAGTCCGAATGGGGGAGGAGGACGAGGAAAAGACGAGTTTTATAACTCCCCTCGGCACCTTCTGTTATGTCCACATGCCTTTCGGGTTGAAAAACGCGGGGGCAACTTTCCAGCGCCTTATAAGCTTGGTCCTGAGGGATCAAATCGGTCGCAACGTGGAAGTGTACGTTGACGATGCAGTCGTCAAGAGCTCGCGCTCGGCCACCCATCTCGAAGACTTAGGAGAAACCTTCCGCAATCTCCGTAAGTACGGGTTAAGGCTTAACCCGAAAAAATGCGCGTTCGGCGTTCGCGGAGGAAAACTCCTTGGCTTCCTTGTGTCCCAAAGGGGCAACGATGCCAATGCTGAAAAAATTCGGGCCCTCCTCGACATGCCCTCACCGCGTTCTGTCAAGGATGTACAATGACTTACCGGCCACTTGGCCGCGTTAAGTCTCTTCGTCTCGCGCTCGGGGGAGCGCGGTCTCCAATTTTTCAAGATCCTCCGCGGCCTTGAGGGGTTCCATTGGACCCCCGAGGCACAGGCTGCGTTCGAGGACCTGAAGAAATATCTCATGAGCCCTCCGATGCTCGTGAGCCCGCGTCAGGGGGAGCCCCTGCTCCTCTACCTCGCGGCCACTCCGGTTGCCGTCAGCGCAGTTCTCGTCAAGGAAGAAGTGGGCATCAACGCCCCGTCTACTATGTGAGCGAGGCTCTCCAAGGCGCTAAAACAAGATACACAAAGGTGGAGAAGGTTTGTTATGCCCTCCTAATGGCCTCGAGGAAGCTTCGCCACTACTTCTTGGGCCACCCCATCACGGTGCCTTCCTCTCTCCCTTTGGGAGAAGTACTTCGGAACAAGGAAGCCACCGGACGGATAGGGAAATGGGGGGCCGAGCTAGCCCCCTTCTCGCTATCCCTAACCAGACGAACCGTGATCAAGTCGCAGGTCCTTGCGGACTTTGTGGCCGAGTGGGCTCCAGTCCCTGGCCCGGAAGAAGAAGCGCGTGCCATTCCACCGCGCGACGACCACTGGACCCTCTTCTTTGACGGCTCCCTATGCCTGGCAGGAGCCGGCGCGGGAGTAGTCCTTCGAAGCCCCGAGGGAAGAACCCTCGAATATGCAGCCAGGCTCGAATTCCCCGCGACGAACAATGTCGCGGAATATGAGGCCCTTCTCCTAGGGCTACACCTCGCCCGCTCTTTGGGTATCCGACGCCTCCTTGTCAAGGGTGATTCTCAACTCGTGGTATGTCAAATGGACAAGTCCTACTTGTGCCATGACCCGAATTTGAGCCTCTACCTTAACGAGGTCCGGAAGATGGAAAACTACTTTGACGGCCTCGAGGCGCGTCGTATCCCGCGTAGGGACAACGATCGTGCCGACACCCTCGCTAGGGCAGCGAGTGCCCGAGGGCCTCTCCCCGAAGGGGCCTTCTTGGAGGTCATCTCGAAACCTTCCGCGATGGCTCCCGACCCGGACTCCGAGTCCTGTGACCCCGATGTCACGGAAATCGTCCGGGCCACATCCTGGATGGCCCCCCTTATCTCTTGCATCAAGGGAGAGGGGGAGCCCTCCGATGAAGCCGAAGCCAGACGCCTTCGCGCTAAGGCGCGAGCGTATGTGCTGATAGAAGGGACATTATATAAGCAAGGAGCCTCTGCGCTGCTTCGCTGCCTCCCGCGGGAGGAGGGAGTTCAGCTCCTTAAAGATATTCACCTCGGGTGTTGTGGGTCTCACCTCGGCCCCCGGGCCGTCGCGTCAAAAGCCATCCGCCAGGGTTTCTACTGGCCAACAATCGCCCGCGACGCAAGAGACCTTGTCTCTGCTTGCGGGGCTTGCCAAAAAATGGCTAAGGGCTCCAACATACCCTCCGCAGCTCTACAGGCAATCCCCATCACATGGCTCTTCGCGCGGTGGGGAATGGACCTCCTAGGCCCGTTCCCCCAGCGTCGGGAGGCTACAAGTACGCGGTTGTGGCCGTGGATTACTTCTCCAAGTGGGTGGAGGCCGAGCCCCTGGCCACCATCACGTCTCGTGCGGTGCAAAGGTTCTTTTGGAAGAACATAGTGTGCCGATTCGGGGTCCCCCCGCGAGATTACCGTGGATAACGGAACCCAGTTCGACTCCGCGATTTTTCACGAGTTCTGCCAGAACTTTGGCACAACCATCCACTTCGCCTCGGTGGCTCACCCTAAGAGCAATGGGGTTATCCTCCAAGGACTCCGCCACCGCCTGGAGCAAAGCGCCTCCAGGCGTGGGGCCTGGGCAGAGGAGCTCCCGGGCATCCTCTGCTCCATGCGAACGACCCCAAGCCGAGCAACAGGGCGTACCCCCTTTTCGCTCGTATACTGGGCTGAGGCAGTTCTCCCCTCAGAAATCAATTTCCGATCGCTGCGAGTCGAACTCCTCGAGGGAGTCTCGGCAGCAGCGTTTCAAGCCAACGAAGACAACCAGAGGCTAGAGGTGGACCTCGTCGAAGAAGAGCGAGACAGAGCCCTCCTCCGTAACGCCATTTACGAACGCGAGATGGCGCGCGCCTACAACAAGCGTGTTCGGGGGAGGGCCTTCCGTTTGGGAGACCTTGTCCTCAAGCGCGTCACCGACCCTCAAGCCCAAGGGAAGCTCAGCCCAAAGTGGGAAGGGCCATACAGGATTTCCACGATCCTTGGCTCGGGGGCTTACAAGCTCTCCACTCTCGAAGACCAAGAGCTGAAGCACACATGAAATGCGGACCTGCTCCGCAGATTTTACACTTAGTCTCCGAGCCTCCCCCCTTCCCCTTTGTGGACTTCACAAGGGGAAGGTGCGGTGAGTTGTAACAATTGCCTCAAAGGCCTTTTGCCCTTCGCCCTTTTTTCTGCGATTTTGCAAAGGGTGGAGGCGTTGTACCAGCTTGTTTTAATCAATGCGAATGGTTTTTTCTCCATGTGGTTTTGTGCAAACTTTAACCACCCCTGAGGCAACGCCCTCATCACGAGGATGCCCTCCTCGTGAGGATGCCCCCTGAGGATGCCCTCATCGCGAGGAGGGTACAGGCTCCAGCTCAGCCTTAAGTCCCGACGGCGGGAGCCCCGTTCCCCCTCGGGTGGCTTACAATATCCCCCCGTGAACTGAGGGCGTAAGCGGCAACTTGGTTCCCAGGGAACCGAGGTAACGAGTCACTTTGGGGGACTAGTCCCCCCCCCCATACACTCTAGAGCTTGTTGATATGCTCTTCCTCCTCCGGGAGCGATCTAGGTCGCACGACCGATGGATCTTCTATCCTCACACTCGCTTGCACGAGGATAACCCCTTGTGGGTGCCACCCCTCATGGGAATGGCCGGGATTTTTCTTATGGTGTCAGTGCGGGCCGCCTGTCTAGATCACTGTAACACCCTGAGTTAGGGGTGAAAATTCCCTTTTTCATAAATAGCATGCATGCATGCATCTGTAGTAATAGCCAGATCAGTATCTATTCTAAGCCCTAAAATCTCCAAAATCTATCCTGTGACCTCAAATCAAGATCAGATTGTTCAGATGTGATCTATTAGTTATCCTGAATCTAAAAGTCTTCATAACCTAGATCCAATTCTATCTCTAACTTCCAGAATTATCAACTCCATTCTGTTTTCGAAAACAGAATATCCTATATTACCTAAATACCCTAAGTTTCAGAAATCCAGATTTAATCAAAATCTTGACCAAGTTCAGACCAGATTATTCCTGGAATATGATCATGGGTATGTCAATACCTTAATCCAAAAAGTTGACAGCCAGATTTCACCATCTAGACTCTTTTCACAAATCGGTCCAAGAGTTATCGCAAATTAGTCCTTATCTGATATCTGAAAACCCAAAAAGGCTAAAATCTCCAGAGTAACTCCAAACTCAAAATCTTTTCAGCAAATCTTTTCTAAATGCTATTTGTCACAAGTCTCTCTTCTGTGCAGATATCAAAATCGAACCCTAAATGCCAGAATTCGAAATCGACAAAACTCAAATCCTAGTTTACCCTAATTTACCCTATTTTCAGTTTGTATCGGAAACTATTCAAATGTGTCAAACCTTATCAATTACCTTTACCAAATATCCTGTTGAATATAATCTACTAGATTAGTGAAATCAATTTCAGTTTAAACCTCCCAGAATTCCAGATTTACATTTCAGTCCAAAACTCAAAGAATTGAAATTGCAACTCAGCCCATTTCGACCAGGACAGCAGCAAGCATTCGACCAGGCCGTTTACTGTGCGCACGACCAGGGCTCGCCGTGGTTTCCTTGCGCCGTGCACGCTCGCCGCCGGTGAAGCTTCGCCGCACTTGTGACCGTGCATGCCAGTGCGCACGTGTCCTCGCTCCAGCCAGTGCCGTGGCAAGGTTGCTGCTACGTCGACGACCAGCGCTTGCTCACGCGCCCGATCAACGGCTTTTGTCAGCAATTCATCGCCACGTCGCTTCGCCGCGCCAGTACTTGTCGCCACCACTTGCTACAAGCTTTGCCAGGTCCCGATGAGGCGACATTGTGATCAGCTGAAAGCTTGTCGCCGTCGCATCACCGCTCTTGCTGTTTCTTCGCCGCTACTGCTCCAGCACGCAAACAATCTCATCACAGTAGCCAATCACTTCATTGTCCCCCTTCGCCATCTTCGCCTGGCCTATTTAAGCGCTCCTGTGTGCAGCAGCTTCTCCACACTTCACCAGAAACCAGCCAAATTCCAAATCTCGCTGTTCCAGTCATCTTCTCCGGCGAGCCGTCGAGGAGGCTCACGGTGCCAGCTCACTTCACTGCATCACCTGCCAAATTGAAGCTAGCAGTGAGTACCTCTCATCCTCCTGATTGTACTGTTGCATCGAATTGCTCTCCGGTGGACTCTAACGCCGGTGATCGCCGGAATTGCTAAATGCCCTGTTCCGACAGTACAGCCCGATTCAATTCAAATTAGCCTTCGATTCTGTAAACAAAATTGATCAGTGAGTTATTTCAAGCAAGCCTATAAGCTTAGAATCCCCAATTAAGCAAGAATCGAAGCTTTTCCCTAAATCGAGCTTCACCAGAAACCGGCGATCGTCGCCAGACTTCTCCAGTGATCCTCTGGCCAATCTAATTGTACCAGAAGCTTCCTTATACCTCCTAGATGCTCTCCAAGCAAGGAATTAAATTCTTTTGGCCTGTAGCAGAAACCCCCAATTGGTAGTGCTTCTTCTCCGGCGCCGATCACCGGAAAAGTGTTCTCGGCCGTTTCAGCCCAAATCACCTTGTCTTTTAGATGTGCCTTAGCCTCCTGAGCATTTTTGTCTTCTAGCCCGACACCTAAATCAGCCTAGATCAAAAGATATAGCTTTGCCAAGTTTTTGTCCAGAACTGCTCCAGTGCAGCCAGTTCATCTCAGTTCATCATCAAATTTCTTGCTTTCCAGCCATTTCCTGCCCTAGATCCTGTTAACTTAATTGTTCCTGTTATCCTAGCCTACCTCCCAGACAAAGTGGTGCATTATTTGGAGCTCCAGATCAAAAGTTATGCTAAGCCCCTAGTTTTTGGCATTGTCAGCTCTATGCCAGAGCTTGCCAGTCAGTGGCATTGACCTTGTTTACCCACTTCTGGTTGTGTAATTTGAAATCCACTTTGTCCACTGAATTTGTAGAGTTGTGATCTACATTTTCTTCTACTACCACAACTCGAGATAAGCACCCAAGCTTTTCTTAAGGCTATGTCCAAGCTTTGATCCGAATGTCGATCTGTTGACATTCGCTGTTTTGATTAAACCAGCCACAAAATTGTTATCCCTATTGTAATCCTGAAACCCTAAGATTATCTAATCACCATCCTTAGCCAAAATTCCTTGAAACTCTAGAATCTCGACTCAGTTCAGTTTGCAGTTCAAATTATCTCCAGTTTAGTTCAATCATTCTTGTTGAGCATTTCTGCATATAAGTCATAAAAAATTTTAAATATTATAAGTAATCATTGTGTGATTGTTTGTTGTTGAGCAGATTCAGAAGCTGACTTTGAAGATTTTGCTGTTGACCCGTCATCGACTGCTGTATTTTACGACGCGGAAGGCAAGTCATATCCTTGGTCATCTTGAACCTATAATTTAAATGTTGCTATAATATAACCTTGAATATAGGCAATATTGCATGTGAAAGATTGAGAATGGTTGATTTATCAATTGGCAGTCCTAGATTGGTTATTGGTGAAATGTGAAATAAACAAGTTTTGAGCCATGAACTATTATATGTATTTATATACTTATATTCATGAAATAAAACCCCTAGCCGTGACCAGAAAAATGGTATGGAATGGTGGTAGCACTGGAGGTGCTAGACTGCAAAGGAATGCAGGCACTGAAGGTGCAGGGTTGTGGATGGTCTGGTCACTGGCATATAAGGACTAGAACCTTGTGTTGTGCGTCTAGTGGCATGAACAACGTGCTAACCGCAAGCCTGGTATGGGACAGGCCTGAACAAGTAATTATGTGGATCGCACATGAAACCCCTGCATGAGATGTGTAGTGATGCACGATAAACACGGAGCGCGGCTCCCACACATATCACTGAAGGTGATCAAGCACGCTGACCCAGTACTGGGAATAAGCAAAGGGGTGGAGGTTTGGATACAACCTGCCACAACTGTGTCTCGCTGAGAGCCACAGGGTCGGGGGTGAATTGTAAGTGATGCATAACAAAAGTTCTTGTTATCTCCACCTTGCCACTCACACATGGTTGTGAGGAGGGGTCTAATCATTTTGATAGGATGGGCTTGAAAGTGGAATATCTTGCGGGTAAATTGGTACCTCTCTGCAGAGTTAAAAACGTATTCGAATACTCCGAGCTCCCGGGTTTACAGGAGACTGCTGCGGTGGATTAAATCCATGGGGTGTGACACAAGTATTATTTTCTAAATAAAATATGTTTAATCAAGATTACCCAAATGACATGTGTTGTCATGATAAGGAGTGCTGCCGTGGGCTGTCGTGTGTCGACGTGTCGCGGTAGTGCTATAATCTAGTGAACATGAATGATGATGTTATATTATGAAAAGTGCTGCCATAAGATGAGATGAGAAAGAAAAAGATTATTTTACAAATATCCATAATTCTTGACTAGTCTAGGTTCATATCATCACTACTATATGTATCTACTCTTACCTATGACTTGCTGAGTACGTAAGTGCTCACCCTTGCAACATTCAACTCAATAGATGGAGCCTACCCTGATCAAGATGATGGCACGGAGTACTTCGTGGATCCAAAAGGAGGAGAATCAGTTCCGCCAGAACCCTGAAGTGTGTTGTTCTGCCGTCAACTTCTTTTGTGGGAGGGTCACCTAACTTCTGCTGTGTAGTTAAATATTTTGCTAAACCCTAAATGCCTTGTAGGCATTGTAATCGTTTATGTAATATTAAGGCCAGCAGGCCACACTGCTTAATATTTTGTGAGTACTCTGTTGCAATGTAATATACTCCTGTGTTTGACTCATCCTGGGAAGTCAAAGGTTTGTGAGAATGGGACTAGCTGCAGCGAGCTAGGTCTCTACAGGAGTAGTCGTTGTCCCAGTTTCGGGGCGCGACAGTCACCCCCCGCTGCAGGGGGATGAGATAAAATACCCAGTTAATTCCGTTCGGGAGGCATCTAAGGCATCTAGAATCCTCCTCCGGAGATGGAGCCCTTGCTCCCCGGATTTTGTCCCCTGGAGGAGTTGTCTCCGGAGGTGGAGCCTCTCCCCCGGACCTTCATCCCCCGGAGAAGTTGTCTCCGGAGGCCGAACCTCTCCCCCGGACCTTCGTCCTCCGGAGGTGGAGCCTTGCTCCCCGGATTTCATCCCCCGGAGGAGTTGTCTCCGGAGGTCGAACCTCTCCCCCTGACCTTCATCCTCCGGAGGTGGAGCCTTGCTCCCCGGATTTCGTCCCCCGGAGAAGTTGTCCCCGGAGGTCGAACCTCTCCCCCGGACCTTCGTCCCCCGGAGAAGTTGTCTCCGGAGGTCGAACCTCTCCCCCGGACCTTCGTCCTCCAGAGGTGGAGTCTTGCTCCCCGGGTTTCGTCCCCCGGGGGAGTTATCTCCGGAGGTGGAGCTTCGCTCCCCCGGAGTTCATCCCCCAAGTGTTCTCGTCCAGCGATTTAAAAGCGCGAAATAAGCAAAAAGGCACAAATGCCATCTTTTTATTCCATGGAAAATAAGCCGGGAGACAGCCTCTCCCGGGAGGCTTACAGGGTACAACCGGGAGTTGAGTACTCCCGGAGGACATATGGGGGACATATGGGGGACACCCCCTAAGCCCATTGTCAAGCCCTCGCCATGTCCTGGTACAGGCTCCGAACTCGTCGCCTCGCTGCGTTGAACATGTCCTCCGGCCAGTATTCATACCCTTCGGGAGGTTCGATTCGCAAGGGAATCGCCTCCCACACTCCCGGGGGAGGTTCAGGCCACTTCGCGCGGTGGTTGTCAAAATTCGCCAAGTGCCAATCGGGCAACCACCGGAGCAAGGCTTGTCCCCCCCGGGGGACACCGGGGGCGGGACTCCCGGAGATGGGAGTGATTTCCACGTCCTTCTCCGGGACCCCCGCCCCGGACACCTGACCATGACAAGATATAGCTTAGCAAAAATTTTCCATTTCATTGATAAATGATTTACATGTCCGGGGTTCCCCCTACGGAACTACCGGGAACAAAAATCCTATACAAAAAAAATCCCCTAATCTACCCAGGGGGGACAGGAGGCTCATACTTGCCCGGCGTCATCCCCCCCGGAGGAGGCGTCGCCCGGAGCTTCTTCTCCGGCCGTCTGGGGACGTCTAGTTTGCGGGGGCTCAATCACTCGGTCGTAGAAAGCCCCCGCCAACTCCTCCAGCGCCGCCCGGCGGGGCTCGTAGAACTCCTGGAAACTCCGGGGAACAAGGCGCCCGCTAGCTTGGGCCCCGACCCCCTGGTACTCCACCAAGGAGGCTGCGAGCGAGGTGGTGGTGGACGCCAAGGCCTGGGCTCGAACGTCCGCGGCCTCCAGGATCACCGCGATATGCCGGGTGAGGAATCTACGAGCCTCCGCCAAAGATACCAGCGGGTTGCGGGGATTCTCCTCCTCCCGGAACTCGACTCCAAGCCCGATCAATGTGGCCTAGAGTCGATTCCCCGCCGATACGAGGGCTCGCGCCCCCGTGGCCTCCGTCTCCTGAAGTGCCCGGGAGTGAGCCTGCTCGGAGGATGCAAGCTGCTCCCGGACGCCCTCCAGCTCCCGGATGGTGGTGTCCCGGGCAACCTCCGTGGGGGCCAGCACTTCCACCAAGACGCGCTCCAACTCCCAGGCGGTCGCGTCCCTCTCCTGGACAAACCTCTCCCGGGCCTGGACTGCCGCATCCCTCTCCCTGACAGCGGCGTCACGCTCCGCTTCCATGGAGGCCAAGGCCGACCGCATGTCCTCGTTCTCCCGAGCGAGGCAAGTCCGGACGGCGCGGGCTACGGCGGTGGTCTAAGGAAAAAGAAAGGTCAGTGAATGCAAGCGACGAGGAGGAAGTTTTTAAGTTTTTCACCTGTAAAGCCAGGGAGACGACCTCCCCGTAGCGCTCGTCGATGCCGCCCTCCCGGACGTGAGCCTGCACCGTAGGGGTGACGAGGCTCAGGGAGAGCTTGCGCGTCTCCTCCGAGGAGAAGAGAGATGCTCCCCGCGTCGGGGAACGGGGATCTCCTCCCATTGGCAGGCCCCCGTCACCGACCCCATTCCCGGAGCCTTGGAGAGTGTCTCCCAGTGGAGGGGCGGGGGACCTCCCGTCCCCTGCGCAGGGAGAGCGCTGTAGCGTCCGGGGGGACTCCCCTCCTCGGTTGCGGTGTCGCCAAGGTGTCGCCCCCGGGGGGGACGTGATGGCTCGCTCCCCCGGGAGGCGGCGTCCGGGAAGATGCGGCGTCGGGAGCGAAGAGCGCGTCCAGGCGTGCGAAGGCGCCGTTGCCCCGGAAGTACACCCCCGGGGGATCCTCCCGGAGAGCTTGCTCCAGGGAAGGAGTGGCGTCGTAATCCCCGGAGGTGGGCTCATCCTCCTTCATGACCACGTGGTCGTACACGCCCGATGCCCCCAAGGCATCAAGCTGCGCGACTAGCGTGGCCATGTCCGTGGGGCTCTCTTCGTGCCCCGGTTCCGGGGGCTGCGATCCCCCCAGGGGAGTCACTTGCGCCGGAGGTGCACCCGCGGGCAACGGCCTCGCCTCCCCCGGCGTCCTTGGCATCTCCGGAGTTGCCTTGACGGGGGAGGGCCTCACTTGTCCCGGAGGCCTTATCTTCCCCGGGGCTCCGGGTGTCCCCGTCGGCCTCCGCACCGGCGCCGGTGATTGGGCGTGGGCTTGAGTGGAACCCTCACCCGGTGCCTGCGCGGTCTTAGCGCGTTTCGCCGGTGGGGGCGCCCCTGTTTCCCGCCGCCTGTGGGAGCTCGGAGTCGGGAGGGGAACCCTTATTGGGAGGGTCATCCCGAAGGCCTCGGCGATGATGTTCTCGGGAGGACCCTCCCCGATGACAGCGACGCACCGGGAGTGCTCGTCTTCATAGTACCTCCCAAGGAGGTGCTCCGCCTTCTCCCGGGTGGACTTGTCGGACCTAACTGCAAGAAGGCAAAGTCAGCAAAACCAATCCCTATGGGATGCGAAGTACCAGAAATTGGGGAACTTACATCGCGACACCGGGAATCTCAGAGGACGAAGCTCCGGGCCAAGTCCCGGACCCTTCCGACTCCGGCTGAAGGGACTAAGCCGGAGGAGCAGCAACTCCTCCGCTAAGTCCCGCATGCTCCTCCGGGAGCGGGCCTCCTTCATCTTCGCGACGGAGGTTAGCTCCTCCATCATCAAGACCGGGGGACCAGGGGAACGACCAAGTGTCGCCGGCCTCGAGGAGTAAACCATCTCCGGGTCACCCGCCCGGAGATAGAACCATCTCCGGCTCCATCCCTCCCAATGCTCCTGGGAGGACGTCACCGGATACTCTTCCGCCTGGGAAGGGGCATACTTCAGCATCACCGAGCCGCAAGTAGCCTTCAGCCCGTGCTTCGTCACCGGGGAACTCTTCGCTGCTGCCCGGTGGAAGTAGGAGAAGAGGCGGAGTGTCCCCTCCACTCCGGCGGCGGTCTCGCACAGCCACAAGAACAACCCCATCCTCACGAGAACGTTGGGTGTTAAGTAGTTCAAGGCGATCCCGTGCTCCCGGAGAAAGTCCCGGAGAAGAGGGTGGATTGGGAGCTGCAGGCCTGCCTGGATGAAGGCCATGAAGGCCACCACATCTCCATCCCGGGGACTTGGGGTCGTCTCCCCCGCAGCCGGGACACGAATGTCCCCCTCCGCAAATATCCTCCGGGAGACGAGGGTGTCCCGGTCCCCCGCGGAGAACTCGGTTGTCCCGAGGTAATCTGAGGTTGCGTCCTCCGGGACGCTTGAAGCCTTCCCACGTCCCTTCGATGCCATTTCTTCGTCTCTTCCGGAGAGGGTTTTTTGAAGCCGGGGAAGAAGTTACTTCCGGAGAATTTGGTGGACTATGAGGCCTAAGGAGAAGGAAAGTGTGCCTCCCTTGAGGCGGGCCCCTCCTTATATAGGCGAATGAGGTGCCCCCGATGGCTGCCACGTGTCAGCTCGAGGGATCTACACCATGAATACGAAAGGTCGCACAAATATCGAGGCAACACATGGCTAACTTAAATAGCGCTCCCCTCTCGGGAAAGGACGGAGTGCACCCGGAGTAGCTCTCCGGGAGAGGACCATTTTCCCCTAAAAAATGAATCGCACCCCCCAACGACATCGAATGTCCTCCGGGGTGCGGGGGGCATCTGTTGGGGGAAAATACTAGCAATATCAACGATCACCCAAGGACGGGAGGAGGAGCCCCCTCATTCTTGCGCATCTTCTCCGGGCCGGGGAAGACCTCTCCCGGAGCCCCTCCTCCGGGCTCGGGAGAGACTTCTCCCAGCGCACCTCTTCCGGGCTCGGGAGAGGCCTCTCCCGGAGCCCCTCCTCCGGGCTAGGGAGAGCCCTCTCCCGGAGCCCCTTCTCCGGGCCGGGGGAGGCTTCCCCCGGTGCATCTTCTCCCGGCTCGGGGGAGACCTCTCCCGGAGCCCCTCCTCCGGGCTCGGGAGAGGCTTCCCCCGGCGCACCTCCTCCGGGCTCGGGAGAGGCCTCTCCCGGAGCCTCTCCTCCGGGCGAGGGAGAGCCCTCTCCCGGAGCCCCTTCTCCGGGCCAGGGGGAGGCTTCCCCCGGCGCATCTTCTCCGAGCTCGGGGGAGACCTCTCCCGGAGCCCCATTTCCGGGCCGGGGAAGACCTCTCCCGGAGCCCCTCCTCCGAGCTCAGGGGAGATTTCTCCCGGCGCTCGCCTGATGGGCACTGATTTCGAGGGTCGCCACGTGTCCGAAATCGGTGCCCTGGACCTCGTCGAAAGACCGTTTTGCCCTCGATCCTACGGTTGTAGCAGGGATAGTTTAGTAATTTGCTTCTTTTGGGGTCTATATATACCCTTGTAACCCTCTTTTGTAACCTAAGACATTCATTTGACTCCAATCATAAAAACTAATAGGCGTGCTCTGGAACCCTCTCTCCGGGAGAAATTCCCCTAGCCGACACGTGTCGAGAGTACGTCGACAGGTCTAGGGCCTCCACTGAGGCCTGAACCTGTATAAACCCTTGTGTCAATCTCTGAGATTGTCCAACGCGGGGTGACCCATCGTACGGTCATCAAATCTGCCGAGGTACTTTTTATACCACGACAATGTACATTACATTAAATTGTGCAGGAAAATGAGAAAACGGAAGCATTCCAGCAATTGGCGGAACAAGAATGCTAAATGGGTACAAGAGTAGATGGATCAAGCACGGATCGATGTTTTTGCTAAGCACCAACCATATGATCCCACAAGGTATTAGACTTAACTTGCCTAGTATGTGCCATGTACCCGCACCCGAGTTGCTCGTGCGCCTGAGGCTACCTTGGTGCATATACCACATGAAGCTAGTACGTGGTTAGCTTTGATCTAGATTGGCCGGGGTGGTTCCACTGTTTGGTATGACCATATGATATTTCTCCATTTATTACATCCCATACTCTTTCTACTAACACACACTAATTTCTCATGTGCAACACGACCTCGTGATTGCCATCGAGATATAAACCAAGTCCATATTGGCTGGCATTGCACATGGAGGTCATTGGTGCCGTATATGTAGTCAACGTTGATGCTCGATGTGTCATTACCAACCTAAATTGTGGCTAAAGAATTGATGCATCTATGCCATACAAGAGAGGGAGCCACTCACCTAGCCCGATATCTACTTGACCTAGTATGATTGGTGCTCGATAGAGCACATCACTACCACAGAAACAGACATCCAGGACGGCACATCACAGACGGTTATGAATTGTTCAATGGAAAATTGTCTGCAAAGGCCTGTCGGGAGAATATGTTCAGTTATCACAGTCGGTTCTGATGTCAAAAACAAATGTGATAGTAAACCAGACAGTTCTGAACACAAAACCGTCTGTAATAATCTACTTATCACAGACAGTTCTAACCTAAAACCCGACTGTGATAGATACAATCGGTTCCCAGCTGAGAACCATATGTGATAACTAGAATATCACAGATGGTTCGGAACTCAGAACCGACTGTGATAGTGCAGTTATCACAGACGGTTCTGAGGTCTGAACCGACTGTGATATATACAGTCGGTTGTGAACTAAGAACCGACTGTGATAGTGTAGTTATCACAGACGGTTCTGAGGTCTGAACCGACTGAAAAAGTGCCGGTGCTTCGAATTCTCAATTGTGATAATTTCTGTCTCTGATTTTCGCGCGCGGCGCCTAGGAGAACACGAAGCATCGCTTTGGAAGTTCTATAAATTGACAGTGGAAAAATTGTCATTTACTTTACTAGTTTTTATAATTCTCAAACTGTTTGACTCCTTAGCTTCTCTGCGCCAATGGCATCCTCGATGGCATCGTTAGCCTCGCCCTCCTCAGTAAGAACTCTCAATCTTTTGGACTTACCCCTGTATTGTTAATCCCTGTTCAATACATTCTTGACCTGTTGATTTGCACAGGGAAGGGGAGCCGTGGAAGACACTGGCAAAGTCAAGGCCGAGCTGAGGGCCCTCCAGGAGGAGCACAAGCTCCTTACGGAGAAGCACACTCGGCTACGGCTTGACCTTGACGATCTCTTCCAGCGCATTCAGCGCATGAAGACGGATGGTGACAATGCTAGGGCGAGGACGAGGCGTCTTCGCGAGAAGAAGAAAGCCGGGGATATGACCATCGCTGGCTGCTGTTTGACTATGAAGGATACCATCGCGAAGCTGAGGGAGGTTGCAGGCCTTCTCAACGCGGTAGTAGTTGATCCTAAGAAGGACAACTTGTCGCTAGAGGAGTCCTGCGTCCTGGCTGCAAGTCAAACTGACTTTATTCTAGATGCAGCCAAGGCTAAGACCACTCCTTGGCCTAGCATTCTGTATTTTTACTTTTTTTTGTAAATGATGAAAAAAATTATTGAAAACTTTGTTCTTATGTCAACTTTCTAATTTTCCAGCACATTTTTGGACTGCATGCTATCTTCCATCTTTCTTTATCTTTCTTTAGCTTTTGGCGAACATTCGACCATACAAAGGTATGTGCACTGTGTGCGATCAAGGAATGACTATCGCGATCTTTGGCTTGTGAGGGCAGTCCATCGGAGCCCTTCAAATAATATAGAAACAATATAGAAGTCACAGGTCCCATGCAAATAATATAAAAAGAATATAGAAGTTGGGCTTATTTGGCTGGATGGCATTGTGGCATGCCAAACGCCTCGATTTATATATCAACGTGCTTTGAATATCACAAACGGTTCTGAGGTAAAAAAACGTCTGTGATAGTAACATTACAGACAGTTTTTATGTAAGGACCGACTGTGATAGTCCCAACAGTGATCGACGCTTTAAATTCTCAACTTCTTTCAAATTCTCAGTGGTTCAACTGGAAGCAAAACTCCAGGGAGGGAACAAGTATTTGTAGAAGTCAAACAATTTAATATTCCACAGGCATATTAAAGACGGTTCGGACATCAGAACCGTCTGTAATATTAAAGCAGACGGTTTTGATCTCCCAACCGTCTGTGATAGTCCCAACAGTGCCTACGCATCGAATTCTCTACATGCAATTGTTGATAACCGCACATAATAACTGCGCAGATGAAGAGTCTTATTTATTTACTTCAAATTTAATTTGCATCGAATTATGTAATCTGATGCTTCAACTTCCTAAGTAGGCACTACTGTTTTGATGTGTTCCAGTTTATCTCCCGAGAAATTATCATGATGGTATTGATCTTGAAAACAAGTAGTGCGCTCCACTTCAAATTCTCAACAGTGTGTTGTGTCTTTTCTGTTTCTGATGTTTGCGCGGCGCACTAGCCTGGGAACACGAAGCGTCGACTTGGAAATTGTTTTTCATTAATGATGAAAAAAATTAACTAAAAATTTGTTCTTATGTAAATTTTACAATTTTCCCGCACGTTCTTGGAGAAAGAGAAGTGGAGCGGTTCGACTGGAAGCAAAACTCCAGGGAGGGAACAAGTATTTGTAGAAGTCAAACAGTTCAATATTCCAAGCATAGTAAAGACGGTTCGAACATCAAAACTGTCTGTAATAGTCATATTACAGATGGTTTGGACATGAGAACCATCTGTAATATTAAAGCAGACGGTTTGATATCCCAACCGTCTGTGATAGTCCCAACAGTGCCCACGCATCAAATTCTCTACATGTAATTGTTGATAACCGCACATAATAACTGCGCAGATGAAGAGACTTAATTATTTACTTCAAATTTAATTTGCATTGAATTATGTAATCTGACTCTTCAACTTTCTTTGCCGTGTTGCAGTTTATCTCCCGAGAAGTTATCATGAATTTATTGATCTTGAAAACCAGTAGTGCGCTTTTTAAAACTCGAGGCACCCGCGCATATGAACCGTCACCTTCTGGTTCTATAAATAGCGAGGCTCCTAAATCCCTGTCTTTATTCCCTCCTCAACTTCCACCTTGATGGCGAGCCAAGATTCCAATGAGGTTATTGAAATTGAGAGTGATGAGGAAGAGATAAGGAATGAACTTGATCAGGATCTTCAGAAAGTAAGTCCTCTCTGAAACTCTAATGTAGATCTTTCTTTTATGACTTGATTACCTCGAAACAAATGCATTTCGAAATCCACAGGTGCCTGAGGAAATGTTCCCTCCAAGGAAGAGACTTAGAAATGATGAAAGATCCTCCAGTGGAGCTACAGCGAAGACTCTAGAGGGTGCTGAGGCCTGTGTTGCCACATTGCCCCTTGCAACCCCTCCAGTTGCATCGACTTCACCTTTGGAGATCCACAACAATCCTTCAAATATCCCCTCTTCAACACCGTTGTATCATAAACTTTTCTTGGATGATCAACTTTCTCGGGTAAGGCGCACACTTCCACGTCCAAATTACTCCGAAGCTTGGCAATCATCTTCACCCTCTCTGCTGGTTGTTATGTCTTTCAAAATTAACCCATGCATGTGTAGGAGGAGAAAGCTGCCTTGTGCAGAACTCTCCAAAAAAAAAAGAGGCGCTGGAGAAGCGTTCTGAGGGGATCTCTTCTGCCATTCTGCACTTGGCAGAGTGCTATGAGTTGCAGCTTCATCTCCACCTTTGGAGATCCACAACAATCCTTCTAATATCCCCTCTTCAACCCCATTGTTGTATCATCAGCTTTAATTTCTTGGATGATCCTACTGATGCCAAATCCACTCCTTTGCTGAGAGATGATGTAGATAGTCTTAGAGTTATTGGTAGTTCTCCTGGGCGGTCAGTGTAGATCCTACTGATGCCAATACGTCCCTAGGAGAACTTTGTAAATTACTTTCGGAACAGGTCGACGCTAATTTGGTCTCTTGTATCCCTTATGTATGCAAAGATTGTAAGAAATAAGAAATTTCTTTTCCTTATATATCTGACTTTTCGATTGATTATGTAACTGATAATCACCAAATGATGTTATGTGTGAAAATGTTAACAAGAAAATACTGCTGCAATTAAGACGGTTTTTAACTCAAAACCGTCTCTGATAGTAATATTACAAACGATTTTAATTTCAGGACCGACTGTAATAGTCTCAAAATTCTTTGAACATCCACAAACATATATATACAACAAATATGAAAAACAAGATAAAACCAAATAGTCTCAACGTTCATTTTTTTAAATACTAACATTGAAAATAAGATAGAACCAAATATGAACAACAATTGGAACAACTGACCACTAGTCGAATGGTTCGACTGCAAACAATCCAGGATATTATAGACGGTTCGGACCTTATCACCGTCTGTGATAGTAGAGCAGAGGGTTGATTTTATAATTATCACAGACGGTTCTGAGGTAAAAACCGACTGTGATAATCACAGACGGTTCTGAAGTAAAAACCGACTGTGATAGTAAAGCGGACGGTTTTGAGCTCGGAACCGTCTGTGATATTTTAATTATCATAGACGGTTCTTAATTAAAAACTGACTGTGATATTAAAGCGGACGGTTTTGAGCTCATAACCGTCTGTGATATTTCTGTCATAGTTCTACACAAAATGCACCGATATTACTGACGGTTTAATAAAGTGAAACCCGTCAGTGATATTCTGTTCTTCAAAAATGCACCGATATTACCGACGGTATTATATAGAACTGCCTGTATTGAACCTGGTATAAAAGGTCTTTGGCGGATGTTTTGAGCTAGTCGTACACTCTTGCTCGACATACATTGTCCAGTTCAAAGAGATTTGGGGCAAGGAAGAGCGAAATCTCGAAAGGCCGGGGGAGCATTTGGGGGCAAAAGTTTGAGGATCTAAGGTTGGTACTTGCTCCCAAGGCATACACATTACTTGATTTCGTCATCAATATCGATCTCCATTGATTGATCAAATTAGAGTGAGAGGGAGGGGAAGCTACAGTAGCAAATCCTGGTTGTAACTCATTTTCGACCTGTACTGTAGCTATTTAATTGCTTTATGATGTGTGTTATCCACGCCCCCAACTAATTGCTTGCAGTTCAAGTAGTAGTTAACTATTTATACCGCAAACTCCTCATCAAACACTAGCTAGCTAGATTTATATAATTTATTGCGTGTCGACTGTACATGGAGTATTACTAATTAGCATGTGTATGAATTTGATTAATTGCAGATGGTCTGAGACTGGATGTATAATGACAACCGAGTGGGTGAGGAATACATGAAAGGTGTTTTTGATTTTTAAAAGGTTGCTGAGTAAGACATGGTGAAGAAGGGTTTACCATATATGTACTATCCTTGTGTAGACTGCCAGAATCTTAAGATGTTCACGAACTCATTTCAAATTGTCACCCACTTGATCCGACGTGGTTTCAAAAAAGGGTACACGTGTTGGCTTCACCATGGAGAAGAGCCAACTGCAGAAACAAGTGCCACTCAGATTGAGGAACAGGACATGTCGGATCCGAACAATGACTTCGACGAGGAAATGCCAGAGGATGACAATTTAGATGACATGTTGCGTGATGTGGAAGGAAATTACAGTGAAAGGGAGTTTGGCAAATTCAAGCTCTTGATTGAGGACTCAGAAAAGCCGTTGTTCCCTGGTTGCAAGTCGAAGTACACAAAGTTGGCCTCTGTGCTTGAACTGTTAAAATTGAAGGCAAGTAACAGCTGGACCGACAAGAGTTTCATGGCACTGTTAGATCTTTTGGTGGACATGCTCCCGGAAGGAAACGAGTTGCCAAAAAACACCTACCAAGCGAAAAAGCTGTTGTGTCCTTTGGGAATGGAAGTAGAAAGGATACACGCATGCCCTAATGATTGCATCCTTTATCGTAACGACTACAAGGATATGCATGTTTGTCCAGTGTGCGGCGCATCCCGCTATAAGCGTAAGGACCGAACCGACGACGGCGACTGCGCTGAGATAAAGCAAGGACCTCCTGCTAAGGTGTTGTGGTATTTGCCCGTCATTCCCCGCTTGCAAACCGTAAAGAGGCAAAATTACTGCGTTGGCACTCGGAAGACCGGAAGAAGGATGGAAAGCTGAGACATCCCGCTGATTCTTCGCAGTGGAGAAACATCGACAGGGAATTTGTTAACTTCGGAGCAGAATTGAGGAATATAAGGTTCGGGTTGAGTACCGATGGAATTAATCCTTTTGGTAACATGTGCAGTCGGCATAGCACTTGGTCGGTTTTTTTGTGTATCTACAACCTTCCTCCTTGGTTGTGTATGAAGCGCAAGTACATCATGATGTCTCTACTTATCTCAGGTCCAAAACAACCCGGAAACGATATTGATGTGTACCTAGCACCATTGATAGAGGATCTCCTAACAATGTGGAACGAAGGGGTGCAGGTATGGGACGCATACAAACGAGAGAGCTTCATCCTACGTGCTATGATATTCTGCACCATCAACGATTTCCCTGCCCTTGGAAATTTGTCGGGCCGTAGTATGAAAGGAGCCAAAGCCTGCCCCCACTGCGAAGTTGAGACTGAGAGCGTGTGGCCGAAGAATTGCAGGAAAACAGTGTACATGCGTCACCGTAGAGAGGACAAAGGATGGCGTCAATGTGTGGCATGACATGATCGAAATGAGAATCAGGCCTGAGCTAGCATCGAGAGAGGACGATAAGGCCGTATATACCTCCCCCCTGCATGCTACACTTTGTGCAAGGCTGAGAGGACATAACTCTGTAAGTGTCTATATGGTGTTAAAGTTCCATCGGGTTACTCTGCAAATATGAAAAAGCTTGTGTCCATGGGCGATTTGAAATTGCTGGGTATGAATGTTTCGCCAGGAAGATCTCTCTTCGGGAAATTGGCCCCCTTTTCGTGGTGCGGGCGTGCCAGTTTACATAAGTATACAAATAAAGGAGTAGAGAATGCACAATCTTAGGAAACACTGTACTTTATTAATTCTGAAAAGAATTACAAGTTACAAGTCTCTTTGGGATTTACAATCTCTCAATGCGCCAAGGGAAAGTACATCTTTGCTTCAGGAGATTGCATGATTCATGGTTCCTCAGGTATTTTGAAAAGCTCCTGGTTAATTACATCTGCAGAGCAAGTCCACAAAAAATCTCTGATTAAGCTGTATTGATGGTCGTCGTCTTCAAGCTTCAAAATTACTTTGCCCTTGAATGAATAAATGCAATGCGTATGCCCATGCATGCAAGTATGCAAATCCATAGCTTCGTCAGTCTATGGTGTTATCACAAGATGTGGCCTTCGCCTCGTCGGTGCCTGGCCAGGGAGTTGTTCGGCCTCGTCGGTCGCGAACAAATGGATGCCTTCGCCTCATCAGTACCCGGTATGAATGGTGTTCGGCTTCGTCACTCACGGACAAAAAGTATGTTGCCTTTGCTTCATCAGTGCCCAGCAACATGTAAATTATGGATGGATGACTTGTGATAACATCTTTGACTTTCTTAGCTTCAGGAAAAGTACGTTGCATGATAGGCAGCCCATTGGAATATCCATCAAGAACTTAGTAAGATTTCAAGTTGATTACACAATTAGTCATTAGCCATCATTCGACTATTTGGATGAGAGTTTTCCTGACCTATAATAGGTTTAAAACTTGAAGGAATAGTTTCTGGACAAATCATCGATTGCTCATCAAAATTTGAGATCGATCAAACCGTCAGATTAGAAACCATCTTCATTGCTTGTATGTCAAGCTGAAATTCAGCAAAACAGAGCTACTTGCAATGGTTTTGGTGATATTTTGAACATCTGATCAAGGTGAAACTTGGAAGCATAGTTTCAGTATGAACCTACTATTCTTCATAAAAATTTGGGATCGATCGGACTTCTGGATGAGAAGTTATCATCGATCTTCTCCCATTAGGGCAAGCTGAAACAACTTCTGGACAGAGCCTCTCTTCTAGTCAAATTTGACCTTAGAGATCTCTGATGGACATGAAATTTGGTGGAGACGTTTTTCATAGAGTCTTCTATTCACCATAAAAATTTAGAGTCGATCGGACTTCTGGATAAGAAATTATCATTGATCTACTTCCATGAGGGCAAGCTGAAACGACTTCTGGACAGAGTTTCTCTTCTGGTCAAATTTGACCTTAGAGATCTCTGATGGATATGAAATTTGGTGGAGAAGTTTCTCATAGCGTCTTCTATTCACCATAAAATTTTGGGGTTGATCGGACTCCTGGATAAGAAGTTATCATCGATCTACTCCCATGAGGGCAAGCTGAAACGACTTCTAGACAGAGCCTCTCTTCTGGTCAAATTCGACCTTAGAGATCTCTGATGGACATGAAATTTGGTGGAGAAGTTTCTCATATAGTCTTCTATTCACCATAAAAATTTGGGGTTGGTCGGACTCCTGGATGAGAAGTTACCATCAATCTTCTTCCATGAGGCCGCATCAGGTGAGGCTTGATCTCTCATCAAAACATGAGTATGCAAGTTTTTTGGATCGGATCAACGGACCTTATGTCGTGTGATCAGATCGAAAGTAAGCACTTTCTGATCTTTGATCGGCCGCATCAGGTGGGGCTTGATCTCTGATCAAAACATGAGTATGCAAGTTTTTGGACCGGATCAACGGGACCTGATGTCGTGTGATCAGACCGAAAGTAAGTACTTTCAGATCTTTGATCGGTTGCATCAGGTGGGGCTTTATCTCTGATCAAAACATGAGTATGCAGGTTTTTGGACCGGATCAACGGGACCTGATGTCGTGTGATCAAACCGAAAGTAAGCACTTTCAGATCTTTGATCTGTCGCTTCAGGTGGGGCTTGATCTCTGATCAAAACATGAGTATGCAAGTTTTTGGACCGGATCAACGGGACCTGATGTCGTGTGATCAGACCGAAAGTAAGCACTTTCAGATCTTTGATCTGTCGCTTCAGGTGGGGCTTGATCTCTGATCAAAACATGAGTATGCAAGTTTTTGGACCGGATCAACGGGACCTGATGTCGTGTGATCAGACCGAAAGTAAGCACTTTCAAATCTTTGATCGGTCGCATCAGGTGGGGCTTGATCTCTGATCAAAACATGAGTATGCAGGTTTTTGGACCGAATCAACGGGACCTGATGTCGTGTGACCAGACCGAAAGTAAGCACTTTCAGATCTTTGACCGGCCGCATCAGGTGGGGCTTGATCTCTGATCAAAACATGAGTGTGCAAGTTTTTTGGATCGGATCAACGGGACCTGATGTCATGTGACCAGATCGAAAGTATGCACTTTCAGATCTTTGATCGGCCGCATCAGGTGGGGCTTGATCTCTGATCAAAACATGAGTATGCAAGTTTTTTGGATCGGATCAACGGGACCTGATGTCGTGTGGCCAGATCGAAAGTATGCACTTTCAGATCTTTGATCTGCCGCATCAGGTGGGGCTTGATCTCTGATCAAAACATGAGTATGCATGTTTTTGGACCGGATCAACGGGACCTGATGTCGTCTGATTAGATCGAAAGTATGCACTTTCAGATCTTTGATCGGCCGCATCAGGTGGGGCTTGATCTCTGATCAAAACATGAGTATGTAGGTTTTTGGACTGGATCAACGGGACCTGATGTCATGTGATCAGACCGAAAGTAAGCACTTTCAGATCTTTGATCGGTCGCATCAGGTGGGGCTTGATCTCTGATCAAAACATGAGTATGCAAGTTTTTCGACCGGATCAACAGGACCTGATGTCGTGTGACCAGATCGAAAGTATGCACTTTCAGATCTTTGATCGGCCGCATCAGGTGGGGCTTGATCTTTGATCAAAACATGAGTATGCAAGTTTTTGGACCGGATCAACGGAACCTCATGTCGTGTGATCAGACCGAAAGTAAGTACTTTCAGATCTTTGATCGGTCGCACCAGGTGGGGCTTGATCTCTGATCAAAATATGCATGATGCATGTTTATGCAGATAAATAAGACTCACCCATGGCCATCTACCCTGCAGCTCTGCCTAGCTGTCTTGCTCCTCACGTGCCCGTCTTGCGCCTCTACGTGTCTGTGAAAAAGGTTAGCACCCCCTCTCTATTTATAGAGGCTCTAGGTTGGTTACAACCATCCAACAACCAGAGATTTTTAGGGATTTGAATTCGAGTAGGAGATATACTTTGTTATTTAAATAAAGAAAAGGATAAAGGGAGGGATTATCTCCTTTTTGAATTTGAATAAGAGATATACTTTGTTACAATAGGATAAAGAGAGAGATTATCTCTTTTTTTAATTTGAAAAGGAGATATACTTTTGTTATTTAAATTAGAGATAAATCCAACTCAAACTCGGTCTGCATGTCAGTTTGACCATGTTGTTGACCAGGTTTGACCAGCGTTGACCAGTGTTGACTAGGTTTGACCAGTGTTGACCAAGTTGACCACGTTTGACCAGCGTTGACTAGGTTTGACCAATCTAGTTTTGGCCATTTCTCTGACCAGTGGAATTTTTTTTGTCCTGGTTTTTTTATCATCATTTTTTTTACAGCCCAAGTATATATATTTTATTTTAGCCCATTTGGCCATATGAGACTTTTCTAACGAATTTTTATTACAAAAATTCATCAAACAAATGCCCCTCGCCGAGTTGAGTTCGTGCGCGAAGCAGCTCAAACTTAACTTGGCGAAACCGACTATTATTTCTGAGTTGCGACACTTGCAACTAGCGTCGAGCAACGAAATCTGCATGTAATTAACTTATAGATGCTTTGGTCAAAGATGAGGCGATCGAAGAAACCGTGGTCGCTGATGCTGCTCGGTGTGACCAAAGAATTGTAGAAGAACTTTTCTCGATGATAGCCAGAGGTGGAAGCTATGCGACAATTAAAGCCTTGCAATTCTGTTGCATCCTTCTAGCTATCACAGAGTCAACCAGCGAGGGGAATTGATAGTTTTATCGCAAATGATCCACTGTCATTAGTCTTCCTAAATCATGGCGAAGGATCATGCTACAACTTAAGGCGTTTTATCAACTTTATTGCGTCCGTCTAGCAACTACGGAGCCAATTAGTAGAGTTGAAAGGTTTCATAGATCCACGTGAACCGCATTGGCACGCTTCACTGCTCCCATCTTCCTAAGTTATGGCGAATAATCATGCCACAACCTAAGGCCTTTTATCAACTTCACTGCGTTCGTTTTGCCACCACGAAGCCAACCAGTGGAGTTGAAGGGTTTCACAGATCCACATGAACCGTACTGGCATGCTTCACTGCTCCCATCAATGGTGACATTGCAAACTTTGTTTGGTCACTTCAGACCGAACTTTGGCAATGTTAACCTGCATATCAAAGAAAGGAAAAACAACATCTTTCTTTGAAGATTTGGGGTAAAATCTTCCCATAGAAAGGGTTAAAGAAAGGAATAACACATCTTTCTTTGGAATATTGGGGTAACACCTTCCCATTAAAAGAACATCAAAGAAAGGAAAGAAACATCTTTCTTTGGAGTATTGGGGTAAAACCCTCCCATAGAAAGGGTTAAAGAAAGGAATAACGCATCTTTCTTTAGAATATTGGGATAACACCTTCCCATTAAAAGAACATCAAAGAAAGGAAAGAAACATCTTTCTTTGAAAATGTTGGGAAGAACCATCCAAAATATGAATCAACAAACAAAGGAGAAAACATCTTTCTTTGGAACGTCGGGGCAAAACCTTTCAAAAAAAAAATCAACAAAGAAAGAAAAAAAAAAACATCTTTCTTTAAAACTTTGGGGAAAACCCTCCCACAATAAATGATTTTGATTTTGAAATATAATATTAAAGAAAGGAAAAGAGACATCTTTCTTTAAAATATTGGGGCAAAACCTTCCCAAAAAAGTTTTTATTTTGAAATATCGGCTTTTCTTTAAACATCAAGCCATGAATATCATCCCGAGATGGAGCCTCAGAAGGATTCATTGTTCTGAAGACATCGAATGTCCATGATGAGCTTCATTTACAACTTCATTTGCTCGTGATGATGTGTATGTAGCATAATGCTTCAGTAAAAGTCACCAAAGGCAGTAGGAACCTCTTCAAGTCTTTCTTTTCTGCTAGAGATCACCAAAACTTCACACACCTTGCACTGACTTCATCGAATCGGGAGTCATAGGTACGGCTGGTTTGACTTGAATAACTGGAAGGTTTGTGGGTGAAAGGATTCTTGGAATTTTGCCTTACTTTTGCCGAGGATGGTGGATGGCTTTCTTCATTGCTTTATTGGAGGATTTCTTGAAGGTACTCCTTGAGATTTTCTTGGAAGCTTCTTTAAGGATTGCCCATTGAGGGTTGCTTCTTTACTTTGAGACTTTGATTGGTGCTTCTTTGCTTTGAGACTTCAAAATTAGCCAATCCACATCTTGCAGTGACTAAATAATCCTCACAGGTTTGATTTTTTAAAAGGACCCTTGTTAATGCCTCACAGGAGTGGCAAGTGGCTGCACATTGAACTACAACTTGTGCCGAGTCAAGTAGCCCTTTCCTGCTCTTCATCTTATAGTTTCTCCAGGGGCTTGATGTCTCCATGGATCTGAAGAGAGGCATTGGATAGCAAAGTACATGGTGAACTGGTTGCTTCAGATAGGACATGAATTAGCATCCCACTGCCCTTGGTTACACATACTTCACAATTGCATGTGTTTTGTGTGGAGGTCATTCCATTGCCAATAAAGTCAAGCTGATTCATTCTTTGCTCAATACATGAATCCTTCAGCCGCAAAACCAGGGGTGATTGACTTGACGAAAGCTAAGAAAGCCTTTCATTGTTGGGTATTTCCACCCGTAAAAGAAAACTTTTTTTTTGAAAGAGAAAAAAAATAACACAAAAAGAACTTAATCAAAAGCAAAAGGGATGAAAGAAAGAGAAGAGGGGTGAGGAGATCATGCCAAAGACACAATCATGCAAAGTACTTCTTCAGGAACCTGCCATTGATGGGAAGCATTGGGCAGTTCCCCTGTTGATCAATGAGTTGGTATGCACCACCATCATATGCTTGCTCGATGCTGTATGGTCCTTCCCATTTAGGCTTGAACTTTCCTTTGACTTTGCTTGTGACCACAATGGGGCGTCGAAGAACAAGCACAAGTTCGCCTTTCCTGAAGACACGCGGCTTAACAAGCTTGTCATATGCCTGTACCATGTTTTGATGGTACAACTCGATGTCTTGAAGTACATGAAGACGATTTTCCTCCAAGGCATCCAGCTCTTGAAAACGAAGCTGAATCTGTTCATCATGGGTGAGTTCTTCTTGAAGTGCGATTCTTAATGAGGGAATCTCAACCTCTAATGGCAACACGGCTTCACTCCCAAACACTAAGGAATAGGGCGTTGCCTGTGTTGGAGTGCGCACCGTTACACGATAAGCCCATAATGCTTCGAAAAGACGATCATGCCAGTCTCTTCGGTATCTTCCGACTGTCTTCTTCAAGATCTTGCCCAATGTCTTGTTGAAGGCTTCAATCAATCCATTGGCTTGAGGATAATATCCTGTAGAATAATTCCACTGGATCTTGTACTTTGCTGCAAAATTAAAGATCTTCTGCGACTTGAAAGCTTTTTCGTTGTCGGAGATGATGCGATGAGGTATCCCGAAGCGGTAAAGGATGTTGCGCTCCAGAAAATTGATAACGTTGTCAGACTTCACTTCTCGTAATGGGGTTGCTTCAGCCCACCTGGAGAAGTAATCAGTTGCCGCCAAAATGAAACGATGTCCCCTGGATGAAGGAGGCTCAATAGGACCAATGATATCAATGCCCCAGGCGTCAAATGGCCATGAAGGGACAGTGGGATGAAGTGGAACCGGTGGTCGATGCTTGATATCACCATGTGTTTGACAATCATGGCAAGACTTAGCCACTTTAAGACAATCAGCCATAATACTGGGCCAATAGTAGCCAGCAAGCTTAATGCTGTGATACATTTTTGTTCCACTTTGATGGCCGCCACAGACTCCGTGGTGAACTTCCTGTAGAACTTTATCAGCTTCTCTTCGAGAAAGACATCGAAGAGCATTTGATTAAAAGACCGCCGGTATAGAACCCCCACTTTGTAGGTGTACGTTGGGAGTCGCCGTTGCAGCTAGCGTCTCTTCACAGGTTCATCTGGTAGAATACCATGATTGAAATAATGAAAGAAGGGTTTGCACCAGTCTTCCTCTTCAACATCAGAAGTGACAATAATATCAACTTCAACTTCTTCTGAGATGAGCTCCAAAACTGTAGGAAGCAACCACCTTTCTTCAATGATAGCTTGCGTGGATTTCCCATCTGGAAGAGCAAGTGCTGCAGCAAGTTTTGCCAAAGCATCTGCTGATGCATTTTGACTTCGAGGTACATGAGAAATCTCAATATGCTCAAATTTCTTCATGAGTCTTTGTGCTGCTTCATGGTATGGCATTAATTCAGGCTTCCGTACTTCATAAATGCCACTGACTTGGCGCACAATAAGCTGGGAATCACCGAATGTATGGAGGCAACAAATATCCATAGAAAGTGCCAATAATAAGCCGAAAATGAGTGCTTCATACTCAGCTTCATTATTTGAACATTCTTCCTTCAGGAGAGAAAAAGAGTGATGTATCATCCCGCCTTCTGGTGTCTTGAACACGAGACCTACTCCGGCTCGCCTTCTTGGCATACCATCAGGGTCTAGTTCAGTTCGGGAGGCACCATCAAAGTACAACTCCCATTCCTTCGTGTTGGAGGTGAAGACTTCTTTGTCAGGCAAGTCAATGACCAACGGAGAATCATCTAGCACAGGATGTGCTGCAAGAAAATCAGCTAAGGCTTGACCCTTAACTGCATTCTGCGAGACATAAGTGATATCATACTCCATCATAAGTAAAGCCCATTTACCGAGTCGGCCCATGAGAACCGGCTGACTCAACATGTATTTCACTGGATCCGCTCTTGCGATGAGCTGGATCTGATGTGATAACATATAATGTCGTAGCTTCTTCAAAGCGAAAATAAGGGCCAAACACAACTTTTCAATGGGTGAATAATTGTGTTCAGCACCTGCCATGGTGCGGCTTAAATAATAGCATGCCACCTCCTTTCCTTCATCAAGTGCTTCTAATGAGTTAGGCTGTGCTGCTACATAAAGGATGAGAGGCCGTCCTTTGATTGGTGCTGATAGAACGGGCGGGTTGAGCAAGTATTTTTTAATGCTGTTGAAAGCATCTTCACACATCTCATCCCACTTGAATTCCACTCCTTTCTTCATCAACCTGGTGAAGGGTTGGATGTGACCTGAAAGGTTAGAAATAAAACGCCATATATAGGCAAGTTGACCTTGAAGTGACTTCAACTCCTTCAGGTTCCTTGGCGAGGGCATCTGCATAATCTCCTTGATCTTCTTTGGGTCAATCTCAATGCCGCGGTGACGCACAATAAAACCTAGGAAAACGCCAGATTGAACAGCAAATGCACACTTGAGAGGATTCATCTTCAGTTGATGCTTACGCAGCCTTTCAAGGACAATGCGGAGATCTTCTTGATGATGTCCACGCTTCCAAGTTTTCACCACTAAATCATCAACATAACACTCTATCGAATGATGAATTAATTCATCAAAGATGAATGTCATGGCTCGCTGATAAGTAGCACCAGCATTCTTCAATCCAAAGGGCATGACTGTATAATAGAAATTCCCTTTAGGCGTACGAAAGGCAGTGTCAATGGCATCGTGTTCGTCCATCTTGATCTGGTTGTAGCCTGATGATCCGTCCATGAAGGAGAGAGCACCATAGCCCGTAGTGGCATTAATGATGATCTCCGTGATAGGCAAGGGCAAATCATCCTTTGGACAAGCTCGGTTCAAATCCCTGAAATCAGCACAAACACGTACCTGACCATTCTTCTTTCGTACTGGGACAATGTTGGCCAGCCAATGCGGGTATTGCACTTCCTTGATGAAGCCAGCTATGATTAGCTTATCTACCTCAGCAACAATTTTCTCTTGTAACTCTGGGCGGAAACGTCGCGGATGTTGCTTCACAGGGCGAAATTGTGGATCAATCACCAACTTATGAGTAGTGACACAAGGGTCAAGCCCCAGCATTTCTTTATAAGACCAAGCGAAGCAATCCTTGTACTCAATTAAGAGGTTTCGGTAACTTTCGCGCTTTTCAAGCGTGAGGGTTGCGCTAATAAAGGTAGGGCGCGGATCCTCCTCACTTCCCAAGTTGATCTTTACGAGCTCATCAACAGTAAGTTGTCCTCCATCTTCAAGTTGTTGAGGTGCCGGTGCAGCATCTAATACTTCTCCATATTCAGAAGGCATTGCTTCATGCATCTTGGCTAAGAGATGTTGCTCACCTCCATCCCAATGACTTTGTGGGCTAACGCCAGTCACTATGGTATGACATGTGACTCTTTGTGCATCATCAACTTCATCATCTTCATCGTTAGGGCTGGCATATCCCAAGCCATACTTCGGGCGGAGGTCACGAGACTTGTGCCCCTTCTGGATGAGCTTTTCTGATTGCTCCCACCATTCTTCACAAATTGCCGGCGGAGGTGGCAACCTTTGATTTCTTTCCAGCTAGACTCCAGCCCTTTTGAGCAGATTGGCTATTCGGGGCTCAGCTTTCATGGCGACTAAAGCTACTTCGATGTCAGTCGAAAGACTGGGCTGTTCAATAATAGGATCGTATTCCTGCTTCTTTGGAACTTTGTAGAAGATAGTGGGTGAAGCACAATCATGTGGGTCCGGAACATGCCAAACTTCCAATGGTGTTGTCACAGATGTATGGCGCGATGGAGGCTGTCTAAAAGTTGCACTTGTTGCTGCCTTTTCGAACTGCTTTATTCTTCTTTTGACAAGTCCTCGCTTTTGCATGAAAACCGTTTGTGCTCCTGGTTTTCCACATGCATCACAGATGAAAGGAGATGAGGACTCATCCTGGGTCACAATTGTCTTGCAATTTGCTTGAGTACCTGCAATATTTTTTGTTAGTCAAAGAAATGGAGGGTGAAGAAGTAGGAGCCGAGTTGGCTTCCTTTAAGCCTGAGGTAAGGAGCATTGGCGATGCTTCCATTTTTGACCTTAACAACGTAGGTGCAGAAGAAGAAGAAGCAGCTCCTGCTTTCAACAATAATGGAGCAAAAGAGTTTTGCTCCTGCGGGGTTGATGTAGGAGCTGAAGGGCCATATAAGTAAGGGATAGCTGCGAATGATTTTTCGCAACTGGAATCCCTACTCCTATAGGCACGCTTTATAATCGATCCTTAGCAGCTTCCTAGCAAGCCTGTTCAGCTACATTTTGAAATTAGCTCGATTCAAGGGGTTCCCTGATTCTTCACGCGCCACCGTGAAAGCCTCACGTCGCCGGCACGCCTCGCTATGTCTTCACCCAAATTGACTCGACCTACACTTTCCTTGTGTTCCCTAGATGGTGTAGCCCAAACCAATTGACTAGCATTGCAGTGTATCACCTGCTCCACTTGTCACCGTCATCCCCAAGTCTGGCGCCAACACCGGCGAGCTCAGAAACTTAACCCCAGCTCAATTCCTCACTCCAGCGCAATCAGCACCACCCTCGATCAAAACCCCTCAGTCAATTTCAAGTTTGATCTTCTCCAGAGCCCTGTCATTGTAGCTCATCTTTGTTTCAGGCGGCTGACAACTTCAACCTCGTCGTTCACCGCCGACAAACCACCCCAGTCAAATTAACTCTACCAGTAGCTTCACCTTGATCTCGCCTACATGCCTGACATATTTGGCGAAGCAACGCATGCGTGTGTCGTCCAGACGCGTATGCCCTAGCTCGCTGCAGTACAGCGGCATTCATTTTTCCTGTGTCCAAGACTTTGCTGCAATTTTCTGTTAAACCCTAGACTTTTTTGTAAAATCCACTTTGTCAGTTAGACACCTCACTATGTTTGGCACCTACTGCACCCTTTCGAAACCATTTTGACCTTCTGGAAGCTTCAGATCACCTTTATGTCTTTCTCAGACATTGTCAGTCCGCGAACTGAATGTCGACCCTTGGACATTCGTCACAACCAAGCCAAACCCTGTGAATCAAACCCTAGTTTCTTTTCCCCCTCTGTTCTACCTTCGACCAAATCACCTCATTTGCATACATGTTTATACTTTATTTATATTTTCCTACAGCAAGTATTTTCTGTATGCTTATGTAGTGTGTGTGTCGTGTGTTCTTTTGTTTGCGAGTGCAGAACCAGGAGCGGAAGACTTTGAAGGAACCTTCGAAGATCCAGCAAATCTCTTAGACCCCACGTTGCAAGGCAAGTTTTCACCCTTGATCATATCTCACCCCAATAGTTTGAAAATGAATTTGATTGATTGTTTTCCAAATATATCCATGCTGTATATTCAAATAAGAACTATGTTGGAAAAATGTGAATAGGTATGACCCAATTTCTTGTAAAGCCCCTTATGATTGTATATCTTGTGCACCCTTGTCACCCTAGGATGCTATGCTTAGATCTTGCTTATACCTAGATACATATGTTGAGTGTTAAATGGCAAATGTGTGCTAAATGAATTTGAAACCCCTTTTTATGAAAGAAAAGTGAAATAGGAATTAATAGTGAGGATAGTTTGAATGGTTGGCTGCTGTGTGCGCACCGGGTATGTGAATGTCTCCTCACTATTGATTCATAAGGACAAGAACCTTCTATTGTGCCTCTATGCGGCATGAAAATCGTACCAACCACTTGACTGGTATGGGACAGGCACAATTTAGTAGCTTTCTTAGTATTACCAGTTCCCTACATGGTATGTTGGTCCGGTTTCTCACGTGGAAACTGGTGGGCCGCAGTTCTGCCGTGAGTGATGTAAGATCAGAAAAATAATGAGAGGATAATGTGAATAGAAGGAAGTAGCCCTATGCCTGGATGAACTCGTGCGCGGCTGTAATCTTAGGTCATATGTCGTGTGAGAACATAGGCCAAGGCTAGGAAGTAAGGTAGTGGGGAGGACCCACAACGGTATTTTAGACTTAATTGTCTATCAAACGGGCAGGGATACTGTTAATACTAGACTGCAAAAGCGTTCTGTGAGCTCAGCCTTGTCACATGTGTTTAAGTCGCATGGAGTTGGCCCGACTTGAAAGTCGAGTGAAGAAGTGGATTTAAAAAGAGGTACACCTTTGCAAAGTGTAAGAAAAGTATCGGATATTCTGTACTCCCAGGTCATGGAGTGTGCTCGCGGTGGATTTATCCATGTGGTTCAACACAAGTAATATTTTGAAATTTTTCATAATGTGGTTAATAAAAGTGGTGACTCACGAAGGTCCGCCACACATATTGTTTCCTTAAAATATATCTTAAGATTTCCAAAAATCTGCTTTTGAGAATAAAACCTTTTTCTAGAAATTTTAGAGTGAAAATCTATACTACTCTTATCTATGGAACTTAGACCTCTTTCCTTGAACACACCTCATCTATACACGTGCATTACTATAACAAAACTTGCCGAGCAGTGTGTAAAAACAAGCTCACCCTTTCCTTTGTGCAAATTCAGAAGAGGGATTCTTTGATCTCGATTAGTTTGGTCATGAGTATGAAGCAGAAGATGGGAACACTCCCGATGATCCATTCCACTAGAAGGGTCCTGCGCCGCGTCGAGTCAGATGTGGTGGATGCCCTCCCAGAGCCGTTGCTGTCTGAAGTGAAGATCTTTGTTGTTGCTTTTTGTATTGTTCTGTGTGTTCGGTATCTCAATACCGAATCCTGTATTGACAAACTCATTATTTTTGTAGCAACTCTATTTAGCGTCATTCTTGGCGCTATGTTATTGTAATATTGGTCCCTGTGACCTTGTACCTGTCTATTTATCCTTATTGCAGTTATTACTTTCTGATTGTTGTGAGCTTGTGATGTACCTATCCGAGTGCAATCCACTTGGGAGATTGCCCATGGATTCCTCAAATGAGGGCCCCACACTGGTCGATAATTTTCTTGGTCAAAAAATTCTGAGACCCAGTAGAAAATTCCCCAGGTCACCGTGAGCACAGGGAGCCGGTCGAGAATTTTCCTTGTCAAAAAATTCCGATAAACCCGAGAATTCCATGACCCACAGAGGGGGAAACACTCCCGGAGGAGGATGAGCCCGATGACGGGCTTGAGTGTTTGAGGGTGGACTAGTCTCTCAAATTGACTCGTTACTGCGGTTCATGAGAACTGGGTTGCCGCTTACCCCCTCAGTGCACGAGGGGGTTACTGTAAGCTGCTCTATGGGAGCGGGGCTCCCGTCGTAGGTACTTGTAGGCTGCGATAACCTACATCCTCATGGGGAGGGAATCCTCGCAAAGCGGGCATCCTCCCGGAGAGGGCATCGCCTTGGTGGCAGTAATCAATAATCTACAAAACTTCTAGAGTTGAACGAAAAACCATTTGTATTAATGGAGATGATATACAATGCCTCCCCTTGTGAAGTCGCGACGGGGGAGAGAGTGAGCCTGGAGGTTAGATGTAGAACTTGCGGATCAAGTCTACGTTCCAAGTATGCTTCAGCTCCCGATTTTCAAGGTTGGAGAGCTTATAAGCCCCCAAACCTAGGACTGTAGAGATCCTGTAGGGGCCTTCCCACTTAGGGGAAAGCTTGCCCTGGGCTTGGGGGTCTGTCATGCGCTTGAGGACAAGGTCCCCAAGGCGGAAAGCTCTCGCGCGGATGCGCTAGCTGTACGTGCGTGCCATTTCACACTTGTAGATGGCGTGGCGGAGGAGTTCTCGGTCGCGTTCTTCCTCGACGAGGTCGACTTCCAGTCGCTGATTGGCTTTGTTGGTTTGGTACGCTGTGGCTGTAGCTCCGTGTAAGAGCTCGACCCACAGTGAACGAAAACTGATCTCCGAGGGGAGGACTGCCTCAGCCCCATACACGAGCGAGAAGGGGGTGTGCCCCATCGCTTGGCTCGGGGTTGTGCGCATGGAGAAAAGGATGCTCGGAAGCTCCCCCACCCATGCGCCCCGCCTGGAGGAGGTTTGCTTGAGTCGCCGGTGCAATCCTTGTAGGATCACACCATTGACCCTTTCGACGGCTTCGTTGCTCTGGGGATGAGCCACATAGGTGAAGTGGTGGGCAGCCCCCAAGCCTTCTTAGAACTCTCGGAAGTATGCTGAGTCAAATTGGGTCTCGTTGTCGATGGTGATTTTTTGGGAGACCCCAAAGAGACATACGATATTCTTCCAGAAAAACCGCTATACCACTCGGGAGGTGATGTTGGCCATGGGCTCGGCCTCTACCCACTTGGAGAAATAATCCACTGCGACCACCGCATACTTGTAGCCCCCTAGAGTTGGGGGGAAGGGACTGAGGAGGTCCATCCCCCAGAGCTCGAAGGGCTAAGTGATGGGGATGGTTTGTAGCATCGCAGAGTGCAGTTTGGAGCGCTTTGCCATTTTCTGGCAGGCCTCGCATGCTGAGACAAGGTTTTGTGCATCGCAGACCAAAATAGGCCAATAACAGCCTTGATGGACAACCTCCGCCGTGACTGAGCGCGGGGCCAGATGAGACGCACAGCTCCCCGAGTGGAGGAGCCGGAGTCCTTTTGCTCGCGGGAGGTAGCGGAGTAGAGCGGAAGCCCCCCGCTTGTAGAGCTTTCCCTCCAGTAGTCCAGTAGGAGATATGCCCATGCCTTGGCACGGAGGCTCTTCGCCTCGGCGTCCCAGGGGACTCCCCCTCCCACCTTATGAAGGAGACGAGGGGTCCATCCATGATGCGGCCCGGACGAGCTCAGAGACCTCTGGGTAGCGAAACTCAGGGTCTGCGCCCGAAGGGGTCACTGAGGGCTTCATGATGACCTCTAGGAAGGCACCTCCAGGGAGAGCTCCCCCGACACTGGCTGCCCCGGCCTGGGCGTCGGCGCGGTCGTTATCCCTTCGGGGGATATGCCAGGCCTCAAGGCCCTCGAAGTGCCTTTCTAACTTGCGCACCTCCGCCAAGTGGAGATTCAGGTTTGTGTCATGGCACAAGTATGACTTGTCCATTTGGCAAACCACAAGCTGGAAATCCCCCTTGACCAGGAGGCGACGAATCCCCAGAGAGCGCGCGAGGCGCAGCCCCAAGAACAAGACCTCGTACTCGATGATGTTATTTGTAGCGGGGAATTCGAGCCTCACTACGTACTCTAGCATCCTTCCCTCGGGCTCCTAAGGACTACCCCCACGGCAGCCCCGGCGAGACACAAGGAGCCATCGAACATGAGCGTCCAATGATCATGGTACCGGGGCGGCGCGATAGGAGTCTCCCCCTCCGTCCCGGAGGCCAGGGTGCATTCCACCACGAAGTCAGCGAGGACTTGTGTTTTGATGGTGGAACGGCCCGTAAGGGACAGGGAGAATGGAGCCAACTCGGCTCCCGACTTCCCAATCTGGCCTGTGGCCTTCTTGTTTCGTAGCACTCCCCCAGGGGGAGAGAAGATGGGACCGTGATCAGGTGTCCCAAGATGTAATGGCAAAGCTTCCGGGATGCCATTAGAAGGGCGTAGCAGATCTTCTCCACCTCCATGTATCGTGTCTTAGCCCCTTGAAGGGCTTCGCTCATGTAGTACACGGGGTGTTGCTGCCCGTCCTGCTCCTTTACCAGTACTGCGCTCACAGCAACCGGGGTGGCAGTGAGGTAAAGGAGCAGGGGTTCTTCCAGAGATGGGCTCACGAGCATTGGAGAGCTCGTGAGGTACTTCTTCAGGTTGTCGATGGCCGCCTGGGCCTCAGAAGTCCTCTTGAACCCCTCGAGGCCCTGGAGGATCTTGAAGACCTCGAGGCCACGTCCCCCCGACCGCGAGACAAAGCGGCTTAGCTCGGCCAGGCGGCCAGTAAGCCGTTGTACATCTTTCACAGAGCACGGCGGGGGAATGTCCAGCAAGGGCCAAATTTTTTTGGGGTTGGCCTCTATGCCCCACTGGGACACGAGGAAGCCGAGCAGCTTCCCCCCGCATACATCTAAGGCACACTTTTTTGGGCTAAGCTTTAACCCGTACTTGCAGAGGTTGGGGAAGGTCTCTACTAAGTCGTCAAGGTGAGTGGTCGCGCGGAGGCTTTTGACAACCACGTCATCTATGTAGACCTCTACGTTGCGGCCGATCTAGTCCTTGAGGACTAGTGACATGAGGCACTGGAAAGTTGCCCCAGTGTTCTTTAGCCTGACTTGCCACTCAACTTCTTCCCGAGGATGGGGTTTGCCAGCCATTCAGGTTGCAAGACCTCCCGAACGAACCCCGCCTCTCGGACCATGACGATCTCGGCCTTGATATCCTCTTGGCGCTCGAGAGAGAGCTTCCTCAACTTCTGCTTTACTGGGGGGCGCCTAGGCATTACAGCAAGCTTGTGCTTGATAATGTCCCAGGCGACGCCCCACATGTCGGCAGGCTTCCACGCAAAAACATCAGAGTTTTTATGGAGGAAGGCCGTGATCTGCTCTGCGTGCACCCCGGGGAGGTCCGCCCCAATCTTGACGATCCCTTCCCTGTCCTCTGGGGACAGCCGGACTTTTCGGAGGTCTCCCTCCGGGCGTGGTTTCGGGAGAAACTTTCCGGAGGGGACGACCGGGGTGTCCAGAGCCGGGGGGCTCCCCCCCGTAGGCCTTGATTAGGTTGACGCTCCCGATCATCGCGGCGGTGCGCTCGTACAGAGCATGAGCCACGTCTAGGTTGCCTCGGGCAGTGATCAAGCCACAAGGCCCAGGGATCTTCAAACAGAGATAGCTCTGGTGGATTGCCGCACCCAGACGGTTGATCGTGGTTCTCCCCATAATCGCATTGTACGAAGAGGGGAGATCCACCACATCGAAATGGACCATCTCTGTCTAGTAGTTGTCTGGGGTGCCAAAGGTCATGGGGAGGTTGACCTTCCCCACCAGGTAGATGATCTTCCCTGGGACGAAGCCCTGCAACGACCCGGCTGCAGGTTGCAGCAGCTTTTCATCCACCTGCATTTCCCTGAACCCCTTCAAGCACAGGGCTTGAAGGTGGATGTGCACTAGCTGGGAGTTGTAGACGGTGGCAGAGGTGATGAGCGCGTCGTCGTGGGGGAAGCGTACCCCGTGCGCGTCTTCCGCTGTGAAGGTGAGGGGGACGTTCGACCACTTTGGTGGCCGGGACGTGTTCAGCACCCACACAACCTTTACCTCTCGTGTGTACTCCTTACATTGGCCCTTGGAGTCTCGCCCCGAGGCCGATCCCCCTGTGATGATGTTTACACGTCTCTGGGAGGTTTGGATGGGCAGCTCTTCGGCTGAGCCCCTTTCTTGTGCCTGTCTCTACTCTTGCCCCGAGGGAGCAGGGAGTGCCGGCAAAGCTGGTGGAGGGGGTACGGAGGCCCGGCTCCCCCCCACCCACACTGGTCGAGGAATGCGGCGAAGTGTTGTAGAAGCTTATGGAATTTCCGAGTGGCGTGGGTATTGGACTTGTGGAAGGCAACACCACAAATTGGCTGTTCCCTCCTTGCCTCCCATCGTGGGGCCTTCTGGGCCACGGGACAACTGTCCCCTCACATGGCCTTTCGGCCTAGGGAAGGCGCGGTTGCCCTTGTTGCCTTCACGTGAGCCGCCTTCGCCCCCGAGGACAAAGGTGTCCTGAGGCCGTGGCTCGCTGCGGTTGCCCCTCTTTGGAGACTTGTTGAGGGGGTCCCTGGCTTCCCGGTCAGCGGGGCCAGGGGTCCCCTGGTTCATCTTCCAAAGGTCCTCCTCCTCTGCCCGAGCGTACTTCTTGAGCACGATGAAGAGCTCGTCGGCAGAGGAGGGACAGCTCCAGGAGAGTCTCCGGTGGAGCTCCCCGGGGAGGATCCCGCTCTCGGACTCCTCGATAACTGTGGAGTCAGGGACGTGAGCCACTTTGTTCTTTAGCTGAGCGAAGCGCTTGAAGAAGCTCCGGATGGTCTTCCTCATTCTCTGCCGGATGGTGTAGAGCTATGAAGAGTCTAGGGGATGCACGTAGTTCCCTTGGAAGTTCGCGCAGAACTTGGCTTGAGCTGTGCGAAGGACTTGATGGAACTGACCCTCAGGTTGTAAAACCATGAGCGGGCGATTCCAGTGAGATAAAGGGGGAAGACGTTGCGTTGCACCATCTCGTCCCCCCCATCCGCTGAGATGGCTATGGAGTACATCTACACAAACTCATAAGGGTCGGCCTCACTGTTGTAGTGTTTGATGTGCGGCGGGCGGTAGGGCTGTGGCCAGCGGATTTACCGGAGGCGGTGGCACAGAGGCTTTGTGCGGTTATCCCGAAGATTTTTCCACGTATGAAGACAACTGCCAAGAGGTTAATATGTGTAGTTATCCCTTAATTGCACGTGTTAAGCCTGCGTGGAAGTTAAGTGCGGTTATCAAAACTGCACCCGAGCAACTGTTCGAAGCCATTGTGCATTGGTGTCATTTTGACCAGTATAAAAAGGGTGGGTAGATGTACAACAAGGGGGATCGATAAGACACATCGGGAAGAGACATCTTGAACAGATCAACATCGACAAGCTTCCATAGGCTAGTTTAGTCGTGTTCTAGACAATCACATAGAAAAGATCTTCGCCTGTGATGATCTTTTTCACAACTTTGTAACCTTTTTTCCCATACATAGTGAAATCACAACAAGACGTGGGGCTATTATTCCCACCATTGAGGGCCCGAACCTGTATAAATCTCTCTGTGTTCCATCCGACATTGTTCATCATCCCTTCCCGGAGGGACACCCTGAAAGGTCTCACAACTCACAAATTCTGCATAAGTTCGACTAAGGACTCCGAGTCCGAATCGTCGACACTAGGAGCGACAGCAATCGCCTGCGGAGGCTCTGGGCCCGGCACCAAATAGCCCCCCTGAATGGGGAAGGCTTCGGGCATGGGCCGGCCTCCCTGCGCGGGGAAGGCTCCGGGCACCGGGAAGCCCCCTAGCGGGGAAGGCGGTCAGGTGCCCCATGAAGAACGGAGGTGGTGCCCCCATAAACGAGTATGGGGGTGGGTAGACATGAGTCGAGGGCCACTCTAGGACTCACAACAACTCCTACAGGGTGTGCTGGGCACGGAGTTGGCCCTCAACCAAAGCCCCAAGCAAGGGGTCTCCGAAGACCGGGACTATCGGTTGGGGGGCGCTAGGCCCCGCAAGTGTGGTCGCGGTCGCCGGGCTGGAAATGGGAGCACTTCTACTGGAGACTACGGGAGACGAGAATGGTACCTCTATCCGAGTGTCCCCGGACGGTCAGGTTGTGATAGTATCATCTTGCGGGGGCGGCACCAAGTCGCTAGGACCGGCACCACCGAAAAGAGAGAGAGTCTGAACTCTCATTTCCGGGGGGGCCATGGCGATTTGTCACAGAGTCCGCACAGTCGGCGCCAACTATCGTGGTATAAAAGATACCATCGGCAGGTTTTATGGACATGTTTAACACGAGAACAACAGCGCGAGTTGATCGAGTGACCGGTCACCTCCCACTGGGCAACACAGAGATTGACATGGTGTTTTTACACAGGTTCGGGTCCCAGTGGGGGCCTAGTCCTGTCGGCACTCTCCGGACATGAGTCCGCTGGGGAGGTGCTCTCTCAGGGAGAGAGGTCTACAAGGGAGCCTGTTGTTTGTGTGTGTTAAAATGAAATTTGAATCCCCTTACAAATGAGATACAAGGGGGTATATATAGACCCAAAAAGAAGAAAAAAGACTAAAAAGCCCTTGCTACGGCAGTCAGATCGAGGGGAGTTGGTGCCATTTCATCAGCCGAAGGGCTTGGATGCTTGACAAGTGTCCTCGCTAGTTTCTGAGGCGCCCTTGACATCACCTGCACGTGACCTTGCATGGGAGCCCTCCTTGGGTTTTCCCGGGAGGCCTCTGGGGCTCTGAGAGGTGCCCGTGGTCTTCAACGGGAGACCTCCGTGGCTTTTCCCGGGAGGCCTCCGTGATATTTCATGGGTGGTGTCCGGGATTTTCCATGGGAAACGTCCGGGGCTCGGAGAGATGCCCGTGGTCTTCTATGGGAGGCCTCCGTGGCTTTTCTCGGGAGGCCTCTGTGATATTTCATAGGAGGCGTCCGAGGTTTATCACGGGAGGCGTTTGGGACCTTTCCCGGTAGCCCTCCAGGATTTTTCGCGGAGGCCCTCCGTGGCTTTCCCTGGTAGCCCTCCGGGACTTTCCGCGGGAGGCGTCCGGAACTTCCTCGGTGGCCCTCTAGGACTTTCCATGGGAGTCGTCTGGGATTTTTCCCGGTATCCCTCCGGGATTTTCAGCGGAGGCCCTCTGTGGCTTTCCCTGTTAGCCCTCTGGGACTTGTCGCAGGAGCCGTCTGGGACTTCCTCGGTGGCCCTTAGGACTTTCCACGGGAGCCGTCCGGGACTTTCCCTAGTAGCCCTCTGGGACTCACCACGGGAGGCATCCAGGACTTTCCTCGGTAGCCCTCTGGGATTCTCCACAGGAGGCGTCCAAGACTTTCCCCGGTAGCCCTCCGGAACTCTCACCAGTAGCCCTCCGGGACTCTCCATGGGAGGCATCCAGGACTTTCCTTGGTAGCACTCTGGGACTTTTCCACAGGAGGCGTCCGAGACATTCTCCAGGAGCCCTCCGGGATTTTTCATGAGAGGCGTCTGGGAATTTTCCCGGCAAGCGTCCGGGATTTCCCCCAACAAAATGCTCTATCAATGGTGCTAGGTACACATCAATATCGTTTCTAGGTTGGTTTGGTCCTAAGATAAGTAGCGACATCATGATGTACTTGTGCTTCATACACAACCAAGAAAGAAGGTTGTCGATACACAAAAGAACTAACCAAGTGCTATGCCGACTGCTCATGTTACCAAAAAGATTCGTTCCATCAGTACTCAACTTGAACCTTACATTCCTCAATTCCGCTCAGAAGTTAACAAATTCATTGTCGATATTTCTCCACTAAGCAGAATTAGCGGGGTGTCTCAGTTTTCCATCCTTCTTCCACTCTTCCGAATGCCAACACAATAATTTTGCCTCTTTATGGTTGATCCGTTTGAGACCTAGCCTTGATTTTCGCACTAGGCTCACCCAGATTCTAATATGCAGAATAACGGGATCTTATTCAGAAATACCAAAACCCAATGATTGATCGAAAACATAGCTCACAGTAATTGCACAACTCTTTATTTCGAAGAGGGCTTTACATGTTGAACGTTAGATCACACTCGCCTACGTCGAGGGAACTACGTATCTAAGACTTCAATATAGACTTGATGATTTAAACAAGACCTATTATAAGGTTTTATAGTCCAATCTATGAATATGTATCAGACTCAAGAACCTAAAACGTATTAGACTCATATAACTAACTAACCCTAAACAGATAAGCTTAGTTATATCTATTTGGATCGGATTATAATTCCGAACAGAGAACGAATTCCTTTTCAAGGTCATGAACCAAACCATGGTCACGAAACCTTTCCGAACACAGTTATGATCACGGAGCCTTATGCGATCAAGACATGAAGATCCTCCCGGATCATGACTCCCTTGTTGAGAAGGAGCCAACCCCTGTTGCGACGTCTCAATTAAACAGGAGATGTGGAAATTGGACTTGTCCATCTTCTCTGGTGTACCACTTTGCCGCACGTGCTCATTGATCCTTCCGACAGATTCGAAAAGTCTCCTTTGTGCCACTGCGGGTTGTAGTCACCTTCTTCTCCAGAATCACATCTTCGCGTAGAGGTTCGTCTCATTGATAGACCAAGTTTTCAACAGATGGTACTATGGTATATGGCTCATCATCCAGTATTGAAGGTTCGAAGAGTTTGAGGTGCTCAACATTGACAACTGAGTAAATATCCATGTATGGAGGTTACTTGAGCTGACAAGCATTATTACCCACTTTCCGGAAAATCTGAAAAGGACCATAGAGAATGGGTTTGAGTTTCTTACCTTCACCTTTAAGTCTCTCCTTACTCAGATGCAACCATACCATATCACCTTCTTCAAATTGAGCATCAACTCAGTGCCGATCATGTCGCGCCTTGTACTTGAGTTGAGCTCGCAGTAAGTTCTGTTCAGCCTGACGATGGAGCCGTTTAATACCTTCCAGAAACTTTTGTGCTCGATCCTGATCAAATGCTTCCTTGTTGTTCTGTGCTGAGGTAGGGATCACAAACTCCATATCGAACGGACTCTGTGGTAAAAATCCTAAACAGACCTCAAACGGCTATTTTCTAGTCGAACCATGAACTACTCGATTAAAAGAAAACTGCAGGTATGGTATGCTTTCATCCCAGGTCTTCGGGTGCTTCGAGTTATACCCTCTCAAGAGATGAGTGACTGTGTGATTTACGACCTCGATTTGACCATCAGTTTGTGGATGAAAGGTAGTACTCCTCTTTAGCTTGGTGTCCATCATCGTCCAGAGCGATTGCCAAAAGTGACTAAGGAACCGGGTATCGCAATCAGACATAATAGAAGTCTGCAGTCCGAAGTGTGTCCAAACGTATTGAAAGAATACCCGAGCTGCTTCTTCTCCCGTGATAGTCTTTTGACAAGGTATAAGAATAATCATGTTGGAGAATCGATCAACGACCACGAATAGATAGTCATTGCCACATCAGGTCTTAGGCAATCCTCCCAAGAAATCCATGGATATGCTCTCCCATGGTCGTGATGGAACTGGCAAAGGAGTGTATAAACCTAATTTTCGGTTTTCCTGTTTCGAGATGCTGCAGAGACCACACCCTCGAACAAAACTAGCCACATCCTGCTGCATACACGGCCAGAACACATGTCGGTGAAGATTTTGCAACGTCCTTGTAACCCCAAAGTGACCAGATACCTTCGATGTGTGCGCTTCTCGCAACCATTGAATTCGAGGTGCTCCACAAGGTATGCAAACTAAATTACCCTTGTACAAGAGTCCTTTTCGACAAATAAGCTCTGTAGGTTTCCCTGTTTTGAGCTCATTCAGTGCTGTTTGAAAATCAGGGTCTTCACTGTACATAGTGGTATAGTCATCATAACATGTGGGCTCGATCTGCATGAATGCTGATAAACAGAAGGTCGTAATTGGTGGTCGTGACAACATGTCCACCAATTTGTTGTGTATGCCCTTCTTGTACTTAATCAATAGATTAAATTGTTGCATATACGACATCCACTTCATGTGCCGAGCTTGTTGTAGCTTGGACTGAGTTTGCAAATATTGCAACGATTGATGGTCAGTGTGGACAACAGTTTCTTTACCCAAGAGATAACACCGCCAATGCTTTACGGCCTAATACGGTGCACACAACTCTTTGTCATAAGTCGGGTCGTTCTTCTGAGCTCCCTGGAATAACTCGGAGGTTTACGTTTATTACGGAGCTGGTGTAATCCGTAATGGACCAAACTGTGATGATCTTGGTGGTTGTATATATGTTTATGGTCAAATGAGACAACCACAGTCAATGTCTTTCAATGATTTGAAGATGTGGTTAGTCGACCTGTTACAACTCAATGTTGCGACGGATAATCTCAGGGTCGAAGGCATGGTTCCGGATGGAAACAAATGGGTGCTGAAGAGACTGAAAGGTGACAAATCATGGGGTTCGTTTAGACGATTTGTGACAAATCCAGGCTATGCTGTCGGAACCATCATACTGTACGTTGAAATGTTAGTACATAGTTCGGAGGGCAGCCATTCAATTGAAAGAGAAAGCACTAATATCTGTACCAGAGGTCACGATGGCGGTGGCGATGCCGATACTGGTGCAGGTAGCAGTACCAATGCCAGTGCAACTGGCAATGTACCTTTGCAAACTGTAGGAGATACAACTCAATTTGGTGGCCATCAAGTAGATGCAGCTGAAGAATTACCAGAATTGTAGGAGAATTTTAATGAGGAGGAGTATACTGATCCGTCAGAAATGTATGAATCTCCTGTTGAACCCACGGAACAGCAGAATCCTATAAGTGAGTGGACTGATCCATCATCCTTGAATAACGCTGTGGTTCGTGATGAGCTGGGTTCGCGAGGGTCTTATAATGAATCAACCGTCCAGCTTGGACAGTTGTTTCAGAATAAAAAGGATGCAAAGAAAGCCATAACTGCCTGGGCTGTCTCACTAAATAGGCCATTCCGGGTGGTCAAATCAAATCCGAGCCTGTGGACTGTAAGGTGCTTAGTCCAGAATTGTCCATGGTACGTACGTGTCTGGCGGCCACAAGATGGCCCGTTCTTTCGGGTGACCAGAGTAGATGACCACGGATGTCTGGCTGAGGGCATGGTGCAGCATCATAGAAATATCACTTCCAGTTTTGTTGCCAGTCTGATACTGTCAGTAGTGAAGGAAAATACGTCAATAACACCGAAAGTGATAATTGCACATGTCACGGAGAAGTACGGTTATAATATCAAGTACACGAAGGCATGGAGGGCTAAACAGAAGACACTAGAGGAGCTTTTTGGTACATATGTTAAGGCATACAACTTAGTACCGAGGCTGTTGCGGCGCATGTGCGAAGCAAATCCAGGCACAGTCACCGCAATTGTTGATACGCCGGCAATCGGCTCCGAGGGTGCTGTGATTCCTGGGTGCATGGTAGTACGGAGATTTTTCTGGGCATTCCAACAATGCGTTGCATCGTTCAGGTACATGAGATCTGTGCTTTGCATTGATGGAACATTTTTGACTGAAAAATACCAGGGAACTCTGCTGACTGCCGTGGCTGTTGATGCCAATGACCAGCTTCTCCCCATAGCATATGCCGTGGTCGAGGGGGAGAACTATAGAAGTTGGCTATGGTTCTTGGGCACTTTGAAGAATGAGGTTGTGAAAGATCGAGAGCGCGTGTGCTTGATTCATGATCGAAATGGAGGAATGCTGAGTGCGATGGAGTACATGCGATCGGGAGAGGATCCATCGCTGAGTTGGGATGATTTGCAGAGTCATTGGTGTTCACGGCATCTTGGCGCGAATTTTCACAGTCATTTCAAGAGCAAGCGCCTGATGGTTGTGTTCAAACGGCTTGCCAAACAGAACCAACAGTCAAAGTTCTCACAAATCTGGAAGTCACTGGAGGAAAGTACATTGGCGGAATTGCGAGAAGCAGGGGTTGCAGATGATCGCGGCGATACCGGCGCGGGAAGCCGCCGGGGTCGTCTCAGTTTCAGTCAGTGGATTCAGCCCAAATCAATGGAGAAGTGGGCGTTGCTTCACGACACACGTGGGGCTCAGTACGGAATCATGACGACAAATCTGGCCGAGGTGTACAACTTCGTCCTCAAAGGTGTGCGATGCTTACCACTCACTGCAATAGTTGAAATGACATTCTATCGCACAATAGCGTACTACGACAGCAGGGGTTTGGCGGCATCAAGCCTTTTGCATGACCCCTTAGCACACTGGCCCAAAAAAGATCAATGATTACCTCGAATTTCGGACAAGAAAATCGTTGACACATGATGTCACAGTACTGAGTCGCTTGCATGGGAAGTACGAGGTTCGGCTAAGGCACAGACATGTCCGTGGCACACTGCGGGCTGGTCGGGTCCACGAATGTCGAATTTCAAATGCAGATGCCCAATGCACATGCAACAAGCCTCAACTGCTGCACATTCCTTGCTCGCATGTCATCGCTGCCTGCTCCGTTCCTAGGATCGATCCGGCGCGGTACATCTCAACCTATTATACTCTGCAGTACTTGTGGAAGACCTGGGATGGTGTCTTGAATGGGTTTGCGGCGGGGGAAGCTATCGACAACTATCCCCGAAAGATGCCATCACGTGGATCCCAGACAAGAGGCTCCTCGTAGGCCATGTCGGCCGACGTCGATCCAGGAGGATAAATAACGATATGGATGCAACGGAGCGTGAAGATGACGTACGTAGATGCAGTGCTTGCAGGCACCCTGGTCACAGAAGAGATCGATGCCCGCGGGTGACAGGCGCATCGTCTTCGTCGCAAAACTAAATGTTGTATTATTTCAACTACTGAATGTTTTGTCGTGAGTTGTACTGAATTTCCCTATATCAGTTGTACTTAATTTCCCTAATGCCTTCTCGTGAATTTTTGTAAGCACTACTGAATGTTTTTTTATTTACTGAATGTTTGTTTATGTACTCAGTGTTTCAACTTCTCAACCAATATGTGACAACTGCAGGTATGGCAGATGACCATCAGCTTCCCGAGCTGATTGCACAGCACCATCAGGAGCGTCATCGTGCTCGACGCCTTCTACAGGGCATCGTTCTCCCAGCTCTGCGTATGAGGACACCGCGTGAGATGTGGCCTCTAGATGAGCGGTTCGCGCCTTATTTGCTCTAGGCCAGACTGTTGTCTTTCGCTCGCATGGTGGATCGGGCGAGGCGATTCCCTTTCGACCTCGCCCTCATTACTGCGCTTGTGGATCGGTGGAGGCCCGAGACGCACACGTTCCACTTCAGTTTTGGCGAGCTCACTATCATGCTGCAGGACGTCAGCATGCTGCTTGGCCTGCCTATCCGCGGGGAGATATATGTCCCAGCGGCCACCGAGAGAGCTGCATGGCGCCTAGATTTCCTACAGCGCTTCGAGGGAGTAGGGCCAGCGCGGGGGGGGGGGGGGGGGGGGGGTTTGCGTAGGACGCGGGAGTTCCCCAGAGTTACCTTCGCGCAGTGCACGATGGTGCGCTCCCCTTGGCCGCTCCAGAGGAGGTCTTCAGGCGCCACCTTGAGGTGTACTTGCTGTACCTGTTTGGGTGGTTGCTCTTCCCTGGCACCCACAGAGACATCTACGAGCGGCAGTACGTTCAGCTTGCCAGGAGTATTGCCGACTCGGCCCTGGGCCACGTGCGGAGGTTCAGTTTCGGATCCGCCGTGTTCTACCACACCTACAGGGGGTTGTGCGACGCCACGAGCAGAGACCAGGTCAGCTCTCTTTTCGCTGGGTGCGCCATCCTCTTGCAGATGTGGTCGTACGAGCATTTCCCCATCGGTCGACCGCTGGTTCCGCGGGATCAGTTCGCGTTAGTCGGGGATGGGAGAGACGGCCCCGTGATGGGATGGAGGTGGGCTAGGCTGAGTTTGAGGTGGGCCACAGATCAGGCGCACCTCTGTTATCCTTCGTACGCCACGGACTTCGATCTGCTTCTCGATGACAGCATCATCTGGGATCCGTGGACCACCGCAAACCTCCAATCCGTCGCATGTGCCACCAGCGGACCGTCCGTCGTCGTCGCGCCCTCCACCACTGCACACGGGTTTCGTGCCTGCCGATAGCTCTTCGGATGAAGAGCTCGATACTCCTCCATGGCACCAGCCTCTCGACCAGGCACAGCAGCATCCTACACAGCCGACACATCTGCTTCTTAGCTTCCTTCCCGATGCTCCGCCGCCTACGCAGCCGACACAGCCTTCCTAGTCTACGCCAGCTGCGCAGACACCACCAGTGAGGAGGCGGCGCGTCAGGGATCGTCAGCCCCCCTCTCGGTACACACCATCAAAGTATCAGCCCCCCCGACAGAGGGGCAGGAGGGGGCACTAGTCCGATGTAGGCTTTTCTCAGACTGTTCAGTTTTCGTACATTTTTGTTAGGTTTCCAACTTTTTGGATTTTATGTTTTCTACTGTTCTACTTTTGTATGACTTTGCGTTTCTGCTTTTCAGCCTTTACCTATTCATCTGATGCTCGTTTTCGTATGATTAGTCTTTTCGACTTTTGCACCTACCATCTTTTGCGCCGAGACGTCTAGTTTCGTACAAATGCGTCGAACCAACGAGACAAAACTAGGTATCAAAAGCACGGTATAAATGCGAAATTAGTATGTACTTGTACGGTCCCAATGCCAAAACTTTGTCGTCTTACTCCTTTTCGCAAATCAGCCTAGAATTATCGCGGCTTATACCTTTTTAAGATTTTCCACGGAACCTAAAAAGGCTAAAACCCACATCTCATCTCCAAACTTCGATCTAATTCAAGGAGTATCTCCCATTCACTATTCTGACCAAGTTTCCCTTCTGTAAGATTTTCAAAATCTCATCCGACGCCTTAGTTTCAAGTCTCGTCATTTTTCAAAATTCTAATTACCCTAATTACCCTAAAGTACCCTGTTTTCGAATTATCCCAAAATCATCAAATCTTGCCAAATTTCATTGAAACTTCTGCTGAATATGCTCCTGAAATAAAGTTACACCTGTGTATGAGATTAGATCTCAAATCAACCCTCCCAATCTCAAAATTTACAAACAAGTCCTAATTTTCAAACGAAATCATCACAAAGTACTTCGACCGCAACCACGGGGCAAAAGAAACTAAATTGGAAATGTCCCAGGTTTCAGTCGCTAGCCGGGCTAGCGACTGAAACGCTGCGGGTTTCAGTCGCTATCCCGGCTAGCGACTGAAACCTGGCGTGGCATGGCACGGGTGCCAGTGGGGCATTGTGCCGTGCCACGTCTTCAGTCGCTAGCCGGGTTAGCGACTAAAGATCAGTCGCGTGCGGAGATTCGCGACAGAGAGCCGTTTTTGCAAAATTTAAAACTTAGGGGTTAGTTTTCGAATTTTTTTTAAGGGTTATTTGGAAAAAAAATTCGATAGGCGCACCACTCTGCTTTCACGCCAATCTAGAAAGAAGGACCAGAATAAAAGAAAAAATCAATAGTAAAGGCAAAGGTACGGTTCATAAAAGATACAAAGAAACAAATTAACATAGCACACATCTTGTGACAAACAACAGTTCCGGAGATTAAAGGTAAACAGCTTGTACAAACTTGAATGTGAGGATCCTCATACAATACTCCATTATCTTTCAAGCACAACACATGAAACTTTTCATCAATATTTACAATTGGCTGTGGAAGACAAGGTTGGTTGTTTGAAATATATAGAAGAGAAAATATCTAATCTGTACAAAAAGAATAATTACAAAAGTCAACTAAGACTAGTAAAAGGGATCTAGGAGTGTCTGATAGTAATTCAGTATTACCAACTAAGTAGGCTCGAAGTTATGCCAGCAATCAAGAATTGACATACAAAACTTCAAGATAAAAGCAACAAAAATAGCAAAAACCATGCTAGTACCTAAACTGAGTTGGGCTGGTTCTCAAGTGCAGCCAGTGCCAAGGCACCTACTGTACTGTGAGTAGCCTCCAATCCTTGCACAGGATTTTGATCTACAGCAGCAGGAGGACCCTCTATCGCAAGAGGACCCAAAAGGTCCCCAAGAATGTCCGCTTCAGAAGTAGAATGAGAAGTGGGAGGAGGATCCACTTTGCTCTCAGTGTTGCCCTCGGCTATGTTTTCATCTTTGCTTTCAACTTTGATAGCATCCCCATTTTCTCTGGGAGTTACTTGATCAGAGACATTGCTCCCCTGCACATCATCAATCCTCACTTAAGGAAATTAAGAAATATATGATGTACTTTACTGGTAAGTAGAATAAAGTAGTACTTCAGCAATATTTTGACTAGGCATTCTGACAAGAGTGAGCTGATTAGCTTATTGTGCTGATCCATTTACAGTGCGGTGATCAGTTACAACAACAGCATTAGATGTTTGTTGCTGACTTCGCAGTTTCATAGCACTCTGCTCTGATGTGTCAACTTCAGCATCTTCAGCCTTTTTCAATAGAGAAGACTACATTTGACAAGCAAGCCGATAGTTAGAAAAAAATATATCAGCCCATCTAGATGGAAGTAAAATCAAATAATCAACAAAAAATATATCCATTGATGTGATACTACACTAATATGATGCAGACCCTTACCTCACATTAAGGAAATTTTGGCATTTTAGCCAATACATCTGCTAAAGCCGCACCTTTCCTGCTCAACTCAAAATATTCAACCGCTCTTTGCTGTATTCTACATCAATATAAGTCTCATACCTACATTACACAAATGCCAATAAAAATCTGAATTGTTTAATAAATCTTCAAAATAATGAAAAAGTCACATTCTCAAAGCTAGTTGGAGTCTATTGCTACTTTCTGAATATTGTCAAGATTTGCTGCTATAGTTCTGTGTCGGAGGCCTGAGTGTGCATTAAAATCTTGGCAGATGTCGAGAGAAGAATGGCAACAGTACTTGTCCTGATGAAAAATTCATGGAACCCTAAGCACAAGGAACCCAAAAACAGCTATGATGTTGCACAAAATGGTGCCTTTGCAACTTACGACACTTTAGGAAGCTTATCATTTATAATAGCAAACAACTCCTTTGGGCTACAACCAGGTCTATGGGCCAAAAGGTGGCCATACTCCCCAAGGAGATAAGCACTGATCTGTATTGGTGGCAAGATAATCTCGTGTTAGTACGATCCTGCAACACATTTGAATATGGAAAAAAATACATACCACGCAGATTGGACTCTTAAATACAAAATTGAAAAGGCTTAACTTACTTAAGCAATAGGCAGATATACTCAAGTGTATTAAAATCATCCAAGAGAGAATTTGTAAAAGAAATTTGATCAATAATACCACTCTTACCTGTATTCGCAATTGGTGGCCAGAGATTTGCCGCACCGAGCACCAGCCCTTGTCCCCCTTTGCCACGCTGAGCCACCGGCCTCGACTCCTCCTCGCCAAGCCCCTTTGTCGAGTGCCCGCAATGGGCCTGCCGATCTTTCGCGCCGCACCGGGCCTGTAGATTTGCCGGGCTGTGCAGACCTAGTGCCTGGCCGCTCCGTCTCTGCCCTCCGTCACTGTCGCTCCGCCTCCTCCCTCCGCCGCATGCAGCTGCCGCCAGGGTTTTGAGGTGGGGGTGCGGTGGGGAATTGGTGGGGGATCGGTGGGAGAGAGGTGGGGGTATCGGTCGGCAGTTGGGGTGTCGGTCGGTGGTGGGGGAGAGGCGCAATGAGCTTAGGAGGATATTTTGGTGGGGAGGGTGAAGACTGCGATTTTACGGAGGCGATGTGAGCAATGAGAGGAGGGGTTTATATTTGGCGCAATAAAAAATCTCCCGAAAATTATTCTGTTACTTTTCCCTCAAAATTTTCCCTCTCAAAATAATAAATCTGTTACTGAAAATTTTCAATTTTGCGTAAAAAAATATATTATTTATTCCTAGCAGAAAATCTGCTAAAAATAATAACTTTTCCCAGCTGATACATTGGTGAAGAATCAAAATTGTATGTTCAGCTGTAGGACTGCTGGTAAAAAAAGTTTTTCCCACCGTATAAAATATTCTCAGCTGTTCCACAGATTTTATATATCTTTTTCCAGCCTGATATACAGCTTGCTATATATTATTTATTCCTAGCAGTAGATCTGCTAAAAATAATAACTTTTCCTATCTGATACATTGGTGAAAAATCAAAATTATATTTTCATCTACAGAACCGCTGGGAAAAAAATTTTTTCCTAGCAGTTTTACAGCTTACGTTGGCCTACCGTGTTGTAGTGTAGAGTTTCGTCGGAGGTTTTCTAACCTTGACAAGTCTTCACCATCCACAGGAGAGGAAAGTTGCTATGATACCAACTTGATCCATTTGAGACCTAACCTTGGTTTTCACACTAGACTCGCCCAGATTTTAATATGCGGAATAATAGGATCTTATTCGGAAATACCGAAACCCAAAGATTGATCAAAAACACAGCTCAAAAATAATTGCACAACTCTTCATTTCAAAGAGGGTTTTAAATGTCGAACGTTAGGTCACACTCACCTACGTCGAGGGAACTATGTGTCTAAGACTTCAATCTAGACTTGATGATTTAAACTAGACCTATTACAAGGTATTTATAATCTAATCGTATGAATAGTATCAGACTCAAGAACCTAAAACGTATTAGACTCATATAACTAACTAACCCTAAACAGATAAGCTTAGTTATATCTATTCGGATCGGATTACAATTCCATACAGAGAACGAATTCCTTTTCAAGGTCACAAACCAAACCATGGTCGCGAAGCCTTTCCGAACATGGTTATGATCGCGAAACCTTATGCGATCAAGACCTCAAGATCCTTCTGGATCAACGGTTTGCAAACAAACGCTTCAGGTGGGAAATGACGGGCAAATACCACAACACTAGGTCCTTGCTTTATCTCAGCGTAGTCGTCGTCGTCAATTCGACCCTTATGCTTATAGCGGGATGCGCCGCACACCGAACAAACATGCATATCGTTGTAGTCGTTATGGTAAAGAATGCAATCATTAGGGCATGCGTGTATCCTTTTTACTTCCATTCCCAAGGGACACAACAGTTTTTTCGCGTGGAAGGTGTTTTTTGGGAACTCGTTTCCTTCTAGAAGTATGTCCACTAAAAGATCTAACAGTGCCGTGAAACTCTTGTCGGTCCAGCTATTAGTTGCCTTCAATTTTAACAGTTCAAGCACGGAGGCCAACTTTGTGTATTTCGGCTTGCAATCATGGAACAACTACTTTTCTGCGTCCTCAATCAAGCTCTTGAATTTACCAAACTCCCTTCCACTGTAATTTCCTTCCACATCACCCAACATGTCATTTGAATTGTCATCCTCTAACATATCCTCATCAAAATCATCATTGGGATCCAACATATCCTGTTCCTCAACCTGAGTGGCACTTGTTTCTGCAGTTTGCTCTTTCGCCATAGTGGATCTAACACGTGTACCCCCTTTTTGAAACCATGTCGAATCAAGTGGGTGACAATTTGAGATGAGTTGGTGATCATCTTAAGATTATGGCAGTCTACGCAAGGACAGTAGATATATCATAAACCCTTCTTTGCCATGTCTTGCTCCGAAACTTTTTGAAAAGCTAAAACACCTTTCATGCATTCTTCACTCACACGATTGTCATTATACATCCAGTCTCGATGGACCATCTGCAATTAAATTCATACACATGCTAAGTAATAATCTATACGGTTGACATGCAATTAGATTGCTAATCTAGCTAGCTAGTTTTTGTGGCGATAATTAATCTACGGGTTTGCGGGTATTACTTCAACTACAAGCAATTAATTAGTAACTAATTGGCCGCATGGATAATACACATCATGAAGCGAATAGCTAGAGGTGGGACAAATGAACTAGGATTTGCTACTCTAGCTTCCCTTCCCTCTCCCTCTTTGATCAATCAATGGAGATGATGATGAAATTAAGTAACGTATGCATTATAAGCAAATACCAACCTTGGATCTTCAAATTTTTGTCCCATAATGCTCCCGTTTTGAGATATTACTCTTCCTTGCCCCAAATCTCTTCCAATTGGATAGTATGTGGAGCAAGATTATATGGCTAGATCGAGACAATGACTGAAAGATCTTTTTGTAGCTTGCGGGCTCAATACAGATGGTTCTAGCATCATAACCGTCTATAATAACAAACTATCACTGACGCATGTAAAAACCGTCTGTAACAGCGCTACTATGGAAGCTACCAACACTAACTATTGGAAGCTCAGAACCATCTGTGATAATATGGTATCATAGACGGTTCTGAGGCCCAAACCGACTATGATAGTCCAACACTATCACAGACGGTTTTGAGGTCAGAACCGTCTATGATAATTAGAATATCACAGACGGTTTGGAGGTCAAAACCGTCTGTCGAACTATCACAATCGGTTTTGACCTCAAAACCATTTGTGATAACTTAACATTTTCTCCCGACAAGCCTTCACAGACAGTGTTCTATTGAAAAGTTCATAATCGTTTGTGATGTGCCATCCTAGATGTTTGTTTCTGTGTTAGTGAATTGATCCATATGGACTGGATGATTAGCACGCAATGTGATTCCAACTCTTTGTCAGCTCGAGATGTACTTCCCTCCATCTTTTTTTGATGTTATGGTCCATCTAATTGTCCACCTTGTAAGAGAAATTATGTTTTGTGGACTTGTGTTCCTGCACTATATGTATCCATTTGAAAGATTTATGGGTATCTTGAAGGGATATGTAAGAATCCTCATCCGCCCGAGGGCAGTATCATAGAAGGTTATGCTGCTGAGGAGGCAATTGAATTTTGCACCAATTATATGGCTTGGGTTGAACCAATTGGCGTTCCTAAGTCCTGACACGAGGGTGGGATTTAGGGCATCGGAACTATTGCATTCAAAGCAACCATCCCCACTAGTGATTTGTATGTAAAAGCACATTTTTGGGTTTTACAACACATGATGGATGTGGAGCCATACATACACAAGCACAAGGCAATGTTACGGAAATAAAACCCGTCGAAGCTAGAGATTTGGGTCACCAGAGAATATAATAGTACATTTTCTTGGTGGATTGAAAATAGAGTCATGCGAGCTATTGTGGGCTCCGCGAGTGAAATTGTTATGTGGTTGGCTAGAGGGCCAAGATTTACAATAGGGACTTAGATGGGATACGACAACAACAGGTGTTCATTTCACATCAGAAGTCAGGGCGAGAAGAGTACTATGCAATGTAGTGGAGTGACACTATTTGCTATTCCAGAGAATTCCAGTGCAGTAAGGGCATTGAACTCATATTACGGTATTATTGAATAAATATGGGAGCTCAATTACGTATTATTTAAGATTCCTTTATTTCGATACCAATGGGTCGAAATCCCTCGAGGTGTTAAAGTTGGCAATTATGGGTTTACTCTCGTTGATCTCAATAGAGTTGCATACCAAGACAATCCATTTATACTTGTTGATCAGATTAAGCCCTAGACCAGGTTTTGGACTAGACTTGCTCTGATACTAACTTGATCTAATTACTGTATTGTAACATCCCAAATTTTGCTATCTCTTTAGCTTGCCAGTCAGCATATCTTCATTGGATTCTCAGATGTATCAACCCCTACTACCACAGAAACAGACATCCTGGACGGCACATCACAGACGGGTATGAACTGTTCAATGGAAAACCGTCTGTGAAGGCCTGGCGGGAGAATATGTTTAGATATCACAGACGGTTCTGACGTCAAAAATAACTGTGAGAGTAAACCAGACGGTTCTGAACACAAAACCGTCTGTGATAGTATACTTATCACAGACGGCTCTAACCTAAAAACCGACTGTGATATATACAATCGGTTCCCAGCTAAGAACCGTCTGTGATAGTCTAATTATCACAGACGGTTCTAACCTAAAAACCGACTGTGATATATACAGACAGTTCTGAGTTCCGAACCGTCTGTGATAATTAGACTATCACAGACGGTTCGGAACGCAGAACCGACTGTGATTTATACAGTCGGTTGTAAACCACGAAGCGTCTGTGATAGTGTAGTTATCACAGACGGTTCTGATGTATGAACCGACTGGAAAAGTACCGGCGCTTCGAATTCTCAACTGTGATCATTTCTGTCTCCGATCTTCGCGCGCGGCGCCTAGGAGAACACGAAGCATCGCTTTGGAAGTTCTATAAATTGACAGTGGAAAAATTGTCATTTACTTTACAAGTTTTTATAGTTCTCAGACTGTTTGACTCCTTAGCTTCTCTGCGCCAATGGCATCCTCGATGGCATCGTCAGCCTCGCCCTCCCCGGTATGAACTCTCAATCTTTTGGACTTACCCCTGTATTGTTAATCCATGTTCAATACATTCTTGACCTGTTGATTTGCACAGGGAAGGGGAGCCGTGGTAGACACTGCCAAAGTCAAGGCCGAGCTGAGGGCCCTCCAGGAGGAGCACAAGCTCCTCACGGAGAAGCACACTCGGCTACGGCTTGACCTTGACGATCTCTTCCAGCGCATTCAGCGCATGAAGACGGATGGTGACAATGCTAGGGCGAGGACGAGGGGTCTTCGCGAGGAGAAGAAAGCCGCGGATATGACCATCGCTGGCTGCGGTTTGACAATGAAGGATACCATCGCGAAGCTGAGGGAGGTCGCAGGCCTTCTCGACGCTGAAGTAGTTGATCCTGAGAAGGACAACTTGTCGCTGGAGGAGTCCTGCGTCCTGGCTGCAAGTCAAACTGACTTTATTCTAGATGCAGCCAGGGCTAAGACCACTCCTTGACCTAGCATTCTGTATTTTTACTTTTTTTTTGTAAGTGATGAAACAAATTATTGAAAACTTTGTTCTCATGTCAACTTTCTAATTTTCCAGCACATTCTTGGACTGCATACAATCTTCCCTCTTTCTTTATCTTTCGTTGGCTTTTGTCGAACATTCGACCATACAAAGGTATGTACACTGTGTGCGATCAAGGAACGACTATCGCGATCTTTGGCTTGTGATCGGAGCCCTTGAAATAATATAGAAACAATATAGAGGTCGCAGGTCCCATGCAAATAATATAAAAAGAATATAGAAGTTATATATCAACGTGCTTTGAAATATCACAAACGGCTCTGAGGTAAAAAACATCTGTGATAGTCACATTAGAGACGGTTTTTACGTAAGGCCTGACTGTGATGGTCCCAACAGTGTCCTCGAGTCGACTCGAATTCTTAACCTCTATCAATATCACAGACGGTTCTTAACTCCAAACCGTCTGTGATAGTAAACGGACATATTAAAGACGGTTCGGACATCAGAACCGTCTGTAATATTAAAGCAGACGGTTTTGATCTCCCAACCGTCTGTAATAGTCCCAACAGTGCAATTCTCTACATGCAATTGTTGATAACCGCACATAATAACTGAGCAGATGAAGAGACTTAATTATTTACTTCAAATTTAATTTGCATCGAATTATGTAATCTGACTCTTCAACTTCCTCGCCTCGAATTCTCGACCTCTATCAATATCACAGACAGTTTTTAACTCCAAACCGTCTGTGATAGTAAACAGACATATTAAAGACGGTTCGGACATCAGTACCGTCTGTAGTAGTAAAGCAGACGGTTTTGATCTCCCAACCGTCTGTGATAGTCCCAACAGTGCAATTCTCTACATGCAATTGTTGATAACCGCACATAATAACTGAGCAGATGAAGAGACTTAATTATTTACTTCAAATTTATTTTGCATCGAATTATGTAATCTGACTCTTCAACTTCCTTTGCCGTGTTGCAGTTTATCTCCCGAGAAGTTGTATATCATGAATTTATTGGCCTTGAAAACCAGTACTAGTGCGCTTTTTAGAACTCGAGGCACCCGTGCATATGAACCGTCACCTTCTGTTTCTATAAATAGCGAGGCTCCTAAATCCCTGTCTTTATTCCCTCCTCAACTCCCACCTTGATGGCGAGCCGAGATTCCAGTGAGGTTATTGAAATTGAGAGTGATGAGGAAGAGATAAGGAATGAACTCAATCAGGATCTTCAGAAAGTAAGTCCTCTCTGAAACTCTAATGCAGATCTTTCTTTTATGACTTGATTACCTCGAAACAAATGCATTTCGAAATCCACAGGTGCTTGAGGAAATGCTCCCTCCAAAGAAGAGACTTAGAAATGATGAAAGATCATACAGTGGAGCTGCAGCGAAGACTCTAGAGGGTGCTGAGGCCTGTGTTGCCACATTGCCCCTTGCAACCCCTCCAGTTGCATCGACTCCACCTTTGGAGATCCACAATAATCCTTCCAATATCCCCTCTCCAACACCTTTGTATCATCAGCTTTTTTGGGGTAAGGCTCACACTTCCACGTCCAAATCCACTCCGAAGCTTGGCAATCATCTTCACCCTCCCAGCATACGCCCCTAGGAGAAGCTGGAGAAGCATATGTGCAGGAGGAGAAAGCTGCCTTGTGCAGAACTCTCCAAAAAAAAAAAGAGGCGCTGGAGAAGCATTCTGAGGGGATGTCTTTTGCCATTCTGCACTTGGCAGAGTGCATGCTTTGAGTTGCAGCTTCATCTCCACCTTGGTTGTATCAACTTTAATTTCTTGGATGATCCTACTGATGCCAAATCCACTCCTTTGGTGAGAGATGATGTTGATAGTCTTAGAGCCATTGGTAGTTCTCCTGGGGCGGCCAGTGTAGATCCTACTGATGCCAATACGTCCCTAGGAGAACTTTGTAAATTACTTTCGGAACAGGTCGACACTAATCAATTGGTCGCTTAATTAATAGTATCTCTTATGTATGGAAAGATTGTAAGAAATAAGAAATTTCTTTTCCTTATATATCTGGCTTTCGATTGATTATGTAACTGATAATCACCAAATAATGTTCTGTGTAAAAATGTTAACAAGAAAATACTGCTGCGATCAAGACGGTTTTTAACTCAAAACCGTCTCTGCTTGAAAGATTACAGACGGTTTTAATTTCAGACATATATATAAAACAAATATGAAAAACAAGATAAAACCAAACAGTCTGAACGTTCATTTTTGTAAATACTAACATTGAAATAAGATAGAACCAAATATGAAAAACATGTGGAACAACTGATGACCAGTAGTCGAATGCAAACAAAAAAACCGGGATATTAAAGACGGTTCGGACTTTAAAACCGTCTGTGTTATCACAGACGGTGCTGAGGTAAAAACCGACTGTGATAACAACATACACAGACGGTTCTGAGGTAAAAACCGACTGTGATAATAACGTAGACGGTCGGATGTGATAACACAGACGGTTCAGATGTGAGAACCGACTGTCATAATCAAATACACAGACGGTTCTGATGTAAAGCGGACGGTTTGGAGTTCATAACCGTCTGTGATATTTCTTTTCTTCAATAATGCACCGATATTACCGACGGTATTATATAGAACCGTCTGTACTGAACCTGGTATAAAAGGTCTTTTGGCGGATGTTTTGAGCTAGTCGTACTCTCTTGCTCGACCTACACTGTCCAGTTCGAAGAGATTTGGGGCAAGGAAGAGCGAAATCTCGAAAGGCAGGGGGAGCATTTGGGGGCAAAAATTTGAGGATCGAACCAAGGTTGGTTACTTGCTCCCAAGGCGTACACATTACTTGATTTCATCATCAATATCGATCTCCATTGATTTACTAATTAGCATGTGTATGAATTTGATTTATTGCAGATGGTCCGAGACTGGATGTATAATGACAACCGAGTGGGTGAGGAATACATGAAAGGTGTTTTTGATTTCGAAAAGGTTGCTGTGCAAGACATGGCGAAGAAGGGTTTACCATATATGTACTGTCCTTGTGTAGACTGCCAGAATATTAAGATGTTCACCAACTCATCTCAAATTGTCGCCCACTTGATCCGACGTGGTTTCAAAAAGGGGTACACGTGTTGGGTCCACCATGGAGAAGAGCCAACTGCAGAAACAACTGCCACTCAGGTTGAGGAACAGGACATGCCGGATCCAAACAACGACTTCGACGAGGATATGCCAGAGGATGACCATTTAGATGACATGTTGCGTGATGTGGAAGGAAATTACAGTGAAAGGGGGTTTGGCAAATTCAAGCGCTTGATTGAGGACTTAGAGAGGCCGTTGTTCCCTGGTTGCAAGTCGAAATACACAAAGTTGGCCTCTGTGCTTGAACTGTTAAAATTGAAGGCAAGCAACAGCTGGACCAACAAGAGTTTCACAGCACTGTTAGATCTTTTGGCGGACATGCTCCCGGAAGGAAACGAGTTGCCAAAAAACACCTACCAAGCGAAAAAGCTGTTGTGTCCTTTGGGAATGGAAGTAGAAAGGATACACGCATGCCCTAATGATTGCATCCTTTACCGTAACGACTACAAAAATATGCATGTTTGTCCGGTGTGCGGCGCATCCCGCTATAAGCGTACTAAGGACCGAACAGACGACGGCGACTGCACGGAGATAAAGGAAGGACCTCCTGCTAAGGTGTTGTGGTATTTGCCAGTCATTCCCCGCTTGCAGCGTTTGTTTGCAAACCGTAAAGAGGCAAAATTACTACGTTGGCACTCGGAAGACCGGAAGAAGGATGGAAAGTTGAGACACCCCGCTGATTCTTCGCAATGGAGAAACATCGACAGGGAATTTGTTAACTTCGGAGCAGAATTGAGGAATATAAGGTTCGGGTTGAGTACCGATGGAATTAATCCTTTTGGTAACATGAGCAGTCGGCATAGCACTTGGCCGGTTCTTTTGTGTATCTACAACCTTCCTCCTTGGTTGTGTATGAAGCACAAGTACATCATGATGTCTCTACTTATCTCAGGACCAAAACAACCTGGAAACGATATTGATGTGTACCTAGCACCATTGATAGAGGATCTCCTAACAATGTGGAACGAAGGGGTGCAGGTATGGGACGCATACAAACGAGAGAACTTCATCCTACGTGCTATGATATTCTGCACCATCAACGATTTCCCAGCCCTTGGAAATTTGTCGGGCCGTACTACGAAAGGAGCCAAAGCCTGCCCCCACTGCGAAGATGACACTGAGAGCGTGTGGCTGAAGAATTGCAGGAAAACAGTGTACATGCGTCACCGTAGGTTTCTTCCGAAGAATGACGCGTACCGTAAGAGCAAGAGGGAATTTGACGGCCACAACGAAGATGGTTCAGCCCCGAAGCCTACGCGCGGGAAAGATGTTTACTCACGGGTGAAGGACATAGACGTTGTGTTTGGAAAGGGTGGTAAATTGAAACCCCGCACGAAGAACACTTGGAAGAAGAGATCGATATTTTGGGACTTACCGTATTGGGAGCATTTAGAGGTTCGTCATTGCATTGATGTCATGCATGTAGAGAAGAATGTTTGTGACAGTTTAATCGGCCTATTGCTGAACATTCCAGGGAAGACAAAGGATGGCATCAATGTGTGGCGTGACATGATCGAAATGAGAATCAGGCCCGAGCTAGCACCGAGAGAGGACGATAAAGGCCGTATATACCTCCCCCCCGCATGCTACACTTTGTGCAAGGCTGAGAGGACAGAACTCTGTAAGTGTCTCCATGGTGTTAAAGTTCCATCGGGTTACTCCGCAAATATGAAAAAGCTTGTGTCCATGGGCGATTTGAAATTGCTGGGTATGAAGTCTCATGATTGTCACGTGTTGATGACACAAATGCTTCCTGTTGCCATCCGGAGTATTCTGCCGCATAAGGTCAGAGAGACGATCACGAGGCTATGTTTTTTCTTCAATGCAATTTCTTCCAAGGTCATTGATCCCGATGGACTGGATTCTTTGCAGAGCGAGGTGGTTCGAACTCTCTGTCAACTTGAGATGTATTTTCCTCCATCGTTTTTTGATATCATGGTCCATCTCACCGTCCACCTTGTCAGAGAAATCAAGATATGTGGACCCGTGTTCCTATGTTATATGTATCCATTCGAGAGGTACATGGGTGTACTTAAGGCCTACGTGAGGAATCGGTCCCGGCCCGAGGGTAGCATTGCCGAAGGTTATGCAGCGGAAGAGGTTGTTGAGTTCTGCGTCGATTACATGGCCGAGGTAGAAGCAATAGGAGTTCCTGTGTCTCGTCACGAGGGGAGGCTTGATGGTGTTGGCACTATCGGACGGAGAGCCATCACTCCTGATTTCGATATGTACTCGAAAGCTCATTTTTGGGTCTTGCAACACATGACGGAGGTGTCTCCGTACATCGACGAGCACAAGGAGATGCTACGACAAGACAATCCTCGCCGATCCGAGGTTTGGATCACGGGACAACATAACAGTCGATTCAACGCGTGGATGAAGGTGCGAATCACCGGAGAGTCCGCAAGTGAGAACCTTAAATGGTTGGCAAAAGGGCCCACGTTTACTGTACAGACTTGGCAGGGATACGACATCAATGGGTACACATTTTACACGAAAGCTCAAGATCGAAAGAGCACTGTGCAAAATAGTGGAGTGAGCGTAGAAGCTTTCCATGAGGGGTTCACCAAGACAGGCCCAACAAGGGTAGTACGTGGATTGAACTCGTACTACGGGTTCATTGAAGAAATTTGGGAGCTCGATTACGTACTGTTCAAGATTCCCCTGTTTCGATGCCGATGGGTCCAAATCCCACAGGGTGTGAAGGTTGACAGTTACGGTTTCACTTCTGTGGACCTGGATCGCGCTGCTTATAAAGATGAGCCATTCATACTTGCAAATCAAGCCATTCAGGTCATTTATGTCACTGACCCAACCAATAAGAAGTGGCACATCGTTCTTCATGGCAAGAGAAGGATTGTTGGAGTTGAAAATGTCGTAGACGAGGAGGAATACAATCAATTTGATGAGATTCCTCCATTTGGAGATGGCGTACAGGTCGATACTGAAGACACCGACGAAACCAGTTACGTGCGTATGGATCACCAGGAAGGGTTATACTTTAAAGGTAATCAACTGTACGTCTTATCTCTCTGTTTCCATCGGTATAGCTTATATCTCCTGTAATTCTCGTATTTGCAGGGCCGCGGCAAGTGGAAAGTTGCAGGGTCGCGATCACCTCCATCGCCTCCCACCTTCTCCTCTCCGTCCGTCGCGATCACCTGCATCGTCTTTCCACCGTCAGGCGCGATCACCTCCATCGCCCTCCCGCCTCCGACGCAATCACCTCCATCGCCTCCCCACCGTTTCTGTTATTCTTGTATGGGTTTTGTTATAGAATTATTAGTTGCATATTTACTTAAACTGTTCTCTCTTTCACTTATGTTAGGAACTATGTCTGGTGACGAAATGCACCACTCGGGGACTCAGGGTGACCTCGCTGGCGATGAGACGCCTGGGCCGGAGGTCGCCTCGTCCGCCGTGACCCCGCAGAAGAAGGGAAAGGGGCGAGGCCGGACGACATGCGCGCGTCTGAACAAGGGGGAAAAGCAGCACGTCCAGTTCGACGACAATGGTGTGCCGGAAGCTCCGCCCAAACTTGTCGGTCAGTACCGCTCACTATGCGGCAAAGTGGCAAGGGAGCGGGTGCCCATCACCACCTCCGACTGGGGTCAAGTGCCCCCAGAGTGCAAGGATGCGCTGTGGGAAGAAGTGCAGGCGGCGTTTCACATTCCGGAGGATCGCCACTTCACCGTCCGCCGGAGGACACTTATGTCAATAAACAAGGCGTGGAGGAACTTCAAGAGCGAACTTGTCAGGCACTATGTGAAGGAGTCGACGACCCCCTTCAATGACTACTCTTTCGTGACTCCCGAGGCATGGCAGCAGTTCGTAGAGATGAAGGGCAAGCCTGAGTTCTGTGCTGTATATATGAAATGCTATACAGAGTGGGGTGCAAATATATTTGAGTACTGCATGTGCATATGAAACTGTATATATTTGAGTACTGTACAAATATAATTCTGAGTTCAATTGTACAAATATATATGCATGAGACTGTATATATTTGAGTACTATGCATGTATGAAATTCATGAACTATATATATGAAAATGCAATTTGTACAGAGGACATCTGTGAATGTTATAATCTCAGACGGTTTGTAAGATCAAAACCGTCTGTGCATGCACAGACGGTTTTGATCTTACAAACCGTCTGAGATTATAACAGTCACAGATAATAACACATCGCAGATGGTTTTGACCTCAGATCCGCCTGTGATATCAGACTATCACAGACGGTTCTGAGATAATAACACTATCACAGACGGTTTCAATATTAACACCGTCGCTGATATCGCAGATTGGTTTAACCTCCAAGCCGTCGGTAATAATATGAGTATCACAGACGGTTGTGAGATCAAAGCCGTCTGTGAATTATGAGTATCACAGTCTGTTATAACATCAAAGCCGTCTGTGACACAGACGGTTCTGATGTCAAAACCGTCTGTATATACTAAAGTATCACAGACGGTTCTGTTCTCACACCCGTCTGTGATAGTACAAGTATCACAGACCGTTCTGATGTCAAAGCCGTCTGTGGTACTTTACTATCACAGACGGTTCTGATGTCAAAGCCGTCTGTGATACTAATACTATCACAGACGGTTCTGATGTTAAAACCGTCTGTGATAGTACAAGTATCACAGACGGTTCTGATGTCAAAGCCGTCTGTGATACTCACACTATCACAGACGGTTCTGATGTCAAAGCCGTCTGTGATACTCATACTATCACAGACGGTTCTGATGTTAAAACCGTCTGTATATACTAAAGTATCACAGATGGTTCTGATGTCAAAACCGTCTGTGATACTCATACTATCACAGACGGTTCTAATGTCAAAGCCGTCTGTGATACTCATACTATCACAGACGGTTCTGATGTCAAAACCGTCTGTGTATACTCAAATATCACAGACGGCTCTGAGAACAGACGGTTCTGACCTTATAACTGTCTGTGAAATATGAGTATCACAGACGGTTCTGACCTTATATCAGTCTGTGAATGGATATATCACAGACGGTTGAAAACATCAAAAACCGTCTGTGATAGTGCATGATTATCACTGACTCGAATATCACTGACGGGTAAGAACCGTCTGTGATGTCTGTTTTGACCCGACTGTGATGATGAATTCTGTAGTAGTGCCCATTTTTGATCTCTTATTATGATCTCAGGTGTGCCACTACCTTAATTTAAAAAGTTGGCAGCTAAACTCCGCCTTTCAGACCATTTTCGCTTTTTAGTCCAAAAGTATAGCACATCAATTCTTTTCAGATTTGTCAGAAGCTCAAAAAGACTAAAAGTCTCATACCATCTCCAAACTTTGATCTGATTTAGTGAATATCTCCCATTCACTATTCTAGACATTTTTCCCTTCTGGAAGAATTCCAGAAGCTCAACCGAAACCCTAATTTCAGTCTTGCCAAAGTTTCAAACCCTAATTGCCCTGTTTTTGATTTTTGTTAAAACCACCAGATCTTATCGGATCTTACCATTTTTCCTGCTGGATGAGTCCAAGTGATTTAGTAATACTCACCTGCAAAACCAGATCTCAGATCAGCCCTCTAGATCTCCAGATTTGCAAATAGGCCCAAATTCCCGAACCAAATCCTTGCAGATCAGTCCCTGGTGCAGGTTTCTGAAATTACAAATCAGCCCTAGCTTTCTTTTTCAGCCCTTTTGGACCAGCCCCTGGTCGTTGCTCTCAACCAGAGCTCTAGCCGTTGCGACCAGGTTCGTTCGACCAGGGCCCCACCACTTCGCCTCGCCGCAGAGCTCGCCGCTGGCAAAGATCCCACCACCACCGTCACGTAGCACCACCTGTGCGCAACCGTGCCGCCACCGTGGAGCAACCTCAACCGCGCCGGTGCCGTGATTTCCTGGTGCCCGCACGTGCTCCAGCAGCAGCAAACCAGCGCCACGTTGCACCCATGCCGAAGACAGTGATCCCGTCGCCCTGCTCCAGTCGGATTTGGCGTGACCCCCCCTCACCTGTCATAGTCGTTGCCACGTCCCAACGCTTGAACGCCATCTCGATTCCACCTCCGGTGCCAGTTGTGTATCCCGTGTGATATGCTTCAAATCCCGAGAGCCCCAGCCCTTCGCCTATATAAGCTCCCCCTCGCCCAGCATCTCTTCGCACCACTCCCTCAGCTGCAAGCTTCAGCTTCCACCACCAGAGAACAACCGATTTCCCCAGCGCCGCCGTGAACACCTTCTTCCCCGGCGAGCCACTTCTGGAGCTCACGGTGCCAGCTTCACCCACAGCTTCTCTCTCCAAACCAACGCCACCAGTGAGTTCCCCTCATCCCCCTGTCCGTGTCGTATCATTTAATTGGCCCCCGGCGAACCTCAACGCCGGCGATCACCGGAAAAGACCAAAGCCATGTTTCCCCAATGCTGCCCGATTCAATCCAAATCAGCCCTCGTGCCAGTGGTAGAAATTGTTCAGCACAGTCCTTTTAGCAAGCCTACGAATCTGGAATTCGAAATTGAGTCAAGATCGTAGCTCTCCCCAGTTTGCGCGCCCCCAGTAAATCGGCCCTCGTCGCCGAGCTTCTCCGGTCATCCCCCGACCAAATTAACCTCACCAATAGTTTCCTCACTTCACCCTCTCACTCCCTGAGCAAGGAATCAAGCTCAAACCCCCTGTATCGAAAACCCCCAATCTCCAGTGTCGTCTTCTCCAGCGCCAGTCGCCGGAATTCTTCCCCGGCTGATCTAGCCCCGGTCACCTTATCCCTTAGATAGATCCCAGTACCCTGAGCAATATTGTCTACTAGCTCGACTTCTGAATCGACCTGAATCAAGAGATATTCCAATGCCAAGATCACTATCCAGTAGCTCAGTTTATGTTCAGGCCACCGTGTTTACTCGCCGGATTTGGCCACCCTCCGGCCACTTCCTGCCCTTGAGCCTGTTGAGTACTTTGTTCCTGTTATCATGGCCTAAGTGCCAGACAAAGTTGTACATCAATTGGAGCCCTAAATCAAAAGTTATGCCATGCCCTAATTTCTGGCCATGTCTAGCACTATGTCAGTGCGTGTCCACCAGTGGCATTGAATGATTTAGACCTATTACACTTGAGCAATTGAAATGCCACCTTGTCCATTAGATTCCTGGAGTTGTGTTCTACATCTTTCTCTTCTGCCACTTCTCTAGAAAACCTACCTAAGACCAACTTAAGGCTATGTCAATCTGTGGACCGAATGTCGGCCTTTCGACATTCAACTCCTTTTGAGCCCATCTCTTCAATCAGCACCCAAGCGGCCTTGTCCAAATCTTTCCCCTGCATGCATGATATATTTTACGTATCATTTCCTATAAAGACTATCTTCTGTATGCTTATGTAGCGTATGTGTGTATTATTTGTATCCGCTGTGGAACCAGAGGTTGAAGGAGCGAAAAGAGATCTTCAAAGAACTGTCTGAGTAACTAGACCCAGCATTGCAAGCACTAGTACAGAAAAGCTTTCTTCTATCGGTAAAAAACACCCTTCTACTATCGATTTTCGTACCGATAGAGATAGACACGATAGAACAAGACATAATATTTTCTATCGGTAAATAACCGACAGAAGAACTTCACAATTCTATCGGCATATTAGGAATGTACCGATAGAAAACCCATCGTAGTCTGATGTTTAGCAGTGGGAAAAGTACCACTCTTCTAACGGTTAATTATAAGATTACCGACAGCAAAAAGCTTACTATTCTATCGGCACCTTATGAGTGTACCGATAGAAATCCCATCGTAGTCTGACGTGTAGCGGTTGGAAAAATACCACTATTCTAACAGTTAATTACAAGTTTACCAACAGAAAAAAGCTTAGTACTCTCTCGGTTGGAAATGAGATAACCGATAGAAAAATCTTAGCACTCTCTCGGTTGTGTATGAGTTCACCGGCAGGAAAAATCATACTCTTCTAATGGTTAATTTCAAGTTGACCGATAGAAAAAACTACAGTAGTCTCTCGGTTGTGAATGAGTTCACCGGCAGGAAAAGTCACACTATTCTGACGGTTAATTTATAGTTTACCGATAGAAAAAGTGGTAGTAGTCTCTCGGTTGTGGATGAGTTTACCGATAGAAAATTGGTGGTAGTCTGTCGGTTGTGGATGAGTTTACCGATAGAACATTCACATATACAGTACGTTATTTACATTCACATATACAGTACAGATGCAATACATTATAGATTGGATACACAATACAGTACAGATGCAAAGAAGGGTAAATTCACAAAACAGATTGACACATTAGACAGTTATTCACATTTATTCACATATATATGGACAAATACAAATTGCAATCCAATGTGGACATTTATTGACATATATATTTATTCACATGTATATAAACAGTCTATACACGAAAAAGACAAAATTATCATGGCGGATGGTTGGGCGCAACTTCCTCCATGACATATTGAGCCCAGATTTGTCGAAGATCTCTAATCTTTGCATTTTTGTATGAGTCTTTCGACATGGCGATCTGCAAGCATGTGTGAATACTTAGTAACTAACTTCCTAATTTAGAACGTGACACCCAATTTTCAAATTTGAGTTAGCTATCGATGCTTACCTGGGGGAATTGGGCAAAGTTTGTCTGCACTAGGTCGTACATGTAGCGCAACACATAAAACCCGCATTCCCACGATTGCGGCTGCTGATGGCACTGAGATAATTGCATATGCGAAGACATGTTGGCTATTGTTTCCATAAACTAATTAAGCATAAACAAAAAGTCTCGTGAGTACCTCATATTCTTTCCAAGCTAGTAGGGAGCCCTGCGGTGCGGCATGCCTCCCTCCAGCGGACACATATTTATCAAAAGCCCTGCATTTCAGTTAGTATTGCCAGTTAATGTATTATCATTAGCTAGTGAGGTGAAAATTTAAATCAAACATATAAGTTACTTATGCCTCCATATTCCCCTTGACCACATATTCGATCGATAATCTGTCACGCATCGAATCGAGGTAGTACACCTCGTTCCTCGGCGGACAGATCACGATGAGGATCCAGTGGCCCCTGCATTGTACGTAAAAGAGGACCGCTTGCTCAAAGTATATCTCAGGTGTAACATACAAGATCGAGTTAAATTAGTACGAAATGCACTAACCTTTGGTGGTATGGCACCAAAATGAACTCCCTGTCCTGCTGCGCCATCAGCACCTTGGATATGTACTGCTCAGCGTGCGCGGCGTCGTGCTCTAGCATCGTGAGGCTTATTTTCTCTGGGTCAAGGAAACCCACCTTGTCACACGCAGCCTCTGATGCTAGCCTGTACATGCACCTGCATGCAAAGGACGACATTAGTATTGCACAGAAAGTTACTACATTTGAAATGAACTACAACAATGCAGAGTTAGCAAACAGAGTTAGAAAACAGCAATACATAGCATCAGCAAACTCACAGGACTCCAGTCCGTATGATGGACATATCGAGCTCCCGCCAGTTGTAGAGGTCGAACAGATCCTCGTGTGCCACGGATATACTCCCGGGCTCACGGTGGAACTGCCCAGGCCTGTAGGGAACTAAGAAGTTCAGATTGCGCCGAGCTCGGTGTAGGTACCACTCGTGGAGGTCTCTGGTTGATCGATCCAATTTGCGCAAAGCTGCCTCCGACATGAGTGGGAACCCGTTCTTGAACCTCTCCGACTATCCCTGTCGCCCTTTTCCCTTGCCTTTGCCCTTGCCTTTTGCCAGGGACTGAGCGTGTACCTTCGAAGGCAAGGGCGAGGTGTTGGCGGCTTTCTTCCGAGGTGAAGGCGTGAATGCGCTGGGTGGGGTCGAGGCCGTCTTTGATGTGTCCAGGGTCGCACGAGATCGGGCCTCATGCCCCGAGCTGGGGGCGCAGTCCCCTGGTAGCCCAACGGCAGGCCACTTCAATTAATGAGCACGTATGTTAGATTATGCAAGTTGAGTGTACTGAGTAGGATGTAATCTAAAATGTGTAGGATTTACCGGTTGTATTAGAAGACACTTCTTGGGCCACTGTACGTAGGAGCCCACTGCCTCAGCAAGTGTCTGCAGTTCCTCTGTTGGGATTGCCAACGGAGAATCGTTGTAGCCCGGCATGGCCATGTCCACCTGTACCTTTGTAAACCCCAACCGCAGAGGTACGCAATGGACCCGGACATCCGGCCCAGACGGATATACGAAGCCGTGTCCAACCACTTCCTGCCTATTGCCTAGGTGATTCAGTAGGATGCAACCCTCCGGCTTCTGCAAATTTGTAAATATTAAAACAGGTTAGCGAAACAACTCTAACAGAATGGGAGTGGCATCAACTTAAGTGCACAGATGAAGGCTTGCAGTACCTCAAGTAGATCCACTGGATCCGCGAGGACCTTCCAAGCGCAACTGCTTATCCGACCCCGCGGGGTACCGTCGCCCTGGGGTTCCGCATCTGCACTCTTGCTCAGCAATGCATCTCTCAACCGTGCAAACTCTTCCCTCATTTGTGCGACCTCAGACTGCACCTCAGCCCGTATCTCCGCCCGTACCTCAGCCCGTATCTTATCGGAGAGCTCCGCTTCCTTTTCCTTCCAGGAGCGGGCCTTCTTCCTCGGTGGAGCCGGATCTGCGAAACCGGCCTTCCACGACACAATGGCTCCCACGGCCCGTGTCCGCCCGGGATGCTCCTTATTTCCTAGAGCCCGGGTGAGGATGTCGTTCTCCCTCTGTGGGGTAAAGAATCCCTCCACTGCCTCCTTCTCTAAAGAGATCTGTTACATTTAAAGGTACCTTGTGAGAGAAATTGCCTTATATACACTTGTGCGCACATAGTTTACGAGGTTAGCCAACTTACCATTCGCCTCACAACGTCGACGTCCCCAGGGGTTGCGAACTGCACAGACCCGGTGGATGACACGGACCCCCTCCCCCTCCACCATCGCTTGCACCTCTCATCCCAGATGTCGGAGAGCGGCAACTCAGGGGTGTCCATGACAGGATTTTGCTTGTCTTCCTTCTTCCACTGCTCCTCCTTCCTGCATAGCCCCGGGATCCGAGCCGATGCGGGTGGTCGTTCCTCTTCTGGATCGCCCTATTCTTCTCGCTAAGGGCCTTGAACTCCTCAGTCCCCTTCTGCTTGGTGAATTCCTCCCATACCTCCTCCGATATGAAGGGGTACTTCTCGGAAGGAGATTTCCCCGCAGCGAGGCAGTTACTGACGAGCCAGCTCATAAAGGTTTTCCATGTTCCGTTCATGTCCTTCAAGCAGGCCGTCCTAGGTGTATCGTCGGGGATGTTCCACTTAGCCTGTTTTAAAAAAATGCATACAATTAATCACGAGTTTGTTAAACTTTAGTATAAGCCAAGAGAACGTGATTACGAAAGTGTTCAGCGATTTCAGTTAATTTAACCTTCACTTCCGCCCACAACCTATCCCTCTCGTCCGCCGTCACGTCCTTCCAGCTCTGCATGGTGATCTTCACCCTTTCTTTCGCCAACAGCCCAACGTAGGCCGTGTACTTCCCAGCATTCTTTCCAACCGGCCTCCCAAATTGGTTGAACTCACAAGAAAGATCGGTGCGTTTTGCCAAACGGCCCAACGTCGTCGCACCTCGTCCCACCCTCTTGCGCCGGGATGTAACAGCTGCATCTTCAGTTACGTTGGGGTTGGCCCTAGTCGAACCACTGGTACCATCCGATGAAGACGATGACATGTCTTTCCCTACAAAACCATCAACAAACCATCAAAAATTTAATGGAAACACAAACCAAATCATTTTACAAAGAAAAAGGACCTATTTTAAATATTTTTTCCATCGGTAAACACAAAAGCTACCATGCAATTAATACAAGATAAGATTCTATTTCTCAGCGTTTTCGTCTACACATTTTCATATAGGAAGCAGGCAACATATGGCAATTAATTCTTCTTAGAGTTCCATAACTCAGCCCAGGACTGGAATCTAATTAGGGCTGCAAAAGGGATGTCCAAACAAAATAATACTAAAAGAAATACATGAATAAATTACGTCTTGAACTGTTCAGAAATACATGAATAAATTTTGTTGATAAGCCACTACTCACTGTCATCACATAACATTCTCAATGATTTTCTATACTAATATTCATGGGCCAGCATTATTATTTCACACGTAAATAAGCATACAAGCATCTAAGTGCCACTGTGCATAATCTGACAAACCTAATGCTAATGGAATATAAAGATATTGAAGTAGCACAGAAAGTAGGTCACAGAGGAAAAAAAAAATAATATGGTCTATAGCACCCTCTCTTGGTTATCTTTTGCATTACCTGTATGCAAGTCATCAGGACTTCATCACATCTATTAGTTTGGGAAAAGTCATATATGACATACAGGTAATGCAAAAGATAACCAAGAGATATGCATTTGAAACATATACATCGAAGACCCATCCACATTGCCATATATTCATACCAAGTGAGTAAAAATTCCCAACCAAACTAGTACGTACATTGCATGCCTCATGTCCTTCCGGATCCAAAGTTTTAATAGTACGTTGTTCAGAAATATTTTCTATCGGTAAACACAAGAGTTGCCGATAGAGCAGACAAATTGTTTCTATCGGCAAATACAGGACATACCGATAGAATATGTGTATGAACAACTCCAACATATAATGTGCATTACATGGCAGTTGCATACAATTGATCACACATACAGCAGTATAGATAAGTTAAAATCTCAAAATAGGTTCATTACAGCACTGGAACATATTATGTCAACCCCAATTTAAATCAACATTGCCCGCGGAATGTACATAATCCAACACAATAGGGAACCCTAGTGTAATTGCAAAACTCGAAGAATTAGTACGTACAAAACACTAGGATCAAATAAGGAAGATGCTGAAAATAGAACGACGAATTAGGGTATTTACGGCGATCAGTGCTGGTGATGGAGAGGGGGTGTAGAACGCAGCGGCGGCCGGCGAAGGATGAAAATAAGAATCGGTGGCAGTGGCGAACCAGTGTCCAGCCGACGATCGTCGTGTGGGAGAGAGGAAGTGAGTGGTCACGGCGGAGGTTGTGGTTTTCTTCACTCTCGAAGAGACGCAGTGCTCTAGGTTGGAACTGTTCGACTGGAGGGAAACTCAAGGGCCGTGTACGAGTAATAAAGTAGTGTATGACCTTTTCTATCGGTACACCAAAAATAATACCGATAGAATTATGTCCGTTTCTATCGGTACAACAAAATAATACCGATAGAAAAAGTAAATTTCCCAGAAAAATATTTGAATTAGTGGATTCCTTTTTTCTATCGGTATAAACAATAAATTCCCGTGAGACCAATTTTCCCCAGAAAATTTTTTTAATTAAGTTTACGAGAGTATAGTATTGTGTTCCTTTTTTCTATCGGTAAAAACAACAAAATACCGTCAGAAAATGAAAAGATAAACACAATTTAACATCAAACAGACCGTGCTTGAAAGCTGCAGAATGATAAAGAAAGTGGGAAGATAGCCGAAAAATTGGAAAATTGACATCAAAAGAAATTGTTCATTCATTATTGTCTTATCACTTAAAAAAAAATTAAAACCCAAAATGCTAGGTCAAGGGGTGGTCTTAGCCCTGGCTGCATGTAGAATAGAGTCAGTTTGACTTGCAGCCAGGACACAGGACTCCTCTAGCGACAAGTTGTCCCTAGGATCAACTACTACCGCGTTGAGAAGGCCTGCGACCTCCCTCAGCTTCGCTATGGTATCCTTCATAGTCAAACCGTAGCCAACGATGGTCATATCCGCGGCTTTCTTCTCCTCGCGAAGACGCCTCGTCCTCGCCCTAGCATTGTCACCATCCGTCTTCATGCGCTGAATACGCTGGAAGAGATCGTCAAGGTCAAGCCGTAGCTGAGTGTGCTTGTCCGTAAGGAGCTTGTGCTCCTCCTGGAGCGCCCTCAGTTCGGCCTTCACTTTGCCAGTGTCTTCCACGGCTCGCATTCCCTGTGCAAAGCAACAGGTCAAGAATGTAGTGAACATGGATTAACAATACAGGGGTAAACCCAGGAGATTTAGAGTTCTTACCGGGGAGGGCGTGGCTGACGATCCCATGGAGGTTGCCATTGTGAAAGAGAAGATGAGGAGTCGAAGCGTTCGAGGATTAGAAAAACAAAAAAATACCGCGACGCATGGCGAGGTACTTATAGAATTTCCAAGGCGACGCATGGCGACACGGTTGAGAATTCAAAGCGCCAGAGTATTGTTCTATCGGTACAAACAGAAAAAAAACGGTCAGACAATAAATACCGTGAGACTAACGAATTTATTCTAACGGTACAATATAATAATACCGATAGAATAAGTACACCTTTCGCAAAGAAACTTTCGAAGTGCCTGAGACACATTAAAGTAGCGGATGTCCTTTTGTATCGGTAGAAATAACAAAATACCGTCAGAAAAATTGATTTTTGGAGAGCTTAATTTGAAGAAGCAAGAGGCTGCGATGATATTTTTGCAAGTGCTATTTGAAGGGAAGAATTAAGTATTTACAGGATAAAGGTACTGTACATGTTAGAACTCATGCTGTGGAGTAAAATTGAGATATATTAATGCTGTGAACTAGCTTATCATTAAGTTCTAAAGAAAAATGTACTGCCTGATGTATTAATGATAAGTTCCTCACCTTACTGCAGAACTTGTGGGCTGTTTGCTTGGCATTTATCCCTGAAATAGAAATTAATCATCAATGGTTCTCAACCCATAATCCTTCTTCGTGGTCATCTCGCAGATACGTTGTTTCGTCGATATCTTCAGTACGGATAGATTGAATGTCCTCTAAAAATGGAGGTATTTCATCGAATTGGTTATACTCCTCTTCGTCGACAACATCTTCGACCCCAACAATACGTCTCTTGCTGTGGAGGACAACATGCAAGTTTGGATTGGCCGGGTCAACGATGTAGAATACCTGTGTGGCTTGCTTTGCAAGTATGAATGGATCGTCTTGGTGTCCGACTCTAGCAAGATCGACGAGAGTAAACCCGTAACTGTCAACTTGAACACCTCGAGGGATTTCGACCCATTAGCATCGAAACAGGGGAATCTTAAGTAATCTGTAATCGAGCTCCCATATTTCGTCAATAGCACCGTAATATGAGTTTAGCGCCCTTACTGACCTGGCATCCTCGGAAGTAGCAAACAGTGTCACTCCGCTACATTGCGTGCTACTCTTGACGTCTTGAGCTCTTGTGTAAAATGAATACCCATTGATGTCGTACCCCTACCAAGTCCCTACAGTGAATCTTGGGCCTCTAGCCAACCATGTCACAGTTTCACTTACGGAGCCCTTGGCAGCTCGCGTGACTCTTTCTTGGATCCACTCAGCAAATTTCCTGTTATGTTCTCTGCTGACCCAAACGTCTGACTTCGAAGGATTCTGTGACCGTAACATTACCTTGTGCTCGTGTATGTATGGCTCGACCTCCGTCATGTGTTGTAAGACCCAAAAATGTGATTTTGCGTACACATCACGAGCGGGGACGATAGCTTTGAATCCAATCGTTCCGATTCCCTGAAGCCTACCCTCGTGTCGGGACCTAGGAACTCCAATTGGGTCAACCCCGGCCATATAATCTGTGCAAAATTCAATCACCTCCTCGGCGGCATAACCTTCCTTGATACTCCCCTCGGGTCGACGACGAGTCCTTACATATCCCTTCAATACACCCATAAATCTCTCAAATGGATACATGTAGCGCAGGCACACGGGTCCACAAAACTTAATTTCTCTGATAAGGTGAACAATCAGATGGACCATAACATCAAAAAAGGATGGAGGGAAATACATCTCGTGCTGACAAAGAGTTGTAACCACGTCACGTTGCAAAGCGTCCAATCCATCCGGATCAATTACCTACGAGGACACAGTTGCGCCAAATATTCATATCAGAAAAATCTTCTAATTAAGCTCCATAGATGGAGGTAATGAACTTATAGTACGAGTGCACGTACTTACCTTGCAAGATATTGCGTTGAAGAAATAACATAGGTTTGTGATTGTCTCTCTGACTTTAACTGGGAGAATGCCTCTGATAGCAATGGGAAGTATTTATGACATCAGGACATGACAGTCGTGGGACTTCGTGCCAACTAGTCTTAGGTCCTTCATGGACACAAGTTTTTTCAAGTTCGCGGAGTACCCACATGGAACTTTAACACCGTGTAGGCACCGACAGAGTTCTGTTTTTTCGCTCTTGGACAACGTATAGCAGGCCGGAGGGAGGTATGTACGCTTTCCATTCTCTAAAGGTGCAAGCTCAGACCTTATCCCCATTTCCACCATGTCACGACGAGCTTTCACATCATCCTTTGTCTTTCCTGGAATGTTCAACAACAAACCAATCAAACTGTCACAGACATTTTTCTCTACATGCATGACGTCAATGCAATGTCGAACTTGTAAATGCTCCCAGTACGGTAGATCCCAGAGAATCGATCTCTTCTTCCAAACATTTTTTTTCTCGAGGTTTAGAATGCTTACCGAACTCAGCTTTGATGTCCTTCACGCGCGAGTAAATCTCCTTACCGGTCAGAAACACTTGAGCTAATCCCTTCTCATGCTTCCCGTTAAATGATTTCCTCTTCTTACGGTACGTGTGATGAACCGGAAGAAACCTGCGGTGACCCATGTACACTGTTTTCCGGCAGTTTCTCATCCACATACTCTCAGTTTCATCTAGGCAAATAGGGCAAGCCTTGGCTTCTTTCGTACTATACCCCGACAAATTGCCGTAGGCCGAAAAATCATTTATGGTGCAAAATATCAGGGCCCGCAAGATGAAATTTTCTTTCTTGTATGCATCCCACACCTTCACCCCCTCGCTCCACAATTTCTGTAAGTCCTCGATTAAAGGCGCTAGAAACACGTCAATATCATGTCCGGGTTGTCTGGGTCCTGAGATTAGTAACGCCATCATGATGTACTTGCGCTTCATGCATAACCAAGGAGGAAGATTGTAGATGCATAAAAGAACCGGCCAAGTGCTGTGCCGACTGCTCATATTACCATGTGGGTTCATACCATCTGTACTCAGCCCGAACCTTATATTCCTAAGTTCGGCGCCAAACTCAGCAAATGTTCTGTTGATGTTTCTCCATTGAATAGAATCAGCTGGGTGTCTCAGTTTTCCGTCTTGTTTCCGGGCTTCAGCATGCCAACGCAAGTGCTTCGCGACTTTCGGATTTGCAAACAGCCGCTTCAATCTAGGTATCACAGGCAAGTACCACACAGTTTTTGCCGGAGGTCCTTTCTTTACCTCGTGACGTTCACTGTCAATCCGGTCCCTACGCGTATACTTCGATGCGCCGCATCTTGGACAAACATGCAAACTGGAGTACTCGTTACGGTACAACACATAATCATTTGGGCATGCGTGTATTCTTTCGATTTCCATTCCCAACGGACACAACAGTTTTTTGGCTTGGTAAGTAGATCTTGGCAACTCATTTCCCTCTGGAAGCATGTCCGCTAGAAGATCTAATAGTGCCGTGAAACTCTTATCACTCCAATCGTTGCCTGCCTTCAAGTTATATAATCTCAGCACAGAAGACAGTTTTGTAAATGTTGCACATCCAGGGAACAGAGGTTTCTCAGAGTCAGCAATCAGTTTCTCAAAATCACAGAAGTCGTTTTCGTTGTAATCTTCCTCTACATCACGTAACATCTCATCTAGATTGTCATCATCATCATCATCATCTACGTGCACATCGGAATGAACATTATCACAATTCGGATGATCATCGATATTATTGCAATTCACATCCGAGTCCTGCTGATTGGTAGTAGTGGTGCTTGTTTCCTCAAGATCTTCGCCATGCCATATCCAACAGGTGTATCGCGCGTTAAAACCACGACGAATCAAATGACTCTTAATTTGATCAGAGTTGCTAAACCTCTTCAAGTTCATACAATCTGTACAAGGACAGAGCATATTTTTCTCTCCATTCCTCTCCTTTTGTTGCTCAGCAAATTTAATAAACTCATTCACACCATCCAAATATTCAAAAGTAGTACGTTTTATTCCATACATCCAATATTTCCTGTCCATCTACAATTAACAAAATTTAACGAGTCAGCCATGCATGCATGAAACCTGCCCGATTAAGTTATGTATATGTACATGTACAGCCTCTTACAATAGATACATGTGTTGAACCCTAGCCTGACGAAATTAACACTAATTAACCTATCTAACTACACAATACAAGCTAGTTAGCTCCTAAAACATGACGCATTTCCAGCTACCAAGCTCCCAAGCTTAGAGCTACAAACTTGGAACTACACAATGCAGCTAGCTTGCAAGTAGAGAGGAAGGGAGATCTAGAGGGAGAGAGAGATAAGTGTCGACAATTAAGCGTACCTTAAAGAGAGGGGCGCAATCAACTTCCCTCCACCCTGCGCTGATCACCCTAGCAGTGTAGCTACGGGCGTGGAACTTTTGGCACAAACAGAGGGACACAGAGTGCAACAGAATAAATTAAAGAGCAGCTCAGCAATGGTCGAGTGGGGTTTTTCTTATAATGGCCCTTTTTCTAACGGTAAATACATGAAATAACCGTTAGACTAACTTAGGTAATTTGACGCTCACATAGTCTATCGGTAAAAACACACACATACCGTTAGAGAATGTACATTACCGAGCAAGTACAGGACTTCTTCTTTCGGTAAATATGTGTATTGACCGTTAGATCATGCATGACACAGCACCTACATGAGTTTTTCTATCGGTAGATATGTGTACGAACCGTTAGATGATGCATGACACACGAGCAAGAGTTTTTCTATCGGTAAATATGTGTATTTACCGTTAGAATATGCATGACTGAGCAAATATATGTGTTTTCCTATCGATAAATATGTGTACTTACCGTTAGAGGAGGTACTGGTACCAAACTGGGACAAACATACACATGCCATTTCTCACATTCAAGGAATCATATCAATGTAACACCAAACAGATCTTACATCAAACAGATCTTACATCAAACAGATCTTAACTAGAAGATAAAGCAATATTTCAAGAAATGCTAATTTGTGGATTAACTAGGAGACACAAAAATACTTTTCTTAGGTACTTGGGACTTCATGTTGCCAAAGAAATTACACATGCCAGTTCACAAATTCAGGTACAAACATACACATGCCAGTTCACCAATACAAATTCAGGTACAAACATACACATGCCAGTTCACAAATTCAAGTGCATGTCTGAAACAGCAGTACAAATACACACCTACCTACCAATACAATTAAATACACAAATACTCCCTGCACATTCAAGTTCATGTCCCAATTAGCAATACATGATACACAAATATACAACAATATACAAATACAACAATTCACACATTCGATGTATATTAGAAAAGCCACGTCTGAAATTAACAACAGATCATGACGAGGACCCAGTGGCCCATACATTTTACATAAAAGAGAACCTTTGCAGGTTGCCACAATGCAACTACCGACTACAAGTTAGACCTGATACATCACAAATCCATTCATCCAAAACAGCAAATGTCTGAACCACATTGGACTTAACCATAGGAGTTCAGTTCAAAGACGCCCGAGGAGCTGGAACTGCCGTCGACATACATTTGTACGTATTGGTGATTTCCTCGGACTCAAACTCAATCAACTCAACTCAACTCAACTCCATTAACAAAAAGAACCTACCTTCCAAGATGTTGTTCTGTGTAGTGATGGTGTAGAATGGCTGTGCAAATAACAACAATTCTTCTTCTCCAAGCAGGTAAGCATCTGGCCACAAGCTGGTGCATGCAAAAAAATGTAAGATGCTTTCTATAGGTCCTGATTTGAGAAACACGACGGGCTTAAGCATCTTCTCGACCGAGCCAACCAAGATCTCGCCCTTCACGTCCTTCCAGCTCTCGACGGTGATCTTCACCATTTCTTTCGCCAACAAGCCAACGTAGGCAGCGTACTGCGATGAAGAACCGTGAAATACGTTGCCCCTCATGAGCATCATCCAAGGACCTGAACAGATCATAATCATATTGAAAAGAAGACACATCAAAATGAAGGATACAAAAAAAGCAGAATTATTGCCATAATCGGATTAGAATAATCTAACAATATTGCAGAAATTTTACGTACCTTCCTTGGGATGCCGACGTCTAGAGGGCGTCGATGGAGGTGCGGAGGTGCAGCGGTCCCCTGTAGAGGTGCGCCGGCCGTCCATGGAGCTTACGGGTTAGGACTACGAGCCCCAGATGAACTGTGAGAATGAAAGAGACATACCCGTGTATTTATACAACTATATATTTTCTATCGGTATGAAAACAGAATACCATTAGTAATAAAAACATTTGTAGAAGGCGAATGGTTCTATCGGCACAATACATATTACCGATAGGAATTTTTGTACATACTCTATCGGTGTGTACGTACATTGCCGATAGAATATTACTAGTTGTAGAAGGCCAACAGTTCTAAGATATTTTTTGTAATATTCTACTGGTATAAACATTCATTACCGATAGAATAAAACTATTTGAAGACGAACAGTTCTAAGCAATTTTCTATATATTCTAACAGTACAAGAATCCATTACCGATAGAATAAAAATATTTGTAGAAGGCCAACGGTTCTATCGGCGCACTACATATTGCCGATAGGAATTTTTAATATACTCTGTCGGTATATTAATACAGTACCGATAGAATAAGTCTAGTTGTAGAAGTCGACCAGTCCTATCGGCGCACAACATTCTCCCGTCAGTACTTATGCATCTCTTCTAACGGCAAATATGTTCATCACCACTAGAGTAAATCATACTGCTTCTTCTATCGGGAAGATTCTTATAAACCGATAGGAAAAATACACCCGATGGCCTTTTATGACCTCGAAGCACATTTTCTATCAGTTTTCAACTAAATCGCTAATAACCGATAGAAGATAGGGGTTAGTAGACTGCATTTCTGTACTAGTGAAGGCAAGTATCAAACTCTTGATCATATCTAGCCCAATATTTTGAAATGAAGTATGTTACCTGTTTTCAAGTATATGCATGCCTTATATTCAAATAAGAGTTATATTCAAATAAAGTGAGTAGATATGACCTAAATAATTGTAAAGCCCCTTTTGTGATTGAATATCCCTACACCCTTGTCACCCTAGATTATCATGCTTAGGGTATGCTATGCTCAAGATTATATGTTAAATGTTGAATGGTCACATATGAGAAAAGCATATTCAAAGCCCCTTTTTGTGAAATAAAATGTGATTGGAATCGATAGTGAGGATGGTTTGATTGGATGGTGCTGTGTGTGCACTGGGAATGTGAAAGACTCCTCACTAAAGATTCATAAGGACTAGAACCTTGTATTGTACTTCTATGCGGCATGAAAAACGTACCAACTACTTGCCCGGTATGGGATGGGCGCAACATAGTAGCTTTCTCAGTATTAGCTTTTCCCTGCAATGGTTGTCGGTCCGGTTTCTCGCGAGGAACTGGTGGGCCATGAAGGCCACGAGTGATGTGAGTTCAGAAAAATTATGAGAGGAAAAGGTGGAAAGAAGGAAGTCGCCCTATGCCTGAGTAAGTCGTGCGCGGCTGTAATCAAAAGAGGCTATGTGTCTTGCGAGAACATAGACCAAGGCTAGGAAGTAAGGCAGTGGGGAGGACCCACAACGGTACTTGAGACTTAACTGTCTATTTACCGGACAGGGAATTGTTAATGCTAGGAGTGTAAACTGTTGTATGATCTCAGCCTTGTCACATGCGTAAAAGTCACATGGAGCTGATCCGACTTGAAAGCTGAGTGATCGGTGGATTAAGGTGGTACACCTTTGCAAAGTTATAAAAAGTATCGGATACTCTGAGCTCCCAGGTCATGGAGTCTGCGCGCGGTGGATTCTATCCACGTCGATGCAGCACAAGTAGCTTTTGGAAAGTTTTTCACAAAATCTAAGTAAAGTGGTGACTCATGAAAGACCGCCACGCATAACATCTTCTGAAAATCTAGCTTAGGATTTTAAAAGTCTCGCTTTTGAAAACAAAAACCTTTTCTTCAAAACTAAGTGTGAAAATCTAATCTATCCCTATATATATAAAGCCAAGACCTCTTTCCTTGAAAACCCCTCATCTATATATCTGCATTCTCATAACGAGACTTGCTGAGCATCGTGTAAAAACATGCTCACCCTTGCCTTTTCACACAAATTCAGAAGAAAGGATTCGAGGATCCTGATCCTTTAGCACCAAGAAGAGGAAGGAACCTTTCCAGACGATTTGATCTTCTAGGAGGGTCATGCGCCAAGTTGAGTCCGATGTGGTAAAGGCCCGAGCCGAACCGCTGCAGAAGGAAATGAAGACCTTTGTTGTTTTTGTGTTATTTCTGTATTCGGTACCTTGATACTAATTCTTTTTTATTCTTGATTTTGAAAAACTCCCTACTTTTGTATCAACTTTAATGAATGCCATTCTTGGCATTATGATAATGTAATAGTGGTCCTCGTGACCTTGTACTTGTAAGTAAATCCAATTGTTGTGAGCTTGTAATGTACCTTTCTGAGTACAACTCACCTGGGCGGTTGCCACCAGATTCCTCAAATGAGGGTCCCACATGTATGGACCGGGTTTTGGTTATACTCGACCAAATACTAACCTGCTCCAATTGAGGTATAGATGGGTTTCGACTATACTCAATCAAATGCTAATATGTGGAATACGGGATCTTACTCTGAATTACCGAAACCCAAGTTGATCGAAAACATAGTTCAAAAGATAGCACACTCTTTATTTCAAAGGGGGATCTTATACACGTCGAACGTTAGGACACACTCGCCTACTCGATGAACTATGTGTCTAAGACTTAAAAATAAATTCAATGACTATTTGATGATCTAAGTTAGAACTATTACAAAGTACTTATAGTCTAATCATATGAATATGTATTAAACTTAATAACTGATTAACCTAAAAATATTAGACTTAACAGATTGGTTTGAGCTTTTTACCTTCAGGTTTTAATCTCGCCTTACACAGATGTAGCCAAACCATATCACCTTCATGGAATTGAGCATCAACTCGGTGCCGATCATGTCGCGTCTTGTACTTGAGTTGAGCTTTCAGCAAGTTCTATTAAACCTCACCATGGAGCCATTGAATACCTTCTAGTAACTTTTATGCTCGATCCTGATCAAATGCTTCCTTGCTATTCTGCGCTGAGGTAGGGATGACAAACTCCATGTCAAATGGACTCTGTGGTAGAAATCCCAAACAAACATCATAAGGCGACTTTCCAGTCGAACCATGCACTGCTCGATTAAAAGCAAACTGCAGGTACGGTTTGCTCTCATCTCAGGTCTTCAGATGCTTGGAGTTATAACATCTCAAGAGATGAATGACTGTTTGATTTACCACATCGGTTTGACCATCAGTCTAAGGATGAAAGGCAATACTCCTTTTCAGCTTTGTGTCCATCATCGTGCAAAGTAATCGCCAAAAGTGTCTAGGGAACCGGGTATCACGATCCGACACAATAGAATTCGGCAGTCCAAAATGTGTCCAAACGTGCTGAAAGAATACCTAAGCTGCCTCTTCTCCCATGATAGTCTTTCGACAAGGTATGAGAATTATCATTTTGGAGAACCGATCAATGATCACAAAGAGATATTCGTCGCCACATTGGGTCTTAGGCAATCCTCCCAAAAAATCCATGGATATGCTTTCCCATGGTCATGATGGAACTGGCAAAGGAGTGTACAAATCTAATTTTCGGTTTGCTGGTTTCGAGATGTGCAGAGACCACAGCCTCGAACAAAACTAGCCACATCCTGCTACTTTTATGCCTAGAACACATGTCGATGAAGATTTTGCAAGGTCTTTATAACCCCAATGTGACCAGTAACCATTGATGCATGCTCTTCTCGTAGCCATTGAACTTGAGGTGCTCCACAAGGTATGTAAAGTAAATTTCCCTTGTACAAGAGTTCTTCTCACCGAAAAACTCTGTAGGTTTCTCTGTTTCGAGCTCAGCCAGCACTGATTGAAAATCAGGATCTTCACTGTATATTGTGGCATAGTCATCATGACATTAGGGCTCAATCTGCATAAACACTGATAAGTAGAGGGTCATAACTAATGGTTGTGACAACATGTCACCCAGTTTATTGTGTATGCCCTTCTTGTATTTAATCACCAAATTAAACTGCTCCAGATACGACATCCACTTCATATGTCGAGCTTGTTGTAGCTTCGATTGAGTTCACAAATATTGCAAAGGTTGGTGGTCGGTCTCGACAATAGTCTCTTTACCCAAAGGTAACACCGCCAATATTTTACGGCCTGATGCAGTGCACACAACTCCATATCGTAAGTTGGATAGTTCTTGCATGAGCACTGCGCCCATTACATAACCTAAGGCATCGATTTCTAGTTCGAATGGCTTTTGTAGATTTGAAAAAGCCAGAATAGGAGCTTCACTGATTTTCCTCTTCAGCAAGAGAAATGTGTCCTCATGTGTCCCTGTCCACTTAAACTTCTGGTCAATCCTGGTTAATGCATGCAACAAAGAAGCCACTATAGAGAAGTGTCATATGAACTTTCGGTGGATCTTCACTGTATATTGCCAAGTCCCATCTTTCTTTGGTACTAACACCACAGCAGATCCACAAGGTGAACTACTCAGTTGAATGACACCATCATTCAACAACTCACCAAGTTGTCTTTTGATCTCTTCATTCTCCAATACCAAGTTGCGATACATACTCAGATTGGGAAGTGTCGCATTGGACACGAGCAGAATTTTGTGCTCAACTAGATGTTTCGGCGAACAACCCTGGGTACTTTCAAATAGATCACTGTATTTCTCCAATAGTCCGGACAAATGACCAGAATCTTCTCGGCACGTCAACGACAGTGCTGCTCGAGTACTATCACTTTGACCAACTGGTCGAATCATAACAAGCACGTATTTGTGACATGCAGTGACGATTCTTTTGGCCTGATTTTGTGGTAATCTAGGTTGAAGTGTTGACATGGACATCTTTACCGATCACGAACTTAACTCCGTCTTTAGTGATCTCGTACTCTTGCGCTTGTCGATAGAAGTGAGCATCCCGATTGTACAAGAACAGACTCACAAGGATAACCTAACAAATATTGATAGTGTCGCGCCCCCGCCTTGGGGACAACGACTACTCCCGTGGGGACCCAGCTCGCTGCGGCTGCTCCCATACATGCATACCATTAACTTCCCAGGATAAGTCAAACACAGGAGTATATTTACATCACAGGAGAGTAACTTACAAAATATTTGAGCAGTGTGTCCTACTGGCCTTAATACAACATAAAGAGATTACAATGCCTTCACAGCATACAAGGTCTTAGCAAAATAACAACTACACAGTGGAAGATTAGGTAAACCCCCACAAAAAGAAGTTGACGGCAGAACAACACACATCAGGGTTCTGGCGGAACTGGCTCTCCTCCTTCTGGATCCACGAAGTTCTCCACGCCTTCATCTTGATCATTGAACGCTCCATCTATTGGATTGATAGGTTGCAAGGGTGAGTACTTACGTACTCAGCAAGTCATAGGTAAGAGTAGATACATATAGTAGTGATGATATGAACCTACGCTAATAAAGAAGTATGGATGGTTGTAAAATAGTCTTTTTCCTTTATATCTCATCTCATGGCAGTACTTTCATAGCATAACATTGCTATTCATGTTCACTATTTGTAGCACTACCGCGGCACATCGACACATGATAGCTCACGGTAGCACCCCTTATCATGACAACACATGTCATTTGGGTAATCTTGACTTATCAAATTTTATTTAGAAAACATACTTGTGCCACACCCCGTGGATTTAATCCACCACAGTAGACTCCTGTAAACCCGGGAGCTCGGAGTATTCGAATACGTTTTTCCTCTGTAGAGAGGTACCAATTTATCCGCAAGATATTCCACTTTCATGCCCATCTTATCAAGATGATTAGATGCTTCCTCACAACCATGTGTGAGTGGCAAGGTAGAAATAACAAGAACTTTTGCCATGTTTCACACACAATTCACCCCAGACCCTATGGTTTTTTTCACGCAAACCACAGTTGTGGTGGCTTACACAAACCCCACTAAATTGGCATCTTCCCACTCAGGGTCAGCGTGCAATCACATGTGTTGGAGCTGTACTCCGTGTAAATCGTGTACGTGTCATATAGGGGTTTCATGTGTGATCCACATACTACTTGTTCAGGCCTGTCCCATACCAGGCTTGCGGTCAGTTTATTGTTCATGCCACTAGACACGCAACACAAGGTTCCAGTCCTTATATATGCCAGAGACCAGACCATCCACAACCCATGCTCATCCAGTGCTACCACCATTGCATACCAAAAAGCCTGGTCACAGCTAGGGTTTTATTTCATGAATATAAAATATATACATGTATACTAGTTATGGCTCACCACTTGATTATTTCACATTTCACAGGCATCCAGCCTAATACTGCCATTTCATATCTCAATCATTCCTTCACATGCAATACTAATTATATTCAAGGTTATATTATAGCAATTCTTAAAATATAGGTTCAACATGTTTAAGAATATGACTTGCCTTCTGCGTCGTAAAAGTTAGTAATTGTTGACGGGTCAACAACGAAGTCCTCGAACTTAGCTTCTGGATCTGCTCGGCGATAGACAAAGACACAAAGATTACTAACTATATTAAAATGTTTTATGACCTATATGCAGATATGCTTTAAGAATAACTGAACAACACTGGAAATGATTGAGACTGCAATCTGAACTGAGTCGAGATTCTAGGGTTTCAAGAAATCTGGGCTAAGATTGAGTACTGGAGGTTACTAGGGTTTCAAGACATTAAAATTGACATAAGGTTCATGGCTGGTTTGCTCAAAAACAGCAAATGTCAGCCGATTGACATTTGGTTCAAGGCTTTGACAAAGGCTCAACAAATTCTAGAGGGCTTATCTCAAGTTGTGACAGTAGAAGAAAATGTAGATCATAGCTCTACAAATTCAGTGGACAAAGTGGTTTCCAAATTGCACAACCAGAAGTGGGTAAACAAGGCCAATGCCACTGGCTGGCATGTACTGGCATAGGGCTGACAATGTCAAAAACTAGGGCATAGCTGCAAAGTTGGTTAAAAGCTTCAATTTCTTCGCCAACTATGTGTAGGAGGTAGGCAAAGACAACAGGAACTCATTGGTGGTGGTTTCAGGAATTGAGATGGCCGGACGGTGATGAACGGCGACGAGGAAGTACGATGGCGACACAGCAAGGTATAGGTTTTGGACAAATCTTGGCATGCACTACTACAGAATTCATCATCACAGTCGGGTCAAAACAGACATCACAGACGGTTCTTACCCGTCAGTGATATTCGAGTCAGTGATAATCATGCACTATCACAGACGGTTTTTGATGTTTTCAACCGTTTGTGATATATCCATTCACAGACTGATATAAGGTCAGAACCGTCTGTGATAAGGTCAGAACCGTCTGTGATACTCATATTTCACAGACAGTTATAAGGTCAGAACCGTCTGTGATATTTGAGTATACACAGACGGTTTTGACATCAGAACCGTCTGTGATAGTATGAGTATCACAGACGGCTTTGACATTAGAACCGTCTGTGATAGTATGAGTATCACAGACGGTTTTGACATCAGAACCATCTGTGATACTTTAGTATATACAGACGGTTTTAACATCAGAACCGTCTGTGATAGTATGAGTATCACAGACGGCTTTGACATCAGAACCGTCTGTGATAGTGTGAGTATCACAGACGGCTTTGACATCAGAACCGTCTGTGATACTTGTACTATCACAGACGGTTTTAACATCAGAACCGTCTGTGATAGTATTAGTATCACAGACGGCTTTGACATCAAAACCGTCTGTGATAGTAAAGTACCACAGACGGCTTTGACATCAGAACGGTCTGTGATACTTGTACTATCACAGACGGGTGTGAGAACAGAACCGTCTGTGATACTTTAGTATATACAGACGGTTTTGACATCAGAACCGTCTGTGTCACAGACGGCTTTGATGTTATAACAGACTGTGATACTCATAATTCACAGACGGCTTTGATCTCACAACCGTCTGTGATACTCATATTATTACCGACGGCTTGGAGGTTAAACCAATCTGCGATATCAGCGACGGTGTTAATATTGAAACCGTCTGTGATAGTGTTATTATCTCAGAACCGTCTGTGATAGTCTGATATCACAGGCGGATCTGAGGTCAAAACCATCTGCGATGTGTTATTATCTGTGACTGTTATAATCTCAGACGGTTTGTAAGATCAAAACCGTCTGTGCATGCACAGACGGTTTTGATCTTACAAACCGTCTGAGATTATAACATTCACAGATGTCCTCTGTACAAATTGCATTTTCATATATACAGTTCATGAATTTCATACATGCATAGTACTCAAATATATACAGTCTCATGCATATATATTTGTACAATTGAACTCAGAATTATATTTGTACAGTACTCAAATATATACAGTTTCATATGCACATGCAGTACTCAAATATATTTGCACCCCTCTCTGTATAGCATTTCATATATACAGCACAGAACTCAGAAATATGTACAATTGAACAAATAAATGTAATCGACAATTAAAGTGTGTTAGATGTACAAATAAATGTAAGGCCGCACTAATACGAACCTTGCGGGTCCCTAAACTTCCCCTTGGGTGATATGACCTCCGAAAGGAAAAACTCAGCGAGCATCCCTCGGACATTACCAATCTGCCGAGGGTCAAGGCTTTCTGAAGGGAAGTCGACACCCTGCAGCAAGAGTTGGTACATAAAAAATTAGCTGAATTAAGTTGTAAATTCTGTCAAATCGAGACAAATTAAGGGGAGCAGTTGTAATACCTCGGGGAAATCGGGCCGGTGAGGGGTGATGATCAGGTCATACATGTGGCGCATCACGTAGAACCCACATGTATTGTCGTCCGGCTGCTGATGGCACTGCCAATTTACAGACCGAGAGTTAGGTGGGGACAAGTTATAAAATAAAACAAATGCCAGTTGAAATTTGTACCGAAAATTGTAACCACTGAAACTTATCGGCTCGCCGCTCGTGTTGTCTCCCTACCTCGGCAAAGTACTTCGTGAAAGCCCTGTAGATAGTCAAAATTGACAGTTTGAGGATAGCCGAAATTGACAATTTGAGGACAGTAAATCTAGATGCATGCAAGACAGGTCCACATCACCTTCCGAATACATCTCGTGCGCCGCAATACGAGTACCCTTTCCTCTGCAATGAGTCAAGGTAGAACACCTTGTTGCTTTTCGGAATAAGTAGCAGCAGGATCCAGTGGTAGCTACATATTACACGTAGAGAATTAAAAATTTAATCTAAATTTGGGGGTGTGCACATGGAGACACTAATCTACGGGTGAAGTACTGATGAAAGCACTCACCTCTGGTTGTAGGGTACAAGTATATACTCCTTGTCGACCTGAGCAAGCAACCCTCTTTTGATGTAGTTGACAACGAAGTCTGTGTCGGTCCTAAACATCACCTCGGCTACCATCTGGGGGTCCAAAAAACCAACAGGTATGCCCTTGGATTTGGCATAGTTGGCCATGCAGCTGCACGGAAGTAACCAATTAATAAATGACATATATCCGTATATGCACGGATAGTAGGATACTTACAGCACCCAAGACCGTAGGATTGACAAGTCGAGCGCATCTTTGTTTAGCAAATTGTGCAGGTCTTCGAAGGTCACCGAGTAGGTCCCAACGTCGTGATGGAACTCTGCCACGGTGTACTTGACCATGATGTGCGTCGGACGCTGCGTCCTGGTCTGGTTTGTCCTCCTCATGTACCATGCATGCAGGCTCTGGCATGCTAACCCCATGCTCGAAATTGCGGTATCGGAGGCCATGGGCATCCCCAGAGAGAACGGCATGAGAGCTGGTGCACTCTTCTCGCTCTCCTTCGACGGGCTCTTCTTTGCTTTTCCCCTCATAGCCAGCTTCTTGAATGGTTGCCTCTTACTCGGAGTCAGCTTCGTCGTCGAAGGGGTATGCTGGCTAGTAGGCCGCGTCTCGGTCTGTGATGTCTGCGATGTAAGAACCTACGTATTAGGACACTAACTCTGAGAGCTATTATTACAGTACAAATTATGAAACTGGTGGGGGAATTACCTCATACAGGACGATGTCTTTCTTGGGCCATTGCACGAACGTGTGCAACGCATCCCCGAGAGTGGTAATCTCGTCGTTCGGCGGCTTCTCCAATGGAAAACCCTTGCAATGGTCAAAGACACTGTCCACTTGGACACGTGCAAAACCCTCACATAGAGGGGCACCATGGATTGTGGCCCCCGCCGTGCATGGTTGCGCCATCCCACGGCAGCCTCGATCGGGAAGACACCGGCCAGCACCATAAGCTTGCAGGAGGCGGGTTCCTACAAACAGTGCGCATTAACATGTTGAATTTCACCGCTTATCACTTTCGAATGAATTAACATAGACAAACAGTGCGCATTAACGGTCATTACCTGCAGAGAGTCCACCGGATACTTTGGAGAGGGCTCCGTCTGCGAAGACCCCGGCGCAGATGCGCAGCTACTACGGTGGCCAATGGGGGTCGGTACTTCCGCTGGGTCTGCGCCAGCTGCTAGAACAGGGGTGCCCTGGGTCGCCTTTCTTAGCTCTTCGTACATGGACCGCATCTCCGACAACTGCTGCAGGAGTGCTTTGTCCCGAACAGCGAACTCCGATCGCATCTCCTCCTTGAGCCGTTCATCGCGGGCTTGGTGGGATCTCTTTCTCCTCTTAGCCGCCTCCTCATCATCGGGGAAACCATGCCTCCAAGGCACAGTGGCGCCGAGGCCGCGCACGCGGCCTGGATGCTCCTTGTTTCCTAGCGCCGCTGTGAGGATATCCCTGTCCCTCCTCGGGTTGAACTCTCCGGATGCCGCCTGCGCACTCAGCGTCACCTGCAACAGGACAACTTAGCAATACAGCCCATTGCATGCGTGTTATGAGGATAGTACGTGATCGGACAATCTTACCAGTCGGTCGATCACTTCCCTGTCCGCAGGGTTATTCACGGAGACGCTTCCGGAGGAGTCCATCGTCGATCTAGCTCGGCACCAATTGCGGGCGCGCACGTCCGTTATGCCCGCATAAGGACTGCCGGCCGAAGACTGTGAAGCTTCCTCGTCCTGCTTCCTCCACAGCGCCTTCTTCCCCACATACCCACCGGTGCCTAGTCTGTGTGGGTGGGTGTTCTTGGCCTGGTTAGCCTGGGCCTTCGCACTAAGCTCCTGGAACTCAGGCTTGCCCTTCATCTCTACGAACTGCTGCCATGCCTCGGGAGTCACGAAAGGGTAGTCATTGAAGGGGGTCGTCGACTCCTTCACATAGTGCCTGACAAGTTCGCTCTTGAAGTTCCTCCACGCCTTGTTTATTGACATAAGTGTCCTCCGGCGGACGGTGAAGTGGCGATCCTCCGGAATGTGAAACGCCGCCTGCACTTCTTCCCACAGCGCATCCTTGCACTCTGGGGGCACTTGACCCCAGTCGGAGGTGGTGATGGGCACCCGCTCCCTTGCCACTTTGCCGCATAGTGAGCGGTACTGACCGACAAGTTTGGGCGGAGCTTCCGGCACACCATTGTCGTCGAACTGGACGTGCTGCTTTTCCCCCTTGTTCAGACGTGCGCATGTCGTCCGGCCTCGCCCCTTTCCCTTCTTCTGCGGGGTCACGGCGGACGAGGCGACCTCCGGCCCAGGCGTCTCATCGCCAGCGAGGTCACCCTGAGTCCCCGAGTGGTGCATTTCGTCACCAGACATAGTTCCTAACATAAGTGAAAGAGAGAACAGTTTAAGTAAATATGCAACTAATAATTCTATAACAAAACCCATACAAGAATGACAGAAACGGTGGGGAGGCGATGGAGGTGATCGCGTCGGAGGCGGGAGGGCGATGGAGGTGATCGCGCCTGACGGTGGAAAGGCGATGCAGGTGATCGCGACGGACGGAGAGGAGAAGGTGGGAGGCGATGGAGGTGATCGCGACGGACGGTGCGAGGGCGGAGAGAGCTAGGGCAAACAGAGCTAGGGCGAAGTAGAATGAGCGGGATAAAGCCCGCCTTGAACTATGTACCGCGTCGGTATTATCACAGTCGGTTCTCACATCTGAACCGTCTATAATAGTATATATCACAGTCGATTCTCACATCGAAACCGTCTATAATAATCGTAGTCACCAGAGAGATTATCACAGACGGTTTTGAGTTGAGAGCCGACTGTGCCTGAGATTATCACAGACGGTTTGGAATTGAGAACCGACGGTGCACGTTAAGAACTCGAAGAGTCGGACACTGTTGAAAATATCACAGACGGTTTTATATATATAACCGTCTGTGATAATATTATCACAGTCGGTTCTCAAATAAACACCTTCTGTGGTAATCTACATAGTGAGAGATTATCACAGACGGTTGTGAGTTGAGAACCGACTGTGCACCGTCTGTGCTAGGTCAAAACCGTCCTTGATAATCTCTCTATTGAACGTTAGTTTTACAAATTGAAACTGATCTGTAGCTTTCAACTCTGAATGCTCGAAAACATGTTTTAAATGAACACTCAGATATTTCAAATGTAGTCCAAATACTCTGTAAATTGGTTACTATGTACGTATATCCGATAATTGGTTACAATGTAGTCCAAATGCTCTGTAACTTGAGCATGCTCCACGTAATATTGTATGTTAAATTTACAAATGGGAACTTTCACCGACAATTTGCACGTACACAGCCATGTTATCCTCAACTTTCCACTTGCCGCGGCCCTGCAAATACGAGAATTACAGGAGATATAAGCTATACCGATGGAAACAGAGAGATAAGACGTACAGTTGATTACCTTTAAAGTATAACCCTTCCTGGTGATCCATACGCACGTAACTGGTTTCGTCGGTGTCTTCAGTATCGACCTGTACGCCATCTCCAAATGGAGGAATCTCATCAAATTGATTGTATTCCTCCTCGTCTACGACATTTTCAACTCCAACAATCCTTCTCTTGCCATGAAGGACGATGTGCCACTTCTTATTGGCCGGGTCAATGACATAAATGACCTGAATGGCTTGATTTGCAAGTATGAATGGCTCATCTTTATAAGCAACGCGATCCAGGTCCACAGAAGTGAAACCGTAACTGTCAACCTTCACACCCTGTGGGATTTGGACCCATCGGCATCGAAACAGGGGAATCTTGAACAGTACGTAATCGAGCTCCCAAATTTCTTCAATGAACCCGTAGTACGAGTTCAATCCACGTACTACCCTTGTTGGGCCTGTCTTGGTGAACCCCTCATGGAAAGCTTCTACGCTCACTCCACTATTTTGCACAGTGCTCTTTCGATCTTGAGCTTTCGTGTAAAATGTGTACCCATTGATGTCGTATCCCTGCCAAGTCTGTACAGTAAACGTGGGCCCTTTTGCCAACCATTTAAGGTTCTCACTTGCGGACTCTCCGGTGATTCGCACCTTCATCCACGCGTTGAATCGACTGTTATGTTGTCCCGTGATCCAAACCTCGGATCGGCGAGGATTGTCTTGTCGTAGCATCTCCTTGTGCTCGTCGATGTACGGAGACACCTCCGTCATGTGTTGCAAGACCCAAAAATGAGCTTTCGAGTACATATCGAAATCAGGAGTGATGGCTCTCCGTCCGATAGTGCCAACACCATCAAGCCTCCCCTCGTGACGAGACACAGGAACTCCTATTGCTTCTACCTCGGCCATGTAATCGACGCAGAACTCGACAACCTCTTCCGCTGCATAACCTTCGGTAATGCTACCCTCGGGCCGGGACCGATTCCTCACGTAGGCCTTAAGTACACCCATGTACCTCTCGAATGGATACATATAACGTAGGAACACGGGTCCACATATCTTGATTTCTCTGACAAGGTGGACGGTGAGATGGACCATGATATCAAAAAACGATGGAGGAAAATACATCTCAAGTTGACAGAGAGTTCGAACCACCTCGCTCTGCAAAGAATCCAGTCCATCGGGATCAATGACCTTGGAAGAAATTGCATTGAAGAAAAAACATAGCCTCGTGATCGTCTCTCTGACCTTATGCGGCAGAATACTCCGGATGGCAACAGGAAGCATTTGTGTCATCAACACGTGACAATCATGAGACTTCATACCCAGCAATTTCAAATCGCCCATGGACACAAGCTTTTTCATATTTGCGGAGTAACCCGATGGAACTTTAACACCATGGAGACACTTACAGAGTTCTGTCCTCTCAGCCTTGCACAAAGTGTAGCATGCGGGGGGGAGGTATATACGGCCTTTATCGTCCTCTCTCGGTGCTAGCTCGGGCCTGATTCTCATTTCGATCATGTCACGTCGCACATTGATGCCATCCTTTGTCTTCCCTGGAATGTTCAGCAATAGGCCGATTAAACTGTCACAAACATTCTTCTCTACATGCATGACATCAATGCAATGACGAACCTCTAAATGCTCCCAATACGGTAAGTCCCAAAATATCGATCTCTTCTTCCAAGTGTTCTTCGTGCGGGGTTTCAATTTACCACCCTTTCCAAACACAACGTCTATGTCCTTCACCCGTGAGTAAACATCTTTCCCGCGCGTAGGCTTCGGGGCTGAACCATCTTCGTTGTGGCCGTCAAATTCCCTCTTGCTCTTACGGTACGCGTCATTCTTCGGAAGAAACCTACGGTGACGCATGTACACTGTTTTCCTGCAATTCTTCAGCCACACGCTCTCAGTGTCATCTTCGCAGTGGGGGCAGGTTTTGGCTCCTTTCGTAGTACGGCCCGACAAATTTCCAAGGGCTGGGAAATCGTTGATGGTGCAGAATATCATAGCACGTAGGATGAAGTTCTCTCGTTTGTATGCGTCCCATACCTGCACCCCTTCGTTCCACATTGTTAGGAGATCCTCTATCAATGGTGCTAGGTACACATCAATATCGTTTCCGGGTTGTTTTGGTCCTGAGATAAGTAGAGACATCATGATGTACTTGCGCTTCATACACAACCAAGGAGGAAGGTTGTAGATACACAAAAGAACCGGCCAAGTGCTATGCCGACTGCTCATGTTACCAAAAGGATTAATTCCATCGGTACTCAACCCGAACCTTATATTCCTCAATTCTGCTCCGAAGTTAACAAATTCCCTGTCGATGTTTCTCCACTGCGAAGAATCAGCGGGGTGTCTCAACTTTCCATCCTTCTTCCGGTCTTCCGAGTGCCAACGCAGTAATTTTGCCTCTTTACGGTTTGCAAACAAACGCTGCAAGCGGGGAATGACTGGCAAATACCACAACACCTTAGCAGGAGGTCATTCCTTTATCTCCGTGCAGTCGCCGTCGTCTGTTCGGTCCTTAGTACGCTTATAGCAGGATGCGCCGCACACCGGACAAACATGCATATTTTTGTAGTCGTTACGGTAAAGGATGCAATCATTAGGGCATGCGTGTATCCTTTCTACTTCCATTCCCAAAGGACACAACAGCTTTTTCGCTTGGTAGGTGTTTTTTGGCAACTCGTTTCCTTCCGGGAGCATGTCCGCCAAAAGATCTAACAGTGCTGTGAAACTCTTGTCGGTCCAGCTGTTGCTTGCCTTCAATTTTAACAGTTCAAGCACAGAGGCCAACTTTGTGTATTTCGACTTGCAACCAGGGAACAACGGCCTCTCTGAGTCCTCAATCAAGCGCTTGAATTTGCCAAACCCCCTTTCACTGTAATTTCCTTCCACATCACGCAACATGTCATCTAAATGGTCATCCTCTGGCATATCCTCGTCGAAGTCGTTGTTTGGATCCGGCATGTCCTGTTCCTCAACCTGAGTGGTAGTTGTTTCTGCAGTTGGCTCTTCTCCATGGTGGACCCAACACGTGTACCCCTTTTTGAAACCACGTCGGATCAAGTGGGCGACAATTTGAGATGAGTTGGTGAACATCTTAATATTCTGGCAGTCTACACAAGGACAGTACATATATGGTAAACCCTTCTTCGCCATGTCTTGCACAGCAACCTTTTCGAAATCAAAAACACCTTTCATGTATTCCTCACCCACTCGGTTGTCATTATACATCCAGTCTCGGACCATCTGCAATAAATCAAATTCATACACATGCTAATTAGTAAATCAATGGAGATCGATATTGATGATGAAATCAAGTAATGTGTACGCCTTGGGAGCAAGTAACCAACTTTGGTTCGATCCTCAAATTTTTGCCCCCAAATGCTCCCCCTGCCTTTCGAGATTTCGCTCTTCCTTGCCCCAAATCTCTTCGAACTGGACAGTGTAGGTCGAGCAAGAGAGTACGACTAGCTCAAAACATCCGCCAAAAGACCTTTTATACCAGGTTCAGTACAGACGGTTCTATATAATACCGTCGGTAATATCGGTGCATTATTGAAGAAAAGAAATATCACAGACGGTTATAAACTCCAAACCGTCCGCTTTACATCAGAACCGTCTGTGTATTTGATTATGACAGTCGGTTCTCACATCTGAACCGTCTGTGTTATCACATCCGACCGTCTACGTTATTATCAAAGTCGGTTTTTACCTCAGAACCGTCTGTGTATGTTGTTATCACAGTCGGTTTTTACCTCAGCACCGTCTGTGATAACACAGACGGTTTTAAAGTCCGAACCGTCTTTAATATCCCGGTTTTTTTGTTTGCATTCGACTACTGGTCATCAGTTGTTCCACATGTTTTTCATATTTGGTTCTATCTTATTTCAATGTTAGTATTTACAAAAATGAACGTTCAGACTGTTTGGTTTTATCTTGTTTTTCATATTTGTTTTATATATATGTCTGAAATTAAAACCGTCTGTAATCTTTCAAGCAGAGACGGTTTTGAGTTAAAAACCGTCTTGATCGCAGCAGTATTTTCTTGTTAACATTTTTACACAGAACATCATTTGGTGATTATCAGTTACATAATCAATCGAAAGCCAGATATATAAGGAAAAGAAATTTCTTATTTCTTACAATCTTTCCATACATAAGAGATACTATTAATTAAGCGACCAATTGATTAGTGTCGACCTGTTCCGAAAGTAATTTACAAAGTTCTCCTAGGGACGTATTGGCATCAGTAGGATCTACACTGGCCGCCCCAGGAGAACTACCAATGGCTCTAAGACTATCAACATCATCTCTCACCAAAGGAGTGGATTTGGTATCAGTAGGATCATCCAAGAAATTAAAGTTGATACAACCAAGGTGGAGATGAAGCTGCAACTCAAAGCATGCACTCTGCCAAGTGCAGAATGGCAAAAGACATCCCCTCAGAATGCTTCTCCAGCGCCTCTTTTTTTTTTTGGAGAGTTCTGCACAAGGCAGCTTTCTCCTCCTGCACATATGCTTCTCCAGCTTCTCCTAGGGGCGTATGCTGGGAGGGTGAAGATGATTGCCAAGCTTCGGAGTGGATTTGGACGTGGAAGTGTGAGCCTTACCCCAGAAAAGCTGATGATACAAAGGTGTTGGAGAGGGGATGTTGGAAGGATTATTGTGGATCTCCAAAGGTGGAGTCGATGCAACTGGAGGGGTTGCAAGGGGCAATGTGGCAACACAGGCCTCAGCACCCTCTAGAGTCTTCGCTGCAGCTCCACTGTATGATCTTTCATCATTTCTAAGTCTCTTCTTTGGAGGGAGCATTTCCTCAAGCACCTGTGGATTTCGAAATGCATTTGTTTCGAGGTAATCAAGTCATAAAAGAAAGATCTGCATTAGAGTTTCAGAGAGGACTTACTTTCTGAAGATCCTGATCGAGTTCATTCCTTATCTCTTCCTCATCACTCTCAATTTCAATAACCTCACTGGAATCTCGGCTCGCCATCAAGGTGGGAGTTGAGGAGGGAATAAAGACAGGGATTTAGGAGCCTCGCTATTTATAGAAACAGAAGGTGACGGTTCATATGCACGGGTGCCTCGAGTTCTAAAAAGCACACTAGTACTGGTTTTCAAGGCCAATAAATTCATGATATACAACTTCTCGGGAGATAAACTGCAACAAGGCAAAGGAAGTTGAAGAGTCAGATTACATAATTCGATGCAAAATAAATTTGAAGTAAATAATTAAGTCTCTTCATCTGCTCAGTTATTATGTGCGGTTATCAACAATTGCATGTAGAGAATTGCACTGTTGGGACTATCACAGACGGTTGGGAGATCAAAACCGTCTGCTTTACTACTACAGACGGTACTGATGTCCGAACCGTCTTTAATATGTCTGTTTACTATCACAGACGGTTTGGAGTTAAAAACCGTCTGTGATATTGATAGAGGTCGAGAATTCGAGGCGAGGAAGTTGAAGAGTCAGATTACATAATTCGATGCAAATTAAATTTGAAGTAAATAATTAAGTCTCTTCATCTGCTCAGTTATTATGTGCGGTTATCAACAATTGCATGTAGAGAATTGCACTGTTGGGACTATCACAGACGGTTGGGAGATCAAAACCGTCTGCTTTAATATTACAGACGGTTCTGATGTCCGAACCGTCTTTAATATGTCCGTTTACTATCACAGACGGTTTGGAGTTAAGAACCGTCTGTGATATTGATAGAGGTTAAGAATTCGAGTTGACTCGAGGACACTGTTGGGACCATCACAGTCGGGCCTTACGTAAAAACCGTCTCTAATGTGACTATCACAGATGTTTTTTACCTCAGAGCCGTTTGTGATATTTCAAAGCACGTTGATATATAACTTCTATATTCTTTTTATATTATTTGCATGGGACCTGCGACCTCTATATTGTTTCTATATTATTTCAAGGGCTCCGATCACAAGCCAAAGATCGCGATAGTCGTTCCTTGATCGCACACAGTGTACATACCTTTGTATGGTCGAATGTTCGACAAAAGCCAACGAAAGATAAAGAAAGAGGGAAGATTGCATGCAGTCCAAGAATGTGCTGGAAAATTAGAAAGTTGACATAAGAACAAAGTTTTCAATAATTTGTTTCATCACTTACAAAAAAAAAGTAAAAATACAGAATGCTAGGTCAAGGAGTGGTCTTAGCCCTGGCTGCATCTAGAATAAAGTCAGTTTGACTTGCAGCCAGGACGCAGGACTCCTCCAGCGACAAGTTGTCCTTCTCAGGATCAACTACTTCAGCGTCGAGAAGGCCTGCGACCTCCCTCAGCTTCGCGATGGTATCCTTCATTGTCAAACCGCAGCCAGCGATGGTCATATCCGCGGCTTTCTTCTCCTCGCGAAGACCCCTCGTCCTCGCCCTAGCATTGTCACCATCCGTCTTCATGCGCTGAATGCGCTGGAAGAGATCGTCAAGGTCAAGCCGTAGCCGAGTGTGCTTCTCCGTGAGGAGCTTGTGCTCCTCCTGGAGGGCCCTCAGCTCGGCCTTGACTTTGGCAGTGTCTTCCACGGCTCCCCTTCCCTGTGCAAATCAACAGGTCAAGAATGTATTGAACATGGATTAACAATACAGGGGTAAGTCCAAAAGATTGAGAGTTCATACCGGGGAGGGCGAGGTTGACGATGCCATCGAGGATGCCATTGGCGCAGAGAAGCTAAGGAGTCAAACAGTCTGAGAACTATAAAAACTTGTAAAGTAAATGACAATTTTTCCACTGTCAATTTATAGAACTTCCAAAGCGATGCTTCGTGTTCTCCTAGGCGCCGCGCGCGAAGATCGGAGACAGAAATGATCACAGTTGAGAATTCGAAGCGCCGGTACTTTTCCAGTCGGTTCATACATCAGAACCGTCTATGATAACTACACTATCACAGACGCTTCGTGGTTTACAACCGACTGTATAAATCACAGTCGGTTCTGCGTTCCGAACCGTCTGTGATAGTCTAATTATCACAGACGGTTCGGAACTCAGAACCGTCTGTATATATCACAGTCGGTTTTTAGGTTAGAACCGTCTGTGATAATTAGACTATCACAGACGGTTCTTAGCTGGGAACCGATTGTATATATCACAGTCGGTTTTTAGGTTAGAGCCGTCTGTGATAAGTATACTATCACAGATGGTTTTGTGTTCAGAACCGTTTGGTTTACTCTCACAGTTGTTTTTGACGTCAGAACCGTCTGTGATATCTGAACATATTCTCCCGCCAGGCCTTCACAGACGGTTTTCCATTGAACAGTTCATACCCGTCTGTGATGTGCCGTCCAGGATGTCTGTTTCTGTGGTAGTGATGGCTCAAACTTGCGATTTTGGGCAGAATCAGAGGTCAAGGCAGTGAAGAGATATGCTCAGGAGGTCAAAGCAAATCTGTTGGGCAAGGTGGCGATGACGGCGATGGCCGGTGGCGACCGGAAGGCACACAGGCGATGATGCCAGAAATGGTTCACAAAGATAGAGAACTACAGAAGATGAAACTTAAAATTAATCGAGGGTATTTGCTCCTGGGGTGATGTTGATCATGCTGGAGCAGGGAATTGAGTTGTGGTTGAGGTTTGGGGCTCACCAGCCAAGATACTGGAGTTGAAAATGATGGCAAACGAGGTGAAGACGACTTAGGGCAATGCAAGACAATCGGGGTGGGCTACACCATCTACAGGTTACAATGAGTGTATTGGTGTATCTGGTTTGATCAGAAGTGATGTGGAGCTCACCGGCGATGTGAGGCATTCACGGCAGCGCGCGGAAATTGGGGATGTCTCAATTCGAGCTCGAATTTAAAATCCAAATGCACAGGCTTCCTAGAGAGGTTTCACTGATCATAAAACTCTACTAACAGAATAACTGATTTGGGCTAAATCGAACTGCGTTGCCAGAACATGGCAAATTGAGGATTCCGGCGATCACCGACGTTAGGGTCCACCGGAGCACGATTAGATGCTACAGCACGATGAGGAAGGTTGGAGGTACTCACTGGTCAAGTCAATTTGAAGAATCGCGCTGCAAATCGAGCTGGCACTATGCTCCTCCTCGGTGGCTCGCCGGAGAAGAAGAAGAAACGAGGAATATATAATTTAAGTGGCTAAGGGAGCTCTGGTGTGAAGTGATGGAAATGAAGCTTATCTGAGGCTGCTATTTGAAGGAACGGGACGGAGATGGCGAGGCTGTAGCTGTGATAATTGTGCCGGCGACAAGTAATTGATCGAAGCAACAGCGGTAGCAACGGGACGACGAGCAGGCAGCTTTGCAAACATGTCTGGTCGGCTCATCGTGACTTGGCGCTAGCCGGTGCAAAGCAGTGGCGAGAATGGCTGGCACAGCGTGGCGACGTGGCACAAAGTTGCTGTCAAAAGTGCTACTGTAGATGCTACTAGTCGCACGCACAAGCGGTTGCTGGTCGCTGGCACTGCCACGGCGACGGAGTAGGCGTAGACACGTGCGCACATGTAGGTACAAACGAGCACGTGCACAGGTGAGTGCAAAGCTTGGCCGGCGGCGAGCAGGCACGGCGAAAGGCACAGTGAGGCGAGGCACTGGTCGTGGTCGAGCCGGCTGGTGCTGGTCAAAACAAGGGCTGGGCCTGATTGCAATTTGTGGATTTTCTATTTGGACTAATTTGTAAATTCTGAGGTGTAAAGAATTAGGGCTAATTTGAACTTCATAAATCTGGCAAATTTTATTCAATAGATGATTTGGCAAAGATAGAAGATAAGATTTGGGATGTTTGGATAGTTTTCTGGTAAAATGAAAACAAAGTAATTTAGGGTATTAGGATCTGGGTTTTGTTAAAACTAGAATTCTGGGATTTAGGATGTGATTCTGATATCCTCACAAAAGAAGATTTTGTATTAAATGGCATTTGGGAGGTGTTCCCTGAAACAAATTTGAATTTGGAGTTGATTTGTAGTTTTTAGCCTTTTCAGGGTTCTGGAAATTAGAGAAGGACTAAACTGCTATACTAATTGGACTGATTTGTGAAAATGGTCTAGATGATGAAATCTGGCTACCAACTTTTTGGATTAATGTATTAGCATACCTATGATCATAATCCAAAAGTAATATAGTCTGGATTAGGTCAAGCTTTGATTAAATCAGAGTTCAGAGTATTTAGGGTAATTAACTTAATTCTATTTTTGAAAACAGAAAGATTTGACAAAACTGGGAAATCGAGATGAAATTGAATCTGGCTTCTGAAGACTTTTATTCTCAGGATAAATAGTCGATCATATCTGGAAAGAAAAATCTTGATTTGGATTCACAAGGAAGATTTTGAAATTTTAGGGCTTAGAATAAAATAAATCTGGCTAATTTTGCTGATCTTGAAGAGACATATGTATGCATGACTTTTTATGCAAAAGAATTTTCACCCCAAACCCAAGGTGTTACAGATAGGAACAACGTCGCATTGAGCCTCGTTGATATATCGAGCAAAGATCGCAAATTTCAACACACACTGACTCGTAATCTGTTGGTTCACGTGAGATGTAAACCAACCAAAGGGATATGGTCGCGGGTGTGTGGTCATCTTCAAACCAAGTCATCGAACCAGTCTAGCAGAAATCAAATTTTTCTGACTTCCGGGATCGAGTATGGCTGCGACCATGTCGTGCTACACCTGGATGTTGATAGTGAACAAGTCCTCCATTGAGTGACGGTCGTCAGGTGAATCCGAACCCTTCTCCTTCGGCATTGCCATCAGAGATAAGGTCGTATCCACCTCATGAACCAAATTCACTCGGACAACTCCTTCTTTGGGTGCAGCCGTAGTAGCTATAGCTATTCTTTTCCCTGGTCCATTTCTCTTTGGCCGTAGTTTAGGATGGAGTTTATAGCACTTATCCTTTATATGTCCAGCAACATGACAATGATCACAAGAGATGATTGTACTAGACTTTGGAGTACTCTTCTTCGGACTCAACTTTCCTTTTGACGAGGTCGAATTCTCTTTCTTGTTGTTGCGGGATTTATTTTTCTTCTTGATCACCATAGTAGTCGTGCTTGCGGTCGTGGCATCCTGGACACCGAACAGGCTTTGCAAAGCACTGATTGATTTCTGAAGTTCAGATGTATATTTTTGGCAAACTTGACGATCAGAGAGCGAGATGCCAATGACCATTGTTTTCTCTGAAATTCCGTCGTATAATCCCATCCTCCTCGAGATAACCCATCGGGTAAAATTTTTGTTGTAGGAGTCGTTTGAACTGACCCCACACATGGTCATCAACTTCACCATTGGCGACAAGGGCCTTCCACCATGTCTTGGCGTGGTCTTTCATCTTCAAATGTGCGAACTTCACCTTTTGAGTTCTACTGAACCCTCATACGTCAAAGTAGGTCTCAAGCTGACCGATCCAAGAATCCAGCTTCTCAGCATTGATCACCCGATCGTATATGGGTATGTCAACCTTAGCTTCGACCTTGAAAGATCCGTTTGCTAAGGAGGTGTTGGTGAGGTCATCGGCCTTATGGTCGCCTTCGTCTTCATCTTCGTCTGGCCTATGGAAGTTTTCACCAATCTTCACACCCTTAACCTTGCCTTTTGAAGTATCAACTTAAGAAGGTAAGGCCATGGCCTACTGCTTAATTTGAGTAAGCATGGTATCCATGTCGGTGGAAAGCTTAGCCACTTGTTTGGCTAGGTTAGCTTAAACGGAGGTATCGTCAGACAACTTCAGAGACGCGATTGTAGGAACCATCGAATGATCTCCTTTGGTTGCAACTGCTTCTTGTGGAATTTCGCTGGAGGTTTTATAACCCTGGCGAGTCTTCACCATCCATAGGGCAGGATAGTTGCTCTGAAACCAACTTGATCATATTAAGCCCTAGACCAGGTTTTGGACTAGACTTGCTTTGTTACCAACTTGATCTGATGACGGTATAGACCAGGTTTTGGCTATACTCGACCAGATACTAACTTGCTCCGATTGAGGTATAGACGAGTTTCGACTATACTTGATCAGATGCTAACATATGAAATATGGGATTTTACTCGAAATTACCGAAACCCAAGTTGATTGAAAACACAGTTCAAAAGATAGCACACTTTTTATTTCAAAGAGGGATCTTGTACACGTCGAACGTTAGGACACACTCGCCTACGTCGATGAACTATGTGTCTAAAACTGAAATAAGTTCAATGACTATTCGATGATCTAAGCTACAACTATTACAAAATATTTATAGTCCAATCGTATGAATACGTATCAGACTTAATATCCGATTAACCTAAACATATTAGACTCAGGCAACTAACTAAACCTAAACAGATAGGACTCATTTATATATATATATATATATATATATATATATATCCGAATAAAATGCGACCAGAGATCGAATCCTTCCCAAGGTCACGAACCGTTTCTGAGGTCGCAAATCCTTTCTGAACTCGACCTGAAGGACCTGAAGATCCCCCGGATCATTTGCTAAGAAAGCCAGATAGGTATTCTGCATCGTTGACCTGGCCAATCCAAAGTCGCACATTGTTGGGGTCGAAGACGTTGTTGATGAAGAAGAGTATAATCAGTTTGATGAAATGCCTCCATTTTTAGTTGGCATTCAATTTGTACCTATCAAAGATATTGATGAAATAAGTTACATGCAAGATGATGACGAAGAAGGATTATGGGTTGACAACCATTCTTAACTATTTTGTAATTGATGTATATATATTACTTGGAGCTTTAATTGAAGAATTATGCTCATGGTGTGAAACTTGTGATTACTATGATTATGCACTCAAGCACATGCAATAAATATTTGTATATGTATTCTCTCATACCTATGCCTGTTCATTTTACCATTAATACACGAAACAACACCATATATTTATATGTATATATGCTTTTTCTAACTATTCTCAGAAAAAAACCATTAGTATAAGTCACATGAAAGAAAAATCCAACACTTCGGCCTAGATCTCACAAAATGCATTCTAATGGTTCGAGTTTATGGACCATTAGAAATTGTGCTTTACTAATGGTTCATTTTGTCGAACTATTAGAATAACACTACCTCCAATCGAACACAAAGCTCCTCTCTTCTAGCGGTTAACACTAGGGAATCGTTAGAAGAAACAGTTAGAAGAAATTTTGTTGTGCTGTGCTTTTACTAGCGGTTCATTTTGTCGAACCGTTAGAATAAGGCTCCCTCCAATCGAACACAAAGCTCCTCTCTTCTAGCAGTTAATACTAGGGAACCGTTAGAGGAAATTGTGTTGTGCTTTTACTAACGGTTCATTTTGTCGAACCGTTAGAATAAGACCTCTCTAAATAACCTTTGCCCTAGAATTTTCCTCTAGCCGATGACCACTTTCTCACTGCTGGACCACGAGGACTACAGGTACTGCATTGCACCATCATTGGCCACCGTACGGTTCTCCACCACCGTCGGGCACTAAATCACGCCGTGAAGTACTCCTGCCCTATCCTTACTTTCTTCTTTTATTCAACCTATCTCACTTATACAAATTATACTCAAATTCATATGGGCATCCAAACAATCCTATATTTTTCTTTTGTATGCTTTTTGTTTTTCAAGTGCTCTAATATATATATATCATACAAAGAGAATAGATAAATCACACTCAAGAGAGAATCAGGGTCTGAACTATAAAAGGATACAGAGGAGGAAGTGCTAAGGTCTCTTTTAGTATTTGAGGGGTTCTTTTTAATATGTTGAGAAATTTGGACAATCTATTATCTTAGATTAGACGGTTTTGGATATATTGAGGTGAAGAGTCTTTGGAGCAAGTTTCTGGACATAGCTTGTCAACAATTGGAACCCGGGGGGTCCTCCTATGGAACTTATACAAAAATGATATGGGTTATTAATGGAGCCAATCAGGCAAGTACCAAGGTATTCAAAGTATCTACAAATCAGAGACACGGGAATTTATCCTGGTTCGGGCCCTTGCAGCTGAGTAATGACCCTACTTCCTATGTATTTGTTTATGTGGGAAAATGGATTACAGAGATATCATTACAAAGTAAATGTTCTAGCTAATCCTATATGGCTATGTCTAATCTTCTCTATAGTTGATCGTTCTCCCTTGATCCTTCCCTTGAAGGTCTTTTATACTTGCCGAAGAGATCGTCGGTTATCCTTCTAAAGGCACGTTCCACGATCTCTTACAACCACCTCAAGGTGGTAGCTGTGGTTCATGGGTACGCAGTGGTTGCCGTAGATCATGGTTACGTGGCGGTTGGGAAATTTTGACTTGGCGTCGTGGACTGCCTTACCATTCTAGTCTTCTTCGACAGTTACCTGTCACAGTCTTATGATTATCTCAGGAATAACCATAAGGATCAAGGTACGGTTATGATAAACAATGATCGCGTGCCTCTGCGGCCATTGTAATGATATTAGACTTTGTATCTGTGAGAGAGTCTGGTCGTAGGGAGATGCCTCTGTGACCATGGTGTTCACGGATACAGCACAAGATTATAGTTTTTATGATAATAAGTGTTTGAGATACATAGCAATGCCAATATAATTTCAAAGAACTAAATATGATTGTTGGGCTATGTCTAGAACATCCTTGGATTACCCTATATCACTTTCTTAGGCCTTCTGTTACCATGGAAAGGTATTTGTGACCATGGAGTGTGATGTGCGACCATGGAGGTGTATGCGCGACCATGGGAGCCTGAACACAGCTAACAATCCTCACCAGCTAGCCCCCAAATTTGAAACGACAAAGGCCCATTATAATGGCTGTGTTACTTTGAATTCTAAACAGTGTCCATCACTTCGCATTCCCGCGTTGAACTGCGTCGTTTTGAATCCCAACAAAACTTTAAAGAGAAGATTTAAGGACGTGGTTACCAAGCAGGCACTAGGGAGGATCTCGAAGCCTTCGCACTATGCCCTAGGCTGGGAACTCCAAGCGTCGCCTTTGGAACTCTATAAATAGCTGTCACCTTGTTATGGAATTCTCAACTTCTTCACAAAATTTTCTAAGTCTCAAACTTTTGTCTCCTTAACCTTCTGTTCCAATGCCATCCCCGAACTAAAAGTAATTCGATGTGGAAGAAGATTTAATTGGAGAAGAGAATGTTGAGGCGCTGGACTCACCGGGATCTATGTTGCATCGTCGTCTCAAGAGATAATTCTCTCTCAGTAGGTCGGTGTAGATTTCTTCTTGAATGTAGTTTTTTAAGACTATTGGGTTTTTTGTAGCCGCTTGATCGTTCAGCAGCTTCAAGGAAGTGATCAAGCGATGATGTTGGATCATCTAGTGGGTTGAGGATGGTTGGGACCTCTTACTTGGCTGTCCAAAGTGATTACAACAGAAGGAACGAGGCCTTAAGCCCCCAACCATTAGCTACAACTGTGGCTCAGGTCTCATCCAGGGCCATACAAACTGGTCCTCACGGCTTGAGGCAAAGCTTTGTCTTTTTCTCTAACTAAATCAAGCCATTTAGTTAGGAATAAAATAATTTGGTTTTTTAGTTGTTTATTCAGGATGTCTCCCTTTCCTTCTGCACATTAGCAGAGGATGTGGAAGTTATGGACCCTACTGAGGTCCAGCACATATCTGTCTCCCAGGTAAGGATCCTTAACGTTTTGAATCTTTTTCTTGTTATTATGCTCACAACACGGAATAATCTTATAGGGAGGCAGAGCCGAGGATGAGCTGGCTGAGGCATTGGCCTCTTTGAGGGAAAAGATTGCACTGTGCAGCTCCCTCCAGGAGGAGAACGAGCGACACGAGGAGAAGTACATTCAGCAAGGGCTCGATATGGACTCTCTTCTTTGAGTTGTTGACCGCTACAAGGTGGCCAATGATAGAGCTCAAGAAAACGCGAGGCTCACTCGAGAAGCCAGGAGGCATGCTCGAGAAGCCGAGGGGCTTGCCTACAGAGAGAAAGAAGCCTTGGATTCCATCAACAAAGGCTGCAATCTTGTTGAGGGGGATACCTTCAAGAAATTGAAGGTGGTTGCAAGCTCTCTTGAGGCTGAAGTTATTAAACCTGAGAAGGTTAACTTGTGTCTTGAGGAGCCTTACAATCTGGTGGTGGCCCAGGCTGATTCGCTAGTTGCCAACATCCCAGAGTCTGCAATGGGTACAAGGAGAGGGTAAGGACCGAAGTTGGTGTCGCGGTCTCCACTATTCTCTGCATGCTCAAGCTTCACCACGGCCCAAGCTTAGATCCGGATCCAGTGGTGTGGGATGCAAATGTCGGCGGATAGGAGCAACTGGATGCGATCAGAGCCCTTCGTAGATAGATTATTACATGACCTTGACCTCGCTTGATGTATTCCTCTCAGTTGAACATTTTTGTAAATATTATCAATGAAAAAACAGTTTTTTATGATGTCGTAATTTTAACATCATTGATAAATTATGCCCAGCATTTCTTTGGACTATTTCTTTATCTCTTTCCTTGGCTTTCTTCGACCATAGAAAAGGTACATGTGACCACGGAACGTTAACCACGATCATGGCTTGACTATCGCTGTCATGGGAATGTTATGTGCGATCATACGAATGACTAACTTTGTTGGCTAGGCCCCGAAGTCGAAGTGAAAAGGCTTTCTTTTGACTCAGAAAAGGCATTTCAAGTTTTGAAAAGCCGTTTTAGGCTTTGAAAAAGCGTCTTTACATTTTGACTTCCCGCTGAACCCAAGAAGAACTTTGAGTGCACGTGTCAGGTTTGTTTTGATGGGCATTTAATGCGAAAACTTCTTTTTGTCACGTGGCATGAACAACGGTCAAGAACCTGAGGGAAGTGGGTTTTTAAACCCTTCATCCTGAGTTCTGCCTGTGCATCCAACCTTCCTCAAAATTTCCTAAGTTTTCTCGAAGTTCTTTGCTTTCCCCTTTCGTCTTCTTCCTTCCTAGCCTTCGTTCTTCATCAAAGCTCGACTCAATGGCTTGCTGGATGCGATCCAGTCACCGGTCGAATGAGAGTTTGTTGGTTTTGGAGGCTGATGATTACCTCCCAGCCAGGTCACTGATTCCATGGTAGCCTACTGGAGAGGACGAGGAGAGCCCGAAGGTGCAAGAGGGCGAGCTGGTGGTGTTCGAGGATTTTCTGCGCTGTGGCTTCTAGTTGCCGGAGAGCGAGTTCTTCCGGGAAATCCTTGCTCACAACCATTTGGAGTAGGTGAACTTGAACGCCAACTCGATGTTGATCCTTGCGACATTCTAGCATTTGTGTAAGGCATCCATTGGGATTTTGCCCAGTGTGGTCTTGTTCCGCCAGTACTACTTCTTGGCGAGTTCAAAGGGAACTGCCGCACCAGGCTGCATCTACTTTCCGTTGCGGGAGAAGGACTTTCTTCCCTTCCCACTGCGTCAGTCGGTTCACAAGTGGTATCAACGGTGGTTCTACTGCATCGCCCTGAAAGTGAGCCATCTCTGGTTTGCTAATCGGCGACCAGAGAATAGCAAGGAGAAGGACAGTACTCTCGCCCTCAATGATGAGCATAAGAGGCAAGCCCAGGTGATTAAACACCTGATGAGCGAGGGTTGGACTACTCAGGACATAATCCATTATTTTGTAAAAAATCAGATCAGTCCTTTGAGGAAGAGGGACCACCCTGCGTGGGAGGTCAGGGTGATAGAGGATGCCACAAGGGACTGCAGCCCTAGTACGTTCTTAAATGATAAGAATAGTCAGATTGGTAGATGCTGGCTCAATCTTTTTTTTCCTTGGAGGAATTGTTCTGATTATTGTTATCATCTATCTCAACTTTGTCTCCCTCGGATGTCGAGGTGAGGACAAATTTTTTGCTAAAATCTTTCAATCTGGTCGAGGAAGGCGATGTAAATGCGCCAAGACCGAAGAGCCTAGTCGGGAGCACCGATGAACTTGGGCAGGTGCATCGATAGGTATGTCTCTTTTGGAAAACCTATGCATATTCTGTTTTTAGGAGATGATTCTCCAAAGGAAGTTCTTTTGGATTGGCGTAGCTATTACGCGACCACCAACAGTGAAAAGGCTTGCCGCCGGCGACGTTGGACCTGCTGGCAGTTCCACGTCGAAGAAGCCGAAGGGAGCTTCCCCTGCAGCCAAGGACTTGGCCAGGGGAAGAGCTCTACGAATAAGCCCTTCCACCCCTCCTATAGCTTATATATGCAGCGAAGGCTGCGACCATCACTGCGGTGGGGATTTCTGTGACAACCTCGCTTGTTGCGACCATGGCAGCTGCAGATGTGCAGGAGCCAGCCACAGCCGCGACCATGGCTGACCCGAATATCGCAACTAGAAGGATTGTTGTGGTATATCTGACGTCTGGACTTTTCCTTTATACAACTACAATTCATCTTAAGGTTGTACAGGGGGAGGGGAGCGACGTAGAGGAGGATGCTTCCCTATTTTTCTCGAGAAGAAAAACAAAAGCTTCTTCTGGCAACTTCGACTCTGAGGCGTTGTCCACGCTCTTATCTCCCAAGGGAGTGGCCTCGAGTTCCCACACTAATACAGAAATGCAGTCTACTAACCCCTATCTTCTATCGGTTATTAGTGATTTAGTAGAAAACCGATAGAAAATGTGCCTCGCGGGCATAAAAGGGGAATGGATGTATTTTTCCTATTGGTTCGTAAGAAACTTACCATTAGAAGAAGCAGTATGATTTACTCTAGCTGTGATGAACATATTTGCCGTTAGAAGAGATGCATAAGTACTGACGGGAGAATGTTGTGCGCCGATAGGACTGGTCGACTTCTACAACTAGACTTATTCTATCGGTACTGTATGCGTACACCGACAGAATATGTACAAAAATTCCTATCGGCAATATGTAGTGTGCCAATATAACTGTTCGCCTTCTACAAATATTTTTATTCTATCGGTAATGGATGCTTGTACCATTAGAATATATCAAAAATTGCTTAGAACTGTTCATCTTCAAATAGTTTTTTTCTATCGGTAATGTTTGTTTATACCGTTAGAATATAGCAAAAATATTTTAGAACTGTTCGCCTTCTACAACTAGTATTATTCTATCGGCAATGTACGTATATACCAACAGAGTATGTACAAAAATTCCTATCGGTAATATGTATTGTGCCGATAGAACCATTCGCCTTCTACAAATATTTTTATTCTATCGGTAATTTATTTGTATACCGTTAGAAGATATATAAAATTACTAACGATATGCGGTTTTTGTACCGATAGAAATTTTCTAGTACTATAAATACCCGGGTATGTCTCTTTCATTCTCACAGTTCATCTGGCGCTCATAGTCCTAACCCTTAAGCTCCATGGACGGCTGGTGCACCTCTACCGGCGACCGCTGCACCTCCACACCTCCATCGACGCCCTCTAGATTTCTGCATCCCAAGCAAGGTACGTAAAATTTTGACAATATTGTTAGATTATTCTAATCCGATTATGGCAATTATTCTGCAATTTTTGTATCCTTCATTTTGATGTGTCTTCTTTTCAATATGATTATGATCTGTGTAGTTCCTTGGATGATGCTCATGAGGGGCAACGTATTTCACGGTTCTTCATCGCAATACGCTGCCTACGTTGGCTTGTTGGCGAAAGAAACGGTGAAGATCACGGTTGAGAGTTGGAAGGACGTGAAGGGCGAGATCTTGGTTGGCTCGGTCGAGAAGATCCTTAAGCCCAGCGTATTTCTCAAATCAGGACCTATAGAAAGCATCTTACATTTTTTTGCATGCACCTGCTTGTGGCCAGATGCTTACCTGCTTGGAGAAGAAGAATTGTTGTCATTTGCACAGCCATTCTACACCATCACTACACAGAACAACATCTTGGAAGGTAGGTTCTTTTTGTTAATGGAGTTGAGTTGAGTTGAGTTGAGTTGAGTTGATCGAGTTTGAGTTCGAGGAAATCACCAATATAAATGTAACTCGACGACAGTTCCAGCTCCTCGGGCTTCTTCGAACTGAACTCCTATGGTTAAGTCCAATATGGTTCAGACATTTGCTGTTTTGGATGAATGGATTTGTGATGTATCAAGTCTAACTTGTAGTCGGTAGTTGTATTGTCGCAACCTGCAAAGGTTCTGTTTTATGTAAAATGTATGGGCCACTGGGTCCTCGTCGTGATCTGTTGTTAATTTCAGACGTGGCTTTTCTAATATACATCGAATGTGTGAATTGTTGTATTTGTATATTGTTGTATATTTGTGTATCATGTATTGCTATTTGGGACATGAACTTGAATGTGCAGGGAGTATTTGTGTATTTAATTGTATTGGTAGGTAGGTGTGTATTTGTACTGCTGTTTCAGACATGAACTTGAATTTGTGAACTGGCATGTGTATGTTTGTACCTGAATATGTATTGGTGAACTGGCATGTGTATGTTTGTACCTGAATTTGTGAACTGGCATGTGTAATTTCTTTGGCAAGATGAAGTCCCAAGTACCTAAGAAAAATATTTTTGTGTCTCCTAGTTAATCCACAAATTAGCATTTCTTGAAATATTGCTTTATCTTCTAGTTAAGATCTGTTTGATGTAAGATCTGTTTGATGTTACATTGTGTTTAGATATGATTCTTTGGATGTGAGAATTGGTGTCATGTGTGTCATACAATACCCAGTTTGGTACCAGTACCTCCTCTAACGGTAAATACACATACTTACCGATAGAAAAACACATATATTTGCTCAGTCATGTATCATCTAACGGTAAATACACATATTTACCGATAGAAAAACTCATGTTCGTGTGTCATGCATCATCTAACAGTTAATACACATATTTACCGATAGAAAAACTCATGTACGTGCTGTGTCATGCATCATCTAACGGTCAATACACATATTTACCGATAGAACAAGACCTGTACTTGCTCAGCAATGTACATTCTCTAACGGTATATGTGTGTTTTTACCGATAGAATATGTGAGCTGCAAATTACCTTACTTAGTCTAACGGTTATTTCATGTATTTACTGTTAGAAAAAGGTCCATTATAAGGAAAACCCCACTCGACCATTGCTGAGCTGCTCTTTTGTTCTGTTGCACTCTGTGTCCCGCTGTTTGTGATGAAAGTTCCACGCTCGCAGCTACACTGCTAGAGTGATCAGAGCAAGCTGGAGGGAAGTTGATTGCACCCCTCTCTTTAAGGTATGCTTAATTGTTGACACTTATCTCTCTCTCCCTCTAGATCTCCCTCCCTCTCTACTTGCAAGCTAGCTGTATTGTGTAGTTCAAAGTTTGTAGCTCTAAGTTTGGGAGCTAGCTAGCTGGAAATGCGTCATGTTTTAGGAGCTAACTAGCTTGTATTGTGTAGTTATCTAGGTTAATTAGTGTTAATTTCGTCAGGCTAGAGTCTAACACATCTATTGTAAGAGGCTGTACATGTACATATACATAACTTAATCGGGCAGGTTTCATGCATGGCTGAGTCGTTAAATTTTGTTAATTGTAGATGGACAGGAAATATTGGATGTCTGGAATAAAACGTACTACTCTTGAATATCTGGATGGTGTTAATGAGTTTTTAAAATTTGCTGAGCAACAAAAGGAGAGGAAGGGAGAGAAAAATATGCTTTGTCCTTGTACAGATTGTATGAACTTGAAGAGGTTTAGCAACTCTGATCAAATTAAGAGTCATTTGATTCGTCGTGGTTTTAACGCGCTATACACCCGTTGGATATGGCATGGCGAAGATCTTGAGGAAACAAGCACCACTACTACCAATCAGCAGGACTCGGGTGTGGATTGCAATAATATCGATGATCGTCCGAATTTTGGTAATGTTCATTCCGATGTGCACGTAGATGATGATCATGACAATCTAGATGAGATGTTACGTGATGTAGAGGAAGATTACAACGAAAATGACTTCTGTGAATTTGAGAAATTGATTGCTGACTCTGAGAAGCCTCTGTTCCCTGGATGTGCAACATTTACAAAACTGTCTTCTGTGCTGAGATTATATAACTTGAAGGCAGGCAACTGTTGGAGTGATAAGAGTTTCACGGCACTATTAGATCTTCTAGCGGACATGCTTCCAGAGGGAAATGAGTTGCCAAGATCTACTTACCAAGCCAAAAAACTGTTGTGTCCGTTGGGAATGGAAATGGAAATAATACATGTATGCCCAAATGATTGTGTGTTGTACCGTAACGAGTACTCCAGTTTGCATGTTTGCCCAAGATGCGGCGCATCGAGGTATACGCGTAGGGACCGGATTGACAGTGAACGTTATGAGGTAAAGAAAGGACCTCCGGTGAAAACTGTGTGGTACTTGCCTGTGATACCTAGATTGAAGCGGCTGTTTGCAAATGCGAAAGTCGCGAAGCACTTGCGTTGGCATGCTGAAGCCCGGAAACAAGATGGAAAACTGAGACACCCAGCTGATTCTATTCAATGGAGAAACATCAACAGAACATTTGCTGAGTTCGGCGGCGAACTTAGGAATATAAGGTTCGGGCTGACTACAGATGGTATGAACCCACATGGTAATATGAGAAGTCGGCAGAGCACTTGGCCGGTTCTTTTATGCAGCTACAATCTTCCTCCTTGGTTATGCATGAAGCGCAAGTACATCATGATGGCGTTACTAATCTCAGGACCCAGACAACCCGGAAATGATATTGACGTGTTTCTAGCGCCTTTAATCGAGGACTTACAAAAATTGTGGAGCGAGGGGGTGCAGGTGTGGGATGCATACAAGAAAGAAAATTTCATCTTGCGGGCCCTGATATTTTGCACCATAAATGATTTTCCGGCCTACGGCAATTTGTCGGGGTATAGTACGAAAGGAGCCAAGGCTTGCCCTATTTGCCTAGATGAAACTGAGAGCATGTGGCTACGAAACTGCCGGAAAACAGTGTACATCGGTCACCGCAGGTTTCTTCCGGTGCATCACATGTACCGTAAGAAGAGGAAATCATTTAACGGGAAGCCTGAGAAGGGATCAGCTGCAGTGTTTCTGACCGGTAAGGAGATTTACTCGCGCGTGAAGGACATCAAAGCTGAGTTCGGTAAGTATTCTAAACCTCGAGAAAAAAATGTTTGGAAGAAGAGATCGATTCTCTGGGATCTACCGTACTGGGAGCACTTACAAGTTCGACATTGCATTGACGTCATGCATGTAGAGAAAAATGTCTGTGACAGTTTGATTGGTTTGTTGTTGATCATTCCGGGAAAGACAAAGGATGGTGTGAATGCTCGTCGTGACATGGTGGAAATGGAGATAAGGACTGAGCTTGCACCTTTAGAGAATGGAAAGCGTACATACCTCCGCCCGGCCTGCTATACGTTGTCCAAGAGCGAAAAAACAGAACTCTGTCAGTGCCTGCATGATGTTAAAGTTCCATGTGGGTACTCCACGAACTTGAAAAAACTTGTGTCCATGAAGGACCTAAGACTGGTTGGCACGAAGTCCCACAACTATCATGTCTTGATGTCACAAATGCTTCCCATTGCTATCACAGGCATTCTCCTAGTTAAAGTCAGAGAGAAAATCACAAACCTATGTTATTTCTTCAACACAATATCTTGCAAGGTAAGTACGTGCACTCGTACTATAAGTTCATTACCTCCATTTGTGGAGCTTAATTAGAAGATTTTTCTGATATGAATATTTGGCGCAACTGTGTCCTCGTAGGTAATTGATCCAGATGGACTAGACGCTTTGCAACGCGACGTGGTTACAACTCTTTGTCAGCTTGAGATGTATTTCCCTCCATCCTTTTTTGATGTTATGGTCCATCTGATTGTTCACCTTATCAGAGAAATTAAGTTTTGTGGACCCGTGTGCCTGCGCTACATGTATCCATTTGAGAGATTTATGGGTGTATTGAAGGGATACGTAAGGACTCGTCGTTGACCCGAGGGGAGTATCATGGAAGGTTATGCCGCCGAGGAGGTGATTGAATTATGCACAGATTATATGGCCGAGGTTGACCCAATTGGTGTTCCTAGGTCCCGACACGAGGGTAGGCTTCAGGCATCGGAACGATTGGATTCAAAGCTGTAGTCCCCGCTCGTGATGTGTACGCAAAATCACATTTTTGGGTCTTACAACACATGACAGGAAATTTGTTGGGTGGATCCAAGAAAGAGTCACGCGAGCTGCCGAGGGCTCCGTAAGTGAAACTGTGACATGGTTGGCCAGAGGCCGAAGATTCACTATAGGGACTTGGCAGGGGTATGACATCGATGGGTATTCATTTTACACAAGAGCTCAAGATGCCAAGAGTAGCACGCAATGTAGCGTAGTGACACTGTTTGCTATTTCCGAGGATGCCAGGTCAGTAAGGGTGCTGAACTCATATTGCGGTGCTATTGAAGAAATATGGGAGCTCGATTACGGATTACTTAAGATTCCCCTGTTTCGATGCCAATGGGTCGAAATCCGTCGAGGTGTTCAAGTTGACAGTTACGGGTTTACTCTCGTCGATCTTGATAGAGTCAGACACCAAGACGATCCATTCATACTTGCAAAGTAAGCCACACAGGTATTCTACATCATTGACCCGGCCAATCCAAACTTGCATGTTGTCCTCCACAGCAAGAGACGTATTGTTGGGGTCGAAGACGTTGTCGACGAAGAGGAGTATAACCAATTCGATGAAATACCTCCATTTTTAGAGGACATTCAATCTATTCCTACTGAAGATATCGACGAAACAACGTATCTGCGAGATGATCACGAAGAAGGATTATGGGTTGAGAACCATTGATGATTATTTTCTATTTCAGGGACAAATGCCAAGCAAACAGCCCAAACTAGTACAGAAAAGCTTTCTTCTATTGGTTAAAAACACCCTTCTACTATCAGTTTTTGTACCGATAGAGATAAACACGATAGAACAAGACAGAATATTTTCTATCGGTAAATAACCGATAGAAGAACTTCACTATTCTATCGGCATCTTAGGAGTGTACCGATAGAAAACCCGTCGTAGTCTGATGTTTAGCGGCAGGGAAAGTACCACTCTTCTAACGATTAATTACGAGTTTACCGACAAAAAAAACCTTAGTACTCTCTCGGTTGGAAATGAGTTTACCGATAGAAAAAACGATTGTACTCTCTCGGTTATGTATGAGTTCACCGGCAGGAAAAGTCACACTCTTCTAACGGTTAATTTCGAGTGTACCGATAGAAAAAACAACAGTAGTCTCTCGGTTGTGGATGAGTTCACCGGCAGGAAAAGTCACACTCTTCTAACAGTTAATTTGGAGTGTACCGATAGAAAAAACGACAGTACTCTCTCGGTTGTAGATGAGTTTACCGATAGAAAAAGTGATAGTAGTCTCTCGGTTGTGTGTGAGTTCACCGGCAGGAAAAGTCACACTCTTCTAACGGTTAATTTGGAGTGTACCGATAGAAAAAATGACAGTAGTCTCTCGGTTGTGGATGAGTTTACCGATAGAAAAGTGGTAGCTGTCTCTCGGTTGTGAATGAATTTACCGATAGAACATTCACATATACAGTACGTTATTTACATTTACAATACAGTACAGATGCAATACAGTATAGATTGGATACACAATACAGTACAGATGCAAAGAAGGGTAAATTCACATAACAGATTGACACATTAGACAGTTATTCAAATTTATTCACATATATATGGACAAATACAAATTGCAATCCAATGTGGACATTTATTCACATATATATTTATTCACATGTATACAAATAGTCTATGCACAGAGTACACGAAAAAGAGAAAATTGTCATGGCGGATGGTTGGGCGCAACTTCCTCCATGACATATTGAGCCCAGATTTGTCGAAGATCTCTAATCTTTGCATTTTTGTATGAGTCTTTCGACATGGCGATCTGCAAGCATGTGTGAATACTTAGTAACTAACTTCCTAATTTAGAACGTGACACCCAATTTTCAAATTTGAGTTAGCTATCGATGCTTACCTGGGGGAATTGGGCAAAATTTGTCTGCACTAGGTCGTACATGTAGCGCAGCACATAAAACCCGCATTCCCACGATTGCAGCTACTGATGGCACTGAGATAATTGCATATGTGAAGACATGTTAGCTATTGTTTCCATAAACTAATTAAGCATAAACAAAAAGTTTCGTGAGTACCTCATATTCTTTCCAAGCTAGTAGGGAGCCCTGCGGTGCAGCATGCCTCCCTCCAGCAGACACATATTTATCAAAAGCCCTGCATTTCAATTAGTATTGCCGGTTAATGTATTATCATTAGCTAGTGAGGTCAAAATTTAAATCAAACATATAAGTTACTTACACCTCCATATTCCCCTTGACCACATATTCAATCGATAATCTATCACGCATCGAATCGAGGTAGTACACCTCGTTCCTCGGCGGACAGATCACGATGAGGATCCAATGGCCCCTGCATTGTACGTAAAAGAGGACCGCTAGCTCAAAGTATATCTCAGGTGTAACACACAAGATTGATTTAAATTAGTACGAAATGCACTAACCTTTGGTGGTACGGCACCAGAATGAACTCCCTGTCCTGCTGTGCCATCAGCGCCTTGGATATGTACTGCTTAGCATGCGTGGCGTCGTGCTCTAGCATCGTGAGGCTTATTTTCTCTGGGTCAAGGAAACCCACCTTGTTACACGCAACCTCCGATGCTAGCCTGTACATGCACCTGCATGCAAAGGACGACATTAGTATTGCACAGAAAGTTACTACATTTCAAAAGAACTACAACAATGCAGAGTTAGCAAACAGAGTTAGAAAACAGCAATACATAGCATCAGCAAACTCACAGGACTCCAGTCCATATGATGGACATATCGAGCTCCCGCCAGTTGTAGAGGTTGAACAGATCCTCGTGTGCCACGGATATACTCCCGGGCTCACGGTGGAATTGCCCAGGCCTGTAGGGAACTAAGAAGTTCAGATTGCGCCGAGCTCGGTGTAGGTACCACTCGTGGAGGTCTCTGGTTGATCGATCCAATTTGCGCAAAGCTGCCTCCGACATGAGTGGGAACCCGTTCTTGAACCTCTCCGACTGTCCCTGTCGCCCTTTTCCCTTGCCTTTGCCCTTGCCTTTTGCCGGGGACTGAGCCCGTACCTTCGAAGACAAGGGCGAGGTAATGGCGGCTTTCTTCCGAGGTGAAGGCGTGCATGCGCTGGGTGGGGTCGAGGCCGTCTTTGATGTGTCCAGGTTCGCACGAGATCGGGCCTCATGCCCGAGCTGGGGGCGCCGTCCCCTGGTAGCCCGGCGGCAGGCCACTTCAATTAATGAGCATGTATGTTACATTTTGCAAGTTGAGTGTAGTGAGTAGGATGTAAACCAAAATGTGTAGGATTTACTGGTTGTATTAGAAAACACTTCTTGGGCCACTGTACGTAGGAGCCCACTGCCTCAGCAAGTGTCTGCAGTTCCTCTGTTGGGACTGCCAACGGAGAATCGTTGTAGCCCGGCAGGGCCATGTCCACCTGTACCTTTGCAAACCCCAACCGCAGAGGTACGCAGTGGACCCGGACATCCGGCCCAGACGGATATACGAAGCCGTGTCCAACCACTTCCTACCTGTCGCTTAGGTGATTCAGTAGGATGCAGCCCTCCGGCTTCTGCAAATTTGTAAATATTAAAATAGGTTAGCGAAACAACTCTAACAGAATGGGAGTGGCATCAACTTAAGTGCACAGATGAAGGCTTGCAGTACCTCAAGTAGATCCACTGGATCCACGAGGACCTTCGGAGCGCAACTGCTTATCCGACCCCGCGGGGTACCGTCGCCCTGGGGATCCGCATCTGCACTCTTGGCCAGCAATGCATCTCTCAACCGTGCAAACTCTTCCCTCATTTGTGCGACCTCAGACTGCACCTCAGCCCGTATCTCCGCCCGTACCTCAGCCCGTATCTTCCTTATTTGATCCTAGTGTTTTCTACGTACTAATTCTTCGAATTTTGCAATTACACTAGGGTTCCCTATTGTGTTGGATTATGTACATTCCACAGGCAATGTTGATTTAAATTAGGGTTGACATAATATGTTCCAGTGCTGTAATGAACCTATTTTGAGATTTTAACTTATATATACTGCTGTATGTGTGATCAATTGTATCCAACTACCATGTAATGCACATTATATGTTGGAGGTGTTCTTACACATTAGCTAGCGGTCCTCTTTTACGTACAATGCAGGGGCCACTGGATCCTCATCGTGATCTGTCCGCCGAGGAATGAGGTGTACTACCTCGATTCGATGCGTGACAGATTATCGATCGAATATGTGGTCAAGGGGAATATGGAGGCGTAAGTAACTTATATGTTTGATTTAAATTTTGACCTCACTAGCTAATGATAATACATTAACCGGCAATACTAACTGAAATGCAGGGCTTTTGATAAATATGTGTCCGCTGGAGGGAGGCATGCCGCACCGCAGGGCTCCCTACTAACTTGGAAAGAATATGAGGTACTCACGAGAATTTTTTTTTATGCTTAATTAGTTTATGGAAACAATAGCTAACATGTCTTCGCATATGCAATTATCTCAGTGCCATCCTAGTACAGAAATGCAGTCTACTAACCCCTATATTCTATCGGTTATTAGCGCTTTAGTAGAAAACCGATAGAAAATGTGCCTCGCAGCCATAAAAGGCCAACGGGTGTCTTTTTCCTATCGTTTTGTAAGAAACTTACCGATAGAATAAATACTATGATTTACTCTAGCGGTGATGAACATATTTGCCGTTAGAAGAGATGCATAAGTACTGACGGGAGAATGTTGTGCGCCGATAGGACTGGTCGACTTCCACAACTAGTCTTATTCTATCGGTACTGTATGTATATCCTGACAGAATATGTACAAAAATTCCTATCGGTAATATGTAGTGTGCCGATAGAACCGTTCGCCTTCTACAAATATTTTTATTCTATCGGTAATGTATTATTTTACCGTTAGACTATATCGAAAATTGCTTAGAACTGTTCGTCTTCAAATAGTTTTATTCCATCGGTAATGAATGTTTATACCGTTAGAATATAGCAAAAATATTTTAGAACTGTTCGCCTTCTACAACTAGTATTATTCTATTGGCAATGTACGTATATACCAACAGAGTATGGACAAAAATTCCTATCGGTAATTTGTATTGTGCCAATAGAGCCGTTCGACTTCTACAGATGTTTTTTTTTCTATAGGTAATTTATTTTGTACCGATAGAATATATATAAAATGACTAACGGTATGCGGTTTTTGTACCGATAGAATTTATCTAGTACTATAAATACAGGGGTATGTCTCTTTCATTCTCACAGTTCATCTGGGGCTCGTAGTCCTAACCCGTAAGCTCCATGGACGGCCGGGCCACCTCTACAGGCGACCGCTGCACCTCCGCACCTCCATCGACGCCCTCTAGACTTCGGCATCCCAAGCAAGGTACGTAAATCATTCTAATCCGATTTTGGCAATTATTCTACTTTTTTTGTATCCTTCATTTTGATGTGTCTTCTTTTCAATATGATTATGATCTTTGCAGGTCCTTGGATGATGCTCATGAGGGGCAACGTATTTCACGGTTCTTCATCGCAGTACGCTGCCTATGTTGGCTTGTTGGCGAAAGAAACAGTGAAGATCACCGTCGAGAGCTGGAAGGACGTGAAGGGCGAGATCTTGGTTGGCTCGGTCGAGAAGATCCTTAAGCCCTGCGTGTTTCTCAAATCAGGACCTATAGAAAGCATCTTACATTTTTTTGCATGCACCAACTTGTGGCCAGATGCTTACCTGCTTGGAGAAGAAGAATTGTTGTTATTTGCACAGCCATTCTACAGCATCACTACACAGAACAACATCTTGGAAGGTCGGTTCTTTTTGTTAATGGAGTTGAGTTGAGTTGAGTTGAGTTGATCGAGTTTGAGTCCGAGGAAATCACCAATACGTACAAATGTAAGTCGACGGCAGTTCCAGCTCCTCGGGCATCTTCGAACTGAACTCCTATGGTTAAGTCCAATGTGGTTCAGACATTTGCTGTTTTGGATGAATGGATTTGTGATGTATCAGGTCTAACTTGTAGTCGCTAGTTGCATTGTCGTAACCTGCAAAGGTTCTCTTTTATGTAAAATGTATGGGCCACTGGGTCCTCGTCGTGATCTGTTGTTAATTTCAGACGTGGCTTTTCTAATATACATCGAATATGTTAATTGTTGTATATTTGTGTATCATGTATTGCTAATTGGGACATGAACTTGAATGTGTAGGGAGTATTTGTGTATTTAATTGTATTGGTAGGTAGGTGTGTATTTGTACTGCTGTTTCAGACATGCACTTGAATTTGTGAACTGGCATGTGTATGTTTGTACCTGAATTTGTGAACTGGCATGTGTAATTTCTTTGGCAAGATGAAGTCCCAAGTACCTAAGAAAAATATTTTTGGGTCTCCTAGTTAATCCACAAATTAGCATTTCTTGAAATATTGCTTTATCTTCTAGTTAAGATCTGTTTGATGTAAGATCTGTTTGATGTTACATTGATATGATTCCTTGGATGTGGGAACTGGTGTCATGTGTGTCCCAGTTTCGTACAAGTACCTCCTCTAACGGTAAATACACATATTTACCGATAGAAAACACATATATTTGCTCAGTCATGCATCATCTAACGGTAAATACACATATTTACTGATAGAAAAACTCATGTTCGTGTGTCATGCATCATCTAACGGTAAAGACACATATTTACCAATAGAACAAGGCCTGTACTTGCTCAGTAATGTACATTCTCTAACGGTATATGTGTGTTTTTACCGATAGAATATGTGAGAGGAAAATTACCTTAGTTAGTCTAACGGTTATTTCATGTATTTACCGTTAGAAAAAGCTCCATTATAAGGAAAACCCCACTCGACCATTGCTGAGCTGCTCTTTAATTTGTTCTGTTGCACTCTGTGTCCCTCTGTTTGTGATGAAAGTTCCACGCTCGCAGCTACACAGCTAGGGTGACCAGCCCAAGCTGGAGGGAAGTTGATTGCGCCCCTCTCTTTAAGGTATGATTAATTGTCAACAGTTATCTCTCTCTCCCTCCAGATCTCCCTCCCTCTCTACTTGCAAGCTAGCTGTATTGTGTAGTTCCAATTAAGTTTGTAGCTGTAAGCTTGGGAGCTAGGTAGCTGGAAATGCGTCATGTTTTAGGAGCTAACTAGCTTGTATTGTGTAGTTATCTACGTTAATTAGTGTTAATTTCGTCAGGCTAGGGTTCAACACATCTGTAGTAAGAGGCTGTACATGTACATATACATAACTTAATCGGGCAGGTTTCATGCATGCATGGCTGACTCGTTAAACTTTGTTAATTGTAGATGGACAGGAAATATTGGATGTATGGAATACAACGTACTACTTTTGAATATTTGGATGGTGTGAATGAGTTTGTTAAATTTGATGAGTAACAAAAGGAGAGGAAGGGAGAGAAAAATATGCTCTGTCCTTGTACAGATTGTATGAACTTGAAGAGGTTTAGCAACTCTGATCAAATTAAGAGTCATTTGATTCGTCGTAGTTTTAACGCGCGATACACCCGTTGGATATGGCATGGCGAAGATCTTGAGGAAACAAGCACCACTACTACCAATCAGCAGGACTCGGATGTGGATTGCAATAATATCGATGATCATCCGAATTGTGATAATGTTCATTCCGATGTGCACGTAGATGATGATGATGATGACAATCTAGATGAGATGTTACGTGATGTAGAGGAAGATTACAACGAAAACGACTTCTGTGAATTTGAGAAACTGATTGCTGACTCTGAGAAGCCTCTGTTCCCTGGATGTGCAACATTTACAAAACTGTCTTCTGTGCTGAGATTATATAACTTGAAGGCAGGCAACGGTTGGAGTGATAAGAGTTTCACGGCACAATTAGATCTTCTAGCGGACATGCTTCCAGAGGGAAATGAGTTGCCAAGATCTACTTACGAAGCCAAAAAACTGTTGTGTCCGTTGGGAATGGAAATGGAAATAATACATGTATGCCCAAATGATTGTGTGTTGTACCGTAACGAGTACTCCAGTTTGCATGTTTGCCCCAGATGCGACTCATCGAGGTATACGCGTAGGGACCGGATTGACAGTGAACGTCACGAGGTAAAGAAAGGACCTCCGGCGAAAACTGTGTGGTACTTGCCTGTGATACCTAGATTGAAGCGGCTGTTTGCAAATCCGAAAGTCGCGAAGCACTTGCGTTGGCATGCTGAAGCCCGGAAACAAGAGGGAAAACTGAGACACCCAGCTAATTCTATTCAATGGAGAAACATCAACAGAACATTTGCTGAGTTCAGCGGTGAACTTAGGAATATAAGGTTCGGGCTGAGTACAGATGGTATAAACCCACATGGTAATATGAGCAGTCGGCACAGCACTTGGCCGGTTCTTTTATGCATCTACAATCTTCCTACTTGGTTATGCATGAAGCGCAAGTACATCATGATGGCGTTACTAATCTCAGGACCCAGACAACCCGGAAATGATATTGACATGTTTCTAGTGCCTTTAATCGAGGACTTACGGAAATTGTGGAGCGAGGGGGTGCAGGTGTGGGATGCATACAAGAAAGAGAATTTCATCTTGCGGGCCCTGATATTTTGCACCATAAATGATTTTCCGGCCTACGGCAATTTGTCGGGGTATAGTACGAAGGGAGCCAAGCCTTGCCCTATTTGCCTAGATGAAACTGAGAGCATGTGGCTGCGAAACTGCCGGAAAACAGTGTACATGGGTCACCGCAGGTTTCTTCCGGTGCATTACACGTACCGTAAGAAGAGGAAATCATTTAACGAGAAGCCTGAGAAGGGATCAGCTGTAGTGTTTCTGACCGGTAAGGAGATTTCTAGCGCGTGAAGGACATCAAAGCTGAGTTCGGTAAGCATTCTAAACCTCGAGAAAAAAATGTTTGGAAGAAGAGATCGATTCTCTGGGATCTACCGTACTGGGAGCACTTACAAGTTCGACATTGCATTGACGTCATGCATGTAGAGAAAAATGTCTGTGACAGTTTGATTGGTTTGTTGTTGAACATTCCAGGAAAGACAAAGGATGGTGTGAAAGCTCGTCATGACATGGTGGAAATGGGGATAAGGACTGAGCTTGCACCTTTAGAGAATGGAAAGCGTACATACCTCCCTCCGGCCTGCTATACGTTGTCCAAGAGCGAAAAAACAGAACTCTGTCGGTGCCTGCACGGTGTTAAAGTTCCATGTGGGTACTCCGTGAACTTGAAAAAACTTGTGTCCATGAAGGACCTAAGACTAGTTGGTACGAAGTCCCACAACTATCATGTCCTGATGTCACAAATGCTTCCCATTACTATCAGAGGCATTCTCCCAGTTAAAGTCAGAAAGACAATCGCAAACCTATGTTATTTCTTCAACGCAATATCTTGCCAGGTAAGTACGTGCACTCGTACTATAAGTTCATTACCTCCATTTGTGGAGCTTAATTAGAAGATTTTTCTGATATGAATATTTGGCGCAACTGTGTCCTCGTAGGTAATTGATCCGGATGGACTGGACGCTTTGCAACGCGACGTTGTTACAACTCTTTGTCAACTCGAGATGTATTTCCCTCCATCCTTTTTTGATGTTATGGTCCATCTGATTGTTCACCTTATTAGAGAAATTAAGTTTTGTGGACCCGTGTGCCTGCGCTACATGTATCCATTTGAGAGATTTATGGGTGTATTGAAGGGATACGTAAGGACTCGTCGTCGACCCGAGGGGAGTATCGTGGAAGGTTATGCCGCCGAGGAGGTGATTGAATTTTGCACAGATTATATGGCCGGGGTTGACCCAATTGGCGTTCCTAGGTCCCGACACGAGGGTAGGCTTCAGGGCATCGGAACGATTGGATTCAAAGCTATCGTCCTCGCTCGTGATGTGTACGCAAAATCACATTTTTGGGTCTTACAACACATGACGGAGGTCGAGCCATACATACACGAGCACAAGGTAATGTTACGGTCACAGAATCCTTCGAAGTCAGACGTTTGGGTTAGCAGAGAACATAACAAGAAATTTGCTGAGTGGATCCAAGAAGAGTCTCGCGAGCTGCCGAGGGCTCCGTAAGCGAAACTGTGACATGGTTGGCTAGAGGCCCAAGATTCACTGTAGGGACTTGGTAGGGGTACAACATCAATGGGTATTCATTTTACACAAGAGCTCAAGACGCCAAGAGTAGCACGCAATGTAGCGGAGTGACACTGTTTGCTATTTCCGAGGATGTCAGGTCAGTAAGGGCGCTGAACTCATATTACGGTGCTATTGACGAAATATGGGAGCTCGATTACGGATTACTTAAGATTCCTCTGTTTCGATGCCAATGGGTCGAAATCCGTCGAGGTGTTCAAGTTGACAGTTACGGGTTTACTTTCATCGATCTTGGTAGAGTCGGACACTAAGACGATCCATTCATACTTGCAAAGCAAGCCACACAGGTATTCTACATCGATGACCCGGCCAATCCAAACTTGCATGTTGTCCTCCATAGCAAGAGACGTATTGTTGGGGTCGAAGATGTTGTCGACGAAGAGAAGTATAAGCAATTCGATGAAATACCTCCATTTTTAGAGGACATTCAATCTATCCGTACTGAAGATATCGACGAAACAACGTATCTGCGAGATGACCACGAAGAAGGATTATGGGTTGAGAACCATTGATGATTAATTTCTATTTCAGGGATAAATGCCAAGCAAACAGCCCACAAGTTCTGCAGCAAGGTGAGGAACTTATCATTAATACATCAGGCAGTACATTTTTCTTTAGAACTTAATGATAAGCTAGTTCACAGCATTAATATATCTCAATTTTACTCCACAGCATGAGTTCTAACATGTACAGTACCTTTATCCTGTAAATACTTAATTCTTCCCTTCAAATAGCACTTGCAAAAATCTCATCGCAGCCTCTTACTTCTTCAAATTAAGCTCTCCAAAAATCAATTTTTCTGATGGTATTTTGTTATTTCTACCGATACAAAAGGACATCCGCTACTTTAATGTGTCTCAGGCACTTCGAAAGTTTCGCTATGAAAAGTGTACTTGTTCTATCGGTATTATTATATTGTACCATTAGAATAAATTCGTTAGTCTCACGGTATTTGTTGTCTGACGGTTTTTTTCTCTTTGTACCGATAGAACAATACTCTGGCGCTTTGAATTCTCAACCGTGTCGCCATGCGTCGCTTTGGAAATTCTATAAGTACCTCGCCATGTGTCGCGGTATTTTTTTGTTTTTCTAATCCTCGAACGCTTCGACTCGTCATCTTCTCTTTCACAATGGCAACCTCCATGGGATCGTCAGCCACGCCCTCCCCGGTAAGAACTCTAAATCTCCTGGGTTTACCCCTGTATTATTAATCCATGTTCACTACATTCTTGACCTGTTGCTTTGCACAGGGAATGGGAGCCGTGGAAGACACTGGCAAAGTGAAGGCCGAACTGAGGGCCCTCCAGGAGGAGCACAAGCTCCTTACGGACAAGCACACTCAGCTACGGCTTGACCTTGACGATCTCTTCCAGCGTATTTAGCGCATGAAGACGGATGGTGACCATGCTAGGGCGAGGACGAGGCGTCTTTGCGAGGAGAAGAAAGCCGCGGATATGACCATCGCTGGCTGCGGTTTGACTATGAAGGATACCATAGCGAAGCTGAGGGAGGTCGCAGGCCTTCTCGACGCGGTAGTTGTTGATCCTAGGGACAACTTGTCGCTAGAGGAGTCCTGTGTCCTGGCTGCAAGTCAAACTGACTCTATTCTACATGCAGCCAGGGCTAAGACCACCCCTTGACCTAGAATTTTGGGTTTTAATTTTTTTTAAGTGATAAAACAATAATGAATGAACAGTTTCTTTTGATGTCAATTTTCCAATTTTCCGGCTATCTTCCCACTTTCTTTACCATTCTGCAGCTTTCAAGCACGGTCTGTTTGATGTTAAATTGTGTTTACCTTTTCATTTTCTGACGGTATTTTGTTGTTTTTACCGATAGAAAAATGGAACACAATACTATAATCTCGTAAACTTAATTAAAAAATTTTTCTGGGGAAAATTGGTCTCACGGGAATTTATTGTTTATACCGATAGAAAAAAGGAATCCACTAATTCAAATATTTTTTCGGAAAATTTACTTTTTCTATCAGTATTATTTTGTTGTATCGATAGAAACGGACATAATTCTATCGGTATTATTTTGTTGTACCGATAGAAAAGGTCATTGTCGACGATTCGGACTCGGGGTTCTCAGCCGAACTTATGCAAAATTTGTAATAGTGAGACCTTTCAAGATGACCCTCCGGGAAGGTATGTAGAAAAATAGAGAACAGGAGCACAGAGAGGTTTATACAGGTTCGGGCCCTCGATGGTGGGAGTAATAGCCCTACGTCCTATTGGGATTTCACTATGTGTGATGAAGGTTTACAAACTAGCGGGAAAAACCTTCACAGGCGAAGGTTTTTCCTATGTAAGTGTACAAAAAGAAGCCCAAAGAGGCTTGCAGATACTATCTAACCTAGGCCGTAGACTTGACTGTTTGAGCGGTTGAGATGTGTTGTATCTTGTTTGCATCAGAGATGTTGATCTCCTCAATAGATGGTTCGATCCCCCTGTTTGATGCACCTTGCCATCCTTTTATACTGGTCGAAAGGGTGCCATGTCGTAACTGCATCAAACAGTTGCTTGGATGGTTGGATGCGGTTTTTAGAGAACCGCTCTTAACCTCCACGCAGGTTAAACACGTGTTATTCATGGATAACTGCACATATTAACCTCCTGACGGTTGGTCTTCCACGTGGAGGAATCTTCGGGATACTTGGAATATTCCCGCTATAGGGACAGCAGGACAGATGAACTCCAAGTACCCTGGTCGAGAATGTTCTGACCGTGAGATGTTGGCTGACCGCGCAACATCTCGGATATTCTATTCGCGTATAGCACACGAAGTCCTGACCGCGCGGAATCTGTGGCCTGATCGCGCAAAGCCTGTGACCTGATCGCGCAAAGCCTGCGACCTCGGGCTGATGCTTCTCAGAATGACTTGAGTCCGCACCGCTAGGCACGTGTCTGGCTCGAATCTGTCTTGAACCAACAGTGCATTTATTTGAACTGACCCGGGTGTCAATCCTCGTCAGCTAGCCCCCAAATTCGAAGAAAACGAAGGGACGTGTTTATTTCGAATTTAAAGTCATGCATCGGATTTTTAACCCAACTCTTCAAATCCCTCATTTAGTGGCGCACTAAGTGAGACGGTTGGTTCCCCGAGACGGGTTCTGGGTATTACGTGATAGGTAATGATGGCGTTGTTGAAATGTTTTTTAACCCGAGGTGAAATTGTAAATGCTTTTAAAAACCCGAGGTGCTTAGAATATGAACCGTCACCTTGGCGGCTATAAATACCAGGTCTTTGAATTTGTAGAGCTTCACAATTTCTTCTCACGGTTAAGTTCTTTCTAAAGTCACCTTCATCCTTCTTCATTCACTTCCCGATGGCAGATCTCAACATCTTCGAGATTGAAAGTGATGAAGAGGAAGTTCTCAAGCAGGAGCTTCAAATGCCTGAAGATCCATCTCCTTCAAAGAAGAAACCCAAGGTTGACGAAGGATCCTCCAGCAGAGCAAAGGTAGAAGATGAGCCATCATCTTTTCTTCCTTCAGCTTTCTACTCCAACACCCCCTGCTTTTGTTTGGGTGATCGATTTTCTGGTCAGCAAGCGGTGACTATACGACCAGAAGATCCTCAACTCGTGTTGGAGAAGCAATCTTCTGGTGGGAAGGTTACACTTCCACCATCTGATGATCATCCGATTTTATCGGATGATCTTCTTCCCAGGATGGCTACATCAACGTGTCACGAGCAGGGACAAGTAATAATCCTCCTCTCCTTTTGCTGATAGTTATAGTTAGCTTAACTAACTTTTGCAAATGTAGGAGATTGGGGGCCCTAGTGATCAGCCTTCTGCTATTCCGCCTCTTCCCCTCAGACAGATCCTTCCAGAGGAGAAGAATGCCCTGGAGAAGAAGACCGAAGAAATGTCTTCGGTGATTCTGCATCTGGCAGAATGTTTTGAACGATCCCGGAAAGAAGCGCTCCAGTTCCGTCGAGAGAGGGACCACGCTCAGCAACAGCGAGAACTCTCCGATTTAATTAGGAACAGTAGTGTATCTCTTGTTAGGGATGATGTAGATAGGCTTAGATTAGTTGCTAGTTCTCTGGGGGTTGTCAGTGTAGATCCTACTGACAACAACATGTCCCTAGGAGAACTTTGCAAACTTCTTTCGGATCAGGTTGACGCTCTGGTCGCCGGTATCCCTTTTGTATGTAAAGAATGCAAGAAATAAAACTTTCTTCTTTATATAAATATTCTTCACATCTTCTGTGCGAAAATATGGCCATGAGTAATGCCTTCGCGACCATTCATACACAGGGAACCTTCAGTTCTGCGACAAAAATCACGCTTTTTTATGAAAGTACCGCGACCAGCCCTGATACCGCGATCAGGCTTAAAGCTGCGGTTAGAACTGAAGTTTATTGTGACCGGAATTGAAGCTTGGTCAGACCGTCACTTCGATCAGAATCGGAGCTTAATCGAAAGCATGGTCTCGATCACACCACAACCCGGTCAAAATATATCCATACGTCCAAAAATTGAGTCGTAGGATTTTTTCATGAAAATGTCCAAAACACATAAAGGAAAAACGTCCTCTGAAAAGCACTGAAAACTTTTCAGGCCTTTTGCACTTTCAGTTTCTGAAACAAAGAAGTCTTTTTGTTTCAGATCCAATGCTTGAACACTTTAACGGGTCCGTCAGAGATAGTATCCATTATGGGAAATGAATAAAATACTAAGTGGAACGTTTAAATGGAACGTTACTCACATTAATGCGTCTCCTCGGGTCTATAAAAGGAGCAGGTGTCTTCTTGAGGAAGCCACACAGCCAAAAACCCTCCACATTCCCGCCGCACAAAACCCTCGTTCTTCTCAGCCTCCGTCTTCCCCAAAAATCACCAACTTTTCCTTTGACTCTCCACCAAAAAATGGCGTCCTGGAGCCGATCAATCCACCATTCTGAGGAGAGTTTAGTGGCGTTGGAGAAGGAGGAGATCCTTCCTCCGCGGCTGCTAATCAATTGGCGGCCCGCGGAGAAGGACCAAGAAACCCCGATCGTCCAAGAGGGCGAGTTGGTGGTTTTCGAAGAATATTTGCGCTGCGAGTTCCGATTTCCTGAGAGTCGGTTCTTGAAGAACGTCCTCGAGCACTACGAGTTGGAGCTAATCAACCTCTACCCAAACGCAGTGTTGATACTGGCAGTGTTTCAACACTTGTGCGAGGCATTTGTCGGAGTATATCCCAGCGTGGATCTTTTCCGACGATTCTATTTTTCGGCGTGGTCGAAGAGCGCCAACGCCGCCGGATGCATTTACTTCCGGCTAAGGGATAAGAAAGAGTATCCCTTCCCACCCCTGCGAGACTCAGAGCACGGGTGGCACCAGAAATGGTTTTACTGCACCCCGCCGACCGAGAGCGGGCTGTGGTTTGAGAACTCGCGGCCAGAGAAGCCGAGCGAGTTGGATATTCTCCCGGCGATGAACGCAGAGTTCATGAAGCACGCCGAGGTGATTCTTCACTTAGTCGAACAAGGGTTGATGGCACGTGACGTCATCCGAGATTTTGTGAAGAACCGGGTGAGCCCCCTGCGTGAAAGGGCTCATCTGGCTTGGGAGATCAAGTCCATGGCGGACAGTACCCTGGACTATAATGAAGGTATTCATTTCTGGCACTGAAATCCTTTTATGTCATTTCTGAAATGCATCAATTTAACTCGTATCTAGGGAACAGTCCTGCCCTCAGCCGAGATTGAGAGGCGAACTAACTACGTCCTAAGGGCGTACAATACCGAGGTAGAGGGCCCCAGAGGATCGCCTCGCCCCCAAAGCTTGATTCACGCCGGTGACGACCTTAAACAGGAGCGCCGCAAGGCACATCTTCCACTTGGCCTCTGTTTTGCAGGTCTCATGTATGTCCAGCACTAATCAACCTCATTGGAATGAGAACAGCTCCTAGGGAGGTTCGTCGAGGCGACGTTTCCCAGCGAGAACGTCGGTTCCCTGGGAAAGCCGACAACAAAACACGTGAAGAAGGTTTCCTCGAGACCCAGGACGAGGAATCCTGCCCCCAAGAAAGCCAGGATAAATCTTGGGGGAGGGTCTTCACGAAGCGTTCCTCCTACCTCCAGAAAAACTACGGTAAGATATCACATCCCTCCGATCTCTCCAGGCGTGAACTGGAATTACTTCTTCGTCGTACAGGGAGAAGGGAGAGAGGAGGAGGAAGATGATGATGTCCCCTTGATTCGCCGGAGGAGGAGGATTGCGGGTTCTCCATCCGGCGACGCTCCAACCCATTCCGCAGAAACAACTGCTACTGCAGAGGCGGCTGTAGCGGACCCCGTGGCCACTGAAAGCCACGTGGCCGCAGACAACATCCCAGCCCCTGAAGCCCCCGAGGCTTTAGGGCTAGTTGCCTCTACTTCCCTGGTCGGAGGGACGACCATGGTAAGATTCTCTTACAGTCTTGTTTTCTTCTATTCCCTCTGTGCATTCGATAAGTTAATGCTCATGCAGGGAAAAGAGCTTCCCCCTGCGACTCCTGCGATTCCCAGGGAGGAAAATCCTCCACCCCCGCAGACAGGAGTGGAGGTGGTCGGACAAGACCCTACTGCGGTTGCAGACGAGGCGCCGGCCCCAGTAGTCCGGGAGTCATCAAGGCCCTCGGATGCAGCCCTGCCAACCGGTCCTGTTGCCCATGTAAAGATTCTTTTCATTTGTCTTTATCTTTCCCTAGAAAAGTGCTCACAAAGGAACACACCCAGGGGGGAGATGCCTTGTTCTCCAAGAGGAAGATCAGGTCGGACGACAGTTGTCCCCTTTCTCGAGGAGAACCTTCCCTGAAATCTCAAAAGCTAATGGGATTTCAAATAAGGTAAAAACCTTTATCCTAGTTGTATTAAAATGATGATCACGAATTGTGATTGTTCGATTCTTCTTCCCTTTGTCAGGCGAAAAGAAACAGCATCCAGCCCTTCAACCACTTCGGGGAGGATTGAAGTCGCTACTGGTGCAAGAGCCTCCAGTGAGGAGCGCTCCGCCCCCTTGGTCCAGGAAATCGTCCGGGCCGTGAGGGGAGAAACAGGCGCGGGAACCCAGTCGCAACCAATGGAGACTGGGGGCAGTGCCCAGCAGGCACTCCCACCAACTCCCCCTGCTGTAGTCGCATCCGGGCCTTCAACAAGTCTTCCCATTAGTCCGGAAGATGCCTCCTTACGAGAGCTTATGAAGGTATGATAAACCTCTCTCTCGGTGCCTGAATTATACATAGGACACCTTTAACTTCCTTTTTTGTATCACAGGAACTATCCCAGATGATGGCCCAATCGCGTGCTACGATGGCAAGCATGGAAGCCATACAAAAAGAACGAGACAGCTTGCGCAGGTAAGGATCATTACTCTTCAACTTGTATAGATACAAATTGGTTATGACCACTCCTTCTGTTCTACTGCAGAAAGGTGGCATTGCTGAACAAAGAAGTAGCCACAGTCAAGCTCCATTCAATCTCAGTGACTAGGAACCAAGAGATTGAAAATAACAAGCTGCGGTCACAACTTGCTGGTAAGTCGATTCCTGATTAGGAAGACTTAGCTTCATAATACGCGAGTAATCTTTTCTCTTGTTGCAGCGCAAGCGGGTCAAATAAGACAACTCAGTCAGGACAAGGGGCTCCTTCAGGACTCTATTTATACCTCTGAAAAGGGGATCGGAAAGCTGAGCCGTTCCATCTTCGAAAAACTGAAGGCAGTGGCTCATCTTCTGAAGGCTGATGTGGTCGAAACCACAAGAGATAATCTCAGCCAAGATGACTGGTCTGCGTTAGTCATGGCCCAAGCGGAGTCACTTCTTGAGTATCTTCCTGAGGATACACGGCGACGAGAATAGGCGATCAGAACAAGAGTTCGGTCAGCCGCTTCCGCCATCCTCAGCCGGGTTCGACTTCATCATGGCCCAGATGCAGATCTGAATCCATTGGTAGGACCGGTTGAGGTCGAGAGTGAAGAACAGCTAGAGGCCGTCATGGAGGAGATTAGGCCCCTTGTAGATAAGCTCCTGACTGAGCTTGGGATCGAATGATCCCTATACCTGTACAAAAATAGTTGTATACGATGCAATGTATGTGGAAATTCATTTTCGAAAATGAATATATATATATATTTTGTGTTGTTTCATACTATAAACATATCCCCCTAGCCCCCGACTGTGATTGTAAATACTGAAGACTTAGTATTACAAACGCAGGAGAGAAGTGAATATAATGACCAGGGATGTGTGATCGAACCAACATTTATGATCAAAATAACGCCTAGCCTTGTTTGCAAACCGACAGCCACACAGATAACCGAGGACTTGCCAGAAAGCCCCGTGTGCATTGAGAAACGGCTTATTTAGGAGTGACTTGTCTAGAAGCGGTCATGAGATCGGCCAGCGAATCCAACTAGGACGTTATGATGATCTAACCACGAGCGACCAGCCCCCGAGTCGAAATCGCAGCACATGGGCATGGAAGAGAATATTCGTCGTATGAAACCCAAAACATTTTTTGTTTTATGAAAAAATGTTAATTGAACAGGAAAAGGGATTGAGTACTTACACATAAAAATTGCGAAGCCGATCGATGTTCCAAGTATTGGACAAAATTCGACCATCCTCCATGGCTAACCGCGCGGATCCTGGTCGCGGTACTGAGACAACAGTGTAAGGGCCTTCCCATTTCGGGGAGAATTTGTTGCGATTAGACTGGTCTTGGATTTTTCGTAAAACCAGGTCACCCACGTGAAGACTACGTAGTCGCACCCTTTTGCTGTGATACTTGCGCAGGGCTTGCAAGTAGGCTGTGGACTTGATCAAAGCGCGATCATGCCTTTCTTCTAAGAGGATGAGATCTTGTGACCGCTGTTCGGACTGATTAACCTGTTCGAATTGTTTTGTCCGAACAGACCCAATACTGACTTCCATAGGCAACACAGCCTCGGCCCCATAGACCAGATGGAAGGGCGTCTCACCGGTGGCTCGACTAGAGGTAGTTCGTAGTGCCCATAGAACGGTATAAAGCTCGTCTGCCCAAGCCCCCGAGCGAGTCTTAAGGCGATCAAAAACACGTTTTTTGATGCCTTGTAATATCTGCCCGTTGGCCCGTTCTACGGCACCATTGCTCTGCGGATGTGCCACAGAAGCAAAGCACACCTTAGTTCCGATCTGGTCGCAGTAATCTAGGAAAAGACCACTGGCGAACTGAGAACCATTGTCGGTGATAAGACGGTTTGGAACACCAAATCGAGCAACAATGTTCTTATGAAAGAACTTTTGTGCTGCTGAGGCGGTAATATTTCGTACCGGTTCGGCCTCAATCCACTTTGTAAACGTGTCAATGGCTACGAACAGAAACTTGTACCCGTTAACCGCTTGTGGCATAGGACCAACAATATCCATTCCCCAGACCGCGAAAGGCCATGCGAGGGGAATGGTTTGTAACGCGTAGGCAGGTTGATGAACCTGTCTCACGTGGAACTGACACTGAGGACACATCTTGACCATACGCTTGGCATCATCGAGTGCCGAAGGCCAGTAGAATCCCTGTCGAAAAGCTTTTCCGACCAGTGTTCGATATGACGCATGCGCACCGCATACACCGTCATGTATTTCCTTCAAGAGGGATGTTTCTTCCTCCTGAGATATCCAACGCATGAATACTCCTTGAGTAGCCTTTCTGTACAGAATCCCATCTATGAGCTTGTACAGACGCGCTTTTCGAATTAACCGATCGCTTTCGGTCTCATCCTTGGGTAGGGTCCCATGTTCAAGATACATGTTCAAGATAGACTCTCAATGGATGAGTCCAATCCTGTTCCTGACTGAGGTTGGTAACGCAGGCTATTACCGGATCATTCTCGACCGAAGTCATGATCGAAGGACGGTCCAATTGTTCAATGAACACTCCTGCTGGAGTGGATGTGCGTGAGGACCCAATTTTGGATAATTGGTCTGCGAGAATGTTGTCCTTTCGCGGGATGTATTGGACTCCGAAATGACTGAAGTGTTTTTCCAAACTCCTCACTTCCCCTAGGTAATGAGCCATTGTCTCATCGGAGGTGCTGTACTCCTTGTTTACCTGATTTACGACCAGCTGTGAGTCTCCCCTCACCACTAATCGACGGACTCCGAGGAATTTTGCTGCCCGGAGCCCTGCAAGAAGACCTTCATACTCTGCCGCGTTGTTGGTCGCAACAAAGTGTAGTTGGATGACATACTTAAGCTGTTCGCCCTGAGGCGTAATTAAGACCACTCCAGCCCCCGAGTGTTGAAAACTACGGGAGCCGTCAAAGTACATTGTCCAGTAATTGGGGCACTCCAATTCCTCGGGCACCTGCACGGGTGGCTCAGGGTTGGTCCATTCGACCACAAAGTCCGCCAAAACCAGAGACTTAATGTAACACCCTGGTTTTGGGGGTGAAAAGTTTTTGCATAAAATCCTACATGCATGTATCCCTGTAGCAGTAGCCAGATCAGCTAAACCCTAATCTCTCCCAAACCCTAAAAATCTCCAAATCTATTCTCTAGATCCAGATCAAGATCTGACCATTCAGATTTAACCCACCAGTTATTCTGAAGATAAAAGTCTTCAGGAGCCAGATTGAATTCTAACCCTAACTCCCAGTATCAAAGTCTCTTTCTGTTTTCGAAAACAGGAAATTCAGATTTACCCTAAGTACTCCAGATCCCAGATAACTGAGTTATCATGGTTTAACCCTATCCAGACTCATGTATCTTTTGGAATATGTTCCTAGGTATACCCTCAACTTACTCCAAAAAGTTGGGAACCAAATTGTTTCATCTAAACACTTTTCGCAGTTTAGTCCAAATTTTACTGCGAATAAGTCATTTTCTGTTTACCTGGAAGCCTGAAAAGGCTAAAATTCACAAATCAACTCCAACCTCAGAATTTCTTCAGGGAACACCTCCCAAATGCTATTTGATACATATTTACCTTCTGTTTAAACTTCAAAATCTCTCCCCAATCACCAGAATTCAAGATCGACAAAATCCAGATCTATTTTACCCTATTTTCGAAAATAGGTGAAATCCCTCAAACCTTATCAAATTTTCTCCAGATTTGAGCTAAATGAGTATTAATAGAAATATTATACTCATCCATTAAATCAAATTCCAGATTAAACCTCTCTAAGACCAGAATTACAAATCAGTCCACTTTTCAACAGAAACTCTTACACTTATACCCCTCGTTCGACCAGATCTTGCTGTTCACGACCAAATGGGCTATTTCGACTTCGACCAAAGCAGTGCAATCGACCAGCTACTGTTGCTTCGACCTCGAGTTGCTGTCTTTGCTTCGACCACGACCTGGGACAGCGCACGAGCACGGGAGCTTCGACCTCGAGCACGCCCTGTTGCACTGCTACAGTAGCCCATAGTCGTGGAAGCCAGCCGTGGTCGCCATCTTCGCCAGCTGAACAGTGCCACGTGTGCGAGCACTGTTGGCTACTGTGGATCTTCCCCGGCGCAACTCACAGCCATTGTTTTCTCCCGTTTGCACGCCACCAGCAACGGTCGACGCAGGAGCTTTGCGCCACGTGGAGAACTCGCCGCGGCCAGCCATCAACTTGCCCTCACATCACCTGTAAAGCGTTCACAGCCACTGAACCAAGTCACCTCGACGCCAGCTCGCCGTGAAGTCGCAATCCAGTCTTTTCCTTGCCGGCTACAACTCCCCGAGCTTTTCCAACCGTTGAAGCACCTCCAGCTTACCTATTTAAACCCCCTGGGACTTAGCCAACTCCACCACACAGCAAAACACCAGAAAACCAGCAGCAGCACTGTGTCTTCTTCTTCCCCGGTGAGCAGCAGAGGGAGCTTCGGTGCTAGCTTCAACCACTGCTTCCTCCTTCGATCCAACACCCCCAGTGAGCTTCCCTCATCCCCCTCATGCTTCTCAAGCTGGGAATTTAGTTTAAATGCTTTCTGTCACCGGCAATCGCCGTGTTTCACCTAGAACTCCGGTGAGCAATTAACCCTCACCTAAACCAATTTAGCTCTCGAGCCAGTGATCAAACATGCTCAATAGATCATTCTTATCATCTCTAAGCAACCAGAATCATCAATTTTGCTAAAATCTGGAAAACCCCAAATTGGAACTTTGCTTGTGAACTGAGCTTACTGTTTAAGCTTTTCTGGTGCATCTCTAGCCAATATAACTTCACCAGTATGTTTCTAATGCCCTAGAGATCATGTACAAGCAAGGAATTGAGTTCATTTGCCCTAAATCGAAAACCCCCAATGTTCATGTCATCTCCTTCTGCTCCAGTCGCCGGCCGTCGATTCCGGCCAATCCAGCCCTAGCCACTTTGCCATTTAGATGTTTTGGACCATTCTAAGCAACTTTGTCTTCTATCACGACTTCTAATTCGGCCTAGATTGTGAGATATAGCCATGCCCTAGTTACTGCACTGTTTATGTTGCATGTGCTCCAGGCCAGTCAACTTCTTTGCCGATTTTCACCACTTTCCGGCCATCACCTGCCCTAGATCCTGTTGAGACATTTGTTCCTGTTACAAATGTCTAACTACCAGACAAAGTGTTGCATCATTTGGAGCCCTAGATCAAAAGATATGGCAAACCCTAATTTCTGGCCATGTCAACTCTATGTCAAACTATGCCAGCCAGTGGCATTAGCCCTGTTCACCCACCTCTGGTCATGCAAACCAAAAATTACCTTGTCAAACAGTTGCTTCACTACCTTGTGCATCATATGCTTGAATAAAAACCCATTTTGGCTACTAGAAACTGTTCAAACCATGTCAATGCCATTCTTGGGCATTGTCAGCCTATGTCAGCCAATGGCATTGGGCCATTTTGACCCCATCTGGGTATGCAAACTGAACATAACTTTGTCCCTTAGACTCCTGATGTTGTGATCTACATTTTATTCTACTGCCACAACTTGAGTTGAGCCCTCTATCATCCATCGACCCTATGTCGATGCCTTGAACCGAATGTCGACCTAAAGGCGTTCGCTGTTTTTGAGCGAACCAGCAGCAGCCTTGATATCATTCTGATATTTTGGAACATTTGGAACCTTGTAAACCCTTGACAACTAATCTTAACCTTGGTTTCCATAGTTTAACCCAAATCGCTTCCAAATCTTATATCGCCTAAGTGTTTCTCCTTGCATTATCGCATATAGTGGAATAGTAAGAGTAGGATTGATTATAATGCCTGTTTGTTTGTTTGATCCTTGTTCAGAGCAAGAGTCCGAGTTCGAAGACTTCGTCGCAGACCCGACATCAACTGCTGTTTCTTACGACGCGGAAGGCAAGTCATATTCTTGAACATCTTGAACCTATATTTTATGAATTGCTAGAATATACCTTGATTATAAAATAATAATATTGCATGAGAAAGATTGAGAATAGTTGAATTATGAAATGGCAGCATCAGGCTGATGCCTGTGAAAGGTGAATTGATCAAATAATGAGCCATGAACTAATATATTATGTATATTTATATTCATGAAATAAAACCCCTAGCCGTGACCAGTATTTTGGTATGGAATGGTAAAAGCACTGGAGGTGCTTGCTCGCACAGGATGTGCCAGCACTGGAAGTGCATGGATTATGGTATGAGCTGGTCACTGGCATATAAGGACCTAGAACCTTGTGTTGTGCGTCTAGTGGCATGATTAACGTACCGACCGCAAGCCTGGTATGGGACAGGCCTGAACAAGTAGTATGTGGATCACACATGAAACCCCTATATGACAAACTCACGATTAACACGGGGTGCGCTCCAACACATATCACAGGATGTGATCATGCATGCTGACCCTGAGGGGAAGACGCCAATTAGTGGGGGTTGTGAAACCCTGCTACAACTGTGGTTTGCGTGAAGAAAACCACGGTGTCTGGGGTGAATTGTGTGTGAAACATGGCAAAAGTTCTTGTTATCTCCACCTTGCCACTCACAGTATGAAGTGAGTCAGGGGTCCAATCCTTGTGATAGGAAGGGCATGAAAGTAGATATATCTTGCGGGTAAATTGGTACCCCTCTGCAGAGTTAAAAATGTATTCGAATACTTCGTGCTCCCGAGTTTTAGGAGTATGCCGCGGTGGATTAAATCCACGGGGTGTGACACAAGTATTGTTTTATAAATTAAAATTTGTTAAGTCAAGATTACCCAAATGACATGTGTTGTCATGATAAGGGGTGCTGCCGTGGGCTGTCATGTGTTGAGGTGTCGCGGTAGTACCATAATTTAGTGATCATGTGATACCTAAGAGGCATGTGGATTGTGCCCTAAGTATATGAAATGCTGCCATGAGCATGAGATTTGAAAAGCTTGGAAGAAAAGTATTTGTGGAAAAACCCTCTCACCTCTTTCCCTCAATAGCATAGGATCATGTCATCTCTACTATACGTATCTCTACTCTTACCTATGACTTGCTGAGTACGTAAGTGCTCACCCTTGCAACTTATCAACAATAGATGGAGTGCTACAATACCAAGACGAAGGCTTGGAAGATTTCGTGGATCCAGAAGGAAGAGAGCCAGTTCTGCCAGAACCCTGAAGTGTGCTGTTCTGCTGTCAACTTCTTACGACTGTGGGGGTTTCGCCTAGCTTCCGCCGAGTAGTTGTCTTTTGTTTTAATTAGACCATTTGTGTCGTGAAGGCATTGTATTACTCTTGTTGTATCAGGCCAGCAGGCCATACTGTTTATCAATGATATTTTGTAAGTTACTCTGCTGCAATGAACTCCTGTGCTTGACTTATCCTGGGAAGTCAGTGGTATGTATGTATGAGGCCAGCTGCAGCGAGCTAGGTCTCCACGGGAGTAGTCGTGGTACCCTGTGCGGGGCGCGACACTTAACCGCAGTGCGGGGCGTGAAATGGATATCGAAGGCACCGAGTTCGACCGCCCATTTAGCGATTCGACCATATTTCTCTGGATTTCGGACAATATCCCCCAAAGGAAAGGAGGAGGGTACCGTGATCTTGTGAGCTTGGAAGTAGTGTCGTAGCTTATGGGAAGCCATCAGTAGCGCGTAAAGTATCTTCTGGACCTCAGGGTAACGCTCCTTAGGACCATGAAGTACTTCGCTCACATAGTAGACGGGTCTGTGTACTCCTTCCCTATCCGCGATTAAGACAGCGCTGACCGCATGCGGTGTGGCCGCCAGATAAAGAAGCAATGGTTCTCCTTTGTCGGGAGACACCAATACTGGCGGACTGGATAGATATGTTTTTACCTCCTGAAACGCTTTTTCGGCCTCATCCGACCATGTAAAATTATGATGCTTCCGCAAAGCTTTGAAGAAAGGCACTCCCCTTTCGCCTAGTCGCGATATAAAGCGACTTAAGGCCGCAATGCGACCAGCCAGGCGTTGAACATCCTTCATGGTCGAGGGCGATCTCATTTGTTCAATGGCCCTGATTTTCTCAGGATTAACTTCAATGCCTCTGGAACACACAAGAAAACCAAGAAGTTTTCCTGAAGAAACCCCGAAAGAACATTTCTCCGGGTTTAATTTTATTCCAAAGCGATTTAAATTACAGAAGGTTTCAGCGAGATCGTCCAAATGAGACAATCTCTTGGTACTTTTTACAACCAAGTCGTCTACATATGCTTCGAGATTACGCCCTATCTAGGAAAGAAAGGTCTTTTGCATCAAGCGCTTGTACGTGGAACCTGCATTCTTGAGACCAAACGGCATTCTGACATAGCAGTAGGTGCCGAACAGGGTGATGAAGGCAGTTTTCTCTTCATCTTCTTCTGCCATGCTAATTTGATGATATCCTGAGTAAGCGTCCAGAAAACTCATCAGTTCGCAACCCGCAGTTGAGTCGACCAGTTGGTCGATGCGGGGAAGGGGAAAGTCGTCCTTCGGACAGGCACTGTTGAGGCTAGTGTAGTCGACGCACATGCGCCACTTGCCATTTGACTTGCGGACCATGACCGGATTGGCGAGCCATTCCGGGTGATTGACCTCGTGAATGAACCCGGCTTTTAGGAGTTTGTCCAACTCCTCTCGGATGGCTTCCTGTCGGTCAACAGCAAAACGCCTGAGCTTCTGCTTTATTGGTCGTTGTCCAGGTCGAATTGCTAACCTGTGCTCGATTACTTCCCTTGGGACACCAGGCATGTCGGACGGTTTCCACGCAAACACATCTGCATTAGCCCGGAGGAAAGCAATGAGCTCGAATTCCTATTTGTCATCCAGACCTGATCCGACCTGAATTGTCTTGGATGGATCATCTGGGTACAAAGGAACCATTTTGAGTTTTTCATCTGGTCGAGGAGCAGCCTTGATTGCGTCGGTGGCGATGGTAGCGACCTGGGCGTCCCGGAGGGGAAGTTGATCGACCATCTCCAAAGATAGCCGGTCGCATGTTAGTGCCACGTTGCGACTGCCTCGGACCGAGATGACACCTTTGGGGACAGGCAACTTTCCGCATTGATAAGCATAGTGCGTTGCCATCATGAATTTAGCGAGAGTTGGCCTGCCAAAGATTTCATTACAAGCCGAATCACAATCGATTACGTCAAAAGTAACCAATTTTGTTCGGAAGTTATCTGGTTCTCCCAGTGTGACCGGGAGGACCACTTGTCCCAACGGCATCATGGAGGGGCCTAGGATTATCCCATAAAATGGATGGATTATGGGCTTAATCTTCGAACGAGGAATTTGCATCTCGTCGAGCGCCTTGACCAACAAAATGTCAAAGGAACTCCCTCCATCGATCAGGACCCTTTCGACTCTCGCGTTACTGATGATCAGGGTAATGACCAGAGGGAGTCTCAATGGTCGAGTAAGCCCCGCGGGACAATCAGAACGATCGAATGTCAAGGGCGTATCTGACCAACGGGGGTATTGAGGTTCACCAAGAGATGTCTCCGTTTGGTTTACCTCTCGGTAAAAGGCTTTAAACTGCCTTTTGGAAACGAAAGAAGAAGAACCCCCGAAAATGACATTAATATGATTTTGAGGTACCTGGTAGGACATTTCCTCGTCTCCGTTGGCGTCTCTAAGTCCGCACGCCTGCTCTTTTGGCGGTAAGGTTGGCATTGGCCCAACTCCCAGGTAGAAGTCATCCAATTGCTTCAACCAACTCCTGCAGTTCTTGAGGTTGTGGCCTGCGGAGTTGTGGAGTGGACACCACTTCTTTCCTTCTTGCGGATTAGTTGACTTTTCTGGCTGGTTGGCACTACGACCACCAGAAGCAATTTTATTCTTAAATGAAGGCTTGTTACCTTTGGTCAAAGGCGGCTTCTCTGCGACTGCGACCTCGTGGTACTGTCCAGAGCGGTTCCTCTTCAACTTTTTCGACTTCCCACCTGACGAAGATTCTGGCTTCTTACTTGAATCTTCTTTCCTGGCGTCTTTGAAACCTGGTTGAGGTGGTAGGTCACCCTTGTCGACCATCCGGTTCCATTCGATTGCTTCGGCTGCGTCAGAGTATCGATCGGCCATGTCGAACAAATCGGCCACTGATCAAGGAGGGTGGATAAGCAAGTCTTCGGTGAATCTCCGGTATCGAACGACATGTTTAAATGCCCTGATAACGGAGCCATCAGATATGTTCGGGATGGTATTCCTCACCCCGACAAACCTCTTGACAAACTGCCGAAGAGTCTCGGTTGAATTTTGTCGTAGCCGATGAAGATCGTCCTCTTTACCCGGCTTTTGGTAATAGTTTTGGAAATTGCTGAGGATAGCATCGCACAGCATTTCCCAATTATAGATGGAACCTTCGGGCAGGTTAAACAGCCAGGTTCTAGCCGGTCCTTCGAGGACTGTAGGCAGGTAGTTGGCCATGACCCGGTCATCGCCTCCTGCCGCTTGGATGGCAGTGATATAGATTTGAAGGAACTCGGATGGTTCTGAGTCCCGTCAAACCTCTCAATGGCCCCTGGTCGAAACTTATCAGGCCAAACGACCGCACGTAGGCCGGGCGAGAAAGCTTTACAACCGACGTAGGGACCGTGGACTGCCCTGTGACTTTCGACCGGGTTACGGGCGACCTCACGCAACGGTGAAGTTACTCGCGGTTCCAAACGAGAGTGAACAGGAACCCGATTCCTACTACGAGAATCCTGCGTTCGCCGGTACTTGTCCTGTCGGGACGGTACGGGCGGTGGGTAACTTCGCCGGCCAGAACCAGAGTGAGGATACTCTCGTTCGCGGGAACGTGTTACCGAGTAGGAAGAGGCCGTTGGGATCGCCTCAGACGCGACCTCATCCAGCCTTTCCGCCAAGATCCTAGTAAAGGCCAGTTTCTGCGCATCCGTGACCGTAGGAGGAAAGTTACGCATGACTTCCGCGATGGATCGCAGTCGACCATGGGTGCTTCTCCTAGGGGCACCAGGTGTTATTGTTTCTTCTTCCACCGGGAAACGCTCCGGTGGTAAAGAAGGGGTCTGGTCACGTTTGTGACCACGTGACCGTCGAGAAGAACTCGGAGCAGCATCGTAATGAGCCTGCGCATCTTGAAGAGCCTCTAGGGCAGTTCTGCGTAGTTCATTGTTTTGTTGCTCGAGATCTTCATCCTCATTTTGTTTGCGATCCCGTTCTTCCCTAGCAGCCTGTTGATCAGGAGTTTCCTCCGATAAAGCAGCGAACTGTCTAGGGAGAGAGGTTGCCGATGGGGAAAACATCTCAGTTTGTTCCGAGTCAGACTCGAAATCAAAGAGACGGTGAAGGTTATCAGGGTTGAATCTCCCCGGGCTGATTTCCAGGTCGACATCATCCTTCCCCATAGCGGGGTCGAATGACGGACCGGATTCATCCTCTAGCGCATTGAGAACCTCTGTTGGTTCTGACCTTGCGCTAGTCACCCCCTGGTCGATGGACATAACCTGGAGAGATGATTCCACTTCTGGAAGATTCTAGCCTTCAACCTCCTCCATCGGAATAGGGTCGCTTGGAGAAGGCATTGGAATGTGAGCATAATCCTCGAGATCAAAATCGTTCTCGGAATCATATACTCCAGCCATGTTTCAGCGAACCTCCAAATTAAAATTAGGACGCCTTGAGAAAGGCCCCACGGTGGGCGCCAGCTGTCGACGATTCGGACTCGGGGTCCTCAGCCGAACTTATGCAAAATTTGTAATAGTGAGACCTTTCAAGATGACCCTCCGGGAAGGTGTGTAGAAAAATGGAGAACATGAGCACAGAGAGGTTTATACACGTTCTGACCGCGCAACATCTCGGATATTCTGATCGCGCAAAGCCTACGACCTCGGGCTGATGCTTCTCAGAATGACTTGAGTCCACACCGCTAGGCACGTGTCTGGCTCGAATCTGTCTTGAACCAACAGTGCATTTATTTGAACTGACCCGGGTGTCAATCCTCGTCAGTCAACACTACTTTATTACTCGTACACGGCCCTTGAGTTTCCCTCCAGTCGAACAGTTCCAACCTAGAGCACTGCGTCTCTTCGAGAGCGAAGAAAACCATAACCTCCGCTGTGACCACTCACTTCCTCTCTCCCACACGACGATCGCCGGCTGGACACTGGTTCGCCCCTGCCACCGGTTCTTATTTTCGTCCTTCACCGGCTGCCGCTGCGTTCTACACCGCCTCTCCATCACCAGCACTGATCGCCGTAAATACCCTAATTCGTCGTTCTATTTCCAGCATCTTCCTTATTTGATCCTAGTGTTTTGTACGTACTAATTCTTCGAGTTTTGCAATTACACTAGGGTTCCCTATTGTGTTGGATTATGTACATTCCGCAGGCAATGTTGATTTAAATTAGGGTTGACATAATATGTTCCAGTGCTGTAATGAACCTATTTTGAGATTTTAACTTATCTATACTGCTGTATGTGTGATCAATTGTATGCAACTGCCATGTAATGCACATTATATGTTGGAGTTGTTCGTACACATATTCTATCGGTATCTCCTGTATTTGCCAATAGAAACAATTTGTCTGCTCTATCGGCAGCTCTTGTGTTTACTGATAGAAAATATTTCTGAACAACGTACTATTAAAACTTTGGATCTGGAAGGACATGAGGCATGCAATGTACGTACTAGTTTAGTTGGGAATTTTTACTCACTTGGTATGAATATATGGCAATGTGGATGGGTCTTCGATGTATATGTTTCAAATGCATATCTCTTGGTTATCTTTTGCATTACCTGTATGCAAGTCATCAGGACTTCATCACATCTATTAGTTTGGGAAAAGTCATATATGACATATAACCAAGAGAGGGTGCTATAGACCATATTATTCCTTTTTTGGTTGTGACCTACTTTCTGTGCTACTTCAATATCTTTATATTCCATTAGCATTAGGTTTGTCAGATTATGCACAGTGGCACTTAGATGCTTGTGTGCATATTTACGTGCGAAATAATAATGCTGGCCCATGAATATTAGTATAAAAAATCATTGAGAATGTTATGTGATGACAGTGAATAGTGGCTTATCAACAAAATTCCATATATAGAAAACATTGTTATTTTCTATCGGTATCTCACGTGTTTGCCGATAGAAAAATTGTTATGTTCTATTGGCAGATCATGTGTTTACCGATAGAAAATATTTCTGAACAGTCAGGAAGTAATTTATGCATGTATTTCTTTTACCATTATTTTGTTCGGACATCCCTTTTGTAGCCCTAATTAGTCTCCAGTCCTGGGCTGAGTTATGAAACTCCAAGAAGAATTAATTGCCATATGTTGCCTGCTTCCTATATGAAAATGTGTAGACGAAAACGCTGAGAAATAGAATCTTATCTTGTATTGCATGGTAGCTTTTGTGTTTACCGATGGAAAAAATATTTAAAATAGGTCCTTTTTCTTTGTAAAATGATTTGGTTTGTGTTTCCATTAAATTTTTGATGGTTTGTTGATGGTTTTGTAGGGAAACACATGTCGTCGTCTTCATCGGATGGTACTAGTGGTTCAACTAGGGCCAACCCCAACGTAACTGAAGGTGCAGCTGTTACATCCCAGCGCAAGAGGGTGGGGCGAGGCGTGACGACGTTGGGCCGTTTGGCCAAACGTACGGATCTTTCTTGTGAGTTCAACCAATTTGGGAGGCCGATTGGAAAGAATGCTGGGAAATACGCGGCCTACGTTGGGCTGTTGGTGAAAGAAAGGGTGAAGATCACGGTGCAGAGCTGGAAGGACGTGACGGCGGATGAGAGGGATAGGTTGTGGGCTGAAGTGAAGGTTAAATTAACTGAAATCGCTGAACTCTTTCATAATCACGTTCTCTTGGCTTATACTAAAGTTTAACTAACTCGTGATTAATTGCATGCATTTTTTGAAAACAGGCTAAGTGGAACATCCCCGACGATACACCTAGGACGGCCTTCTTGAAGGACATGAACGGAACATGAAAAACCTTTAAGAGCTGGCTCGTCAGTAACTTCCTCGCTGCGGGGAAATCTCCTTGTGAGAAGTACCCCTTCATATCGGAGGAGGTATGGGAGGAATTCACCAAGCAGAAGAGGACTGAGGAGTTCAAGGCCCTTAGCGAGAAGAATAGGGCGATCCAGAAGAGGAACGACCACCCGCATCGGCTCGGATCCAGGGGCTATGCGGGGAAGGAGGAGAAGTGGAAGAAGGAAGACGAGCAAAATCCTGTCATCGACACCCCTGAGTTGCCGCTCTCCGAGATCCGGGATGAGAGGTGCAATTGATGGTGGAGGGGGAGGGGGTCCGTGTCATCCACGGGGTCTGTGCAGTTCGCAACCCCTGGGGACGTCGACATTGTGAGGCGAATGGTAAGTTGGCTAACCTCGTAAACTATGTGCGCACAAGTGTATATAAGGTAATTTGTCTCACAAGGTACCATTAGATGTAACAGATCTCTTTTGAGAAGGAGGCAGTGGAGGGATTCTTTACCCCACAGAGGGAGAACGACATCCTCACCCGGGCTCTAAGAAATAAGGAGTATCCCGGGCGGACACGGGCCGTGGGAGCCATTGTGTCGTGGAAGGCCGGTTTCGCAGATCCGGCTCCACCGAGGAAGAAGGCCCGCTCCTGAAAGGAAAAGGAAGCGGAGCTCTCCGATAAGATACGGGCTGAGGTACGGGCGGAGCTCTCCGATCAGATACGGGTTGAGGTGCAGTCTGAGGTCGCACAAATGACGGAAGAGTTTGTACGGTTGAGAGATACATTGCTGACCAAGAGTGCAGATGCGGAACCCCAGGGCGACGGTACCCTGCGGGGTCGGATAAGCAGTTCCGCTTCGAAGGTCCTCGTGGATCCAGTGGATCTACTTGAGGTACTGCAAGTCTTCATCTGTGCACTTAAGTTGATGCCACTCCCATTCTGTTAGAGTTGTTTCGCTAACCTGTTTTAATATTTACAAATTTGCAAAAGCCGGAGGGTTGCATCCTATTGAATCACCTAGGCGACAGGCAGGAAGTGGTTGGACACGGCTTCGTATATCCGTCTGGGCCGGATGTCTGGGTCCATTGCGTACCTCTGCAGTTGGGGTTTGCAAAGGTACAGGTGGACATGGCCATGCCGGGCTACAACGATTCTCCGTTGGTAGTCCCAACAGAGGAATTGCAGACACATGCTGAGGCAGTGGGCTCCTACGTACAGTGGCCCAACAAGTGTCTTTTAATACAACCGGTAAATCCTACACATTTTAGATTACATCCTACTCAGTACACTCAACTTGCAAAATCTAACATACGTACTCATTAATTGAAGTGGCCTGCCGCCTGGCTACCAGGGGACTGCGCCCCCAGCTCGGGGCATGAGGCCCGATCTCGTGCGACCCTGGACACATCAAAGACGGCCTCGACCCCACCCAGCGCATCCACGCCTTCACCTCGGAAGAAAGCCGCCATCACCTCGCCCTTGCCTTTGAAGGTACGTGCACAGTCCCCGCAAAAGGCAAGGGCAAAGGCAAGGGAAAAGGGCGACAGGGACAGCCAGAGAGGTTCAGGAATGGGTTCCCACTCATGTCGGAGGCAGCTTTGCGCAAATTAGATCGATCAACCAGAGACCTCCACGAGTGGTACCTACACCAAGCTCGGCGCAATCTGAACTTCTTAGTTCCCTACAGGCCTGGGCAGTTCCACCGTGAGCCCGGGAGTATATCCGTGGCACACGAGGATCTGTTCGACCTCTACAACTGGCGGGAGCTCGATATGTCCATCAAACGGACTGGAGTCCTGTGAGTTTGCTGATGCTATGTATTGCTGTTTTCTAACTCTGTTTGCTAACTCTGCATTGTTGTTGTTCTTTTGAAATGTAGTAACTTTCTGTGCAATACTAATGTCGTCCTTTGCATGCAGGTGCATGTACAGGCTATCATCGGAGGCTGCGTGTGACAAGGTGGGTTTCCTCGACCCAGAGAAAATAAGCCTCACGATGCTAGAGCACGACGCCGCGCACGCTGAGCAGTACATATCCAAGGCGCTGATGGCGCAGCAGGACAGGGAGTTCATTCTGGTGCCATACCACCAAAGGTTAGTGCATTTTGTACTAATTTAATCAATCTTGTATGTTACACCTGAGATATACTTTGAGCTAGCGGTCCTCTTTGACGTACAATGCAGGGGCCACTGGATCCTCATCATGATCTGTCCGCCGAGGAACGAGGTGTACTACCTCGATTCGATGCGTGACAGATTATCAATCGAATATGTGGTCAAGGGGAATATGGAGGCGTAAGTAACTTATATGTTTGATTTAAATTTTCACCTCACTAGCTAATGATAATACATTAACCGGCAATACTAACTGAAATGCAGGGCTTTTGATAAATATGTGTCCGCTGGAGGGAGGCATGCCGCACCGCAGGGCTTCCTACTAGCTTGGAAAGAATATGAGGTACTCACGAGACTTTTTGTTTATGCTTAATTAGTTTATGGAAACAATAGCTAACATGTCTTCGCATATGCAATTATCTTAGTGCCATCAGCAGCCGCAATCGTGGGAATGCGGGTTTTATGTGTTGCGCTACATGTACAACCTAGTGCAGACAAACTTTGCCCAATTCCCCCAGGTAAGCATCAATAGCTAACTCAAATTTGAAAATTGGGTGTCACGTTCTAAATTAGGAAGTTAGTAAGTATTCACACATGCTTGCAGATCGCCATGTCGACGTTCTAAAATATATAAAAGTAGCAGTGCAAACTATGCTAGTCTCTCTGCAGGAACATAAAGTCTGTTAAAATTTAAATGATCAAAAATTTCAGATGAAAATTAGAAAATGGGAAATAATTAACAGAAAATTCGTATTAGTCTATTTCCTATCGGTTTTCCAAGTCAAACCGATAGTAATCAAGTTTGTATTCAGTAAAATATATAAAATTAGCAGTGCAAACTATGCTAGTCTCTCTGCAGGAACATAAAGTCTGTTAAAATTTAAATGAACTAAAATTTCATATGAAAATTAGAAAATGGGAAATAATTAACAGAAAATTCAGATTAGTCTATTTCCTATCGGTTTTCTAAGTCAAACCGATAGTAATCAAGTTTGTATTCTGTAAAATATATAAAAGTAGCAGTGCAAACTATGCTAGTCTCTCTGCAGGAACATAAAGTCTGTTAAAATTTAAATGATCAAAAATTTCAGATGAAAATTAGAAAATGGGAAATAATTAACAGAAAATTCAGATTAATCTATTTCCTATCGGTTTTCCAAGTCAAACCAATAGTAATCAAGTTTATATTCTGTAAAATATATAAAAGTAGCAGTGCAAACTATGCTAGTCTCTCTGCAGGAACATAAAGTCTGTTAAAATTTAAATGTTCAAAAATTTCATATGAAAATTAGAAAATGGGAAATAATTAACAGAAAATTCAGTTTACGGTATTTACTATCGGTTCTATATAATAAACCGATAGTGGACTACACTGTATGGCAAATTCCTAGTGATTATCATCAAGTCTGTTATTCTCATAGCTATCAAGTTTGTAGTTCACGAATTTTACTCTAGTTTTATATTTGTAAACCATTGAACCACATATGAACCATTGCATATAAATTTAAGCAATTGATGTGAGCGGTTTGGTCAAGAACACTTACAGTCGTTCGTGGAGTTGCCGGAGGCGGTGGCGCGATGCAGTGGCCGGAGGCGATGGAGAAGCTAGGGTTTTCCGGCTTGCGATAGGCAATGGTGGCGCAGAGGAGCGAAGAAACGAACGTCGGGGAAGCTAGGGTTTTCCGCGCGTGAGTATTTGGAATGTGATCAGTTGCACTGGAGGGAAAATCGTGCTAGACAGCAAGGTTATACCCTAATATATGAATATTTACTATCGGTTCATAACCACAAAACCGATAGGGGATCATAACACAGTACAAATCACTATCGGTTTAGAGCGTGGGATTGTTCACTATTGGTTTTATTATTACTAACCGATAGTAAATTAAGAACAGGGGATCATAACACAGTACAAATCACTATCGGTTATGAACAATGAACCGATAGTAAAGTTTAATTTCATATCGGTTTGGAAGTTGAAACCGATAGTAAACTACAATGTTATTGACCCTAAAGGATTTTCCTTAGAACAATTACATATGATCTCAGCACATCATTTTTGCATTGTATTTCACTATCGGTTATTAACAATAAACCGATAGTATATGTAAATTTCATATCGGTTGGGCAGTTGAAACCGATAGTAGAATACTGTGTTATTGACTTAAAGGGATTTCCTGACAACAATTACAGATGGGTCTCAGTACATCATTTTGCACTTGTAGAGACATCTGAAACCCCATGCAAATGACTTCCAATAATTTTGAAATAAATGAACAGTAAAGACCAATGATGGAATGAAAATTTGCAGTTTTCATATTGATTTGTGAAAAGAATCAATTATTGCTCAAATCAAGTATATACTCCAATTGAAATTAAAATTTGCATAAATGATTCTCAATGCATCACGTATGTTTTCCCAAAGAATTTTTTAAAAATGATTTGAAGAATTCTTCGATTAAAGATCCAAGTAATATACGACACTTACATATTACAAATTAGTCAAGAATGGTTGTCCACCCATAATCCTTCTTCGTGGTCGTCTCGCAGGTAACTTGTTTCGTCAATATCTTCGGTAGGGATAGATTAAAGAATTCCATCTAAAAATGGAGGTAGTTCGTCGAACTGATCATACTCTTCTTCATCCACAACGTCTTCGACCCCAACAATACGTCTCTTACTGTGAAGGACAACGTGCAACTTTGGGTTGGTCGGGTCAACGATGTAGAATACCTGTGTGGCTTGCTCAGCAAGTATAAATGGATCATCTTGGTGTGCGACTCTACTGAGATCGACGAGAGTAAACCCATAATTGTCGACTTTAACACCTCGAGAGATTTCGACCCATTGGCATCAAAACAGAGGAATCTTAAGTAATACATATTCGAGCTCCCATATTTCCTCAATAACACCGTAATATGAGTCGAGTGCCCTTACTGCCCTGGCATCCTCCGAAATAGCAAGTAGTATCACTCCACTACATTGCATACTACTCTTCTCGTCCTGAGTTCTTATGTAAAATGAATAGCCGTTGATGTCATACCCCTGTCAAGTCCCTACAGTAAATCTAGGCCCTCTGGCCAACCATGTAACAATTTCATCTACGTCGCTCTCAGAAGCTTGCAGGACTCTATTTTCGATCCACCCAACAAACTTCCTATTATGTTCTCTGGTGACCCAAATCTCTGGCTTCGAGGGATTCTGTTTCCGTAACATTTCCTTGTGCTCGTGTATGTATGGCTTCACCCCCGTCATGTGCTGTAAGACCAAAAAATGGGCTTTTGCATACAGATCACTAGAGGGGACGACTGCTTTAAATCCAATCGTTCCAATGCCCTGAAGCCTGCCCTCATGCCGGGACGTAGGAACGCCAATTGGGTCAACCCCAGCCATATAGTTGGTGCAAAATTCGATCACCTCCTCGGCGGCATAACCTTCAATGATACTGCCCTCAGGCCGATGTCGATTCCTTACATATCCCTTCAAGATACCCATAAATCTCTCAAATGGATACATGTAGCGCAGGAACACAGGTCCACAAAACTTAATTTCTCTGACAAGGTAAACAATTAGATGGACCATAACATCAAAAAAAGATGGAGGGAAATACATCTCCAGCTGACAAAGAGTTGTAGTCACACTCAATTCAATAGAAGCCCAGTTCCACCGTGAGCCCGAGAGTATATCCGTGGCACACGAGGATCTGTTCGACCTCTATAACTGGCGGGAGCTCGATATATCCATCATACGGAGTGGAGTCCTGTGAGTTTGCTGATGCTATGTATTGCTGTTTTCTAACTCTGTTTGCTAACTCTGCATTGTTGTTGTTCTTTTGAAATGTAGTAACTTTTTGTGCAATACTAATGTTGTCCTTTGCATGCAGGTGCATGTACAGGCTAGCATCGGAGGCTGCGTGTGACAAGGTGGGTTTCCTCGACCCAGAGAAAATAAGCCTCACGATGCTAGAGCACGACGCCGCGCACGCTGAGCAGTACATATCCAAGGCGCTGATGGCGCAGCAGGACAGGGAGTTCATTCTGGTGCCGTACTACCAAAGGTTAGTGCATTTCGTACTAATTTAACTCGATCTTGTATGTTACACCTGAGATATACTTTGAGCTAGCGGTCCTCTTTTATGTACAATGCAGGGGCCACTGGATCCTCATCGTGATCTGTCCGCCGAGGAACGAGGTGTACTACCTCGATTCGATGCGTGACAGATTATCGATCGAATATGTGGTCAAGGGGAATATGGAGGAGTAAGTAACTTATATGTTTGATTTAAATTTTCACCTCACTAGCTAATGATAATACATTAACCGGCAATACTAACTGAAATGCAGGGCTTTTGATAAATATGTGTCCGCTGGAGGGAGGCATGCCGCACCGCAGGGCTCCCTACTAGCTTGGAAAGAATATGAGGTACTCACGAGACTTTTTGTTTATGCTTAATTAGTTTATAGAAACAATAGCTAACATGTCTTCGCATATGCAATTATCTCAGTGCCATCAGCAGCCGCAATCGTGAGAATGCGGGTTTTATGTGTTGCGCTACATGTACGACCTAGTGCAGACAAACTTTGCCCAATTCCCCCAGGTAAGCATCGATAGCTAACTCAAATTTGAAAATTGGGTGTCACGTTCTAAATTAGGAAGTTAGTTAGTAAGTATTCACACATGCTTGCAGATCGCCATGTCGAAAGACTCATACGAAAATGCAAAGATTAGAGATCTTCGACAAATCTGGGCTCAATATGTCATGGAGGAAGTTGCGCCCAACCATCCGCCATGATAATTTTCTCTTTTTCATGTACTTTGTGCATAGACTGTTTATATACATGTGAATAAATATATATGTCAATAAATGTCTACATTGGATTGCAATTTGTATTTGTCCATATATATGTGAATAAATGTGAATAACTATCTAATGTGTCAATCTGTTCTGTGAATTTACCCTTCTTTGCATCTGTACTGTATTGTGTATCCAATCTATAATGTATTGCATCTGTACTGTATATGTGAATGTACTGTATTGTGAATGTAAATAACGTACTGTATATGTGAATGTTCTATCGGTAAATTCATTCACAACAGACAGACTACTACAAATTTTCTATCGGTAAACTCATCCACAACCGAGAGACTACTACCACTTTTTCTATCGGTAAACTAGAAAATAACCGTCAGAATAGTGTGACTTTTCCTGCCGGTGAACTCATCCACAACTGAGAGACTACTGTAGTTTTTTCTATCAGTAAACTTATAATTAACCGTTAGAAGAGTGTAATTTTTCCTGCCGGTGAACTCATACACAACCGAGAGAGTACTAAGCTTTTTTCTATCGGTAATCTCATTTCCAACCGAGAGAGTGCTAAACTTTTTTCTGTCGGTAAACTTGTAATTAACCGTTAGAATATCGGTATTTTTCCCAACGCTAAACGTCAGACGACGACGGGTTTTCTATCGGTACAATCATAAGGTGCCGATAGAATAGTAATATTGTCCTATTGGTAATCATGTAATTAACCGTTAGAATAGTGGTACTTTTCCCACCGTTAATCGTCAGACTACGACGGGTTTGCTATCGGTACACTCCTAAGATGCCGATAGAATTGTTAATTTCTTCTGTCGGTTATTTACCGATAGAAAATATTCTGTCTTGTTCTATCGTGTCTATCTCTATCGGTACGAAAACCGATAGTAGAAGGGTTTTTTTTACCGATAGAAGAAAGCTTTTCTGTACTAGTGCCTGTTTCTGCCATCGAAGTCATTCCCGTCCAAATTAGCATCCCTTTCTGTAGAATTAAATGATCACCAGACCCCTTTGAGCAAGCCTATTCAACCACATTTTGAAATTAGCTCGATTTGGAGGGTTTCATGTTTCTTCGTGCACTGTTGTGGACGGCTCACGTCGTCGGCACGCTCCTCTGTGTCACCAATCAATTTAAGCTCACCTACACCTTCCCTGTGTCCCATGGACTGTGTATTTATTCTGCATAGCTTTGAATCAACGTCACCTCTTCGACCGTCGTTCCCGAGTCCGGCGTTAACATTGGCGAGCCTCCAAACGCCGTTGCAGCCAAATTCCTCTGTCCAGCACCTTCAGCATCACTCTAGGAACAAAACCCCTCAATCAATTTCTAAGTTCCTTAACCCCTGTGCTCTATCATCGTAGCCCATCTTTGGTTTTATCAGCCGACGACTTCAACCTAGTCGTTCGCCACCGTCAAGCCGCCATTGTCTAATTAATCTTGTCAGCAGCACCCTTTCTACCCCGCCTATGTGATTGACAAAGTTGGCGAAGCAACGCATACGTGGATCATCCAGACATGCAAGCCCTAGACTCAATAGTGCATTGGCACTTAGTTTTCCCATGCCAGGGTTCTAACTACTCCCTTATTTGCTGGACTTTCCTACAAAAACCAGTTTGTCAATTAACCTCCTTACTGTATTTGACACCTAATGCTCTAATTTGTGCTCTTCTTGACCTTTCGAAAGCTCCAGATTAACCCTATGCCATTCTCCGACATTGTCAGGCCACAAACCGAATGTCAGCCTACAGACATTCGTTGCGTCTGAGCCGAACCTTGTGAGCCAAGCCTGAGTATTCTCTCCCTCTAAGAATCATTTCCAACCAGATCACCTCGCTTGCATGCATGCTTATACTTTATACATATATTTTCTATAGCAAGTAATTCCTGAGTGCTTATTTGTCATATTGTTGTTTGCGTGCGAGAGTAGAGCTAGAAGTGGAAGGAGTGGAAGAAGTCTTCAAAGACCTCTTAGAGCAATCAGACCCTACTTTGCAAGGCAAGTCTCTTTCTCATTGATCATGTTTCTCCCAGTATTTTAAGTAAATTAAGTTATTTGTCGTTTTAAGTATATGCATGTTTTATCTTCAAATTAAATGCTATGTTGAAAGAATATGAGTAGATATGCCTAACTTCTTTTAAAGCCCTTCATGTTCGTATATCCCATGCACCCATTTTCACCGTAGGATATTGTGCTTAGGCTATGCTTATGCTCGGACATATATATGTGGTAAATGCTAAATGGTCATTTTTATGAAAGTGTGTTTAAAACCCTGTTTGTGAAAACATAAGTTAGAATCAATAGTGATGATGGTTTGTATGGTTGGTGCCGTGTGCACAACGGGAATGTGGTTTGCTCCTTGCTAACGGTTCATAAGGCCAAGAACCTTGTGTTGCACTGCCATGCGGCATGAAAAATGTACTAACCACTTGCCCTGTATGGGACAGGCGCAACAAAGTAGTTTTTTGAGTATTAGCTTTTCCCTGCAATGGTTGTCGGTCTGGTTTCTCGAGGGAAACTAGTGGGCCACAGAAGGCCGTGAGTTGTGAGAGTAATGAGTGAATCAGGAGTTGGAAGGAAGGCACCCTAGGCCTGGATTCCGAGTCATGCGCGGGTGGATCCACAGGCTATGTGTCTCGCAAGACCATAGACCAATGCTAGGTAGATTTGGCTGTGGGGTGCGCTCCACAACGATAACATGGACTGAATCGTCTATTTACTGGGCAAGGAATTGTTAATGCTAGGATTGCAAACTGTTGTGTGATCTCAGCCTTTTCACATGTGTAAAAGTCACATGGAGATGTACCGACTTGAAAGTTGAGTGATCATGTGGATTAAAGTGGTACACCTTTGCAAAGTTATAAAAAGTATCAGATACTTTGAGCTCCCAGGTTTTGGAGTCTGCGCGCAGTGTAACACCCCTGTTTTGCCAAACCCTAAAATAGCCAAAATCCACATCTTGACCCCAAACCCTAATCTGCTTCAGCCATTCCCTTCTAAATGTTGTTCAGAACATTTTTCCCTTCGGGATCATCTCCAAAATCCCATCCTAAAACTGAGTTTCGACCCTTGCCGTCTCAGAACCCTAATTACCCTAATTTTACCCTAAACTGCTTTTCCCCAAATTTTGTCGAAACCCTTCAGATCTTACCCGATCATACCAAACTTTGGCCGGATAAGTTCTAATAATCTTATGCAACTTATCTGTGAAATCAGATTTCAGATCGGACCCTCAGATCTCCAAATTTGCAATCAGGCCCAACTTCTATTCAAATTTTCCTCACAGAACAGTCCCTGGAGCAAGTTTCAAAAATTGCAGAACGGCCCAAACTTCTTTTCAGGTCCATTCGACCAGCGCCTGGTCGTTGCTTTCGACCAGTGCACTTCGCCGGAGCCGCGCCGTGGTTTTTCGCCGCGTTTGCTCGCCGCCGGCCACCGCCTCTTGTCGCCTGTGTTGTGAACAGCTGAGCCACCCCGCGCGCACGTGCTAGCCACCGTAGCATCGCCTTGCCCAGCGGATAAACGGCCGTGCTCCAGAGCTTTGTTTTCGCGCGCGCTCCCGTTGCCGTGGCAATTGCATGGCGTTACGTGTCATTGCCGGAGCTGTGCTGCTGCCTCCGCATCTGCGCCGTCCCGGACGAAGTCCCAAGGCGCCCTGTCGTCGCTGGCAAAGCTGCAGCATCGCCTGAAGCAAATCACGTCGCCGTCGCCGTCGTTGCTCCTGCGCCCGACAAGTTTCTCCCCGACGCAAGCAACCTCTGTCGTGTTTTCCCTCGCAAGCTCCGTCCCCGTGCCTATTTAAACCCTCCCTGTGCTTTGAGAGCCTCAAGCCTCCAGAAAATCGGCTAAGTCCCAAACTCCACCGTTTTCGCTTTCTTCTCCGGCGAGCCAGTGAGTGAGCTCACGGTGCCAGCCCATCTCGCTGCACCATTCTCCAATCCAAGTTCACCAGTGAGTTCCCCTCTTTCCCCTCTCTGTGTCATAGCAGCTAATTGCACCAGATCGATCCCCATCGCCGGTGATCGCCGGATTCCCGATTTGCCCTGTTCCCCCAATGCCGTTCGATTCCCTCCAAATTAGCTCTCGATTCTGTAGAAGAAATTGATCAGTAAGCTTAGTGGAGCAAGCCTGTGGAATCCAAATCACCAATCGTGCTCAAATCGAAGAAATCCCAAACTGGAACCTCAGCCGTTCTCCGGACTTCGGCGCCAAGCTTCTCCGGTCACTCTCTGACCAAATTGACTTCACCAGTAGCTTCCACACTCCACCCTTTCACTCCCTGAGCAAGGAATCGAGTTCAAACGCCTTGTGGCAAAAATCCCCAATCCCCAGTGTCGTCTTCTCCAGCGCCGGTCGCCGGAATTATTTCCCGGCCGATCTAGCCCCTGAAACCTTGTCCCTTAGCTTTGCCTCAGCTCCCTGAGCAATTCTTTCCACTAGCCCGACACCTGGATCTGCCTAGATTGTGAGTTATGCCTTTGCCAAATATTTGTCCAGAGCTGTGCCTGTGCCGTGTCGCCACCGCAGTTCATCACCTGATTTGGCCGGCCTCCGGCCACTTTCAGCCCTTATTCCTGTTGAGTATTTTGTTCCTGTTAGTAATGCCTACCTCCCAGACAAAGTGTTGCATCAATTGGAGCCCTGGATCAAAAGTTAAGCCATGCCCTAGTTTCTGGCCATGTCCAGCACTATGTCAGTGCATGTCAGCCACTGGCATTAGCCTTGTTTGACCCCTCTGGTTGAGCAATGGAAATGTCACTTTGTCCCCTAGATTCCTGGAGTTGTGTTCTACATCTTTCCCTTCTATCACTTCTCCAGAAAACCACCCTAAGATCAGTTTGAAGCTATGCCAAAGCCATGAACCGAATGTCGACCCTCCGACGTTCAATCCTTTTTAGCCATTTCTTCGACCAGAGCCCTTGTGACCTTGCCCTAACCCTTTCCCCTGCATGCATGACTTATTTACTTAATAATTTCTATGGAAACTATTTTCTGTATGCTTATGGTATGTGTTTGTGTGTTGGTTGATTGCCGCAGAGTCAGAAGCTGAAGGAGCAGAGGAAGTCTTCGAAGATCCTTCTGAGTACTTAGACCCAGCATTGCAAGGCAAGCCTCATTCCTTTGATCATGTCTCGCCCAATATTTTCATATGAAGTATATTCACTGTTTCTTACTATGCATGCTTATTTGATATACAAGTTATGTTTGAATGACATGAGTAGATATTACCTAATGAATCATGAAACCCCTCTTGTTATTGAACCTTCGTATATATGCTTTTGTCACCCTAGGACTCATGTACTGAATATCCACATCAAAACTTGAAATGGTCAAATACATGAGAAGTTATAATGAAAACCGTTTTGTCAAGAAAACTGATAAAAGGGATCAGTAGTGAGGATTGGATTGTATGGAGAGGGTGCGGTGCGCACCAGGGAATGTGAATGCTCCTCACTATTGGTTCATAAGGACGAGAACCTTGTGCTGTGTCTCTATGCGAATTGTAAACGTACCAACCACTTGCCTGGTATGGGACAGGCACAACTCAGTAGCTTTTTGGTATTAGCAGTTCCCTGCATGGTTTGTCGGTCTGGTTTCTCGCGTGGAAACTGGTGGGCCGCAGTTCGGCCATGAGTGATGTGAGTTCAGAAAAATGATGAGAGATAAGGGTGGAAAGAAGGAAGGCGCCCTACGCCTCAGATTAAGCCGTGCGCGGTTGTAATCTTGAATGGTCATATGTCTTGCGTGGACACAGACCAAGGCTATGTGTCTTGCGGGAACATGAGCCAGAGGCTAGGAAGTAAGGCAGTGGGGAGGACCCACAACAGTACTTGAGACTTAATTGTCTATTTACTGGGCGGGGATACTGTTAATACTGAACTGTAAAAGCGTTGTGTGATCTCGGCCTTGTCACATGTGTATAAGTCACATGGAGCTGATCCGACTTGAAAGCCGAGTGAACCAGTGGATTTAAAAAGAGGTACACCTTTGCAAAGTGTAAAAGAAGTATCAGATACTCTGTACTCCCAGGTTCAGGAGTCTTTTCGTAGTGGATGTTATCCATGGGTTATAGCACAAGTAATGTTTTGGAATGTTTTCATAATGCGGTTAACAAAGTAGTGACTCATGGGAGACCACTACAACTAATGTTTTATTGAAAACCTGTTTAATGTTTAAAGTATTATTTTCATGACAAAAGTACTGTTTTACTGAACAAATGACTTGGAAATCTATACATCTCTATCCATATGAAACTGAAACCCCGGAATCATATGTTTCACCCTCATGTAAGTACAATTGCATTAATCCCTGGAATGAGTGTTGCTGAGCACCAAGTGCTCACCCTTGCATTTATATCCAACTGTAGAAGAGGGATTCGAGGATCCCGATTCCTTCAGTTATGAGTACTCAGCAGAAGATGGAAATGGCCTGGACGAGCCCACGTTCTAGAAGGATTATGCGCCAAGTCAAGTCAGATGTGGGAGAAGCCCCTCCAACCCCGCTGCTGATGGAAGTCAAGCTGTTTGTCGTTGCTTTGTGCTTTATGTTGTGTGTTCGGTACTTGGATACCGATTCTTGTCTTGATAAACTGGTTATTTTCTTAGCAACTCTACTTAGCGCCATTTTCGGTGCTTTGGCTATGTAATATTGGCCCATGTTGGCCTGATACTTGGTTATCTATAATGCTATGCTTGTATGGTTTGGAGCTCATGTGACATCCTGCTGTGTGTAACCTACCTGGGCGGTTACCAAGGTGATCCTCAAATGGGGGTCTCACACGCAGTGGATTCTATCCACGCTGATGCAGCACAAGTAGAATTTGAAAGATTTTCATAATATTGATTAAAGTGGTGACTCATGAAAGACCACCACGCATAACATTTTCTAAAACCTAGTTTAGGAATTTAAAATCTCGCTTTTGAAATTAAAACCTTTCAAAAGTTTGGAGTGAAAATCTATTCTACTCTTATCTATGAACTATTTCTTGAAAATTCCCCTCATCTATACACTTGCATTCTTAAATTGAGACTTGTTGAGCACTGTGTGGACAACGTGCTCACCCTTTCTTTGCACATAATCAATAGAGGAAGGATTCGTTGATCCCGACTCTTATGGCTTCGAACCCCATGAAGAGGAAGAAACCATCCCCGATGATTCAGCTTACTAGAGGGTCACTCACATAGTGGAGTCCGATGTGGTGGAAGTCCATGCTATGCTTCTACCAATGAAGATGAAGACCGTCTTAGTTGTTTTGCTTGTCGTTTTGTGTGTCCCATTCTTTTGTGCCGACCATTGAGTCGAGAAACCTCTTAATTTTGTAAAAACATTAAATTGCGTCCTTCTTGGCGCTATAGTATTGTAATATTGGTCCTCATGACCTTGTACTCGTTTTAATTAACAGCTTTGCAGTGCAATGTATTTTGTTGTTGTGAGCTTGTGAAGTATCATTCTGAGTGCAACCCACTTGGGCAGTTGCCACCGGATTCCTCAAATGAGGGTTCCCCGAACCCACCCCCAACACCGGGCCTGACCGAGCTCCTCCGGCCCTCATGCCTCCTCTGACGGCCTTGACCCCAGCCAAAGGATCCACACCTCCTCGGAAAGCCCCTTCGCCATCAAATGAAGCCGTCAGCACCTCGCCCCGACCTTCAAAGGTATACACTCACTCCTCGACCAAAGGCAAGGGAAAAGGATATGGCAAAGGCAAAGGGAAAAAGAGCCAGCTGGATACGTTCAAGAATGGGTTTCCACTCGTGTCAGAGTCCCTTCTGCGCAATATGGATCACACAACTAAAAGACTCCACAAATGGTACCTGACCCGGTCCCGACACCACTTGAACTTTTTAGTTCCCTTCAGGCCCGGACATTTCTACCGTGAGGCTGGGAGCATATCTGTGGCTCACGAGGATTTGTTCAACATCTTTAACTAGGGGGAACCTGATATGTCCATCATACGAACTGGAGTCCTGTGAGTTTGCTGATTTTATATATTGTTGTAGTTCATTTAAACATCTAATCACTTTCGATGCAATACTAATGTCATCCTTTGCATCCCGGTGCATCTAAAAACTGGCGTCGATTAGGCCATGTGACAAGGTGGGTTTCCTCGACCCAGAGAAAATAAGCCTCATGATGCTAGAGCAGGACCCAGCACATGCGGAGTAGTACATATCAAGGGCAATATTGACACAGTAGGATAGGGAGTTCATTCTTGTGCCGTACCACTAAAAGTTAGTGCATTTCCTACTAATTTAACTCATTCTTGTATGTTACGCCTAACATATACATTAAGCGGCTCTCTTTTATGTACAATGTAAGGACCACTGGATCCTTGTCATGATTTGCTCATGGAGGAATGAGGTGTACTACCTCGATTCAATGGGTGACAGGGTAGCATATGTTTACACCCTCACATGGCATGATACCATGTTTTGTCGCGCCCTGCCTTGGGGACCAGGACTACTCCCGTGGGGACCCAGCTCGCTGCAGCTGGTCCCATACATACATATCATTGACTTCCCAGGATAAGTCAAGCACAAGAGTACATTGTAGCAGAGTAACCTACAAAATATTTTGAGTAGAATGGCCTGCTGGACTTAGTACAACATAATGGATTACAAAGCCATCACGGCATAAATAAGTCTAGTTAAAGCAAAATAACAACTACTCGTCCAAAGCTAGGTGAACCCTCACAGCAAAAAGTTGACAGCAGAACAACCACATCACGGCTCCGATGAAACTAGCTCTCCTCCTTTTGGATCCAAGAAATTCTCCAGGCATTCATCTTGATCATGGAACACTCCATCTATTGGTTGATAGATTGCAAGGGTGAGTACTAACGTACTCAGCAAGTCATAGTGTACAGGAGTGTATACATATAATAGTAATGTGATGAACCTATGCTAGTAAAAAAGTGTGGATGGTTGTAAAATAGTTTTTTTCTTTATATCTCATGGCAGTACTTTTTATAACATAGCATTGCTATTCATGTTACAACTATTAATAGTACTACTGTGACGCGTCGACACACGACAATCCATGGCAGCACCCCTTAATATGACAACACATGTCATTCTTAGGTACTCTTGACTTATCAAATTTTACTTGGAAAATATACTTGTGTCATATCGACGTGGATTTAATCTACCACAGCAGACTCCTATAAACCTAGGAGCTCAAAGTATTCGAATACGTTTTTAACACTGTAGAGGGGTACCAATTTACCCACAAGATATTCCACTTTCATGCCCATCCTATCAATATGATTAGACCCTTCCTCACTGCAATATGTGAGTGGCAAGGTGGAGATAACAAGAACTTTTGTTATGGTTCACTCACAATTCACCCCTGACCCTGTGGTCGGATTACCTGACCAAACCACAGTTGTGGCGGGCTATACACCCACCCCTAACTGCATCTTCCTATTACTTTGGTCAGCGTGCATCACATCATGTGATATGTGTTGGAGCCGCACTCTGTGTCAAATCGTGCACAACTTTCCATCTCATGCAGGGCTTTCATGTGCGATCCGCATACTACTTGTTCAGGCCTGTCCCATACCAGGCTTGCGGTTAGTACGTTTTTCATGCCACTAGAAGCACAACACAAGGTTCTAATCCTTATATGCCAGTGACCAGACCATCCATAACCCTGCACATCCAGTGCCACCACCATTCCATACCACACTCTGGTTACGGCTAGGATTCTATTTCATGAATATACATATATATATATATATATATATATATATATATATATTAGTTTGTGGCTCACTACTAGATCATTTTATATTTTACTGGCATCCAGCCTAGTACTACCACATCGTACTTTTCTCATTTCATCACATTCAACTATTACTTATAGTCAAGGTAATATCTTAACAATTTCTTAAAATATAGGTTCAAGATGTTTAAGAATATGACTTGCCTTTTGTGTCGTAGAATTCCACTGCTGACGTGTAAGTAACATGGTTGATTTAAATTTTGATCTCACTAGCTAATGATGACATATTTACCAATAATGCTAAATTAATTGTCGGGCTTTTAAAAATTATGTTCCCGCTGGAGGGAGGCATAACGCATCAAAAGGCACAACAATTTCTTGGAAATAATATGAGGTAATAATAAGGATAGAACTACTCATGAGTCTTTTAATTTATGCTTAATTAGTTCTTTCGAGTTTGACAACAATAGCTAACATGTCTTCGCATATGAAATTATCTCAGTGCCATCCGCAACGACAATCATGGGAATATGGGCTTTATGTGATGAGGATTATGTATGACCTGATCAGGACAGACTTTGCCCAATTCTTTAAGGTAAGAATTTTTCCTAACTCAAAGTTGAACATTGGATGTGACGTTCAAAACTAGGAAATTAATTACATATTTCATACATACATGCAGAGCGTCATGTCCAAAGACATACGAGCTGCCTCAGATAAAAGAGCTACCACAAATTTGGGATCAATATGTCATCGACGAAGTGGCTATCAACAATAGCCATGACTTCTTTTGTAATATATATGGGTTCTTAATTAGTAACAGTTAGAATATGTCAATTTATTTTAACGATTCGTTAATAAGAACCGTTAGAATATAGTAAACTATCCAAACTGTTATGATGAATGAAGCATTAAAATATATTGTTCTCTTCTAACTTTCTATGTTGTAAAACCATTACAAGAAGCTTAGCTGCACTGATACAAATAAAACAAAATATATTCACAAATACACCAATACAGAGATACAATAGCTAACATGAGGTGATAATAAGGATAGAACTACCCATGAGTCTTTTAATTTATTCTTAATTAGTTCTTTCGAGTTTGACAACAATAGCTGACATGTCTTCGCATATGCAATTATCTTAGTGCCATCCATAGCAACAATTATGGGAATGTGGATTTTATGTGATGAGGATTATGTATGACCTGATTAGGACAGACTTGGTGATATTTACTTGATTTGCCTCATTTTTGTGTACATTTTCCCCATGCTTTTGCGCATATCAGTCATTAACCTCGGCATATGTCTAGATTATTCCAGATTTGTCGCCAAATCGAGCGGATTACTCGTTTTGCAATTTTTATCGCAGGTCGGCGACGATTGGATGGATTTCTGGCTAGCGGTCGCGCCTCATCGACTTATTCTGACCTTCGGTCGATTCTGGATGGAAGTGCGCGTTCCCGCGGTCGCGTAGGAACTGACCGCACCGAAATCGGAGTCTCCGGAGGCCCGGAATCCCAAACCCTAGCCACGAGGTCACATTTCTAATTCTCCAAAACCTCGAGGGCTTTTCTGCAAAAGTGCAAAATTCACCATTTTACCCAGCCGCCGGCCACTGAGGCATTTTGAGCCCGGTTTTTATTTTTTTTACCTTCTTTTCTTTCTCCCCCAAATCCTTCTCCACACCTCCGTCCACCTCGCCGCCGGTGGCCGGGCCGTACGCCGGCGGCGCTCCACCCTCTTTACCTCCCTCAACTTCCCTTCTCCTCCCCCCTTCTTTTTCTTTTTCCTCCTTTCTTCTTCCTGCCTCTTCTTTTCCCCAAATCCTCTGCTTCTCTACTCCCTAAAAACCTCCACAAACTCTCCAGATCCATAGCCCGATCTCCATCGCGCAGCAGCCCAGATCCACTCCCGCGCCGGAGCCGTGCTCACCGCGCCTTCGCGCCGCCGCAGCATCTCCTCTCCACGCTGTGCCGACCTCGCCGCCTCGGTCCGCCATCTCCACGTCGGAGTAGATCTAGCTGATCCGCGTTGCGCCTCGGTGAGCATCGCCACCGGATCTGCTGCCACAGCTCCTCGCCGGTCCCCTCCAAGCCGCCAACGCCGCCCCAAAGCCGCGCCACCTCCACGGATCCGAGCCGCCTCCATCATCCCGCCGCGCCGTGTGCCTCCTGCCGCACCGTGCGCCTCCACGACACCGGGACCGGTCTCCGGCACCAGATCTCCAGGTATGCCGCCGCCATAGCCGCCCCTGACCACTGATCCACATCCTCCAGCCGTGGCAATCTACACCAAGCAGGTGCCGCGCCATCCTCCATCCTCGCCGAGGTCCTGTGGCCATCTCCCTCCTCGTCTTCTTCTCCGACCTCGGCCACTTCGACGGTAACTCCCTCTGTTTGGCACTGTCTTCGTCGCCGGCGTTCTTCACCAAGTCCACATCCAAATGGGCAACGATTCCTCTCTCTCTGACTCTTTTTCTCTCCTTCACCCCCAAATTGTCTTCCTGTGATGCATGTACAGAAAAGGGAACTAGACCTGAATTGTGATGAATCAAATGAGGTGTGAACTGTTTGCATTGATTTCAGGAGTTTACTGAATCTGCTAGAGTTCTTGTGTTTGGATTTGTATGAGTTCTGTTTCGAATTTGTCTTGCTACTTAAGTTGAACTATACCTCTGATTTGGGAGCTGGATTGACTTGATTAAACTAAATTGGATCATTTCAATTGTATAGACGGTTTTTGTTTCCTCTGGTCACATAATGTACAGAAAACTGAACCCAATTTGCTGCTTGACAACTTGGTTCGGTTAGGTTTGGATTGCTGTATGTAGTCTCTTGGGAATCTGTTTCTGTTAATCTTCTCTGCCTGAATTGCTTTCACACGGTAGTGTTCACTCGGCATACGAATTTTATTCACCGCTGGCCTAGAGTACGAGTTCAGAATTTGATTTCTGATAGTTGCATTCTAGTCGGTGAGACGAGTCGAGCTGAACCAACCCACATCTCTCTTGGCGGTTTGGTTTGATTTTTTTCTGATTTGGATTTAGTTAGACATATTTTGCTTTCATCTAGTCCTTTGGGAGAGAACGACATACTCGCCTTCTACTGTGACCTCGTCCTCTTGCGAGGCCCCGTTTTAGGTGGTATCAATTTTTGGCGCCGTTGCCGGGGATTAGATGAAAGTGAATGTGTTTAACTAGATTAAATCATTTTGTTTTTGTTTTTGTTTTTGGTTTTTGTTTGCATCTTTTCCCGCCCCTTTTTCCCTCCCAGTTCTTTTATTTCTCGCCTTTCCTCTTGTCCTTTTCTCGTTGATTGATTTTTGCTGATTGAGGATATGGATGGTTCGCAGTCTTTTTGTGATGCATGTGACAATCTCAGTGCTAAACTAGATGATTTGCCTCGTCAGATGGATATAGCTCTTCGTAGATTATTTGCTCATATTAGTGTTGCTCCTATATGTTGTATTTGTGGTATTCGAGGTCATTCACCCACCGCTTGTCGGCGTGGTCGAGCATCCACTATATATCATCCTGGATGGCCTGCATACCCAAATTCATCATATAGGAACAACCACTCTGTTATCTCATCATCTTCTCCTAGTCATCTTTCGCAGGGTTTTAGGTACGGAGAGCAGCTTCCATGTACATCATATCAGTCTCCGTACTTGGCACATCAGCAGTACTCACAGCAGCCTCCTACATATGAGGATACACCATCTAGACTTGAGGTGCTGTTTGAGCGTCATTTGGAAAAGATGAACGAGTTTCTACATCCGCCACCACAGTCGCCTCCGAAGTTGAGGATACATCCAGACTTGAGGCACTGATGGAGGGCTTGGTTAAGCAATCTGAGCGACTCATGACCCAGCATTCAAGGGATGTGGAGTTATTGCGGGCTCAGACGCAGGGTGTGCGATCCTGCATAGCTGAGTTCAGAGGATACCGAGATCCAGTCCACATCCTGCCATCTCAAGTACCTACATTTGAGGCCATCACACCTCCGTTGAGTGTCCCGGAGCCCACCCATGACACCTATCTTGGAGACCCTCGCGGAGAGACCACAGTATTGAGCGACGAGCTTCGACCCGATCTTCTTTCTTCGACGTCGCATCAATCACCTCCGCCTCCTATTGATTTGGTCATGTTTGATGATGATGCTGGAGAGCTTGTTTTTGAGACTCCTATGCGTCCGTTTGGACCGTTTTCTTTTGATGACCCATTGGCAGACGGACCAGAGATGGAGAGTGTCAGTTTCGACGTTGCAGACCTTCTGGACTACCTGAGCCACGAGATCGAGAGGGAGACATTCTCATTTGCTGATGAGGGACTTCTTTCTGACGTAGGGGAGTCCATTCATCCTGATCTATCAGATACGACCCCCGTGGAGGTCCTTCCTACCCCAGACTTCACGCCATCCACTATTCAGGTAGATTTGAAACCCCTCTCGTATCATTATGAGTTGTCTAGTTCTGACGAGGTTATTCATATTCCTTTGAGTTGTCATTCATCCTGCATCATTATATGCCATCCTCATGATATGTATAGTCAGTCAATCTTCGGGAAAGGATCTTCGTCAGCTGACTTTCTGGAGGGCTTTGTCCCTACCATACACACGTGCCTGGTCTTTCTTTATCTTATTTGCAGGTTAGCACGTGTGGCTTCTCGATCGCGAGCAAACTTGCTCCGAGTCGACATTCCTTGGGATCCTGGTGGATTCCCAGGTATGCTGCTTTCGACAGGAGGGTGGACGTGGAGCTTCTACTACGTCCCATACTTGCCTCTCCTTCCACACTCGCGCTTCAACGCTATATCCTTTGAGGGTCGAGCTTTCGACCTAAAAGAAGCGCTTTTCGGGAGGCAACCCGAGTGTTTTCTCTCTTTCTTTCTTTTCGTTATTTATTTTCCTTTATTTTGTAGGATTGTTCTTAGTTTCTTCTTTGGTTGTTCTTTCAGGGCATCATCCTCATATGGCGGCTTGGCACATTTGGGATACTTTGGATGGCTCATCGCAGCGTCATCGTCTTCATTCTTCACCCAGTGAGCTATTGCGGACCTCTCATATGACCCTTGTGCATGAAATTTATTTTGTGTTCCCATCTCCATGTATTCATATCATGTTGTTGCATTGTGGACTATGCAACCATTTAAGCTTGGGGGGAGGAATGCATTTCTTGTTGTGCTGTAATTCTGAAAATTTGGGTCAAATTTTTCAAAATTGAGCTTCTTTGTGCAAGTTTCTGCTCATGTATGAGATCTGTTGTATGTACTTGCTTATCTTGCCTTGCTTATGTTGTGAATGATCTTTATCCAGCCTTGTGGGCTTGTTTATGTTGTGATATGACCTGCTGTATACTTGTGTTGTTTGGATTGCATGAAAAATTTAGAAAGGTCATGTCAAAATTTTCTGGAAATTCTAGACTTGTGCAGATTTATATCTATATGTGATTGTTGTGGTTATGACTAAATGTGCTTTGCATTTTGCGTTTCACTGTTCTCATTTGGCTTTTGGAGCCTCTTGCATGTCGTGTTGAGTTTTTTTATTGCATGGTTTAGTAGCTCGACAATCTATTATAGGTTGAATTGTGATTAATCATCTTCTAATGGTACTAAAACTGCTTGTACTTAGTTTCGTTGTGGATATTGTGGAAATTTGAATGCTTACTAATATCTTTATTACCGCATTCTATCTTGTATACTGAAATGTCAATTGTGAACCTAATCTCTACACACATGTTTAGAACACGAGTCTCCTAAACAATCATATAACTTGTGTAAACCAGATTTGAAAAAAAAAAAATCTTGCTAATAAGGTCGCAATTGTTCGTTTTCTACCTTGTAGACACTGCCAAATTTTCTTTTCTTTTGAATAAAAGCTCTTCTGCTTCGTTGCTCCTCTGAGTCTTCGGTATCTAAGCATGGTTTGCACATTTTCAAATCTAATAAGTGCACAAGCCTTCCCGCTACATCTTTTGACTCATGAGCATGTTTATAAAACACTCTAGTGGACTACCTACCCTAGAGAGAAGTACGGAGAGATCCGCCTAAATAAGTCGAAGGGTAGAGACTTACATGAGCACCAGATTTCGTTTTTCAAATAAAGAGAGCTCAAAAATTAATAAGGTTGAAACTGCTTATTTGATGTTTATGGAGACCGTAGTTCTTCGATGCCTGTGTATTGTTTATGCTCACTTTGAATTTCTATATACACGTATGGATGTAGGTGGCATGAGTAGGATTAAGCATTCTTATTTCCTCCGTATCTAGAACTAAGCTAGTTACTTGCAATTTCAGTGCAATTATTAGATGGTTGAGCGCTCGATACATATCTTAGTTTGCCGAGCTTACTATACGCTGCATTTTACTCTTTCATGACATCTGTTTGCTTGCTTGACTCCTTGGATTTATTTCCTGTCAGATTGCTTGAGGACAAGCAAAGAATTAAGCTTGGGGGGATGATATTTACTTGATTTGCCTCATTTTTGTGTACATTTTCCCCATGCTTTTGCGCATATCAGTCATTAACCTCGGCATATGTCTAGATTATTCCAGATTTGTCGCCAAATCGAGCGGATTACTCGTTTTGCAATTTTTATCGCAGGTCGGCGACGATTGGATGGATTTCTGGCTAGCGGTCGCGCCTCATCGACTTATTCTGACCTTCGGTCGATTCTGGATGGAAGTGCGCGTTCCCGCGGTCGCGTAGGAACTGACCGCACCGAAATCGGAGTCTCCGGAGGCCCGGAATCCCAAACCCTAGCCACGAGGCCACATTTCTAATTCTCCAAAACCTCGAGGGCTTTTCTGCAAAAGTGCAAAATTCACCATTTTACCCAGCCGCCGGCCACTGAGGCATTTTGAGCCCGATTTTTATTTTTTTTACCTTCTTTTCTTTCTCCCCCAAATCCTTCTCCTCACCTCCGTCCACCTCGCCGCCGGTGGCCGGGCCGTACACCGGCGGCGCTCCACCCTCTTTACCTCCCTCAACTTCCCTTCTCCTCCCCCCTTCTTTTTCTTTTTCCTCCTTTCTTCTTCCTGCCTCTTCTTTTCCCCAAATCCTCTGCTTCTCTACTCCCTAAAAACCTCCACAAACTCTCCAGATCCATAGCCCGATCTACATCGCGCAGCAGCCCAGATCCACTCCCGCGCCGGAGCCGTGTTCGATCCCCGGCAACGGCGCCAAAAATTGATACCACCTAAAACGGGGCCTCGCAAGAGGACGAGGTCACAGTAGAAGGCGAGTATGTCGTTCTCTCCCAAAGGACTAGATGAAAGCAAAATATGTCTAACTAAATCCAAATCAGAAAAAAATCAAACCAAACCGCCAAGAGAGATGTGGGTTGGTTCACCTCGACTCGTCTCACCGACTAGAATGCAACTATCAGAAATCAAATTCTGAACTCGTACTCTAGGCCAGCGGTGAATAAAATAGTACTCATTCTTCTTATCACTCTTCACACAGATCTCAAAGAAAATCCTTCCAATTATACATAATAATAAAAATTTCTTTAATCATAGCAATAGATAGTGTACACATACATGTCTCATCTCATATATATATACACACACACATATCAAAATGAGATAGATTGAACTAGGAGTAGTGATATGTTATGTTTCATTGTTGATGCAAATGTATATCCATCACATTTCTTGTAAACATTCTCCATGATCCGTTGAAGATTGATGAGTCGGATGAGATGTGAACATGGTAATGATGTTAAACCAATGAACTCTTTATTAACATCTTTCCATAAATCTTCAACCATGCATGAAAGAGCTTTTCTTGCATCCTCAGTTGTGCTGCTATGCTCCTTCATGTAGCATGTTACTGATGTAGCAACTTCATTTCTTGCAATATTGAACTGTCATAGGTTGAGGAAAATCGGAAGTTACATATCGGAAAGGAAATAATGGAAAATTCAAAACAAAATGATGATGAGCAGATAATTGCTATAATGTTATGTTATACCTTTCTCTCCACTATGCATGTGGAGTCTTGTCAAAATAATTGAAATTATAACTGGTAAATCAATGAATTTGACTAAGTTACGTAAGTTATGAGTGATAACTCAAAATAGCTCAATGATGGATATATCCATGTGTCACAATGTCTGATAGAAACGAAATTGATAATTTTCATGTGTGGTGTTATAGAAAAATTTGGGTAGATAATTAAGTTTAAACATTTTTCATTGTTGTTTCTTGTAGACCATACATTATTTATTTGGTTTGTAAAATTGAAAAAACATCATTAACAACATGGCAATGTTTTTAGTTTCCCAAAAAATTAGTCATTAGGAATTAGCCAATCCCTATGTATTCAGTTTAGTATTAAGGTTATATTTTATTTCATACTAGTTATAGCTAGTATCTTGGCAGCAACAAACAAAAAGTAATTTTGAGCAACTTTCCTATGAGATGCCTACTAGTTATGGTAAACTTTGGATCATAACAGAATTATGTATGATTAAGTTAGAGAATTATTACCTCATGACCAGCAATATCATCGATGATGCGACAGAGCATGCACACATCCTTCATGATCTTAGGGAATAGAGATATCCATTCAAAAACATTCTTATTTCTATCATATTCTCCCATGCCAATGAAAGATATGTAAGTCAATGCCCAATAGCAGGTAGACATAGAAGTAATGCTAAGATGGTCCTGTAAAGGTGGCACATACTCCTCTTGTCTCCATATTATTTCTTGTAGCATGCACCTGCTACATTCCTTGATCTGCACATCATTATATGGATGTAATGTTTGCAAGAATACTAACCACACAATGCTGCACTCATAATAACGGATCTAGAAATTCTTGCCAATAAGATCAAAGACATCTTAATGAGCTAATCTCTAATATTTTAGTGCGATCATTTCTCTAAAGTATATGAGGTTTTAACATAAATATAAGGGTATTTTACAAAAACATGTGGGTAAGTTGATCCCATAGGCATCCATGTAGATCCGCCACTATAAGCACACTTAACAAACATGATTATTTTTGTACCCAAAAATCATTCACATACCATATCTTTGAGACACTCAATGCCCCAAATTGGAGCACCCTCCTCCACAAATTCTCCTAGGGTTTTGAACAGGAGGGAAAGATAGTATTTGTAGGAGTCTCCTAATTCTTCAGTAACTTCTAAATCCCACCTGTTATCACATTGAATAGTGAAGGAATACAACATACATAATTAAAAAATGAGAAAGGATTATACAACTCAAAAATATTTTATGGGATATGTACATTTCCCTATAAATCATAGAATTGTTCATTACAGTCTATGTATTTGCAGAATTAATAATTTAAATTTATATGATTTTAGAACATTGGTAAAATCATGTGACATGTTCTGTGGATCTTAAAATTATTCGTAGTCTAGTCTATGTACCCTCACTTTTAACAATTGAATCCCTTGTACTCCCTAAAATTGTTTGTTTTGAGTTAATTCCTACATTTTCAATTTTGTTTAAACCATCCATGAACCTGTATAGTGATTAGTTAAAATATATGTGTGGTGTTGCTTCTAAACATAGCATTGAAGTTAAAGATGCAACATTTCATGAAAGGTTGTAGTTCACCCATTGAAGAACTAATTTGATTAAAACTATTTAGGACATGAACATAAGCGACCAAATTGAGAATACAAGAATATAATAAAACAACATCTAAATCTGTGTGGACATGAAAGAATTATTTTGAAATCTATAAGAAATTAGTATATATAATTCTTGCATTGTGTCTTCCTAGTAAATTAGATATATCTTCCAATCCTTGTTAGTAATCGAGAATCCCTTTGCATTATTCTCATTCTGTTGCAAATTTGCAAATATGATAGTGTATTTTAGCAGTTAATTAACAGTCTTACTCAATTTTGGTCACTTAGTTTTACAGTGTGTTGCTTTCTAGTTTTTCTATGAAAAACTCAACATTTATGCACAAAGTAATTTTGAACTGTATCAAATCCTTGAACTTAATATATAGCCAGAAGTAGTACATTTTCATTTTTTTTTTATCATGAGAGTCAAGCAACTAAATGATCATTCTCAGCTTAATATATAGCCAGAAGTAATATATCTGCTAATGCAAAACTTGTTAAATCCAAGAAAGCTAGTTAATTAGAAATATGATGGAAACCTTTGTATGGCATCGTTGAAATGATTAAGCTCTTCTAAGGTGCCATAGCTATCATAGGTGTCGTCGAAAAATGAAAGCAAATTGATTGTCTTGGTCAACATAATCCGTGCCTTTGCATACTTTGGCTCATAGAAAGTTTCAAGAGCCCAGAAGTAGCACTCGACCAACCTATCTCTTGCATAACTCATTTTTCTTGCAATATCAATCTCCTTGTACCACCTTCAATTAATGTTGCAGAAACAAATATGTTACATTCTTTTGCTATATGGATCAAGCATTCCATAAAAATATAGCATGTAATAATTTGTAATATGAATAAAAAGTTCTTGTATATAAGTTACGATCCATTTGTAGTCTTAAACCGGAGTTATAATTTTTTGAAAAAAAATTATATCTTAAATATGATTGAAAGGATTAGTTACAAATTTCCAATGCGTGACTTGGAAGGGCAACAAAACAAAAAAAATACTTTCTAATTAAACAAATAATAATAGAAACTATGAAATAATTTAATATATGAAATATAAAATATAGTACAAGCATCAATTAAACACGAGCAAAATAACATCACATGTTATGATTTATTAATCTGGATACAATGCTTGCGAGAAAAAGAATCTTGGTAGTAAGTTATGTGCATTTTATAGTCTATACATAGAGTTACACATTTTTCAAAAAATTATGTGTAATTGAAAGATAAAAATTTATATCTGAAACATGAAAGATATGACTAGTCGCAAAGCATGACTTGGAAGGACAACATAATTAACAACCAGATGTTTATGTTATCTACTCGCTAGTTAAACAAATTTTACAGAAAAATAAAATAATATACAATTTGGAATGTATAAAATAGGAAACATACAGATTCCAAAACTTACATTGACAAGTTCTTGACCTCCTCGTGATGGAGCAACTGCAGCAAGTGGAAGTCCAGCTTTGCCAGGTCAAGAACTTCCATGTCATTGTTTTCATGCTTTTCATAGATGGGGATGTAGAGTCTTGCCTCTAGCCTCTTCACTCTTCTATGAGACGGCATCTCTAGTGCGAGCATAACCTCCCTTGTGACACTCTCAAATTGTGCACCACCATTCACTATGGAGGATAGCAAGTGTCTTGCGAAGGCGAGGGCATCGTCAAGGATGCTCTCCCCAGGTTTGGCAAGGTAGGCCGCCTCGTATAAAGCAAGCAACCCAGGCACATCATGCCACAAGGCCTCCTTGAAGCATCCACTCTTATCCTTGAAGCTTTGAAATATGTCTGATTCCACAATTCAAAGAATGATAGATTTAGTTAGAATTATTTTTCTGATAGTTGTGACAAAATCTTTGCATGTAGAGAAAGATCAAGGAGAAATTTTATGGTCCCAGAACAAAATTGTACATCCACTAAAGCACCTGTGGTTACTAATAGATTGGCGTAGATCTTCGTGAAGTTTGTCATTTTTTCTTGTAAGGAAATTTACACCACAAATAGTTGTAATTGGGCAAATATCTTGTTCATTTAAGTTCATAGACTTCCAATTTGTTTCTATACATTGACCTAATGATTGAAATATGTTGTTATATATAACTAATAAATGCATACGAATAGTTTTTCTTTTCTCAAAATAGATGAATCTAAGTGAAAATTTTCTCAGTATATAGGGACAGAGAGGATGCTTTTGAAAGTAGAACAACCTAAAGACTCTGACATTTTTTTTATAAATACTTTACCACATGAAACGTCGTAGCGGTGTTGTCTTAGTAGTCGGAACCAGAGAGCGACGACCAAGAAGTTGCCATTATCGTCTACGGGCATGCCACTGATCACCTCCATTGCTCTGTCAATCTCTTGCTCGAAGTGGTAGCTGACTCCAAGGCGCTCTAGGGCATCAACCAGCTTCATCACCTGTAATAATGGATTTTTATTGGACTGTTTAGATCCAAGCTTGCCCCTAACCTTTTCAACTAGCTCGTCACGCCTTTGCCTCATCCACTCCTCCGACTTCTGCAACGAATAATTTATCCCATGAATTATGTGATAATTTAAGTGGTTAATTAGAACAGGGCTTATTAGGTTGTTGTCTGCTTCTTCATGAGCTCACAAAGAGCACATTCATATCAACATGGCTATATGGGGAGCTATTGGGTTCAATTTCTTAGTAGTAACTGGATGATTACGGCTAGTTACTAGAAATATATGGTATGGCTGATTCCTACTAGCTTACCAATCCTAACTAAGATTTGTCTAAAAACGGTTTTTGGAGTCCCGGAGTGCTAGAAACAAACATGCATATATAATTAGAATGGCATCATCATATATACCGGGTGCGTATGATCCAAGTGAGGATACTGAATGAAGTAATCTCCCCACTTGCTTGGCTCATACTCAACCAAAGGTCTCGTCACTTCTGTATTACTATTCTCCATTTGCATGAGGCTTTGTGTGTGTGTCTTGAGTGACTAGAATGCAATGGATCCATATTTATAGGAGAATGCCAAGTGTGAGTACTAGCTTGTGACTAACAAATGTAAATGGTTAGGCATGTCTAAATATATCAAGTAGCCTCGATAGAGCCAAGCAAGGCATAGTTAGACATAAATCTTAGGCAGACTCCATATAAGCCAGGCAATTTTGTCACTTACTTCCAGCCACATATTTGAGAGTTGACAGAGCTGGTCCTCATCTTTATCATTCCTTCTTATGAATTTGCCTGACTAACATGGTACTTCTCTTGATGTTGGATTACAACTCAAGTAGTCTAGATTGATATAGAAGAAAAAAAAAGATAGTATTTGGTTCTCGACTATAATCATAAAGGATACTTTGAAAGTTAAATGGAATGTAAATACAATTCACCTTGATGTTTTTAGGACTTTATTGGGATATATTTAAATAAGGGTATTGCTACTTTGGAGTGGTCCAACATACGTCAAATAATATATTTTCTTTATGTGTAATAAAAATATAGAGTTAAATCTTCTAATCAAACCCCTGGTAAGTCATTGTTAATAACATGCCATCAACCATGTTAGCTTGTTAAATTGTATGCATAGGATAAACTGCTGTGTATCTTTTAGAAAAATATTTGGTGTTATGTTCCTGAAAAATCTTGCAAATTCTAAATAGATACTTCCAAAAATTAAATGATCGACTCTGAGATATCACAAAATTTTGTTAGAGACATGAAAACAATTACAATTACTTACTAATAACATTCCTTCAACCATGCAAGCTTGTTAAATTGTATAGGATAATATACTGTTTTGATTTCATTTTTTTGAATAAAGGTTGGTGCTATATTACTAAAAATCTTGCAAATTATAAATATATATTCCCTCAATTCTCAAAAGAGTGTCATTTTGGAAAGCAAAATTTATAAAAAAAAGAACGTCGTTTTACGTTTTTGAGGTAAAATGTTGTAACAATCCAAAAATAGAGTCAAAAAATTTCTTCTTAAAAAACTAGACGGTAAAAATTTTGTTTTAATCTTGACCTCAAAACTATCTCTAGAATTTGTTCTTTACATATTATTATGAAAACTTAAATCAGATTCCTAAAACTTAAAGATATTTTCTTATTGTACTTATGCATATGTACATATGTATATATCTGTACGTATCTAGATGTATTTATTTTACTAAAACACCAATTTTCAATTTCTTACAAAAGATCATTTACAAAATAATAAGAATAATTCATAAGCTTTAAGTATAAAAATACTTATTTTATGCATCAGCTCTAATACAATTCAAAACCCTAATTTGTAATAACAATACTAACCTCTGCTTAATTTGTCATTTTAGGAAGCTCAATATATTGCAATCGATAATTATCACCTTGTCCTAATTTCATCCCAAAACCTATGTTATTAATTTTTTATTTTAAACATTTACAAATTAGTCTTTTCAGTTATTTTTCTTAATTACCATCCAATCCTTTCAGCCCAAAATTAGCTAAATTCCTTCATATAGCTCACAATCCAAATCAGTCCAAACAGATAGAACCTTTTTCCTATCTTACACAAATTTGCGTTTAGGAACCAAATCAGATTTAATTTCCAGAGCTAGATATTCACCTCTTCATATTTTCAGTGATTCATCGCGACCTTAATTACCTTTTTTCCTAATTCAGTTTAATCAATTTCAGAACAAATTTCCTCCCGATTCCTCTAAAATCCTCTCTCTTAAATATTCTTGCATACTAGTCCTAAAACTTCTCAGCCAAATTAGTTCATTTGGTCACTTTTCACGATTCAGTCCTAACTTCATCGAGAATTAGTCATTTTTCTATTTTCAAGAGCCCAAAATGGCCAAATTTTCCAAATCACCATCGAATTCAAATCCAACTACACAATCATGTTCTTTTACCTATTCAACACAAATTTCCCTTCTGCAACAAACTCAAATTTAACCCCGAAACATAGTTATTCACATTTTCACCCGTTTTTGATAAAAATACTATTCACTTTTACCTTTTTTGTTTTCGTTTCCATTTGGATCTAAACCCCTTCCAATCTAAATTATTAGTCAAAAACCTACATACTCATGTACAATGATAGTGGCAGCAACTCCACATAATGTATGCATATGTCTTACATATATGTACATATGTAAGGTAGACCACACACACACACACACACACACACATATATATATATATATATACATGTGTACACACAATTGAACATATACACACAGCATACAAGTATGGCTATCACAAATACACATATACATATAAAACTTGGTAGTCATACACACACATATACATACATCAAGTAAGCCACCTCCTATTATCATTTAGTCAATAAAACACACACATGAATAGATTTGATAGCTGGCTATCTGTCAGTCGCTCTGAGCACGACTGCATTCTAGGCAGTTGGGATAAGTGCACACCCGGGGCTCACTGCATCGAGCAGATCCCTCACAAATGTGACCTTATGTTCCAAAAATATTCTCATAGCCATTACTGTATTTAATCATTAATTAGTTACATGAAAACAATGCATCTAGTACATTAATTATAAGTATTAGGGATAGACATATAATCTTATTTTATTTCTTTAAAACTATGTACAGAGCTCAAAGGCCATTCTTTGAAGAACAGATTGAGTACTTCCAAACACTACTATAGAATTGCTTTTCACTATTGGTTTAAAATCGCCTCTACTATCGGTTCTCTTACCGCTAGTGATCGGCACGATAGAAGAAACGTAGCACAACTCTATCGGTTGCAAACCGTTAGTAAAATACCTACATTTTCAACGTTCACTAATCGCAAATGATAATTTCTTCTATCGGCTCAGTGAACTCAACCGATAGTGATATTAGATTTCTTGTAACGGTTCTACACTGGAAACAGATAAACTGGAAACTTTCTTCTATCGGTTAGGTACTCGACACGGTTAGTACTGAAAACTTTCTTCTATCGATTGTAGGATATGAACCGATAGTATTACAGATACAGACACACATTGGACAGATACAACAATACACACATGCATTCACAGATACAACAATATAGATATACACACATTGGACAGATTGAATCTAATTATTCACAGATTGAATTTATTCACAAATAAACCAATACAGAGATACACACATGCATTGAACAGATTGAATCTAATTATTCACATATTGAATTTATTCACAAATACACGAATACAAATACACACATACACCAATTAACACATTCAATGTATATTACACAAGTCATTTACGATCGATCGTTGATAGCCACTTCATCCATCACATATTGAGTCCAAATTTGTCGCAGCTGCTTCAACTGAGGCAGCTCGTATTGGTCTTTCAACATGGCGCTCTGTATGCTTGTATGAAGTTAGGAACGTACGTCACATTCAATGTTCGACTTTGAGTCAGGAAAAATGCTTACCTTAGGAAATTGGGCAAAGTTTGTCCTGATCAAGTCATACATAAACCTCATGACATAGAACCCACATTCCCACGATTGTGGCTGCTGATGGCACTGGGATAATTGCATATGCAAAGACATAAACCCACATTAACTCAAAAGAACTAATTAAGCATAAATTAAAAGACTCATCATGAGTAGTTCCATTCGTATAATTAATTACCTCATATTCTTTCCAAGAAATTGTTGTGCCCTTCGACGCGTCATGCCTCCCTCCAGCAGTAACATAATTTTTGAAAGTCCTGTATTTAATTTAGCATTATTGCCAGTTAATATGTTATCATTAATTAGCTAGTTAGAGCAAAATTTAAATCAACTGTGTTACTTACGCATCTATGTACCACATGAGGGTGAAAACATGCGCTACCTTGTCGCTCATCGAATCGAGGTAATAGACCTCATTCATCAATGGGAAATGATGACGAGGACCCAGTGGCCCCTACATTGTATATAGAAGCAAACCGTTTCATGTATATGTTAGGCGTAACATACAAGAATGAGTTAAATTAGTAGGAAATGCACTAACCTTTGGTGGTACGGCGCAAGAATGAACTCTCGGTCCTGTTGCGCCAGTAGTGTCCTTGATATGTATTCCTCCGCATGTGCTTGGTCGTGCTCTAGCATCGTGAGACTTATTTTGTCTAGGTCGAGGAAACCCACCCTGTCACATGCCCTCATCGACGCCAGCCTATACATGCACCTGGATGCAAAGTAGACATTAGTAAGTAGTGCATACAAAGTGATTAGATTTATGAAATGAACTGCGACAACATATAGGATCAGCAAACTCACAGGACTCCAGTCCATATGATGGACATATCAAGCTCCTGCCAGTTGAAGAGGTCGAACAAATCCTCGTGGGCCACTGATATGCTCCCGGCCTCACAGTGAAAATGACCTGGCCTGAAGTGAACTAAGAAGTTGATATGGCGCCTAGCCCGTGTCAGGTACCACTCGTGGAGACTTCTGGTTGTCTGATCCATATTGCACAGAAGGTATTCCGACACGAGTAGGAACCCATTCTTGAACGTACCCGGCTGGCTTTGTTTCGCCTTGTCTTTGGCCTTACCCTTGCCTTTGGCCGGGGAGCGAGTGTATACCTTTGAAGGTTGGGGCGCGGTGCCGCCGGCCTCATTTGATGGCGAAGGGGCTTTCCGAGGAGGCGTGCATCCTTTGGGTGGGTTCGAGGCCATCGGAGGAGGCATGGGGACCGAAGGAGCTCGGTCATGCGTTGTGCGGGGTTGGGTCCTCAGGAAGTGCGTTGGCATTCATCGTCTACTTTAAGTTATGAAAGCGTAAGTTAGATTTTACAAATTGAGTATATTAACTGAGTTGTAAGATAGAATGGGTAGGGTTTACCTCCTGTAGTCTAACACCCTTCTTGGGTCACTGTATGTGCGAGCCCAATGCCTCGTCAATTGTCCACATTTCGTCCGTTGGGACGGGCAACGGAAAATTGCTGTAGCCCGAGAGGGCCATGTCCACCTGTACCTTTGCAAACCCAGGCTTCAGAGGTATGTAGTGGATTTGGACATCCTCCCAAGATTGATATATGACCCCGTGTGCAACCACTACATCCAGAACATCGCCTATGTTGATCAGTAGGCTACAGCTCTCCGGCTTCTGCAATTTGCAACAATTATAACAGGTTAGCGAAACAGTTCTAACTTAACAGAAGTGGCATCAACCAAACTGCATATATAACTCAAGAGTTGCAATACCTCAATTAGGTCCACCAGATCCACGTGAACCTTCGAGCCACAACTACTCAGCCTACCAGCGTCGACCTCGGCAGCTGGATCTAAACTCTTGGACTGCATAACTCGGCTGAGGCGTTCATACTTCTCGTTCATTTGAGCAAATTGTGCAGTCATATCTGACCGTATCTTCTCAGACAGCTCCGATTCTCTTTCCTTTCAGGTGCGAGCCTTCTTCGCCTTTTGCCTGGGCTCCGAGAAGCCTTCCTTCCATGGCACCACACCCCCCATGGTTCGCGTCCGCCCTGGATGCTCCTTGTTCCCTAGAGCTCGGGTTAGGATGTCGTTCTCCCTATGGGGAGTGAACAATCTCTAGGTCACCTCCTTCGAGCAAGAGATCTGTCACATTCAAAGCTCTACATTGTGAGGAAAAAATATATACAAACTTGTGCACACACGATTGATCATAGTTTTTCTACCACCCTCTATGATTCCAACCAGAAAGTTAGCCAACTTATGATTCGCTGCACGACCTTGGCGTCCTTGGGGTTTGGGAACTCCACAGACCCCGTGGACGACACGATCGCTCTGGCCAGCCACCAGCGCTTGCATCACGGATCGCGGATCTCGGAGAGCGCCAGGTCAGGGGAGTCGACAAAATTCGATGCCTCGTCTTCAGCCTTCTTCCACTGCTCCTCCTTCCCCGCATAGCCGCGAGAGCCGAGCCGGTGCGGGTGGTCGTTCCTCCTCTGGATTGTCTTGTTCTTCTCGCTAAGGGCCTTCGTACCAGAACAAGAAAGAAAATTAATGCACCGTTGGTTACTCCATACAACGGTGTAACCAAGAAAAGGAAGCATACATACCTTGAACTCAGGGGTCCCCTTCTGTTGGGTGAATTGTTCCCATACCTCCTCCGTTATGAAGGAGTACTTTTCGCATGGAGATTTGCCTTTAGCGAGGAAGGTACTGACGAGGACGCTCTTGAAGGTTTTCTACGTGTTGTTCATGTCCTTCAAGCAAGCTATCTTGGGACCATCGTCGGGGATGTTCCACTTGGACTATTTCAAATGGTGCATATAAGCAGGACTTACTTAATCTCCGGGATAAACTAAGGGAATATGATTACTCAAGAGTTCAGGGATTTTGATTAATTTTACCTTTACTTCCGCCCACAGCCTATCCCTCTCCTCGGCCTTAACGTCCTTCCAGCTCTGGACGGTAATCTTCACCCTTTCCTTCGCCAACAAACCAACATAGGAAGCGTACTGGCCGGCGTTCTTCCCGATCGGTCTCCCGAACTGGTTGAACTCACATGAAAGATCCATGCGTTTGGCCAAACGGCACAACATCGTCGCGGCTCGCGCCTTCCTCTTGCGCTGGGACAAAGCAGCGTCATCTACGTTAGCCTTCCTCGAATCACTACTATCAGACGAGGAATATGCCGACATGGCTTTACCTAAAATTCCATGAACAAACCATCAATTGATATGAAGAAAGGTACATGACAAAGTTCATAACTAAAATGGAATGGCAACGATGAACCACCTCGTTTTGTTAAAATGTCAAATTTTCATTCAAAAGGCCAAAAATCATCAATTCCTATCAACATGGTCTTTAAAATGTATTTAAAAGGTTTTTAGAAGCTTTCAACTATCTTGTTTTTTAACCAAATCAATTTCGAGTGCTAATCAAAATCTATTTGAATTGTGCCAAAACTTGTTTTACAAAAGTCCTAGATATTATTAGCCCGAAGAAGTTCGACATTGAAAACTTTCTCAAAGGAGTTTCAATTTGAAACTTATGGGTGTTTGAATCTCATCGGAAAACTTGCTTTGACCCCAAAAACATTTGGCTGTTTCACAAAGCCATACTTGCATAGATTGGATAATAGAAATTTTTTTAGAACATGCAGTAGAACTGCATATTTTCATTGAAAGAAAAAGGGGTATACTGGGTTAAAGTTCATACAACAAAAACTCCCAGCATGCTACAGAGTACCTAAGAAAAATAAGAAAGAGCCACTATGTTTTACTCAAAATTGGATAATAGATAAGATTAGCAGTGCAAACTATACTAGTCTCTCTGCAGGAGGGGCCATGAATGCACCACTGTAATGAGCAACACTATGCATAAATTTTTCTTTATGCAAAACCCATACAATTGATGGTGCAGTTCAAAAGTAGATAGGTTTTAGATCAAGCATCAATGGTGGGATTGAGTCTGGGGAATTACTGATCATTGTTTTACAAGTTTTTTATAAGTTTTTATAAGCATCAATGACTTATTAGCTCATCACAAACTAAACAAGTCAATCTTTAACATTCAGGAAAATCTCTTAAGACTCTAAGAACATCTAATGTCATAGCCAAGAAAAATAAAGAATTTTTTAGGAAATTTAAATGAACCAAAATTTCAGATGAAAATTAGAAAATGGGAAATAATTAACAGAAAATTCAGACTTCTCATGGCTGGTCTTGTACTATCGGTTCAAAATAAAAAACTGATATAGGGATCGTGCACTCAAAGATATGATTTTCCTATCGGTTCGACAACTAAAACCGATAGTGGACGGCTATGTAACGAAATATTCTTAGTGATGTTCATCAAGTCTGTAATTCTTATATCTATCAAGTTTGTAATTCATGCACTTTTCATCTAGTTTTATATTTGTTATATATTGAATCACATATGAACAGTTCGATATCAATTTAAGAAATTGACGCGAGCGGCAAGATCATTCTAATCGGGTTGGTCAAGAACACTTACAGTTCGTGGAGTGGCCTACGATGGCGTGATGCAGTGGCCGGCAGCGGTGGAGAACCCAAATGTGAGCGGCAATGGTGGTGCAGGAGCGAAAAAGGGAACGTCGGGGAGGCTAGGGTTGTCCGCGTGCGAATACACACTTATTTGGAAATGTGTTTGGTTGGACTGGAGGGAAAATCCCGTGGATTTAACCTATTATTGATGTATGTACTGTCGGTTAAAAATAAGAAACCGATATAGACACCAAGATTCCTATCGGTTTGATAACTAAAACCGATAGTAAAATAAAATTGAAGTTAGGGTTTGGAGTACTACCATTGTGTTTCACTATCGTTTAATATTACGTAACCGATATCAGAGTATTGATATTACTATTGGTTTGTTAATATAAACCGATAGTAAATTATTCATGGAAGATAAAGAATCATGCATAAACAACACAATGGCAGTCTAGTACTATCGGTTGGAAAAAAGAAACCGATATAAGTCATTAATTACCTATCGGTTTGGCAATTAAAACCGATAGTACAATACAATGGCACTAGTACTTAGAGTTTTTCCTAAGAACAGTTACAGGTGTGTTTCAGTAAATCATTTTGCACTTGTAAAGACACCTGAAAATCCATGCAATTGACTTGCAATAATTTTGAAATAAATTAACAGTAAAGACCAATCATGGAACATAAAGAATCATGCATATAGAAACTTTCTTCGAATAGCCAATCAAGATGGAGATATGAAAATGACAAATCAGCCAAAAACCATGAGGAATTAATCTGAACTTTGCAGTTTTCATATTGTTTTGTAAAAAGAATCAATTATTGCTCAAATCAAGTCCAATTGAAATGAAAATTTGTAGAAATGATTCTCAATGCCTCACGTATGTTTTCCCAAAAAAATTTTGAAAAATGATTTGACAATGAACAGGCACATGACTGGGTGCATAACCACAGTAATCACAATTTTCACAACATGATCAGTATTTATATTAATTATTCAATTAAAGCTCCAAGTAATATACGTCACTTACATATTACAAATTAGTCAAGAATGTTTGTCCACCCATAATCCTTCTTCGTGGTCGTCTCACAGGTAACTTGTTTTGTCAATATCTTCAGTAGAGACAGATTGAAAAATTCCATCTAAAAATGGAGGTAGTTCGTCAAACTGATTATACTCTTCTTCATCCACAATGTTTTCAACCCCAACAATACGTCTCTTACTATGAAGGACAATGTGCAACTTTGGATTGGCCGGGTCAACGATGTAGAACACCTGTGTGGCTTGCTCAGCAAGTATAAATGGATCGTCTTGGTGTGTGACTCTACTGAGATCGACGAGAGTAAACCCATAATTGTCGATTTTAACACCTCGAGGGATTTCGACCCATTGGCATCGAAATAAAGGAATCTTAAGTAATACGTAATCGAGCTCCCATATTTCCTCAATAACACCGTAATATGAGTTGAGTGCCTTTACTGCTCTGGCATCCTCTGAAATAGCAAGTAGTGTCACTCCACTACATTGCATATTACTCTTCTCATCCTGAGTTCTTGTGTAAAATGAATAGCCATTGATGTCATACCCCTGCCAAGTCCCTACAGTAAATCTAGGCCCTCTGGCCAACCATGCAACAACTTCATCTACGTTGCCCTCAGAAGCTCGCAGGACTCTATTTTCAATCCACCCAGCAAACTTCCTGTTATGTTCTCTAGTGACCCAAATCTTTGGCTTCGAAGGATTATGTTTTCGTAACATTTCCTTATGCTCGTGTATGTATGGCTCCACCCCCGTCATGTGCTGTAAGACCCAAAAATATGCGCTTTTGCATACAGATCACTAGAGGGGACAACTGCTTTGAATCGATCTAATCGTTCCAATGCCCTGAAGCCTGCTCTCATGCTGGGACGTAGGAACACCAATTGGGTCAACCCCAGCCATATAGTTGGTGCAAAATTCAATCACCTCCTCAGCGGCATAACCTTCAATGGTACTGCCCTCAGGCCGATGTCGTTTCCTTACATATCCCTTCAAGATACTCATAAATCTCTCAAATGGATACATGTAGCGCAGGAACACGGGTCCACAAAACTTAATTTCTCTGACAAGGTGAACAATTAGATGGACCATAACATCAAAAAAAGATGGAGGGAAATACATCTCCAGCTGACAAAGAGTTGTAGTCACATCGCGTTGCAAATCATCTAGTCCATGCAGATCAATTACCTGCAAGGACACAGTTGCAGCAAATATTCAGATCCAAAAAATCTGGCAAGTTCCATGAATGGAGCTAATTAACTTGCTAGGAGTACACACTTACCTTACCAGATATTGTGTTGAAGAAATAACATAGTTTTGTAATTGTCTCTCTGACTTTGACTGGGAGAATGCCTCTGATAGCAATGGGAAGCATTTGTGACATCAGTACATGACAACCATGGGACTTCATACCAACCAGTTTCAAGTCCTTCATGGACACAGGTTGTTTCAAGTTTACAGAATACCTGCATGGAACTTTGACACCATATAGGCACTGACAGAGTTCTATTTTTTCTCTTTTTGACAAAGTATAGTAGGCCGGGGGGAGGTATATACGCTTTCCCTTCTCCAACAGTGCAAGCTCAGTCCTTATACCCATTTCGAGCATGTCACGGTGAACCTTGATGCCATCTTTCGTCTTTCCCGGAATGTTCAACAACAAACCAATCAAACTGTCACAAACATTTTTCTCTACGTGCATGACATCAATGCAATGTCGAACTTTTAACTGCTCCCAATATGGCAGATCCCAAAGAATCTATCTCTTCTTCCAAACATATTTCCCTGAAGGTTTAAAACATTTACCAAACTCAACTTTGATGTCCTTCATGGGCAAGTAAAGCTCCTTACCAATCACAAACACTGGAGCTGATCCTCTCTCAGGCTTTCCATTAAATGACTTCCTCTTCTTACGGTAGGTGTGATGCATCGGAAGGAATCTACGGTGATCCATGTACACTGTTTTTCTGAAGTTCGGTAACCACATGCTTTCAGTTTCATCCAGGCAAATAGGACAAGCCTTGCCTCCTTTCGTACTATACCCTGACAAATTTCCGTAGGCCGGGAAATCATTTATGGTGCAAAATATCATAGCCGGTAACATGAAATTCTCTCGCTTATGTGCATCCCACATCCGCATCCCTTCGCTCCACAATTTATGTAAGTCCTCAACTAACGGTGATAGAAACACGTCAATATCATTCCTGGGTTGTTTGGGTCCTGAAATTATTAACGACATCATGATGTACTTGCGCTTCATACATAACCAAGGAGGAAGATTGTAGATGCATAAAAGAGTCGGCCAAGTGCTATGCGACTGCTCATATTTCCGTGTGGATTCATACCATCCGTACTCAGCCCAAACCTTATATTCCTCACTTCGCCGTCAAACTCACCGAATGTTCTATTAATGTTTCTCCATTGAATAGAATCAGCTGGATGTTTTAGTTTTCCGTCTTGTTTCCAACCTTCAACATGCCAACGCAAGTACTTCGCATCTTTCGGATTTGCAACCAACCGTTCAATCTAGGAATCACAGGCAAATACCACACAGTTTTGGCCGGAGGCCCTTTCTTTACCTCATCACATCCATTGTGATAAATTTGGTCCCCATACTTATACCGCGATGCACCGCATCATGGACAAAAATGCAAATCCTCATACTCGTTACGGTACAGAACACAATCATTTGGGCATGCATATATTCTTTCAATTTCTATTCCCAACGGACACAATAGTTTTTTGGCCTGGTAAACCAATCTTGGCAACTCATTTCCTACTGGAAGCATGTCCGTTAAAAGATCTAATAGGGGCCGTGAAACTCTTATCGCTCCAACCGTTGCTTACCTTCAAGTTATATAATCTCAACACAAAAGACAACTTTGTAAATTTTGCACATCCGGGGAACAAAGGCTTCTCAGAATCAACAATTAATTTCTCAAATTTACCAAAATCATTTTCACTGTAATCTTCTTCTACATCACGTAACATTTCATCTAAATTGTCGCCATCTAAATACACATCCGAATGAACATTATCAATGTTTTAATGATCATCATTACTGCAATCTACTTCCGGATCCTGCTGAGTGGTAGTGGTGCTCGTTTCCTTAAGATCTTCACCATGCCATATCCAACGGGTATAGCGTGAGTTCAAACCACGACGAATCAAATGACTCTTAATCTGATCAGAGTTGCCGAACCTCTTTAACTTCATACAATCTATACAAGGACAATGTATATCTTTCTCTCCCTTCTTTGCCTTTTCTTGCTCAGCAAATTTAATAAACCCATTCACACCCTCCAAATACTCAACAGTAGTACGTTTTATTCCATACATCCAATATTCTCGGTCCATATACAATTATTTCACAAAATTGACAAATTGAAATAGATAATTAATGACTCAGAGCATGCATGCATGAAACATCATCAATTAGGCCATATGTATTAGCTACTTAATTACATTAATGGATATATGAAACCTTAACTTGATGCATTAATTGGAAGAGCCAACTAGCTAGCTTATTAACTTCAGTCATAAATCATTCCTAGCTTAACTTCAGCAAGCAATAGCTAGCTAGCCAACCTAGCCTCCTAGTTTGGAGCTACATGTATCTAGTTTAATGAATTGGAAGTAGAGAGAGAGAGTGTGAAAGAGTGATCGAGAGAGAGAGGTGATGAGAAGATGACAATACCGAGGGGGATCGAATTATCAACCTCCCAGCTAGCTTCTCCAGATCACTCTAGCTTGGCGCGTGGATGCACGTACGGTAGAAATGATCGAGGATGCAGAGTATGGGTCGATATAAGTTGTGCAATTTTACTATCAGTTCAAAACCACAACCGATAGTAAACTTTATCCCCACTGTCATAACCATTAGTTTATATGATGTCATTTTACTATCGGTTATATAAAACAAACCGTAAGTAAATTTATTCTCTTATATCGGTTGGTACAGTAGTAACCGATAGTAAAAATTCCGTAATTTCACTATCAGTTACGAAAGACAAACCGATAGTACAATTTCCTCTATTATATCGGTTGGTACAGTAATAACCGATAGTAAAAATTGTTTGCTATTCACTAACGGTACACCAGAACATAACCGATAATACAAAGCCTCTTCTCCACCGCTATCGTTGTAACCTATTGGATTTTTCCCAGATTACTTATAACCGTTAAAAGATATGGGTTAGTGGATTGTATTTCTGTAGCAGTGAAAAATGAAATCGATTGGCGAAGAGATATCAGAAACATTGGTCGATGCTCATGAATATAATGGTGCTAGACGAAAAATATCGGTGCACTAACCAAACCATTTTTTGTGGAAGTTCCTAGTCGAGGTCGATTTCTAATTTTGTTAGTGTTGATTTCAAATTTTTTATGCTTTTGCAATAGCACACCTCCTGGTTTTGCACTAAATTTTTATTTCTTACTTTTGGGTAGAAACTAGCCACATTTTTTGTATGATTTAAGAAATCAGATTTCTTCTTGGAACCAAATTTGTAATATATAAAGTGTAAATTCACAATCTTCACCGTATGGAAATCTTGATATGATCTTCATGACACCACCATAATTAAATTAAAACAAAACACCATCTAAACCTTATGATGTTTTATCTAGTACGAATTGTGATTTGACTTCAAATTATTATGATGTTTTATCTAATATGAATTGTGACAGTGACTTCAAATTAACATGCGGTCATGGATAATCTGTCACTGCTGCTTTCAATAACCATGGAATTTTTTTGGACAGATTTTGCCAATAGATACATAGCAAAAACGCATGGTTGCAGCAACCCAGACTACTGTTACATGTAAGCCTTTCTGTGTACTATATTAATTAGGGTTTACTTAAAGTATGTCATGTAGGTAAAAAGACTGTTTAATCATCTCATACCATAAATGTCACACACTTTTATCTAAGTATCCATGTTAGTAACTGCAAAACTGTCCTATATCATCAATCGATGCGTGTTACTTGGTTTGTCGCTAGCTACGACGAAAATGACAATTACAGACATAAACATGTGCATAAAATAGTGGTAACGAAAATGACAATGACACACATAAACATGTGCATACAATAGTGGTTCAAAATGCGACGCATTAGGTCGCTTCACCATTCTAAGTCACATCCATTTTTATGAGAGGTCAGTATTATTCAGTATGCTTCATAGAATAAAAAAATGATCTAGTTGCATTGAACAACTCACATGCCAAAAAAAAAAATCTGGGTCAGGTGCTGGACTTACTGTACCATATCATACGTAGACCTAATAGAAAAGATTATTTACACACAGGAAAAAAAATAATGGGAGTTTGTAATCGGTTAGCATGCACGAAGAGAGAAGGCATACTAAACGCTGTTGTGGGCCCCACATACCTCGTTCTGCATAAGACAGCTGTTCGACACTCTTCTCATTGACATATGGGGACTTGTTTGTTGGTGGGTGTGTGCGTACAATGAGGTGTTGTTTCGTCAATTTTTTGCACATAGTTGTGGGGCTCACAGGCCTATATATATTTTATCTTCTATAATATATCTACGACGCTCTAGGTGGAGAAATAGACGAATGATCTGAAATCACATCAATATTTATCGTGTCGAATGAATGCAACGAACATCCTAACATAGGTGCTTCACCGAGAAGATCTCTCTTCCAATTGGCCCATTTTCATGTTGCGAGCATGCCAGTATACATAAGTATACAAATAAAGGGTAGAGAATGTATAATCTTAGAGAAAACAATATACTTTACTAATTCTAAAAAGATTTACACGTTACAAGTCTATTTGGGATTTACAATATCTTACTACGCCGAAGGAAAGTAATCTTGACTTTAGGGTATTGTATGATTCATAGTTCCTCAGAGCTTTTAAAAAGCTCCTGGTTTATTACATCTGTAGAACAAGTCTGCAGAAAACCTCTAATCAAGTTGTGCTGATGGTCATCGCCTTCAAATCTCAAAATAACTTTGTCCTTTGATGAATAGATACAATGCGTATGCCCATGCATGTAAGTATGCAAATCCATAGCCTCGTCAGTCTATGGTACTATCACAAAATGTAGCCTTTGCCTCATCGATGCCCGGCTAGAGGGTTGTTCGGCCTCATCAGTCGTGAACAAGAGGATGCCTTTGCCTCATCAGTATCTGGCATGAATGGTGTCCGGTTTCATCATTCACGGACAAAAAGCATGTTGCCTTCGCCTCATCAGTATCTAACGACATAGAAAAGTGGATGAAATGAATTGTGATAACAACATGACTTCCCTAGCTTTAGAAGATTCATATTACATGGTAAGAAACACATCGGAACATTCATTAATGGCTTGGCAATATTTTGACTTGTTTTGACAACTTTAAACATATTTGGCATTAGCTCTCCTTCGACTAATTGGATGGGAGTCCTTCTAGCCTCTGATCGGCTTGAAATTTAAAGGAATAGTTTTTGTACAGATCCTTGATTGGTCATCAAAATTTGAGATCAATCGGATCGTCGGATTGAAAGCTATTTTCAATGCAATGTTCGTACGTCAAACTGAAATTCGGCAAAACAGAACTTGTTTGCATTGGTCTTCTGAAAGTCTTCTTGACTTTGGATAGAGGTGAAACATGGAGCAATAGCTTCACATTGAACCTTCTAATCTCCGTAAATGTTTAGGGTTGATCGGACTTTTGGACGAGAAGTTATCCTCGATTTTTTCCGTAAATCAGGCTGGAACTTAGCTCTAATCAAATGCATCTTGGGGACCTCTGGAAATTTGGTGAATATGCTTCACTTCAAGTCTTCTGTTCACCATATATATTTGGGGTAGATCAGACTTCTAGATTAGAGGTTATCATCAATCTCCTCCCCTGGGATAAACTGATTTTCAACTGGACAAAGCCTCTCCTTGATCGAATTGCATCTTGGAAGCCTCTAGTTGAATAGCACCCTTGGTCGAATGCAGCCTTTGATCGAATCAAAGCAACTGGTCTTGGTCGAATCCTCGCAACTGGTTGTGACCGAAAAAGCAATTGATTTCGACCAAATTGCTATTTTCAAGTCTTTGCCCGAAAATACTTGTCAGTTTCAACTAGAAACGCAATTGATTTTGATGAAGTTGCTGTTTTTCGAGTCTTTGCCCGAAAATACTCGGTTTCGACCAAAAATGCAATAGATTTTGATCAGATTGCTGTTTTTTAAGTCTCTACCCGAAAATACTCAATTTCGACCAAAAAATCAATAGATTTTGATCAAATTGCTGTTTTTTCATGTCTCTGCCTGAAAATACACGGTTTCAACAGAAAATGCAATAGATTTCGATCATATTGCTGTTTTTCAAGTCTTTGTTAGAAAATACTCGATTTCGATTGAAAATACAATCGATTTTGATCAAATTTCTGTTTTTCAAGTCTCTGCCCGAAAATACTCAGTTTTGACTGAAAATACTATAGATTTCGATCAGATTGTTGTTTTCATGTGTCTACCCAAAAATACTTGTTGGTTTCGACTGAAAACACAATAGATTTCAATCAGATTGTTGTTTTCAAGTCTCTACCTAAAAATACTTGTCAGTTTCGACCGAAAACTTAATAGAGTTCGATCAGATTGCTGTTTTCAAGTCTCTGGCCAAAAATACTTGTCGTTTTCAATTGAAAACGCAATTGAGGATCAGATCGGATGATGATGCGATCTACTGCTCGAAAGTATATTCAAGGAACTTCGATCGAACAACAAGATGGATCTTGATTGAATATCAGTGGCAATATGGATCAGATCAAATGCTTATGCGATCTATTGCTCGAAAGTACATTCGAGGAACTTCGATCGAACAACAAAGTTGATCTTGATCGAATGTCAATGGTAGTATGGATTAGACCGAATGTTGATGCGATCTACTGCTCAAAAATACATTTGAGGAACTTTGATCGAACAGTAAGGTGGATCTGGATCAAATGTTAGTGATAGTATGGATCAGATCAAATGCTAATACGATCTACTGCTTGAAAGTACATTCGAGGAACTTCGATCGAAAGGCATTCTGGATCTGATCGAGGCTATCGTTGACTTAGGGCTCCCTTGTGCAATTGACCATGATCTTCAATACTGCTTCGAATTGATCTTCATCTTCACAGTCGGGCTTTGATGAAGACACGTATGCCCGATTTTTTGGTGAGAAGGATAACTTCGATTTGATGGAGAGTGACTTTGGCGATCCGACTACCAACCAAACAAGACTGGACGCCCTGGCAATCGCTAAACCACACTCACGAGTCGTTATCAACCGTGCCAAGACACGGCTGACCTAATCACGAGGATCGATTCCTGCAAGCAACCAAAGAACAAGCAAGAACAAGATAAAAAGCAATCTGAATTTCAGAATGACAAATTGAGGTTATCTTTCATCAAACTAAGTCCAGGGACACTACTCCGATGAACACTTGTCTCTCACACAACGGGGAAACAACGTAGCAAATAACCTAACCGAAAAAGATAAGGGGTGGCGGCCATATGTAGCAGGAGTATGGTGGCTAGAGGTAGGCCACCGGCTAGAGAACCCATCCCCATGTAACCCTAGGGATACACGGGCCTTGGGCCCAAAGTAGAGGTGGCACAACACCGGGTAGGTTCTATCCGCGGATTATTTCATTGATTGCGGATGATCCAGAAGGAATTTGGCCATAGGCCCAAGCCCATTAGAAAGGTGTCGTCGTGGGCTTCTCTGTGAAGTACTCATTTGCCCTAAATGGACTCTGTACGTGGCCTAGACATCCGTTTGAAGTCGGACTGTTGCTGGATGGCTGAACCGGATTCGTGGACAAATTGGGCTTGAACTTGGCTTAACTTGATGCGTCATGGGTTGCTCCACCTTTGATGTAGCTCGTTGATCCTCTGGTGTGGGCGTAGTGAATGGCTTGGCACATGGATTCATGCTGACTCGCCGTTCTCCTTGATCTTCTCGTGGTGGCGAGGAAGTAGTGGAAGTAGTGGAAGGAGTAGATGGAGTTTTGTTCATATCTGAGCTAGTGATGTCCTCATCATTCTCCTCTTCTTGAATTTGAGTCGTCCTCGACTCAAGCATAATCTCCTACAAAAGGTCAGTACCAACACAAGGTAAAGCAACATGCATATACTCCCCTTCTTGAAAGCTATCCTTTAGGTTCAAAGGAAAACTAGAGGAACTTGACGTGAAATAATTAGTGCTATTGCAATCCTCTAGTTGATCACATTGTTGCACAACAAAAGGAGGTTTCAGATTTGAACATATGTAAACTCGATGCACCATATACTCTCCTTTATCACTAGGTTTGCCAATGACATGAAAATTATTTGTAGATAACCATGGCAAATCAGAATGTACAAAAAGTCTCTCCTCTAAACTATTTAGATCACACAGAACATCAAATTCAATATAACCCAAAGTATTTAAAGAAGACAACAATTTCAGCTCATCTTTTTCACTAGCAATGTGAAGAACATGTCTATTTTCAGCACAAATGTTTGGTTCAAAAACAGAAATAATATGTTCATTCACTAGGGTTGGCATGGAAATAACTGAAGCATTATCACACAACTCTTCTTTATCACAAGAAATAGCAAGCAAATCATCTTGTGACAAAGGAAAATCATCAATGGGTTCCATTAATGGTTGCTCTACAATAACATGATTGGTGGAAAGTTTCAACACATCAAAATTATTCTCACCATGAGTAAGTGTAGCACCATTCTCAACACCTTCTAATTCCTCTTCAGCTAATGTAGATGCTTTATCCATTGTTGGATCTTGAGTTACACATGGAACAACAAGTATGTCTCTCTCCATCTCATCCTCCTTTTGCTTGTTATCATTTTCCTGCAAAAGATTAGTCACAACTGGAGACACGGCAAGAGGTCGTTTTTCCAAAAAAAATTCTTCATCCTTGCAATTATAGACATTAATTTCAGATATATGTCTTTCATGTTCAATTCAATTTTCAGCCTCACAAGCAAGATTAAACAATTGAGACAAAGAATTATATTCCTTATCAACAAGAATGTCCTTAATTTCCTTATCAAGCCCACCTATGAATCTAATTTCCTTAGCTTCCTCGGTTTCCTCTAAACCACAACGCAACAAGCATGTTTCTAATTCTTGGTAGTATCCTTTTACAGTGTCATTGCCCTGTTTTACATGTTGTAGTTTCTTAAACAAAAATTCAACATAGAGTTTACTAACAAATCTATCTCTCATAAGCCTTTTCATGTCTTTCCAAGTTTGAGGTAGCTTATTACATGCACACAAATTCTTCCACCACATTGATGCAAAAATAGTTAAAGCACTAGCGGCACTCCTAATCTTTCGTTTATCACAGATTGTATATCGAGTAAAAATTTTGTTTACCGCTATTTCCCAATCAATATATGCATCAGAATGAAATCCGTTATAAGAAAGATGAGTTGGAATGATTTTACCCTTACTCGTGGGGAAAGATGCAGCAATGGTGGTGTGGCTCTCTTTCAATCTCTCCCTGTGGCGGAACATATCAATTTGTGTTTCAATCTCCTTCTTAAATTCATCACCTGCCATTATTAGTATAAAACAAGAAACACGCAAGAGTATATTTCCCTATCAACTACTAGGTAGCGGACAAGGAACAAAATTCACTCTTGCTCAAACTTCTTACCTAGCTCTTACAAGTTCTTACTGAAGCGAATAGGCGATGCAACCGGTGGCTGGTTCATGATAACGTAAACTCGAGTGTGAGCAAAGTGATTGCAAGGTGCTATACCTGTATGGTTAATAGATGGTGGAGTTTGGATAGGCTATTATATGTGTAGCAGCAATTCAAGATCAATAATGCAAGATTGAAAATCAGTCCAAAGTAATAGTCAATGTGCTGGAACTAGCCTAGACTCGACCTAACTCAAGTAAGCAACTAGCAACCCAAAGGACTAGAACCAAAAGATGCACCACAGAAAATTCTCCTCTTTTGCTACACACATTTTTCTTCTATGATTTTTTTTCTTTTTTTTGTGCAGCTCTTTTTTTTTTTTGCACTTGCCTTTTTCTTACTTCTTTTCTTTTTATGAATAGTGCGGCTTTTGTTGCACTTTGCCTTTTTCTTTTCGGCTGCACAACTAGGAAAAAAAGTTGTTTGGCAATTTCGGGTCTCAATAACTCCGAATTAGAGGATCTGGTCAACACCAAAGTTGTAGAGGATCATTTTATATTTCCAAAAAGTATAAGAATGTCAAAAACGGTGTTGGAAATCAAAAGATATGGTAATTTTACCGAAACTGTCTTAGATTGAGCAATTTGAATCCGAATTGGACTATAGTTTGCCCAAATTTTAGCGTGATGAAAACGGCTGAATTTGAAGATTATCCCAACTAACGTTTTGTGGGATTTCTTGCAATGATTCCAGAAAGTATAAATTTATCCCAATCTGAGTTCGGATGAACGAATTATAATGAAAATACCGAAACAGATCTATTAGATTCAAACTCTACACCATCGATATTAACAGCCCAAAATCTCATAGATGAAAGCCGAATCTGACTTTAACCTCAACAGAAAAGTTGTAGAGAAAAATCTGAGGTTTCCAGAGAGTACAAGAATGTGGAAATCCGAGTTTGTATGATGAATTTATGATGAAAACAACAAACTGGACAGCGGCAGATTAGAATTAGACGCGACGACGAGGCGATCGACGTAGAATTCGACTTCGCAACGAGATGCAAGACTAAAACTAGACCAAGAATAAAACTAAGAACCAGCACTCGACAACGATGGATGAAAATTCAAAGATGCAAACTGACAAGAACGATGCAAGGCTAATGACGATGGTTTGGATAGCGGAAAATAAATCTTTTTGTAAGGCAATTTTCTGGACTCTAGGTACGAAATCAATCTACTAAACTAAGATAGATAAATTCTCACCAGTCAACCGGAAGCTTTGATACCAACTGATGAAGACACGTATGCCCGATCTTCTGGTGAGAAGGATAACTTCGATTTGATGGAGAGTGACTTTGGCGATCCGGCTACCAACCAAACAAGACTAGACGCCCTGGCAATCGCTAAACCACACTCACGAGTCATTATCAACCGTGCCAAGACGCGGCTGACCTAATCATGAGGATCGATTCCTTCAAGCAACTGAAGAACAAGTAAGAACAAGATAAAAAGAAATCTGAATTTTAGAATGACAAATTGAGGTTATCTTTCATCAAACTAGGTCTAGGGACACTACTCCGATGAACACTTGTCTCTCACACAACGGGGAAACAATGTAGCAAATAACCTAACCGAAAAAGATAAGGGGTGGCGGCCATATGTAGCAGGAGTATGGCGGCCAGAGGTAGGCCACCGGCCAGAGAACCCATCCCCACGTAACCCTAGGGATACACGGGCCTTGGGCTCAAAGTAGAGGTGGCACAGCACCCGGTAGGTTCTATACGCAGATTATTTCATCGATGCAGACGATCCAGAATGAATTTGGCCATAGGCCCAAGCCCATTGGAAAGGTGTCGTCGTGGGCTTCTCCGTGAAGTACTCAGTTGCCCGAAATGGACTCTGTACATAGCCTGGACATCCATTTGAAGTCGGACTGTTGCTGGATGGCCGAACCGGATTCGTGGATGAATTGGGCTTGAACTTGGCTTAACTTGATGTGCCGTGGGTTGATCCACCTTTGATGTAGCTCGTTGATCCTCTGGTGTGAGAGTAGTGAATGGCTTGGCACATGGATTCATGCTGACTTGCCGTTCTCCTTGATCTTCTCGTGGAGGCGAGGAAGTAGTGGAAGGAGTGGATGGAGCCTTGTTCATATCCGAGCTAGTGATGTCCTCATCAGGCTTAGATAGGCACCAACTAACAGGCCTCCACCTTTGATATGATGCATGAAAAATGCTATACTTATGATAAACACTCACCCATGATCATCTTCAGAGGGGACAAGAAGGGCCACCGATATGCTCCCGGCCTCACAGTGAAAATGACCTGGCCTGAAGTGAACTAAGAAGTTGATGTGGCGCCTAGACCGGGTCAGGTACCACTCATGGAGACTTCTGGTTATTTGATCCATATTGCGCAGAAGGTACTCCGACATGAGTGGGAACCCGTTCTTGAACGTACCCGGCTGGCTTTGTTTCGCCTTGCCTTTGGCCTTGTCCTTGCCTTTGGGCGGGGAGCGAGTGTATACCTTTGAAGGTTGGGGCGCAATGCCGCCGACCTCATTTGATGGCGAAGGGTTTGAGGCCGTCGGAGGAGGCATGGGGGTCGAAGGAGCTCGGTCATGCGTTGTGCTGGGGGTGGTGTCCTCAGGAAGTGAGCTGGCATCCATCGTCTACTTTAAGTTACGAACGCATAAGTTAGATTTTGCAAATTGAGTATATTAACTAAGTTGTAAGCTAGAATGACTAGGGTTTACCTCCTGTAGTCTAACACCCTTCTTGGGCCACTGTATGTATGAGCCCAATGCCTCGCCAATTGTCCGCATTTCATCCTTTGGGACTGGCAACGGAAAAGAGCTATAGCCCGGGAGGGTCATGTCCACCTGTACCTTTGCGAATCCAGGCTCCAGAGGTACGCATTGGATCCGAACATCCTTCCAAGACTGATATACGACCCCATTTGCAACCACTACAGGTTTGTCGCCTATGTTGATCAATAGGCTACAGCTCTCCGGTTTCTGCAATTTGTAACAATTATAACAGGTTAGCGAAACAGTTCTAACATAACGGGAGTGGCATCAACTGAACTACATATATAGCTCAAGAGTTGCAATACCTCAATCAGGTCCACCGGATCCATGTGAACCTTCGAGCCGCAACTACTCGGCCTGGCAACGTCGACCTCGGCAGTTGGATCTAAACCCTTGGACTGCACAACTCGGCTGAGGCGTTCATACTTCTCGTTCATTTAAGCGAACATCTCCGCGAATTATGCTATCACATCTGACAGTATCTTCTAAGACAGCTCTGATTCCCTTTCCTTCCAGCTTCGAGCCTTCTTCGCCTTTTGCTCGGGCTCCGAGAAGCCTTCCTTCCATGGCACCACACCTCCCACAGTTCGCGTCCACCCTGAATGCTCCTTGTTCCCTAGAGCTCTAGAAAGGATGTCGTTCTCCCTATGGGGAGTGAAGAATCCCTCGGTCGCCTCCTTCGAGCAAGAGATCTGCTACATTCAAATCTCTCCATTGTGAGGAAAAAATATATACAAACTTGTGCGCACACTAGTGATCATAGTTTTTTCTACCACACTCTATGATTCCAACCAGGAATTTAGCCAACTAATTACGATTCGCTGCATGACCTCGACGTCCCTGGGGTTTGGGAACTCCACAGTCCCCATGGACGACACCGTCCCTTTGGCCAGCCACCAGCGCTTGCATCGCGGATCACAGATCTCGGAGAGCAGTAGGTCAGGGGAGTCGACAAAATTCGACGCCTCGTCTTCAGCCTTCTTCCACTGCTCCTCCTTCCCCGCATAGCCGCGAGAGCCGAGCCGGTGCGGGTGGTCGTTCCTCCTCTGGATTTCCTTGTTCTTCTCGCTAAGGGCCTTCGTACTAGAAACAAGAAAATTAATGCACCGCTGGTTACTGCATACAACGGTGTAACCAAGCAAAGGAACTATACATACCTTGAACTCAGGGGTCCCCTTCTGTTGGGTGAATTGCTCCCATACCTCCTCCGTTATGAAGGAGTACTTCTCGCATGGAGATTTGCCTTTAGCGAGGAAGGTACTGACGAGGACGCTCTTGAAGGTTTTCCACGTGTTGTTCATGTCCTTCAAGCAAGCTATCTTGGGACGATCGTCGGGGATGTTCCACTTGGCCTGTTTCAAATGGTGCATATAAGCAGGACTTACCTAATCTCTGGGATAAACCAAGGGAATGTGATTACTCAAGAGTTCAGTGATTTTGATTAATTTTACCTTCACTTCCGCCCACAGCCTATACCTCTCGTCGACCTTAACATCCTTCCAGCTCTGGAAGGTGATCTTCACCCTTTCCTTCGCCAACAAACCAACATAGGCAGCATACTGGCCGACGTTCTTCCCGATCGGTCTCCTGAACTGGTTGAACTCACATGAAAGATCCGCGCGTTTGGCCAAACGGCACAACATCGTCGCGCCTCGCGCCTTCCTCTTGTGCTGGGACAAGGCAGCGTCATCTACGTTCGCCCTTGCTGAATCACTACTATCAGCCGAGGAAGATGCCGACATAGCTTTACCTAAAATTCCATGAACAGACCATCTATTGATATGAAGAAAGGTACATGACAAAGTTCATAACTAAAATGGAATGGCATTGATGAACCACCTATTTTTGTTAAAATGTCAAATTTTCATTCAAAAGGCCAAAAATCATCAATTCCTATCAACATGGTCTTCAAAATAGATTTAAAATGGATTTGTAAACTCAATTTGCAAAAAGCTGTCGAACTTCAACCTTCTTGCTTAACATAAAGATCATTTGATAACTCTTGATTGTAAAATTAATCCTATTTGGAAATTTTTTTCAAAAAAATATATTTCATGCAATGAAAATCATTTCTGTAAATTTTTATTTCAAATGTATTTGATTTGAGCAATAGTTGATTCTTTTCACAAATGAAATATGAACTCTGCAAAATTCAGACTTTTCAATGTACTATCGGTTGACAATAACAAACCGATATGACATACTATATTTCTTATCGGTTTGATAATTAAAACCGATAGTACTCAAGTTTGTATTCAGGAAAATATATAAGATTAGCAGTGTAAACTATGCTAGTCTCTCTGCAGGAACATAAAGAATCATGGCTTTGTGATAAAAATTTAAATGAACCAAAATTTCAGATGAAAATTAGAAAATGGGAAATAATTAACAGAAAATTCAGATTAGCAGTGCAAACTATGACATACTATATTTCCTATCAGTTTGAGAATTAAAACCGATAGTACTCAAGTTTGTATTCAGGAAAATATATAAGATTAGCAGTGCAAACTATGCTAGTCTCTCTGCAGGAACATAAAGTCTGTCAAAATTTAAATGAACCAAAATTTCAGATGAAAATTAGAAAATGGGAAATAATTAACAGAAAATTCAGATTATGGTCTTTACTATCGGTTCTAAATAAGAAACCGATAGTGGACTACACTGTATGACAAATTGCTAGTGATTTTCATCAAGTCTGTAATTCTCATAGCTATCAAGTTTGTAATTCATGCACTTTTCATCTACTTTTATATTTGTAATCCATTGAACCACATATGAACTATTGCATATAAATTTAAGAAATTGACGTGAGCGATTTGGTTAAGAACACTTACAGTCGTTCGTAGAGTGGCCTACGATGGCGCGATGCAGTGGCCGAAGGCGGTGGAGAACCCAATTGCGATCGGCAATGGTGGCGCAGAGGAGCGAAAAGGCGAACGTCGGGGAGGCTAGGGTTTTCTGCGTTCGAGTATTTGGAATGTGATCAGTTGCACTGGAGGGAAAATCGTGTGAGGTTAACCTAATATATGAATCTTTACTATCGGTTCATAATCACCAAACCGATAGTAAATACAATGGAAGTTAGGATTTGGAGTGTTAGCATTGTTCACTATGGGTTTTATGATTATTAATCGATAGTAATTTAAGAATAGGGTCTCATAACACAATATGAATTACTATCGGTTATAAACAATAAACCGATAGTAGAGTTTAATTTCATAGGTTTGGAAATTCAAACTGATAGTAGAATACAATGTTATTGACCCTAAAGGATTTCCCTGAGAACAATTATAGATGATCTCAGTACATCATTTTGCACTTGTAAAGACACCTGAAACCCCATGCGAATGACTTCCAATAATTTTGAAATAAATTAACAGTAAAGACCAATTATGGAACATAAGGAATCATGCATATAGAAACTTTCTTCGAATAGCCAATCATGATGGAGATATCCAAAATGACAAACCAGCCAAAAACCACGAGGAATCTGAACTTCGCAGTTTTCATATTGATTTGTGAAAAGAATCAATTATTGCTCAAATCAACTCCAATTGAAATGAAAATTTACAGAAATGATTTTCATTGCATGAAATATATTTTTCTGAAAATTTTTTTTCAAATAGGATTTTACAATCAAGAGTTATGTTCAAATGATCTTTATTGCCATTGTATTTCACTATCGGTTTTATGATTATTAACCGATAGTAAATTAATCCACTGTACAAGATCAAACAAAAATGTAGAACAGGGTCTGATAACACAATATGAATTACTATCGGTTATTAACAATAAACCGATAGTAGATCTTAATTTCATATCAGTTTGGAAATTGAAATCGATAGTAGAAGACAATGTTATTGACCCTAAAGGGTTTTCCTAAGAACAATTACAGATGGGTCTCAGTACATCATTTTGCATTTGTAAAGACACCTGAAACCCCATGCAAATGACTTCCAATAATTTTGAAATAAATTAACAGTAAAGACCAATCATGGAATGAAAATTTACAGTTTTCATATTGATTTGTGAAAAGAATCAATTATTGCTCAAATCAACTCCAGTTGAAATGAAAATTTGCAGAAATGATTCTCAATGCATCACGTATGTTTTCCCAAAGAATTTTTGAAAAATGATTCGAAGAATTCTTCGTTTAAAGATCCAAGTAATATACGTCACTTACATATTGCAAATTAGTCAAGAATGGTTGTCCACCCATAATCTTTCTTCGTGGTCGTCTCGCAGGTAACTTGTTTCGTCAATACCTTCGGTAGGGACAGATTGAAGAATTCCATCTAAAAATGGAGGTAGTTCGTCGAACTGATCATACTCTTCTTCATCCACAACGTCTTCGACCCCAACAATACGTCTCTTACTGTGAAGGACAATGTGCAACTTTGGGTTGGCCGGGTCAACGATGTAGAACACCTGTGTGGCTTGCTTAGCAAGTATAAATGGATCATCTTGGTGTGCGACTCTACTGAGATCGACGAGAGTAAACCCATAATTGTCGACTTTAACACCTCGAGAGATTTCGACCCATTGGCATCAAAACAGAGGAATCTTAAGTAATACATAATCGAGCTCCCATATTTCCTCAATAACACTGTAAAATGAGTTGAGTGCCCTTACTGCCCTGGCATCCTCCGAAATAGCAAGTAGTGTCACTCCACTACATTGCATAGTACTCTTCTCGTCCTGAGTTCTTGTGTAAAATGAATAGCTGTTGATGTCATACCCCTGCCAAGTCCCTACAGTAAATCTAGGCCCTCTGGCCAACCATCTAACAACTTCATCTACGTTGCCCTCAGAAGCTTGCAGGACTCTATTTTCGATCCACCCAGCAAACTTCCTGTTATGTTCTCTGGTGACCCAAATCTCTGGCTTCGAAGGATTCTGTTTCCGTAACATTTCCTTGTGCTTGTGTATGTATGGCTCCACCCCCGTCATGTGCTGTAAGACCCAAAAATGGGCTTTGCATACAGATCACTAGAGGGGACGACTACTTTAAATCCAATCGTTCCAATGCCCTGAAGCCTGCCCTCATGCCGGGACGTAGGAATGCCAATTGGGTCAACCCCGGTCATATAGTTGGTGCAAAATTCAATCACCTCCTCGGTGGCATAACCTTCAATGATACTATCCTCAGGTCGATGTCGATTCCTTACATATCCCTTCAAGATACCCATAAATCTCTCAAATGGATATATGTACCGCAGGAACACGGGTCCACAAAACTTAATTTCTCTGACAAGGTGAACAATTAGATGGACCATAACATCAAAAAAAGATGGAGGGAAATACATCTCCAGCTGACAAAGAGTTGTAGTGACATCGCGTTGCAAATCGTCCAGTCCATCCAGATCAATTACCTGCAAGGACACAGTTGCAGCAAATATTCAGATCCAAAAAATCTGACAAGTTCCACGAATGGAGCTAATTAACTTGCTAGGAGTACACTCTTACCTTGCCAGATATTGTGTTGAAGAAGTAACATAGCTTTGTAATTGCCTCTCTGACTTTGACTGGGAGAATGCCTCTGATAGCAATGGGAAGCATTTGTGACATCAATACATGACAATCATGGGACTTCATACCAACCAGTTTCAAGTCTTTCATGGACACAAGTTTTTTCAAGTTCGCAGAATACCCGCATGGAACTATGACACCATATAAGCACTGACAGAGTTCTGTTTTTTTCTCTTTTTGAGAAAGTATAGCAGGCCGGGGGGAGGTATGTACGCTTTCTCTTCTCCAACGGTGCAAGCTCGGTCCTTATGCCCATGTCGAGCATGTCACGGCGAACGTTGATGCCATCTTTCGTCTTTCCTGGAATGTTCAACAACAAACCAATCAAACTGTCATAAACATTTTTCTCTACGTGCATGACATCAATGCAATGTCGAACTTGTAAGTGCTCCCAATATGGCAGATCCCAAAGAATCGATCTCTTCTTCGAAACATTTTTTTCCTGGAGGTTTAGAACATTTCACTAGTACAGAAAAGCTTTCTTCTATCGGTAAAAAACACCCTTCTAGTATCGGTTTTTGTATCGTTAGAGATAGACATGATAGAACAAGGCAAGTCATTTTCTATTGGTAAATAACTGATAGAAGAACTTCACTATTCTAATGGCATCTTAGGCGAACACCGGTAGAAAACCCGTTGTAGTCTAACGTTTGTGAAAGAGTTTACCGATAGAAAAAATATAGTACTCTCTCGGTTGTGAATGAGTTTAACGGCAGGAAAAGTAACACTCTTCTAACGGTTAATTTAGAGTATACCGATAGAAATGAGTATAGTACTCTCTCGGTTGGAAATGAGTTTACCGATAGAAAAAACGATTGTACTCTCTTGGTTGTGTATGAGTTTACCAGCAGGAAAAGTTAAACTATTCTACCGGTGAATTACGTGTGTACCGATAGAATAAAGTATAGTACTCTCTCGGTTGTGAAAGAGATTATCGATAGAAAAATCATAGTACTCTCTCGGTTGTGTATGAGTTCACCGGGCAGGAAAAGTCGTACTCTTCTAACGGGTAATTACGAGTGTACCGATAGAAAAAACAATAGTAGTCTCTCGGTTGTGGATGAGTTTACCGATAGAAAAAATGATAGTAGTCTCTCGGTTGTGAATGAATTTACCGAAAGAAATACAGTACATTCTTTGCATTCACAATACAGTACATTCACATATACAGTACATTCTTTACATTCACAATACAGTACATTCACATATATAGTACAGATGCAATACAGTATAGATTGGATACAAAATACAGTACAGATGCAAAGAAGGGTAAATTCACATATACATTGAACAGATTGACACATTAGACAGTTATTCACATTTATTCACATATATATGGACAAATACAAATTGCAATCCAATGTGGACATTTATTCACATATATATTTATTCACATATATATAAACAGTCTATGCACAGATTACACGAAAAAGAGGAAATTGTCATGGCGGTTGGTTGGGCGCAACTTCCTCCATGACATATTGAGCCCAGATTTGTCGAAGATCTCTAATCTTTGCATTTTCGTATTGGTCTTTCGACATGACGATCTGCAAGCATGTGTGAATACTGAGTAACTAACTTCATAATTTTGAACGTGACACCCAATTTTCAAATTTGAGTTAGCTATCAATGCTCACCTGGGGGAATTGGGCAAAGTTTGTCTGCACTAGGTCGTACATGTAGCGCAGTACATAAAACCCGCATTCCCACGATTGCGGCTGCTGATGGCACTGAGATAATTGCATATGCGAAGACATGTTAGCTATTGTTTCCATAACTAATTAAGCATAAACAAAAAGTCTCGTGAGTACCTCATATTCTTTCCAAGCTAGTAGGGAGCCCTGCGGTGCCGCATGCCTCCCTCCAGCGGACACATATTTATCAAAAGCCCTGCATTTCAGTTAGCATTGCCTGTTAATGTATTATCATTAGCTAGTGAGGTCAAAATTTAAATCAAACATATAAGTTACTTACGCCTCCATATTCCCCTTGACCACATATTCGTTCGATAATCTGTCACGCATCGAATCGAGGTAGTACACCTCGTTCCTCGGCGGACAGATCATGATGAGGATCCAGTGGCCCCTACATTGTACGTAAAAGAGGACCTCTAGCTCAAAGTATATCTCAGGTGTAACATACAAGATTGAGTTAAATTAGTACGAAATACACCAACCTTTGGTGGTACGGCACCAGCATGAACTCCCTGTCCTGCTGTGCGATCAGCGCCTTTGATATGTACTGCTCAGCGTGCGCGGCGTCGTGCTCTAGCATCGTGAGGATTATTTTCTCTGGGTCAAGGAAACCCACCTTGTCACACGCAGCCTCTGATGCTATCCTGTACATGCGCCTACATGCAAAGGACGACATTAGTATTTCATAGAAAGTTACTACATTTCAAATGAACTACAACAATGCAGAGTTAGCAAATATAGTTAGAAAACAGCAATACATAGGAACAGCAAACTCACAGGACTCCAGTCCATATGATGGACATATCGAGCTCCCGCCAATTGTACAGGTCGAACAGATCCTCGTGTGCCATGGATATACTCCCGGGCTCACGGTGGAACTGCCAAGGCCTGTAGGGAACTAAGAAGTTCAGATTGCGCCGATCTCGGTGCAGGTACCACTCGTGGAGGTCTCTGGTTGATCGATCCAATTTGCGCAAACCTGCCTCCGACACGAGTGGGAACCCGTTCCTGAACCTCTCCAGCTGTCCTTTTTGCCCTTTGCCCTTGCCCTTGCCTTTTGCCGAGGACTGAGCGCGTACCTTCTAAGGCAAGGGTGAGGTGATGGCGGCTTTCTTCCGAGGTGAAGGTGTGGATGCGCTGGCTGGGGTCAAGGCCGTCTTTGCTGTGTTCAGGTTCGCACGAGATCCGGCCTCATGCCCTGAGCTGAGGGCGCAGTCCCCTAGTAGCCCGCCGACAGGCCAGTTCAATTAATGAGCACGTATGTTAGATTTTACAAGTTGAGTGTACTGAGTAGGATGTAATCTAAAATGTGTAGAATTTACCTGTTGTATTAGAACACACTTCTTCGGCCACTGTACGTAGGAGCCCACTGCCTCAGCAAGTGTCTGCATTTCCTCTGTTGGGACTGGCAATGGAGAATCGTTGTTGCCCGGCATGGCCATGTCCACCTGTACCTTTGCGAACCCCAACCGCAAAGGTACGCAGTGGATCCAGACATCCTACCCAGATGGATATATCTAGGTGAGTCAGTAGGATGCAGCCCTCCGGCTTCTGCAAATTTGTAACAATTAAATAACGTTAGCGAAACAACGCTAACAGAATGGGAGTGGCATCAACTTAAGTGCACAGATGAAGGCTTACAGTACCTCAAGTAGATCCACTGGATCCGTGAGGACATTCGAAGCGCAACTACTTACCCGACCCCGTGGGGTACCGTCGCCCTGGGGATCCGCATCTGCACTCTTGGCCAGCAATGCTTCTCTCAACCGTGAAAACTCCTCCCTCATTTGTGCGACCTCAGACTGCACCTCAGCCCGTATCTCCTCCTGTATCTCCGCCCGTACCTCATCCCATATCTTATCGGAGAGCTCCGCTTCCTTTTCCTTCCTGGAGCGGGCCTTCTTCCTCGGTGGAGCTGGATCTGCGAAACCGGCCTTCCACGACACAATGGCTCCCACGGCCCGTGTCCACCCGGGATGCTTCTTATTTCCTAGAGCCCGGGTGAGGATGTCGTTCTCCCTCTGCGGGGTAAACAATCCCTCCATTGCCTCCTTCTCAAAAGAGATCTGTTACATTTAAAGGTACCTTGTGAGACAAATTGCCTTATATACACTTGCGCACACACAGTTTACGAGGTTAGCCAACTTACCATTCGCCTCACAACGTCGGCGTCCCCAGGGTTTGCGAACTGCACAGACCCCGTGGACGACACGGACCCTCTCCCCCTCCACCATCGCTTGCACCTCTCATCCCGGATCTCTAAGAGCGGCAACTCAGGGGAGTCGATGATAGAATTTTGCTCGTCTTCCTTCCTCCACAGCTCCTCCCTCCCCACATAGCCTCGGGATCCGAGCCAATGCGGGTGGTCGTTCCTCTTCTGGATCGCCTTATTCTTCTCGCTAAGGGCCTTGAACTCCTCGGTCCCCTTCTGCTTGGTGAATTCCTCCCATACCTCCTCCGATATGAAGGAGTACTTCTCGCAAGGAGATTTCCCCGCAGCGAGGAAGTTACTGACGAGCCAGCTCTTAAAGGTTTTCCATGTTCCGTTCATGTCCTTCAAGCAAGCCGTCCTATGTGTATCGTCGGGGATGTTCCACTTAGCCTGTTTTCAAACAATGCATACAATTAATCACGAGTTAGTTAAACTTTAGTATAAGCCAAGAGAACGTGATTACGAAAGAGCTCAGAGATTTCAGTTAATTTAACCTTCACTTCTGCCCACAGCCTATCCCTCTCGTCCGCCGTCACGTCCTTCCAGCTCTGGACGGTGATCTTCACCCTTTCTTTCGCCAACAGCCCAACGTAGGCCTCGTACTTGCCAGCATTCTTTCCGATCGGCCTCTCAAATTGGTTCAACTCACAAGAAAGATCCGTGCGTTTGGCCAAACGGCCCAACGTCGTCGCGCCTCGCCCCTCCCTCTTGCGCTGGGATGAACCAGCTGCATCTTCAGTTACGTTGGGGTTGGCCCTAGTCGAACCACTAGTACCATCCGATGAAGACGACGACATGTCTTTCCCTACAATACCATCTACAAACTATCAAAAATTTAATGGAAACACAAACCAAATCATTTTACAAAGCAAAAGGACCTATTTTAAATATTTTTCTATCGGTAAACACAGAAACTACCAATAGAAGATAAGATTCTATTTCTGAGCATTTTCATCTACACATTTTCATATAGGAAGCAGGCAACATATGGCAATTAATTCTTCTTGGAGTTCCATAACTCAGCTCAGGACTGGAGACTAATTAGGGCTGCAAAAGGGATGTCCGAAGAAAATAATACTAAAAGACATGCAAAAATTAATTGCTGAACTGTTCAGAAATATTTTTCTATCGGTAAACACATGAGCTGCCAATAGACCATAACAATGTTTTCTATCGGCAAAGATACGAGATACCGATAGAACATAACAATGTTCCCTGTGTTATGGAATTTTGTTGATCAGCCACCATTTACTGTCATCACATAACATTCTCCATGATTTGCTATTCTAATATTCATGGGCCAGTATTATTATTTCACACGTAAATATGCACACAAGCATCTAAGTGCCACTGTGCATAATCTGACAAACCTAATGCTAATGGAATATAAAGATATTGAAGTAGCACAGAAAGTAGGTCACAACCAAAAAAGGAATAACATGGTTTATAGCACCCTCTCTTGGTTATCTTTAGCATTACATGTATGCAAATCATCAGGACTTCACATCTATTAGGTTGGGAAAAGTCATGTATAAGCATTTGAAACATATATATACATCGAAGACCCATCCACATTGCCATATAGTCATACCAAGTGAGTAAAAATTCCCAACCAAACTAGTACATTGCATGGATCATGTCCTTCCAGATCCAAAGTTTTAATACTTGTTCAAAAATATTTCCTATTGGTAAACACATGAGCTGCCGATAGAACAGAATAATTTTTTCTATTAGCAAATACAGGAGATACCGATAGAATATGTGTAAGAACACCGCCAACGTATAATGTGCATTACATGGCAGTTGGATACAATTGATCACACATACAGCAGTATATATAAGTTAAAATCTCAAAATAGGTTCATTACAGCACTGGAACATATTATGTCAACCCTAGTTTAAATCAACATTGCTTGCGGAATGTACATAATCCAACACAATAAGGAACCCTAGTGTAATTGCAAAACTCGAAGAAGTAGTACGTACAAAATACAAAGATCAAATAAGGAAGATGCTGGAAAAAGAACGACGAATTAGGGTATTTACGGCGATCAGTTGTGGTGATGGAGAGGCGGTGTAGAACGCAGCGGTGGCCGGCGAAGGACGAAAATATGAACCGGTGGCAGTGGCGAACCAGTATCCAGTCGGCGATCGTCGTATGGGAGAGAGGAAGTGAGTGGTCACTGCGGAGGTTGTGGTTTTCTTCGCTCTCAAAGAGACGTAATGCTATAAGTTGGAACTGTTCGACTGGAGGGAAACTCAAGGGCCATGTACGTGTAATAAAGTAGTGGATACCCTTTTCTATCGGTACAAACAACAAAATACCGTCAGACCAATTCATTTATTCTAACGGTACAACAAAATAATACCGATAGAACAAGTAAATTTTTCCCAGAGCAATATTTGAAGTAGTGGGTGCCCTTTTCTATCGGTACAAACAATAAAGTACCGTGAGACCAATTTTTCCCAGAGTAATTTTTGAAGTGCCTGAGATTAAAGTAGTGGATGCCCTTTTGCTATCGGTACAAACAACAAAATACCATCAGACTAATGAATTTATTCTAACGATAGAGTATAATAATACTGATAGAATAAGTAAATTTTTCAGGGAAATTTTTGAAGTGCCTGAGGGACACACATGACACATCTGTATTTACCGTTAGAACATGTGATGTTACGTGGCTGAAACAAAGCAAACTGGGTAATGCATGACACACATGACACCAGTTCTCACCTTCAAAGAATCATATGTACACACAATGTAACATCAAACAGACCGTGCTTGAAAGCTGCAGAATGATAAAGAAAGGGGGAAGATGGCCGGAAAATTGGAAAATTGACATAAAAACAAATTGTTCATTCATTGTTGTTTTATCACTTATAAAAAAAATATAAATCCAAAATGCTTGGTCAAGGGGTGGTCTTAGCCCTGGCTGCATGTAGAATAAAGTCAGTTTGACTTGCAACCAGGACGCAGGACTCCTCTAGCGACAAGTTGTCCTTAGGATCAACTACTACCGCATCGAGAAGGCCTGCGACCTCCCTCAGCTTCGCTATGGTATCCTTCATAGTCAAACCGCAGCCAGCGATGGTAATATTTGTGGCATGCTTCTCCTCGTGAAGACGCCTCGTCCTCGCCCTGGAATTGTCACCATCCGTCTTCATGGGCTGAATGCGCCGGAGGAGATCGTCCAGTTCAAGCCGTAGCTGAGTGTGCATGTTCGTAAGGATCTTGTGCTCCTCCTGGAGGGCCCTCAGCTCGGCTTTGACTTTGCCAGTGTCTTCCACGGCTCCCCTTCCCTGTGCAAATCAACAGGTCAAGAATGTACTGAACATTGATTAACAATACAGGGGTAAACCTAGGAGATTTAGAGTTCTTACCGGGGAGGGCGAGGCTGACGATCCCATTGAGGATGCCATTGTCAAAGAGAAGATAAGGAGTCGAAGAGTTTGAGAATTAGAAAAATATGTAAAGTAGTTGGCAATTTCACTGCCGAGGTACTTATAGAATTTCCAAGGCGACGCATGGCGACACAGTTGAGAATTCAAAGCACTAGAGTATTGTTCTATCGGTACAAACAATAAAATACTGTGAGACCAATTTTTCCCAGAGTAATTTTTGAAGTGCCTGAGATGCCCTTTTGCTATCGGTACAAACAACAAAATACCGTCAGACTAATGAATTTATTCTAACGGTATAACATAATAATACCGATAGAATATGTAAATTTTTTGCAGGGAAATTTTTGAAGTGCCTGAGACACATTAAAGTAGTGGATGCCCTTTTCTATCGGTGAAAACAACAAAATACCGTCAGACTAATGGATTTTTGGAGAGCTTAATTTGAAGAAGCAAGAGGCTGCAATGAGATTTTGGCAAGAAAATTTGAAGGGAAGAATTAAGTACTTACAGGATAAAGGTACTGTACATGTTAGAACTCATGCTGTGGAGTAAAATTGAGATATATTAATGCTGTGAACTAGCTTATCATTAAGTTCTAAAGAAAAATGTATTGCCTGATGTATTAATGATAAGTTCCTCACCTTGATGAAGAACTTGTGGGCTGTTTGCTTGGCATTTTTCCCTGAAATAGAAAATAATCATCAAAGGATTCTGTGACCGTAACATTACCTTGTGCTCGTGTATGTATGGCTCGACCTCCGTCATATGTTGTAAGACCCAAAAATGTGATTTTGCGTACACATCACGAGCGGGGATGATAGCTTAATTTGAATCCAATCGTTCCCATGCCCTGAAGCCTACCCTCGTGTCGGGACCTAGGAACGCCAATTGGGTCAACCCCACCGGCCATATAATCTGTGCAAAATTCAATCACTTCCTCGGCGGCATAACCTTCCATGATACTCCCCTCGGGTCGACAACGATTCCTTACGTATCCCTTCAATACACCCATAAATCTCTCAAATGGATACATATAGCGCAGGCACACGTGTCCACAAAACTTAATTTCTTTGATAAAGTGAACAATCAAATGGACCATAACATCAAAAAAGGATGGAGGGAAATACATCTCGAGTTGACAAAGAGTTGTAACCACGTCGCGTTGCAAAGTGTCCAGTCCATCCGGATCAATTACCTGCGAGGACACAGTTGCGCCAAATATTCATATCAGAAAACTCTTCTAATTAAGCTCCACAAATGGAGGTAATGAACTTATAGTACGATTGTCTCTCTGACTTTAACTGGGAGAATGCCTCTGATTGCAATGGGAAGCATTTGTGACATCAGCACATGACAGTCGTGGGACTTCGTCCCAACCAGTCTTAGGTCCTTCATGGACACAAGTTTTTTCAAGTTCGCGGAGTACCCACATGGAACTTTAACACCGTGTAGGCATCGACAGAGTTCTGTTTTTTCGCTCCTGGACAACGTATAGCAGGCCGAGGGGAGGTATGTATGTTTTCCCTTCTCCAAAGATGCAAGCTCAGTCCTTATCCCTATTTCCACCATGTCACGACAAGCTTTCACACCATCCTTTGTCTTTCCCGGAATGTTCAACAACAAACCAATCAAACTGTTACAGACATTTTTCTCTACATACATGAAGTCAATGTAATGTCGAACTTGTAAGTGCTCCCAGTACGGTAGATCCCAAAGAATCGATCTCTTCTTCCAAACATTTTTTTTCTCGAGGTTTAGAATACTTACTGAACTCAGCTTTGATGTCCTTCACGCGCGAGTAAATCTCCTTACCAGTCAGAAACACTGGAGCTGATCCCTTCTCAGGCTTCCCGTTAGATGATTTCCTCTTCTTACGGTACGTGTGATGCACCGAAAGAAATCTTCGGTGACCCATGTACACTGTTTTCCGGTAGTTTCGCAGCCACATGCTCTCAGTTTCATCTAGGCAAATAGGGCAAGCCTTGGCTCCTTTCGTACTATACCCCGACAAATTGTCGTAGGCCGGAAAATCAATTATGGTGCAAAATATCAGGGCCCGCAAGATGAAATTCTCTTTCTTGTATGCGTCCCACACTTGCACCCCCTCGCTCCACAATTTTTGTAAGTCCTCTATTAAAGGCGCTAGAAATACGTCAATATCATTTCCGGGTTGTCTGGGTCCTGAGATTAGTAACGCCATCATGATGTACTTGCGCTTCATGCATAACCAAGGAGGAAGATTGTAGATGGATAAAAGAACCGGCCAAGTGCTATGCCGACTGCTCATATTACCATGTGGGTTCATACCATCTGTACTCAGCCCAAACCTTATATTCCTAACTTCGCCGCCAAACTCAGCAAATGTTCTGTTGATGTTTCTCCATTGAATAGAATCAGCTGGGTGTCTCAGTTTTTTGTCTTGTTTTCGGGCTTCAGCATGCCAACGCAAGTGCTTCAGCATGCAAATAGCCGCTTCAATCTAGGTATCACAGGCAAGTACCACACAGTTTTCGCCGGAGGTCCTTTCTTTACCTCGTGACGTTCACTGTCAATCCGGTCCCTACGCGTATACCTCAATGCGCCGCATCTTGGACAAACATGCAAACTGGAGTACTCGTTACGGTACTACACACAATCATTTCGGCATGCGTGTATTCTTTCGATTTCCATTCCCAACGGACACAACAATTTTTTGGCTTGGTAAGTAGATCTTGGCAACTCATTTACCTCTGGAAGCATGTCCGCTAGAAGATCTAATAGTGCCGTGAAACTCTTATCGCTCCAACCGTTGCCTGCCTTCAAGTTATATAATCTCAGGACAGAAGACAGTTCTGTAAATGTTGCACATCCGGGGAACATAGGCTTCTCAGAGTCAGCAATCAGTTTCTCAAATTCATAGAAGTCGTTTTCGTTGTAATCTTCCTCTACATCACGTAACATCTCATCTAGATTGTCATCATCATCATGTACGTACACATCGGAATGAACATTATCAAAATTCGGATGATCATCTATATTATTGCAATCCACATCTGAGTCCTGCTGATTGGTAGTAGTGGTGCTTGTTTCCTCAAGATCTTCTCCATGCCATATCCAACGAGTGTATCGCGCGTTAAAACCATGACGAATCAAATGACTCTTAATTTGATCAGAGTTGCTAAACCTCTTCAAGTTCATACAATCTGTACAAGGACAAAACATATTTTTCTCTCCCTTCCTCTCCTTTTGTTGCTCAGCAAATTTAATAAACTCATTCACACCATCCAAATATTCAAGAGTAGTACGTTTTATTCCATACATCCAATATTTCTTGTCCATCTACAATTAACAAAATTTAACGAGTCAGCCATGCATGAAACCTGCCTGATTAAGTTATGCATTTGTACGTGTACAGCCTCTTACAACTGATGTGTTAAACCCTAGCCTCATGAAATTAACACTAATTAACCTAGCTAACTACACAATACAAGCTAGTGTGCTCCTAAAACATGAAGCATTTTCAGCTAGCTAGCTCCCAAGCTTGGAGCCACAAGCTTGAAACTACACAATATAGCTAGCTTGCAAGTAGAGAGGGAGGGAGATCTAGAGGGAGAGAGAGATAAGTGATGACAATTAAGCTTACCTTAAAGAGAGGGGAGCAATCAACTTCCTTCCAGCTTGCCCTGATCACCTTAGGAGTGTAGCTGCGAGCGTGGAACTCTCATCGCAAATAGAGGGAGACAGAGTGCAACAGAACAAAACAACATCTCAGCAATGGTCGAGTGGGGTTTTACTTATACTGGACCTGTTTCTAACGGTAAATACATGAAATGCCCGTTAGACTAAGTGTGGGTAATTTTGTACTCACATATTCTATCGGTAAAAACACACTTATACCGTTAGAAAAGGTACTGGTGCATTGCTGAACTGGTAAAGGTGTTTTTCTATCGGAAATATGTGTATTTACCATAAGAAAAGGTACTGGTACATGGCTGAAACAAAACCAAACTGGGTAATGCATGACACAGCAATCTAGGGAATGCATGACACAACAAATATTGTGATGTTCTATCGGAAAATATGTGTATTTACTGTTAGATGATGCATGACACAGCAAATACATGCGTTGTTCTATCAGAAATATGTGTATTTACCGTAAGAAAAGATACTGGTACATGGCTGAAACAAAACCAAACTGGGTAATGCATGACACAACAATCTGGGGAATGACACAGCAAATTTTGTGATGGTCTATCGATAAATATGTGTATTTACCGTTAGATGATGCATGACACAGAAAATACATGCGTTGTTCTATCAGAAATATGTGTATTTACCGTTAGATGATGCATGACAGAGCAAATACATGCGGTGTTCTATCGGAAATATGTGTATTTACCGTAAGAAAAGGTACTGGTACATGGCTGAAACAAAACCAAACTGGGTAATGCATGACACAGCAATCTGGGGAATGCATGACACAACAAATATTGTGTTGTTCTATCGGTAAATATGTGTATTTACCATTAGAGGATGTACTGGTACCAAACTGGGTAATGCATGAGACACATGACACCAGTTCTCACATCCAAAGAATCATATCTAAACACAATGTAACATCAAACAGATCTTACATCAAATAGATCTTAACTGGAAGATAAAGAAATATTTGAAGAAATGCTAATTTGTAGATTAACTAGGAGACACAAAAATACTTTTCTTAGGTACTTGGTACTTCATCTTGCCAAAGAAATTACAAATCTCTACTTACATGAGATCTTGGTTTGCCTCCATTCCTTTAAGAAAATGCAAGAGGAAACATAAAAAATGAGTACTATTTAAACTCATTCTAGTTAATGGCTGAAAACAAAAGCAAGCTGAGTCATGTATGATACAACAATTTAGGTACAAACATACACATGCCAGTTCACAAATTCAAGTGCATGTCTGAAACAGCAGTACAAATATACACCTACCTACCAATACAATTAAATACACAAATACTCCCTACACATTCAAGTTCATGTCCCAAATAGCAATACATGATACACAAATATACAACAATATACAAATACAACAATTCACACATTCGATGTATATTAGAAAAGACAAGTCTGAAATTAACAACAGATCACGACGAGGACCCAGTGGCCCATACATTTTACATAAAAGAGAACCTTTGCAAGTTGCGACAATACAACTACCGACTACAAGTTAGACCTGATACATCACAGATCCATTCATCCAAAACAGCAAATGTCTGAACCACATTGGACCTAACCATAGGGGTTCAGTTCGAAGATGCCCGAGGAGCTGGAACTGCCGTCGAGTTACATTTGTATTGTTGATTTCGTCGGACTCAAACTCGATCAACTCTACACAACTCAACTCAACTCAACTCAACCCAACTCAACTCCATTAACAAAAAGAAACTACCTTCCAAGATGTTGTTCTGTGTAATGATGGTGTAGAATGGCTGTGCAAATGACAACAATTCTTATTCTCCAAGTAGGTAAGCATCTGGCCACAAGCTGGTGCGTGCAAAAAAATGGCTGAAACACCGATACAAATATAAGATGCTTTCTATAGATCCTGATTTGAGAAACACGTCGGGCTTAAGGATCTTCTTGACCGAGCCATCCAAGGTCTCGCCCTTCACGTCCTTCCAGCTCTCGACGGTGATCTTCACCGTTTCTTTCCAGCTCTCGACGGTGATCTTCACCGTTTCTTTCCAGCTCTCGATGGTGATCTTCACCATTTCTTTCACCAACAAGCCAACATAGGCAGCGTACTGCGGTGAAGAACCGTGAAATACGTTGCCCCTCATGAGCATCATCGAAGGACCTGCACAGATCATAAATAGGCATTCTAGAGCAAATTAAGATTGTTTACTATTTCCTACATGACTCCCTATCCGAGAAATACTACCAACTGAAGATTAGGTTGTGCTTCGTCATAGTAACATCAACTTGCAACTGGAGATCAAGATATTACATTTCTACTCTATTTCATCAGAAGAAATTACCTTGCCAATATACATATATTAATTATTTAATGAACTTTTTACATGCACTTGATCATTGAGCAAGCTAGTTGGCATTTGACTATGTTATTGGCATTGAACAACCTATAGAGAAGATCAAGATATTTGTGTATCTCATGATATTTGTAAATATCTTGACATTAATGATCTTTCAATTTCAATTTCATGATCTTGCAATTTCAATTTCAATTTCATTATCTTTCAATTTCATTTTTAATTTCATGATCTTTCAATTTCAATTATTACTAAGTCCAAGTTGGCATTGAGCAACCAACTGAGAGATGAAGATATTACATTTATACCCTTATTGGCATTTCACTATGTTAGATAGAGTTTGTATTGCAAATATATCCTGATAATTTTCTTCATTTGACAGGATCAGCAAGCAATTGAACATTATCTGTCCCACAGTGATATTATGTAGTTGTTTTAATAAAAAACAGGAACAAGACACCGTACATAACCATATTGAAAAGAAGAGACATCAAAATGAAGGATACAAAAATTACAGAATAATTGCCATAATCGGATTAGAATAATCTAACAATATTGCCGAAATTTTACGTACCTTACTTGCGATGCCGAAATCTAGTGGGCGTCGATGGAGGTGCGGAGGTGCAGCGGTTGCCGGTAGAGGTGCGCCGGCCGTCCATGGAGCTTACGGGTTAGGGCTACGAGCGCCTGATGAACTGTGAGAATGAAAGAGAAACAACCGGGTATTTATAGTACTAGATAAGTTCTATCGGTACACAACCTCATACTGTTAGTAATTTAAAATATATTCTAACGGTATAAACATAAATTACCGATAGAATAAGACTAGTTGTAGAACGCGAACAGTTCTAAGATATTTGCGCTATCTTCTAACGGTATAAACATACATTACCGATAGAATAAAACTATTTGAAGACGAACAGTTTTAAGCAATTTTCGATATCTTCTAACGGTACATACATCCATTACCGATAGAATAAAACTATTTGTGGAAGGCAAATAGTTCTATCGGCACACTACATATTGCCGATAGGAATTTTTGAGATATTCTGTCGGTATAAATATAGTTTACCGATAGAATAAAACTATTTGTAGAAGGTGAACGGTTCTATTGGCACACTACATATTGCCGATAGGAATTTTTGTACATATTTTGTCGGTATAGACAAACATTACCGATAGAATAATGCTAGTTGTAGAAGTCGACCAGTCCTATCGGTGCACAACATTCTCCTGTCAGTACTTATGCATCTCTTCTAACGGTAAATATATTCATCACCGCTAAAGTAAATCATACTGCTTCTTCCAACGGTAAGTTTCTTACAAACCGATAGGAAAAATACATCCCATATGCCTTTTATGACCGTGAGGCACATTTTCTAACGGTTTTCTACTAAATCACTAATAACTGATAGAAGATAGGGGTTAGTAGACTGCATTTCTATACTAGTGTTTACCGAACTCAACTTTGATGTCCTTCACGCGCAAGTAAAGCTCCTTACCAGTCACAAACACTAGTGCTGATCCTTTCTCAGGCTTCGCATTAAATGACTTCCTCTTCTTACGGTAGGCGTGATGCATTGGAAGGAATCTGCGGTGACCCATGTACACTATTTTTCTGCAGTTCGATAACCACATGCTTTCAGTTTCATCCAGGCAAATAGGACAAGCCTTGCCTCCTTTCGTACTATACCCCGACAAATTTTCAAAGGCCAGAAAATCATTTATAGTACAAAATATCATGGCCCACAACATGAAATTCTCTCGCAAATTTTCATCCCACACTTGCACCCCTTCGCTCCACAATTTATGTAAGTCCTCGACTAACGGTGATAGAAACACGTCAATATCATTCCCGGGTTGTCTGGGTCCTGAAATTAGTAACGACATCATGATGTACTTGCGCTTCATACATAACCAAGGAGGAAGATTGTAGATGCATAAAAGAACCGGCCAAGTGCTATGTCGACTGCTCATATTTCCGTGTGGATTCATACCATCCGTACTCAACCCAAACCTTATATTCCTCACTTCGCTGCCAAACTCATCAAATGTTCTGTCAATGTTTCTCCATTGAATAGAATCAGCTGGATGTCTTAGTTTTTTGTCTTGTTTCCGACCTTCAACATGTCAACGCAAGTACTTCGCATCTTTCAGATTTGCAAACAGCCGTTTCAATCTAGGAATCACAGGCAAATACAACACAGTTTTGGTCGGAGGCCCTTTCTTTACCTCATCACATCCATTGTGATAAATTCTGTCCCCATGCTTATACCGCGATGCATCGCATCTTGGACAAACATGCAAATCCTCATACTCGTTACGGTACAGAACACAATCATTTGGGCATGCATGTATTCTTTCGATTTCCATTCCCAACGGACACAATAGTTTTTTGGCCTGGTAAACCGATCTTGGCAACTCATTTCCCTCTGGAAGCATGTCCGCTAACAGATCTAATAGCGCCGTGAAACTCTTATCGCTCCAACCATTGCTTGCCTTCAAGTTATATAATCTCAACACAGAAGACAACTTTGTAAATTTTGCACATCCGGGGAACAAAGGCTTCTCAGAATCAACAATTAATTTCTCAAATTTAGCTAAATCGTTTTCGCTGTAATCTTCTTCTACATCACGTAACATTTCATCTAAATTGTTGTCATCTACATGGACATCCGAATGAACATTACCAATGTTCTGATGATCATCATTACTGGAATCCACTTCCGGGTGCTACTGAGTGGTAGCGGTGCTCATTTCCTCAAGATCTTCACCATGCCATATCCAACGGGTATAGGGTGCGTTAAAACCACGATGAATCAAATGACTCCTAATCTGATCAGAGTTGTCGAACCTTTTTAAGTTCATACAATCTACACAAGGACAATGCATATCTTTCTCTCCCTTCTTCGCCTTTTCTTGCTCAGTAAATTTAAGAAACCCATTCACACCCTCCAAATACTCAATAGTAGTACGTTTTATTCCATACATCCAATATTCTTGGTCCATCTACAATTATTTCACAAATTTGACAAATTGAAATAAATAATTAATGACTCAGGGCATGCATGCATGAAACATCATCAATTAGCTAGGCCATATGTGTGTACAGCTGCTTAATTACATTAAATGGATATGTATGAAACCCTAATTAACTTGATGCATTAATTAGAAGAGCCAGCTAGCTAGCTGCTTAACTTCAGCCATAAATTATTCCTAGCTTAACTTTAGCAAGCTATAGCTAGCTAGCCAACCTAGCCTTCTAGCTAGTTTGGAGTTACATGTATCTAGTTTAATGAATTGCAAGTAGAGAGAGAGAGGGAGAGTGTGAAAGAGTGATCGAGAGAGAGAGAAGTGATGAGAAGATGAGAATACCGAGGGGGATCGAATTATCAACCTCTCAGCTAGCTTCTCTAGATCACTCTAGCTTGGAGCATGGATGCACGTACGGTAGAAATGAATCGAGGATGCAGAGCGCAGAGCAGGGGTCGAGATAAGTTGTACAATTTTACTATCGGTTCAAAAAACACAACCGATAGTAAACTAAGATCCCCACTGTCATAACCATTAGTTTATATGATGTCATTTTACTATCGGTTTGTTTTATATAACCGATAGTAAAATTTACTCTATTATATTGGTTTGTACAGTAGTAACTGATAGTAAAAAGTCCGTAATTTCACTATCAGTTATGAAAGAAAAACCGATAGTACTATTTCATCTATTATATCTGTTGGTATAGTACAAACCGACAGTATAAAGTCCATAATTTCACTATCAATTATGAAAGACAAACCGATAGTACTATTTCATATATTATATCGGTTGGTACAGTAATGACCGATAGTAAAAAATGTTTGCATTTCACTAACAGTGTACCAGAATATAACCGATAGTAAAAAGCATCTTCTCCACCGCTGTCGTCCTATTTTATCGGATTTTTCCCAGATTGCTTATAATCATTAGAAGATATGGGTTAGTGGATTTCATTTCAGAGAATTTCATGTTGCGGGCCACGATATTTTGCACCATAAATGATTTCCCGGCCTATGGAAATTTGTCGGGGTATAGTACGAAAGGAGGCAAGGCTTGTCCCATTTGCCTGGATGAAACTGAAAGCATGTGGTAATCGAACTGCAGAAAAATAGTGTACATGGGTCACCGCAGATTCCTTCCGATGCATCACGCCTACCGTAAGAAGAGGAAGTCATTTAATGGGAAGCCTGAGAAAGGATCAGCCCCAGTGTTTGTGACTGGTAAGGAGTTTGATCTGCCCCAGTGTTTGTGACTGGTAAGGAGTTTTACTTGCATGTGAAGGACATCAAAGTTGAGTTCGGTAAATGTTCTAAATCTCCAAGAAAAAATGTTTGGAAGAAGAGATCGATTTTTTGGGATCTGCCATATTGGGAGCACTTATAAGTTCGACATTGCATTGATGTCATGCACGTAGAGAAAAATGTTTGTGACAGTTTGATTGGTTTGTTGTTGAACATTCCAGGAAAGATGAAAGATGGCATCAACGCTCGCCGTGACATGCTCGACATGGGCATAAGGACCGAGCTTGCACCGTTGGAGAAGGGAAAGCGTACATACCTCCCCCCGGCCTGCTATACTTTGTCAAAAAGAGAAAAAAACAGAACTCTGTCAGTGCCTATATGGTGTGAAAGTTCCATGCGGGTATTCTGCGAACTTGAAAAAACTTGTGTCCATGAAAGACTTGAAACTGGTTGGTATGAAGTTCCATGCGGGTATTCTGCGAACTTGAAAAAACTTGTGTCCATGAAAGACTTGAAACTGGTTGGTATGAAGTCCCATTATTGTCATGTACTGATGTCACAAATGCTTCCCATTGCTATCAGAGGCATTCTCCCAGTCAAAGTCAGAGAGACAATTACAAAGCTATGTTATTTCTTCAACACAATATCTGGCAAGGTAAGCGTGTACTCCTAGCAAGTTAATTGGCTCCATTCGTGGAACTTGTCAGATTTTTTGGATCTGAATATTTGCTGCAACTGTGTCCTTGCAGGTAATTGATCTGGATGGACTGGACGATTTGCAACGTGATGTGACTACAACTCTTTGTCAGCTGGAGATGTATTTCCCTTCATCTTCTTTTGATGTTATGGTCCATCTAATTGTTCACCTTGGCAGAGAAATTAAGTTTTGTGGTCCCGTGTTCCTGCGCTACATGTATCCATTTGAGAGATTTATAGGTATCTTGAAGGGATATGTAAGGAATCGACATCGGCCTGAGGGCAGTACCATTGAAGGTTATGCCGCCGAGGAGGTGATCGAATTTTGCACCAACTATATGGCTGGGGTTGACCCAATTGGCGTTCCTACGTCCCGGCATGAGGGCAGGCTTCAGGGCATTGGAACGATTAGATTTAAAGCAGCCGTCCCCTCTAGTGATCTGTATGCAAAAGCCCATTTTTGGGTCTTACAGCACATGACGGGGGTGGAGCCATACATACACGAGCACAAGAAAATGTTACAGAAACAGAATCCTTCGAAGCCAGATATTTGGGTCACTAGATAACATAACAGGAAGTTTGCTGAGTGGATCGAAAATAGAGTCCTGCAAGCTTCTGAGGGAAATGTAGATGAAGTTGTTACATGGTTGGCCAGAGGGCCTAGATTTACTGTAGGGACTTGGTAGGGGTATGACATCAACGGCTATTCATTTTACACAAGAACTCAGGATGAGAAGAGTACTATGCAATGTAGTGGAGTGACACTACTTGCTATTTCGGAGGATGCCAGGGCAGTAAAGGCACTCGACTCATATTACAGTGTTATTGAGGAAATATGGGAGCTCGATTATATATTATTTAAGATTCCTCTGTTTCGATGCCAATGGGTCGAAATCTCTCGAGGTGTTAAAGTCAACAATTATGAGTTTACTCTCATCGATCTCAGTAGAGTCGCACACCAAGATGATCCATTTATACTTGCTGAGCAAGCCACATAGGTGTTCTACATCGTTGACCCGGCCAACCTAAAGTTGCACGTTGTCCTTCACAGTAAGAGACATATTGTTGGGGACGAAGACGTTGTGGATGAAGAAGAGTATGATCAGTTTGACGAACTACCTCCATTTTTAGATGGAATTCTTCAATCCGTCCCTACTGAAGATATTGACGAAATAAGTTACCTGCGAGACGACCACGAAGAAGTATTATGGGTGGACAACCATTCTTGACTAATTTACAATATGTAAGTGACGTATATTACTTGGATCTTTAATCGAAGAATTCTTCAAATCATTTTTCAAAAATTCTTTGGGAAAACATACGTGATGCATTGAGAATCATTTATGCAAATTTTCATTTCAATTGGAGTACTTGATTTGAGCAATAATTGATTCTTTTCACAAATCAATATGAAAACTGCAAATTTTCATTCCATGACTGGTCTTTTCTATTAATTTATTTCAAAATTATTGGAAGTCATTTGCATGTGGTTTCAGGTGTCTTTACAAGTACAAAATGATGTACTGAGACCCATCTGTAATTGTTCTCAGGAAAACCCTTTAGGGTCAATAACATTGTATTCTACTATCGGTTTCATTTTCCAAACCGATATGAAATTAATCTCTACTATCGGTTTATTGTTCATAACCGATAATATTTCATATTGTGTTATGAGACCCTGTTCTACATTTTGGTTTGATCTTGTACAGTGGATTATTTTACTATCGGTTAATAATCATAAAACCGATAGTGAAATACAATGGCAATAAAGATCATTTGAACATAACTCTTCATTGTAAAATCCTATTTGGAAAATTTTTTCAGAAAAATATATTTCATACAATGAAAATCATTTCTGTAAATTTTCATTTCAATTGGAGTTGATTTGAGCAATAATTGATTTTTTTCATCTATAATTGTTCTCAGGGAAATCCTTTAGGGTCAATACATTGTATTCTACTATCGGTTTCAATTTCCAAACCGATATGAAATTAAGATATACTATCGGTTTATTGTTCATAACCGATAGTAATGCATATTGTGTTATGAGACCCTGTTCTTAATTTACTATCGGTTAATAATCATAAAACCGATAGTGAACAATTCCAACGCTTCAAACCCTAACTTCTATTGTATTTACTATCGGTTTGGTGATTATGAACCGATAGTAAAGATTCATATATTACGTTAACCTCGCACGATTTTCCCTCCAGTCCAACTGATCACATTCCAAATACTCACTTGCGGAAAACCCTAGCCTCCCCGACGTTCGCTTTTTCGCTCCTCTGCGCCACCATTGCCGATCGCAATTGGGTCTCCACCTCCTCCGGCCACTGCATCGCTCCATCGTAGGCCACTCCATGAAAGACTGTAAGTATTCTTGACCAAACTGCTCGCGTCAATTTCTTAAATTTGTATGCAATAGTTCATATGTGGTTCAATGGATTACAAATATAAAATTAGATGAAAATTCATGAACTACAAGCTTGATAGCTATCAGAATTACAGACTTGATGAAAATCACTAGCAATTTATCGTACAGTGTCGTCCACTAGCAATAGTTCATATGTGGTTCAATGTACTATCGGTTTCTTATTTAGAACCGATAGTAAAGACCATAATCTGAATTAAGACTAGCATAGTTTGCACTGTTGATAAGAGCTGTCGTTCACCGTTGATAAGACCATACAAACTTGATAGTAGAGACTAGCATAGTTTGTACTGCTAATCTTATATATTTTCCTGAATACAAACTTAATTACTATCGGTTTTAATTGTCAAACCAATAGAAAATAGCGTATGTCATATCGGTTTGTTATTGTCAACCGATAGTACATTGAAAAGTCTAAATTTTGCAGAGTTCATATTTCATTTGAGAAGAATCAACTATTGCTCAAATGAAACACATTTGAAATGAAAATTTACATAAATGATTTTCATTGCATGAAATATATTTTTCTGAATAAATTTTCCAAATAGGATTAATTTTACAATCACGAGTTATCAAATGATCTTTATGTTAAGCAAGAAGGTATCAGTTCGACAACCCTTTGCAAATTGAGTTTACAAATCCATTTTAAATCTATTTTGAAGACCATGTTGATAGGAATTGATGATTTTTGGCCTTTTGAATGAAAATTTGACATTTTAACAAAAAGAGGTGGTTCATCATTGCCATTCCATTTTAGTTATGAACTTTGTCATGTACCTTTCTTCATATCAATTGATGGTCTGTTCATGGAATTTTAGGTAAAGCCATGTCGGCATCTTCCTCGGTTGATAGTAGTGATTTGGCAAGGGCGAACATAGATGACGCTGCCTCGTCCCAGCCCAAGAGGAAGGCGCGAGGCGCGACGATGTTGTGCCGTTTGGCCAAACGCGCGGATCTTTCATGTGAGTTCAACCAGTTCGGGAGACCGATTGGTAAGAACACCGGCTAGTACGCTGCCTATGTTGGTTTGTTGGCGAAGGAAAGGGTGAAGATCACCGTCTAGAGCTGGAAGGACGTTAAGGCCGACGAGAGGGATAGGCTGTGGGCGGAAGTGAAGGTAAAATTAATCAAAATCACTGAACTCTTGAGTAATCACATTCCCTTGGTTTATCCCAGAGATTAGGTAAGTCCTGCTTATATGCACCATTTGAAATATGCCAAGTGGAACATCCCCGACGATGGTCCCAAGATAGCTTGCTTGAAGGACATGAACAACACGTGTGAAAGGGATCTAGGATATCGACTAGAGGGGGGTGAATAGGCGACTTTAACAAATTAACAATTAATCAAGCAATTAATAGTAAATGAGAGCAAATAACTAAAACAAGATGAACAATGAACAATTTAACACAAGGATATATCCCGTGGTCTCGGTGATTTGCCGATCACCCCTAATCCACATTGTGGCAAACTCAAATCTCTAACAGCTCCTCTATCTAGTCAACCTTCTCTCAAGAAGTGACCTAGATCTCGAGCCGGATTAGTGTGATGAGTTATCCAAACCTCGATTTCACTAATGATGCACTTTACCGCTCTGGCAAGGCGTGCTCAACCCTTTCACAAGACGTTTTGAGGCTTCTTCACAATCTCCCTTGAAGAGCTCTCCAAAACCTTCTCCCTTGCCGTCTAGGAGCCGGCAAACTCCAAGAGTAACAAGCCGGTGATGATCACTTAACCTTCTTCTAGTGCCACAAGATTGATTTAGTGATCTAAATGCAATGCACTAGAAGATCTCAAATGCACACTCTCACAAATTCAAGAATTAGAACCCTAGAGTGTATGAAACTTTCTTAAGCTCTCAAAGATGATGACAATATTCACAAATATGCCAAAATAATGAACAGGGCCTTGCATGGGAGTATATATACCCCCCACAATAAATATAGCCGTTACAGGCCGTTGGGAGAAAAAGATCACTTGGCGGTCAGACCACAGGTATAAGCCCAGTCAGACCGCCGCAATTGCAACGGCATTAAACAGGCGCAATTAATGCTCACCTGCCCTTGTCAGGCACACTCACGGTCAGACCGGAGCCAAATTCGGTCAGACCGTGAGACTGTCCAGAGACGACATAGTTTCTGGACACTTTATACGGTAGTTTCTGGACACTTTATACGGTCAGGCCGATAAATACGGACAGACCGGCCATACGGTCAGACCGTACTTCAAAAACATGGTCAGACCTATTTCTCGGTCAGACCGGTCTAACAAACGGTCAGACCGTCATAACACAATAATTCAGAAAGATAGGTCATGAAGTACCAGGAGACTGATCTAGGTTTTTACCTACGGACATACCAATCTTTTTAAGGAATAAACTACACTTTGACATAACGTCGGTCAGTCCGAAACCCAATTCGGTCAGTCCGTCTATTCGGTCAGACCGGTCTAACAAACGGTCAGACCGACTGAGACAGAGTTTGGCAGAAATGAGTTGAAACAAGCATTTTCAAAGTATATGACCTTCTACTATGCAATGCAATTGATTTTATGATTTGTGACACATAGATGAAGTATTTTGTGATACACCACATGCTCCTCTTAATAGTACAGCGACTATCCTAAAATCCAGTCAGAATTCTTCTCTAATCACCTTAGACCGGTAAAATGGAAAAAGATCAAATCCCGTACCTTAGCCTCTTTGATCAATGTCCTTTCTTCATCATGAGGCTCTTTCTTTGCCTTTCATTAACCTGTCTTTTGAGTTTGTTCTTGACACAACTTAGCAGGTATCGTTAGTACAGCATTTGTAATTGTCATTAATTACTAAAACACTCTTTAGGGGCCTAGAAGCTACAACGTGGAAAACCTTCAAGAGCGTCCTCGTCAGTACCTTCCTCACTAAAGGCAAATCTCCATGCGAGAAGTACCCCTTTATAATGGAGGAGGTATGGGAGCAATTCACCCAACAGAAGGGGACCCCTGAGTTCAAGGTATGTATGATTCCTTTGCTTGGTTACACCATTGTATGCAGTAACCAGCGGTGCAATAATTTTCTTGTTTCTGATACGAAGGCCCTTAGCGAGAAGAACAAGACAATCCAGAGGAGGAACGACCACCTGCACCGGCTCGGCTCTCGCGGCTATGCGGGAAGGAGGAGCAGTGGAAGAAGGCTGAAGACGAGGAGTCGAATTTCGTCAACTCCCCTGACCTACAACTCTCCGAGATCCGCAATCCGCGATGCAAGTGCTGGTGGCTGGCCAGAGGGACCGTGTCATCCACGGGGACTGCGGAGTTCCCAAACCCCAGGGACGTCAAGGTCGTGCAGCGACTCGTAAGTTGGCTAACTTCATGGTTGGAATCATAGAGTGTGGTAGAAAAAACTATGATCACTAGTGTGTGCACAAGTTTGTATATATTTTTTCCTCACAATGGAGAGTTTTGAATGTAACAAATCTCTTGCTCGAAGGAGGCGACCGAGGGATTGTTCACTTCCCATAGGGAGAACGACATCCTTACCCGGGCTCTAGGGAACAAGGAGCATCCAGGGCGGATGGGAACCGTGGGGGGTGTGGTGCCATGGAAGGAAGGCTTCTCGGAGCCTGGGCAAAAGGCGAAGAAGGCTCGCAACTGGAAGGAAAGGGATTTGGAGCTATCTCAGAAGATACAGTCAGATGTGACTGAACAATTCGCGAACATGTTTGCTCAAATGAAAGAGAAGTTTGAACGCCTCAGCCAAGTTGTGCAGTCCAAGGGTTTAGATCCAGCTGCCGAGGTCGACGCTGCCAGGCCGAGTAGTTGCGGCTCGAAGGTTCACGTGGATCCGGTGGACATGATTGAGGTATTGCAACTCTTGAGCTATATATGCAGTTCGGTTGATGCCACTCCCATTACGTTAGAACTGGTTTGGTAACCTGTTATAATTGTTGCAAATTGCAGAAGCCGGAGAGCTGTAGCCTATTGATCAACATAGGTGATAAACCTGTAGTGGTTGCAAACGGGGTCGTATATCAGTCTTGGGAGGATGTCCGGATCCACTGCATACCTCTGGAGCCTGGATTCGCAAAGGTACAGGTGGACATGGCCCTCCCGAGCTACAGCTCTTTTCCGTTGCCCGTCCCAACGGACGAAATGCGGACAATTGGCGAGGCATTGGGCTCATACATACAGTGGCCCAAGAAGGGTGTTAGACTACACGAGGTAAACCCTAGCCATTCTAGCTTACAACTCAGTTAATATACTCAATTTGCAAAATCTAACTTATGCGTTCGTACTTAAAGTGGACGATGGATACCAGCTCACTTCCTAAGGACACCACCCCCAGCACAATGCATGACCGAGCTCCTTCGGCCCCCATGCCTCCTCCGACGGCCTCAAACCCTTCGCCATCAAATGAGGCTGGCGGCACTGCGCCCCAACCTTCGGAGGTATACACTGGCTCCCCGCCCAAAGGCAAGGGCAAGGCCAAAGGCAAGGCCAAACAAAGCCAGCCGGGTACGTTCAAGAACGGGTTCCCACTCGTGTCGGAGTACCTTCTGTGCAATATGGATCAAATAACCAGAAGTCTCCACGAGTGGTACCTGGCCCGGTCTAGGCGCCACATCAACTTCTTGGTTCACTTTAGGCCTGGTCATTTTCACCGTGAGGCCGGGAGCATATCGGTGGTCCACGAGGATTTGTTCGACCTCCTCAACTGGCGGGAGCTTGATATGTCCATCATACGGACTGGAGTCCTGTGAGTTTGTTGTTGTCTGAATTAAGTTATCACAGTTCATTTCAAAAATCTAATCACTTTGTATACACTACTTACTAATGTCTACTTTGCATCCAGGTGCATGTATAGGCTGGCGTCGATGAGGGCATGTGACAAGGTGGGTTCCCTCGACCCAGACAAAATAAGCCTCACGATGCTAGAGCACGACCAAGCACATGCGGATGAATACATATCAAGGGCACTACTAGCGCAGCAGGACCGAGAGTTCATTCTTGCGCCATACCACCAAAGGTTAGTGCATTTCCTACTAATTTAACTCATTCTTGTATGTTACGCCTAACATATGTATGGAGCGGTTCGCTTATGTATGCAATGTAGGGGCCACTAGGTCCTCGCCGTCATTTGCCCATGGATGAATGAGGTCTATTACCTCGATTCGATGAGCGACAGGGTGGCTCATGTTTTCACCATCACGTAGCACATAGACGAGTAAGTAACACGTTTTAAATTTTTCTCTGACTAGCTAATTAATGATAACATATTAACCGGTAATGCTAAATTAAATACAGGGCTTTCAAAAATTATGTTACTGCTGGAGGGAGGCATGACGCGTCGAAGGGCACAACAATTTCTTGGAAAGAATATGAGGTAATTAATACGGATGGAACTACTCATAATGAGTCTTTTAATTTAAGCTTAATTAGTTCTTGTGAGTTAATGTGGGTTTATGTCTTTGCATATGCAATTATCCCAGTGCCATCAGCAGCCACAATCGTGGGAATGTGGCTTCTATGTCATGAGATTTATGTATGACCTGATCAGGAGAAACTTTGCCCAATTCCCTAAGGTAACCATTTTTCCTGACTTAAAGTCAAACATTGGATGTCTCGTATGTTCCTAACTTCATACACGCATGTAGAGCGCCATGTTGAAAGAGCAATATGAGTTGCCTCAATTGAAGGAGCTGCAAACAATTTGGGCTCAATATGTGATGGAAGAAGTGGCTATCATCGATCCATCGTAAATGACTTGTGTAATATATATTGAATGTGTTGATTGGTGTATGTGTGTAAATTCATTGGTGTATTTGCAAATAAACTCAATATGTGAATAAATTCATTGGTGTATTTGTGAATAAACTCAATATGTGAATAAATTCAATCTGTCCAATGCATGTGTATATCTTTGTATTAGTGTATTTGTGAATAAATTAAATCTGCTGTATTAGTGTATCACTGTATGACTGTATCACTGATCTGTTAATGATCTTTTGTAATACTATCGGTTCATATCCTACAACCGATAGAAGAAAGTTGTGGTACTAACCGTGTCGAGTACCTAACCAATAGAAAAAACTATACATTATTATCGGTTTCAAGTGAATAACCGTTACAAGAAATATAATATCACTATCGGTTGAGATCATTGAGCCGATAGAAGAATTGTCGTTAGCGATTACTAAACGTTGGAGGTGTAGGTATTTTACTATCGGTTTTTAACCGATAGGGGTGTGCTACGTTTCTTCTATCGTGCCGATCACTAGCGGTAAGAGAACCGATAGTAGATTTGATTTTGAACCGATAGTGAAAAGCATTTCTATAGTAGTGAAGGTCTTCTCTAGACCTCCAAACAATCACCGAGAAACTAATAGGATGCAAAATGAACTGAACGAAAGCACTCGGTGGATCTGAAACGCACTCGACTTGATCAAAAGATCAAGATTTTGTATAAGAAACTAAAGCTCAAGAGTCTATATGATAGAAGGCTGCTTGTTGTATAAAATACGAGCTCAAAGCCTCTATTTATAGCCTCAAGGATCAAAAGAACCGTTGAAGCTAGGGCTGAAAATCAGCAGTTCAAACTGACAGTCAGTTACATACACAACGGCCAACAAAATTTACGGATAAAAATAGCTAGCCATTTGTGGTCGTATAAGGAAACTGAAACCTCAAACTGACAGTCAGTTATGCAAACTGACAGTCAGTTCGATCAAAACACCGACCAGTTTTAAAAGAAAACTCAGATAAAATCAGCTGTGGTCAAAACCCAAACTGATAGTCAGTATGGGCATACTGATAGTCAGTTTAGTACAAAATTTTTTGGCCCGAAAAACACACTCTCCGGATAATTGTCAGTTAACATAAACTGACATTCAAACTGACAGTCATTATAGCAAACTGACAGTCAGCATGAAAAAAAATAGCTATAACTTTAAATCCAGAAGTCCAAATTGAGAGTTTAATAGCTCGTTTGAAAGATAATTTTAAGGGCTACATTTTTGTCAACAGAAGAAAAGGCTAGATCTGCCTAGATATTTTTAGAAATTTGAAAAACTCTTCTACTATCAAAAACTCAACTGATAGTAGATTTGATTTTGAACCGATAGTGAATAGCATTTCTATAGTAGTGGCAAGGTCACTCGATAAATTAGGCTTTACCGCCTAGAGAGAGGATGACGTCTAATGAGGGCTTTTCTCTTGGTCATACCGGTCGCGCGCCTATCTTTGATGGGACTAACTATCCTTACTGGAAAGTGCGCATGTCGGTATTTCTAGAGGCAATGGGGCTCGATGTAGGTTTATTTTCTCTGGGTCGAGGAAACCCACCTTGTCACACGCAGCCTCCGATGCTATCCTGTACATGCACCTGCATGCAAAGGACGACATTAGTATTGCACAGAAAGTTACTACATTTCAAATGAACTACAACAATGCAGAGTTAGCAAATAGAGTTAGAAAACAGCAATACATAGGATCAGCAAACTCACAGGACTCCAGTCCGTATGATGGACATATCGAGCTCCCACCAGTTGTAGAGGTCGAACAGATCCTTGTGTGCCACGGATATACTCCCGGGCTCACGGTGGAACTGCCCAAGCCTGTAGGGAACTAAGAAGTTCAAATTGCGCCGAGCTCGGTGTAGGTCCCACTCGTGGAGGTCTCTGGTTGATCGATCCAATTTGCGCAAACCTGCCCCCGACACGAGTGGGAACCCGTTCCTGAACCTCTCCGGCTGTCCCTTTCTCCCTTTGCCCTTGCCTTTTGCCGGGGACTGAGTGCGTACCTTCGAAGGCAAGGGCGAGGTGATGGCGGCTTTCTTCCGAGGTGAAGGCGTGGATGCGCTGGCTGGGGTCAAGGCCATCTTTGATGTGTTCAGGTTCGCACGAGATCCGGCCTCATACCCTGAGCTGGGGGCGCAGTCCCCTGGTAGCCCGCCGGCAGGCCACTTCAATTAATGAGCACGTATGTTAGATTTTGCAAGTTGAGTGCACTGAGTAGGATGTAATCTAAAATGTGTAGGATTTACCTGTTGTACTAGAACACACTTCTTGGGCCACTGTACGTAGGAGCCCACTGCCTCAGCAAGTGTCTGCATTTCCTCTGTTGGGACTGGCAATGGAGTATCGTTGTAGCCCGGCATGGCCATGTCCACCTGTACCTTTGCGAACCCCAACCTTAGAGGTATGCAGTGGACCCGGACATCCGGCCCAGACGGATATACGAAGCCGTGTCCAACCACTTCCTGCCCGTCGCCTAGGTGATTCAATAGGATGTAGCCCTCCGGCTTCTACAAATTTGTAACAATTAAAACAGATTAGCGAAACAACTCTAACAGAATGGGAGTGGCATCAAGTTAAGTGCACAGATGAAAGCTTGCAATACCTCAAGTAGATCCACTGGATCCGTGAGGACCTTCGAAGCGCAACTGCTTATCCGACCCCGCGGGGTACCGTTGCCCTGGGGATCCGCATCTGCACTCTTGGCCAGCAATGCTTCTCTCAACCGTGCAAACTCTTCCCTAATTTGTGCGACCTCAGACTGCACCTCAGCCCGTATCTCCGCCCGTATCTTATCGAAGAGCTCCGCTTCCTTTTCCTTCCAGGAGCGGGCCTTCTTCCTCGTTGGAGCCAGATCTGCGAAACCGGCCTTCCACGACACAATGGCTCCCATGGCCCGTGTCCGCCCGGGATGCTCCTTATTTCCTAGAGCCCGGGTGAGGATGTCGTTCTCTCTCTACGGGGTAAACAATCCCTCCACTTCCTCCTTCTCAAAAGAGATATGTTACATTTAAAGGTACCTTGTGAGACAAATTGCCTTATATACACTTGTGCGCACACAGTTTACGAGGTTAGCCAACTTACCATCGCCTCACAACGTCGACGTCCCCAGGGTTTGCAAACTACACAGACCCTGTGGACAACATGGACCCCCTCCCCCTCCACCATCGCTTGCACCTCTCATCCCGGATCTCGGAGAGTGGCAACTCGATCAGGGGAGTCGATGACAGGATTTTGCTCGTCTTCCTTCTTCCACTACTCCTCCTTCCCCACATAGCCCCGGGATCTGAGCCGATGCGGGTGGTCGTTCCTCTTCTGGATTGCCTTAATCTTCTCACTAAGGGCCTTGAACCCCTCGGTCCCCTTCTGCTTGGTGAATTCCTCCCATACCTCCTCCGATATGAAGGGGTACTTCTCGCAAGGAGATTTTCCCGCAGCGAGGAAGTTACTGACGAGCCAGCTCTTAAAGGTTTTCCATGTTCCGTTCATGTCCTTCAAGCAGGCCGTCCTAGGTGTATCATCGGGGATGTTCCACTTAGCCTATTTTCAAACAATGCATACAATTAATCACGAGTTAGTTAAACTTTAGTATAAGCCAAGAGAACGTGATTACGAAAGAGTTCAGCGATTTCAGTTAATTTAACCTTCACTTCCGCCCACAACCTATCCCTCTCGTCCGCCGTCCTGTCCTTCCAGCTCTGGATGGTGATCTTCACCCTTTCTTTCCCCAACAGCCCAACGTAGGCCGCGTACTTCCCGGCATTCTTTCCGATCGGCCTCCCAAATTGGTTGAACTCACAAGAAAGATCCGTGCGTTTGGCCAAACGGCCCAACGTCGTCGTGCCTCGCCCCATGCTCTTGCGCTGGGATGAACCAGCTGCATCTTCAGTTACGTTGGGGTTGGCCCTAGTCGAACCACTAGTACCATCCGATGAAGACGACGACATGTCTTTCCCTACAAAACCATCAACAAACCATCAAAAATTTAATGGAAACACAAACCAAATCATTTTACAAAGCAAAAGTACCTATTTTAAATATTTTTTCTATCGGTAAACACAGAAACTACCAATAGAGGATAAGATTCTATTTCTGAGCATTTTCATCTACACATTTTCATATAGGAAGCAGGCAACATATGGCAATTAATTCTTCTTGAAGTTCCATAACTCAGCTTCGGACTGGAGACTAATTAGGGCTGCAAAAGGGGTGTCCAAAGAAAATAATACTAAAAGACATGCAAAAATTAATTGCTGAACTGTTCAGAAATCTTTTCTATCAGTAAACACATGAGCTGCCGATAGACCATAACAATGTTTTCCATCGGCAAAGATACGAGATACCGATAGAACATATTGTTATGGAATATTGTTGATAAGCCACCATTCACTGGCATCACATAGTCTTGGTTTAAGTCAACATTCTCCATGATTTTTTATACTAATATTCATGGGCCAGCATTATTATTTCACACATAACAATGTTTTCTATCGGTAAATACATGAGCTGCCGATAGAACAGAACAATTTTTTCTATCGACAAATACAGGAGATACCGATAGAAGATGTGTAAGAACACCTCCAATGTATAATGTGCATTACATGGCAGTTGGATACAATTGATCACACATACAGCAGTATATATAAGTTAAAATCTCAAAATAGGTTCATTACAGCACTGGAACATATTATGTCAACCCTAATTTAAATCAACATTGCCTGCGGAATGTTCATAATCCAAAACAATAGGGAACCCTAGTGTAATTGCAAAACTCGAAGAATTAGTATGTACAAAACACAAAGATAAAATAAGGAAGATGCTAGAAAAAGAACGACGAATTAGGGTATTTACGACGATCAGTTGTGGTGATGGAGAGGCGGTGTAGAACGCAGCGGCGGCCGGCGAAGGACGAAAATATGAACCAGTGGCAGTGGCGAACCAGTATCCAGTCAGCAATCATCGTGTGGGAGAGAGGAAGTGAGTGGTCATTGCGGAGGTTGTGGTTTTCTTCGCTCTCGAAGAGACGCAGTGCTATAAGTTAGAACTGTTCGACTGGAGGGAAACTCAAGGGCCATGTACGTGTAATAAAGTAGTGGATGCCCTTTTCTATCGGTATAACAAAATAATACCGATAGAACAAGTAAATTTTTCCCAGAGCAATCACTACTACAGAAATGCAATCCACTAACCCATATCTTCTAACGGTTATAAGCAATCTGGGAAAAATCCGATAGAGTAGGACGACAGCGGTGGAGAAGAGGCCTTTTACTATCGGTTATATTCTGGTACACCGTTAGTGAAATGCTAATATTTTTTACTATCGATCATTACTGTACCAACCAATATAATAGATGAAATAGTACTATCAGTTTCTCTTTCGTTACTGATAGTGAAATTATGAACTTTATACTATCAGTCATTACTGTACAAACCAATATAATAGATGAAATAGTACTATCAGTTTGTCTTTGGTAACTGATAGTGAAATTACGGACTTTTTACTATCGGTTACTACTGTACCAACCGATATAATAGAGGAAATTTTACTATCGGTTATATAAAACAAGCCGATAGTGAAATGACGTCATATAAACTAATGGTTATGACAGTGGGGACCTTAGTTTACTAGTGGTTGTGTTTTTGAACCGATAGTAAAATTGTACAACATATCTCGAGCCCTGCTCTGCGCTCTACATCTTTGATTCATTTCTACCGTACGTGCATCCACGCTCCAAGCTAGAGTGATCTGGAGAAGCTAGCTGAGAGGTTGATAATTTGATCCCCCTCGGTATTGTCATCTTCTCATCACCTCTCTCTCTCTCTCGATCACTCTTTCACAATCTCCCTCTCTCTCTCTACTTGCAATACATTAAACTATATACATGTAGCTCCAAACTAGCTAGAAGGCTAGGTTGGTTAGCTAGCTATAGCTTGCTGAAGTTAAGCTAGGAATGATTTATGGCTGAAGTTAACCAGCTAGCTAGCTGGCTCTTCCAATTAATGCATCAAGTTAATTAGGGTTTCATATATATCCATTTAATGTAATTAAGAAGCTGTACACACATATGGCCTACCTAATTGATGATGTTTCATGCATGCATGCCCTGAGTCATTAATTATTTATTTCAATTTGTCAATTTTGTGAAATAATTGTAGATGGACCGAGAATATTGGATGTATGGAATAAAACGTACTACTGTTGAGTATTTGGAGGGTGTGAATGGGTTTATTAAATTTGCTGAGCAAGAAAAGACGAAGAAGGGAGAGAAAGATATGCATTGTCCTTGTATAGATTGTTACATGGTTAGCCAGAGGGCCTAGATTTACTATAGGGACTTGGCAGGGGTATGACATCAACGGCTATTCATTTTACACAAGAACTCAAGACGAGAAGAGTACTATGCAATGTAGTGGAGTGACACTACTTGCTATTTCGGAGGATGCCAGGGCAGTAAGGGCACTCGACTCATATTATGGTGTTATTGAGGAAATATGGGAGCTCGATTATGTATTACTTAAGATTCCTCTGTTTCGATGCCAATGGGTCGAAATCTCTCGAGGTGTTAAAGTCGACAATTATGCGTTTACTCTCGTCGATCTCAGTAGAGTGGCACACCAAGATGATCCATTTATACTTGCTAACCAAGCCACACAGGTGTTCTACATCGTTGACCCGGCCAACCCAAAGTTGTACGTTGTCCTTCACAATAAGAGACGTATTGTTGGGGTCGAAGACGTTGTGGATGAAGAAGAGTATGATCAGTTCGACGAACTACATCCATTTTTAGATGGAATTCTTCAATCTGTCCCTACCAAAGATATTGACGAAACAAGTTACCTGTGAGACGACCACGAAGAAGGATTATGGGTGGACAACCATTCTTGACTAATTTGCAATATATAAGCGACGTATATTACTTGGATCTTTAATCGAAGAATTCTTCAAATCATTTTTGAAAAATTCTTTAGGAAAACATATGTGATGCATTGAGAATCATTTATGCAAATTTTCATTTCAATTGGAGTACTTGATTTGAGCAATAATTGATTCTTTTCACAAATCAATATGAAAACTGCAAATTTTCATTCCATGACTGGTCTTTACTGTTAATTTATTTCAAAATTGTTGGAAGTCATTTGCATGGGGTTTCAGGTGTCTTTACAAGTGCAAAATGATGTACTGAGACCCTAACATTGTCATCTACTATCAGTTTCAATTTCCAAACCGATATGAAATTAAGCTCTACTATCGGTTTATTGTTCATAACCGATAGTATTTCATATTGTGTTATGAGATCCTGTTCTACATTTTGGTTTGATCTTGTACAGTGGATTAATTTACTATCAGTTAATAATCATAAAACCGATAGTGAAATACAATGGCAATAAAGATCATTTGAATATAACTCTTGATTGTAAAATCCTATTTGGAAAATTTTTTCAGAAAAATATATTTCGTGCAATGAAAATCATTTCTGTAAATTTTCATTTCAATTGGAGTTGATTTGAGCAATAATTGATTCTTTTCACAAATCAATATGAAAACTGCAAAGTTCAGATTCCTCTTGGTTTTTGGCTGGTTTGTCATTTTGATATCTCATCATGATTGGCTATTCAAAGAAAGTTTCTATATGCATGATTCCTTATGTTCCATGATTGGTCTTTACTGTTAATTTATTTCAAAATTATTGGAAGTCATTTGCATGGAGTTTCAGGTGTCTTTACAAGTGCAAAATGATGTACTGAGATCATCTGTAATTGTTCTCAAGAAAATCCTTTAGGGTCAATAACATTGTATTCTACTATCGGTTACAATTTCCAAACTGATATGAAATTAAACTCTACTATCGGTTTATTGTTCATAATCGATAGTAATTCATTTTATGTTATGAGATCCTGTTCTTAATTTACTATCGGTTAGTAATCATAAGACCGATAGTGAACAATGCCAACACTTAAAACCCTAACTTCCATTGTATTTACTATCGGTTTGGTGATTATGAACCGATAGTAAAGATTCATATATTAGGTTAACCTCGCACGATTTTCCCTCCAGTGCAACTGATCACATTCCAAATACTCGCGCGCGGAAAACCCTAGCCTCCTCGAAGTTCGCTTTTTCACTCCTCTGCGCCACCATTTCCGATCGCAATTGGGTTCTCCACCGCCTCCAGCCACTGCATTGCGCTACCGCCTCCAGCCACTCCACGAACGACTGTAAGTGTTCTTGACCAAACCGCTCGCGTCAATTTCTTAAATTTATATGCAATAGTTCATATGTGGTTCCAATGGATTACAAATATAAAACTAGATGAAAACTGCATGAATTACAAACTTGATGGCTATGAGAATTACAGACTTGGTGAAAATCACTAGTAATTTGTCGTACAGTGTAGTCCACTATAGGTTTCTTATGTAGAACCGATAGTAAATACCATAAACTGAATTTTCTGTTAATTATTTCCCATTTTCTAATTTTCATCTGAAATTTCGGTTCATTTAAATTTTAACAGACTTTATGTTCCTGCAGAGAGACTAGCATAGTTTGCACTGGTAATGTTATATATTTTTCTTAATACAAACTTGAGTACTATCGGTTTTAATTGGCAAACCGATAGGAAATATAGTATGTCATAGTTTGCACTGCTAATCTGAATTTTCTGTTAATTATTTCCAATTTTCTAATTTTCATCTGAAATTTTGGTTCATTTAAATTTTTACATACTTTATGTTCCTGCAGAGAGACTAGCATAGTTTGCACTACTAATCTTATATATTTTCCTGAATACAAACTTGAGTACTATCGGTTTTAATTGGCAAACCGATAGGTAATATACTATGTCATATCGGTTTGTTATTATCAACCGATAGTACATTGAAAAGTCTGAATTTTGCATAGTTCATATTTCATTTGTGAAAAGAATCAACTATTGCTCAAATCAAATACATTTGAAATGAAAATTTAAAGAAATGATTTTCATTGCATGAAATATATTTTTCTGAAAAAATTTTCCAAATAGGATTAATTTTACAATCAAGAGTTATCAAATGATCTTTATGCTAAGCAAGAAGGTTGAAGTTTGACAACCCTTTGCAAATTGAGTTTACAAATCCATTTTAAATCTATTTTGAAGACCATGTTGATAGGAATTGATGATTTTGGGCCTTTTGAATGAAAATTTGACATTTTAACAAAAAGAGGTTGTTCATCATTGCCATTCCATTTTAGTTATGAACTTTGTCATGTACCTTTCTTCATATCAACTGATGGTCTATTCATGGAATTTTAGGTAAAGCCATGTTGGCATCTTCCTCGGCTGATAGTAGTGATTCGGCAAGGGCCAACGTAGATGACGCTGCCTCGTCCCAGCGCAAGAGGAAGGCTCGAGGCGCGACGATGTTGTGCCGTTTGGCCAAACGCGCCGATCTTTCATGTGAGTTCAACCAGTTCGGGAGACCGATCGGGAAGAACGCCGACCAGTACGCTGCCTATGTTGGTTTGTTGGCGAAGGAAAGGGTGAAGATCACCGTCCAGAGCTGGAAGGACGTTAAGGCCGACAAGAGGGATAGGCTGTGGGCGGAAGTGAAGGTAAAATTAATCAAAATCACTGAACTCTTGAGTAATCACATTCCCTTTGTTTATCCCAGAGATTAGGTAAGTCCTGCTTATATGCACCATTTGAAACAGGCCAACTAGAACATCCCCGACGATGGTCCCAAGCTAGCTTGCTTGAAGGACATGAACAACACGTGGAAAACCTTCAAGAGTGTCCTCGTCAGTACCTTCCTCGCTAAAGGCAAATCTCCATGTGAGAAGTCCCCCTTCATAACGGAGGAGGTATGGGAGCAATTCACCCAACAGAAAAGGACCCCTGAGTTCAAGGTATGTATGGTTCCTTTGCTTGGTTACACCATTGTATGCAGTAACCAGCGGTGCATTAATTTTCTTGTTTCTGATACGAAGGCCCTTAGCGAGAAGAACAAGGCAATCCAGAGGAGGAACGACTACCTGCACTGGCTCGGCTCTCGCGGCTATGCGGGGAAGGAGGAGCAGTGGAAGAAGGCTGAAGACGAGGCGTCGAATTTCGTCGACTCCCCTAACCTACTGCTCTCCGAGATCCGCGATGCAAGCGCTGGTGGCTGGCTAGAGGGACCATGTCGTCCACGGGGACTGTAGAGTTCCCAAACCCCAGGGACGTCGAGGTCGTGCAGCGACTCGTAAGTTGGCTAACTTCCTGGTTGGAATCATAGAGTGTGGTAGAAAAAACTATGATCACTAGTGTGCGCACAAGTTTGTATATATTTTTTCCTCACAATGGAGAGCTTTGAATGTAACAGATCTCTTGCTCGAAGGAGGAAACCGAGGGATTGTTCACTCCCCATAGGGAGAATGACATCCTTACCCGGGCTGTAGGGAACAAGGAGCATCCAGGGCGGACGCGAACCGTGGGGGGTGTGGTGCCATGGAAGGAAGGCTTCGCGGAGCCCGGGCAAAAGGCGAAGAAGGCTCGCAGCTAGAAGGAAAGGGAATCGGAGCTGTCTCAAAAGATACGGTCAGATGTGACTGCACAATTTGCGGACATGTTCGCTCAAATGAACGAGAGGTATGAACTCCTAAGCCGAGTTGTGCAGTCCAACGGTTTAGATCCAACTGCCGAGGTTGACGTTGCTAGGCCGAAAGTTCACGTGGATCTGGTGGACCTGATGGAGGTATTGCAACTCTTGAGCTATATATGCAGTTCAGTTGATGCCACTCCCGTTACGTTAGAACTGTTTTGCTAACCTGTTATTATTGTTGCAAATTGTAGAAGCCAGAGAGCTGTAGCCTATTGATCAACATAGGTGACAAACCTGTAGTGGTTGCAAACGGGGTCGTATATCAGTCTTGGGAGGATGTCCGGATCCACTGCGTACCTCTGGAGCCTGGATTCGCAAAGGTATAGGTGGACATGGCCCTCCTGGGCTACAGCTCTTTTCCGTTGCCCATCCCAACGGATGAAATGTGGACAATTGGCGAGGCATTAGGCTCGTACATACAGTGGCCCAAGAAGGGTGTTAGACTACAGGAGGTAAACCCTAGCCATTCTAGCTTACAACTCAGTTAATATACTCAATTTGCAAAATCTAACTTTTGCATTCGTAACTTAAAGTGGACGAAGGATGCCAGCTCACTTCTTGAGGACACCACCCCCAGCACAACGCATGAACGAGCTCCTTTGGCCCCCATGCCTCCTCCGACGGCCTCAAACCCTTCGCCATCAAATGAGGCCAGCGGCACCGCGCCCTAACCTTCGAAGGTATACACTCGCTCCCCGCCCAAAGGCAAGGGCAAGGCCAAAGGCAAGGCGAAACAAAGCCAGCCGGGTACGTTCATGAACGGGTTCCCACTCATGTCGGAGCACCTTTTGCACAATATGGATCAAATAACCAGAAGTCTCCACGAGTGGTACCTGACCCGGTCTAGGCGCCACATCAACTTCTTAGTTCACTTCAGGCCAGGTCATTTTCACCGTGAGGCCGGGAGCATATCGGTGGCCCACGAGGATTTGTTCGACCTCCTCAACTGGCGGGAGCTTGATATGTCCATCATACGGACTGGAGCCTGTGAGTTTGCTGTTGTCTGAAGTTATCACAGTTCATTTCATAAATCTAATCACTTTGTATGCACTACTTACTAATGTCTACTTTGCATCCAGGTGCATGTATAGGCTGGCGTTGATGAGGGCATGTGACAAGGTGGGTTTCCTCGACCCAGACAAAATAAGCCTCACGATGCTAGAGCACAACCAAGCATATGCGAAGCAATACATATCAAGGGCACTACTAGCGCAGCAGGACCGAGAGTTCATTCTTGAGAGTTCATTCTTGCGCCGTACCATCAAAGGTTAGTGCATTTCCTACTAATTTAACTCATTCTTGTATGTTACGCCTAACATATGTATGAAACGGTTCGCTTATATATGCAATGTAGGGGCCACTGGGTCCTCGCCGTCATTTGCCCATGGATGAATGAGGTCTATTACCTCGATTCGATGAGCGACAGGATGGCGCATGTTTTCACCCTCACGTGGCACATAGACGCGTAAGTAACACAGTTGTTTTAAATTTTTCTCTGACTAGCTAATTAATGATAACATATTAACCGGCAATGCTAAATTAAATACAGGGCTTTCAAAAATTATGTTACTGCTGGAGGGAGGCATGACGCGTCGAAGGGCACAATAATTTCTTGGAAAGAATATGAGGTAATTAATACGGATGGAAGTACTCATGATGAGTTTTAATTTAAGCTGAATTAGTTCTTTCGAGTTAATGTGGGTTTATGTCTTTGCATATAAAATTATCCCAGTGCCATCAGCAGCCACAATCGTGGGAATGTGGCTTCTATGTCATGAGATTTATGTATAACCTGATCAGGAGAAACTTTACCCAATTCCCTAAGGTAACCATTTTTCTGACTCAAAGTCAAACATTGGATGTCTCGTAAGTTCCTAACTTCATACACGCATGCAGAGCGCCATGTTGAAAGAGCAATATGAGTTGCCTCAATTTAAGGAGCTGCGAACAATTTGGGCTCAATATGTGATGGAAGAAGTGGCTATCAACGATCCATCGTAAATAACTTGTGTAATATATATTGAATGTGTTGATTGGTGTATGTGTGTAAATTCATTGGTGTATTTGCGAATAAACTCAATATGTGTATAAATTCATTGGTGTATTTGTTAATAAACTCAATATGTGAATAAATTTAATCTGTCCAATGCATATGTATATCTTTGTATTAGTGTATTTGTGAATGAATTAAATCTGTTGTATTAGTGTATCACTGTATCACTGTATTTGTTAATGATCCTTTGTAATACTATCGGTTCATATCCTACAACCGATAGAAGAAAGTTGTGGTACTAATCGTGTCGAGTTTTAACCGATAGAAAAAACTATACATTACTATCGGTTTGCAGTGAATAACCGTTACAAGAAATATAACATCACTATCGGTTTGGATAATTGAGCCAATAGTAGAGTTGTCGATAGCGATTACTAAACGTTGGAGGTGGAGGTATTTTACTATCGGTTTTTAACCGATAGGGTTGTGCTACATTTCTTCTATCGTGCCGATCAGTAGCGGTAAGATAACCGATAGTAGATTTGATTTTGAACCGATAGTGAAATGTATTTCTGTAGTAGTGAATATTTGAAGTAGTGGATGCCCTTTTCTATCGGTACAAACAATAAAATACCGTGAGACCAATTTTTCCCAGGGTAATTTTTGAAGTGCCTGAGATTAAAGTAGTGGATGCCCTTTTGCTATCGGTACACACAACAAAATACCGTCAGACAAATGGATTTTTGGAGAGCTTAATTTGAAGAAGCAAGAGGCTGCAATGAGATTTTGGCAAGAAAATTTGAAGGGAAGAATTAAGTACTTACAGGATAAAGGTACTGTAAATGTTAGAACTCATGCTGTGGAGTAAAATTGAGATATATTAATGCTGTGAACTAGCTTATCATTAAGTTCTAAAGAAAAATGTACTGCCTGATGTATTAATGATAAGTTCCTCACCTTGATGCAGAACTTGTGGGCTGTTTGCTTGGCATATTTCCCTGAAATAGAAAATAATCATCAATGGTTCTCAACCCATAATCCTTCTTCGTGATCATCTCACAGATACGTTGTTTCGTCGATATCTTCAGTAGAGATAGATTGAATGTCCTCTAAAAATGGAGGTATTTCATCGAATTGGTTATACTCCTCTTCGTCGACAACGTCTTGGACCCCAACAATACGTCTCTTACTGTGGAGGACAACATGTAAGTTTGGATTGGCTGGGTCAACGATGTAGAATACCTGTGTGGCTTGCTTTGCAAGTATGAATGGATCGTCTTGGTGTCCGACTCTATCAAGATCGATGAGAGTAAATCCGTAACTGTCAACTTGAACACCTCGAGGGATTTCGACCCATTGGCATCGAAACAGGGGAATCTTAAGTAATCCATAATCGAGCTCCCATATTTCGTCAATAGCACCGTAATATGAGTTCAGCGCCCTTACTGACCTGGCATCCTCGGAAATAGCAAACAGTGTCACTTCGCTACATTGCGTGCTACCCTTGGCGTCTTGAGCTCTTGTGTAAAATGAATACCCATTGATGTCGTACCGCTGCCAAGTCCCTACAGTGAATCTTGGGCCTCCAGCCAGCCATGTCACAGTTTCACTTATGGAGCCCTTGACAGCTCGCGTGACTCTTTCTTAGATCCACCCAGCAAATTTCCTGTTATGTTCTCTGGTGACCCAAATCTCTGACTCCGAAGGATTCTGTGACCGTAACATTACCTTGTGCTCGTGTATGTATGGCTCGACCTCCGTCATGTGTTTTAAGACCCAAAAATGTGATTTTGTGTACACATCACGAGCGGGGATGATAGCTTTGAATCCAATCGTTCCGATGCGCTGAAGCCTACCATTGTGTCGGGACCTAGGAACGCCAATTGGGTCAACCCCGGCCATATAATCTGTGCAAAATTCAATCACCTCCTCGGCAGCATAACCTTCCATGATACTCCCCTCGGGTCGACGACGAGTCCTTACGTATCCCTTCAATACACCCATAAATCTCTCAAATGGATACATGTAGCGCAGGCACACGGGTCCACAAAACTTAATTTCTCTGATAAGGTGAACAATCAGATGGACCATAACATCAAAAAAGGATGGAGGGAAATACATCTTGAGCTGACAAAGAGTTGTAACCACGTCACGTTGCAAAGCGTCCAGTCCATCCGGATCAATTACATACGAGGACACAGTTGCACCAAATATTCATATAAGAAAAATCTTCTAATTAAGCTCCACAAATGGAGGTAATGAACTTATAGTACAAGTGCACTTACTTACCTTGCAAGATATTGCGTTGAAGAAATAACATAGGTTTGTGATTTTCTCTCTTACTTTAACTAGGAGAATGCCTCTGATAGCAATGGGAAGAATTTGTGACATCAGTACATGACAGTCGTGGGACTTTGTGCCAACCAGTCTTAGGTCCTTCATGGACACAAGTTTTTTGAAGTTCGCGGAATACCCACATGGAACTTTAACACCGTGCAGGCACCGACATAGTTCTGTTTTTTCGATCTTGGACAACGTATAGCAGGCCGGGGGGAGGTATGTACGCTTTCCCTTCTCCAAAGGTGCAAGCTCAGTCCTTATCCCCATTTCCACCATGTCACGACGAGCTTTCACACCATCCTTTGTCTTTCCCAGAATGTTCAACAACAAACCAATCAAACTGTCACAGACATTTTTCTCTACATGCATGACGTCAATGCAATGTCGAACTTGTAAGTGCTCCCAGTACGGTAGATCCCAAAGAATCGATCTCTTCTTCCAAACATTTTTTTCTCGAGGTTTAGAATACTTACCGAACTCAGCTTTGATGTCCTTCATGCGCGAGTAAATCTCCTTACTGGTCAGAAACATTGGAGCTAATCCCTTCTCAGGCTTCCCATTAAATGATTTCCTCTTCTTACAGTACGTGTGATGCACCGGAAGAAACCTGCGGTGACCCATGTACACTGTTTTCTGGCAGTTTCGCAGCCACATGCTCTCAGTTTCATCTAGGCAAATAGGGCAAGCCTTGGCTCCTTTCGTACTATACCCCGACAAATTGCCGTAGGCCGGAAAATCATTTATGGTGCAAAATATCAGGGCCCGCAAGATGAAATTCTCTTTCTTGTATGCATCCCACACCTACACCCCCTCGCTCCACAATTTCTGTAAGCCCTCGATTAAAGGCGCTAGAAACACGTCAATATCATTTCCGGGTTGTCTGGGTCCTGAGATTAGTAACGCCATCATGATGTACTTGCTCTCCATGCATAACCAAGGAGGAAGATTGTAGATGCATAAAAGAACCGGCCAAGTGCCATGTCGACTGCTCATATTACCATGTGGGTTCATACCATCTGTACTCAGCCCAAACCTTATATTCCTAAGGTCACTGCCGAACTCAGCAAATGTTCTGTTGATGTTTCTCCATTGAATAGAATCAGCTGGGTGTCTCAGTTTTCCATCTTGTTTCCGGGCTTCGGCATGCCAACGCAAGTGCTTCGCGACTTTCGGATTTGCAAACAGCCGCTTCAATCTAGGTATCACAGGCAAGTACCACACAGTTTTCGCCAGAGGTCCTTTCTTTACCTCGTGACGTTCACTGTCAATTTGGTCCCTACGCGTATACCTTGATGCGCCGCATCTTGGACAAACATGCAAACTGGAGTACTCGTTACGGTACAAAACACAATCATTTGGGTATGCGTGTATTCTTTCGATTTCCATTCCCAATAGACACAACAGTTTTTTGGCTTGGTAAGTAGATCTTGGCAACTCATTTCCCTCTGGAAGCATGTCCGCTAGAAGATCTAATAGTGCTGTGAAACTCTTATCACTCCAACCGTTGCCTGCCTTCAAGTTATATAATCTCAACACAGAAGACAGTTTTGTAAATGTTGCACATCCAGGGAACAGAGGCTTCTCAGAGTCAGCAATCAGTTTCTCAAATTCACAGAAGTCATTTTAGTTGTAAGCTTCCTTTACATCACGTAACATCTCATCTAGATTGTCATCATCATCATCTACGTGCACATCGGAATGAACATTATCAAAATTCGGATGATCATCGATATTATTGCAATCCACATCTGAATCCTACTAATTGGTAGTAGTGGTGCTTATTTCCTCAAGATCTTCGCCATGCCATATCCAACGGGTGTATCGCGCGTTAAAACCACGACGAATCAAATGACTCTTAATTTGATCACAGTTGCTAAACCTCTTCAAGTTCATACAATCTGTATAAGGACAAAGCATATTTTTCTCTCCCTTCCTCTCCTTTTGTTGCTCAGCAAATTTAATAAACTCATTCACACCATCCAAATATTCAAGAGTAGTACGTTTTATTCCATACATCCAATATTTCCTATCCATCTACAATTTACAAAATTTAACGAGTTAGCCATGCATGAAACCTGCCCGATTAAGTTATGTATATGTACATGTACAACCTCTTACAACTGATGTGTTAAACCCTAGCCTGACGAAATTAACACTAATTAACCTAGCTAACTACACAATACAAGCTAGTGAGCTCCTAAAACATGAAGCATTTCCAGCTAGCTAGCTCCCAAGCTTGGAGCTACAAGCTTGGAACTAGACAATACAGCTAGCTTGCAAGTAGAGAGGGAGGGAGATCTAGAGGGAGAGAGAGATAAGTGATGACAATGAAGCATACCTTAAAGAGAGGGGTGCAATCAACTTCCCTCCAGCTTGCCCTGATCACCCTAGGAGTGTAGCTGCGAGTGTGGAACTTTCATCACAAACAGAGGGACACAGAGTGCAACAGAACAAAAGAGCAGCTCAGCAATGGTCGAGTGGGGTTTTACTTATACTGGACCTTTTTCTAACGGTAAATACATGAAATACCCGTTAGACTAAGTGCGGGTAATTTTACACTCACATATTCTATCGGTAAAAACACACATATACCGTTAGAGAATGTACTGGTGCATTGCTGAGCAGCTACAGGTCTTGTTCTATCAGTAAATATGTGTATTTACTGTTAGAAGCCGTACTGGTACATGGCTGAAACAAAACCAAACTAGGTAATGCATGACACAGTAATCTAGGTAATGCATGACACGGTAATCTAGGCAAATACATGTGTCTTTCTATCGGTAAATATGTGTATTTACCGTTAGATGATGCATGACACAACAAATACATGAGTTTTTCTATCAGTAAATATGTGTATTTACCGTTAGAAAAGGTACAGGTACGTACATGGCTGAAACAAATTAAGTCAAACTGGGTAATGCATCACACAGCAAATACATGTGTTTTTACCGTTAGATGATGCATGACTAAGCAAATACTTGTGTTGTTCTATCGGTAAATATGTGTATTTACCGTTAGAGGAGGTACTGGTACCAAACTGGGTAATGCATGACACACATGACACTAGTTCTCACATCCAAAGAATCATATCTAAACACAATGTAACATCAAACAGATCTTACATCAAATAGATCTTAACTAGAAGATAAAGCAATATTTCAAGGAATGCTAATTTGTAGATTAACTAGGAGACACAAAAATACTTTTCTTAGGTACTTGGTACTTCATCTTGCCAAAGAAATTACACATGCCAGTTCACAAATTCAGGTACAAACATACACATGCCAATTCACCAATACAAATTCAGGTACAAACATACACATGCCAGTTCACAAATTCAAGTGCATGTCTAAAACAGCAGTACAAATACACACCTACCTACCAATACAATTAAATACACAAATACTCTCTACACATTCAAGTTCATGTCCCAAATAGCAATACATGATACACAAATATACAACAATATACAAATACAACAATTCACACATTCGATGTATATTAGAAAAGCCACGTCTGAAATTAACAACAGATTACGACGAGGACCCAGTGGCCCATACATTTTACATAAAAGAGAACCTTGGCAAGTTGCGACAATGCAACTACCGACTACAAGTTAGACCTGATACATTACAAATCCATTCATCCAAAACAGCAAATGTCTGAACCACATTGGACTTAACCATAGGAGTTCAGTTCGAAGATGCCCGAGGAGCTGGAACTGCCGTCGACTTACATTTGTATTGGTGATTTCCTCGGACTCAAACTCGATCAACTCAACTCAACTCAACTCAACTCCATTAACAAAAAGAACCTACCTTCCAAGATATTGTTCTGTGTAGTGATGGTGTAGAATGGCTGTGCAAATGACAACAATTCTTCTTCTCCAAGCAGGTAAGCATCTGGCCACAAGTTGGTGCATGGAAAAAAATGTAAGATGCTTTCTATAGGTCCTGATTTGAGAAACACGCCGGGCTTAAGGATCTTCTCGACCGAGCCAACCAAGATCTCGCCCTTCACGTCCTTCCAGCTCTTGACGGTGATCTTCACCGTTTCTTTCCAGCTCTCGATGGTGATCTTCACCGTTTCTTTCACCAACAAGCCAACGTAGGCAGCGTACTGCGATGAAGAACCGTGAAATACATTGCCCCTCATGAGCATCATCCAAGGACCTGCACAGATCATAAATAGGCATTCTAGAGAAAATTAAGATTGTTTACTGTTTCCTACATGACTACCTATCCGACAAAGACTACCAACTGAAGGTTAGGTTATGCTTCGTCATAGTAACATCAACTTGCAACTGGAGATCAAGATATTACATTTCTACTCTATTTCATCAGAAGAAATTACCTTGCCAATATACATATATTAATTATTTAATGAACTTTTTACATGCACTTGATCATTGAGCAAGCTAGTTGGCATTTGACTATGTCATTGGCATTGAACAACCTACAGAGAAGATCAAGATATTTGTGTATCTCATGATATTTGTAAATATCTTGACATTAATGATCTTTCAATTTCATGATCTTTCAATTTCAACTTCAATTTCATGATTTTTCAATTTCAATTTCAATTACAAATATCTTTCAATTTCAATTTCAATTTCAATTTCATTATCTTTCAATTTCATTTTCAATTTCATGATCTTTCAATTTCAATTATTACTAAGTCCAAGTTGGCATTGAGCAACCTACTGAGAGATGAAGATATTATATTTATACTCTTATTGGCATTTCACTATGTTAGATAGAGTTTGTATTGCAAATATATCTTGATAATTTTCTTCATTTGATAGGATCAGCAAGCAATTGAACATTATCTGTCCTAGAGTGATATTATGTAGTTGTTTTAATAAAAAACAGGAACAAGACACCGTACATAATCATATTGAAAAGAAGACACATCAAAATGAAGGATACAAAAATTGCAGAATTATTGCCATAATCGGATTAGAATAATCTAACAATATTGCCGAAATTTTACGTACCTTGCTTGCGATGCCGAAATCTAGTGGGCGTCGATGGAGGTGCGGAGGTGCAGCAGTCGCCAGTAGAGGTGTGCCGGCCGTCCATGGAGCTTACGGGTTAGGGCTACGAGCGCCCGATGAACTGTGAGAATGAAAGAGACATACCCGGGTATTTATAGTACTAGATCAATTCTAATGGTACACAACAACCTCCCGTTAGAATAAGACTAGTTGTAGAAGGCGAACAGTTCTAAGATATTTGCGCTATATTCTAACGGTATAAACATACATTACCGATAGAATAAAATTATTTGAAGACGAACAGTTCTAAGCAATTTTCGATATATTCTAACGGTACAAACATCCATTACCGATAGAATAAAAATATTTGTAGAAGGCGAACAGTTCTATCGGCACACTAAATATTGCCGATATGAATTTTTGAGATATTCTGTCGGTATAAACATACTTTACCGATAGAATAAAACTATTTATACAAGGAGAACAGTTCTATTGTCACACTGCATACTACCGATAGGAATTTTTGTACATATTCTGTCGGTATGTACATACATTACCGATAGAATAAGACTAGTTGTAGAAGTCAACCAATCCTATCGGCGCACAACATTCTCCCGTCAGTACTTATGCATCTCTTCTAACGGTAAATATGTTCATCACCGCTAGAGTAAATCATACTGCTTCTTCTAAAGGAAGTTTTTTACAAACCGATAGGAAAAATACATCCCATTGGCCTTTTATGACCGCGAGGCACATTTTCTAACGGTTTTCTACTAAATCGCTAATAACCGATAGAAGATAGGGGTTAGTAGACTGCATTTCTGTACTAGTGGTTGGCCCTGATCAGGTCATACATAAACCTCATGACATAGAACCCACATTCCCACGATTGTGGCTACTGATGGCACTGGGATAATTACATATGCAAAGACATAAATCCACATTAACTCGAAAGAAATAATTAAGCATAAATCAAAAGACCCATCATGAGTAGTTCCATTCATATAATTAATTACCTCATATTCTTTCCAAGAAATTGTTGTGCCCTTTGACACCTCATGCCTCCCTCTAGCAGTAACATAATTTTTGAAAGCCCTGTATTTAATTTAGCATTGCCGGTTAATATGTTATCATTAATTAGCTAGTCAGAGCAAAATTTAAATCAGCTGTGTTACTTACGCATCTATGTGCCACGTGAGGGTGAAAACATGCGCTACCTTGTCGCTCATCAAATCGAGGTAATAGACCTCATTCATCCATGGGCAAATGATGACGAGGACCCAGTGGCCCCTACATTGTAAATAAAAGCGAACCGTTTCATGTATATGTTAGGCGTAACATACAAGAATGAGTTAAATTAGTAGGAAATGCACTAACCTTTGGTGGTACAGCGCAAGAATGAACTCCCGGTCCTGCTGCGCCAGTAGTGCCCTTGATATGTATTCCTCCGCATGTGCTTGGTCGTGCTCTAGCATCATGAGGCTTATTTTGTCTGGGTCGAGGAAACCCACCTTGTCACACACTACTACAGAAATGCTTTTCACTATCGGTTTAAAATCCACTCTACTATTGGTTCTCTTACCGATAGTGATCGGCACAATAGAAGAAACGTAGCACACTTCTATCGGTTGAAAACGGTTAGTAAAACATCTACATTCCCAACGTATTCACTAATCGCTAACGACTATTTCTTCTATCGGCTCGGATCTAAACCGATAGTATTGTGTAGGTTTTTTCTATCGGTTAGGTACTCGACACAGTTAGTACTGGAAACTTATTCTATCGGTTGTGGTATATGAACCGATAGTACTGGAATATTTATTTTATCGGTTATAGTATATAATCGATAGTATTGTGTAGCTTTTCCTATCGGTTATGTACTCGACAAGGTTAGTACTGGAATCTTTCACAAATACATACAGCAATATAGAGATACATTGGATCATTCACAAATACACCAATATTTACAAATACACCAATATTCACATATTGAATTTGTTCACAAATACATTAATACAGTAATATACACATGCATTGGACAGATTGAATTTATTCACATATTGATCGAGTTTATTCACAAATACACCAATGAATCTATTCACATATTGAGTTTATTCACAAATACAGCAATCAACACATTCAATATATATTACACAAGTCAGTTACAATCGATCGTTGATAGCCACTTCTTCCATGACATATTGAGCCCAAATTGTTCGCAGCTCCTTCAATTGAGGCAACTCATATTGGTCTTTCAATATGGCGCTCTGCATATATGCGTGTACGAAGTTAGGAACGTACGTCACATCCAATTAATGTTTGACTTTGAGTGAGAAAAAATGGTTACCTTAGGGAATTGGACAAAGTTTCTCCTGATCAGGTCATACATGAATCTCATGACATAGAAGCCACATTCCCACAATTGGGGCTGCTGATGGCACTGGGATAATTACATATGCAAAGACATAAACCCACATTAACTCGAAAGAACTAATTAAGCTTAAATTAAAAGACTCATCATGAGTACCTCCATCCGTATTAATTACCTCATATTCTTTCCAAGAAATTGTTGTACCCTTCGACGCGTCATGCCTCCCTCCAGCACTAAAATAATTTTTGAAAGCCCTGTATTTAATTTAGCATTGCCGGTTAATATGTTATCATTAATTAGCTAGTCAGAGAAAAATTTAAAACAACTATGTTACTTACGCGTCTATGTGCCACGTGAGGGTGAAAACATGCGCCACCCTGTCGCTCATCGAATCGAGGTAATAGACCTCATTCATCCATGGGCAAATGACGGCGAGGACCCAGTGGCCCCTACATTGCATATATAAGCGAACCGTTTCATATATATGTTAGGCATAGCATACAAGAATGAGTTAAATTAGTAGGAAATGCACTAACCTTTGGTGGTACGGCGCAAGGATGAACTCTCGATCCTGCTGCGCTAGTAGTGCCCTTGATATGTATTGCTTCGCATGTGCTTGGTCGTGCTCTAGCATCGTGAGGCTTATTTTGTCTGGGTCGAGGAAACCCACCTTGTCACATGCCCTCATTGACGCCAGCCTATACATGCACCTAGATACAAAGTAGACATTAGTAAGTAGTGCATACAAAGTGATTAGATTTATGAAATGAACTGTGATAACTTCAGACAACAGCAAACTCACAGGACTCCAGTCCGTATGATGGACATATCAAGCTCCCGCCAATTGAGGAGGTCGAACAAATCCTCGTGGGCCACCGTTATGCTCCCGGCCTCACGGTGAAAATGACCTGGCCTGAAGTGAACAAAGATGTTGATGTGGCGCCTTGACCGGGTCAGGTACCATTCGTGGAGACTTCTCGTTATTTGATCCATATTGCGCAGAAGGTACTCCGACACGAGTGGGAACCCGTTCTTGAACGTACCCGGCTGGCTTTGTTTGGCCTTGCCCTTGCCTTTGGGCGGGGAGCGAGTGTATACCTTCGAAGGTTAGGGCGCGGTGCCGTCAGCCTCATTTGATGGCGAAGGGTTTGAGGCCGTAAGAGGAGGCATGGGGGCCGAAGGAGCTCGGCCATGCGTTGTGCCAGGGGTGGTGTCCTCAAGAAGTGAGCTGGTATACATCGTCCACTTTAAGTATGAACGCATAAGTTAGATTTTGCAAATTGAGTATATTAACTGAGTTGTAAGCTAGAATGGCTAGGGTTTACCTCCTATAGTCTAACACCCTTCTTGGGCCACTGTATGTACGAGCCCAATACCTCGCCAATTGTCCGCATTTCGTCCGTTGGGACAGGCAACAGAAAAGAGCTGTAGCCCGGGAGGGCCATGTCCACCTGTACCTTTGCGAATCCAGGCTCCAGAGGTATGCAGTGGATCCGAGCATCCTCCCAAGACTGATATACGACCCCGTTTGTAACCACTACAGGTTTGTCGCCTATGTTGATCAATAGGCTACAGCTCTCCGGCTTCTGCAATTTGCAACAATTATAACAGGTTAGCGAAACAGCTCTAACGTAACGGGAGTGGCATCAACCGAACTGCATATATAGCTCAAGAGTTGCAATACCTCAATCAGGTCCACCGGATCCACGTGAACCTTCGAGCCGCAACTACTCAGCCTAGCAGCGTCAACTTTTGCAGCTGGATCTAAACCCTTGGACTGCACAACTCGGCTGAGGCGTTCATACTTTTCGTTCATTTGAGCGAACATGTCCATGAATTGTGCAGTCACATCTGACCGTGTCTTCTGAGACATCTCCAATTCCCTTTCCTTCCAGCTGCAAGCCTTCTTCGCCTTTTGCCCGGGCTCCGAGAAGCCTTCCTTCCATGGCACCACACCCCCACAGTTCGCGTTCGCCCTGGATGCTCCTTGTTCCCTAGAGCCTAGGTAAGGATGTCATTCTCCCTATGGGGAGTAAACAATCCCTCGGTCGCCTCCTTTGAGCAAGAGATCTGTTACATTCAAAGCTCTCCATTGTGAGGAAAAAATATATACAAACTTATACGCACACTAGTGATCATAGTTTTTTCTACCACACTCTATGATTCCAACTAGGAAGTTAGCCAACTTACGAGTGGCTGCACGACCTCGATATCCCTGGGGTTTGGGAACTCCACAGTCCTCGTGGTCGACACGGTCCCTCTGGCCAGCCACCAGCGCTTGCATTGCGGATCGCGGAGATCGGAGAGTTGTAGGTCAGGGGAGTCAACGAAATTCGATGCCTCGTCCTCAGCCTTCTTCCACTGCTCTTCCTTCCCCTCATAGCCGCGATAGCCGAGCCAGTGTGGGTGGTCGTTCCTCCTCTGGATTGCCTTGTTCTTCTCGCTGATGGCCTTCGTACCAGAAACAAGAAAATTAATGCACCGCTGGTTACTGCATACAATGGTGTAACCAAGCAAAGGAGCCATACATACCTTGAACTCATGGGTCCCCTTCTATTGGGTGAATTGCTCCCGTACCTCCTCCGTTATGAAGGGGTACTTCTCGCATGGAGATTTGCCTTTAGCGAGGAAGGTACTGACGAGGACGCTCTTAAAGGTTTTCCACGTGTTGTTCATGTCCTTCAAGCAAGCTATCTTGGAACCATCGTCGGGGATGTTCTACTTAGCCTGTTTCAAATGGTGCATATAAGCAGGACTTACCTAATCTCTGGGATAATCCAAGGGAATGTGATTACTCAAGAGTTCAGTGATTTTCATTAATTTTACCTTCACTTCCGCCCACAGCCTATCCCTCTCGTCGGCCTTAACGTCCTTCCAGCTCTGGACGGTGATCTTCACCCTTTCCTTCGCCAACAAACCAACATAGGCAGCATAGTGGCTGGCGTTCTTCCCGATCGGTCTCCCGAACTGGTTGAACTCACATGAAAGATCCGAGCATTTGGCCAAACGGCCCAACATCGTCGCGCCTCGCGCCTTCCTCTTGTGCTGGGACGAGGCAGCGTCATCTACGTTCGCCCTTGCCAAATCACTACTATCAGCCGAGGAAGATGCAGACATGACTTTACCTAAAATTCCATGAACAGACCATCAATTGATATGAAGAAAGGTACATAACAAAGTTCATAACTAAAATGGAATAGCAATGATGAACCACCTCTTTTTGTTAAAATGTCAAATTTTCATTCAAAAGGCCAAAAATCATCAATTCCTATCAACATGGTCCTCAAAATAGATTTAAAATGGATTTGTAAACTCAATTTGCAAAGGGTTGTCGAACTGATACCTTCTTGTTTAACATAAAAATCATTTGATAACTCTTGATTATAAAATTAATCCTATTTGGAAAAATTCATCAGAAAAATATATTTCATGCAATGAAAATCATTTCTTTAAATTTTCATTTCAAATGTATTTGATTTGAGCAATAGTTGATTCTTTTCACAAATGAAATATGAACTCTGCAAAATTCAGACTTTTCAATGTACTATTGATTGACAATAACAAACCGATATGACATACTCTATTTTCTATCGGTTTGACAATTAAAACCGATAGTAATTAACTATGTTAGTCGTAATTGAGATTATGGTCCTTACTATCGGTTCTAAATAAGAAACCGATAGTGGACTACACTGTACGACAAATTGCTAGTGATTTTCATCAAGTCTGTAAATCTGATAGCTATCAAGTTTGTAGTTCATGAATTTTCATCTAGTTTTATATTTCTAATCCATTGAACCACATATGAACTATTGCATATAAATTTAAGCAATTGACGCGAGTGGTTTGGTCAAGAACACTTAAAGTCGTTCGTGGAGTGGCCGGAGGCGGTGGCGCAATGCAGTGGCTCGAGGCGGTGGAGAACCCAACTGCGATCGGCAATGGTGGCGCAAAGGAGCGAAAAAGCGAACGTCGGGGAGGCTAGGGTTTTCTGCGCGCAAGTATTTGGATGTGATCAGTTGCACTGGAGGGAAAATCGTGCGAGGTTATAACCTAATATATGAATATTTACTATCGGTTCATAACCACCAAACCGATAGTCAATACAATGTAAGTTAGGGTTTGGAGTGTTGGCATTGTTCACTATCGGTTTTATTATTACTAACCGATAGTAAATTAAGAACAGGGGCTCATAACACAATATAAATCACTATCGGTTATGAACAATAAATCGATAGTAGAGTTTAATTTCATATCGGTTTGGAAATTGAAACCGATAGTACAATACAATGTTATTGACCCTAAAGGATTTCCCTTAGAACAATTACAGATGATCTCAGTACATCATTTTGCATTGTATTTCACTATCAGTTTTATGATTATTAACCGATAGTAAATTAATCCACTGTACAAGAGCAAACCAAAATGTACAACAGGGTCTTATAATACAAAATGAAATACTATCGGTTATGAACAATATACCAATAGTAGAGAATAATTTCATATCAGTTTGAAAATTGAAACCGATAGTAGAATACAGTGTTATTGACCCTAAAGGGTTTTCCTGAGAACAATTACAGATGGGTCTTAGTACATCATTTTGCACTTGTAAAGACACCTGAAACCCCATGCAAATGACTTCCAATAATTTTAAAATAAATTAACAGTAAAGACCAATCATGGAATGAAAATTTGCAGTTTTCATATTGATTTGTGAAAAGAATCAATTATTGCTCAAATCAAGTATATACTTCAATTGAAATGAAAATTTGCATAAATGATTCTCAATGCATCACGTATGTTTTCCCAAAGAATTTTTGAAAAATGATTTGAAGAATTCTTCGATTAAAGATCCAAGTAATATACGTCACTTACATATTGCAAATTAGTCAAGAATGGTTGTCCACCCATAATCCTTCTTCGTGGTCGTCTCGCAGGTAACTTGTTTCGTCAATATCTTCGGTAGGGACAGATTGAAGAATTCCATCTAAAAATGGAGGTAGTTCGTCGAACTGATCATACTCTTCTTCATCCACAACGTCTTCGACCCCAACAATACGTCTCTCACTGTGAAGGACAACGTGCAACTTTGGGTTGGCCAGGTCAATGATCTATAAATGGATCATCTTGGTGTGCGACTCTACTGAGATCGACGAGAGTAAACCCATAATTGTCGACATTAACACCTCGAGAGATTTCGACCCATTGGCATCGAAACAGAGGAATCTTAAGTAGTACATAATCGAGCTCCCATATTTCCTCAATAACACCATAATATGAGTCGGGTGCCCTTACTGCCCTGGCATCCTCCGAAATAGCAAGTAGTGTCACTACACTACATTGCATAGTACTCTTCTCGTCCTGAGTTCTTGTGTAAAATGAATAGCCATTGATTTCATACCCCTGCCAAGTCCCTACAGTAAATCTAGGCCCTCTGGCCAACCATGTAACAACTTCATCTACGTCGCCCTCAGAAGCTTGCAGAACTGTATTTTCGATCCACCCAGCAAACTTCATGTTATGTTCTCTGGTGACCCAAATCTCTGGCTTCGAAGGATTCTGTTTCCGTAACATTTCCTTGTGCTCGTGTATGTATGGCTCCACCCCCGTCATGTGCTGTAAGACCCAAAATGGGCTTTTGCATACAGATCACTAGAGGGGACGACTGCTTCAAATCCAATCGTTCCAATGCCCTGAAGACTGCCCTCATGCCGGGACGTAGGAACACCAATTGGGTCAACCCCGGCCATATAGTTGGTGCAAAATTAGATCACCTCCTCGGCGGCATAACCTTCAATGATACTTCCCTCAGGCTGATGTCGATTCCTTACATATCCCTTCAAGATACCCATAAATCTCTCAAATGGATACATGTAGCGCAAGAACACGGGTCCACAAAACTTAATTTCTCTGACAAAGTGAACAATTAGATGGACCATAACATCAAAAAAAGATGGAGGGAAATACATCTCCAGCTGACAAAGAGTTCTAGTCACATCACGTTGCAAATCGTCCAATCCATCCAGATCAATTACCTGCAAGGACACAGTTGCAGCAAATATTCAGATCCAAAAAATCTGACAAGTTCCACGGATGGAGCTAATTAACTTGCTAGGAGTACACGCTTACCTTGCCAGATATTGTGTTGAAGAAATAACATAGCTTTGTAATTGTCTCTCTAACTTTGACTGGGAGAATGCCTCTAATAGCAATGGGAAGCATTTGTGACATCAGTACATGACAATCATGGGATTTCATACCAACGAGTTTCAAGTCTTTCATGGACAGAAGTTTTTTCAAGTTTGTGACATCAGTACATTTTTTCTGGAGGTTTAGAACATTTACCGAACTCAACTTTGGTGTCCTTCACACGCAAGTAAAGCTCCTTACCAGTCACAAACACTGGGGCTGATCCTTTCTCAGGCTTCCCATTGAATGATTTCCTCTTCCTACGGTAGGCGTGATGCATCGGAAGGAATCTGCGGTGACCCATGTATATTGTTTTTCTGCAGTTCGATAACCACATGCTTTCAGTTTCATCCAGGCAAATAGGACAAGCCTTGCCTCCTTTCGTACTATACCCCGAAAAATTTCCATAGGCCGGGAAATCATTTATGGTGCAAAATATCATGGCCCGCAACATGAAATTCTCTCGTTTATGTGCATCCCACACCCGCACCCCTTCGCTCCACAATTTATGTAAGTCCTCGACTAACGGTGATAAAAACACGTCAATATCATTCCCGGGTTCTCTGCTTCCGGAAATTAGTAACGACATCATGATGTACTTGTGCTTCATACATAACCAAGGAGGAAGATTGTATATGCATAAAAGAACCGACCAAGTGATATGTCGACTGCTCATATTTCCGTGTGGATTCATACCATCCGTACTCAACCCAAAACTTATATTCCTCACTTCGCCGCCAAGCTCACCGAATGTTCTGTTAATGTTTCTTCATTGAATAGAATCAGCTGGATGTCTTAGTTTTCCGTCTTGTTTCCGACCTTCAACATGCCAACGCAAGTACTTCGCATCTTTCGGATTTGCAAACAGCCGTTTCAATCTAGGAATCACAGGCAAATACCACACAGTTTTGGCCGGAGGCCCTTTCTTTACCTCCTCACATCCATTGTGATAAATTCTATTCCCATGCTTATACCGTGATGCACCGCATCTTGGACAAACATGCAAATCCTCGTACTCGTTACCGTACAGAACACAATCATTTGGGCATTCATGTATTCTTTCGATTTCCATTCCCAACGGACACAATAGTTTTTTGGCTTGGTAAATCGATCTTGGCAACTTATTTCCCTCTGGAAGCATGTCCGCTAACAGATCCAATAGCGCCGTGAAACTCTAATCGCTCCAACCGTTGCTTGCGTTCAAGTTATATAATCTCAACACAGAAGACAACTTTGTAAATTTTGCACATCCGGGGAAGAAAGGCTTCTCAGAATCAACAATTAATTTCTCAAATTTAGCTAAATCGTTCTCGCTGTAATCTTCTTCTACATCACGTAACATTTCATCTAAATTGTCGTCATCTACATGGAGTTCCGAATGAACATTACCAATGTTCTGATCATGATCATCATTACTGCAATCCACTTCTGGGTGCTGCTGTGTGGTAGCGGTGCTCGTTTCCTCAAGATCTTCACTATGCCATATCCAACGGGTATAGCGTGTGTTAAAACCACGACGAATCAAATGACTCCTAATCTGATCAGAGTTGCCGAACCTTTTTAAGTTCATACAATCTATACAAGGACAATGCATATCTTTCTCTCCCCTCTTCGCCTTTTCTTGCTCGGCAAATTTAATAAACCCATTCACACCCTCCAAATACTCAACAGTAGTACGTTTTATTCCATACATCCAATATTCTCAATCCATCCACAATTATTTCACAAAACTGACAAATTGAAATAAATAATTAATGACTCAGGGCATACATGCATGAAACATCATCAATTAGCTAGGCCATTTGTGTGTACAGCTTCTTAATTACATTAAATGGATATGTATGAAAGCCTAATTAACTTGATGCATTAATTGGAAGAGCCAGCTAGCTAGCTGCTTAACTTCAGCAAGCTATAGCTAGCTAGCCAACCTAGCCTTCTAGCTAGTTTGGAGGTACATGTATCTAGTTTAATGAATTGCAAGTAGAGAGAGAGAGGGAGAGTGTGAAAGAGTGATCGAGAGAGAGAGAGGTGATGAGAAGATGACAATGCCGAGGGGGATCGAATTATCAACCTCTCAGCTAGCTTCTCCAGATCACTCTAGCTTGGAGCGTGGATGCACGTACGGTAGAAATGAATCGAGGATGCAGAGCGCAGAACAGGGGTCAACCTAAGTTGTACAATTTTACTATCGGTTCAAAAACACAAACCGATAGTAAAATAAGGTCCTCACTGTCATAACAATTAGTTTATATGACGTCATTTTACTATCGGTTTGTTTTATATAACCGATAGTAAACTTTACTCTATTATATCGATTTGTACAGTAGTAACCGATAGTAAAAAGTCCGTAATTTCACTATTAGTTACGAAAGAAAAACTGATAGTACTATTTCATCTATTATATCAGTTGGTACAGTACGAACCGATAGTATAAAGTCCATAATTTCACTATCAGTTACGAATGAAAAACCGATAGTACTATTTCATCTATTATATCGGTTGGTACAGTAATGACCGATAGTAAAAAATGCTTGCATTTCACTAACGGTGTACCAGTATATAACCGATAGCAAAAAGCCTCTTCTTCGCCGTTGTCGTCCTATTCTATCGGATTTTTCCTAGATTGCTTATAACCGTTAGAAGATATGGGTTAGTGGATTGCATTTATGTACTAGTGACATGCCGTCATCGACGCCAGCCTATACATGCACCTGGATGCAAAGTAGACATTAGTAAGTAGTGCATACAAAGTGATTAGATTTATGAAATGAACTGCGACAACATGTATATAGGATCAGCAAACTCACGGGACTCCAGTCCGTATGATGAACATAGCAAGCTCCTGCCAGTTGAAGAGGTCGAACAAATCCTCGTGGGCCACCGATATGCTCCCGGCCTCATGGTGAAAATGACCTGGCCTGAAGTGAACTAAGAAGTTGATGTGGCGCCTAGACCTGGTCAAGTACCACTTGTGGAGACTTCTGGTTGTCTGATCCATATTGTGTAGAAGGTACTCTGACACGAGTGGGAACCCGTTCTTGAACATACCGGGCTGGCTTTGTTCGCCTTGCCTTTGGCCTTGCCTTTGGCCGGGGAGCGAGTGTATACCTTCAAAGGTTGGGGTGCGGTGCCGCAAGCCTCATTTGATGGCGAAGCGGCTTTCCGAGGAGGCGTGCATCCTTTGGGTGGGTTTGAGGCCACCGGAGGAGGCATGGGGGCCAAGGAGTTCGATCATGTGTTGTGCTGGGGGTGGGGTCCTCAGGAAGTGCGCTGGCATCCATCGTCCACTTTAAGTTACGAAAGTGTAAGTTAGATTTTGCAAATTGAGTATATTAATTGAGTTGTAAGCTACAATGGTAGGGTTTACCTCCTGTAGTCTAACACTCTTCTTGGGCCACTATATGTACGAGCCCAATGCCTCGTCAATTGTCCGCATTTCGTCTGTTGCGACGGGCAACGGAAAAGCGTTGTAGCCCAGGAGGGCCATGTCCACCTGTACCTTTGCAAACCCAGGTTTCAGAGGTACGCAGTGGATCCGGACATCCTCTCAAGACTGATATACGACACCATGTGCAACCACTACAAGGTCATCACCTATGTTGATCAATAGGCTACAGCTCTCCGGCTTCTGCAATTTGCAACAAGTATAACAGGTTAGCGAAACAGTTCTAACGTAATGGGAGTGGCATCAACCGAACTACATATATATATATATAGCTCAAGAGCTGCAATACCTCAATCAGGTCCACCGGATCCACGTGAACCTTCGAGCCGCAACTACTCGGCCTACCAGTGTCGACCTCGGCAGCTGGATCTAAACCCTTGGACTGCACAATTCGGTTGAGGCGTTCATACTTCTCGTTTAGTTGAGCGAACATGTCTGCGAATTGTGCAATCACATCTGACCGTATCTTCTCAGATAGCTCTGATTCCCTTTCCTTCCAGCTGCGAGCCTTCTTCGCCTTTTGCCCAGGCTCCGAGAAGCCTTCCTTCTATTGCATCTAGGCCCCTATTATTGTGGATTTTGATTATTGATGACATTAAGTGTTTTTGATCTAATCATGTCTTTGAGTTATATGTATGCAGAGACCTAAGAGCTATTTCGCCTAAGGTCGCAATATTGCCAAAGTCGCTAGCACAAGGACGGCAAGTAGAAAGCCGCAGAGACCTAAGCTATCTGGAGGATCTGCAAGTCGCAAGAACAAGGTTGCAAGCCGAGGATGAAAGCACAATGTCGCAGTGTCGTCAGAGGTTGCAAGTCCAAGGTCACCAAGATTGAAGATGCAAAGGACTTAAGGTAAAAAGAGTTTTTATTTTTCCTGATCTCGGTGTTTGGAGTTCGATCGGTTAAGGACTTTGTTTTTACTTTTAACCATACTATAAAGAGGGGTTGCAAGTCCTCTCTATATCTCCAACATGAACCGAGAAATTACTAGGTCATTGCATTGCATCTTTTTGGTTGGATTTGATTTGAATTTGGTTTGAAAGATTTGGATTTTCAGTTGTGTTTTTGACAGTAGAAGAGTTTTTGCTTTTTCTAGAAATATCTAGGCAGATCTAGCTTTTGCTTCTGTTGACAAAAATGTAGCCCCTTAAATTATATTTCAAATGAGCTATTAAACTCTCAATTTCGATTTCTGGATCAAAAGTTATGGATGTTGTTAACGGACTATCAGTTATTTGGTTTTCAGTTAAGTTTTTGACAGCAGAAGAGTTTTTCAATTTTATAGAAAGATCTAGGAAGATCTGGTTTTTTCCTCTGTTAACAAAAATGTAGCCCTTTAAGTTATAACTGTTTTTATCCATGCTGACTATCAGTTTGCCAAACTGACTGTCTGTTTGTATTGTCAGTTTTGTTAACTGACAGTTGTCCAGAGAGTGTGGTTTTTGAGCTGAAATTTTTTATACTAAACTGACTGTCAGTATGACATGCCGACTGTCAGTTTTCATTTTGACTTCGAGTGGTTTTATCTGAGTTTCTATTTGATCTGGTCGATGTTTTGGTCGAACTGACTGTCAATTTGCCTAACTGACTATCAGTTTGGGGTTTCAGTTTCCATATACGACCACAAACGACTAGCTATTTTTTATCTGCAAATTTTGTCGGCTGTTGTGTATGTAACTGACTGTCAATTAGGTAAACTAACTGTCAGTTTGAGTTGCTGATTTTCAGCCCGAGCTCCAATGGTTCTTTTGATCCTTGAGGCTATAAATAGAGGCTTTGAGCTCGTATTTTACACAACAAGCAGCCTCCTTTCATACACATTCTTGAGTTTTAGTTTCTTATACAAAATCTTGATCTTTTGATCAAGTCGAGTGATTTTCAGATCCACCGAGTGCTTTCGTTCATTTCATTTTACATACTTAGAGTTTCTTGGTGATTGTTTGGAGGTCTAGAGAAGACCTTGCTGCCTATTACTCTTGGTGAGCGCCCTCACCTAAACGGTTCGGAGGCGTGGCTGTTGATCTCTCCATTCGAAGATTGTTGGAGAGACTCAACAAGGTTGTAAAAGGCATCGGTGCTTGCCTTTCTGGAGTGGACAAGGAGCAACCATTAGTGAGACATATCCTTTGTGGATATTGAAGCAAGACTCATTCGCTTGAGTGCTTCAACGAGGATTAAGGGAGACTGGGCGAGTCTCCGAGACCTCGGTAAAAAATCGCTGTGTCTGTTCTCTCTATCTTCTCTCTTTAACATATTAAATTGCTTTTGGTTCTTCTCGTTGCAAAAACTTGTTTTTATTTGAAGTTTTTAAAGCCTCCTATTCACCCCACCTCTAGTCGGCATCCTTGATCCTACACCTTCCATGGCACCACACCCCCCATGGTTCGCGTCCGCCCTAGATGCTCCTTGTTCCCTAGAGCCCGGGTTAGGACGTCGTTCTCCCTATGGGGAGTGAACAATCCCTGGGTCACCTCCTTCGAGCAAGAGATCGGTTACATTCAAAGCTCTACATTGTGAGGAAAAAATATATACAAACTTGTGCACACACGAGTGATCATAGTTTTTTCTACCGCACTCTATGATTCCAACCAGGAATATAACCAACTTACGATTCGCTGCACGACCTCGATGTCCCTGGGGTTTGGGAACTCCACACGGTCCCTCTGGCTAGCCACCAGTGCTTGCATCGCGGATCGCGAATCTCGAAGAGCGGTAGGTCAGGGGAGTCGACGAAATTCGACGCCTCGTCTTCAGCCTTCTTTCACTGCTCCTCCATCCCCGCATAGCCGAGAGAGCTGAGCCGGTGCGGGTGCTCGTTCCTCCTCTGGATTGCCTTGTTTTTCTCGCTAAGGGCCTTCGTACCAGAAACAAGAAAATTAATGCACCATTGGTTATTCCATACAACGGTGTAACCAATCAAAGGAAGCATACATACCTTGAACTCAGGGTTCCCTTCTGTTGGGTGAATTGCTCCCATACCTCCTCCATTATGAAGGGGTACTTCTCACATGGAGATTTTTCTTTAGCGAGGAAGGTACTGTCGAGGAAGCTCTTGAAGGTTTTCCACGTGTTGTTCATGTCCTTCAAGCAAGCTATCTTGGGACCATCATCGGGGATGTTCCACTTGCCCTGTTTCAAATGGTGCATATAAGCAGAACTTACTTAATCTCTGGGATAAACCAAGGGAATGTGATTACTCAAGAGTTCAGGGATTTTGATTAATTTTACCTTCACTTCTGCCCACAGCCTATCCCTCTCGTCGGCCTTACGTCCTTCCAGCTTTGGATGGTGATCTTCACCCTTTTCTTCACCAACAAACCAACATAGACAGTGTATTGGCCGGCGTTCTTCCCGATCGGTCTCCCGAACTGGTTGAACTCACATGAAAGATCCCCGCGTTTGGCCAAACGGCACAACATCATCGCACCTCGTGCCTTCCTCTTGCGCTGGGACGAAGCAGCGTCATCTACATTGGCTCTCCTCGAATCACTACTATCAGACGAGGAATATGCCGACATGGCTTTACCTAAAATTCCATGAACAAACCATCAATTGATATGAAGAAAGGTACATGACAAAGTTCATAACTAAAATGGAATCACAATGATGAACCACCTCTTTTTGTTAAAATGTCAAATTTTCATTCAAAAGACCAAAAATCATCAATTCCTATCAACATGGTCTTCAAAATGTATTTAACAGGTTTTTAAAGGCTTTCGACTATCTTGTTTTTTAACCAAATCAGTTTCGAGTGCTAATCAAAATCTATTTGAATTGTGCCAAAACTTGTTTTACAAAAGTTCTAGATATTATTACCCCAAAGAAGTTCGACATTGAAAACTTTCTCAAAAGAGTTTCAATTTGAAACTTATGGGTGTTTGAATCTCACCGGAAAACTTGCCTTGACCCGAAAAACATTTAGCTCTTTCACAAAGCCATACTTGCATAGATTGGATAATAGAAATTTTTTTAGAACATGCAGTAGAACTGCATATTTTCATTGAAAGAAAAAGGGGTATACTGGGTTAAAGTTCATACAACAAAAACTCCCAGCATGCTACAGAGTACCTAAGAAAAATAAGAGCCACTACTTTTTACACAATATTGGATAATAGATAAGATTAGCAGTGCAAACTATATAGTCTCTCTGTAGGAGGGGCCCCCATGAATGCACCACTATAATGAGCAACACTATGCATAAATTTTTCTTTATGCAAAACACATACAATCGATGGTGCAGTTCATAAGTAGATAGGTTTTAGACTAAGCATCAATGGTAGGATTGAGCCTGGGGAATTACTGATCATTGTTTTGCAAGTTTTTTATAAGTTTTTATAAGCATCAATGTCTTATTAAATCATCACAAACTAAACAAGTTAATCTTTAACATTCAGGCAAATCTCTTAAGACTCTAAGCAAATCTAATGTCATAGCCAAGAAAAATAAAGAAATTTTAGGAAATTTAAATGAACCAAAATTTCATATGGCAATTAGAAAATGGGAAATAATTAACAGAAAATTTAGACTTCTCATGGTTTTGTGGCTGATTAGGGTCTTGTACTATCGGTTCAAAATAAGCAACCGATATAGGGATCGTGCACTCAAAGATATGATTTTCCTATCGGGTCGATAATTAAAACCGATAGTGGACGACTATGTAACGAAATATTCTTAGTGATGTTCATCAACTCTGTAATTCTCATATCTATCAAGTTTGTAATTCATGCACTTTTCATCTAGTTATATATTTGTTATATATTGAATCACATATGAACAATTCGATATCAATTTAAGAAATTGACGCGAGCGGCAAGATCAATTCTAATCGGGTTGGTCAAGAACACTTACAGTTCGTGGAGTGGCCTATGATGGCGCGATGCAGTGGCCGGCGGCGGTGGAGAACCCAAATACGAGCGGCAATGGTGGTGCAAGACCGAAAAAGGGAACGTCGGGGAGGCTAGGGTTTTCTGCGAGCAAGTACACACTTATTTGGAAATGTGTTCGGTTGGACTGGAGGGAAAATCCCATGGGTTTAACCTATTATAGAGGTATGTACTATCGGTCAAAAATAAGAAATTGGTATAAGACAATAAGGTTCCTATCAGTTTGCAACTAAAACCGATAGTAAAGTAACCGATATCAGAGTATTGATATTCCTAACGATTAAAATTCAGTAACTGATATCAGATATTAAAATTCCTATCGGATTGTTAATATAAACCGATAGTAAATTAACAGTGACGACCAGTCATGGAAGATAAATAATCATGCATAAACAACACAATAGCAGTCTACTACTATCAGTTGGAAAAAAGAAACCGATATAAGTTATCAATTACCTATCGGTTTGGCAATTAAAACCGATAGTACAATACAATGGCACTAGTACTTAGGGTTTTTCCTAAGAACAGTTACAGGTGTGTTTCAGTAAATCATTTTGCACTTGTAAAGACACCTGAAAATCCATGCAATTGACTTCCAATAATTTTGAAATAAATTAACAGTAAAGACCAATCATGAACCATAAATAATCATGCATATAGAAACTTTCTTGAATAGCCAATCAAGATGGAGATATGAAAATGACAAATCAGCCAAAAACCACTAGGAATCTGAACTTTGCAGTTTTCATATTGATTTGTGAAAAGAATCAATTATTTCTCAAATCAAGTCCAATTGAAATGATAATTTGCAGAAATGATTCTCAATGCCTTACGTATGTTTTCCGAAAGAATTTTTGAAAAATGATTTGCCAATGAACAAGCACATGACTGGGTGCATAACCACAGTAATCACAAATTTCACAACATGATCAGTATTTATATTAATTCTTCAATTAAAGCTCCAAGTAATATACGTCACTTACATATTGCAAATTAGTCAAGAATGGTTGTCCACCCATAATCCTTCTTCGTGGTCGTCTTGGAGGTAACTTGTTTCATCAATATCTTCGGTAGTTACAGATTGAAGAATTCCATCTAAAAATAGAGGTAGTTCGTCAAACTGATTATAATCTTCATCCACAACGTCTTCGACCCCAACAATACGTCTCTTATTGCGAAGGACAACGTGTAACTTTGGATTGGCTGGGTCAACGATGTAGAACACCTGTGTGGCTTGCTCAGCAAGTATAAATGGATCATCTTGCTGTGCAACTCTACTGAGATCGACGAGAGTAAACCCATAATTGTCGACTTTAACACCTCGAGGGATTTCGACCCATTGGCATCGAAGTAAAGGAATCTTAAGTAATACGTAATCGAGCTCCCATATTTCCTCAATAACACCATAATATGAGTTGAGTGCCCTTACTGCTCTGGCATCCTTTGAAATAGCAAGTAGTGTCACTCCACTACATTGCATAGTACTCTTCTCATCTTGAGTTCTTGTGTAAAATGAATAGTTGTTGATGTCACACTCCTGCCAAGTCCCTACAGTAAATCTAGGCCCTCTGACCAACCATGTAACAACTTCATCTCCGTTGCCCTCAGAAGCTCGCAGGACTCTATTTTTGATCCACCCAGTAAACTTCCTGTTATGTTCTCTGGTGACCCAAATCTCTGGCTTCGAAGGATTCTATTTTCGTAACATTTTCTTGTGCTCGTGTATGTATGGCTCTACCTCTGTCATGTGTTGTAAGACCCAAAAATGGGCTTTTTCATATAGATCACTAGAGGGGACGACTGCTTTGAATCTAATCGTTCCAATGCCCTGAAGTCAACCCTCATGCCGGGACGTAGAAACACCAATTGGGTCAACCCCAGCCGTATAGTTGGTGCAAAATTCAATCACCTCCTCGGCGGCATAACCTTCAATGATACTACCATCAGGTCGATGTCGATTCCTTACATATCCCTTCAAGAAACCCATAAATCTCTCAAATGGATACATGTAGCGCAGGAACACGGGTCCACAAAACTTAATTTCTCTGATAAGGTGAACAATTAGATGGAACATAACATCAAAAAAGGATGGAGGGAAATACATCTCCAGCTGACAAAGAGTTGTAGTCACATCGCGTTGCAAATCATCCAGTCCATCCAGATCAATTACCTGCAAGGACACAGTTGCAGCAAATATTCAGATCCAAAAAATCTGGCAAGTTCCATGAATGGAGCTAATTAACTTGCTAGGAGTACACACTTACTTTGCCAGATATTGTGTTGAAGAAATAACATAGCTTTGTAATTGTCTCTCTAACTTTGACTGGGAGAATGCCTCTAATAGCAATGGGAAGCATTTGTGACATCAGTACATGACAATCATGGGATTTCATACCAACGAGTTTCAAGTCTTTCATGGACAGAAGTTTTTTCAAGTTTGTAAAATACCCGCATGGAACTTTGACACCATATAGGCACTGACAGAGTTCTGTTTTTCTCTTTTTGACAAAGTATAGCAGGCCGGGGGGAGGTATGTACGCTTTCCCTTCTCCAACGGTGCAAGCTCAGTCCTTATGCCAATTTCGAGCATGTCACAGTGAACGTTGATGCCATCTTTCATCTTTAATTCCTGGAATGTTCAACAACAAACCAATCAAATTGTCACAAACATTTTTCTCCACGTGCATGACATCAATGCAATGTCGAACTTGTAAGTGCTCCCAATATGGCAGATCCCAAAGAATCGATCTCTTCTTCCAAACATTTTTTCCTGGAGGTTTAGAACATTTATCGAACTCAACTTTGATGTCCTTCATGCGCAAGTAATGTTCCTTACCAGTCACAAACACTGGGTCTGATCCTTTCTCAAGTTTCCCATTAAATGACTTCCTCTTCTTACGATAGGCGTGATACATCGGAAGGAATATGTGGTGACCCATGTACACTGTTTTTCTGTAGTTCAGTAACCACATGCTTATAGTTTCATCCAGGCAAATAGGACAAGCCTTGCCTCCTTTCATACTATACCCCGACAAATTTCCGTAGGCCGGGAAATCATTTATGGTGCAAAATATCATGGCCCGCAACATGAAATTCTCTCGCTTATGTCCGTCCCACACCCGCACCCCTTCACTACACAATTTATGTAAATCCTCGACTAACGGTGATAGAAACACGTCAATATCATTCCCGGGTTGTCTGGGTCCTGAAATTAGTAACGACATCATGATGTACTTGCGCTTCATACATAACCAAGGAGGAAGATTGTAGATGCATAAAAGAACCGGCCAAGTGCTATGCCGACTGCTCATATTTCCGTGTAGATTCATACCATCCGTACTTAGCTCAAACCTTATATTCCTCACTTCGCCGCCAAACTCACCGAATGTTCTGTTAATGTTTCTCTATTGAGTAGAATCAGTTGGATGTCTTAGTTTTTCGTCTTGTTTCCGATCTTCAACATGCCAACGCAAGTACTTCGCATCTTTCGGATTTGCAAACAGCCGTTTCAATCTAGGAATCACAGGAAAATACCACACAGTTTTGGCCAGAGGCCCTTTCTTTACCTCATCACATCCATTGTAATAAATTTGGTCCCCATGCTTATACCGCGATGCACCGCATCTTGGACAAACATGCAAATCCTCATACTCGTTACGGTACAGAACACAATCATTTGGGCATGCATGTATTCTTTCGATTTCCATTCCCAACGGACACAATAGTTTTTTGGCCTGGTAAACCGATCTTGACAACTCATTCCCTCTGGAAGCATGTCCGCTAAAAGATCTAATAGCGCCATAAAACTCTTATCGCTCCAACCATTGCTTGCCTTCAAGTTATATAATCACAACACAGAAGAAAACTTTGTAAATTTTACACATCCAAGGAACAAAGGCTTCTCAGAATCAACAATTAATTTCTCAAATTTACCAAAATCTTTTTCACTGTAATCGTTTTCTACATCACGTAACATTTCATCTAAATTGTCGTCATCTACATGCACATCCGAATGAACATTATCAATGTTCTGATGATCATTATTACTGCAATCCACTTCCTGGTCCTGCTGAGTGGTAACGGTGCTCATTTCCTCAAGATCTTCACCATACTATATCCAATGGGTATAGCGTGCGTTAAAACCACAATGAATCAAATGACTCCTAATCTGATCAGAGTTGCCGAACCTCTTTAAGTTCATACAATCTATACAAGGACAATGCATATCTTTCTCTCCCTTCTTCGCCTTTTCTTGCTCAGCAAATTTAATAAACCCATTCACACCCTCCAAATACTCAACAGTAGTATGTTTTATTCCATACATCTAATATTATCGATCCATCTACAATTATTTCACAAAATTGACAAATTGAAATAAGTAATTAATGACTCAGAGCATGCATGCATGAAACATCATCAATTAGCTAGGCCATATGTGTGTACAGCTGCTTAATTACATTAAATGGATATATATGAAACCCTAATTAACTTGATGCATTAATTGGAAGAGCCAGCTAGCTAGCTTATTAATTTCAGCCATAAATCATTCTTAGCTTAACTTCAGCAAGCTATAGCTAACTAGCCAACCTAGCCTCCTAGTTTGGAGCTACATGCATCTAGTTTAATGAATTGGAAGTAGAGAGAGAGGGAGAGTGTGGAAGAGTGATCGAGAGAGAGAGGTGATGAGAAGATGACAATATCGAGGGGGATCAAATTATCAACCTCCCAGCTAGCTTCTCCAGATCACTCTACCTTGGAGCGCGGATGCACGTACTGTAGAAATGATCGAGGATGCAGAGCAGGGGTCGAGATAAGTTGTGCAATTTTACTATCGGTTCAAAAACACAACCGATAGTAAACTTTTCTAAAGGTCCCCACTGTCATAACCATTAGTTTATATGACGTCATTTTACTATCGGTTATATAAAACAAACCGGTAGTAAAATTTACTCTATTATATCGGTTGCTACAGTAGTAACCGATAGTAAAAATTCCGTAATTTTACTATCAGTTACGAAAGACAAACCGATAGTACAATTTCGTCTATTATATCGGTTGGTACAGTAATAACCGATAGTAATAATTGTTTGCTATTCACTAACGGTACACCAGAACATAACCGATAGTACAAAGCCTCTTCACCACCGCTGTTGTCGTACCCTATAGGATTTTTCCCAGATTGCTTATAACCGTTAGAAGATATGGGTTAGTGGATTGCATTTCTGTAGTAGTGTATGGTCACAGAGGACAGTTTCCTGTATACTAGAAGGTCATGGGCACAGAATCAATCTATGGTTGTAGTACTTGCACGATGATAAGGTCGCAGGCTATCCGCAGCCAAGATAACCTGAGTGTGTTTGAACTTTACCAGACACGTTCTCTCAGGATAAATATAACTTCTTCTCCCACAAGTGAAGACAACTGTCAAGGAGTTAAGATGTGCGGTTATCTATAAATTGCACGTGTTAACCGGCGAAGGGATTATGTGTAGTTATACAAACTGCACTATGACAACCGTCCAAACTGCTTTACAATCGCATCCTTTCACCCAGCATAAAAGGATGATAGGTACATAGAAGCAAGCGACGATGAATAGAACAAGCGAACAAGACAACAGATCAAGAGATCAGAGACTTGAACAATTCAAGCAGTAGACAATAGACAGAAGTATTGAGAGAGATTGATTAGCCTCTATAACAATCTCTCCTCCCTGTAAATTCTCTCATACATAGTGAAACCACAACAGGACGTAGGGCTATTACTCAATCTTATTGAGGGCCTGAACCTGTATTATTCTTCGTGTCCCTGACTTGTGCTTATTTTAACTTACCTGATAGACACCCTGAAAGGTCTCACACTTGACTCACAAATCTGTGTAAGATTTACTAAGGACCCCGAGTCCGAATCGTTGACAGGTAAATCTTCTTCTGAATAACGTGTCCATGTATGTCCAGTGATATGAATCATCAAAGAGTTATTTATTGAATGACACAGCTGCTAGAGGGGCATGCAAGTTATCAGGACGAAGCATCTTGTTGATGATGGCTGGCCTTCTAGGAGGTCATCATCAAAGAGAGTAAAATTTCTCTCTTCCAAAACCAATAAGATGAAGAAACCAACCCCTGGAGCCACCAAGGCGAAGACCATAAAAGGGGCTTCATCAAAAACAAAGAAAACTGAAGCAAAAAATGCTGCGGTAAGGTTTTCTCTTCTCTCTATTATACCATGTACGAATAGGAGTCACTTCTTAATTGTACAAGGTGAGAGGAGTGAGGACGAGGAAGATGAAGTTCCTCTGATCCGTCGAAGGAGAAGAATGGTAAACCTTCTGGAGATTGCTGTCCTAGAGATACCATCCTCCCCCACTATTGCCAACATACTGTCCTCAATAGCAAAAATAGCTATTGCGGTAGTGGATCCTGTGGCCACGGGAGAACTTGCGGTCACAAGGGAGGTTGCTAGCCCTGAGGCTAGAACTTCTACAACCATGGTCGTGGAGGACTCTGCGGCCATAGTCTCAACGAGCCCAGACCTGGTGACACCCCCTGCAAATGCAGAAGGAGCTGTTGCGGTAATAATATCATGCTCTGCGAAATTTACTCCATTGCAAACATGAATCATCTTTTGAATATGCAGGAAGAGGAGACCACTATCTTGTCTAAGAAGCGGTAAACAAGGACAGGCTCCAATGATGTCGCGACGAAATCGCTGGCTTCACTATTGTCGCCCAGAAGCGCAACATCGAGCCCCCAAAGCTTGATGGGGCTTCGAATTAGGTAAAGACATCTCTACCTTCTAACATTTGATCATTGCAATACTTGATTCATCACTTTTGTAAATTGCAATCTTGTTCAAAATTCTTGTGCCCGTCATTTTGCTGACGCCACCTGAATCAAGTGATTGACCTACAATGGAAGTCACAAAGGATGCGGACGCGAACACAATGACTGAAGGAAATCCTTAGACCATTGTTGAAGAAATAATTGCAAACATTCAATCTGAAAGGGTTGAAGCTATATCTGCTGATCCGACCATAGGAATATTGCCACAAGGAACAACACCCATTCTTCCCTTGGTCAAGGAAAGGACTTCTCTTGAGGTTCAACCTACTGATGAACCTGAGCCTCTAGAGAAAACACTTAGCAAATTCTTAGTGGTTAGCAAATTCTTAGTGTTGAAACATTGTTGGTACTGACTTGAGTTTCATCCAAGGATTGCATTTACCTCTATGTTTTGCAGGAAAAATTCTTCATTAATGAAAACCATGGCTGACCAACAAAGTCAGAGGGATACCAACGCCATGGAACTTTCTCTGCTAAGGAAAGAACTTAACGAGGCTCAGAAAAACTGACCTGTAAGTCCACTTATAGGCAGAAAGTGTCATTTCTTTACATGAACTTTTATAACTATGTTACCTTGTTCATACAGCACAAGAGAAACAAATCAAGAGGCTGTCCAAAGAGAAAAATGACTTCGAGGAGAAATGTGTCCAAAAAGAAGCTCATATTGGACAACTCCGCGCAACCATCGAGCGCCAGCATGCAACCAGTGAAGAACTCAAGAAGGTTGCTTAACTTGCCTGTGAAGAAAAGAAAGCCCTAGAAGAAACAATCTCAAGCTGCAGCAACATTCAGTCAGAATCCTTCAAAAGGCTAAAAATGGCTGCAGATCTACTGAAGGCCGACGTAGTTGATCCCCAAAAGGAAAACCTGAGCCTCAGTGAATCCTGCAAACTGGTTGTGGCTCAAGCCGAATCACTCCTCGAATACCTTCCTGAGGACACAATAGGCAGAAAGAGGCACTGAAGACCAACGTGGGATTTGTAGCCTCTGCCATTTTGTGCAAACTAAGGCATCACCATGGCCCAAATTTGGATTTGAATCCAGTGGTGGGAGATGTTGTATTCAAGAGTGAAGATCAGCTTGAAGCTATAATGGACGAAGTCAAGCCCTTGATCGAAAATCTCTTGAAAGAACTTGGCTTATCATGATCACATTGTAATGAACAATGATCCTTCTTTTTGAATTGTACCTGCACACATACAATTATGATAGAAAACATGCAGATGCATGATTTTTTGAGACATAAAAATACTTCCATCTAAATGTTATAGTTGTATTCTCCTAGCCCCTTCTTGATATTACTTATACTGAGAACATAGTATAGTAATTGCAGGACAATAAAATGCCCAGCAAAACCTCTTATGCATTGAGAAACGGCTTATAAAGAAATTTTCGAACTAGAGCTTATTATAAAATCACAAGTATAGATAGCTCAATGTCAGTCCTTGAGCTTATTATAAAATCACAAGTATAGACAGCTCAACGTAAGTGCTTAAAGTTTTTGGCGAACTAACAGCCACTCGAATGATCAGAAACATGCTAGTAAGTCTCGCATGCGTTAAGAAACGGCTTATTTAGAGATGTCTTATCTAGATGCGACCATGAGATCGATTAACGAATCCAATTTAAACACTGTGATGAGATGACCATCTGTGATCAAATCTATGGTCACAGACTGTACGCGACCATAGTTTTGAACCTCAAGCATGGCTTGAATAGATCCAAAGGACATCAATTGAGAATAAGCTTATAACATAAAGGAAAAGAAAGTTTTATTGTAAAAAATATGCTAATTGAACAGGAAAATGGAAATGGAAAAACTTACACGTAGAACTTGCGCAATTGATCTATATTCTAAGTATTGGGTAAGATCCTTCCATCTTCCATCGCTAATCGAGTTGATCTTGGTCGCAGCACTGAGACCATAGTATAGGGGCCTTCCCACTGATGGGAGAATTTGTTGTAATTGGACTGGTTTTGAACTTTTTGTAAAACCAGGTCACCCACGTGAAGACTACGAGGTCGCACCCGTTACTATGGTATTTACGAAAACTTGTAAATATGCTGCTGATTTAATCAACGCCCGATTACGTTTCTCCTCAAGGAGAATAATGTCTTGTACACATTGTTCATGTTGATCAAAATGATCAAATTGATCGACACGAATAGATCCAATACGAATTTCGGTAGGTAATACAACTTCAGCACCGTATACCAATTGAAAAGGTATCTCACTCGTAGCTCAACTGCATGAAGTGCGTAGTGCACATAAAACAAAGTAGAGTTTGTCTACCCAAACCCCCGAGAGTAACTTAAGGTGATCAGAAACTCATTTTTTAACACCTTGCAACATCTGCCCATTGGCACATTCAACAGCGTCATTACTCTGTGGATGAGCAACAGATGCAAAACATACTTTGGTCCCAATGTCGTCACAATAGTCCAGAAAAAGACCACTAACGAATTGGGACCCGTTGTCGGTAATGAGACAACTTGGAACACCAAATCGTGTTACAATATTCTTATGAAAGAATTTCTTCGCCGCAGCGGCAGTTATATTGCGGACTGGTTCAGCATCAATCCACTTAGTAAATATGTCAATGGCTATGAATAAAAACTTGTACCCATTAACTGCTTGGGGCATAGGACTCACTATGTCTATTCCCCATACCGCGAACGGCAAGGTTAAAGGAATAGTTTGTAAGGCATATGCAGACTGGTGAACTTGCCGTGCATGAAATTGACACTGTGGACATCTCTTGACCAAGTGCTTGGCATCATCAAGTGCCGAAGGCCAATAATAACCCTGTCGAAAAGCTTTTCTGACCAGCGTCCGAGAAGATGCATGTGCACCACATACACCTCCATGAATGTCCTTCAAGAGGGATTTACCTTCCTCTTGAGATATACAGTGCATGAACACTCCTTGAGTACCCTTTCTATACAAAACCTCATCAATTATTTTGTATAGACGTGCCTTTCGTATTAACCGATCACTTTCGTTTTCCTCCTCGGGTAAGGTCCCATGTTCGAGATAGATCAGTAATGGTTGGGTCCAATCTCCTCCATGCTCAAGGTTGGCGATGTAAACTATCACCTCATTGTTCTCGACTGGAAACGCAATCAAGTGATATTTCAAGTGTTCAATGAACACTCCTGCCGGCAGCAGATGCACGTGAGGACCCAATTTTTGATAATTGGTTTGCGAGAACATTGTTTCTTTGCGGAACAAATTGGACTTTGAAATGACTGAAGTGTTTTTCCAATTTCCTCACCTCGTCCAAGTAATGAGCCATTGTCTCATCGGAGGTGTTGTACTCCTTGTTTTCCTGGTATACAACTAGCTGTGAGTCTCCCCTCACCACTAATCGACGGACTCCAAGGAATTTAGCTGCGCGAAGCCCGGCAAGAAGACCTTCATACTTTGCTGCGTTGTTGGTCGCAATAAAGTGTAATGTATGACATACTGGAGTTGGTCACCCTGAGGTGTGATTAAGACCACTCTAGCCCCCGAGTGTTGAAAACTACGAGAGCCATCAAAATACATCATCCAATGGTCGATGTGTTGTAAATCCACAGATACTTGCGCAGGTGGGTTGGGATTAGTCCATTCAACCACAAAATCTGCAAGAATTTGAGATTTAACTGCTACACGAGGAGTGAACTGGATGTCAAACGCTCCAAGTTCACTGCCCATTTTGCCACGCGACTAGACACTTCCGGATTTCTAAGAATGTCCCCTAAAGGAAAGGACAACGGCACAGTAATCTTATGTGCTTGACAGTAATGTCGTAGCTTTCGTGAAGCCATCAGAAGAGCGTAAAGTAGTTTCTAAACTTCAGGGTAAAGCTTCTTTGATCCATGAAGTACTTCACTTACATAATAAATCGGTTGTTGCACACCTTCCCTTTCCACAACCAGAACTGCGCTGACCGCGTGAGGGGTAGCCGCCAAGTAAAGAAGTAATGATTCCCCTGAAATTGGAGAGACCAATACTGGGACTAGACAAATATGCTTTGACCTTTCAAAAAGCTTGCTCGGCTTCATCGGACCAGGTAAAACGATTGTGCTTACGTAGAACCTTGAAGAAAGGTAACCCACGTTCACCTAGTCGCGATATAAAATGGCTTAAGGCCGCCATGCGACCTGTTAGGCTCTGGACATCCTTCATGGTCGAAGGAGATCGCATTTGCTCAATGGCCCTGATTTTTTTAGGATTAACCTCAATTCCTCTCGAACAAACAAGGAAACCTAAAAGTTTACCAGAAGAAACTCCAAAAGAGCATTTCTCGGGATTCAACGTTATTCCATATTTATTTAGGTTACAAAAGGTTTCAGCAAGATCATCTATGTGACTAGAGCTTTTAAAACTCTTTACAACCAAGTCATCGACATAAACTTCTAGATTACGCCCTAACTGGGAGAGAAAGGTCTTCTAAATCAAGCGCTAGTACATGGAACCAGCATTCTTGAGTCCAAATGGCATTCTGACATAGCAGTAAGTACCAAAAGGTGTGATGAAGGAAGTTTTCTCTTCATCTTCTTCTGCGATGCTAATCTGATGGTATCCCGAGTAAGCATCCAGGAAGCTCATCAGTTCATAACCCACTGTAGAATCGATCAACTGATCGATGCGAGGAAGGGGAAAATTATCCTTCGGGCAGGCACTATTTAGGCTGGTGTAATCGATGCACATGCACCACTTACCATTTGACTTTAGAACCATAACCGGGTTTGCAAGCCATTCAGGATGATCGACTTCTCGAATGAATCCTGCTTTCTAGAGTTTGTCCAACTCCACACGGATGGCTTCTTATTGGTCAGTAGCAGAGTCTCAGCTTTTGCTTTATTGGTCGCTATCCAGGCCGGATTGCTAGCCTGTGCTCGATCACTTCCCTTGGGACTCCAGGCATGTCGGATGGTTTCCACGCAAACACATCTGCGTTAGCCCGAAAGAAAATAATGAGCTCGAGTTCCTATTTTTCATCCACACCAAATCCAATCCGAATGGTTCTAGATGGATCTTCTCGGTACAAAGGAACCAACTTCAATTTCTCATCTGGTCGTGGGGCGACTTTGATCGCGTCTGGTGACGTGGTTGCAACCTGTACATCCCGAAGGGGTAGTTGATCGACCAACTCCAGAGATAACCGATCACAAGTAAGAGTCGTACTACGACTGCCTCAGACCAAAATCACGCCCTTTGGGCCTGGAATCTTGACACACTGATAAGCATAATGCGTCGCCGCCATGAACTTAGCAAGCGTCGACCTGCCAAAAATAGCGTTATATGCTAAATCATAAGCAATTTCATCGAATGTAATCAATTTTGTTCAAAAATTGTCTGGTTCTCCCAATGTTACCGGTAATACAATTTGTTTGATCGGCATCATTGAGGGACGAGGGATTATACCATAAAACAGATGAATTATGGGGTTGATCTTTGAGCGAGGAATTTGCATCTCGTCAAGAGTTTTGACCAATAACAGATCCAGAGAACTACCTCCGTCGATCAATACCCTCTAGACCTTAGCAATGCTAATGATAGGGGTAATGACTAGAGGGAGTCTCAATGGTCGTGTTAGACCCCTGGGACAATCGTCCTGGTCGAAAGTTAAGGGAGTTTCCGACCAGTGGGGGAATTGAGGCTCCCCAATTGGACCTTCAACTTTATTTACCTCACGGTAAAGAGATTTGAATTGACGCTTAAAAGAATAAGAATAAGAGCCACCAAAAATAACATTCACGTGATTTTGGGGTACCTGATAGGCCATAACTTCATCTTCATCAGGATCCCTAACCTCACAGAATCGTTCTTTCTCTGGTATGGTCGGCATGGGTCCAGTTCCCTGGTAAAAGTCATCCAGACGCTTCAACTAGCTACGACAGTTCTTGAGATCATGTCTCGAAGTGTTGTGGAACAGACACCATTTCTTGTTTCCCTGCGGGTTAGTCTGTTTTCCCGAATGGTCGTTGTTGCGACCACTAGGAGGCTTTTTATTTTTGAACGTAAATTTATTACCTTTTTCCTACAGTGGTTTGTCGACAACTGCCACATTTTGGTATTGTCCAACCCCATTCTTCTTGGGCTTCTTGGATTTCCCCCCTGATGATTTTGACTTCTTATTAGAATCATCCTACTTGTCATTCTTATGACCTGGTTGAGGCCACAAATTCCCTTTGTCCACCATTCTATTCCATTCCACGGCCTCAACTGCATAAGAATAACGGTCTGCCATATCGACTAGATCTGATACTGACCTTCGTGGATGTATGCTCAAATCCTCATTGAATCTTCGATATCAAATAGCATGTTTGAAAGCACTCATAACTGAAGTATCTGAGATGTTGGGAATGGTAATCCTCACTCCAACAAACCTCTTGACAAATTGCCAAAGAGTTTCGGTTGAAGTCTGACTTAACCGATGAAGATCATCTTCCTTACCAAATTTTTCATAACAATTTTAGAAATTGTTGAGGATTGCATCACACAACATTTCCCAATTGTATATGGACCCTTTTGGTTGATTGAACAACCAAGTCCTTGCTGGTCCTTCAAGAACCATTGGCAAGTAATTTGCCATCACACGGTCATCTCCTCCTGCCGCTTAAATGGCAATGATGTAGATTTGAAGGAATTCTGATGGATTTTGAGTTCCATTGAATCTTTCGATCATACCAGGTTTAAACTTATCTGGCTAGACTACAGCACAGAGCCCTGGCAAGAAAGCTTTACAACCTACATAGGAACTTCAGAAATGTCTATCATCGCGACCTTTCATATGGTCGTAGGCGACATTACCTTGAGGAGATACACCGTGTGGTCCCAAGCGAGAATGAACTGGTACGCGATTAAGATCCCGAGAGCTTCCAACTCGCCTAGCTTTGTCATGCCGAATTGGCATTGCTGGCAATTGATTGCGCCTCCCATGGCTGGAGTAAGAATAATCCCGCTCATGGGAACGAATGGTGGAACGTGCGACACCGTTGGTGCAGCCTCGGATGCAACTTCGTCGAGTGTGTCTGCAAGGACTCTGGCGAAGGTCGTTTTATCCACATATTCCAAACCAGGATGAGGATTACACAGTGTATCTGCAATAACACGAATTCAATCTTGTGTGCTCCTTCTGGGCGCCATAGGAGTTACTGTCTCCTCAACCGCCGGGGAATACCCCGGGGCCAAAGATGGCGTCTGGTCACACCTACGACCATGTGGATGGTGAGAGGTACTGGGACCAAGGTCTCGAACAACGGCATCTTGGCGAGATTGCACAAGACGTAAGGCTTCCTCAATGACCCTGTGAGGAGTTTCCTCCCACTGTTCGCGACCTTGATCTTCCTCCTGCTTGGGTTCTCGTTCCTCCCTGGCAATTCGCTGTTCAGGAGTTTCCTCCGAAAGTGCAACAAATTCCCTTGGAACTGAGGTCGTAGACAGGGAAAACATCTCTCCTTGTTACGAGTCAGACTCGAAATCAAAAAGAGATTGGAGATTGTCCGAAGCAAACCTTCTGGAACTAAACTCAAGGTCATTACCCTCCACATCTTCTGGGACGATATGCTGTGGCACAGACTCACCCTCTAATGTGGTGGGATTCACATGAGGGGAAGAATCCATCTTCTCTATCTCTTGGTCAACAGACATGACCAGAGATGGAGAAGATGCACCCTCGGGAGGTGACTCATGGACATCTTCGTCGCCAACCTCTTCCATAGGAACGAGGTCATTAGGTGAAGGCATCTTGATATGAGCATAGTCATCGATATCAAAATCATTCTCGGAATCGTATGCTCCAGACATAACTTACCAGAACTCCTAATGAAGAAAACGCCTTGAGAAAGGCCCAACAGTGGGCGCCAACTGTCGACGATTGGGACTTGGGGTCCTTAGTCGATCTTATGGAAATTTATTAAGTAGGAAGTGGAGACCTTTCGAGATGCTCACCAGGTAAGTTAAGATAATTATGTACTGGAGACACGAGAGATTATACAGGTTTGGCCCCTCAAGGATTTAATTAATAACCCTACGTCCTGTGATGTTTTCACTATGTATGTAAATGATTACAAAAGATGGAGATTGTTATAGAGGAATGCTAACAATCTCTTTATCTATATCTATCTGTGTTTCTTTGTTGTCTTGTTCGATCTCCCTTCTGGTATGCTTGTTGCCCTTTTATAGTGATCGAAAGGATGCCAACATGGAGAAGTTTTGGGTGGTTAGACGGTTATCTTCACAAATAGGAGAGGAAGTTATCTTATCCTGGAACCGTGACTGGAAGACTCAGCCACTACTCAGGTTAGACGTGACTCTCTCGATGCTATGGTCGTGCACAGACTGCGACCATAGGTCTATACTAAGGTCATCATTAGTCATGCGACCTTTTGGTTCACAAGAAACTGAGCTCTGCGGCCATGGAGCCATTTATCATATCTGAAATATCTTAAACATGATATGTTTAATAAACAGATGACTAGCCCAAGTAATATTCATCGTCAATCGGTTTTTAGTTTCTCCTTGTACCTCATTGCAAATTATGGGATATTGGCAACCAACAAGTCAGCTTGAGCAGCAACCAAAATGCAAGACTCTTCAAGAGATAAGTTGTCCTTCTTAGGATTGACAACATCAGATCAAGAGAGTCTGCAACCTCCCTTAGTTTTTCAAGAGTACCCCTCTCAGTGACACTGCAACTTTTGATAATTGTATCCAAGGCGTCCTTCTCATCACGGACAAGCTTCTCGGCTTCTGGAGCAAGCTTCGCAGTCTCTCGAGCCCTTTCGCTAGCCGTTTTGTAGCGGTCAATGATCTTGTGGAAAGTTTCGAGGTCATGTCCTCGCCTGATGAACTTCTCCTTGAGGCACTCCTTCCCCTTGAAGGAAGTTGCATAATGCAATCTTCTCCTTCAGGGATGCCAGGGTCTCAACAAGCTCTTTGCTGATCACCCTCCCAACTTTGTCTCCCTATATAATCATGAGATAATTCCTAGTCATACACAAAATTTTTTTTTTAAGAGTGAGAATCCTTACATTGGAGACAGATGCTGACTGGGCCACAGAAGGATTTGGGACATTCACTACTCTTTCTATGACATTAGTCTCCTTCTCGAACACAATTAGAGATGCTGCAGCAGGAGAGGAGGTGGTCCAGTTTGTCCTATACATCCAACTTATAATTGGATAAGTCATTTCCAACTAAACAATATGGTCTAGTTAGAGGGAAAAAATATTACCTCAAGCAATTTCCTTGGAGATTTCGAGGAATAATTCCTGTGGCAAAAGAAGAGGTTGGTCATGAAGCTTGACCCACAATTGCAGCTAATGGCTGTGGACTCGCAGCCTCTTCCAACAAAACATAATCACTTTGTGCAGCCAGGGAAGAGGTCTTAATCAGTTTCCTTGATGAAGATCCACTAGAGGATTCAACATCATCACAGGATCGCTTCTTTGAAGCTACTGGACATTAGAGCAATTGCAAAAACCAAAATGTTTTGGAAAGATTTGCTCAAGAAAAAGATTTGTATAGATCTTCCAAAAGAGAATTACCTTTTGAGATGCTTGTTCAACATCGTCAACACTGATATCCTGCGGTTTCAACGCCTCGACATCGCCTTCTACAGCCAGACTTTCTTCTTCATATTCAATAAGTCACTCTGGGATTTGGGATGTCATTGCAACAAAAACAGAGAAGAAAAGAGAAGGCTAGAAGATGAAGAGTCTAAAACTTAGAAACTCTATGGAAACTTGAAGACTCTGTAATGTGGAGGCTGGCTATTTATAGAGTCCGAAAGGTGACGCTTTGAGTTCCTAGTCTAGGGACACAGCGAAAACACTTGAGATCTTTTCAAATGCCTGCCTGACAACCGCACCCAAAGTTTCTTCTTGGTATGCAGCGAAAACCCTCAAGATTTTTTCAATACCAGTCATGATAGCCTGGCAACCGCACCCAAAGTTTCTTCTTGGGTTGTGTGGGAATTCAAAGCAACAGAGTAACTGTGTTAGAATTCAAAGCGACAAAGTTACTGTGTTAGAACCTTGTCGTTTCAAATTCGGGGGCTAGCTGATGGAGATTTGCTTATACCTTTCAATGGTCAAATGAGACTGTAAGAAAGAGGGAGCAAAGTAACTTTCCTTCCTGCGGTTGTGGGACATCATAGGAAAAGATAATAAGGAAGTCTAAGATATTCTAGACTTAGCCCAACCTTACAGATGTTTATCCTGTAAATCTCAATAACTACGATCAAAAATACTTATGATCGTAGCATTTATCATCAAAAGAGTTCATAGTCGAATGGATTCTGTTACCTACGATCACCCTAATCGTAGAGATAAGGTCATAGCCAATACACAACCAAACATATACTATTCATCTGTACCTTATCGGTGAACCAAAACCTGGAAGCACCTTTAAGACAAAGGCTAGTCGAGAACCTATCTACCGACCACAATCCAAGGGTCCAACAGTTATATGGTTATGTTTATTCGACCATACCCTATGGTTATGTTTATTCGACCATAACCTTTGGATACTGTGACCCTTTATTTCCCCAGAAATGTCATAACTCCCTAACATGGTAATCATCAAGAAGATAAATGCGTAAACATTCATAAACGTGTAGCCACTCATAATCACACATTATGACTGGTGCACGTCTGCCACCTGGAAACCAATTCTGTAACCGTCGACCTTCGACAAGCTATTAAAGGAGAAAAGTTCAACGACGAAGGGGATCGGGCTCAAATTGGGATAGAATGATCAAGAGAGGTCGATAAAGAATAGGAGAGAGGTTTTTAGTCCATTCAAGAACAACTCTTGTTCTTCTTTGTAATCCTTTACACTCTTAGTGAAATCACAATAAGAGTAGGGCTATTACTCAGTCTCCGAGGGCCCAAACCTGTATAATTCCTGTGTCTTCGATGCATCTATATTTACGATATTTCCTCTAGGTGATTGTTAGAAGTGCTTCCCTGCGTTACTATTAATCTTGTTAAGTTCGGCTTGGAATCTTGTTCCAATCGTCGATAGATTTTCAGTGGCAAACAAGAAGGTGGGATTTAAAATCCTTAGATCCAAGAATATTATTCATGACAAGTTTCTCTATCTTTCTTCTTGTGGAGAGATGGTGGTCCTAATTGGCATTATGAGTTTGCTAAGTGGCCATTTGAACAAAACAATTAATGGGCCATTATCAGACGCAGATCTTCCATTTGAAATTCTTTTCAAAAGGGTAATTCTTATGGCAATTTGAACTGGTCAAAAAAGAGATTTTCGACCAAGTCTTCTAATGTTTTTCGACAAGTTGGTCATCAGAACAATGTCCAGGTGATTTTGACCAAAATATCTGATTTTCATCAATTGAAGTCTTTTAAATTAGAGGATACTTTACATGTTTTCATTGCCTAGCTCCTAATCATCTTAAAAAAGATTGTTCATCTTCTGTGAGATGTAAAATCTGTTTCAATTATGGGCATATTAGTCGTTTCTATTTCAAATGGAACCGTAAGCATCAGATTTTTGCTCCAAAGGTTCTTGTTTCTCTAAGCATCCATCTGGTTCTTGTTGATCGAAGGATGCCGACTAGAGGGGGGATGAATAGGCGGTTTTTCTAATTTTAATTTTGATTGAGTAGTTTACAACCTAAATTGTAATATCAATACACAAATGATATAGATGATGACACAAATTAAGTTTTGCAATACTAAAGAGACAAGAACAATAATTCAATTTCTAGAAGTATGAAGCAAGTAATAGAAGTAACCGAAAGAGATCGAATTTTTCCCGAGGTCTCGGAAATTTGACGATTTCCACTAATCCTCATTGAAGCACTCTTCACTAGAGTTTTTGCTTCGATTCCACTAGAGGTAGCCCTTCTCCTCTTTGGATAGGCGAGCTCCGAGCCTTTACACCCAATCACCGGGCCTCTTCGACACACACCGTCGATGGAGAGATCGCCGGACCTCCCGGGTCGTCTAGGTGACGGCAATCACCAAGAGTAATATGCCTAGCACTTTTCTTGATCAACCTCAAGGCTTGAAGAACAAGTATGCAAATGCAAATGGCTCAATTTCAAACTCTTTCAACTAGCTCTCAACAATTTGCTAAAGGATTTGCTTCAAATGCAAGAAGGTGTGTATGAGAGGCTTTGCAAGCTGTTGCACTAAGTTTTGGCGATGAAACTCATGTGTATATAGCTCCCTAAACAGAAGAGGTATTTATAGCTTCAGAAAAACAGTTGTTTTCAAGAAACCAGGGCGAAGGTTGTACAGACCGGGCATTGTCCGGCCATTTCGGACAATGTCCGGACAGTACACCCAAATAGTGAGCGTTAGTCACGAGTTTGCGAGTGTCAGTTACCGTTTAAGATTTTTGTGAAGGCCGGACGAAAAGGATTTGTCCGGACAAAAATTCTGGACAAATGGATATGTCTCTATTTCCATTTGAAGATGTATGGCAAATGTATAGGCCAGACATTGTCCGGCCATCACAGACAATGTCCGGCCTTTACCGGACAGATGCACCGGACAGATACATATGTCTCTGGTTTCACTTTGCAAAGATTGAGAATTTTTTGTATTGGCCGGACATTGTCCGGCCATCACGGACAATGTTCAGCCTATATCGAACAGATGCTCCAGACAAGTCTATTTGTCTCTGGTTTCATTTTGCAATTGCAGAGGAAGTTTGTATTGGTCGGACATTGTCCGGCCATTGCAGACAATGTCCGGCCAGTTCAAAACGAAAACAGGAAATCAGATTTTTACTCAATCTCAAATGTGTAGCTAGATGCATATGCAAATATGTTTCCAACGACTTCAAGATTGATCAAGTGACTTGTGCTAAAACCCCTCTTAATAGTACGACCATCTAAACTAGAAATTTTCAAAAGTAATAGCACTAGGTTTTCGATTCTTGTACTTTTGTCAAAATTTGTCGTCATCCTTGCTTCGTGAGGTCTCGATAATCTTGATTTTCTCTTTTGTGATGCTTCCACTTCTTTTTAACCTGAGTCTCAAATATGTAGGTTAGTTGCATGTATTTCAGACGTCATTAATCAGCAAAATCCGAATTAGGGCTCAAGACTCAACAGTTCTCGTGCTATGAAACCGAATAGTGGAGTGTGCAATGATTATTCTTTTGGTTTCTTGAGAAGTCCTATTAATGAGGGATTTGATGGTGGCCGTCAAATGATTTTCACTGATGACTTTCCTGAATTTTTCAAAAAATTATATAAAGGCAAAGTCGGTTTATTTTCTTCGCCACTTCCTGATGAGGACATCACTCCTATGCATAAGCCCGAGACTCCTCCAATTGTGATGCAAGGACCCATCACAAGAGCACGAGCACGGCAATTGAATCAACAGGTGAGCTTGTTCCTAAGTGCCCGTGCATATACTTGTGAGGATGGTATGCTACCTAATGATATTATTGATTATATTGTACTTAGGAACTTTGGAGAGGATCATGAAGGCCTTGGGAACCAGCAAGGGCCAGGAGGGAGGCAAGGAGGGCGTCCAAGTCAAGTTGGAGGCCAATTCATCTCGGAGTCGACTACCTCGGCCACCAGGAGCAGTGTTCACTAAAATCGTCGCCCAGGCCACAAACGGGCTCCGATTTCGATGATCCACATATTCCTGGAAAGCTAAGGAGATAACCTTTCGAATGGAACCGGTTTCAGGTCATTTGGACTTCGGAATCGACGGAAATTCATGTTGAAAGTTGGCGGACAGAATCTGTCCCAGGGTGCTGCGTCACCAATTTGGGCCGTTGGCCCATGTATCGTGTTGGAGCCCATCACGGACGCGTCTAGGGTCTCTAGGACGTCCCTTAGACCTTATATTCAGTAGCCGCCGCTAGGGTTGAGGTGGGTTTTGCTTAGATCAATTCTGTCTTTGAACAGTGTCGCCATTCATCGGTTTGTGAGACCCCAACTCGTGAGTTTCATCCTCAATTGCAAATTCAGTTGCATCTTTCTTGTTCTTGCTTGTGTTCGCGATTCACTGGCAGGGATTAGCCTTCGTGGCGAGGTCAACCGGGCAGCGCACGGTTGATAACCAGAGGACGCGTGGTGCTGCGATTGCAGGGGTTTTGATCGTGCCGATCAAGAAGCCGGATCGTGTGTGTCTCGCGCCGCCTAATCGACTTATCCTCCACCTGACGGAAGTTCGGGCATCCCCGTTCCCATTAAGTGGTATCAGAGCAAGGTTACCGTCAGGTTCGCCTTTTCCCTTAGTTTGATTTAGTTTTGCGTTCGCCCTATAGTCCACGAAAAAGCCAAAAAAAAAAATTGCAGTTCATAGTCTACCATACCTAGAACCGCGCCTAGCCTTTGCACAATTTCGGTTTCAGAGTCCGTAGTACTGAGTTTGTGTCCATAGTCGAGTCGTGTTGCTGGTTTAGATCGTGGTCTTAATTTAGTTGTGTTTCATCTCCGCTGCATCCCATATCCTACACATATCCAGTCACCAATCGCCGTTTGTGTCCTTGTTGGAATCGGTTTGCTTTGTGGTTTTCATCATTTTCGGAGTCTTGGTTGTGTTAGGGTTTCCCCTTCATAAAAACCCTAATCCCCCACCTCCTGTTAGCCATACCGCCACCCCTCATCACAGAGCCTTCCACCATAGATCATCGCCTTCCATATCCACTCCAAACACCCTTGAGTTCGGAGAGGTGCCGCCTAGAAAACCCTAATTCGGAGTCCTTCCGTAAAACGGCCATAACTTTCGCATACGGACTCGAAATTAGGCAAATTTTATAGCCGCAGACATCTACAGAAAATTTTACATTCAATTCTCCTCCATCTTGCCGGGTTCACCGAATTTATTTTTGCGAAATTCCCCCGGGAAGATTGAGTTTCCGGCCGCCGAAGTTTGAGCACGCTTTTCAGAGAACACTTCTTATTTCATATCGGTTTCATCTTACATCTGTTCAGGCTGAAAATTTGTGTACTGTCTACCTTTGTGCTCCTGATCCTAGGAAAAATATCAGAAAAATCAAAGAAAAATAAAAAAAAATTGTGAAAGAAGCGTAGAGCAAAAAAAAAAAAAAAAAAAAAAGGACAGGAGCAAAGGTAGGTGCTTTTACCGTGCCTGATAGAAGTGTTTTGCTGCTGTGCTGATATTTGTTCATATATTCTGACGCCTTGTTGCTTGTCTCTATATATTCCTTGCTTTCTGCCGCAGCTAGAATAAGGACACGTTTAGACCAGCAACTAGGGCAAGTGCTTTTGGACATTTATTCAGCATTACTATCTGTTACTGAATTGTGTGCCACTCCATACATATAACCTTCCTACAGCTCCACAAATACATCCTTCTGATCAGCACAGGTTATTGACCCTTGCAATCGCTTCATCACGCCCTCACGGTGTCACGAACCAGCCACCGGTTGCACCGTCCCTCGCTGTGTTGGTAAGAACCTGGTAAGAACTTGGTAAGATTGCTTGAGAGCGCGAGATCCCACCTAGTAGTTCATAGGGCTCATAATACTTGTGCTTGTTTTCCTTCTGTCCTTTTTCTGTGCTAACCATGGCAGGTGGCAAGAAGGGCAGGAACAAGGATGATGTTACCATCGAAGACTGTGTCCTTCATTCAGAGTTGTCGACCATGCTGGATGAGATAAAAACGATGTTCAAGGAGCATGCCACGACGACGAACAAGACCCTTGAGAGCATCGATCGACGAGTTTCCACCCTCACCGAGAGGATGGATGCCGTCGAAAAACGCCCTCCCGCGACCATTGATGGAGATGCCTCCGTCAACAACGGCGCCAACCACGGCAACAACGACCACGATGAGGATGGTGATTTTGAGGAAGATGAAGATGAGCAGCAACGTGCCGCCAGGGAACGTGCTGCTCAACGAGACGGCCGTCTGCATGACCGTCTTCGCCGCAACCAGCACGGTATGAGAGGTAATAACCAGAACCGCAATGATGATCCTTTCACTAAGGTAAAATTCACCATCCCTTCCTTTTCTGGAGCTTATGATGCTGATGCTTACTTAGATTGGGAGATGACGGTCGAGCAGAAATTTAATTCCCATCTAGTTCCCGAGATTCATAGAGTTAGACAAGCCACTAGTGAATTTAAAGATTTTGCTATAATCTGGTGGAATGAACTAGTAAATGCCCGTTTACAACCTGATTCTTGGGCGAGATTAAAAGATGCTATGCGTAATAGATTTGTTCCTCCTTCCTACCAACGTGATATGTGCAAGAGATTGCAACGATTAGATCAAGGTAGTATGACTGTTCAGGAATATTACCAGGAGCTTCAAAAGGGTATGTTACGTTGTGGGGTAGTAGAGGAACCTGAGGACAAAATTGCTCGTTTTTACGGTGGTTTGCGTCCAGAAATTCAGGATATTGTTGATTATAAAGAATATACAACTGTCAATCGCTTGTTTCAACTTGCTATGTTAGCAGAGAAGGAGTTGCAGGGATGCCATTCTAAGAGCAGGAGCAACACCGGCAGCACCTTCACGCCCCGAATGACTACGGGACAAGCGAAGACAGTGCCTTCTTCCACCTTCCGACCAGCTGCACCGCCACCTTCGACGAGCACACGACCGGCATCGACGGCACCGCCCGCCCGTGCCGCGGACAGCAGCAAGTCGACCCCGCCAGCACCGGTCAAGAGCTCCTCCTCCGTCGCTTCCACGGGCCGTACATCGACGGGAATTCGCTGCCACAAGTGCCAAGGGATTGGCCACGTCAAGAAAGAGTGCCCCAGCCAGCGGGCATACATCGCCACAGACGACGAAGGTTACATCAGCGCCTCCGATGTTGAGGATGAGATCGACGACACCAGGGTGGACGACGACGAGGTTGATGATGATGCCACCTTTGGCGCCGAGGATACCGCTGCGTACAGGTCCATCATTGTCCAGCGTGTCCTTAGCGCACAAATGGAGCAAGCCGAGCAGCAGCAGCGCCACAACTTGTTCCAGATTTTCTTCGTCATCAACAACCGACGAGTGCGCGTGATCATTGACTCCGGCAGCTGCAACAACTTGGTGAGTACAGATTTGGTCACGAAGCTTGGCTTGACCACACGCCCGCACCCACATCCATACCACATTCAGTGGCTGAATGATTCCGGCAGAGCTAAGGTAACACAAACAGTTCGGGTTCATTTTTCCATTGGTTCCTATTCTGATTTTGCTGATTGTGATGTGGTGCCGATGCAAGCTTGCTCTCTTTTATTGGGTCGCCCATGGGAATATGACACTGATGCACTTCACCACGGTAGAAGTAATAAATACACTTTTATGCATAAGGGAAAGAAAATTACACTTCTACCTTTGACCCCCGCTGAAATTGTTAAATCCGATAGGGAGCGGCTTGCTAATGACAAGAAAACCATTGATGAAAAATCTGAAATTCAGCATGTAGCCAACCAAATTAAATTGAGGAATCCCGTCTTGCTTGCTACAAAATCTGATCTTGCTGCAATTAATGATGATGCTTTGTGCTATGCTTTGATATGCAAAGATGCTTTGTTTTCATTGGATGATATGCCCAGTACTTTGCCTCCTGCTGTCACTAACCTTTTGCAGGAGTATGCGGATGTTTTTCCTGCCGAGATACCTCCAGGACTCCCACCCATACGAGGGATTGAGCACCAAATTGATTTGATACCTGGAGCGAGTTTGCCAAACCGAGCTGCTTATAGGACCAACCCCGAGGAGACTAAGGAGATTTAGCGCCAAGTCCAAGATCTTTTGGACCGCGGGGATGTACGTGAGAGCCTTAGTCCTTGTGCTGTTCCTGTTATTTTGGTTCCTAAGAAAGATGGCAGTTGGCGCATGTGCGTAGATTGTAGAGCCATTAACAATATCACAATAAGGTACCGTCATCCTATTCCTAGGTTAGACGACATGCTTGATGAGTTAAGTGGTTCTATAATTTTTTCTAAGGTTGACTTGCGTAGTGGATACCACCAAATAAGAATGAAATTGGGAGATGAATGGAAAACAGCCTTTAAAACCAAGTTTGGATTGTATGAGTGGTTAGTCATGCCTTTTGGTTTAACTAATGCACCTAGCACTTTCATGCGCTTAATGAACGAGGTTTTACGAGCTTTCATTGGGAAATTTGTGGTGGTTTATTTTGATGATATATTGATTTACAGCACGTCGTTACATGAACATCTTGATCATCTACGTGCTGTTTTTGATGCTTTGCGTGCTGCACGTTTATTTGGTAACCTCGAGAAGTGCACTTTTTGCACCGAACGAGTATCGTTTCTTGGCTATGTTGTGACTCCGCAGGGAATTGAGGTGGATGAAGCCAAGGTGCACGATATTAAGAGTTGGCCAACGCCCACGACGATTTCATAAGTGCGGAGCTTCCATGGACTTGCCGGATTTTACCGCCGCTTTGTGAAGGATTTCAGCACCATTGCAGCCCCATTGAACGAGTTGACGAAGAAGGGAGTTGTGTTCCATTGGGGGCAAGCACAGGAGAATGCCTTCAACCTTTTGAAAGATAAGCTTACTAATGCACCTTTACTCCAACTTCCTGATTTTAATAAGACCTTTGAGCTTGAATGTGATGCTAGTGGGGTTGGAATTGGTGGTGTTTTGATGCAAGATAGTAAACCTGTTGCTTACTTTAGCGAAAAATTGAGTGGTCCTGTTTTGAATTATTCCACGTATGATAAAGAATTGTATGCTCTTGTGCGATCTTTAGAAACGTGGCAACATTATCTTTGGACCAAAGAATTTGTTATTCATTCGATCATGAGTCGCTAAAACATATTCGCAGTCAAGTGAAACTGAATCGTAGACATGCTAAATGGGTTGAATTTATTGAATCTTTTCCTTATGTTATCAAACACAAGAAAGGGAAGGATAATGTGATTGCTGATGCTTTGTCTAGAAGATATACCATGTTGTCCCAACTTGATTGTCGTATATTTGGATTGGAATCAATTAAAGAACAATATGCTAATGATGATGATTTTAAAGATGTCTTGCTGCATTGCAAAGAGGGAAGAACATGGGACAGATATGTGATAAATGATGGATTTGTGTTTAGAGCTAACCGCCTATGCATTCCAGTTGGATCCGTTCGTTTTCTTTTGATACAGGAGGCTCATGGAGGAGGTTTGATGGGTCATTTTGGTGCCAAGAAGACGGAGGCCGTGCTGTCCGCTCACTTCTTTTGGCCGAAGATGAGGCGAGACATTGAGAGGTTTGTATCCCGCTGCACTACATGTCAAAAGGCTAAGTCACGATTGAATCCCCATGGTTTATATATGCCTCTTCCTGTTCCTAGCACTCCATGGGAGGATATATCTATGGACTTTGTTTTAGGACTGCCTAGGACCAAGAGGGGGAGGGATAGTATTTTTGTGGTGGTTGATAGATTTTCTAAGATGGCTCACTTTATTCCTTGTCATAAGAGCGACGATGCTATTAATATTGCTAACCTTTTCTTTCAAGAAATCGTTCGCTTGCATGGTATGCCTTCTACTATTGTTTCAGATCGTGATGCCAAGTTTTTGAGCCACTTTTGGAGAACTCTATGGAATAAATTGGGGACCAAGCTGCTGTTTTCAACAACATGTCATCCCCAAACCGACAGCCAAACCGAGGTAGTAAATCGTACATTATCTACTATGTTGAGGGCTGTTTTGAAGAAGAATTTGAAGATGTGGGAAGAGTGTTTGCCGCATGTTGAGTTCGCTTATAATAGGGCGGTACACTCCACCACCAAGGTAAGTCCTTTTCAGGTAGTGTATGGCTTCAATCCCCGTGCTCCTATTGATCTATTACCTTTACCTACTAGTGAACGAGTTAATCATGATGCTAAGGAACGTGCTGAATTTATTCTGAAATTGCATGAAAAGACTAAGGAAAATATTGAAATAATGAATGAAAGGTATAGGACTGCGGGAAGTAAAGGTAGAAAGGAAGTAAAACTTGAACTGGGTGATTTAGTATGGTTACACTTGAGAAAGGATCGTTTTCCAGAATTGAGAAAGTCTAAATTAATGCCTATAGCTGATGGTCCTTTCAAGATACTTGAGAAAATAAATGATAATGCATATAAACTTGAGTTGCCGCCCGAATTTGTGGTTAGTCCCACATTTAACATTGCAGATTTGAAACCGTTCATGGGAGAAGAAGATGAGCTTGAGTCGAGGACGACTCCACTTCAAGAGGGGGAGGATGATGAGGACATCACTCCTATGCATACGCCCGAGACTCCTCCAGTTGTGATGCAAGGACCCATCACAAGAGCACGAGCACGGCAATTGAATCAACAGGTGAGCTCGTTCCTAAGTGTCCGTGCATATACTTGTGAGGATGGTATGCTACCTAATGATATTATTGATTATATTGTACTTAGGAACTTTGGAGAGGATCATGAAGGCCTTGGGAACCAGCAAGGGCCAGGAGGGAGGCAAGGAGGGCGTCCAAGTCAAGTTGGAGGCCAATTCATCTCGGAGTCGACTACCTCGGCCACCAGGAGCAGTGTTCACTAAAATCGTTGTCCAGGCCACAAACGGGCTCCGATTTCGATGATCCACATATTCCTGGAAAGCTAAGGAGATAACCTTTCGAATGGCATCGGTTTCAGGTCATTTGGACTTCGGAATCGACGGAAATTCACGTTGCAAGTTGGCGGACAGAATCTGTCCCAGGGTGCTGCGTCACCAATTTGGGCCGTTGGCCCATGTATCGTGTTGGAGCCCATCACGGACGCGTCTAGGGTCTCTAGGACGTCCCTTAGACCTTATATTCAGTAGCAGCCGCTAGGGTTGAGGCGGGTTTTGCTTAGATCAATTCTGTCTTTGAACAGTGTCGCCGTTCATCGGTTTGTGAGACCCCAACTCGTGAGTTTCATCCTCAATTGCAAATTCAGTTGCATCTTTCTTGTTCTTGCTTGTGTTCTCGATTCACTGGCAGGGATTAGCCTTCGTGGCGAGGTCAACCGGGCAGCGCACGGTTGATAACCAGAGGACGCGTGGTGCTGCGATTGCAGGGGTTTTGATCGTGCCGATCAAGAAGCCGGATCGTGTGTGTCTCGCGCCGCCTAATCGACTTATCCTCCACCTGATGGAAGTTCGGGCATCCCCGTTCCCATTACTTCCTCGGCCTTTGGTGACCAGTACCTCTTCTAATCCTTCCAGTTCTTCTCCTGTGGCTCCTGTGGCAATGGCAAATTACTGGATTGATCCAACGCGTTTTCTGTGACATGGATTAGAAGAGGTTATTTTCCTTGATAGACCACTTCATACCCATTGTGTTGCTCTATGATTAGAGGTGAATGAACCTATGGTGATAGCTTCTCTGGCTCCGGAGGCTAATCACCCTATTCAGGTGATAACTAACTATCTTGAAGCTGAAAGAGGTTTACAGGTCCATGTTTTGCCTTCTGCTTTGGGTCCAGCAACGGCAATGGTCCATTTTGCATCCACTCTTGTTAGAGACTCCATGATGGATGAGGGGTTGCATATTACTGATGATTTCTTGTTGTTTCTTTCTAAACCCAATGAAGGGTCTAATGCTAGGAGAAAAAGTTTCAATCATTATGTTTGGCTTTTGTTGCTGAATTTCCCATTAGACTTTTGGTCGTTTCATAATTTAGCCAAGGCGGTTTCTTCTTTTGGTATTCTCAAAGAGTGGGATAAAGGTTTCCAGGCTAAGGGTGATCGATCGCATGTTATGATTAAATGTCTGGTTACTGACTTGGTGGACATTCCTCGATATTTAGTGGTAACTGAACCAGACGAGTATTTGGGTTCTAGTTGGACTGTTCAAGTTGTTATTGTCGACGATTGGGACTCGGGTCCTTAGTTGAACTTATGTAAATTTTGTTTGTTTTGTAGGGAGACAATCCTCACAATCAAATGTAATCACAATAGTTATGGACAAAATGACATAGAATTTAAATAGGTTCAGGCTCTCAAAGTTTGAGTAATAACCCTACTTATGGTTGTGTTTTCACTATATGCAAGATGGAATACAGAGAGAATTTGCTATGAAGTCTAACAAATCTTCTCTTGATCGGCTGTGGGGCCCATCTCCTCTTTCCCTTTAAATTGATCCTCTTTTATACTTGTCGAAAGGATGCCAATAGAGGGAAGTTCGGTAGTGAAACAGTTGCTACGTGCGGTTTAGATAATTGCATGTCCCTTCTTATCTTCTCGCCGGTTGTAATGCACGGTTAGAAGTAACCGCACATCTCTTGACAATTCATCAAGTCGATGAGAGGATATATTGCACTGTCCTGGCATCATGGTCGGTAGATCTTAACCATGCAGCAGGTTTATCTTTTTTTATATGATCAAGATGGTCGTGGGAAAAAGTCTCTACGACCGCAGTGATCGTAAGAAGGTGTCTCTACGACCGAAGTGATCGTAGGAAAGTGACTCTACGACCATGGTCGTAGGAAGGGGACTCTACGATCGGAGTGATCGTGGCAAGGTGTCTCTACGACCACGGTGCTTAGGGGCATATGAGATTATGTTCAGAAGATCTTTGGACTATCTCTTGATCTCTCTCGTAAGCCTTTTCGACTATGGAGAGGTACAAATAGTTCAGGTCTCATTTTGTAGCCTCTACAACCATAGAACAACATGGGTGACTAACTCAGGTAATAATCTCCATTAGTTATCTGCTTTGTTAGACATATGGGAGGTCAAGATGGTGATGAGGCCGATCCTGATGACTTCCATCATCCAGGTGATAATGGCCAAGTTGATCCTGCTCAGGATAATGTTGCTCAGGATGGTGATGAAGATGAGGAGAATGAGGATGATGATCATGATCATGATGATGACAACCAGATGGGAGATCAAATTTGGAATGATCTTGTTCCTCCTCAGCAAGATCTTCAAGAACGGCTAGCTTGGGTGCCAACAGTGCAAGAATCAATTGAGGACCTTTCTTTCTCTAATTGGCCTAGTTCTTCGGGAAGTTCAGTTGGTAACTCTCTTTTAGGAGTTTTTGCTTCTCGTTCATCAGAAAAGAATGGGAATTTGTTCTTCATTTCAAGTTCACTAGCTTTCTAGATGTTTCTGCAACAACGACTTAGTTCTGAACTTTGTCTTAAGGTCTCCTGACCATTGTTTAACTTTGAGGCCAATAGAGTTCTTGTTTCTGACCAAGCATGGTTTTTGGATTGGAAGGAGAAAAAATCCTTTCTCACGCATCTCTAGGTGAAGAGTTCAAAATTGCAGAAGTATTTAGTTCCAGTCTCTTCTTCTAGTCTTAGAAGAAGTCCTAGACTTGCTACCAAGTTTAAAGATTACAAACAAGTTTCAGCACCTTCTCTTCTGATAGCTTTGGTGCAAGCCCTTGGGCAAGCTTGTGGACTGTCAATTGATTTGTTATCAGCGCAACATCTTCAAGGTCCTATCATTGAAGAGCTTGATGATTAAACATCCTCCTTTGATGTTGGTTGAAGTTCTGCTTCGAGCTATGATACTCTATTTTTTGTTGATGTGGTGGTTATCATTGCTGTTGTATTTCTTTAAATACTCCCTAGGGATGTTTTTAGTTATTGCTGGTTTTATCTATTACATTGTTTGTAATAGAGCTTTTGATTGTTGCTTTAGTATTTATGGCTAATAACAAAACTCTTAGCATTCTTAATTGGAATATCAGAGGCTTAAATTCTGATGCTAAAAATCAAGTTTTGTTTAATAAAGCTTTGGAAGCTAGATGTGGGATCATTTGCCTCCAGGAAACTAAGATGGAGATTGTTGATCCGTTTTTAATTAAAAGATGTTGCCCTAAAAACTTCTTAGGTTTTGATTTTCTCTCTTCGGTTGGTAATTCGGGAGGAATCCTAACAGTTTGGAACTCTAAAATCTTCTAAGGAGCTAGAGTTTACAAGAATAAGTTTTCTTTGATAGTGGAACTTTTGCATAAAGATTTTGGGGTAACTTGGGTGGTCACTAATATTTATGCGCCATGTTCTACTCAAGGCAAGCAAGAATTTTTGATTTGGTTCCAAAATATCTTGATGCCAGATCAATTCAATTGGTTAGTTATGGGTGACTTCAATCTCATGAGATCAACACTTGACAAAAACAGAGGTAGTGTAAACTTATTGGAGATGGATGACTTCAATTATGCTATTAATCATCTTTAGCTTGAAGAGATCCCATTTAAAGGCAGGAAGTTTACCTAGTCGAATATGCAGGTTAATCCTATTTTAGGAAAACTTGATTGGGTTTTTGCAAATGGAGCTTGGATGGAAAAATTCCCGGATACTTCAGTTTCTCTTTTAGGCAAATCCACTTCGGATTATGTGCCTTGTGTCATTAGAATGAATTCAAAAATCCCTTTGGGACACATCTTTAGATTTGACAACCATTGGGTTAAATGGACAGGTTTTCATGAAACTATTTCGTCTATTTGGAATTCAATCTCTGATGAGACTAATGTAGCAGAGGCAATGGTTTATAAATTCAAAGCACTCCGTAAGACTCTAAAGACTTGGAGTAAAAAATCTTCTCAAATGAGGATTTGGATTGATAACTCTAATCCGGTCCTAATTTATTAGAGGGGTTAGAAGAACATAGAACTTTAAGTTCTCTGGAATTTAAATTCAAAATCATCTTAAAGTCTCATTTGAAATTTCTTTTGAAGGCTGTCAATGATTATTGGAGGCAAAGAGGAAAATGCAGATGGGCTAAGTTTGGTGTTGAAAACACCAAGTTCTTTCATTCAGTAGCCTCAAAAAATTCAGAAATAATTTTATCTCTTATTTGAAAGATGATTCTGGCCGTATGATTGATTCTCATGAAGACATGGTAGAGTTCTTATGGCTAGCCTTCAAAAGTAAAATTGGTACTTCTAACTTCAAAGACATTGCCTTTGATTTGGACGAATTACTTATCATTAGATGAGATTGATAATGTTATTCTTCATTTGCCCATCAATAAAATTCCAGGACCTGATAGTTAACAGGAAATTTTATAAAGCTTGTTGGGATACCATAAAATCTGACTTTTATAAACTTATTCAGAAATTTTGTGAAGGGACTGTAGACTTGCAAAGACTTAACTCTTCTTGGATCATTCTCTGCTGAAAAAGGAAGAAGCTTTGAAAGTGAATGACTTTCGACCAATTGCTCTTGTAAATAGTGTTGTTAAAATTATTACAAAGATACTAGTTATGAGACTTCAAAATGTCATTAAGGAGACTATTCATAAGAATCAATATGGATTGATTCGTAGTAGATCAATTCAAGATTGCCTGGCATGGACTTGTGAGTATTTACATATTTGTAAAGTGAAGAAAATTCCAACAGTGGTGCTCAAGTTGGATTTTGAAAAAACTTTTGATACAATTGAGCATAAATCAATTCTAGCAGTTATGAAAGCAAGAGGATTTGGAAGTATTTGGTTAAATTGGATTTCTTCAATCTTACAAATGGGATCCTCTAAAACTCTTCTTAACAATGTTCCCAGGAAAATTATTCAATGTAAAAGAGGAGTTAGGCAAGGGGACCCTCTTTCTCCCTTGCTTTTTGTTCTAGTTGCTGATCTTCTTCAAAGCATTTTGAATCTGGCCAAAGATAAAGGTCTTTTGGAACTTCCTATTCCCAACTTCTCTTGTAAAGATTTTCCCATAGTTCAATATGTAGATGACACTCTTATCTTTTTAAGAGCGCCTTCTAAAGAGATTTTCCTAATTAAAGCTCTTCTACAGTCTTTTGCTTATTCAACGGGTCTGAAAGTGAACTTTAATAAATCCTTTTTAGTTCCAATTTGTGGTGATCTTGATTTGATGGTTAGTTGAGCTCGAATGCTTGGTTGTTAGATGGGAACTTTTTCTTTCACTTATCTAGGGTTACCACTTGGAACATCTAGACTGAAAGTGGCTGATTTTGAAGGCATGGTCAATAAAATTGAGAAAAGTTTAACAGGTTGACATTTATCTTTTCTTTCAATGGGAGGAAGACTTACTCTTTTGAATTCCGTGTTATCTTCTTTACCAATTTTTTATATGTGTACTTTAAAAATTCCTGAGAAGATAATTGCTAGTATTGATAAAGTGATAAGAGCTTTCTTATGGAAAGGCCAAGCTTCTGTTGTTGAAGGGAATTGTTTAGTTGCCTACTCTAAACTTTGCACACCTAAAAAAGATGGTGGTTTAGGAGTCTTGAATCTTAGAGCTCAAAATTTGGCGTTATTGCTTAAATTCCTCTATAAGTTCTTCAATCAAAAGAATATCCCTTGGATTAGTTTACTATGGGATTTTTACTACTTTCAAATTTACCTCAATGGTCAATGTCTAAAGGTTCTTTTTGGTAGAAAGATATTTTGCAAAATATCTCTTTTTTTCAAAGATTGTTCAAATGTTATATTGGTAACAGTTCCACTTATAGTCATTGGACAGACTTCTGGCAGCATAATATTTTATCTCAAGAGTGGGCTAAATTATATTCATTTGCTAATAATGAAGTTTCGGTTGAAAACTTTATAGCAATTGAGGAATTAGTGGACTCCTTTTCAATTCCTCTGTCACCAATTGCACATCAACAATTCCTTCTTTTGTCTCAACTTCATCAAAGCCTTCAGCTTAATGGGAATGATAAAGATGAATAGTTTTTCATGAAGAATTTTCAGAAGGATTTTCTTACTAAAAAGGTTTATAAGGCAATCATAGGACAGAGGAAAATGTATCCAGTTTTCAAAAAATATACTGACGCCTCTTGACGAAGTATAAAAAGGGGCTTAGAAGTTGTAAAGGGGGGGGATGAAACAAAAAAAAAACAAGAGTTGAAGTCAGAGTGAGACGATACAGAGATTGTTAAACTCTATACACTTTGTAATCCATCATTCTGATAGTGAAAATCAAACAGGAGTAGGACTATTACTCAGACTACGAGGCCTCGAACCTGTATAAATATAGTGTGCCTGGTTTCATTTTTACAGTGACATTCTTTGGTGATTGATAGATACTATCTCCTTAAAATAACTCAAATTTGTGTGAGTTTGGCTTGGGATATTGTCCCAATCGTCGACAAACGGATGCTGGCACAAACGCATCACGCGAAGCGAGGCCTATGAGCCCCACAACCACATGGAAAAAACTGATGAAACAATACCTCGTTGTATGCACACACCCACCAGTATCCCACCTACAATCACTGACAAGCGAGTCCCACACAATAAGTCCCCACATGTTAGTGAGAAGAGTGTCAAACAGTTGCCCTTCGCTGAACATGGCATGTGGAGCCCACACAGCGTTTAGTACACCTTCTCACTTCGTGCATGCCAACCAATTACAAACTCCCATTATTTTTTTCCTATATGTAAATAATCTTTTGTACTAGTTCTGCATATGATATGGTACAATAAGTCGAGCACCTGAGCCAGAATTTTTTTTTTTTTTTTGCATGTGAGTTGTAGTTCAATGCAACTAGATCATTTTTTTATTCTATGAAACACTTTGAATAATACTGACCTTTCAAAAAAAATGGATGTGACAGAGAAAGATGAAGCGGCCTAATGCCTTTTTATCCACTATTGTTTGGACATGTTTATGTGTGTGTCATTGTCATTTTCTTAACCACTATTGTATGCACATGTTTGTGTCATTGTCACTTTTGTCACAGCGACAAACCAAGTAACATCCATCGGTTGATCATATGAACTGTGAGCCTTTCAAATGTGACAAAAAAAGAAAAAACGTGAGGCACATTTGAAAGATCCGTTCAATCAATCAACAGCTTAGATAAAACTGTGTGACATTTATGGTATGAGATAATTAAACAATCTTTTTACCTACATGACATACTTTATGGAAACCCTATTAATATAGTGAACAGAAAGGCTTACATGTAACAGTAGTCTGGGTTGCTGCAACCATGCGTTTTTGCTATATATCTATTGGCAACAATCTGTCCAAAAATAATTCAATTATTATTCAAAGCAGCACTGACAGATTATCCATGACCGCATGTTAATTTGAAGTCACTGTCACAATTCATATTAGATAAAACATCATAATAATTTGAAGTCAAATCACAATTCGTATTAGATAAAACATCATAAGGTTTAGATGGTGTTTGTTTAAATTTAATTATGGTGGTGTCATGAAGATCATATCAAGACTTCCATACGGTGAAGTTTGTGAATTAGAGACCTTGAATTGGAAGATCTTCTTATTATGAATTTTTCAAATGTTCCAAATTGTCACCATGATGACCTCCATGAAAAAAATCTTTAAGAGCTAAATTATCTTTTTTTGCCTTCCATATCATATCCAAAAATGAGGGATGGAGGATCCATTTAAAACTAGATAAGTTCCAACAACTAATGGCAAAGGGACACTCAAAGAAGATATAGAACATGTGCAAATAATTCACAGATATTTGTATGAATAAGAAAATTCTTCTTATCCAACATGGCTATGGTATTCAATCTCTTTCAAAGAAAAATCCAAAAAAAAACTTTAATCTTCAGAAGACAATGATTTTTTCAATAGTGTTTGAAAATGGGATGTGCAAGAAACACCCCCATCAGAGACTTATAAACCTTATTAGTTTCATACTTCATAAGATTGCTATTAATCAGCTTCCAACAATCATTTAATCTTGTGTCTCCAGGCAAATCAAATTGCAAAGAGAGAAAACTTTGATATTGAGAAAAGGCTAACTCAGATAAAGGAAGCTGAAAGTTAATCTCTCCATCTCCCATATTCTGAAATTGTTGCACTGTTAAATTTCTAACCGAAAAAGAGAATAACTCTGCCCATCTGAGAGAAAGAATCTCCGAAAACCAAAGATCTTTCCAAAACACACAGGTATCACCCCTTCCAATAATGCATTTAGTAATACCTTTAAAGAAAGTTAAGAGACCCAACAAGTCCCTCCACCAAAAGGATCCAACTAAATGAAGATTCGAAGGAAGATTATTATAGTAGTAATAAGACCACATAAGCTGAACTCAAGGAGACGGGTCCTTGTTAAAGAACTTAAACAAGAATTTTAAAAGCAGAGCCAAGTTCTAAATTCTCAAGTTAATAACCCCAAGACCCCCATTTCTCTTTGGCCTACAAACTTTGTCCCAAGAAATCAAACAATGACCACCATGACAACTGGATTGACCCCTCCAAAAGAAAGCCCTTCAAATTCTATCAATTCTTCCAATAGTGGTAGCGGGAATTTTGAGAGTGGACATCAGAAACAACTGTAATGAAGAAATGACCGAATTAATCAGAGTTAATCTCCCTCCCAAATAAAGGAAAGAGAATTGCCAACTAGACAATCTTTTCTCAATTCTTTCAATCATCCTCTCATAATTTCCAATTTTAGGCTTAGAGAGACTGAGGGGAAGGCCAAGATATGTGAAAGGAAAGGAACCAACTTGACATCCCAGGATTCCAGCTAAACTTGAAGTCTGCTCTTCAGAAGAATTAATAGGGATCAAGAATGATTTAACAAAATTAGCCTTCAAGCCCAAAGAAGAAGCAAAAGAGTGAATAAGAGCCTTCAAAAGGAAAATCTCAGAGGCAACCGCTTTGACAATTATCAGAGTATCATCAGCATATTGAATAATGGGAAAGGCGACATTTCCCTCCACATGAACAGGAAGGCTAAGCAAACCCTTATCCTTAGCTGAATTCAAAATAGATTGCAATAAATCTGCCACCAACACAAAGAGCAGAGGGGATAGTGGATCACCCTGCCTAAAACATCTTTTACAATGAATTTGTTTCCCAGGGATTCCATTTAACAGGATTTTAGAGCTTCCAGAACCCAGCAACATTTTAATCCAATTAAGACATTTATCACCAAACCCTTTAGCCTTTAAGACATCCAAAATGGCTCCATGTTCAATGAGGTCAAAGGCTTTTTCAAAATCTAATTTCGGTAACACAAAGGACTCTTGAGAAGATTTGCAAATATGTAAATATTCATAAGCCCAAGCAACACAATCCTGAATCATTCTAGATTTAATAAATCCATATTGATTACGATGCACAATAGAAGTGATCACATGCTAAAGACGATTAGCAAGAAGTTTAGTGATCAACTTCAAAGAGCTATTAAGAAGAGAGATAGGCCTAAAATCAGAAACTTTCTTCGCACTATCCTTCTTCGGAACCAAGACGACAAAAGAGGAATTAAGCCTATTAAGATCCACTTGACCCTCAAAGAACTGTTGAATAAGCTCATAAAAATCATATCTAATAATGTGCCAACAAGCACGAAAGAATGTACCATTAAAACCATCCAGACCCAGACTTTGTCCCTAGGCAAGTTCAAGACAACTGAATCAATTTCCTGAGTAGTAAAATTAGATTCCAAGCAGGATAGATTATCCTGTAAAGGAGTAATCAGCTCATCTAGATTAAACTGCATTCCTTGATAATCAGATATACCTATTCTTTCCTTGAAAGAAAGCCAAAGATGATTCGCCATATCTTAATGCTTGAAAAGAATCCTATAATTATCATCTTCCAAAGAGACAATATGATTAACTCTGAAGTTATTGGAGGCAACTGAGTGAAAGAATTTAGTATTTTCATCTCTCAATTTTGCCCAGCTAATGCGGCCTCTTTGCCTCCAATATTCATTTCTTATTCTAAGCAGCACAGCTAAACATCTCTTTAGAATGGTTCTAAAGTTAAATTCTAATCTATAGAGGTCTCTCTACTCATCTAAACCATCCAGAAGAGCCAGAATGCTATTGCAATTATCCACCTGATAATGGGAGATCTTAAATTGTGTAGAACAAAACTTTAAAGATCTTCTCAGAAGCTTGAATTTAAGACTAATAATTCTGGCCAAATTAACATCCTTTAAACCAGTTTTCCAGGAACTCTCAACCAAGTTCAAAAAACCCAGACTATCCACCCAAAAGTTTTCAAATCTGAAAAGTTTAGCATGAGGAATAATAGAAGAGACCGAAATGATACAGGGAGAGTGGTCCAACAACAATCTCGAAGAAGTTCTAACAAAAGTATTAGGAAAAGAATTCAAGCAACCCTCATTCGCAAAGAACCAATACAATTTCTCCAAAGTAGGCAGCGCTTGCATGTTAGACCAAGTGAATTCTTTTCCTTTAAGGACAAGTTCCTCTAGATGCAAATGGTCAATCGCATCATTAAAAAGATCAGCTTCAATATGATTAAAATTACCTTTGTTCTTATTGGAGGGAAATCATAAAAGGTTAAAATCTCCCATGATCAACCAGGGAATGTGATCGAGCACCGAAATGTCATGGAACCAGGATAAAAAAAACCAACTTTTCTTGAGAGCAACAAGGACCATAAACATTGGAAATCATCCAAAATTTTCTAGATAATCTGTGCTTAAGGATCACCGTGAGACAAAAATCATTATAAACAACATCCTCCTTTTGAAAAATCATGCTATTCCAAGCAGTAAGCATTCCACTAGAACTCTTCAATGTTAGTTTCTTGAAGACAAATGATAGAGCAATACTCTTCCAAAATTTTGCTACGCACAACAATCTTTTTATCAAGAGCATTAAGACCCCTAATATTCCAATTGAGAATGCAAAAATTCTTAACATGATTCATGGCAAAACCAGTAGACAAACAAGATAGGATCAGGACAAAGCCATGTCATGACCAATAATCCACGAAAAAAACGTTGTTCCAAAAACCCTTACAATCCATCAAAATAACTCCGCCAACCAAACTAATCATCTAGATCTAAGATTAAAGGAGCCAGCAATTTTTCCTTGGAGATCAACTCCAAAGGAATACCACAAAAGGAGCCAAATTCCTGAAGCAGCTCAATCGAAAGTTTTGGAGCAGGCAGAGAAGAAACTCTGGTCGAAGATGTCCCTAGTTTGAAACCTTTGAACTTTGCCGCCAACCTGGGACTGCGTCAAAGACTAGAGCAAAACAAAGGAGCCTTTCCCTTATTCTTCTTGAAGGAAATAGGATTTTGAATCTTGAGAGGCTTTAGAATGAAACCTTCAGGAAAGTATTTCCTAGGGGCGGCAGCATTGAATAAACTCCAGGAGCATCTTAGACAGAGAAGGAAGTTCATCAGACCAATAAACCTTCGTGAACTAGGGGCAGAATATCACAAAAAAACCATCAATTTCCAACCACAATCCGTGAAGAGAAAGTATCATTCGAAGAGGAAGAAGAGTCATCAATCATGCTCCAGGCATCCCACACTTCTGGCAGTTGAGGCACTAGAGCATCCCACACTGGATCACCCACCTCATCATTACCATTCTGATTAGCATCCACAGGATCATCCATAACTTCATCATTTAGATTTCCATGATCACTATCATTATCATTATCATTGAAATCATCAAGAGGGTGAGGATCTTCAGGATCATCTTCATTACCATCAAAGGCACCAATATAATGAGAATGACAGATAATGACCTGCACCATCCAACTTTTACCAAGAGTTTCATTAGGTTCCGTAATAATCAGGTAACGACGGATATCAACAAGAGAAGTCACTAAACATTTAACCATGGCATGAGACCTATCCCCCATCCTCTGATAATCATTATCCCATTCACGAAGAAAGCCAAAGGAAGAAACAGCTCTACTCAGGTTATTCAACGACCAAAAGTCCAGAGGAAAATTCAGAAGCAGCAGCCAAACCTCTTGATTGAAACTAACCCTCCTGAAATTGAAGCCTTCATCATGGAGATTAAGAAAGAGCAGGAAGTCAGCTTCAACGTAATCCCTCATCCAACAGAGAGTCCCTTTGAAGAGTCGAGGGGAAGCGCACCAGAGCATCTCCCAAACCAGAGGGAGACACATGAACTTGAATACCTCTAGTATTTTGAAAATAATTCCTAGCCACCTGCCTCAGAGCCACCTCTTCAAGAGCAATGCTAACAATAGCAAAATTCTCATTAACCTCAGAACGAGTAGAGACACATCTAGAGCGAGGGGGCCTTCCTGGCACAATTCTCTCCTCCAAACCATCCCTCGGAAAAGGAGCAGGATCAACCCAATAATTAGCCATGGCTTTTAGGGAATTTGCTAGAATGGCTGTTGTGAGAAAAGAAGCCAGTACAAAGTGATCAGTAGCGACACTAGAAGAAGAGGAAGGCCAAGCAGTAGAGCGATTGACAGGAGGGTTTTCACGAAACCCAAAAAACTCAATGAAAGAATCGAAGCAACGCATAACTTTCTTTCCCTTGCTAATTAAAATTTTGGCCGAAGGAGATAAGTTAGTGCCGAACAAAGGGCAAAGATTAACCGTAGGATTAGAAGAGACTCCTCTAGAAAAGTGCGCAAAAGGAGAAGCACCACCTCCACTAACAGGAAATGCTTTGGGTACCGACAAACTCTTCCTTTTCCAATCGAGCATAAGCTTAAAACACGATCGCCTTAAATGTCCATAATTAAAACATTTTAAGCATCTAACCGAGGAGCCACACTCTCTTTTGAAATGACCCGGGGCCAAACAATTGTGACAAATAATGTTAACCTGAGAAACCAAGCTAGAAGGCCGATTAGAAAAACCGCTGCAAGGACTCTGTAAAGGACGAAGACTTAAAGAGTCCTACAAATGATTAAACACCAAAGAGACAGAAGGAAGAACCAGTGAATCTTGATTCACAACCAGAATTCTATCAAAAACTAAAATCCTATGACGAAAAGATCTCTTCTTAAAATGAACTAATTTCCAATCTTGATTTTTCTCCATGAGCCGAAGATGATATTATTTCTGCCAATTAGGTCCCCCATCTCTCCAAAGTGAGAAGAAGACAAGAGAAATCTTTATGAATCAAATTGTTGAACTTAAGAATAGCAAAACCAACTCTTCTATCACAGACGGAGAATCTAAAACTCAAAGCAGTTAAAGCACAAACTCTAAAATCATAAGCCCGTCCACCCAAATAAGCAGCAAGAATAACACCTAGAGAATCTTCAGAAGGTCGAAATTTTCTTCTACCAAAGGTAGCCACTAGAAAGAAATCCTTGGAAGAAAAATTATCACCCTTAGTAACTGGAGAATGAAACGAGCTCCACATAAAATTGGAAAAACCTCTACCGGCAGACCAATTCAAGGACGAAGAATCAAACGCCATAATCCACAAAACCTCAGCCAAAACAAAAAACAAGGAATCCACCAAAACCAGAGGACAGAAACCAAACAGGAGGAGAAGAACACCAGAGACAGGGAAGAGAAGGCCTGACAATCTTCACAAAGAAGCTCCATCGAAGGACCCCTCACCTCCAAGATCACCTCTAGTTTGGCATCCCCTCAGCTCCATCCTTCCTTTGGTTCACACTAAATCTGTTTAGATCTTTTCCTTATACTTATAATGTACTAGATGTATTGTTTATATGTAACTAATTAATGATTAAGTACAATAATGGATATGAGGATAGGAACATAAGGTCACATTTGTGAGGGACCAGCTTGATGCAGCGAGTCCCGGGTGCGCACTTATCCCGACTGCCTAGAATGCTATCGTGCACAGAGTGATTGACAGATAGCCAGCTAAATTTGTATAAAAAGATCAGTTCATATACAAGAGTGGTATAGAGCCATCAGGCCTTAATACACATTATTATACATAGTGCCAAAATGGCTAACTACTTAGATTTTATAAAAAAAGTAGTTTTAACTGAAGATTGCAGTGGTCTCAGGACCATTCCACACATAAAACTCGAGTGCGGAGCATAACCCTTCTAGATTCTGGGTGTCCTTGCTTCACCAAGTTCTGGCTTCTCCTTTATTGAATGTTCATGTTTTGCAAGAGTGAGTGTGGACGATTTGGACTCAGGGTCCCCTGTCAATCTTACGCAAATATGTGAGTTGTATGTGAGACCTTTCAAGGTGACCTCAGGTAAGCTAGGGTAAGCAACGACTATAAGAACGCAAGGATTTATACAGGTTCGGGCCCTCGATGGTGGGAGTAATAGCCCTACGTCCTGTTGTGATTTCACTATATGAGTAAAACAGTTTACAAAGAGAAGAGATATATCACAGGAGATGATCTCTTCTGTATTTTTGTCTACCTAACTATGCCTAAGTCTTCAAGCTTTGTTGACTCATTGTCTCGCTTGTTAACTGCCCTTTACATCATGCATCAACCATCCTTTTATACTGAATGAAAGGACATCAAAGGCGAAGCTGTTCGGGACGGTTATCCTGGTGCAGTTCATATAACCGCACTCATCTCCTTCGCCGGTTAAGCACGTGCAATCATGGATAACCGCACATGTTAACCTCCTGGTGGTTGTCTTCACACGTAGGAGAAGTTATCTTAATTCTGGGAATGTGTTTGGTAAAAGACTCAAACACCCCCAAGTTATCCTGGTCGCGTATAGTCAGTGACCCTCTGACCGCGCATTGTCTGCGGTCCTCTGACCGCACATTGTCTGCGATCATAAGCGAACTCTGTGTCCATTGGAGACCATAGCGGCTACTAAGACACATAGGCACATATCATATTCGAACTTGACTTGAACCCGACATGTGTTAATCAAACTAGCTCGGGTGATAATCCTCGTCAGCTAGCCCCCAAATTTGAAGAAATGAAGAGACTTATTTACTTCAAATTTAATTTTCATCGAATTATGTAACCTTGTGCTTCAACTTCTTCAGTTTGCACATTAACTACCGTGGAGGTCGTGGGGGAAACAGGTGTGACCCCAGTGGCTGAGGTATCCTCTCAGGTCATTGTAGAGGAAATAATAATGGACATCCAATCTCAGCGGATGGAAACCACAATCCTGACCGCAGGGGCGAATTAGCAGGAACAACCATCTGCTGCCCCTGTTTCCAAGGAAAAGACAAGCCTCGAGGTTCAACCTTTAGACGAACCCGAGAGTACGCTGAGAAGTTCTTTCGGCAATTTTGTAGAGGCAAGTAAAATTTCTTCTACCTTTGAAGATTCGAGAAGCTTAGGAACATTCAAGTTTGAGTAACAAGTCTTACTGTGTTTCAGGACCTAACCCAAATGGTGACCAAGTCGAAAGCTTTGTCAAAACATATTGAGGTCGCGCAACGGGAGATCAGTCGACTACAACAGTAAGTATTAGCAACTTGCTTACCTCAACTTAAATCTCGTCTAAGTATAACAGTTATCTTTCTTGTCATAGGGAAAATGCCTCCTTGACAAAGAGCATGGCTGATCAGGAAAACCAGGGAAAAGCCATGGCCTTGATACTTTCCTGTAAGTCTTTCCCCCAATCGGGTAAATCTATTTCTTTACATGAACAATTGTAGAATTAATCACTTTGCCCATGCGATACAAGAAGAACAAATAAGTCTTCTTTCACAAGAAAAGGTTGACCTTCTTGCGACCATTGAACAGCAAAGTCCCAAAATTGATGCTGCCTATGAGGAGAGCGAGACCTTAAAGGCGACTATCTCATCCTGCAGCAACGTTCAATCAGGAGTCTTCGAAAAACTGAAGACAGTTGTGAGTCTACTGAAGGCAGATATAGTCAAACCTCAAAAGGACAACTTAAGACTCAGTGACTCATGCAAATTGGTCGCGGCTCAAGTTGAGTCACTCCTCGAGTATCTTCCTAGAGATACAAAATGGTAAGAAGAAGCAATGAAGACCAATGTGAGATCTATAGCCTCTGCCATTCCATGCAAGCTAAGACTTCACCACGGTCCAAATTTAGACTTAAATCCAGTGGTGGCGGATGCAGAAATCGAAAGTGATGATCAACTTGAAGCCATTTCAGAAGAAGCCAAGCCCCTGGTTGAAAATCTTATGAAAGAATTGGGCTTATTGTAGTTTGTTTGTACTTGTAATCATACAATTATACTATGCAAATGCATGCCTTCGGTTTTTCTTGAAAAAAGTGTATCTGTCAACTTTGGTGTCTAAGGAAAGAACACATTATAAGGTTTTTCTTAATAAGCCCCGCTCAGCGGAACGCTTTCCATCATGGTGTGAGCGAAAATAGTCGCGGTCTTTCCTGGCCAAGGTTACTGCCAACGGAAGTTAAATATAGTCGTGGTTATGCATGTTAGATCATCTCATTGATGGTTATTTTCATGCATATAGATGTTGTGACATCTTTTAACCCCTCATGAAACATAAAGATTATACTTGACAACCAGAAGCTGTCAACTTTGGTGTCTAAGGAAAGAACATATCATAAGATTTTTCTTAATAAGCCCCGCTCAGCGGAACACTTTTCTTCTTGGTGTGAGCGAAAACAGTCGCAGTCTTTCCTGGCCAGGGTTACTGCCAACGGAAGTTAAATATAGTCGAAGTTGCACCTGTTAGATCATCTAGCTAATGGTTATTTTCGTGCATATGGATTTTTTGCCATGTTTTAACCCCTCATAAAAATTAAGTGTTTATTATGCCCTTTCAATTGCTGCACCTGTCATGATTTTGATCGTTGCTTGGTGGGCCTGACAAATCACGGCACCATCAATTATCTTAATAAGGCAGGATGTGTGTTGAACACCCATAAGCATAGAATTGGTTTAACTTAACAAGGCCATCAAAACGGTTTTGGGCTTTGGGACATGGTGTTGGGATGACACCCAACAAACAAGAGTTATATATATATAATTAGTAAGGAGTTGCTTACCTAAATAACTAGGTTTCTAGCAGTGATGTCAAAGCTCACTAGAACTTAGTGAAATATGAATCTTGGCCTACTATATATATATATATATATATATATATATATATTTCTTGAGGGATTTTTGTTTTAAAATATATAGCTGGTACATCTTTTATTAAATTGTTTAATAAAAGATTTTTCATAAATATAATTTTGCATTTCTTTATTGTTGTAGACCATGGATAGTGGTAGCTCCCCAAACAATTTCAATTTGCGATATGTCCTTAATAAAGAAAAACTCAATGGAACAAATTTTATTGATTGGTATAGAAACTTGAGAATTGTTCTCAAACAAGAGAAAAAGGATTATGTTCTAGCGACTCCTATACCTAATGAACCAGCCGCTAGTGCTCCACGTGCTCAAAAGGATGCTTACAAAAAGCATACCGATGACACACTTGATGCCAGCTGTCTAATGCAAGTCACCATGAACTCTGAGCTTCAGAAGCAATATGAGAACATGACAGCTTATGACATGGCCGTGTCTCTTAGAAACTTATTCGAGGAGCATGCCAGGGTGGAAGGATATGAAACCACCAAGAAATTGCATGATTTCAAGTTGGCAGAAGGGAGCTCAGTCAGTCCTCATGTGATCAAGATGATTGGTTACATTGAGAATTTGGAAAAGCTTGGTTTTCCCCTTTAGTCAAGAGTTGGCAACTGATATGATTCTCCAATCGCTCCCTCCGAGCTATGACCAGTTTGTCATGAACTATAACATGAATAATCTGGAGAAATCATTGACCGAATTGCATGGGATGCTTAAAACAACGGAACAGAACATTAAGAAAATTCCAAATAATGTAATGATGGTTCAAAAGGGAAAAAGCTTTAAGAAGAAGAGCAAGGGCAAGGCTAAGGAAAAAGGCAAAACTCTAGAAAGGTCCTCTAGTGCTAAGCCTAATTCCAAAGGAAAGTCCAAGTCAGGTGCCACCCCTACTACTGAATGCTTCTATTGCAAGGAATCTGGCCATTGGAAGAGGAATTGCAAGAAGTACCTGGAAGATTTAAAGAAAAAGAAGGAAAGTGAGACTCCTTCAGGTATATATGTTATAGAAGTTCATTTAGCTACTTCTCCTTCCGAATCTTGGGTATTTGATACCGGATCGGCTGTTCATATTTGTAATTCGATGCAGGTGCTTAAAAGGAGTAGAAATTTGGCTAAGGGTGAGGTTCAACTTCACGTTGGCAATGGAGCAAGAGTTGCAGCCTTAGCTGCTGGAACTTTTATATTAGCTTTACCTTCAAGATTAGTTTTAGAACTTAATAACTGTTATTATGTTCCTGCCATAAGCAAAAACATTGTATCCGTGTCGTGTTTGGACACGCTGGGTTATGAATTTAGAATAAAGAACAATCGTTGTTTCTTTTATTTAAATGATATGTTTTATGGCAATGCCTCATTAGAGAATGGGCTTTATCAACTAAATCTTGAATTACTTGTCTATAACATATTTACTAAGAGGCTTAGGCCCAATGATTTGAATCCCACGTTTATCTGGCATTGTTGTTTAGGCCATATAAATGAGAAATGTATCATGGAACTCCTGAAAGATGGTCTTCTAGACTCATTTGATTTTCAATCATTTGATGTGTGTGAATCTTGTTTACTTGGCAAAATGACAAAGGCACCTTTCACAGGTGAAAGTGAAAGGGCAAGTGACTTATTGGCTCTTGTTCATACCGATGCATGTGGACCATTAAGTTCAACAGCTAGAGGTGGTTTTCAGTACTTTATAACTTTTACCGATGACTTTAGTAGATATGGATATGTCTACTTAATGAGACATAAATCTGAAACGTTTGATAAATTCAAAGAATTTTAGAATGAAGTACAGAATCAACTTGGCAAGACAATCAAAACCCTACGATCTGATCATGGAGGGGAGTATTTGAGCCAAGAATTTGGTGATCATCTAAAACAACATGGAATTGTTCCACAATTGACTCTTGTTGGGAACACCTCAATGGAATGGTGTGTCAGAACGATGGAACAAGACTTTTTTGGACATGGTTCGGTCAATGATGAGCCAAACTGATCTTCCATTGTCCTTCTGGGGATATGCTCTAGAAACAGCTGCATTCGCATTAAATAGGGCTCCATCAAAAGCCGTAGAAAAAACACCATATGAGATATGGAATAGAAGGCGTCCCGGGTTGTCTTTTCTTAAGATTTGGGGTTGTGAGGCTTGTGTAAAACGTTTAATATCTGATAAGCTCAAACCCAAATTAGATAAATGCTTCTTTGTGGGATATCCTAAGGGAACAAAAGGATATTAATTCTATAATCGAGAAGAAAACAAAGTGTTTGTTGCCTGAAACGGTGTCTTTTTGGAGAAAGAGTTTCTCTCAAAAGGAGTAAGTGGGAGAATAGTGCAACTTGACGAAATTCGAGAACCACTGGAAATTGTTTCAGCACCCACTGAAGCTCAGCAAGACCTACAAAACAATGTAAAAAATGCAGGAAAAGCACTGGTTACATGTAGGTCTGAAAGGGTACGTCACGCACCTAGAAGGTACATGTTCCTTACAATGGAGAAGCGTGAAGTATTATTGCTAGACAATGATGAGCCCAAGACTTACGAAGAAGTGATGATGAGCCCTGACTCTGAGAAATGGCTTGGAGCCATGAGATCCAAAATTGAATCCATGCATGACAATCGAGTGTGGAACTTTATTGATCTGCTTGATGGTGTAAAAACCATTGAGTGCAAAAATGGGTTTATAAGAAAAAGATTAACATGGATGGTCATGTTTATATCCATAAAGCACGATTAGTTGAGAAAGGTTTCAAGAAAATTCAAGGTGTTGATTATGATGAAACATTTTCGCCCGTTGCTATGTTAAAGTCAATCAGGATCATCCTAGCTATTGCTGCCTATTTTGATTATGAGATATGGCAAATGGATGTCAAAATGGCTTTCCTAAATGGAAATCTAAGTAAGGATGTATATATGGCACAGCCTAAAGGTTTTGTCGATCCATAAAATACTGGAAAAGTATGCAAGCTTCATAAATACATTTATGGGTTGAAGCAAGCATCTCGGAGTTGAAATCTTCGTTTTGATGAAGTAGTTAAATAGTTTGGCTTCATCAAAAATGAAGAAGAGCCTTGTGTTTACAAAAAGGCAAATGGGAGCGCACTAGTCTTAGCAAGAGTCAATGTCCTTCCACATGTGATGAACGGGACCGAATGAATAAGATTCCATATGCTTCTGCTGTTGGGTCTATTATGTATGCCATGCTTTGTACACGCCCAGATGTCTCCTATGCTCTAAGTGTTACGAGCAGATACCAATCAAATCCAAGTGAGAGTCACTGGATTGTTCTAAAAAACATCCTTAAATACTTGAGAAGGACTAAGAATGTGTTCCTGGTTTATGAAGGTGAGGAAGAGCTCGTTGTTAGTGGTTACACCGATGCTAGCTTCCAAACCGACAAAGATGATTTCAAATCGCAATCTGGTTTTGTGTTTTTCCTTAATGGAGGAGCTGTAAGCTGGAAGAGTTCTAAGCAAGAAACTGTCGCTGATTTTACAACAGAAGCAGAGTACATTGTTGCTTCTGAAGCTACCAAAGAAGCTGTTTGGATTAAAAAGTTCATCTCTGAACTTGGTGTGGTTTCTAGCATTTCAAGCCTAGTGGATCTCTATTGTGATAATAGTGGATCCATTGCGCAAGCCAAGGAACCAAGGTCTCATCAGAAATCCAAACATATACTTAGGTGTTATCACCTCATTCGAGAAATCGTGAATAGAGGTGATGTGAAGATTTGCAAAGTGTCCACAGATTTAAATGTTGCTAATCCGTTGACAAAGCCTCTCCTGCAAACAAAGCATGAGGTGCATACTAGAGCAATAGGTATTAGATACATTTGTGATTGAATCTAGTCCAAGTGGGAGGTTGTTAGTGATATGTCCTAGGGAAAATCACATAGATGTATTTATCTTTGTTATATTTATGAACATTTGAATAATATGTTATTTTTGAATAAATTATCATCTTGGTTCGATCAACAAGTATGTGACTTGTTCGTGAGACTCTAAATTTATTTGATGATATTATTCTAATAAAGTCCCTGATCCATTATCTTTAATTAGGACATTATTGATTAATGGATTAGCGCATATATTGATTGATGGTTATGTTTCACGGATCATGGATATAAGATATCAAATCAATAATATGGACATATATTGGAGAATACAATGTTGCATAGACCCATTTTGAGACACTGTTTGGATTTGTTATTTAAGTGTCACCAGTTGGTCTCAAATAATGTTTATGATTGATCCTTAGACCTGAGACCATCATAGTTTCCTACATATGTAGTAGTATACTTTGATACTACCAAACGGTACTTTTAATTAAGTGGTAATAAAGGTAATATTTGGGTACGCTATGAGCCATGCGGAGGAATATGAATGGTTAAGATGGAATTTGCATCTCTCATATAATGAGAGAGATATCTCTGGGCTCCTTGATATAGATGAATTGAGAACTGCATGGCCATGCCGTTTGTGGTTGAGTGTCAACTATGGGAAGATCAATTCACTATGAGATCGATAGAGGATTGAACTGTGCAAGGGTGGCACATTTCCTACCTTGGTTTAATCTGGTATCGTATGGCAAGAGGATCAATATGAAGACATTATATAGGTTTGCTGATTATGATCTTTGTGTGTATTTGGATAGTCGTTATGTCCGGCTAGGGGCCACTACCGACTTACAATTTGGGTAAGTATTCTCGAGTTGTGACTAAATATACATGAACCTACAGGGTCACACACTTAACGGGTTGGAACAATGCAATTCAGATTAAGTCTATTTTGGGGTTTCTGTATCAGATTCGGAGACTTAATATTAGACTCCTTATGCATTTGGATTGGGTTTGGTATGGGTTTCTGTATCAAATTTGGAGACTTAATATTAGACTCCTTATGTATTTAGATTGGGTTTAGACTCCTTATGTATTTGGATTGGGTTTGGTATGGGTTTCCGTATCAGATTCGGAGACTTAATATTAGACTCCTTATGCATTCGGATTGGGTTTGTTATGGGTTTTCGTATCAGATCCGGATTGGGTCTGTCATGGAGTTTACATATCAGATATGAAGATTTAATGTTAAACTCATCCCGTAGTTCGGATAAGATTTTATCACATCAGGAAACCTAATCTGTTAGGATTTCTTCTGCATGGGCAGTTCGGATAAGAGTTGAATCACATCAGAAAACCTAATCTGTTAGGATCTCTTCTACATGGGTAGTTTGGATAAGATTCGTATCACATCAGAAAACCTAATCTGTTAGAATTTCTTCTTCATGGCCCTATATAAAGAGAGGTATGATGGGCTTTGAGGACCATCACAAAAGCCATAGCTGCCATCTCCTTTAAACAACCCATAAACCCTTGTCGTGCATGTTGGTGCTAGCACACCATCGTACGACGTTCCATCCCGATACGTGTGGATACCGGTAGAGGCACTACTACAATTGCTGGGCTGATTAGAACGATTCGTGAGTGGTCGTTGCCATCTACATATGCTGATCAGGACGATCCACAAATGGTTGCTATGAACATTCAATCGCTTCACCAAATCTACTTCCGCTGTTGGTAACAATCTAATCTATGATCTATTACTTGCAGCCTTCGCGTAAAATTTTTGAAATTCTGCTAGTGTAGCTTACTCGGTTTCCTACAGTAATCGACGCACATGCGCCACTTACCATTTGACTTTAGAACCATGACTGGGTTTGCAAGCCACTCAGGATGATCGACTTCGTGAATAAATCTTGCCTTTTGGAGTTTATCTAACTCCACTCGGATGGCTTCTTGCCAATCAACAGCAAAGCGTCTGAGCTTTTGCTTTATTGGTCGTTGTCTAGGCCGAATTGCTAACCTATGCTCAATTACTTCCCTTGGGACTCCGGGCATCTCGGATGGTTTCCACGCAAACACATCTGCATTAGCTCGGAGGAAAGTAACGAGCTCAAGTTCCTATTTGTCATCCAGGCCTGATCCAGTCCGAATTGTTCTAGATGGATCATCTGGGTACAAAGGAACTAGTTTTAACTTTTCATCTGGTCGCGGGGTGACTTTGATAGTATCCGAAGCCGTGACTGCAATCTTGACATCCCGAAGGGGAAGCTGGTCCACTAATTCCAGGGATAACCAATCACAAGTTAGCGCCGTGTTCTAGCTGCCTCGAACCGAGATAACGCCTTTGGGGCCCCGCAGCTTACCGCACTAATAAGTGTAGTGCGTCGCCATCATAAATTTAGCTAGAGTTGGCCTACCAAAAATAGCGTTATAAGCCGAATCACAATCAATCACATCAAAGGTAATCAACTCTGTTCGAAAATTATCTAGTTCTCCCAACATTACTAGAAGTACCACCTGCCCCATTAGCATCATGGAGGGACCAGGAATTATCCCATAAAATGGATGAATTGTGGGCTTAATTTTTGAACGAGGGATCTGCATCCCGTCCAGCGCCTTGACCAATAAAATGTCCAAGGAACTGCCCCCATCGATTAGAACTCTTTCGACTCGAGCATTGCTGATAATTGGGGTGATGATCAAAGGTAACCTCAATGGTCGAGTAAGCCCAACAGGACAATCGGCTCAATCAAAAGTCAAAGGAGTTTCCGACCAACGGGGGTACTGACGCTCACCAAGGGGAGCCTCTGCTTGATTTACCCCGCGGTAAAACGTCTTAAACTGACGCTTAGAAACAAAAGAGGAGGAACCTCCGAAAATAACATTAACATGATTATGAAGTACCAGATAGGACATCTCTTCATCCCCGTCGGCGTCCCTGATCCCACAGGCCTGTTATTTTTGCGGCAAAGTTGGCATCAGTCCAATCCCTTGGTAGAAGTCGTCTAATTGCTTCAACCAATTCCTACAGTTCTTGAGATCGTGTACCGAAGAGTTGTGGAACTGACACCACTTCTTGCTTCCCTACAAATTAGTTTGTTTTCCCGGCTGGTCGCTATCACGGCCATCAGAAGAGGTTTTATTCTTAAATGGAAACTTGTTACCTTTTCTTGGCGGTGTCTTCTCTGCAACTGCGACCTCCCGGTATTGTCCAGTCCGGTTTTTCTTGTACTTCTTTGATTTTCCGCCTGATGACGATTCCGGCTTCTTGCTTGAATCTTCCTTCTTCACATCCTTAAGACCTGGTTGAGGCGGCAAGTTTTCTTTATCCACCATCCTATTCCGTTCCACAGCCTCAGCCACATCGGAATAGTGGTCAGCCATGTCGAAGAGATCGGCTACTGACCAAGGGGGTGGATAAGAAGAACAAAATGCAATAAAAGAGAGAAGAGAGAACAAACACCACGATTTTTACCGAGGTATCGGAGACTCGCCCTGTCTCCACTAATCCTTGTTGAAGCACTCAAGTCACTTCAGCTTTGCCTCAATATCCACGAAGGATATTATCACTAGTGGTTGCTCCTTGTCCACTCTGGAAAGGCGAGCACCGATGCCTTATACAAACTTGCCGAGCCTCTCCAACAATCTCTGAACGGATGAGGTCAACGGCCACGCCACCAAACCATCTAGGTGAGGGCGCTCACCAAGAGTAACAGGCAGCAAGGTCTTCTCAAGACCTCCAAACACGCACCGAGAAACTGATAGGATGCAAATGCACTAAAACGAAACTACTCGGTGGATCGAAAAGCTCTCGACTTGATCAAAATATCAAGATTGTATATAAGAAACTAAAGCTCAAGAGAGAATATGAGAGAAGGCTGCTTAGGATTAAGAAATACATGCTCAAGCCCTCTATTTATAGCCTCAAGCCTCAAAAGAGACGTTGGAGCTCGAGCTGAAAATCAGCAGTACAAACTGACAGTCAGTTCACCTAACTGACAGTTAGTTTAGTACACGACCGGAGAGAAGAAAAATCCGGAGAAAACAGTGCTAGCCGTTTGCGGTCGAAAAAAGGAAACAAATCAGTGCAAACTGACAGTCAGTATGAGGAACTGTCAGTCAGTTCCAAAACCAACGGCTGACAAAATTTACGGATCAAAACTCGCTAGCCGTTTGTGGTCTTAAATGGAAACTTGAAACTCCAAACTGACAGTTAGTTATCCAAACTGACAGTCAGTTCGACCACAAAGCGACCAGATCAAATAGAAGATCAAATAAAACCAATTGAGGTCGAAATGCAAACTGACAGTCAGCATGGGCATACTGACAGTCAGTTTAGTACAAAAAATTTCGGCCCAAAAAACACACTCTTTGGACAACTGTCAGTTTAACTAAACTGACATTCAAATAACAGTCAGCATAGCAAATTGACAGTCAGCATGAACTAAAACAGTAATAACTTTAAAACCACAAGTCCAAATTGAGAGTTTAATATCTCGTTTGAAAGATATTTTTATGGGCTACATTTTTGTCAACAGAACCAAAAGCCAGATCTGCCTAGATCTTTCCAGAAAATTCAGAAAACCTTCTGCTGTCAAAAACACAATATAAAATCCAAATCTTTCAAAACAATTTTCAAATCCAAATCCATCCAAAAAGAATGCAATGCAATGCAATATCCTAAGTTTCGCGGTTTATGATGGAAATGTAGAGAAGATTTTTGCAAACCCCTCTTTATAGTACGGTTAAAACTAAAAATAATTTTCCTAAACTGATCAACTCCAAATGCCGAGATCGGTAAAAAATAGAAACTCATAATACCTTAGGTCTTTCACATCTTCATGATCTTTGCGTCTCATCAATGTTCTTTGCGACTTGTGCTTTTATTTTATGTCGGGTTCATCTTGTATACCATGCATTTCTTCCCAACACAACTCTGTATCAAATAAACTCAAAAGCACAATTAGTCCAAAACACTTTGTTTTCATTAATAACCAAAATTAGGGTTAGGCATGAAGGCCTAGATGCAACAATCTCCCCTTTTTTGGTGATTGATGACAACAAGTGTTACAAAGATAAAATAATGCTCCCCCTGAGTGTATGCATAAATGTCAGAGCGTAAATCGTAAACTCATTGGAGCATAAACCAACATAGGTATCAGAGCGTAAAAATCATATATATCATCACAAAACCTCATGTAAGTTAGAGCATACAAATCTCATGATATCTCAACAATATGTGTAACAGAGCATCAACTGGTCATACATATATATCTCATGGCAAAGTCATAAAATCAAAGCATACAACATCAAAGAGATATCAAAACATCAGAGCATACATAACCAGTATCAGAGCATAAAATATCAAGAGATACATCATATCCAAAAGCACATATATTATAATAAACCCAAATATATCCAACAACTCCAAAATATCCATAACATGCAACCACAAAGTAAAAATATCCAATATCTCCAAAACATATAATAACCAAAATACTTCTCCCCCTTTGGCATCAAGCACAAAAAAGGGAGGCAAAACATAAAAATGAGCCTAATGCTCATCATCAGAAGACAGTCCTAGCACGGCTGTATCTCCGGAGCCTGCAGGAGATCCAGTCGCGTCGACGGCTGGAGACACCGGAGGAGTAGCAGCTGCAGCTGGAGAAACCGGTGCGGGAGCCGTAGGGGCTGGAGCAGACGGTCCTGGAGCAGCTGTACCGGAGGCAGAGCTCGGCGAAGAAGACGCAGGGCGGGCCCTCTTGTGAGGGACCGGAGAATCTGACGCAGGCAGACGTCGCAGTATCTCCTCCTGCTGTGCAAGCAAACGAAGCAACATCTGGTGATGCTCCACCTGGGTGCTGAGGATCTGCTGCTGGGTCTGGATGACCTGCTGGAGCAAAGAAGGTGACGCCGCGGAAGATCCGACGCTAGGGTCTGAAGGAGGTGCTGGGTCGGACTCCTGAACTAGAGCCTCATCCACTGACTCCCCCGCAGCATCATCATCTGATACGGGAGAATCAGGGCCAGCAGCTGCAGCGGGGCGAGCACCGAGCCGACGATCAGCCTGGCCCGGAGGATAAAAGAGGAGAGGCTGGTGGGGACGAGGAAGCTCAGAATCGACAGCATGGATGTGAAGAAGCACCGCCATGATATACGGGGCGTATATCAGCTGACGGCGCGGGGAAAGAAGGACGTGCTGAATCTCACTAATGATGAGATCAGCGACGTTGAACGGCTCCTCCTGAAAGATAGAGATCAGGACGTGGAGGGCCAGATAAGTGATCCTAGCCCTATCTCCGCTCATGGGAACCAGAGTGAGACGGAGGATCCGTAGGGCTAGGTCGACATTGCGGCGTAGGCCGGCAATGTGACGGAGCTAGAAGGGGCCGGAGTAAAGCATGGCCACCTCCCGACACTCGAGATCAAAAGGGTGTGGAGCTGGCAGCCAGAAGGAGGGCGCACTAGTCCAAGCGCCGACTCCAGCTGATCCTTTGTGACGGTGTAAACCTGGAGGCCCGTCATGAAGGTCATGAAGTCGCGCTGGGGAGCAACAAAGACGGTGGAGTAGAACTGGCGAATAGGCCCATCGGCCCAGTGCAAAGAGGAATCGGCGACTAGGTCGCGAATCCCTACAGAGCCGAAGAGGTCTGCGAGGGTGGCGATGCCTGGGCGAGAAGCGATCGTACCCCACGACAGAGAGCGGTGGGCAAAGATGGGAACGCGGCTGTAAACGCTATGAACAGATCAAGATGCAAGTTGTTATAGCAGGTAACAACGTTGCAAGAGTCACGTCCAGTGGGACGCGGCGAAAGGTAGGGGTTTGTGGAGCGGAGCGTGCGAAGGCGGCTCGCGTGCCAGCGGGAATAATCCACGGGCACGCGCTCAGGCAGAGGCGAAGGCTGGGTCTCAGACGTTTGACCCGATGAACGCTGGCTGTTTGCCGCATTCTTCCGTCGGGCCACACGTCGAGACAACAACGGTTGATCAGACATAACTAAGAGAAACATAAGGCAGAGGAAACGACCTAAACAGAGAAGGCAGAGACTGAACTGAAGAGGTCGTCGAAGCCGATGTGGAGCAGACGACCAAATCAACTGCAGAACACGACGAGGATGACCACAAAAGACTACACACGACGAGGAGATGTGGCGTCGAAGTGCAGATCCGAGCAAGGACGGCGGCGGCGCACGATGAAGAGGTACGGCAAGGTGCGGCGGCGTGGCTCGTCGGCGGTGAAGTGGTCACCGGCGATGAGTGGTGGCGAGAGGGCGCAAGGAGGAGGAGGCAAGAAGGGGAAACAGCGGTGAGAAGAAAAACCGAAGAGACAAAAAAAAACAGATAGAGGGTTTTAAGGGTTCTGGAGACCCAAACTGACAGTCAGTTCCAAACTCAGAAACATGGAACTGACAATCAGTGTACCACACTGACAGTCAGTTCACAGAACTGAGTTTTGAAACTGACAGTCAGTTTGAGACTCGAACACGACCAGGAGCTACGACAAAAATCAATTGCACGTAACTGACTGTCAGTTAGGACAATGACTTCGACCAGAGACTAAGACCAGACTCCTAAGCACTAAACTGACTGTCAGTTAGATGAACTGACTATCAGTTTGGTTAATTTCGACCAGAAGCAGACTAAGACCCAAGAAGGAATAAAATAATATTATTTTTATACAAACAACACATATAGCACATCAACTAGCATTTGATATATCAATTATGTTCAGTTCACCCCTTAAAAAGCAAAATCTTGATTCATCTAAGGGTTTGGTGAAAATATCTGCTAGTTGCAAATCAGTTCTGACATAATTCACATCAATATCTCCTTTTGCCACATGATCTCTAATGAAATAGTGCCGTATTTCAATATGCTTAGTTCTAGAATGTTGAACAGGATTATTAGCAATTTTAATGGCACTTTCATTATCACACAAGAGTGGCACTTTATTAAAAATTATTCCATAATCCAAAAATGTCTGCTTCATCCATAATAATTGAGCACAACAACTGCCTGCAGACACATATTCAGCTTCAGCTGTGGAGAGAGCTACTGAATTTTGTTTCCTAGATGACCATGATACTAATGATCTCCCCAACAGCTGACAGCTACCAGATGTGCTTTTACGATCAATCTTGTACCCAGCATAATCACAATCCGAATAACCAATTAATTCAAAATTTGCATTTTTAGGATACCAAAGACCTAAACTGGGATAGCATTTTAAATACCTAAGGATTCTTTTAAGAGCAGTTAAATGACATTCCTTAGGATCTGACTGAAATCTAGCACACAAGCACACACTAAACATGATATCAGGCCTAGATGCTGTGAGATATAATAAACTACCAATCATAGACCTATAGAGTTTAGAATCGACCGATTTGCCTCTTTTATCCATGTCCAGATGTCCATTTGTCGCCATAGGGGTTTTGATTGCTTTAGCGTCTTCCATCCCAAAGCGCTTGAGCAGGTCCTTCACGTACTTTGTTTGACTCACGAACGTACCGTTCTTGAGTTGCTTGATTTGAAGTCCAAGGAAGAAGCTCAACTCGCGAATCATGGACATCTCGAACTCCCTAGACATCATCTCTCCAAACTCATGACAGAAATGTTCATTAGTAGATCCAAAGATAATATCATCAACATATATCTGACAAATGAACAAATCCTTTTCAATTTTCTTTGTAAAGAGAGTTGTATCAACCTTCCCAATTTTAAAACCTTTTGATAAAAGAAAGTCCCTAAGTCATTCATACCAAGCTCGAGGAGCTTGTTTGAGACCATAGAGAGCTTTTGATAATTTAAATACATGGTTTGGAAATTTTGAATCTTCAAAGCCAGGAGGTTGTTCAACAAAAACTAATTCAGATATTTCACCATTTAGGAAAGCACTTTTTACATCCATTTGAAATAGTTTAATATTGAAGTTTGATGCATAAGCAAGAAGAATGCGAATAGCTTCAAGTCTTGCTACAGGTGCAAAAGTTTCACCAAAGTCTAAACCTTCGACTTGAGAGAATCCTTGAGCAACAAGATGAGCTTTGTTTCTAATAACTATGCCATTTTCATCTTGCTTATTTCTGAAAACCCATTTAGTTCTAATAACATTATGATTTTTGGGTCTTTCTACTAAGTCCAAACTTCATTTCTAGCAAAGTTGTTAAGTTCTTCATGCATGGCATTAACCCAATCAGGATCATTTAAAGCTTCATTTACATGTTTGGGTTCTAAAGAAGATACAAAAGAATGATGTTCACAAAATGCAGCAACACGAGATCGAGTTTGAACACCCTTACTGACGTCACCCAATATTTGGTCTAGAGGGTGATCCTTGGTGATGGTTTGGTGTTGTCTGGGAGCTTCAACTTGTACAGCTTCTTCTTGATCTTGCTCCGGTGGATCAACATGAGATGATGATGCATCTTGATCAACATCCTCAATGTTCTCATCATCTTCTTGATCGTCTTCTCTTGGCTTGATGTCTCCAATTGCAATGTTCTTCATGGCTTCTTGAAGATCTTCACCTGAAACTTCATGCGAGACTTGCTCTTTTTGCGAGCCGTTAATCTCATCAAATTCGACATCACAAGATTCTTCAATGCAACTTGTATTTTTATTGAAAACACGATAAGCTTTGCTAGTGGTGGAGTATCCGACTAGAAAACCTTCATCTACTCTTCTTTGAAATTTACCACCAAATTTCTTTTCTTAAGAATATAACATTTGCATCCAAACACTCGAAAATAAGAAATATTTGGCTTGCGCCCAATAAGAAGCTCATAAGGAGTCAAATTTAGAAGAGGATGCAAATAAAGCCGATTTATATAATAGCAAGCGGTATGCACGGCTTCAGCCCAGAAGCGAGTAGGAGTATCGTACTCACTTAGCATAGTCCTTGCCATTTCTATAAGTGTTCGATTTTTCCTTTCAACAACTCCATTTTGCTGTGGAGTGTATGATGTGGAAAATTCGTGTTTGATTCCAAGAGAGTCACAAAAATCAAATAGAGTTGAATTAACAAACTCTCCACCATGATCACTACGGATTTTCTTGATGGATAATTTGAATTCAGTAGAAACACGTTTTGCAAAACTTTTGAAAACATCGGGGGTTTCAGATTTTTGGGAAATAAAGAAAACCCAAGTATAGCGAGTAAAATCATCAACAATTACAAAACCATAGTTGCTACCCCCGATACTTTGGAACTCAGAAGGTCCAAATAAATCCATATGAAGAAGTTCCAAAGGTTTGCAAGTAGAGAGAATGCGCTTAATTGGATGTGAAGTAGCTACTTGCTTGCCAGCTTGACAAGCGTTACAAGGTTTGTCCTTTTCAAAATTTATATCCTTTAAGCCAACAACCAAATCACGTTCTAAAAGTTTTCTTAATTGATGCATTCCAACATGTGCAAGTCGTCTATGCCATAGCCAACCTTTTGAGGTTTGAGAGACAAGACATGTTGACAAAGATGCATCTTTTGAGTGAAAATCAACCAAATAAAGATTTCCAAAACGAAAGCCTTTAAAGATCAAGGTTTTATCTTTTAAACTTTCAACCAAAACTTCTTTTGGGAAAAAAGTGCAACTAAAACCGAAATCGCAAATTTGTGCAACGGAAAGCAAATTAAAGTTCAGAGATTCAACCAATGAAACATTCGAAATAGAGAGATCATTAGAGATTGCGATTTTACCCAAACCTACCACATTTCCTTGACGATTGTCGCCAAAGGTAATCTTTTGGTTCTCGCTTGAGTTGTCTTTAAGTGGGGTGAACAACTTCTTATTGCCGGTCATGTGTTCGGAGCATCCGCTGTCTAGCACCCAATGCCTCCCACCGGTCTTGTAGTTCACCTGCATAAAAGAGTCAAGTCTTTTTAGGTACCCAAACCTTTTTGGGTCCTTCAATGTTAGCAATCAAAGCTTTGGGCACCCAAATAGATTTCTTCATTTTATTTAACATGGGTGCACCAACATACTTTGCTATAGCATAACCTTTCCTCGACTTTTGAAGCATGTAGCAAGTATCAAAATAATTTGGAGTCATTAAGGGACATGCTTCATGTGAATGACCAGTTTCATGGCATTTATGACAAAATGTGTTGCATGCTTTAACAAATATAGTTTTAGAGTTTTGTTTCTTCCCTTTCTTTTGAAAATATCCTAATCCTTCTTTTCTAAAAGAACATTTTTGTTTACTAAGGATTAGATCAAGAGATATTCTTCCTCTATAACAGTTCTCTAACCCTTTTCCAAGCTTTTCTACTTGAGCCTTAAGTTCATTATTTTCATTTATAAGATTATCACTTGAAACACATGGTGTATGAAGACTACTAGAAGGAGAATCATCTAAGTCACATGAAGTGGATACATCAACTTTAGATGAAGCATGAGTGATATCTTTAATAAGCAAGCTTTCATATGAATCTTTTAGTTCAGAATATTGAGCGCATAGGGAAGAATGTTCTTCCTTAAGCGCCTTATACTTCTTTTTAGTTTTTCCAAAGACTTCATTTAATTCGGTGATCATTTCGACTAAGTCATTATATGATGGATCGTTAGAGTGTACCTTTTCATCGCCTTTAGCCATAAGACAAAGGGATGATGTGTTGCCGTTGCCAAGAGTTAATCCGGCTAGCTTCTTGGTGCATCTTTCTTCATCATCGGAGTCGGAGTCGGAGCTCTCTCCGCCGGACATCCACTCTCCAAAGCAGGCTTCTTTGATTTCTTCATTCTTCTTCTTGAAGAACTTCTTCTTCTTGTTCCACGCCTTGTTCTTGTTTGGACATCTTGATGTTATGTGTCCCTTCTCATGGCATCCATAGCAAATGATGTCCTTGAAGTTGTTCTGCTTTGGTCCCTTTGGTCATGTGTCAAGGTTGACACCCTTCTTATGCAACCTGCGAAGAAGTTTTTGAGTATTTTTTACCATGAGTGCTAGATCTTCGTTGGAGGAGCCATCGCTTGAATCGTTCTTGGAGCCGGTTTTGAAAGCCAAAGCCTTCTTCTTTGTCTCCAAGGGTTTGGCCGCTTCTTTCTTCTCCTTCTTATGCATCTCATGGGTGATGAGGTTCCCATAAAGATCGGTTGGTGTTGTGGTCGATAAATCAGAGTTTGTGAGAACCGTGACCAAGGTGTCGAAGCTTTCCGGTAAGGCCCTAAGCATCTTTCTCTGATCCGTTTGAGACCTAGTCTTGGTTTTCGCACTAGGCTCGCCCAGATTCTAAATATGCGGAATAACGGGATCTTACTCGGAAATACCGAAACCCAAAGTAATTGCACAACTCTTTATTTCAAAGAGGGCTTTACACGTCAAACGTTAAGCACACTTGCCTACGTCGAAGGAACTATAAGTGTCTAAAACTCAAATAAGTTCTATGACTCTTCGATGATCTAAACTAGACCTATTACAAGGTATTTATAGTCCAATCGTATGAGTACGTATCAGACTTAGTAATCCTAAACGTATTAGACTCATATAACTAACTTAACTAATCCTAAACAGATAAGCTTAGTTATATATATAGGATTACAATTCCGAACAGGGAACGAATTCCTTTTCCTGGTCGCGAACCAATCCATGGTCGCGAAACCTTTCCGAACACGGTTAAGGTCGCAAAGCCGTATGCGGTCAGGACTTGGTCGCGAATCCGTATGCGATCAGGACTTGGTCGCGAATCCGTATGAGATCAGGACTTGGAGATCCTCCCGGATCATGACTCCCTTGTTGAGAAGGAGCCAACCCCCGTTGCGACCTCTCAATCAAACTGGAGATGTGGAAATTGGGCTTGTCCATCTTCTTTTGTGTACCACTTTGCCGCACGTGCTCGTTGATCTTTCCGACCGATTCGAAAAGTCTCCTTTGTGCCACAGCGGGTGGTAGTCACCTTTCTCTCCAGAATCACATCTTCACGTAAAGGTTCGCCTCGTTGATAGACCAAGTCTTCAACAGATGGTACTATGGTATCTGGCTCATCATCCAACATTGAAGGCTCGAAGAGTTTGAGGTGCTCAACATTGACAACCGAGTAAATATCCATGTAGGGAGGTAACTCAAGCTGACAAGCATTATTGCCCACTTTTCTCAAAATCCGAAAAGGACCATAACGAATGGGTTTGAGCTTCTTACCTTCACCTTTAAGTCTCTCCTTACTCAAATGTAACCATACCATATCACCTTCTTGAAATTGCGCATCAACTCGGTGCCGATCATGTCGCGCCTTGTACTTGAGTTGAGCTTTCAGCAAGTTCTGTTCAACCTCACGATGGAGTCGTTGAATACCTTCCAGGAACTTTTATACTCGATCCTGATCAGATGCTTCCTTGCTGTTATGTGCTGAGGTAGGGATCACAAACTCCATATCGAATGGACTCTGTGGTAGAAATCCTAAACAGACCTCAAACGGCGACTTTCCAGTCGAACCATGCACTGCTCGATTAAAAGCAAACTGTAGGTACGGTATGCTTTCATCCCAGGTCTTCGGGTGCTTCGAGTTATATCCTCTCAAGAGATGAACGACTGTGCGATTAACCACCTTGGTTTGACCATTAGTTTGCGGATGAAAAGCAGTACTCCTCTTTAGCTTGGTGTCCATCATCGTCCAGAGCGATCGCCAAAAGTGACTAAGGAACCGGGTATCGTGATCAGACACAATAGAAGTCGGCAGTCCGAAGTGTGTCCAAACGTGTTGAAAGAATACCCGAGCTGCCTCTTCTCCCGTGATAATCTTCCGACAAGGTATAAGAACAATCATTTTGGAGAACCGATCAACGACCACGAATAGATAGTCGTTGCCACGTCGGGTCTTAGGCAATCCTCCCAAGAAATCCATGGATATGCTCTCCCATGGTCGTGATGGAACTGGCAAAGGAGTGTACAAACCTAATTTTCGGTTTGCTTTCGAGATGCCGCAGAGACCGCAGCCTCGAACAAACCTAGCCACATCTTGCTGCATACGCGGCCAGAACACATGTCGGTGAAGATTTTGCAACGTCTTTGTAACCCCAAAGTGACCAGCTACCTTCGATGTGTGCGCTTCTCGCATCCATTGAGTTCGAGGTGCTCCACGAGGTATGCAAAGTAAATTGCCCTTGTACAAGAGTCCTTCTCGACGAACGAACTCTGTAGGGTTCCCTGTTTCGACCTCAGTCAGTGCTGTTTGAAAATCAGGGTCTTCACTGTACATAGTGACATAGTCATCATGACATGATGGCTCGATCTGCATGAACGCTGATAAACAGAGGGTTGTAACTGGTGGTCGCGACAACATATCCGCCAATTTGTTGTGTACGCCCTTCTTGTACTTAATCACCAGATTAAACTGCTGCAGATACGACATCCACTTCATGTGCCGAGCTTGCTGTAGCTTGGACTGAGTTTGCAAATATTGCAATGGTTGATGGTCGGTGTGGACAACCGTCTCTTTCCCCAAGAGATAACACCGCCAATGTTTCACGGCCTGATGCAGTGCGCATAACTCCTTATCATAAGTCGGGTAGTTCTTCTGAGCTCCCTGGAATAACTCAGAGTGATATGCCACTGGTCGACCTTCTTGCATGAGCACTGCGCCCATCGCATAACCTGAGGCATCGGTTTCTAGCTCGAACGGTTTCTGGAGATTCGGCAAAGCTAACACAGGCGCCTCGCTGATCTTCCTTTTCAGCAAGAGAAACGTGTCCTCATGTTTCTCTGTCCACTCAAACTTCTGATCGATCCTGGTTAATGCATGCAACAGAGAAGCCATAATCGAGAAGTGTCGGATGAACTTCCGAAGGTATTGGCATGCTCCCACAAAACTACGCACATCCGTAACTGTTCGCGGTCGCGGCCATTCGCGAATCACTTTGACCTTGTCCGGGTCGATTTGCAACGTACCGTTGCCGATTATGAATCCGAGGTAAAGTAGAGTTTGCTGACCGAACTCGCACTTCTTACGGTTGAGGCGAAGTCGATGTTGCCAAAGCTGTTCGAACACCTTTTCGACATGAATGAGGTGCTCATCCCACGAATGACTATAAACCAATATGTCGTCGAGATACACGATCACAAAGTCGTCGATGAACGGTCTCAATATGTCATTCATAAGACGCATGAAAGTTGCCGTGGCGTTGCAGAGACCAAACGGCATGACCAGCCATTCGAACAGACCTTGCCGTGTTTTGAACGCGGTCTTCCATGTATCCTCCTCTCGGATGCTGACTTGATGATATCCTGACTTAAGATCCAATTTGGAGAAGACAACAGCATGCTTCAATTGGTCTAGCAGGTCATCAATACGAGGAAGGGGGTACCGGTTCTTGATGGTGATCTTGTTCAGTGCTCGATAGTCGATGCACGTACGCCAAGTCCCATCTTTCTTTGGTACTAACACCACAGGATAAGTTGAGTGGAAATGCTAGTTGAAAATAGAATAGTTAAGGTTTTAAGATCCTAAAACTCTAATTAGATTTACTCTTTAACTGGTTGAGGCAGATCTAAGCTCGACTGAATTGCAGGAAGAGTTTCTCAAAAGAATGTTGAAGAAAACATATAATTTTAGTTTATATATATTTTGACGTTCATTTTTATAACAAAATAAATCTTTTTAATTTAGAGTTGGGTTTAGAAATTGGACATATTACTTTGATTGAGATTTATTCTATAAAGGTTAATTAGCCAGTCAAACTCCTAGTTTAGTTTAGTTTGCAATTAGTTTAAAGAAATTCCTAAGGGCTATTTTATAAATAATTTCATTGTATCAGATAAATTAGATTTTATTAAGGCCGAGTCAAATGAAGGCTAAAATCTCATTTTCATTGAAATATGATTTAATTATTTCTAGGTTTGACTAAAGATAATGAAATTCATATAAAGCAAAATCAAGATGAGTCAATTTATTAGTATGAAAATTAAGTTTTAATTTCTAATCCAAAGTTCAATTCAAATTTTAGTTTATTTGAGTATAGATCGTATTTTCTTTTTAATAATTGTACTCAATTTAATTTAGTTTTATACTTACTTTGACTTTGATTTGAACCTTCATTGATTTAAGTTTTGTGAGATTTATATAGCACAGAATTGAAATTGAGGGGATCTATTTGTATATGAATTGAGTCTAACTTTTTAACCAAATTGTAGTTTAAAATATGGTTAATTTGTATCAAGATTAAATTATTACTGTTCAAGAAGAATAGATTAATTTATTGTTATCTATTTGTAAAGGATTTCAATTATGAAAATTAAATTTTGGTTCTTATGGTTTAAAAGATATTTTTGTCAAATTCTTGATCCAAAACTCAATTATGTTGTATTGCAAATTGATTAAGATAATCAGGAAATTAAATAAATTAGGGATTGTAGAGCTAGAGGTCAGCTCAAGGTTGAAGCCGGAGCTGGCTTCTACTTCCATTTCAAATTTAAGCATTGTAGTGCCACTGTACTAGGGCCGTAAAATTCGGCCACCACCGGCAATCATTGGCGACGGCGGTGGTAAGGTTATGATCACCCATCCCTAACATTATGATTTCAGGTGCGACGGCAACGGTGAAGCAGCAAAGTGCCAACAGTTGTGATCCAATGGGTAAAATAGGGGGAGTGGCCAGCTCACCGTCGTTGGGCCTATCGGGCAAGGCTTGCGGTGGGGGAACAAGTCTGGTCTGTTGCATCTAGGCCTTCATGCCTAACCCTAATTTTGATGATTAATGAAAACAAAGTGTTTTGGACTAACTATGCTTCTGAGACTTTTCGATACAGAGATTGTTCGGGAAGAATTACTAGATGATCAAGAGGAACCCGACTTGAAGTGAAGCACAAGATGCAGAAGAGCAAAAGACAAGACGCAAATCGTCAAAAATGCAAAAGACCAAAGGTAACATTGTTTTTATTTTACCGATCTCGGCGTTTGGAGATGATCGGTTAGGGAAATTATTTTTAGTTTCAACCGTACTATAAAGAGGGGTGGCGAAAGTCCTCTCTTTATCTCCAATATAAACCGAGAAACTTAGGTCATTGCATTGCATCCTTTTTGGTTGGATTTGGTTTGAACTTAATTTGAAAAATCTGGTTTTTTCAGTTCAGTTTTTGACAGTAGAAGAGTTTTTCGTTTTTCTAGAAAGATCTAGGCAGATCTGGTTTTTGCTTCTGTTGACAAAAATGTATCCCTTGAAATTATATTTTAAACGAACTATTAAACACCTCTTTTGGATTTCTGAATTTAAAGTTATCTCTATTTTTGTTCATGCTGACTGTCAGTTTGCTGAACTGACTGTCAGTTTGAATGTCAGTTTGATTAAACTGACAATTGTCCAGAGAGGGTGTTTTTTGTGCTCAAAAATTTTGTACTAAACTGACTGTCAGTTTGTCCATACTGATTGTCAGTTGGGGATTCGACCACAGTGTTTTTAACTGAGTTTCTATTTGATTTTGGTCGAGTCTGTGGTCGAACTGACTGTCAGTTTGCATAACTGACTGTCAATTGTGGGTTTCAGCTTTCCTTAAACGACCACGAACGGCTAGCAAAGTTTCGTCCGTAAATTTTGTCAGCCGTTGTGCACTAAACTGACTGTCAGTTAGGCAAACTGACTGTCAGTTTGAGTTACTGATTTTCAGCCCTAGCTCCAACGGTTCTTTTGCTTCTTGAGGCTATAAATAGGGGCTTTGGGCATAAGTTTTATATAACAAGCAGTAGCATTTCTTATACACTCTTGAGGTTTAGTTTTCCACTTAAAATCTTGATCTTTTGATCAAGTTGAGTGTTTTCCGATCCACCGAACACTTCAGTTCATTTGCATTTGCATTCACTTAGCTTCTCGGTGCGTGTTTGGAGGTCTAGAGAAGACCTCACTGCCTGTTACTCTTGGTGAGCGCCCTCACCTAGACGGTTCGGAGGCGTGGCCGTTGACCTCTCCAGAACGGAGATTGTCGGAGGGCTCGGCAAGCTTGTACAAGGCATCGGTGCTCGCCTTTCCGGAGTGGACAAGGAGCAACCTTAGTTGATAATACTCTTCGTGAGTATTGAGGCAAAACTCAAGTGATTTGAGTGCTTCAACGAGGACTAGTGGAGACTGGGTGAGTCTCCGATACCTCGGTAAAAATCACTGTGTTCGTTCTCTTTTCCCCTTGCTTATATTATTTGTTCTTGATTTGCTTTTATTTGTTTTAAGTTTTAAAGTTTTTAAAAGCCTCCTATTCACCCCCCTCTAGTCGGCATCCTTGATCCAACATGTGGTATCAGAGCAAGGTCTCTCGATTCATTAGGCTTTACCACCTAGAGAGAGAGGATGTCGTCAAGTGGAGATTTCCTTCTTGGTCATACCGGTCGTGCACCTATCTTTGATGGGACAAACTATCCTTATTGGAAAGTGCGCATGTCGGTATTCCTAGAAGCTATGGGGCTTGATGTATGGGATATTGTTAAACTCGGTTTTACTCCTCCGGATGATCCGGCAAGTCAGTCTGAGGACGATAGGAGAAAACTGCATTTAAACGCCCGTGCGAAAAATGCACTCTTTGCTGATTTATCCTTAAATGAGTTCAACCGTGTGAGCAATCTCACTACTGCTCATAAGGTTTGGACCACCCTTGAAGAAATTTACGAGGGCACAACAAAGGTTAAAGAGGCAAAGTTGCTAATGGTGAGGCAAAAATATGAGACATTCACCATGTCATCAACTGAGTCCGTGGATTCCATGTTTACTCGGTTGAATAACATTGTGAATGAACTCAAGGGTCTTGGTGTTGTTTTTACTGACCTTGAGATTGTGAGAAAGATGCTTAGGGCCTTACCGAAAAGTTTCGACACTTTGGTCACGGTTCTTACAAACTCCGATTTATCGACCACAACACCAACCAATCTTTATGGGAACCTCATCACCCATGAGATGCACAAGAAGGAGAAGAAGGAAGCAGCCGAACCCTCGGAGATGAAGAAGAAAGCTTTGGCCTTCAAAGCTAATGCAAGGAACGATTCAAGCGATGGCTCCTCCGATGAAGACCTCGCACTCATGGTAAAAAATACTCAAAAACTCCTTCGCAGGTTGCATAAGAAGGGTGTCAATCTTGACACACGACCAAAGGGACAAAAGCAAAACAACTTCAAGGACATCATTTGCTATGGATGTCATGAGAAGGGACACATAGCATCAAGATGTCCAAACAAGAACAAGGCATGGAATAAGAAGAAGTTCTTCAAGAAGAAGAATGAAGAAATCAAAGAAGCCTGCTTTGGAGAGTGGATGTCCGGAGGCGAGAGCTCCGACTCCGACTCCGATGAAGAAAGAAATTGCTCCAAGAAGATGGCCGGACTAGCTCTCGGCAACATCAACACTTCATCTAGCTCATCAATTTGCCTTATGGCCAAAGGCGATGAAAAGGTACACTCTAATGATCCATCTTACGATGAGTTAGCTGAAATGATAACCGAATTAAATGAAGTTTTTGGAAAAACTCAAAGGAAGTATAAGGCGCTTAAGGAAGAACATTCTTCCCTACGCACTCAATACTCCGAGCTTAAAGATTCTTATGAAAGCATGCTCATAAAAGATGTTACAAATACCTCATCTAAGGTAGATGCTTCAACTTCATGTAATTTGGATGATTCTCCCTCTAGTAGTCATCACATTCCATGTGTTTCTAATGATAATATTTTAAATGAAAATAATGAACTTAAGGCTCAAGTAGAAAAGCTTGGAAAAGGGTTAGAGAACTGTTATAAAGGTAAAATATCTCTTGATCTAATCCTTAGTAAACAAAAGTGTTCCTTTAGAAAAGAAGGATTAGGATATTTTCAAAAGAAAGGGAAGAAACCAAATTCTAAAACTATATTTGTTAAAGCATGCAACACATTTTGTCATAAATGCCATGAAACTGGTCATCCGCATGAAGCATGTCCCTTAATGACTCCAAATTATTTTGATACTTGCTACATGCTTCAAAAGTCGAGAAAAGGTTATGCTATAGCAAAGTATGTTGGTGCACCCATGTTAAATAAAAAGAAGAAATCTATTTGGGTGCCTAAAGCTTTGATTGCTAACATTGAAGGACCCAAAAAGGTTTGGGAACCTAAAAGGACTTAATTCTTTTTATGTAGGTGAATTACAAGACCGGTGGGAGGCATTGGGTGCTCGATAGCGGATGCTCCGAATACATGAACGGTAACAAGAAGTTGTTCACCTCACTCAAAGACAACTCAAGCGAGAACCAAAAGATTACCTTTGGCGACAACCGTCAAGGAAATGTGGTAGGCTTGGGTAAAATCGCAATCTCTAATGATCTTTCTATTTCGAATGTTTTGTTGGTCGAATCTCTGAATTTCAATTTGCTTTCCGTTGCACAAATTTGCGATTTTGGTTTTAGTTGCACATTTTTCCCAAAAGAAGTTTTGGTTGAAAGTTTAAAAGATAAAACCTTGATCTTTAAAGGCTTTCGTTTTGGAAATCTTTATTTGGTTGATTTTCACTCAAAAGATGCATCTCTTTCAACATGTCTTGTCTTTCAAACCTCAAAAGGTTGGCTATGGCATAGACGACTTGCACATGTTGGAATGCATCAATTGAGAAAACTTTTAAAACGTGATTTGGTTGTTGGCTTAAAGGATGTGAATTTTGAAAAGGACAAACCTTGTAGCGCTTGTCAAGCAGGCAAGAAAGTAGCTACTTCACATCCAACTAAGCGCATTCTTTCGACTTGCAAACCTTTGGAACTCCTTCATATGGATTTATTTGGACCTTCCGAGTTCCAAAGTATCGGGGGTAGCAACTATGGTTTTGTAATTGTTGACGATTTTACTCACTACACTTGGGTTTTCTTTATCTCTCAAAAATCTGAAACCCCCGATGTTTTCAAAAGTTTTGCAAAACGTGTTTCTACTGAATTCGAATTATCCATCAAGAAAATCCATAGTGATCATGGTGGAGAGTTCGTTAATTCAACTCTATTTGATTTTTGTGACTCTCTTGGAATCAAACACGAATTTTCCACATCATACACTCCACAGCAAAATGGAGTTGTTGAAAGGAAAAATCGAACACTTATAGAAATGGCAAGGACTATGCTAAGTGAGTATGATACTCCTACTCGCTTCTGGGCTGAAGCCGTGCATACCGCTTGCTATTCTATAAACTGACTTTATTTGCATCCTCTTCTGAATTTGACTCCTTATGAGCTTCTTATTGGGCGTAAGCCAAATATTTCTTATTTTTGAGTGTTTGGATGCAAATGTTATATTCTTAAGAAAAGAAATTTTGGTGGTAAATTTCAAAGAAGAGTAGATGAAGGCTTTCTAGTCTGATACTCCACCACTAGTAAAGCTTATCGTGTTTTTAATAAAAATACAAACTGCATTGAAGAATCTGGTGATGTCGAATTTGATGAAACTAACGGCTCGCAAAAGGAGCAAGTCTCTCATGAAGTTTCAGGTGAAGATCTTCAAGAAGCCATGAAGAACATAACCGTTGGAGACATCAAGCCAAGAGAAGAAGATCAAGAAGGTGATGTCAACATTGAGAATGTTGATCAAGACGCATCATCATCTCATGTTGATCCTCCAGAACAAGGTTAAGATGAAGATGTACAAAATGAAGCGCCAAGGCAACATCAAACTATCACCAAGGATCACCCTCTAGATCAAATATTGGGTGACGTTAGTAAGGGTGTTCAAACTCGATCTCGTGTTGCTGCATTTTGTGAACATCATTCTTTTGTATCTTCTTTAGAACCCAAACATGTTAATGAAGCTTTAAATGATCCTGATTGGGTCAATGCCATGCATGAGGAACTTAATAACTTTGCTAGAAATGAAGTTTGGACTTTAGTAGAAAGACCCAAGAATCATAATGTTATTGGAACAAAATGGGTTTTCAGAAATAAGCAAGATGAAAATGGTGTTGTAATTAGGAACAAAGCTCGTCTTGTTGCTCAAGGCTTCACTCAAGTCGAAGGTTTAGACTTTGGTGAAACTTTTGCACCTGTAGCAAGACTTGAAGCTATTCGCATACTTCTTGCTTATGCATCATGTTTCAATATCAAACTTTTTCAAATGGATGTAAAAAGTGCTTTCTTAAATGGTGAAATTTCTGAACTTGTGTTTGTTGAACAACCTCTTGATTTTGAAGATTCTAAATTTCCAAACCATGTATTTAAATTGTCAAAAGCTCTCTATTGTCTCAAACAAGCTCCTCATTCTTGGTATGAGCATCTTAGAGACTTTCTATTATCAAAAGCTTTTAAAATTGGGAAGGTTGACACAACTCTCTTTACAAAGAAAATTGAAAAGGATTTGTTCATTTACCAAATTTATGTTGATATTATCTTTGGATCTACTAATGAACATTTCTGTCATGAGTTTGAAGAGATGATGTCTAGGGAGTTTGAGATGTCCATGATTGGCAAGCTGAGCTTCTTCCTCGGTCTGCAAATCAAGCAACTCAAGAACGGCACGTTCGTGAGTCAAACAAAATAAGTGAAGGACCTGCTCAAGCACTTTGGGATGGAAGATGCTAAGGCAATCAAAACTCCCATGGCGACCAATGGACATTTGGACATGGACAAAAGCAGCAAATCGGTCGATTCTAAACTTTATAGGTCTATGATTGGTAGTCTTTTATATCTTACTGCATCTAGGCCTGATATCATGTTTAGTGTGTGCTTGTGTGCTAGATTCCAATCTGATCCTAAGGAATGTCATTTAACTGCTCTTAAAAGAATCCTTAGGTATTTAAAATACTATCCCAGTTTGGGACTTTGGTATCCTAAAGATGCAAATTTTAAATTAATTGGGTATTCTGATTCTGATTATGCTGGGTGCAAAATTGATCGTAAAAGCACATCTGGTAGCTGTCAGCTGTTGGGGAGATCCTTAGTATCATGGTCATCTAGGAAACAAAATTCTGTAGCCTTCTCCACAGCTGAAGCTGAATATGTGTCTGCAGGCAGCTGTTGTGCTCAATTATTATGGATGAAGCAAACATTTTTGGATTATGGGATTATTTTTGATAAAGTGCCACTCTTGTGTGATAATGAAAGTGCCATTAAAATTGCTAATAATCCTGGTCAACATTCTAGAACTAAGCATATTGAAATAAGGCACCACTTTATTAGAGATCATGTGGCAAAAGGAGATATTGATGTGAATTATGTTAGAACAGATTTGCAACTAGCTGATATCTTCACCAAACCCTTAGATGAATCAAGATTTTGCTTTTTAAGGGGTGAACTGAACATTATTGATATATCTAATGCTAGTTGATGTGCTAAAAGTGTTGTTTGTATAAAAATATTATTATTTTATTCCTCTCTGGTCTTAGACTGCCTCTGGTCAAAATTGACCAAACTGACAGTCAGTTGCTATAACTGACAGTCAGTTTAGTGCTTAGGAGCCTAGTCTTAGTCTCTGGTCGAAATCATTGTCCTAACTGACAGTCAGTTTCACAAACTGACAGTCAGTTACGTGCAATTGATTTTGGTCGTAGCTCCTGGTCGAGTTCGAGTCTCAAACTGACTGTCAGTCTTATATACTGACTGTCAGTTTCAAAACTCAGTTCTGTGAACTGACTGTCAGTGTGGTACACTGATTGTCAGTTCCAAGTTTCTGAGTTTGGAACTGACTGTCAGTTTATCAAACTGACTGTCAGTTTGGGTCTCCGGAACCCTTAAAACCCTCTATCCGTTTTTTCTTTTTCTTGCCTCTTCTTCTTCTCCTCGCCGCCACTGTTTCCCGTGCGCCTCCTCGCCGTTCCCCTGTGCCCTTCGCCTCCTCTCCTCGCCGCCGGTGAGACTTCGCCGTGCGCCGCCTCCTCCCTCCTCATTTCTCCCGTCGCCGCCGTCTCCTCCTCGTCTTCGACCACACAGGCCGCAGTTCCTCTGTTCGTCGATTTTGCTCCTCGGTGCCGCTCCACCTCGTCGTGTGCCTTCTTTGTGTTCCTCCTCGACGTGGTGTGCCTCGTTGTGCTGGCCGAACTGCGTCGCCCAGATCTGTTCGACGTTTCGGCTTCTTCGTTCGTCTGTTCAGGTCGTCTCTTCCTCTTCCCCTGTTTTCTTTCTCTGTTTTCGATTCTCAGTCATGTCTGATCAGCCTGGACCGTCTCGTCGTTTTGCCCGACGGAAGAATGCGGCTAATAGCCAGCGTTCATCGGGTCAACCGACTGAGTCCCGTCCCTCGCCTCCGCCTGACCATGTCCCCGTGGATTATTCCCGGTGGCATGCTAGCCGCCTTCGCACGCTCCGCTCCACAAACCCGTACCTCTCGCCGCGTCCCACTGGTCGCGACGCGTGCGAGGTCCTCACTTGTTTCACCAACCTCCACCTAGACCTGTTCACCAGCGTCTACAGCCGCGCACCCATCTTCACCCACCGCTCTCTGTCGTGGGGGATGATCGCCTCTCGCATAGGCATCGCCTCCCTCGCAGATATCTTTGGCTCTGTAGGGATCCGCGACCTAGTCGCCGATTCCTCTCTGCAGTGGGCTGAGGGGCCCATACGCCAGTTCTATTCTACCGTGTTTGTCTCCCCTCAGCGTGACTTCATGACCTTCATGACAGGCCTCTAGGTCTACACTGTCACGAAGGATCAGTTGGAGTCGGCGCTTGGACTGGTGCGTCCTCCTTCTGGCCGCCAGCTCCACACTCTCCCAGATCTGGAGCATCGGGAGGTGGCCATGCTTTATTCTGGCCCCTTTCAGCTCCGTCACATCGTGGGTCTGCGCCGCGATGTTGACCTGGCTCTGCGGATCCTCCGTCTCACATTGGTCCCCATGAGCGGAGACAGAGCCAGGGTCACTTATCTGGGTCTCCATGTGCTCATATCCATCTTTCAGGAGGAGCCATTCGACGTTGCTGATCTCATCATCAGTGAGATTCAGCACGTCCTTCTTTCCCCGCGCCGTCAGCTGATATACGCTCCGTATATCATGGCGGTGCTTCTTCATATCCGGGCTGTGGATTCTGAGCTCCCTCGGCCTCATCATCCTTTGCTCTTCTATCCTCCGGGTCAGGCTGATCGCCGGCTCGGTGCTCGCCCCGCTGCAGCTGCTGGCCCTGATTCTCCCGCATCTGATGAGGATGCTGCGGGGGGGTCCGAGGATGAGGCTCCTTCTCAGGAGACTGCTCCAGCTTCAGCTGCGGGGACAGGCACCGGATTGGCATCTTCTTCTCAGCTTCAGGAGATTCTCCAGGTGCAGCAGCAGATCCTCAGCACTCAGGCGGAGCATCATCAGATGTTGCTTCGTTTGGTTGCACAGCAGGAGGAGATACTGCGACGTCTGCCTGCGTCAGATTCTTCGGTCCCTCGCAAGAGGGCCCGACAGGCTTCATCTTCACCGAGCACAGCTTTAGGACCAGCTGATCCAGCACCAGCTCCGGTTCCAGTTGCTCCTGCTCCAGCAGCTACTCCGCCCCTGTCTCCTGCGGGCGACGCATCTGGATCTCCAGCAGGCTCCGGGGATACAGATGTTCTAGGAGTTTCTTCGGATGATGAGCCTTAGGCTCTGATTTGTATTTTGCCTCCCTTTTTGTGCTTGATGCCAAAGGGGGAGAAGTATTTTGGATATGATGTAGTTTGGATATTATAGTCCTTTGATGTTTTGGACAGATGTTTATTTTATATTATGGAGATATGTCTTTGTGACTTTGGATATGATGTGTTTATTCTGTGTAGCTCTGATATATTTATTATGGATGTATTTTGCAGTTATGTCATGGATGATTGGTTATTGGTTTATTTGGTTTATGATATATCTGTGATGTTGATGTTGAATGCTCTGATATATATACATGATGACTTGATTGTGAGACTTGTATGCTCTGATATGATGCATATACTCAGGGGGAGTTATGTCTTTTATTTTTGAACACTTGTTGTCATCAATCATCAAAAAGGGGGAGATTGTTGCATCTAGGCCTTCATGCCTAACCCTAATTTTGATGATTAACGAAAACAAAGTGTTTTGGACTAACTATGCTTCTGAGACTTTTTGATACAGAGATTGTTCGGGAAGAATTACTAGATGATCAAGAGGAACCCGACTTGAAGTGAAGCACAAGATGCAGAAGAGCAAAACACAAGACGCAAATCGTCAAAAATGCAAAAGACCAAAGGTAACATTGTTTTTATTTTACCGATCTCAGCGTTTGGAGATGATCGGTTAGGGAAATTATTTTTAGTTTCAACCGTACTATAAAGAGGGGTGGCGAAAGTCCTCTCTTTATCTCCAACATAAACCGAGAAACTTAGGTCATTGCATTGCATCCTTTTTGGTTGGATTTGGTTTGAACTTAATTTGAAAAATCTGGTTTTTTCAATTCAGTTTTTGACAGCAGAAGAGTTTTTCGCTTTTCTAGAAAGATCTAGGCAGATCTGGTTTTTGCTTCTATTGACAAAAATGTATCCCTTGAAATTATCTTTCAAACGAGCTATTAAACACCTCTTTTGGATTTCTGGATTTAAAGTTATCTCTATTTTGTTTCATGCTGACTGTCAGTTTGCTGAACTGACTGTCAGTTTGAATGTCAGTTTGATTAAACTGACAATTGTCCAGAGAGGGTGTTTTTTGTGCTCAAAATTTTTGTACTAAACTGACTGTCAGTTTGTCCATACTGACTGTCAGTTGGGGATTCGACCACAGTGTTTTTAACTGAGTTTCTATTTGATTTTGGTCGAGTCTGTGGTCGAACTGACTGTCAGTTTGCATAACTGACTGTCAATTGTGGGTTTCAGCTTTCCTTAAACGACCACGAACGGCTAGCAAAGTTTCGTCCGTAAATTTTGTCGGCCGTTGTGCACTAAACTGACTGTCAGTTAGGCAAACTGACTGTCAGTTTGAGTTGCTGATTTTCAGCCCTAGCTCCAACGGTTCTTTTGCTTCTTGAGGCTATAAATAGGGGCTTTGGGCATAAGTTTTATATAACAAGCAGTAGCATTTCTTATACACTCTTGTGCTTTAGTTTTCCACTTAAAATCTTGATCTTTTGATCAAGTTGAGTTTTTTCCGATCCACCGAGCACTTCAGTTCATTTGCATTTGCATTCACTTAGCTTCTCGGTGCGTGTTTGGAGGTCTAGAGAAGACCTCGCTGCCTGTTACTCTTGGTGAGCGCCCTCACCTAGACGGTTCGGAGGCGTGGCCGTTGACCTCTCCAGAACGGAGATTGTCGGAGAGGCTCGGCAAGCTTGTACAAGGCATCGGTGCTCGCCTTTCCGGAGTGGACAAGGAGCAACCTTAGTTGATAATACTCTTCGTGAGTATTGAGGCAAAACTCAAGTGATTTGAGTGGTTCAACGAGGACTAGTGGAGACTGGGCGAGTCTCCGATACCTCGGTAAAAATCACTGTGTTCGTTCTCTTTTCCCCTTGCTTATATTATTTGTTCTTGATTTGCTTTTATTTGTTTTAAGCTTTAAAGTTTTTAAAAGCCTCCTATTCACCCCCCTCTAGTCGGCATCCTTGATCCAACACGGTCAACACCTTAGAGTCAATTCAATGTAATCCCAATTACTTTGATTTTGACACTCGGATTGGTCCTCAATTTCTTGAGCGACAGCCGAACACTACTAAAGAATACAACATCACAGTCGGTTCAAAACAGTCATTATAGATGGTTCTAAACCGTCAATGATATTCGAGTCAATGATAATCATTATCAGAGACGGTTCTGAGCTGAAAACCGTCTGTGATAATCATTAATGAGAACCGTCTCAGATAGTGATTATCACAGACGGTTTTCAGCTCAGAACCGTCTCTAATAATGATTATCACAAACGGTTTTGAGCTGAGAACCGTCTGTGATAATCGCGTCCAATTCTAATCTGTCGCTGTTCAGTTCATTATTTCCATCATATCTTCTTCATACGAACTCGAATTTTCACATTCTTGTACTCGCTGGAAACACCAGATCGTGCTCTACAACTTTTCTGTTGAGGTCAAAGTCAGATTCGGCATCCATCTATGAGATATTGGGCTGTTAATGTCGATGGCTTACAGTTTGAATCTAATAGATCTGTTTCGGTATTTTCATCATAATTCTTTCATCCGAACTCAGATTGGGATAAATTTATAATTTCTGGAATCGTTCCGAGAAATCCCACAAAATGTTTGTTGTGGTAATCTTCAAATTCGGCAATTTTCATCACGCTAAAGTTTGGGCAAAGTTAGTTCTGTAATTTTCAAACTCTAGTCCAATTCGGATTCAAATTACTCAATCTAAGACAGTTTCGGTAAAATTGCCATATCTTTTGATTTCCAATACCGTTTTTGACGTTCTTATGGTTTTTGGAAAGATAAAAAAGTCCTCTACAACTTTGATGTTGACCAGATCCTCTAATTCAGAGTTCTTGGGGCTCAAAATTGCTAATCATTATCAGAAATGGTTTTGAGCTCAGAACGGTCTATGATAAGCATTATCAGAGACGGTTTTGAGCTCAGAACCATCACTGATAATCATTATCAGAGATGGTTCTGAGCTCAAAACCGTCTATGATAATCATAATCAGAGACGGTTTTGAGCTGAGAACCGTCTCTGATAATCGCGTCCAATTCTAATCTGTCGCTGTCTAGTTCATTGTTTTCATCATATCTTCTTCATATGAACTCGGATTTTCACATTCTTATACTTGCTGGAAACATCAGATCGTTGTCTATAACGTTTCTGTTGAGATTGAAGTCAGATTCAGCATCCATCTATGAGATATTGGGCCATTAATGTCGATGGTGTACAGTTTGAATCTAATAGATCTGTTTCGGTATTTTCATCATAATTCTTTCATCCGAACTCGGATTGGGATAAATTTATACTTTCTGGAATTGTTACAAGAAATCCCATAAAACGTTTGTTTGGGTAATCTTCAAATTCGGCTATTTTCATCACGCTAAAATTTGGGCAAAGTTAGTTGTGTAATTTTCAAACTCTAGTCCAATTTGGATTCAAATTACTCAATCTGAGACAGCTTTGGTAAAATTGCCATATCTTTTGATTTCCAATATTGTTTTTCACGTTCTTATACATTTTGGAAAGACAAAAAAATTCTCTACAACTTTGGTGTTGACCATATCCTCTAATTCGGAGTTCTTGGGGCCCGAAATTACTAATCATTATCATAGACGGTTTTTAGCTCAAATATAAATCACTGAATCATCACATAAACACTGAATTTAGAGTTCATAAGTCTTCATAGTTAATAGCCAAAACACATATTTTAGATTCCAAAGACAACACAGAGTTTTAAATTTGCAATCAAATTCACTAAGAGCTTCAATTAAACATAAAAAATTATCAACTAAGAATTGGCAGCATTCAAACAGAGAATGGGTCAAACAGATTCAATATAAACAATTATCAACTAAGATTCAGTTCACACCAGATTTTAATTTTCAGTATTCAGCTGTTCATCACACAACTACAAACTAGTCACTTTACAACATATAGGAAACAAGGAGCAGGGGGAGAGAGTGTTTAAGAGAGGGAATTGCCACCGAGGGTTGAAGGAGAGATGATGCCATGGTGCTGAAGAAGGCAGCCACAGAAGAACTTGAGGAAGCTGCTGGAGGAGGCCGTCGTAGCTCGACCACAATCGAAGAGGTGCCGAAATCGTCTCGTTGCCGAGGAAGAAGAAGTGGTCGTTAGATGGTCGTTGTTGAGGGAGCTGCTTGTAGTCATCATCGGCCCAGGAGACGTGGCCGACGAGATGATGGCGGGCAATGGAGTGGTGGTGGCGTAGTCGAGCTCGGATCGGTGTGGATCTAGGGTTATAGTGGCAGCGCGGTGTAGAACGGTGGAAATGAAGTGAAGTGTCACAAACTGTGCCGCTTTGAGTTAGGGCAAGTGAAGTGAAAAGTTGCAAAGTGTGGAAATGAGCGGGACAAAGCCCGCCTTAAATTTTATAGTCACAAAGTCACAAAGTCTGATAATCATTATCAGAGACGGTTTTGAGCTCAAAACCGTCTCTGATAATGCTTATCACAGAGGTTCTGAGCTCAAAACCGTATCTGATAAGTATTAGCAATTTCAGGCCCCAAGAACTCCAAATTAGAGGATCTGGTCAACACCAAAGTTGTAGAGGATTTTTTTTATCTTTCCAAAAAGTATAAGAACGTCAAAAACGGTATTAGAAATCAAAAGATATGGCAATTTTACCGAAGCTGTCTCAGATTGAGTAATTTGAATCGAATTGGACTAGAGTTTGAAAATTACACAACTAACTTTGCCCAAATTTTGGCGTGATGAAAATGGCCGAATTTGAAGATTACCCCAACAAACATTTTTTGGGATTTCTCGCAACGATTTCAGAAAGTATAAATTTATCCCAATCCGAGTTCGGATGAAAGAATTATGATGAAAATACCGAAACAGATCTATTAGATTCAAACTGTACGCCGTCGACATTAACGGCCCAATATATCATAGATGGATACCGAATCTGACTTTGACCTCAACAGAAAAGTTGTAGAGCACGATTTGTTGTTTCCAGCAAGTACAAGAATTTGAAAATCTGAGTTCGTATGAAGAAGATATGATAAAAACAATGAACTGGACAGTGACATATTAGAATTGGACGCGATTATCACAGAAGGTTTTCAGCTCAAAACCATCTGTGATAATCATTATCAGAGACTGTTTTGACATCAGAACTGTCTGTGATAATCAAACTCTAGTCCAATACGGATTCGAATTACTCAATCTGAGACAGCTTCAGTAAAATTGACATATCTTTTGATTTCCAATATCATTTTTGACATTCTTATACTTTTTGGAAAGATAAAAAAATCCTTTACAACTTTGGTGTTGACCAGATCCTCTAATTCAGAGCTCTTGGGGCCTAAAATTGCAAATCATTATCGGAGATAATTTTGAGCTCAGAACCGTCACTGATAATCATTATCAGAGACGGTTTTGAGAGACGGTTCTGAGTTCAAAACCGTCTGTGATAATCATTATCAGAGACGGTTCTGAGCTGAAAACCGTCTATGATAATCATTATCAGAGACGGTTTTGAACTCAACAATAATTTCAATAATTTCTTCCACCAACAGGCATTAATGCCTCTATGCTAATATTGTATAAAGTTGGGTTGATATTTAGCATGTGCAAGACTCGTCTCTTCAGCTCTTAAAAATTAACAGTACTAAGATTATCTAATTCCATTTATGTCTGGTGACATGCACTTAGGTCATCCTTGTATGGTCCGTTTCTAATAATTTGTTCTCCATAGAAAATAGAAACTATTTTTGTTTCCGACAATGTCTACAATGAAAAAGTTTAATATTACAAATCATTAGTTATCATATCTTCAACATAATTTGCACTTCAATAATTTCTGTCAGAGGGATTTAGGATGCGGAGGGGAATGGACGACACATCTAATCTAACATCACCGAACAAGACAATACTACGAAATTTTTGAATGTCTATGTTGAGATCTAAGAACTATGTGACAAATTTATTTTGTTGTCACTGGCTTTATTATTTCTCTAATTATACAGCACATATACATATTAGATCTATACTTATATAGCATATCTATAATTATAAATTAGATATACATTATACATATACCTCAGATATACATTTTTTGCAGCAGATATACATTATACATATATCTCACATCTACATTTTCGACAACAAATCTAAGTTATTAACAAATTTTCTACACATTTCTACAACAGATCTACATTTTAAACTTAAATAAGAATACGTTAACTAAATTTATACTAATTATCTCTAGAGATTTAAAAATTTTATATCTTTTTTGAATGTGTATTTCTTCTCTTTTCCTCTTCCTCTTCTCTTTTCTTCCTCCTTGTCTCCTCCTCTTTTCTTCTCTCCCTGTTCTCTTTGTTTTTTTTTTTGGCTGTTTAGAAACACCGGTCGCCAGGGGCCAGATTCATAGCCGTTATATAGCCAGCATCAGTCGCCACCTGGCTTGGTGACCAGTTGTTCGTTCCGCAGTTGTCAATTGGGTTGACGACTGAAGTCATTTCTACAGTTTAGTTTTATTCTGTGTTATTTTTGTTATTTTTCTTTTTTATGTGCTTTCCGTACAAAAATTTACTGTTGATGTTCTAATCTAGCGGTAAGGCTAAGTCCAACGGGGGCGCTATCGTGGTCTGACAAGCGGGTCCCACCGCAAAAAATATTAAAAAATGCGCGCGAGGAGAGAGGGAACGCTACGCCTGGCGTCAAAATTCTCGGCTCTGACATGTGGGGCCCACCGGCGCCTCGCACGCGTAGCGTCCGCGTTGGAGCACGCGCAACACCCCGGGATGCGGTTTGTGGGCCCCACCATTGTCCCCCGCGTGCGTGCGTTACTCCCGCGTCGCATGCACTGACATGTGGGCCCAAATGCGCGTCACGGCCCACATGTCAGTGAAGGGGTGCGCGGTGTGTTTGTGCGCCACGCGTTTTGATGGGGCCCACAAAACGCGTGGTGGCAGTAAAGTGCCGTGTTTCGTGCACACACGTGCGTACGCGGTTAGGGCGCTGATTTGCGGGCCCGGTTGGCTGCGGGACCCACTTGTCAGTGAGAGGGGCGGTTTATACGCGCAGAAAAGTAGCCGTTGAGCAATTTTTCTCCCCGGTCCCACCTGCCAGCGAGTAAAAAATTAGCCGTTGTATTTTGCAGCCGTTAAAACTAGCCGTTTTAAATATTTAATTCATTTCTAAGCCTAGAAATTCATAAAAAATACTAAAAAATCACAAAAAATCACCAAAAAATTCTGAAAATTTGTGTGCTCCTTTGGTTATAAATAAGAGCAAGGTTCAGCTCATTTACACTCAACACAAGTTCAAACCACACACTTTTCCAGCAAAGTTCAACTCATTTTTTCCCAGAAAATTTTCCGATGGCCAACACTCCCCCCCACGGTTATGTAAACTGGTTTGGCGAGCCTAATTTCGATGAGGAGAGCCCCCGAGCGCCAAGCGGCCAAAATCCGCCCAGTTTTCAGTCCCCTCCCCCACCATATCCGATGTGTTATCCACCATACGCCCCACCCCCTCCATACGGCCAACCATATCCATATGCACATCCGTACGCACAACCCCCCTACGGCCCTTACGGTCAGAATTCTCATTTTGTTGGAGCTCCGACCATCCCTGCGGAAATGTCGCCTTCCGCAAGCACCGGCAAAGAATTCCCGCTCCACGTCGGTATCAGATACCGGCAGTCCGCATAGCACGGCCCCGGTCGAGTGCGAGGACGACGACAATGACGGCAAAAGCGAAGGAACCGCTGCACAGCGGCGTAAACAATTGAACTGGTCACAACCGGACGACATGCGACTTGTGAGTGTTCATCTAAATATTAAATATTTGTATCGTACATTTTTTCTCGACAGGTTTTATCTTAGTTTTTGAAAATTTGAATTTTTCGTCCTCCAGATCAGTGCATGGTTGAATAACTCTCTTGATCCGGTCGAGGGGAACTACCAAAAGTTCGACATATATTGGTCGAAGGTCGCTGAGGCGTACAACAGGAGCAGTCCACCCGACCGCAGACGGGACGTTAGGCACTGCAAAGACCATTGGCAGAAAAACAATAAGAAAATTGTTCACTTCAATGGCATCTATTGTAGGTTGAGAGATGCCTATGCCAGTGGTCGTTCGGACGACCAATTAATGTCTCAAGCACGGGACATGTATAAGCAGGAGGTGGGTCATCCCTTCATCTTGGAGCACTGGTGGAGTGCCGTGCGTGGTTAACCGAAGTGGTGCCGAAGCTACCTCGACTCTTCCAAAAGAGCTCGCCTCAACGAAGAAGGTGCCCACACATCGTCGTCAAACAACGACGACGAACCTGTGGAGCTTCCACGACCGGAAGGGCGGGATGCGGCAAAGAACAAGCGGAAGGGTAAGACAAAAATGAGTGAAACATCCTCGGCGTCCTCGGTGTACGAGGAGACCCTGCAGCGCATCGGCCAAGCCAATGCCGACCTCGATAGGGTGGCCGACAAAGCCGTTGCTGCAGTCGAAAATTTGCAAGAGATGGCCAAAAGCAAGGAAAAAGCCACATTTATGAAGTCGTTGACGAAACTGATTATGGGGGATACATCTAATTTCTCGGATGCTCGTAAGAAGGCGCATGAGGCCGCATTAGAGTACGTGAACGACATGATTAAGGAAATGAAGAATAAGTAGTAGTTTGAACGATGTACTTTTCTTTTGTAAAATTGTACTCGCATTATTAATTTAAGTCGTTTTGGATTTACCTGTTTGAATTTTAGCCGTTGCTTTTGGCATGTGATCGATATGTGTTCCATGCTTTTGGATTGTACCCGTTGGAACCAACACATGTGATGGATGCCTTTGTATTTAGCCGTTGGAAGAGGCCCATGTGATTGATTCGCTTCTCTCCCTATATATCAGAACCCCTGGAGCCTTCATCTTCACAAGATCTTGCCTTGTCCAAAAAAAATGTCCTCTAGCTCAAGCACAAGTAGTGGCGACGATGAAGCCATCAACCAAGTCGAAGAGTTCGTGGCGGCGTTTATGCAGAGTGGGTTGATGGTCCAACCCCTGTACCGTCGCGTTGTTGACGACCTTGAAGCCAGCATAGACGATGGTACCTCGCACCGCCGTCGACGAGGTAGCAGAAGGTACATCGATAGAGATCACGAAGGCGGTCATGGCCATCTAGTCGCGGACTACTTCGCCGACGTTCTGGTCTACCCCCAGTACTTGTTTCGCAGACGGTTTCGAATGGGGAAACCCCTCTTTCTGCGAATCGTCGAAGCTCTTAGGGAGTGGTCCCCGTACTTCAATGAGAGGAGAGATGCCCTCCTTAGAAAGGGGCTATCTCCCTTGCAGAAGTGTACAGCGGCATTGCGCATGTTGTGCTACGGCTCCCCCGCCGATGCCGTCGATGAGTATGTACGCATTGGAAAGTCGACGGCTATTGAGTGTCTGGAGCGTTTCGTCGAAGGAATCATTGCTCGGTTCGCGGAGGTCGTCCACCTACTGTCGACGACCTCCGGCGTCTGCTCCGGCAAGGAGAGGAGTGAGGTTTCCCAGGGATGTTGGGAAGCATCGATTGCATACACTGGGAATGGCGCAATTGCCCAGTTGTGTGGATGGGCCAATTCACCAGCGGTGATCAAGGAGTCCCTACAATAATACTTGAAGCGGTTGCGTCCAAAGATCTGTGGATATGGCATGCTTTCTTTTGTGTTGCCGGATCCAACAACGACATCAACGTGCTAAACCAATCCCCCCTTTTCACGGATGTGTTGGGCGGCCGAGCTCCTGCTGTTCAGTATTCTGTTAATGGGACACAGTACAATATGGGGTACTACTTAGCCGATGGTATTTACCCCGAATGGGCTGTCTTCGTGAAGACCATTCCCTTGCCCCAAACGGAGAAACACATGTTGTTCGCACAGCACCAAGAAGGAGCAAGAAAAGATGTGAAGCGAGCTTTTGGGGTCTTGCAAACTCGATTTGCTATTGTCCGCGGCCCCGGTCGATTTTGGCGACGGTTAACCCTTGCCAATATTATGAAAGCGTGTGTCATCCTACACAACATGATAATCGAGGATGAGCGACATTCTCATGACTCGACCGATGGGTCGTATGATAGCCAAGGGACATCTACCGTTACACCGCCTACTCTCCACGGGAGTGCTCCGCCAATATTCGCACAGATGCTAGCTCAAAACGATGCAATCCGGGCTCGCGCAACGCATCAGCAACTGAAACGGGATCTGGTTGAGCACATTTGGCAACATTTCAGGGGCGACGATACCGAAATGTAGTAATTTGTGCGGAGTCTTGTTTAAAATGTATTCGAATTTTAATTAGTATGTGTCTTGTTTATTTCTATGTGTGTCATTTATTAAATAAAAAAATTTAAAAAAATTTTGAATTTTTTTAATGTTATTTACAATTTTTATGTTTTATTTGGTTGTGTTCAAATTATCCGAATTTCATTTTAGTAATTATAATCTTTAATACATATTATATATACGGGTCCCGCACGAAGCGCCTCCCGAAGTGCCTTTGCATTGGAGAGGGAGACGCTTGAGAAGGTGCCTCGCGAAGCGCCTCTGCATTGGAGTAGGAGAATGTTTGGGGTGGTGCTTCGCACACGTGACACAGAATATGCTGAAGAATATTCTGTTGAAACGCCTCACGAAGCGCCTCTGCACTGGACTTAGCTTAAGAAAGCAACATGCATATTCGCTCATGAAAAACGTGACACATAACGATAAGCCGATGGGGGCGTCAATAAATATTCTGACAAAGCTCAGTTAAGACATGCGACACAAAAAAGGTTAAGATTTCCAATCCAAATTAACGGCAGCGATGACACCACCTCCAACCCTAATCACCATACTGATAACATTGGCTACTCTTCTCCTTGCACTGCTATGGAAGAAAGCCATGTCCAAGAAAAGGAAGCCGCCGCTACAACTTCCGCCAGGTCCCGCAGCAATGCCGGTCGTCGGAAATCTGCACCAGCTTCTCCTGAAGAAGCCGGCCGTGTTCCGGTGGATCCACCACCTCATGGAGGAGATGCGCACCGACGTGCTCTGCCTCCGGCTCGGCGCCGTCCATGTCGTGACCGTGTCTTGCCCGGAGATGGCCCGGGAGGTGCTGCGCTGGAACGACGCCGCGTTCGCGTCTCGGCCGGCGTCGTTCGCCGCGGCGACGCTGAGTGTAGGGTACAAGAACACGATCATGTCGCCGTACGGCCACCAGTGGAGGAAGATGCGGCGGGTGCTCGCCTCCGAGGTGCTCTCCCCCTCCATGGAGCGGCGGCTGCACCGCGGCCGGGCCGAGGAGGCCGACCATCTCGTCCAGCACGTCCACTCCCAATGTAGCGGCTGCACCGTCGACGTGCGCCACGTCACCAGGCACTTCTGCGGCAACGTCATACGTAAGCTCGTGTTCGGCAGGAGATACTTCTCCGGCCATGGCGACGAGGCGGCGCACCTCGACGCGCTGTTCACGGGGCTGGACTGCCTCGGCTCATTTTCTGTCTCCGACTACTTCCCAGCGCTGGTCGGGTTCGACCTCGACGGCCAAGAGAGGGTGGTGAGAGGCGTCATGAGGACGCTGATGAGGTTGCATGACCCCATTGTCGAGGAGAGGGTGAAGGAGTGGAGACCTCTCACGAAAGGTGGCGAGAAGGAGAAGAAGAAGAGAGAAGTCGCTGACTTTCTCGACGTGCTCGTCTCGCTTGAGGATGCCGGCGATCGGCCAATGCTGACGGTGGAAGAGATCAAGGCAGCAACAATTGTAAGACCTTTTCTTTATCGACTTTTTTTTATAATTAACCCACTTAAAAAAAAATTTGAAAAACTAACCTACAGTTGCAAAAAATCACAGAAATGGACTGCCACATAAGCTTGTCGAGTAGTGGAAACTCGACAAGCTAGTTGTCGCGTGTATGCAGTTTGTCGAATTCCTACTGCTAGACAAGAGCACTTCGATCATGACGAGGCTGCATGTCGAGTTATAGGAACTCGACAAAACGTAGCGACCACGAGCAATAACTTGTTGAGTTCTGAAAACTCGACAAGTCACAGTATATTACAAATCTCAGTGCCTTTAAAACAATAACAAGACGTAGCCCAGCTGGTTAACTCGTTCCCTTCCCACCACGTTTGCCCTAGTTCGAATCCCCATTCCTGCGTTTAATTTTTGCTTTCTTGTCGAATTCTAGGCCTTCAGCAAAAGGCCGTAGCCTAGCTGGTTGGAGCGTGCAACGTGTAAGGCTTGAGTTCGATTCCCTGGTCCTCCACTCCTGCGATTAAATTCGGTTTTTTTGGCATGGTACTAGCTTGTCGAGTGCTGAGTTGCGGTCGTTCTGGAGATTCAACACGTTATTCAAACTCGACAACCATCTTGTCGTGCCCTGGGTATTCGACAGGCTTACGTGGCAGCCTATTTTTGTGATATTTTGCAACTGTGGGTTAGTTTTAGAATTTTTTTTTAAGTGGGTTAATTATAAAAAAACTCTTTCTTTATCTGTTAATTTCATGCATGGATAATTTTTACATAGATTAATTTTAGCTCGATAAAAAATCTGATAGAAAGTTTTCTATCTATCTAACTAGAATTGATCCTAGCCCTCTGATTAGAATTGGTTAAATATATACACGCAAAGAAATCCCTCTAATATGGCATTGACGTCGGTATAACCATTCATTTTTATATCGAATGGTGAGATCTATCTTCCTATCCTCAAAGTCTTTTATCCATTTTAATTAACAAGCTTGACATGATTCTCTTGCAATTTAGCGAGTTTTCACATAGTAGAAGATATTATATATTTTATTTTCAAATAGAGTGATATGATTGTATAAAAAATGATAATAAAAAAGTTATAGTTTATTTATTTCTCTATATATTTCTATCTGTGTTTGTCTCTCAATAACAAAGGAATACATACCTAACACTTGTGTGGATTGATGGTCACAAAGCTCCATATGCCAAATAAAATAGTATACATGTTAGACAGGAAAACCTGATGTGAACGAATAAATCTAATTGTAGTCGAGGCACTTTCGTGAAATTCTACTTTCACTAAACTATATTATTTCCCCGTATTTTTGCCCAGTTGGACGTATCTGTGTTTCTCTCTCAATAACAAAGGAATACATACCTAACACTTGTGTGGATTGATGGTCACTTCGTGAAATTGTACTTTCACTAAACTATATTATTTCCCCGTATTTTTGCCCAGTTGGACGTAGCTTACACTTGTGCATATATATCCGCTACGTATGCCATCGAGAAGAGTGTGTGTGCATATACAAACCCATATGGAGGTGCAAATATACTAATCACATCAATTAGTTTACCTAATTATATTAAAAAAATTCTCAAAAAATTTGTGTAGATAATACTTGGAGCAATCTGATATCTCATAAAATTTCAAGTTCAAACAAAATCAAAGTTGAAAAAAATAAAAAAGACAAAATTACTGTTAATAATAACCGATGTTTTTTCCTTTTCCTTTTTTATTTCATTCTTATTTGTCAAAAATTCCTCTTTATTTTTTCTTATTGATTTCAATTTAAAATTTTACATGATGTTAGATGATTATATGACTATCTACATAAATTTTTTTGAAAATTTTTAGTGATGATCTAGTGGTCTAATCTCGTGATTGACATATTAACACTTAAATAAAAATTTGTACTAGATATCTTCCTTCGACCAAATGAGACATAGGTTACACCTGTGCGGATCCATAGTCACAAGGGTCCGTATGCCAGAGAAAAGAGTATGATATTAGATCGAAGCATTTAATGTGAACAGGCAAATTCACCTATGCCTATTTGAGGAGCTTTTAGTGTTATTTTACTTTCATTAAACTATGTTCCCCCCCCCCCCCCCCCCCCCCCCCCCTTTTTTTTGTTTGCGAAGTTGGACTTAGCTAGGGCTTATATTAGGTACGAACACATGTTGTTATATGCAACATGCATATAAAGTTCTAAGATCTTATCGTAATTTGCTAAAAATAATTCATATATCGGTCTCTTCCACATGCAATTCTTGCACGTTCCAAGATCCTATCATACACATTTTGTTTGCACTTAAGTCCACGTAGTTTTGTATTAGGATTTTTTATGAATAACTCATAAAAAAAAGAAATTCAAAACTAATCCAAAATTTTTAAAAATATCATAAATAGTCTTCAATTGATGAACCTAACTTGCAACTTAACCCGCAAACCCGTTAAAAACTGAATTATTTTCTGGACTCAAACATTGCGGATTTTTAGTCGCTCATCTGTTTCGCGACTGAACCCGCAAACCTGTTAAAGGTTGAATTATTTAGTTCTTAATGGGTTTATGGGTTCAGTCATGAAACGTGTGAGCGGTTGAAAACCTACAATGTTTGAGTCGAGAAAATAATTCAACCATTAATAAGTTTGCGGGTTAAGTCACGAACCACTCAAGGTTATTTCTTATATTTTTAAAAGTTCAAGTTAGTTTTGAAATTCTTTTTTACTGAGATATTCATAAAAATAATTCGTCATTTAGATCCAAAAAATTATTCATTCACGTCCCTCCATATCCGTCATTTTATTTGCACTTAAGTTACTTCCATATTCAAGTAGTTATTTTTATTAGAACATTTAGTTGGAATTTTTATAATGTATTTTGAAGTTCAAGGACATGAATGAATAATTTCTCAAAATTCGCGGAACTAAGTTGTGACTTTATAAGAAGTATTTTGTATTTATGGCACCAAAGGTCAGACTAGATCTTTGAAGTATTTAGTACTTTTTTGGCGTTTGCATGCAAATGCATTTTCAGCGACACATATATGCATGCAATAATACTGACAATTTCAATCCTAATTAAATCTTGCAACCATGCAAAATTAAATGCAGGAATTATCACTAGCAACAGTGGACAACCCATCAAACGCGGTGGAGTGGGCTCTAGCCGAGATGGTGAACAAGCCGGCTGTTATGCAGCGAGCCGTCGACGAGCTCGACGCTGTCATCGGCAAGGACAGGCTCGTCGAGGAAGCTGACACCAGCCGGCTCAACTACCTCAAGGCCTGCATCCGGGAGGCCTTTCGGTTGCACCCATACCACCCTTTCGCCCCGCCACATGTCGCCATCGCCGATGCCACCATCGCCGGCTACACAGTGCCCAAAGGCAGCCATATCCTCATCAGTCGTGTCGGGCTTGGGCGGAACCCTAAGGTCTGGGATGACCAGCTCGAGTTCCGGCCAGAGAGGCATCTGAGTGATGGCTGCGGTGGCGTGACACTCGCTGAGCCAGAGCTACGGTTCTTGTCGTTCAGTGCCGGCCGTAGGGGCTGCCCCGCGGTGTCACTCGGCACCTCCATCACCATGATGCTGTTCGCGAGGCTTTTGCAGGGGTTCGCTTGGAGTAAGCCGGATGGCGTTGATAGGATCGAGCTGAGAGAATCAGCTACGAGCCTGGCTCTGTGTAAACCGCTTGTTCTGCAAGCCAAGCCGCGGTTGTTGCCACATGTTTATGAGGGAATATTGGATTAGTGTTGTGGGTAAGTGTGTAAATTAGGTGGATTAGTGTATGCATGTATAATTTGCATTTGAGCCATTAGCTACGGTAGATTGCTCCTTATCTCAACAATATGAATTCAAACTAAATTCTAGTTAGAGTACTAATTATGTATAGATTTTCGGTTTGTTTTAACGTTTAGGATTAGTTATATATAAATAATAGAGGTTATTGTAATTTTCTTTGTTTTGTTCTAAAATAAAGACACATTTTATCATAACAAATGGTATGAAAATTATGATATCTTATGAAATAGTATGAGCTATACAAGATATAGTCACTACTACAGAAATGCATTCCACTAACTCATATCTTCTAACGGTTATAAGCAAGCTGGGAAAAATCTGATAGAATAGGACGACAACGGCGGAGAAGAGACTTTTTTACTATCGGTTACACACTGATCCACCGTTAGTGAAATGCAAATATTTTTTACTATCGGTCATTATTGTACAAACAGATATAATATATGAAATAGTACTATCGGTTTTCCATTCGTAACTGATAGTAAAATTACGCACTTTATACTATCGGTTCTTACTGTACCAACCAATATAATATATTAAATAGTATTATCAGTTTTTCATTCGTAACTGATAGTAAAATTACGCACTTTATACTATCGGTTAGTACTGTACCAACCGATATAATATATTAAATAGTACTATCGGTTTTTCTCGCGTAACTGATAGTGAAATTACTGACTTTTTACTATCGGTTCTTACTATACTAAACGATATAATAGAGTAAAGTTTACTATCGGTTATATAAAATAAACCGATAGTAAAATGACGTCATATAAACTAATTGTTATGACAGTGGGGACCTTATTTTACTATCGGTTTGTGTTTTTGAACTGATAGTAATATTGTACAACTTAATTAGGTCGACCCCTGCTCTGCGCTCTGCATGTTGGAATCATTTCTACCGTACGTGCATCCACGCTCCAAGCTAGAGTGATCTGGAGAAGCTAGCTGAGAGGTTGATCATAATTCCATCCCCCTCGGTATTGTCATCTTCTCATCACCTCTCTCTCTCTCTATCACTCTTTCAGACTCTCCCTCTCTCTCTACTTGCAATTCATTAAACTAGATACATGTAGCTCCAAACTAGCTAGAAGGCTAGGTTGGCTAGCTAGCTATAGCTTGCTGAAGTTAAGTAGCTAGCTAGCTGGCTCTTCCAATTAATGCATCAAGTTAATTAGGGTTTCATATATACAAATCCATTTAATGTAATTAAGCAACTGTACACACATATGGCCTAGCTAATTATGTTTCATGCATATATGCATGCCCTGAGTCATTAATTATTTATTTCAATTTGTCAATTTTGTGAAATAATTGTAGATGGACCGAGAATATTGGATGTATGGAATAAAACGTACTACTGTTGAGTATTTGGAGGGTGTGAATGGGTTTATTAAATTTGCTGAGCAAGAAAAGGCGAAGAAGGGAGAGAAAGATACGCACTGTCCTTGTATAGATTGTATGCACTTAAAAAGGTTCGGCAACTCTGATCAGATTAGGAGTCATTTGATTCGTCATGGTTTTAACGCACGCTATACCCGTTGGATATGGCATGGTCAAGATCTTGAGGAAACGAGCACCGCTACCACTCAGCAGCACTCGGAAGTGGATTGCAGTAATGATGATCATGATCAGAACATTGGTAATGTCCATTCGGAAGTCCATGTAGATGACGACAATTTAGATGAAATGTTACGTGATGTAGAAGAAGACTACAGCGAAAACGATTTAGCTAAATTTGAGAAATTAATTGTTGATTCTGAGAAGCCTTTGTTCCCTAGATGTGCAGAATTTACATAGTTGTCTTCTGTGTTGAGATTATATAACTTGAAGGCAAGCAACGGTTGGAGCGATAAGAGTTTCACGGCGCTATTGGATCTATTAGCGGACATGCTTCAAGAGGGAAATGAGTTGCCAAGATCGGTTTACCAGGCCAAAAAACTATTGTGTCCGTTGGGAATGGAAATCAAAGAATACATGCATGCCCAAATGATTGTGTTATGTACCATAATGAGTACGAGGATTTGCATATTTGTCCAAGATGCGGTGCATCGCGGTATAAGCATGGGGACAGAATTTATCACAATGGATGTGATGAGGTAAAGAAAAGGCCTCCGGCCAAAACTGTGTGGTATTTGCCTGTGATTCCTAGATTGAAACGGCTGTTTGCAAATCCGAAAGATGCGAAGTACTTGCGTTGGCATGTTGAAGGTCAGAAACAAGACGGAAAACTAAGACATCCAGCTGATTCCATTCAATGGAGAAATATTAACAGAATATTCGGTGAGTTTGGCGGCGAAGTGAGGAATATAAGGTTTGGGCTGAGTACGGATGGTATGAATCCACACGGAAATATGAGCAGTCGACATAGCACTTGGCCGGTTCTTTTATGCATCTACAATCTTCCTCCTTGGTTATGTATGAAGCGCAAGTACATCATGATGTCGTTACTAATTTCAAGACCCAGACAACCCAGGAATGATATTGACGTGTTTCTATCACCGTTAGTCGAGGACTTACATAAATTATGGAGCGAAGGGGTGCGGGTGTGGGATGCACATAAGCGAGAGAATTTCATGTTGCGGGCCATGATATTTTGCACCATAAATGATTTTCCGGCCTATGAAAATTTGTCGGGGTATAGTACGAAAGGAGGCAAGGCTTGTCCTATTTCCCTGGATGAAACTGAAAGCATGTGGTTATCGAACTGCAGAAAAACAGTGTACATGGGTCACCGCAGATTCCTTCCGATGCATCACGCCTACCGTAAGAAGAGGAAGTCATTCAATGGGAAGCCTGAGAAAGGATCAGCACCAGTGTTTGTGACTGGTAAGGAGCTTTACTTGTGAATGAAGGACATCAAAGTTGAGTTCGGTAAATGTTCTAAACCTCCAGGAAAAAATGTTTGGAAGAAGAGATCGATTCTTTGGGATCTGCCATATTGGGAGCACTTACAAGTTCGACATTGCATTGATGTCATGCACGTAGAGAAAAATGTTTGTGACAGTTTGATTGGTTTGTTGTTGAACATTACAGGAAAGACGAAAGATGGCATCAACGTTCGTCGTGACATGCTCGACATGGGCATAAGGACTGAGCTTGCACCGTTGGAGAAGAGAAAGCGGACATACCTCCCCCAGGCCTACTATACTTTGTCAAAAAGAGAAAAAACAGAACTCTGTCAGTGCCTACATGGTGTCAAAGTTCCATGCGGGTATTCTGCGAACGTGAAAAAATTTGTGTCCATGAAAGACTTGAAACTGGTTGGTATGAAGTCCCATGATTGTCATGTACTGATGTCACAAATGCTTCCCATTACTATCAGAGGCATTCTCCCAGTCAAAGTCAGAGAGAAAATTACAAAGCTATGTTATTTCTTCAACACAATATCTGGCAAGGTACGTAAGCGTATACTCCTAGCAAATTAATTAGCTCCATTCGTGGAACTTGTCAGATTTTTTGGATCTGAATATTTGCTGCAACTGTGTCCTTGCAGGTAATTGATCTGGATGGACTGGACGATTTGCAACGCGATGTGACTATAACTCTTTGTCAGCTGGAGATGTATTTCCCTCCATCTTTTTTTGATGTTATGGTCCATCTAATTGTTCACCTTGTCAGAGAAATTAAGTTTTGTGGACCCGTGTTCCTGCGCTACATGTATCCATTTGAGAGATTTATGGGTATCTTGAAGGGAGATGTAAGGAATCGACATCGACCTGAGGGCAGTATCATTGAAGGTTATCAAATTTTGCACCAACTATATGGCCGGGGTTGACCCAATTGGCGTTCCTACGTCCCGGCATGAGGGCAGGCTTCAGGGCATTGGAACGATTGGATTTAAAGCAGTCGTCCCCTCTAGTGATCTGTATGCAAAAACCCATTTTTGGGTCTTACAGCACATGATGAGGGTGGAGCCATACATACACGAGCACAAAGAAATATTACGGAAACAGAATCCCTCAAAGCCATAGATTTGGGTCACCAGAGAACATAATAGGAAGTTTGCTGGGTGGATCGAAAATAGAGTCCTGCAAGCTTCTGAGGGCGACGTAGATGAAGTTGTTACATGGTTGGCCAGAGGGCCTAGATTTATTGTAGGGACTTGGCAGGCGTATGACATCAACGGCTATTCATTTTACACAAGAACTCAGGACGAGAAGAGTACTATGCAATGTAGTGGAGTGACACTACTTGCTATTTCGGAGGATGCCAGGGCAGTAAGGGCACTCGACTCATATTACGGTGTTGTTGAGGAAATATGGGAGCTCGATTATGTATTACTTAAGATTCCTCTGTTTCGATGCCAATGGGTCGAAATCCCTCGAGGTGTTAAAGTCGACAATTATGGGTTTACTCTCGTCGATCTCAGTAGAGTCGCACACCAAGATGATCCATTTATACTTGCTGAGCAAGCCACACAGGTGTTCTACATCGTTGACCCGGCCAACCCAAAGTTGCACGTTGTCCTTCACAGTAAGAGACGTATTGTTGGGGTCAAAGACGTTGTGGATGAAGAAGAGTATGATCAGTTCGACGAACTACCTCCATTTTTAGATGGAATTCTTGTCGTGGTATCGCGAATACCCCGGCAAGTTTTGTAGACGATCCTAGCGAAGAAAACGCGACGCGGGTTGACCGGGTGACCGGTCCTCCCCGCCGGACAAACACAACAAGTGACACGAGGATTTATACAGGTTCGGGTCCCGGTGGGGGCCCTAGTCCTGTCGGCGTGCTCCCGACCGGAGTCGGCTGGGGAGGCTCTCTCGGGGAGAGGCTTCCGGAGCACACCTGTGAGTTTGGCTATTCTAGTAATAATGAATGACTTGTTCTTACAATAGGGGGTACAAGGGCTATTTATAGCCCCAAAAAGAAGCAAAAGACTAAACTACCCCGGACGCCACCGTCGGATCGAGGGGTAGCAACGTCCTTCTCCCGGTTAGGAGCCTTGGATGCTTGACAGGTGGCCGCTGATTCCCGAGGCTCTCCTCGCGTGACCTGCACGTGATCAAGAACCAGAGACTTTACCTTTAGAAGGGTGACAATGCCTGGGACAGGCAACGGAGGCCAAATCCCCGGGCAGATGGGGGCGCCCGGGGCATGCCCTGGAGGCAATGTCCCCGGGCGGAAGGCGGCGCCCGGGACAGGCACCGGAGGCCAAGTCCCCGGGCAGATGGCGGCGCCCCGGGCATGCCCCGAAGGCAATGTCCCCGGGCGGAAGGCGGCGCCCGGGGCAGGCACCGGAGGCCACGTCCCCGGGCGAATGGCGGCGCCCGGGACATGCACCGGAGGCAATGTCCCCGGCGGAAGGCGGCGCCCGGGACCGGCACCGGAGGCCAGGTCCTCGGGCAATAGGCGGTGCCCGGGACAGGCACCGGAGGCTAGGTCCCCGGGCGAATGGCGGTGCCCGGGACATGCACCGGAGGCAATGGCGGCGCCCGGGACATGCCCCGGAGGCAATGTCCCCGGGCGGAAGGCGGCGCCCGGGACCGGCACCGGAGGCCAGGTCCCCGGGCGGAAGACGGCGCCCGGGACCGGCACCGGAGCCCAGGTCCCCGGGCGTATGTGACGCAACTTATCTGGACTTAGTCTCGCGGAAATTTCCCCCAACAGTAGTCCCCCATGCCCTCCGGAGACGATGCTCGAGTCCCCGAAGGGTATGGTCTATGTCACCGGGAAAATCTCTGGACCAAGCTACCGGAGCGTGACGCTTCGATTCCTGTGCCGCGCGCTTATGACCGCGCCGCTTGGCCATAAATGCGCTCGTGGTTCGAACCGGTGCCTTGGTTTGCGCGCCAGTCCCTTCGTTTCCCGCGCACGGTTTGAACTCCAACTGCCCAGATGTACCGCGAAATGCCACATGGTGCCCATCTGGGCCACACTTCACGCCTATAAATAGGGCCTCGGGGGCCCGGAGAGCTCATTCCAAACTTTCAAACTTCAGCGCCCTTAGCTCTCCCGGTAGCCCTCTCCTGGTAGCGAGCTCCCGGTAACCTAGCCTCCGGAACCGTTAGGTGTCTGCAGTTCCCGGAATCCTTAGCCACCGGAAAAAGCCATCCCAAATGGCGCCGAAGGGTCGAGCGAAGACGACGGAGGTGTCCCCGGAGGAGGTTGCTCCGGACTTCCTCTGGGCGTCCGAGTTCACGGCCGAGGACTTAGAGTCCCTGGTCGAACGAGGAGTCGTAGAGGACGGGGACGTTCGGGTCCCCGTGAAGAAGGATGGAGCCCCCCGCCCCAGGCCCAGAGAGATTGTGGCCTTCGAGGCCTTCCTTGAGGCGGGGCTCCGGCTCCCGGTGCATCTGCTGCTCCGGGAGTTTTTGAAGGAGTATGGGGTGGCTCTGAACCACCTCACGCCGAACGCCATCGTCCGGATGGGCCTATTTATATGGCTCTTTGAGACGGCGACCGGGCGGGAGCCTACTCTGCGAGCCTTCCGGTACTTCTACGAGCCGGCGGCGAGGAGATCCCACCTGGTGAAGGGGGGACCCAAATCCCCCTTTGGCTCGGTGATGGTGCAGATGCTGCCGTACCGGGTAGCAAATTACCCGGTGGCGGCGTCCCGGGACCACTGGGGCGATTGGATCCGGAGGTGGTTCTACCTCCGGGTTCGGGACGACGGGGTGGTGTACTCCCCGGAGGCCCCCACCTACAACAGGTTGTCCGCGCCGAAGGCCCCGGTGCGGACGGACGAGGAGCTGGAGCTCCTCGGGAAGGTCATTGTCTCCCGGTGCACCCGCTCTATGCGGGACGTTGCCGAGGAGACGATGTTGTTGAGGATCTCCCCCTTCTCTCGCGAGAGAAGGGGGATCGGGATGGACTCAGAACAACGGCCCCCGGTGAAACCGGTGACCCGACGTAAGTCTTCGTTACCTGGTTCAATGCATTCACAAATTTCACGAAATTTTACTAACTCTTACCTTTTGTAGTCCGGCCGTACCCGGCGGCACGGGAGAAGGCGGAGAACCTCCTGGGGAGGTACTTCGCCGATGAGCACGAGCGCATCGTGCGCGTCATGGGGGAGGGCCCTCCTCGGAACCTGGTAGCCGAGGCCTTCGAGCTAAAGCTACCGGAGAGGAAGCCTCTCCCCATGCCCGGATCGCACAAGCGGGGGAAGAAAGCTGCCGGGGGCTCTGAGCCTAAGAAGGCCAGAGTTCAAAAAGCCCCCAGCCCGTCGACGACACTGGCCTCGACGTCGGCGAAGGGCCGGGACGAGACCCCCGGTACCGGGCGCGCCCGGGTACCGGACCGGAAGGAAGCAACACCCCCTCCCCCGGAGAGCCCCGTTGAGGCTCGGGGGAAGGAAGCGGCCGCGGGCGGGGCGGCGTCCGATTCGGCGGACTACGCCCCCTCGCCGCCTTTGGTGGCGGCCCTCCCGGCGCCCCCGGCACCTTTGGAGCAGGAGAAGCCGGAGGTGAGATTCACGGAGGCCTCGCCTCCTCGGGTAGAGTGGCCGGTTGATGAGGGGGGGAGACCCTCAGTCTACGAGGTCCCTCCGGAAGTGGAGGTCCCGGGGGCCCTCCCGCCCGGGAAGGGAAAGGGCCTGACGGTTCCTCCCTGGAGAGGGAGCCCTTCCGGGAGCTCCTCGACCACTTCCTCGGAGGCCACCTCCTCGGCGACGAAGACGCCGACCACCGCCACCCCGGCCGAGATTATGCCGGGCGCTCAGGTCCGGGGACCCCTCATCGGCCGCGACGGGACCAGCGTCGGGCGGGAGACCCCCCTGCTTTCCGCGGGGGAGGTCGCCCGCTACACGGAGGGCCTGCAGACCCGGAAGGTCTAGGCCTACGTCGCGGAGGGGACGCTCCATGAGTGTTTTGGGGAGCTCCAGTCTCTCCAAATTCAGGTACTTACCCGAGTTGATGACGCTTTCTTTCGGCTCCCTACACTTGAATTTTTTCTAACTCTGGAATTTGTAGGGGGCGGCCATTACCTGGGGCCTTGAGCAGCGGATCAGCCGGCTGCTGAAGGACGCGGAGGAGAGGGCCGCCACCTACCTGGGGCAGCGGGACGAAGCCCTCCAGGAGCTGGCCCGGGTCCGGGCCCAAGTCCACGTCTCCGAGGCTGTCAACGGCCGCCTCCGGCAGGAGACCAAGGCGAAGGAGGAGGCCTTCCGGGAGCTCGAGGGCTCGAGCGTCCGGGCGGTGACGGACGCGGGCCGCTCTGTCCGCTCGGCCCTCGAGAGCCTTGGCGTGAGCCTAGGCTCCTGGAGCAGTTCGGAGGTGGCCCCGGCTACCCTCGCGGAGGCTGTGCGTTTTCTTAACGCACAGGTCTCCGTGATCCCGGAGGCCGCAGATGCTCGGGCACGAGGCCGGGCAATCCCCGTGGTTGCGGCCGCGGCCGGGCTCGTGGAGCACCGGGGGGTGGGCGCCCGGGCGATCGGGGGCCGCATTACCCGGAGCTTCCCCGAGTTCTTCAAGCCCTTGCGCCGGGAGGTGGAGCAACTCGCCGGGGGCTTCTACGACCGGATCGTCCGGGTGAGGTTCCCGGCACCGGCGCCTTCGATAGTGGATGCCCCGGCCCCGGCCCCGGCGGAAGTCCCCCCGGGGGAGGACGCCAATGATAAAGTATGAGCCTCCCCTCGGGTCTTAGATAGGACCCTTTTGCTTTCTTAGGATTTTGTTCCCGGTAGCTTCTTAAAAGAAGCCCCGGACACTTGTAAAAAGACATTTTAAAATGCAATAGAAATTGAAAATTTCTCTAAGTCTTGAATGAATACGTTGTTACCAGGATTCCCGGGAGGTTACTCCAGGGCGGAGGTCCGGGAGAAGTTCCCCGGGGGCGAGGCCTTCGAGCCCCGGTAGGTGCCCCCCGGGGGAAGCCCAAGCCGCTTTGATCTTGCTAAGCCTCATCTCCGGGAAGTGCAGCGGGGACGCCGTCCGGGAGCCGATCTGATTGAGATTGCACCCGGAGTGGCACTTGGATAATTTCGACAATCATTGTGCCGAATTATCCCCTCCGCGTCCGGGGTCCCGGATGATCCCCCCACTTCAGATACTTCCACCGGCGGGCTACGAGTACTGGCCCGAAGATGTGCTCTGGGAAGCTCAGTGCCGCGTACGCGCATTGTACCGGGACCTGGCCCGGGAGCTAGCAAAGGGCCTCCGGGACTATTAGGCGTAGGAGCCTTAAGATGTAGAGAATTTCCGGGTTTGACCCGGGTTGTACCATTTCCGATGCCCACCGGAGGGGGAAGATGTCCTCTGGTTGAATGCTTAATAAAGCTGTGTTTGCTTCTTGTTGCTTTGAGAGTCTTCTTTTAATATTTTTCTTGGATGGTCCGGACGACTTCTCTTGCTAAGAATGAGCTAAGTTTGCTCGTGGATGGTGCGGCCGACACCCGGGGGTTCCTTATCCCCCCCCCCCCCACCCACAACGGGCCGGAGGGTAGCTCCACGTGCTGTGGGGGTGACAAAGCCCCCGGGTTGAAGATGAAGACCTGTAGCATAAGAATTTTTCCAAGTTAGAAAATTCTAAAACGAGGTTTTCAGGGGAAAAACTTTCTGGGAGGCAATCGTCCGGTCGCCATGAGAACGGGGAGCCGGGAATAAGGCCTCTGGGGAAGAAACATCCGAGAACACCTGACAAGATTTCCGGAGGTGAGCTTTCCGGGAGACAATCGTCCGGTCGCCGTGAGAACGGGGAGCCGGGAATAAGATCTCCGGGGAAGAAAAATCCAAGAAGGCCTGAGATGAGATTTCCAGGGATAAACCTTCCAGGAGACAATCGTCCAGTCGCCGTGAGAAAGGGGAGCCGGGAATAAGGTCTCCGGAGAATAATATCCAAGAAATACGTCCCGCTGGGGAGACTATTGACTCCCGGAGGAGGATGTGCCCGATGACGGGTCTGAGTGTTTGGGTAGGGGACTAGTCTCCCAAAGTGACTCGTTACCACTGTCCCGGAGGACCGGGTTGCCGCTTACACCCTCAGTCCACAAGGGCTGATCGTAAGCCGCCCTACAGGAGGGACTTGTTGGGTTTGAGCCCACTTCCTTACGGGGAGGGCGTCCTCGCGGGGAGGGTGTCCTCGCGGGGAGGGCATCGCCGTTAGGGGCGGTAATGTGAAGAACCTGCAATGACAGTTGAAGAGAAAATCCAGTTGTATTGATAATGTGACAAAATACAACGCCTCCCCCTGCGAAGTCACGAGAGGGGAGGGAAAGGTAATTACAATGTCCCCCTGCCCCTCTGGCGTAATCGCTTCCGGGGAGGGGACGGGCCTATGTAGGCTAGACGTAAAACTTGCGAAGTAAACGCAAGTTCCACGTGTGCTTCAGCTCCTGCTCTTGGAGATTGGAGAGCTTGTAAGCCCCTGTGCCCAGGACCGCGGAGATCTTGTATGGGCCCTCCCATTTAGGGGAGAGCTTACCCTGGGCTTGGGGGTCTGTGACGCGCTTGAGGACAAGGTCCCCAAGGCGGAAGGCCCTCTCGCGCACGTGCTGGTTGTATGCGCGCGCCATCTCGCGCTCTTAGATGGTGTGGCGGAGGAGCGCTCGGTCGCGTTCCTCCTCCACGAGGTCGATCTCCAGCTGCTGGTTGGCCTCGTTGGCTTGGTACGCTGCGGTCGTAGCTCTGTCTAGGAGCTCGACTCGCAGCGACCGGAAGCCAATCTCCGGGGGGAGGACTGCCTCGGCCCCATAGACTAGGGAGAAGGGAGTACGTCCCGTCGCCCGGCTCGGGGTCGTGCGCATGGAGCAGAGGATGCTAGGAAGCTCCTCTGCCCATGCACCCACTTAGAAGCGGCCTGCTCGAGTCACTGGCGCAACCCCTGTAGGATCACGCCGTTGACCCTCTCGACAGCCCCATTGCTCCAGGGGTGGGCCACTGAGGCGAAGTGGATGACGAGCCCTAGGCCTTCGCAGAATTCCCGGAAATAAGCCGAGTCGAATTGGGTCCCGTTATCAACGGTGATTTCCCGGGGGACACCAAAACGACAAACGACTTTTTTCCAGAAAAACCACTGGACAGCCCGGGACGTGATGCTAGCCAAAGGTTCCGCCTCTACCCACTTTGTAAAGTAATCGACTGCGACCACCGCATACTTGTATCCTCCGGGCGCTGGGGGAAGGGCCCTAAGAGGTCCATCCCCCAGCGCACGAAGGGCCAAGTGATGGGGATAGTCCGCAGCGCTACATGGGGGAGGTTCGAACCCTTGGCCATCTTCTGGCAAGCCTTGCACGCGGAGACAAGGTCTCGCACGTCGCGCATGACCATGGGCCAATAGAAGCCCTGCCAGAGAGCCTTGGCCGCGATGGCACGCGGGGCTAGGTGAGATCCACAGCTCCCCGCGTGGATTTCTTCGATAAGTTGAGTCCCTCCGGCCGTGGGAGGCAGGGCAGGAGGGTGGAAGCCCCCTGCTTGTAGAGCTTCCCCTCCAGCAGGAGATATGCCCGGGCTTTGGCCCGGAGGCGCTTAGCCTCGATTTCTTTAGGAGGGTCCCCCTCCCCCTTGATGAAAGAGATGAGGGGGTCCATCCATGACGGAGCCCGGGTGATCTCGGCGACCTCCGGGACGTGAGGCTCGTCGCCCGTGTCCGAGGAGGCCACCGAGGGCTTCGTGATGATTTCCAGGAAGGCCCCTTTGGGGAGCGATTCCCGGGTGCTGACTGCCCGGGCCAAGGCGTCGGCCCGGTCATTGTCTCTCCGCGGGATATGCGGGGCCTTGAGGCCGTCGAAGTGCCTCTCCATCTTTTGCACCTCCTGCAAATGAAGACTCAAGTTTGCGTCATGGCACAGGTAAGACTTGTCCATTTGGCAAACTACGAGCTGAGAATCTCCCTTCACTAGGAGGCGCCGGATCCCCAGGGAGCACGCAAGGCGCAACTCGAGGAGTAAAGCCTCGTACTCGGCGACGTTGTTGGTTGCGGGGAATTCGAGCTGCACAGCGTACTCGAGTTCATTCCCCTAGGGGCTCCGGAGGACTACTCCCGCACCAGCCCTAGCGAGAGACAGCTACCCGTCGAACAGGAGTGTCCAATGGTCAGTGCGTCGGGGCGGCGCGGGGAGGTCTTCGTCCCCGGGCCCAGAGGCAGGAGTCCACTCCACGACGAAGTCGGCGAGGACCTGTGACTTGATGACGGAGCGGCCTATGATGGACAAGGAGAAGGGGGCGAGCTCGGCCCCCCACTTCCCAATCCGGCCGGTGGCTTCTTTGTTCCGCAACACCTCCCCCAGGGGGAGGGACGACGGGACAGTGATGGGGTGTCCCAGGAAGTAGTGGCGAAGCTTCCGGGACGCCATCAGGAGGGCGTAGCAGATCTTCTCCATCTCCGTGTACCGAGTTTTGGCCCCCTGGAGGGCCTCACTCACATAGTACACGGGACGCTGTTGCCCCCCTTGCTCCACCAATACCGCGCTGACGGCGACCGGGGTCGCGACAAGGTAGAGGAGCAAGGGCTCTTCTGGAGATGGACTCACGAGCATTGGAGGGCTCGTGAGGTACTTCTTGAGGTCGTCGAAGGCCTCCTGGGCCTCGGGGGTCCATCGGAACCCCTCGAGCCCCCGGAGGATCTTGAGGAATTGGAGGCCTCGTTCCCCCGACCGCGAGACGGAGCGGCTTAGCGCGGCTAAGCGGCCGGAGAGCCGCTGGACGTCCTTGACGGAGCGCGGCGGGGGCATGTCCAGGAACGCCCGGATCTTTTCGGGGTTTGCCTCTATGCCCCGCTGGGACACGAGGAAACCCAGGAGCTTTCCCCCGCGCACGCCGAAGGCGCACTTCTCCGGGTTGAGCTTCAGCCCATACGCGTGGAGGTTACGGAAGGTCTCCGCTAGGTCGTTGACGTGGGCGGCTGTGCGGGGACTTTTGACGACCGCGTCGTCTACGTAAAATTCGACGTTGCGGCCGACTTGGTCTTTGAAGACCAGCGTCATGAGACGCTGGAAGGTCTCTCTCGCGTTCTTTAGACCGAAGGGCATGTGGACGTAGCAGAAGGTTCCGAGGGGAGTTATGAAACTCATCTTTTCCTCGTCCCCTTCCGCCATCCGGACTTGATGGTAGCCCAAGTAGGCGTCCAGGAAGCTCATCAACTCGCACCCCGCGGTGGAGTCGACCAGTTGGTCAATCCGCGGGAGTGGGAAGTTGTCCTTGGGGCAAGCGCGGTTGAGATCGGTGAAGTCCACGTACATCCACCACCTACCATTTGACTTCTTCATGAGGACGGGGTTCGCGAGCCACTCAGGGTGCAAGACCTCCCGAAAGAACCCCGCCTTTCGGAGTCGGGCGATCTCCCCCTTGATTGCCTCTTGGCGCTCGAGGGAGAGCTTCCTCAGCTTCTGTTTGACGGGGGGGTGACCGGGGGTCACCACGAGCTTGTGCTCGATGACCTCCCGGGCGACGCCCCGCATGTCCGAAGGTTTCCACGAGAAAACATCGGAGTTCTCGAGCAGGAAAGCCGTCAGTTGCGCTGCATGCTCCTCGGGGAGCTCTGCCCCGATCCGGACGGTTTTGTCCCCGTCGTCCGGGGACAGCAGGACCTTTCGGAGGCCCCCTTCCGGACGCGGCTTGGGGAGGGGCCTCCCGGGAGGTATCGCCGCAATGTTTGGTTCCGGGGGAGAGACCTCCCCCCCGGGTGCCTTTAAGATGTTGACGCTTCCGATTGTGGCGGCGGCGTGCTCGTATAGAGCACGGGCCATGTCTTGGTCTCCCCAGACGTTGATCACGCCGTGCGGCCCGGGGATCTTCATGCAGAGGTAGTTTTGATGGGTGGCAGCCCCCAGGCGGCTGATTGTGGTCCTCCCCATGATCGTGTTGTAGGAGGAAGGGAGGTCCACTACATCGAATCGGGCCATCTCGGTCCGGTAGTTCTCCGGGGTGCCGAATGTCATGGGGAGATCCACCTTCCCCACGGGATGGATCGCCTTCCCCAGGACGAACCCTTGGAGGGGCCCTGCCGCGGGCTGCAGAAGCTTCTCATCCACTTGCATCTCCTTGAAGGCCTTCAGGAAGAGGACGTCTGCGGAGCTTCCGCCATCCACTAGGATGCAGGCCAGGTGGCAGTTGTAGATCGTGGGGGAAGCGAACCCCGCGTGCGTCTTCCGCCGTGAAAGTGATGGGGACGCTCGACCACTTGGGTCGCGGAGACGTGTGCAGCACTCCCACCACCTTGACTTCGCGCGCGTACTCCTTGCGCTGGCGCTTAGAGTCCCACCCGGAGGTGGACCCTCCCACGATGACATTGATGCGGCGCTGGGAAGTTTGGAAGGGGAGAGCTTCTGAAGGCTCCCTCTCCTGCGTCTGCCCCTGCTGATCCCCCGCGGGAGCAGGAAGGGCCGGAACAGCTGGCCGAGGGGGCAAGGAGGCCAGAGTCCCCCCTGCCCATGCTGGTCGAGGAACGCCGCGAAGTGCTGCAGCAGCTGGTGGCACTCCCGGGTAGCGTGGGTACTGGACCCGTGGAAGCTGCACCACGATCCTTCTATGCCTCTCCCCGCAGGGCCTTCCCGACCGCGGGAAGACTGTCCTCCCCCATGGCCTTTCGGCTTGGGGAAGGGGCGGTTGCCCCTCGGGGGTCGCGTGAGCTGCCTCCGCCCTCGAGGACAAAGGTGTCCTGAGGCCGTGGCTCGCTACGGCCCCCCTGCCTGGAGCGTTTGAGGGGGTCCCTGTGTCGGACCCTCATTTGAGGATTCCAGTGGCAATCGCCCAGGTGGATTGCACTCAGAAAAGGCACATTGCAGCTCACAATAACAAGATGCATTATATAAAAATGCGAGTAATGAAAAGCAAGTGCTGATCACAAGGACCAACATTACAATAACTTAGCGCCAAAATGACGCATTTAAATGTTGATACAAATTAAGGAGTTTTCGACACGAGGGTCGGCACAAAATAAAACAGTAATGATAAACAAAAGGACTTCTTCGGTCTTCTTTTTCGGCAGCAGCGGTGTTGCACGGGCCTTCTCCACATCGAACTCCACCTTGGTGCATAACCCTTTAACCAGATGGGTCTTCAGTTTCTTCTTCTTGTTCCACATTGGGTTCAAGACCATGAGATTCGGGGTCGACGAATCCTTCTTCTAAATTCGTTTGTAAAAGCAAGGGTGAGCACATTGTCCACATGGTGCTCAACAAGTCCCAAATAAGAATGCAAGTGTATATATAGATGAGGGGGAAATCTCTCACAGAATGGCTCTTTGGCTTTGTATATGTATATAGGATAGATTTTCACACTTAGTCTTTGGAGAAAAGACTTTTATTTTCACAAGCAGTGCTTTTAAAATCCTAGGCTAAATTCTTAGAAAATGTTGTGTGTGGCGGTCTTTCATGAGTCACCACTTTATCCTGATTTTGTGAAAACTTTCCAAAAGCTACTTGTGCTGCATCGACGTGAATAGAATCCACAGCGCGCAGACTCCATAACCTGGGAGCTCAGAGTATCCGATACTTTTTAAACTTTGCAAAGGTGTACCACCTTAATCCACCGATCATTCGGCTTTCAAGTCGGTACCTCTCCATGCGACTTTTACGCATGTGATAAGGCCAAGATGACACAACAATTTACAGTCCTAGCATTAACTATTTCCCTGCCCGGTAAATAGACAGTTAAGTCTCAAGTATCGTCGTGGGTCCTCCCCACTGCCTTACTTCCTAGCCTGGGTCTATGTTCTCGCAAGACACATAGCCTCTCTTGATTACAGTCGCGCACGACTTAATCTGGCATAGGGCGTCTTCCTTCTTTCCACCATTTTCCTCTCATGATTTTTCTGAACTCACATCACTCATGGCCTTCTGCGGCCCACCAGTTCTCGCAAGACACTGGATCGACAACCATTGCAGGGAAAAGCTAATACTAAAGAAAGCTACTAAGTTGCGCCTGTCCCATAAACAGGCAAGTGGTTGGTACGTTTTTCATGCCGCATAGAAGCACAGCACAAGGTTCTAGTCCTTATGAATCTCTAGTGAGGAGTCTTTCACATTCCCAGTGCGCACACAGCACCATCCTATCAAACCATCCTCACTATCGATTCCAATCATATTTTCTTTCACAAGAGAGTTTTGAACATGCTTTTCTCATATGTGACCATTCAACGTTTATCATATAATCTTTAAGCATAGCATAGCCTAAGCATGATAATCTAGGGTAACAAGGGTGCAGGGGTATTCAATGTCAAAAGGGGCTTTACAATCATTTGGGTCATATCTAATCATTTTATTGAAACATAGTTCTTATTTGAATCTAAGGCATGCATATACTTGAAAACAGATAACATACTTCATTTCAAAATAATAGGCTAGACATGATCAAGGGTTTGAGACTTGCCTTGCAGTGACGGGTCTAGCTGCTCAAATGAATCTTCGGGGATCTCCTCTGCTCCTTCACCGTCTGGTTCCACGACGGGTACAAACAACATATACACACTATATAAGCACACAAGTACTAGAAAATAATACGTAAATACATCATGCATGCAGGGGTAAGGGTTTGGACAAGGTCACTTGACATAGGTCGAAGAGATGGGCTCAAAAGGACTTGAATGTCGAAGGGCTGACATTCGGCTCATGGCTTGACATTGCCCTAAATTGGTTCTAGGTCTGTTTTCTGGAGATGTGGTAGTAGGGAATGTTGTAGATCATGGCTCAAGGGACTTACTGGACAAAGTGGCATTTCAATTGCTCAAATGAAACAAGTCTAAATCATCCAATGCCACTAGTGGTCATGCACTGACATAGTGCTAGACATGGCTAGAAACTAGGGCATTGCATAACTTTTGACTCAGGACTCCAATTGATGCACAACTTTGTCTGGGGTTTAGGCATCGATAACAGCTACAAAATTCTCAACAGGCTCAAAGGCTGAAAGTGGCCGGAGGGTGGCCAAATCTGGTGAGCAAGCACGGTGGCCTGGACATGAACTGAACCACTGGACAGCAACCTTGGCATGCCCATAACTTTTGATCCAGGTCGATTCAGGGTTCGGGCCAGTAGAGTAAATTGCTCAGGGGGTTGAGATCTATCTAAGGGACAAGGTGTACGGGGCTAGATCGGCCGGGGAAAAATTCCGGCGACCGGCGCTGGAGAAGACGACTCCTGAATTGGGCGTTTCTGACTTAAAAGGTTTGAGGTCGATTCACTGCTCAGAGAGTGAGAGGGTGAGGTGAGGGGGCTATTTGCAGGGTTAATTCGGCCGGAGAGTGGCCGGAGAAGCTTGGCGACGAGGACCAGCTCACTGGTGGCGCGCAAACTTCGGAAAGGCTATGATCATTGCTCAATTTTGAAATCTAAGTTTGCAGGCTTGCTCAATTGGGTGCACTGGTCAATTCTTATCACTGGCACGAGGATTAATTTGGACTAAATCATTCGGCATTACGGGAACAGGGGATTTCGGTTTTCCGGTGATTGCCGGCGTTGAGGTACGCCGAGGACCAATCAATGGCTATGAATCACACAGGGGGAAGAAAGGAGCTTACTGGTGGCGTTGGTTTGGGGGGGAAAGCTTCGGGCAGGGCTGGCGCCGTGAGCTCCAGAAATTGCTCGCCGGAGAAGAAGATCTTCGCGGCAGCGCTGGAGAACTCGGTTGCTCTCTGGTGGTGGAGGCTTGGGCTCACAAATGCAGGTGGTGTGTGAAGAAACGCTGGGCAAGGGGGGGCTTATATAGCCGCGGGTGAAGCTCTCGGGAGCAGCAGCAATCGCCGGAGGGATTTTCTTCTGGCGCTGGGGCGGTCATCGAGGTATTCGGGACACGGCGGGGCTCTGCCAGAGGCGATGAATCGCGGGAAATCAGGATTCCGTCAGGGGTGTGGCGACGATCTCCGGGATGGCGGCCATGTGGCGTGAGGCTTCTGGCAGCAGCAGCAGGTACGCGCGCGCGGGGAAGAACATGGCACGGTGCGGTTGAAGCGTTCCACGGTGGCGGTACAGCTGTGCAAGGTTGGTGGCTACGTGGCCGTGAAGGTGGCAGCGCGAGGGACTTCGCCGGCGGCGAGTTCAACGGCGCGGCAAAAGGCGGGCGCTGGTTGAAAACTTCACAGGGACCTGGTTGCGAACTTTGGACTGAACTACGACGATTTGGACTGATCTGTAAGGATTTTAACTCGGGTACTTGGGCCTATTTGTAAATATGGAGATCCAAAGGGCTGATCTGAGTTCTGGTTTTGCAGATGAGTGCTACTAAATGTCTTGGACTCATCCAGCAGGAAAATGGTAAAATCCGATAACATTTGGTGTTTTTGACAAAAATCGAAAACAGGGTAATTAGGGTAATTAGGGTTTGAACTTTTGTCGAGGCTGAAACTAGGGTTTCGGTTGAGATTCTGGAATTCTTCCAGAAGGGAAAAATGTTCAGAAAAACGGAGGAAAGGTAATCACTTGATCAGATCTGGATTTGGAGATGATCTGGGACTTTTAGCCTTTTTGGGTTTTCTGAAACTTCTGAAAAGGACTAAACTAAAGCACTTTTGGACTGAATTGTGAAAATGATCTGGGATGAAGTTTAGCAGCCAACTTTTTAGGTTAAGGTAGTGGCACACCTAACATCAAGATAGGGTTGAGACAACAGGGATTCCAAAGAATATATGCTGACTAGTAAGCAGAAAAGATAGTCAAAAACTGGGGTGTTACACCTTGGCCCTCCGGTCAGCGGGGGCGGGAGCCCCCTGGGTCTTCTTCCAGAGGTCGTCTTCCTCTGCTCGAGCGTACTTTTTGAGTACGTTGAAGAGCTCGTCGGCGGAGGAGGGGCAGCTCCGGGAGAGCATCCGGTGGAGCTCCCCTGGGAGGATCCCGCTTTTGCACGCTTCGATGACCGTAGAGTCGGGGACGTGAGCCACTTTGCTCTTCACTTGGGCGAAGCGCTTGAAGAAGCTCCGGATGGTCTCCCCGTCCTCTGCCGGACGGTGTACAGCTGCGAGGAGTCCAGGGGACGCACGTAGTTCCCCTGGAAGTTAACGCTGAACTCACGCTTGAGTTGCGCGAAAGACTTGATGGAGTCCGCCTTCAGGTTGTAGAACCAGGAGCGGGCGATCCCGGTGAGGTAGAGGGGGAAGACGTTGCACTGCAGTGTCTCATCCCCCCCGGCCACGGAGATGGCTGTGGAGTATACCTGGACAAATTCGTAAGAGTCGGCCTCACCGTTATAGTGCTTGATGTGCGGCGGGCGATAGGGCCGCGGCCACCGAATGCTCCGGAGTCTGCGGCACAGGGGCTGATTAGCCCCCTGCACTTCCCGGGGAGAGTCCCGGCCGCTGTCTTCTTTGACGGGGGACACGCCCTCATTATTGGAGTCGGGAAGCGGCCCGAGAGGTCCGCCGGAGTGGCGGTAGCGACACTTCTCTTCCCGGCCGGGGTTGAGTTCCCGGACGTCCAGGCTCTCCCCCGGAGAGGCTGGCTCATCGGCGGGTCTCTTCCCCCGACCGGTGCGAGAGTGAGGCTCTCTGCGCCCGCGGCCAGGGGGAAGTTCTTCCCCGCGCTTGGGTGAATGCATTCGCTCGACCTCCTCCCGGGCCGGGGGAACCCTTGGTGGCGGCCTTGGGGGAGGAGGGAGCTCATGCACTATAGCTGCCGCCCTGGAGATTACCGGGGCCTGCGAAGACCCCCGGAACCGGAAAGGGGGAAGCCCCTGTATCATCTGGAACCGGGGAGGGGGCGCCCGCGGCGACGTTCGGAACCGAAGTGGAGGGGGCCCCCGTGGCGACGACCGGAGCCGGAAAGGGGGAAGCCCTTGTAATATTCGGAACCGGCGAGGGGGGAGCCCCCGCGGCGACGTCTGGAACCGGGGAGCCGATGCGGGGGGAAGTCCGCTGAGGCACGGGAGTTGCTCTGTCGACCGCCCCCGGTGCGGTAAACGCGACATGAGGGGCGGGACCGGCTCCCGGCACAGGGAAAGCCCCTGGCCCCGGGAATTGGCCCAGGACGGGGTATCCCCCCGGTGCCACGAAGGGCCTGGGCATGAAGTACCCTCCCGGCACTGGGAAGGGCCCGGGTGCCGGGAAGGGTCTGGACGTATGACCCACAGGGGGAGGGTACCCCCCGCTGGGGTCATACGGCGCGGCTGATCCCCCGGAGACCGGAGGGACCGCCGGGTGGCCCATAAACGGAGGCATGGTCCCCGAATATGGGTATGGCGCATATGTGGGGGCCGGTGGCCGCGCCAACACGCGGAGCAGCTCATCCATAGATCGCTGGGCGCAGAGCTGGCCCTCCACTAAAGCCTCGAGCAGGGTGTCCCGGGGAGCCGGGGGAGCCGTCGGGGGGAGACTGGTCTCGGCCGAGGTTCCCGCGGTCACCGGGAGCGACCCGGAGGTAGAAGCACAAAGTTAAGAGGGAAGGTGGGAGGCGGTACCTGGGTCTGGCCGCCTCCGGGCGGAAGCGCCGGGACAGTCATGTCCAGGACGGGCGGCGCCGGGTCTCCGAGACCGGCGTCACCGGGAAGGGCGCGGGCCCTTGTTCTCGGGGGAGCCATGGCGTCTTGTCATGAGTCCTCACGGTCGATGCCAACTGTCGTGGTATCGCGAATACCCTGGCAGGTTTTGTAGACGATCCTAGTGAAGAAAACGCGACGCGGGTTGACCGGGTGATCGGTCCTCCCCCGCCGGACAAACACAACAAGTGACACGAGGATTTATATAGGTTCGGGTCCCGGTGGGGGCCCTAGTCCTATCGGCGTGCTCCCGACCGGAGTCGGCTGGGGAGGCTCTCTCGGGGAGAGGCTTCCGGAGCACACCTGTAAGTTTGGCCATTCTAGTAATAATGAATGACTTGTTCTTACAACAGGGGGTACAAGGGCTATTTATAGCCCCAAAAAGAAGCAAAAAGACTAAACTACCCCCGACGCCACCGTCGGATCGAGGGGTAGCAACGTCCTTCTCCCGGTCAGGAGCCTTGGATGCTTGACAGGTGGCCGCTGATTCCCGAGGCGCTCCTCGCGTGACCTGCACGTGATCAAGAACCAGAGACTTTACCTTTAGAAGGGCGACAATGCCCAGGATAGGAAACGGAGGCCAAGTCCCTGGGCAGATGGCGGCGCCCGGGGCATGCCCCAGAGGCAATGTCCCCGGGCGGAAGGCGGCGCTCGGGGCAGGCACTGGAGGCCAAGTCCCCGAGCAGATGGCGATGCCTGGGGCATGCCCCGGAGGCAATGTACCTGGGCGGAAGGCAGCGCCCGGGGCAGGCACCGGAGGCCACGTCCCTGGGCGAATGGCGCGCTCGGGACATGCACCGGAGGCAATGTCCCCAGGCGGAAGGCGACATGCCCCGGAGGCAATGTCCCCGAGCGGAAGGCGGCGCCCGGGGCAGGCACCGGAGGCCACGTCCCCGGGCGAATGGCGGCCCCCGGGACATGCACCGGAGGCATGGCGGCGCCCAAGACATGGCCCAGAGGCAATGTCCCCGGGCGGAAGGCGGCGCCCGGGAGCGGCACCGGAGGCCAGGTCCCCGGGCAAAAGGCGGCGCCCGGGACCGGCACCGAAGGCCAAGTCCCCGGGCAAATGGCGGCGCCCAGGACATGCCCCGGAGGCAATGTCCCCGGGCGGAAGGCGGCGCTCGGGACCGGCACCGGAGGCTAGGTCCCCGGGCAAATGGCGGCGCCCGGGACATGCCCCGGAGGCAATGTCCCCGAGCGAAAGGCGGCGCCCAGGACCGGCACTAGAGGCCAGGTCCCCCGGCAAAAGGCAGCGCCCGGGACCGGCACCGGAGGCCATGTCCCCGGGCAGATGTGACGCAACTTACCTGGACTTAGCCTCGCGGAGATTTCCCCCAACAATTCTTCAATCTGTCCCTACCGAAGATATTGACGAAACAAGTTACCTGCGAGACAACCACGAAGAAGGATTATGGGTGGACAACCATTCTTGACTAAGTTGCAATATGTAAGTGACGTATATTACTTGGATCTTTAATCGAAGAATTCTTCAAATCATTTTTCAAAAATTCTTTGGGAAAACATACGTGATGCATTGAGAATCATTTATGCAAATTTTCATTTCAATTGGAGTATATACTTGATTTGAGCAATAATTGATTCCTTTCACAAATCAATATGAAAACTGCAAATTTTCATTCCATGATTGGTCTTTACTGTTAATTTATTTCAAAATTATTGGAAGTCATTTGCATGGGGTTTCAGGTGTCTTTACAAGTGCAAAATGATGTACTGAGACCCATCTGTAATTGTTCTCAGGAAATCTCTTTAGGTCAATAACATTGTATTTTACTATCGGTTTCAACTTCCAAACCGATATGAAATTAATATCTACTATCGGTTTATTGTTCATAACCGATAGTATTTCATTTTGTGTTATGAGACCCTGTTCTACATTTTGGTTTGCTCTTGTACAGTGGATTAATTTACTATCGGTTAATAATCATAAACCGATAGTGAAATACAATGCAAAATGATGTACTGAAATCATCTGTAATTGTTCTAAGGGAAATCCTTTAGGGTCAATAACATTGTATTTTATTATCAGTTTCAACTGCCAAACCGATATGAAATTAAACTCTACTATTGGTTTATTATTCATAACCGATAGTGATTTATATTGTGTTATGAGCCCCTGTTCTTATTTACTATCGGTTAGTAATAATAAAACCGATAGTGAACAATGCCAACACTCCAAACCCTAACTTACATTGTATTTACTATCGGTTTGGTGGTTATGAACCGATAGTAAAGATTCATATATTAGGTTATAAGCTCGCACGATTTTCCCTTCAGTGCAACTGATCACATTCCAAATACTCACGTGCGGAAAACCCTAGCTTCCCCGACGTTCGCTTCTTCGCTCCTCTGCGCCACCATTGCCGATTGTAATCTGGTTCTCCACCGCCTCCGGCCACTGCATTTCGCCACCGCCTCCGGCCACTCCAGGAACGACTGTAAGTGTTCTTGACCAAACCGCTCGCGTCAATTGCTTAAATTTATATGCAATGGTTCATATGTGGTTCAATGGTTTACAAATATAAAACTAGAGTAAAATTCATGAACTACAAACTTGATAGCTATGAGAATGATAGACTTGATGAAAATCACTAGCAATTTGTCATACAGTGTAGTCCACTATCGGTTTCTTATTTAGAACCGATAGTAAATACCATAAACTGAATTTTCTGTTAATTATTTCCCATTTTCTAATTTTCATCTGAAATTTTAGTTCATTTAAATTTTAACAGACTTTATGTTCCTGCAAAGAGACTAGCCTAGTTTGCACTGCTAATCTTATATATTTTACTGAATACAAACTTGAGTACTATCGGTTTTACTTGGAAAACCGATAGGAAATAGAGTATGTCATAGTTTGCACTGCTAATCTGAATTTTCTGTTAATTACTTCCCATTTTCTAATTTTCATCTGAAATTTTGGTTCATTTAAATTTTAACAGATTTTATGTTCCTGCAGAGAGACTAGCATAGTTTGCACTGCTAATCTTATAAATTTTCCTGAATACAAACTTGAGTACTATCGGTTTTACTTGAAAAACCGATAGGAAATATAGTATGTCATAGTTTGCATTGCTAATCTGAATTTTGTGTTAATTATTTCTCATTTTCTAATTTTCATCTGAAATTTTTGTTCATTTAAATTTTAACAGACTTTATGTTCCTGCAGAGAGACTAGCATAGTTTGCACTGCTAATCTTATATATTTTACTGAATACAAACTTGAGTACTATCGGTTTTACTTGGAAAACCGATAGGAAATAGAGTATGTCATATCGGTTTGTTATTGTCAACCGATAGTACATTGAAAAGTCTAAATTTTGCAGAGTTCATATTTCATTTGTGAAAAGAATCAACTATTGCTCAAATCAAATACATTTGAAATGAAAATTTAAAGAAATGATTTTCATTGCATGAAATATATTTTTCTGATGAAATTTTCCAAATAGGATTAATTTTACAATCAAGAGTTATCGAATGACCTTTATGTTAAACAAGAAGGTATCAGTTCGACAACCCTTTGCAAATTGAGTTTACAAATCCACTTTAAATCTATTTTGAAGACCATGTTGATAGGAATTTATGATTTTTGGCCTTTTGAATGAAAATTTGACATTTTAACAAAAAGAGGTGGTTCATCATTGCCATTCCATTTTAGTTATGAACTTTGTCATGTATCTTTCTTCATATCAATTGATGGTCTGTTCATAGAATTTTAGGTAAAACCATGTCGGCATCTTCCTCGGCTAATAGTAGTGATTCGGCGAGGGCGAACGTAGATGGCACTGCCTCGTCCCAGCGCAAGAGGAAGGCGCAAGGCGCGACGATGTTGGGCCGTTTGGCCAAACGCGCGGATCTTTCATGTGAGTTCAACCAGTTCGGGAGACCGATCGGGAAGAATGCCGGCCACTATGCTGCCTATGTTGGCTTGTTGGCGAAGGAAAGGGTGAAGATCACCGTCCAGAGCTGGAAGGACGTTAAGGCCGACGAGAGGGATAGGCTGTGGGCGGAAATGGAGGTAAAATTAATCAAAATCACTGAACTCTTGAGTAATCACATTCCCTTGGTTTATCCCAGAGATTAGGTAAGTCCTGCTTATATGCACCATTTGAAATAGGCCAAGTGGAACATCCCCGACGATGGTCTCAAGATAGCTTGCTTGAAGGACATGAACAACACGTGGAAAACCATCAAGAGCGTCCTCGTCACTACCTTCCTCGCTAAAGGCAAATCTCCATGCGAGAAATACCCCTTCATAACGGAGGAGGTATGGGAGCAATTCACCCAACAGAAGGGGACTCCTGAGTTCAAGGTATGTATGGTTCCTTTGCTTGGTTACACCATTGCATGCAGTAAGCAGCGGTGCATTAATTTTCTTGTTTCTGGTACGAAGGCCCTCAGCGAGAAGAACAAGGCAATCCAGAGGAGGAACAACCACCCACACCGGCTCGGCTCTCGCGGCAGTGGAAGAAGGCTGAAGACGAGGCGTCGAATTTCGTCGACTCCCCTGACCTACCACTCTCTGAGATCCGCGATCAGCGATGCAAGCACTGGTGGCTGGCCAGAGGGACCGTGTCGGCCACGGGGACTGTGGCATTCCCAAACCCCAGGGACGTCAAGGTCGTGCAGCGACTGGTAAGTTGGCTAACTTCCTGGTTGGAATCATAGAGTGTGGTAGAAAAAACTATGATCACTAGTGTGCGCACAAGTTTGTATATATTTCTTCCTCACAATGGAGAGCTTTGAATGTAACAGATCTCTTGCTCGAAGGAGGCGACCGAGGGATTGTTCACTCCCCATAGGGAGAATGACATCCTTACCCGGGCTCTAGGGAACAAGGAGCATCCAGGGCGGACGCGAACCGTGGGGGGTGTGGTGCCATGGAAGGAAGGCTTCTCGGAGCCCGGGCAAAAGGCGAAGAAGGCTGGCAGCTGGAAGGAAAGGGAAGTGGAGCTATCTCAGAAGATACGGGCAGATGTGACTGCACAATTCGCGGACATGTTCGCTCAAATGAACGAGAAGTATGAACGCCTCAGCCGAGTTGTGCAGTCCAAGGGTTTAGATCCAGCTGCCGAGGTCGACGCTGCCAGGCCGAGTAGTTGCGGCTTGAAGGTTCACATGGATCCAGTGGACCTGATCGAGGTATTGCAACTCTTGAGCTATATATGCAGTTCGGTTGATGCCACTCCCGTTACGTTAGAATTGTTTCGCTAACCTATTATAATTGTTGCAAATTGCAGAAGCCGGAGAGCTGTAGCCTATTGATCAACATAGGCGACAAACCTGTAGTGGTTGCAAACGGGGTCGTATACCAGTCTTGGGAGGATGTCTGGATCCACTGCGTACCTCTGGAGCCTGGATTCGCAAAGGTACAGGTGGACATGGCCCTCCCGGGCTACAGCTCTTTTCCATTGCCCGTCCTAACGGACGAAATGCGGACAATTGGTGGGGCATTGGGCTCGTACATACAGTGGCCCAAGAAGGGTGTTAGACTACAAGAGGTAAACCCTAGCCATTCTAGCTTACAACTCAGTTAATATACTCAATTTGCAAAATCTAACTTATGCGTCTGTACTTAAAGTGGACGATGGATACCAGCTCACTTCCTGAGGACACCACCCCCGCCACAACGCATGACCGAGCTCCTTCGGCCCTCATGCCTCCTCCGACGGCCTCAAACCCTTCGCCATAAAATGAGGCCGGCGGCACCACACCCCAACCTTCGAAGGTATACACTCGCTCCCCGCCCAAAGGCAAGGGCAAGGCCAAAGGCAAGGCCAAACAAAGCCAGCCGGGTACGTTCAAGAACGGGTCCCCACTCGTGTCAAAGTACCTTCTGCGCAATATGGATCAAATAACCAGAAGTCTCCACGAGTGGTACCTAACCCGGTCTAGGCGCCACATCAACTTCTTAGTTCACTTCAGGCCAGGTCATTTTCACCGTGAGGCCAGGAGCATATCGGTGGCCCACGAGGATTTGTTCGACCTCCTCAACTGGCGGGAGCTTGATATGTCCATCATACGGACTGGAGTCCTGTGAGTTTGCTGTTGTCTGAAGTTATCACAGTTCGTTTCATAAATCTAATCGCTTTGTATGCACTACTTATTAATGTCTACTTTGCATCCAGGTGCATGTATAGGCTGGTGTCGATGAGGGCATGTGACAAGGTGGGTTTCCTCGACCCAGAGAAAATAAGCCTCACGAAGCTAGAGCACGACCAAGCACATGCGGAGGAATACATATCAAGGGTACTACTAGCGCAGCAGGACCGAGAGTTCATCCTTGCGCCGTACCACCAAAGGTTAGTGCATTTCCTACTAATTTAACTCATTCTTGTATGTTACGCCTAACATATGTATGAAACGGTTCGCTTATATATGCAATGTAGGGGCCACTGTGTCCTCGCCGTCATTTGCCCATGGATGAATGAGGTCTATTACCTCGATTCGATGAGCGACAAGGTGGCGCATGTTTTCACCCTCACATGGCACATAGACGCGTAAGTAACATAGTTGTTTTAAATTTTTCTCTGACTAGCTAATTAATGATAACATATTAACCGGCAATGCTAAATTAAATACAGGTTTTCAAAAATTATGCTAGTGCTGGAGGGAGGCATGACGCGTCGAAGGGCACAACAATTTCTTGGAAAGAATATGAGGTAATTAATACGGATGGAAGTACTCATGATGAGTCTTTTAATTTAAGCTTAATTAGTTCTTTCGAGTTAATGTGGGTTTATGTCTTTGCATATGCAATTTTCCCAGTGCTATCAGCAGCCACAATCGTGGGAATGTGGCTTCTATGTCATGAGATTCATGTATGACCTGATCAGGAGAAACTTTGCCCAATTCCCTAAGGTAACCATTTTTTCTGACTCAAAGTCGAACTTTAATTGGTTGTGACGTACGATCCTAACTTCATACACGCATATATGCAGAGCGCCATGTTGAAAGAGCAATATGAGTTGGGTCAATTGAAGGAGCTGCGAACAATTTGGGCTCAATATGTCATGGAAGAAGTGGCTATCAACGATCGATTGTAACTGACTTGTGTAATATATATTGAATGTGTTGATTGCTGTATTTGTGAATAAACTCAATATGTGAATATATTCATTGATGTATTTGTGAATAAACTTGATCAATATGTGAATAAATTCAATCGGTCCAATGCATGTGTATATTACTGTATTAGTGTATTTGTGAACAAATTCAATATGTGAATATTGGTGTATATTTGTAAATATTGGTGTATTTGTGAATGATCCAATGTATCTCTGTATTGCTGTATGTATATGTGCAAGATTCCATTACTAACCGTGTCGAGTACATAACCGATAGGAAAAACTACACAGTACTGTCGGTTATATACTACAACCGATAGAATAAATATTCCAGTACTATCGGTTCATATACAACAACCGATAGAATAAAGTTTCCAGTACTAACTGTGTCTACACAATACTATCGGGTTCATATACAACAACCAATAGAATAAAGTTTCCAGTACTAACTGTGTCTACACAATACTATCGGTTTAGATCCCAGCCGATAGAAAAAACATACACATTACTATCGGTTTAGATCCTAGCCGATAGAAAAAACCTACACAATACTATCGGTTTATATCCGAGCCGATAGAAGAAATAGTCGATAGCGATTAGTGAACGTTGGGAATGTAGATGTTTTACTAATGGTTTTCAACCGATAGAAGTGTGCTACGTTTCTACTATCGTGCCGCTCACTATCGGTAAGAGAACCAATAGTAGAGTGGATTTTTAACCGATAGTGAAAAGCATTTCTGTAGTAGTGAGTTTTGATGGCACTGCCATTGGCATACGTATTTTTCGTGTGTATTTTTATCTTATTGAAACATTAAGTCATCACAACTTGTCTTTATACAAAAAGAGTTTGATTGAGCATTTGATCACATTTGTCACGATCTATTAGACATCAAATTAAAGTCTTCATCACAAGATGGTATCCATCGAGTAGAGATCACAATTCCGTGGGTAATTCAATATATTCCATGCGGCAACATTGGTTTTTGATACATCAGCCGCTGCATCAAGTCACACATAAGATATAGTTGAGCTGCCCCTCAGTTAGGCCACAAGGCAATAGTGTGCATATTTATACAGCAAAGGCAGATTTGATGCGCCGCTGTTTTCAGTTTTAGGTGGAGGTTCTTTCAGACGCATCTTTTGTGGCCTTTGGTGTTTTGTACAGTATTAGGGCTTCTTTGGTTGACCGGGATTTTTTTCCATATCAAAAAAAATCTTGGCTGGGATCTTTGTAATCTCATGAGATGTCAAAAAATCTCGGTGGGATAAAATTCTCAGCGAGAAAATTTCCCACCGACTATTTGGGTGACCAAGAAAAAAATTCTATCCATTAATAAAAGATATTAAAAAAACAAAAAATTAATACAGAATTCTAGTAATCAATTGCATCCAGTATTGAGGTAATCAATTACATCCAATACATAATACTTCCAGTATATAATATTCCAGTACATAATATTCCAGTACATAATCCAGAATTGTCCCAATTAAGTACAAAATTGAAGTAATGCAACTTCCGTTGATTTCAAAAAAATCCTGGCACAAGTTGATGACTCCAAAAGATCTAAAATTTGTTCTATTGTTAGCACATTGAAGAAGCATGTGAAAACCAAAACCAAATTAACAAAACTGAATGAGAAGAACATTACTTTGAGATCCTGTGAACATTAGCAAAACCAAATTAGCTGGTACTTAGCATCCAAAAGAGCATGTGAACATCACTTTGAAATCCCTATGAACATTACTTTGAGAAGAATATTAACAAGGAGTACTAAAAGCAAAGAGCAAAGAAATGCTTCAAAGAGAACAAAAAAACAAAAAGCAAGGAGGTCGATTCCTCACCTCCATCTATGTATAACAAAGACAAGACAATAATGCAACTTCAAACAGAAAGACATCTAAGGCCATATCAGTAATAAGCATTCCTCTACGCCCAGAGCTAGCTAGCGAGATCCATTGTAATCTCATCCCAACATATATAGCACCCCTCCATTCCGTTTCTACAACCAGCTGTAGCCTATAGTAGTGTCGACGATTTGGACTCGGGGTCCTCAGTCAATCTTACGCAGATTTCTGAGTTGTGAGACCTTTTGGAGTGTTCCTCCGGGAAGGTAAGATAAGTAATGTCTGTAGGGGCACGAAAGAATTTATACAGGTTCGGGCCCTCGATGGTGGGAGTAATAGCCCTACGTCCTGTTATGATTTCACTATCTAGAAAAAAAAGTGTTTACAAAAGGGGGGAAGAGATGATCACAAGCGAAGATCTCTTCTATATTATTGTCTATCTGACTATGCCTAAGTCTTCAAGTGATTATGATCCTTGGTAGTGTTTGTTCCCCTCACCGTCCCCTGTATCGTGCATTTGACCACCTTTTTATATTGATCAAAAGGGCGCCAATGCGAAAACGGTCTTGGACGGTTGCTAGGGTGCAATTTTAATAACCACACTTAACTTCCCCACAGGCTTAACACGTGCAATCAAGGGATAACTGCACACGTTATCCCTTCGGCAGTTGTCTTCATACGTGGAGAAGTCACCATGATCCTAGAGAATGTGCCTGTTAAAGAGCTAGAAACTCCCGAGTTACTCTAGCCACAGATAGTCAATGATCCTCTGACCGCGGACTGTCTGCGGCCTCCTGACCACGCATCGTTCTGCAGCCCCATGATCGCACAACGACTACGATCATAAACCAACTATGTGTTCGCACTTTCCAGGTCGTCTAAGATCATAGCAACAGACTTATAGACACACGTCTAATTCAATTCTGTCTTGAACCAGATGTGTGTTACTTTGAACTAGCTCGGGTGGTAATCCTCGTCAGCTAGCCCCCAAATTTGATGAAAACGAAGAGACATATTTTACTTCAAATTTCAATCCTGCATCGAATTATGAACCCGATGCTTCAGCTTCAATTGAAATTGTTCCGCCGTGTGACTGTTTGTTTCCCGAGAAAACTCTAAGTCTTTTCCTGGCAGGTAATAATGACTTAATGGAGCCATCATGATGGCAACCGTATGTGCGTTTTAAGAACCCGAGACGTGTGTGGAAGTGAAACGACGCCGTCTGGCTCTATAAATAGAAGCACCTATTGGTTTTTTGAACTTACGAACTTTTAACTAAGTCTTTTTTAGAGCCACCTCTCTCTTCTGATCACATTCTCTTGTCTTCTGTTCTGATGGCGGATCAAGACTCCAAGAAGATTATTGAGATTGAGAGTGATGAGGAAGAAAAAGAAGTGAAACCCGAACTTGATCAAAATTCCCATAAGGTAAGACTTTTCTGGAATTTTGGTTCAAATCCTTGTCTTATGTCCTGGTCGTTTCCAAAACAATGCTTTTTGGAACCTACAGGTGACTGAGGAACTGATTCCTCTGAAGAAAAATCGAAGGTTGACGAAGGATCTTCCAGTGGAGCCGCATTCGTGGGTGCAAAGGTTAGGGATGCATCATTGCACTCTACTTCTTTGCCTCATGTGGTTCTCCCTCTCCATGCACCTCAACAGGTTGAACCCTCATCTCCACCTTTGGAGATCCATAACAATCCTTCGAAACTTCCATTATCCTGGGAAAATCTCACACCCTCTCAATCGGAGGACGCACCTTCTTTGGATCACCAACATTTATTAGGTGATCGATTTTCTGGTGGGAAGTTTGCACTCCAGCGACCAGATGGTCATCGGCTTTTGTCGGGTGATCTACTTCCCAGGGGAAGTTCCACATCCTCCCATCCAACTTCACTGCGAGAATTGGTAAGTATCTTCATTCTCTCTGTTGGTCGTTTTATCCTTAAAATTAACACATGCATGTGCAGGAGATGAAAATCTCTGGAGCCCCTAGCGACCAGCCTGTTGGAGCCTAGGCTCTTTTCGGTGAGGGTGTAGCCTTCGAGCGAACTCTCCAAGAAGAAAAAGAGGCTCTAGAGAAGAAGACCGAAGAGATGTCTTCGGCCATTCTGTATCTGGCAGAATGTTATGATAGTTCCCGCGAAGAGGCGCGCCAATTCCGCTTAGAGAGGACTATGCTCGGCAGCAGCGAGAACTCTCCGATACGATAAGGAACAGTAGCGCTTCTCTGATTTGGGATGATGTAGATAGACTTAGAGCTATTGCTAGTTCTCTTGGGGCAGCCAGTGTAGATCCTATTGATGCCAATATGTCCTTAGAAGAACTTTGTAAATTGCTTTCGGATCAGGTCAACGCTTTGGTCGCCTGTGTCCCTTATGTATGCAAGGATTGCCAGAAATAAAGAATTTCTTTCCCTTATATCTCTGATTCCCTAGAAAGATTATGTAAAACTTATAATCCAAATTAAGGTATTTTACATTCTCTGTGTGAAAAAATGGTTACAAAAAACGTCTTTGCGACCAAACATACATAGGTAAGTTTATGTCCGAGATCGACTTAGCGTAGCTCTTCAGCCAAAAATAGCATTAAGGCCACACAATAAAATAATCACTGCGGGCATTGCGACTACATATTACTTATATTGCGAACATAAGTTACGTACCGATCAGTGAATTGCATTGCGATCAATGCAAAGAATACAAGATTATCCTGAGATCATAAGGGATTACTTCCTTAATGAAATTTAAGAATTTCTCATATCTTTATTTGTACCATAGCCCCAGAATATGAAATAAAATGATTCTTAATAAGATATATTTTACTTCAGGTTCCTTAAAGGGTACTGATAACGGGTTCCAAAAGGAAAGGCACCCATTATGGGAAATTAATAAAATATCAGGCTAAGGTTGTCTCGGACATATAAAAGGGGAAGGTAGCTTACTGGAGAAGCTTCTCAGCCAAAAAACCCTTTCGTTGCCTTAGACATTCTCGCCGCACAAAACCCTCTTTTGCACTTCTAGACCTTGTCGTCTCCAAAACCGTCGCCTTTCTTCAAACTTCAACAGCAATGGAATCCTGGAGCTGATCCATCCACCATATTGAAGAGAACCTGGTAGCACTAGAGAAGGAAGAGACTCTTCCCCCGCGGCTACTAATCAACTGGCGGCTAGCGGAGAAGGATGAAGAAACTCCAACCATTCGCGAGGGCGAATTGGTGATCTTTGAGGAATATTTGCGCTGTGGGTTTCGATTCCCGAAAAGTGAGTTCCTGCGGGGAATCCTCAACCACTATGGGCTGGAGCTGGTGAATCTCCACCCAAATGATGTTCTGATCCTAGTGATCTTTCAGCACTTGTGTGAAGCGTTTGTTGGAGTGCTGCCAAGCGTGGAACTTTTCCGATGCTTAACTTTTTTTGGCATGGTCGAAGAGTACCAATGCCGCTAGGTGCATCTACTTCCGCATAAGGGAGAAGAAAGAGTACCCATTCCCTCCTCTGCGGGATTCGGTGCACGGGTGGCACCATAAGTGGTTTTACTGTACTCCTCCGTCAGAGAGCGGGCTCTAGTTTGCAAACACCCGACCAGAAAAAGATAGCGAAATGGACTCCATCCCTTCTCTAAGCACGAAAATAGAGAAGCAAACTCAGGCTATTCTTTACTTAGTCCAGCAAAGATTAACCGCGCGTGACATCGTCCGTGACTTCGTAAAGAATAGGATGAGCCCCTGCGTGAGAGGGAACATCCGGCTTGGGAAGTGAAGTCCATCGCAGACAGCACTTTAGATTACAATATTGGTACGTCCTCTGGTTTACAAAATATGCAATTTTACCGATGAAGGATATCATATCGAGTAATTTGCTCTTTTGTAACGCAGTTCTTTCTCTGTCTGAGATTGAAAAACGGATGAACTACCTTTTGCGGCCGTACAATGCTGCGGCAGAATTAGCTAAGGGGTCGCCTCGCCCCCAGAGCTTAATAAATGCCAGCGACGATCTTAAACAGGAGCGTTGAAAGGTACGATATTTTTCAACGAGCTTTGTTGCAAATCATCTGTTGGACATGTATTGCCAAGGCATTTATTTTAAATAATATAGTTGCTGGGAGGAAGCACTGGGACGAAGCGTCCAGGTGATGACGTTGGACCTTCTGGGGGGTTAGCCGCAAAGAAGGCGAAGAGGGCCCCCTTGAAGCGCAAAATGAAGGAGCCTGCTCCCGAAAAGTCTAAGAAGATCTTGGGAGGGGCTACTTCACAAAAGAAAACTAAGACCGCGAAGAAAACTGCGGTAAGATTTTCCGTACCCCCCCGTATTCCCGAGTATGAGTGGAAATTACTTAGTCGTACAGGGTGAGGGGAGTGAGGAAGAGGAAGACGATGTCCCTCTCATTCGCCGCAAAAGGACACCGGCCAATCCTAGTACTACTGGGACCTTGTCCCTAATGACAGGGACAGGAACGGTGACACAGAACCCCGTGACCACTGATGATCCTATGGTTACGGATGAAACCCCTGCACCTGAGGCTTGTGAAGCCCCAGGGCTAACAATTCCTCCCTTACTAATCGAGGGAGAGACTGCGGTAATAACTCTCACAGTCTTATATTTTGTGATCTCTCTGCACACACCCATCGAATTGTGTACATATAGGGAGAAGAGGAGACTGTCCTGTTCAGAAAGAGGAAAACCAGGACAGATGACGATACTCCCCCTGGAGCCCCCAGTGGGCTTCTTTCTCTCGGAAGCTCATCATCGAAACCCAAGCCAGGGATAGGGTTTCGAATAAAGTGAGACTTTTCCCTATTGCCACTTCAGCATGATCAATCGGGAGACATTCTAAATCACGATGTGCTTGTTTGTTTTCTTTTTAGGCGCAGGGATCCTGCACTCAGTCCCTCGGCGACCTTGACAAGCCTCAGTGCAACATCTACTGCAGAGGTCGCGAATGAACCAACTTCCACTGCCATGGCCAAGGAAATCCTTAGGCCATTGTGGAGGAAATAGCAACAGAGATCCAATCCCATGGGATGGAAACCGCAGTCCCCACGACCGAGGAGGATCAACAGGAAAGGTCATCTACTGCTCCTGTCGGGGACAAAACAAGTCTTGAGGCTCGACCTCATGCTGATTTTGAGAGCAGTTCATTCAGCGATTATATAGAAGTATGTAGAACTCTTTTTTATTATTTTCGAGTTCGCAGAAACTTAGGAATATTCAAGCTTTGAGAGCAATTTCTTATCGTGTTCCAGGACTTGACCCGGGTGGCGACCAGATCGATCGCTGTAGCAAAACATATCGAGGTCACGCAACGAGAGATCAGCCGGCTACAACGGTAAGTGGAATGTCTCTTGTTCGCCTGAATTTTTGTCTAAGTTTAACAATTATTTCCCTTGTTACAGAGAAAACGCCTTTCTGAACAAGAGTTTGGCTTACCAAGAAAATCAAGAGGTAATAGTAATTGCGAAAATTGCCTTTCTGGAGAAGGAACTCCCGAGATCGCAATTGCAACTCTCCTGTAAGTACACTTCCGACTAGAAGAAATCATCTCGCTGCCCGAACTGTAATAATAACTGCTTACTACGTTCAAGCAGCACAAGAGGACCAAATAAGCCATCTTTCAAAAGAGGAGAAAGACCCCCAGGCGATCATCAAGTTACAGAACTCAAAGATCGACACTGTCTGCATGGAGAATGAAACCTTAAACACAACAATTTCATCTTGCAGCAGTGCTCAACTGAACATCTTCGAAAAGCTGAAGATGGTGGCGACCTTGCTAAAGGCATATGTGGTCAAATCACAAAAGGATAATCCCAGCTTTAGCGAGTTAGCCACATTGGTCGCGACTCAGGCCAAATCACTTCTCGAGCATCTTCCTGAAGATACAAGGAGACAAGGAGAGGCGATGAGGGCAAATGTACAATTCGTAGCCTCCGCTGTCCTCTACATACTCCGTTTTTACCACGGCCCCGATCTTGATCTAAAACCGGTGGTAGGAGAAGTAGAGATCGAGAGTGAAGAAAAACTCGAGGCCATATCAGAGGAAATGAAACCTCTGGTGGATTATCTTTTGAAAGAGTTAGGCTTGTAAGAATTTTTGTACCTGCAGACATGTGTTTATATAATGCAGATGCATGCCTTAAAATTTTGACAAAGACAATATTTTTCTTCGTTTTGTGTTATGACCATATTCCCTTAGCCCCCTCCTGAGATCATAAGTACTGAAGACTTGGTATTATAATCTCAGGAGAAGATAAGGGTATTCTGATGATCAGAAATATCTAAGAAATGTTTTAACTCAGATACGATCATCCGATCATACCGACACTGATCTTAATGTGACACTCAGCCTTATTACAAATTGGCAGCCACTCTAATTATCAGGAACATGCCATTAAGTCCCATATGCGTTGAAAAACGGCTTATTGAGGGATGTCTTAAATGGATGTGACCATGAGATCGGCCAACGAATCCGATCAGAGTATCGTAGCAAGATGACTATCGGCGATCAGCCCCTGAGCGAAGCTTGTTTCTTTTGTGAAGAAGCCCCTCCCAGGATCTTCTTGGGTTTTTTGGGAGCAGCGTCCTTCACTTCATGCTTCGAAGGGGTCCTCCTCACCCTCTTCGCAGCTGGTCTCCCCGAAAGACCAACGTCCTCGCTTGGACGCATCACCTCAGCAAACTTCCCCAGAAGCTTTATTATTCCAAATGCTTTTGGTAATACAGGACAAGTGGATGATTTACAATAGAGCTTGTTAGGAAAGGTCATACCTTTTGGCGCTCTTGCTTAAGATCATCGCCGGTGTTGATTAAGCTCTGGGGGCGAGGCGATCCCTTAGCTTCCTCCACAGTGGCATTGTACGCCTGAAGGAGGTAATTTGTCCTTTTTTCGATCTCGGACAAAGATAGAGCTGTGTCACAAATAAGCATGTTAACAAATACAACATTTTTTAGTTAGTAAAAATGTATGTTTTGTTGATTAAAGGATATACCATTATTGTAGTCCAGGGTACTGTCCGCCATGGACTTGACTTCCCAAGCTGGATGAGCCCTTTCACGCAGGGGGCTTATCCGATTCTTTACGAAGTCGCATATGATGTCACGCGCGATCAAACCTTGCTGGACTAGGTGAAGAATTGCTTGGGCTTGTCTCTTCTGTTCTGTGCTCAGACAAGGAAGGGAGTCCAACTCACTGGCTTTCTCCGGTCGGGAGTTCGCGAACCATGGTCCGCTCTCCGACGGAGGGGTGTAGTAGAACCATTTCTGGTACCACCTGTGTACAGAGTCCCGTAGGGGCGGGAAGGGGTACTCTTTCATCTCCCTTATACATAAGTAGATGCACCCAGCGGCGTTGGCACTTTTCAACCATGCCGAAAAGTAGAAGCGCCGGAAAAGCTCCACGCTCGGAAGCACTCCGATGAAAGCTTCACATAGGTGTTGGAAAATTGCCATAGTGAGAACTGTATTTGGGTGGAGATTCACTAACTCCATCCCATAGTGTTCCAAGATTCTCCGCAGAAACTCGCTTTCTGGGAATCGAAACCCGCAGCGCAGGTATTCCTCGAAGATCACCAATTCGCCCTCTTGGATGATTGGGGTTTTTTTATCTTTCTCCGCTGGCCGCAGTTGATCAGCAGCCGTGGTGGGAGAATCTCTTCTTTCTCTAGTGCCACCAGACTCTCTTTTGTATGGTAGACGGATCGGCTCCAGGACGCCATTTCTTGCGAAGGATTGGGAAGAAAGATGGTGACTTTGGAGGAGACGAAGATGAGGAATGCAAAAGAGGGTTTTAAGCAGTGAGAAACTCTAAGACAGATGAAGGGTTTTTGGTTGTGAAGCTTCCTTAGGAAGCTACCTTCTCTTTTTATATGCCCGAGACAACCCTTCGCCGAATATTTTATTAATTTCCCATAATGGGTACCTTCTCTCTGGAAACCTGTTATGCACTCCCTACAGTGAATCCGGAACAAAATATATTTTCATTATTTTTTGTTTCGAATTCGGGGGCTAGGGTGCACAAAAAAACATGAAAATTTTGCAAAGATCACAATGCATTTCTGTGATCGTCTTGTAAAGTAATTTTTCATGTTTTGATCACAATGCAGTTCTGTGATCGGCTCGAGATTTGCGTGTTGATCGCAATGCAATTCTGTGATCGCTGCGAGTGGGTAATCGCAACATATATCACTCGATCAAGGTATTATGTTCTGATCGCGGTTTCAGTTCTGATCGCAATACTAGTACTGGTCACGGTATAACACATCAATGCATTTCTGATCAAAAAAGTTGTTGCGAAGCCATACTTCGGATTTACCTGCGTGTGTGTGATCGCAAAGGCACTTTTTGTGACCATGTTTTTACACAGACATTGTGAAGAGTTTTAATTCGGGATTATAAGTCTTGCATAATCCTTCTTTAGAAATCAAGGTGTGTAAGGTAAAGGAAATTCTTATTTCTAACAATCTTTACATACAAAAGGGATACAAGCGACCAGAGCATCGATCTGATCCGAGAGAAGTTTACAAAGTTCTCCTAAGGACATATTGGCCTCAGTAGGATCTACACTGACCGCCCCAAGAGAAATAGCAACTATTCTAAGCCTATCTACATCATCCCGGAGCAAAGAAGCACTACCACTCCTGATCGTATCGAAGAGTTCTCGCTGCTGCCGAGCGTGGTCTCTCTCCAGGCGAAGTTGGTGCGCCTCTTCGCGGGAGTTGTCATAACATTCTGCCAGGTGCAGAATGTCCGAAGACATTTCTTCAGTCTTCTTCTCCAGAGCCTCTTTTTCCTTCTAAAGAGTTTGTTCTAGGGAAAGAGGTTGGACCTCAGCAGGCTGGTCGCTGGGGGCTCCAAAAATTTTCATCTCCTGCACATGTATGTGTTAGTTTTACAAGATAAACGACCAGCAGAGGAAATGAAAATAATTACCAATCCTCGCGGTAAGATTGGACGGGAGGATGAAGTGTTTCCCCCAGAAAGTAGATCACCCGACAAAAGTCGAGGACCATCAGGTCGTGGGAGTGCAACTTTCCCACGAGAAAATTGATCACCCAACAAAAGCTGAGGATCGTCTGGTCGCGGGAATGCAACCTTCCCACCAGAAAATTGATAACCCATCAAAAGATGGGGATCGTTTGATCGCAATGGAGAAAGCTGATCAGAAGAAGGAGAAAGTCTTGAAGTAATATTTTGGATCTCCAAAGGTGGAGATGAGGGTTCGACCTGCCGAGTTGCATGGACAGGAAGAACTACATGGGACAAGGAAGGAGAGCGCAATGATGCATCCCCAACCTTTGTACCACTGGAGGATCCCTTGTCAACCTTGGGTTTCTTCCCTGGGGAAACTAGCTCTTCAATCACCTGTGAATTCCCAAAAAGCGTTTTGGAAATGATCAGAATACAAAATGACAACTTGAACCAAAAAGTTCCAGGAAAGACTTACCTTCTGGAAATCCTGGTCAAGTTCGGGTATCACTTCCTCTTCATCACTTTCAATCTCAATGATGTTCTTGGAGTCCTGATCTACCATTGAGGTGGAAACAGAAGAGAAGGAAAGATAGCTTTGGAAAAGACTTAGCCGGGAAAAAACTTGTGAAGTTTTAGTGCTAAGAGGCAACTATTTATAGAACCCAAGGGTGACGGTTCATTTTTCGAATGCCTCGAGTTCTTAAAACATATTTACAGTTTTATCTCTGGTTAAAAAACAAGTCAGCAGCGCTATCATTACCTGTCAAAAACAACCCGGAACCCGTCTCGGGAAATAAACCGCCGCACGAAGTGCGCCACTAAGTGTGGAAGTTGAAGCATCGGGTCACTTATCCGATGCAGGATTAAAATTTGAAGTAAATATGTCTCTTCATTTTCTTCAAATTTGGGGCTAGCTGACGAGGATTGTTACTCGAGCTAGTTCAGAATAATGCACATCTGGTTCAAGACAAATTCGAACCAGACAAATGTCCGGAGGTCCGTTGCTATGATCTCAGATGACCTGAGAAGAGCGGACACATGGTCGCAGGCTTTGCACGATCATGAGATCGCAAACGTTACGCGGTCAGGAGGCCACAGACAATGTGCGGTCAGAAGGTCGTTGACTATTCTCGGCCAGGATAACTCAGGATTGCTTAAGCTCTGCAACAAGCATATCCCGAGAATCATGAAGATTCTTCTACGTATGAAGACAACTGCCAGGAGCTTAGCATGTGCGGTTATCCCTTAATTTCATGTGTTAAGCCTGCGTGGAAGTTAAGTGCGGTTATCAAAACTACACCCAAGTAACCGTTCAAAGCCATTGTGCATTGGCGCCCTTTCAACCAGTATAAAAGAGTGAGCAAATGTACAAGACAGGGAGAGATCCGATAGATCATATAGATCGAGAGAACTACAAGCTTTTATATGTTAGTCATTTTTTAGACAATTACACAGAAAAGATCTTCGCCTGTGATGATCTTTTCTCCAACTTTGTAAACCTTTTTCCATACATAGTGAAATCACAACAGAACGTAGGGCTATTATTCCCACCATCAAGGGCCCGAACCTGTATAAATCTCTCTATGTCCCAACTGACATTGTTCATCATCCCTTTCTGGAGGGACACCTTGAAAGGCCTCACAACTCACAAATTCTGCACAAGATCGACTAAGGACCCCGAGTCTGAATTGTCGACAAACATCAATATCTGTATTCGGAACCCCAACTCTTTATTGTGATTCAATCTATATTTGCAATTTCAGATTGCTTGTTTATCTTGTTCTTGCTTGTTCTTCGATCGCTTGCAGGAATAGATCTTCATGATCAGGTCGATCGTGCTTCTAGTTTGGTCGATAACAACCGAAGTTGGTTTAGCGATTTCCAGGGCGTATCAGTCATGTACGGTTGGTAGTCGCATCGTGAGAGTCATCTTCACAAATCGATAGTTGTTGTTCTCATCGAAAGATAGGACCACCCCACGTCCCATCACGTGAGTCCCATCAATTGCTTCAATACAATTCTGCAAAGGAACACATTGTGTTAGCCAAGAAACGGTTGATGGTAGCTAGACTAGTTAAGAGTGTAGTTTGTATTGTTCACCTGAAAATAGGGCCAAAATCATGGGTCTGAAGATATCTTCCAATGAGTTTGACTTGAATGTGGAAGTTTGACAAATCTGTACGTCAAACTCGGAATGATAGTAAAAAAAGACCTTATATGTCTATGAATAGTTTCCCCACTATGTTGGAATGCTTCTTGTAGATCTTGATTGCTTGCATTATGTGAGATCATATACATAAACATTCCAAGTTGTTCCTCAACTATGACACCCCTGGTGTCGTGTAACAAATTCGCTCTCCTAAGGAAACTTGAAATAGCTCTAAATATCTCCGGCTCCATACGAAACTCTATCTGACACCGACTTCTGTGCCCTTCAAGAATTTCCTCAACACGTTTGGTGCCGGTCAAAATTGATGTATGAATTGGTCTTTTTTCCCTATTAACACGTGAGTGTAAATAGGGCAAGACAACAAGAAACATCTCATCATCCTCATCTTCCTCTATCCTCATCAATCTCATAAGTCGTTCTCTTCTGGAACCCATTTATACTACTCAATACAAATACAGCACTAATTAGTCCAAATATTAGTTACTCTTAGCAAAGAATAATCTTATAAACAAGGGGAAAGTTTGAAGTAAGTTTGAAGTAAGGTTATTATGAGCACACTTACAGATGACCATAGGATTAGAGAAAAGAGATGGTGCATATTTTTAAAAATATTTTGCATCAATTGCTCCCAGCGAGCATTGAGGTGAGACAAATAACTGTTGACAAGCATCAGATAACCTGACATAGAGTAGAATTCAAAGAAAGAGAAGAACACCTGGATGCAGACTAGAGTCCCTAGATTGGTAGCAAGATGAGAAAGAGCAGAACTAATCCGATACTGGCAGACAAACCAGATACTTGTATACATATACATAAACATATACATATCTATTAGCTATATATCATATACAACTATCTGATACTTGTATTAGAGAACAACAAATTGAAAAAAAAATCATAGAAGGCATAGAAACATCATAGAAACATAACTGCTTTCATCAAGTTCTATTGTTGAAAAAGCAATATTAATCAAGTTCTATTGCTACTAATGACAGAGCAAAATTCATCAAACTTGATGTATACTAGCACTAAGACTTATGTATACTAACACTAAGGTAAACAGCTTAGTAAAATAGAAACTTGAAGCATGATTTCATAACTTGTCAAGGTGAAGAGATTAGTCAAGGTGTTGCTACCGATTCACACAACTTGTCAACTAAAACTACAAGTAAAGAAAAAACCACTGATCTACTTAATTACACTGCATATGAGATATCTACAAGTAAAGAAAAAACTACAAGGTGAAGCGATTACACTGCATATGAGTGATTTCTATGTACCTGTATCCAAGTGCTTGTGTTCTTGCTCTGATTTGCTCCGATTTGAGAGAGACTAGTGCCCTATCACAGATCCCATTTTCACTAGTCAATACAAATCCCATTTTCAAATCAGAAAGAGTGTCTTGCACATTATAAGAACCATCTAACTGAAATCATATCACATTATTTAAAGCTTGCATACACAACTACATATCTGCAAATCAAAAAGAGAGTCCCAAGATTGGTATCCAGATTCACTTCTCTCTCTTCTTGAAGCAAATTGAAGCAAAGAAAGAAAGAAAGAAACAGCTGCTCAGCTGTTTATATTATTTGTGTCCCTAAAAACATATTAAGTTCATTGCTTTCATTTTGCATATGTTGATCGTGATACAATAAAAGACTAACCATATAACATAGCACACAAATAACATGCAAAGATGATCTAATTGAAGAATAGAATCATTAGAGTGAAGAAATTGACCAGTTAACAAGTATTATTGCATCTTGAAACCAAACCCAGAAAAAAAATAATCATCCTCTAACTTGCAATAAATAATAGTAGCAGAGAGGCAGCAAAACAATAGCAACAAAGAACTATCTAACTGAAATTAGATCACATTATAAGAACCAAACCTACATACTAGTAATTCAAGGTTGTTGTTCATATGTTTCATATAGATTAGTTTTCAGTCCAAACAGAACCAAATGTTCCAATTTAAGTACTGCATGTGAAGCAAAAGACTTAACTATGACACAGTACATTATTGCTAATCAAACATCCCAACCACAACTTTGCTGGTTCTTATAATGTGTTGAAAGGAAGAGATGAACACTGGGACACAAGCAAATAGATCTGCTGAAAAGAAGAGATGGGAAGAAGAATTAAAGATTGATATGTACCTGGATGAAAGATTTCCAAATGCTTGTGTTCTTGCTCTGATTTGCTCCGATTTGAGAGATACTAACACCCCCTATCACAGATCTCAGGCGGCACCGGTGCGACGCTACTCTCAGGCGGTCCTCCTCCCCGATGTTGACTAGATGTACACGTTCAGTGCATACAAATCAAAAAAGTGCCTAGATCTGAGAAACCCTAGATATGAGAAACCCTAGATGGGGAGGGGATGATCTCACCAGAGAGGAGTGACAACGTCGTGCGGGGAAGGGTAGGCGACGGAGTCGAGGCGTTGCGAGGGGAGGAGTAGGCGGCGGCTAGAGAGATCGCGAGAAAGAGCGTGGGGAGGCATCGTCGCAAGAGGGAGCAAATGCGAGAGAGAGAGAGAGTGGGAAACAAAATTGCCTCCACAGGCCATTTTTTTTCCCGGCCAATCCAATGTGTTTGGGCCAGAATTTTCCCGTTCCGAGCCCAACCCAAACGCGATTTTTAGCTAGGCTGAATTTATTTCCGGGTGGATTTTATTGCAGCCGGATTAGGCCGGATCCGGCCCAATCCAGGACTATCCAAACAGGCCCTTAAAGTGAAATTGATAGCTGCAAGAAGTTGGATTTTTGGGCGTCTGCCCTACTTTAGCAGTGTTTTCTTTGTGAGAGTTTTGGTTCTATAGACATTTGTTGGGATACGAGTGAGTTTTTTTTTTAGCCATGTGGTTTTGAGTTATCTAAAATTTTTCTACACACAAAAAAGTCCCTCTAGTATATAATCATGGATCCAACCATTCATTTTAGTTTAGATGATTAGATCAACTTACTTATCCTTATAATCTTTACCATTTAGATAATTAGCTAATTTTTATGTTGTTCTCACATTTGAGAAGGCATTCACATAGAAGGGACCATGTGCTCTAATTCAAGTGGAGAATGACTTGATTTTATGAAGGACGATTTTTCACTTGTACTCATATTTGTATATTTCTCTCAATAATAAGTGGGTAATATGTACACTTGTGCTGATTGATCGTCACAAAACTCGGCACCATAAAGAGTAAAATAAATGGAAACAAAAACAGGAAAACCTGGTCATAATAGCCGAGGAGCTTTCTTTCGATGTAATTGTGCTAGTCCTAGTCCTACGAATCTTCATCCATTCCAGACAGCTAGCTTACACAATATTGTTTTCTCGCAACTTTGTGAAATTTCACATAGTAGCATAGATTATGTGATTCATTTACATAAGTTGATAGAAGAGGAATGCATCTCTCTGGATCCCTCCAATATTCCCATCTATATTCTTCTCTCAGTGGCACGTCAGCAATATATACGCTGGTGCGGATCAATTAATATGAAATTTCATATTCCAGATAGGGCAGTATAGATAGGGACACTAAATCTAGCTAGATAGATAAGGCTAGCTAGCCATATATGGTCGAGGTGTTTTGGTGTGATGGTGCTTTCAGTAAACTATAAACTATATATATTATCTCCCCACACCACCACACACACGTGTTGGGCGTAGCTATGACTATTAATAGAGATTAATGGTGTCTTCGATAGTCGTTGGCTTTGGAGCAGATCAACCATAAGAGAAAACATGTCACTTAAATATAGAGTCAAATAACAGTTAAACATTTAAATGCATTGATGTTGAAGAGAGGTAGTGTGTCGCATCATCAAAAACAGATACCCTTTTAAAATTTTTTCTATCAAAAAACACAAAAAAGAAAAACAGTCAAAAACAAAAGACCAGACAAGTGAGACTAACAAGTCAAAATAGGACTGGACCAGCTTATCAGTGAGAGAGAGGTGTGAGTGTGAGAGTTGGTGCACAAAGTGAGGTAGGCACACCCATACGGCACATGTGCACAGGTTTATGGGCCCCATGCATTCACTTCCCACGCCCGCTCATGCACATACACACCCGTCACTATTACTTGTCTCTACCATTTCTGACCCCACCTGTCAATGGCTGAAATATGTGACCCAGAGTGTGTGCAGAATACACATGGCCCACAAAATGCATTATGATGAGCTCATGTTGAGCCGATTTCACTCCAACGATGCTGCTTTCTTGGCTCGTTGCACGTGAGACCGACATGCAGATCAACACCCACCCAAGTCCTCATCATGTATCAACATGTGTTGCTCGCGCCAAGCCAATGCGAAGCAAGCGGCATACATGCTTGGTGCGTGCCGCCTGACGGTAAGCTGTTGGAGAGAGCCAGATTGTTATAACTAGTTGCGTGCCCGCATGTTGATGTGGGAACAACAAATGGCAATTGGGAATGGATGAACATTGCGTGCACGGTCTAAAGAAGCCAAAATCAAAGGTTGTAAAACATGTGATTAGGATTCGATGACATGGGCACACTCAATTATAATTGCTTGATTTACATCCATTGGTTTCAGGTTTTTTGAAAGGGATGAGCACAACCAAAAAACAAGTAAAACCTGCAGCCATTTGGAAACAAAATAACCAAATCACATTCTGATAGCTTGAGCTGCAAGCAATAGGCTGGTGGGACGTTAGACGAACTGCAGCAAATGCAGAAGGCAATGGTGGAAAATAATAGCATATTCAAGGTTGACATCAGTTTATCCATGGTGCCGACAGCTATATGGCAGAGAAGCCACTGCGGATCAAAAAGACCTTTGTGTGATACAATTACTGATCCGGGAGAATCTTCCAGTCTTTTAGGATGAGTTCGCAACGCAAAGCCTTCACGACCGCGACCTAATCGAGTTCGGCAAAGTTTCGCGACCTTGGAAAGGGTTCGCGACACGGATTTGATCTCTGGTCGGATTGTATTATGATCAATATATATATAACTAAGTCTTATCTATTAGGTTTAGTTAGTGTCCGAGTCTAATACGTTTAGGTTATTGAGTCTGATACGTACTCATACGATTGGACTACAAATACTTTGTAATAGTTCTAGTTTAGATTATCGAGCCTAGATTGAACTTATTAAGTCTTAGACCGCATAGTTCATCGACGTAGGCGAGTGCGTCCTAACGTTCGACATGTACAAGATCCCTCTTTGAAATAAAGAGCGTGCTATCTTTTGAACTGTGTTCGATCAATTTTGGTTTCGGTAATTCTGAGTACTATCCTGTTATTCCGCATATTAGCATCTGATCGAGTATCAATGAAGCCCGTCTATACTTCAATTGGAACAAAACAACATCTGGTCAAGGCTAGATTGAAACCCGGTCCAGCCCGTAATCAGATCAAGTTGGTATCAGAGCAACTATCCTGTCTTGTGGATAGTGAAGACTCACCAGGGTTATCAAACCTCTGGTGAAACTCCAGGCGATCATTCGACGGTTCTACAGTTGCGTCTCCAAAGATGTCTGACGATACATCTGTTCAAGTTAACCTAGCCGAATAAGTGGCTAAACTCTCTACCGACATGGATACCGTACTTATTTAGATTAAACAACAGGCCATGGTTGTTGACGAGGATTGACACCAGAGTCAGTTCAAATGAATGCAGAACTGGTTTAGGATAGATTCGAACCAGACACGTGCCTGGCGGTGCGAACTCAAGTCATTCCGAGAAGTACCAGCCTGAGGTCGCGAACTATACGCGATCAGATCGCAGTCCTTACGCGATCAGACCGCAGCTAGTGCGTGGTCAGGAGTCCTTATGTTATGCGCGGACAGAAGGCTGAAGATGTTGCGCGGTCAGCCAACATCGAGCGGTCAAAATTCTTTCGACCAGGGAATGTGGGAATATTCTGTACATGTAACAAGAATATCCCAAGTATCCCAAAGATTCTTCCACGTAGAGGAACAACCGTCAGGAGGTTAATACATCAAGTTATCCACAAATAACACATGTTAAACCTACGTGGGAGTTGAGAGTGGTTCTCTAAACCGCATCCAAGCAACCGTTTGATGCCGTTACGACTTGGCGCCCTTTCGGCCAGTATAAAAGGGCGGCATGGTGTATCAAACAGGAGATCGAGAGAGATAGAAGGATCACAAGATACAACATCAAACAGCCAAGACTACGGCTTAGATTATATAGCTTCCATAAGCCTTCCAGGTTTCTTTTTGTACACTTATACAGGGAAAACCTTCGCCTGTGAAGGTCTTTTCCCGTCACTTTGTAACTCTTTACTACACATAGTGCAATCCCAACAGGACGTAGGGCTATTACTCCCACCATCGAGGGCCCGAACCTGTATAAATTCCTCTGTGCTCCAGTTCTCCATAATTCTACATACCTTCCCGGAGGGTCACTCTGAAAGGTCTTACTATTTACAAATTCTGCATAAGTTCGGGTAAGGACCCCGAGTCCGAATCGTCAACAGCTGGCGCCCACCGTGGGGCCTTTCTCAAGGCGTCCTAATTTTTATCCGAAGGTTCGCTGAAATATAGCTGGAGTATATAATTCTGAGAACGATTTCGATCTCGAGGATTATGCTCACATTCCAATGCCTTCTCCAAGCGATCCTGTTCCGATGGAGGAGGTTGCAGGCGAAAATCTCCCAGAGGTTGAATCATCTCTCCAGGTCATGTCCGTCGACCAGGGAGCGACTAGCACAAGGTCAGAACCCACCGAGGTTCTTAATGCGCTAGAGGGTGAGTCCGGTCCGTCGTACGACCCCGCTGAGGGGAAGGATGATATAGACCAGGAAATCAGCCCGGGGAGATTCGACCCTGATAACCTCCACCGTATCTTTGATTTCGAGTCCGACTCGGAACAAACCGAGATGTTTTCTCCATCGGCGACCTCTCTCCCTAGACAGTTCGCTACCTTATCGGAGGAAACTCCTGATCAACAGGCTGCTAGGGAAGAACAGGAACGCAAACAGAAGGAGGATCAAGATCTCGAGCAACAAAACAACGAACTACACAGAACTGCCCTAGAGGCTCTTCAAGATGCGCAGGCTCGTTACGATGCTGCTCCGAGTTCTTCCCGATGATCACGTGGTCGCAGACGCGACCAAACCCCTTCTTTGCCTCAGGAGCGTTTCCCGGTGGACGAAGAAATGGTAACACCTGGTGCCCCTAGGAGAAGTACACATGGTCGACTGTGATCTATCACAGAAGTCATGCGTAATTTCCCTCCTACGGTCACGGATGCGCAGAAACCGGCCTTCACCAGAATCCTGGCGAAAAGATTGGACGAGGTCACATCTGAGGCGACCCCAACGGCCTCTTCCCGGTTGGTAACATGTTCCCGCGAACGAGAGTATTCTCACTCTGGTTCTGGTCGACGAAGTTACCCCCCGCCCGTACCATCCCGCCAGGACAGGTCCAGGAAGGCACAAGATTCTCGTGGTAGGGATCGAGTCCCTGTCCACTCTCGTTTGGGACCACGGATAACTTCACCATTGCGTGGAGTCGCCCGCGATCCGGTCGAAGGTCACAGGACAGTTCACGGTCCCTACGTTGGTTGTAAAGCTTTCTCGCCCGGCCTTCGTGCGGTCGTTTGGCCTGATAAGTTTCAACCAGGGGCCATAGAAAGGTTCGACGGAACTCAAAACCCATCCGAGTTCCTTCAAATCTATATCATTGCCATCCAGGTGGCAGGAGGCGATGACCGGGTCATGTCCAACTACCTGCCTACAGTTCTTGAAGGACCGGCTAGAACTTGGCTGTTTAATCAGCCCGAGGTTTCTATCTACAATTGGGAAATGCTGTGCGACGCTATCCTCAGCAATTTCCAAAATTGTTATCAAAAGCTGGGTAAAGAGGACGATCTCCATCGACTACGACAAACTTCGACCGAAACCCTTCGTCAGTTTGTCAAGAGATTTGTCGGGGTGAGGAATACCATCCCGAACATATTTGACGGCTCCGTTATCAGGGCATTTAAACATGCCGTTCGATATCGGAGATTCACCGAAGACTTGCTCATCCATCCTCCTTGATCAGTGGCCGATCTCTTTGATATGGCCGATCGATACTCCGACGCTGCCGAAGCGGTCGAATGGAATCGGAAGGTCAATAAGGGTGACCTACCGCCTCAACCAGGTTTCAAGGACTCTAGGAAAGAAGATTCGAGCAAGAAGCCGGAATCTTCGTCCGGTGGAAAGTCGAAGAAGTCGAAGAGGAACCGCTCTGGACAATACCGCGAGGTCGCAGTTGCAGAGAAGCCTCCTTCGACCAAAGGTAACAAGCCTTCATTTAAGAATAAAACTGCTTCTGGTGGTCGTAGTGCCGACCAACCAGAAAAGTTGACTAATCCGCAGGAAGGCAAGAAATGGTGTCCACTCCACAACACCGCGGGCCACGACCTCAAGAACTGCAGGAGTTGGTTGAAGCAATTGGATGACTTCTACCAGGGGATTGGACCTATGCCGACTTTACCGGCTAATGAACAAGCATGCGGACTTAGAGACGCTGATGGAGATGAAGAGATGTCCTACCAGGTACCTCATAACCACATTAATATTATTTTCGGGGGTTCCTCCTCTTTTGTTTCCAAAAGGCAATTTAAGGCCTTTTATTGAGAGGTTAACCAAACGGAGACATCCCTTGGTGAACCTCAATACCCCTGCTGGTCGGATACACCTTTGACATTTGATCGCATTGATTGTCCTGTGGGGCTTACTCGGCAATTGAGGCTCCCTCTGGTCATTACCCCGATCATCAGTAATGCGAGAGTCGAAAGAGTCTTGATCGACGGAGGGAGCTCCCTTGACATTTTACTGATCAAGGCACTCGACGAGATGCAAATTCCTCGTTCGAAGATTAAGCCCATAATCCATCCGTTTTATGGGATAATCCCTGGTCCCTCCATGATGCCGTTGGGACAGGTGGTCCTTCCGGTCACACTGGGAGAACCGGATAACTTCCGAACAGAATTGGTTACTTTTGACGTAATTGATTGTGATTTGGCTTACAATGCAATCTTTGGTAGGCCAACTCTTGCTAAGTTCATGATGGCAACACACTATGCTTATCAGTGCGGCAAATTGCCTGGCCCCAAAGGTGTCATCTCGGTCTGAGGCAGTCGCAACGTGGCGCTAACGTGCGACCGGCTATCTCTGGAGATGGTCGACCAACTTCCCCTCCGGGACGCTCAGGTCGCCACTGTCGCCACCGACGCGATCAAAGCTGCTCCCCGACCAGATGAGAAACTCAAACTAGTTCCATTGTACCCAGATGATCCATCCAAGACAATTCGGGTCAGATCAGGCCTGGATGACAAATAAGAACTCAAGCTCATTACTTTCCTCCGGGCTAACGCAGATGTGTTTGCGTGGAAACCATCCGACATGCCCGGTGTCCCAACAGAAATAATTGAGCACAGGTTAGCAATTCGACCTGGACAGCGACCAATAAAGCAAAAGCTCAGGCGTTTTGCTGTTGACCGACAGGAAGCCATCCGAGAGGAGTTGGACAAACTCCTAAAGGCCGAGTTTATTCGCGAGGTCGATCACCCGGAGTGGCTCGCTAATCCGGTCATGGTCCGCAAGTCAAATGGCAAGTGGCGCATGTGCGTCGACTACACTAGCCTCAACAGTGCCTGTCCGAAGGATGACTTTCCCCTTCCCCGCATCGACCAGCTGGTCGACTCTACTGCGGGTTGCGAACTGATGAGCTTCCTGGACGCTTACTCAGGATACCATCAAATTAGCATGGCAGACGAAGATGAAGAGAAAACTGCCTTCATCACACCGTTCGGCACCTACTGCTATGTCAGAATGCCGTTCGGTCTCAAGAATGCAGGTTCCACGCACCAGCGCTTGATGTGAAAGACCTTTCTTTCCCAGATAGGGCGTTATCTCAAAGCATATGTAGACGACTTGGTTGTAAAAAGTACCAAGAGATTGTCTCATTTGAACGATCTCGTTGGAACCTTCTGTAATTTGAATTGCTTCGGAATAAAGTTGAATCCGGAGAAATGCTCTTTCGGGGTTTCTTCAGGAAAATTTTTTGGTTTCCTTGTTTGTTCCAGAGGCATTGAAGTAAATCTTGAGAAAATCAGGGCCGTCGAACAGATGAGGTCGCCCTCGACCATGAAAGATGTTCAACGCCTAGCTGGTCGCATGGCGGCCTTAAGTCATTTCATATCATGACTAGGTGAAAGGGGATTACCTTTCTTCAAAGCCTTGCGGAAGCATCACAATTTCATATGGTCCGATGAGGCCGAAAAAGCGTTTCAGGAGGTAAAGACATATCTATCCAGTCCGCCAGTGTTGGTGTCTCCCGACAAAGGAGAACCATTACTTCTTTATCTGGCGGCCACACCGCACGCTGTCAGCGCTGTCCTGATCGCGGATAGGAAAGGAATACACAGACCCGTCTACTATGTGAGCGAGGTACTTCATGGTCCTAAGGAGCGTTACCCTGAGGCCCAGAAGATACTTTACGCACTACTGATGGCTTCCCGTAAGCTACGACATTACTTCCAAGCTCACAAGATCACAGTACCCTCCTCCTTTCCTTTGGGGGATATTGTCCGAAATCCAGAGAAATCTGGTCGAATCACCAAATGGGTGGTCGAACTCGGTGCTTTTGATGTCCATTTCACGCCCCGCACGGCGGTTAAGTCTCAGGTTTTGGCTGACTTTGTGGTCGAATGGACCAACCCTGAGCCACCCATGCAGGTGCCTGAGGAATTGGAATGGCCCGATCATTGGACAATGTACTTCGACGGTTCCCGTAGTTTCCAACACTCGGGGGCTGGAGTGGTCTTAGTTACGCCTCAGGGCGAACAGCTTAAGTATGTCATCCAACTACACTTTGTTGCGACCAACAACGCAACAGAGTATGAAGGTCTTCTTGCAGGACTCCGGGCAGCAAAATTCCTCGGAGTCCGTCGAGTAGTGGTGAGGGGAGACTCACAACTGGTCGTAAACCAGGTAAACAAGGAGTACAGCACCTCCGATGAGACAATGGCTCATTACCTGGGGGAAGTGAGGAGATTGAAAAAACACTTCAGTCATTTCGGAGTCCAATACATGATGAGGACATCACTCCTATGCATACGCCCGAGACTCCTCCAGTTGTGATGCAAGGACCCATCACAAGAGCACGAGCACGGCAATTGAATCAACAGGTGAGCTCGTTCCTAAGTGCCCGTGTATATACTTGTGAGGATAGTATGCTACCTAATGATATTATTGATTATATTGTACTTAGGAACTTTGGAGAGGATCATGAAGGCCTTGGGAACCAGCAAGGGCCAGGAGGGAGGCCAGGAGGGCGTCCAAGTCAAGTTGGAGTCCCAATTCATCTCGGAGTCGGAGTCCCAATTCATCTCGGAGTCGACTACCTCGGCCACCAGGAGCAGTGTTCACTAAAATCGTCGGCCAGGCCACAAACGGACTCCGATTTCAATGATCCACATATGTATCGAAAGCTAAGGAGATAACCTTTCCAATGGCACCGGTTTCAGGTCAATTGGACTGCTGAGTCGACGGGAATTCGCGTTGCAAGTTGGCGGACAGAATCTGTCCCAGGGTGCTGCGTCACCAATTTGGGCCGTTGGCCCATGTATCGTGTTGGAGTCCATCACGGACACGTCTAGGGTTTCTAGGACGTCCCTTAGCCCTTATATTCAGTAGCCGCCGCTAGGGTTTGGGTTGGGTTTTGCTTAGATTAATCTGTCAAAGAACAGTTTCGCCGTGTATCGGTTTGTGGAACCCCAACTCGTGAGATTCAATTTATATTTGCAATATTTCAGATTGCTTCTTTCTCGTTCTTGCTTGTGTTCTCGATTCGCATGCAGGGATAAGCCTTCTTGGCGAGGTCAATCGTGTTTGTGCATGGTTGATAACCAACGGAGCCGTGGTGTAGCGATTGCTGGGTTCAGATCGGTTCTGATCGGAAGCCGGATCGTCAACGTCGAGCCTCCACCAATCGACTTACCTCTACCTGTCGGAAGATCGGGCCACCGTGCGCATCAATACATCCCGCGAAAGGACAACATTCTCGCAGACCAATTATCCAAAATTGGGTCCTCACGCACATCCGCTCCGGCAGGAGTGTTCATTGAACACTTGGACCGTCCTTCGATCATGACTTCGGTCAAGGATGATCCGGTAACAGCCTGCGTTACCAACCTCGGTCAGGAACAGGATTGGACTCATCCATTGAGAGTCTATCTTGAACATGGGACCCTACCCAAGGATGAAACCGAAAGCAATCGGTTGATTCGAAGAGCGCGTCTGTACAAGCTCATAGATGGAGTTTTGTATAGAAAGGGTACTCAAGGAGTATTCATGCACTGCATATCTCAGGAGGAAGGTAAATCCCTCTTGAAAGAAATACATGACGGTGTATGCGGTGCGCACGCGTCATATCGGACACTGGTCGGAAAAGTTTTTTGACAAGGATTCTACTGGCCTTCGGCACTCGATGATGCCAAGCACAAGGTCAAAATGTATCCTCAGTGTCAGTTCCACGCGAGACAGGTTCATCAACCTGCCTATGCGTTACAAACCATTCCCCTCACATGGCCTTTCGCGGTCTGGGGAATGGATATAGTTGGTCCTTTGCCACAAGCGGTCAATGGGTACAAGTTTCTATTCGTAGCTATTGACACGTTTACAAACTGGATTGAGGCCGAACCGGTACGAAATATTACCGCATCAGCAGCTCAAAAGTTCTTCCATAAAAACATTGTTGCTCGATTTGGTGTTCCAAACCGTCTCATCATAGACAATGGTTGTCAGTTCGCCAGTGGTCTTTTTCTGGACTACTGCGATCAGATCGGGACCAAGGTGTGCTTTGCTTCTGTGGCACATCCACAGAGCAATGGTGCCGTGGAACGGGGCAACGGGCAGATACTGCAAGGCATCAAAAAACGCATTTTCGATCGCCTTAAGACTTGCTCGGGGGCTTGGGCAGACGATCTCTACACCGTTCTATGGGCACTGCGAACTACCTCTAGTCGAGCCACCGGTGAGACGCCCTTCCATCTGGTCTACGGGGTCGAGGCTGTACTGCCTATGGAAGTTGGTATTGGACCTGTTCGGACAGAACAATTCAATCGAGTTGATCAGGCCGAACAGCGATCACGGGATCTCATCCTCTTAGAAGAAAGGCGTGATCGCGCTTTGATCAAGTCCGCGGCGTACTTGCAACCTTTGCGCAAGTACCATAACAAAAGGGTGCGACCACGTAGTCTTCACGTGGGCGATCTGGTTTTACGAAAAATTCAAGACCAGTCTAATCGCAACAAATTCTCCCCGAAGTGGGAAGGCTCTTACACTGTTGTCTCAGTGCCGCGACCAGGATCCGCGCGGTTAGCCATGGAGGATGGCCGAATTCTGTCCAATACATGGAACATCGATCAACTACGCAAGTTCTACGTGTAAGTACTCAATCCCTTTTCCTGTTCAATTAGCATTGTTTAATAAACAAAAAGGCTTTTTGTTTCATATTATAAGCATATCCTTTCATGCCCATGTGTTACGAACTCGACCCGAGGGCTGGTCGCCGGCGGTTAGATCACTACAATGTTCTAGTCGGATTCGCTAGCCGATCTCATGACCACTTCCAGATAAGTCACTCCTAAATAAGCCGTTTCTCAACGCATACGGGGCTTTCTAGTAAGTCCTTGGTCACCTGAGTGGCTGCCGGTTTGCAACAAGATTAGGCGTTACATTGATCATAATTGCTGGTCCGATCGCACACCCCTGGTCGTTACACTTGTACTTCTCCTGTGTTTATAATACTAAGCCTTCAGTATCTATAATCACAGGCGGAGGCTAGGGGGATATGCTTATAATATGAAACAACAAAAAACAAGAATATATTTACTTTCTTTCAAAAATCAATTTGTACACGCATTGCATTCTATATGTTATATCTGTACAGTTGTAGGAATTATACAACCCTGAGCTCGGTCAGGAGCTTATCTACAAGGGGGTGATCTCCTCCATGATCACCTCCAGTTGCTCTTCACTCTCGATCTCTACCGGTCCCACCAGTGGATTCAGATCCGTATTTGGGCCATGATGGAGATGAAACTGGCAGAGAATGGCGGAGGCTGCTGATCAAACCCTGGTTCTAATCGCCTCTTCCCGTCGCCGTGTATCTTCAGGAAGATACTCGAGAAGTGACTCCGCTTGGGCCATGACTAGTGTAGACCAGTCACTCGAACTGAGGTCGTCCTTTGTGGTCTCAACCACATCAGCCCTCAGGAGATGGGCCACCATCTTTAGCTTTTCAAAGACAGATTGGCTCAGCTCTCTGTTCGCCTTTTGGGTGGAGTTAATGGAGCGTTGGAGGATCACCTTGTCCTGACCAAGTCGTTTTATTTGACTTGCTTGCGCTGCAAGTCGTTACTTACAAATTATGAATTCAAGTCTTCCTAGTGGGGAATCGACTTACCAGAGAGTTCTGACCGCAGCTATGCAAATTGGAGGATGTTGATCCTTACCTGCGCAAGCTGTCTCTTTCTTTCTGTATGGCCTCGACGCTCGCTACCATAGCAATCGATCTGGCCGTCATCCGGGATAATTCCTGTGAAACAAAAAGAAGTCAAATGTGTCCTATGCACAATTCAGGTACCAAAAGAGGTGTTCATCATACCTGTGTATACTCCCAAAATGAAACATCCTCCGGGATGGCGGGAGGTCTAGTCGAGGGACCCGTCGCAACCTCGGCAGGAGAAGCAGGTAGATGTGCCTGCTGGACATCAGTCACAGTTGCTGTCGCCGGCAACTGGGTATCCGCGCCCGACTCACCCCGACGGTCCGGATGGCTTCCTGGACCAGAGGGACAGAGCGCTCCTCACTGGAGGCTCCGGCACCAGTAGCAACTTCAACCCTCCCCGGGGCGGCTGAGGGCTCGGTGCTACCTCTTTTCGCCTGCCAAGAAAAGAGGAACTAACGATTACGTTGATGATCGTCACAATCCAATCTAGTATGACTAGAATAGAGTTCTTACCTTATTTGAAATCCCATCAGCTTTTGGGATTTCAGGGGAAGCTCTCCCTGAGAAAGGGGACAGTCACTGTCTGTCCTAGTCTTCCTCTTTATGAACATGCCTTTTTCCCCCTATATATGCCCTCCTGTAAGTACATTCATAAGGGATGATAAAGACTTGTGGTAAAGACTCATACCTGTGCAACCTGTCTGGTTGGCAGGGTTATGTCCGAAGGCCTGGGAGGCTCCTAGACCTCTGGAGCCGGCACTTCATCCGTGACTCTCGCGAGGTCTTGTTCGGACACCTCCTCTTCTATCCGCAGAAGTGGAGGATTTTCCTCCCTGGGACTCACAGGAGTTGCAGGGGGAAGTTCTTCGCCCTGTATAAGTGTTAATTCGATAAACACGTGTACAGAGGAAATTGAGAAGATAAGACCATGAGGGAATCTTACCATGGTCACCCCTTCGGTCAAGGAAGCAGAAACAGCTGACCCTGAAGCCTCGAGGGCTTCGGGAGCAGGGATCTCGCCCGCGACCACGGGACTTTCGGTGGCTGCGGGGTCCGCTGCAGTTACTTCTGTTTCTGCGGGACGAGGTGAAGTGTCGCCAGATGGAGAGTCCGCTATCCTCCTCCTCCGGTGGATCAGGGGGAGATCATCTTCTCCTCCTCCTCGCTCCTCTCGCCCTGTACGACGAAGAAATGATTCCAGTTTGTACCTGGAAGAACGGGAGGTACGCGATATCTTACCACAGTCTTCCTTGTGGTAGGAGGAACGCTCCGTGAAGACCCTTCCCCAAGAGCTTGCTTGGGTTTCTTGGGGACAGGATTCCTCATCCTGGGCTTCAAGGAGATCTTCTTCACGTTTTTCATCATTGACTTTCCCAGGGAACCGACGTTCTCACTCGGGAATGTTGCCTCGGCGAATCTCCCCAAGAGCTCTTCTGTTCCGACGAATTCGTCAGCGCTGGGCATACATAAGACCTACGAATAGGAGCCGAGTGGAAGATGACATACCTTTCGGCGCTCCTGTTTGAGGTCGTCGCCGGTGTGAACCAATCTCTGGGGGCGAGGCGATCCCTTGGGGCCCTCTACATTAGCGTTGTAGGCCCTGAGGAGATAATTTGTCCGCCTCTCAACCTCGGAGGAGGGCAGGACTATTCCCAGAAGACCAATCAGAAGACATATCACAAGAATATGAGGTTTCGGTGTCAAAATCGCATACCTTCATTGTAGTCCAGGGTATTGTCTGCCATGGACTTGATCTCCCAAGCCGGATGAGCCTTTTCATGCAGGGGGCTCACCCGGTTCTTCACAAAGTCGTGGATGACGTCGCGAGCCGTTAGTCCCTGTTGAACTAGGTGAAGAATTACCTCGGCGTGCTTCATGAACTCAGCGTTCATCGCCAGGAGGGAGTCCAACTCGCTCGGCTTCTCTGCCGCGAGTTCTCGAACCACAACCCACTCTCAGACGGAGGGGTGCAGTAGAACCACTTCTGGTGCCACCCGTGCACCGAATCCCGCAGGGGTGGGAAGGGATACTCCTTCTTCTCCCTTATCCGGAAGTAGATACATCCGGCGGCGTTGGCGCTCTTCAACCACACCGAATAGTAGAAACGTCGGAAGAGATACACGCTGGGATACACTCAGACGTATGCTTCACATAGATGCTGGAACACCGCCAGAATCAGGACCGCATTTGGGTGGAAGTTGATCAACTCCAACCCATAATGCTCGAGGATATCCTTGAGGAACCGACTCTCGAGGAATCGGAACCCGCAGCGCATGTATTCCTCGAAAACCACCAGTTCCCCATCTCCGACAACTGGGGTTTCTTGGTCCTTCTCCGCGGGCCGCCAGTTGATTAGCAGCCGTGGAGGAAGGATTTCCTCCTTCTCCAGCGCCAGCAGACTCTCCTCGGAATGGTGGATCGATCTACTCCAAGACGCTATTTCTTGTGAGAAATCGGGAGAAAAGTTGGCGACTTTGGGGAAGATGGAGGCTGAGAAGAATGAGGGTTTTGTGTGGCGGAAGTATTGAGGAAGGGTTTTTGGCTGTGTGGCTTCCTCAAGAAGCTAACTGTTCCTTTTATAGACCCGAGAAGGCGCACTAATGTGAGTAACGTTCCACTCAAACGTTCCACTTAATATTTTATTCATTTCCCATAATGGATACTATCTCTGGCGGACCCGTTAAAGTATTCCTGGTATCAGATCTGAAACAAAAAGGACTTCTTTGTTTCAAGGTTTGAAGATACAAAAACATGAAAAGTTCTTCAAGGGTTTTTGGAGGACATTTTCCTTTACATGCCTTGTAAATTTTCATGAAAATATCCTATGACCAAGTTTTTGGACGTACGGATATGTTTGATTAGATTGTGGTATGATCGGAACCATGTCTTCGACTAAGCTCTGATTCTAATCGAAGTGATGGTCTGATCGAGTTTTGTCGCGTCCCGAAACTGGGACTACGACTACTCCCGTGGAGACCTAGCTTGCTATAGCTAGTCCCATACAAGCATACCCTTGACTTCCCAAGATAAGTCAAGCACAGGAGTATATTCACATTGCAGCAGAAAAACTTACAAAATATTAAGCAATGTGGCCTACTGGCCTTAATATTACATAAAAAGATTACAATACCTTCGCGGCATTCAAGGTTTAGTTAAAGCAAAATAAAACTTCTACACAGCGGATGATGGGTGTCCCTTCCACGGTAAGAAGTTGACGGCAGAACAACATATCAAGGATCTGGCGGAACTGGCTCTCCTTCATCTTGGTCCAAGAAGTTCTCCACGTCTTCCTCTTGATCTTGGTACGCTCCATCTTCTGGGTTGTAAGTTGCAAGGGTGAGTACTTACGTACTCAGCAAGTCATAGGGAAGAGTAGATACTTATAGTAATGTTGTTATGAATCTAGACTAGTCAAGAATTATGGATGTTTATAAAGTAGTCTTTACTTTCATGCCTCATCTCATGGCAGCACTTTTCATAACATATCATCACTATTTATGTTCACTAGATTATAGCACTACCGCGACACGTCGACACACGACAGCCCACGGTAGCACCCCTTATCATGACAACACATGTCATTTGGGTAATCTTGACTTATCAAATTTTATTTAGAAAATAATACTTGTGTCACACCCCGTGGATTTAATCCACCGCAGCAGACTCCTATAAACCCGGGAGCTCGGAGTATTCGAATACGTTTTTAACTCTGTAGAGAGGTACCAATTTACCCGCAAGATATTCCACTTTCAAGCCTTTCCTATCATAACATAATGATTGGACCCCTGACTCACTTCATATTGTGAGCAGCAAGGTGGAAATAACAAGAACTTTTGTTATGTATCACTCACATTTCACCCCTGACCCTGTGGCTCTCCGCGAAACACAGTTGTGGTAGGCTGTATCATAACCTCCACCCCACCTCATTTTCCCATTGCTGGGTCAAACATCAGATCACCTTCAGTGATAGTAGGAGTCAACCTCCAAGTCAATCATTACAACACAACTCATGCAGGGTTTTCATGTGCGATCCACATAAGTACTTGTTCAGGCCTGTCCCATACCAGGCTTGCGGTTAGCACGTTGTTCATGCCACTAGACGCACAACACAAGGTTCTAGTCCTTATATGCCAGTGACCAGACCATCCACAACCCTGCACCTTCAGTGCCTGCACATCCTTTGCAGTCTAGCACCTCCAGTGCTACAGCCTTCCATACCATTTTTCTGGTCACGGCTAGAGGTTTTATTTCATGAATATAAGTGTATAAATACATATATAATAGTTCATGGCTCAAAACTGGTTTATTTTACATTTCACAGATAACCAGTCTAGTACTACCAGTTCATAAATCAATCTTTCTCAATCTTTCACATGCAATATTGTATATATTCAAGGTTATGTTATAGCAACATTTAAAATATAGGTTCAAGATGACCAAGAATATGACTTGCCTTCCGCGTCGTGAGAGACAGTAGTTGATGTCGGGTCAGCAGTGAAGTCCTCGAACTCTGGCTCCGACTCTGAGCAAAGATCAAACAAACAACCAGAAATCATAACCTTTTCAATACATTATTATACTACATGCAGTAATGCAAAGATGAATGTCTTGATGATTCTGAAATAATTGGATTTAGGTACCATAGAAGCTGATTAGGGCTAACTCATAGAGTTAGGGCTGAAAATGAGTGCTAGGGACTTCTAGGGTTCCAGGATATGGGAATTGACATTAAGTCCGCGGCTGGTTTGCCCAAAATCGATGAATGTCTTTGGGTCGACATTCAGTTCAAGGCATCGACCTAGGGTTGATGGATGATTGAGAGATTATCTCAACTTGTGGCAGTAGAATAAAATGTAGATTACAACTCCACAAGTCTGATGGACAAAGTTATTTTCAATTTGCACTTCTGGAAAGAGGTGAAATGAGCTAATGCCACTGGCTGACATGCTCTGACATTGGGCTGACAATGTCAAAATCTAGGGCTAAGCATAAAATACAGTTCAAGGGCTCAAATCAAGTTGTGATAGAAGAAGAAATTGTAGATCACAACCTCAGGAGTCTAAGGGACAAAGTCATGCTTAAAATGCACATCAGGAAAGAAGTAAAAAGGGCTAATGCCACTGGCTGACAGAGCCTGGCATTGCACTGACATGGCCAGAAACTAGGGCTTGCCATAACTTTTGATCTAGGGTTCCAATTAATGCACCACTTTGTCTGGGAGGTAGGCTTCAGTAACAGGAACAATTCACACAACTGGATCTAGGGCAGGAGATGGCCGGAAAGTGATGAAAACCGGCGATGAACTCGGTGGCTGAAGTTCTAAATCATAGCATTGGACAGGAATTAGGGCAAGACTATAACTTCTGATTTAGATTGAATTGGAAGTCGAGCTAGTAGACAAAGTTGCTCAGGAGATCAAGGTGCATCTGGTGGACAGGGTTGCTGAAGCTGGATCGGCCGGGAATGGATTTCCGGTGGCCGGCGCCGGAGAAGAAGGCACTGAGATTGGAGTTTTCCATTCTACACAATTTGAACTCAATTCCTTGCTTGGAGAGTATCTGAGAGCTATAATAAAGCCGTTGGTATGATTGAATTTGCCGGGGGATCACCGGAGAAGCCTGGCGACGATCGCCGATTTTTGGTGAAGCTCGAGTTTGGGAAATGCTTCGATTCTTGCTTAATTTCACAATCCGACTTCACGGGCTTGCTCAAAATAACTCACTGATCATTTTTGTCTATTGAATCGAAGGCTAATTCGAATTAATTTGAGTTGTGCAACTGAAACAGGGCATTTCAGCATTTCCGGCGATCACCGGCGATGAGATGCACGGGAATTCAATTAAAAGCTACAGCATAGATAGTGAGATACGGGAAACTCACTGGTGGTTTCAATTTGGAGTTTGATGCAGTGGGTGAAGCTGGCGTCGTTGACCTCCTGGGCGGCTCACCGGAGAAGAAGGCAACAGTGAAGAGAATTTTGTTTAAAAGCTGAGAAACTCTGAAAAGCAGTACTGGTAATATGGGGGCTGCTATTTATAGGCAAGGCAAAGTGAAGCGAAGCTCAAGCTCACGGCTTGAAGCTAAAATGCTTGCGCCGGTGGAGACTTCGAGTTGAAGCAACGGCGAACAGCGAAGCTCCTCTCTGGCGTGCAGCAGCTGGTGAGCTGGGTGGGATCTGCCACGGCAACAGCTGAGGTGCAAACACGTGTGTACATGCAAAGGCGGTTGCAAACAAGCACTGGCAAGCATGGCAGTGATCGGCGGTGAAACACGGCGATGAGGACACAGCGCAATGCGCACTGGTCGCGGTCGAACGGCACTGTTCCACGCTAGCCGAGGTCGAAGGCGAGCGCTGGTCGTGAACAGTGGCTGAAGTCGAGGTCGAAGTGCCCTGGTCGTGAATTGCAGATTCCCTGGTCGCAAACAGCAAAGGTGGTCGAGCCAGGGACCTAATTGCAAGGATTCTTGATTAAATTCTGGACTGGTTTGTAATTTCTGACTTGGAGATGGTTGATTTGCAATCTGATTTCACAACTGAGTATAAACTTATACCTTATACTCATCTAGCAAGAGATTTGGTAAAATTTGGTATGATTTGATGATTTTCAATATAAAATGAAAATAGGGTACTTTAGGGTAAAATAAGATCTGAGTTTTGTCGATTTCGAATTCTGGCCTTTAAGATGTAATTTTGTAATATGGACAGAAGGGAAATTTGTATCAAATAGCATTTGGAAAAGATTTGCTGAAGAAATTCTGAATTTGGAGTTGATCTGAAGATTTTAGCCTTTTTGGGTTTCCAAATATCAGATAAAGGACTAAATTGCGATATAATTTGGACTGATATGTGAAAAAGACTTAGATGATATGATTTGGCTGCCAACTTTCTGGATTAAGGTTTTGGCATACCTATGATCATAATCCAAGACTAATCTATCTGGATTAGGTCAAGATTTAGCTAAATCTGAGTTCAAAATATTTAGGGTAATTAGAATAGTAATTTGAATTTCTGTTTTCGAAAACAGAAAATGATTGATAGATCTGGAAGTTAGAGATGGAATTGAATCTGGCTTCTGAAGACTTTTATATTTAGGGTAACTGGTAGATCATATCTGAGTAATCTGATCTTGATTTAGGTCTGTAGGATAGATTTTTGAAATTTTAGGGTTTGAGATAGATACTGATCTGGCTACTACTACAGATACATGGTATCATGCATGCATGGTGTTCATGAAAGAGAAAGTTTTTACCCCTAAACTCAGGGTGTTACAAGTTTCGGTTCTGATCGCAGTAATCTTTCAGATTGAACTTTGTTTCTAACCGCGGCTTTAGGTCTGATCGCGGTATTAGTGTTGGTCGCGGTACTACTATAAAAGCACGATTCTAATCGCAGAATTGAAGTTTGCCTGTGCATGAGTGGTTGTAAAGACATTGTTTATAGCCATGTTTTCGCATAGAAGATGTAAAGAATTTCCATATGAAGAAAAAGAAAATTTTCATTTCTTGCATTCTTTACATACAAAAGGGACACCGGCGACTAAAGCGTCGACCTGATCCGAAAGAAGTTTGCAAAGTTCTCCTAGGGACATGTTATCGTCAGTAGGATCTACACTGACAACCCCCAAAGAACTAGTAACTAACCTAAGTCTATCTACATCGTCCCTAGCAAGAGATGCACTATTGTTCCTAATCAAATCGGAGAATTCTCGCTGTTGCTGAGCGTGGTCCCTCTCTCGACGGAACTGGTGCGCCTCTTCACGGGATCTTTCAAAACATTCTGCCAGATGCAGAATTGCCGAAGACATCTCTTCGGTCTTCTTCTCCAGGGCCTCTTTTTCCCCTTGAAGAGTTTGTCCGAGGGAAGGAGGTGGAATCTCAGCAGGCTGGTCGTTGGGGACTCCAACAATTTTCGTCTCCTACATTTGCAAATGTTAGTTTTCTTAAACTATGACAAACAAGCAAAAGGAGACAGAAGCAGTTACCAATCCTCGCAAGCGGCGGGTTGATATATGCATCCTGGAAAGTAGATCATCCAACAAAAGCGGATGATCACTCGATGGTGGAAGGGCAACCTTCCCACCATATGATTGCTTCCCCAACACAAGTTGAGAGTCTTCTGGTCGGGTAGTCACCACTTGCCAACCAGAAAACCGATCATCCAAACAAAAATGGGGAGTATTGGGATGAAATGGAAAAGACTGAGGAGAATATCCCTCCAAAGGTGGGGATGAAAGTTCAATCTGCCTAGATGCATGAGGAACAGAAGGAAGAAAGAATGACGTTGCGTCTTCTACCTTTGCTCTGCTGGAGGATCCCTCGTCAACCTTGGGTTTCTTCCTTGAAGGAGATGGATCTTCAGGCATCTGAGGCCCTTGTTCGAAAACTTCCTCTTCATCACTCTCAATCTCGATGATGTTGTGATCTGCCATCAGGGAGTGTATGAAGAGAAGGATGAAAGTAGCTTTGGAAGAAACTTAGCCGTGAGAAGAAGTTGTGGAGCTTTGTAATTCGAAGGCTTCGGTATTTATAGCCGCCAAGGTGACGGTTCGCCTTCCGAACGCCTCGGGTTTTTAAAAGCATTTACAATTTCACCTCGGGTTAAAAAACGTTTCAACAGCGCCATCATTACCCGTCACATAATACCCAAAGCCCGTCTCGGGGAACCAACCGTCACACTTAGTGTGCCACTAAGTGGGGGATTTGAAGCGTCGGGTTAAAAATCCGATGCATGTCTTAAAATTCGAAATAAACACGTCCCTTTGTTTTCTTCGAATTTGGGGGCTAGCTGACGAGGATTGACACCCGAGTCAGTTCAAATGAATGCACAACTGGTTCAGGATAGATTCGAACCAGACACGTGCCTGGTGGTGCAAACTCAAGTCATTCCGAGAAGTACCAGCCTGAGGTCGCGAACTGTACGCGATCAGATCGCAGTCCTTACGCGATTAGACCGCAGCTAGTGCGCGGTCAGGAGTCCTTATGTTATGCGCGGACAAAAGGCTGAAGATGTTGTGTGGTCAGCCAACATCGCGTGGTCAGAATTCTTTCGACCAGGGAACGTGGGAATATTCTGTCCCTGTAACAAGAATATCCCAAGTATCCCGAAGATTCTTCCACATAGAGGAACAACCGTCAGGAGGTTAATACATGCAGTTATCCACAAATAACACGTGTTAAACCTACGTGGGAGTTGAGAGCGGTTCTCTAAACCGCATCCAAGCAACCATTTGATGCCGTTACGACTTGGCGCCCTTTCGGCCAGTATAAAAGGGCGGCATGGTGTATCAAACAGGAGATCGAGAGAGATCGAAGGATCACAAGATACAACATCAAATAGCCATGACTACGGCTTAGATTATATAGCTTCCATAAGCCTTCCAGGTTTCTTTTTGTACACTTATACAGGGAAAACCTTCGCTTGTGAAGGTCTTTTCCCGTCACTTTGTAACTCTTTACTACACATAGTGCAATCCCAACAGGACGTAGGGCTATTACTCCCACCATCGAGGACCCGAACCTGTATAAATTCCTCTGTGCTCCAGTTCTTCATAATTCTACATACCTTCCCGGAGGGTCACCCTGAAAGGTCTTACTATTTACAAATTCTGCATAAGTTCGGCTAAGGACCCCGAGTCCGAATTGTCGACAGTTGTACCTTCTGAAGTTGATGGATAAAAAAGGTAAGGTTAAGGGTGTGAAGACTGGTAATGATTTGCACAGGCCAGATGAAGATGAAGACGAAGATGACCATAAGACTGATGACCTCGCTAACACCTCCTTAGCTATCGGATCTTTCAAGGTCGAAGCTAAGGTTGACATACCCATATATGATGGGGTGATCGATGCCGAGAAGCTAGATTCTTGGATCGACCAGCTTGAGACTTACTTTGACCTACGAGGATTCAATAGCGCTCAAAAGGTGAAGTTTGCATCTTTGAAGATGAAGGACCATGCCAAGACATTGTGGAAGGCTCCTGTCGCCGGTGGTGAAGCTGACGACCTTGCATGGGGTCAGTTCAAACGACTCCTATGACAAGAATTCTACCCGATGGGTTATGTCGAAGAGAGATGAGATTGTTGGCACAAATTATATCAATGCCGTGACCAATCCATCTAGGATTATACGACGAAATTTTGGAGACAAGTAATGGTCATTGGCATTTCGCTCTCTGATCCTTAGGTGTTCCGAAAATACACATCTGGACTTCAGAAATCGATCAATGCTGAGCTAAGCCTGTTCGGCATCTAGGATATCATGACCGCGAGCACAACTGCTATGGCTATCGAGAAGAAAAATAAATCCCGCAACGACAAGGACAAGAAAGAGAATTCGTCCTCGTCAAAAGGAAAGTTGACTCCGAAGAAGAGCACTCCAAAGTTCAGTACGAGTATCTCTTGCGATCATTTTCATGTTGCCAGGCATACAAAAGATAAGTGCTATAAGTTTTGTCTTGAGTTTTGACCAAAGAGAAACGGACTAGGGAAAAGAACAGCTACAGCTACTATAGCTACACTCGAAGAAGGAGTTGTCCCGGTGAATTCGGTTGATGAGGCAGATACGACCTTGTCTCTGATGGAAATGCCAAAGGAGAAAGGATTAGATTCACCTGATGACCGTCACTCAACGGAGGACTTATTCACTATCAATATCTAAGTGAAGCATGAAGTGGTCGCAGCAATATTTGATCCCGGAAGTCAGAACAATTTGGTTTCCGCTTGACTGGTTTGACGACTTAGTTTGAAGACGACCACGCATCCGCGACCGTATCTGCTGGGTTGGTTTACATCTGATGTGAACCAACAGATTACGAGTCAGTGTGTGTTGAAATTTGCAATCTCTACTCAATATATCGACGAGGTTCAATGCAACATTGTTCCTATCAATATTTGTCAGGTGATTCTTGGGAGTCGGTATCTGTATGATCGTGAGGCCCACTTCCATCGACAAGTGCAAGAGTACGAGCTCACTAAAGACGGAGTTAGGTTCATGATCGGTAGAGACATCCACATCAACACCTCAAACTTTATTACCACAAATTAGGCCAAAAGAATCGTCAATGCATGTCACAAATACGTGCTTGTTATGATTCGACCATTTGGTCAAAGTGATAGTATTCGAGCAGCATTGTCATTGACGTGTTGTGAAGTTCTGGTTGGTTATCGGGACTACTGGAGAAATACAATGATCTGTTCGAAAGTACCCAAGGTCGTCTGCTGAAACGTCCAGTTGAGCATGAAATCCATCTCGTGTCCGATGTGACACTTCCCAATCTAAGTATGTATGGCAATTCGGTATTGGAGAATGAAGAGATCAAAAGAAAACTTGGTGAGTTGCTGAATGATGATGTCATCCAACCAAGTAGTTCACCTTGTGAATCTCCTGTGGTATTAGTACCAAAGAAAGACAGGATTTGGCATATGTGCATCGACTACCGAGCATTGAACAAGATCACCATCAAGGACCGGTACCCCCTTCCTCGTATTGACAACCTGCTATACCAATTGAAGCATGCTGCTATCTTCTTGAAATTGGATCTAAAGTCAGGGTATCATCAAGTCAGCATCCGAGAGGAGGATACTTGGGAAACCGTGTTCAAAATGCGACAACGTCTGTTCGAATGGCTGGTCATGCCGTTTGGCCTCTGCAACGCCCCGGCTACTTTCATGTGTCTTATGAATGATGTATTGCAACAATTCATCGACAACTTTGTGATCGTTTACCTCGATGACATACTGGTCTATAGTCATTCGTGGGACAAGCACCTCATTCATGTCGAAAAGGTGTTATAACAATTTCGGCAACATCGACTTCGCCTCAACCATAAGAAGTGCAAGTTCGGCCAGCAAACTCTACTATACATTGGATTTGTGGTTGGCAACGGTATGTTGCAAATCGACCCAGATAAGGTAAAAGTGATTTGCAAGTGGTCGCGACCAGGAACAGTTATAGAAGTGCGTAGTTTTGTGGGAGCATGCCAATACCTTTGAAAGTTCATACGACACTTCTCGATTGTGGCTTCTCCATTGCATGCATTAACTAGGATCAATCAGAAGTTCTAGTGGATAGGGAAATATGAAGATACGTTTCTCTTACTGAAGAAGAAGATCAGTGAAGCTCCTGTTCTAGCTTTGCCGAATTTGTAGAAACCATTTGAGCTAGAAACCGATGCCTCAGGTTAAGCAATGGGTGCTGTGCTCATGCAAGAAGGTCGACCAGTAGCATATCACTTTGAGTTATTTCAGGGAGCTTAGAAGAGCTACCCGACTTACGACAAGGAGTTGTGTGTACTGCATCAGGCTGTAAAATATTAGTAGTGTTACCTTTTGGGTAAGGAGACTGTTGTCCACATCGACCACCAATTTTAATTTTCAATATTTGCAAAGTCAATCGAAGCTACAACAAGCTCGACATATGAAGTGGATGTCGTATCTACAGCAGTTTAATCTAGTGATTAAGTACAAAAAGGGCGTACATAATAAACTGGTTAACATGTTGTTACAACCACTAGTTACACCCTCCGCTTATCAGTGTTCATGCAGATCGAGCCCCCATGCCATGATGACTATGCCACAATGTACAGTGAAGATCCCGATTTTCGATCAGCACTGGTTGAGCTCGAAATAGGGAAACCGACGAAGTTTGTACAGTGAGAAGGACTCTTGTAAATGGGCAATTTACTTTGTATACCATGGGAAGCACCTCAAATTCAATGGTTGTGAGAAGTGCACATATCGAAGATATATTGTTGGTCACTTTGGGGTTACGAAGACTTTGCAAAATCTTCATCAACATGTGTTCTGGTCGCATATGCAGCTGGATGTGGCTAGTTTTGTTCGAGGCTGTGGTCTTTGTAGCATCTCAAAACCGGCAAAATAAAAATTAGGTTTGTACCCTCCTTTGCCAGTTCCGTCATGACAATGGGAAAGCATATCCATAGATTTCTTGGGAGGATTGCTAAGACCCCACGTGGCAACGACTATCTTTTTGTGGTCGTTGATCAGTTCTCCAAAATGATAATTCTCATACCTTGTCGAAAGACTATCACAAGAGAAGAAGCAGCTCGGGTATTCTTTCAGCACGTTTGGACACATTCCGAACTATCAGATTCTATTGTGTCTGATCGTGATACCCGGTTCCTTAGTCACTTTTGGCAATTACTCTGGACAATGATGGATACAAAACTAAAGACGAGTATTACTTTTCATCCTCAAACTGATGGTCAAACCGAGGTGGTAAATCGAACAGTTGTTCATCTCTTGAGAGGCTTTAACTCTAAACATTCAAAGACCTGAGATAAAAGCATACCATACCTGCAGTTTTCGTTTAATCGAGCAGTGCATGGTTCGACTGGAAAGTCGCCTTGTGACGTATGTTTGGGATTTCTACCACAAAATCCATTCGACATGGAATTTGTGGTCCCTACCTCATCACATAACAGCAAGGAGGCCTCTGATCAGGATCGAGCACAAAACTTCCTGGAAGGTATTCAATGACTCCATAGTGAGGTTTAACAAAACTTGCTAAAAGCTCAACTCAAGTACAAGACACGACATGATCGGCACCAAGTCGATGCTCAATTTCAAGAAGGTGATATGGTATGGTTACATCTGAGTAAGGATAGACTTAAAGGTGAAGGTAAAAAGTTTAAACCCATCCGTTATGGTCTTTTTCAGATTTTGCGGAAAGTTGGTACTAATACTTGTCAACTCGAGTTACATCCATACATGGATATTAATCGGTTGTCAATGTTGAGTACCTCAAACTCTTCGAGCCTTCTATGCTAGATGATGAGCCTGATACAATGGTACCGTCTGTTGAAGACTTGATCTATCCACGAGAAGAACCTCTACCTGACAACGTGATCTTGGAGAAGAAGGGGACAACCACCCGTAGCGGTACCCGAGAGTCCTTTTGAATCGGCCGGAAAGATCAACGAGCACGTGCGGCAAAGTGGACACCCAAGAAGATGGTCAAGCTCAATTTCCACATCTCCAATTTTGATCACATGGTCGCCAATGGGGGTTGGCTCCTTCTCAACAGGGGAGTCATGATCTGGGAGGATCTACGGGTCTTTTAGGATGAGTTCGCAACGCAAAGGCTTCGCGACCGCGACCTAATCGAGTTTGGCAAAGTTTTGCGACCTCAGAAAGTTTCGCGACCTGGAAAGGATTCGCGACCTTGGAAAGGGTTCGTGACACGGATTCGATCTCTGGTCAGATTGTATTCCAATCAATATATATAAATAACTAAGTTTTATCTATTAGGTTTAGTTAGTGTCCGAGTCTAATACGTTTAGGTTATTGAGTCTGATACGTACTCATACGATTGGACTATAAATACTTTGTAATAGTTCTAGTTTAGATTATCGAGTCTAGATTGAACTTATTTAAATCTTAGACCTCATAGTTCATCGACGTAGGTGAGTGCGTCCTAACGTTCGACGTGTACAAGATCCCTCTTTGAAATAAAGAGTGTGCTATCTTTTGAATTGTGTTTTCGATCAACTTGAGTTTCGGTAATTCTGAGTAAGATCTCGTTATTCGGCATATTAGCATCTGATTGAGTATCGGCAAAGCCCGTCTATACTTTAATTGAAGCAAAACAGCATCTGGTCGAGGCTAGATCGAAACCCGGTCTAACCCGTAATCAGATCAGTTAGATAGTAGCTTAATTGGTAGCAAAGGTATATGCTGATTGCCTCAGGAGCTTGAGCACTGCTGCTTTAATAGCTTATACACTCTCAATAGGCTCCCGGTATATAGGACCTCTTAGAGTATTATGGCTGTGCAGAGGCATGAAGCCTTTTGTGGTGATGTAACTGAATAGTGACTCAAAAAGATCTCATTGCATGATCTAAAACCATGAAGCTCTGGCGGTAGATCTCAATTGATGGGAAACGATGCCCGATCTTCCGACAGGTATGGTAAGTCGATTGGTGGAGAACTCGACGTTGATGATCCGGCTTTCAATCTAGAACTGATCCAAAACATGAAACCACTACACCACGGCTCCTTTGGTTATCAACCACACGCACGCACGGATTGACCTCGCCATGAAGGCTTGTTCCTGCGAAAAATCGAGAACACAAGCAAGAAAGAAAAAGAAGCAACTGAATTGCGAATTGTATTAACCTCACGAGTTGGGATTTCACAAACCGAGTTCGGCAAAACTGCAATGGCAGAATAATCTAAGCAAAATCCAAATCTAAACAATGATGGCTACTGAGTATATGAAGAGGAGGCGTGGCTAGGGTTTCTCACACCCTACTAGGGAATACATGGGCCGAAGGCCCGAAACAAGGTGTCGCAGCACCGACTTGGCCCAATCAGAATCTTGTCAAAACTTGTTTTCTTAATTTCCTACAATCCAGAACGAATTTAGATCTGGGGCCAGATCCATTGGAAAGATCGCGTTGTGGGCTTCTCCGTGGACTATAAGAACGTCCTAATTGGACTTCGTATGAGGGAGTTATGGTCGTTTGAAGGAAGGCTACTCCTAGATGGCAGAACCGGACTCCAACTCAAATCCGTCTTGGACTCCAACTCGACTTGGGCTCCTTGTTGGTCCTCTCCATGGTACCTAAATACAATATTATCACTATTAGGTAGTAAACCATTCTCAAAACCATATATATATAAACTTAGGAACGAGTTCACCTGGCAATGCAACAATCAGGCTCAGTCGCGCGTTATTGGTCCTTGTGTAACAAGCGGAGGATTATGGTTAGTGCGTGTATCCAAAGAAGTGATGTCCTCATCATCAGTACATAAAACCATAAAGACAGGGTTCTTTGCTGAGTGTGCCTTTTTTGCCATGTTACTTGTTACCAAAAAGGAAGGAAGCTAGTGTACATTGCTACATGAGGAAGCTTGCAGATGAACAGACTGATATCTTTACATAAGGTCAGTATCATATCTGTATCATATAGGGTTCAGATACAATATAAGTCTGAATTGATAAAATGTTGGACTAAAAAAGGTAAGAAACACAAGAATATCACAGCAGAGAATATTGGATGTAACATTTAATTTTATTGACAAATCATTCTTTCAAGGTGGAATGGTATGGTTCACTACTTTTTTTTCGCTTAGATGTCGCTTACATTTATTAGTTCTTTAATATGTCACCTACTATAAGTAATACCGCTAATTTTTAGGAGAAGCAGTAAGATTTTTTGCAAATGCCTTTTCAAAATATCTACATCTTGTAAATAACAAACAAGAACTACACTAAGCAAGCTTTTATATAAATAATCCTTTTAAAAAAGAAAAATACAATTGTAACCCAATGTTTGAAAAATTTGCAAAAATAACCCTATTTAGTAGTGCAGTAAAACATGGAGCTAACACGTGGTAGGTCACTATGCGTGTGAGATCTCTGCTGCACATTGGATGTGCGGTAGAGGAATTGAGTTTACCGCACACTCCATGTGCGACAGAGTTTGTGCGGCAATGAGAATGGACGTTTGCGGCAGAGATTTATAAGTTGCGGTAGAGAGTAACAGGCGAGTTTGATTGTTTTGATGTAACTTCAGGAATCTCTGATGTTTTTGCAGCCGACGAAGCTCAGTGTTGAAACGCCTTGGCTTCCTCTATACATACTCCTCGTATTTGCATTGAAGCAAAGAAACAGAAGCAAAACAAAAAACCAAACAAACTGAAGAGGAGAATAGAAGAGAGCAAAGGAGAATTTTGAGACACTATTGAACTATTTCAGTTCAAAATTTCAGATTTTGCAAGAAGAGAAAGTTGAATAGCACCAAGATATCTACAACATTAAGTATGTTTTCGAAATTGTAGTATTGTAATGTTAATGACATGGTTAGTACTTGAATTTGATATGTTGTATTAGTGTATGTAGTTAATGACAATATTTGGATTCATAGTTGACATTTAAATTTATTAGATATTTATTTAGAGGCAAGTGTAGGTTAGTAGGACATTTTGTGTTAATGTAATAAAAATTATTCAATCTTAAAAATTGTACTCGGTTAAATTTCTATAGTACTATATAATAATTATTAGCCAGACGAAGAGATCGAAGTTCCCGAGCTATTCGGGATCGACCTGAAGATTGGCTCGTTTGAGAAATGGCTTGAGCAATAAATAAGCCCAAGTTGGCTTGGCTCAAATTTTCAATTTGTGTTGTAGACATTTGATCCAAGCCCAATCAAGCTTGTGCCGAGCCCACTCAACCCCAACAAGCAATGCAAATTTGAACAGCATTCATTTGTTGTGGGGCCTTGTTGACCCTAATTGGAGCTGAGTCGAGCTAGTTTTGAGGCAAGCCAAATAAGGGCTCAGAACTTTTTAATGTTATGTAACTGAGCTCGAGCTAAGTCGAGCTAGATTTGAGCCAAGCCAAATAGTGGCTCAGAGCTTGTGAATGTTGTTAAGACAAGCTCGAGCTCAGTCAAACTAACTTCGAGCGAAGCCAAATCATGGCTCAGAGTTTGTGAATGTTGTAGAGCCGAGCTAAGTAATCTGTCAAGGCAGATGGCTTGGTCGAGCTTGTCTCGTTTCCTGCCCTAGTAAATTGTTTAGTAAAATCATAAGCAGTCACACCTTCCATCACGTAATAATAACTATTAATAAAAGAAGAGCATGACCATGATAACAACTTTGACATAGAAAGATTTTGTATGGAATAATACGATGGTCAAAAACAAAAAAATGCTACAACTTGAAGAAAATATGACAACTTAAAATAAGAAAATACTACAACATGAAATAACAAAACATTTCAAGTTAAAATAAAAAAGTTCGACACTTGAAATTACAAAATGAGACAACCTACAAAAAGTTACATAAAATAATGCTTCGAATGGGTTTTCTTTGTCTGCTTCGTTCCAATTCAAACAATGTCGAAATGCTTCAAAATTTGGGACATTGGATCTCTAAAACATTACGAGCACACTGGTGAAAGTGGATTGTAAAACTGTTTTAAAAAGTCACATAAAATAATAAGTACACATGACAATTTAAAATAAGAAATTACGATAGTATAAAATAACTATTTTATAATAAAAGAAGAGCATGACCACGGTAACAACGCTGACATACAAAAAATTTTGTATGGAATAATACGATGGTCAAAAACAGCAAAATACTACAACTTGAAAAAAAATATAACAACTTAAAATAAAAAAATGTGACAACATAAAATAACAAAAAAGGTGAACTTAAAATAAAAAAGTTCGACAACACGTGATCCGGGAGGATCTCCAAGTCCTGATCGCATACGGCTTCGCGACCTTAACCGTGTTCGGAAAGGATTCGCGACCTGGATGAGTCCGCGACCATGGATTGGTTCGCGACCAGGAAAAGGAATTCGTTCCCTGTTCGGAATTGTAATCCGATCCGAATGTGTATAACTAAGCTTATCTGTTTAGGATTAGTTATATGAGTCTAATACGTTTAGGTCTCTAAGTCTGATACGTACTCATACGATTGGACTATAAATACCTTGTAATAGGTCTAGTTTAGATCATCGAACTCAATCAAAGAGTCATAGAACTTATTTGAGTTTTAGACACTTATAGTTCCTTCGACGTAGACAAGTGTGTCTAACGTTCGACGTGTAAAGCCCTCTTTGAAATAAAGAGTTGTGCAATTACTCTGGGTTTCGGTATTTCCGAGTAAGATCCCGTCATTCCGCATATTAAAATCTGGGCGAGCCTAGTGCGAAAACCAAGGCTAGATCTCAAACGGATCAATTTGGTATCAGAGAAACTTTCCTATCCTGTGGATGGTGAAGACTCGCCAGGGTTACAAAACCTCCGGCGAAACTCCAGGCGATCAATTGACGGTTCCTACAGCCGCGTCTCCGACAATGTCTGACGATACCTCCGTTCAAGCTAACCTAGCCGAACAAGTGGCTAAGCTCTCCACCGACATGGAAACCGTGCTTGCTTGGATTAAGCAGCAGGCCATGATTGTACCTCCTGAAGTAGGGAAGGTTACAGGTGAGAAGAGTGGTGAAGACTTGCGTAGGGCAGACGAAGATGAAGACGAAGGCGACCACAAAACCGACGACCTCGCCAACACCTCCTTAGCTGTCGGATCTTTTAAAGTCGATGCTAAGATTGATATACCCATATATGATGGGGTGATCGATGCCGAGAAGCTGGATTCTTGGATCGACCAACTTGAGACCTACTTTGACCTGAAAAGGTTTAGTAGCGCTCAAAAGGTCAAATTTGCACCTTTGAAGATGAAGGACCACGCCAAGACATGGTGGAAGGCCCTTGTCGCCAGCGGTGAAGCTGACGACCTTGCGTGGGGTCAATTCAAACGACTTCTGCGACAAGAATTCTATCCGATGGGCTACCTTGAGGAGAGATGGGAGCGTTGGCACAGATTGTACCAACGGCGCGACCAGACCGTCCAAGACTATACGACAGAGTTTCGACGACAAGCAATGGTCATTGGCATCTGACTATCCGACCCTCAAGTATTTCGGAAGTACACATCTGGATTTCAGAAATCGATCAGTACTGAGCTAAGTCTGTTCGGCGTCCAAGATATCGCGACCGCGAGCACAACTGCTATGGCGATCGAGAAGAAGAACAAATCCCGTAGCGACAAAAGCACGAAGGAAAGTGCGACCTCGACAAAGAAAAAGCCGAGTCCGAAGAAGAAATCGGGCACGGGTGCTTTCTGCGAACATTGTCAAGTTGCGGGACATACGAAGGACAAATGCTACAAGCTTCATCCTGAGCTTCGACCAAAGAAAAACGGACCAGGGAAAAGAACAACCACGGCTACTGCGACTTCACCCGACGAAGAAGTTGTCCGAGTGAATTCGGTTAATGAGGTGGATACGACCTTGTCTCTGATGGCAATGCCGAAGGAGAAGGGTTCGGATCCACCGAACGACCATCACCCGACGGAGGACTTGTTCACCATCAACATCCAGGTGAAGCACGAAGTGGTCGCAGCGATATTCGATCCAGGAAGTCAAAAGAATTTGGTCTCCGCTGGACTGGTTCGGCGACTTGGTTTGAAGACAACCACACACCCGTGACCATATCCGCTGGGTTGGTTTACATCCGACGTGAACCAACAGATTATGAGTCAGTGTGTGTTGAAGTTTGCGATCTCTGCACAGTATATCGATGAGGTGCAATGCGATGTTGTCCCTATCGATATCTGTCAGGTGATCTTTGGGAGTCCGTATCTGTATGATCGAGACGCTCATTTCCATCGGCGAGCGCAAGAGTACGACCTCACCAAAGACGGGGTTAAGTTCGTAATCAGTAGAGACGTCCACGTCAACACTTCGAACTTGATTACCGCAAATCAAGCCAAAAGGATTGTTAATGCATGTCACAAGTATGTGCTTGTCATGATTCGACCCATTGGACAAAGTGAGAGTACTCGACCAGCATTGTCGTTGGCGTGCCAAGAAGATTCTGGTCGTTTGTCGGGACTACTGGAGAAATACAGTGATCTGTTCGAGACTACCCAGGGTTGTCCACCGAAACGTCCAGTCGAGCACAAAATTCAGCTTGTGTCCGATGCGACACTGCCCAATCTAAGTATGTATCGCAACTCAGTATTGGAGAATGAAGAGATCAAAAGACAACTTGGTGAGTTGCTGAACGATGGTGTCATTCAACCAAGTAGTTCACCTTGTGGATCTCCTGTGGTGTTAGTACCAAAGAAAGATGGGACTTGGCATATGTGCATCGACTATCGAGCCCTAAACAAGATCACCATCAAGAACCGGTACCCCCTTCCCCGTATTGACGACCTGTTAGACCAATTGAAGCATGCTATTGTCTTCTCCAAATTGGATCTTAAGTCAGGATATCATCAAGTCAGCATCCGAGAGGAGGATACGTGGAAGACCGCGTTCAAAACACGACAAGGTCTGTTCGAATGGCTGGTCATGCCGTTTGGTCTCTGCAACGCCCCTGCAACTTTCATGCGTCTTATGAATGACGTTTTGAGACCGTTCATCGACGACTTTGTCATCGTTTACCTCGACGACATACTAGTTTATAGTCAATCGTGGGATGAGCACCTCATTCATGTCGAAAAGGTGTTCGATCAGCTTCGGCAACATCGACTTCGCCTCAACCGTAAGAAGTGCGAGTTCGGCCAGCAAACTCTACTTTACCTTGGATTCCTGGTCGGCAACGGTACGTTGCAAATCGACCCAGATAAGGTAAAAGTGATTCGCGAGTGGCCGCGACCACGAACAGTTACGGATGTGCGTAGTTTTGTGGGAGCATGCCAATACCTTCGGAAGTTCATCCGACACTTCTCGATTATGGCTTCTCCGTTGCATGCATTAACCAGGATCGATCAGAAGTTCGAGTGGACAGGGAAACATGAGGACACGTTTCTCTTGCTGAAAAGGAAGATCAGCGAGGCGCCTGTGTTAGCTTTGCCGAATCTCCAGAAACCGTTCGAGCTAGAAACCGATGCCTCAGGTTATGCAATGGGCGCAGCGCTCATGCAAGAAGGTCGACCAGTGGCATATCACTCTGAGTTATTCCAGGGAGCTCAGAAGAACTACCCGACTTATGATAAGGAGTTATGCGCACTGCATCAGGCCGTGAAACATTGGCGGTGTTATCTCTTGGGGAAAGAGACGGTTGTCCACACCGACCATCAACCATTGCAATATTTGCAGACTCAGTCCAAGCTACAGCAAGCTCGACACATGAAGTGGATGTCGTATCTGCAGCAGTTCAATCTGGTGATTAAGTACAAAAAGGGCGTACACAACAAATTGGCGGACATGTTGTCGCGACCACCAGTTATGACCCTCTGTTTATCAGCGTTCATGCAGATCGAGCCCTCATGTCATGATGACTATGCCACTATGTACAGTGAAGACCCTGATTTTCAAACAGTACTGACTGAGCTCGGAACAGGGAAACCTACGGAGTTCGTTCGTCGAGAAGGACTCTTGTACAAGGGCAATTTACTTTGTATACCTCGTGGAGCACCTCGAATTCAATGGTTGCGAGAAGCGCATACATCAAAGGTAGCTGGTCACTTTGGGGTTACAAAGACGTTGCAAAATCTTCACCGACATGTGTTTTGGCCGCGTATGCAGCAAGATGTGGCTAGCTTTGTTCGAGGCTGTAGTCTCTGCAGCATCTCGAAACCGGCAAACCAAAAAATAGGTTTGTACACTCCTTTGCCAGTTCCATCGCGACCATGGGAAAGCATATCTATGGATTTCTTGGGAGGATTGCCTAAGACCCGACGTGGCAACGACTATCTATTCGTGGTCGTTGATCGGTTCTCCAAAATGATTATTCTTATACCTTGTCGGAAGACTATCACGGGAGAAGAGGCAGCTCGGGTATTCTTTCAACACGTTTGGACACACTTCGGACTGCCGACTTCTATTGTGTCTGATCGCGATACCCGGTTCCTTAGTCACTTTTGGCGATCGCTCTGGACGATGATGGACACCAAACTGAAGAGGGGTACTGCTTTTCATCCGCAAACTGATGGTCAAACCGAGGTGGTTAATCGCACAGTTGTTCATCTTTTGAGAGGATATAACTCGAAGCACCCGAAGACCTGGGATGGAAGCATACCGTACCTGCAGTTTGCTTTTAATCGAGCAGTGCATGGTTCGACTGGAAAGTCACCGTTTGAGGTTTGTTTAGGATTTCTACCACAGAGTCCATTCGACATGGAGTTTGTGATCCCTACCTCAGCACAGAACAGCAAGGAAGCATCTGATCAGGATCGAGCACAAAAGTTCCTGGAAGGTATTCAACGACTCCATCGTGAGGTTGAACAGAACTTGCTGAAAGCTCAACTCAAGTACAAGGCGCGACATGATCGGCACCGAGTTGATGCGCAATTTCAAGAAGGTGATATGGTATGGTTACATCTGAGTAAGGAGAGACTTAAAGGTGAAGGTAAGAAGCTCAAACCCATTCGTTATGGTCCTTTTCGGATTTTGCGGAAAGTGGGTAATAATGCTTGTCAGCTCGAGTTACCTCCATACATGGATATTTACTCGGTTGTTAATGTTGAGCACCTCAAACTGTTTGAGCCTTCAATGCTGGATGATGAGCCAGATACCATAGTACCATCTGTTGAAGATTTGGTCTATCAACGAGACGAACCTCTACGTGAAGATGTGATTCTGGAGAAGAAGGTGACTACCACCCGCAGTGGCACCAAGGAGAATTTTTGAATCGGTCGGAAAGATCAACGAGCACGTGCGGCAAAGTGGTACACCAAAGAAGATGGACAAGCCCAATTTCCACATCTCCAGTTTGATCGAGAGGTCGCAACAGGGGTTGGCTCCTTCTCAACAAGGGAGTCATGATCCGGGAGGATCTCCAAGTCCTGATCGCATACGGCTTCGCGACCAAGTCCTGATCGCATACGGCTTCGCGACCAAGTCCTGATCGCATACGGCTTCGCGACCAAGTCCTGATCGCATACGGCTTCGCGACCTTAACCGTGTTCGGAAAGGATTCGCGACCTGGATGAGTCCGCGACCATGGATTGGTTCGCGACCAGGAAAAGGAATTCGTTCCCTGTTTGGAATTGTAATCCGATCCGAATGTGTATAACTAAGCTTATCTGTTTAGGATTAGTTATATGAGTCTAATACGTTTAGGTCTCTAAGTCTGATACGTACTCATACGATTGGACTATAAATACCTTGTAATAGGTCTAGTTTAGATCATCGAACTCAATCAAAGAGTCATAGAACTTATTTGAGTTTTAGACACTTATAGTTCCTTCGACGTAGACAAGTGTGTCTAACGTTCGACGTGTAAAGCCCTCTTTGAAATAAAGAGTTGTGCAATTACTTTGGCTTTCGGTATTTCCGAGTAAGATCCCGTCATTCCGCATATTAGAATCTGGGCGAGCCTAGTGCGAAAACCAAGGCTAGGTCTCAAACGGATCAACACGAAATTACAAAATGCGACATAACCTACAAAAAGGAATTATTTTTATAAATAACCAAAAAAATTTTTAGAAATGAATCACAGTTGTGAAAGTTTTCAAAAATGACCTACCACGTTAATAACATATATTTATATTTTATGTCACTACGTTTATATTAAAATTAGGTTAGCAACTCTGTTCAACTAATAATTCGTTTTTTCTATTTTATCAACATGCATTTACATTTGATGTTAGAATTAGGACAACAAAGGATATAAAATTACATTTATGAGTCACAGCTTAATTCATATGCATGTAGTTAAATTGAGATTATAATTAAAAATGGATAGAGTACATGATTGAGTGAATAACATTTAGAAGGGCCAAGGTCGATCAAGGCTCTAACTTGGTTGTGGTTTTTCAATTATGGTATGATTAGGTTCACGACGGTGAGCTAATCTTTCGTTCTCTGTTAGTTGGTCTAGGATCGAACGCCATTTGGCCTCACAGTAAGGGTCGACCTCGTCAAGGTCCAGCTTCCCTAGGAGATCAAACATCATGTGGCAAGCCTTTATGAAAGACCATGATAGTGAACCAAAGAGGGGGTGTGAATCGGTTTTGCGAAATAAATTCTCAAGAAGCAAGCAAAAGAAACAAGAGAGGTATGAAGATGCCACTAGTATAGAATTGCTTTGCACTATCAGTTCAAAATTGTCTATACTAACGGTTCTCTTACCGCTAGTGATCGACACGATAGAAGAAACCTAACACAACTCTAACGGTTACAAACCGTCAGTACAATAACTATATTCTAACAGTTCTATATTAGAGAACCGTTAGTACAATACCTATATTCCCACAGTTCACTACTCGCAAACGTTAGTATTGGTAAACTTCTTCTAACGGTTCGCTACTGGAAACCGTTAGTATTATAAACTTTCTTCTATCGGTTCAGTACTCTCAACCGTTAGTATTGTTAGATCTCTTGTAACGGTTCGCTACTGGAAACCGTTAGTACTTTAAAGTTTGTTCTATCGGTTCAGTAATCGCAACCGTTAGTATTATAAACTTTCTTCTATCTGTTGTAGGTTATCAACCGATAGGATTTCAGAATTTCATCTAACGATTCACTACTCGTAGCCATTAGTAATAGAAAATTTCTTTAAACGGAGGGAGCCTTATTCTAACGGTTAACCTGGAACTGTTCGTACTAGCATAGCTTCTTCTAACGGTTCTGATTTAGTAACCATTAGAATATGTTACAAGCAGGTACAGATACAAATGAAAAAGGTACATTCACAGATACAACAATACAGAGATACACACATTGGATAGATTGAATCTAATTATTCATAAATTGAATATATTCACAAATATAACAATACAGAGATACACACATGAATTGAAGAGATTGAATCTAATTATTCACATATTGAATTTATTCACAAATACACCAATACAAATACACACACATACACCAATTAACACATTCAATGATAATTACACAAGTCATTTAGAATCGATCGTTGATAGCCACTTCCTCCATCACATATTGAGCCCAAATTTGTCGCAGCTCCTTTACCTGAGGCAGCTCGTATTTGTCTTTCGACATGGCACTCTGCATGTGTGTATGAAGTTAGGAACGTACGTCACATCTAATGTTCGACTTTGAGTCAGGAAAAATGTTTACCTTAGGGAATTGGGCAAAGTCTGTCCTGATCTAGTCATACATAAACCTCATGACATAGAACCCACATTCCCACGATTGTGGCTACTGATGGCACTGGGATAATTGCATATGCAAAGACATAAACCTACATTAACTCGAAAGAACTAATTAAGCATAAATTAAAGGACTCATCATGAGTAGTTCCATCCGTATTAATTACCTCATATTCTTTCCAAGAAATTGTTGTGTCCTTCAACGCGTCATGCCTCCCTCCAGTGGTAACATAATTTTTGAAATCCCTGTATTTAATTTAGCATTGGCAGTTAATATGTTATCATTAAATAGCAAGTCAGAGCAAAATTTAAATCAGCTGTGTTACTTATGTTTCTATGTGCCACGTGAGGGTGAAAACATGCGCTACCCTGTCGCTCATCGAATCGAGGTAGTACACCTCATTCGTCCATGGGCAAATGATGATGTGGCCCCTACATTGTACATAAAAGCGAACCGTTTCATGTATATGTTAGGTGTAACATACAAGAATGAGTTAAATTAGTAGGAAATGCACTAACCTTTGGTGGTACGGCGCAAGAAATAACTTCCGGTTCTGCTGCGCCATTAGTGCCCTTGATATGTATTCCTCCGCATGTTCTTGGTCGTGCTCTAGCATCGTGAGGCTTATTTTGTCTGGGTCGAGGAAACCCAGCATGTCACATGCCCTCATCAACGCCAGCCTATACATGCACATGGATGCAAAGTAGACATTAGTAAGTAGTGCATACAAAGTGATTAGATTTATGAAATGAACTACGACAACATATAGGATCAGCAAACTCATAGGACTCCAGTCCGTATGATGGACATATCAAGTTCCTGCCAGTTGAAGAGGTCGAACAAATCCTCGTGGGCCACCGATATGCTCCTAGCCTCACGGTGAAAATGACCTGGCCTGAAGTGAACTATGAAATTAATGTGGCGCCTAGACCAGGTCAGGTACCACTCGTGGAGACTTTTGGTTGTCTGATTCATATTGCGTAGAAGGTACTCTAACACGAGTGGGAACTCTTTCTTGAATGTACCCGGCTAGCTTTGTTTCGCCTTGTCTTTGGCCTTGCCTTTGGCCGAGGAGCAAGTGTATACCTTCGAAGGTTGGGGCGCGGTGCCGCCGGCCTCATTTGATGGCGAAGGGGCTTTCTGAGGAGGCATGCATCCGTTGGGTGGGGTCGAGACCGTCGGAGGAGGCATGGGGGCCGAAGCAGCTCAGTCATGCGCTGTGCTGGGGGTGGGGTCCTCAGGAAGTGCGCTGGCATCCATCGTCTACTTTAAGTTACGAAAGCGTAAGTTAGATTTTGCAAGTTGAGTATATTAACTGAGTTGTAAGCTACAATGGGTAGGGTTTACCTCCTGTAGTCTAACACCCTTCTTGGGCCACTGTATGTACGAGCCTAATGCCGCATCAATTGTCCACATTTCGTCTGTTGGGACGGGCAACGGAAAAGCGCTGTAGCCCGGGAAGGCCATGTCCACCTGTACCTTTGCGAACTCAAGCTTCAGAGGTACGCAGTGGATCCGGACATCCTCCCAAGACTGATATACGACCCCGTGTGCAACCACTATAGGGTCGTCGCCTATGTAGATCAATAGGCTATAGCTCTCTGGCTTCTGCAATTTGCAAAAATTATAATAGGTTAGCGAAACAATTCTAACATAAGGGAAGTGGCATCAACTGAACTGCATATATAGCTCAAGACTTGCAATACCTCAAGTAGGTCCACCAGATCCACGTGAACCTTCGAGCAGCAACTACTCAGCCTACCAGCGTCGACCTCGGCAGCTGGATCTAAACCCTTGGACTGTACAATTCGGCTGAGGTGTTCATACTTCTTGTTCATTTGAGCGAACATGTCCGCGAATTGTGCAGTCACATCTGACCGTATCTTCTCGACCATCTCTGATTCCTTTTCCTTCCAGCTGCGAGCCTTCTTCATCTTTTGCCCGGGTGTAGTGATGGTGTAGAATGGCTGTGCAAGATGACAACAATTCTTCTTCTCCAAGCAGGTAAGCATCTGGCCACAAGCTGGTGCATGCAAAAAAATGTAAGATGCTTTCTATAGGTCCTGATTTGAGAAACACGCCGGGCTTAAGGATCTTCTCGACCGAGCCAACCAAGATCTCGCCCTTCACGTCCTTCCAGCTCTCGACGGTGATCTTCACCGTTTCTTTCCAGCTCTCGATGGTGATCTTCACCGTTTCTTTCGCCAACAAGCCAACGTAGGCAGCGTACTGCAATGAAGAACCGTGAAATACGTTGCCCCTCATAAGCATCATCCAAGGACCTGCACAAATCATAATCATATTGAAAAGAAGACACATCAAAATGAAGGATACAAAAATTGCAGAATAATTGCCATAATCGGATTAGAATAATGTAACAATATTGCCGAAATTTTACGTACCTTGCTTGCAATGCCGAAATCTAGAGGGCGTCGATGGAGGTGCGGAGGTGCAACGGTTGCCGGTAGAGGTGCGCCGGCCGTCCATGGAGCTTACGGGTTAGGACTACGAGCGCCAGATGAACTGTGAGAATGAAAGAGACATACCCGGGTATTTATAGTACTAGATAAGTTCTATCGGTACACAATCTCATACCGTTAGTAATTTGATATATCTTCTAACAGTATAAAAATAAATTACCGATAGAATAAAAATATTTGTAGAAGGCGAACGGTTCTATCGGCACACTACATATTGCCGATAGGAATTTTTGTACATACTCTGTCGGTATATACATACATTGCCGATAGAATAAGACTAGTTGTAGAAGGCGAACAGTTCTAAGATATTTGCGCTATATTCTAACGGTATAAACATACATTACCGATAGAATAAAACTATTTGAAGACGAACAATTCTAAGCAATTTTTGATATATTCTAACGGTACAAGCATCCATTACCGATAGAATAAAAATATTTGTAGAAGGCGAACGGTTCTATCGGCACACTACATATTGCCGATAGGAATTTTTGTACATATTCCCGTCAGTACTTATGCATCTCTTCTAACGGCAAATATGTTCAACACCGCTAGAATAAGTCATACTGCTTCTTCTAACGGTAAGTTTCTTACAAACCGATAGGAAAAATACATCCCATTGGCCTTTTATGACCGCGAGGCACATTTTCTAACGGTTTTCTACTAAATCGCTAATAACTGATAGAAGATAGGGGTTAGTAGACTGCATTTCTGTACTAGTGCTTGTTCCCTAGAGCCCGGGTAAGGATGCCGTTCTCCCTATGGGGAGTGAACAATCCCTCGGTCGCCTCCTTCGAGCAAGAGATTTGTTACATTCAAAACTCTCCATTGTGAGGAAAAAATATATACAAACTTATGCGCACACTAGTGATCCTAGTTTTTTCTACCACACTCTATGATTCCAACCAGGAAGTTAGCCAACTTACGATTCGCTGCACGACCTCGACGTCCCTGGGGTTTGGGAACTCCACAGTCCCCGTGGACGACACGGTCCCTCTGGCCAGCCACCAGCGCTTGCATCACGGATCACGAATCTCGGAGAGCAGTAGGTCAGGGGAGTCGATGAAATTCAACACCTCGTCTGTTGGGGGAAATCTCCGCGGGACTAAGTCCAGGTAAGTTGCGTCGCGATTGCCCGGGGACCTGCCCTCCGGGGCCTCCCCGGGCGCCGCCTTTTGGCCCCCGGGACCTGGCCTCCGGCGCCGTCCCGGGCGCCGCCATTTGCCGGGGGACGTGGCCTTTGGCCCCTCACCGGGCGCAGCCTTTTGGCTCCCAGGACATAGCCTCCGGCCGCTCCCCGGGCGCCGCCTTTTGGCCCCCGGGGCATGGCCTCCGGCGCCGTCCCGGGCGCCGCCATTGGCCCGAGGACGTGGCCTCCGGCCCCTCCCCGGGGGCCGCCTTTTGGCCCCTGGGGCATGGCCTCCTGCACCGTCCCGGGCGCCGCCATTGGCCCGGGGACATGGCCTCCGGCCCCTCCCCGGGCGCCGCCTTTTGGCCCCCGGGGCATGGCCTCCGGCGCCGTCCCGGGCGCCGCCATCGGCCCGGGGACCTGGCCTCCGGCCGCTCCCCGGGCGCCGCCTTTTGGCCCCCGGGGCATGGCCTCCGGCGCCGTCCCGGGCACCGCCATTGGCCCGGGGACGTAGCCTCCTGGTTCTCCCCAGGCGCCGCCTTTTGGCCCCCGGAACATGGCCTCCGGCGCCGTCCCGAGCCTCATTGCCCTCCTAAAGGTAAAGTCTCGAATTGTTTGTCACGTGCAGGTCACGCGAGGATCGCCTCGGGAACTAGCGACCACCTGTCAAGCATCCAAGGCGTTTGACCGGAAGAAGGACGGTCCTACCCTTCAATCCGACGGTGGCTTCCGGGGTAGTTTAGGTTTTTTGCTTCTTTTTGGGGCTATAAATAGCCCTTGTACCCCTCTGTTGTAAAGGATCGGATCACTTTTATTGGAATAGCTAAACTCACAGACGTGCTCCGGAAGCCTCTCCCCCCGGAGAGAGCCTCCCTAGCCTACTCCGGTCGGGAGCGCGTCGACAGGACTAGGGCCCCCACCGGGACCCGAACCTGTATAAATCCTCGTGTCATTTCTTATGCTTGTCCGGCGGGGGAGGACCGGTCATCCGGTCAACCCGCGCCGCGTAATCTTCGCTAGGATCATTCTCAAAACCTGCCGGGGTATTCGCAATACCACGACATCGTCTTCAGCCTTCTTCCACTGCTCCTCCTTCCCCGCATAGCCGCGAGAGCCGAGCCTGTGTGGGTGATCGTTCCTCCTCTCGATTTCCTTGTTCTTCTCGCTAAGGGCCTTTGTACAAGAAACAAGAAAATTAATGCACCGCTGGTTACTGCATACAACGGTGTAACCAAGCAAAAGAACCATACATACCTTGAACTCAGGGGTCCCCTTCTGTTGGGTGAATTGCTCCCATACCTCCTCCATTATGAAGAGGTACTTCTCGCATGGAGATTGGCCTTTAGCGAGGAAGGTACTGACGAGGACGCTCTTGAAGGTTTTCCACGTGTTATTCATGTCCTTCAAGCAAGCTATCTTGGGACCATCATCGAGGATGTTCCACTTGGCCTGTTTCAAATGGTGCATATAAGCAGGACTTATCTAATCTCTGGGATAAACCAAGGGAATGTGATTACTCAAGAGTTCAGTGATTTTGATTAATTTTACCTTCACTTCCACCCACAGCCTATCCCTCTCATTGGCCTTAACGTCCTTCCAGCTCTGGATGGTGATCTTCACCCTTTCCTTCGCCGACAAACCAACATAGGCAGTGTACTAGCCGACGTTCTTCCCGATCGGTCTCCCGAACTGGTTGAACTCACATGAAAGATCCGCACGTTTGGCCAAACGGCACAACATCGTCGTGCCTCGCACCTTCCTCTTGCGCTGGGACAAGGCAGCTTCATCTACATTGGCCCTTGCCGAATCACTACTATCAGCCGAGGAAGATGCCGACATGGCTTTACCTAAAATTCCATGAACAGACCATCAATTGATATGAAAAAAGGTATATGAAAAAGTTCATAACTAAAATGGAATGGCAATGATGAACCACCTCTTTTTGTTAAAATATCAAATTTTCATTCAAAAGGCCAAAAATCATCAATTCCTATCAACATGGTCTTCAAAATGGATTTAAAATGGATTTTTAAACTCAATTTGCAAAAGGTTGTCGAACTTCAACCTTCTTGCTTAACATAAAGATCATTTGACCATAACTCTTGATTGTAAAATCCTATTTGACAAATTTTTTCAGAAAAATATATTTCATGCAATGAAAATCAATTCTGTAAATTTTCATTTCAAATGTATTTGATTTGAGCAATAGTTGATTCTTTTCACAAATGAAATATGAACTCTGCAAAATTCAGACTTTTCAATGTACTATCGGTTGACAATAACAAACCGATATGACATACTCTATTTCCTATCGGTTTGACAATTAAAACCGATAGTATTCAAGTTTGTATTCAGGAAAATATATAAGATTAGCAGTGCAAACTATGCTAGTCTCTCTGCAGGAACATAAAGAATCATGGCTTTGTGATAAAAATTTAAATGAACCACAATTTTAGATGAAAATTAGCAAATGGCAAATAATTAACAGAAAATTCAGATTATGGTCTTTTACTATCGGTTCGAAATAAGAAATCGATAGTGGACGACACTGTACGAAAAATTCCTAGTGATTTTCATCAAGTCTGTAATTCTCATAGCTATCAAGTTTGTAATTCATGCACTTTTCATCTAGTTTTATATTTGTAATACATTGAACCACATATGAACTATTGAATATAAATTTAAGAAATTGACGCGAGCGGCAAGATCAATGATACTGCGGTTTGGTCAAGAACACTTACAGTCGTTCGTGGAGTGGCCTACAGAGGAGCGAAAAAGGGAACGTCGGGGAGGCTAGGGTTTTCCGCGCGCGAGTATTTGGAATGTGATCAATTGCACTGGAGGGAAAACCGTGCAAGGTTAACCTAATATATGAATCTTTACTATCGGTTCGTAATCATAAAACCGATAGTAAATGCAATGGAAGTTAGGGTTTGGAGTGTTCGAATTGTTCACTATCGGTTTTATGATTATTAACCGATAGTAAATCTTAATTTCATATCGTTTTGGAAATTGAAACCGATAGTATAATACAATGTTATTGACCCTAAAGGATTTTCCTGAGAACAATTACAGATGGGTCTCAGTACATCATTTTGCACTTGTAAAGACACCTGAAACCCCATGCAAATGAATTCCAATAATTTTGAAATAAATTAACAGTAAAGACCAATCATGGAACATAAGGAATCATGCATATAGAAACTTTCTTCGAATAGCCAATCATGATGGAGATATCAAAATGACAAACCAGCCAAAAACCACGAGGAATCTGAACTTTGCAGTTTTCATATTGATTTGTGAAAAGAATCAATTATTGCTCAAATCAACTCCAATTGAAATGAAAATTTGCAGAAATGATTCTCAATGCATCACGTATGTTTTTCCAAAGAATTTTCGAAAAATGATTTGAAGAATTCTTCAATTAAAGATCCAAGTAATATACGTCACTTACATATTGCAAATTAGTCAAGAATGGTTGTCCACCCATAATCCTTCTTCGTGGTCATCTCGCAGGTAACTTGTTTCATCAATATCTTGGGTAGGGACAGATTGAAGAATTCCATCTAAAAATGGAGGTAGTTCGTCGAAATGATCATACTCTTCTTCATCCACAACGTCATCGACCCCAACAATATGTCTCTTACTGTGAAGGACAACGTGCAACTTTGGGTTGGCCGGGTCAACGATGTAGAACACCTGTGTGGCTTGCTCAGCAAGTATAAATGGATCATCTTGGTGTGCGACTCTACTGAGATCGACGAGAGCAAACCCATAATTATCTACTTTAACACCTCGAGAGATTTCGACCCATTGGCATCGAAACAGAGGAATCTTAAGTAATACATAATCGAGCTCCCATATTTCCTCAACAACACCGTAATATGAGTTGAGTGTCCTTACTGCCCTGGCATCCTCTGAAATAGCATGTAATGTCACTCCACTACATTGCATAGTACTTTTCCCGTCCTGAGTTCTTGTGTAAAATGAATAGCCGTTGATGTCATACCCCTGCCAAGTCTCTACAGCAAATCTAGGCCCTCTGGCCAACCATGTAACAACTTCATCTATGTTGCCCTCAGAAGCTTGCAGGACTCTATTTTGGATCCACCCAGTAAACTGGCTTCGAAGGATTCTGTTTCCATAACATTTCCTTGTGCTCGTGTATGTATGGCTCCACCCCCATCATGTGCTGAAGACCCAAAAATGGGTTTTTGCATACATATCACTAGAGGGGACGACTGCTTTAAATCCAATCGTTCCAATGCCCTGAACCCTACCCTCATGCCGGGACGTAGGAACGCCAATTGGGTCAACCCCGGCCATATAGTTGGTGAAAATTTCAATCACCTCCTCGGCGGCATAACCTTCAATGATACTGCCCTCAGGCCGATGTCGATTCCTTACATATCCCTTCAAGATACCCATAAATCTCTCAAATGGATACATGTAGCGCTGGAACACGGGTCCACAAAACTTAATTTTTCTGACAAGGTGAACAATTAGATGGACCATAACATCATAAAAAGATGGAGGGAAATACATCTCCAGTTGACAAAGAGTTGTAATCACATCGCGTTGCAAATCGTCCAGTCCATCCAGATCAATTACCTGCAAGGACACAGTTGCAGCAAATATTCAGATCCAAAAAATCTGACAAGTTCCACGAATGGAGCTAATTAACTTGCTAGGAGTACACGCTTACCTTGCCAGATATTGTGTTGAAGAAATAACATAGCTTTGTAATTGTCTCTTTGACTTTGACTGGGAGAATGCCTCTGATAGAAATGGGAAGCATTTGTGACATCAGCACATGACAATCATGGACTTCATACCAATCAGTTTCAAGTCTTTCATGGACACAAGTTTTTTCAAGTTCGCAGAATACCCGCATGGAACTTTGACACCATATAGGCACTGATAGAGTTCTGTTTTTTCGCTTTTTGACAAAGTATAGCAAGCCGAGGGGAGGTATGTACGCTTTCCCTTCTCCAACAGTGCAAGCTCAGTCCTTATGCCCATGTCGAGCATGTCACGGCCAACGTTGATGCCACCTTTTGTCTTTCCTGGAATGTTCAACAACAAACCAATCAAACTGTCACAAACATTTTTCTCTACATGCATGACATCAATGCAATGTCAAACTTGTAAGTGCTCCCAATATGGCAGATCCCAAAGAATCGATCTCTTCTTCCAAACATTCTTTCCTGGAGGTTTAGAACATTTACCGAACTCAACTTTGATGTCCTTCACGCGCAAGTAAAGCTCCTTACCCGTCACAAACACTGGGGCTGATCCTTTCTCAGGATTCCCATTAAATGACTTCCTCTTCTTACGGTAGGTGTGATGCATCGAAAGGAATCTGCGATGACCCATGTACACTGTTTTTCTGCAGTTCGATAACCACAAGCTTTCAGTTTCATCCAGGCAAATAGGACAGGCCTTGCCTCCTTTCGTACTATACCCCGACAAATTTTCATAGGTCGGGAAATCATTTATGGTGCAAAATATCTTGGCCCGCAACATGAAATTCTCTCGCTTATGTTCATCCCACACCCGCACCCCTTCGCTCCACAATTTATGTAAGTCCTCGACTAACGGTGATAGAACACGTCAATATCATTCTCGGGTTGTTTGGGTCCTAAAATTAGTAACGACATCATGATGTACTTGCGCTTCATACATAACCAAGGAGGAAGATTGTAGATGCATAAAAGAACCGGCCAAGTGCTATGTCGACTGCTCATATTTCCGTGTGGATTCATACCATCTGTACTCAACCCAAACCTTATATTCCTCACTTCGCCGCCAAACTCACCGAATGTTCTGTTAATGTTTCTCCATTGAATAGAATCAGCTGGATGTCTTAGTTTTCCGTCTTGTTTCCGACCTTCAACATGCCAATGCAAGTACTTCGCATCTTTCGGATTTGCAAACAGTCATTTCAATCTAGGAATCACAAGCAAATACCACACAGTTTTGGTTGAAGGCCCTTTCTTTACCTCATCACATCCATTGTGATAAATTCTATCCCCATGCTTATACCGCGATGCACCGCATCTTGGACAAACATGCAAATCCTCGTACTCATTACGGTACTAAACACAATCATTTGGGCATGCATGTATTCTTTCGATTTCCATTCCCAACGGACACAATAGTTTTTTGGCCCGGTAAACCGATCTTGGCAACTCATTTCCCTGTAGAAGCATGTCCGCTAACAAATTTAATAGCACCATGAAACTCTTATTGCTCCAACCGTTGCTTGCCTTCAAGTTATATAATCTCAACACAGAAGACAACTTTGTAAATTTTGCACATTCGGGGAATAAAGGCTTCTCAGAATCAACAATTAATTTCTCAAATTTAGCTAAATCATTTTCGCTATAATCTTTTTCTACATCACGTAACATTTCATCTAAATTGTCGTCATCTACATGGACATCCGAATGAACATTATCAATGTTCTGATGATCATCATTACTGCAATCCACTTCTGGGTGCTGCTAGTGGTAGCGGTGCTCGTTTCCTCAGGATCTTCACCATACCGTATCCAACGGGTATAGCGTGCGTTAAAACCACGACGAATCAAATGACTCCTAATCTGATCAGAGTTGCCGAACCTTTTTAAGTTCATACAATCTATACAAGGACAATGCATATCTTTCTCTCCCTTCTTCGTCTTTTCTTGCTCAGCAAATTTAATAAACCCATTCACACCCTCCAAATACTCAACAGTAGTACGTTTTATTCCATACATCCAATATTCTCGGTCCATCTACAATTATTTCACAAAATTGACAAATTGAAATAAATAATTAATGACTCAGGGCATGCATGCATGAAACATCATCAATTAGCTAGGCCATATGTGTGTACAGCTTCTTAATTACATTAAATGGATATATATGAAACCCTAATTAACTTGATGCATTAATTGGAAGAGCCAGCTAGCTAGCTTGTTAACTTCAGCCATAAATCATTCCTAGCTTAACTTCAGCAAGCTATAGCTAGCTAGCCAACCTAGCCTTCTAGCTAGTTTGGAGCTACATGTATCTAGTTTAATGAATTGCAAGTAGAGAGAGAGAGGGAGAGTGTGAAAGAGTGATGAGAGAGAGAGAGGTGATGAGAAGATGACAATACCGAGGGGGATCGAATTATCAACCTCTCAGCTAACTTCTCCAGATCACTCTAGCTTGGAGCGTGGATGCACGTACGGTAGAAATGAATCGAGGATGCAGAGCGCAGAGCAGGGGTCGAGATAAGTTGTACAATTGTACTATCGGTTCAAAACCACAACCAATAGTAAACTAAGGTCCCCACTGTCATAACCATTAGTTTATATGACATCATTTTACTATCGGTTTGTTTTATATAACTGACAGTAAAATTTACTCTATTATATCGGTTGGTACAGTAGTAACTGATAGTAAAAATTCTGTAATTTCATTATCAGTTACCATAGACAAACCGATAGTAAAATTTACTCTATTATATCGGTTGATATAGTATGAACCGATAGTAAAAAGTCCGTAATTTCACTATCAGTTACGAAAGACAAACCGATAGTACTATTTCATCTATTATATCGGTTGGTACAGTAATGACCAATAGCAAAAAATGTTTGCATTTCACTAATGGTGTACCAGAATATAACCGATAGTAAAAAGCCTCTTCTCCACCGCTGTTGTCCTACTCTATCGGATTTTTCCCAGATTGCTTATAACCGTTAGAAGATATGGATTAGTGGATTGCATTTCTGTAGTAGTGCGATCCGACTGCTGTGGCACCCAGATTGGCACTTGGAAAATTTTGATAATTGTTGCGTCGAGCTGTCCCCTCCAAAACCAGGGTCCCGAAGGGTCCTGCCGCTTCAGATACGTCCCCCGGTTGGCTACGAGTACTGGCCTGGAGACCTCCTTCGAAGGGCCCAAAGGCGCATAAGGGGCTTGTACAGGGACCTTTCCCAGGAGATATCAGAAGGTCTCCGGGAATATTAGATGTAGGTGCCCACCGGAGGGGGTTGTCCTCCGGGGCAGTTTTCTGTGGGAGAATAACTCCCCGGGTTGTATCTCGTTTGTGCCAAAGAGTTGCTGTTCCGGGGACACCTTAACCCACCGGGGGGAGGGGAGGTTGTCCCTCGGCTAAATGTTTCATCAATAAAGCTATCTGAGTTTGCTTGTTCATTGGATTTGCTTGAGCTTGCTTTAACGTTGTCTTCGAAATTTTCCAAAAATTATTCTCCCGTCCGGGCGCCCGGGTTATCCCCCCCCCCCCCACAGCGGAGTGCGGCTTAACGCCGCGCGCTGTGGGTAAGGAACAAAAAAGGCCCGGACGTTGATAACTACTGGGGTCTCCTAGCCCCCAGTCGAAAAGGGAAGGGGAGAGATACGCACGGTCACCGTGAAAACGGGAACCGGGCAAAAATTTTGGGGGTCCAGTGATAAATTCCCCCGGTCGCCGTGAGAGAGCGGGGAGCCGGTAGAGAACTTCCCAGTCGAAAAGTCCCGGAGGCCGATAAGAAATTCCCCCGGTCGCCGTGAGGATGGGGAGCCAGTAAAGAATTTCTCGGTTGAAAAATCCTGAAGGTAATCGAGAATTCCGAAAAGCAATAATCCCATGACCCACAGACGGGGAAGCCCACTCCCGAAGGAGGATGAGCCGGTGACCCGTAAAGGGATAAGGCCGCTCCCAAAGGAGGGTTCCATAACCCAGCAGTGGGTGTAGAGTATTTGAGGGGGGACTAGTCTCTCAAAGTGACTCGTTACCTCATTTCATGAGAACTGGGTTGCCGCTTACCCCCTTAGTCCACGAGGGTTTACTGTAAGCCGCCCTATTGGAGCGGGACTCCCGTCCTAGCGACTTTTAGGCTGCGATAGCATACGTCCTCACGGGGAGGGCATCCTCACAGAGGGCATCGCCTCGGGGGCGGAGAGGTAAAAATATGCAAAGACTCCAGAGTTGAACTAAAATCCATTTGTATTAATGAAGATGAAATACAACGCCTCCCCCCGCGGGATCGCGACGAGGGAGGGAACAGTGAGTACAGCGCCTCCCCCTGCGAAGTCGCGACAGGGGAGGGAGTAAGACCGGAGGCTAGATGTAGAACTTGCGGAGCAAGTCTATGTTCCAAGTATGTTTCAACTCCCGGTCTTTGAGGTTGGAGAGCTTAAAAGCCCCCGAGCCCAAGACTGTAGAGATCTTGTACGGGCCTTCCCACTTGGGGGAGAGTTTGCCCTGGGCTTGGGGGTCGGTCACACACTTGAGGACCAGGTCCCCAAGGCGTAAAGCTCCCTCACGGACGCGCTAGTTGTATGCGTGTGTTATTTCGCGCTAGTAGATGGCGTGGTGAAGGAGCACTCAGTCGCGCTCTTCTTTGACGAGGTCGACTTTGAACTGCTGGTTTGCTTCGTTGGTTTGGTACACTACAGCCGTAGCTCTGTCTAGGAGCTCGACACGCAGCGACCGGAAACTAATTTCCGAGGGGAGTACTGCTTCAGCCCCGTACACGAGCGAAAAGAGGGTGCGCCCTATTGCCCGGCTCAGGGTCGTGCGCATGGAACAGAGGATGCTCAGAAGCAACTCCGCCCATGCGCCCCACCTGGAGGCGATTTGCTGGAGTCTCCGGCGTAATCCTTGTAGGATTGTGCCATTAACCCTTTCGACGGCCCCGTTGCTCCGGGAATGAGCCACAGAGTCGAAGTGGAGGGTAGCCCCCAAGCTTTTGCAGAACTCCCGGAAGTATGCTGAGTCAAATTGGGTTCCGTTGTCAACGGTGATTTCTTAAGGGACCCCAAAGAGTCATACAATGTTCTTCCAAAAGAACCGCTACACCGCGCGGGAGGTGATACAGGCCAAGGGCTTAGCCTCCACCCACTTGGAGAAATAGTCCATAGTGACCACTGCATACTTGTTGCCCTCAGGGGCTGGGGGGAAACGACCAAGGAGGTCCATCCCCCAGTGCACAAAGGGCCAAGTTATGGGAATGGTCTGCAGCGTCGCGGAGGGCAGCTTGGTGCCCTTTGCCATTTTCTAGCAGGCCTCGCACGTGGAGATAAGGTCTCGCGCGTCGCGAACCATAGTAGGCCAATAAAAACTTTGGCGGAGGACCTTCGCCACAACTGCACGCGGGGCCAAGTGAGACCCGCAGCTCCCTGAGTGAATGTTCTCGAGGAGCCGGAGTCCTTCCGGCCGTGGGAGACAACAGAGCAGGGTGGAAGCCCCCGCTTGTAGAGCTTCCCCCCTAGTAGGAGATATGCCCGCGCCTTGGCGCAGATGCGCCTCGCCTTGGCGTCGTCGGGAGGCTCCCCCTCCCCCGTTATGAAGGAGACAAGGTGGTCCATCCAGGACGAGGCCTGGATGATCTCAAAGACCTCCGGAGTGCGGGACTCATGGTCCGCATCTGGAGAGGTCACCGAGGGCTTCACGATGATCTCAAGGAAGGCACCCCTAAGGAGGGGTTCCCTGGCGCCTGCCGCCCAGGCCAGGGCTTCGGTGCGATCGTTATCCCTCCGGGGGATATGCCGGGCCTCCAGGCCCTCGAAGCTCCTCTCCATCTTATGCACCTCCCCCAAGTAGAGGCTCAGGTTTGCGTCATGGCACAAGTAGGACTTGTCCATCTGGCAAACCACGAGTTGGGAGTCTCCTTTGACCAGGAGGCAACATATCCCTAGGGAGCGCGCGAGGCGCAACCCCAGGAGCAGGGCCTCATACTCGGCGACGTTATTCGTAGCCGGGAACTTGAGTCTCCCCGCGTACTCTAGCGTCTTCCCCTCGGGGCACCAGAGGACTACCCCCGCGCCGGCTCCGGCTAGACACAAGGAGCCGTCGAACATGAGCGTCCAATGGTTACCACGCCGGGGCGGCTCGGCGAGGATCTTCCCCTCCGTCCCAGAGGTGGGGGTCCATTCAGCCACGAAGTTGGCAAGAACTTGCGACTTGATGGCGGAACGGCCCGTGAGGGAGAGGGAGAAGGGAGCAAGCTCAGCTCCCCACTTCCCAATCCGGCCGGTCGCCTCTTATTCTATAACACCTCCGTTTGAGACCTAGCCTTGGTTTTCGCACTAGGCTCGCCCAGATTCTAATATGCGAAATAACGGGATCTTACTCGGAAGTACCAAAACCCAAAGATGATCGAAAACGTAGCTCAAGGTAATTGCACAACTCTTTATTTCAAAGAGGGCTTTACACGTCAAACGTTAGACACACTTGCCTACGTCTCAAGCTGGTCGATCCAAGAATCCAGTTTCTCGACATCGATCACCCCATGATATATGGGTATATCCATCTTAGCGTCGACCTTAAAAGATCCGACAGCTAAGGAGGTGTTGGCGAGGTCGTCGGTCTTATGGTCGCCTTCGTCTTCATCTTCGTCTGCCCTGCGCAAGTCTTCACCAGTCTTCACACTCACAACCTTCCTTGCTTTAGGAGGTACAATAATGGCCTGCTGCTTAATCCAAGCAAGTACAGTTTCCATGTCGGTGGAGAGCTTAGCCACTTGTTCAGCTAGGTTAGCTTGAACGGAGGTATCGTCATACATTGTCAGAGACGCGGCTGTAGGAACCATCAATTGATCGCCTGGATTTTCGCCGGAGGTTTTGTAACCCTGGCGAGTCTTCACCATCCACAGGATAGGAAAGTTGCTCTCATACCAACTTGATCCATTTGAGACCTAGCCTTGGTTTTCACACTAGACTCGCCCAGATTGTAATATGCAGAATAACGGGATCTTAACCGGAAGTACCAAAACCCAAAGATGATAAACAAGCAGCTCAAGGTAATTGCACAACTCTTTCTTTCAAAGAGAGCTTTACACGTCGAACGTTAGACACACTTGCCTACGTCGAAGAAACTATGAGCTGGATATATGATCCAAGGCTGTAATAACATTCGATGATTTAAACTAGACCTATTACAAGGTATTTATAGTCCAATCATATGAGTACGTATCAGACTCAAGAACCTAAAATGTATTAGACTCATATAACTAATTAACCCTAAACAGATAATCTTAGTTATATCTATTCGGATCGAATTACAATTCCGAACAGAGAACGAATTCCTTTTCAAGGTCCCAAACCAAACCATGGTCGCGAAACCTTTTTGAACTCGGTTATGGTCGTAAAGCCGTATGCGACTCGACCTGAAGATCCTCCCCGATCTTGACGGTCCTCTCTCCGTCCTCCGGGGACAGCTGGACTTTCCGGAGGTCCCCCTCCAAGCGCGGTTTTGGAAGAGACTTCCCGGAGGGGACAATCGGGGTGTCCGACGTCAGGGGAGAGCCTCGAGTGGTGATCACGCTGCGAGGCCCAGTGATCTTCACACATAGATAGCTCTGGTGGATTGCCACCCCCAGGCGGTTGATCGTGGTCCTCCCCATAATTGCGTTGTAGGAAGAGGGGAGGTCCACTACATCGAACCGAACCATCTCTATCCGGTAGTTGTCTGGGGCGCCAAAGGTCATGGGGAGATCAACTTCCCCACTAGGTAAATGGTCTTCCCGGGGATGAAGCCCTGCAGGGGCCCAGCTGCGGGTTGCAGCAGCTTTTCGTCGACCTGCATCTCCCTGAATGCCTTCAAGTACAGGATGTTAGCGGAGCTTCCGCTGTCAGCAAGGATACGTGCCAACTGGCAATTGTAGACGGTAGTGGAGACGATGAGCGCGTCGTCATGGGGGAAGCGAACCCCGCGTGCGTCTTCCGCTATGAAGGTGAGGGGGACATCCGACCACTTTGGCGGCCGAGATGTGTGCAGCACCCCCACAACCTTTACCTCCCTCGCGTACTCCTTGCGTTGGTGCTTGGAGTCTCGCCTCGAGGCAGATCCCCCCGTAATGACGTTTATACGCCTTTGGGAGGTTTGAAAGGGGAGTTCTTCGGTTGAGGCCCCTTCCTGTGCCTGTCTATGTTGCTCTCCTGAAGGAGCAGGAAGAGCAGGCAAAACCGGCAGAGGAGGCAAGGAGGCAGGGCTCCGTCCCCCTGCCCACGCTGGTCGAGGAATGTGGAGAAGTGTTGCAGAAGTTGGTGGCATTCCCAGGTAGCGTGGGTATTGGACTTGTGGAAGGCACACCACAAATTGGTTGTGCCCTCCTTGCCTCCCAGCGCGGGACCTTCCCGGCTGCGGGATGACTGTTCCCCCCCCCCCCCCCACATGGCCCTTGGGCTTGGGGAACGGGCGGTTACCCTTGCCGCCGTCGCGCGAGCCACCCCCGCCCTCGAGGACAAAGGTGTCCCAAGGCCATGGCTCGCTGCGGTTGCCCCTCCTAGGACACTTGTTGGGGGGATCCTTGGCCTCCTGGTCAACGGGGGCAGGGGTCCCCTGATTCTTCTTCCAGAGGTCATCCTCCTCTGCCCGAGCGTATTTCTCAAGCACGGTGAAGAGCTCGTCAGCAGAGGAGGGACAGCTCCGGGAGAGTCTCCGATGGAGCTCCCCAGGGAGAATGCCGCTGTTGCACGCCTCGATGATTGTAGAGTCAGGGACGTGAGCCACTTCGCTCTTGACCTGAGCGAAGCATTTGAAGAAGCTGCTGATGGTCTCCCCCGTCCTCTACCAAACGGTGTAGAGCTGTGACAAGTACAGGGGACGCACGTAGTTCCCCTGGAAGTTTGCGCAGAACTCGCGCTTGAGCTGCGCGAAGGACTTGATGGAACTGGCCCTCAGGTTGTAAAACCATGAGTGGGCGATTCCAGTAGGGTAGAGGGGGAAGACATTGCACTGCATCGTCTCGTCCCCCCTAGCCGCTGAGATGGCCGTGGAGTACACCTACACAAACTCGTAAGGGTCCACCTCACCATTGTAGTGCTCGATGTGCGGCGGGTGGTAAGGTCGCGGCCAGCGGCTAGTTGGCCCCCTCAACCTCCCAGGGGGAGTCCCGGTCGCTGTCCCCTTTGACAGGAGACGCGCGCTCGTTGTCGGAGTTGGGGAGGGGTTCCAGTGGTCCACCAGCGCGACGGTAGCGCCTCTTCTCCTAGGGGTTAGTGAGCTAACCTCCTGGATGTCCGGGTACCCTCCGGAGGTGGCAGTAGCCCCTTCAACCGGCCTCTTCCCCCAGTCGAGTCGGGAGCGCGGCTCACCCTGACAGCGAGCCAGGGGGAGTTCCGATCGATGGCGAGAGAAATCCTCCCCAGATTTCACAGTACGCATTCGCTCGACCTCCTCCTAGGTGAAGCAGGTCTGATCCGCTGGGGGAGCCCTTAAGGGCGGTCCCAGGGGAGGGAGCTGATGCGCGTAGGTCACTGGCCCAGAGGACGCCACCGGCAAGTGGGACGGGCCTAGTGCTGGGTAGACGTCCGGGGCGGTGACAGGAGCATCCGGAGCGACCTCCGACTCCGGTGCCATTGAGGTCACGGGCGTTGCCCCGGGAAGGCCCCCGGACACATGGGTGGCCGCGGGCACAGGAAAGGTTCCCCGCACAAGGGAGACCCCCAGCGCAGGGAGGGTTTTCGGCACAACAGTAGCCGCCTACGAGGGTTCCGAGCCCGGAACCAGATAGCCTCCCGGAACGGGTAAGGTTCCGGTCATAGGCTGGCCTCCCAGCGCGGGAAACATTCCCGGCACAGGAAACATCCCCGGCGCAAGGAAGGCTGCCGGGTGCCCCATGAAGAGCGGAGGTGATGCCCCCATAAACGGGTATGGGGGCGGGTAGACAGGAGCCGGGGGCCGCACTAAGATGCGCAACAGCTCCTCCAAGGTGTGCTGGGTACGGAGTTGGCCCTCCACTAATGCCCCGAGCAGAGGGTCTCTGGAGACCGGGACGGTCGGTTGGGGGGCGCTAGCCCCGGCAAGCGCGGTCGCGGTCGCAGTCGCCGGACTGCAAGCGGGAACGCCTCCACAGGGAACTTCGTGAGAAGGAGGTGGTACCTACCCGCGGGTGCTCCTGGGCGGCAAAGTCGTTACAGTAGCGTCTTCTTGCGGAGGCGACGCCGGGTCACTGGGACCGGCGCCATCGGGAGGGAGAGGGCTTTACCTCTTGTTCTTGGGGGAGCCATGGCGATTCATCACGCGTCTCCACGGACGGCGCCAACTGTCGTGGTATTGCGAATATGCCGGCAGGTTTTATGAAGGTTCCTAGCCAATGAACGACGACGCGAGCTGACTGCACGACCGGTCACCTCCCGTCAGGTAAGCACAAAGAGTGACACAAGGATTTATACAGGTTCAGGCCTCAGTGGGGACCCTAGTCCTGTCGACACCCCGCGGACGTAAGTCTGTTGGGGAGGATCTCTCGTGGGGAGAGGTCTCCAAGGGATGCCTATTGCTTTGTTTGTATTGATCTAGAATGAATTCCCCCCTTTACAAGAGGGTGTACAAGGGTATATATAGACCCAAAAGATGCAAAATACTAAACTACCCTATCTGCCGCTGTCAGATCAAAGGGCACTGGTGTCAATTCACCAGTCGAAGGGCGTGGATGCTTGACAAGTGTCCTCGCTAGTTCCCGAGGAAAAACTTTTCCCTGGTGGTCCCGGTCACCGGGATGGTGGTCACCGGGTGGCGGCGCCGGGGACAAGGGGACGCCTGTTCCCGGTGCTCCACTTACCGAGATCGTGGTCCCCGAGTGGCGGCGCCCGAGACGAGGGGGAAACCTGTCACCAGGTGGCGACGCCCGGGAGAAGGGGGAGCCCTGTCCCCAGGGCCCCGCTCACTGGGACCGTGGTCACCGGGTGGTGGCGCCCGAGACGAGGGGGAGACCTGTCACTGGGTGGCGGTGCCTGGGATGAGGGGGAGACCTGTCATCGGGTGGCGGCGCCCGGGACAAGGGGGACGCCTGTCCCCGGGGCCTCGCTCACCGGGCCCGTGGTCACCGGGTGGCAGCGCCCGGGATGAGGGGGAGACCTGTCACCGGGTGGCAGCGCCCGGGACAAGGGGGACACCTGTCCCCGGGTCCGCGCTCACCGGGACCGTGGTCACCGGGTGGGGGCGCCCGGGACGAGGGGGAGGCCTGTCACAGGGCCCCGCTCACCGGGACCGTGGTCACCAGGTGGCGGCGCCCAGGACGAGGAAGAGACCTGTCATCGGGTGGCAGCGCCAGGGACTAGGGGGACGCCTGTCCCCGGGGCCCCGCTCACCTGGACCGTGGTCACCAGGTGGTGACGCCCGGGACAAGGGGGAGACTTGTCACCGGGTGGCGGCGCCCGGGACAAGGGGGAGGCCTGTCCCCCGGGCCCCGCTCACCGGGACCGTGGTCATCGGGTGGCGGCGCCCGGGACGAGGGGGAGGTCTGTCACTGGGTGGCCGCGCTTGGGACAAGGGGGAGGCCTGTCCCCGGGGCTCCGCTCACCAAGACCGTGGTCCCGCTCACCGTGACCGTGGTCACCGGGTGGCGGCGCCAAGCACGAGGCGGAGGCCTGTCCCCGGGACAAGGGAGATATTTAGGTCGGAGATTTCCCCCAACAGTCTAAGAGTTATGCTGTTATGCTTATTCGACCATAACCGCCCTTTGACCATTATAATCCATTATTTTTAGGATAATATGAGTTTCTCCTTACTGACAAGATAACCATCAACAAGATGAGGATGAATGTGCAGTTATCTATAACCGCACATTCTAATCGGTGAACAAGTAACTGCACATTCTAATTGGTGAACAACAACTGCTTGCAACCGTTGTGCAGCAATCGCCAAGTGTCCTTCCAATTAAGCAACTGACGTTCTTTTCAACAAGTATAAACAGGGGGTTAGGGCTTGTATATGGGGACAGAGGAGATTAGACTCAACAATACACTTTGTAATTTCATTATTCTAATAGTGAGAATACAACAGGAGTAGGGCTATTACTCAGACTACGAGGGCACAAACTTGTATAAACACAGCGTGTCTCTATGATCCGATATTTACGGTGATTTCCTTTGGTGATTGATAAAAACTGTCTCCCTACTAAACAAACAAATTTCTATAAGTTCGGCTTGGGATATTATCCTAATCATCGACACATGTGAACTGTCAAAGACCACTCACGATAATTCGTACCATTCAACTTCACATCAAAAATAGGGAGAGTATGTTGATGGTACCAATGGTAGTAGCCATGACAAACATGAACCAGTAGATGGTTGGAACACAGCTCAACAACAAAACTGGATGAATAGTAAATGACTCTGTACCAAAAGCACACAAACCAAAATCGAAAGTGTTTTTGTGTGGTCCAAAACCACAAAACCGGACCTAGCGAAGGGCAAAAAATCAAAACCGTAAGGACATATTTGGACACCTCAAGAACTAGCAACTTAGAGTATTGAAATCTCAGAAGTGCCAAAGGTGAAGGGAGGCATGCAGTGGTTTCAAAGGCAACAGTAGCTCGCAGAAGAAGCGATAGAGGCGAAAGATCTAGACTGTGTGGGAGGCAAGTAGCAGTGGCACACACGACGTACACGATGCGCGGGAGGCAGACAGTGGCGGCAGTGGCGGAGCGGCATTTGGCCCACGAAAGAGGCGACAGCGATGGCAGATCTAGACGGCGAGCCGTAGGAACGTCACGCGGGTAGATCTTGATGGCGAGAAGCGGGAGCGTCAGCGATGTTGCATGAAGAAGTGACAGGGGCAGCACTAGCTCAAGTGGGTTAGGATTGGGTTAGATTTTTCCAGGTTTTGCTCTGATACCATGTCAGAAAGATAATCTCATATCTTGTATTGAGAAATTAACCCAAATATATATAATACAGCCTAAAACCAACTCCTAACCAACTACTATACATAATCATAACAGATATGGATATATATCCATATATACACAGATACAAGATACAATACAAAATATATCATAAAAATTTTGACCAATGTGATAACAAACTTTTACATTTTTAAAATGCCACCAACGTTCATTTTTGTAAAAATACTATCCTAAAGTTATAATTCTTTTGATGTTTGCTATTACAATTTGTTTTCAAAATTAAATTATATTTTCAAAATTTATTTCCAAAATACTAATTATGTCTAACGATCTACATGATGATGGGAATTTTATTTTAAATTTGTTATATTATATATATTTCTAGCTCATTATATTTAATTCAATTTGAAGATGGCTTGTATAATTTTTTACCCACATTTCTTATACTGGTATTGGTGTATGGCTCATTTTCTACCTAGATATAAGGAGAGGCCAAAGGAGGCCCTTTGGATTTTGAAATAAAAATTATTCATATTTTTCTTTCTTTCTCATGTGCCTCATTCATACCTTTGCGATGCTCCCAGTACATAAACCCATATAAATAATTATAAGCAAATACAAAATAAATTATAAACGTGCATAATTTACCCACCACACACAAATAGACTATGACCACACAACACAAACAAAACAAGAAGTCCACATATTACACACATTTAGAATGGACGACAACATAAAGTGGTAACCTCACAGTTTCAAAATACAAGGGTATAAGTGAAGAAATTGAAATTACAAGGAACTAGATGAGTTTATCATTTGTTTGAAATTTTAAAGATTTCCTTCATTTACTATAATTATTTCATAATTATTCATTTCCTTGATTCATTTATGTAATTTTTGCTATGCTTTGGTATTTTAAAATAATTTATAACTTCTTGTGATATATTTGAATTTTTTTTTTGAACTATTAGAATTTTTTGAACATATTTGAAGTTTTTTCACGATTTATACTTGAACTTAGCCACTACATGTCCAGGACATCACCTATGAGAGCAAGAAAAAGTAATGAAAACAAATGATTGCGACCCATTCCAAAATAGGACAATCTAACTAAAAATTAAATACAAAATGATTTAATTTTTTTATGATGTTGATTGGTGGTTCATATTTCTGGTTACTTAAAAGACACGTATAATTTCCATGACGAGTATGAAATACTTTTTCGATATGGGTAATAGAGTGATGCAGATTTCCATCACGAGTATGAATTGTTTTTCAATACGAGTATGAACTCAAAGTGCCGGCCCTTAGCAAATGCAAAACCCAGTCTCCTTAATCCGCAGTCGGAGGTCCTAGACAACTGATCAAACAAGTTATCTGTCTGGGCGCAAAGACATCTATCTATGTGGGGTAAAGGATATTTTTTATTCATTATGACTAAGATTCAATCCCCTTAGTCAATGAACAAAATAGGTGTACACACATTTAAAATAGCTCACAACATAAAGTTGTAACCTTGCAATTTCACTAGGTATGGAGATCTAAGTGAAGAGTTAGGATGCATATAGATATATTTGAAAGATTTATGATTTTTTTGGTTCAGACTGGTCGAGTTCTGATTCTGATTTCTCTCTCTAAGAAACTAGAGTCCTCCAGTTCCAGCTCCTATGAGAATGTTAGAGCTCAAAATTTAAAGGTCAAAAGATGTTTGGTAAACTCTAACTCTTGAAGTTATTTTTCTTAGAGAAGACCATATTGACCTTAGTATGTATGCATGTAATAACTTGACTAAAAGAAAATTAATGATGATATGAACTTATAATTATTTTAAACGTTATCGATGGGTGTTTTTTTAGGAGTTTTTTGAGTTATTGGAGCTACCCAAAAGAGGCTGGGACTCAGAATCCAACCAAATAAGGTTTTTATATTCTTTTGAAATTTTCAAGATTTCTTTCACTTGCTACAATTATTTCATTGTTTCATTTATTTCATATTATTTTATTTTTATGATATTTTTGGCATTTCAAACAATTTTCACTTGCTACCATTAAGTGAAGAATTTGGGTGTATAACTGTATATAAATTTTGATGAGCTTATGATTCTTTATGTTATGAAATTTTCTAGATTTCCTTTACTTTCTATAATTCATTCATCTTTTCAAGGTTGTTGGTGCATTAGTTAAGCTAAAGAGCATCACCGAATTCAAATTTCCCGTAGCAAGTGTGGGAAGCGGTCTTGAGAATAATCAGACTTCTCAACTGCAGAAGGTGGTATCTCAACCACAATTCAGTCTAGGAGAAAACCTTAGCCCCAGACAAATAATACAATTTCATCTATGCAAGGCATAGGATGCTTATTCTTGATTATGACTAGATCCAATCCTTCTTGTGGATTAACAAAATAGGTGTTGTAACCTTGCAATTTCACTAAGTATGGAGATCCAAGTGAGAATTAGGGTGTCTATGGATCTGACTTTGGAGAATTTATGAATTCTTTATATTGTTTTAAAATTTTCAAGATTTCATGTTATATAACTATTTTACTATCTGGATCTATTGAGGTGGATGTCAATAAATTTGAATATATCCAATCTATCATTTTGAACTTATCTAGTGTAAATTTTACTAGCAGATCGAGTTGTGAAAACCGTACAAGAAGTCAAAATAGGGAATTAGCTACAAAATAGAGAAGATTGGGATTTCAAATGGCTAGAATGGACTAACCCAAACTGATTAATGACTATTGGGCGAAAATGATAAAATGGTCATTTGACATAAAATAACTCTCCAAATATTTTTAAATGATTATTTTTAATGGATAAAACGGTATAGAATGTCCAAACATGGAGATATTCAGTAAAACCATACTTTATAACAGTAAAAATAACAATACCACTCTAACGTGGTGGTATAGAACTAATTTTCTATTATTATTATTTTTAACTAACAGCTTAATGTAATAAATATATAGCACTTCCAACTCAAATTTTTTTACTCGCCCCTTTTAGTCCACATATCATATAAAGAACAATATAAACAAAACCTAATGTAACATTTCTATATGATTCATATATATATATATATATATATATATATATATATATATGTATTCATAGTGGACCATAAAGATCCACTAATCATAGAAAAAAACACATAAAAACACACAAAAAAATACAAGTCTCAACCAATGCAAACACAAAAAAGAAAATATGCGATCACTCTCATGCCAATTGAACTAAGACTAACAAAGCCTCGCTAATTAAGTTGGAACTACCACAGACTGCACAGTACTTTAAGGCGCTGAGACTCGACATAGTTGCATGTTCCTTTCTTGTGTTTCTTTTTATATTTTGTTTCGTGTGATATACGAGATTATGTGATATGTACATATTCGAGTTCACACATCAAAAAGAAAATAAGATAAATAAAACTATATATAATTTGTCTACTCTATCTCTTTTTATCTCTTTATGTTTCTAATTTTGTGATATTTAAACTAAAACACCTACCGTGGATTAAAGAGACCCAAGAAGCACCATCTTTCGGCCCCTACAAATAAAGGCTCGTAGAGAACCAAAGAACTTAGCAGTTTCTATAACAAGACCGTTTCTGCAAGAAACAGAAACTCAAATGGCTCCATCTATTGCCTCCTCCTTCTGCATCTCCTCTCCGGTGAAGTCCTCCTTCCCTTCCGTCGGCGGCAGGCGCCGCGGCTGCGGTGCCAGACTTTTTTGTCCGCGTGTTGCTTCTCCGAGGCAAGGCGCGGCGATCACTGCACCGTCCGATTTCAATGATGAGGTACGTTGTTACATACTATATACTTTCATGCATGGAAGAATGCCATCCTTCCAGCCTTACATGCATTTTTTGTTATCGCCTCTGCTCCAAAATACTTATCATTTCATCGAGAGAATTTAAGCATCATTCAAGATTATAATGTGATATATTAGTATAGTATTAGTCGTATATAGTAAAATATTATTGTTATATTTGTCATATGACTACATCTAAAAATAATGTACCAATAGAGTTTCTAAAATACACCACAATATCAAGTACAACCTAACTTTACAAGTTAATAAAAATTTGTCATTTTACACTTGCAAGATAACTCTATCCTGAAATATTAATATTAACTGTTGGTGATTGTAAATGTACTTCTCTAGCCAATGCAAAAATAGGGTAATAAGTTGAGGGTAAAATATGTCAAATATTACTACACCAAAAATTCTCAAAATAAACTCTATAGATAGTTCTATAATTAATCTACCACCTAAAATAAAAAAAAAAAAACAAAAGCCACTATTCAAAACAAAATTTATATTTTTTTTCTCAATTTTGATTGAGTTTGAACTTGAAATTTTATGACATGTTTGATTACTCTGAGTAATATCGACATAAATTTTTTGAGAATTTTTTTAATAATTAAGTGATATAATCAACATAATTAATATATCAGCAGTCAGTGCACTAGATATGTCTCATATTAATGAAGTTATATATTTTTCCCAATTTATCGTTATCTAGCCTAGAACGATAAATATTTTAGACTGGGAGTAATACATCTGTCTAGTCACAGGATCATTTTCTTTTCTTTTTTTGTAAATAGTGTCACATTGTGGTCCAGAGATACCACAGAGGTGCCTGACTGTTAATTTTGGAGTCATTAGGATATTTTTTGTTTTCAGAAAATGGTTATCCCTGTGTGATCGAAGGCACTCTGATGGTTCTCACACGATTTTTTCTATTAATTGACTGATCTTGAAAGACGTACGGTCATGGTCGATGTGATGAAAAATTTCTGTTATACTACTATAAAAATTTAAAAAATTTTATTTATGAGATTGATAAGATGCAATCAAATTTAAATATAAAAAAAATATATTAAAATTTTACAATGACATAAAAAAATTTCTCTAAAAATCTACCATTTTGAACAAAAAAGCAATTCAAAATGACAACTATTTTGATCAATTGAACAAAATTACTCTTTTGAACTGTTTTACGAGTTATACTGTCAGCAATATTGGTGGATCTATAATTTATTTTTTGTCTATTTGTCAAATATGGAATATATATTGTAACATTCTGACGCAAGAGATCTAATACTGTATTGATTAGTCTCATATTAACAATTTAACTTACAATTTAACTTACAATTTAACTTATGTAAATATTATATGTAAGTCAAAAAATTAATCATACCACCAAATTAACTCTTTTAGACGCATCTAATGACAACGAAACATTAAATGTTGAAATTGGTGGATGCACTGATGTTAGACATATATAGAAAAAGTCACTTCCTATTTAATCTTAATAGTATTATAACTTACGTACAAACTTCTGTCTGTCACAGCCTTATTTGCCAAAGAGCCGTAGACTCAATTGTCTTTACTACTCACACATGACGCATCCATCCGCCTCCGGAAAGGAAGATCTAAGAAAAAAACAATACCACTGGTACAGGAGGTTCACTGGTCTGTCGTCCAAGCAACCCATGTCCTGAGGTTAGCCTCAATGCTTATCTAGGCTTGGTGCTTTTCTCTTAGCTAGTTTCTCTCTCCTAGCTAGCTATTTTCTTTCTTATAAACAAAGATCCAAACTACCCATTATACTTAGTTTTAGGGTACACGAGAAAATAACACATGCAAGCCTCAGCCGCCGGCTTTGTTTAGTCAAGGTTAAGCTACTAATTTCTAAATTGAAATTGGAATTTGTAGGCCAAATAGAGAGATTCCATACTGTATAAGAAAAGTGGATGCATAACAGGTAGTCAATACAAATAAGTTGTTGACAATAATTGCATAGAGTTGCAATTCACAAATCCATGGGCATATATGCACATGACAAATTTCAAGTAAAAAAGTTGAAATTTTCAGGCAAACACTCCTACATCTTCAATTTTATGACTACAATTCTCATTTTCAGTTAGAATTACATGGCTCTAATTTCTTAATAGCAGTAAGAGTTTATGCCATTTGAGCATAGAGCCTATAAATTGGTGAATGTTATAAATTGAGAATGAACAGTATTCATTCGTACGTGCCAAAACATGATTTGTCAAGTACCTTCCTGGTACATCTTGCACGAATAACCTCAGCTCGATTCACAATAATGCCTAGGTCCAAAGTGGACTCGACAATACACCAAAAACCACATTGAACTTTGATGTTGAAAAAAATCATCAATTGAAACCATGATCAGCCACAAATATTTAATTTGGTGATTGGATTGAGAAATGGACGGTCAAGATTATATTAGCAAAAAAAAAACCACAAATATTATTTTATTTTAATTGATTCATAGTGTCAATTTTGATCTTATAGTCTTCATACAGATACATTTATAATTACATTACAACCGAAATAATCAACTACTGAATTAAAAAGTAGCCCACATAGAGAACTTACAGTTTTTTAATATTGTCTTGGTTTCTGCATTGACATGATCATTCTGTCTGCAGCCAGACTACCTAAAACTTTATTCCTAAAAAATGTGCATGTCATCTGTTTTTGTTTATTTATTTTTTTACAGGAATTGATCTGCTCCAAAAACACGGACAACATAGCATCGGTGAAGAAGATGCTTTTGGAAGACAATGACAGATTGCAAGCAATGATGACCGTAGATTCTCTCAACAGGCTTTGCATTGACCATCATTTTGAAGAGATTGAAACAATTCTGAGCTCAATTTATCATAGTTCTAATTTGGACACAAATTGTAGCTTGTTGGATGCATCTCTTTCATTCACTTTGCTCAGAGAAGGTGGGTACGATGTCTCCTCGGGTTAGTATTCACGACTGGGACTAATTTTCGTTAGAACTACAAAACCCAATCCACCGTATTAAGAGGCTCTTTGGTTTATGTTGTCGTTAAAAACAACTAGTCTAGAATCTATTTGGAACGTGCGTAGAATTTTTTTGTTTCGGATCTTCACCATGTCTAGACAAGTCATGGATAGAGTTTTACCCAAATATGTCTGATTTTATCATATGCTCAAAATACAGGTTGAGCAACATCAAGCATACCTGATCAAAGAAAATACGAAAGGCACCAAGTAAGTCTCAGTATGCATGGATGTTAGGCATATTGACAAATACATATACCAGATCGACAGCCCTTTAGCACTAGAACTTATGACCTCTATCATAATAGCAATGTCTTAACAATTGTGTTATCAATTATCATAGTCATGGACTGGTTAGCTAACCAATTGCACTAGAAATTAAAAAAAAAAACAAGATCAACTCAAGCAAAGCATCACCTTGCTTATCTTCAAAGATCTTCACTTGGGAATCATGCCATTGAAGAACTTGTCATTACAGAATTCCAGCTTAACAAAATATTGCATCAAACTGAACTCAAGCAAGTTACAGGGTAAAAAGAACCTAATAGATATTAAATACAATTAATTAGTATATACCTTATTAATTTTGATGTGCTAATATCTTGCTATTTAGGATTGTTGTTACACAATCTCCAACAAAATGTTGCAAAATAGGTAATAGATATCAATTGCAGTATGTTAATAAACAATACTACATATAACAGCATTAATAAGAAACATATAGTAATGGTAAGTATAAATTTACTTTGGAAACATGTAAAATATTAAGATGTTTCAGGAAGAGGGATAGTTTTGAAGTGTCTAATTGATAGGATATTAATATTCGATAGGTCTATCTAGGAGTGGTGAGTTTCATAGGGACACACTGTTTGTAGAAACTTGAGACACCATTATCACTTATAGAAACTTTTTAACCAAGGAAAAAATTAGAACTAACTGTTGTAAAATTGTTAGGTGGTGGAGGGACTTCGGGCTGGTACAAGAATTGCCATCCGCTAGAGACCAGGTGCATAAATGGTACATGTGGGCCATGTCTATCCTCCAACATGGTGCCACATTCTCCAAGTATAGATTGGAGATCACTAAAGTCATCTCATTCATCTACATTGTAGATGACATATTTGATCTTATTGGTTCACCAGAGGAATTATGCTTGTTTGTAGATGCTGTAAAAAGGTATATAAAACAAGTCATGTCTATATTTCTTATGTGTATAGATATGTACTTTATTAACTTTATCAGTGATCGACTAGATGCATCTACTATTTGTAGATTTGTAGTATGTTGTTAGTTACTAATAGGTGTATACCACTACCTATCATGCTTGCTATTTCAAGTTTTTTAGTGATGAGTAGGTTGCACCAATCATGATTAATTGTAGCTATTTACTTGTTAATAAAGAATTCTATACGAACAAATTGATCATACAATCATTTTCTATATATCCTTGCAACACAAGAATGTGTACTCACATTCTACTATTGATACCTTCTATAGATGGGATATTTCATATACCGATTTACTTCCATGCTACATGAGATCATGTTATGTGGCACTATACACAACCATGAATGACATGGCAGAAATGGTTCAAACGAACATGGTTTTAACCCAAGATACCATTTCAGAAAAGCGGTAAAAACCCTAATCTACATCTGTTTATTAAATTTTCCATTAGTTTAGTTTAAAATGTCCTTTCACAGGAACTAATTTTTTTCCTTATATGAATTGAATTGTGTTGGATATTTGTTGCAGTGGGAAATGCTACTTGATGCTTTCATGGTAGAGGCAAAATGGTTCACTTCTCAACATGTACCCACAGTGGCTGACTACTTGAGAAATGGTGTGGTTAGTTCAGGTGTCCATGTTGTGTTGGTACATGCCTTCTTTTTGTTAGGGCAAGGAGTAACCAAAGACTCCATAGATCTTTTGGAGCACAATTCACCCATCATTTCCTCTTCTGCAAAAATTGTAAGGCTCTGGGATGATCTTGGAAGTGCTGAGGTTAGTAGATTAATTCATTTGAGATTATAAATTATTATGTGTTGCATATTTATTATGTCTCTCAATAATACTTATTGCTAGATCAACCAAATCAACACAACTCTTATACATTCAAAGTTGTGTTCAACTATTTATTAATATGAAGCTAGGTGTTACAATGTAATTGCCTAAAGTTTAGATTTTATGTGTGATCTTGTATTCAAAGATTATAGTTTTAAGCCAACTGAAAGTAACTTATTTTAGACTAAAGACTTTGAAGTATATTTAAGAAATAGTAGGAATAGAAACAAAATATTTTAAAAATTAAAGGAAAAATAATATAGCAGGAAAAATTCCACTAAAAATAAACAAGAAACTTACATTCTTCAAAGACAACTCTAATCATGGTTAACATAATGTGATATTTTTATATAACCAGTTAACTACTAGAACCATTGGCCAAACTACTTGGTGCCCTATGAGGTGACCCCCACTGGATATTTACAACTAAGCCTATTTAAAGAAAAGATCAAAACATTCCAAAATAGTGCAAAGAAGAGTCCCTTTCAAAAACTACTATAGCAAAGGACCCCACTGAAAAAAAAATCATGGCTCCACCAGTGACTACAACATTCTAAATAAACTAATGTTATGGTGTCCTATGATAAGCTTTACATAACTTTGCAAGTGTTATGTGTTTTTTGCATGGTGTGAAACCTGTAAAAATTTGCTACAATATTTTCAGGATGAAGGGCAAAGTGGATTTGATGGTTCTTACAAGGACTCCTACATGAAAGAGAACCCTTGGTGCTCCTCTCAAGATGTGAACAAACACATCATGAAACTCATTTGTCAAGCATGGGAGGAATTAAACAATGAATGCTTCTCTAGGAGGTCATTTTCACCAATATTTGCTCAAGTTTCTTTGAATTTAGCAAGAATGGTTAGAGTGATGTACACTTATGATAAAGGGCAAAGACTTCCAATTCTTCAGGATTACACTAGCACATTAATTTTTTGATGTGTATAGAGACATATGCCGCAAGTAGAAAGATTTCCATAAAGTGTATCATGTAGAACACAATCCAAGGGATTTTTATGTATGCATTCATCGTCCTTTTAGTTTAAGTGAAATCACATCTCTGATGTTCATACTTGCAAATTCATCACTTAGGTCCCCTCACTGTTAGAAATCACTCAGTTCATATTTTGATAGGTTTAAATGTACCCCAAGCTCACCTTTATGGAATCATTTATTCTATCAGAATCCATGCAGAGATGCCACAATTTCTATCCGAACATCGACATAAAAAATATTAGGGTTTTGTTTGAGTCCTAATTAGAGTCAAAGTTATCTTAAAGAGTTTGTTTCCTTTATATAATCAAATCCATGTAATTCAGAAGAAACTTTTGATTAATAAACTTCCACCTCATGGAGTCTCTCCTCATCCAATGGAGTGAATTATCTTTGATTTATCATCGTGACTTTGGTAGCATCATGTAGCGCCTTTCTTTCTACCAACATCGGGTTCATGGTTGTTTGATCATTTCAAAGCAACAAGTCATATTTCAAATTGCGTTAGTCAGCTACATTCCATTTGATAGGTTATCCCACACAACCTACTTTTAGTCACGAAGATTGGGCCTCCTGCGGATCTCAACTCATATTTGGCATATGACAAAGTCAAGCTTTGAGTTCATGGTCCAATGGCCAAATAGGATCGAGCCAAAGGTGGCACAGACTGACAAACGACACTATATTTTCAAGCCTTGTTGGAGAGTAAGTTGAGGCCCAAATAGACCCAAAGCTTGATGTTCATAAAAACTAGCCCACTCCCAGAAAGACCCACAACTCATGGCCCAAACAACGGAGGTTTTAGCATTTATGCTTTATTTTGTTTCATTGGACAAACTAAAATACAAATAATTACATATTGAATTAACAACTGAAATACATGCATTTAAACAATTGGATATTATCACATGGTGAAGATACCAATCAACCAAACAATAGAAGTTAGATTACAGATGTTAAGTACTCATGAAGATAATTATGTGTAATCACATGTTTAAGAAACAAAAATGGATACCTATGTTGTATTCTACTATTATGTTTGTAGGATCAAAGATGGCCAACTTAGGGGGGGGGGGGGGGGGGGGTTTGAATTAGTCTTTTAAAAACTTTTGGATAAATACAATTTTTGCACAAACAAAAATAAAATTCTTTTTGTAATCACTCTAAATGAAAATTAGTGGGTAAAATGATCAAATAAGTTTTACAAATATAGGATTTTTTTTGAAGAATGACAGTAGACAAGAAGCCTACTGTTAAATAGATTAATTATAATAAAAGACAAAAGATCAAGTACAATGAGTAGAGGGAAGAAAAGCAAACACAGAGAAAATTACAAAATCTCAATTCATCATAAAATTTGCATTTTGATCCTTTTAGGAGTCTGAAGAGCCACTAATTTTAAATCAGAAATAAAGGCCCATTCCAAGAGATGATAGTCATAACTTAATGCTGAAAAATCTTGTTATTTTGGACCTTCCAGATATTCCATAAAGTTAGGATAATTACTTGCATAAAGAATGCATGAAAAATAAGATTGAGATCACTACCACAGAAACAAACATCCAGGACGGCACATCACAGACGGTTATAAACAAAACCGTCTGTGAAGGCCTGTCAAGAGAAAATGTTAAGTTATCACATACGGTTCTAAGGTCAAAACCGACTGTGATATTCTAATTATCACAGACGGTTCCGAACTCAAAACCGCCTATGATAATCCAGCACTATCACAGTAGGTTCTGACCTCATAATCGAACGAGTTTTTTCCATTCCACGGTGGAATTCGACCACCCTGCAGTAAAACAGCCATAATTTTTGCATACAAGCTCCGATCGGGGCGTTCTTTGGCCCATTGGAAATCTTACAAAAAGCTATTTTTGAAAATCCGTAAGTCCGAAATCAGTGCTCTTTCGACAGCAAACTCACGGTCATGTACGCGCAGCCAAACGAACTCCAAAAAACGTCGTTTAGGGCCTCAAAACAACCTCCAAAGTTTCGGCAACCCTTTTTGTCGATTTTTTGCATCTAGTTTGAGTTTTTCTTGCTTCAAATTTGTGTAATCCTTGTGTCCTGACCTTAAGCTTGTGATTCCTTGGTCGGATCGCAAAAAAAAAAAAGAAAAAAAAACATAAGTGAAGTGATTGCTTCTTTTAAGTCCTTTGCTGAGTTGTGCTTCGTGTTGCTTGAACTGGGTCGCAAACAAGTTTAGGCCAGCAACGACATAGACTAGTTTGGGACTACTTTTCAGTCTTGCAATTTCTGAATTGAATTGTTGATAATCCAACACTATCACAGACAAATCTGATCTCAGAACCGTCTGTGATAATCCAGTACTAGATCAGAATCTACTGTGATAGTGTTAGATTATCACAGACGGTTTTGAGCTTAAACCGTCTGTGATAGTTTACAATTTGAACCACGCTCTATAAAATTTAAGGCGGACTTCGTCCCGCTCATTTCCACACTTTGTGACTTTTCACTTCACTTGCCCTAACTCTCCCTACCTCTGGCGCCTCCTCCTCCGGCTACTCCTCCCGACCTCCGGCGCCTCCTCCTGGCCACCTCTGACCCAACCTCCCTACCTCCGACGTCTTAGGTGCCCCTCCTCCCTCTCCCTCTCCCTCTCCTCCTCCTGTATGTTAGCAACTAATACAATTCCATATGCTAGGTTTGTGTACTACAATTCATGTGGTGGACACTTTGAGCAAATTAGGGTTGAAAGTTTCAGGATTTGGGATGCTGATGACTCGGGCGCCAAAATAAACCGGTCGGGGACTCAAAGCAACGTACTTGGCGATGAGATTCATGTCTTGTTTTCTAAGTGCATCTTGCAATATGTTATCTTGTCATAGATTTGTAAATTTCTTCCCAGATTATTGAAATGTATATATATACTGAAATTCTTGAAATGTATATGTGCAAGTGCTGGTTGTGTGTGTGTATATATCTGAAATGCTGAAATGTATATGTGCAAGTGCTGGTTGTGTGTGTGTATATATCTAAAATGCTAATGTATAAAGGGCATGACTAGCATGATTCCTAAGGCTAACAAAGAAAACAAAGCAATCATAAAAAAATTATCAACATCACAGACGGTTCTGAGTTTAAAGCCGTCTGTGAAAATAAGTTATCATAGACGGTTTTGAGCTCAAAACCGTCTGTAATAGGCAATATCACAGACAGTTCAAAACCGTCAGTGATAGTACTATTGACTCGAATATCACTGATGGTTCAGAACCGTCTATGATGACTGTTTTGAACCGACTGTGACATTGTATTCTGTAGTAGTGGATCCTTAACCTGCCAAAGTTTTTCATTAAAAGAATAATTATCTGACCAAGTAATTCCAATAAGCCGCCAACATTGAACTACATATTTACATTCAAAGAAAATGTGTTGTTGCATTTCTAAGTGCCCATAACTACATAATTCACATATGAGTTCTTCCTCCTTAAGATGTCTCTGGTATTTAGTCTTTCCCAAAGGAACAACCATAAAAACACTTTTAGCTTCATCATACAATGATTCTTCCAACAGAACTTAAAAATGGGATGAATATTAATAGAAGCAACCAAACTCTTATAAGCCTTCTTAGTCCCAAATTTCCCAAATTTACTTCCAATAAGAGACCACCTATCTTCCAAGAACCTATTTTCACTAGGGTCTTGCTATAGTGAATGTAATTGTTGGTATCTGTGAAAGGCAGTTACTAATAAAGGAAGTTGAAAAAGTGACTCCACTGATACCAAGTTCCAAAACTCATAAACAGTTAAAGTCCTCGAGGGAAATGAGAATAATTCAGTCCATTTTTGAGCTAATACCTCATGATGCCAAAGGTCATTCCACAGATCATAAGTATCTCCCATACCAATCAAACACTTAGAGATACCTTTAAAAATAAGTAAAAGCTGTAGAATATCCTTCCACCAGAATGAGCCTTTCAACCAAGAATCTGAAGGAGGGCCAAATCTATAATACCAATGCCACAACATTTGAACCCAAGGAGTCGGATCTTTATTAAAAAAATTTAAAAATGAACCTTATGAGAAAAGCCAGATTCTAAGTTCGGAGACTAACAATCCCTAGTTCACCATTTGATTTAGGTCTACAGACTTTAACCGAAGCAACCAAACAATGTCCTCCATTACAGCCACTCTAAATCAAGTGCAATAACTAAAAGAGAATTTTTTTCCGAGGTCTCGAAGACTCGCCAGGTCTCCCGTACTTCTCGTTGAAGCACTCACCCATGAGTCTCACTTTGATATCCACTAAGGGTAGGCGAGCAATATGCCTTTCACACAATCAACAAGCCTCTCCAACAATCTTCGTCAGTTGAGAGATCAACCTCTCACATCTGTCTAGGTCGCGGCAATCACCAAGAGTAAAAATAGGCTGAAAAACTTCACTTAATACCAATCAAGTGCTAAAAAGCTCAAATGCGTGAGAAGAAACCAACACAAGATCCACAACTCACAATATACGCATCGATGAATGCACATAGATCACTAAATGTCTATGCAATATATAAGAGTTTAATGCTCTTGATAAGGACATCTCTAGCACAAATAGCACTAGAACTCGACCTGATGAATATCGAGGACCAATCACTCGAGCAAAAGCCAGACAACTACATCAACATGTGACTTTGTTCCTTAAAAATTAAATTTTGATGAGAATATGCTGCTACCGCATAGTACTTGTTTAACATTGATTAGATATAAAGGAGAGCATAACAGGAAAGACATAGCCATTTACGGGCCAAAGAACTTCATCGAATCTAGTCGTACACCTACTGAATAGAAATAGGATTTCCTAAGCTTTCCAACGAGCCCAAGATCACTCGATTCCGCCAAGAATTGCAACCACTACAATCAAAAGAAATTTGCTCGGCATGCAGTCTGCCGACCAAACGACAGTCCAACTTCAACCAAGCACCATTCTCAGCACATATATCCAATTTGGATGTGTGAGTACTTGTTGGAAAGATATTCAAAAGAGCTTTTCAATGCATCAATAATCATTAAATTCTGACATTGTATGCAACCAGGAGACCCAAAAGAGTAATGACTATACGGAAGGAAAAAGTCTCGTCCGAATCCAAATCCAACTCTGAGAAGATTTATTCCGAACTTCTTTTATCTTTTATAGTTTGTTAGGATTATTATTCCGTTTTGAATTAGATTCAAATTAGAATTCTAGTTTAATTCTTCTATGTTTTATACATACCACCCTCTATAAAAGAGAGGCATGATCATAATTTTTAATATACAAGATATAAGACATTGATATTGAAATTTTAGATTGAAACCTTAGTTTTAGTTGAGAGTTGAATCTCTTTATCCTTTGTTCTTGTGATTTCCTTCGGAATTACTTGAATGATCTTCATGATCACCCTATCTGTGCTCCAACTCCATGCGTGGCTGTGTGGATAGGTAATTTAGAGTGTGGTTAAGCGAATTCATTGATACGCAGGTCCTTACTCTGCAAGTGGTTGGCTATCTCGTTTCGTCAGGTCATGCTAGTTATCCAAGTATCTTCAGATGCTAGTTATCTAGATTCTATGTCGTGAAGATCGGGCCACCCTCCGTGAACGCGTCCTTCATCGGTTGTTCACATTAGTTGGTATCAGAGCTTCAGTTTCCATGATAGAATCTTTTCTTTAATTCTATTGATTAGTAGTTTAGGTTTTTTAGTCCTAGAGTCCAGAAAATTGCCAACAAAAATATATCACCCAGCTTCATATTTTAATTTGCTAATTTAGTTTGCTTTATCGAGTTTTTAATCCGTGGTTTAGTTCTTGTTGCTGGTCGAGTCAATCTTGGTGCCTCGAGTTTGAGCTTTTCGTTTAGTGTTTGAAGACCAAAAAAAAACCAAAAAAAAAAAAAAAAGAAGATATATATCATCTGATATAAAAAACAAATTGCTCTAAGTAGTACAATTGTTGATTTACTCTTGACATACCATCTCTCTTGTGATCAACAACTTAGGATTGCCATATCATCGGATTGTTATTCGATTTTGCATTGCTAAGTTACAGATTATATCGTCTGTAACCTAACCTAACTCCACATATAAATCCACGTGTTAAACGTAAAGACCTCATTGTAAATTCGCCACATCACTCTGATAAGCCCCACTGGTTATTGTTGGAACGCGCTGAGCATTCCCCAAGAAAGCATAAGAACTTTGGATTGGTAAGAATAGGTGAGATTGAGTGATCCCACATATATTTCCTATTCCACATATTTTGTCTTTTTCTACATTAACCGATGGTAGGAAACGGTTCATCCACTTCATCAAACAATCCAGAAGCTTATGTCTCTCGCACTGAACATACTGCATTCCGAACATTTGTCGAGGGACGGTTTGATTCAGTTGTTGATGAACTGCAGCAACTCCGAGTTGCAGTCGTAAACACGGAAGCTCCACCTAAGGGGAAAAATGTACATCCTACAGCACCAAAAGGACATCGGGAAGATACGCGATCAGTAGAAGGCGAGAATCATCGCGGTTCTCCAACTTTTCGACCACGTCAAACTGGTCATGATCTTGCTTTTCGACCACCCCAATTCTGTCGGCATGGGGGAGGTGGTTATGACTATGATGACAACTTCCAGTATGACTACCACCCAAAAGGCAACAACTATTATTATGGTAATTGACAACCACTGCACACGGATGCCAATTATCGACCAAGGTACCATGCTCATAACCGACATCGTGGCGGAGATCGTCATCACGACCACGATGGCCGAAGACTTGCAAAGATCAAGCTCACCATTCCTAAGTTAATGGTTCATCAGATCCGAAAGTCTATCTTGATTGGGAGCTAAAGGTGGATAAACTTGTTCTCATGTGCAATGACAGTGAACAAGAAAAGGTAGACTCTGCTTCATCCGAATTTGAAGGTTATGCGTTGATTTGGTGGCATCAATATCATGAGTTAAGGATACAAGCAAATCGACCTCGAATTGCTACATGGGATGAGATGAAGAATGTCATGAAAAGGAGGTTTGTACCATCTTACTACACTCGGGACTTGTTCATCAAGCTGCAAGGTCTTCAACAAGGTCCGCGAAGTGTTGATGAATACCACCAGAAGATGGAGATTCTTCTGATGAGATGTGATGTTAGGGAGACACCTAACCAGTCCATTGCTCATTTTTATAATGGCTTGAATAGAGACGTCCAGAGGATTGTCAATTATCAGCAGTACCAGGATCTCGAGCAACTTGTCCATCTATCAAGAAAGGCGAAACGACAATTAGCTGAAGACAAGATGTATTTGCGGGCAGCCACTACTTCTATGTGGCGTCAACCAAGTAATAATGCTTCAAAACCGACTCCTCTAACGGGTCAACCAAACAACAATTCTTTGACCAAGTCCAATCCGTCATTCAAACTTCTTCGACCAAACAACAATGCTTCGACCACCGAGAAGAAGCCTATAGCCAGCACCCCATCCGTTGGTTCTACTACTCGCTCAAGCCAAATTATATGCTTTAGATGCCAAGGGTGAGGACATGTGGCATTTCAATTTCCTAACCAACGAGCTATGATTGTGCAAGAAGATGGAGAATATGATTCTCAAAGTGACGAAGATGTTATCGAAGACGCTGCAGTCGAAGTTGAAGCAAAAGGAGATTTTTCTTTCAAGCAACATCAAACTCTTGTGGTCAAGACTATGCTCAGTGTTCGAATGATGGAAGCTGAACGTGGACAACGACATAATCTTTTTCAAACTCGATGTAAGGTCCAAGACAAGGTATGCAAACTCATCATTGATGTAGTTGTCATAATCTTGCTAGTAAGGAGATGGTGGACAAATTTGGCCTTACAGTGCTCAAACATCCTCATCCATACCGCATTAGTTGGCTTAACTCTTGTGGTGAGATCAAAATTACCTCCATAGTGAAGGTTCAGTTTACCATTAAGGGGTATACTGATGATGTCATGTGCGATGTGGTTCCTATGCAAGTTTGCCACTTATTGTTGGGACTACCATGGCAATATGATCCCAATTCACAGCATTGTGGTCGGACTAACAAATATTTCTTCAAGTTCAAGGGCAAGGACATCACTCTTGTTCCTATGACTCATGAGCAAATCATATCGGAAGAGTTGCAAAAACTTTCTGACAGTAAGGTTGATGGTGTGAGTGAACATATGAGTGAGTGCCACATATCGATGAGAGAGAGCCATAAACCAAATATGAGTGAGCAAAAGAAAAGAGAGGAACATAGCTTCGCTTTAATAGCTACAAAATCAGATTGGAGAATTGTAAGCAACCTATTGTCAGATTGTTTTGTACTCTTGTACAAAGAATCCTTGATTTATATTAATGACTTAATCGCTCTTCCTAGTGTTGCTACCACTGTTTTGCAGGCTTATAACAACGTATTTCTAGCAGATGTACCATCCGGACTTCCCCCTTTCCGAGGAATCGAGCATCAAATTGATCTAACACTTGGAGCAACATTGCCACACCGACCACCGTACCGCACCAACCCTGAAGAAACTAAAGAAATTCAAAGGCAGATTGAGGTCATCAACCGTACATTGTCGACCATACTGAGGACGGTGATCAAAAAGAACTTGAAAGAGTGGGAAGATTATTTGCCGCACATGGAGTTTGCGTACAACAGGGCACTACATTCGACCACTAATATGTGCCCTTTTGAAATTGTTTATGGTTTTAAACTGATTGCTCCTATTGATTTGTTAACTTTGCCTGTGTCAGAACGACTAAAGCAGAAGATTAATGACAATGCTTACAAGACAAAGCTACCAGGAGAATATGGAGTCTGTGCTACATTCAACATTTTGGACCTTTTTCCGTTCTTCGGTTCTACGCTGTCAGACTCGAGGACGAGTCCTTTTCAAAAGGGGGAGAATGATGAGGACATCTCTAGCACAAATAGCACTAGAACTCGACCCGATGAATATCGACGACCAATCACTTAAGCAAAGGCCAAACAACTACATCAAGTGACTTTATTCCTTAAAGAATTAAATTATGATGAGAATATGTTGCTACATCATAGTACTTGTTTAACATTGATTAGATATAAAGAGGGAAAGCATAACAGGAAAGAAATAGCCTTTTATGGGACAAAGAACTTCATCAAATCTGGTCGTAGACCTACTGAGTGAAAGAAGATTTTCCTAATCTTTCCAACGAGCCCAAGATCACTCGATTCCGTCAAGGATTGCAACCACTACAATCAAAAGAATTTTGCTCGGCATGCAGTCTGCCGACCAAACGACAGTTCAACTTCAATCAAGCACCATTCTCAACACATATATCCAATTTGGATGTATTAGTACTTGTTGGAAAGGTATTCAAAAGAGCTTTTCAATGCATCAAGAATCATTAAATTCCGACATCGTATGCAACCAGAAGACCCAAAAGAGTAATGAAAGAGAGGCATGGTCATAGTTTTTAATATATAAGATATAAGACATTGATATTAAAATTTTAGATTGAAGCCTTAGTTTTAGTTGAGAGTTGAATCTCTCCATCCTTTGTTGTTGTGATTTCCTTCGAAATTGCTTGAACGATCTTCGTGATCACCCTATCTGTGCGCCAACTGCGTGCGTGGCTGTGTGGATAGGTAATTCAGAGTGTGGTTTGGCGAATTCATTAATATGCAGGTCCTTGCTCTGCAAGTGGTTGGCTATCTCATTTCGTTAGGTCATGCTAGTTATCCAGATATCTTCAGATACTAGTTATCTAGGTTCTACGTCGTGAAGATCGAGCCACCCTCTGTGAACGTGTCCTTCATCGGCGTGTTCATATCAGCTCTGGAGTGTGCTTGGGTTATAGTCAATGAGTTTTAGTGCCAGAACTTGCAAACGATAGCCCCAAGCCATTTATTGATAGCCCACACAAGAAAAACAAGTCGTTGCAAGATAGCTGCTAGAAACTGGCGGAGTTGACCGAATGTTCAATATTGTTCCACTAAATGTCAGATGGATTTTAGCAATCAAATCAAATGGTCACAAAACTAGCCATTGTAGAGGTCATAAGGACATCTGATCCTATACCACCGAATGTCTAGTCTGGTTTCACAAGATACACAACTCTTAGAAAAATGGGCATAACTTTTGATCTAAACATCAAATGCTCTAAATCGAAGGGCTACAACTTTTTAAAAATAACCAAAACCTAATTCAACCTAGATCATTGCAAAAAAACACAAAACATTCAGTGCGTCCACTTCGAAGCCTCTACATGAGCTAAATTTTGCAAATTTTATCATAGAAGCTTTCAATAACCATCTAAATCAACTCAAAAATATATTTATGATCCATTGAGTGAATGATATATGTATTTGAGGTTCTCACATAAGATATCATCAAACTACTAACTCTAAGTCTCTCTTTATAGTATGACCAAACCAGTATATAATCCAGCAATCCGGTGATCTGGAAACACCAAGACCGGTAAAATCTTAGAAAATAGATCTTTAATCTTTGATTCTGTCTTAGGGGAGCTCATCCATACTTAAGGAAACTCAACCATGCATCCTTTCTCAAGATGACTTTGTTCGCAACTATTCCGCAATTTGGAGGAGACTAAGAGATATAAACTTAACAACAATTAGTTTCACAATTAGATTTATCATTAATCACCAAAATAATCAATATAATAGAGGTTAACTCCACAATGTTCAACCTTGAAACTGAATGTGTTTTTGAAATTGTATTGTATTGCAGTGTGATGACAACAAGACTAATTAAGGGGGTGTTCGGCCAAGTTTAAGCTTAAGACTATGGGTTTATAAGATGGAGTTGACATTAGACACTCAGCTTATAAGCTTAAACTCTTTTTGAAGTAGAAGTCCTCAGTAGGCTGAAGCTAAACCTGTGCAAAATGGGCTCAGCCCGACATGGCATGGCAACCTGGCCCAAATTTAACCCTGCTTGGCAATCTATTGGGTCGGGTTAAGATTTGAATTTGCAAGCTGATGGCCGAAACAACTGCTCTTCACAATTCAAATGCACTGAGCCGGCCCGATTGTAGCTTGCCTGGTTGCCCATAGGTCCGAGCTTGGGCAAGGCACACCCACCCCAAAAGGGACCCAGATTTTTGGGGGCCCAGATTTTGCTGTCTAGCTAAAGCTAATGGAAGAGACTTATTAAGCTTATTACCTGAGACTCTAATAAACAAGTTTATTGACAAAGCCTCAGCAATTGGCCAATCATGCACAAGTGGTTCAACCGAAGTGCTACTCAAGTAGGTGTAAGAAATATTACTTCAACTATTTCATGAGAATATATAAAGGAAATGAGATCTAACAAGCAAAATCTTTAGTACATTACCATAGACTTACATTAATTATATGTTTTAATCATAACGTAGAATCCATGCTATGCCCCCTTGTTACCGGAAAGGCCATTGGACACTTTCAAACTGGTCTATTTGACAAATAGTAACAAGCTCAAAAGTAGCATGTTTAATAATATCGTAAGCGAACGATTGATGTTTGAGTATTTGAGTGTGAGGATCACAAAACTGGTCGGCTAGTTGGAGGCCACGTTGTTAGCAGAGGAGTTACGATGCTGACAAAAATCAAAACTTAGATCTACAAGTTAAATTTTTGTTTTGCGAAAGGTGCTGTCAGATTATGCAATATCTGTCAGGGGTATTCTTGCAGCCACCTCTTAGTCTGAGCAAGTGCTGCTGCTCACACCTGTATTTGCTTGTCATCATCCAGTGTTCGAAATTCGAGTCAATTTAAGTCGTTTTCGGGACAGTTCGAAGCCTTAAAAGGTTTAGGGTAAAACACAAAAAAAAAAAAAAACACCTTCTCTTAAGCCTCAGTAACCAGGCCTCAGACCCAAAGGCCCATTTACACAGCTTCGCAAATCAATCTCTAGGATTTTCTCCTTTTTCAACCACACCCTGTATTTTTTTTTACAGAACCCCCTGCAGTTCCCTATTTTTACAAATCAGTCCAAAATGTCGGGATAGTGACCACGGCCAGCTCAACCCAAAGTAAGGCAGTTTACACACACAATGCACAGGATAAAATCAAACTTTACATCACAATCACAAGTTTAGGCTCCGGACAGGAGGGATTAAGGTGAGAACAAGGAGAAAAGAGAGGAGAGCAGCAAGCCAAAGCTAAATTTTAGCTAATTTTCTCATCCTCTGTGAATCCACACTAGAAGCAACAAGGGAGCAGGAGGAGGAGGAGATCAAGAACAAACGGCAAGATGAATCAAACCCTAGCCCAATTTTAGCATATTTTAGTTATCTTGTTGAGAGATTGTGAAGAAGATAGTAAATTTCGTTCAAATTCACTCCCAAAAACCCCCAGGAAAGATTAGATCTTTGCTACCACATGAGGTATTCACAATCATCGTCACACAATATATAGATCACACAGCACATGAGACATGAACACAATAACACACCCACATAAGCATTCATAGAACAGACACAAACCCAGCCAAATCAGGGCCTGAACCTGGCGCCAAAGCCACCACCAAAGTTTAGAAAGCTTACCTGAGGCGCAAACGTCGAAACTGGGCAGCCGGCAAGCTGGCCGGCGCGGCGTCCACGCGCGCGACGCACCACCAGCGCGGCTATGCCGCGAGGGCGCTGCCAAGCGTGGCCGTAGGCCCCGGAGGCGAGACGGCGCGGCTCGAGCTACGATCGGCCGTGACGCAAGCGCTACCGCGATGAATGCGTCGTCGGCGAGGGTAAGCGGCGGCGCCAGGGCTCGAGAGAACTAGGGTTAGAACTTTTGGTAAGGGGTTAGGGTCTTATTAGGATTCGGGTCGGGAAGAGCTGCGGCAAAGTGATCCAGAGGCGAATTGGACCATGAAGTGCAACGGCGAATTAGGGCTAGATTTGTAGTGTGTGTGCGTGTGAGCGTATCTTTGGGCCAAGAGCCGGATCATCTGCCGCTGACGAGGAGGCCGCCGGCCGGCAACGGGCAAAGGTAGGGCAAACGACGGCGCGGGTGCGTGTGTGAGGCTGTGTTTGTTTGCGCTGTGTGTTGTGCGTGCATGTGGTGTGAGTGTGTTTTCGTGTGCGTGTGGGCCATGTGTGTGTGCGCGCGTGTAGTGGGTGGACAGGGCGGTTGGGCCTGGGCCGGCCCAACCCAAGCAGAGGGGAGTTGGGCCGGTTCAGGCCCAACCAAAGTATGTCTTTTTCTTTTTTCTATTTCATTTCTATTTTGTTTACTAAATTACTATTCGCTTAACTAATGCTTATTTATTTAATTTTGTTTAATTCAGTAAGTTGACTATTAAATATTTATTATTAACTAATTCACTTTAGTTACTCTATTTCCTCAATTCATATATTAATTTATTTAAAGACCTTGTTAACTAAACTATACATTATAACCTTCCATAAATACATCTTAAATTATTTTTCCAATATAATAAACCTAATGGTTAAATAAAAGAATTTTTTTAAATTATGACTTATTTAGGTTGATTTAATCAACTTGTTTTTAAACCGGCCTCACCTAATTTAATTATCATAAACTTATATTTCAATGATCAAAGGTTAATACAAATAATCTTATACCTTATGGAAAACTATCTAACCCATGGTTTTTGATCATTTCCATTATGCAGTTCAAATGAACTCAACTTGAGTTTTCATCTTATCTGGGAGGGCAATCTTTTCGATTCTTCGAACACATTAGAAGACGTTAAGAGCTAGTTCGGGCCTGAGTGTCCGCATCGTGAAAGGTGAGAATGTTTAATACTTAAACGCTGCATCCTTGCATTATGATCAACAATTTTCTTCTAAAAACTTATATACTTAATTATTTTAATTCCAAAAGTGGATCTAAGTGAGGAGCCCCAAAATAACTTACAAATCTTAGATCCTGAACTTATTGAACCAGGAAAGTTTTATTCCTTGACCATATTGAGCATGTTTGGTTGAAGTTATTTCATTACCATTTAGTTGATAATCTAGAAAATATTACCACAGTGCATCAAAAGGAATATTTTATGAAACTAAACATCGGCCCTAGTGAAGGTGTCACAGACAAAAGCTGAGAAATCTTGTTAAGAGCCAAGGGATGGCTCGTATTCTGTGATAACGAATAAATGTGAAGATTTTGACAAAGACGAGGATATAACCAACTGTCACTTTTATCTAGCGTCGTATTACTCATATCAAGCACAAATCTAGTATGGGACAGGTCTAGTCAAACATCTTATCTAGAAACTAGCGAACCTCCACATGGGAACGTATATATATGTATATGTGTGTGTATTTATGATTGAATGAAAGTCACGACCCGATATAGGCTCGACTGGTGGTGTAGGGGATGAGTCTGTCTACAAGGGTATGGCGACACCATGCCAATGGAAGAACCTAGTGTAAGGATTTGAAAAAGGTTGTGTTCTCTTGATCATGTCATGCATTTTAAGAAATGTGGGGTGATATTGACGAACACCGACATAAAAATCAAGAGTTTTGTGGGTAAACTGATACCCCTCTGCAGAGTAAAACGTGAATATTCACTCCTTACTTCCAGGTTGGAAGTTGCATCGCTGCAGAAAATGACGTCTACAGGTGACCTCACCCTGTGGTAATGGTCCCAATAGAGTTTTGTTAAAAATTAAGTCTCTTACAATCACAAGTAAATTTTGACAGAAAACCCCATCCTTCCTTAATAAAATCTATTACTCATTTCACTAGTTAAGGTCCACATGATGCATTTAAATTTTAATTGCTTGCTAAATGCCCCAGCACTCATTCTTGCTACTTGTACTTCCTTGATTAGACCTTGAGTACTTCATCAGCGATGTGATGCCGACTGGTGAAAAAGAGATGGATAATCCAGAGGGCTTTGAAGTAGACATTTGTAACTTTGATCCAACCTACTGTGGCACTGGCGATGAAGATTAATCACTTTGATCACCCCAAAACTGTCATCATATTTGTGTAATAAACTTATATATGTATAATTAAGTACTCTGTTATGTTAAACCCAATATAATTAATCACATATTTCTGTTTCGCTACTCTGTTATGAACATTTGTCAAATGGTCTTTGTTTCATTCAGGAAATGTTCAAAGACCGGGTATACTTCTAGATGGGTGGTATGTCAGGTCGTTGCATGGAGGATCGAATTCCACGAGAAACAAGTGCATTCATCTCTTAGTTTAAGAAGTTGCCAATTAAGCCAGAGATAAATTGGGGTTTGATGGGCTACGACTAAAATCTACTAAACTAGGGCTTTGAAAATAGTAAAGATGCAAATATTGAAAATCTAGGGTTTAGAGAACAACAAATTAGGGTTTGGAAAATTGAGGGAAAACTAGGGTTTTGCGAATTCTGTAATCATTGGGCGTAATTCTAGCCAAGGCTAGTGAGTTGTGAATTAGTTTCGAGTGTTTTCCAAGACAGATTAAGCTGCTAGTACAGTTGCTGGTACAACAGTCAAAAGATCGCTTCCACGGTTAAGTTTGACGAGAACCTCTCTCTTGTTTAAGAGATCTGCGTTAGAGCACAGTTGCTCGGTCGAAAGAACTTGAGAAATCCCCTATGTTCTCATCTAGGCTTTTTGCCAGAGCGAGAAATTAGGCTTTAAAGGAAGAAAACGTGAGCAACTAAGTCACAAAACTTGAAAACAAAGCCAAGAATTACACCCTCCGGATTACTCAATTACTATCAGAAATAGGATATATGATACTCACTTCTAATAGTTTGGAAATGTTAGCTTTAACAGTTTCCTTCAAGTTTGGGTTTAGTTTATGTTGACGCTCAACGGAGGTTTTAATTCCATCAACTAGAGAGATTCTATGCATGAAAATTTCAGGGCTAATCCCTTTGATATCATCAATTGAATAACCTAAAACATTGTGATGCACACGAAGTAAAGAAATAAATTTTTCTAGTTGCGAATTGGTCAAGTTTGTATCAACAATAACAAGTTGCATCCATCATCATCTAAAAATACATATTTTAGGGAGGAAGGAAAAGTTTTAAGTGTAGATTTACTTACCTTTTCCTTACTTGTGGCGTCGGAATCAGAGATGTCCTCTTTGGATGGTTCTTTTGTTGGTTCATCTTCGTTTTGTTCGTCTTCTTCACTGTGTCTGTTTTTTTTGTTATCAAGAATTTCATCTGTTCCTTCTTCCAAAGTAGGTCGAAGTAGTGACTCCTCTTCTAAGACTTCTTCTAGACTGTCCATGCTGCAAAGTTTTCCTCATACATAGGGCAGTTAACAAGGTTAAACATTTTAAACAAAATTTTCTCCTCCCCTATGCAAAAAGTAATTCGTCCCTTACGAACATCAATGAGGGCACCTGCTGTCCGGAGCATTAGTCATCCCATATAATAGGTATAGAAACATCTTCATCCATATCAAGAACGACAAAATCAATTGTGACGGAGATTATTACCTGAGTTATTTGCTTATGCCTTTCCATGGTCACGAAGAGAAAGAGAGAGAGAAGTTTTCTGTTTATGCCTTTCCATGGTCACAGGAAACCATGGAAAGAGATTAGAGGATAGTCCAAGATATTTTAGACATAACACGGCCCATTTTATTAATTAGACACGAAAGGCCCATCACAGATGACTATTACGCTACCATAGTACCCATAGTTTTAATGTTTGTGGCTGCAGACCTCTGTAGTCACAATATTTGTTGTCGCAGAATCTGTGGTCTCACATATTACACTACCCGCGATCACTCTGATCGCAGATACATTTACCCGTGGCTACCCTGGATGCGGATACATCGTCGTAGGTCGTACGCGACTAAACAATAAGAGAGTTATTATACTTGGGAGTGCCTTCAAATCAAGAAATAAACATTTGGTCGAGACTTATTTTACCAACCACGGACTAAGGGTTATGCGGTTATACTGACATCAACTATAACCGCTCTATGACCATTATATTCTGTTAGAGTTTCTCTTTGATGAAAAAATATCCGTTAATAAGATGAGGATGGATGTGCAATTATCCATAACCATACATCATAACCGGCGAACAACAATCGCCTACAACCACTATACAACAACTATTGGTAACCGCCAAGTGTCCCTTTATTGAGGCAACCAACGCCCTTTGGCAAACTATAAGAAGGGTTGAGAATTAGACAGAAGGGACAGATCGATGAATTGGAAGATAGGAATTATATACCTTGTAATCCATTATTCTGATAGTGAGAATCCAACAAGAGTAGGGCTATTACTCAGACTACGAGGGCTCAAACTTGTATAAACACAGTGTCTCTTGTTCCATATTTACGTAGATTCCTTTGGAGATTGATAGAAACTATCCTCCTACTAAACAAATTAAATTCATGTAAGTTCGGCTTGAGATATTATCCCAATCGTCGACAAACTGGAAGATAAAATTTACTGACTTGAAGAGGCACGTCTTCAAGAATTCCTTCCGGATGCTTCATTGAGTGATCGACAAGTTGCATAACCATGCATGTATGTTTGATCTCACCCATACTCAAGTGTTATGCAATGGTAAGAGGCATTACACTTATGCTTGGGCCAAGATCGCAAAGAGCTCGATTGATATGTATTGTACCTATTTTGCAAGGGATGGAGAAGCTCTCTTGATTCCACAGCTTTGTCGGCATCCTATTCTAAATCAAAGCACTATAATTCTTGGTCAAAGAAACAATTTAAAATTCACTCAAATCCCTCTTTTTAGTAAGTATATATTTCAAGAATTTTTTATAAGCAGGCATTTGAGTTACCAAGTCAGTAAAAAGCACGATAACATTAATCTTTTTCGAGATTTCCATAAAATTTTCAAATTGCCTATCGTGATTCGTTTTAACGTACCTTCCTGGGAAAGGTGAAGTTGGATTATAAACACGTGTTACCTAATTTTTTCCGCTTTCCTTTTCTTTTGGTTTAGCGACCTTGTCATCATCCTTTGCCGGCGATAATGGTACTTCCTTTATTTCGCTTGCTGGCGAAGGTTCGGTTGGTGTTGTTCATTCCGGTAGCTTCGTTCCACTCCTTAGGATTACTTCATTAGAAATATCAGCATTAGAAAAAGCTATGGAATTAATTTGTTCAGAAATACGAGGATTAATTGTTGAGAAGGAAGAGAGTTATCATTTTTGGGTATAGGATTCGCCAATTATGCAATTTGAGTCTCGAGCATGTGAATGTGAATCAATGTGGAGTTTATATTTTGACTCATGGACATCTTCTCTTTCTCTTGATTTGCTAGAAAGTTCTCTAGCATGCACTCCATGTTTGATTGCTTGGGTTGTCGTTGGTGTGACGGTCGATAGGTTGCTGAATTTGTTGTTGGTATGGTGGCCTTTGAGCTTGATATGGGGGATTTTGTTGGTGTAGTTGTTGTCGTCCAAAATTTTGTTGTTGATGTTGAGTTTGCTGATTTTGTTCTAACCATGCAAAATTTTGATTGTTGCGCCATCCAGAGTTATAAGAGTTGGGATAGGCATTACCTTGCCGTTGTTACATACCCTGAAAAGCGTTTGCCTCCTCCATGGATGGGTTAAATTGACATTCATGGCCATAGTGGCCTTGTATACCTCACAGTTCACAAAGAGGTGTAATTGCATTAACAGATGAAGTAGCAGATGATCCAAGAATAGATAATTTATCGGTGAGAAGTACTTCCCATTCGGCTAATTATGACATTACACTTACATCCATGTTGTTGGTCGGATTTTGTTGAGAAGCTCGTTCGGTTCCCCATTGTGCATAGTTTTGAGTTATACCTTCGATGAGGTCACATGCTTTGTCTACACTTTTGTTCATCAGTGCGCTGCCAGCTGCGGCGTCGGCGTCTACAACCATCTATGCGTTGTAGTTCAGCCTGCTATAAAACGTCTGAACTACAAGCCACTTTTCTAGTCCGTGATGCAAACATTTGCTCAACAAGTCCTTGTACCATTCCCAAGCTCATTAAGTGATTCACCTACCTGTTGAGAAAAAGATGCAATCTGGTTGCGAATATGAACAGTTTTCACAGGAGGGAAATACCATGAAAAGCTCATGAGAGTTCATCCCATCTAGTGATTGACATAGGAGGAAGAGTGTATAGCCATGCCTTTGCCTTCTCTCATAGCAAGAAAGGAAAAAGTATCAAACGAAGGGCATCCTATGTTACTCCATGAATCTTGAAAGTATAACAATGCTCAAGAAATATGTGCAAATGTAAAGATGCATCTTCAACGGGAAGACCACTGAACTAGTTTTGCTGAAACAAATTCAAAAGTGCAGGTTTTATTTCAAAGTTATTTTATTCAATTAGTGGTCTATTTGATTGCTACCCCATGCTGAGTGGGATTGCATAATCCTTGAGTCTCTTTTGGTCCTCCATTATTGGTTATTCTTTGATCTCTTCAAAAATTTATTACGAATTTTCCTCCAATCTTACCTGCCTTGCCTCGTACTGAAGTCGGCGCGCGCTTTTGATAGGTTTGTTCGAGCTATCCACATTTGCACTACTTCCCTAAAAGGTTAATGGTGCACAAAAATAATAGAAAGAACAATAAAAATAGAAGTAAGATTGAGAAGTGATATTGACTTATATCAGCGAAAATTAATCAAAAAGATGAATTACCGTTGTTCCCTAGCAGCGGCTCCAAAAACTTGATTACGCCATGTGAGGTCGTCTGGCGGCACGGATGTGAAGTGATGACCGCAAGCGAACGATTGAACGCTGAGCATTTAAGGGTCAAATTCCACGAGGGAAAAGCGTATTCGTCTTTTTAGGTCAATGGATCATTGATTAAGTCTGAATGAATTGGGGGTTTGTTTTCTACAACTAAATCTACAACTAAGCTATCAAACTAGGGTTTAAAGTAGTAAAGAACAAGTATGAAATCTAGAGTTTATAAAGCAGGAAGGAAAATCTAGGGTTTCTTGAGTTCCATATGAAATACGATGAGAACGTGATAGCATATCATCACAAGTAGATGAACATGAAGGTATAGCACTACAATCACTAGATGAGCTAGGCATATCAAATGAGGACCGACTAAAACTAACACCATGGAATAAAGATGAGCCACTAAATGAATCATGGTATGAGTTACTAGTATCACCCGTACAAGCATGTGAATCAATAAATGAATCATTAGACATTTTCACATGAAGTACTAGTGTCCACTAGGGCTGGAAACGGGCCGAGCTCGAGCGAGCCCAGGCAGGCTCGGCTCGAGCTCGATAGTGCACTGGGCTCGACTCGGGCTCGGCTCGAAATCTTAACGAGTTTTGAACTGGGCTCGGGCTCGACTCGCAACAAACTCGATAGAGCTCGAGCTCGGCTCGACAAGCACACGGCCACTGCCGCCGACGCTGGAGCCGCCGCCGCCGCCGCCTCCTCCTCCTCCTCCTCGTCGTCCACCGAAGCCTCCTCTCCTCCACGCGCCGCCGCCACCGCCGCCTCCTCTCCTCCCCGCGCCGCAGCACCGCCGCCGCCTCCTCCTCCCCGCAGCGCCGCCGCCTCCTCTCCTCTCCTCCCCGCAGCGCCGCCGCCTCCTCCTCTCCTCTCCTCCCCGCAGCATCGCCTCCTCCTCCTCTCCTCCCCGCAGTGCCGCCGCCTCCTCTCCTCCCCGCGCGCCGCCGCTGCCGCCTCTCCTCCCCGCGTCGCCGCTGCCGCTTGTCCTCCCCGCGCGCCGCCGCTGCCTCCTCTCCACGCACTCCGCCGCTTCCTCCTCCAGGCACGCCGTCGCCGTGGCCCGTGAAAGGCTTTAACCAATTGATTGGTAGGTTGGGGATTGGGAACGACCGAATGAATGTGTGATTGGAGTTTTAACGAGCCGAGCTCGAGCGAGCTCGGGAAGGCTCGGGCTCGGCTCGAGTTCTCTCTTGAGCTTCACCTCAGGCTCGAGCTCGGCTCGTTAAGGGCTCGAGCCGATCTTGAACCAAGCCGATCTTCGATCCGATCCCGAATAGCTCGCGAGCCTCGATCTTTTTGTCCAGCCCTAGTGTCCACAAAGCTAGCATTTGAATCTAACCATGAACAACGATTGAGTTATTACTAGCATGTGAAGTAGAAGTGTGTGACTCTAAAGATGGATCAATAAGCGAGTCACAAGCAATTATAACATCTAATATACATGTGGAGCTAATAATATCCTTGGCAAGCAAAGAATCATGAGAGTTTTTTAACTCTTAATATTGCACTTTCAAGGATGAGTAGTTGTTCTTTAAAGTGAAAAAGCTTTTAGTCATATTGCCAAGCAAGTCTTTTAGCTCTACAATCATATCCATAAACTCATTATTAGAGAAGTTAGTATTTGATACCGTCGAATCACATGTCATAAGGCATATAGATTTGTCTTGAGATGAAGAATTTGAATTCGACACTTTCTTTCTAGCTTTCCTTGAGTTCTTCTTGGAAGATTTCGCCTTCGTCTTGCTTAGGCGAACCATGTCGTTGACATCTTTGAGCTTGCTAGAAAGCTCCCAATCCTCCGCAATGAGATCATCATTCTTGATATGCTCGGAGGTGGAACATATGTCATTTTCCTTGGACATGGCCTCATTTGACATAAGCATGTCAATGAGCTCGCTCGGTGAAGTGTTGGAGAGGTCATTGTTTGCAAGAGTAGTTATGAAGTCACCGTAGTGACCCTCTGGCAACACCTGAAGAAGTTTCCTACAAATGTCTAGATTTGAAATATTAGCGCCAAAGGTTTTGAGATCATTTGTGATGTTGATCAAACGATCATACATGGCGGAGAGTGTATCATGCTCCAACATCACAAATGCCTCATAGTGCCGCATTAATAATCGCATCTTAACATGCTCAAGGCTATATGTGCCCACAAATAAATACCAAGAGTGGTCCAAACATTGTGAGCGGTCGAACAATCACTCACTAGTTCGAGCATGTCATGGCTAAGTAAACTAAGAAGCACATCTTTAGCCCTTGAGTTTAAGAGGTGAATATCCTTATTCGAAATCACCGAATAAGTCATACTCTTTTGCACTAACCTCCATAAATTTACATTCAATGCCTCAAAATAAGTACTCATAATAATTTTCCAACGGGAATAATTTGAGCCATCAAAGTGAGAGGCAATCAACCCAAAATCCTCTATCGAATTCATCCTTTCTCTCTAGGCGGTAAAGCCAATGAATGAAAGACCTCGCTCTGATACCACATGTAGGATCGAGGATGCCGATTAGAGGGGGTGAATAGGAGGCTTTTAAAAATTCTTTTCAACTAAACAATTTTTACAAGACATTTAGGATAACCTAGATTTCACAAAGGGTTTATAAACAATCTAACATCTAGTTGCAAGTAATCAATATGTAATACACAATACAACATGCAACAAGATTAATTTAAACATTTTGTGTCAAGGTAAATATGAATTGAGTAAGAGAGAAACAATTGACACAATGATTTTTACCGAGGTCTCAGAGACTCGTCTGGTCTCCCCTACTCCTCATTGAAGCGCTCATATGTGAGCCTCGCTTCTATATCCATGAAGGATATCTTCACTCGGGTTGCTCCTTCTCCACACCGGATAGGCGAGCACCAATACCTTTCACACTTGTTTGTCAGCCTCTCCAACAAACTTCAATGGAGAGATCGCGTGATGAGGACATCACTAGCTCGGATATGAACAAGGCTCCATCCACTTCTTCCACTACTTCCTCGCTGCCACGAGAAGATCAAGGAGAACGGCGAGCCGGCATGAATCCATGTGCTGAGCCATTCACTACGCCCACACCGGAGGATCAGAGATCTATATCAAAGGTGGAGCAACTCACGACGCATCAAGCCCAGCCCAAGATCAAGCCCACGACGCCACCTTTCCAATGGATCTGGCCCCACTGCCAAATTTTGTCTAGATCGCCCACAATTGACGAACAATTCGCGGACATATTCTGCCGGGTGCTGTGCCACCTCTAATTTGGGCCCAAGGCCCGTGTACCCCTAGGGTTTCACGTCCACCTCCTTGGCCGCCACCCCTACTACATATGGCCGTCACCCTTCCCGTTCTTCCTCAGGCTATGTTTAGATTAGTTTTCCCCATGTGTGAAACTTCATCCTTGTATTCTTGTGTTGGTTAGACCAACAACTACAAGTTACACAACCTCAAATTTATCGTGTGCTTCATCCATATTTGCAATTTCAGATTGCTTTTATCTTGTTCTTGCTTGTTCTTCGGTTGCTTGCAGGAATCGATCCTCGTGATCAGGTCAGTCAAGTCTTGGCACGGTTGATAACGACTCGTGAGTGTGGTTTAGCGATTGCCAGGGCGTCCAGTCTTGTTTGGTTGGTAGCCAGATCACCAAGGTCACTCTCCATCAAATCGAAGTTATCCTTCTCACCAGAAGATCGGGCATCTGTGTCTTCATCAGTTGGTATCAGAGCTTCCGGTTGACTGGTGAGAGTTTATCTATCTTAGTTTAGTAGATTGATTTCATACCTAGAGTCCAGAAAATTACCCTACAAAAAGATTTGTTTTCCGCTGTCAAAACCATCGTCATTAGCCTTGCATCATTCTTGTCAATTTGCATCTTTGAATTTTCGACCACCCTTGTTGAGTGCTGGTTCTTAGTTTTAGTCTTGGTCTAGTTTTAGTCTTGCATCTCGTCGCGGAGTCGAATTCCACATCGATCTCCTCGTCGTCACGTCCAATTCTAATCTGCCGCTGTCCAGTTTGTTGTTTTCATCATATGTTCTTCATAAAAACTCGGATTTTGACATTCTTGTACTTTCTGAAAACATCAGATCATGCTCTACAACATTTCTGTTGAGGTCAAAGTTAGATTCAGCTTCCATCTATAAGATATTGGGCTGTTAATGTCGATGGTGTAGAATTTGAATCTAATAGACCTGTTTCAGTATTTTTATCATAATTCTTTCATCCAAACTCGGATTGGGATAAATTTATACTTTCTGGAATCGCTGCGAGAAATCCCACAAAACGTTAGTTGGGGTAATCTTCAAATTCGGCCATTTTCATCACGCTAAAATTTGGGCAAAGTTAGTTGTGTAATCTTCAAAATTTAGTCCAATTCGGATTCAAATTACTTAATGTAAGACAGCTTCGTTAAATTGCCATATCTTTTGATTTCCAATACCGTTTTTGACGTTCTTATACTTGTTGGAAAGATAAGACGATCCTCTACAACTTTGGTGTTGACCAGATCCTCTAATTTGGTGTTCTTGGGGCCCAAAATTGCTAAACAATGTTTCTGTCTTAGTTGTGCAGCCCAAAAGAAAAAGGCAAAGTGCAATAAAAGCCACACTGTTCATAAAAAGAAAAGAAGTAAGAAAAAGGCAAGTGCAAAAAAAAAGAGCCACACAAAAAAAATCAAAGAAGAAAAATGTGTATAGCAAAAGAGGAGAATTTTCTGTGGTGCATCTTTTGGTTCTAGTCTTTTGTGTTGTTAGTTGCTTGCTTGAGCTAGGTCTGAGTCTAGGCTAGTTCCAGTACATTGACGATTATTTTGGACTAATTTTGAATCTTGCATTATTGATCTGTGTACCCCTAGGGTTTCACGTCCACCTCCTTGGCCGCCACCCCTGCTACATATGGCCATCACCCTTCCCGTTCTTCCTCAGGTTTTGTTTAGATTAGTTTTCCCCATGTGCGAAACTTCATCCTTGTATTCTTGTGTCGGCTAGACCAACAACTACAAGTTACATAGCCTCAAATTTATCGTGTGCTTCATCCATATTTGCAATTTCAGATTGCTTTATCTTGTTCTTGCTTGTTCTTTGATTGCTTGTAGGAATCGATCCTCGTGATCAGGTCAACCGCGTCTTGGCACGGTTGATAACGACTCATGAGTGTGGTTTAGCGATTGCCAGGGCGTCCAGTCTTGTTTGGTTGGTAGCCGGATCGCCAAGGTCACTCTCCATCAAATCGAAGTTATCCTTCTCACTAGAAGATTGGGCATCCGTGTCTTCATCATCGCGACTCTCCTTCACGAACCGTCTAGGCGATGGTGATCACTAAGAGTAACAAATCGAACATGCTTTTTTTCACTTGAACGAATCAAGTGCTAGAAGTTCAAATGATGCAAATGGATGCCCAACACTCTAGCACTAGCTTGCAAATTGTGGATGAAGTGCACTAAGCACTCTTAGCCTCTCACAAATGCATCTCCTCTAATTCACTCAAGAATTTTGGCTCAAATCTAGCCTCTAGATGCAAGAGATCAAATGCAATGAACTTGGTTAGCTTATACATAGTGTTTTCAACTTCTTGAGCACCCTCAAATGAAGGCCAACACGAGATATATATAGCCCTCTCAAGAAACTAACCGTTTGCAATAAACTGAGCCAATTTTGTACAGGCCATTTGCAACAAACTGCCAGTGCAAGTCAATATGACTGTTGCAAACATGTCAGTTATCGTTCAGCTATTTTTGTGAAGGCCGGACAAATGATCTTTTGTCCGGACAAAAACCCCGGACAAATGCATTTTTCTCTAGTTCATGTTTTAATTAAGCCTTACACGATTTATATAGGCCAGACAATGTCTAGCCATGTCGGACACTGTCCAGCCTATCCCAGACAAAAGCCCCCGAACAGATTTATGTGTCTCTGGTTACAATCCAAATGAAACTCTCAAGTTTTATACAAGCCGGACAATGTCCGACCTTCCCCAAACAAAAGCTTTGGACAAATCTATATGTCTCTGTTTACGTTTTGCAAAAGCCACTAGAGTTGTGTATTGGCCGAACAATGTCCGGCATGTGCAAACCAAAAACAGGACTTTACCAATTTTACTCTAAACCAAATTTAGGGTTATATGCACATTAAAATTGTCTGTTTTCTCACGGATATGTCTACTGACACTCAGCAAAGACCACGACCTAGTTTGATTTAAGAACATTACACCACTGGTCGAATATCCGGTCAAAAACATGTAGTCAAGTGGATTTGGTCGAGCATATGCAATCGAGCTGAAAACTGGTACGACCAGTTTGAACCCCTTCGACCATGACCAGCTCCAAACAAAGATACGATCAGAAAGTGCAAATACGACTACGACCAGCTCTAGTAAAGAAACAGATTGCTTTAATTGGCGACCACAACTAAGTGCAGTTTTCAAAACATTATCTTTAATGCAAGCAACTACACTTTGATTTTCTTAGCAATGCAAGAGATGATTAAGCACTAGTGCAAGATGATATGAATGCATTTGAGCTTTCACACTAGATAGACTCAAGTTACTAGTTTTCGACCCCTCTTAATAGTATGGTCAAACTAGTAAAAAAAAAGTCCTATCAAATCGGTCTATCTTCAAACACTGAGACCGATAAAATCCTAAGAAATGATCTTTAATCTTAGATCTTACCTTTGGTGAAGCTTGACCTCTCAAAGCTTGACCTCGCTCAAGATGACTCATATCGACATCATCTTCCATACACCCTTGCTTGCTTTCAACTCACAATAGACCTTGAGACTACAACACATACGCTCATTGAACAACATTAGTCTCATTGTTAGATTGTCATTAATCACCAAAGAAATTACTCCACAAAGGAGTTAACTCAATAATTTCTTTTTTCGGTGAAATGACAAAACCATTTTCAATAAACCACAAATGAGTAAGAGATGAAGTACACAATCATATAGATCCATATATGATAAAAAATACAAATAAGATCTATACTACTCATGTCATGATAATGATAAGCATAAGCTTGATGTAAGCACAGATGACATACATGATGAGCTGCTCCTCAACATATGCATCGATATTAAAACTCGACAAGAGAAACATCAATATAGGGTTTAACGCATGACACTTCAATTTGACAATTAGCATAAGCTTGATACAAGCATAGATAATAGATATGAAGAGCTCCCCCTCAACATATGCATTGATGTTAAACCATGACAAGAGAGACATTAACTTTAGGGTTTAACACATGACACTTCAATTTACTTGTGCTGAACAGGTTTATCCAAATTGTCATTTAATCATCCAAATTATCATTAATCATCAAAACCTAGATCCAACAGGTGGTGGTCGTGATAGTGGTGCCATGAGGTGGTGGAAATGCCACTAACCATAAGCAGTGGTGGCCAACAAGGTAGAAGAAGAGTATGGGTGACAATGGCAGTGGCAAGGGATCTATTGGGAGGAGGAGGGAAAAGAAAATATGAGAATGCAAGGTGGAGATTAAATCTAGATCTAGATATATGGTGTAGATTGCGAAACTGCTCAGCAGACCCCGTGGAGTACCGTCGCCCTCGGGAGCTGGATCTGCACTCTTGGACATCATAAACTGTTTCAGCTGTACAAACTCTTCCCTCATATGTGCGAACATGGCCTCGACCTCAGCCTGCACCTCAGCCCGTATCTCTGCCCGTACCTCCGCCCGTATCTTCTGGGAGAGCTCCGCTTCCTTCTCCTTCCAGGAGTGGGCCTTCTTCCTTGGTGGAGCCGGATCTGCGAAACCAGCCTTCTACGTGACACGATGACTCCCACGGTCCGTGTCCGCCCGGGATACTCCTTATTTCCTAGAGCTCGGGTGAGGATGTCATTCTCCCTCTGCGGGGTAAACAATCCCTGCATTGCCTCCTTCTCAAAAGAGATCTGTTACATTTAAAGGTACATTGTGAGACAAATACATATATACACTTGTGCGCACACAGTTTACGAGGTTAGCCAACTTACCATTCGCTACACAACCTCGGTGTCCTTAGGGTTTGGGAACACCACAGACCCCGTGGACGACACGCACCCTCTCCCCCTCCACCACCGCTTGCAGCTCGCATCCCGGATCTCAGAGACGGTAACTCAGGGGAGTCGACAAGAGAATTTTGCTCGTCTTCCTTCCTCCACTGCTCCTCCTTCCCCGCATAACCCCGGGATGTGAGCCAATGCGGGTAGTCATTCCTCTTCTGGATCGCCTTATTCTTCTCGCTAAGGGCCTTGAACTCATCGGCCGCCTTCTGCTTGGTGAATTCCCCCCATACCTCCTACGATATGAAAGGGTACTTCTCGCAAGGAGATTTCCCCACTGCGAGGAAGGTACTGATGAGCCAGCTCTTAAAAGTTTTTCATGTTCTGTTCATGTCCTTCAAGCAAGCTGTCTTAGGTCCATCGTCGGGGATGTTTCAGTTAGCCTGTTTTCAAATAATGCATATAAGCATGAGTTAGTTAAACTTTAGGATAAGCCAAAGGAACGTGATTACGAAAGAGTTTAGCGATTTCGATTAAGTTTACCTTCACTTCCGCCCACAACCTATCCCTCTCGTCCGCCGTCACATCCTTCCAGCTCTGGACGATGATTTTCACCCTTTCTTTCGCCAACAGCCCAACGTCGGCAACGTACTTCCCAGCATTCTTTCCGATCGGCCTCCCAACTCACAAGAAATGTTGGTGCATTTCGCCAAACGGCCCAACATCGTCGCGCCTCGCCCCATCCTCTTGCGCTGGGATGAACTAGCATCTTCAGTTATGTTGCCCCTCATCGAACTACTACTATCATCCGAGGAAGATGATGACATGGCTTTCCCTAAAATTCCATCAACAAACCATCAAAAATTTAATGGAAATAGAAAGCAAAAAAGGAATGCACCAATTTTGTCTCTCAAGTTTAGGGTTGATTGTACTTTAGATCCTGAAATTTTCGAGAGCAACATTTTGGTCTTTTAATTTTAGAGTTGAGAACAGAAGGAAATGTGTACTTTTGATCTAGACATTGTCATAGGCATAAGACAACATATATGGGAATTAATTCTTCGGGGAGGAGCTCCATAACTTAATTAGTTGAGGATTAGATCTAATTAGGATTGCTAAAAAGGTTGTCAAAAGCAAATAGTATTAAAAAGCAAAAGGACCTATTTTCATCATTTGTTCTATCGATAAACACATCAACTACCGATAGCAGATAAGCTCTCTTCTAACGGTACAAACATGGACTACCGTTAGAACATATTTCTGAGCATTTTCATCTAGACATTTTCATAGGAAGAAGGCAACATATGGCAATTAATTTTTCTTGGAGTTCTATAACTCAGTTGAGGATTGGAGACTAATTAGGGTTGCTAAAGGGATGTGAAAAGAAAATAGTACTAAAATGCCAAAATTTTTGAAGGGTTCAACAATTTTTTCTATCGGTAAACACATGAGCTACCGACAGAAGATAACCTTTTCTCCATCGGTAAATACATGGACTACCATTAGAAGATGTTTCTGAACACTATGTAAAGTAAAGTATATGGCAATTTGATACAAATGATCACACATACTGTCTCATGCATACATCATACATGAACCAACTTGTGTTTTAGCAATATTTTGTTGAACCCTTCAACAATATTTTGTTGAACCATTCAACAAAATATCCAAGACATCAAATTTTTTGGTTAGAGCTGATATGCTTGGGGATTCATGTCATTCTTGAGCCTTGTTGTCTAATCTGGTACACCGAAAGGAAAGAGAATACAAAAAAATTTGTTCTATCGGTAAACACATGAACTACCGATAAAAGATAACCTTTTTTCTATCGGTATATACATGTACTATCGTTAGAAGATGTTTATGAACACTTCAAACATATAAGGTATAGTATATGGCAATTCGATACAAATGATCACACATACTGCTGTATAAATAATTTCAAATCTCAAAATAGGTTTATTACAACACTGAAATATATTATGTAAACCCTAGTTTAAATCAACAGTGCCTGCGGAGTGTAACATCCCTGTTTTTCCCCAAATCCTGCTCAATCTAAGTCTGTCATCTTAAAATTATAATCTAGGTATGTTAATGCCTTAACTCAAAAAAAGATTGGCAGCAGAATTCCATCGTTCAATGCTTCTTCAAAAATCAGCCCAAAAGTATCGCAGATTAGCCCTTTTCAAATTTTCCAGAAGCACGAAAAGGCTAAAAGCCACAGATTAACTCCAAATCTTGATCTGATTTAGGGAATATCTCCCATTCACTATTCTGAAAAAGTTTCCCTTCTGCGAGATTTCCAAAATATCATCCTAAGTCTCTGTTTTTAGCCTTGCCAAATTCCAAACCCTAATTACCCTATTTTACCCAGTTTTCGTCTCGGCTCAAAACTTAATCAAAACCCTATTTTCTGCTATTTGTCACTGCTAAACTATTTTGTTAAGTCTGGTAAGCCACCCTGGTGAAATTCTTTTCAGCCCAACCTTTCCAAATCTCCAGATTTACAGTTTGGTCCTAAAAATCAAGTTTCTGTATTTGCAAATCGGCTCAAGTCTCTTTTTCCAGCCCTTTTCGACCAGAGCTCGGCTACTGTTTCGACCAGAGCTCCAGCGTCTTCGCCATGTCCCCTCGCCGCTGGCTGTGATGAGATCTCACCTGTGTTCGTGGTCGCCCGTGCCTGCAAGTGCGCCCGTGTCCGCGCCAAATCCTTCGTGTGGCAGTACTTCAACCAGCAGCAGCAGCAACTTCAGCGCGTGCGCCCGAGAGGATTTAATTTGCATGCGCGTATGCGTCATCACCGGAGCAGCCTCGTCGCCTCCATCTCTGCACCGCCCTGGACCAAGTTCCTAAGCCCCGACTGTTGCTGGCAAAGCTGGCTAGCCACCTGCTCGCCGTCGCTTCACCGTTTGCTGCTGTTTCTTCTGCGCCCAACCAGTCTCATCCCCGGCGCAAGTTTCGCTGTTGTTTTCCCTCACAATCTCCGTTCCCTCGCCTATTTAAACCCTCCAGCAACCTGTTCCTTCACTGTGTTTTGACTTAGCCTTTTTCACCCATCTTCTTCTATTTCTTCTTCATCCCCGGTGAGCCGCCGTTGAGGCAACTGTCGCCAGATCTCTCTGCTTCACCAAACTCTAATCCAACCACACCAGTAAGCTTCTTATACTCGTTTATCTGTGTCATAGCAACCATTTGAGCTCTGGTGATCTACATCACCGGTGATCGCCATGAAAGGCCGAATGCCCTGTTCCCAAAATTAAACCTTCTCCAATCCTTTTCACCCATCCTTTCTATAGAACAATTTGATCCTTAGCAGATCCCTAGCAAGCCCGTGAAGCCAGTTTTTAAATTATAACTCAAATTGTAAGCTTCCTGTTCTTTGCACGCTGCCATGAGTGGCTCATGTCGCCGGCACACTTCACTGTACCTCCAGCCAATTCAACCCCATCTACACCTTTCTTGTGTCCCGTAGACAGTGTAGCCAGAGCCAATTACCCAGCATTGTGTGTATCGACGGCGCCTCTTTCATCGTCGTCCCTGAGCCCAGCATCAACGCCGGCGAGCCTCCAAACATCATTGCCGTCCAATCCCTCGCTCCAACACGATCTGTATCACCTCAGGATCAAAAGCCCTCAATCAATTTCAGGATTCAACAACCCCAGTTCTCTGTCACCGTAGCCCATCCTTGTTTCAAGCTGCCGACGATTTGAATCTCGCCGTTCACCGCCGTCAAACCACCTCTGCCTAATTCATTTCACCAGTAGCTTCATCTTGATCTCGCCTACATGTTTGACAAGGTTGGTGAAGCAGCACATGCGTGGTTTGTCCAGACGCATGTGCCCTAGCTCGCTGCAGTGCATTGGCATGCAATTTTCCTGTGCCAGGGACTTTGCTGTAATTTTCTTTAATTCCTGGACTTTTCTATTGAAACCACCTTGTGAATTAGATGCCTTACTGTGTTTAGCACCTAATTCCCCCTTTTAAACCCATCTTGATCTTTTGGAACCTCCAGATTAACTCTATGTCTTTCTCAGACATTGTCTGACCGCGAACCGAATGTCAGCCCTTAGACATTCGATGCATCTAAGCCAAAATCCTCTAAGCCGAACCCAAATATCTTCTCTCCCACTGTTCTGCCTTCGACCAGATCATCTCCATTGCATACATGTTTATATTTTACCTATTATTTTCTGAATGTGTGGTGTGTTGCTGTTTTGTTGTTTGCGTTCGAGAGCAGAGCCAGGAGCGGAAGAATCAGAGGTGATCTTTGAAGAACCAGCAGATCAGTTAGACTCCTCGTTGCAAGGCAAGTCTCATTCCCTTGACCATGTCTCTCCTAATATTTTAAAGTAATCTGGATTAAACTCTGTTTTGAATATATGCATGCTTTATCTTCAAATTAAGTGTTATGTTGAAAGAATGTGAATAGCTATGACCTAATCTCTTGTAAAGACCCTTTTATGTATTTGTGTATCACTTGCACCCTTGTCACCCTAGGACATCATGCTTAGGATATGCTTACACTTAAATACATACATTGAGTGTTAAATGGTCAATCATATGATAAACATGCTTAAGAACCCCTTTTGTGAAAGAAAATGTGAAATAGGAATTGATAGTGAGGATGGTTTGATTGGTTGGCTACTGTGTGCGCACCGGGAATGTGAATGTCTCCTCACTATTGATTCATAAGAACAAGAACTTGGTATGGGACAGGCACAACTTAGTAGCTTTCTTGGTATTAGCAGTTCCCTGCATGGTATGTCGGTTCGGTTTCTCACGTGGAAACTGGTGGAGAGCAGATGGCCGTGAGTGGTGTGAGATCAGAAAAATAATGAGAGGATAAAGAGTAAAGATGGAAATCATCCTAAGCCTGGATTGAGTCGTGTGTGACTGCAACCATAGGTCATATGTCTTGCGAGGACATAGGCCAAGGCTAGGAACAAAGGCAGTGGGGAGGACCCATAATGATATTTTAGACTTAATTGTCTATTTACCGGGCAGGGATATTGTTAATATTAGACTGGAAAATCGTTGTGTGATCTCAGCCTTGTCACATGCATAAAAGTCGCATGGAGCTGATCCGACTTGAAAGCCGAGTGAAGAAGTGGATTTAAAAAGAGGTAAACCTTTGCAAAGTGTAAAAGAAGTATCGGATACTCTGTACTCCCAGGTCATGGAGTCTTATCATAGTGGATCTTTATCCATGTGGTTCAGCACAAGTAATATTTGGAATGTTTTCATGATGTGGGTTAATAAAAGTGATGACTCATGGGAGACCATCACACATAACGATTTCTAAAGTATAACTTAAGATTTCAAAGTATTGCTTTTGAAACTAAAAGCCTTTCTTTATAACTTTAGAGTGAAAATCTATTCTATTCTTACATATAAAACAAAGACCTCATTCCTTGAGAACCCCTCATCTATATACCTGCATTCTCATAACGAGACTTGTTGAGCATCGTGTAAAAACATGCTCATCCTTGCCTTTGCATACAAATTTAGAAGAGGGATTCGTTGATCCCGATTCCTTTGGTTTTGAGTACCAGAAAGAGGAAGGAACCTTTCTAGATTATTCGAGCTTCTAGGAGAGTCATGCGCCCAGTGGAGTCCGATGTGGTGAAAGCCCATGCCGAGCCACTGCAGAAGGAAGTGAAGATCTTTGTTGTTGCTTTCTGTGTTGTCCTGTGTATTCGGTACCTTGATACCGACTCTTGTATTGAGAAACTCACTATTTTTACTTCAACTTTAATTAGCGTCATCCTTGACGTTATGGTACTGTAATATTGGTCCTCGTGACCTTGTACTTGTTTTAATTATCTGGTTTACTTTTTAATGTAAATCATGTTGTTGTGAGCTTGTGATGTACCTTTCTGAGTGCAACCCACCAGGGCGGTTGCCACCAGATTCCTCAAATGAGGGTCCCACACAGAGTTTACCAAATCGTACACAATAGCAAACCCTAGTTTAAATCCAAATTAAAGATGAGAGGAGAAAAATAGCGAACCATACTGTAAAAAATGCAAAGATCAAATTAGGAAGATGCTGGAAAAAGAACGACGCACTAGGGTATTTTATAGCGATCAGTTGTGGCAATGGAGAGGCGGTGTAGAACGAAGCGGTGGCCGGCGATGGAGGAAAATAGGAACCGACAGCAGTGGCGATCGCGGTGCGGCAGTGAGGAAATGGTCACCAGTGAGGGTAGGGGTTTTCGCGCTCGAAGAGACATAGAGATATGAGTTGGAATGGTTTGACTGGAGGGAAACTCTTGGGTGAAGTTTAATAAAGTAGTGATGACCTTTTCTAACAGTACAACCAAGAATTACCGTCACACTAATTGTTTTTTTCTAACGATAGAACCAAATAATACCGTCAGACCATGTATGTGCACTTTTTGAACTGTAGTTTGAGAAAATTCCGTCAGACTTGAGCACTTTTTCTAACAGTAGGACCAACAAATACCGTTAGAAAAGGACAATTTTTTCCAGGGCTTCTTTTTTGAAGTGGGCAGGGCATTGGAAAATGATGTTTCAGGCTTGTTGAAGAAGCAAAAGGGTGCAATGGGATTTTGGCAAGAAAATTTGAAGAGAAGAATTAAGTTCTTAGAATATAAGTGTATTGTACATGTTAGAACTCATGCCGTGGACTAAAATTGAGATATATTAATGTTGTGAACTAGCTTATCATTAAGTTGTAAACAAAAATGTAAGCCTGTTGTGAACTACAAAAGGACAATTTTTAAGGGCTTCATTTTTGCAGTGGACAGGGCATTGGAAAATGATGTTTCAGGCCTGTTGAAGAAGCAAAAGGCTACAATTGGATTTTGGCAAGAAAATTTCAAGGGAAGAATTAAGTTCGTAGAATATATATATATAAGTGTACTATACATATTAGAACTCATGCTGTGGACTAAAATTGAGATATATTAGTGCTGTGAACTAACTTATCATTAAGTTCTAAACAAAAATATATAGCCTGATGCATTAATGATAAGTTCTTCACCTTGATACACAACTTGTGGGCTGTTTGCCTAGCATTTTTCCTTCAATTAGAAAATACCCATGAATGATTGTCAACCTATAATTCTTCTTCGTGATTATCTCACAGGTAAGTTGTTTCGTCGATATCTTTGATAGGGATAGATTGAATGTCCTCTAAAAAAGGAGGTATCTCGTCGAACTGGTTATACTCCTCTTCGTCGACAACATCTTCGACTCCAACAATACGTCTCTTGTTGTGGAGGACAATGTGCAACTTTGGATTGGCCGGGTCAACGATGTAGAATACCTGTGTGGCTTGCTTTGCAAGTATGAATGGATCATCTTAGTGTCTGACTCTATCGAGATCGACTACAATAAACCCGTAATTGTAGTGATGCATCAGTTTATTATGGCTTAGGTCTAGAATTTGATCCGCACATCTGATAGATGTTTAGGTATCGACTCTTCTACTCCCCTTCCCTTCATCTATATCTAGTTCCAGCAACCTCTAGTCTAACACAAATCTTGAAGCAAACATAATAATACCTTTCTTTATCACATTTTCCTCCTTGTGGAAAACTTTGAGCGCTAATATATTCATAAATATCTACATCAATCACATCAAAATGGTATGAGTAAATTTGTCATCACAAATACTTTCGCAGTATAGAGATATCTAATACTATTTTTTAGTTGGATACTAACTTACTAACCATACCGGTTAGACTGCTAAATCATCACAAAAATTCTCAAAATAATTGTGTAGATAGTCCTATACTTTATCTATTATCTTATAAAATTTCAAATTTAAACTTGTTCGATTCTATGAGAAACAGAAAAGAGAAATTTCTGAAAAATAAAAAATAAAACATAAAATAAAAGAAAAAACAATAGTTATTATTCACAATAAATTTTTCTTTTTTTTCTCTCAAGTTTGATTGATTACTCAAGGTAGTATCTACAAAAATTTTTAAGAATTTTTTATGATGATTAGATGGCCTAAACTGTGTGGTTAGCATATTAATATGGTTTGCACTAGATATGTCTCCCTTTCACATTATTATATTTTTGTAACCTTTACTAAGGATGAGTAGAAAGCCCAAAAATCAAACTGCACCAACCAAAATATTGTGATTTGATCGGTTTTGGATTCAACCCAAAAATCTGTGAAATTTAATTGGCTTTTCGTGATTCGGTTGGTTATTCTATTCAACAAACAAAACCGACTGAATAAGTTGAATATTGTTTGTACTCCTGTTCTTCTGTTTGCTCTTCATTCTTCCGTTATTTTGCTTTGAGAGTAGTTTGATATCTTTGTGTCTGAAGTGTTCAAATTAGATTTTTATTATTATTTACTACTGTTATAATTTTAAGTAGAGATTAGTTGTTTACATACTGCTACTTATGAATATATTGCTTTAATTAACATAAAAAACTAGTCAAATTTTATTTGGTTAATTAGTTTTGGTTTTGATTTTTTTTCCTTTGGTTAATTGGGTTCCCAAAATTTTAATTCAATTAAAAATTGTAAAACCAACCGAATACTCATTCCTGACTTTACTAATATATTAAATTAAAAATTTACAGTGAACATTGCCTACAAGAAATTCAAATATGACAACTATCGGAGAGCGGATTTGTGGTAAAAAAAAAACATAACCACATATACAAATTTGTTGCGGTAAGGACCTTATCATTCTCCACACACACATACATACATACATAATATATATATATATATATATATATATATATATATATATATATATATAATACCCAGGCACAGGTCTGGTCTATCTCGACAAGGTAAGGCTAAGGTAATGGTTCTAATATAGCAATGGAGATATGAGAACTATTGCTATTTTAGAAACCAAGGATGAAAACCTAAACTAATACAAAGAAACAAAATAAAGAAATATTAAACATGCAATGCAAGATAAATATAAAGAAGATAAACAGTAAATCACATAAGAAAAGTAGAAAATAAACAGTAATGAAAAACAGTAAACTTAGAACAAAAAGCAAAGAGATAATAAGAACAGAAATATACAAAAAGAATAATTATATTAAGAAAGCATGATACTTACAAAGGCAGAAGGCGAGTGCTTCTGCTTCTTTCACGCACGTACAAGTTCACGTTCAAGCTCAGTACATGCGTGTTCATGCATTCAAGTTTAGTACAAACCTTACACACTACGACTCTCTATATAGAGTCTTTATTTGGTGCAAGCCTATTTACAATACTACTTAGATTTTATTTACAAGTGAAGTGGAAGTTGAGGTGGAAGTGGAATGGAAGTGGGATGGAAGAGTGTTGTGTGTGGTGTTCTCTTCTCACTTGTGTGTTTTTTCCAACTTTCTTAGCTTGCTTTCCTTTCTCACTTGTTCCTTTTCTAACTTGTTCTCCCTCTTGCTTGAGAGACTCCTCCTTTTATAGGGGTCTTGGATGTATGTAGATCCATGGGAAGGACTCTTTCAATAGTTTCTTCATATAATTTGTCCTTTTGAATAGTATTGCCATATAATTTGTCCTTCTTGTCTTCAAGTGGAGTGCCTTTTGACTCCTATGTCTTGTCAAGATTGTCTTCATGTAGAATACCTTTTGACTCTTACATGTTGTCATGTTTCCATTATTGATGTATCCTGGAATATTTTAATCTTCATGAACGAAAATTTCATCTTCATTTTCAAATTTTGTTAATCCTTTAAGGAGGTAATAAAATCTGATGTCTCCTCCTGATCTTCTTGCTTAAATATGGAATAATAATTAATCTTTTGAGAAGATGAGGTTCCGGAGTCACTGGCTTGTGAAAATTTATCTTCTAGGCTTCGACATGGAGCCCTTGAATCTAATGGTTGTGGACTTTCTTGTATCATTTTGAACATTGTTTCGTAGACTTGAAGTTGTAGCTCAGCTTCTGATAGTCCTGGTTTCTTTAGGAGTAATTCCTTTGTAATTTTTTCTTTTAGGTTAATCATGTTAGATTTGTGGGACTTTGTTATGTTCCTTTTTCCTTGCACAATTGGTTTTATGTCAAACTTATCCCACCATTTTACCTGATATTTTCTCATCATGGCAGCCGGAAATTGGTTGTGACATAACTCCAATTCCCACTTCATGATCCAAGGCATCCCTGTCTCTGAACAGAATTGCATCAAGACAAAAGGATATTCCTTCAGATCTCTGGTAGATTCTTTAGCCACCTTCTTCATAACTTCATCTGGAAGAATTTCTGGAATGGCTCCTATCTTGAGCCAGAAGTTTTTAAAGAACCATAGTGGTATATTGGATAATTTTTCTTTGAAGCGGATAAACCATCAATGCTTCATTTGAATATTTTGAAGTAGTAGAGCATTTTGCCATGCATCTTGATAGTCCCAATAATTATATTTGTTAGGACTATATGAATAAAGTGATCTAGATATATATGGGTTGGAAGCGGTATTCCATTCTTCCAAATCTATAATTTTATTGATGAGTAACTTGGTATATGTTGTTTCCTTGTCAATCCCCATAGTGTGATCTATTTGAGCACTTCTAGTTTCAAGCAAGATTGCTTCATAATATTTTTGATCTTTGCCTGGAGATTTAGGCACAAAATATGATTGTTTTGGAAAATACTTGGTCATAATATTTTTGAGACCAAGATTCAAATCATTGAATTCCAGAGGCAATATATGTTCCTCTGTTTTGAGAATATATTGAGATGTATGCCCAAAATCTTGTGGCATCATTGGGGGTTTTTGAGTTGAACTCTCAGGATATATGTTGGAGAGTTTTTGTTTGCTTGGGGAGTACTCAACCGGCCTCCCACTTGTTGATATATCCCTCTTTGGGGCCATGTCCCTGTAAAAATTCACGAGACAGGAAGTCTGGGAGTGAATTATTTTCCCCCTTACACTACTACAGAAATGCTTTTCACTATCGGTTAAAAATCCACTCTACTATTGGTTCTCTTACCGATAGTGGTCGGCAAGATAGTAGAGGTGCAGCACACTTCTATCGGTTCAAAAACCGTTAGTAAAACATCTACATTCCCAACATTCACTAATCGCTATCGACAATTTCTTCTATCGGCTCGAATTCAAACTGATAGTATTGTATACGTTTTTTCTATCGGCTCATATATAAACCGATAGTATTGTTTAGACTTTTTCTATCGGCTAGGATATAAACCGATAGTAAAGTTAATGTTTTTTCTATCGGCTCTTATATAAACCGATAGTATTGTCTGGACACAATTAGTATGGGAAACTTTATTCTATCGGTTGTTATATATAAACCGATAGTATTGTGTAGACACAGTTAGTACTGGAAACTTTATTCTATCGGTTGTTGTATATGAACCGATAGTACTGATATATTTATTCTATCGGTTATATTATATAACCGATAGTATTTTGTAGACACGTTTAGTACTGAAAACTTTATTCTATCGGTTGCTGCATATGAACCGATAGTACTGTAATATTTATTCTATCGGTTGTAGTATATAACCGATAGTAATATTAGTTTTTCCTATCGGTTATGTATTGGGACGGTTAGTACTGGAATCATGCACATATATATACAGCTATACAGAGATACATTGGATCATTCACAAATACACCAATATTTACAAATATTCACCAATATTCACATATTGAATTTGTTCACAAATACACTAATACAGTAATATACACATGCATTGGACAGATTGAATTTATGCACATATTGATCGAGTTTATTCACAAATACATCAATGAATCTATTCACATATTGAGTTTATTCACAAATACAGCAATCAACACATTCAATATATATTCACAAATACAGCAATCAACACAAGTCAGTTACTATCGATCGTTGATAGCCACTTCTTCCATGACATATTGAGCCCAAATTGTTCGCAGCTCCTTCAATTTAGGCAACTCATATTGCTCTTTCAACATGGCGCTCTGCATATATGCGTGTATGAAGTTAGGATCGTACGTGACATCCAATTAAAGTTCGACTTTGAGTCAGGAAAAATGGTTACCTTAGGGAATTGAGCAAAGTTTCTCCTGATCAGGTCATACATGAATCTCATGACATAGAAGCCACATTCCCACGATTGTGGCTGCTGATGGCACTGGAAAAATTGCATATGCAAAAACATAAACCCATATTAACTCGAAAGAACTAATTAAGCTTAAATTAAAAGACTCATCATGAGTACTTCCATCCTTATTAATTACCTCATATTCTTTCCAAGAAATTGTTGTGCCCTTCGACGCGTCATGCCTCCCTCCAGCACTAGCATAATTTTTGAAAACCCTGTATTTAATTTAGCATTGCCGGTTAATATGTTATCATTAATTAGCTAGTCAGAGAAAAATTTAAGACAACTATGTTACTTACGCGTCTATGCGCCATGTGAGGGTGAAAACATGCGCCACCTTGTCGCTCATCGAATCGAGGTAATAGACCTCATTCATCCATGGGCAAATGACGGCGAGGACCCAGTGGCCCCTACATTGCATATATAAGCGAACCGTTTCACACATATGTTAGGCGTAACATACAAGAATGAGTTAAATTAGTAGGAAATGCACTAACCTTTGGTGGTACGGCGCAAGGATGAACTCTCGGTCCTGCTGCGCTAGTAGTGCCCTTGATATGTATTCCTCCGCATGTGCTTCGTCGTGCTCTAGCATCGTGAGGCTTATTTTCTCTGGGTCGAGGAAACCCACCTTGTCACATGCCCTCATCGATGCCAGCCTATACATGTACCTGGATGCAAAGTAGACATTAGTAAGTAGTGCATACAAAGTGATTAGATTTATGAAACGAACTGTGATAACTTCAGACAACAGCAAACTCACAGGACTCAAGTCCGTATGATGGACATATCAAGCTCCCGCCAGTTGAGGAGGTCGAACAAATCCTCGTGGGCCACCGATATGCTCCCGGGCTCACGGTGAAAATGGGCTAGCCTGAAGTGAACCAAGAAGTTGATGTGGCGCCTAGACCGGGTCAGGTACCACTCGTGGAGACTTCTGGTTATTTGATCCATATTGCGCAAAAGGTACTCCGACACGAGTGGGGACCCGTTCTTGAACGTACCCGGCTGGCTTTGTTTGGCCTTGCCTTTGGCCTTGCCCTTGCCTTTGGGCGGGGAGCGAGTGTATACCTTCGAAGGTTGGGGTGTGGTGCCGCCGGCCTCATTTGATGGCCAAGGGTTTGAGGCCGTCGGAGGAGGCATGGGGGCCGAAGGAGTTCGCTCATGCGTTGTGGCGGGGGTGGTGTCCTCAGGAAGTGAGCTGGTATCTATCGTCCACTTTAAGTACAAACGCATAAGTTAGATTTTACAAATTGAGTATATTAACTGAGTTGTAAGCTAGAATGGCTAGGGTTTACCTCCTGTAGTCTAACACCCTTCTTGGGCCACTGTATGTACGAGCCCAATGCCTCGCAAATTGTCCGCATTTCGTCCGTTGGGACGGGCAACGGAAAATAGCTGTAGCCCGGGAGGGCCATGTCCACCTGTACCTTTGCAAATCCAGGCACCAGAGGTACGCAGTGGATCCGGATATCCTCCCAAGACTGGTATACGACCCCGTTTGCAACCGCAACAGGTTTGTCGCCTATGTTGATCAATAGGCTACAGCTCTCTGGCTTCTACAATTTGCAACAATTATAACAGGTTAGCGAAACAATTATAACATAACGGGAGTGGCATCAGCCGAACTGCATATATAGCTCAAGAGTTGCAATACCTCGATCAGGTCCACCGGATCCACGTGAACCTTAGAGCCAACACTACTCGGCCTGGCAGCGTCGATCTCGACAGCTGGATCTAAACCCTTGGACTGCACAACTCGGCTGAGGCGTTCATACTTCTCGTTCATTTGAGTGAACATGTCCGCGAATTGTGCAGTCACATCTGCCCGTATCTTCTGAGATAGCTCCACTTCCCTTTCCTTCCAGCTGCAAGCCTTCTTCGCCTTTTGCCCGGGCTCCGAGAAGCCTTCTTTCCATGGCACCACAGCCCTCACGGTTCGCGTCCGCCCTGGATGCTCCTTGTTCCCTAGAGCCCGGATAAGGATGTCGTTCTCCCTATGGGGACTGAACAATCCCTCGGTCGCCTCCTTCGAGCAAGAGATCTGTTACATTGAAAGCTCTCCATTGTGAGGAAGAAATATATATACAAACTTGTGCGCACACTAGTGATCATAGTTAGCCAACTTACGAGTCGCTGCACGACCTCGACGTCCCTGGGGTTTGGGAACGCCACAGTCCCCATGGCCGACACGGTCCCTCTGGCCAGCCACCAGCACTTGCATCGCTGATCGCGGATCTCGGAGAGTGGTAGGTCAGGGGAGTCAACGAAATTCGACGCCTCATCTTCAGCCTTCTTCCACTGCTCCTCCTTCCCCGCATAGCCGCGAGAGCCGAGCCGGTGTGGGTGGTCGTTCCTCCTCTGGATTGCCCTGTTCTTCTCGCTGACGGTCTTCGTACCAGAAACAAGAAAATTAATGCACCACTGCTTACTGCATACAATGGTGTAACCAAGCAAAGGAACCATACATACCTTGAACTCAGGAGTCCCCTTCTGTTGGGCGAATTGCTCCCATACCTCCTCCGTTATGAAGAGGTACTTGTCGCATGGAGATTCGCCTTTAGCTAGGAAGGTACTGACGTGGACGCTCTTGAAGGTTTTCCACGTGTTTTTCATGTCCTTCAAGCAAGCTATCTTGGGACCATCGTCCGGGATGTTCCACTTGGCCTGTTTCAAATGGTGCATATAAGTAGGACTTACCTAATCTCTGGGATAAACCAAAGGAATGTGATTACTCAAGAGTTCAGTGATTTTGATTAATTTTACCTTCACTTCCGCCCACAGCCTATCCCTCTCGTCGGCCTTGATGTCCTTCCAGCTCTGGACGGTGATCTTCACCCTTTCCTTCGCCAACAAGCCAACATAGGCAGCATAGTGCCCGGCGTTCTTCCCGATCGTCTCCCGAACTGGTTGAACTCACATGAAAGATCCACGCGTTTGGCCAAACGACCCAACATCGTCGCGCCTCGCGCCTTCCTCTTGTGCTGGGACGAGGCAGCGCCATCTAAGTTCACCCTCGCCGAATCACTACTATCAGCCGAGGAAGATGCCGACATGGCTTTACCTAAAATTCCATGAACAAGCCATCAATTGATATGAAGAAAGGTACATGACAATGTTCATAACTAAAATTGTTGTGCCCTACGCTAGTCTCTCTGCATGAACATAAAGTCTGTTGAAATTTAAATGAACCAAAATTTCAGATGAACATTAGAAAATGGGAAGTAATTAACAGAAAATTCAGATTAGCAGTGCAAACTAAGACATACTCTATTTCCTATTGGTTTTGAAAGGAAAACCGATAGTACTAAGGTTTGTATTCAGGAAAATTTAAAAGATTAGCAGTGCAAACTATGCTAATCTCTCTGCAGGAAAATAAAGTCTGTTAAAATTTAGATGAACCTAAATTTGAGATGAACATTAGAAAATGGGAAGTAATTCACAGAAAATTCAGATTAGCAGTGCAAACTAAGACATACACTATTTCCTATCGGTTTTGAAAGAAAAACTGATAGTACTAAGGTTTGTATTCAGGAAAATTTAAAAGATTAGCAGTGCAAACTATGCTAATCTCTCTGTAGGAAAATAAAGTCTGTTAAAATTTAAATGAACCTAAATTTGAGATGAACATTAGAAAATGGGAAGTAATTCACAGAAAATTCAAATTAGCAGTGCAAACTATGATGGCACTACTATTTCCTATCGGTTTTACAAGTCAAACAGATAGTAATCAAGTTTGTATTCAGTAAAATCTATAAAATTAGCAGTGCAAACTATGCTAGTCTCTCAGCAGGAACATAAAGTATGTTAAAATGTAAATGAACCAAAATTTCAGATGAAAATTAGAAAATGGGAAATAATTAACAGAGAATTCAGTTTAAGGTATTTACTATCAGTTCTGAATAAGAAACCGATAGTGGACTACACTACATGACAAATTGCTACTGATTTTCATCAATTCTGTCATTCTCATAGCTATTAAGTTTGTAGTTCATGAATTTTACTCTAGGTTTATATTTGTAATCCATTGAACGGGATATGAACCATTGCATACAAAATTAAGCAATACACGCGAGCGATTTGGTCAAGAACACTTACAGTCGATCGTGGAGTGGCCGGAGGCGGTGGCGCAATGCAGTGCCGGAGGCGGTGGAGAACCAGATTCTGATCGGCAATGGTGGCGCAGAGGAGCGAAGAAGCGAACGTCGGCGAATCTAGGGTTTTCCGCGCGAGTATTTGGAAATTGGAATGTGATCAGTTGCACTGGAGAGAAAATCGTGCAAGGTTATAACCTAATAAATGAATATTTACTATCGGTTCATAACTACAAAACCGATAGTACAAACATGTAAGTTAGGGTTTTCAGTATGGGAACTTTTCACTATCGGTTTTATTATACCTAACCGATAGTAAACTAAGAAACATGGGCTCATAACACAGTATAATCACTATCGGTTGTAAACACTAAACCGATAGTAAACTAAGAACAGGGCCTCATAACACAGTATAAATTACTATCGGTTATAAACGATAAATCGATAGTATAGTTTAATTTCATATCGGTTTCACAGTTATAACCGATAGTAAAATATAATGTTATTGACCCTAAAGGATTTCCCTTAGAAGAATTACAGAGGATCTCAGTACATCATTTTGCATTGTATTTTACTATCGGTTTTATGACAATAAACCGATAGTATATGTTAATTTCATATCGGTTTGGAGGTTGAAACCGATTGTAGAATACTGTTAAATTGATCTAAAGGTATTTCCTGAGAACAATTACAGATGGGTCTCAGTACATCATTTTGCACTTGTAAAGACACCTGAAACCCCATGCAAATGACTTCCAATAATTTTGAAATAAATTAACAGTAAAGACCAATCATGGAATGAAAATTTGCAGTTTTCATATATATTTGTGAAAAGAATCAATTATTGCTCAAATCAAGTATATACTCCAATTGAAATGAAAATTTGCAGAAATGATTCTCAATGCATCACGTATGTTTTCCCAAAGAATTTTTGAAAAATGATTTGAACAATTCTTCAATTAAAGATCCAAGTAATATACGTCACTTACATATTGCAAATTAGTTAAGAATGGTTGTCCACCCATAATCCTTCTTCGTGGTCGTCTCGCAGGTAACTTGTTTCGTCAATATCTTCAGTAGGGACAGATTGAAGGATTCCATCTAAAAATGGAGGTATTTTGTCGAACTGATCGTACTCTTCTTCATCCACAACGTCTTCGACCCCAACAATACGTCTCTTACTGTGAAGGACAACGTGCAACTTTGGGTTGGCCGGGTCAACGATGTAGAACACCTGTGTGGCTTGCTCAGCAAGTATAAATGGATCATCTTTGTGTGCGACTCTACTGAGATCGACGAGAGTAAACCCATAATTGTCGACTTTAACACCTCGAGGGATTTCGACCCATTGGCATCGAAACAGAGGAATCTTAAGTAATACATAATCGAGCTCCCATATTTCCTCAATAACACCGTAATATGAGTCGAGTGCCCTTACTGCCCTGGCATCCTCCGAAATAGCAAGTAGTGTAACTCCACTACATTGCATAGTACTCTTCTCGTCCTGAGTTCTTGTGTAAAATGAATAGCCGTTGATGTCATACCCCTGCCAAGTCCCTACAGTAAATCTAGGCCTTCTGGCTAACCATGTAACTTCTTCATCTACGTCGCCCTCAGAAGCTTGCAGGACTCTATTTTCGATCCACCCAGCAAACTTCCTATTATGTTCTCTGGTGACCCAAATCTCTGGCTTCGAGGGATTCTGTTTCCGTAACATTTCCTTGTGCTCGTGTATGGCTCCACCCCCGTCATGTGCTGTAAGACCCAAAAATAGGCTTTTGCATACAGATCATTAGAAGGGACGACTGCTTTAAATCCAATCGTTCCAATGCCCTGAAGCCTGCCCTCATGCCAGGACGTAGGAACGCCAATTGGGTCAACCCCGACCATATAGTTGGTGCAAAATTCGATCACCTCGGCGGCATAACCTTCAATGATACTGCCCTCAGGCCGATGTCGATTCCTTACATATCCCTTCAAGATACCCCTAAATCTCTCAAATGGATACATGTAGCGCAGGAACACGGGTCCACAAAATTTAATTTCTCTGACAAGGTGAACAATTAGATGGACCATAACATCAAAAAAGGATGGAGGGAAATACATCTCCAGCTGACAAAGAGTGGTAGTCACATCGCGTTGCAAATCGTCCAGTCCATCCATATCAATTACCTGCAAGGACACAGTTGCAGCAAATATTCAGATCCAAAAAATCTGACAAGTTCCACGAATGGAGCTAATTAACTTGCTAGGAGTACACGCTTACGTACCTTGCCAGATATTGTGTTGAAGAAATAACATAGCTTTGTAATTGTCTCTCTGACTTTGACTGGGAGAATGCCTCTGATAGCAATGGGAAGCATTTATGACATCAGTACATGACAATCATGGGACTTCATACCAACCAGTTTCAAGTCTTTCATGGACACAAGTTTTTTCAAGTTCGCAGAATACCCGCATGGAACTTTGACACCATGTAGGCACTGACAGAGTTCTGTTTTTTCTCTTTTTGACAAAGTATAGCAGGCCGGGGGGAGGTATGTCCGCTTTCCCTTCTCCAACGGTGCAAGCTCAGTCCTTATGCCCATGTCGAGCATGTCACGGCGAACGTTGATGCCATCTTTCGTCTTTCCTGGAATGTTCAACAACAAACCAGTCAAACTGTCACAAACATTTTTCTCTATGTGTATGACATCAATGCAATGTCGAACTTGTATGTGCTCCCAATATGGCAGATCCCAAAGAATCGATCTCTTCTTCCAAACATTTTTTCCTGGAGGTTTAAAATATTTACCGAACTCAGCTTTGATGTCCTTCACGCGCAAGTAAAGCTCCTTGCCAGTCACAAACACTGGGGCTGATCCTTTCTCAGGCTTCCCATTGAATGACTTCCTCTTCTTACGGTAGGCGTGATGCATCGGAAGGAATCTGCGGTGACCCATGTACACTGTTTTTCTGCAGTTCGATAACCACATGCTTTCAGTTTCATCCAGGCAAATAGGACAAGCCTTGCCTCCTTTCGTACTATACCCCGACAAATTTCCATAGGCCGGGAAATCATTTATGGTGCAAAATATCATGGCCCGCAACATGAAATTCTCTCGCTTATGTGCATCCCACACCCGCACCCCTTCTCTCCACAATTTATGTAAGTCCTCGACTAACGGTGATAGAAACACGTCAATATCATTCCCGGGTTGTCTGGGTCCTGAAATTAGTAACGACATCATGATGTACTTGCGCTTCATACATAACCAAGGAGGAAGATTGTAGATGCATAAAAGAACCGGCCAAGTGCTATGTCGACTGCTCATATTTCCGTGTGGATTCATACCATCCGTACTTAGTCCAAACCTTATATTCCTCACTTCGCCGCCAAACTCACCGAATGTTCTATTAATGTTTCTCCATTGAATGGAATCAGCTGGATGTCTTAGTTTTCCATCTTGTTTCCGACCTTCAACATGCCAACGCAAGTACTTCGCATCTTTCGGATTTGCAAACAATCGTTTCAATCTGGGAATCACAGGCAAATACCACACAGTTTTGGGCGGAGGCCCTTTCTTTACCTCATCACATCCATTGTGATAAATTCTGTCCCCATGCTTATACCGCGATGCACCGCATCTTGGACAAACATGCAAATCCTCGTACTCATTACGGTACAGAACACAATCATTTGTGCATGCATGTATTCTTTCGATTTCCATTCCTAACGGACACAATAGTTTTTTGGCCTGGTAAATCGGTCTTGGCAACTCATTTCCCTCTGGAAGCATGATCCGGGAGGATCTCCAAGTCCTGATCGCATGCGGCTTCGCGACCAAGTCCTGATCGCATACGGCTTCGCGACCTTAACCGTGTTCGGGAAGGATTCGCGAACATGGATGGGTCCGCGACCATGGATTGATCTGCGACCAGGAAAAGGAATTCGTTCCCTGTTCGGAATTGTAATCCGATCCGAATGTGTATAACTAAGCTTATCTGTTTAGGATTAGTTATATGAGTCTAATACATTTAGGTTATTGAGTCTGATACGTACTCATACGATTGGACTATAAATACCTTGTAATAGGTCTAGTTTAGATCATCGAAGAGTCATAGAACTTATTTGAGTTTTAGACACTTATAGTTCTTTCGACGTAGACAAGTATGTCTAACGTTCGACGTGTAAGCCCTCATTGAAATAAAGAGTTGTGCGATTACTTTGGGGTTTCGGTATAAGATCCCGTTATTCCGCATATTAGAATCTGGGCGAGCCTAGTGCGAAAACCAAGGCTAGGTCTCAAACGGATCAAGTTGGTATCAGAGCGACTTTCCTATCCTGTGGATGGTGAAGACTCGCCAGGGTTACAAAACCTCCGGCGAAACTCCAGGCGATCAATTGATGGTTCCTACAGCCGCGTCTCCTACAATATCTGATGATACCTCCGTTCAAGCTAACCTAGCCGAACAAGTGGCTAAGCTCTCCACCGACATGGAAACCGTGCTTGCTTGGATTAAGCAGCAGGCCATGATTGTACCTCCTGAAGTAGGGAAGGGTATGGGTGCGAAGACTGGTGAAGACTTGCGTAGGGCAGACGAAGATGAAGATGAAGACAACCACAAGACCGACGACCTCGCCAACACCTCCTTAGCTGTCGGATCTTTTAAGGTTGACTCTAAGATTGATATACCCATATATGATGGGGTGATCGATGCCGAGAAGCTGGATTCTTGGATCGATCAACTTGAGACCTACTTTGACCTGAAAGGGTTCAGTAGCGCTCAAAAGGTGAAGTTTGCACCTTTGAAGATGAAGGACCACGCCAAGACATGGTGGAAGGCCCTTGTCACCAGTGGTGAAGCTGACGACCTTGCGTGGGGTCAATTCAAACGACTTCTGCGACAAGAATTCTATCCGATGGGTTACCTTGAGGAGAGATGGGAGCGTTGGCACAGATTGTACCAACGGCGCGATCAGACCGTCCAAGACTATACAACAGAGTTTTGGCGACAAGCAATGGTCATTGGCATCTCACTATCCGACCCTCAGGTATTTAGGAAGTACACATCTGGACTTCAGAAATCGATCAGTACTGAGCTAAGTCTGTTCGGCGTCCAAGGCATCGCGACCACAAGCACAACTGCTATGGCGATCGAGAAGAAGAACAAATCCCGCAGCGACAAAAGCACGAAGGAATGTGCGACCTCGACAAAGAAAAAGCCGAGTCCGAAGAAGAACGCTTCAAAATCGGGCACGGGTGCTTTTTGCGAACATTGTCAAGTCGCGGGACATACCAAGGACAAATGCTACAAGCTTCATCCTGAACTTCGACCAAAGAAAAATGGGCCAGGGAAAAGAACAGCCACGGCTACTGCGACTTCACCCGACGAAGAAGTTGTCCGAGTGAACTCGGTTAATGAGGCGGGTACGACCTTGTCTCTGATGGCAATGCCGAAGGAGAAGTGTTCGGATCCACCAAACGACCATCACCCAACAGAGGACTTGTTCACCATCAACGTCCAGGTGAAGCACGAAGTGGTCGCAGCGATATTCGATCCAGGAAGTCAGAAGAATCTGGTCTCCGCTGGACTGGTTCGGCGACTTGGTTTGAAGACAACCACACACCCGCGACCATACCCGCTGGGTTGGTTTACATCCGATGTGAATCAACAGATTACGAGTCAGTGTGTGTTGAAATTTGCGATCTCTGCACAATATGTCGATGAGGTGCAATGCGATGTTGTCCCTATCGATATCTGTCAGGTGATATTTGGGAGCCCGTATCTGTATGATCGAGACGCTCATTTCCATCGGCGAGCGCAAGAGTACGACCTGACCAAAGATGGAGTTAAGTTCGTGATCGGTAGAGACGTCCACGTCAACACTTTGAACTTGATTACCGCAAATCAAGCCAAACGGATTGTTAATGCATGCCACAAGTATGTGCTTGTCATGATTCGGCCCATTGGTCAAGGTGAGGGTACTCGACCAGAATTGTCGCTGGCGTGCCGAGAGAATTCTAGTCGTTTTTCGGGACTACTGGAGAAATACAGTGATCTGTTCGAGACTACCCAGGGTCATCCGCCGAAACGTCCAGTCGAGCACGAAATTCAGCTTGTGTCCGATGCGACACTGCCCAATTTGAGTATGTATCACAACTCAGTATTGGAGAATGAAGAGATCAAGAGACAACTTGGTGAGTTGCTGAACGATGGTGTCATTCAACCAAATAGTTCACCTTGTGAATCTCCTGTGGTGTTAGTACCAAAGAAAGATGGGACTTGGCGTATGTGCATTGACTATCGAGCACTGAACAAGATCACCATCAAGAACCGGTACCCCCTTCCTCGTATTGATGACCTGCTAGACCAATTGAAGCATGCTGTTGTCTTCTCCAAGTTGGATCTTAAGTCAGGATATCATCAAGTCAGCATCCGAGAGGAGGATACGTGGAAGACCGCGTTCAAAACACGACAAGGTCTGTTCGAATGGCTGGTCATGCCGCTTGGTCTCTGCAACACCTCGGCAACTTTCATGCGTCTTATGAATGACGTATTGAGACAGTTCATCGACGACTTTGTGATCGTGTACCTCGACGACATCTTGGTTTATAGTCGTTCGTGGGATGAGCACCTCATTCATGTCGAAAAGGTGTTCGATCAGCTTCGGCAACATCGACTTCGTCTCAACCGTAAGAAGTGCGAGTTCGGCCAGGAAACCCTACTTTACCTTGAATTCCTGGTTGGCAACGGTACGTTGCAAATCGACCCAGACAAGGTAAAAGTGATTCGCGAATGGCCGCGACCGCGAACAGTTACGGATGTGCGTAGTTTTGTGGGAGCATGCCAATATCTTCGGAAGTTCATCCGACACTTCTCGATAGTGGCTTCTCCATTGCATGCATTAACTAGGATCGATCAGAAGTTCGAGTGGACAGGGAAACATGAGGACATGTTTCTCTTGCTGAAAAGGAAGATCAGCGAGGCGCCTGTGTTAGCTTTGCCGAATCTCCAGAAACCATTCGAGCTAGAAACCGATGCCTCAGGTTATGCAATGGGCGCAGTGCTCATGCAAGAAAGTCGACCAGTGGCATATCACTCCGAGTTATTCCAGGGAGATCAGAAGAACTACCCGACTTATGATAAGGAGTTATGCGCACTGCATCAGGCCGTGAAACATTGGCGGTGTTATCTCTTGGGGAAAGATACGGTTGTCCACACCGACCATCAACCATTGCAATATTTGCAAACTCAGTCCAAGCTACAGCAAGCTCGGCACATGAAGTGGATGTCGTATCTGCAGCAGTTTAATCTGGTGATTAAGTACTAGAAGGGCGTACACAACAAATTGGCGGACATGTTGTCACGACCACCAGTTACAACCCTCTGTTTATCAGCGTTCATGCAGATCGAGCCCTCATGTCATGATGACTATGTCACGATGTATAGTGAAGACCCTGATTTTTAAACAGTACTAACTGAGCTCGAAACATGACTCTTGTACAAGGGCAATTTACTTTGCATACCTCGCGAAGCACCTCGAATTCAATGGATGCGTGAAGCGCACACATCGAAGGTAGCTGGTCACTTTGGGGTTACAAAGACTTTGCAAAATCTTCACCGACATGTGTTCTGGCCGCGTATGCAGCAAGATGTGGCTAGCTTTGTTCGAGGCTGTGGTCTCTGTAGCATCTCGAAACCAGCAAACCGAAAATTAGGTTTGTACACTCCTTTGCCAGTTCCATCGCGACCATGGGAGAGTATATCCATGGATTTCTTGGGAGGATTGCCTAAGACCCGACGTGGCAACGACTATCTATTCGTGGTCGTTGATCAGTTCTCCAAAATGATTGTTCTTATACCTTGTCGAAAGACTATCACGGGAGAAGACGCCGCTCGGGTATTCTTCCAACATGTTTGGACACACTTCGGACTGCTGACTTCTATTGTGTCTGATCGCGATACCCGGTTCCTTAGTCACTTTTGGCGATCGCTCTGGACGATGATGGACACCAAGCTGAAGAGGAGTACTGCTTTTCATCCGCAAACTGATGGTCAAACCGAGGTGGTTAATCGCACAGTCGTTCATCTCTTGAGAGATTATAACTCGAAGCACCCGAAGACCTGGGATGAAAGCATACCGTACCTGCAATTTGCTTTTAATCGAGCAGTGCATGGTTCGACTGGAAAGTCCCCGTTTGAGGTCTGTTTAGGATTTCTACCCCAGAGTCCATTCGACATGTAGTTTGTGATCCCTACATCAGCACAGAACAGCAAGGAAGTATCTGATCAGGATCGAGCACAAAAGTTCCTGGAAGGTATTCAACGACTCCATCGTGAGGTTGAACATAACTTGCTGAAAGCTCAACTCAAGTACAAGGCGCGACATGATCGGCACCGAGTTGATGCGCAATTTCAAGAAGGTGATATGGTATGGTTACATCTGAGTAAGGAGAGACTTAAAGGTGAAGGTAAGAAACTCAAACCCATTCGTTATGGTCCTTTTCGGATTTTGCGAAAAGTGGGTAATAATGCTTGTCAGCTCGAGTTACCTCCATACATGGATATCTACTCGGTTGTTAATGTTGAGCACCTCAAACTCTTTGAGCCTTCAATGCTGGATGATGAGCCAAATACTATAGTACCATCTGTTGAAGACTTAGTCTATCAACGAGACAAACCTCTACGTGAAGATGTGATTCTGGAAAAGAAGGTGACTACCACCCGCAGTGGCACCAAGGAGACTTTTCGAATCGGTCGGAAAGATCAACGAGCACGTGCGGCAAAGTGGTACACCAAAGAAGATGGACAAGCCCAATTTTCACATCTCCAGTTTGATCGAGAAGTCGCAACAGGGGTTGGCTCCTTCTCAACAAGGGAGTCATGATCTGGGAGGATCTCCAAGTCCTGATCGCATGCGGCTTCGTGACCAAGTCCTGATCGCATACGGCTTCGCGACCTTAACCGTGTTCGGGAAGGATTCGCGAACATGGATGGGTCCGCGACCATGGATTGATCCGCGACCAGGAAAAGGAATTCGTTCCCTGTTCGGAATTGTAATCCGATCCGAATGTGTATAACTAAGCTTATCTGTTTAGGATTAGTTATATGAGTCTAATACATTTATGTTATTGAGTCTGATACGTACTCATACGATTGAACTATAAATACCTTGTAATAGGTCTAGTTTAGATCATCGAAGAGTCATAGAACTTATTTGAGTTTTAGACACTTATAGTTCTTTCGACGTAGACAAGTGTGTCTAACGTTCGACGTGTAAGCCCTCTTTGAAATAAAGAGTTGTGCGATTACTTTGGGGTTTCGGTATAAGATCCCGTTATTCCGCATATTAGAATCTGGGCGAGCCTAGTGCGAAAACCAAGGCTAGGTCTCAAACGGATCAAGTTGGTACGGAGTTCGTTCGTCGAGAAGGACTCTTGTACAAGGGCAATTTACTTTGCATACCTCACGGACCACCTCGAATTCAATGGATGCGTGAAGCGCACACAACGAAGGTAGCTGGTCACTTTGGGGTTACAAAGACTTTGCAAAATCTTCACCGACATGTGTTCTGGCCGCGTATGAAGCAAGATGTGGCTAGCTTTGTTCGAGGCTGTTGTCTCTGTAGCATCTCGAAACCAGCAAACCGAAAATTAGGTTTTTACACTCCCTTGCCAGTTCCATCGCGACCATGGGAGAGTATATCCATGGATTTCTTGGGAGGATTGCCTAAGACCCGACGTGGCAACGACTATCTATTCGTGGTCGTTGATCGGTTCTCCAAAATGATTGTTCTTATACCTTGTCGAAAGACTATCACGGGAGAAGACGCCGCTCGGGTATTCTTCCAACATGTTTGGACACACTTCGGACTGTTGACTTCTATTGTGTCTGATCGCGATACCCGGTTCCTTAGTCACTTTTGGCGATCGCTCTGGACGATGATGGACACCAAGCTGAAGAGGAGTACTGCTTTTCATCCGCAAACTGATGGTCAAACCGAGGTGGTTAATCGCACAGTCGTTCATCTCTTGAGAGGTTATAACTCGAAGCACCCGAGGACCTGGGATGAAAGCATACCGTACCTGCAATTTGCTTTTAATCGAGCAGTGCATGGTTCGACTGGAAAGTCCCCGTTTGAGGTCTGTTTAGGATTTCTACCCCAGAGTCCATTCGACATGGAGTTTGTGATCCCTACATCAGCACAGAACAGCAAGGAAGTATCTGATCAGGATCGAGCACAAAAGTTCCTGGAAGGTATTCAACGACTCCATCGTGAGGTTGAACATAACTTGCTGAAAGCTCAACTCAAGTACAAGGCGCGACATGATCGGCACCGAGTTGATGCGCAATTTCAAGAAGGTGATATGGTATGGTTACATCTGAGTAAGGAGAGACTTAAAGGTGAAGGTAAGAAACTCAAACCCATTCGTTATGGTCCTTTTCAGATTTTGCGAAAAGTGGGTAATAATGCTTGTCAGCTCGAGTTACCTCCATACATGGATATCTACTCGGTTGTTAATGTTGAGCACCTCAAACTCTTTGAGCCTTCAATGCTGGATGATGAGCCAAATACTATAGTACCATCTGTTGAAGACTTAGTCTATCAACGAGACAAACCTCTACGTGAAGATGTGATTCTGGAAAAGAAGGTGACTACCACCCGCAGTGGCACCAAGGAGACTTTTCGAATCGGTCGGAAAGATCAACGAGCACGTGCGGCAAAGTGGTACACCAAAGAAGATGGACAAGCCCAATTTCCACATCTCCAGTTTGATCGAGAGGTCGCAACAGGGGTTGGCTCCTTCTCAACAAGGGAGTCATGATCCGAGAGGATCTCCAAGTCCTGATCGCATGCGGCTTCGCGACCAAGTCCTGATCGCATACGGCTTCGCGACCTTAACCGTGTTCGGGAAGGATTCGCGAACATGGATGGGTCCGCGACCATGGATTGATCCGCGACCAGGAAAAGGAATTCGTTCCCTGTTCGGAATTGTAATCTGATCCGAATGTGTATAACTAAGCTTATCTGTTTAGGATTAGTTATATGAGTCTAATACATTTAGGTTATTGAGTATGATACATACTCATACGATTGGACTATAAATACCTTGTAATAGGTCTAGTTTAGATCATCGAAGAGTCATAGAACTTATTTGAGTTTTAGACACTTATAGTTCTTTCGACGTAGACAAGTATGTCTAACGTTCGACGTGTAAGCCCTCTTTGAAATAAAGAGTTGTGCGATTACTTTGGGGTTTCGGTATAAGATCCCGTTATTCCGCATATTAGAATCTGGGCGAGCCTGGTGCGAAAACCAAGGCTAGGTCTCAAACGGATCGAAGCATGTCCGCTAACAGATCCAATAGCGCCGTGAAACTCTTATCGCTCCAACCGTTGCTTGCCTTCAAGTTATATAATCTCAACACAGCAGACAACTTTGTAAATTTTGCACATCCGGGGAACAAAGGCTTCTCAGAATCAACAATTAATTTCACAAATTTAGCTAAATCGTTTTCGCTGTAGTCTTCTTCTACATCACGTAACATTTCATCTAAATTGTCGTCATCTACATGGACTTCCGAATGAACATTACCAATGTTCTGATCATGATCATCATTACTGCAATCCACTTCCGGGTGCTGCTGAGTGGTAGTGGTGCTCGTTTCCTCAAGATCTTCACCATGCCATATCCAACGGGTATAGCGTGCGTTAAAACCACGATGAATCAAATGACTCCTAATCTGATCAGAGTTGCCGAACCTTTTTAAGTTCATACAATCTATACAAGGACAATACATATCTTTCTCTCCCTTCTTCGCCTTTTCTTGCTCAGCAAATTTAATAAACCCATTCACACCCTCCAAATACTCAACAGTAGTACGTTTTATTCCATACATCCAATATTCTCGGTCCATCTACAATTATTTCACAAAATTGACAAATTCAAATAAATAATTAATGACTCAGGGCATGCATACACTATTACAGAAGTGCATTCCACTAACCCTTATTTTCTAACGGTTATAAGCAATCTAGGAAAAATCCGATAGAATAGGACGACAGCGGTGGAAAACCATCATTTTACTATCGGTTACACACTAGTCCAACGTTAGTGAAATGCAAATACTTTTTACTATCGGTCATTACTGTACAAACTGATATAATATATTAAATAGTACTATCGGTTTTCCATTTTTAACTGATAGTAAAATTGCGCACTTTATACTATCGGTTATTACTGTACAAACCGATATAATATATTAAATAGTACTATCGGTTTTCCATTTTTAACTGATAGTAAAATTGCGCACTTTATACTATCGGTTATTACTGTACCAACCGATATAATATATTAAAATAGTACTATCGGTTTTTCGTTCATAACAGACAGTAAAATTACTCACTTTATACTATCGGTTCGTACTGTATTAACCGATATAATATATTGAATAGTACTATCGGTTTTTCTCGGGTAACTGATAGTGAAATTACTGACTTTTTACTATCGGTTATTACTGTACTAACCGATACAATATATGAAATAGTACTATCGGTTATATAAAACAAACCGATAGTAAAATGACTTCATATACACTAATGGTTATGACAGTGGGGACCTTATTTTACTGTCGGTTTGTGTTTTTGAACCGATAGTAAAATTGGACAACTTAATTAGGTCGACTCCTGCTCTGCGCTCTGCATGTTGGAATCATTTCAGCCCCGCACGACTCCAAGCTAGAGTGATCTGGAGAAGCTAGCTGAGAGGTTGATCATATTTCCATTCCCCTCGGTATTGTCATCTTCTTATCACCTCTCTCTCTCTCTCTATCACTCTTTCACACTCTCCCTCTCTCTCTCTACTTGCAATTCATTAAACTAGATACATGTATCTCCAAACTAGCTAGAAGGCTGGGTTGGCTAGCTAGCTATAGCTTGCTGAATTTAAGCAGCTAGCTAGCTGGCTCTTCCAATTAATGCATGCATCAAGTTAATTAGGGTTTCATATATACAAATCCATTTAATGTAATTAAGCAGCTCATGTACACACATATGGCCTAGCTAATTATGTTTCATGCATATATGCATGCCCTGAGTCATTAATTATTTATTTGAATTTGTCAATTTTGTGAAATAATTGTAGATGGACCGAGAATATTGGATGTATGGAATAAAACGTACTACTGTTGAGTATTTGGAGGGTGTGAATGGATTTATTAAATTTGCTGAGCAAGAAAAGGCGAAGAAGGGAGAGAAAGATATGCATTGTCCTTGTATAGATTGTATGAACTTAAAAAGGTTCGGCAACTCTGATCAAATGAGGAGTCATTTGATTCATCGTGGTTTTAACGCACGCTATACCCGTTGGATATGGCATGGTGAAGATCTTGAGGAAACGAATACGATCAGTTCGAAGACGTTGTGGATGAAGAAGAGTACGATCAGTTCGACGAACTACCTCCATTTTTAGATAGAATCCTTCAATTTGTCCCTACCAAAGATATTGACGAAACAAGTTACCTGCAAGACGGCCACGAAGAAGAATTATGGGTGGACAACCATTCTTGACTAATTTGCAATATGTAAGTGACGTATATTACTTGGATCTTTAATCGAAGAATTCTTCAAATCATTTTTCAAAAATTCTTTGGGAAAACATACGTGATGCATTGAGAATCATTTCTGCAAATTTTCATTTCAATTGGAGTATATACTTGATTTGAGCAATAATTGATTCTTTTCACCAATATATATGAAAACTGTAAATTTTCATTCCATGATTGGTCTTTACTGTTAATTTATTTCAAAATTATTGGAAGTCATTTGCATGGGGTTTCAGGTGTCTTTACAAGTGCAAAATGATGTACTGAGACCCATCTGTAATTGTTCTCAGGAAATACCTTTAGATCAATTTAACAGTATTATACTATCGGTTTCAACCTCCAAACCGATATGAAATTAACATATACTATCGGTTTATTGTCATAACCGATAGTAAAATACAATACAAAATGATGTACTGAGATCCTCTGTAATTCTTCTAAGAGAAATCCTTTAGGGTCAATAACATTGTATTTTACTATCAGTTATAACTGTGAAACCGATATGAAATTAAAATATACTATCGGTTTATCGTTCATAACCGATAGTGATTTACACTGTGTTATGAGCCCCTGTTCTTAGTTTACTATCGGTTTAGTGTTTACAACCGATAGTGATTTACACTGTGTTATGAGCCCTGTTTCTTAGTTTACTATCGGTTTGGTATAATAAAACCGATAGTGAAAAGTTCCCATACTGAAAACCCTAACTTACATGTTTTTACTATCGGTTTTGTGGTTATGACCCGATAGTAAATATTCATTTATTAGGTTATAACCTTGCACGATTTTTCCTCCAGTGCAACTGATCACATTCCAATTTCCAAATACTCGCGCGGAAAACCCTAGATTCGCCGACGTTCGCTTCTTCGCTGCTCTGCGCCACTGGTTCTCCACCGCCTCCGGCATTGCATTGCACCACCGCCTCCGGCCACTCCACGATCGACTGTAAGTGTTCTTGACCAAATCGCTCGCGTGTATTGCTTAATTTTGTATGCAATGGTTCATATCCCGTTCAATGGATTACAAATATAAACCTAGAGTAAAATTCATGAACTACAAACTTGATAGCTATGAGAATGACAGAATTGATGAAAATCACTAGCAATTTGTCATACAGTGTAGTTCACTATCGGTTTCTTATTCAGAACCGATAGTAAATACCTTAAACAGAATTTTTTGTTAATTATTTCCCATTTTCTAATTTTCACCTGAAATTTTGGTTCATTTACATTTTAACATACTTTATGTTCCTGCTGAGCAATTACTTTATGTTCCTGCTGAGCAATTTTGGAAATTTTACTGAATTCAAACTTGATTACTATCGGTTTGACTTGGAAAACCGATAGGAAATAGTAGTGCCATCATAGTTTGCACTGCTAATTTGAATTTTCTGTGAATTACTTCCCATTTTCTAATGTTCATCTCAAATTTAGGTTCATTTAAATTTTAACAGACTTTATTTTCCAGCAGAGAGATTAGCATAGTTTGCACTGCTAATCTTTTAAATTTTCCTGAATACAAACCTTGGTACTATCGGTTTTCCTTTCAAAACTGATAGGAAATAGAGTATGTGTTAGTTTGCACTGCTCATCTGAATTTTCTGTGAATTACTTCCCATTTTCTAATGTTCATCTCAAATTTAGGTTCATTTAAATTTTAACAGACTTTATTTTTCTGTAGAGAGATTAGCATAGTTTGCACTGCTGATCTTTTAAATTTTCCTGAATACAAACCTTAGTACTATCGGTTTTCCTTTCAAAACCGATAGGAAATAGAGTATGTGTTAGTTTGCACTGCTAATCTGAATTTTCTGTGAATTACTTCCCATTTTCTAATGTTCATCTCAAATTTAGGTTCATTTAAATTTTAACAGACTTTATTTTCATGCAGAGAGATTAGCACAACAATTTTAGTTATGAACTTTGCCATGTACCTTTCTTCATATCAATTGATGATTTGTTCATGGTATTTTAGGTAAAGCCATGTCGGCATCTTCCTCGGCTGATAGTAGTGATTCGGCGAGGGCGAACGTAGATGGCGCTGCCTCGTCCCAGCGCAAGAGGAAGGTGCGAGGCGCGACGATGTTGGGTCGTTTGGCCAAACGCGCGGATCTTTCCTGTGAGTTCAACCAGTTCGGGAGACCGATCGGAAAGAACGCCGGGCACTATGCTGCCTATGTTGGCTTGTTGGCGAAGGAAAGGGTGAAGATCACCGTCCAGAGCTGGAAGGACGTCAAGGCCGATGAGAGGGATAGGCTGTGGGCGGAAGTGAAGGTAAAATTAATCAAAATCACTGAACTCTTGAGTAATCACATTCCTTTGGTATATCCCAGAGATTAGGTAAGTCCTACTTATATGCACCATTTGAAACAGACCAAGTGGAACATCCCGGACAATGGTCCCAAGATAGCTTGCTTGAAGGACATGAACAACACGTGGAAAACCTTCAAGAGCGTCCTCGTCAGTACCTTCCTCGCTAAAGGCGAATCTCCATGCGAGAAGTACCCCTTCATAACGGAGGAGGTATGGGAGAAATTCGCCCAACAGAAGGGGACTCCTGAGTTCAAGGTATGAATGGTTCCTTTGCTTGGTTACACCATTGTATGCAGTAAGCAGTGGTGCATTAATTTTCTTGTTTCTGGTACGAAGGCCCTCAGCGAGAAGAACAGGGCAATCCAGAGGAGGAACGACCACCCACACCGGCTCGGCTCTCGCGGCTATGCGGGGAAGGAGGAGCAGTGGAAGAAGGCTGAAGACGAGGCGTCGCATTTCGTTGACTCCCCTGACCTACCACTCTCCGAGATCCGCGATCAGCGATGCAAGCGCTGGTGGCTGGCCAGAGGGACCGTATCGGCCACGGGGACTGTGGCGTTCCCAAACCCCAGGGACGTCGAGGTCGTGCAGCGACTCGTATGTTGGCTAACTATGATCACTAGTGTGCGCACAAGTTTGTATATATTTCTTCCTCACAATGGAGAGCTTTCAATGTAACAGATCTCTTGCTCGAAGGAGGCAACCGAGGGATTGTTCAGTCCCCATAGGGAGAACGACATCCTTACCCGGGCTTTAGGGAACAAGGAGCATTCAGGGCGGACGCGAACCGTGGGGGCTGTGGTGCCATGGAAGGAAGGCTTCTCGGAGCCCGGGCAAAAGGCGAAGAAGGCTGGCAGCTGGAAGGACAGGGAAGTGGAGCTATCTCAGAAGATACGGGCAGATGTGACTGCACAATTCGCGGACATGTTCGCTCAAATGAACGAGAAGTATGAACGCCTTAGCCGAGTTGTGCAGTCCAAGGGTTTAGATCCAGTTGCCGAGGTCGACGCTGCCAGGCCGAGTAGTGTTGGCTCGAAGGTTCACGTGGATCCGGTGGACCTGATCGAGGTATTGCAATTCTTGAGCTATATATGCAGTTCGGCTGATGCCACTCCCGTTACGTTAGAATTGTTTCGCTAACCTGTTATAATTGTTGCAAATTGCAGAAGCCGGAGAGCTATAGTCTATTGATCAACATAGGCGACAAACCTGTTGCGGTTGCAAACGGGGTCGTATACCAGTCTTGGGAGGATGTCCGGATCCATTGCGTACCTCTGGAGCCTGGATTCGCAAAGGTACAGGTGGACATGGCCCTCCCGGGCTACAGCTGTTTTCCGTTGCCCGTCCCAACGGACGAAATGCGGACAATTGGCGAGGCATTGGGCTCGTACATACAGTGGCCCAAGAAGGGTGTTAGACTACAGGAGGTAAACCCTAGCCATTCTAGCTTACAACTCAATTAATATACTCAATTTGGAAAATCTAATTTAAGCGCCTGTACTTAAAGTGGACGATGGATACCAGCTCACTTCCTGAGGACACCACCCCCGCCACAACGCATGAGCAAACTCCTTCGGCCCCCATGCCTCCTCCGACGGCCTCAAACCCTTTGCCATCAAATGAGGCCGACGGCACCACACCCCAACCTTCGAAGGTATACACTCGCTCCCCGCCCAAAGGCAAGGCCAAACAAAGCCAGCCGGGTACGTTCAAGAACGGGTCCCCACTCGTGTCGGAGTACCTTCTGCGCAATATGGATCAAATAACCAAAAGTCTCCACGAGTGGTACCTGACCCGGTCTAGGCGCCACATCAACTTCTTGGTTCACTTCAGGCCAGCCCATTTTCACCGTGAGCCCGGGAGCATATCGGTGGCCCACGAGGATTTGTTCGACCTCCTCAACTGGCGGGAGCTTGATATGTCCATCATACGGACTGGAGTCCTGTGAGTTTGCTGTTGTCTGAAGTTATCACAGTTCGTTTCATAAATCTAATCACTTTTTGTATGCACTACTTACTAATGTCTACTTTGCATCCAGGTGCATGTATAAGCTGGCGTCGATGAGGGCATGTGACAAGGTGGGTTTCCTCGACCCGGAGAAAATAAGCCTCACAATGCTAGAGCACGACCAAGCACATGCGGAGGAATACATATCAAGGGCACTACTAGCGCAGCAGGACCGAGAGTTCATCCTTGCGCCGTACCACCAAAGGTTAGTGCATTTCCTACTAATTTAACTCATTCTTGTCTGTTACGCCTAACATATGTATGAAACGGTTCGCTTATATATGCAATGTAGGGGCCACTGGGTCCTCGCCGTCATTTGCCCATGGATGAATGAGGTCTATTACCTCGATTCGATGAGCGACAAGGTGGCGCATGTTTTCACCCTCACATGGCACATAAACGCGTAAGTAACATAGTTGTCTTAAATTTTTCTCTGACTAGCTAATTAATGATAACATATTAATCGGCAATGCTAAATTAAATACAGGGCTTTCAAAAATTATGCTAGTGCTGGAGGGAGGCATGACGCGTCGAAGGGCACAACAATTTCTTGGAAAGAATATGAGGTAATTAATACGGATGGAAGTACTCATGATGAGTCTTTTAATTTAAGCTTAATTAGTTCTTTCGAGTTAATGTGGGTTTATGTCTTTGCATATGCAATTTTTCCAGTGCCATCAGCAGCCACAATCGTGGGAATGTGGCTTCTATGTCATGAGATTCATGTATGACCTGATCAGGAGAAACTTTGCCCAATTCCCTAAGGTAACCATTTTTCCTGACTCAAAGTCGAACTTTAATTGGATGTGACGTACGATCCTAACTTCATAGACGCATATATGCAGAGCGCCATGTTGAAAGAACAATATGAGTTGCCTCAATTGAAGGAGCTGCGAACAATTTGGGCTCAATATGTCATGGAAGAAGTGGCTATCAACAATCGATAGTAACTGACTTGTGTTGATTGCTGTATTTGTGAATATATATTGAATGTGTTGATTGCTGTATTTGTGAATAAACTCAATATGTGAATAGATTCATTGATGTATTTGTGAATAAACTCGATCAATATGTGCATAAATTCAATCTGTCCAATTTGTGAACAATATGTGAATATGTGAATATGTGAATATTGCTGAATTAGTGTATTTGTGAACAAATTGATCAATATGTGAATATTGCTGAATATTTGTAAATATTGGTGTATTTGTGATTCATCCAATGTATCTCTGTATAGCTGTATGTATATGTGCATGATTCCAGTACTAACCGTGCCAGTACATAACCGATAGGAAAAACTAATATTACTATCGGTTATATACCACAACCGATAGAATAAATATTACATTACTATCGGTTCATATGCAACAACCGATAGAATAAAGTTTTCAGTACTAAACGTGTCTACAAATTACTATCGGTTATATACTACAACCGATAGAATAAATATATCAGTGCTATCGGTTCATATACAACAACCGATAGAATAAAGTTTTCAGTACTAAACGTGTCTACAGAATACTATCGGTTATATAATATAACCGATAGAACAAAATTTCCCGTACTAACTGTGTCCAGACAATACTATCGGTTTAAATAATACCCGATAGAAAAAAACATTAACATTACTATCGGTTTAGATCCTAGCCGATAGAAAAAGCTTAAACAATATTATCGGTTTATATACAAGCCGATAGAAAAAATGTATATAATACTATCGGTTTAAATTTGAGCCGATAGAAGAAATAGTCGATAGCGATTAGTGAACGTTGGGAATGTAGGTGTTTTACTAACGGTTTTTGAACCGATAGAAGTGTTCTGCTCCTCTACTATCGTGCCGACCATTATCGGTAAGAGAACCGATAGTAGAGTGGATTTTTAACCGATAGTGAAAAGTATTTCTGTAGTAGTGATATATGCATGAAACATAATTAGCTAGGCCATATGTGTGTACATGAGCTGCTTAATTACATTAAATGGATTTGTATATATGAAACCCTAATTAACTTGATGCATGCATTAATTGGAAGAGCCAGCTAGCTAGCTGCTTAAATTCAGCAAGCTATAGCTAGCTAGCCAACCTAGTTTTCTAACTAGTTTGGAGATACATGTATCTAGTTTAATGAATTGCAAGTAGAGAGAGAGAGAGGGAGAGTGCATGTGAAAGAGTGATCGAGAGAGAGAGAGGTGATGAGAAGATGACAATACCGAGGGGGATGGAAATATGATCAACCTCTCAGCTAGCTTCTCCAGATCACTCTAGCTTGGAGTCGTGCGCGGCTGAAATGATTCCAACATGCAGAGCGCAGAGCAGGGGTCGACCTAATTAAGTTGTCCAATTTTACTATCGGTTCAAAAACACAAACCGATAGTAAAATAAGGTCCCCACTGTCATAACCATTAGTTTATATGAAGTCATTTTACTATCGGTTTGTTTTATATAACCGATAGTACTATTTAATATATTGTATCGGTTAGTACAGGAATAACCGATACTAAAAAGTCAGTAATTTCACTATCAGTTACGCGAGAAAAACCGATAGTACTATGTAATATATTATATCGGTTGATACAGTAAGAACCGCTAGTATAAAGTGAGTAAATTTACTATCTGTTACGAACGAAAAACCGATAGTACTGTTTTAATATATTATATCGGTTGGTACAGTAATAACCGATAGTATAAAGTGCGCAATTTTACTATCAGTTAAAAGTGGAAAACCGATAGTACTATTTAATATATTATATCGGTTTGTACAGTAATGACCGATAGTAAAAAGTATTTGCATTTCACTAACGTTGGACTAGTGTGTAACCGATAGTAAAATGCCTCTTTTCTGCCCCTGTCGTCCTATTCTATCGGATTTTTCCCAGATTGCTTATAACCGTTAGAAAATATGGGTTAGTGGAATGCACTTCTGTAGTAGTGTTAATATGTTCAATTTGAAAGTCAAAACATGATAATATTGCTTGCCATCTAGCAAATATTTGCTTTGAAACCAGATTTTTGACATCCTTTTGAAGGACATCTTTTGCTGCTTTACAATCTATTCGCAGCAGGAATTGCTTATTTAGAAGTTCTCCTTGAAATTTTGAGATAACTCTGACAATTGCCAAGATTTCTTTCTTGATGGTAGAATAATTTTTCTGAGCATTATTCCAAGTCCCCGAAGTGAACCTGACTAATTGCTCAGAGGATCCCATCTTATGTTTTAGGATACCTCCGAAACCTATGTCTGAGGCATCAGTTTCAATAATTTTGAGAGCATCTTGATCTAATATGTGTAAACAAGGTAATTTCTTAACCTTGTTCTTAATCTGTCTAACTGCCTGAGTATGACTCGAGGTCCAGGCAGGAGGATCTTTTTTCAATCTATCTGTCAAGATTTTTCTGTCTTTAGCAAGACCTTCATAAAAATCTGAAACATAATTTAAACAACCCAAAAACCTTTGTAGTTGCTTTTTATCTTTTATTTCATCTGGGAATTTATCAGCAAAGTCAATAACCCTAGCAATAGGTGTGACTTGATCAAAACGAATTCTATACCCCAAAAATTGAATATCAATTTGGCAAAGTTTCATTTTTCTGGCAGATACTACGAGGACATTGTACATAATAGTTTTGTAGAAAGTATTTAGATGTTTTCAATGTTGATCAATATCTTGAGAAAATATCAAAACATCATCTATGTAAACAATGATAAAAGATGTGTAGGGCAAGAAAATTTCATTCATTATTCTTTGAAACTCAGAAGGTGCATTTTTTAAACCAAAAGGCATGACATTCCACTCATAGTGCCCAAAAGGAGTGGTAAAAGCAGTTTTATATCTGTCTTCTTCTTTTATCTGAATTTGCCAAAACCCAGATTTCATATCAAATTTTGAATAAATTTTAGCTCCTTGAATTCTCCTAATTAGGTCTTGTTTATTAGGGATAGGATATCTAATCCATTGCAGTACTTTATTTAAGGGTCTATAATTAATTACTAGTCTATGCACACCCCTTTCTTTTTCGGCAGCATTTTCAACATAAAAGGCAGCACAACTCCAAGGAGAAGAGCTCCTTCTAATCAGATTTTTTTGCAAAAGATTTTCAATTTCTTCTTTGCAAATTTCAAGCAGCCTTTTATTCATTTGTATAGGTCTGGCTTTAGTGGGAATATTTTCTTCATTAAAATCAGAAATATAAGGCAAACCTACAACATGTTTTTTCCTATGCCAGAAAGCAGAAGGGAGATCAGAACAAATTTCTTTAGTAAACTTTTCATGTAAAGTTTTCTGCTTCTTTTGAAAATTAACATCATCAAGAATTTTATTTATCCTAATATTTTGAATCTCTGAAGAGATCTGCTGAATAAATTGCTCTTTGTAACATTTAATTTCTCTAAGCTGATTTAACATAGTCTCCCTAGGTTTTGAACAAAATTTGATAGTAACATTCTAACCTTTAGTCTTGAATTGGATACCTTGAGTAGTTACCAAAAAGGGTCTTATAAGAGACAAAAATGATGTTCCCAAGATAACTCCCTGTCTAAGATTTCTAACTAAAAAGAAAGATGTTTTGATACAAATTCCAGAAATGGAAACATGAATTTCAGGAATTTTATACCTCACTTCTAAAGGATTATCATCAGCTGCATTAATTTTATGAGTAGTTTTTTGAAAATATCTTAGAGGGACTATACCTTCTTTAATGCAATTAACATCAGCTCCTGAGTCAAGCAGAGTTTTGCGTTTAAAGATATGACCATCAGGAAACTTATATAAAATCTCAGTATGCCACTTTTGTTTGAAATATTTTTCTATTGAACCAACAAAATCTTCAGAAGTTTCTTTTAATCCCAAATTATTTTGGAAAATGTTTTTAGAAGTACTAGGTTTATGAAAGTTCAAGATATGAGTTTCCCTTTTAAGATCTTGTAATTCTCTTTTTATGACATTTTGTTCTCTCTTCAGATCGTTGAGCAAAAATTGCTTTTCTTTAAAATATGAAGTCTTCTGGATGTCTTTTTCTAAGCTGAAAAACTCTTTATTATGAATGAACCTTTTATCTAATTCCTTAGGGCTTTTGATCAAGGATATATATTTTTCCAATTGACTTCTCTTCTCTCCTGGACCTTGAATTGAATCAATTGTATCTAATATAAACTGCTCAATATTTGTAAGAACCTGAATACCTTCATCAGGGACTTCTTCTGATCTCACAGTGAACAATCGTCTATTATATGTAATTTCCCAATCATTTGAGTCCGAACACAACAGAGATTGTTCTTCAAGATTAAAACATATATCATTTTTATGCTTCATATCTCTGTTTCTCTTTTTTCTAGAATCATACCATTCTTTTTGAGCTCTAAGACAGAGACTAAATTCTCCCAAGAAGTTTTGCTTCCCAATGTATAATTTAGAGAGAATATAAACCTTATTATTAATATCTCTAAAATCTAATATGATTGCACATCTTATATCAATTAGTTGTTCTTCATCAATCAATATTTTATTCTTTCCTTCATAATTTTCTCCACAATTGCTAATATTGCCTCGATACCAAGGAGTAGCTCTAGTGGCGTTTTTGACAAGAGAATTGATACTTTGGTCAGGAGCATGATCTATTTTCATAGGATAGTTAACTAGGTTGTTAAATAAAATCATGGGATTTTCTTGCCACAAGTCTCTAATCACCACCTCTATTTGGTTAACAAGAGTATTTGAAGAAATTTCTTTTAGACCTCGATGATCTAAGAGATGACTTGTATGTATAGGTTCATCAAGGGCACTCTCTTCCAATTCTTCTAAAGAGTTTGTATGTTTGAGTTTATGAAGGGTACTCCCCTCTGACTCTTTTGAAGAACAAGCTTTTTTAAGAACCTGAACAGGCTCAGAAGGAAGATGATCTTCAAGAGAGATGTTCTGAACAGGTTTAGAATGATCAATATTTTTTAATTCCTTTTTGGAAGTATGATCTGGTTTTTCATATAAATGATCTTCAACATGAATCCAAAAGGAATCCTCATACCAGTCAAAGAAAAATATATTTCTTTTTTGTTTTATCATATCAGCATACCAAAGATCTCTGATTTTAGTTTTAAAAGGTTCTTTAACTTTATTGAAAAATCTTTCTTTTTTCATTTTATTTTTAGGTAGAGCAAACTCAAGTCTAAGAAGAGGTTTATCTATTTCAAAATCAAATTTAATAGTAGCTTCCCTGGAAGACTTCCAATTCGCAATATTTTTTCCTGCATCCTCAAAACATATAGAAGAACCACTTTTAACCGACATTGTTTCAATGGACCTTTCCTGCTTGAGGCTATAGCCCTAATAGGAGTGCTCAGAGTCCAAATCAACCAAGACGTCTTTTAGTACAGAAGAGAGAGTAATGGATAGTTTCCAGTCAATGGCAGGGATAATTCCCACAATTAAGATCAACCTCGTTCCTTTGCAGTGTTCCTTTCACGATTTACGCCCACCAAACGCCTATCACAAGGCTAAAAGGGCGACGCTACCTCGGAACCCCCGACAAAGCCAACAGGGATCTCCGCCTGGACCTACTATACCAACTCCTCCCTCCTCCCGGACGAAAAGACGGCGGGGCTGACCGGGACAACCGGGCTCTGATACCAGGAAAAATACCCAGGCACAGGTCTGGTCTATCTCGACAAAGTAAGGCTAAGGTAATGGTTCTAATATAGCAATGGAGATATGAGAACTATTGCTATTTTAGAAACCAAGGATGAAAACCTAAACTAATACAAAGAAACAAAATAAAGAAATATTAAACATGCAATGCAAGATAAATATAAAGAAGATAAACAGTAAATCACATAAGAAAAGTAGAAAATAAACAGTAATGAAAAACAATAAACTTAGAACAAAAAGCAAAGAAATAATAAGAACAGAAATATACAAAAGGAATAATTATATTAAGAAAGCATGATACTTACAAAGGCAGAAGGCGAGTGCTTCTGCTTCCTTCACGCACATACAAGTTCACGTTCAAGTTCAGTACATGCGTTCAGTTCAATTCATGCATTCAAGTTTAGTACAAACCTTACACACTACGACTCTCTATATAGAGTCTTTATTTAGTGCAAGCCTATTTACAATACTACTTATATTTTATTTACAAGTGAAGTGGAAGTTGAGGTGAAAGTGGAATGGAAGTGGGATGGAAGAGTGTTGTGTGTGGTGTTCTCTTCTCACTTGTGTGTTTTTTCCAACTTTCTTAGCTTGCTTTCCTTTCTAACTTTGTTCCTTTTCTAACTTGTTCCTTTTCTAACTTGTTCTCCTTGCTTGAGAGACTCCTCCTTTTATAGGAGTCTTGGATGTATGTAGATCCATGGGAAGGACTCTTTCAATAGTTTCTTCATATAATTTGTCCTTTTGAATAGTATTGCCATATAATTTATCCTTCTTGTCTTCAAGTGGAGTGCCTTTTGACTCCTATGTCTTGTCAAGGTTGTCTTTATGTAGAATACCTTTTGACTCTTACATCTTGTCATGTTTCCATTATTGATGTATCTTGGAATATTTTAGTCTTCATGAAAGAAAATTTCATCTTCATCTTCAGATGGTTGAGCTCGATTTCCTTGATAATAACATTCGTCTGGAGGAAACCAGTTTTCTAGCCATCTCACCATGGTTCTGTAGTTTTGCAGAGTATTGTTGTCATCGTTATATTCTGGTCTTATAATGTAATGAAGATTTTTGTTTAACCGAATATCTCGATTAACAAATACCCTCATTATTTGGTTCTGGAAAATCATTTCATAGTCAGGATCTATCTTGACATGCTGCTCAAGTTCAGAGGACTCCATCCAGTGCCTCCATGCTTTGTGGATTTTTTCATATGGTTGGTTCAGTATTTCTTTGTCTTCTTATGTCAAATCATAGATTTCTCGAAGCGAGCTATCAAATTTTCCTTTCAGCACACAAATGTGATGACTTGCCGGTCTCAAGGGCTGTTGGAATTTTGGGGGAACTGAGCGAAAAAATATTTTGTAGCGACCTCGAAGATCACTTATGTTTTCACAAATTCTTTTTACTACAAATCCAAGACCGGATTGTAATATTTGATCTAGCGTTCCATAAATGGCCCGCAATAACCCTTGATCTAGGAGAGTTTGGAGGGAAATAGTTTCTCTATATGGACCTATCTCCAAACCTCTAAAATGTTTTAGATCTATCTCCGCCCTTAACACCAAAAAGCGGTGTTTTGGTTGGAAACAGATAGTTGTATCTATGGTAAAGAGAGGAATAATCTCTTTGTATAGAGTTATCCCATGAGGATCCTCTTTACCCAAATAAATATCTAGAAAATAATCTTGAAGTCCCATAAAGACTCCCAATTGTCTCTCTTCAAATTTTTTCCAGATTAAATCTACAATGTCTTTACTGAAGTAGGACATTTCTTCGTCTGTTTTGAAGCTTAATCTAGGAATTAAATGTTCAGCTGCAGAGTTATGCATGACCTTTTGATGTTTTATTATTCCCTTATTATATGTTAATCTATCTATAGGGAATGATTGAATGGATGAGTGCAAGTTTGATGACGCTTCATGCCTACTAGTATGAGGTGACTGATCTATAGGAATTTTCTGTGATCTAGGTGTATAATCTTCTGGGCTATATTCTCTGCATGAGGATGCGAAGTAATATGCCAATGCATTGAGTGCTGAGGCCTTGTCTGAGGCAGATCTAGATTGCCAAATCAAGTTTAGCAACCCTTGTTGTATTTTTGTAGCAGGAAAATTATGATTAAAACAGCTTTGTCTCCCTTGAGATGGTAGTGGCAGGTTCCATGTGCTGAATTTTATCAATTGATTGCCTTCTATCTTCTCCATTTTCCTGAAAAAAGGATTATCTTGATGATCTATAAATATATTTTAGACAAAATGTTCTTTGTAAGGAAAGACTTTGTCCATATGATCTAGAAATATTTCTTCTGGCTTGGAAGAGAATATCATTTCAGCCCATTTGCCTTTTATTTTAAACTGAATACTACTATCAGTTACAAAAAAAAATGGTCTAATAGCTGAAAGAAATGGTGTCCCTAAGATAACACTTTGTTTGAGATCTTTTACTAAGAAAAAAGAGGTTTTGATGCAGACTCCAGAGATGCAGATATAAATTTCAAGAATCCTATAACTCACGATCATAGGATCACCATTGGCTGCATTAACTTTGTGTGCAGTTTTCTCAAAATATTTTGAAGGAAATATCCCTTCCCTGATACAATTTATATCAGCTCCCGAATCTAACAAAGTTTTATGTTTAAAAGCATAACCATCAGGAAATTCGAATAGGACTTCTGTATACTATTTTTATTTGAAATATTTTTCAATAGAACCAATAAAATCTCCATCATTTTCTTTAAGCTCAGGCTCTATATTAGGAATGTTTTCAAGATTATTTTGTTTGTGAGATTCTAAAATTTTGATTTTTATTTTAAGATCAAACAATTCTTTTCTGAGAATATTTTGTTCTTGCCAAAGATCCTCAATTAAAAGCTTCTTACCAATTCCTCTAGAACTCCTGATCTTTTGGAAAACCTCGTCAATAGTGAAGAACTCATTATTTTGGTTTGATCTTACCTCAAGATCTTTGTTTCCACTGATCATGGAAATATATTTTTCAAGCTGACTTCTCTTTTCTTCAGAATCCTGAATTGAATCAATTGTATCCAAAATAAATTGCTCAAAATTTGTTAGGACCAAAATACTTTCTTCATATTCTTCTTCTGAAATATCCTGCTCATAACAAGAACATTCACTGTTTTCACAGCAATTTATATCAGAAGTATAGTCAGCCTCTGAATCAATGCTATTTAGAATTTCTTCTAGTTTTCCTTTAAGGTCCTTGGGATCTGATTCAAGACAAGCTTGGACTTTCTTTTTAAACCATTCTTGTAACATCTATTGGCTGTATGGCCCTTTTCTCCACACTTAAAACAAGTAATATCTTTGTTTTTATCTTTTCTGTTGTGGATCTTTCTAGGTTTTCTTTTCCTAAATCTGTCGTTCTTTGGGTGTCTACTATTAAAGTTTTTTGCTTGATTTCTTCTTTTTTCATAAAGATCTTGTTGGAAACCAAACTGATAACAAAAATCCCCTAATTCTCTTTTTCCAAACATTTTTTGTCTTTTAAGTTGATCCTTAATTTTGAGATCATTACAAAGATCAGCCCCAACAAGCTGAATCTTTTGAGTGATTCTTCCAATATCTAGAGACTGATAATTGAGACTACCTCCTCCTTCTTTTCTTCACAAATTTCTTATTTTTTCAGCAAATAAGGGAGGTAGGCCAGAGATATATTTTTCTTTCCAAAATTCTTGATTGGGGTCAGGAAGAGTATAGAGTTTTGATAAAAATGTGTCTTTGTACCATCTAAAATCTGACATTGTTTTACACCTCAAATTGATCAGTTGCTCTCTAGTCTTTTCGTAGATATCATCATAGTTTCCAGCAAAATGATAGACAATATTGAATAGGAGGGTGGTAATGGCATCGGAGGGATTACCCGGCAAAGTATTTCCTTCCGGATCAATCTTAATGGCCCCTAAGATGTTTTCCTTTTGCTCAAGAGTAAGATAATGATCCCACCATCCTCTAAGTTGACCAGAGAATCATGTGGCAATCATGCCTGCCACCTGTTTATCATTGTTGCCATTGACCCTACAGGCATTGGCGTACATAACCATTTGATGACAAAGGGTAAATATTTGATATTCAGTTAAACCATCAAGATTCCATTCTACAATTTCTTTTCTACTAAAAGAAACCATAGAACTGACCTGAGGCATCTCTTCAAACTGCAAGTCTGCAAAGGTTGGTCTAGAATAATAATTTCTTGTCCTAGAAGTAAGTGTGACGGGTTTAAAGGCTGAAATTTTGTTTACTAATTCATTCTTATCTTCAACTTCACCATCAGAAATATGATTGATAGTTTTGTAAACTTTTAGGCTATTCATTCTGCTGGTTAATTCAGAGATAAGGTCTTGTGAGCCAAAAGCCTTTTGCTTTCCTAATCTGGTATTAGGATCTAAACTTTGAGGAATGAAAATAGGTAAAGCAGAATTTGAGCTAGAAGGCATATTAACCTTTACTTCAGGTTTATTTTGTTTGTTACCTTCTACCAAAATATTTTCAATCCTATCAGTTTGTTTTCCCAAAGCATGCAGGGAAACATTTGCAAAATTTTGTTGTTCCATAAGATGACTAATATGCTCTGTCCTAGCAGGCTCTACTAAGGAAGTTTTGTTCATAACCTTAAGGGGACAGGCTTTGATATTCTCAGATATCTGAACAGATTCAAAAGGGGGATGAATTGATTCCACCACTTCTCCACTAGAAGTCTTCCAATCAGTGGAATCTCTTTTGATAACTGAGACCTGTTCTCTTTTTTCAAACAAATAATCTTCGACATGAATCCAAAAAGAATCTTCATACCAGTCGAAGAAGAATATGTTTCTCTTTTGTTTCATCATATCAGCATACCAAAGGTCTCTAATTTTAGTTTTGAAAGGTTCTTTGACTTTGTTGAAGAATCTTTCTCTTTTAATCTTGTTTTTAGGAAGATTAAACTCTAATCTGAGAAGAGGTTTGTCTATTTCAAACTTAGGTTTTTGAGCAAATTCAATGACATTGACCTCAAAATCTGAGACAGAAGGCTCATAGGTGCCATCTTCATAAGTAGCAAAGGCAACATTTTGAGGCTTAACTGGTCTCCTCTCATATCTCATGGAAGGTCTTGACTGAATAAAGGCTTTTCTTTGTGAGGAGAAAACTACCTCAACATCTTCATCTGGGGTTTCAGTCAAGGATTCTAACTCAATTTGTTGAAGAGGTTTAGGATCAATAACTTGGAAAAGAGTCCATTTTTCAGGGAGAGAGATTTCATCCCATTTTAAAGTTTTTGGGGTTATAGAGTTGTTTTTGGGATTGGCTTGAAGTAAAGTAGTTAGACCCTTTGGTGTATGTTGTTTGGCACAAGGGGCTAATGTGGTCATGGCTTTATAGTAAACTCGATAAGTAACAGAGATATTTTCACTACCGGGTTCAAGATCAAAGCCAGATGTTTGGAGATTTAAGGTCAAAACCTTTTTGATATTTGCATCTGTAAGAAAAACAGAAAAATCAGGGAAAGTGTTGAAAAACACTGACCCATTACTAAGACTAGCTTCAACTAGTCCTAATAAAGAGTCAGAGAACTTTTTATTTCTGGTGTCTCTTAAACAAGCCAAAACAGAGATATTTAACCCTTTTCTGGTCAAAGATTTGATTGCAATTTGGACCAAACCAATATGCAGATAATTATATTGAGGGTTAGCTCTAATACAGTCGATTTCATTTTCAGATAAAAGATGCAATGTTTCATGTAAGGAATTAATAGAAAGTGTTTTTTCAATTGTTTTTATATAATAATCAGATCTTAAACTAAAAGCACCTATATAATATATTTCTTTAATATTAACCTTAGGTATCTTCCAATTGGCAATACTTTTCTCTATATCTGCAAAGCATATGGAAGAACCATTTTTAACCGACATCGTCTTAACAGACTTTTCTTGACTGCTTGAGGCAACCGCCTGATTAGCAGTGCACAGAGTCCTGATCAGCCAAGACATCTTTTAGTACAGAAGAGAGAGTAATAGATAGTTTCCAGTCAACGGCAGGAACAACTCCCACAATTAAGATCAACCTCGTTCCTTTCGCGATTTACGCCCACCAAACGCCTATCACACGGCTAAAAGGGCAACGCTACCTCAGAACCCCCGACAAAGCCAACAGGGATCTCCGCCTGAACCTACTATACTAACTCCTCCCTCCCCCCGGACGAAAAGACGGCGGGGCTGACCGGGACGACCGGGCTCTGATACCAGGAAAAATACCCAGGCACGGGTCTGGTCTATCTCGACAAAGTAAGGCTAAGGTAATGGTTCTAATATAGCAATGGAGATATGAGAATATATATATATATATATATATATATATATATATATATATATATATATATATAACACGTGGGAGTAGATCAATCTTTCTTAATTTCACAAGTACAGGTAAGACAACAAGAGTCCAAATGAAGACTAAGGATTGGAATAAAAAAACATGCACTATATTATTATGGGCAATCATCCAAAGGAATAGGTTTAATTTGCTTATGGGAAGATGGGCACGCTTGCCAACTTCACATGTGGAATTGCCTTTGATTGAGACATTTTTGTTCTTGTTGGGCGGCTAATTAAGCTTGGGGACCAATCTTATGGGCATTTTGGAGTTGGTTTCCACTAGTTGGCTTTGTTATGCTTACAACGATGAATCAAAGATTCCTTTTTCCATTTTGAAATTAAAGTTTTTATTTTGACAATCTATTTTTGAATCTAAGTCTCTACCACCTTAGATACTTCTATTAATATCAATACTTAGGTTTCATCCTCACTTTAACTAAAAGGGTTAATCTGATTGGTATGACTGATTCTCTCAGACTTATATATAATAACTTCTCAAGTTGTACTAGAACTAAACTCATGCACTACTAGTTCTTTTAGGCCGAATTGAGCCAAGGTATTACAAAGTCCTCTCAACATTTGTTTTTGGAGCTATTTTGGTCCTCTTGTTAAAACAACAATCAAGTTTGATAAGTATCGGAGTCATTCACATATAAAACCCAGACCCACTTAACATGGTGGACTTTTTTTTTTACCACATCAGAAAATTTTAGGTTCTAAAATGGTTTGCACCTATTGTATGATGGAAGACCAAAACAAAACTTTTTTCCTTATCTTTTTTTTTTATCATGTGTGTGTGATACCCAACCCAAATTAGATATGACCCGAGTGACCCATATACAAGGTTTTGGTCATATAATGAGATTTTAAGATGTATATGTACAATGTCTAGTGAAACCAACAACATTAATTCTGACTCGATTCTTTTGCTCAAAACAAAGACAAAAATATAATTGAGTTATATGTGTTAGTCTACCATACATTAGGGCTAGAAATCCCTTTTGACTGGATTCCAATATTATGGCTAAGCTTTGAAGTTTGTTACCATAGAATTTTTTTATGGCTATTTTATGCAACTTAATTTAATTTTATCAAAAAAAAATCTTTACATGATCAACTTTGAAGTCAAATGGAATAAACATAAATCTATAAGGCAACAAAGTGAAAGTTTATATTCAATTATAAGAGCATGAATTTAGTTATAAGTTTATGTATTGTATAAGTGTAACTTTATGAGAGATTTTTTGTATTAAAATAAATATTTTGGGAGACAGTCTCATAATTTGATATTAACATTATAAGTTGGTAGAATCACATGTAATCTATTTTAATAGTATGAAAGAAAAGGAGATAGTTTTTGAGAAAGTGTGCACCAAATTATTAAATAATACACGTGCACCAATATATATATATATATTTCTGTGTATAATACTTAGTACTAGAGTCAACAACACTAATTGTGAGTTGATTCTTTTTGCTCCAAGAAGTGAGGTAAAAAAAACAATCGAGTTAAAATGTGTTAGTCTATCCTCTCTTTGTCTGGATTCCTATGACTAAGCTTTGAAGTTTGTTACCATAGAATTTTTATGGTTATTTTATCTAATTTAATTTAATTTTCAAAAAAAACTTGATGTGATCAACGTTGAAATCAAATGGAATAACTAATAATCTAAAAAGCAACAAAAGTGAAAGTACAAGAAAATGTCCACCATCAATAGCAACAGGAGAACTTTCGGTTGTGAATTTTTGTGATGCTAAAAACCCTTGGGATAGTTAGAATGGTTCAGAAGAAGCTTCACATCAAGAATGGTATAACAAGTTGTGCACTAAAAGTGCATAAAAATGACATACTAGATTGAGACAAATTAATGGCCTTGACATCTTTGACTATTCTTCTCCTTGCTGTATTCTTCACATCAAGTAGTCACCATCAATAGCAAAATGCATTAATTGGGTATTTTCAAGAACTTAACTTATTTAACAAGTCAGACTTTAATTGTAATTTTAAAGATAGATTTATTTAATAAGTATAGAAGTTGTTTGATAAAATTTAGGGTTTACAAATTTGATTATATGTAAATAATTTGAGAGAACGAGCCGATAGAGAATAAGTTTTCAAATAAAGCGAAGAAGTCAGTCTACTGACTGCTGTAGCTATTACTAAAGAATTACAGATTAATCTCCTGATCATTTCGTGTTCTTCAAAGGCATGCAAAAATCCTATTTAATTGGGTTTGAAACTTTTTATAAATTAAGTAAATTTCAGTGGAACCTTAACCAGGAAGTAGGAACTCCAACTGATAACTATATTCCAATTACTCAATAATTTTACTTTAATAAATAGTGTATGTTCCTAAAATTGCAGTTTTGGTTAATACCAAATCTATTGTTGAGTCTCATGTATATCAGTTCAACAAAAAATTACTTAATTTCTTAGGGAAGTCTAAACTCTACTAGTCCTACAATGTTGGTTTTTTAAAAGTCGGAACCTAGTTCATCCCTGTAACCCTTTTGTCTCAACACCAAATCCTTCCACTGTTATAATTATTTTTTCATAAATTGTGTCAGTCATGTCATGAATTCATGATCTCTAGCTAGCTCCAGTTGCATATTGAGTTTTCTACATTGACCAATTTACTTAAAAAATTAACTTTTAGAGAGGAATAACCAATCTACTTCAACTTCATCATATATTATATAACTGCAGTTCAAGTTTAAAGAATTTTTTTAAAATAACCTAGATTAAAAATAAATTACAAAATTAACTCACAATAGATCAAAATCACAAAACTGACCTACCACATCAACTTGTCGCGACTCAGTGAGCAAGTCGCAGCCCTGAGCCGCGACAAGTCGCTTCAACTCGAGCCAAGTCACTTAGCCACTGTTCACTACTAAAAATGAGAGAAAATAATACAAAAGTGGAACCAAGATTTAAACTCATGACCTCTTACTTTAGAAGACTCACAATAACAAATCTAACCAAGGCTTTTAATTGCTAATTTTGGTGAACAAAATGTTCTTCAATGTAGTCAGAAAATTAAATAATGTTTTCTCTTCTAAAAATTTAATACTACTATAATATAACATATAAAAGCATTCTACTATATTATGTTAAAATTTGAAATTCCAAATTTACATTTGAATTTCTAAATTTTAAATTTGAAATATAAAATTTGAAAATTGAAATTCAATATTAACTTTGAAGTTAGAATTCAATTTGAATGGTTGAATTTCTAAATTCAAAATCTCATGTTTCGTATTTTGATTGTACAAATTCAAAAATAAAAAATTTCTAATTTTGAATCATAAACAAAAAATATAAGATGTTAAATTCAAATTTTAAATGCAAAATTTGAAATTACCAAATTTAAAATTTTAATTTGAGTTATGAATTTATAAATTTGATTTACAAAATTGAAAATTTTAAATTTTAAATTAAAAATAAAAAATTTGAACTTTGAAATTCAAAATATAAAGTTTGAAATGAAATATGAAATTTATAAATTTTAAATTTGAATTTGATTTTTGAATTGAAAATAAATTTTTTATTTTGAATTTTGAATTTTTGAATTTTTAATTCAAAATTCAGATTTAAATTTTGAATTTCAATTTAAAAATTTTAAATTTAAATTTAAATTTTGAATTTTAGTTTAGTCTAGTAGAATACTTTTATATATTATATTATAGTAGTATCAAAACTTTTAAAATAGAAAACATTGACTTAATTTTTGTTAACCAAAGTTAGTAACTAAAAGTCTTAGTTGAATCAGTGGTTATGAATCTCCTAAAGCAACAAATTTGGGTTCAAATTCTGATTCCACCGTGTGTATTATTTTTTCTCTTTTAGTAGTGAATGATGGCTAAGTGGTTTGGCTCGCGGCTCAAAGTCGTGACTACCTCATTGAACTCGGAGTCGCGACAAACTGACATGACAAATTAGTTTTACAATTTTGATCTATTATGGGTTAATTTTGTAATTTATTTTTTAATTGGGTTATTTTTTAAAAAAAATTCAAGTTTTAATTAAGTGTTATATATATATATATATATATATATATATATATATATATATATATATATATATATAGAGAGAGAGAGAGAGAGAGAGAGAGAGAGAGAGAGAGAGAGAGAGAGAGAGAGAGAGTGTGTGAGTGAGTGAGTGAGCACAACTATTACCATGTTAGTGTCAGATAGGCAACAGCAGTACAAATCAACTGCAGCCAGTACAAACTATATTAGTGGCCAATATTACACAAGTACAATGTTAGATGGGATTTTCTAAATTCTATTTGAAATTTAAGTTTATTTCTAATTCCCATATTTGTATAATAGGATGTTGCCAATAAATAAACACAAGATAGAACTCTGAGAAATTCCTGAAACTATTTACTAAATTCTATATATACACCATGAAATACTCCAATATGATAACTCAATGGTCATGGTTACTTGTGGTTTATGGCAGGCCACAAATTCAATTTGTATAAATTTATCTGGATTTAGAATTTTCTAAATGACTCTAACTTTAATTATATAGCTCAAAATTTTAAACAAAATGATACAACTGTAAAATAAAGTCATATTTTGGCTCTAATCTTTGGGATTTTTGTTCATTGTAAGGAAATGTTAGGTCGAGTTCAACGTAAATTTATGGGTTTATGAACTAAACTTGAGCCCAACTATCCAATTTAGTAGATATTTGATTGAGTTTCAGTTTAAATTTATGGGTTTATAAGTTAAGACTAAGCATCTAACTTATTCTAGAGTTTATTCTATAAATTTGAACTTTTTTTTGACTAAAAACCTCAATAAGTTGAAGTTAGTGAAATAGAGTTTATTAGACTTATAAGTTGCAAACCAGCTTTCTTCTCATGTGCCCAGAGAAGTGGGTTTGGATCTAATATTTTATCTTATATTTCACAAATAGTGTTATTTTTATTCTTTATTTTGTAATCTCTCAGGATTATCTTATATCTATTTCAAACAATCAATAAATGAATGCTAGTTTTAGCTCTTCAGGATGCTTTCCTTAAAGAAAAAACCACCAAAGGTTTACAGCCAAACATGAGCCTACCCTATATCCAACCTCACACACCCAAAAAAAAAAAATCAAAAAGCAAGATCTAACATACGCACTACCTGAATTTTTGAGCATAAATAACTTGTCTAAATCACCTTGCTTGCTCAAATCTAGCTCAAACATAACTGATGTGACTAAGTTTATAAGATCAAGCAGATTAGTCTAAACAGGCCAATGTAATTGAACTTCGATTGGTTCAATCCCAACCTAACCTTTACTCAAAGATGCTACTTTAAACCAGAGTTAGATTTCTTTTGGTATTATAATGTGCTTCTAAAACTCTATTTGACAAGTTATTTCTGTATTTGATCATTTAGCAAGTGCTAAGATAATATTTCTTTTGATCCAAAAAGAATATCATTTTTTATTATAAAAAGAAAAAAATTTAACTTTGACTACAAAATATTTATAAGTATTCAGATCGATCGTGTATAAGAAAATTATATAAACATATTTGTCATAAAAATACTTTCGCATTATTATAATTTTATTAAGTTTTTATTAGCATACTATATTAAAAAAATAATGATTAAAATTACATTTTGCAGACTGTGTAAAATCAAAAAAATAATATTTTTTCTTAAATCAGAGAAAATAACAATATATTTTATAACTATCTTATTTTATAATACAATATAACATCACATAGAAGTTAAGGACTCTTCTCCCAAATAAACCGTATTCCAGAAGATGGAAATTCCAGTGGCGTCACGGAAGCGACTTGGCGCCAGTTGGGGCCGTCGTACCCAGGATATTCAAAACGTCAACTATGCCCACGTCACAGGGTAGACCAATTCCACGGTTCCACAGGCACGCAATGGTCACGCGGGTCCAAGTCTCGTCTCAAGGCGCATATAGACCGGGGTCACCCAGACATTTCCCCCGCGACCACCTGGGCCTGAGTTGGAAAGTCAAAAAATGAAGTGCCGCTTTTGGTACGCGAAAAGTCGGGGTAAAGTTTTGGGGTGAGGGACACTGCCATGCGGGTCTGAATGATTTGTGGGTTCCATATGTCATTTATGTAGCTGTCCGACAACTTGTGATGGTGGTATCGGCACTAAATATTTCTTTACTTGTCTGCAGGTGGTCTGTCGTCTGGCGGTCTGGAAGAGAGTTTATTCCATTTACCCCTCGGACTCTCAGGTTTTATAAATACGGTTCTCCAACTTTGAACTTGGGTTATCCTTTTTGAAATAAAAGGACGGCGGGCTCTCAATCTGTCTACTGTCTACATGGTCTTTAAATACTTTAATTAGATATAAAAGAAAATTTAATAAAATTTTAATAGATATTTCTATATTTTTAAGGTTAAGAAAAATATTTCAATCATTGGATTGCTTCATATATTATTCAGATCAAACCATTGAGATGATATTCTTTAAACATTGTCTAAGTCACTTGATTTGTATTATATATTATGTTTGTAAAATAGATGCAAAAACCTTCTCATCAGGAGAAAACCTACATTGACATGTTCCTACAAAATTTTTAGTGTTTTCTTATATGTCTCTTATACTTTTGAAAAGAGATATCCAAATCTTCAAAATTTATAAAAGATATGATTCCAGAGAAATATTCTATAAGTCCCACTACAATTTCTCGTAGTTGTAAGATTAGAAATGCTTCATACTAAATTTCCATTCAAGAAAAATGAAGACTTTTCTTTTTTAAAAAAAAATTTGAAGTATAAGTATCTCAAAAGACCAAACATTGTTTTTATGTTATTAGAAGAATAGGATAACAAAGAATAAAAAGGACCAAATCTCCACAACACAAAAGCATTAAACAGCAAAACACTCGTAATGTTGTAAGATATTTTTAATGCATTCAATTGCTAGAAATGTTGTTGCTATGTTAGAACAATTTCATTTATACTTCATATTTGTATAACGTTCTTGCCATGAACCATAATAATGCATATTTGGCATATTGTTGTATTCATGTTGCTTAAATTTTAGTATCATACATATGCTTATCACAGATATTTTTCAACATTGCGTCACTGAAGTTGGTATGTCATTTTCAAAATCATTTGTAAGAAAACTTTTTTATTGAAAACATCAAACCGTTGTGGTGTTACATAATATATATATATATATATAGAACAATCAAGATGGTCCCTAGGAATCCGTACAAGTTCATTGATATGTAACACCTCGTGCAAATCTCAGATATATTTTGAAAAAACAGTAGGACAATAGCTATTGCCCTTAGACAATTGAGTAGCAATGAGGATAAATAAAAGAAATGTGAAAAGAAATGTGAAGAACTCGAGATATTAGGGTTGCTAGTATCTCATATTAGTCACATTGGGAAGTATTAGCGGCGATTATTTTAAAAATGTGACTAATTTTTCCTTTTCTTATTATCTTAGAAAATATTAGTGAAAAATTATAATATGGCAAAGCCATCACTTTTTCGTTGCTTGCTCTGCTCATCTCATACAGGAGCATCAAAGACTACTTATTTCACTCTAAATAATAAAAAAATTCGTACAATTGCATGATTATCTCAATATGTTTTAAAGACTTTATTCACAATATGATTTGGCCTCTCGGTACTTTTCAACCATGTAAGAAACTACTTTTAAAAAATATCTCATAGATGTATAAAAAACGCTTAGTTAGATTGTGATATTTTAATTTCAAAATTGCAGTTGAGATATTGCATGATTCGTTGTATTCTTTGTTCTTTCTTAGACATAATTAGTGACTCCTGTTATACCATCATATGGAAAAATTAAATTATTTATTTTTCCCATTGACATATGATTTGTCTTCTCAAACATTTGATTTTGAACTTCTATCTAGGGATTATGTTAAATGATAACTCTCTTAAAATAAAAAAATGAGAACTTGCATTTGAGTTGTCCAATGATCACTATATAGAGGGATTGGCATCTGTTTGCTCACGAGACGCTAATGTTATTAGTTTTTTTGAAAAATTGACATTGCTAATATATTAAGAAAAATTGACAATGTTAAAATCCAATAAAATAGATTTGACAAATATGATTCGTTTTCATATTAATTGAACGTCTCATATCGCAAATTCGTATTCTTAAAAATTCTCACTAGATATCCTTCTATCTAAATTAATATTTAGCTTCATATGACTATATAAAATAATCTGTTGTAGGCCCTGGGAAGATTCAAGGACTTATTTGTAAAATCTTAAGAAATCCAATGACCAAACTGTCATTATGCAGTGTTACGTGATGATGCGGTAAGTTTACTTACTCCAAAGTCCACTCTGCCTTTTCAAATGCAACTACTACTCTCCCCAAAAAACCCATCCGCACTAACCCCATCCCTAGCTGACATCTCGGTCTCACCAACACGCATTCACCGCACGGCCCCACATTTCAGTTTGAAACAAAACACCTCAAACCGATCAAAAATTATTAAATCTGACTAGAAAGTTACCCCAACCAAATCACTTACACCAGTTTATTGGCCCACTGACATTCCGGTCCCACGAGCGCCTTCAACGCAGGACCCCACAAGCTAGTTGAAACGAGCAGCTCAATGGGGGCAAAATAAAATATTAAATCCCACCAAAAAGTTACCCCAACCACATCTTTACCCATACTGATTACACACTGACATTACGGTCCCACAATCGCCAATTCAGCGTAGGACCCCACAAGACAGTACGAAACAAACAGCTAAAAAAAATAAATGGCACCAGAAAGTTACCCGCAACCACTGCACCACTTTGGCCAAAGGCGTCTTGTTGCTTTGCTCCACTCCAAATTTATGGCGATTTAATGCCACCAGCCAAGAGTTGGAGGCCAAGCAGTGAATGCTTTGTTGGATTCTTTGCAAATTTCCATTGTTGGAACACCAAATTTTCTGAAAATTTTCTTGCATATACTTTTCTGAGGTGTTTGAATTCAAATCAAGAAAGAACATTTCAAGAACCTCTTGTCTTCTTGATTGAGTTGTAGTGGTCATCTTGGTTTCTTGTTTGATTTTCTGTAAACTAAGAGATTTTTTTGCATTTTAGAGCACTACATTTTTCTGAAATTTGTGATGTGTTTGAATTCAAATCAAGAAAGAACATTTTCAGAACCTGTTTGTTGGTTTTCTTGTGAGTGAGCTCAATTTGCTGTAAAAGTAGAGATTTTTTGGTGTTTGCAAACAAAGTTTTAGCCTTTTTGCAAGATTCTTGTCTTTTGTTCATGGTGTTTTTCTGCAAGGTTATTATTACTAGTTTGTAGCAAGATTTGAGCCATGGTGGCCGAGCCGCTAGTGCACAAGGTGCTCTCCATGGCGACCTCCTCCTCGTCCAAGAAGGTGAAGGCGCCGTCGAGCATCAAGGCGGTGGCCGGCGCCGGAGATGACAGGAAGGTTGGGATATTGTCATTTGAGGTGGCGAACGCCATGTCGCGCGCGGCGAACCTGTACAGGTCGCTGTCAGATGCGGAGGCGGCCCGCCTCCTTGGTCCACTGGCGCTGGGCTCCCACGCCGTGCGCGCGCTCGTGCCCGGCGACGACGCGCGCCTCCTCGCGCTCGCGCTCGCTGAGAAGCTCGACGCGCTCAACCGCGTCGCCACCGTCGCGTCCCGCCTCGGTCGGCGCTGCTCCGTCCCGGCGCTTCTTGGCTTCGACCACGTCTACGGCGACCTCCTCGCCGGCCGCTCGGACGCCGCGGCCGCCGCCTCCGCCGCCACGCCTTCCGAGGCTGCCGCGCTCGTCCGCAAGCTCGATCGCCTCGCTGCCGCCACAGCCGCCCTTTACGCGGAGCTCGAGGCCCTGGCCGAGCTCGAACAGTCCGCGCGGAAGCTCCCCACCGACGAAGCCCGCCGCGCGCTCGAGCAGCGCGTGAGGTGGCGCCGCCACGACGTGCGCCGGCTGCGCGACGCGTCCCTCTGGAACTGGACCTACGACAAGGCCGTGCTCCTGCTCGCCCGCGCCGTCTGCGCCATCTACGACCGTATCCGTCTCGTCTTCGGTGACCCAATGCTCGGACTTGACTTGTTGGTGACTACCCGGAGCTCGCGCCAATATGACCAAAGCAAGCAGCTTTCCGGTCCGGTCACGGTGAATTCTGGTCAAGTTCGGACAAATCTGAGTGATACCAAGTCGGGGCCGATTGCCAGAGTGGATGTGGATATGCCGCGGCCGGCAAATTTCCGTTTATATTGTGGGGCAAGCCCTGGGAAGATGTTCATGGAGTGCTTGAGCTTGAGTAGCTCGGTGGGTTGGAAGGACGGGCTTGAGGATGAGTTCTTGGAGGATGGCAGCTGCATTAGCTCAGTCCGGTCAGGAATGCTTATACCATTCAGTGGTGAGCAGGGAGTGCCGGCGACAACTGCCAAGATTGGCAAGATTGGTGCAAGGGTTCGGTTTGGTCCGAAGAGCACTGTCACGTCACTCGCCCCGCCATCCACGGTCGGCGGGTCAGCGCTTGCATTGCATTACGCGAATATCATCATCATTATTGAGAAGCTGCTTCGGTACCCGCATCTTGTCGGTGAGGAGGCGCGGGATGACTTGTACCAGATGTTGCCGTCGAGCTTGAAGGCAGCATTGAGGAAGAATTTGAAAACCTATGTCAAGAACATGGCGATTTACGACGCATTCCTTGCACACGATTGGAGGGAAACGCTTGAGAAGACACTGGCGTGGCTCGCACCTATGGCACACAACATGATCCGGTGGCAGGCGGAGCGGAACTTTGAGCAGCAGCAGATTGTGCTGAAGGGTAATGTGCTGCTGCTTCAGACATTGTATTTCGCCGATCGGGAGAAGACAGAGGCGGTAATTTGCGAATTGCTCGTCGGGCTAAATTACATTTGCCGATACGAGCAGCAACAGAATGCGCTGCTCGATTGTTCGAGCAGCCTTGACTTCGATGACTGTATGGAGTGGCAGCTGCAGTAGAGTTCAAGGTCAGAATTTCTGCTTTGTTCCATAGTGTACAAGAAAAAAAGGCAACAGGACAAAGGGTACTTGTGTTTTGGTTTGGATTTCTCTCTTTATTTTTCCCTTCTTTTTTTTTTGTGCGTTTTGCACATCATATCATCTATCTATTCATAGATGAAATATAGGATTGCCTAATGCTTTGTTTGCTGGAAAGATACTGAATGTGACTCCGGTTGTACATACTTCCTCGAATCCTTTGTGTTGAGTAATCCGGAAAGGGTAAAAAATTTCTTCCATGGCGGTTATAGTGTGCTGTGCGCTCGAATAGATTTTGTTGGATAAGTGGATAACTAGATGAAATTATCAAAATTCAGGTATCTGAATGCGCTCACAAAGTTGAGATGTTAAGTTGAATTCATCTTTGTTTGATAAAGTTCAGATTAGGTTACAAAAATATTAAAATAGGTCATTACTTTAGGCAGTATTACATCAGTGTAGTCAGTGTTGATGCTAACCCACTTACCGTAAAGGCGAAAAAAATATCAGAGCCACTTACCGTAAAGCGATGGGTTTAGTTGGTAGGTCGATTAGTTTACCTTCTTTGAAGGAAATTTCTCTTCTGCTCGGGTTTATGTGATCAAAAAGTTCTGGTGGCATTGGAGGAGGCAATATAATGGGGGAAAAATGGCAAAGATTGATTTGTTCAAATATGAAGTCAATCATCAACACAACTTGCTGTTCATACTGACATGAACTGTGGATGCTACTTTACTTTCTTTCAGAAGCATATGAAGTAAAGTATATACAGTAAGCATTCAGTAGCAATCAGTAAATGTTGGCACTTGGTATTCATGGGAACAATAATTGCCTATAGTCTTCATTGTTGCTTTATTAAACTCTCACTGACACTTAACACCCTGCATTTGTGATTGTTGTGTTATCATATGGATTTCTTTGCATCATTACATCTCATTGCATTTTTGTCAGATTCAAGTATATATATACTGAACTGGCTTCAAATCCTACTTACATATTCTCTGTTCATCTACTACAGTTCAGCCCACTTTGATCCTTCTTGTATATGCCTTTATGTTTTAAGATAATGTATGCACTCTGAAAAAGTTAGCTGACCTCTTCTGTCTAAAATTGCAATCTGTTCTGTCTCCCATGGCTGTTAACAACATCCTGATGAACCAAGCATTTTTTACTTGGATAACTTTATTTCACCAATACTTTACGACATTTAGATCTGCAAGCTCATGTCGTGGTCCGAGAAACATGATGATTTGTTATGCCTTTACATAAACAAACGGCGCTTTCTTTCTTGATCTGATACACTAATTAAATTAGCAAAGTGCTTCACATGTTCCTAGATGATTAACAATGTGCGGTACTGAATGCTAATGCACATCAGGATTCTAAGATCAATGGTCAGGATCAAGTTTGTAGAGAAAGATCTGAATGATAATCCTTACATTGCTCAAACTACTTAACTATTATCATGCATTGCACATTAAATTTGGCATCATACTGCTGTGTGTTTGTCAAATGCTGTGGGCCTCATACTGCGTGTGATCGATGTTGCACCAGCATTGCATTTGAAACTTTGAAAGATTTCAGAGAGGAGTATGAGCATCAGAGCATGTGATTATTAATACATATTTGAACTAGATATCATCATATAGAATGAATCATGCTACAAGTAGGCAAAGTGTGAAAGGAGAGGCAAATTTGGGCAGACATTAACAACTTCTTTTGATAGATTCATGCAGTTTTGGAGGCTCACAACTGCAGCCAGTTTGATCAGAGCTGCTTGTCAATTCTCATGAAACCTCACATTGGTACACTGGAGCCGGCTCTAGACAGTGGGAAGGATAAGTATATTTTCCAAAAATGATTTTAAAAAGCCCTTCTCACTTACAGCTTCAAAAGGGAAAGACATTGAGTCTCAAAATCAGTTGGAAACGGTCATGACTTGGGTATTAATCAGACTAAATTAGATTCACTTGGTTACAACTGGAGTTAAAACCAGATATAGTTTCGTATCCCACCCTTGGCTTATTTGACCGGTAATTGGCCGATTTTCTGGTGGTTTTTTGAGTTGCAAGAGGTTGGTTAGAGCATATACCTGTAAGCTACATACAATCAAGAGCTCACAAAACCAAATCCCAACAACATCAATAAATAATTCACATGATCTATAGTTGGCGGGATTTAAAGCTTGACGGTTAGTCTGACAAATGGATGCCAAATCAATTGAACCATCAACTGGTTGGGCAAAGACGCTTGGCATTTCATTGAAGTCTTCCATTCATTCTTAGGAAATGTATCATGCAATGTGCGCATAACAGTGCATGTAGCATAAGTGGATCCTTTCTAGTGCAGAACACACTACAAGTTTATACAAATTGTTTGATAAAAAATCAACTCTGAAGATAAAAGTTAAAACCATAAACTTTATGCATACTAATTGCTAGAAATTAAATTTCTTGTTGACTTGTTCTTCTCATGCTCGACCCGTGTCGACTCTTGTGCATTGGGTTTTGATATAAGTCTTTGTTTGGTTCTCTAAATTTAGATTATGATCTATTTTAAAACATCAATTTTTTAGTGGAACGATATTTATGAACATATAGTTTAGTTCATTCTGCATTGTCAGATTTTTTTAGGAAGGTAGTTCTCTGGATAGATAGGTGTGTCGAATAAATGAGAAGATTTTGCGGACAATTGAGAGAATATGGGATCAAAAATCTCAATAATATCAACAAATTACTCACATAACTAGTGGTTGATGAAATAATATCCATGACAGTTTAGTCAACCGATTGAATGTTAATTAGTCAAACTATTAATAAGTTGGACATAAAAAATATTATTTTTTTAACATAGAACACACTATAAGTTTATACAAGTCATCTTATTGAAATCAATGCTTGAGATAAATTATGGACCATAAGCATCATACCGACTGAGAGAAATTAAAATCGTTGTTATTCTAACACTCGACCGGGGCACACACTTGTGTGTTGGGTTTTGTTTCGATCCTCCAACTGAGGACCTCAACTTTTCGATGGAACGGCCTTCATGATCAATTCAGTTCAGTTCATTCTGCATTGCAGAAGATCCCATTTTGGCATATGTAGTGGGTTAGGGTTTTTAAGGAGGGTAGTTGCATGGATAGGAGCATATTGGTAGGTGTATGCGTTGAATGAATGAATGGGGAGGGAGGGAAGGGTGAGCTTGGTCGGGGACAGGCCAAGCTGTATTCATGTGATACATTGATGCTTCATGCATGCAGTCAATGACTATGAATGAGATCGCATTTAAGACCTCACTCAACAGTAGTTGTACTGCTAACTGTAGTCTTCCTCGTGAGCTTTCTTTGGTTTGTTGCTGCTGACTTTACTACACAACCTTCACAGCTCCTTACTTCTCGGGGCCCCCATGCTCAATTCTTGAAATAGATTAAATTTTTGTATAATCAAAATATTACTACAAAATCGTTAGGAACCGTCATTGACTCAAGGACTGCTATGTAAATCTTATCATATTAAAATATTAATAAATTGCCTGTTTTTCATTAACATATTTAATTTTTCGATGAACTGATTTGCGCATAGAATTCAACATGTATAATACCAGAACAAGATTTTTTAAGTTTGAGACTTGATTGACATATTTATGTGAAAAAAAAATTATGATAGATAAAAGGTTCAGCGATGAAATCAAAGTCAGAGGATGTAGCACTCTCAAAGTCAAATCAACTTCCAACTGAAATCAAATCAATGACATCGATTTGGTCAATTCTAGATGTAAGAAAGAGTATATAGTAAATAGATTGTCTGTTTTTGTGATTCGTCTATTGTTCCTTGCAACTATTTTATAAAGCATGTGTTTGTACATATAGCATCACTCAAATTTTTTTAATCTCATTTAATGGCTTCTTGGATTATAAACATTGCTCAGATGCCACGAGGGTACGTCCGAGTATCATAGTAGAAAAGTAGCTATGCGGTGTTGGACCTATCGGTCAAATTAGTTTGTCTTGTTTGGTTCCGGTTAAAGTAACTATGGTACTTTAATTTAATTTATTAGATTAGTTTAATTCAAATTTTTGTTTAATGACAAATCTAGTTAATCTAAAATATTATTTGATTGAATTAATTGAGTTAAATAGATTTTATTTTACAGATTTGACATTTCTATTATAACAATTTTTGCACATTTCCCTCAATTTCCGCGTCCCCTGCTTGTAAAATGCATAAAATGTGTGGCACCGAAAGAGTTTATCTTGTACATAATATTTCTTTTTTTTGTGTAGTCAGTTGTTTTGTTTTTTTTATGAATATGTATTGAGGAGATAGGGTTAATTTAGATGAGTTATTTTACTCCGTCTTTTTCTTGAGTTAGAACAATCTTAGGTTAGAAGGATTAATTTTCTTTGACCGGGTTAAACTAACACATATAATCCGTATGTGTTTGGGGGTTTAAACCCCTAACCCACCTAAGGTTTATTGAATTTGTAATGTATGGAAGACAAAAGTTGTTCAATTTTAATTGTTAATAAAAATTTCTAGTGTATATATAGGGGAATTTAATTGTTATGAAAACTTTCTAATTCTTAATGCCATATTTTTTTGACTGAAAAATTGTGGTAATGTGTTAGAAATATCTACAGAAATAGAGGTTTTTGATCCTATTAAAAAAAAGCGATTTGCGTCAATTTCCCCCACCCTTATGGTTTTTTTGAGTCTGGCATTGACTATGCCTTCCATTGGTTCAAATGGGATATGCTGAAATGCCTTGTGCCCTAGCATGATGGTCACCAAATGACACACCTGTCTAGGCCTTATCTGTCATACATTTACCTTTTGGGACCATCTGATCTTGGTAATTATAATTTATACAACTTGATGCATGTACCTTTTGTTCTCTATACACATGCATGCAGCCTTTGCTTTGACATAGTATGATATTCTTGCATCTTCTTGCAGCTAATAAACACCTGCATTTTCAGACAAAAGAAGGCAGTTTGCAATCATCAGTTCCATTGATCCATTTGGAGAGAGAGAGAGAGTGCAGGTTTTGTTTAGAAATCTGGAGCTAGCAATAACTGATCAGTTTTTAGTGTTTTTTCTGGCCCTACTTGTAAGCAAGTCTAATTTAGGTTGTTCTAAAATATGCGTGGTTTATTATGGATGGGTGCAGGTTATCCCCAGAGTTCTTGGCGGCAAATGATATTTGATAGAAGAAACTATATTTTATCCCCTCTTGAGAGGTTAAAAAGAAAGATTGTATGCAATCATTAGTTGAGAAATCCAGAACTAGTAGTAACTAGTTGGTTCTCAGTGGTTTTTTGGTCCTATTTGTAAGTAAGTCTAATATGAATTGTCCTAAAATATACGTGTTTTGTTATGGATGAATGTTGATTATCCTCCACAACTCTCGGGCGCAAATGACACTTGATGGAAGAAACTATATTTTGTCTCTCCTTGAGAGATTAAAAAGAAAGATAATATACAATCATCAGTTGAGAAATCCAGAGTTAGTAATAAATGATTGGCTCTTAGTGGTTTTCTAGTTCTACTTGAAAGTAAGTCTAATTTGGGTCATCCTAAAGCATATATGATTTTATGAATGGGTGCAGATTATCCCTTGAATCTTGGTGCAAATGGCAATTGAGGAAGAAGTTTTACTTTGTTCCGCTCGAAAGGTTAAGAAAAAGATAGTATGCAATCATTAGTTGAGAAATCCAGAGATGACGATACCTAACCAATTCTTGGTCTTTTTTTTCTTCAAAAAACCAGAAAATTGGAGCTAACTTTCTTTGAAAAATTCCTTACTCCAACCCATTTGATCTGAAGATTTGAACATATGACCTTTCACACAAATATAACATTAAATTACTTTAACTATTAAACTATCACATGATTTTTGCCTAACAGTTTTTTGAAAATGAGATGTAAAACCTTCAGACTATCATTCATATGTACTAGGTATGCTCTGAGTGATGCCTGGATCCATCTCTTTTTAACTCCCAAATCCAAAAATAAGCCATCCAATGTTGGTGATCCCCTTTTCTCAGTTCATAATCATGTGATGCATATTCTTACTAGTTGCAGCCCTTGAGACTGTCTGTCTTGCATACGTTCTTTTTAATCATGTCTCCTTGCTTCATGACTAGGCGTGCTCTCTCTCCCTCTCCGAGACCTGTCCAAATGGCCGACCAGGCAGCAAAAAAAACCTTAGTCCATCTAGGGTAGGTCGGTTTCAGCCTCGGGTCTATGGCAGTTGGGTCAGGCCACCTTCAACTGTATTAGAATTAGATCAAATCTGGTTTGGATGTCTGGTTACAAATTTAAAGTCTGACCTATTGTCTTCAGAGTCTTACTTAAGATGAAATCAGATCAGATCAATTTTGCTTAAGATTTCTGTATGTGATTTGATGAGCTTTTTCTAGTGCTCATTTGATTAATTCTTCTGCATACGTACAACTGTTTCTGAAAGTGGTACGTAGAGTTTCATCATTTCGTTTGTCATTGTATGAACATATAGATGTAGTGCACGTTTGCAGTTCTTCACAGGGAAATTAAATAAGTTTTTTTTTATCAGGAAGGGATCTGGAGCCATCTATTTTCGAGACAAATTATCTGCTTCGAGTGGTCATGACCATTCAAAGGAAGGCCTCTTAAAAAATGTGTATTGACGAAAAAAAATAAAACCCCACCCCCACCCCGACAGGCACCTCATTAGCATAGGAAACTAGAAGTACATGTTTGTGTGATTGAAAAAATAATAATAATAAATTAAAAAACAAGTGAGTAGCATGCAAATATATATATGAAGTCACTTTTATGTTCTCAGGATATATACTCCCGTCTTATAAATTATATTATATATACTTCTTGCATGTATTTGGATAATTCTTTAGTTATATATATATATATATATATATATATATATATATATATATATATATATATATATATATATATATATATATATATATATATATATATATATATATATATACTTTTTTAGTTGTCTTATATAATATTTATAGAAAAATATGCCTTTTAGTTTTGCAATCATATTGATGAGGATTGTTAGCTTCTCATGATCGCACATATCACCTCGTGGTCGAACTTATCTTTCTATGGTCGAAGAAAGCCAATCCGATAAGTACCAAGGTATTCAAAGCATCTATGAACCAGGGACAGGAGAATTTATCTAGGTTCGGATCCTCGTAGCTGAGATTCTAGATTTTGTGAAAAATCAGATCAGTCCTTTGAAGAGGAAGGATCACCCAGTGAAAGTTTTAAGACTTACAGAAATTTGTGAAGATGGAAATTCTTTTGTTATATATACTTCTTTAATTGTATAGTATGTTATTTATGAAAAAACATACCTTACAATTTAAAAACATATATATATTATACTTGATTAAAATTTTTATACATACATCTTAATAACCAAAATAGTATTTAGACATCAAACAAAAAATATATATAATGTATTTGAATACTAGGAGTGCATACTCCCAAAAAATATATATAAAATTACACTATCTCCATCATTCATTTAAAATCTTAGATTCTATCTTCACCCCTCCCCAATTGCCACCACCCACTTTCCCACATCCAATAGTTCCCCATTCCTTGCAATTGCCGACCTTCCCTAATAGAGTCACCAATGCCAATATGTCAATGGTGGAGATATTCCATAGAATTTTTTAAAATAATTTATTAAAAAAATTAAATTTCAGAAATAGTCTTTTGAAAAAAAATTGCACAAAAGACCTTCAAGCGCTGGCCTAATTGATGACTGATTTTCTGTTGTTGGGCGAGCTCACGATTGAAGACATGGCACCCCCAAGTGTGCTGCATTAGCCAATGGGGGGCCTGGTTGGGTGCCATGCTAACTTTCAATTGTTGGTCGGGATGGTGATTAAAACCCGCATCTTTCAATCGATGGGCAGGTAGGCAGGGACTGAAAGAGCTATTTAAGCCGTTGATATGGCTTTTTGAGTCCCTCACTCCATTTGAAACCCTAATAGCTGCCCAAGAAAAAAAATAGAGGAAGAGAGAGAAAAGAAGAAGTGGAGAGGGAAGGAGAGAATTTTCTCGCTAATTTTGTTGTCCATTTATCGTATTTTCTGGTAAAAATTCGTGAACCCTTAGATAATAGAAAAATTTAAATTTCACATTACACTAAGTTTTAGGTTTGTTACAAATTTAAATTTTCTCTTCACCTAGGGTTTAGAACAAGAAATTGTGAAGTTTCGCATCAAGCTACGATTTAGGAATGTAGATATATAAAATAGTTTTTGAGTAAATTTGTCATGTATATTAATTTAGCATGAACAGTATCTTTGTGGTTTAGAATGAGAATATATATATGGTAAATTATTTGGACATGTTGATTCGATAGAACCACAGCTGAGTTTTTTTTTTAATATTTCATTATAGAATCTTAGAATTTGAGGATTTCGACCATTTTAAATATTTTTTTAAGTATGAACCTAAGTTGGAAATTTCATAAACTAGGTTATGGAGCAATTTGATAGGGTTTGTGTGTATTACGGAGACAATGTAGTTCATAATGGACCATATGGTGATGATCTTAGTGCTTGTACCAATGTGTATGGTCAAATGTTTGAACCATTGTCAGTGTCTTTTAAGGACTTAAGATGTGGGTGATAGAGTTACTACAACTTAATCTTACCACAGACAATGTTAGGGTGGAAGGTCTCTTGCTTGAAGGAAATGGTTGCATTTTTAAAAGGTAGAAAGGTGACAAGTCATGGTGTTTATTTGTGAGGATATTGAGAAGCCTGTGACTGGAATAAGAGTGTTCATACTTTATGTGTGAACAGTACAATTTGGGTGGTTATTCAGGAGTAAGAAAGATGCAAAAAAAAAAATCACCACATGGGCTTTCACTTAATAGGCCATTTCGGATAGTTAAGTCAAATCTAGATTTGTGGTTTATCAAGTACTTAGTTGATAATTGTCTGTGGTACGTCCGTGTGACATGTCCAAAAGATGAGCCTTTCTTTCAGGTTACTAGAGTAGTAGACCACATATGTTTGGCAGAGGGTATGTTGCTGCAACATAGTAATATTATGTTTGCTTTATTACTAGCCTTATCCTCTCCATTGTCAACAAAAAAAAATACAGCTATGCCATTGAAGGAAATCATCGCTCATGTGGTAGAGAAGTACAAATACAAAATAAATTATGGGAAGACGTGGAGGGCGACATAAAAGTCACTGGAGGAGCTGTTTGGTGCATTTGTTGAGGCATATAACTTAGTACCCAGGCTATTTTAGTACATTGTTAAAGGCAATCCAGGCACTGTGATTGAAAGTGTGGATACCCTGGCGGTCGACTCAGATAGTGTTGTTGAAGGAGAATGGGTTGCTATTCTAGTGACAATTTTAAAATTATTTACCCGAAAACCCAAAAACCAAGTAGATGCGACTACGCAGCAGCGGAAGAAAAGTTGATATTGCAACTAGATTGTGACAAGCAGTGCAGCAGTAGCAGCCACACCTGTACGGAAATCCACATGTCCGGATAAGGAGCACCGCTTGTTCGTGTGCTAGCATCAGCACATACGGCTAGGATTTTATGAAGTTTATCTCGTGGATGGTGGTGGCGGCTAGAATTGATCAGATCATTTTGCATGCCCACCTCATCTCCTTTTATAAGGTCTCACAGGATAAGTCATACTCCAATGAACCCTAATTCCAATAGTAAGCCCATTACCAATAGGGGACTCGTTTCGGATTTTATCTGAATTAATGCTCCAACCTGTTAAGTGTGTGACCCTGTAGGCTCGTGTATATTTGACCCCGACCGGAAACAACTTCCCGAATCACAAGTCATAAGCTGTGCCTAGCAAGACATTATGATTATCTGTATGTACACGAAGATCATATCTGAAGAACCTATACAACTTATCATGGATTATCTTTTTGCCTCATGATACCAGAACGAACTTATGGTGAGAAATATGTCACATTAAATAGCTCGATCCTTTCTTGATCTTGTAATGGACTAACTTTTTTTCTATAGTTGACTCTCAACTATATTCGGCATGGTCATGTATTTTCTTGATCCAATTATATTGAGGGGCCCAGAGATATCTCTCTCAAGACATGAGAGGGGCAAATTTCATCTTGACTATCCACTTTCAACCACATGGTTCATAACATATCTATATGTCACCTTTATATTACTCGGTTAGAGCAGCAGTCGATGACACCAAGGTATGCTACTACACATGCATGAAACTATGATGATCTCAGGTCTAAAGATAAACCAAAATAATTGTTAGAAACAAACTGATGACATATAAAAATCTCAATAGTGTCTCAAGATGGGTCAATCTGACCAACATGTTCTTCAACATGTGTCCACGATATTGACTTGATATCTCATACCCATGGTCCATGAAACTTGACTATCAATCAATGCTCGTAGTGATTTATCTTGCATTATTATTCCATATAATGTCGAAAATCAGGGATGTTTAGAATAAGTATAACTGATTATGCTGTAAGTAAATTGATACAATTCATATATCATTATAAACAGTTCCACGAACAAGTCACATACTTGTTGATCGATAAAAGTGATACTTTATTCAAGGAATGCAATAACATATTTTTTTAAAAGGATTTATAAACATATCATGATACAATACTGTTTTTATTTGTGTGATGTGTCTTTGTATTTTCATACTATTATGTATCCATCTGATATATCTTTGTATGAGAATTCAATACTGTTATAATTCAATTGTTTTACTTCTATGTACTTATGTGCATATATGGGATAATATCCAGCTTCCAAACTTGATTGGAGAGTGTCACCAGTGGTGCTACTGTGCACGTCGGTTGCTATAGAGGACCATTAATTCTACATGCCTTGCATATGAGGACGCCGCGAGCAATGTGGTCTCTAGACGAGCATTTCGCTCCTCACTTACTACAGGGCGGCTTGCTTCCATTTGCCTTTGTGGTTTCTTGGGCGTAGTGATACTCCCAAAAAGGGTGCGTTTGAGTAATAACCACAAGTGAAGAGCTGTTTGTTGAGCACTTGAAGGTCAATTCTACATGGAACAAGCGTTATTGTCTTTCAGATTAAGATTGCTAACTAAATTGGAGCAAAAATCGTTGTGAGACTAAAAACTACAACTAAAGAAATCTATGAAAGTCAGGGTTTAAAATCTAGGAATATGGAAATTAGGGTTTTAAAATGTAGAGAGAAATCTAGGGTTTCAAGAATTCCATAACCATTGAGTGTAATTCACAGCAAAGGTCAATTGAATGCCAAATTAATTTTGAAGATTTTAAATGAGACAAATTAAGTGTTGGCTCCAAACTCAATCGATAGTCATAGAGGATTGCATCTGCTGGTTAGCTAGGTGGAAAACCTCTTCCAAACCCTGGATTAAGGGCTAGAATGTAGCAGTTGCATATTGCCCTAATGTACGAATACCAATCGTCTCATGGAGATGGACGATATTGTGGATGAAGCACAAAATTCAGAGTTTAGAGAATAAAATTTAGGGAATTAAAATGAAAAACTTGCAAACTAGAGCCAAAATCACACTCTCGAGGTTAGGTCAACCCTACCCCTAGATAAAAATTACTCGCTAATCGCTATGAAAATAGTAAATATGAAAAAAATTAAATAAAATGTACTGAATTGCATTAAAAGAATAAGAATGGCTATCTTAGTTGGCTTACAATTGATGAAGAATGAATAAAAACTAGACTAAAACTAAACCTTAAACTAACATAAACTAGAGAGGTGGGCTACCCTAAACTTTCTTGGATGATAAATTAAGCCAAAAACCTCTGTATTTATTCCTAAGAGTCCTTGCTAACTCAATTACAAAACCTCCAAAGAAATTGGCACAAAAATGAGTTCAAAACCACAAAACATGACATGACACTGCCTGAAACAGTACTGGGCATACCCTAGGGCACAAGCTTGCTCGCTACGGGCACAACACACCCTAACTTGTGCTCAGTTTTGGTCCCTATGTCCTGGTTCTTTTATTTGTGCCTTTGTTTCTAAAAAAAAGCTTCATCCTTTGTCGAAATTGCTTCAAATTTGATACAGCTGACCCCTAAAACATATCAAACACATTTGTTGAAGCGGATTGTCGCTATCTTGAAAAAAGAACATAAAATGATGAGTTGAATGCATTTTCATAGTCAAAAATAACTACAAATTTAGGGCAAAATGTATATGAATATTATGCTTATTACACAATGTTTCCCTTTCAACAGAGCTTTGGTGACAATGCTTGTTGACCGATGGAGGAGGGAAACACACACTTTCCATTTTAGTGAGCTGACCATCACACTGGAGGATGTCAGTATGCTGTTTGGCCTCCCGATTGGAGGTGACATTTACTTCCCTAAAACTACCGATAGAGCAGGCTGGCATCTGGATTTCTTGCACCGATTTGAGATGGTGGGGCCACCTATTGAATTCACACAACCGGGAAGACTACCCCAGCCGTACCGTCACACCATGCGAGACATGTCCTTCCCACCTAGTGTGCCAGATCATGTTTTCAAACACCACTGCGAGGCATGCCTGCTCTATTTGTTTGAGTGGCTGATGTTCCGAGGCACCCACGAAGAAATATGCGAGCGGCAATACGTATAGCTGGTCAGACTTATAGTTGACTCCGACCTGGGCTATGTGTCTTAGTTCAGTTGGGGTTTAGCAGTGCTGGACCATACCTATAGGGGTTTATGTGACACCACTAGCAGAGACCAAGAGAGATCACTATTCACTGGGTGCACGCTGCTGCTCCAGCTATGGTCGTACGATCACTTTCCTATTGTTCGACCATTTGTGCCATAGGAGCAGTTTGTCCATGAGGGCTCCAATCCTAGAGATGGCCCAGTTATGGGATGGAGATGGCCCAAAATCAGTTTGTGTTGGGCCACGGATCAGCTGCACTAGTGTTATCCAACATACATCTAGGGGTTCAATCTACTTCTGTATGATAGTGTTATATGGAAAATGTGACAACAACATATCAGTGCCATCGCACCACATGGTATTTCCAGTCTCTTCACCCAGGACTCTGTCTATTGGTGTACCTAGGTTCTTCTTGTCTTCTCTCACATGATAGAGGGGTACTCGTTAGAGCGCGTTATGCGGTAATTCGGCTTATACCAATGGGTCTTGCCGCAGCCGCCGCATAGCTTGCATATTATGTTTATGAGTATGTATATCTCATATAAGTGTTCATTTAATATTATAATTCTGGAAAAATTTTCTTTAGCAAATATTTCTCTTTGCAGGAAAACTAGGAAGGGCCATGTCCAGAAAGGGATGACTTCATTTATTGGCAGTTACCTTATATATAGGAGTTGATGGATCATATGCACACGTGAACGATTGTCGAGGATAAACCTTATAGCCACAACATCCACATGATTTATCTAGCATGGTATCAGTTGTGGACCTTGTTTAGATTGTCACCTCATCTACCACCCAGAGATGACGAGCCCTTAGCTCCTCCTACCATCCATGAGAAGTCTGACCAACTATAGGCAGGGCATGTTCACTCCATTGTAAGTATTATATCCCTTTCTAATTTTATTTCGACAATCGTCATTACTTTCGTAATTTGATGTTTGTCATTCATACAGCTCAATATTATCGTCATTACTTTCGTAATTTGATGTTTGTCATTCATACAGCTCAATATTATCGTCATTACTTTCGTAGACTTCGTGACGGTGAGGACGTGCCCAGAGTTGATATGGATGCAGCTTGGGCACAAGTGGAGCAAGGTGTCAACCACATATTGCTGGATTTCAGGATTCTCCTACCACCTCACTTGACCGTGGTCCCTCCACCTTTACCATCAGCCGATCATCCTTCGTCATCATATCCTCTACCCCTGGATCATTTTCATCCTTCCATCCACCACCTACTAGGGCTGGAAACGAGCCGAGCTCGAGCAAGTCCAGGCAGGCTTGGCTCGGGCTTGATAGTGTCCTAGGCTTGGCTCGGGTTCGGCTCGACATATTAACGAGTTTTGAACCAGGCTCGGGCTCGACTCGAAGTAAGCTTAATAGAGCTCGAACTTGGCTCGACAAATAGATAGGCTTGTCGTCCTCCTCTTCGGCCAATCGCCTCCACGCGCTCCGCGGCCACCTCCTCCTCCATGCGGGCCGCCGCCGCTGCCTCCTCCTCCTCCACGCGCGCGGCTCCTCTCCTTCCCCTCCTCCTCCATGCAGGCCGCCGCCACCTCCTCCTCTACGCGCGCCGCCGTCGCCTCCACCGTGATAGCACTTTGAGGATTTGAGGATTTGAGTTGTAGGTTGGGGAATGGCAGAATGGGGCATGTATTCGAGCTTCAACGAGCCGAGCTCGAGCGAGCTCGGGAAGGCTTAGGCTCGGCTCGAATTTTCTCTCGAGCTTCACCTCAGGCTCTAGCTCGGCTCGTTAAGGGCTCGAGCTGATCTCAAATTGAGCCAATCTTCGATCCGATCCCGAATAGCTCGCGAACTTCGATCTTTTTGTCCAGCCCTACCACCTATTGATCGCCTTTCTTTGTCACACCCCCCGTTGTCTGATCACTCTTCTTTGTTGTATGCGCTGTCACCTCACCCACGTCCATTGCCGGATGACTCCATTGACGAAGAAGCGTACATCTCTATGCGTAGATTCACTGTCAACTAAGGGGTGGTTTTGGATTTGGCCGCAGAGGAAGGTTAGGATATGACACAATAGCATATCCTACACCAGATACGGTTGGGTAATCCTACATGGCATTGTGATGCGTCCCATCCCGATCCATAGCAGCAGACCATTTAGCCATCGCAACTTTGTGATGCTCCTCCTGTTACACAGCTCATGTAGTAGCAGCCACCATCAGCTATGCAGACACCAGCGGTCAGTAGATGTCAGGTTAGGGTCCATCGCCACCCAGTCACTACACACCGTCTGAGCATCAGACCCAAACAAGAGAGGGAGACATTAGTTTATGCCTTTTTCTTGTATATAAACTATATTTTTGGTTTTCAAATGGATATTAGTTAAATCTATTTTAATTTAACCAGAATTGGTCGTTGCAAAAGCAACAGGTTGAAAACAGCCCACCTGGACAATTTGGATTTACAATGGATAGTTCAAATCAGTCGGTGCTCGGACTAGTGATTGAAAGTTGACATGGCACCCAGTTGGGCCAGCACGGCACGCTTGCAGCTGTTAGGTCTTTAGTCGTTGGCCCGATTAATGACTGAAAGTCAGTCGCTAACTCTGGGTTTGGGTTCAGAGTCAGGTTTAACTAAAATATCCCGGATATGGATTAGATTCGGATCTGCATATATATTTGATATTTTTGTTGCCGGGATTCGAACCTTGGTCTCTCGGGTGAGAGCCGAGTCTCCTAACCAACTAGACTACAACAGACTGTGATTTCTATTATAAATAAAACATAGTGTATAAGTGTATGTATATATGGATCCAGCGGTGACAGGTTCAGCTGCAACTCCAATCTCGCACTTCTTATGTTGCTCCTGCCGTTGCTGTTGCTTCGGCTCATGACTTACATTACACAAACAAGATTAACACAAAACAATATTAATAAACACTAATAAATTACAACTTAATGTATCAGTGTATGTAAAAATAAACAACAGTTCAGAAAGCATCACCATACTTCACAAGCGTTCCAAAGGCGTTTTCAATTACAAGGCATAAGAAATATATCAAAATAACAAAAGAATCTGCAAAGGCATTTTTGTATCATAATCATATTCATTTTGAAAATGTTCAATATATATGTTCGTATTAGATTATTATCCATGCCAGATAACAACAATATCTGTGTCCGTATCTGCTCCGAATATGTTTAATATTCATATCCGTGTCCGGGAAATATCCGCTCCATACCCATTTCTTTCATATCTGTATTCGCATCCGCATACCATCCGCATCTACATTCGGAAAAAAGATACGGATGTGGATATGGGTTTAGATACTATTCGACCTGAACCCGACCCGTTTCCACACTACCTGCACCACTACTTCTTCCGCTTTCTATTACTTGTCTCCCCATCCAATTGCTGCCCACATCCTAATGTTGCGCCTAGAAATTGTACAATTTTATTTATTATTTAACAAGAACCTCTGGCTAAAATATCACTTATTTTATAGCAGTAGGTAATATATAATGTTTAGTTTTATGTACTAATTAGTTCACTCAAAAATTTAAGAATTTAAGTATTTAACTTGTCGAGAAAAGACAATCAATCTACTTATACTCTAACACTCTTTCTACGTTTAGGCTCCACCAGATCTAAAACATGGACTCAACTTAAGTTAATATCTAATCCACCTTTGAGACTCTTTTGGTCTTACCATCGAACTCTTTAATTTTTTCTCATAAATTACCATAATATATCAGTCTCGAACTCAATACCTCTAGATTGTGATACCATATTGAGTTTCATATACTAATCAATCTCATAAACTTAAATTATTGAGGAAAAATAGTCAATCTAATAATATTCCAACAGATAATGTATGAAAAAAATTCAGGCCAAATTTGGAACCCAAATTTGATCGAATGGTTGTAAGCCCGTGATCCAGCCCATATTTTTTATAAGTTCTCTTGTGAGGATGGTCAACCAAATTGGGCTTTTCTTTGACCCAGCTACTATTTAGATATGGGCTTTATTTTTATCATTTCTTTTTTTTTTGTCATTTATTAATAGGAAAAGGTCCATACTACCCATCTACTTTCATGTACAAAAGTCCAGATTACTTTCTTTAGGTTAAAATCAGACAAAAAATCTCCTATATTTTGAATATCAATTGCAAATTTTATCTCACATATAATTTGATGAATGATTTTGTAGTGACTATTGAGTCATCATGTCATGGGGTAAAACTAGCATAATACTGAATGCGGTTGCATTGATTATCAAAGTGCAAAAGATTATTTTGATTTTTATGAAAGTAGGAGGGGTAATATATATACACTTTTTCGTTTATGGTATCATATACAAACTGTCAGACTAATATGTCATTAATTTCTTTTAAGAAAGATGAAACAATTGGTTAGAGCATGTAACTTATGACTTACAAGAATAAGAGGTCATGGAATCCATTTTCACAACAAAAAAAATATTCACGCAGTTGCAACATCAGATTGAAATGCATGATATGTAAGTATTGAGATTTGAACACCAGTTTCTACTAAGATGCTTTAGTAGTTGGCAGGCTAAAATAGATTTGGAAACTCTTACAGAATGCATTTGGCATCCAACGTGAAAGAAGTACCTCTCTATGTCTTTTCACTACCAATTTTGCTTCTACCAATGGTAAATCTTTCGCACTTTCAAGGTCTAATCTATAACCTATTGCAATCTTTTTTCTTAGTGATATAAGCACATGATGGGAAAGGTAGCACAAGACAAGAGAGCATGCTTTGCTTAAAAAATGTAGCACAAGAAAATTTTTTTGGGGGCTGCATTTGTAATTTAGAAAAAAGAATAGCTACATGTAGCATTAGGGATCTCCAATTATTTATTTTATAAAGCAGAAATTAATAGGGAATTCATCTTTTTCTTGATCACTCTTAGGGTCACAGATCCAAATTTCCTCAAAAAAAAAAAAAAAAAAAAATCAAATTTTTTGTGGCAAGATTGACCGCAAGGAAGTCAGTCCATGCATTTCATTTTTTAAGAAGAATCTCTTTTGTGCTACTATAAAAATTATAAATTTATAGTTTATGAGGTTGATAAGATGGGAACGAACTTACACATAAGTAAGACATTCAGTAACATATATAAAATATTAAAATTTTACAGTGGTATAAAAGATATTTGGGCTTTTTATGTTGGACTGAATATGGCTATTTGAGAGGAAGAAGAAAGATAAAAATACAGTAGGAATTAAAAGATCAAGATGCTAGATATTTTCTGCTCCCTATCTACGTCTCTACTAAGCAAACACTTTACTTGGATTTCCACTAACCAAAAAACCAATTACACCTTTAAAATTGATCAGGTGTACATCAAATAAATTCACCTATACCAAACTCAAACCAGGAAGCATAGATCTATTTTTCCTCTCTTCTAAAATATGCCCTATTGAACTTTGTGGAGGGATTCATCAGGCAGTCATCCTTGCTATTCTATTTATAAGGTCTACTAGATAAAAGATGGTTTCGAATCCAGTAACAATTGCGCCAAAAATCTCCGAGATTATAGTAGTCCATACCAGAGCTTAATCCTTAACACTTCCTCAATTTCCATGCATTTGGATATGTACTTCGTCTGCAGTGTTGCACACATATATTATACTGGTGGGTACCCTGCGTGTTTCTGCAGATGCAGAATACAGCGAAATGTATCAAAGATGCAGACGTTGAATGCTATATGTATTGTGAAAAATTCTACTGATGAAGATGTATATTATATTGGTTTAGACAAGCTGTATATAAATATGTGCAGAATAGGGTAGTATGCGTGCAATGGGCATTGACAGATGAGATGAAAACATCATAGTATTTGTAGGTCCAATGAGCAAGGCAGCTTGATGCTAATCTGCAATGGAACAGACTTTAGAAACGGCTAGGTAAAGTAAGAGTGGAAGGCATATGAAGCCATAGCATGTGCGACGATATAAGCTGGGAGGAGGAAATGCAGAAACATAAACATAGATAGTACTGCAATTCAAGAGATAGCTGAAATTTTTACTACAGCATAAACATAAGCTTACTGGAGAATTTCATGGCTAGCAAGGTGCACATTGTGGCAGCTGCAACACATGAAATGGCTGTAGTGCGTATATATTGCTGTCGCTGCTACTGCAGCAAGGCTAACAGTAAGTATAGCAGGAAATGTCAATGAAGTAAGTATAGCAGGAAATGTCAATGAAAAAAAGCAAAGTTTTGTACAAATAAGGGAGGCATGAGGGAGAGCAGTAAAGTAATATGGTTGGCTACAAAAGATGCTGCTTTGTCATGTATATGATGCAACAGAACAAAGGAAAGAATCTTAGCAGAAACAACAAGGCACCGCAGCGTATATTATCCATGGTAGTTGCATACAGGCATGTTCAATACCATGCATCCTGTAGGCAGCAGCCTTGGCTCCTCCTTTGCTATATATAGAGGCATTGTATGAGCAACAATGCATAGACCCAAATAAAAGATAGGTGTCTGATGCAATTCAGGGAAACTACATAGCATGCATAGGCCTAGCAGAGGATGCGCTGAGCTAAAAGCAAAACAAATATGCATAGGTTTCTGGAGCTGGCATGCTGCAAAATAGCTGCAAAAAAAAAAAAAAAAAGCACTGTGGATGGAAGTACTTGGCAAAAACATAATAGCCAGTGATGGGCTTTGAAGACTGTAGACATAGCGACATGTTTGTTACTGCAAAATAGCACGCTATAAACTGAGCAACATGTATACTGTGTGTGTTTCATTGTGCTACGGAGCGATGGGCTTTGTTGCTGAGTCACCTGTGCGCTCATCGCTTGGTCGATCGCTGCAGTGTAGAGCAGTGATGTTGAGTCAATATGTTGTAACATATCTATGCTTCTGCAAGGGTAGATTTGGAATCACACCTTGTCTATTGCCCCTTGGGGGGGGCATTGTCAAAAGTGAGCGGATCTTCTTGCAGTGATGCTGGGAAGAATGGTGGATCAATTGCGTTATTAGGCTGAATCATCTTTATTATGACTATGCTAGAAGTAAAGTGGTAGATTGTATGCTACCTTGCTGCTGAGCGTGGTGTTGTTGGAACTAGGGATGCATCAAGAGGCTTTTGTTGATGCGATGCAGCACTAGATGTGCTACATGGGGTCGCTTTAGCTGGATGCACATCAGATGTGTCTCTGATGTCCACAGGAGTTGGGTTGAGAAATTTCGCTTTCAGGTGTTAGGCATTTCCAAAAACCTGAGACAAAGCAACGCATGTGAGATCAGGATAGCGAACCTGTTAGGCTGCTGTATGGACCTGCGTTGGAGCAGCGATGTTTGATGGTTTTGCCTCGCTATAGGCTGGGCAGGGAGAAGATGAAGTGGTGCTGTCGATGCTGCCTTGTGAGCTACTGTGGTGGGAGCTTGAGGAGCTACTTGGTCTGTTGCAAGTAGCATTGGCGACGACACTTATTGCTTCAGCGCGTAGCTTTACCTAAGCAGGTATTTGATCGAGTAATCTGTTGAGTCTCTTATCATTCAAGCCAATTTGGAATAGCCTCTTTGTGCTAATTATTTTCCCTGGGGTTGTTGGCATGTGGATAGGGCTCACCCTCATGCGTTGTGATGCCTCACCAGCTGTATGTCTGACCAATTGCTTGGCACCTATAGAGAAAGCAACATCTATATTGTTTGTGTTATCAAAAGCGTCAGCAGGAGCTTCTACCCGCAGCAACGAATGCAACAGGTAAAAACATAGATAATATGGATGGCTAGGTAGGCATAGAGTTGAGGAGCACAACATTTCTTACATTGCAATTGGCTTGTCGAATTTTTTGCAAGTTGAGCACTATGGTGTTGCAAGCACTATGTAGTAATCAATTTTGCAATCATGGCATGCAGGGTACCACCAATTTATTCCTGTGACTATGCTGTTATTGCTGTAGTCCTTACAACAAATGTAATATTCTATGACAAAATGGTTATGACTGAAACGCTTAAACGTTATTAATAATAATGAAGTAATGAGGAAATTAATTGTGTTGTTACTAAGTGGAGTAGTGCCATAACTTTCCATAACTTTATGACATACAAACATTTTTGTCATACATTGTGATAGGAGAAACATCACAAGAAGTCAAATTCCACGGCAAGTGCACGGGATGTCCAAATTGTGATAAAAAAATTATCAATGATGAAAAAACATAGTTATGGAATACTTTTAAATTTGGTCACAATTTTGTTTTTATTGAATCCCTCTCTCTCTAATAACAATATCACTATTGGTGACAAATATGCATTCATTATTGATAAACTTAAGCAAAATACATCTCCGAACCAGTATTTTCTCATTTTATTGGGAGAACGAAATAGCTCCCAAGATAGGGTTTCTATTGATCTGGATTCGATTTGGATTTTGAATCGCACTCAAAGTCAGATTGGCCTTTCTTTCTACTCCTTGTGATCTAGTTTCTGTTGATCGGTTTGAGCTCATTTCTTCTCTTTTGTTGATTCTTCTCAATGGTATGTAAAATTTCATCTTTTGTTGATTTCTTCCCATTACTATATGACATTTCTTTCTTATAGCACTAGATGTTGAATTGGTTGTGTAGTTGTAAACATGTCACATATAATGATCCAATTTCGATATTGAATCCAAAAGTTAGCAGAAAAGTGCTCTTCTTATTATGAGAAAAGACTTAGTACAAATTGTATACACTCTGCTAGAAAACTATATGAGAATCAGATGTCTATCTAATTAGAATAACAGGTATTTAAAAACTATAACTAAGAAACTTTGACTAGTCCAACTGGAAGTCCTTGGTCGTGGGCTTGCACATCCTCAACTGTAGCCTTATGACTCGGTCTAAGGTGCACATTCCCTGAAAAGTGCGCTCGATGGTCCTTGGTTGCTGTAACCGCCAAAGACTTGGTTGTGAAGACCATTGACCATCGACTACCTCTGGTCATTTTCGACCACCTCTGGTCGTTTTCAACCAACGACTAATGACCAACAACCATCTTTTATTCGTCTGAGATCATCCCGGATCATATAAACTGCTTCGAATTCTTGTCATACAAGTACATGCAAGCAACCTATTCGATAAAATGCCCAAATGAAATGTTTTATTTCAGTAGTGAGTAAAATGCTACGTATATGAGATTTTGCTGACATATGTATGAAATTTTTCTAGTTAGTAACTTTAATTTAGGATCAAATGGACAACAGTTGGATGGATGCACGACTATTCACTCCTACATATATCAATGGTGTGGAGGAGTTCATGCAATTTGTTCGAGAGAGATTTGATGAAAATGAAGAAATACTTTGTTCGTGTTGCCAATGTTTTAATCACAAGCTCAGATGTCAAGCAAAAGTAGAGGATCACACACATATTAATGGTATGTCAGGTACATACACTAGGTGGGTACATTATAGATAACCACTTAGTGTCCAGGACACTGAAGGTAGAAATGATGATCATGATAACAATGGTTTTTAATCTAGGGAAGATGAAACTCATGATAGGCTCGATGATGAAGATGATGATGAAAATGATGGAATTCCATATTATCTAGAAGACTTGTACACAGCTGGTTTTGAGTCTAGGGAAGATGAAACTCATGGTAGGCTTAGCGATGAAGATGATGATGAAAATGATGGAGTTCCATATTTTATAGAAGACTTGTACATAGCTGGTTTTGAGTCTACGGAAGATGAAACTCATGATAGGCTCAGCGATGAAGATGATGATGAAAATGATGGAATTCCATATTTTCTAGAAGACTTGTACACAACTGGAAATCAAGGTCAAGATCACTCAAACATGTTTGCAAATTTGATGCAAGAAGCCACATGTGAACTAGATTGAGGATATAACACTTTCTCTCGGTTGTCTTTTCTTATTAAGCTACTTCATATTAAGTTTTATCATCGGATTTCCAACTCAACATTTACTTCACTACTTAAGTTTCTTTTCTTAGCATTCCCAGCTTGCAATACACTACCAAATTCATATACTGAAGCAAAAAAATCTTCTTCGTAAGCTAGGGTTTGAGTATGAGTTAATTCATGTGTGCAAAAATAATTGTCTTGTTCTAGAAAGAATCCAATATGTGGTGAATCAAGATGAAAAGACTCAGAAAGAAGCAAACAGGTAAGCTCAAAAGGTACTATGGAATTTTCCTTTAAAGCCTAGACTTCAAAGATTATTCATGTCAGAGAAAACAACAAAGGAAATGCAATGGCATAAGTTGAAGCGGCTATCAGTTGAGAATGAAATGAGGCATCCTGTTGATAGTGAAGCATGGAAAAATTTTGATGTCAAGTTTTAGTGGTTTGCACAAGATCCAAGAAATGTGAGGCCTGGTATTGCTACATATGGTTTTAATCGTTTTGATAACTTGAGAAACTCTTGTAGTATGTGGCCACTAATTGTTGTGCCTTACAATTTACCACCATGGTTATGCATGGATCAGTCTAACTTTATGATGAGCTTACTTATCCCAAGTCCAAAAGCTTTTGGGAAGGATTTTTGATGTGTTTATGCAACCTTTGATTGAAGAAATGCTTGAGTTTTGGAAGGGAAATAGACCTAAGAAAACATGATCTCAGGCGGATACTTGACTAAAGCGCATACGTTTTCTTACTCCTTGGTACTTGTCTGATCAATCACACTGTTCAATAGTTCACAATACCTGGGAGCGCCGCTATTCTCAGGGTCTATAAAAAATTCCCACCTATGATGCATTTGTTGGCGAAATGTGTACCCTACATGCGGCCATTATATGGGGCATGCATGATTATCTAACATTGGCTACTTTGTCAGGGTGTAGCACAAAAGGTTACTATGCATGCATACATTGTGATAAGGATCCTTGATCCGAACCATTAAGAAACAAAATTGATTATCTTGGTCATCATCGCTACCTTCCATTTGACCATCCTTGGAGAAAAAGCAAACTATTTAATGGCAAGCATGAAAATTGAGAAGAACGAACTGAGTTTTCTTTTGATGAGATACTAGAGCATTTGGAGAAAGTTAAAGATGTTACACCAGGAAAGCATCTTAGTAACAGGAAGAGAAAGCGTACAGAGAAGGATCAACCAATTTGGACTCGAAAGGACAGTTTGTTTGACTTTCCATATTGGCCACATTTGAAGCTACGCCATAACCTCAACATAATGCACACATTGAGAAGAATATATGTGATAATATTTTTGGGGTTGTACTTGATATTAAGGGAAAGAGAAAGGACACTATTTGTGCTAGACTTGATTTGCAAGATCTAGGCATAAGAAAGGAGCTACACTTAAAGCACAATGACAATTCATATGTTATGCCACCCACATGTTATACAATGAATAAATACCAAAAGATGAGGTTCTACTAGTTTCTAAGTGGTGTGAAATTTTTAGATGGATATGCTTCAAACTTAACAAGGTGTGATCTTAATAGATGTAAAGTTCAAGGGCTGAAAACTCATGATTACCATATCCTTTTTCAATGAATTCTGCCCATTGGTATCAAAGGCCTTGTGCATAAGGATATTTATCAAGCAGTTGTTGAGTTGGGGATACTTTTTCTAAAAATTGATGTGTTACATCAATTAAAAGTTGAAATCCCAATAATTCTATGCAGGCTTGAGAATTTTTTTTCACCTGCTTTCTTTGATGTGATGGTACACTTGGCTGTGTAGATACCTAATGAGAATCCTTAGAGGGCCAATGCAGTATGGGTGGATGTATCCAATTGAAAGAAGACTCTGTATGAAGCATTTTGTGCGTAATAAAGCAAGATCAAAAGGATCTATTGCAGAGGCATATGTTGTTGATGAGTGTTTGACATTTTGCTCAAGATATTTGAATGATGTGGAAACCAGATTTAACTGAGAGGAAAGACATAAGGATGATTCAGAAAGAAATATCTCATCAAATGGACTCTCTATTTTTACACATGGTGTATTCTTAGAGCCTCGAGACTTGTATATTTTCATGATGAATATGACAAAATTTGGCATGCACTAAATAGTTGTCATAAGATTGATCATTATAAAAAGTAAGCATTCATTTCTATACTCTTGAATATTTTTAAATTTGTAATACTTCACATGTTGAACTTACCTATATTTTGTAGTATGTTTAGAGAAGAGCTAGAACAGGAACATACCCATGCAATTGAACAAATAATTGAAAAGGAATTCCCAAAATGGTTTGAAAACCATGTAAGTTTCTCTTGTAGAATTATTAATAGATTTAAATTTGTTCTTTTGCATGATATACTATTTGTTTGTTTGTGAAAAGATTGAAGATTGCAACGTAAAGGATCAGTAGAGGTTAGCGGTGATCTTTATTTACTATCATGTGGTCCAGACATGCGTTTGAAAGTATACTCATCATGTGTTGTCAACAGTGTTCAGTATCATACTGTTAATTGTGAGAAACATCGAAAAATACAAAATAGTGGCATCAAGACCGAGGATATGCATAAGAATGAGGAAATTGATTTTTATGGTGTCGTCAAAGAAATCATTGAGCTACAATGTGTGTCAAATTAGCAAGGAAAATGATTAGTAGTTTTATTTCGATGTAATTGGTATGATCTCGAGGGCCAGAAGACACATATGAGAAATGATGGATACAACACTAGCATCAATATTGGAGGTCTCTGGTGCAAAAATGATCCTTTTATTTTCACAACTCAAGCCACACAAATATTTTACCTACCTAACACAAATTAGGTAAAAATTGGCGAGTTGTGCAAAACTATGATCATCGGCATTTGTATGATGTACCTGAAACTGATAGTAGCAATGAAGTTGCATATCAAGAGGAGAATTCTTGTAGAGAAATTTTTGTATAAGATATTGATCTTGTTTTGGAAACATTGCATCGTGTGGATGAACATGGCAGCAATATTGAAGCTACTATAGTTGATAATATTCGAATTGTAAATGCATAATTTGTTTTTCTAGATGATGGTTTTTAAAAGGGATGGCTAAAGCAAATGGTTTGCAAATGGATTTACCACAACATATGGTGGGAACACTACAAGACATTTTGGACATTTAGCATTGTTCTTTATATGTTTGATTTTTGGGCAAATACCACAACAATTTAATTTTGTGCGTTTGTGTGTCTATGAACTGTTTTTGTATGATGTTTTCATTATTTTCATGTGCCATGTGTTAATCTGCTTGTAATTGTTCGTCTATATGTATAGTTTTATACATATGTGACGATTTGAATGGTTATGTCACTAAAAATTTTACAATCAATGACGGATATATACTATTTATTGTCATGTTTTTCTCACTTTTACAATAAAAATTAAGCTTTCCAGAAGGTTCGAACACACAACTCCTCTTGATAGGGATCAAAACCTAGCTCAAGTTTAGCAAACCAAGCTTTGTACTATATCTTGTTTTAATAGAAAATTAATGTGTCTTTGGGGCTAAGCACTACTACAGAAATGCAGTCCACTAACCTCTATCTTTTAACGGTTATACGAAATCTGAAAGAAAATCGTTAGTGTACAAGGACCGCAGTGGAGAAGCACTTTTTTACTAACAGTTAAGTCTTGGGAAACCGCTAGTGAAAATCACATCATTTATTCTAACGGTTATCATAGTATGAACCGTTAGAAGATATAAAATTTTACTAATGGTTTGTTTTTGTAACCGTTAGTAAAACACGTTATTTATTCTAATGGTTATTACTATATGAACCGTTAGAAGAGAGAAAATTGTACTAACGGTTTGTTTTCTGTAACCGTTAGTAAAACTATGTTATTTATTCTAACGGTTATTTATGTACGAACTGTTAGAGGAAAGAAAAGTTTACTAACGGTTGTGTTTTTGAACTGTTAGTAAAAGTTTTGCAAATTATTTAACCCACTCGACCCTTGCTTTGCATCCTCGATCTCTCTATTAAGTTTCTATCGTTCCATGCTCCAAGCTAGAGTGATTTGGGCAAGCTAACTGGAAGGAAGTTAATTCCATCCCTCTCGGTAATGTAAACTTCTCATCACCTCTCTCTCTCTCGATCACTCTCTCCCTCTCTCTATCTACTCCCAATTAATTAGCGGTAGGTCGAAGATAAGAGGTTTGCTAGCTAGCTATAGCTTGCTGAAGTTAAGCTAGGAATGATTTATGGCTGAAGTTAATAAGCTAGCTAGCTGGCTCTTACAATTAATACATCAAGTTAGGGTTTCATATATCCATTAATGTAAGTAGCTGTATACATATGAATTAATTGTGGATAGATGGACCGAGATATTAGATGTATGGAATAAAATGTACTATTCTTGAGTATTTGGAGTGTCGCGCCCCCACCTTGGGGACAACGACTACTCCCGTGGAGACCTAGCTCGCTGCAGCTGGTCCCATACATACATACCATTGACTTCCCAGGATAAGTCAAGCATAGGAGTATATTTACATTACAACATAGTAACTTACAAAATATTTTAAGCAATATGGCCTGCTGGCCTTAATACAACATAAAGATATTACAGTGCCTTCGTGGCACTCATGGTCTAGCTAAAGCAAAATAAAACATCTACACGGTGGAAGATAGGTGAACCCCCACAGTAAGAAGTTGACAGCAGAACAACACCACGTCAGGGCTCTGGTGGAACTGGCTCTCCTCCTTTTGGATCCAAGAAGTTTTCCAAGTCTTCATCTTGATTATAGAGCACTTCATCTATTTGATGATAGGTTGCAAGGGTGAGCACTTACGTACTCAACAAGTCATAGGTAAGAGTATATACATATAATAGTGATGATTTGAACTTATGCTAGTAAAGAAGTGTGGATGGTTGTAAAATAGTCTTTTCCTTTATATCTCATCTCATGGCAGTACTTTTCATAACATAACATTGTTATTCACATTTCACTATTGATAGTACTACCGCGACACGTCGACATACGACAGCCCACGGCAGCACCCCTTATCATGACAACACATGTCATTTGGGTAATCTTGACTTATCAAATTTTATTTAGAAAACATACTTGTGCAACACCCTGTGGATTTAATCCACCGCAGCAGACTCCTATAAACCCGGGAGCTCGGAGTATTCAAATATGTTTTTAACTCTGCAGAGAGGTACCAATTTACTCACAAGATATTTCACTTTCAGGCCCATCTTATCAAGATGATTAGACCCTTCCTCACTGCACAGTGTGAGTGGCAAGGTGGAAATAACAAGAACTTTTGTTATGTTTCACTCACAATTCACCCGACCCTATGGTCGGACAAACCACAGTTGTGGCGGGCTATACCCCCACCCCGACTGCATCTCCCCATTACTGGCGTTCTAGTGCTGTGCTACTAGAATCTGGAGTCACTGGAGCTAGCTGGGGCTAATTGATACAATCTGGAGCATTGGATTTGGCTGGAGGTTGAACGGCAGTGAGTGGCGACGAACTGCGCCGGAGAAGAAATCAGCCTCAACGGCAACAGAGTGATTTGGTGGTTTAATCTTCAAATTGATGACACGGTTAGGCTCCTATGTTGATACAGATGGTGTGGCTCAGAGGAATTTGGCTGAGGCGGCGCCGATGAGAGAATCGACGACGCGGCCGGAGAAGAAGGGGATGGCTTTTGGGCATTTCTAGCACAGAGCTTTGGTGATCAATTCCTTGCAATGGGAGCAAGAGAGAAGCAAGGTAAAGCTACTGGAGTTGCCAATTTGGCCGGAGAAGAGACGATGTGGGCCGGCGACGTGAGCTGGTGTCTACGGCGCGCGAAGAAATGAGAAACTTCAATCACGGGCTAATTTCAAATTTGGATTGAACAGGCTTGTTCAATAAGCTCTAGTGATCATTTTATTCTACAGAGAGGGAGGCTAATTTGGACAGGAACTAGGGGCGATAGCGGGAACAGGGAAAAATCAAATCCCGACGATCGCCGACGATGAGCTTGACCGGAGTCAAATTGGTTGCTATGGTACGAGAAGATGGGCACTAGGAACATACCAGTGAAGTCAATTTGAAGTTTGGTGATGTGGATTGTTCTGGCGTCGTTCTCCTCCTCGGCAGCTCGCCGGAGAAGAAGAAGAAATAGAGAAGACGATGACTTAGTGGCTAAGTGAGCTCTGGAGAACAATGGTGAAGATAAAGCTGGTCATGGGCGAGTTTAAATAGGCGCAGGATGGATTTAGCGAAGCTGGAGACGGTGGAACTTGTGCCGATGAAGCGTCTGGTCAAAGCAACGGCGGCAACTACGAGACGGTGATAGCGGCTCTACAGCTGCGTTTGGTCAGCACTTTGGAACTTGTTCCTAGCCGGTGCAAGGTAGAGGTGACACGGCTAGCACGGTGTGGGGACGTGACGCGAAACTTTTGAAGAAGCTGCTGCTAGAGTGCGGTCGCTGCTGGTTGCGTGTGCGGTGCGGTTGCCACGGCGATGACTCTAGCGCGGACACGTGCACGCATGTAGGCACAAGCGAACACGAGCACAGGCGAAGGTGGAGCTTGGCCGGCGGCGAGGAGGCCTGGCACTGGTTGCTGGTCATTGCTGCGAGGAGCTCTGGTCGAAATAGGCATTTGGACTTAAATGCAATTTCTGAACTTTGGCTTTGGTCTGATTTGTAAAATATGGGATTTAGGTGATTAGGGCTAATTTTGACTTCAAAATTCTGGCAAACTTTGTTCAGCAAATAACTTGGCAAAGGTATTTGACAAAATCTGGAACAGTTGAGTAGTTTTCGGATGAAACGAAAACAAGGTAATTTAGGGTATTTGAATCTGAATTTTGTCAAAATTGAAATTCTGAGATTTAGGATGAGATTTTGATATCCTCATAGAAGAAGATTTTGTATTGAATAGCATTTGGGAGGTGTTGCCTGAAACAGATTTGAATTTGGAGTTGATTTGTGACTTTTAGCCTTTTCAGACTTCTGGAAATTCAGGAAAAGGACTGATCTGTGATACTTCTTGGACTGATTTGTGAAAAGAGTCTAAATGATAGAATTTGACTGCCAACTTTCTGGATTAAGGTATTGGCATACCTTTGATAATAATCCAAGAATAATCTGGTCTGGATTAAGTCAAGATTTGATTAGTTAAGAGTATTTAGGGTAATTAAATTAATTATGTTTTCGAAAACAGAAAGAATTGACAAATCTGGGAGTTAGAGATGGAATTGAATCTAGCTTCTGAAGACTTTTATTCTCAGGATAAATAATAGGTCATATCTGGAAAGTCAGATTGATTTGGATTCACAGGGAAGATTTTAAAATTTTAGGGCTGAAGATAGAATAAGTCTGGGCTGATTTTGGTGATCTTGAAGAGACACATGCATGCATGACCTTTTAAGAAAAGAATTTTCACCCCAAACCCAGGGTGTTACATGGAGGGTGTGAATGAGTTTATTAAATTTGCTGAGCAAGCAAAGGCGAAGAAGGGAGAGAAAGATATGCTTTGTCCTTGTATAGATTGTATGAACTTATAGAGAATTAGCAACTCTGATCAGATTAAGAGACATTTGATTTGTCGTGGTTTTAACGCACGATATACCCGTTGGATATGGCATGGCGAAGATCTTGAGGAAACGAGCACCACTACCAATCAGTAGGACCCACAAGTGGATTGTAGTAATGATGATCATCAGAACCTTAATAATATTCTTTCGGATGTGCATGTAGATGATGACAATTTAGATGAAATGTTACGTGACGTGGAAGAAGATTACAGTGAAAACAATTTTGGTAAATTTGAGAAATTGATTATTGATTCTGAGAAGCCTTTGTTCCCTGGATGTGCAAAATTTACAAAGTTGTCTTCTGTGCTGATATTATATAACTTGAAGGTAAGTAACGGTTGGAGCGATAAAAGTTCCATGGCGCTATTAGATCTTTTAGCGGACATGCTTCTAGAGGGAAATGAGTTGCCAAGATCGGTTTATCAGGCCAAAAAACTGTTGTGTCCGTTGGGAATGGAAATCGAAAGAATACATGCATGCCCAAATGATTGTGTGCTATACCATAACGAGTATGAGGATTTGCATGTTTGTCCTAGATGCGGTGCATCGCGGTATAAGCATAGGGACCGAATTTATCATAGTGAATGTGACGAGGTAAAGAAAGGGTCTCTGGCCAAAACTATGTGATAGTTGCCTGTGATTTCTAGATTGAAATGGTTGTTTGCAAATTCAAAAAATGCGAAGTACTTGCGTTGGCATGTTGAAGGCCGGAAACAAGACGGAAAACTAAGACATCCAGCTGATTCTATTCAATGGAGAAACATTAACAGAACATTTGGTGAGTTTGGCGGTGAAGTGAGGAATATAAAGTTTGCGCTGAGTACAGATAGTATGAATCCACACGGAAATATGAGCACTCAGCATAGCACTTGGCCGGTTCTTTTATGCATCTACAATTTCCCTCCTTGGTTATGTATGAAGCACAAGTACATCATGATGTCGTTACTAATCTCAGGACCCAGACAACCTGAGAATGATATTGATGTGTTTCTAGAGCCTTTAATCGAGTACTTACAGAAATTGTGGAGCGAAGGGGTGCAGGTGTGGGATGCATATAAGAGAGAGAATTTCATATTGCGGGCCATGATATTTTGCACCATAAATGATTTCCTGGCCTACGAAAATTTGTCAGGGTATAGTACAAAAGGAGGCAAGGCTTGTCCTATTTGCCTGGATGAAACTGAAAACATGTGGTTACAGAATTGTAGGAAAACAGTGTACATGGGTCATCGCAGGTTTCTTTTGATGCATCACGCCTATCGTAAGAAGAGGAAGTCATTTAATAGGAAGCCTGAGAAAGGATCAGCCCCAGTGTTTGTGACTGGCTTAAAGGACATCAAAGTTGAGTTTGGTAAATGTTCGAAACGTCCAGAAAAAATGTTTGGAAGAAGAGATCGATTTTTTGGGATCTGCCATACTGGGAGCACTTACAAGTTCGACATTGCATCAATGTCATGCATGTAGAGAAAAATGTTTGTGACAGTTTGATTAGTTTGTTGTTGAACATTCCGGGAAAGATGAAAGATGGCATCAAAGTTCGCCGTGACATGCTGAAAATGGGCATAAGGACTGAGCTTGCACCGTTGGAGAAGGGAAAACGTACATACCTCCCCCGACCTGCTATACTTTGTCAAAAAGAGAAAAAACAAAACTCTGTCAGTGCCTGTATGGTGTCAAAGTTCCATACGGGTATTCTGCGAACTTGAAAAAACTTGTGTCCATGAAGGACTTGAAACAAGTTGGTATGAAGTCCCATGATTATCATGTACTGATGTCACAAATGTTCCCATTGCTCTCAGAGGCATTCTCCCAGTCAAAGTCAGAGAAACAATTACAAAGCTACGTTATTTCTTCAACGTCATATCTTGCAAGGTAAGTGTGTATTCTTACTAAGTTAATTCATGGAACTTGCCAGATTTTTTTGATCTGAATATTTGTTGCAATTGTGTCCTTGCAGGTAATTGATCCGGATGGACTGGATGATTTGCAACATGATGTGACTACAACTCTTTGTCAGTTTAAGATGTATTTCCCTCCATCTTTTTTTGATGTTATGGTCCATCTAATTGTTCATCTTGTCAGAGATATTAAGTTTTGTGGACCCGTGTTCCTGCACTACATGTATCTATTTGAGAGATTTATGGGTATCTTGAAGGGATATGTAAGGAATCATCATCGGCCTGAGGGCAGTATCATTGAAGGTTATGCCATCGAGGAGGTGATTGAATTTTGTACCAACTATATAGCCAGGGTTAACCCAATTGGCATTCCTAAGTACCGGCACGAGGGCAGGCTTCAGGGCATTGGAACGATTGGATTCAAAGTAGTCGTCCCCTCCAGTGATCTGTATGCAAAAGTACATTTTTGGGTCTTACAACACATGACTGGGGTGGAGCATACATACACGAGCACAAGGAAATGTTACGGAAACAGAATCCTTCGAAGGCAGAGATTTGGGTCACCAGAGAACATAAGAGGAAGTTTGCTGGGTGGATCGAAAATAGAGTCCTGCGAGCTTCTGAGGGCTCTGTAAGTGCAGTTGTTACATGATTGGCCAGAGGGCCAAGATTTACTATAGGGACTTGGCAGGGGTGCAACATCAACAGCTATTCATTTTACACAAGAATTTATGATGAGAAGAGTACCATGCAATGTAGTGGAGTGACACTACTTTTTATTTCGGAGGATGCCAGGGCAGTAAGGGCACTCAACTCATATTACGGTGTTATTGAAGAAATATGGGAGCTCGATTACGTATTATTTAAGATTCCTTTGTTTTGATGTCAATGGGTCGAAATCCCTTGAGGTGTTAAAGCCGACAATTACGGGTTTACTCTCATCGATCTTAGTAGAGTCGCACACCAAGACGATCCATTTATACTTGCTGATCAAGCCACACAAGTATTCTACATCATTGACCCGGCCAATCGAAAGTTGCACGTTGTCCTTCACAATAAGAGACGTATTGTTGGGGTCGAAGACGTTGTGGATGAAGAAGATTATAATCAGTTTGATGAACTACCTCTATTTTTAGATGAAATTCTTCAATCTATCCCTACCGAAGATATTGAAAAAACAAGTTACTTGCGAGACGATCACAAAGAAAGATTATGGGTTGACAGCCATTCTTGACTATTTTGCAATTAATATAAGTGATCGACATAAGTAATAATTGAAAAAATTAATATATATGCTGATCATGGTGTGAAACTTGTGATTACTGTGGCTATGCACTCAATCACATGCAATAAATATTTATATATGTCTACTCTAGCTTGTACCTATATATGCCTGTTCATTTTACAGGTAATACATGGAACAACACCATTGTGTGCTATCTGTTAATACCAGGGAACCAGGAGAAGAAATTGTGTTTTACTAATGGTTCGTATTGTCAAACCATTAGAAAAGTGTCCTCATAGAAACAGAACGCCACTCTCTTCTAGTGGTTACTACTATGGAACCGTTAGTAAAAGCCACGTTAATTATTCTAATGGTTTGTTAATGTTAACCGCTAGAAGAAATTAAACTGTACTAACGGTTAGTTATGTTGAACCGTTAGAATAAGTCCTCTCTAAATAAACCCTGGAATTTTCCCTCCATTCAAACCAAACACATTTCCAATTATCTCTGCTCGCGCGCGCAAAACTCTAGCCTCGCCGTCGTCTACTTTTTTGCTCCCAGACCACCGTCGCCGCTACGATTTCGGTTCTCCACTGCCGCCGGCCACTGCATTGCGCCATCGTCGGCCACTTCATGACCTGTAAGTGATTTCGACCAACTCACGCCGTAGAGTTATCGTCGCCTATCCCTAGTTCATATTAGCTGTATACAAATGGACTTTTCATCATCGTCTTCTTCTCCTTCATGAATAAAATGGACTTTTCATCTCAAACATCAAGTGTTAGAAAACATGAAAAGGGAAGAGAAAAAAAATTCTCCTTCATGAGGACTTTTGTAGTGATAAGGGAAGAGAAAAAAAATTCTCAAACATCAAATATATCTAATAATTTTGTAGTTTCTTTATCCTCTAGAATCAGTTTTCAGAGAGAAGCAACCAAATTCTCAATAGGTTCAGTTGTCCTCTTGAATCAGTTTTCGGAGAGAAGCAACCAAATTCCCAAAAGACTCAATAGGTTCAGTTCATATTCAGTTTCTTAAATTGAAATTGAACAGGCCAGGACTATTCAAGTTCTCATGGACAATACTCCATTAAGATGTCAGCTGATCCGTTTGAGACCTAGTCTTGGTTTTCGCACTAGACTCGCCCAGATTATAATATGCGGAATAACGGGATCTTACTCGGAAATACCGAAACCCAAAGTGTTGACGTGGATGTCTCTACTGATCACGAACTTAACTCCGTCTTTGGTGAGGTCGTACTCTTGCGCTCGCCGATGGAAGTGAGCGTCTCGATCATACAGATACGGACTCCCCAAGATCACCTAACAGATATCGATAGGGACAACATTGCATTGCACCTCATCGATATATCGTGCAGAGATCGCAAACTTCAACACACACTGACTCGTAATCTGTTGGATCACGTCGGATGTAAACCAACCCAGCGGATATGGTCGCGGGTGTGTGGTTGTCTTCAAACCAAGTCGCCGAACCAGTCCAGCGGAGACCAGATTCTTCTGACTTCCTGGATCAAATATCGCTGCGACCACTTCGTGCTTCACCTGGATGTTGATGGTGAACAAGTCCTCCGTTGGGTGATGGTCGTTCGGTGGATCGGAACCCTTCTCCTTCGGCATTGCCATCAGAGACAAGGTCGTATCCGCCTCATTAACCGAATTCACTCGGACAACTTCTTCGTCGGGTGAAGTCGCAGTAGCTGTGGCTGTTCTTTTCCCTGGTCCGTTTTTCTTTGGTCGAAGTTCAGAATGAAGCTTGTAACATTTGTCCTTGGTATGCCCCGCGACTTGACAATTTTCGCAAAAGGCACCCGTGCCCGATTTTGAAGCGTTCTTCTTCGGACTCGGCTTTTTCTTTGTCGAGGTCGCATTTTCCTTCGTGCTTTTGTCGCTGCGGGATTTATTCTTCTTCTCGATCGCCATAGCAGTTGTGCTCGCGGTCGCAAGGTCTTGGACACCGAACAGACTTAGCTCAGTACTGATCGATTTCTGAAGTCCAGATGTGTACTTCCGAAATACCTGAGGGTCGGATAGTCAGATGCCAATGACCATTGCTTGTCGCCGAAACTCTGTCGTATAGTCTTGGACGGTCTGGTCGCGCCGTTGGTACAATCTGTGCCAACGCTCCCATCTCTCCTCAAGGTAACCCATCGGATAGAATTCTTGTCGCAGAAGTCGTTTGAATTGACCCCACGCAAGGTCGTCAGCTTCACCACTGGCGACAAGGGCCTTCCACCATGTCTTGGCGTGGTCCTTCATCTTCAAAGGTGCAAATTTGACCTTTTGAGCGCTACTAAACCCTTTCAGGTCAAAGTAGGTCTCAAGTTGGTCGATCCAAGAATCCAGCTTGTCAGCATCGATCACCCCATCATATATGGGTATATCAATCTTAGTGTCGATTTTAAAAGATCCGACAGCTAAGGAGGTGTTGGCGAGGTCGTCGGTCTTATGGTCGCCTTCGTCTTCATCTTCGTCTGCCCTGCGCAAGTCTTCACCAGTCTTCTCACCCATAACCTTCCCTACTTCAGGAGATACAATCATGGCCTGCTGCTTAATCCAAGCAAGCACGGTTTTCATGTCAGTGGAGAGCTTAGCCACTTTTTCGGCTAGGTTAGCTTGAACGGGGGTATCGTCAGACATTGTCGGAGACGCGGCTGTAGGAACCGTCAATTGATCACCTGGAATTTCGCCGGAAGTTTTGTAACCCTGGCGAGTCTTCACCATCCACAGGATAGGAAAGTCGCTCTGATACCAACTTGATCTGTTTGAGACCTAGTCTTGGTTTTCGCACTAGGCTCGCCCAGATTTTAATATGCGGAATAACGGGATCTTACTCAGAAATACCGAAACCCAAAGTAATTGCACAACTCTTTATTTCAAAGAGGGCTTTACACGTCGAACGTTAGGCACACTTGCCTACGTCGAAGGAACTATAAGTGTCTAAAACTCAAATAAGTTCTATGACTCTTCGATGATCTAAACTAGACCTATTACAAGGTATTTATAGTCCAATCGTATGAGTACGTATCAGACTTAGTAATCCTAAACGTATTAGACTCATATAACTAACTTAACTAATCCTAAACAGATAAGCTTAGTTATATATAAAGGATTACAATTCCGAACAGGGAACGAATTCCTTTTCCTGGTCGCGAACCAATCCATGGTCGCGAAACCTTTCCGAACACGGTTAAGGTCGCGAATCCTTATGCGATCAGGACTTGGAGATCCTCCCGGATCATCAGCAATTGTTACAAGTAGGGTATATCAGTCCATATCAGCAATAAAGCTTTTAAGTTAGTTAAATAAGCTATCATTAGTTGACCTATGTAAAGTTTCTGCATATATATGCATGCATTATTATAACCTTGTGTCTTTGATAAACAAGCAGCTAGAAAGCTACAAGTGGCATCTGTAGGTGAGTTGGTTGACAAGGGGAGAGAGAGAGTAGTAGTGGCAACAAAGTCATTGATACATGTACTGCTAAACTGCATGCACAATCTAGCTGTTTATAAAATAGTATGCTGCCACGTACATGTGATGCCTTAACTTAGAATTGTTTCCTACATTCCAACTTGCAATGCAGCACACACAAAAAAAGGCTGGAAATTTGTGTTAAGAATATGTGTATTTGTGTATAAGTTGTGCTATTTGTATATGAACTAGGAGTTTGCCTACTAGTTGCTATTGATTCTTTGAAAAGTATGTCAGTTGATAACTTTTCAGAGAGAGGAGATAACTAGTGGCTATTGTGCAAAATTTTAGTTTATTTCGAGTAATATAGTACCAAAAAGAGTTAGTGATTTAGATCTGATATTTATGACTCCACAACCAGCACACCTAAAGGGTTGTGAATCCATATGGAGTGCATGCTCATGTTGGAACTGAATGGGGGAGGAATTTAGGTTCATGCCAAGCCACAACTATCATTTTTTTCAAATAGAATTAATGAAATATAGTTGTTCTCTTTGAGAATTGGAAAAGATATTAAAATGATAAAGTGGTAGACAGAAACTGAAGAAAAAACTAATGTTTAACTAGAATATGAGTGAGCTTACATGGTGTTGTGCATATCTTGAATCAGAGGATGCATCTTTGCCTTGGTTGCAGAGAAAAATACTTGATGATTGACTTCTTATTAAAACTTGTATGCAATTTGAAATGAATTCAGGTAATAGGTGGTAGTTCATCAATTGCTCCCCTTAAGGACAAATACTATGTCAAATGTGGCCACTTAAGTTGTTTAATCTTATATATACTATAACATTTACTAAGAATGTCACTGCCATTCCATTTTAGTTATGAACTTTTTCATGTAAACCCATTTTTCATATCAATTGATGGTTTGTTCATGGAATTTTAGGCATAGCCATGTCGGCATCTTCCTCGTCTAATACTAGTGATTCGACGAGGGACAACGTAGCTGATGCTGCTTCGTCCCAGTGCAAGAGCAAGGTGCAAGGCATGACGATATTGTGCCGTTTGGCCAAACGCACGGATCTTTTCTGTGAGTTCAATCAGTTTGGGAGACCGATCAGAAAGAACACTGGACAGTACGCTATCTATGTTGGCTTGTTGGCGAAGGAAAGGGTGAAGATCACCGTCCAGAGTTGGAAGGGCGTGAAGGCCGACGAGAGGGATAGGCTATGGGCGGAAGTGAAGGTAAAATTAATCAAAATTCCTGAACTCTTGATTAATCACATTCTCTTGGCTTTTACTGAAGATTAAGTAAAAAAGTGCTTATATGCACCGTTTGAAAACAGACCAAGTGGAACATCCCCGACAATGGACCCAAGACGACTTGCTTGAAGGACATGAACAATACATGGAAAACCTTCAAGAGCTTCCTCGTCAGTGCCTTCCTCGCTAAAGGCAAATCTCCATGCGAGAAGTACCCCTTCATAATGGAGGAGGTATGGGAGCAATTCACCTAGCAGAAGGGGACCCCTGAGTTCGAGGTATGTATACTTCCTTTGCTTGGTCACACCATTGTATGGAGTAACCAACGGTGCATTAATTTTCTTGTTTCTGCTACGAAGGCCCTTAGTGAGAAGAACAAGGCAATCCAGAGGAGGAACGACCACCCGCACCGGCTCGGATCTTGTGGCTATGCGGGGAAGGAGGAGCAATGGAAGAAGGAGGAGTTGACTTTCGTCGACTCCCCTGACCTGCCGATCTCCGAGATCTGCGATCCGCGATGCAAGCGCTGGTGGTTGGCCAGAGGGACCGTGTTGTCCACGGGGTCTGTGGAGTTCCCAAACCCTAAGGACGCTGAGGTCGTGCAACGAATCGTAAATTGGCTAACTTCCACGTTTTTTCTTTTTCTTTGTTAACCAAGAAACCTAAAATTCTCGCATTTATTGGTACTACACAGACCTAAAACCCTAAGGATGCCAAGATCTTTTTACTTATTATTTATGTAAAAACAGTTAGCCAAAATGATTAATTGTGTATGCACAAGTTTGTATATATTTTTTCTCACAATGTAGCTTTGAATGTAACAGATCTCTTGCTCGAAGGAGGTGAGCCAGGATTGTTTACTCCCCATAGGGAGAACGACATCCTAACCCAGGCTCTAGGGAATAAGGAGCATCCAGGGCGGATGCGGACCGTGGGGGTTGTGGTGCTGTGGAAGGATGGCTTCCAGTAGACCGGGCACTACCACAGAAACAGACATCCAGGATGGCACATCATAGATGGTTATGAACTTTTCAATGGAACACTGTCTGCGAAGGCCTGTCGGGAGAATATGTTAAGTTATCACAGTCTGTTCTGATGCTAAAATCAACTGTGATAGTCAACCAGACGGTTCTGAACACAAAACCGTCTGTAATAGTCTACTTATCACAGACAGTTTTAAACTAAAACCCGACTGTGATATATACAATCGGTTCTCAACTGAGAACCGTCTGTGATAACTAGAATATCACAGACGGTTTCGTTATCAAAACCGACTGTGATATATACAATCGGTTCTGAACTCAGAACCGACTGTGATAGTGTAGTATTAGAGACGGTAATAATATCAGAACCGACTGTTCTAAACAGTGCCAGCGTTTCGAATTCTCAACTGTGTTCATTTCGGTCTCCGATGTTCACCCGGCGCCTAGGCGAACACGAAGCGTGGCCTTGGAAATTCTATAAATAGCTTGATGTGGAATAATTGCTATTTACTTTACAAGTTTTTATAATTCTCAAACTGTTTGACTCCTTAGCTTCTCTGCGCCAATGGCATCCTCAATGGCATCGTCAGCCTCGCCCTCCCCGGTAAGAACTCTCAATCTTTTAGACTTACCATTGTATTGTTAATCCCTGTTCAATACATTCTTGACTTGTTGATTTTCACAGGGAAGGGGAGCCGTGGAAGACTCGGGCAAGGTGAAAGCCAAGCTGAGGGCCCTCCAGGAGGAGCACAAGCTCCTTACGGAGAAGCACACTCAGCTACGGCTTGACCTGGACGATCTCTTCCAGCGCATTCATCGCATGAAGACGGATGGTGATAATGCTAGGGCGAGGATGAGGCGTCTTCGCGAGGAGAAGAAAGCCGCGGATATGACCATCGCTGGCCGTGGTTTGACTATGAAGGATACCATCGCGAAGCTGAGGGAGGTCGCAGGCCTTCTCGACGCCGTAGTAGTTGATCCTAAGAAGGACAACTTGTCGCTGGAGGAGTCCTGCGTCCTGGCTGCAAGTCAAATGACTTTATTCTAGATGCAGCCAGGGCTAAGACCACTCCTTGACCTAGCATTTTGTATTTTTACTTTTTTCTGTAAGTGATGAAAAAAATTAATGAAAAATTTGTTCTTATGTCAATTTTCCAATTTTCCAGCACGTTCTTGGACTGCATGCTATCTTCCCTCTTTCTTTATCTTTCTTTAGCTTTTAGCGAACATTCGACCATACAAAGGTATGTGCACTGTGTGCGATCAAGGAACGACTATCGCTATCATATACATAGAAGCGGCAATCTTTGGCGCGTGAGGGTAGTCCTTCGGAGCCCTGCAAATAATATAGAAACAATATAGAAGTCGCAGGTCCCATGCAAATAATATAGAAAGAATATAGAAGTTGGGCTTATTTGGCTGGATGGCATTGTGGCATGCCAAACGCGAGTGTGGTGCAACATATATTTTATGGTGAACAAAAAAAATTTAGAAACAATATAGAAGTTGGGCTTATTTGGTTGGATAGTCCCAAAAGTGTCCGACGCTTCGAGTTCTCAACGTGCTTTGAATATCACAGACGGTTCTGAGGTAAAAAAACGTCTGTGATAGTCACATTACAGACGATTTTTATGTAAGGACCGACTGTGATAGTCCCAACAGTGACCGACGCTTCAAATTCTCAGCATTCCTTCAATATCGCAGACGGTTTTTAACTCAAAACCGTCTGTGATAGTCACATTACAGATGGTTTTTATGTAAGGACCGACTGTGATAGTCCCAACAGTGATCGACGCTTCAAATTCTCAACAGTGTGTTGTGTCATTTTGGATTCTGATGTTCGCACGGTGCACTAGCTTGGGAACATGAAGCGTCGCCTTGAAAATTCTATAAATAACTTGTTTTTCATTAATGATGAAAAAAATTAATTAAAAATTTGTTCTTATGTCAATTTTCCAATTTTCCAGCACGTTCTTGGAATATCACAGACGGTTCTGATTTAAAAACCGTCTGTGATAGTTATATCACAGATGGTTTTGAGGTAAAAACCATCTATTATATCACCGTTTAAAGTCAGACGATTTTGATTTAAAAGCTATCTGTGATAGTTCTATCACAGACGGTTTTCACCACAAAACCGTCTGTAATAGTGTTGTATTACACATAGTTCTGATATGATAACTATCTGTGATATTTTTGCGATAGTTCTACACAAATACGCCAGTTCACACATTGAAGTATATGTCTGAAACAGCAATACAAATACACAAATATACACCAATACAAATATACATATACACCAATTCACACATTCAAATACATGTTCCAAATAGCAATACAAATACACAAATATACACCAATACAAATACACCAATTCACACATTCGATGTATATTACAAAAGTCACATTTGAAAGAGAACCTTTGCAATCAAACAACAAATGTAACTACCAACTACAAGTTAGACTTGATACATCACAAATCCATTCATCTGAAACAGCAAATGTATGAACCACGTTTGACTTAACCATAGGAGTTCAGTTCAGAGACGCCCGAGGAGCTGGAACTGGCGTTGAGTTACATTTGTCTTGGTGATCTCTTCTGGCTCAAACTCAACTCATCAATGCAAATCAACTCAACTCAGTTGAGTTGAGTTAAGTTGAAGCCTGAGGAAATCACTAATACAAATGTAGGATGCTTTCTATAGGTCCTGATTTGAGAAACACGCCGGGCTAGAGGATCTTCTCGACCGAGCCAACTAAGATCTCACCCTTCACTAACATCCAGCTCTCGACGGTTATCTTCACCCTTTCTTTCGCCAACAAGACAACGTATGCAGCGTACGCAGCGTACTGTGACGAAGAACCGTGAACTACGTTTCCCCTCGTGAACATCGTCCAAGGACCTACACAGAATCATGTTGAAAAGAAGACATATAAAAATGGAAGATACATGAATCGCAGGATAATTGTCATCATAGGATTAGGATAATATAACAATGCCGAAATTTTACTTGCCTTATTTGCAATGCCGAAATCTAGCCGAGGGAGTTGAAACTACGATCGATTTTGGACTTGATTCACCAGAGAAACTAGTGGCCGTCGATGGAGGTGCGGCGGCCATCAATGGAGGTCATGGGTTAGGGCTTGTTGTGCCCAAGGAGAAAAAGAAGTGGAACTGTTCGACTGGAAGCAAAACTTCAGGGAGGGAACAAGTATTTGTAGAAGTCGAATAGTTCGACTTCAAGCAAAATTTCAGGCAAATTACAAATGGTTCGGACATCAGAACCGTCTGTAATAGTAAAGCAGACAGTTTTGATCTCCCAACTGTCTGTGATAGTCCCAACAGTGTCCGACGCTTCGAATTCTCAACATGCAATTGTGGATAACCGCACATAATAACTGCGCAGATGAAGAGACTTAATTATCTACTTCAAATTTAATTTGCATCGAATTATGTAATCTGACACTTCAACTTCTTAAGTGGGCACTGTTCCGCTGTGTGGCAGTTTATCTCCCGAGAAATAATCATGAATTTATTGACCTTGAAAACCAGTAGTGCGCTTTTTAAAACTTGAGACACCCGAGCATATGAACCGTCACCTTCTGGTTCTATAAATAGCGAGGCTCTTCAATCCTTAAGACTTACAAATTCTTGGCTAAGTCTTTTAGAAATTCTGCTCCTCAATCCTTGTCTTTATTCCCTCCTCAACTCCCCACCTAGATGGCGAGCCGAGATTGCAATGAGGTTATTGAAATTGAGATTGATGAGAAAGAGATAAGGAATGAAGGATCTTCAGAAAGTAAGTCCTCTCTGAAACTGTAATGCAGATCTTTCTTTTATGACTTGATTACCTCCAAATAAATGCATTTCGAAATCCACAGGTGCCTGAGGAAATGCTCCCTCCAAAGAAGAGACTCAGAAATGATGAAAGATCCTCCAGTGGAGCTGCAGCGAAGACTCTAGAGGGTGCTGAGGCCTGTGTTGCCACATTGCCCCTTGCAACCCCTCCAGTTGCATTGACTCCACCTTTGGAGATCCACAACAATTCTTCCAATATCCCCTCTTCAACACCTTTGGATCATCAGCTTTTCTTGGATGATCAATATCAATGATTCGGACTTGGGGTATTTAGTCGAACTTATGCAGAATTTTGTGAGTGGTGAGACCTTTCAGGGTGTCCCTCTGGGAAAGAATGATGAACCAAAGTTAGTTGGAGCACAGAGAGATTTATACAGGTTTGGGCCCTCGATGGTGGGAGTAATAGCCCTGCATCCTGTTAGGATTTCACTATTTGTAGAAAAAAGGATTACAAGGTTGTAGAAAAGATCATCACAGGCGAAGATCTTTTCCGTGTGGTTATGTAAAACACTGCTAAAAGTAGCTTATGAAAGCTAGTCGATTTGTTCCAATGTCTTCTATTGATGTGTCCTCTCCCCGTCTGGTGCATTAACTCACCCTTTTATACTGGTCGAAAGGGCGTCAATGCATAACGGCTTCGAACAGTTGCTCGGGTGCAGTTTTGACAACTGCACTTAACTTCCATGTAGGCTTAACACGTGCAATTAAGGAATAACTACACATATTAACCTCTTGACAGCTGTCTCCGTACGTGAAAGAATCTTTAGGATACTCGGGATATGCTTGTTGTAGGGTCTAAGCAACCCCGCGTCTCCTGGTCGAGAGTATTCTGACCGCGTTTTGTCTACAATCATCTGACCGTGTATTATCTGTGACCTTCTATCCGCCATCGCATATGGGCTTCTGACCGCGCACTATCTACGGCCTGATCAAATAGAGCCTGCGACCATGTGTCCACGCTTCTCAGGACAGCTAAGATCATATCAACGGACATACACCTAGTTCTGTCTTGAACCAGACGTGCATTTATTCTAAACTAGCTTGGGTAACAATCCTCGTCAGCTAGCCCCCAAATTTGAAGAAAACGAAGAGACATATTTACTTCAAATTTTGAAACTTACATCGGATGAGTGACCCGACGCTTCAAATCCTCCACTTAGTGGCGCACTAAGTCTGGCGGTTTATTTCCCGAGACGGACTCTGGGCAGTATTTGACAGGTAATGATGGCGCCGTAGAATTCTTTTAACCCGAGATAAAATTGTAAATGTTTTAAAAGCTCGAGGCATTCAAAAAATGAACCGTCACCCCAGGGGCTATAAATACTGAAGCCTTTTAACTTTAAAACTTCACAAATCTTTCCTCGACCAAGTCTTTTTCAAAGCCATCTTTTCTTCTCTTCCGTTTTCATCCTAATAGCAGATAAAAGCATCATTGAGATTGAAAGCGATAGAATCGACAGTGCACTGGCACTCAGTTTTTCCTGTGCCAGGGTTCTTTCTGCAATTTTCTTTAATTCCTGGACTTTTCCAGAAAAACCAGTTTGTCAATTAACTACCTTACTGTATTTGACACCTAATTCTCCAAGTTGTGCTCATCTTGACCTTTTGGAAGCACCAAATCAACCCTATGCCATTCTCCGACATTGTCAGGCCGTGAACCAAATGTCAACCTGCAGACATTCATTGCATCTGAGCCAAACCCTGTAAGCCAAGCCCGAGTATCTTCTCCCCCGCAGGATCGTCTTCAACCAGATCACCTCGCTTGCATGCATGTTTATACTTTACATATAATTTTCCTATAGCAAGTAACTTCTGTATGCTTATATGTTGTGTTGTGTCGTTGTTTGCGTGCGAGAGTAGAGCCAGAAGTGGAAGGAGTGGAAGAAGTCTTCGAACACCCCTCAGAGCAATCAGCCCCAGCGTTGCAAGACAGGTCTCTTCCCCTTGACCATGTTTCTCCGAGTACTTTAAAATAAATTAAGTTAATTGCTGTTTTAAGTATATACATACTTCATTTTCAAATGCTATATTGGAAGAATATGAGTAGATATGACCTAACTTCTTGAAAAGCCCTCCATGTTCATATGTCCTATACACTCATTGTCACCCTAGGATGTTATACTTAAGTTATGCTTATGCTTAAATATGTGTGTTAAATACCAAATGGTCATCTATATGAAAAGTGCACTTAAAAACTTCTTTTGTGAAAATATGAGTTAGAATCGATAGTGAGGATGGTTTGTATGGTTGGTGCTATGTGCGCAATGGGAATGTGATTGCTCCTCACTAACGGTTCATAAGGACAAGACCCTTGTGTTGTACTTCCATGCGGCATGAAAAACGTACTAACCAATTCCCCGGTATGGGACGGACGCAACATAGTAGTTTTCTCGGTATTAGCTTTTCCCTGCAATGGTTCTCGGTCCGGTTTCTCGAGGGAAACTGGTGGGCCACAGAGGGCCGTGAGTTGTGAGAGTGAATGAGTGAATCAGGTGTTAGAAGGAAGGCGCCCTAGCCTGGATTCCGAGTCGTGCACAACTGGTCCCATAGGCTATGTGTCTCGCGGGACTATAGACCGAGGCTGGGTAGATTTGGCTGTGGGGTGCACTCCACAACGGTATCTTAGACTTAACTGTCTATGTACCGGGCAGGGAATTGTTAATGCTAGGATTGCAAACTGTTGTGTGATCTCAGCCTTTTCACATGCGTAAAATTCGTGTGGAGAGGTACCGACTTGAAAGCTGAGTGATGAATTGGATTAAAGTGATACACCTTTGCAAAGTTTCAAAAAGTATGAGATACTCTGAACTCCCAGGTTTTGGAGTCTGCGCGCGATGGATTCTATCCACGTCGATGCGGCACAAGTAGTATTTGGAAGATTTTCATAACATTGGTTAATAAACTGGTGACTCATGAAAGACAGCCACGCATAACGTTTTCTAAAACCTAGTTTAGGATTTTCAAAGTTTCGCATGTGAAAGTAAAACCTTTCTTCAAAACTTTAAAGTGAAAATCTATTCTATTCTTAACTATAAGTCGAAGACCCCTTTCCTTGGAAATCCCTTCATCTATGTATCTGCATTCATAAAATGAGACTTGTTGAGCACTGTGTGGACAATGTGCTCACCCTTGCCTTTTCACTCAACCCAGAAGAAGGATTCGTTGACCCCGATTCTTTTGGCTTCGAACAACAAGAAGAGGAAGGAGCCGTCCCTGATGATTCAGCCTACTAGAAGGGTCATGCACCTAGTGGAGTCCGATGTGTGGAAGCCCATGCTGAGCCTCTGCCAAAGGAAATGAAGATCTTTGTGGTTGCTTTGTGTGTTGTCTTGTGTGTTCGGTTCTGTTGTGCCGACTCTTTTGCAGTGTAATATTGGACCTCATGACCTTGTACTTGTTTTAATTACCTGCTTTGCAATTTAATATAAATTTTGTTGTTGTGAGCTTATGATGTATATTTCTGAGTGCAACCCACCTGGGCGGTTGCCACCGAATTCCTCAAATGAGGGTCCCCGCGAAATTGATATCGAGAATTTTGGTGCCATTGAGGAGATTATCGAATCGAATCCGATGCCATCTCCTCCAATGACGGGCTCTGCGTCTATGGCATCAATGGCATCAACTGCAACAGGGAGCAAAAGAGCAAAAAACTCGGAATACTGGTAGTATTTTGATCCATCCGAATTTGTCGACCCAAGTGGAAGAAAGGTACAAACTGCTATTTGTAAATATTATAAAAAAATCTTAAGGTGGGACCGGCATTTACTCCGTCATAGAAAGAGCTGCGCTAAAAAACAATTACGTCCTCACAGTCAGCAAATACAATTAAGTTTCACCTTTGATGGCATTGTAAGTACGTGAAGTTATGATTCAAAGAGGATTTTGTCCTCAATTTAAGAAAGTGAGTAGAACAACTACTAGAAGTGATATTTTAGCATATTATGAAAAATAGGTAGAAATAATAAAAGAAAAATTTTCAAAAGTAACATTTTCTTTTGCACTTAAATATGATATTTGGTCTGCCAACCATCGAAAAATGGATTATCTTAGCGTAATTGGACATTGTTTAGATGATAATTACACCTTAAATAAAAGAGTTATAGATTTTAAATTAATAGATATTGCACATATTACAGAGACTATCGCCGATCGTATATTAAATGTATTTGGTGAATATAAGTTAGAAAATCATACTGCTTATATTACTCTTGATAATGCTTCAGCCAATACGAAGGCCATGGACATATTGACTCCAGCACTTGACTCATATGTTGGAGGGTATGTTCTCCACCAAAGGTACATCTGCCACATCATCAACCTCATCATTCTAGCAGATATGAAGTAAATGGCCAGACCTTTAGATGGTATTCGCTCAACCATTATTTACATTACTTTCTCAAATGTATGTGTCGCTGACTTCAAGAGTTACTGCAAGGCTAACAACATGAGGCCTCGAACACCGATATGAAGGTAAAGTAGAATTCTACGTATCTAATGTTAAAGGAAGTACTCCCATACAAAAATATTTTAACTTTATTTATTAATGTTTGATTGAATAGTGTTTCTTTCTGAGTATATTTAGTGTCTTGCTGAGAGATTTTACAAATTTTTGGAGTTATTTTATGATTCTACTAATGATCCGGGAGGATCTCCAAGTCCTGATCGCATGCGGCTTCGCGACCAAGTCCTGATAGCATACGGCTTCGCGACCTTAACCGTGTTCGGAAAGGATTCGCGACCATGGATTGGTCCGCGACCAGGAAAAGGAATTCGTTCCCTGTTCGGAATTGTAATCCGATCCGAATGTGTATAACTAAGCTTATCTGTTTAGGATTAGTTATATGAGTCTAATACGTTTAGGTTATTGAGTCTGATACGTACTCATACGATTGGACTATAAATACCTTGTAATAGGTCTAGTTTAGATCATCGAAGAGTCATAGAACTTATTTGAGTTTTAGACACTTATAGTTCCTTCGACGTAGACAAGTGTGTCTAACGTTCGACGTGTAAGCCCTCTTTGAAATAAAGAGTTGTGCAATTACTTTGGGTTTCGGGATAAGATCCCGTTATTCCTCATATTAGAATCTGGGCGAGCCTAGTGCGAAAACCAAGGCTAGGTCTCAAACGGATCAAGTTGGTATCAGAGCAACTTTCCTATCCTGTGGATGGTGAAGACTCGCCGGGGTTACAAAACCTCCGGCGAAACTCCAGGCGATCAATTGACGGTTCCTACAGCCGCGTCTCCGACAATGTCTGACGATACCTCCGTTCAAGCTAACCTAGCCGAACAAGTGGCTAAGCTCTCCACCGACATGGAAACCGTGCTTGCTTGGATTAAGCAGCAGGCCATGATTGTACCTCCTGAAGTAAGGAAGGGGATGGGTGCGAAGACTGGTAAAGACTTGCGCAGGGCAGACGAAGATGAAGACGAAGGCGACCACAAGACCGACGACCTCGCCAACACCTCCTTAGCTGTCGGATCTTTTAAGGTCGACGCTAAGATTGATATACCCATATATGATGGGGTGATCGATGCCAAGAAGCTGGATTCTTGGATCGATCAACTTGAGACCTACTTTGATCTGAAAGGGTTCAGTAGCGCTCAAAAGGTGAAGTTTGCACCTTTGAAGATGAAGGATCACGCTAAGACATGGTGGAAGGCCCTTGTCGCCAGTGGTGAAGCTGATGACCTTGCGTGGGGTCAATTCAAACGACTTCTGCGACAAGAATTCTATCCGATGGGTTACCTTGAGGAGAGATGGGAGCGTTGGCACAGATTGTACCAACGGCGCGACCAGACCGTCCAAGACTATACAACAGAGTTTCGGCGACAAGCAATGGTCATTGGCATCTCACTATCCGACCCTCAGGTATTTTGGAAGTACACATTTGGACTTCAGAAATCGATCAGTACTGAGCTAAGTCTGTTCGGCGTCCAAGACATCAAGACCGCAAACACAACTGCTATGGCGATCGAGAAGAAGAACAAATCTCGCAGCGACAAAAGCACGAAGGAAAGTGCGACCTCGACAAAGAAAAAGCCGAGTCCGAAGAAGAACGCTTCAAAATCGGGCACGGGTGCCTTTTGCGAACATTGTCAAGTCGCGGGACATACCAAAGACAAATGCTACAAGCTTCATCCTGAACTTCGACCAAAGAAAAACGGACCAGGGAAAAGAACAGCCACGACTACTGCGACTTCACCCGACGAAGAAGTTATCCGAGTGAACTCGGTTAATGAGGCGGATACGACCTTGTCTCTGATGGCAATGCCGAAGGAGAAGGGTTCGGATCCACCAAACGACCATCGCCCAACAAAGGACTTGTTCACCATCAACGTCCAGGTGAAGCACGAAGTGGTCGCAGCGATATTCGATCCAGGAAGTCAGAAGAATCTGGTCTCCGCTGGACTGGTTCGGCGACTTGGTTTGAAGACAACCACACACCCGCGACCATATCCACTGGGTTGGTTTACATCCGACGTGAATCAACAGATTACAAGTCAGTGTGTGTTGAAATTTACGATCTCTGCATGATATATCGATGAGATGCAATGCGATGTTGTCCCTATCAATATCTGTCAGGTGATATTTGGGAGTCCGTATTTGTATGATCGAGACGCTCATTTCCATCGGCGAGCGCAAGAGTACGACCTCACCAAAGACGGAGTTAAGTTCGTGATCAGTAGAGACATCCACGTCAACACTTCGAACTTGATTACCGCAAATCAAGCCAAACGAATTGTTAATGCATGTCACAAGTATGTGCTTGTCATGATTCGACCCATTGGTCAAGGTGAGGGTACTCGACCAGTATTGTCGCTGGCGTGCCGAGAGGATTCTGGTCATTTGTCGGTTCTGCTGGAGAAATACAGTGATCTGTTCGAGACTACCCAGGGTCATTCGCCGAAACGTCTAGTCGAGCACGAAATTCAGCTTGTGTCCGATGCGACACTGCCCAATCTGAGTATGTATCGCAACTCAGTATTGGAGAATGAAGAGATCAAGAGACAACTTGGTGAGTTGCTGAACGATGGTGTCATTCAATCAAGTAGTTCACCTTGTGGATCTCCTGTGGTGTTAGTACCAAAGAAAGATGGCACTTGATGTATGTGCATCGACTATCGAGCACTGAACAAGATCACCATCAAGAACCGGTACCCCCTTCCTCGTATTGATGACCTGCTAGACCAATTGAAGCATGCTGTTGTCTTCTCCAAGTTGGATTTTAAGTCAGAATATCATCAAGTCAGCATCCGAGAGGAGGATACGTGGAAGACCGCGTTCAAAACACGACAAGGTCTGTTCGAATGGCTGGTCATGCCGTTTGGTCTCTGCAACGCCCCTGCAACTTTCATGCGTCTTATGAATGACGTATTGAGACAGTTCATCGACGACTTTGTGATCGTGTACCTCGACGACATATTGGTTTATAGTCGTTCATGGGATGAGCACCTCATTCATGTCGAAAAGGTGTTCGATCAGCTTCGGCAACATCGACTTCACCTCAACCGTAAGAAGTGCGAGTTCGGCCAGCAAACTCTACTTTACCTTGGATTCCTGGTCGGCAACGGTACGTTGCAAATAGACCCAGACAAGGTAAAAGTGATTTGTGAATGGCCGAGACCGCGAACAGTTACGGATGTGCGTAGTTTTGTGGGAGCATGCCAATATCTTCAGAAGTTCATCCGACACTTCTCGATTGTGGCTTCTCCGTTGCATGCATTAACCAGGATCGATCAGAAGCTCGAGTGGACAGGGAAACATGAGGACACGTTTCTCTTGCTGAAAAGGAAGATCAGTGAGGCGCCTGTGTTAGCTTTGCCGAATCTCCAGAAGCCGTTCGAGCTAGAAACCGATGCCTTAGGTTATGCAATGGGCGCAGTGCTCATGCAAGAAGGTCGACCAGTGGCATATCACTCCGAGTTATTCCAGGGAGCTCAGAAGAACTACCCGACTTATGATAAGGAGTTATGCGCACTGCATCAGGCCGTGAAACATTGGCGGTGTTATTTCTTGGGGAAAGAGACGGTTGTCCACACCGACCATCAACCATTGCAATATTTGCAAACTCAGTCCAAGCTACAGCAAGCTCGGCACATGAAGTGGATGTTGTATCTGCAGCAGTTTAATCTGGTGATTAAGTACAAGAAGGGCGTACACAACAAATTGGCTGACATGTTGTCGCGACCACCAGTTACGACCCTCTGTTTATCAGCGTTCATGCAGATCGAGCCCTCATGTCATGATGACTATGTCACTATGTACAGTGAAGACCCTGATTTTCAAATAGCACTGACTGAGGTCGAAACAGGGAACCCTACAGAGTTCGTTCGTCGAGAAGGACTCTTGTACAAGGGCAATTTACTTTGCATACCTCGTGGAGCACCTCGAATTCAATGGATGCGAGAAGCGCACACATCGAAGGTAGTTGGTCACTTTGGAGTTACAAAGACGTTGCAAAATCTTCACCGACATGTGTTCTGGCCGCGTATGCAGCAAGATGTGGCTAGTTTTGTTTAAGGCTGTGGTCTCTGCAGCATCTCAAAACCGGCAAACCGAAAATTAGGTTTGTACACTCCTTTGCAGGTTCCATCGCGACCATGGGAGAGCATATCCATGGATTTCTTAGGAGGATTGCCTAAGACCCGACGTGGCAACGACTATCTATTCGTGGTCGTTGATCGGTTCTCCAAAATGATTGTTCTTATACCTTGTCGAAAGACTATCACGGGAGAACAAGCCGCTCGGGTATTCTTTCAACACGTTTGGACACACTTCGGACTGCCGACTTCTATTGTGTCTGATCGTGATACCCGGTTTCTTAGTCACTTTTGGCGATCGCTCTGGACGATGATGGACACCAAGCTAAAGAGGAGTACTGCTTTTCATCCACAAACTGATGGTCAAACCGAGGTGGTTAATCGTACAGTTGTTCATCTTTTGAGAAGATATAACTCGAAGCACCCGAAGACCTGGGATGAAAGCATACCATACCTGCAGTTTGCTTTTAATCGAGTAGTGCATGGTTCGACTGGAAAGCCCCCGTTTGAGGTCTGTTTAGGATTTCTACCCCAGAGTCCATTCGACATAGAGTTTTTGATCCCTACCTCAGCACAGAACAGCAAGGAAGCATCTGATCAGGATCGAGCACAAAAGTTCCTGAAAGGTATTCAACGACTCCATCATGAGGTTGAACAGAACTTGCTGAAAGCTCAACTCAAGTACAAGGCGCGACATGATCGGCACCGAGTTGATGCGCAATTTCAAGAAAGTGATATGGTATGGTTACATCTGAGTAAGGAGAGACTTAAAGGTGAAGGTAAGAAACTCAAACTCATTCGTTATGGTCCTTTTCGGATTTTGCGGAAAGTGGGTAATAATACTTGTCAGCTCGAGTTACCTCCATACATAGATATCTACTCGGTTGTTAATGTTGAGCACCTCAAACTCTTTGAGCCTTCAATGCTGGATGATGAGCCAGATACTATAGTACCATCTGTTGAAGATTTGGTCTATCAACGAGACAAACCTCTACGTGAAGATGTGATTCTGGAAAAGAAGGTGACTACCACCCGCAGTGGCACCAAGGAGACTTTTCGAATCGGTCGGAAAGATCAACGAGCACGTGCGGCAAAGCGGTACACCAAAGAAGATGGACAAACCCAATTTCCACATCTCCAGTTTGATCGAGAGGTCGCAACAGGGGTTGGCTCCTTCTCAACAAGGGAGTCATGATCCGGGAGGATCTCCAAGTCCTGATCGCATACGGCTTCGCGACCTTAACCGTGTTCGGAAAGGATTCGCGACCATGGATTGGTCCGCGACCAGGAAAAGGAATTCATTTCCTGTTCGGAATTGTAATCCGATCCGAATGTGTATAACTAAGCTTATCTATTTAGGATTAGTTATATGAGTCTAATACGTTTAGGTTATTGAGTCTGATACGTACTCATACGATTAGACTATAAATACCTTGTAATAGGTATAGTTTAGATCATTGAAGAGTCATAGAACTTATTTGAGTTTTAGACACTTATAGTTCCTTCGACGTAGACAAGTGTGTCTAACGTTCGACGTGTAAGCCCTCTTTGAAATAAAGAGTTGTGCAATTACTTTGGGTTTGGGATAAGATCCCGTTATTCCGCATATTAGAATCTGGGCGAGCCTAGTGCGAAAACCAAGACTAGGTCTCAAACGGATCAACTAAAATATTTTTTAGTATTTATTATCCTACATCTTGCTTAGTTTTGCATCATCTTTTTGATATTGCAAAATTATTTGAATTGTATAAAACAGACTGTGATTTTTTTTTTGTTGTACAAAAAATGGAAATTTTTTTTAAATATTTTACAAGCATTTCACATCTTTATTGTTTTGCTTTTATTTTAAATCCGAGACTAAAATTAATTGTTTTGCAATCTTCTTTGGAGCAACTAGGTGTAAACTTAAACATTAATTATTCTGAAAGCTATTCATATATTGCTGATGAAATTTTTCGATATTTTTGTTTGTATGAATCTTAAGTTTGTCAGTATACACGGAGGACCAATGGCATCGGCACCACAAGAATTGGAGACGTAGAGGAAGGTAGGCGGTTTGCTATGGAAGACGCTACGTGGAACTGGATCATCTTCGCGGAGTTATAGCTAAGACCAAACGCTTTCAACACCATCACCTAGGAGTTCACAAACGGAGCTCAATTGCTACCTCCATAATTCCACGGATTCTGAATTTGCAAATGATTCTAAAAACTCCAACAATGTTTTCTTGTGATGCAAGAACAATCAACAACGATATCCTGTGTTCTCAGTTAGCATTGGATGTCTTGGTTGTTCTAGTATGAACAGTTTCTTCTGAATCTACTTTCAGTATGGCCAGAAGAATAGTTGAAACAGAAGATCATGCTTAGCACCTGAGATGGTGGAGACAATCACCTACCTTAAAGACTAGGAAAACGCTGTCACTCGACAACAAAATAATTTGGTAGACATCAAGTTCACTAACAAGTTAGAATGGCTTAAAATTAATTCGAAATAATTTGTAATTAATTACTATAATCTTTTTTCCTTATTAAGATTTTATCCCATTAGATTTTACTTAGTAAGGGTTTTAACAAGATAATAACATTTTCATATAAGTAATAAAATTGTTCTCATATTTATTACTAAGGTTTTATTCTCATTTGTGATTTTTCATAATTTTCTACAACTTGTTTGCAATTTTGTACTCTCATTTATGATTTTTTTTTAAATTTCTATGATTTTGTTTGAATTTTCTTAGACATTTTAATCTTTGTTTTTTTGTATTTTTTTAATTATTTTTATACACCAAATATTTTTCTCAATTTTATAAATATTTTTCATTTTTTCAATGGTTTTCAAATATTTAATTTTTTATTTAAATTTTAAATAATTTTAATACATTAAATCTAATTTAAAAATTCGAAACGGGCCATACCTGTGTCAGCCTGGCACGAAATGCGACCCGCGTGCTATCATGCCATGCAACGCCTCTTCGCCAAATTATTGGGCCGGTCTGACCCGGTATGACACAACCTAAGCAGCCAACCCGACGGGCCTGTGCTGTGTCGGCCCGGCACAACCCAATTTGCATGTCTACAAACAACACTGACTTGGAAAGAAATCTTTGTGATGTATAACATGAAATGTGCAGGACAACTACATTCACATCCCATGCCATTGAGGCCATACTTGATCTTTATAGATAACATTAAAGCATCATAGAGCATATAAAAGAAGTAAACAACGCCGACACATACACACGCAGCATGGTAGGCCCAGGGCAAATATAGCAATCAAAGATGCACACACTATCAGCAATAGATGAATCACGAGAAGAATACACCAGCCAGCTGTGTAGTGAAGAGGCACAACAATGCAGTGAGGCCAAGCACAGCTGCAATCGACATGGCAAAGCTAAATAACAGATCACCATGAAGCCAAATACAAATAATCTAAAAAGACAAACTGCAGGAGATGAGATTACTTGAAATGCACAAGAAGCCTAAGGACACGGCAGAGCGGAAGAAGCGAAGCTGATCGACTGATGCAAGCGAAACGCAGCCAACAAAGACGCAATCCAGTGAAGATGACAACTGCCAAATAACCGCCAAAGCCCCATGACCACCTATATATAAACACAATACATCATAGAGCATATTAAGCTGATAAGGCTGTCCGCAACGGGATGCTTCATGGATCTGCTCGCGAGTCTCATTATTAAAAAATTATTTTTTTAGTGGAATGAAGAGAGAGAAAACATCTGTTGAGACGTCAGAAATTTTGCTCTGTACGTGGGCCCGTCACCTTGGTTTGTGTGAGATCAAATTACATATAATCTTTGTTTCTTAATTTATAATTAATCTGGTTCAAATTAGATATTGATTATATTGAGAAAGTTGTAGATCTTTAAATTATTTTCATATAGAGACCAAATATCGCATATATTCGATTATTAAATTAAAAGTTATTGATGTTTTTCTAAAATCACCTAAATTTAATTTACTGGTAGACTCGTATGAAGCGTCTCGTAAAACACCTTGCATTGGAGCAGGGAGGTGCTTTAGGTGGTGCTTCACGCACGTGACATAAAATATACTAAAAAATATTCTGTTAAAACGGTACAATGACATACTGAAGACAAACTTAAAGATACACATCATGAGCAATTAATGAAGTGGAAGAAAGGCATACTTGTGGACAACGTAGCCCAGATGGCTACCACAAGTAGCAACCACCAACAGCACCAAGCCGAGGCGAATGAAAACTATAATAGAAACGGCAAAGCTGACTGCAAGGTAGCTACCGATGCAGCTAAAAAAGTACAAAGGGTGAAGCAAAGGGTCTAGGATAACCTGCAATCGAAAGAAAACCGCATGATGCAACAGGCAAGCACTGCCAAGAAAACCACAATGCAGCCACCAAAACAACCACCAGGAAAGCAAAGAAGAGTAACCGCAGAACTGATAAGCGGTGACCACGGTAGGAGGAGCGCCGCCAAGCCGCTGTAGCTCGCAAAACAACAGCACATCAGCGTGCGAAGCAGTGACAAACCAATGCAGTAAGCAAAGACCATTGGCGAGCAAGCAAAAGCGAAGGCAAGGCACACAATGGCGAGCTCCAGCCAAAGGACGTGAGAAAAACCAAGAGAAGTGACAACGGTGCAGACAGAGGGAGGGTTATTGTAGAAAGCAGCGACGCCGCTGAGGAAATGGGGGGAAGCCATATAGTGCAGCGCCATTGGGCACCTTCCTAACGGCGGTTAACAGCGATGGCCCCCTAGGGAATGTGGGGCATGTGTCGCTGATCCACTTGAAGAAACCACCACAGCCGGAGATGCATGTGTTAGCCCGGGGGGGGGGGGGGGGGGGGGTGGGGGGGGGTGGGGCGGGCGTCGGCTTGCAACACAGTGCGGGACAGGTGCCGCGGTGGCACTGATTTGATCCATGGTGGTGTGAACCTACGCCCTAGATGTAGCCTAGCAAGATCCGGTAGTCACGAAGCAAACATGCTGTCGAAGGGCCCAAATCAGCCCATAGTGCCGATCCAATGGGCGAGATAGACGCGGTGACATGGTTGCGGCTTGCTCGGCGTAGTTTAGGACTCGCGGGACGGCAAGATTCGCTGAGACCACCCTAGTGTGCAGCGACGGCCCAGATGTACTCGACTGAGATCCCACGGACACCAACTAGGTGCTAAGGAGCGGAGAGATCAAAGCGCGGATTGAACGGGCGACCCAATTGGAGCGACATGGACGCACCAGGCCGCGAGTATCATACAGGAGAGCACACAGTGGGTATCAACTTCTATCTGCTTATGATGTGTTTATTTCTAATCTTTGGAAGTGCGTAGTTATTGCTCCAAATATCTGATTTACAACCCGATCGATCACACCGATGTGTTTCTATAGACAAGAACTTTCAAACGAGTCCAATATTTGATATGTTTTGTAATCTCTTAAAAATACCTAAAAATCTACATGAAAAATATAATAGAATATCAAATTAAAAATCACATCATCATAACATGATATAAATATGTCAAATTAAATATATACATCAATCAAATATATATTTAACAAATACATATTTCAACATTTTTTTAACCCATACAACATACAATACTTCTTCAAAAGTTGTAAAAAATGGCTTCTAAAGAGTTGTTTTTTTTTTCATTACTTCAAGTACTATCTACACAACTTTATTTAGAATTTTCTTTTGTGTTGATTACATTATCATATTAGCATCTAATTGATAATTAGCATTAGATAGACTGCTATCTTATAAAATCATATATTTATGGTGGACGTGCTTGTCATTCTGGTTAAACATTTTTACCATGAATAATTCTATCCTGTGATCACCACCTGGCGATATATAATTCTAGACAATAATTTAATAGTTTTAATCTAAGTCTCACGTACAAACAGCGTCAACAAAGGAACATTGGATATATCCCTTTCAACATGGTTATCGGCACCCAATTGATGATGAATACTAGATATATCCCTATCTTATAATTATGAAGTTCTATCGTTTTCGTCAAGACATTTGCCATTTTGGTTAAACTTTTTTACTATGAATAATTCTACCATGTGATCACCACCTGATGATATATAATTTTAGACAATTATTTAATAGTTCTGATCTAAGTCTCGCGTACAAACATCGTCAACAAAAGAGCACTGGATATATCCCTTTCAGCATGGTTATCGGCACTCAATTGATGATCAATACTAGATATATCCCTATCTTATAAATTATGAAGTTCTATCGTTTTGGTCAAGGCATCTGCAGCAATTTACCCCAAAATATTCTTCTGCAGGAACTCGCAACACCAACCACCCCTCCACCCCATTCTATCCGCATGAGATCTCATCAGTCACCCCATTCAATTATGATTTACATCATGATCTAACAGTAATTGATCTAGATTTCACGAGTAAGTTCACGGATTTTGCTTCGAAACAATGTATTGGGTCAAGGACAGGAAACGAGTGACAAGTTTGCAAGCAAGCATGGCCAGCTCATGGGAGAGAAATATCACAACCACTCATCTCATCTAATCAATTTTTCAGATGCATCCCCCCTTGCAATATAGTTCCAAATTAATCCAAATGCCCAAATTGCATTTGGATTTTCATATCCATAGTACTATACTCTCTCTATTCATAATATAAATTTATTTTTTATTTTTGGATGTTTCATAATATAAACCTACTTACAATCTTAATACATTTTTAAATATATCTTTACAGTTTTATCCTCTCTAAAATTTTTTCTCACTCTTCTATTAATATTCTTACCATTTACTTTCAAATTTTATTTAATAGGAGCATCATAGTCCAATACTATTATTTTCTTCTCATTTCGTGCACCATAATTCCCACACACAACAAAGATTTTATATTGTGAAACAAAGAGAGTACTTAAAAATATTTTTTTTTTATCATGGATTTTTTTAGAAAATGGATTGGTGTAGTACAAATGCAAGGTCAACCAACAAGGACATTTTGCCTAACTCTGTGTCCTTTTTTAGTTTTCTTTTTACTACAAGTTGAATGGATCACATGGATGCTTTTTATGACATTGACTCAAATTTGTAATTCCAATTTTCCAAGAGAAAAAAACTTTGAGAAAATTTTTACATTTCATATATTAATGTGGTGCTGGACCTAATTTGCAAGGATAATTATTTTCCACATAGGAGTAAGCACTACACATATCCCAATTGTCGTCGATCAAGATATCAGATAGGGCCAAGTACCCAATACACGCAATAGAGATTTGTCAGGGATATTACGGGACATGGCGATGTATTCAGAGCAGATGTGACATAGGGATTTTATACTGATTTAGAGACTAAAAACTATCCCATACCTCCAGTCGATATCCACCTCTGGATCGTCTGGTGGAAACCACCAGAGGGGATACTAGTTGAATATGCACTATAATGAACAATGTGTGTACAGAGAAGGATTACAAGACACTTGCAAAGCGCTCAGGAGCACTCATGAGTAGTTTGATGGCTAACCTATACAAGAGATCTACTCTAAACCCAGAGCTTGGGAACCAATCGGCAAGGATGAAGATGACCTCTTGGAACCTTATCCCAGCTTGAGAAAGCCAATCTAGGGTTAGACGATGCGAGATCAACTCTTAATTTTCTAATTTTGAATTTGGAATTTGAAATCTCAAACTTAAAAATTCAAAAATACAAAAATACAAAATTACAATTCAAATTCAAATTTCAAATTTTGAACATAAATTTAAAATTTGAAATTTGAAATTCAAAATTTGAAATTGAAAATTCAAAAGTTGAAATTTGGAGGCGTTTTAAAGAATGATATATGTTTTAAATACAAAAGTGTTTTGGGTTGTAACTTGCACATATAAATTCTTAATATTATGCTGCATATAGCCCCTGACTTTGGGTTGAGCGCGACACACTAGCGGTCGCTTGGGCCAAAGCGAAGAACTATTATTCTATAGCAAGAATATAATTTTGAAAATGCAAAAGAAAACTTCTAATGAAACTAATCTTGACGTGATATGCCTCATCTTGCACATAGTTTTTGGGCTAGGCCGACCTCCCTCACCTCCCACTAGCCCATCTCAACATGTATGGCGGTAGCAACTATAGTTCTTCCTCTAGCAAGCTCCTTTCCTCAATATATCTAACAACAATCAAGGTAGAGAATTTATGTAATAGCACATCCTCATGTAAATCAATTGGAAACTCAATAAGAAGAGAAATTCACCAGCGCTTGGAGTTTCTCAACACGATTCTTTGTAGTTGGACCCTAATAATCTGACCGTGGTAGAGAAGTGCTAAAGTTAGGGATATCCTCATCATATTGCCTATCAAGGATGAAGCTGCGTAGATTTTGCTTGACTGATTAGGCTTATGGAGCCACGGTTAACTTATGCTCTATGACTTCTCAAGGGATGCTTGGCATGTCAGAGGATTCCCATGAAAACACATCAACATTCTCTCGTGGAATATGATGAGTTCTTCTCTTAAATCTCCCTCGAGTGCTCATCTAAGGCACACTTACCATTCAAGGCACTCGGGATTCAGAGGCACAACATCAATTATGCTACGAGGGGAGATCGGCTACATGATGGATGAGCTAGACTCAGAGTCCTCTACTGTTCTGATGGAGTTCACCTCCCTTGGAGGAGCAAGGATGAATAGGTTTAGTAGCTCATTGTCGACTTTGTGTGCCCTACACTGATCTGCTCAAAGGTGATCACACAGCTTGAGATAGGAATCTTTAGAGAAACATAGTGCATAATAGGTCTACCCTACACTGATCCGCTATAGTGGGCTGGCAGTCTAAACTCGGGACAACACATTGGAAGAAAGACTTCTCTGACTATAGTTTGGTCCACGAGATCCCCATCTTGTTAAGGTGTCGACCATGATGATGTTGCTGGAGCTGGCACCATCTATTAGGATCCGACTCACCTTAGTAGAATGGATCTACCAGGAAATATTGGCTGATACTAGTAATGAATCACGATGTGGGTAGACTAGACTAGTAGGAGCGCCACCTTTGTCGAAAGTGATGGGCTAATTTGCCCACTGCGGGAGGACGGAACTTGACAATTCTACATGGTAAGAGCAGACTTCCAGGAGAACTACCTTTCATTAACGGTGAGAATCGTATGCAGCAGAGCCACCAAATATGGCATTCACCTGCCTGGACGGATTTGGAATGGGAGGTTGTTAACTATCGTTGTAAAGATCAAAAGACCTTTCCTTGATGTTGCCTACCTTCTTAGTGTTGCAGAGCTCCTCTTCCAGACGAGCTAGAAGTACTCTGCAATCTTTCGTATTGTGCATGTCTACATAGTGCACAGAGCACCACCTTTTGAGTGTTTGGTCCTTTCTTGCCGTTGGACCATAAATTGTTCTTTTTAGGAAGGTTGCCCCGTTCGCCCTTGGTGCCCAGGACTTCACCTCCTTTCACTGACTCTGCAGGTTTCTTGGCCCTCTTTAGTCGTTTTTAAAATGCTTGTCTAGGTTTGTCAAAGGAGCAAAGTAGAGTTTATCTTCAAACTCTTCTTCTACTCGACTGCTTCGACTCCTCTGGCGTGTCTCTCCATGATCAGGAACAAGTTCCTCACATTCTCAAATAACTCCTCCTCAAGCTTATGTGTCAACTTCAAATGCTTGTCCCGTCTCTAGCGGTAGCGATAATACTGGCACTTGAGATGTTGGCGATCGTAGACAGAACACCCGAGAACCACTTGATGTAGTCTTGGTGACTTTCATCAATGCATTGTTTGCACCAAAAGAGGCCACCCTCCTCCATAGGGTGCATATGGCTACCTTGGAAGCTCACTTTGAACCCCTTGCAGAGCTGTCTCTAGGACTACATGGATCTTCTAGGAAGATTAATGAGCCAGGAGCAGGCTGCTCCTTTCATTACGGCGGGCAGGTAGTAGACCATGAATTGATCTTCTCTGCTCGCAGCTACCACACTTATGAAGTAAACCCTGAGGAATTCTCCAGGATCAGTAGTGTTGTTGTACTATTTGTGGAGGCCAATACAGAATTGAGCCGACCACTTGATGAAGGGAAATCATTCGGTAAAGGCTTCTATGGGGAAAGTGACATCTCAAGCTATTGTTGCTCAAACTTGAGCGCCTATACCTACGAAGGTGAAGGCTTCTATGAGGCGAGCGGCTGTTTTTGGGACCCAGGTGTTCAAAGACAGTACACCGTTGGCTTCCTGAATGCCCATAACTGCTTGTCCATGACCACCGATCAGAGGAGTGGCTATGGAAGCACTTTTTGCTCCTCATTCATAAGTGGGTCGACAGCGAGGGCTTCTTCCCTTGGGGGAGTATTGCGAGTCCTCAAGAAGGTTATTCGCTCGAGAGTGAGAATAATCAGGAGATTGACCTCCTGACCTCTTGGACGTCCAGAGACGGGACCCTTCAAGTGGGTTGTTACCATGCAGGCAATCATTGTTGCTTTGCGCAGGTGATGGCCTCCACCCTTGGCCGGCAGGGGTGTAGTCAATAGGAATTGTTCCAATCTGATGCGCAAGTAGAAGAACCTCTATCACAAATGTGAGGCACCCCTCCAGGTTGGTAATCACTGATCGCAGCTCCTTGAATTCATGCTTATTGTACTCAACAGATTCTAGGAACTTCTGGAGTACGTCTTCATTCTCCGCTGGCTAGCGGGTAGGTATCTTTCCTACAAACATGATTGATCACCAAATCATCCCCACAGGCGACGCCAGTTGTCATGAATCAAGATACCAGATAGGGCCAAGTACCTAATACATGCAACAGACATTTGTCAAGGAGATCACAGGACGTGGTGATGTACATGTAGCAGACGTGACTAGGGATTTTATACAGGTTCAAGGACAAAGAACTATCCCCTACCTCCTATCGATATTTGCCTCTGGATCGTCCTGGGGGAAGCTATCAGAGGGGATACTAGTTGAATATGCACTATGATGAACAATGTGTATACAAAGAAGGATTACAAATGCTAGCAAAGCGATTGGGAGCATTCACGAGTAGTTTGGTGGCTAACCTATACAAGAGATCAACCCTAGACTTGGAACTCGGGAGCCACTTGGCAAGGATGAGGATGACCTTTTGGAACCCTATCGTTACTTGAGAAAGCCAATCGAGGGTTGCGCGACGCGGAATCGACTCCTAATCTTCCAGGGAGGCTTCTCTTGTATTTGTTCTCCTGGTTGTCCCCTTTTCTCTTCTCGTTGTCTTCTCTCCTCTTGGTTGAGGAGGTCTTCATTTATAATGTGGAATCCTGCGGTATCTGATTGAGATATCAGGATATATGATCTGTTGAGATCCTAACTTTTGGAGTCTTTCATTTAATATGGCGATATACCTTATTTAGAAAGATTAGAGCCTTTTAAGGAAAGGTCTCTTGAGGACCCAAATTGTGCTACGACATCAACCATAGGTTCCCACCTCAAGATTTGTGCACTGATTGCTGGACTTTGAGGGATTTGTACATTTCTCGGGGATTCAAAAATCAAATCTTTATAATATTTGGACCCCCATCAACCTAGCCACTCCAAAACAATCCCCACCCACCCCCCCCTCCCCCAAATCGTGGCGTGATGGTGGCCGACGACCCACATGACTGCAAGGCGAACAACAGCGTGTAGGAGCGCTTGCACGCGGCCTTGAGGGTGGTTGCATGCAACCACAACAAACACGACGGCGAGTGGCCTCAAGGCATGGTGGTCTGCGATGGCGAATGGCGCCACGTTGCAGACTCGGGGCGTGGTTGCACGTGACGACAAGCAATGATGCCAACGTCGAGCACAACACCAAGCAACCTCGAGGCGTGGTTGCATGCGATGGCAAGTGACATCGATGGCGAGCGGCCTGGAGTGTTTTGCGGGGTTAAGTATCCCCAGCAACAATGTCTTATGAGTCATAAACAAATCGGAGACTTGAAATGACCTTGTGACAAGTCACTCCAAGTCGGATAATTAGAAAAAATGAACATGAGAAATTTATACATGTTGGAATCCCAGGTGGGACCTTAATACTATTGGTGTGCCCTTGACGTTAGATGTTGAAGGATGAGGTGTTGTCATCTCTAATTGATGTGAGTGATTCCGATCTTTTATGGATGCAATGAAAGGCTATACATTTTTTACTTGTAGCGAACAAAGCAAAAAAAGTCGATTGGGAGACTTCTTTGGGGAAAGAAGGCTTCAAGGCACACCGAATTGAGTAGTGTTTATATTGCAAATGAGAAACAAGTTGGTTACAAATGAGTGAGTACATGGAGTATTTATAGTATAAGGAAATGGCAATTGAACACAATGACCCTTTACGAAACCTTAGATGAAGGGCGAGATGGTCATTTGGGAATATTTTTGCCCCAGATTTTCAAGGTAAAGGACCCTGCGTCTCCTGGTATTGCCCGGTGACTTCCTGGGACATGTCACCCCAGTCAGGTGGCCCCACAAGTACTTGGTAACCGTTCTCCAGGGGACTCGTTATTTGGAGTGTGCCTGGGTAACTCATGCCTCAGTCGACTTCATCTCCCGGGCGGGGGAGGTGTCAACCAAGTAGTTGGTCTCCGAGGGACTCATCATCCGAGGTATGCCTAGGTAAATCATATTCCTAAAGACTTCGACTCCCGGTTAGGGAAGTTGCTCACCAGTTAGCCGTTATCCAAGGTGTGCCCCAGTAATTTGTGCCCCCGAAAGGTTTTGCTCCCATGATGGTGGAGACATCAACCAAGTAATCAATTCCCAGAGGACCCATTACCAAGGATAATAGAGCTCAGTGACCTATCCCTAGAGATATCCTCCAACAAGTATGGTTGCACGTGGTGGCAAGCAAGGAGTGCGAGCGCGATGGTTCAATTTGTAATGAATGATGAATTTGAGTTAGGGTTAGGATTAACTGTTCATCTAGAGGAAAAATTCTTTGTCATTGGATGTACATTTCGTAATGGCTGATATACATTTTGGTTAATCTGATGTACATTTTCATGGTGTATATTTTGATTAAACTAATGTACATTTTGATTACACTAAATTTGTTTTAATTAGGTGTTTGAATTAAAATGAATTAAAAAAATTGAAGATTTCCAATAATCAAACTGAATTAAACTCAATGCAAATATGTTATATTTCCAATTTTTTTCCTCTTAAAAATTCAAATTTCAAACTGCTACATTTCGTAATATCCGCTGAATATTTCATAACACATCATGTACATTTCGAGATGTATAATTATTAGTCAAGCTGCACAAATGTCAAAGCAAAAAGTGTTTGCAGATATGTATAGTGCTATACCCACAATCCAAATTGCAATTCGAAAAGACTTATCATACAAACAAATTATATAATTTGTTACAGCCACCGCAAGCAAGCCTCTGATGATGCCATCCGGATGTGGAGTCTGTTTATCAGTAGGTGTTATGAACTGTGTACAAATGAAGAGGATAATATATAACTCCATATGCCACAAGTGATGGTTTGTTCGTGACATCAACAAGCAATTTTGTAAATTCAATTTCCAAGAAAAATGAACAGTTTAAGAAACTTTTACATTTCATATATTAATGTGGTGCCAGAGCTAGTTTGTATTTCAGAAAAACTCTACATAGGAATGAATTATCCAATTTATACCATCCACTTCCATGCAGCCCCTGTGATGTCCCTAGAACATGGGGGCAAATCTATTAGCAGGTGTTACAAACTGTGTATGAACAAAACAAAACAAAAAAAAAAAAGACAGATATAACTCCACATGTATATCCTCATTTACATTCCATATATTAAAGTTTGCAGTTCGAAAAGACTATGTATACAAACAAATTATATAATTTATAACAGCAACTGCCATCGGTTGTTTGTGATACTACCCAGATGTAAGATCCATCTATCAACTAATGTTATACACTGGATAGGAACAAAGAGTACAAGCTATAACTCCACATGTATACATCCTCACCTGAAGAGCCTAGATTTATCTTTTATTAGATGTTGACATAAAGTAGGAAATGAAATTTCCAAGCAATTGTGCAAATCATGGTTAGATGATTAGAATTTTAATGGTCACTTGATTAATCTTTATTTCATTTGGAGTGTCCCAACTGCAAAGCCTTCACCTCTGTCCATTTCTCAACTAAAAAAAGGAGCAACTTTTTGTCCAGGTGAATGGAATTCTTGGGGCCGAAGAATACTTATGAAAGCTACACTTCTTGGCTTCCGTGTTATATATTCCTTGCTTTGGAAGTTTCATATAATAATAAAAAATTGCAAATATCATGGATTAAACATTATGCATCTAAAGATATTGTCTCTGATTCAGTACATGACTTCGTGATCTTATGCACCTAAAGATATTGCCTCTGTTTCACCATATAAAAAAAATCACATTAACTATAGTCTTAGTTACCGATGGGATCTTGTAGTACGAAACAACAAGAAAGATGATGAACATGATGTTATGAAATAGTGAGAGTACTATCTTTGTTCTTATTTACTCCATCTATTTTTTTACTTGTTATTTGAAAGTATAAAGTACTTTCAAGATTTATTATATGAAATAATATTAGTAGATATGTGATCAAATTTACTTCAAATTATTATTGTTTTATAAATTTCACCAGTGTATATCTATAAAAATTAATGGCTTAAGTTATATTTTGTAGATCTTGAAAAGTCTAAAATGACAAGAAAGAACGAAGGGGTATTTGTTCAAGAAGAATTTATTCTTAAAACAATGTGAGTTTATGTTTTCTTAGATGAAATATGATCTTATTTTCTTAAAGTGCATTCATAGTCATTACTTCTCTTGATGATTATTATTTGGATGTAAACTACACACATACTATATTAATTATAGTAAAATTATAATTTTATATCACTTCTTCAAAATTGTGTAAAGGGCTAAAATGAAAAGTAAGAAAAAAATTGCAGAGAATAGAAGCTTGCGAGCTATCAATTTGATTTATGAGGCTACTTCCCAAAAATCGTTCAAAATATATATTGCAAGGAAAATTCTTAAAGTTGGTACTCATTTCTCTCTTACAATGGCGACGGCAACCACAACGATCATACTACTAAGTCTATGAAAGTTCATCTATCTTTTGTATACAGCTTAGTAAACAATGACGGTACAACAAAGTAGTAGTATTGCTGTCGTCGGTAACAAGTGCGAGAGGAAGGGGAGGGAGACAAGGAGGGTTAGGGGGAAGGGTTGCGGTGGGCCGTGTAAGGCTCTCTCCAATGTCGACGCAACGACGTTTTGCACGTGGACCTTACGAATAAAAAAATATTTTTCGGCAGAGAGAGGAGAGAGACGACGCCTGGTGATGTGTCGCGGATGAAAGCTCCGACAGGTGGGCCTGGCGACGCCTCGGAAGACGAAGCCTCGCAACGCGTTTTGCGGGCCCCACATGCGGACGAATGGACGCGCGGACGAACGGAGCTCAGTGGCGGCGACAGAGGCCTGGATTGGCGGAGGCGCGGCGGAGAGGCTCGGCGGCGAGGCTCGACGACGAGGCGGCAGAGGTGAGGCGAGGCAAAGGTGGCTACGATCTGGCGCAGAGGAGGCGAGGCAGTGACTATGGCCTGGATCGGCGGAGGCGACGACTTCATGTTTAGGGTTTAGATTAAAAAAAATTCCTCACAGAGGTCGGCGACGAGGTTAAAAAAGAAATGGCATAATTATAAAAAAATCTCAAAATTTTCTAAATCACAAAAAAGCCCTTTCCCAGTTAGGGTTTAGATTTATGAGTATTGACTATTTTGCAAATGGGTACTCGGGTTTCAGAGATTTTACAGTTGAGTTTGAGGCTGTTAGGTTTTGATTATCTGGGCCTCCGGAAACTCTGATTTCAGCACGGTCAGTTCCTACCCGTCCGTAGAAATATGTGTTTCTATCTTTCATTTTGTTGTGTTCGAATTATCCGAATTTTATTTTAATAATTTTTTAATCTGTAATAAATATTGTGTATGCGGACCCCACGCGAAGCGCCTCTGGGTTAGAGAAGGGTGATGTTTGAGAAGGTGCCTCGCGAAGCGTCGGTGGGTTGGAGAAGGGTGGTGTTTCAGATGATGTTTCACATACGTGGCACAGAATATGCTAGAGAATATTCTGTTGAAGCGCCAAGCGAAACGTCGATAGATGGGAGAGAACCTAAGCATGAAATAGATGATTAGTCGCAGGTGATACTGGTGGTTAAGAAAGCTAGAGGCGGAGGTGGGGATTGGGAAGGACAAAGGGTGTCCCGTTGCAATAGAATACTGTTCACCAACAACATCGTTGGCACACTGCAAATGACTTGTCCTAGCATGAATTAAGCCTAAAAAAACAGCACCTGATTTTAGACTTTCCATGCCCCGTTTTCTACATGTCTCACATGGTTTTGATAGACACCTCTTGAGAAAACCTCAGCAGATTATTAGGTGATTGAACAGTCCCATTAGAAAGTAACACGAAGAACCGACTTCTTTAAAATAGAGAAACTACTATTTAGACGCTGCATATATTTTCATTCGTTGAATCAAATAATAACGTTTCTAATTGATCTTTTTACAAAAAATAATATTTTTATGTCGTTATAATTTTTAAGATATTTAAAACACTTGATCTAAACCATCCATTACACAATTAAACAGGTAAAAATGTATACAAATACCTTATAACTTATGTAGAGTGGTTCCTCTACTTTAAATAAGCCGATTCCACGACCGAAGGTAAAGAATTAGCATTTGAGAATCAAACAAGCTGAAGAAGATTTCAATGTAGGGTTTAATAATAATGAGGATCAGACACGTCCATAGAAGCCAATGATAGAAAAAATTGAGCAAACACAAATATTTGCATACTTGTTCCATAAAGACATTACTATAAATGCAAATGCAGATGCAATGCATCTGAAGATATTAAGGTTGTACCATCAAAAATAAATTCTTGTTCTTTCTTTCTCAAGATGGAAAGTCAGCAAACTCCGCATCAAATAGTATATGATGTCTACCTGTCTTTAGTCCTATTTCTACATACTTTTCAAAATGTGTATTATAAGTAATAGCAACATAATTCTTTAAACATTTCAGTAACTAGTGCATGAACCTAGATTATCAGAGACTAATTGACATGAAGAATTTACCTGGTAAATGATTAATGATCTAAGAGGGTTTACAAATGAATAGCTCTAAATTCTAAATGTATGATCCCTTCAAAATTTTCTACCTTCTCTTTTCTTCACCATGGAAGCAAGCAAAAGGAAGGCTGTTTTCATCTTCCTATACATTTCCTTTTTGCAAAATATTTTTGCGACTATCGACCTAACCTGGCGGAAACTAGCAGCAAGCAAAGTAACTATTAATTGAGATGGAAAGAAAATGAGAACCCATCAGGCTCTTTCAATTGTTCTGAAGGACTCTATACAGTTCATCTCCCAGTGCTGCTAGTGTAACTGGTTTCTGGATCAGACCGTTTATTCCTGATCGCTGGCACCGTTCTCGAACAATGTCGTCAGTGCTCACTGCAAGGGCAAGGATCAGCGGTGGCCAGCAGTTACTCCTGAACTTCCGGATTGCGAGGGCCATTTCGAATCCATCCATTTCATGCATGGTGAGGTCCAGAATCACCAGCTCGAAGGTTGACTCAGTACTGGCTAAGGAGCTCAGGCATTGGATACCGGAAGAGACCGAGAAGACCTGGCAGCCAAGCTTCTCCAGGAGCTTGCAAGTCACGGCTCGGTTGGTGTCATCACTGTCTACAAGTAGGATGTGAACTCCATTAAAGTTGGGAATGGGTGGTGCTCGGTACATCTCTGACGACGCCCCTGAGGCTGGGGTCACATGTTGCAGCTGGAACTGTAGGGCAAGCATTATGGTTTCTCCAAGGCCTTTCGAATCTGATACTGACCAAATATTACCATTCATCATCTGCAGCAGAGATAAGGGCACACATCAGCATTATACATCATACTAGGAACAGATCAAGGAACAGCTTAATTGATAAAACAAATAATTGACAATCTAAAAGTCAGGAACACTCATTGAGATTCTGAATCACTAGTATACTTGGCAAACGAGCATTAAAGTTCCTTTCAGCTAACTACATAATGTCCCATTAGTATTTCAGCTTGCCAGTTAACACAAATAATAGCATAAAATAAACTAAAGATTCAGTGCAACAAAAGGACACAAGAGAGGAAAAAATTTTCCTGGTCTGATTTAATTTGTAGCAAAATAGTGATATTCTGTATCTTCCACACTAAGTATGATAGCAGAACAAATCCTTAGTGGTTTGACCGTTTGAGAATGGTACATAACACTACATATTAGCTTGAATTAATCTGCATAGATGCACTAATCTGTCATAACTCATGTCTTTTCAAGACAAACACAAATCTGTAACACTGATAACAGTATGAAAACAAGAAAAATCACATGTAACAAGTTTGCCGGCACTTCAAATTAAAAAAAATTCTCGCATTTTCTGATATCAATCCAATTTCCATGTTCCAAACAATCAGAGGAGACAAGTCGAGAGTAACAAAATACAAGGACCAAGAAATAGCTATCAGGCAACATCACTATGTCTAAAGTCTAACCCCACTGTTATCAATAATATGACCCGAGAAGCAAGTAACATGAAAAATGGAATGCAATGTGAATTCAGGCTACTTTATGAGACAGTAAACACTTAACAGAAGGAACTATTATCTGCTATACCTGAACAATCTTCTTGCACATGCTGAAGCTAAGCCCCATCTCAGAACGGTTAGAGTTGGGTGCCTGACAAATTTGGCTGGATGATAAACCCACAATGTTACTTTTGGATCTTCTAATCCTAATCTCAAACTTCACATTTACATAGCTGCCAGAGACGTTTGCCCTTCGCATCATCCAATCCTGATTATGCCTCTCTTCAACCTCATTATAACTATTCACAGATAATGAAAGACGGCCTGAACTGCATCGGCTTATTAGAGTACCCACCATGTGCAATAAAATGTGGAAAACTCTCTTCTCATCACCAATAACCCGCTCGGGCAAAGAATTCTCCACCTGAAACTCAAAATCAACTCCCTTGCAACCAGATAGACATCTTACAACACTAATCACTTCCTTAATCAAGGCATGAAGGTTGAACGGCCGCCTAACCAGAGATAAATGCTCACGATTCATCGTTGATGTTTGCATGACATCATTCATCAATGTTGACGCAACACTACCAGTCTTGACAATAGCATCCATAACAAGCCTTTGATCAGGACTCAAGTTCTCCTGTTGCATCATTGAAAGAAGCCCAAGAATTGAGTGCATTGGCCTTCGCATTCCATCATACATGGCACTCTGAAAGGTATTCCTAGCTTCAGTTGCCATCAAGGCTTCATGCTTCGCCCGCAGCAAGTCTCTGTGTTGCTCAGCAAGCTTCTCTCGCATCAATTGAGACTCCTCCAGAAGAGCCGCATGAGATAGGGCAACCGCAACTTGATCAGCTACTACTTCAACAATCTCCAACTCTTGGTGACCCCATCCTCTTGAATCATCCCTTGGTAGAACCAAAACCAAAATAGCATATCTTGTTTCCATCAGCTCTGGTGTCCCTCCTTTGAAATTGGATACCCGTAACATAGGCATCCGTATCGCAGCAACAGGTCCTGCGTCAAGCTCACCTCTGCTTGCAGTCGCAAGCAATGACTCTGGCCCTAGAACTCTCACATCCTTTGTCCCCTTTATTTCAACCACATCTGGGTCGGTTATCGCAATCGAGTGGCTATATGATTCTGACAATTCCCTTTTTCTCAACTGATGTGTCAAGATCATTTCACTCCTGGTCTCATTGGGCATCCATACAGCACAATCCTGCAGCTCCAGCGTCTTGGAGAGCTCGACCATGGTTGTGTACAAAATTGTGTGCCTGTCGATGGACTTGCGTATCTCTTGTGTGAGCATCCGAACATGAAAGCTTGCCAGCTCTTGCCTCTTCATCATGCCGACCTCTCGGTCCAGCTCCCGTGCCTTAATCCTCAGGAAGTTCTCCCTGACCTTCACTCTCAGCAGCTGCGGTATCAGTGTCAACAGCGTGATCGACGTCGCAAATGACACAAGCGCAGTGAGGAATTTTGCAATCGTCAGGGCAAGCACAATGTGGAACGAGTGAGGCTCGTATGTGAACACAGCAAACAGGTGTGTCAGCCCACAGAGCACGATGAACCCGCCGAACTGGAGGACGACCCATTTCAAGGGGAAGAGGTCCGAGCACGTTGCGAAGTAGAGCAGCTCAAGCGGGATCGAGAAATAAGCCGCTGCAATCAGGAAGTCACTCACCTTCTGGCATTGCAGTATATTCTCTGTGCTCCAAACAGCACTGTCAGCATCATCGCAGCCACCACAGTGGCTGAAATCGACGGCTGCCAACGCTGGCAGCACCAATGCCAAGAACAGGAGGATCCACACAAGGGGGAACCTTAGCAGCACTGATCCTACCATGGGCACTACAGCACATCATTCAGACCAACATTTGTGCAAGGTTCAGATGCTCTCTAGGGAAATGGCTGCAGCAATTATAGCAATCAGTTCTTGGATTCCCACTGGATGCATCAATTTCCTGCAATCAAATGTAAATACGGCAGTTCAAACTTCAATACCACAAGATCTTCACAAAAACAAAAACACAAACCAAGATCTGGTGAAATCAAGAACTGAGAAAGATCAGGACCTTTCCTTCCAAAATTGATCCCACCAAACTCGTAATAAACGTACCTTAAAACACAAGAACAAAAAGCAAGCCCCAGCATCCCCAAACCACCCCCCCCCCCCCCCCACCCACCCACCCCAACACACACACACACCACAAAAAAAAAATCCAAGAACCCTATCAACTTAAAAAAAGCAATTATAACCTTCTATGTAAACAATTTCAAGAAACCCAAAAAATCAAGAACCAAGAACAAAGCAACAGCATGGTTCCAAAAAAAAAATTAGAATTGTGAAATCTGAACAGAAAAAAAAATCCTCACCTGTGTCCTCATGCCATCAAGAACCCAAGCTAGGTCTCCAAGAACAGCCACACACTCGCTCACAAGGCCATGTAAAAGAGACAAGCCTCCTAAGAAACCTGCACAGCCATGCTGCATGCGTGGTGACCATGGATTAAGTCAAGAAAGATTGGCATTAGGATCCAAAAGGTCGATTGATCCATACTGTTGTGAAGTGAGCAGATTCTTCTTCTTGGTGAGGTGGGGAAGAAGAGGAGAAGAGGGAGGAAGGTGGGGTGGGAGGTGGGTGGGTGAGACCAGCTAGTGTGCAGCAAGGTGAGGAAGAAGAGAGATTTTGGAGCAGGAGTCTCCCCTCTCTCTCTTTGTTTCTCTCTCTAAAAGTGTCTCTCCCTTGGTGTGTGCTGATTTGGATTTTTGGCAGCCGGCCTCAAGGGAAAACCACTGCCGTCTTCTGGTTTCGGATTTGGGTGAAATTACATCCAACCCCCAACAGATACCTTCCCCACAGTTTAATTGTGGTTTTTGCGCATCAGCGCCCCACATCTGTTTGTGTAGTAGTTCTAGAAATCTCTCGTCATCAGATTTAATTAGTTTTTAATAGTAATTGTTAATAATTATATTATAAAATAAGAATTAATAGCGTATTTTTTCTTTTCTTTTCTTTTTACACCATCCCACTATCACTAATCTTCCCTTGTTATGACGAGGATAAGTCGATGATCACTTGAGCCACCTATTACTTGGTAGCGGTTGTGGTGCTCACCGTGGCCACTACCCCTTTGATGCTCGTCTTTGCCACTTCCCTACCACAACTGCACTCATTATCGGCATTGTCTTACCATCGTAATGAAACTGCAAAGAATGCTAGAGCCTCCATCGACTAGTAATGTTGACACTTCCATCGCAGGAGAGAGAGAAACAGGGAAGAGGGAGAAAGGTGAAAAAGAGAGCTACTCGCCACTATAGCCACTCATCCTCAAGGTGCTACTAATGTTTGTTGCCGCCACTACCCCACCATAACCACTCTCACTGTCGCTATTGCCTTACTGTTGTCAAACACACTATATGTAGTTGCAATGAATCATAAGCGTCCGTCGATTGGTGATGTCAATGCTCTCCCATACTGCTCCCATCACATGTGTGTGAGAGAGAAATGGGTAGGGAAGAGGGAGAAAGGAGGGAGAGAGGCGAGAGATGGGCAAAGATGAGGGAAGGGGAGAGAAATAGAAGGAAATAAATAAGAAATTATAGTCATCAACATGTGGACACTATGTGCTAGTAGCTTTAATTTTTAGTATTTTTAATATTTTCCATTTAAGCTTATTTAACTAATAGGAGGATTATTTTTTTAGACTATTAAACACTTGTAGGGTTGAAATTGTTTCAAATTGACTTGTGTGGAGGGGTGGTATTTGAAACTTTCTTTGAATTGTGGAGTATTATGTAATTTTTTTGGAAGTGTTTGAGGTGTATGTACATGTTTTTTTTAAAAAAAAAATTTACATCATCTATATTCTTCATTTTTTTCTAGGGGACAAGATCTAAGAAGAGGAGATTGATCTAATGGTGGAAAAATATGTATGTAAGATCAGGAAAAAAACTAGTACATGCCCTTTATCAAAATTCAATTTCTTTTAGATTTTTTATCTATGTTTAATTACAAATTATAAAATTAGACTATGCCTTAGTTCTTTTCATGACAGAAATCAAGGATTTTCCCTTGTTAAAAGAAAATGTAGTGGATGTAAAAATTTTTTCAAGAATCCACTTTAGTTTAGGAAAACGAGTGAAGGTCATAATGTGATAAAGCTAACATCACGGGTTAAAAAATTTAGCTGGAGAGTTGAGCGGCTAATACCATCTTACAGTCATATTCCCGTTAGTTTCTAATGGTAACCATTAAAAATTATATTGTAAAACAAGAATTAATGGCATGTTAATATTTTTCTTTTCTCTCTTCTGCCTCCCGCTCTCCCTGATCTTTGATTGTTGTGACAAGTAGTGGAAAGGTGTGGAAACCGATGGTTGTGGGGAGAGTGAGAGGAGCTCACCACTATACCCACTCATCGCCGAGGTAGCAAGCATCATCAATGGTCGTGGTCGTCACTACCATACAACAACCACACTCGTTTTCGTTATTCCCTATTATCGTCATGCTTAACACATGGAGCTGTGATGAATGCCAAAACCCTTGTTGACTGGTGGTGTCGTTGCCCTTATGCTGCTCCCATCGCATGTGAGTGAGAGGGAGTAGGGAAGAGGGAGAAAGGGGGGGGGAGAGAGGTGCTCATCACTGTAGCCACTCATTGTCGTGGCAACGGCTGCCGATACTCATCATTGCCACTACCCCACTATAACCATGCTCTTTGTTGTTGCTTCCTTATTTTCATCATGCTTACCACATGTAATTGTAATAAATTATAAAGCCCCCATTGACTGGTGGTGTCGATGCTCTCGTATTACTCCCATCACATGTGTGAGAGAGAGACCAGCAGAGAAAAGGAAGAAAGGGGATAGAAATGGGAGAGAGAGATGCTCACTGCTCTAGCCACTCCTCACTAAGACCTTCTCCAACAGAATTGGATCTCTATATCCTCATATACATATCTCCCTAAAAAGATTTCATACCTATATTTCTACTCTCTCCAACAGAATCTCTAAACCCAAAAACATATAGGTAGAGGAGAGAGAATACCTAAATTTACTAATTCTCTGCAGTAATATCTAAAATAGAAATCGAGATAGGTATTCTGTTGGAGCAAGAAAGGTATTACTGATACTTAAATTTTAGGCTATCAATCCTTTTAGACATTCTGTTGGATAAGATCTAAGGTGGTGGCTACTAGTGTTCATCCTCACCACTACTCCATTGCAACCACTCTCGTTATCATCGCTATCCTACCATGCTACCATCGTCATGCTCACTACATGCTGCTGCAATGAATGCCAAATCCCCCATCGATTGGTGGTGTTGATGCTCCTGTGTTGCTTCCATCACATGTGTGTTTGTGTGAGAGAGACAAGGGGATAGAGAAGAGGGAGAATGGGGAGAGATAGAGCGAGAGAGAAGAGGCAGGGAAGAGTAAGGAAGGGTAAAGAAAGAGAAGGAAGAAAGAATAAGAAATTATAACTAACAACATGTCGACGCCACGTGTTAGTAGCTTTAATTTTTTATTTTTTTTAAGCTTAACAAAAAAACCTAATATGAGGACAATTTTTTGAAACAATTAACTACTTGTAGGGTGGAAAATGTTATAAATTGACTAGTGTGGAGGGGGTGGTATTTGAGATCTTTAACTTGTGGTGTTTTATGTAATTTTTTTTATATTTTTTCTTTTGATGGTATATTTTTAAATAAAAATTCTAAAAGTAGACGTGCCTTAATGATTTTTATAATAGAAATAAAGGGTTTTCCATTGTAAGAACATAGGGTGGACCTAAAAACTTTTTTTTTTCAAAGAATCCACTTAGTTTGGGCAAAAAATGTTAAGGTCATAATGTGACAAAGCTAATAGCATTAATTGTGACATTAGTGCCCATCTTAATCTCCAACAGAAATCTTCAAGTGATGCCAAGCTGCCGTGTAAGTTTTGAGAACTCAACACTTGGAGTTACGGTTTTAGCCAGTAACTTGGCGTTAGCTTTGGAGCACTAATTTCTATGTTGTGCTGTTAACCCTATCCACCAAACTGGGTCAATTATTGAAAAAAAAAAACTCGTGCCTAGTGTCTATTTTAATTTTTCTTGAAAATTATCTACTCGATAAAAAATTAGATTAAAATCCTAGTCCCGTCAAATTAATAGAATGTACTGAGACATATCCTCAGATGTTTTAAGAAATAGTTTGATTTGGGCAGCATTTGATATTACGTGGCTCAAATTATAATGAATGAAAAGTTTTGAAGATAAAACTAATCTGAACGGTTCTTTTGCTATCATCATTCATAGAATCAACCTCTCTATTTGAAATAGGAGCACATAAGATGTACTCTCTACTGTCGAGACCGGTGCAATCAATCCCTTATGTCTAATTCTCCGTTAATTTCATTAATGTATTTGTAATTGGCAGTGGACATCATATGTTTCACATGTTACAACCGATGCATTAATGAAAATAATGGAGAATGGAGCGAACAGTTATGAATGTATCAATCCAAATAGTAAAGAGATTTATATGTTCTATTTCAAATATGGAGTTTCAATTGCACAAAAAAAATAATAGTAGAGAAGTCATCCCTGTAATTTTGCCAATTTTGAACATCTCTGGAGAAGTTTTGGTCATCTCAATGTCATACTGATTTGGATCCCAAGTGTTGATTTCTAGTAAGACAGCTCCAAAACACATGTCCACTTGATGACGTCACTTATATGTCTCATGGTGCGGCTTGCTTTGAAGTTATATGCCATGAAACTTTATTTCATTAGCTTGCAAGACCACAAACAATCCGGCCTCTATACACCTTGCAAGGTGTACTTGGAATTATAAGTCATATTACAACTAGGTATAAATAATGTCTCAACTTTTCATTTCATTTGTTAAGTTTTTTAGAAAAGAATTATTAATCCAATGCAATTGCCTGGATAGTGTTGTAAGAAATTTTTGGATTAAAGTATATAATAAAAACACATATACTTTAACTTATGTATTAGAATATTTATATATGAGAATTAGAATTGTATTAAGGGTTCTAAAAGACTATCTAAAATATTACAATTCTAGACAGCCAAATAAAGTATATATAGATTTCTTTTTATATGAGAACTTTTAGTTTCTAAAATGAATGATGTTTTCAATTCTATCTATTTTTATTGCACAACAACAACAACATGAGAAAGAGAGAGATGCTTGCCCTTTCTGGTTTTGATTACATCCAACCCTCACCAAATAACACCCAACAATTTAATTGTGGTATTTTCTACTCAATGCTTGGTGTCTGTCAATGCTATTTTTCGATCAGATAATTCTAAAATACATGTCTACTTAGTGACCTCATTAGTATGTCTCATGATAAGACATGCTTTAAAATTATATGGATCATTGAGCTTTTTTTTTTTGTTGGTTTGGGAGGTCGTAAACCATGCAGCCCCCGTACACCTTTGCAAGGTATACCTGGAATTAGAATTACTATATTTGATTATAATCATGTATGAATCATGTCTCAACTTTTCTTTTCATTTGCTAAGTTTTTTTAAGAAAGAATTTATTAATCTTGTGCAATTGCCTAGACAGTGTTGTAAGCAAATTTTCAATTAAAGTATATAATAAAAACATTTACTTTAACTTATGCATTAGAATATTTATACATCAGAGTTAGAGCTCTACACACTGCGGAGTCTAAAAGGCATTAATAAATATCTACCATATCATAATTGAACCAGCCAAATATGCCATAAATAGATTTTTTTTTCCTTCCTCTTCATATGAAAATTTCTGGATCCTAAAATTAATATGATGGCATCAATTCCATCTATTTTTATTACATAATAATAATAGATAGATTTCATTAATCTAGCTAACTAATAATAACCCAACCATATTGCACTCACATTGAAACCCAAATCATATCAATACCAACAATAGCAAGCAAAACTTAAATTAAGATTAGCAAGACCATTTTCTGACTACACCAATTAGCCATCACTAAATTTATCTAATCCCAATCAAGCTAAAAATCACACCTCAAATATACATGTTGTTCATCTTTCTTCCCATCTACTATTCATTTTTATTCATTTGTGTTCAAATACATGTATACATGCATGCCGTCATAGCATGGTCCACACTCAATACAATCAAACTTTGAACCCCATATCAGTTCAATAAGATTCTATAAATAGAAGGTGACTTCAAAAAAAAAAAAATCCCAAGAAGTCAGAATTTGAACCACAGAAGATATTATTTTTCCCAATCAGACTTTTCATACATTGAAAGTCATAAAAGAGATCTTCATCGCCATCCAAAGACAAGCCATACACGAGGAAAATAGAAAATAAAGTTTAGCCGCACAAACGGAACATCTATAATCTCTAATCATAAGATCATACTAGCTGAGTTCCTCCTGAAGGTCCTTGGTATAGGATAGATTCATCTATATAAGATAGCCACCCCAAAAACCAATTGCAAAGGCTTGAGTGTTTTTGGTAATATTGTAACGTCAACATTGTACTATGTCAGCTGTTGATATAGTGCAAAAATTAGTACTCTTCTCTGGTGACTCTCTCGAGGCAATCCAGGATAGGATACTTAAAAGAGTAGGAACCCCTTAACTAATGAGCCTATATAAACAATGTGTCTCCCAATTCTCTCAGCCATCCGACTTCACAACGCACAAGGTGCCTTGTGTTCTCCCTGGCCTAAAAATCCTCATGTGTTGAGTATATGGTGCTAGGTCCACCCCAATATCCCGATACTCAACACATGAAAATGATCAACTACAGAAAGACCAACACTAGCAATTCCACAAGTGATATGAATAGATCTCAGACCGCCTCTACCATGCATCTGATATAATAATATTGTAGTTGAATCCTTTTTATTCTTCCATGACACTTCTCTAAATATGCTAGAGTAGTCATACTACCACACTTACAGTAGTGACAACAACAAAGTGTCAAAAAAAAATGTTTCAACCAAACTCCCTCTTGATAGAATGATGCATAGGTTGCCTCCACAGTTGGGGGTGTTTGGCCTAGTTTAATTTTAGTTTATAAGTTTATAAACTGAAGATGTGGCCAAACACGCACTTTATTTCATGATTGATTCTAGAATCATAAACCCACATTCCAAGAAATTTGATGTCTTATGATAAAACCAAATCATCATAGGATATCATTTTTTGTGATAAAAAGATTTCTATGATAAAAAATTTTCGTCATGATGATCATCGTGTCATAGCATGTATGTGGCGACGAAAAGCATACTTATGATCACAAAAAGTTATGAAAATTGTATAAATGACACAGATGAGTATATTTTGTAACTAAAATTTCCATCACAAAATGTTCATGGTGCTGTCATAATTGTGAACCATTTTGTTACTATTGCAAGGGGAGCTTGCAGAGGAAATTTATCTGTCAAAATTTTATTATTATCATGTTATATATTAAGTGAAAAATAATTTCATCATTAATTATCAAATTCCAAACATATGAACACCAATTTTTTTCTCAATTCTTTGCTCACCGCATTTTTTAACACCATATGAAACATTAAATTCCAAGCATATGAAACCCATTTGTGCTGATCATTTCTGTGCTCATCATCTACTATTTTCTGTACACAAATGAAACACCAAAAAAATCAAAAAAGATATCAAAACATCTAATACTCTCTTTCAGTGGCTTCAAAAAAAAAATCTTTTTCACAAGAAACCAAGAACATGTTACAACACCACCCACTTCCCACTCACCACCATCTTGCCGGGATTGTCGACAATAAAAGAGGGCACCGCCATCTTGCCTCGACCATTGATCATTTTTCATGTCTCGAGCTTCAAGAACAGTAACTTGTCCACTTCGACTACCTTTATGACCTCCACGAGCACCACGTCGGTGTCCTCCTCCTCATTTTCGTCGTCCTACAAACTTTTCTTGGTGAAGGGTTGAATTTTGTGGTATGTGGATGCAAAGGGATGCAAGGGAAATGGGGATGAAGTTGGAAACTAAAGAGACACATATTAGAAGCAAAAATTCGGCATATTCGAACAAAAATTTGAATAGTCTACCAAATTTTCAAATGGTGCCATTCCCAATTTTTGACAAAAAAACGATCGGCACAAAATGTACCAATATTTCATGACAATTTCCAGTCATCACAATGAGAAATTTTTGTCGTAGAATGTACTCATAGTTTTTCATTCTTTTTTTATGACAGTTGTCTTATTGTGTGACAATATTTTTCAAAATATGTAAGATATGATGCATATAGCTCATGACGGTACAATTACTTTTTTCATAAATGACTTATTATCAATGACTTTATTCTGTTTCATCATAAAGTTTTTGCCATACTACTAGTGCATAACATTTGTTGTAGTGTCTTTTTGAACTAAAAGCCCTAAAATAAACTAAAGCCAGTGGAAGATGGTTTATTGGGCCTATAAGCTGAAACCTAATAAGCTGACTTATTTGAGAAATTCAAACTCGACCAAATATAACCTTAATAAATAAATAAGAAACTACTCCTTTTTTCATAATATAAGCCAACTTTTCGTTATTAAACATTTTATAATATATGCCTACTTACAATCCTAATGCATTGTTTAATGTATAATTTACAACTTTAATCTTCGCTATATTCTATCTCACTCTTCTATTAATACTCCTTCCACACTCATCCAAACTTTATTTAGTAAGAATATTATGATCTACCACAATTTAGTTTTCTCATTCCATGCCATCTTCATTCCCATGTAAATAAGAAGTAGCCTTAGGCCCTCTCCAAGGGACATGAGTTTTACAGAGGAGAGAAAGTGTGTCAGATAGGCATAAAGCCTCTTTAGAGTCAAGCACTCTAATGGGTTGATTTTAGAGGAGAGAGAATTTTCCACATAGGAGAGAGTTAGAGAGAAAGTGTCCTATTTTATTTTAAACCAACCTAAAAAAAGTTTAAATCGACTTAAAAATGACTTATACTACTGTAAATCAGCTTAAAACGACTAACAACATCTTAATCTACTTAAAAATGACTTAAAAACTTTAAACCACCATGAAACTCTTAAACTAGTTAAAAACCAACTCTCTCGCTGAAGTAGGGACACCCAATTTCTCAGTTCCACCTGTCAAACTCAAAGGCCAGACTTAAGGGGGTGCATGCACACGAGATGGTGGGGCCCACAAACCCCATCACCGGCACACCTACGTGCTATCATATGTGCTGTAAAGTTTACACTTGTCCCTCTCAAACTTACTGCTCTCCAAATGTTTCTCCCTCCTAGTTGGCTTCCACGTGGCCCATCGTGTTGATCCAAGTAGCGGCGTTCGAGTTGGTCTTATGGCATCTTCAATAGTTGGGGCGGGTGGGAATAGGGATATAAAAAAATTTTGCAAGAAAAAAAGTGGTGTCGGAGCCTCTTGTGATAGTGGCTTCAAGGCAGGGTCCATACACGGGAAAAAAGGAGTAGCTGTCATATGGATTCTATTGTGAGTCTCACATGAGTAAAAATGGAGAGAGAGAGTCCACCTTAGTTTCTCTTAGAAGCTCTGAGTATTGGAGATGTGTTTGTAATGAAGATAGTATCTTTTTACTGCTATGTGAGATGGCACCACTGTCCAACAACAAAGCCCAGACATACATTTGTTTAGACAACCACCATCCCAATCTGCATTACTATAGCCGATGAGATGCAAGTCTTTCCCCTAGTAGCATAGCATTTAAATGCTCACTTTCTAGACACCACAATATTCTCTTGGCCACTTTATTCTAGTACTAGGTTAGCCTGAAATCCACTAAGAAAAAACAAATTCATAGGAACTGTTAGAGACTAGTACTTGCATACATCATATATAGCTACATATATCCAGCACTCACAGGACATACTAAAATTTAAGCTGTGTTTAGAATTATGGTGAAATAGTAATAAATATTATAACAAAATACTTTAAAAATTGTTTTGGGAAAGCTATTGAAATAAAGTTATACGTATTCAGTAAAACTAATATTATTATTAGTTCTACTGTGGTTTGTAGGTAATTCAGTGTGTTAGAAATAGCTCAAATTAGAGATTTTGTTGTTAATTTTGTTACAATTGAGAAAATACATGTTAGGCTTTGTTTTCACATATTACTATTTTTTTCAATTGCTTCATAACAAAAATAGGTAAAAGGATCTCACGAATAGATATATCAGGCAAAGAAGTTTGTAAAACTTGTTTTTTTAGATGCACCACACTCCAACGCGATGCTTCTTAAGCATGCATTCTTTTCAACTCAATGTTAGTACTTAGTTTTTAAAAAGGGTATTTGATCAAGTTTCAGTTTTGATTTATTTGTTTATAAGCTAAACTTATAGTCAAAGATCTGACTTATTTCAGAGTTTATTTTATAAGTATAAACTCTATTTGAACTAAAAATCTCAAATAAACTGAAACCAGTTAAAAAGATTTATTGGATTTATAAATTGAAACCACAATAAATTAGTTTATTTGAGAAGTTTAACCTCAATCAAACATATGCTAAGTCTTCTTTTCTCATTTGTTCTTCACAAATTAAGGTCCTAGCTATCTATGACTTTGACATCTCTAGAACATGGGGTGAAATTTGTTGATAATAATCTTGAAAACCTTTGCTTAGAGTTGGACCTTTCACCTTTTAGAGGAGGTAACATATTTGAGGACCGTCTTCCCGTGAAGAGCTGGTTCCTAACTGTTAGCTACACTATCGTGACGACCGTCCCCTGGCAAATTCCTTCACTTTATAATAGCCATGACATTTGTGGTTCACTCGCCCGACTTATTTGCGTGCAAAGTACCAGTTGATCCCTCAATTTTGAAGTCAAGTTTATTTTAAAACCTGAATTTCTTATGGGCATTATTTTGACCCTCAACTTTGATAAAAAGTCCAAATTAAGACCTCTAAATCGCTGACAGGTTGGTCCACTTGTCAGTAACTCCGAATTTAGTAGACATAAAAGTTTTTTTAATGGTAAAGACCATAATAATATATATGTCGGGTGTTGAAGGAACAAAACAATGCTAATGAAATTTAGAGCTAAAATGGGTCTGACTCAAAAATTTAGGGACCAAAATAATATTTTTCCCTTGCTGATTCGTACTGGCCATTGGAGATTTCATACTACATATGCATATAATAAGTTAGAGGAATGGTATACAAACAAATCTAGTTGGACAAGGTAGTTCAATGATAAGTGAGTGCAAATCATGTATAAAATTGATTATGAGTAGTTATAACTTATAAAGAGAGTGGATCTTTTTTCTAAAATTTTTGTTGGAAAAATTTTGCCCGTCGTCTTTCCCCTGCAAATTTAATTACTACCATAATCTTTGCATGCTCAAAGATCGAAAGCTAATTAATTTGCTCTCTTTTTCTCATGTTTCTTGTCTGTGCTCTTTTTTTTTTTAAATCTATTTTATATATGATAGTATCTATTATATCAGGAATACACATCTCATCTCATTCACCTTAAACCCACCTCACACACCAAACACACAAGATTGAGATTCAAGTACACAATCTCTTTTTCTGTGGGTACATACTATAATCATTTGAGTACATCTATAAGTATTTGTATGTGTTCTTTTACCCCTACAGATAGAAAATCATCTCTTTTTGACTAAAGATGCCCATAATTTAATTTTATTTCACATTCCCACACATGAAACACGGATGCATATGATATGCACATGTGTAGGCCTCTTTTAGTGCGCACCTTTTGTTTCAGGTATCTAAAGCAATAAAGAAAATTCTCAAAAATTTTCGAACGTGATAAACCACCTAGGGTTGTAAACTCATCAGATACAGATCAGATATTAGTCAAATCATATTCGCATCTATATTTTTAAATCAGATTTGTATTCAATTTTGGATATGGTCGAGTCGGATTCAGATCAAATAAATATTGGATATGGATTCGATTCGGATTACTTTAATTTTGGACCGAATTTTCGATTCTACCAAATGTTACTGATATTTTTTATTTCATTATTATTTCAGTACAAAATCTAAAAATTACGCATTTTAAAATAATAAATAATACACTTTGAATGAATTTATATTATATTTGTATTGTCCATGAAAGAATTTGATTAGAAACTGACATATTACAAATTTAAACAATTATTTCATATATAAATAACTTTAACATTTGAATTCAAATATACAAGTATATCATTTTATTGGATTATGTCAGATTTGGATACAGATTCGAATGTTTTTGTGTCAGATTCAATAATTTGATAATTCGATAATCTGCATTCATTTTACACCCCTGGTACCACCTCATAAAATTTTAAATTCTAAATCAATTGATACAAAAAAAAAAGAACAAAACAGAGAAATTTTGAGTGAATAGTTGTTTTTTTCTTTTCCCTTTTTATTTACTTTTTAGCAAAATCTGTTATATATCTCTCTTTGTATATATTGAATTTAAATTTAATGGTTTAATCTGTTACAAAGAAAAATAGAAGGCTAGAAAAAGTTAAAGATAGCGAGGTCAGTCTAAAATGTGTAAGATATCGGGACGCGATCTATTGTGATTCTGACTCTTGTAGTTTTTCTTTATATCTAAAAATATACTTTATCTAGAAGAATTGAAATCATTTTACGAAAAATCTCTGTAGAACACAAATCGTACTATGACAACTAGCCCGCGAGCATGGATAGAAAAATCTTGCCCAGCAAGCGGTTTTCAGTATATGCTCAGACTACGCTCATCTCTCCCTTTGCGCAAGCGCTTGGAAAAAGCGATTTTTGGAAAATCACACTGACGGAAAGTAAAACAGTTCTCCAGAGGGATGTTGGGTATTTCGAAAACCCAAGTGATGTTGTCAAGACAATGGGTGGCAATTTAAGGTGGCGCACATTTTCATGCTAATGTGGTTGCCGAAATGAAACGATAGTGCATTACATGTGTAACAATTGGCAATCTAGTTTCCATAAGGCTGTCTCCAACTCTAGTTCCTTCCTGACAGACTCTTCAGAAGAATATTCTTCGCCACGTCAGCGAAGAGACTCAACCTACCATTTCTTCCTCTCCAATGCATAGACTCTTCGAGAGACTCTTCGCGAGACCACTCCTCCAAGAGTCTCCCTCTCCAATGCAAAGGATTTTGAAGAGACTCTTGGGTGGACCCCATGTATTAAACATATAATTTCGGTTTTACCATCATATAAATAATTACATAATCTATATAAATAAATTAAAAATTATAGAACAATATTTCCAACATTTAAAAATATAATTTGCGGATCAAAAATTCGACATAACGAAAATAAATATTTTTATTAAATTCGGTACAACGAAAATAAATAATTTTATTAAATTCGACAGTTGGACATAACATTAAACGTACGACATTGCATACATGCATCGGTTTTGAAACTTGAAATTTAACATTGACGTGCAAATTAAAAACACTAGAAAAGCGATATATAACGATTAATTTCCGTGGACACCTCCAAAACGCTCCCAAATGTGTTCAATCAAATCTATTTTGAGTGCTGCATGCATCGATTGAGCCCGAATGTCGGTGTTTCTCTGGATCACATCAGCGAAAGCAACTGTACCGCCATGTTGGATATTAGGCGGTGTTACGTTCGAAGTCCCTTGGCTGTCTTCAAAGTCGTACAGTGGCCTGTCAAAATCTCGCTCATCCTCAACAATCATATTGTGTAGTATGACACATGCCCTGATGATTTTAGCGAGAGTTGAGCGTTGCCAAAAGCGGGCGGGGCCATGCAGGTTGGCAAAGCAGGATTGTAGAACTCCAAATGCTCGCTCCACATCCTTCCTCGCTCCTTCTTGATGCTGCGCAAACAGTCTGTGTTTGTCTGTCTACGGCAGGGGTACCGTCTTCACGAAGGCAGCCCACTCTGGGTATATACCATCTGCTATATAGTATCCCATGTTGTACTCGTGCCCATTGACGAAGTACTGCACTTGAGGAGCTCGTCCTTGCAAAACATCGGTGAACAAGGGGGATTGGTTCAACACATTTATATCATTGTTGGAGCCGGCAACACCGAAGAAGGCATGCCATATCCAAAGGTCCTGAGAGGCGACCGCTTCGAGTATAATGGTCGGGACTCCGTAATCACCGCGAGTAAATTGCCCTTTCCATGCTACTGGACAATTTCTCCATTCCCAGTGCATGCAGTCTATGATTCCAAGCATTCCCGGAAACCCGCGCGCCTCTCCTTGTTGCAATAGGCGTGCATGTCTTCAACGGTCGGGCGTCGAAGATATTCCTCGCCGAAGTTGTCGATCATTCCGTCGACGAATTTCTTCAAGCATTGGATTGCTGTGGACTCACCAATCCGTACGTACTCGTCGACAGCATCGGCAGGAGAGCCGTAGGTCAACAAACGAATGGCCGCTATGCACTTCCGTAATGGAGACAACCCTCGGCGGTTAATGGCATCTACTCTCTCAGTGAAAAAGGTGGACCACTCACCAAGAGATCCGACAATACGTAGAAAAAGGGGTCTGCTCATCCGGAACCTCCGACGAAACAGGTGGTCGGGGTACACCGGATCTTCGCAGAAGTAGTCCGCCATGAGACGGATATGGCCGGTTTCACGGTCCCTGTTGATGTATCGTCTGCCACCGAGGCAATGACGGCGCGAGGTAGAAGCCTGTAGCCTTGCTTGTATACCGGCAAGTACACGCTCTTCTAACTCCACCATGGCGGGATCTGGGTTGATGAACCCCGCAAGGACACTCCGTAAGCTATTTACGGACTCTTCATCTTCACTGTATGAGCTTGAACGAGAGCTGGACGACATATTTGAGGGAGAGGGATTTTAATCAGAGGGATTTGGCAGTGAGGAGTATTGGTGGGGATGAGAAATATGTGCATCATCGATTCGGTTTATATAGGCCAGGTCGAATATCCCAACGGCTATTTTTCAAACTCCAACGGCTATTTTTCAAACTCCAACGGCTATTTTCAAAAAAGATGAGTCCAATGGCTATTTTTTGAACACATGAGTCGAACGGCTACTTTCAAAACAGATGAGTCCAGCGGCTAGTTTTCAAACACAGTAGTCAAACGACTAGTTTTCAAACACATTAGTCAAATGGCTATTTTTCAAACATGAGTCCAACCGATATTTTCCAAACATATTTTAATTGCAGAAAAGAAGGATACATATGTGTACAACGACACATCAAAAATAAAATGCTACACTACACTACTCATCCTTGTCTAGGTTGGCCTCCCGGATGAAATTTTTTATAAACTTCAATGCTTCTGCATGATCCTTCATTTCCTCGTCGGTGAAGTTGGATTTGTCTGTGGTGACCAGTTTTGTGAAAGACCTTGCAAGGACCAGTTTCTGGTTGAGCTGGTCGTGTCTGCTCAGAGTGGAGGCCGCACGGTCTGTTGCCTCGACGCGCTCAGTATTAGCCTTGACGAAGGCTTGTAGGTCTTCTTGCGCGGACGTGTTGCCCAAGGGAGATTTCTGTTTGCCTTTCCCCTTGCGCTTCTCCTTGGCGGTGTCGCGACCTTCTGGGCGTGTCTCCTCCACGAGCAGCTCATCTGGATTGGACGAGGACGATGTGTGCGCACCATCCTCGCTCAGCCGTGCTCTTTTGCCAGTGTCGACATATGTTCGGTTCCATTTAGGTTGGTCCCGAACATTCGTCCACCAGTGGTCCAGAGTGAATGCTTGCCCCATCTCGCTCCTGTACAGCTCACAGGCTTGTGCCATTAGTTGGTCGTCTGAACGACCACTAGCGTACACTTCCTTTAGCCTACACCAACAACCATTAAATTGGACAACTTTTCTGTTAGTCCGGAGCCAGTGGTCTTTACAATGCTTCACCTCCCTTCTACGATTTCATAGGCTGCTCGCATTGTACGCCGCAGCTACACTCGCCCAGTACATATCGAACTTTTTGCTGTTCCCGTCGATTGGGTCCAGCGAGTTGTTCAACCACGCACTTATCTGGGCAACCAAATTATAAAAGGTGTCACATAACTTTCAAATAAAATTGAGCAAAATGTCAAAATAATTCCTTCCACAATATCTTAATGTCAAAACGGAGTACTCACAAGTCGAACATCGTCGGCCGGTTGCCAAAGCAACCGCCTGCGCCCCGCCGGACCGGGGGGACCATGGTCGTTGTCGTCCTCCGCTCCGAGCTCCGGCATAGATTGTGACGTACCCACGTCGGGGGGGGATGGGGATCTGACATTTTGCCCTAGGCCTGCTGGTGGCAAGGGAGGACCATACGAAGCTGGGCCACCGACAAAATGATATTTCGGCCCGTACGGTGTATATGGATGACTTTGTGGAAATGAGTGCGGCGGTGCATATGCGGCGGGATGAGGATATGGAGGAGCATGTGCATACTGTGGGCCGGGGGGGTAGACAGGATACCCGGCCGGATAAGATGGGTGTGGTAAATGGAGATTAGCGGGTGGATATGATGGAGGATTTGAATTACCTGCTATTTCTGGATTTTCCCCAGCTGAACTAGGAGAGCTAAGCCAGTTTACGAAACCCTCAGGAAGATTACTATCCATATCGAAGACTAAAACCTAATTTTAGTGCACAAAATGTGTGGAAAATATGTGTAAAATGAAGTAAGATGTGTGAAATGGGTGTGGAGAAGCAAGCATATGAAGCCTCTATTTATACACAGCCATCTGTGATTTTTTGAGAATTTTTTACAATTTTTCTGAATTTTTCTGAATTTTCTGGGAATTTCTGGGAATTTTTGGTAATTTTTTAATGCAAAAACAATTAAATAATGCGTAACGGGAGAATTTCCAACGGCTAAAATCCAACGGCCGAAAAAAACAGTCACTGACATGTGGGCCTAGAACAAAACCGACCGTTGGATTATTAAATAACGCGTAAAAATAAAATTCGGACCGTTGCATTGAGAACGGTCACTTACCGGTGGGCCCGACAATTAGTTGACCCCACACGTCATTCGGTGAGTGTGCGTGCACGCGGTATCACGGGAAAAGCCAATTTTTTCTACTGCGTAACTGTGGCGGGCCCCACAAACCGCGTGCAATAAATGCACCGCGCGACCATGACCACGCGCAACGCGGGCGTTCGAGCGGCGCGCGCTCGGTGGGGCCCACCACGAGCATGACCGCGCCACAACCGCGTGCACGGGCGCCGCGTCACTGTTCGAAGCTCCTCTCGCGCGTGGTCGACAGCCCCTTCGACCAACGCGCGCCCGTGGTCGTCCTCGCGTTGCGGCCAGGCTTAATTTATTTCCACTGTTCATCTTTCTCCCAATTACAATGTCGAACTGGGTTTACTCAACGATCACAGAAAGGGAAATCAGGGCCCTATATGAGGAAAGTCTGATTCCCAGGGAAATCAATTTCATCCAGCCGAGCATGATGCTACCATTATCAGTGCCAGAGGGGCATCTTGTGGTGCAGGAGGGTCAAGTGATGGCTGACCTCAAACTTCTTGAGCACCCTTACCTGCAGAAATTCCTACATAAGGTGAACCTAGAGATTTTTAACTTCACCCCCAACACCTTCTCCCACCTAGCAACCTTCGTGTTTATTTGTAAGGGCTATTTGGGTGTTGAACCCACTATTCCCTCTGGTCTTGCCAAGAGGAACCACTTTTCTCTTTACAAGCCAAGCTGTCCTTGCTCTTCTACTTCTTCACCATCCAAGTTGCGCGGCCAAGCAAGTACCGTGAAAGCCAAACATACTTGAAACTAGGCCAGGGAATGATGAATAAGTACCTGGTGGTGGCAACGAATGACAGCTTGGCTTGTAAAGAGAAAAGTGGTTCCTCTTGGCAAGACCAGAGGGAAGTGTGCTGCTCTACGAGGGTACAAATGTGGCCAATAGGACCTTCTATATCCAAGAGAAGCTTTCTCTGGTAGAGGAGAGAAGGCCTGAAGCAATCACTGTGGAATATATTCGTATGAGGGTGAGGATATCACCACTGAAGATGCAATCTAAAGTGGCAGCAATTTTGACATCTCGACTTCGACAAGTCGGAAGGTGAGTTATCTCAGCATGTACCCTTGTAATGTAGCGAAAGTATAGAGCCTTTTCCCCTTGCCGACCTTTACCGGTGTAGTATTGTCGAGGGAGGACGCCCAACTGAGGGCGGAGGCATTCCTAGGAGTGCCTTCTTCCACTGAGCATGGATCATCCGCTGCCGAGAGGACGGGCATGGTTAAACTCTCAAACGTCATTACAAGGCACCTACCCCGACCGCTTTGCAAAGGGGGGCAAATACTGTGGCCAATGATGAGGAGATTCCTAACTTTAGCATTTCATCACCACAGTCAAATTTACAACATGAATACAAGAGTCCAATTATAAAAAATCTTGCTAAGAAATGACAAACATAAGTGAATTCTCTCATCACTGAATTTTCTATTGAGTTACATAAGAATGTGTTATTATCTAAATCTTCTACCTTGGTTATTGTTAGGTGCATTGAAGACAAAAGTTTGCTAAGAGAAAGGACAAGAGAGCGCCATACATGATGAGGTGAGCCAGTGAGAGGTGTGGGAGGACGGCCTAGCCCAAAAGCATTTTGAAATTCAAGACCAAGCCAAGTTGAGATCTAAAAGGAGAGGCATTCAAATTAAAGATCCATGGCCAGGAGTTGTTCTAGATTTAGGAATTCTTTTTCGTTTCTATTTTTACCTTAATTTGTGCATACTAGTCAATATATAAACCTAGGCCTCTGGCCTTAGTAGGTTGTGTTAGATTTGAACAAAAATCCTAAGATATTGTTTGAGAGAATGAAACTCTTTTTCATCCATTACTCTTGTGATTTTCTTTAGTGATTAAAAATGTGGTTTTTTTAGAACAACCAATCCGCACGTCAACTTCGTGCGTGATCGTGTGGATTGGAAACTTAGAGTGTGGTTAGGTGATTACAACAATTGCAAGTCCTTGCATTGGTTTATTTTGCAATCTAGTTTTTGTCAGGTCACATTATTTATCCATCTTGAAGAATACCTACATCGTGAATATTGGGACAACATCATGTGCACATTCATCCTTGGCGTGTGCATATCAACCAACCATGAAGTAGCCGTCGATGTTCCCATCATTGGTACTAGGACCGATGGTGCCAAGGGCAGTGTTCGTTAGATCTGCTCGCCCCAACACCCTCCTACCAGGAGGTCGAGGGACGTGATCACAAATTGGAGTGACATAGTGGTAGATAGTGTCCCTCTCATAAACCATCATAGAGTGTGTCGAACCTCTACCTTTGGGGGAACAAAGGGGAGTGCTTCTATAACCTTGGCCAGGACGATCATCCCAACAGCTATGGAGGCCATTTTGGTCAATCCGGCGATGGAGGTGGACTCAAGACTGTCATGATACTTGAAGTGCCCATAGAAGATGCAATCTTGAAGAGCTGAGTACTACCAAGGTGACGGTCAACCCATCATCTAGTTGAGAGTTCCCAGTCCAGATGTTCGACGATTTGGCAAATTCCCCTGCCCCTGTAGAAGGAACAACAAGTCTAGAAGATGAGGATGCCGTTGTTTGCCCACTACAAAGGGTGAGTTGCTACCGTTTGCCGTCAGACCATGTGTGCACACACATGGTATGATGGTAGTTTTTGGTCTTACCCTTAGAAAAAGTGCACATGGTTAAATCCACAACATCAAATGTGTGCACTTTTTCTAATGGTAAGACCAAAAATACCGTCAGACCATGTGTGCACTTTTTTTAATGGTAAGACCAAAAACTACCGTTAGGCCATGTGTGTTTTTTTTCTAACAACATAATGGAATTAAACGTTAGAAAAGTACAATTTTTTCAAGCCTTCATTTCTACAGTTGGGCAGGGCACAAGAAAATGATTTTTCAAGCCTATTGAAGAAGCAAAAGACTGCTGATGGGATTTTGACAAGAAAATTTCTTTAGAAGAAGTTCTTAGGATTATAAATATACTATAATGTTAGAACTCTTGCTGTGAACTGAAATTGAGATATTAATGCTGTGAACTTATCATTAAGTTGTAAACAAAAATGGATAGCCTGATGTATTAATGATAAGTTTCTCACCTTGATGCACAACTGGTGGGCTGTTTGCCTGTCATTTTTTCTTCAATTATAAAATAGTCAAGAATGGTTGTCAACCCATAATCCTTCTTTGTGATCATCTCGGAGGTAAGTTGTTTCGTCGATATCTTCGATAGGGACAGATTGAATGTCCTCTAAAAACGGAGGTATTTCATCGAACTGGTTATACTCTTATTCGTCGACAATGTCTTCGACCCCAACAATACTTCTCTTGCTGTGAAGGACAACGTGCAACTTTGGATTGATCGAGTCAACGATGTAGAATACATGTGTGGCTTGCTCAGCAAGTATGAATGGATTGTCTTGGTGTGCGACTCTATTGAGATCAACGAGAGTAAACCTGTAATTGTCAACTTTAACACTTTGAGGGATTTCGACCCATTGGCATCAAAACAAAGGAATCTTAAATAATCCGTAATCGAGCTCCCATATTTCGCCAATAATACCGTAATATGAGTTCAGCACCCTTACTACCCTGGCATCCTTCGAAATAGCAAATAGTGTCACTCCACTACATTGTGTACTACTCTTCGCGTCCTGACTTCTTGTGTAAAATAAATATCCGTTGATGTCGTACCCTTGTCAAGTCCCTATAGTAAATCTTGAGTCTCTAGCCAACCATGTCACAGTGTCACTTATGGAGGCCTCGGCAGCTCGCATGACTCTTTTTTCGATCCACCCAACAAATTTCCTATTATGTTCTCTAGTGACCCAAATCTCTGGCTTCGAAGAATTCTGTGACCGTAACATTGCCTTGTGCTCGTGTATGTATGGCTCGACCTCCATCATGTGTTGTAAGACCCAAAAATGTGCTTTCGCATACATATCACTGGCGAGGATGACAGTTTTGAATCCAATCGTTCTGATACCCAAAAAAGGTCCTTTCTTTACCTCGTGACGCTCACTATCAATCCAGTCCCTACGCGTATACCTCAATGCGTCGCATCTTGGACAAACATGCAAATCCAAGTACTCGTTATGGTACAACACACAATCATTTTGGCATGTGTATATTCTTTTGATTTTCATTCTCAATGGACACAACAGTTTTTTGGCTTGGTAAGTAGATCTTGGCAACTTATTTCTTTCTGGAAGTATGTCCACTAAAAGATTTAATAATGTCGTGAAACTCTTATCGCTCCAATTGTTGCCTGCCTTCAAGTTATATAATCTCAGCACAGAAGATAGCTTTGTAAATTTTGCACATCCAGAGAACACAGGCTTTTCAGAGTCAGCAATCAGTTTCTCAAATTCACCAAAATCGTTTTTGCTATAATCTTCTTCTACATCACGTAACATCTCATCAAAATTGTCTTCATCTACATGCACATCGTAATGAACATTATCAAAATTCGGATGATCATCGATATTATTGCAATCCACATCCGAGTCCTGCTAATTGGTAGCGATGCTTGTTTCCTCAAGATCTTCTCCATGTCATATCCAACGGGTTTATCGTGCGTTAAAATCATGACGAATCAAATGACTCTTAATCTGATCAGAGTTGCTAAACCTCTTTTAGTTCATTCAATCTGTACAAAGACAAAGCATATCTTTCTCCCACTTCCTCACCTTTTGTTGCTGAGCAAATTTAGTAAACCCATTCAAATATTCAAGAGTAGTATATTTTATTCCATACATCTAATATTTTTGGTCCATCTACAATTAACAAAATTAACAAATTGTAAAACATAATAAGTCAGGCATGCATTATATATATCCTCATACATCTGATATGTGAAACCCTAGCTTGATGAAACACTAATTAATATAACTACACAATACAAACTAATGAGCTCATAAATCATAATGCATTTCCAGCTTGGAGCTACAGGTAGCTCCCTAGTTATATATATATAAAGGTGATGACAAGATTACATTAAAGAGAGGGGTCCAATTAACTTACTTTCAGTTTTCCCTGATCACTCAAGCAGTGTAGTTTGGAGCATGGAACTCTCATCAGAAACAGAGGGAGAACAGAGCGTGGAATAGAACAAAACAGCAACTCAGCAAGGGTCGAGTGGGGTTTTACTTATAGTTGAACAATTTATAACGGTTCACTGTAATACTACCGTTAGTCTAAGTAGGTTTCTTCCAACGGTAAATATATATTACCGTTAGACAAAGTGCAAGTACATGTCTGAAACAAAAGCCAAGTTGGTTCATGTCTGAAACAACAATACAAATATGCACATATACACTAATTCACACATCCAAGTACATATCTCAAATAGCAATACAAATACAACAATTCACACATTCAAGTTTGTTCTAACGGTAAATATGTATATTTACGGTTAGAAAAATACTACTAATATTTATCGTTAGAAAAAGTCAAGTACATGTCTACAAAAAAGAAGCAAAGTTGGTTCATGTCTGAAACAGCAATACAAATACACACATATACACCAAAAACAAATACACCAATTCAGACATTCAAGTACATGTCTTAAACAGCAATACAAATACACAAATACACCAATTCACACATTCAAATACATTATTTGAAACAGCAATACAAATACGCAACTATACACCAATACAAATACACAAATACACCAATTCACACATTCGATGTATATTACAAAAGTCATGTCTGAAACAACAGATCATTACAAGGACCCAGCAGCCCATACGGCCCATACATTGTACATCAAAGAGAACCGTTGCAAGTTACGACAATGTAACTACCGACTATAAGTTAGACCTGATATATCACAAATCCATTCATCTAAAACAGCAAATATATGAACCACGTTTGACTTAACCATAGGAGTTCAATTCAGAGACACCCGAGGAGCTGGAACTGGTGTTGAGTTACATTTGTATTGGTGATTTCCTTGAGCTCAAACTCAACTCATCAACGCAACTCAATTCAACTCGAGGAAATCACCAATACAAATGTTGAGTTGAGTTGAGTTGTGTTGATGAGTTGAGTTTGAGCCCGAGGAAATCACCAATACATATGTAAGATGCTTTCTATAGGTCCTGATTTGAGAAACACACTGGGCTTGAGGATCTTCTCAACCGAGCCAACTAAGATCTCACCCTTCACATCCTTTCAGCTCTCGACGGTGATCTTCACCGTTTCTTTCGCCAACAGGCCAACATAGGCGTACTGCGACGAAGAACCATGAACTACGTTGCTCCTCATGAACATCATCCAAGGACCTGCACAGAATCAATAGACATTCTAGAGCAAATTAACATTGTTTACTACTACCTAAATGGCTCCCTGTCTGAAAAGAACTACCAAGTGAAGGTTAGGTTGCGGTATGTCATACTAACATCAATTTGCAACTGAGAGATCTAAGATATTACATTTCTACTCTATTTCATAAGAAGAAATTACAATCCCAATATACATTATTTAATGAACTTTTTACAAATATTTTGATCATTGAGCAAGCTAGTGTTTGTCATATTGGTTTTTGACTATGTATAAATTGGTCCAAGTCCTCAAATCAACCAAAAGCTAGATCCATGATATATCTGAGTCAAGCCAGGCCAACTATCTAATCATAAGATTTCACCATTACTTTGAAAAGAATTGATGTTTTTTCATTTGAATTTCAAAAAATTGAACATTCTCTATCCCACAATGATATTATTTTTTTTTGCTTTAGTAAAAACAGGACCAAGACACCCTACATAATCATAATGAAAAGAAGACATATACAAATGAAAGATACAGAAATCGTAGGATAATTTCCATCATAGGATTAGAATAATCTAACAATGCCGAAATCTAGTCGAGGGAGTTGAACCTTCGATCGATCTTGGACTTGATTCACCTAAAAAACTAGTGGCGGTTGATGGAGGTGTAGTGGCCGTCAATGGAGGTTTCAGGTTAGGGCTTGTCGCGCTCGAGGAAAAAAAGAAGTGGAACGGTCCCATTGGAAGCAAAACTCCAGGGAACATGTATTTGTAGAAGTCGAACGGTTCTAATGGTTCCCAAAATACTACCGCTAGTATAATTTACTTTCTTCTAATAGTAAATATGTGAAGCACCGTCGGAATAAATCATGCCAATTTTTCTAACAGTACACAAAATACTACCATTAGTACTTGTGTATTTCTTCTAATGGTTAACGTATTCTATACCGCTAGAAAAAATCATTCCATTTTTTCTAACGGTAACTTACATATCAACCATTAGAAAAATACCTACAACATGCCTTTAGACACTGCTCAACATGTACACTAACGGTTTTCTTCTAAATCGCGAATAACTGTTAGAAGATAGGGGTTAGTAGACTGCATTTATGTGCTAGTGGCACATTCTCAAGTGGCTCTTCTTCAAGTTCACATGTCCAGTTTAGATCGTTTGTCCCGTCTCTAGCGGCAGCAATGGTGTTGGCGCTTGAGATGCCGGCGATCCTAGAGCAAACACCCAAGAACAGCTTGATGTCATCTTAGAGACTTTTATCAGCACGTTACTTGCATCGAAAGAGGTTGCACTCCTTGAGGGGGTGCATTTGGTTGCCTTAAAAGTTATCTTTGAACTCCTTGCATAACTATTTCCAAGAGTGAATGGATCATTTAGGAAGGTTGATGAGCCAGGAGAGAGTCGCTCCCCCTTCAATACGGCAGGTAGGTAGTGGGCCATAACCCGATCATTCGCACCTGCGGTAACCACACTTATAGAGTAAACCCTAAGGAATTCTCCCGGATCGGTAGTGCCGTCATACTATTCATGGAGGCCGATATGGAATCGAGCCGACCACTTGATGAAGCGTAGTTGTTCAGTGAAAGCTTCTATCGAGGAAGATGAGATCTTTCTAGTGAAAGACTAGGATGGCGAATCGAGAGAGGGGTGAATCAGTTTTTCAAATTGAAATCCTCAATGAAAACAAACAAGGGAAACAAAAGATAATATGGATGCTCTGGGTGCTCAAATATCTCAAGTATAACTCTCCCTAATCATGGCATCAAAAATCTCCAAATAACAAAAATAAAAGAAGAAACAAAAGGAAAGAAAAGCATAAAACAAAGGACTTGCGAATATTTAAACAATCAATCGTGAATATTTAAACAATCAATTGCGGAATTTAAACAATCAATTGTGAGTATTAAACAATCAATTGTGGAATTTAAAATTGCAAGTATTTAAATAATCAAGTGCAAGAATTAAAATTCCAAGTATTTAAACAATCAAATACAAACATTTAAACAAGCAAGAGCAAAAATTTAAAAAATCATGAAACAAGAAAATAAAACAAAGGTACAAAGAAAAATTATATTTCTTTCAAAATATCCAAGAACAAAACAAAAACTCTTAAATACCACCCTCAAAAAAGCTCTCAAAACACTTAATAAGAATAGCCAAAAAGCTCTCTCCAAAGGGTTGAATGCTCTCTCTAGCACTCTCACTTCATATATAGAGCTAGCCTCCACTTAGAATAGTCAATTCAGCCCAACTCTCAATCAATCTTTTTTACAATTTTCAGAATTACAGTATTTTCTGAACAGCAGACACTAAAATAGTCATAACTTCATTATTCGAACTTGGATTGAAACGTTCTTGGATCCATTGGAAATATAACTTCGAGCTCTACAACTTTTATGTTTATAATTTTTTTATAACAAGTCTAGATTAGTGCAAAATTATCTCACAAATAGAACCTTTTGCATAACCTTCCATGCGGAGTCCATAGACCATCTTGGTGATTCCTAGACCATCATGAGCACCACTTGTGCTCGTCATATTGCCACCACGTGTCCACATCGATGTTGAATAGCTTTGCACATGCCGGGAAGTCTCTCTCATTCCAAACCCCGACCAATAACCTACAAATTTCGACCAACTCGAGCTATTTCAACAATCTTGGTGCAACACCACATCAGGGTATTAGATTAGTCATGTTTAGCATTCCTGCAAGTCTCTAGCAACTCCGGCATCTCTCTGAGCACTACTCTGATGACCCATTCTTGCCACAAGTATACTTTAACTCTAGTATACATGCAACATATACCAAAAACAAGCAAACCCATCACATAGCACTATTCACACATAATAACAACATAAACAAACACAAGAAAATATATCATAAACAATTCAAAACATTGTCAAAACATACATCATTTAAGATTAGACAATCACATGGGGTTTACACCTAGGAGCATCACAGCTGCTTTTGGAAAAGTGATATGTGATAATCTAAGCTGTTATTTCTCGACTTTGAGCGCCTGCACCTTCAAGCTGTTATTTCTCAACATAGACTACCCTAGCTTGAAGGAAACTATTAAAGCTGAAATTTCTAAACTACTCTATGCGGGTATTATATATCCTATTTCTGATAGTAATTGGGTTAGTCTTGTTCATGTGGTTCCAAAGAAAGGAGGTATGACTGTGGTTAAGAATGCTAGCAATGAATTGATCCCTACTAGACTTGTTACTGGATGGTGCATGCGCATTGATTATCGCAAATTGAATAGCACCACTAGGAAGGATCACTTTCCATTACCTTTCATTGATCAAATGTTGGAAAGATTGGCCAAACATTCATATTTTTGTTTTCTTGACGAGTATTCGGGGTTCTTTTAAATCTCAATTCATCCCAATGATCAAGATAAGACAATGTTTACATGCCCTTTCGGTACTTTTGCTTATCGTTGAATGCCGTTTGGGCTATGTAACACGCCTGCCACCTTTCAAAGATGTATGTTGACTATCTTTTAGGATTTAATTGAAGAAATAATGGAAGTTTTCATGGATGATTTTAGCGTTTATGGTTTCTCTTTTGATGTCTGTCTACATAATCTTTCTTGAGTCTTATGCAGGTACGAAGAAGTTAACCTTGTGCTCAATTGGGAAAAGTGCAAATTCATGGCTCAAAAAGGCGTGGTACTTGGCCACGTAATTTCTGAACGAGGGATTGAAGTCAACAAGGCAAAGATCGATGTTATAGCAAGTCTTCTTGGGAAGGGCATACACAGTTTCTTGGGACATGCAGATTTTTACCATCATTTCATTAAAGATTTTTCAAAAATGCTAAACCTCTCACTCATTTGCTTGGTAAAGATGCGCCATTCGATTTTGATGAAAAATGTCTTACTGCCTTTAATCAATTGAAACATGCATTAACTACTGCTCCCACACACAACCTCCAAATTGGAATGAATCTTTTGAATTGATGTGTGATGCTAGTGATTATGCAATTAGCGCTGTTCTACTGCAAAGAACAAATAAAGTTTTACATTCTATATACTATGTAAGCAAAACTTTGAATGATGCTCAAAGTAATTACACCACAACTGAAAAAGAATTGCTTGCTATAGTATATGCCCAGGATAAATTTCATCCATATTTGATTGGTTCAAAAGTTTTTGTGCATACTGATCATGCTACTCTTAAGTATCTTTTGACCAAGAAAGAAACCAAATCACGACTCGCACGATGGATCTTACTGCGGTAGAAATTTGATTTGAAAATTAAAGATAAGAAGGGTGCTAAGAACGTCGTCGCCAATCATCTTTCACGACTCCTCACCGACACCGCCGATGTTTACATCAATGATGCTTTACCCGATGAGCACATTTACTTGATTCAACAAGAACCAAGGTATGCTGATTATGCAAATTATTTATTTAACGACGACCATGAACTTTCTCTAGGGTTGACGTACAAACGATCCTAGTGCTTCCTCCATAACATCCGACGCTACTATTGAGATGATCCGAATCTTTTCGAAAAGGGAGTTGACAACATCTTTCGACGATGCATGCCCGACTACAAGATCCAAAGCGTTCTTGAACATTGTCATTCATCTCCATGAGATGGACACGCCAGAGCTTCAAAAACAATAGCAAAGGTATTGCAATCAGGTTTGTTTTGGCCTTCTTTATTTAAATATGCTTATAACTTTGTGCAAAAATGCGATTCTTGCCAACGTTCTTGAAATTTAAGTAAAAAACATGAAATGCTCTTAACAAACATTCTTGAAATTGAACATTTTGATATATGGGGAGTAGAATATATGGGACATTTTCCATCTTCTATGGGTAACTCCTACATCTTAGTTGTGGTTGATTATGTTTCAAAGTGGGTAGAGGTTGTTGCAACACCAACAAATGAATCAAAACATGTGATTAAACTTTTCAAAACAGTCATCTTTTCCCAATTTGGTGTACCGCGAGCAGTAAATAGTGATGGCGGTGCGCATTTCACTAATTACCAATTTCAGTAATTGTTAATGAAATATGGGATTATTCATAAAGTTTCTCTTGCATATCACTCTCAAACAAGTGGATAGGTTGAAGTCTCGAACAGATAAATCAAAACAATCTTTTAGAAGGTGGTGGCACCGTCACGTACGGATTGGGCGCTCACACTCTCCGACGTTCTTTGGGCATATCGCACTGCTTTCAAAACTCCGCTAGGTATGACGCCTTACAAAATTGTATTTGGCAAGAATTGTCATTTACCTGTTGAATTATCACACAGGGCGTTATGGGTGTTAAAAGAACTCAATTGGAACTTCGACAAAGCGGGCTAAAGGCAAATCCTTGAATTGCATGAACTAGAAGAGCTTCGGAACAACCCCTACGAAAGTGCCTTAACTTACAAAGACAACACGAAGAAGTTGCACGACAAACGGATCCTCAACCGTGAGTTTAAACCAGGTGATTTGATTTTATTATTCAATACGCAGTTGAAATTGTTTCCAAGAAAATTGAAATCGCGATTGAATGGGCCATACGCGATAGAAAAAGTCTTCCCGTATGGTGCCGTAGAACTTTGAGTGCAAGATGGTACCACTTTTAAGGTAAACATGCATCATCATGTTATTGTGCGGTAGAATGTCATTTCCACTATAGTACTGAGTGGTAGGCACCGCACTCTCTTCAGCACGATATTATATACCTCTATAAGGTTTGTTATCATGATTCCATATTGTGCCCTATTCTTACATGCAACAACGACCACCTCTCCTTAAGTTTAGGCTGAATCCAATGACAAAAACTATAAGTTTTCTACCTAGTTGTTGCCGCCTTGTGTTGATTCAACAACCTTCTTAGCACATACGCACTTCAATACACACTACTACAGAAATGCAGTCTACTAATCCATATCTTCTAATGGTTTTATGCAATCTGGAAAAAATAGTTAGTGTACATGGTGCGAAGTAGAGAAGGTCATTTTTACTAACGGTTGGGTTGTGAGAAACCGTTAGTAAAAACCACAAGATTTTTTCTAACGGTTATGAATACATTAACCATTAGAAAAAATATACTTATACTAATAGTTGTATTTTGGGAACCGTTAGCATAGTTTTTGTTTTATTCTGATGGTTTTGTAATAAATAACCGTTAGAAGAAATGTATTTATAGTAACGGTTCTTATTTGGAAACCGTTAGTGTAGATATTGTTTTATTCTAACAGATATAGTACTTAACCGTAAGAAAAATTTTGCAAAAAATTTTGCAGTCTTGTGACTATTTTATTGTTGCAAATCGTTAGTACATGTTCCACTATAAGTCAAACTCACTCGACCCTTGCCATTTTGTTCTGTTCCACGCTCTCTCTCTCTCTCTCTCTCTGTTTCCTTCTGTTCCACACTCCAATTAGTTAGAGTGATCAGGGTAAACTGGAAGGAAATTTGATCCCTCTCTCTAATGTAAGCTTCTCATCACCTCTTTCTTCCTCTCTCTCTCTCCCTCTCTACTTGCAAGCTAGCTGTAGCTCCAAGCTAGGAAGCTAGCTAGCTTGCTCTTACAATGCATCATGATTTTTGAGTTCACTAGCTTGCTTTGTGTAGTTAGGTTAGTGTTGCATCCAGTTAAGGTTTTGGTTGTAGTAGCTGTACAATATATAGCTTAATTGGCCAAGTTTCATACATGCCTGGCTGATCATTATTTTTTGCAATTGTCAATTTTGTGAAATGTAGATGGACCAGGAATATCGGATGTATGGAATAAAACATACTACTCTTGAGTATTTGGAGAGTGTGAACAGGTTTATTAAATTTGTTGAGCAAGAAAAGGCGAAGAAGGGAGAAAAATATATGTAGTATCCTTGAAAAGATTGTATGAACTTAAAGAGGTTTAGCAAATCTAATCAGATTAAGAGTCATTTGATTCGCTGTGGTTTTAACACACGATATACCCGTTGGATATGGCACTGTGAAGATCTTGAGGAAATAAGCACCACTACTATTCAGCAAGCATGCCCTAGTGTGGATTGTAGTAATGATAATCATCAGAATTTTGATAATGTCCACCCCAATGTGCATGTAGATGACGACAACCTAGATGAGATGTTATGTGATGTAGAAGAAGATTATAGTGAAAACGACTTTGGTAAATTTGACAAATTAATTGGTGATTCTGAGAAGCCTCTGTTCCCTGAATGTGCAAAATTTACAAAACTATCTTCTATGCTGAGATTATATAACTTGAAGGCAAGCAACGGTTGGAGTGATGAGAATTTCATGGTATTATTAGATCTTCTAGCGGATATGCTTCCAGAGGGAAATGAATTGCCAAGATCAGTTTACCATGCCAAAAAAACTGTTGTGCCCATTGGGAATGGAAATCGAAAGAATACACGTATGCTCGAACGATTGTGTTTTGTACTGTAACGAGTCTGAGGATATGCATGTTTGCCTAAGATGCGGTGCATCGTGGTACAAGTGTAGGGACCGAATTGACAGTGAATGTGACGAGGTAAAGAAAGGACCTCTGGCCAAAACTGTGTGGTACTTGCCTGTGATCTCTAGATTGAAACGGCTGTTTGCAAATCCGAAAGATGCGAAGTACTTGCGTTGGCATACTAAAGGCCAAAAACAAGATGGAAAACTGAGACACCCAGCTGATTCTATTCAATGGAGAAATGTTAGCAGAACATTTGATGAGTTTGGCGGTGAAATGAGGAATATAAGGTTCGGGCTTAGTACAGATGGTATGAATCCACATAGAAATATGAGTAATCGGCATAGCACTTGGCCGGTTCTTTTATGTATCTACAATCTTCCTCCTTGGTTATGTATGAAGCGTAAGTACATCATGATGTCATTACTAATCTCAGAACCCAGATGACCCAGAAATGATATTGATATATTTCTAGCGCCTTTAATCGAGGACTTACAAAATTGTGGGGCGAAGAGGTGTAGATGTGGGATACATATAAGAAAAAGAATTTCATCTTGCGGGCCATGATATTTTGCACCATAAATGATTTCCCAGCCTAGGAAATTTGTCAGGCTATAGTACGAAAGGAGGCAAGACTTGTTTTATTTGATTAGATGAAACTGAGAGCATGCGGCTACGGAACTGCAAAAAAATATTGTACATGGGTCACCACAGGTGTCTTCCGATACATCACACCTACCGTAAAAAGAACAACTCATTTAATGGGAAGCCTGAGAAAGGATCAACCCCAGTGTTTCTAATCGGTAAGGAGTTTTACTTGTGTGTGAAGGACATCAAAGTTGAGTTCGGTAAATATTCTAAACCTCGAGAAAAAAAATGTTTGGAAGAAGAGATCGATTCTCTGGGATCTATCATATTGGGAGCACTTACAAGTTCGACATTGCATTGATGTCATGCATGTAGAGAAGAATGTTTTGACAGTTTGGTTGGTTTGTTGTTGAACATTCTGAGAAAGACAAAAGATGGTATCAAAGTTTGCTGTGACATGGTTGAAATGGGGATAAGGCTGAGCTTGCACCGTTGAAGAGGACAAAGCGTACGTACCTCCCCCCGGCCTACTACACTTTGTCAAAAAGCGAAAAAAACATAAATATGTCTGTGCCTGTACGGTGTTAAAGTTCCATATGGGTATTCTACGAACTTGAAAAAACTTGTGTCCATGAAGGACTTGAAACTGGTTGGTATGAAGTCTCATGATTGTCATGTATTGATGTCACAAATGCTTCCCATTGCTATAAGAGGTATTCTCCCAGTAAGGTCAGAGAGACAATCACAAAGCTATGTTATTTCTTCAACGTAATATCTTGCAAGGTAAGTGTACTCCTACTATGTTAATTAGCTCCATTCATGCAACTTAATTGCTATATTTTTTATATGAATATTAATTTGCCGCAATGTGTGCTTGCAGGTAATTGATTCGGATGGACTGGACGATTTGCAATGCGATATGGTTACAACTCTTTGTCAGCTCGAGATGTATTTCCCTCCATCTTTTTTTGATGTTATGGTCCATCTAATTGTTCACCTTATCAGAGAAATTAAGTTTTCTGGACCGGTGTTCCTGTGCTATATGTATCCATTTAAGAGATTCATGGGTATCATGAAGGGATACGTCAGAAATCGTCATCGGTCGAGGGCAGTATCATCGAAGATTATGCCGCTGAGGAGGTGATTGAATTTTGCATCAATAATATGGCCGAGTTGACCCAATTGGCATTCTTAAGTCCCGACATGAGGGCAGGCTTCAGGGCGTCAAAACGATTGGATTCAAAGCAATCGTCCCCGCCAATGATCTATATGCAAAGGAATATTTTTGGGTCTTACAACACATGACGGACGTGGAGCCATACATACATGAGCACAAGGCAATGTTACAGAAACAGAATCCTTCAAACCCAGAGATTTGGGTCACTAGAAAACATAACAGGAAATTTGCTGGGTGGATCGAAACTAGAGTCCTGCGAGCTACCGAGGGCTCCGTAAGTGAAACTGTTACATGGTTGGCTAGAGGCCCAAGATTTATTGTAGGGACTTGGTACAGGTACGACATCAATGGCTATTCATTTTACACAAGAAGTCAGGATGGGAAGAATACCATGCATTGTAGTGTAGTGACACTATTTGCTATTTTGGAGAATGCCAAGGCAATAAGGGCATTGAACTCATATTACGGTGTTATTCAAAAAAAAAATGGGAGCTCGATTACGTATTATTTAAGACTCCTTTGTTTCGATGCCAATGGCTCAAAATCCCTCGAGGTGTTAAAGTTGATAATTATGAGTTTACTCTCGTCAATCCCAATAGAGTCACACACCAAGACAATCCATTTATACTTGCTGAGCAAGCCACACAGGTATTCTATATCGTTGACCTGACCAATCCAAAGTTACACATTGTCCTTCACTTCAAGAGATGTATTGTTGGGGTCGAAGACGTTGTCGACGAAGAAGAGTATAATCAGTTCAATGAACTACCTCCATTTTTAGATGCCATTCAATTTGTCCCTATCGAAGATATTGATGAAACAAATTACCTGCGAGACGATCACGAAGAAGGATTATGGGTTGACAACCATTCTTGACTATTTTGTAATTGAAGAAAAAATCCCAGGCTAACCACAAAGTTCTAGCATGAAGCTCTAGCACGAAGGGTTTTTGGGCATGGCATTGGAGAGAACGATGGCTCCCTGTCATCACTCAGGTGAGAAACTTATCAAATTAATTATAAAGATTCTTGCCTCTAGACTCCACAAAGTTATTAAAAGTATTTTGAATCTTGCATGCTAAAAGAAAGGCCCTCTAGAACATCCAATTCCTAAGTTGTCCTATCAAAATTTTCCCACCATTCAGTATGCAGATGACACTCTTATAATCCTAAGAGCTTTTTCTAAAGAAATTTCCTTGTTAGAAGCCCTTCTGTAGTCCTTTGCTTCTTCAACAGGCCTGAAAGTTTATTTGGAAAAATCATTTTCCAGTGTACCACACTACTACAGAAATGCAGGCCTGAAAAAAATTATGCTTTACTAACGGTTCATTTAGGATAATCGTTAGAAGAAAGTGCTTTTACTAATGGTTATTTATGATAAACCGTTAGAAGAAAGGTAAGTGTACTAACAGATCATTTTTATGAACCGTTAGAAGAAATGTAAGTGTACTAACGGATCGTTTTAATGAATCGTTAGAAGAAATGTAAGTGTACTAACGGATCGTTTTGATAAACCGTTAGAACAAGAACTCATAAATAAACCCACCTAGTAGTTTCCCTCCAGTCAAACCGTACCAATTCTTCTCTCCTCGAGCGCGAAATGCCCTAACCTCGCCGGTGACCGCTTCCTTGCTGCCAGAGCACCATCGCCGCTGAGATTACTGTTCTCTAGCACCGCCAGCACTGCGCTGCACCATTGCCAGCCGCCACAGCACTGTTCTCCACCAACGCCGGCCAGTACATTTCATCGTAACGTACTCCTACCCTTAGCCCTAGTGCTGCTCTTGTTTAGGATTACCTTAATTTGCTCTTTTCAATTTTTAAACTAGGATTTGGCTGCTCTTGTTTAGGATTTAAACTAGGGCTTTTTCTTTTTTGAGATTTAGTTCAAGAACAAGTATGATGATCTGTAGTGCCAGAGTATCTTCTTCGACTATCAAAACGTAAACCCATCTAAGAATTTTCACTCTAGTTTCTTTAGTAGCTCAATAATCTACTAACTTCAAATCTGATATCAAAGTTCTTTTCCACTTAATGAGGTTCCCAGCCTGATTATGAAAAATCCTAGAATTTCTGACTTTCCAGATGTTCCAAAGAGACAAAATGATAACCTCCATGAAAAAATCTTTGAACGATAGATTATCTTTTTTAAGCTTCCAAATTATATCAATCATGGAAGTATTTGCAGGAATCACAATCCAGTTAACTCCCACCAGATTCCAGCATTAAATAGCAAAATCACATTCAAAGAATAAGTTAGATTGCGATTCAATATGACCTTCAGAGCAAAGCTCACAATCATAAGAAGGAATCACCAAATTTTTCCTAAATAACATTCCTGTGGTATTTACTCTTTCCCAAAGGAAAATCCAGAAAAAAAAACCTTGATTTTGAGGATACACTTAGTCTTCCAACACCAATTGAAAATGGGGTGAGTGAAGGAAACACCCATTCTGAGTTTAAACAGGAATTTCAACATAAGAGCCAAATTCTGAGTTTTAAGGTTGATGATCCCAAGTCTACCATTAGCTTTGGGTCTACAAACTTTATCCCAAGCAATCAAACAGTGACTTTCAAAGCAAGTCGATTGCCCTTTCCAAAAGAAAGCTCTTCTAAGTTTATCAATTCTTCCAATGATAGAAAGAGGAATTTTAAGACTAGACATAAGAAACATTGGCAGGGAAGAAATCACTAAGTTGATTAAAGTTAACCTCCCCCAAAGAGAGAAAGGAAAACTGCCAACCAGTAAGTCTTCTCTGTATTAACAATTGCAAATTAAAAAAACAGGAGTATGAATATGTCTTTTTTAAGGTTTGTAAGAGTGTTTGAGATATTTCTAGTTTAAGAAAGCACATCTTCTAACGGTTGTTCATGTATTAACCGTTAGAAGAAATAGGTATCAAGGTTAGATGAGATATACATTAAGAAATTTTTGTAAAACCTCCAATCAAAGACTAGTCTATTTTGTGTTTGATAATTATTATATGGTTCTAACTTCTCTATTTTAAAGTTGTTTAATCTTATATATACTAGTAATGGCATTGCTTCAATTATAAACTTTTTTATGTATATGTACTCCACCTTTTTGATGGTTTGTTCATGGAATTTTAGGCACAGCCATGTCAGCACCTTCCTCATCTGATGGTAGGGGTTCGACGAGGGGCAACGTAACTGATGTTGCGCCATCCCAGCGCAAGAGGACAGCGTGAGGCACGACGACGTTGTGCCGAACGCACCAATCTTTCGTGCGAGTTCAACCAGTTTGGGAAACCAATCGAAAAGAACGCTAGGAAGTACGCTACCTACGTTGGCTTGCTGGCAAAAGAGAGGGTGAAGATCACCATCGAGAGCTGGAAGGACATGAAGGCGGATGAGAGGAATAGGTTGTGGGTAGAAGTGAAGGTAAAATTGATCGAAATCCTGAACTCTTTCGTAATCACATTCCCTTGTCTTATCCTCAAGTTTAATGAACTCCTGCTTATATGCACTGTTTGAAAAAAAGCCAAGTGGAACATCCCCGACGATGGACCTAAGATGGCCTGCTTGAAGGACATGAACTGTTGAATCTTGAGCCCTAATTAGGGTTTTGGTGATTAATGACATCCGAAATACATGCAACTAACCTCTGCAATTGAGACTCAGGTTAAGGAGAGGTGGAAGAGACACAAAAGCGCAAAATCAAGATTGTCAAGACTTCTCGAAGTGTAGATGGCGACGCAACTAAGCATAAGGGAAAAATACTGAGTAATACGCGCGTTTTCTTTTGAAAATTTCTAGTTTAGATGGTCATACTATTAAGAGGGGTCTCAGCACAAGTCACTTGATCAAACTTAGTGTTTTGAAAACAAAATTGCATTTGCATCTACCCAAAAATCAAATTTGAGCAAATTTGTGAAGTTCTATTTTTCGTTTTGAACTGGCCGGACATTGTCTGTGATGGCCGGACAATGTCCGGCCAATACAAAATCTTCTTAGCTTTTTCAAAACGAAACCAGAGACAAATAAATCTGTCCGGTGCATTTGTCCGCTGCAAGCCGGATATTGTCCGTGATGGCTGGACAATGTCCGGCCAGTAAATTTCCTATGAAGTTTTAATGCAAACACCAGAGACATTTGAAACTGTCTGGGGGCTTTTGTCCGGGACATGCCGGACATTGTCCGGGAATGACCAGAAAATATCCGACCTGTGTAAATCTCGTGAGCATTAAAATTAAACTTGCAAACAGAGACAAATTCTTTCATCTGGGGTTTTTGTCCGGACAAATAGTATCTGTCCGGCCTTCACAAAAATATTGAAACGGTAACTGACACGTCATGTAGTGTGAGTAACGGTCACTATTAAGTTGTACTAATCGGACATTGTACGAAATGGCCGGACAATGTCTAGCATGTACAACTTTCGCCCTGGTTCTTGCAAACGGCTATTTTTCTGAAGCTATATATACTCTTTCGACTTTGGTAGCTATGATGCAACTTATTCATCTCCAAAACTCTGTGCTAAAGCTTGCCAAACCTCTCACACATACTCTCTTGCATTTGAAGCAAATTTTTGAGCAAAGTTGTTGAGAGCAAATTGAGTAAAGATTGCATTTGAGCCATTTGCACTTGCATTCTTGGTTTTCAAGCTTTGTGTTTGATCAAGTGAAGTGCTAGGGCTTATTACTCTTGGTGATTGCCGTAACCTAGAAGACCCGGAAGGTCCAGTGATCTCTCCATCGACGGTGTGTGTCGGAGAGACACGGAGGTTGGGTGTAAAGGCTCGGAGCTCGCCTATCCGGAGAGGAGAAGGGCTACCTCTAGTGAAATCGAAGCAAAAACTCTTGCATAGAGTGCTTCAACGAGGATTAGTGGAAATCGGCAAATTTCCGATACCTCGGGATAAACTCGATCTCGTTCGGTCATTTCTATTGCTTGCTTCATATTTCTAGAAATTGCGATATTGTGTTTGTCACCCTAGTATTGTAAAACTTAATTTGTGTCATCATCTAGATTATTTGTGAGTTGTTAACGCAATCTAGGATATAAGTTATTCGTCAAAGTTAAAATTTGTAAAACCTCCTATTCACCCCCCTCTAGTCGACATCCTTCGATCAACATGAACAACACATGGAAAACCTTCAATAGCTTCCTCGTGACTACCTTCCTCGCTGCGGGGAATTCTCCTTTCGAGAAGTACCCCTTCATAATGGAGGAGGTATGCGAACAATTCACCCAGCAGAAGGGGACCCCTGAGTTCAAGGTATATATGCTTTCTTTTCTTGGTTATATTGTATGGTCGATTTTATGGACTAACCAATGGTGCATTTGCTTGTTTCTGCTTCGAAGGCCCTTAGCCAGAAAGGGAATCCAGAAGAGGAACGATGATGAGGAACGGGGTCCCGATCTTCCGATAGGTAAGGGATAGTTCGATTGGTGGAGACTCGACGTTGACGATCCGACTTTCGACCAGAACCGATCTAGGCCTGCAATCGCTACACCACTGCTCCGTTCGCTATCAACCGTACCGAGGAGCGGTTGACCTAGCCACGAAGGCCTGTTCCTGCAAGTGAATCGAAGAACACGTGCAAGAACACAGAAGAAGCAATCTCGAATTGCAAGTATGTATTAAGATCACGAAGTGTTGGGGTTCCACAAACCGAAAGACGGCGAACTGCGACAGCAGAAAATTCTAAGCAAAACCCAAGTCTAACAATGACGGCTACGAGGTTTTAATATGCGAGAGGGGTGGCGTCTAGGGTTTGGGGCGCACCCCCCCCACGCGGGATACACGGGCCGAGGCCCAATAGACAGGTGACGCATCACCACACGGCCCAACAGAATCTGGTCTCCACTTGTTTCAACGATTGTGATTGACTCAGAATGATTTTGGACGTGGGACCAGATCCGTTGGAAAGGTCTCGTCAAGGGCTTCTCCGTAATGTACTTGAATGCCCCAAACGGAGTTTGTATGCATCTGCTACGCCCGTTTGAAGACAGGCTGCTCCGCCGTGGCCGACCCGGACTCCAGCTCGCAGTAGACTTGATTCCCGACCCGTCTTGGCGCAAAGTGACACCCTCGCTGATCAACACCATGATTCCTGAGCACAAGCACAATATTATTAGGTAGTAACTAGCTCTTGTCAATATTCTCTCGTGTACTAAGAAACGAGCTCACCTGGTGATTTAGTTGACGTGCACGTGCCCTTGTTATTGGTCCTTGCACAATGGGTGTTGGAAGAATGGACACATCGTTAGGGGTGATGTCCTCATCAAACGACCACCCACACTGGCTCGGATCTCGGGGCTATGCGGGGAAGGAGGAGCAGTGGAGGAAGGAAGGCGAGGAAACTGCTCTCGTCGACTCCCCTGACTTGCCAATCTCCGAGATCCGCGATGTGAGGTGCAAGCAATGGTGGCGGCGGAGAGCGTCCGTGTCGTTCATAGGGTTTGTGGAGTTCGCAAACCCTAAGGACACTCAAGTCGTGCAGCGGATAGTAAGTTGGCTAACTTTGTAAATTGTGTAGACACAAGTTTATATATATATTTGTCTCACAATGTAGCTTTGAATGTAACAGATCTCTACTGAGAAGGAAGCAACGCAAGGATTGTTTATTCCCTAGAGGGAGAACGACATCCTCACCTGGGCTCTAGGAAATAAAGAGCATCCCTGGCGGACGCGGACCGTGGGAGTCGTCGTGCCGTGGAAGGACGGCTTTGAAGAGTGTGGGCCACTGAGGAAGAAGGTCCTCTCTTGGAAGGATAAGGAATCAGAGCTGGCCGGGAAGATACGGTGACTGCACAATTTGAGGCCAGGTTCGCTGAAATGAGCAAACAGTTAGGACAGCTCAACAAAATTTTGCAATCCAAGGGTGTAAATCCAGCTCCCAAGGGCGACAGTACCCTGCGGGGTCAGCCGAGCAGTTGCTTTTCGAAGGTCCACGTGGATCTAGTGGATCTGCTTGAGGTATTGCAAGGCCAGGTTCGCTGAAATGAGCAAACAGTTAGGACAGCTCAACAAAATTTTGCAGTCCAAGGGTGTAAATCCAGCTCCCAAGGGCGACAGTACCCTGCGGGGTCAGCCGAGCAGTTGCTTTTCGAAGGTCCACGTGGATCTAGTGGATCTACTTGAGGTATTGCAAGCCTCGAACTGTGCACTTAAGTTGATGCCACTCGCATTCCAATAGAATTGTTTCGGTAACCTGTTTTAATTGTTGCAAATTTATAGAAGCCGGAGAGTTGCAGCCTAGTGGTTCACATAGGCGACATCCCCGTAGTGGTTGCACACGGGTTCATATATCTGTCTGGGGAGGATGTCTACATCCACTGCGTAGCTCTGAAGATGGGTTTGCAAAGGTACAAGTGGACATGCCCCTCCAGGGCTACACCGCTTTCCTGTTGCCCACCCCAACGGAGGAAATACGGACAATTGGTGAGGCATTGGACTCATACGTACAGTGGCTCAAGAAGGGTATTATAATACAGGAGGTAAATCCTACCTATTTTAGTTTACAACTTACTTAATATACTCGAGTTGCAAACTCTAACATACAGGTTCATAAATTGAAGTGGAGGATGGATGCCAGCATACTACCTAAGGAGCCCACCCCAACATAGGGCCTGAGGGATCTCCTCCGGCCCTTGAGCCTTGAAAGATGACCTCGGCCCCAAGAAAAGGATCCACGCCTCCTCGGAAAGGCCCTTCTCCATCGAAGAAAGCAGTCAGCACCCCACCCCGAGTTTCAAAGATACACACTTGACGAGGATTGTTACCCGACCTAGTTCAGAATAAATGCACGTGTGGTTCGAGATAGATTTGAACTAGGTGAGTGTCCATTGATATGATCTCAACTGTCCTGGGAAGCGTGGACACATGATCGCAAGCTCTACGCGGTCAGGCCGCAGATAGTTTGCGGTCAGAAGCCCGTATGCGATGCGCGGTCAGAAGGTCGCAGATAATACGCGATCAGATGACTGCAAACAACACGCGGTCAGAATACTCTCAACCAGGAGACACGGGGTTGCTTAGACCCTACAACAAGCATATCCCAAGTATCCCGAAGATTCCTCCACATGCGGAGACAACCCTCGGAAGATTAATATGTGCAGTTATTCCTTAATTGCACGTGTTAAGCCTGCGTGGAAGTTAAGTGCAGTTGCCTAAACTGCACCCGAGCAACTGTCCGAAGCCGTTGTACATTGGCGCCCTTTCGACCAGTATAAAAGGGTGAGCTAATGCACCAGACGAGGATATGACACATCGATAGAGGACAAATCAACAAGAGACAACACAATTTGTAGGATCAAGGATGCCGACTAGAGGGGGGTGAATATGAGGCTTTTAAAACTTTAAATTTAAAACAAATATTTGCAAATCAAGAACAAATAATAAAATGAGCAAGAAGAGAAGAGAACGAACACAGTGATTTTTACCGAGGTATCGGAGACTCGCCCAGTCTCCACTAATCCTCGTTGAAGCACTCAAGTCACTTGAGTTTTGTCTCAATACTCACGAAGAGTATTATCAACTAGTGGTTGCTCCTTGTCCACTCCGGAAAGGCGAGCACCGATGCCTTGCACACTTTTGCCGAGCCTCTCTGACAATCACCGAACTGGAGAGGTCAACGGCCACGCCTCCAAACCGTCTAGGTGAGGGCGCTCACCAAGAGTAATAGGCAGCGAGGTCTTCTCTAGACCTCCAAACACGCACCGAGAAACTAAGAGTATGCAAATGCAAATGAACTGAAACTCTCGGTGGATCGAAAAACACTCGATTTGATCAACAGATCAAGATTTTGTGTAGAAAACTAAAGCTCAAGAGTGTATAAGAGAATTATGCTGCTTGTTATATAAAACTCATGCCCAAAGCCCCTATTTATAGCCTCAAGAATCAAAAGAACCGTTGGAGCTAGGGCTGAAAATCAGCAACACTAATTGACAGTCAGTTTGCCTAACTGACAATCAGTTTCATGTACAACGGCCGACAAAATTTACGGATAAAAAATTACTAGCCGTTTGTGGTCATTTATGGAAACTTGAAACCCACAACTGACAGTCAGTTATGCAAACTGACAGTCAGTTCGACCAAATCAAATAGAAACTCAGAAGAAAACAGCTGTGGTCGAATCCCCAACTGACAGTCAATATGGACAAACTGACAGTCAGTTTAGTACAAAAATTTTGAGCCCAAAATACACCATCTCTGGACAATTGTCAGTTTAACTGAACTGACATTCAAACTAACAGTCAGTTTAGCAAACTGACAGTCAGGCTGAACAAAAACAGCTATATCTTTAAATCCAGAAATCCAAAATAGGTGTTTAATAGCTCGTTTGAAAGATAATTTTAAGAGCTACAATTTTGTCAACAGAAGTAAAAACTAGATCTCCTAGATATTTCTAGAAATTTGAAAAACTCTTCTACTGTCAAAAACTCAACTGAAAATCCAAATCTTTCAAACCAAATTCCAATCAAATCCAACCAAAAAGATGCAATGCAATGACCTAAGTTTCTCGGTTTATGCTGGAGATATAGAGAGGACTTTTGCAACCCCTCTTTATAGTACGGTTGAAATCTAAGCAACAAAGTCCTTAACCGATCTATCTCCAAGCTCCGAGATCGGGAGAAAATGAAATTACAGATTACCTTAGGACCTTTGCATCTTCACGTTTGCGTCTTGTCTTTGCTCTTTTTCACCTTATGCTTTACTTCATGTCGGGTTCATCTTGATTATCTCGTATTTCTTCCCGAACAAGCTCTGTATCAAAAATCTCAGGAGCATAGTTAGTCTGAAACACTTTGTTTTCATTAATCATCAAAATTAGGGTTAGGCATGAAGGCCTAGATGCAACACAATTAACACCAACAAGCTTCCATAGGCTATTTAGTTGTGTTTTACATAATCACACGGAGAAGATCTTCGCCTATGACGATCTTTTCTACAACTTTGTAATCCTTTTTTCCTACATATAGTGAAATCCCAACAGGACGTAGGGCTATTACTCCCACCATCGAGGGCCCGAACCTGTATAAATCTCTCTGTGCTCCAACTAACTTTGGTTCATCATCCCCTTCCCGGAGGATCACCCTGAAAGGTCTCACCACTCACAAATTCTGCATAAGTTCGACTAAGGACCCCAAGTCCGAATCGTCGACAACACTCTCTCCCCGGCAAAAGGCAAGGGCAAGGCTAAGGGAGAAAGGAATAGTCGGGTACATTCAAGAATGGGTTCCTACTCATGTCGTAGTCCATTTTGCATAAATTGATCGCACAACTAGAGACCTCCATGAGTGGTACCTAACCCGATCCCGGCGCAACTTGAACTTCCTAGTTCCCTTCAGGCCTGGACAGTTCCACCGTGAGGTCGGGAGCATATCAATGGCGCACGAGGATTTGTTTGACCTCTTCAACTGGTGGGAACTTGATATATCCATCATACAGACTGGAATCCTATGAGTTTGCTAATCCTATATGTTGTTATAGTTCATTTAAAAAATCTAATCACTCTGGATGCAATACTAATGTCATCCTTTGCATACAGGTGCATGTACAGACTAGCGTCGAGGAGGGTGTGTGACAAGGTGGGTTTCCTCGACCCAGAGCAAATAAGCCACACAATGCTAGAGCACGAGCCAGCACATGCGGAACAATACATATCGAGGGCACTGCTGGCGCAACAGACAGGGAGTTCATTCTAGCGCCGTACCACCAAAGGTTAGTGCATTTCCTACCAAGTTAACTCATTCTTGTATGTTACACCTAACATGTACTTTAAACGGTTCTCTTTTGTGTACACCGTAGGGGCCACTAGATCATCCTCATGATTTGTCCATGGAGGAATGAGGTGTACTACCTTGATTCGATGCACGACAAGCTACCAAATAAATACGTGATCTCGTGGCATATGGATGCATAAGTAACATGTTTGATTTAAATTTTGATCTCACTAGATAATGATAACATATTAACCAAGAATACTAAATTAAATGCAGTGCTTTCACAAATTATGTATTCGCTGGAGGAAGGCATAACGCATCGGAGGGCCCAAGAATTTCTTCGAAAGAATATGAGGTAATTAATAAGGATCTACCTACTCATGAGTCTTTTAGTTTATGCTTAATTAGTTTATAGAAAAAATAGCTAACATGTCTTCGCATATGCAATTATCTCAGTGCCATCAGCAACCAGAATCGTGGAATGTGAATTTTATATAATGCGGTTTATGTATGACCTAATCAGGACAAACTTTGCCCAATTCCCTCAGGTAAGAATTTCACCTAAATTGGATGTGATGTTCAAAACTAGAAAGTTAATTACTGACTCTTCATACATGCATGCAAAGCGGCATGTCCAAGGACAAATACGAGTATTCAAAGATAAGAGAACTGCAACAAATTTGGGCTCAAGATGTGATGGAAGAAGTGGCTGTCAACTTATTGTAATTTTTTGTTTTTTCTTTGCATTCTTCTACTCTCTGTAGTCCTTGTAATTATTAATATACATTGAATGTATGAATTGGTGCTTTTTGTATTTGTATCGGTGTATTTCTGAATAAACTCAATGTGTGAATAAATCTGTGGAAATATTCAATCTGTTGAATGTGTGCATAAATTCAGTCTGTGTACTTGTGAACGTACCTTTTTTGTATCTGTATTGTGTATCAAAACTTCTTCTAACGGTTCACTAACACAGAAAGATAGAAGAGAACAACATATTCTAACGGTTCAGTAGTACGATCCGTTAGAATATAGTGTAATAATCTAATAGTTATTACGAATCGACCATTAGTATATAGAAAGCTATTGTAACGATTCACTAATACGAACCATTAAAATATAGTGAACTATTCTAACGGTTCATTAATACTAACTGTTAGAATATATAAGATATTCTAACGGTTTCGAACCGTTAGAGCAGCGCTAGGTTTGTCCTATCGTGCCCATCACTAGCGGTTGGAGAACTGTTAGTACAAACTTTTTTGAACTGTTAGTACTCATCATTTCTGTAGTAGTGGCACAAGGTCAAACTACCAAAAAACATGGGTACCATACAATACAAACGTTCCAAAAAATCTCCGCGAGCCAAAACTTCCGTTTTAGGGTAACCATTCTCAAAAATTTAAAATATATGAGACATCACGTGCAATAAAACTTTATGTCTATGGTCGATGTTCACAAATACTTAACTTATGTGATCAACATGACCAACAAAATGAATCCCCTGAATAAAGTAAAAAACTAGGGTTTCATTGGATATAGTTTACAAATTTTCCTACTCCCACAACTCCAAAATTAATTAACTCAATTAGATTCTACATTCAATGCGACAATATTTCACTATTTTTTGTAAAATCTAAAATATACAACTTACTCTAAATATGAGACTTGTAGACGATTGGAATTCGGGGTTCCTAGTCGAACTTACACGAATTTAGTTTGTTTAGTAGGGAGACAATCAACACAATCACCAAGGAAGTCACAGTAAATATGTATCCAAATGATGCAGAGTTTATGCAGGTTCGAGCCCTCAAAGTCTAAGTAATAGCCCTACTTCATGTTGTGTTTTCACTATATGTAATATGAAATATAGAGAAAATTTACTATAAAGTCTAACAAGTCTTCTCCGTATCAATTGCTGCTTGGATCTCCCTCCTCTCTTCTGAATTGGTCCTCTTTTTATATTTATCGAAAGGGTGCCAATAGAAGGAGGTTCTGGACAATTTGATAGTTGTTGTGTGCAATTTAGATAACTGCACATCTCTCCTTATCTTCTCGATGGTTGTAATGCACAGTTTAGGTAATTGCACATTTACCCTTATCTTCTTGACGGTTTGTCGTATCGGTAAGAAGAGAAATTGTATTGTCCCGGTATCATGGTTGGTAGATCTCAACCGTGTTCCAGGTTTAGCATAACTTGTCGACGATTCGGACTCGGAGTCCTCAGCCGAACTTATGCAAAATTTGTAATAGTGAGACCTTTCAAGATGACCCTCCGAGAAGGTATGTAGAAAAATGGAGAACATGAGCACATAGAGGTTTATACAGGTTCGGGCCCTCGATGGTGGGAGTAATAGCCCTACGTCCTGTTGGGATTTCACTATGTGTGATAAAGGTTTACAAACTAGCGGGAAAAAACCTTCACAGGCGAAGGTTTTTCCTATGTAAGTGTACAAAAAGAAGCCCCAGGAGGCTTGCAAATACTATCTAATCTAGGCCGTAGACTTGGCTGTTTGAGCGGTTGAGATGTGCTGTATCTCACTTGTATCAGAGATGTTGATCTCCTCAATAGATGCTTCGATCCCCCTGTTTGATGCACCTTGCCATCCTTTTATACTGGTCGAAAGGGTGCCATGTCGTAACTGTATCAAACAGTTGCTTGGACGGTTGGATGCGGTTTTTAGAGAACCGCTCTTAACCTCCACGCAGGTTAAACACGTGTTATTCATGGATAACTGCACATATTAACCTCCTGACGGTTGGTCTTCCACGTGGAGGAATCTTCGGGATACTTGGAATATTCCCGCTATAGGGACAGCTGGACAGATGAACTCCAAGTACCCTGGTCGAGAACGTTCTGGCCACGGGATGTTGGCTGACCGCGCAACATCTCGGACATTCTGTTCGCGTATAGCACACGAAGTCCTGACCACGCGAAGTCTGCGGCCTGATCGCGCAAAGCCTGCGACCTCGGGCTGATGCTTCTCAGAATGACTTGAGTCCGCACCGCTAGGCACGTGTTTGGCTCGAATCTGTCTTGAACCAACAGTGCATTTATTTGAACTGACCCGGGTGTCAATCCTTGTCATAACTCATCAATAATCATGGTCATGTATTAGCTACGGCCACATATTGGTATTACTTTTCTCTCCACGATAGGGATGATCGTGGGAAGGTGTCTCTACGACCATGATGATCGTGAGACAATGTATTTTGCGACAATATGTGTATCAACCACATATTTCTATGACCATTGAGGTCGTAGGCAATAATATACTCATAACGGGTTATGTCTAAAAGATCTTGGACTATCCCCTAATCTCTCTCTTAGGTCTCTTCGATATGGAGAGGCATATAAATGATGCAAGTCTCATTCTGTAGCTCTTTCGACCATAGAATAGCATGGACAACTTGATATGCACACGCCTTGCTTTAAGATGCGTGCATGAAGTTTGGTCCCGATCTTCCGTCGTAGAAGAAATCCGTGGATAAATGCAAGTTGTGACCTTAACGAAGGGGCAGCTAACCACGATCCAACACGCGACCAGCAACCTCACAATCACTAAACCACTCCTCAATTGGTTATCAATCAAGCAAAACTGGGTTGACCTGTTCACAAAGAACAACTCAAGCAAATCAATAAGAAAAGAAAGAGTAACAACGGAAGGATAACACTCAATAATCTGAATTATGAGTTGAACATTGAGACTCCGAATTATACAAGTCGGCAAAGACATGAGCATACAATATGTATATCAACAAAGTCTATCAAAAACTAATATCATGCCTTCTCTTTTATAGAGGATGATGTCTACAAAAGATAGAAGGTTTAAAACCAGAATTCTAAACTAATTTGAAACATACTAGAATCCTTCCAGAGCTAATTTTCGCGGATTCGAATAGGACTCTTTCCTCTCATGCACTTTCCATTCTTTCGGGTCTCCTGGTTGCATACAATGTCGGATTTCGATGATTCTTGATGTGTTGGAAAGCTCTTTCGATTATCTTTCCAACAAGTACTCACACGACCTACTTGGACATCTGTACAGAAATTGGTGTTTGGTTGAAGTCGCTGAATAATCAAGCTTGGTCGGCAGACTGTATGGTCCTCAGGCTGCGACCATGTGTCCTCAGACTGCGACCAGGTGCTTCCGATCATGGGCTGCAACCATGGGTCCTTAGGCTTGGTCGGCTGTGGCCATGTGCCGATCATTGGCTGCGACCTTGAGTAGTGTTGTAAAGTTGTTGAGCAGTTAACTTCGTCTAGAATTCCCTCACGTGTAACAACAAGCAAAGAACAATCATTAGGCAATATCATTTGTTCTGTAATTAAATAATTAATTTGCCCAAGAAACGAGTTCACATGATGTTCAAGGCTACACGCATACGCTCGTGTTAATACTTGTGAGTGTGTGGTCGTGATGTCCTCATCATACTCCCCTTCTTGAAAAAGAGTCATCCTCGACTCTTGCCCATCGTTCTCACCCAAGTATGGAGATAAATCAGCAACATTTAATGTATCACTTACTTCATAGTCCTCAGGTAGCTCCAATTGGTAAGCATTAGCATTGATCTTGGCAAGAATCTTGAATGGACCATCACCTCGCGGCATAAGTTTGGACGTGCACTGTTCTGGAAAATGATCATGACGCAAATGCAACCAAACTAGATCTCCTTCTTCGAACACAACTTCCTTTCTGCCTTTATCCGCATGCTTCTTATATTGAAGTAGCATCTTCTCAATATTTGCTTTGGTCGTCTCATGTATCTTATGAATCATTGCAGCACGCTGTTTGGCATCAAGATTACCTCTTTTGGAAAGCGGTAGAGGTAACAAATCAATTGGCGCAGTAGGTTTAAATCGATAGACGACCTCGAATGGACAAAACTGGGTAGTAGAGTGCACAACACGGTTGGATGCGAATTCAATGTGTGGCAAACACTCCTCCCAAAGCTTCAGATTTTGCTTGAGAACTGCCCGTAGCATAGTGCCAAGTGTTCGATTGACGACCTCGGTCTGGCCATCAGTGTGGGGATGACAAGTCGTTGAAAACAACAGCTTCATTCCAAGCTTCCCCCAAAGTGTCCTCCAAAAGTGACTCAAAAATTTGGTATCATGATCAGAAACAATTGTCTTCCGCACTCCATGGAGACGAACGACCTCGCTGAAAAACAAATCAGCAATGTGGGTAGCATCATCGCTCTTATGACAAGGTATAAAATGAGCCATTTCAGAAAACCTATCAACGACAACAAAGATACTATCCCTCACCTTCTTAGTCCTTGGTAATCCCAACACAAAATCCATAGAAATATACTCCCAAGGTACTTTCGGAATAGGAAGAGACATATATAATCCATATGGGTTTAAGCGAGACTTAGCTGTTGGACAAGTAGTGCATCATCGAATGTAGCGCTCGACGTCTAGCCGCATCTTCGGCCAGTAGAAGTGGGTGGCCAAAACATCTTCGGTTTTGCGTATCCCGAAATGTCCCATCAATCCTCCGCCATGAGCCTCCTATAACAACGAAAGACGAACGGAACTCGCGGGAACACACAGCTTGTTAGCTCTAAACAAATAACCATCATTTAGTACATATCGAGCCCAACATCTTCCTTCTTTACAATTAATGTAAATGTCTTTGAAATCCAAATCAGTTGAATATAATTCTTTCAAACTCTCTAACCCAAGAATTTTGCAATCGAGTTGGGACAACAAGATGTAATGTCTAGACAAGGCATCAGCAACCAAATTATCTTTACCTTTTTATATTTGGCAACATATGGAAAGGATTCAATAAATTCAATCCACTTAGCATGTCTACGATTCAACTTACTTTGGCTACGAATGTGCTTCAATGCTTCATGATCCGAATGTATGACAAATTCTTTCGGCCAGAGGTAATGTTGCCATGTTTCTAAGACTCTAACCAATGCATACAATTCCTTGTCATAAGTTGAGTAGTTTAGAGTTGGACCACTAAGCTTCTCACTAAAATAAGCAATGGGTTTTCTATCTTGCATGAGAACACCTCCAATTCCAATACCACTAGCATCACATTCTATTTCAAAAGTTTTATTAAAATCAGAAAGTTGTAGAAGTGGTGCATTGGTCAACTGATCTTTCAATGTGTTGAAAGCCTCCTCTTGCGCCTGTTCCCACTTGAAAGGCATGTTCTTCTTGGTCAGCACATTGAGTGGGGCGGTGATCGTACTAAAATCTTGTATGAACCGGCAGTAGAAACTAGCAAGTCCGTGAAAACTCCGCACTTGTGTGACTGTTGTAGGTGTAGGCCATGCTCGAATTGCTTGCACCTTTTGTTCATCCACCTCAATGCCTTGTGCAGTCACAACAAAACCAAGAAACACGACTCAATCCATGCAGAAGGTGCACTTCTCAAGGTTAGCAAACAAACGTGCCTCTCTCAAGACAGCAAAAACTTGGCGTAAATGCCCCCAAATGATCGTCGAAAGTCTTGTTGTAGATCAAGATGTCATCAAAGTAAACCACCACGAAGTGTCCGATAAAAGGACGCAACACTTTGTTCATTAAGCGCATAAACGTACTAGGTGCATTAGTAAGACCAAATGGCATGACCAACCATTCATATAATCCAAATTTAGTCTTAAAAGTAGTTTTTCATTCGTCACCTAGTTTCATTCTAATTTGGTGGTATCCACTATGCATATTGACTTTAGAAAAGATGGTCGAACCACTCAATTCGTCAAGCACATCATCTAACCGAGGAATCGGATGACGATAACGAACAGTGCTATTGTTAATAGCTCGACAATCTATATACATCCTCCATGACCCATCCTTTTTAGGCACAAGTAAAACAGGAACAGCACAAGGACTTAAGCTTTCGCGTACGTACACTTTGTCGAGCAGCTCTTGTACCTGGCGCTGAATTTCTTTGGTCTCTTCTGGATTGGTGCGATATGGAGGTTGATTGGGCAAGGGTGCCCTTGGAATGAGGTTGATTTGATGCTCTATCCCTCACAATGGTGGCAGCCCCGCAGGTATCTCATTTGGAAAACGTCCTCTAATTCCTGCAGTAAAGAAACAACCGAAACAGGCAAAGTAGAGGGTAAAGCATTAGTAGAAAAGAGAGCATCTTTGCACACAAGCACAAAGCACTCTTGGGGATGGGTTTCAAGCTCTCGCATCTCACGTTTGGTGGCTAACAGAACCTGTCCCTTAAGCTGAACCTCTCTTTTCTTTTCACTCTTTTCTTTCTTTTCTCTCAATTTGGTTTGGTGGCTCTCACGCCCCGATTTGTGACTCTCACTCATCTCTCTTTCTTTTCTCTCACGCTCAGCCTTATCTAAATCATCTTTGAGAATTTCATCTAGAGACTTGGAACCATTGAAACCTTCTTGTTGTTGTGCACAAAAGAGTACTTATTGGAACGCCCATAATGTGTAGTATCCTTGTTGTATTGCCATGGTCGTCCAAGTAATAATGCACAAGTTTGCATCGGTACCACATCACAGTCCACAAAATCAGAATAGGAACCTACAGAGAAATGGACACGTACCATCGCGGTCACCTTCAACTTGCCACAAATTGAACCATTGAATGTAGTATGGCTGCGGGTGTGTTCGTGTGGTCAAGCCAAGCTTGGCGACCATCTCTGAACTGGCGATGTTGTTGTAGCTTCCTCCATCAATGATGACCTTGCATGATCACAAACTTTGATTGAAATAAATTGTGGCACTGCCCCTACTCCGCTTTTTCCATCTGCGAGCTAAGAACACGACGAACAATAAGGCTAGTATGACCAGCATCAAAGGTGATCTCCTCTGCATCAGAGCCCAACATGTCATGCTGCTCCTCATGGTCGGATTCTTCTTTGACCTCACTGGCCGATGTGTACTCTCCATCATCCCGGACGATGAGGGTACGCTGATTTGGGCAAGCACGCATGTAATGCCCCTTCCCTTTGTATTTGAAGCACTCTATCTCCCTTGTTCGTCCTGTAGAAGCGACCGATGATGAACTTTTGGTGGGGACAACAGTGGTAGTCTTCGAATCGGCAACCTTGGATGTTGAAGTAGTAGGGCGGCTCGCGGATTGCACTCGACCAGTGGAGGTAGTAGCTCCACCCGCAGGTGTTGCACTCTTTTTCTGTGACGTAGTGCTCTTCCAAGGCGTGGTCGCACTAGGGTAGCTTCGACCAGTTTTGTTGTAGCTTGGTCATTTCCCTTGTACTTGCCTCTCAGCTTTGCATGCATAATGAAACAACTGATCCAAAGAGGTGTAAGTCTAAAAATCAAGGATGTCTTGTATCTCACGATTCAATCCTCCCAAGAATCTGGCCATCTTTGCATTCTCCTCCTCCTGCACATTAGCACGAAGCATGCCCACTTGCAGCTCTTGGTAGTAGTCTTCCACAGATTTGCTACCTTGATTCAATCTCTGAAATCGATTAAGCACATCTCTCTCAAAATAAGCAGATACAAATCTAGACCTCATCAAGCGCTTCAGATCGTCCCAAGTGTAAGGAGCTCTATCTCTCTGGCGGATTTGACTCCACCAAATAGAAGCATAATCAACAAACTAACTTGTGGCAGCATGTACTCGGCGATCTTCTGGATACAGATGACAACTGAATTTTTGTTCGATGAGCAGTTCCCAATCAAGATATGCTTCTGGATTAAACTTCCCATCAAAGCTAGGGAAAATAAACTTGATCTTTCCCAAAGCATCATCCCTTCTGTCTTCCTGGCGGTGACGTGCATATACTCCCAAGCCTCAACGGTTTCGTGCAAGTCGTTGTTGATCAGGATCCAAAACGACTTCCTCATTATCAGCCACATAATTATCATATCTCTCTTCATTGGTGGCTTCCTGGAACGCAGCGTTCAAGTTCGCCCTTGGTTGAAGTGGAACGGCAGCCGCATCATGATTATTGGCTTCGACTGGACCTCGAGGGAATCAAGGTGGTGGATGTTGTCGTGGCAGCGTCCGCTCGACTTGCTCAAGTCGAACGTCTATTCTGTCAAGACGATTCTCCAAGCCAGTCAAACGCGGTACTATCTGTTCATGCAGCATCCGCTCGAAGTGACCCAACATGGCTTGAGATCGTGGAAATGACGGGAGTGGTCGATCTATGCTCTCCTCAACACCAGGATCACTTTTATGCAACGAACCTCGTGAACACTTCGATCCTACCATGGTTAGTAAAAACAAGAAACACAAAAATTTCCTACCAACTACTGAATGTATGTGGCACTCTCAACCTCACCAACCTTACCAACCGACGCTCTTACCCCTCTTAATGTTTGCGACCAGCTAGGTCGTGATAACCAGAAAAAGAGATAATTACAGCGATTGCAATGTAAGGTATGCATGGACCAATGGTGAATATGTGGAGTTGTAGGTAGGGAAATATTATGTGTATCAAAGGAAAGCAATCAGTTATCTCAGAAATTGCGAAATTGAATAATAGTTCACACGAGTACTAGTCCTAATTGCTGATCAAACAATGAAAGGCTTGGCTTCTAGCAACAGGCTATAGTACTTCACAAGATTTTCTTTTTTTTTTCCTTTGACTGAATACTCTCTTCTTCTTTTTTTCTTTTTTTTATAAACTCCCTTGCCTCCTTTTGGTATGTTTGTTTTAGGATTCACGGCAAGATGGAAACTATTAAACTCAGAAGCAAAGACTCAATCTAACTTTGGATTTTCGGCAAACAATATTAAGACAAGCAACTGGACACGACTCAATGGAACGAAAACTCAATTAAGCAAACTGAAAATAACAGATTGAAAGCAACAACGGGCTAGGAAACTTTTTATTTTTTTCTAGCAATTTTCTGGACTCTAGGTAAAAAAATCAAACAACAAAACTAGAGATAAATGAATTCCTACTGGCAACGTGAGCTCTGATACCAACTGATATGCACATGCCTCGCTTTAAGATGTGTGCATGAAGTTTGGTCCCGATCTTCCGTCGTAGAAGAAATCCGTGGATAAATGCGAGTTGTGACCTTGACGAAGGGGTGGCTAACCACGATCCAACACACGACCAGCAACCTCACAATCGCTAAACCACTCCTCAATTGGTTATCAACCGAGCAAAACTAGGTTGACCTGTTCACGAACAACAACTCAAGCAAATCAATAAGAAAAGCAAGAGCAACAGCGGAAGGATAACACTCAATAATCTGAATTATGAGTTGAACATTGAGACTCCGAATTATACAAGTCGGCAAAGACACGAGCATACAATATTTATATTAACGAAGTCTACCTAAAACTAATACCATGCTTTCTATTTTATAAAGGATGATGTCTACAAAAAATAGAAGGTTTAAAACTAGAATTCTAAACTAATTCAAAACAGACAAGAATCCTAACAAACTATAAAAAACTCTTTCGATTATCTTTCCAACAAGTGCTCACACGACCTACTTGCACATCTGTACCGAAATTGGCGTTTGGTTGAAGTCGCTGAACAATCAAGCTTAGTCAGCAGACTGTATGATCCTCAAGCTGCGACCGTGTGTCCTCAGACTACAACCAGGTGCTTCCGATCATGGGTTGCAACCATGGGTCCTCAGGCTTGGTCGGCTGCAGCCATGTGCTGATCATTGGCTGCGACCTTGAGTAGTGTTGCAAAGTTGTTGAGCAGTTAACTTCGTCTAGAATTCCCTCACATGTAACAACAAGCAAAGAACAATCATTAGGCAATATTATTTGTTCTGTAATTAAATAATTAATTTGCCCAAGAAACGAATTCACCTGATGTTCAAGGCGACGCGCATGCGCTCGTGTTAATACTTGTGAGTGTGTGGTCGTGATGTCCTCATCACAACTCAACCGTGTTCCAGGTTCAGCATAACTCATCAATAATTATGATCATGTATTAGCTACAACATATTGGTATTACTTTTCTCTCCACGATAGGGACGATCATGGGAAGGTGTCTCCACGACCAGGATGATCGTGGGAAGGTGTCTCTACGACCAGGATGATCATGAGACAATGTATTCTGCGACAATATGTGTATCGACCACATATTTCTATGACCATGCATTGAGGTCGTAGGCAATAATATACTCATAACGGGTTATGTACAGAAGATCTTGGACTATCCCCTAATCTCTCTCCTATGTCTCTTCGACTACGGAGAGGCATATAAATGATTCAAGTCTCGTTCTGTAGCTCTTTCGATCATAGAACGGCATGGACGACTAACTTGGGTAATAATCTCCGTCAAAACTAAATACAATGGTCTACATATATAAGTAAATAAGAAACTAAATATTTATATGAAACTAGCAAAGCCCCTAAACTAGCCTCAACCCTAATATATGTGTACTAAATCTATTACAAATTTAAAGTTATTTAACTATTTGTCCTAAACACTAGGATGATGCAAAAATTTAATTTGTTTTACTTTCTAGGGGTCCAAAAATTATACCTACAAATACGATAAAATCTGTGTGATCTTGTCCCCTATTCTCCCTTTTTCTCCTCTTCTCTTCTCTTCCTTCTCTCCTCCCCTCTCCTCTCCTCCCTCTCGTTTCCTAAATTTGGCCAAATAAACTGGGGGGAGAAGGGGGGAACACCTAACTAGGTCCACATGTCAGTGCAAGTTTCAGTTGCACACCCAAAGAGAGACCAAAATAAAGGCCATGGGTGGACCCACATGTCAGCTCCGATCTTAACTTGGTACACAACTGAAACCCACAAGGCATCCGGGCCCACATGCCAGTTCAAGTTCGCACCCAGTGTGCAACTGAAGGCTGACTATGCAGCCCAACACACACCCAAGTGCCAACGCAACACGGGACACGTTGACATGTTTCAGTCACTTGGCCGGTGAAGACTCAACATTCAAGTCTTCACTTGGTTAGCTACTAAAATTTTTATGACATGTCAATTTTTTAAATTTGTTTTTTATTAGGTCATTTCAAAAAAAAATCTTTGTTTTAGATTTTTTTAATTGATTTGAAACCCAAAATGAGGTGAGCTCAGGTGCACATGGAAAAGCGGTACGCATAAGATAAAATCATAATTGTAATGGTTTGAAACTTTAATTGTAATGGTAATAAAATCTATGGAGCAAAATCTTTTATTGATTTGATACCCGAAATAAGGTGTGCACAGGTGAGTACCAAAAGATTGTGTGCGCATGATAAAACGGTTCGAAATTTTAATTGTAATCATAATATAATCATATGAGCAAAAATCTCATATTGATTTGATTCATGAAATGAGGTGTGGACAGGTGTGCATAAGATTAAATGGTAATCGTAATGGTTTGAAATTCTAATTGTAATCTTAACCAAATCATATGGAGCAAAATCTCGGAACTAAGTACTTTATTAGTGGTAAGTTAAAACGGGACCCACAAATAAAAATTTGTAACAAAATTAAGCCGACATTAGGGCATGCATGCATGCACGCGATGCTGGTTCAAAGTTTCCGACCCAACGCATACACTTACCATCACCCTGCCATGCCATATGCATGTTACATATTTGTGCCTTTGATTTGGGGCCTGTCCTCTCAATCTCAATTATTGTGAACTTCACTCCTTTGAAGGAGAGAGAAAGAGGACAGAGAGACATGCATAATAGGATGGCATGTCCTGCCGTTTGCGTTCTTAGGAGATGTTTGATGGATCCTTGTACAGTTAAGCTCGAGGCAGGTAAAAGATTCTGAATATCTCACAAGATGTTTGAAAAGCCTAATTCTCATATACCTCAATGCAAGAATGTCTCTAGTTGGGCCATGTCTTGTCAATCTCAATTATTATGTACTTTTCTTTGGAGAGAGGGAGAGGAGGAGAGATGTAGAATGAAATGGTATGTCCTTCTCGTCGGTTATTTGGAGATATTCGATAAATCTTTGAGTAATTAAACTCAAGGTGGATCAAAAATTTTGAACATCTTATAAAAAATTTGAAAGTTCTCATTCTCTAATATCTCAATGTGAAGAATGTCTTTAGTTGGATCATGTCCTTTCAATCTCGATTATTATGCACTTCATTCTTTTGGAGAGAAAAAGAAGGAGAGAGAGAGATGTAGAATGGAATGGTATATGCTGCCGATTGGGTTCATTGGAGATGTTCAATGGATTCTCAAATAGCATAGCCCGAGGTGGTAAAATATCCAAACATCTTACAAAAAAAAGTTTGAAAAGCCTTGTTCTCCTTTACCTGAATGCAAAGATGTCTCTAATTGAGCCATGTCCTCTCGACTATTATATATGCCTTTGACTCCTTGAGGGAGGGGGAGGGAGATAGCCAAAAAAAAAATTGGTGAGGATGATCCTGATGTAAAGATCTAATATGAAACTATTTGGTAAGAATCTTTGGTGAAATTGGATGGTCACAAATCTTTGAGGACTTATGAGGATTAAACGATCTTAAATCCAGGAGGACTGTCCTTATCGAAATTGTTTTTGGACAAAACAAGTTACCTGTAGAATAGAACAATATCTTTGAAGTTTTGAGAAACATTGGGGGTGTCTTTCTAACTTCTCAAAATTGTTCAATCTATTCTCAAACAACTAAGCCTAGGGCAGCTAAGAAATTCCAAACATCACCAAAAGTTCCAAAACTCTAATTTGCCTCTTTCAAAGCATCAATATGAGATCAAACGGCCTCCAAAGTTATACTGTTAGTGTCGTTTTATGCATATTTCATAACATCTAATAATAAACAAGTCTAATATTATATCAGTAAAGTGGAATTGAATGGAGTGAAATATAGCAACAAATATCTACAAATGTGTACGAAAATATTCTGCTGATAAAGTAAAAGTATTCCCGTGAAATAAGATAAAGATTTGTCGGTTCTTTCTTCCAAAAAAGAGAAACCATATATCCGAATTCCAAAGCAACCTTTCTTTCTCGAACTGAAAAACATCACAATACGTTCATAAAGTTTTCACATTGTTAAGCGTTTTTGAACGAATTGTAGCCGAGTCGTTTCAGTACTTCTTCCTGATTTATAAACCATTTTTAAATTAGAAATGCTAAATAAATTAAATCCAGTGAAAGAAAGTTTATTTAACTTATAAAATGAAACTTCTATAAACTAATTTATCAGAGAAATTTAAATTCAACCAAACAAATTTTTAAAAGACAATTTTTGATTTTTAAGGACAACAGTTTTTTTCCATTTTCCGCTAATCCACCGGGATTCCCCAAATAGTACATGAGAATGGGAGAAATTTAATCCCTGAAACATGAAAATTCGTAACTAGAATTGTATTTTTTTTTATGTATATGAGTATGAAATTTGATATCATGTCTTTAATATTTGTATTCTATTTAGCATACAGCTCATTTTATATAGTTTTGTCATGTTATATTCTACCAACTTGACCTTTTCTTTTCTACTTATCTATGTTCTAAATTTATAAAATGAATTCAACCATATTCGAATTTAATTAGTTCCCAGGTAGAGCCCAATTCCAGCAATATCCCTGGTGGAGATGGAGAACAATAATTAAATGTACATTTGAAGAGCGATAATAAACTGTACATTTTTCAGAAAAAAAGATATCAGCTTACACATTCCAAAAATACGCTCCTAGCACTTGGAAAGTAAGCTGGTCCAACCATCCACCAACTTAAACATCAACACCTTCCGACCCACTAAAATAGTTGTCGTTGATTGACCGAGTCTAAGACATGATAGAGAAGTTATATGCACTAGACAACAATTTTAGTTTCTATTATGAATGGGAATTATCCAATCCATGTGGATACAAATCCCCTATAACTAACTTCTAAATTCACCTCGTGAATTTAATTGAAACTATGCATTTCGAATCCCAACGTGCGGTATATGAGATAAGTCAAAGCACGAATAGATTTTGAACATCCATTAAATGGATTTAGGGGAACTATAGAAAATATTGATCCGGTCCGGTCCATGCATGCTACAGAAAGTAAGCTGGTCCCAACGATCAATTAACTCAAACATCAGCACCTTCGGACCCCCACCAAAATAATTATCCTTGATTAATTAGCCGAGTTTAAACATGAGAGGGAGTCAAAACACATGCATCTAGCAACAATTTTTTGGTCGATGTCATGGGTTAAAAGTGTCCAGTCTATGTCGACGCATGCATGCCATTTATTAGCTCAGCTATGGCTGGACAATGACACGTTCATGCACTACCCTTAAAAAAAATTTAGAATCTGTCTCCCATATATTGTGTGTAGTAGCCATCAGATATGGATATATACTTGGAACAGTACTCCCTCCGTCCCCGACAACATGTCATGTTTGTTTTTTCAGTTTTAATAAATAATTTTGATCATTAATTTTTATTATAATATATTAATAAAAATTATAAATGTATAATATTATGAAGATAGTTTTTAGATAAATCTAATTATACCATTTTCACGATCGTATTTGATTTTTCATTAAAAAACCATCAGATCTGAAGCATATTTTTCATAATAGTACTCCATAAAAAAATAACTGTCATGTTTGATTTTTCACGATTTTTATAAATAATTTTGATCACTAATTTTTATTATAATATATTAGTAAAAGTTATAAATATATAATATTATAAAGTAATTTTTATAATAAATCTAATAATATCATTTTTGTATGGTCAAAATCTAGATATTTATAAATGTATTGATGATTAAAGTTAAATAAATTTAGCCATATGTATATTATAATGACACGTTTATATTGATACATAATTAAGGGTCAAATAGTCCAATGCACGGCATCCGAAATAATGCAATGACAATTCTATCTATTTACCCGTATATCCATGAGACATTGACAAACAATACTCCATCACTGTCTTTTGACTGGAATCTTAATATTAATATCAGGACAAGAATGGTTTATACATACATACATACACATATACATGTGTACTTGTTTGAGAAGACTAGGTCATCTAGGATGGCTAACTTTTTCCTAAATGCAGAAAGAAGAAGAAGAAGAAGAAGAAGGAGGTTGGCAATGACATGAAATTCATAGAAAAGACATGGAAAATGTAAAAGGAAAAAAACAATTTTTGTTGAGAAGTAAATCTGAAAATAAAGGATAAAAAAGATAAAGTTATAATTCATGATGGTGAGGTGATCACTGCAAAGGCCAACTACATCACTGGAATACATGATTCTGCACACATGTTTTTCTCCCATGGTAGTAATTCTAGTGATATGATTTTACAACGACGACGAGGCAAGATGACGGGGGAGATGTTTCTTAGCGATGGATCTGCGTCAGAAACTTTCCTAGCGATTTCGCGTTCCGTCAAATACTCCATTGTATAGCTATAGTAGTTATATATTGTTGTAGACTTGTAGTAGTAAAAGATTGATTCCGTCAAAAACTCTACTGGACCCTTGAGGTAATCTACTATTACATTCAGGCATCTAGAAGATTTGACAGAGGCTTTCCATCTACCTCCGTCAGAAACAGAAACTGCATTTTTGCGTTTACAGCAATCACAACAACTCAAACAGGATGTCATCATCTCCGATAATTTGAAGGATTATTGCCGAATCAGGGGTTCTTCATCAAAGTGTCAAACTTCCATACTACATAAGCTGCTAATAGGCACATATGAAACGTCTAATGTTTTTAGTTGGTGCTGGAAAAATAGCTGTACGATGAATCACATGAACTCTATTTTTTTTTTTTTTTTTTTTTTTTTAAAGATACACTCAACACAAGGGAGCTTCTTCAGGGAAAACAGTCTAATTTGCCTACTTGTATTTGTTGTTTATGATAGACTCAACACAAGGCCCTATTTCAAATGATAGATCCAGACAAATCTCGTTGGTTCCTTGTTTATGCTCACGACTTACGGTTGACATCTGAGAAAGAAATGAAGATAAAAACCTGCTATCACAAGATGGTTTGAAACTATTTCAGTCTGATATATATTTTGTTTTTTTATTTTTATACTTTTTACACTGTACATAAACCTTTGCTTTTACAAAAAAAAATTAGTGGGTTTCTCTCCTTCTGATTTCCTTAAAAAAAGTTGACTAATTTTTATCAAATACATAAAAGGCGAGGTCTATTGTGATTTGATGTCATATTTTCATATGATTTTGAGTTTCGTCCAAATCTCGATCGTCAAGTTTGTAACAACAATGCATTGATTTTTAATAAAGGATTGTTTAACTTGCACTAATATCATAAAGAGAGTGGTTAATGTGATTTGAAATCATGCTTTCATATGTAGAAGAACACCATACCGCATTGTAGTAAAATATATTTTTCATCACAATAATATATTATCATCACTATAATTAACCAGTACTAATGCTATTTACGATAGTGAAACTGTGTTAAAGAGTAAATCACTTCTCAAATTGCAGGAGAGTACTATTATAGTAACAACAAAAAATTCTATTATAAATGAAAATAATAGTCCATAATCTAGTATCATTTTGAGGTTCATTTACATTTTCAGACATTAACTATTCAATAACAGATATAAATTTTATTCTCAAAATCCCTTACAATGTTGCAATGTTCGTATGCATATATCACCTTCAAATACAGATAGTTTTCATCAAATTTGAATATTTTCCATAACAAAATATCAGACGGATAAAATATATTCGCCACTTTCGTTCTGGTTGGATGGAACTAAAGAAAAGTAGTTGATTATAGTACCAATTTTTTTCTATCTTTTCCTGCATCTGGGGTGGATACAGACCTCCATACGTCACCGGTGCCACGTCACCTGACGTCTACTCAATTCGCTGTCATCAAGACCATTCTATCCTTTGGTTCGTTTCTCGGATCTTCTGTGGCGACCATGATTAATGTACAGGCATGTGTGCATGTATTCTTGTTCTCATGGAGCTGGGGTTGCATACTTTCCTTTCTTTTCGTGTGTCTATCTATGATTCCTTTTTCATAGTATATAAACCGAATGCAATTTACTTATTCTCTTTTTATTTTTTTCTATTTGTAATCTTTTTGTAGACCAAAATATTTAATAGAGATCACACATATCTTATTATTATGTTTGTTTTTTTAGTGTGATTTACATACTTTCTTTTCATATATCTATCTGTTTTCCTCACTCTATAGTATGTGTCTGGAGTACTGAACTCGAGTTGTTTAATGTTTTCTTTTTTGTGTCTCTCTGTGATTTGTAGACCAAAACACTTTATAGAGATCATAGAGATCTCATTTAATAAGAGAACATGCGATACCGAATAATTTGGATCAATACATGACTCGCATAGTCCATAGGCCAACGAGTAGTGACAGGTCACAAGGACCGAGCATAGGCAGTGAAAGAACAACTACTAAGCATAGACATCGATCACGATGGCGTGCATAGTAGTGTCGCCCAATAGTGCGAATGTCAGCGGCTTAGTGTGCACAGCAGCAGAATGGCGGCCAGCCCGGCAACCGTTAGCGTGAGCTACGATGTGCACGGCAACAATGGTGGAGATGAGCTCGATATGTCATAATAGAGAAGAGAAAATAGGAGGACAAAAAAATATACTTCTCTTCTAATAGACAAGTCATGGTATTCGCTATAGAGTTCTGAGAACTGAAGTTCTCTTTAGTGGTATGTAGTGTCAACGTTAAGATAATGCTTTGGGAAAAAAATTTCAATAGAAAGTTTTCTATGGAGGGAATATATGGGAAGCCTACAAAAATCATCCAATCAAATATAACAGATGATCTAGATCTATTCATTTTATTAACACAATTCATAATATTCATGATTGCCACAGGATTCTCTGGTCAGCTTAGATGTTGGTGGGATCATTATCTTACTTTTGAGCAAAAGAAAAACATCTTAGGGGCCATTAAGCTTGATCCAGAAGATAATACTTTGCCAGGTAATCCCTCCGATGCCATTACCACCCTCTTATTCAATATTGTCTTATTATTTTTCTGGAAACTATGATGATATCTACGAAAAAACTAGAGAACAACTGATCAATTTGAGAAGCAAAATAATGTCAGATTTTAGATGGTGCAAAGACACATTCTTATCAAAACTCTATATTCTTCCTGACCCCAATCAAGAATTTTGAAAAGAAAAGTATATCTCTGGCTTACCTCCCTTATTTGCTAAAAAAATAAGAAATTTGTTAAGAAAAGGAGGAGGTAGTCTCAACTATCAGTCTCTAGATATTGAAAGAATCACTCAAAAGATTCAGCTTGTTGGGGCTGATCTTTGTAATGATCTCAAAATTAAGGATCAACTTAAAAGACAACAAATGTTGGGAAAAAGAGAACTAGGGAATTTTTGTTATTAGTTTAGTTTCCAACAAGATCTTTATGAAAAAAAGAAAAAATCAGGTAAAAAACTTCAATAATAGACACCCAAAGAACGACAGATTTAGGAAAAAGAAAACCTAAAAAGATACACACCAGAGAAGATAAAAACAAAGATATTATTTGCTTTAAGTGTGGGGAAAAGCGTCATACTGCCAACAGATGTTACCAGAATGGTTTTAAAAAGAAGATCCAAGCTTTGCTTGAATCAGATCCCAAGGGCCTTAAAGGAAAATTAGGAAAAATTCTAAATAGCATTGATTCAGAGACTGACTATACTTCTGAAATAAATTGCTGTGAAAAAAGTGAATGCTCTTGTTGTGAGCAGGATATTTCGGAAGAAGAATCTGAAGAAAGTATTTTGGTCCTAACAAGTTTCGAGCAATTTATTTTGGATACAATTGATTCAATTCAGGATTTAGAAGAAAAGAGAAGTCAGTTTGAAAAATATATTTCCATGATCAGTAAAAACAAAGATCTTGAGGTAAGATCAAACTAAAATAATGAGTTCTTCACTATTGACGAGGTCTTTCAAAAGATCAGGAATTATAGAAGGATTGGTAAGAAACTTTTAATTGAGGATCTTTAGCAAGAACAAAATATTCTCAGAAAAGAATTGTTTGATCTTAAAATAAAAATTCAAAATTTAGAATCTCACAAACAAAATAATCTTGAAAATATTCCTAATATAGAGTCTGAGCTTAAAGAGAATGATGGAGACTTTATTGGTTCTATTGAAAATATTTCAAACAAAAATGGCATGCAGAAGTCTTATATAAATTCCCTAATGGTTATGCCTTTAAACATAAAACTTTGTTAGATTCAGGAGCTGATATAAATTGTATCAGGGAAGGAATATTTCCCTCAAATATTTTGAGAAAACTGCACACAAAGTTAATGCAGTCAATGGTGATTCTATGATTGTGAGTTATAGGATTCCTGAAATTTATGTTTGCATCTCTGGAGTCTGCATCAAAACCTCTTTTTTCTTAGTAAAAGATCTCAAACAAGGTGTTATCTTAGGGACACCATTTCTTTCAGCTATCAGACCATTTTTGATAACTGATAGTAGTATTCAATTTAAAATAAAAGGCAAATGGGCTGAGATGAACTTCTGCTCCAAGCCAGAAGAAATCTTTCTAGATCATATGGACAAAGCCTTTTCTTGCAAAGAGCATTTTGTCCAAAATATATCTATAGATCATCAAGATAATCCTCTTTTCAGGAAAATGGAGAAGCTAGAAGGCAATCAATTGATGAAATTCAGCACATGGAACCTGCCACTGCCGTCTCAAGGGAGACAAAGCTGTTTTAATCATAATTTTCCTGCTACAAAGATACAACAAGGATTGCTAAACTTGATTTGGTAATCTAGATCTACCTCAGAGAAGGCTTCAGCACTCAATGAATTGGCATATTACTTTGCATCCACATGTAGAGAATATAGCCCAGAAGATCATGCATCTAGATCACAGAAAATTTCTATAGATCAGTCACCTCATACTAGTAAACATGTAGGATCATCAAATTTGCACTCATCCATTCAACCTACATCTATTCAAGCATTCCTTATAGATAGATTAACATATAATAAGGGTATAATAAAACATCAAAAGATCATGCATAACTCTACAATTGAACATTTAATTCCTAGATTAAGCTTCAAAAAAGACGAAGAAATGTCTTACTTCAGTAAAGACATTGTAGATTTAATCTGGAGAAAATTTGAAGAAACACAATTGGGAGTCTTTATGGGACTTCAAAATTATTTTCAAGATATTTATTTGTGTAAACAGGATCCCCATGGGATAACTCTATACAAAGAGATTATTCCTCTCTTTACCATAGATACAACTATTTGTTTCCAACCAAAACACCGTTTTTTGGTGTTAAGGGCGGAGATAGATTTAAAATATTTTATAGGTTTGGAGATAGGTCCATATAGAGAAACTATTAAAAGAATCTTTCTCATGGGTCTACATACACCCAAGACCTTTATAAAAGAAAGGAGCCCCTTACGAGTGGCAACAAGCAAATAAGTTGGAAGAGAACACACACCACACACAACACACACATCCACAACACTCTTCCATTCCACTTCTACCTCAACTTCCACTTCACTTGTAAATAAAATCTAAGTAGTATTGTAAATAGACTTGCACTAAATAAAGACTCCATATAGAGAGTCATAGTATGTAAGGTTTGAATTGAACTTGAACACATGTACTAAAATGAAGGCATGTACTAAATTGAACGCATGTACTGAACTTGAACGTGTACTGAACGTGAACTTGTACGTGCGTGACTACCTGCTTTGTGCTGCACTGTTTGAACGTTGCGCTCACATTGCGCCACGTCGTCACTTCGTTCATGGCCCATGTTGAGTCATGTCGTCCTTTCGTTCATAGCTGTTCGATCAACCCATTCGCTTCATCTGGGCGGTCGAACATGCTCCCCCACAAGCCAGTTGTTTCCCACATTCGACCAAAACCAAGTCTTATGATTCGACCAACAACTCAAATTCAACTAGACACCAAAATTCAACCAGACAGACTATTTCACACTGCCCAGCTGTGTTATTTCCCACATTCACCCACAACAAAATTTGCCGATTCAATCAACAACCCAAATTCGACTAGACAAACGCTACTTCACACGTTCGCCCAAAACCAAGCGTGTTGAATTGACCAAAAAACACAAAAGATTCGACCAAAACAACCAAAATGTGACCATCAGAAAAAACAAAACCATTGAGACCAGGCTGGTGCGACCAATTTTTTAACATTGAATCAACCAGAATCAAAATACCACCAACACAAATCCCCCATTCAACCACAACCAAACAAGACCAACATAAACAAATCTGCTAGGCGACCAAACACAAAATACGATCATCGACCAATAGCAAAAACGTCGAACACAAAGATAAATCTGCTGATTCGACCAGACAAAGAAAAGGACTAGTGGACCTCAAAAATCATGCTAGAAAATTACTGTTAACACTTGTAGTGATACGACCACTCTAGCATGACCAAATTTTTTACTGTCATGTCCAACTATCTGTTTCAATTATTCGATCAGTTCTTTTACTATCACGACCATTATTTTTACTGCAACAACCAATATTTTTACTGTCACCACAAGACCTGGTTCTAGTCGTTCAACTCAAAACTGATTGTGTAAGTACACGTCTTGATCATGGTCGTCCAACCCAAAAAAGGTCATACAGAACAAGTTTGATCGTTGTCGTCTATTTCAAAACTGCTTGTATTAATCCAAGTCCCTGGTCGCGCTCATTCAATTCAAAAAATACAAACTCTGTTCATGGTCGTTCAATACAAAACTTGTAGAATCAGGACAAAACTTGGTCATGATCGTACACTTTAAAACTAGTCAGATCTTGTTGACTCGAAAACTTGTCAAATACAATATTTTGCATTTCAAAACTTGTCAAATCAGCACATGACTTGAGTATAATCATTCAGTTCTGAATACAACATCTTTTCATCTACTGATATATTTCCTCAATACCCGCGACAACACGCGGAGGCCCACCTAGTTAATAAGGCTGAGTCCAATGCACCGGCGCTTCGCGAGACACTTCAACAGAATATTCTTCAGTATATTCTGCTCTATGTGTGCGAAGCACCACCCGAAAGACCACTCCTCTCCAATGCAAAGGCGCTTCGCGAGGCACTTCGTGCGGGCCCACGAGTAAATTAAATTAGGTGATTTTAGTAAAACATAAAAAACTTTTAATTTAAAAATTAAATATATGCGATATTTTGTCTCTATATGAAGATAATTTAAAGATCTACAATTTTCTCAATATAATTAACATCTAATTTAAACTAGATTAATCATAAATTAAGAAACAAAATGAGATGCAATTTGATGCACGCAAACCGAGAAAAAAAAAGAAATCGTGGCGTGCGACACCCCGCCTGGCGCTGCCTCTCTCCTCAGCCCATTAAATTAGTACTTTCTTTCGCGTGGAGCCCGCATACAGACCTCCGGAGTGTCCCGTTAGACTCAGCCTAAAGAGTACAAGTACTATGTCTGCATACAGATCAACAGTAGCTAGAAGAGTACAAGTACATGGAAGAAAGGTAAGGCATTATGCGTGCATGTCCAGATCCCAAACGGAATTTTTCTTATTCAAAAACAAGCCAACATGGTAGAAAACTTCTTTCGGGGGACTCTCTTGAGGTGAGACTCTTAACAAGAAATGTTAGAATTTTCTTGTATGTGTAGAATTTAGATAGTTTATTTTTTATTGCCACATCTCATTTGTGTCAAAGATGCAATATCTTTTTTAGTATTGCATTATCTTGGTGCTGTTAAGGACAATATCGCATCCAAACTCGTGCTAAAATACATGACTATATAAGGTCTAATACATTTTTGTTTTATCTAAATATATACAATATATTGATATGTAGTTGCATTTCTAAAAAGATAGAATGGTCACTTGATTTGGTTAAATGATCATAATGGTAAAAACAAAACTCTTATGTACTTTTGAATATAAAAATAGCCCATTTTCTGAGGTTTCTCAGGGAATGAATAGTGTGAAAAAATTGTCTAGAATTCATAAAACGATAAATACTTATGGAAAAAATCTTTGACAAAAGTGACACCTACTGCCTCTATCCACAAAAATCTATCGGTATTGTATGCATACAATCAAATTTTTTAACTTTTAACATTAATATATTTATAAATATTTAAATTGACCATATGAAAATATTATAGTTGGATTCGTCATAAAAAATACTTTTGTAATATTAAAATTTTATAAGTTGTACTAACATATTATAATAGAAATCAATGGTTGAAAATGTTTATTAGACACTATGAAAAGTCAAATGTGATAAATTTTTGTGAAATGAAGATAGTATTTAAGAAGGGAGGTAGTGTTTGGATCCAATTTTCCAACACTGATTTTAATGCTCCTTTAATGCCTATCTTCAATTAATAAAGCTGTGCACTTGTGTATAGATTTTGTGTCAGCCAAATGAATCAAGTCTGTCCGAACTGAACTCTACCTCCTTCCCATGCCTGCATGTTAGATTCTGAATTCAGCTTTTTAATTAAATAGATCTCTTTGGATTGATTCACAGAGTACAGTGATCAATTTAATCTTTTTAAAAAATAGGAAAAACAAATTGAGATTTTGAGCAAAGTATGGAGAACGAAAGTGTCATTACCCCTCTTAAGTGTAGGACATAAAGGCTTTATTTATTAAAAATTCAGGTTTTAGATAAAATGTGATCCTATCAATCCTAATTGAATCTAGATAACCAGCATGAGCTCCAGGCCCTACCTCTTATCTCACCACCAAGCATACACCATGCCCTTATGGGCTCAACTGGTCCTCGACTCTAGGCTACGGCTAGAAGGCCACTGTTGTCGTTGACCAAGCCACGATAGTAGACCAAGCGTCGGGTGATAGAATGGGGAGGAGGAAAGTGTTGGAGGCATCAAGGCGTGCAGCTGTGACATTATAGACATGAGTAGCAATGGCAATGAGCCTAGCAAGCTGTCGGCATCACCGATGGTGATATTACATGGGGAAGGAGGAGACACTCATTTGAATGATATACCATTTGCTATTTCTCTTGATCCTTAGAATATATTGGTGATGTTTGCATTATGCTCTCACCCCATTGCTCTTTTTGGAGTGTTGGAACAATTAGTTAACCACATATATATAACTTAAACATAAAACATGTCATGAAATCAAATCTCATCAACAATAAATAACCAAATAATCTGTGTATCTGCAGTACAAGACTTAAAATCATGATCTGTAGATGTTGAGATTTAAATCCTAGCCTCCACTAAGATATTTGGATACTTTGTCAATTGTAATACTAATTGTTTGACTCGCACTTATCAATTATGCTCTTATATCTACATGACTATTACACCTGCAACTATACCATTACAGTAATACAACATCATTTACATCTCAGATCAGATCTAATCTACACATAAAAGATGTGTAATACTGTCAAAATAAATAGAATATCGAGACTGCTACTATCTTACAGCTTAATCTTTTAGAGTGAGATGAGATGATCACACATCAAAACAACCCATCATGGCACCTCTTTATTGCTGGTCTTTTTATGCTGCATGGAGTTGGCATTAGGAGTACATCCTCATTATAAGAAGAGCAAGTGGGGGGGTATGAAAGACAAACTTTACAATAAGAAGATGCATCCCCCCTCACCATCCAGAGGACCTACCCCAAAAGCATGTCTAGAGGGAAGGAAAAAGGAGAGGGGGGGGGGGGGGGGGGGGGGATGGATGCATGAAAGGGTGTGCAAAAGTGTCACTAGGCCTAGGGGATGTCTTTCTTTCTTTCCTTGGATGTGCCATGCACTGAACTAGCTTACAGTACCGTGTCTCTACAAAACTTTAAGGCACCTTGCAAAGGCCCCGGTTATTACACTACCATGTCTTCTGTTCTCATCTACTCTGTCTTATAAACAATAATATATTCTCGTCGGACGAACAGCGTACCACTAAGCGATTAATTGAAATTTGGTAAGCAATTTTGGTGTTCATAAAAATATATACATATTTCTTCATAATTTATTAAAATAATTTACTTCTCAAGTTTATAATAATTTCGTTACTAGTATATATATCAATTTGTAATTCTTTTAACACATACCATATTCAGAAACACTATGTATGTTTGTTAATAATGTAATTTTTCTTATTATGTTCTACTTAGAATATATTTACATAAAAAGAAAAAACTATAGGCCACTAGAATTTGTAATATAGTAAATACCATGCCAAAAAGCACCATAAATTTGTATTTTATATTTTATAATTTATATTGCATCAATACATTACATAAATTTTGTTTTGTGATACCAAGATTATTAACTAATGATATATGATTAACGATATCAAAATTAAATTTTATGATGGTAAAACTGATTAGCCACCCTAATTAATTGAAAAAGAACGTTTAATCTAAAGCCAACTAATCATTCAATACCACTAAAAACCAACCGAATACACTATACATGACAATTTATCCACCACCAAGGATTAACCGTTCTTGACTGTTGATTTTTACCATACTGTTTTTATTCATCAAATCACTTTACAAAGACACCGTGTTATTATATACTTATGGTACATACCTAGAGGTGGAATTAAAATGAGTTTGAGAGAATTGATACTAACTTAACTCGACAGTTTTTTTAAGAAATTGAGCCAACTTGACTCATTAAGAGTCACGAAATAAAGAACAAACTCGTTATCTCCTTCGAGATGAGCTTGAGCCGTACCCGAGTTGTTGACGACTTTGAAATTTTTGTTCTAGCCCTATGGATACTGTTTGTTCTCTTCTAACCGTTCAATCAGTAGATCAATACCTTAGACAGACAGCTACAACACTCATACAGCGGTACCTTTATAACAGTGCCCTTACCTTTTCTATAGTCCATCAGTGTAAACACAGTTCTTAGCAAAGACAGAGAAGACAACTAACCAGAAAACCAGCCTTTACAGCACTCAAAAAAGTACAGCTATTGAAGACCTGGATCTGCAAGAAACAAGTCCTAAACCAAAACATTAAATATATTTTTTGTCAGCCCAATTTTCTGAGACTTGTGCTCTCGGACTTGCAGTCTCCATCAGCATCAAGCAGTCATTCTTGTGTCCGTCTACTAGGCCACGAAGCTGATCCCCAATTGTCTGTACCCTCGTCTTTGCACCTGCATTTGACAAAGCCATGCAAACAACCACAAAGTGAGATGTGTAGTATATCACTTGATTGAAATGTTTTACACCCTTGTTATTAAACACCAAGTCATTTCTGATTTTCCAAATTACCCATGAAAGAGCAGCTCTGCAGATATCATTAGTGTGTTCATCCTTTTTAAAGCCACCCCCCATAACCCAATCAGTAAGTTTCAAAGGTTTTTGAGCCATGATCTCAACCTCAACTAGGATTTCTCCACCCATAATCTGCATAAGTACACTCAAAGAAAAGGTGGTCAGTAGATTCACTCTTCTGACAGGACTCACAAACATCTTCTCCCTTCCAATGTCGTTTTTTCAAGTTGGCCTTAGTATGGATTTTATCATTAACAATAAACACAAGAAGACCTTAATTTTCAGAGGCACCATAAGTTCCCATGGGCAGCATATATTTTGGTACTGGTTCATGCATACCCTCCTCTAACTGAGTACACTCCATTAGTGTTGCCTTTCCATTAAATCAGATCTTGCCCATCTTGTAGCTTGAGAAATTGAATTAAGCTATTCAACTCCCTTAATTCTTTGTCATGATCAGGTGTCAGATGTCTACGAAAGTTAATAACACCATCACCCCTATCAAACACCTCAGCAACTGTAATGTCAGGAGTGTTAGATATATCAAAAAGCCTAGGGAACTTTACATGAAAGGGCAAAAGACCAGCCCAGGTATCATTCCAGAATTTGATATTTTTTTCCATTAGGCAACTCAAAAACAGCTTTTATCTTAATTTTGTTTTCTCTATCCTTTTTTCTGAAAAAGAATCCTATCATCTGCATATTGAAGATTAATAATCCCCTCTTCAATCCATTTTTCTCCCAAACCCTTAATATACCCATTATTAACTGCCTGCTTAAGGATTTGCGTCAACGCATCTGCTGCAATATCAAACAGAAGAGGTGATAGTGGGTCACCTTGTCTTAAACCTCTATTATCCCTGAAGGATGGTCCTAATTGCCCATTAACTTGAACACAAGTAGATCCACCCCTAAGAAGATCTGAAATCCAACTATTGCATCTACCTTAAGTAAGAATTCCAATGGATCTTATCATACGCTTTTTTCAAAGTCTATTTTGACTAGGACCCATTTTCTTGCTGCCCCTTAAGCCCATTCAAGATCTCATGAGTAATTGCAACACCTTCCAGGATGTGTTCCCCCCTTAATAAATCCAGTCTAAGTGAGATCAACAGTTTTATCTGCAATCCTAGCCAGCACCTGAGTAATTATCTTGTAGCTAAAGTTCAAAAGGCTTATTATTGGTCTGTAATCTTTCAGTCTAACAGCACTGGATGTCTTAGGTATTAGGCAGATTGTTGCATAATTGAGGCGAGAGACATTAAGATCCCCTTTATGACATGCTGTAAACAAACCCATAATATCATCTCCAATCATACTCCAAAATTTTTGTAGAACTCCACAGGGAACCCATCTAGACCTGGAGCTTAATTGGCCTTCATGGTTCTCACAGCGTCCCAAACTTCAGAGGCTGTGAATTCTTCAGAGCCTTTTACCAAAATTCCTCTGTAATGCTCACAGCTCCTTTTCTATCTCTACCTAAATTCTCTCTAAAGAGATCCTTATGAAATTCTGTGGCATGGTTGATGATCTCTGTTGGTTCCTGAATCCACCCCAAGTCTGTTTGCAATGAAGAGATGAGGTTCTTTCTATGTTTGAGCATCTGATCCTGTGGAAATAAGATGTATTCCCTTCCCATTCTTTCATTCGATCTAACTTTCCAGTATATTTCCTCCGCTAGATAGATTCTTTTTAACTCTGTCAGAAGTCTTATCTCTCCAATCACAAGACTCTACATTAACAAAACTAGTCTCTGCTCTACTACCAATCTAATCAATTCATTCTGTCTGTCAAGGTTTTTTTCTGCCTCTTGTTCTCTACAATACTTCTGTAGAATTCAATTATAATTCCAAATGAGTTAGACGAATTCTTACCTTTTATCCTCTAAGAATTCAATGGATTTCATTTGTTTCATTTCTTAACGATATTTTAAAATTTTGATTCTAAATTTGAATTTGGATTTGATTTTTAAATACAAACTTCAGACAAATCTGATATTCAAATTTGGATTCTGAAATTGAAACTCTGAATATGAAATTTGAGTTTGAAATTTCAAATTTTCAATTTCGAATTTTGACTTTCTAATTTCAAAACCAAAATTTCAAATTTCAAATTTTTTAATTCAAATAAACATTCAATTTCAAAAATTTAAAAGTTCAAAATTCAAAATTTCATATGCACATTAGATTATAATTTAAAAATCAAAATTAAAATTTCAAACTCCTAATTTCAAAACTCAAATTTCAAATTTGAGATTGAAAATTTTGTAATATACATATAAAATTTGATCAATTCCAACTAATGATCATCAAACAACATATGAAATTGAACCAATTTAATTCAATTCTAATTCCATTGAATTGAATTTCACACTTTAATTCCAGTTGCTGAGATCCAAACAGAATGTAAGATTTTTTTTATGGGTGTTCCCTCCCATATCCAAAAAGCAAAGGTGGATGATCTAAAAAAATATTTAAAAAATGAGAAAATAGCTGCAATATATATATAGTGGGTTCAACTATCTTCAAATTTTCAAAAATTTTGAAAAATTAGAGAACCTAATAGAGAGTATATTATGGATCTCTGCAAAATTTCATCACTAATTATGATCATATATTGGAGAAACAAAAAAATCCAGACTGAGTATGTATTTGCCAGTTGCAAAACTAGGTTTATTTTTTTTTGTTTCTCTCACATGTAGTCGAGTTGAATCATGAAATTTGACAGAGTTCTATAACATTACATCTTTTATATACCCTAATTTTTTGAAAATTTTTGAAAAATTAGAGATAGTCAAATCGATATTAGGAGTAATCACTACTAGAAGTAAAGAACATGTGTGTGTATACAGAATGGTTAAAGGAAAAAAAATTATGAACTTCCACTTTTAATATCACCAATAGATCTTGATTCATTGACCACAATTTGATCTAATAGGTTTTAAAATATCACATTTTTTAAGTTGTCGTATTTTGTTGGGTGTCGCATTTTCTTATTTTAGATTGTCGTATTTTTTTCAAGTTGTCGCATTTTCTTATATTAATTTGTTATATTTTTTTTAGGTTATCGTATTTTTTATTTTAGACTGTCATTTTTTTAATTTGTTGTATTTTTAGAAAAAAAAAATTGTATGTAAAAAGTGTAATATATATATATATATATATATAACAGGATGATTGTTGTCTAAGCCCAACAAGAACAATCCAGCCACACAGCCCAACTAAATTGTTCTTGTTGGGCTTTATTAATTTAGTTAGGATATGTGGAGTTGGGCTTAGACAACAATGAACTGGCCCAACATTGAGCAAGCCTTTTTTCTTTTCAATTTTTTGTTCTCCAAGATTCTCTTTGGATACTGAAACATTGTGCGTATGAACTATTTTTTATGAAATTTTTAGGAACAGTAGACAGGTGTGGGCCCATCTTTCATCCATTATTCATAAAAATAGTTAACGAAAACATGTTATTCATACGCATATCAGTTTTTCTTTGTATATATATATATGTGAGAGAATGTTGAAATATAGATAGATTGAATTTAAACTCTTAGTTAAATTAGTTAGTAAATGCTTATGTGAGAAATCTCCAACAACTATAAGATGAGCAGTACTGACCAAATTAGCAAACTTTCTTATCTGAATTTGTCACAGGACCGATGAACAAAGGGCTCTTTGGTCAAACTTAAATTTCTTCAATAAGTTAATTTATTAGAGTTTTAATTTATAAATTTATTAAGCTTTTTTCTCACCAGGTTCAATTTATATGGGCTTCTAATTCAAAAAGGGACTTCAACTTATATAATAAATCCTGAAATATGTTAGATATTTGGTTCTAACTTCAATTTATTAGTTCAGAAACTTATAAACTTACCAACCAGTTATTGGTTTATAGTTGGGGATTTATTTAGAATTGGCCCTATACAAGGGAGGGAACCGTACTTACAAAACTGGCTAAACCAATCTTGGGAAACATGCTCCAAAATCAACTAAGCAGCAATTAAGTCTGGCTCAACCCAGCCTAGCCCGACAGGTGTATTTTAGGGTTGGATCTAGCTAGCTGAAAAGCTGTGGGCAGCCTGGCACATTCTAGCCAGGTCCACAAAGATGATGATAGTAGTAAAAGGAGCTGTCAACCGCAGGTGGAAGCGGTGAGTGATGACGATATGGATGAGGGCAAGCATGAAGGAGAGGGGGGTGATGGGGAAAGGGATATCGAGGTGCCGAGGTGCCAATATCAGAGACAACAGTAGTGGTGATAGTGAGACAGTCTGACGATACCAGCGACAGCGACAGGAGTAGAACGAATGATTTACTCTCAGAAAAAGATATAAAATTTGACAGTGAGGACACATTTAGCAAATCTTGTATCTGCTAAGCATCTGGACCTGGAAATGGGCTGTCAGCCCAAGGGAGAAATATGATGCAAATTTGTGCAAAATATACTCTTGTATGGTTATATATATATATATATATATATATATATATATATATATATAGTGCATGTCTCTTCACCATGGTCAATTGGCATGCTGAAATTAAAATATTATTTATAGTTTCGTAATATAAGTCGTTCTAACTCTTTGACAAAACAATCAAAGCGCGTGATAAAATAAATGACAAATTTTACCTTGCTTAAGATGTCTTAGGCACACCGCACACTTCTACTATCACACGTGTCAATCTGGCTCTACAGGCATTAAGTAAAGGGTATAAATGGAAAGAGTAGGTAAATTTTGTCTCAAAGTAGATAGAGTTATTTATTATGTGAGAACAAGAAAGAATTCTAAACTGAGTTATAATATGAAAAAGACAGAATAAAATAATTTATTTAACATTAGATAATTTTTTAGGTATTTTTAATTATTAATTTCTTCGTAGTAAGAGGCCTAATATGAAACTTTTTCTCTCAAAACCTCCAATATAAGGCGGTGAGATATGAATTTTGTTTTGAGAGAGTGGAGAACCCCTGTTGGCATGTACATTGTATGTTGCATTAAATGAATATATATTCTTTAAATGTGTATTTGCAAACTCAATCCAACTAAATATAATATTAAAACTAAGTATTTCAATATAAATATTATTAATTTGATATCATTTACAATGCAACCATTGTCTTTTTAGGGAAAAGAGGTATTTTAAATCTTTACCCTTGCAGCCATGCGAAAATGCTCCCAAGGGAGGTGTAGGTATAAGCATTGGACACATCATGGTGGACCATGGATCCTTCCTAGGATTGATATGTATTATGCATTAGGTTTTTGAGACGGATGTCAATCTTTAGATCTAGATACAATAACTACCAAAATATTTGAACATTATCTATTGTAGCAAATGAAATAGGTCCATTCTATTCTATTGCTTTGTTTTCATATCATTCCTTTTATAAACCAAATATAAACCCGAACTGTTCATATAATTTTTTTTTAGTTTTATCCATGCTTTGATTTTTTTTTTCCCAGTGGAGTGATTAATAGGGATATGACACAAATCACAAAAGAAGAGTGTAAGGCTTTGTTTATTTGGGCTCCACCTCTCAACTTTTGGTTTGGAGTTGGAGCTATAGCTGGTAAGCCAAGCAAGATGGCTCTATATTATGGTTTCACTAGAGTTATTTTGGAGTTAGAGCCAATTTGTATAGAAAAATTAGGTATTGTTTATTTAGACTATAGCTTTAGTTTCTACTATAACAAGAGTTATATAAGTCCAACTCCAAATAGACTAGAGATTGGAGTTTTTGAAGTATTTTGATAAAAGGCTCATACTTCTCCACTTTATATCTTCAAATGAAATTTATACCTTATGAATAGAATATAATATTAGTTGTGAACAAGATTCTAAATATTAGATATCGAGTTCATACCGTTTTGGCTCCAAACTACTTATTTTCGGATATATCAGATGATAAGTTGTAGTAGCAGATTTGATAAATACATTTAATTTAAGTTTAAATTTTGATTTTGAGAAGTAATATATGTCATATAACATAATTTTGGATACATAATATGACTATTATGTTTTTCACACACTAATAATATTAAAGAAAAAAGATAAAAATATTGATTTATTTTACATTTATAGATTATTTTAGTAGTTGAAGTGGATTCCAAATATTGAATCTTCCCAACATGAGAAAGAAAAAAACATTTTTTGCATGGTTGTAGAGTTATCATATAAAACTTTCGTATTTTGATCTAATAGTTATCAAAAATATTTGTCAAGATTTTTTGAAGGGGTCACCCATGTCGGAGCATTGTATACTGGATATATGTGATGTATTGGATTGTTTGAGTGATATACCGGCTAATACATTCAAAATCAATAAATTGAAACCATATGTGGTGTTGGTATAATTTGATGTTCGATAATGTTGTATCGATATATTGGCCAATATACCAACCAATGCAGGTGATTTAGTATATTGGTTGTAACTAATGGCATAATTTCTAATTTTATGGATTATAAATTAGAAAATTGGAGTTGTTGGAGAAGTTCAAACCCTGATATAATTTTTTAGTGTAAATGTGACTTTTGCTCTATCTCGAATTCAGAAAAATAACCATTTGAAGCCACTCAACCAAACTATTCTAGTTTCAAGCCAGAAACTAGGAGCCAAAGTAAATATATACAAGGGCTCCAGAAGCTATTGCTAACAATTTGACTTCAAAAATTGCATAAAACTACATTTTTGCCATTCAAAATTCGAATATCATGAGCATAGATTTCAAATACAAAATTTAAGAAGAAAAACTAATATTCTAATCAAATACTACTGCAGCTTTTTTTTTAGTTCCAACTTCTCATTTTTAAACCAGAGCAGTATGATGCGGCATCTCCGTTGCAGAAACGAATTAAATCGTCACTTGCCCAACCAGCTTAGTTACAAGAAAAAAGCAAGGCAAAAGAAAACATTCATCTTTAGAAATTGCATAAAATTATAGTGGTTTTTTCATTCAAAATTCAAATTTTATGGATAGATTTTGTAATTACGGATGTGGCAGAGTGATCCTAAAGTCTGATAGATGACACGGATATTTATTTCTTAAATCAATGAGAGTATGATGCCTTGGCTCCTACTCCAGTATGGTGAAAAAGAGATGAGTTTATACATGTTCGACACTGAAAGAACCTCTACTCCTAAGGATAGTCTCAAAGGTAATTTATAGAATGACGCCGGTTATGCACCATTTCAAAGATAATATAGTACAAAAAATGATTATAATAGAAACAATAAAAACCTCCTCGAAGCCTTCACAATTGGTTTAGTGGCCATCCTATGCTATTAATATAGAAACTCGGGGGAGAACTCCAGCAGCTTTTTGATCTCTTGGTTGCTTCTTTCTTGTTTGGATGCTATTTTGATGCCAATTTGCCTTTGGATAGCACTATGGGTATTCTATTATAGGTCAAATCTTTTAAGAGTCTAGTTAGGAAAAAAAAGTCATCTTCTATAATTCAGATCATAATCTCTAGTGATATCTTTTCTTCCTGTAGATCTTCTGTATACACGATCTTATCATATATGTATATATAAACTGGATTTACTATGATATATAGTAATAACGATAAAGATAGAGTTCAGGTGGTTTTGAGTCCTCATATATTTTGAAAAAAATTAGGGGATGTAGAAGTTGTAATATTATGAAAATTTGTAAATTTCTGTGACCAAACACAACTATATGTTGGAGAAACAAAAAAGACAAGATTATACTGAATATATATTTATCAGTTATTTATCTTTTTTCTCCTACATATAATCATATTTGTTCATGAAATTTTTTGAGTTTTAATAATATACCTTTCTTTATGTCTAGTAATTTTTTTTTCATAATTTCTATATCATAATTACACATCATCGTATTAGAAACTTTTCATATATATGAAAAATCATTTTAATATTCCTGAGATATGTAATCCTATCTTTTAGTTTACATTATGAATACTTCTTTCATTTTCTATGGATATTTTTTTAGTTGCCTACTATGTTATTTATGAAAAAATATATCTTGTAACATACTTCATTATTAATAATTATTTTGTTAAATATATTTTTAGTTTATTTATGAAAAATATATTGTATAATTTAGAAAAATATATATAATATTTTATTATTTCAGTATATGGACTACAAGAAATATATAAAATTAATACTGGCCGTACATATGTGTGCGCCTTATATTACGGTATTTCTGACACGTGGTGCAAGCTCCCGTAGATTTCAAAGATAAAATTTGAGGAAGAGAAATGGGATATCCCAATCAAATACTGCCACGACTCTAAATGTTTTTTTTATTAGTGAACGCATGTTTCTTTGCGCTTTTTTATCCTACAAGAGAGCGCGTGGTCATTCGATTAACACGAGAAGAACGAACCCCTCCCGGTGGGGCCGGCAGATGCGTCGGCGGGGCCCACGGTGTGGCGGGCAGTCAATGGGAGACTCCCACGGCCGCCGACGCAGGGACACGGGGCGTGGGCCCCGCTCCCGGCTGCGCTTTTTAAGTTTTTATCCCGCTTTTTGAAGGCCACGTGCACCACACCACCTAAGCTGGTGCCCGTACATCCCGTCCCGCCTCCCACACACCAAACATGCATGTCCCCCTTTAAATCCTCTCTTCTCTCTCTCTTTTTTTTCTTGCAAACTATAATACATGTCTTGCTTGCGCGCTTACATCAATAAAAATTTTAAAATTCAAAACAATATTGAGAGAAACTTACTAAACTATCCTCATTTCATGTGTTAAAAATGAAAAAGAATGCTAGTGTTACACATAGCGAGTGAAACAGTAAATAAGAATATAATAGAAAAAATATCAATAAATTTTTATGCATGATTTATATTTTATAGCAAGATTAAAAATAATTATATATCTTATATTGTACAATGTAGAGACTATTGTTCCTCCATATAAGCTAGTCACTATGGTATGAATATGGTCAAAAATTATTTATAAATATCTAAATTTGCCTTATATGAATGAGATAAATAGATTTGTTGTAAAACATTTTCTATAATTTTACTACTCTCTTCATTCTTTCATACATGTCATTTTAATTCTATACATAGATTTTAACAAATGATATTACTCCCTCCAATCCAAGAAAGAGTTATTATTTTATTGTGCACGGACACATAGTTTCCAAGATACAACATTAACCATTATTTTTATATGTTAATAAAAATTTATAAACTTTAATATTATGAGCGCACTTTTTAGACAAATATACTCACATAAATTTTTTAGTCATTGTAAACAATTATTAATATATTAGTGGTGAAAGTTATAAATATTTGATCGTTATGCATAAAAAAATAAGGATTTTGCACCGGAGGGAGTAGAATTAGAATTAGAATTTGGTAGGCGGCCATGAAAGTGAAATGGAGTAAACCAAACTTGAAAGGAGCACACTTCCGATCTTTACATGGACGGGGTTATTAGGCTAGAACTTGAATGGTATAAATCATGACGAATGGATGGTCAAGTTATAATAGAATAATTTTGGGTTTTTTAAAATATCTCGACGGTTTTTAGTAGTTGAGTTTTTCGTATCAGATCCAACCTCCAAGATTATTGATTCTTATTCTTATATTTTAAGAGTAATTTTCTATTTGATACATTGCACATATAGTCAATATTTTTTAATTTTGATCACTATTATCTTTATAACTACATGAAAATAATATTAATATATTTACCATCAAAATACTCTTGTAATCACTCTTTTTTTACTTTAAGTTATCTATTGTGGCAAAAATAAATAGTCAAAAATGTACCTTGTGGGCTATAAAAGATCAAATATAACTAGTTTTATAAAACAGAGCTAGGACTCCTTCCAATCCAAAATAATTGTTACTTTTGTATGCATGTAGTTAAATTTTTTTAATTTTGACCACTAATATATTTAAAAAATTTAGATTCACTATAAAAAAATTATACGAGTATATATATTTGTCATAAAATTTTTTCATAATAGTACAATTTTATATATTTTTATTAGCATAGTATAGTGAAAAATATGTTACAATTTTATAGTATCAGTGGCTATTATATTTGTTTGTAGAGGAGAAACCGCATTAGACCATTGAATTGAATAGGATTAGGCAAGGCGTACTTTTAAAACTCCAACACATCTAGTGTAGGCAATGACAAATGAATCCATTCATAGTTAGAGTGGAGGACTTTTCTTCTTCTTTTTGTATTCTATAATTTCTCATTAAATTTTATGTTAGATTATGACTTGGAAGCTATACTCATTGCATACAAAGGTATTTCCAAAAGTACTACAAGTACCATAGCATACAAAGATGCTTTCAGAAGTCAAGTAACTTACTGGATTAGTGTCTGTTTTTTGTGTTCAAAATTAGCTAATTGGATTGTCCCAAGTTAATACTCTCTCACAAACACGCACTCTCTCTCTCAAAAGTGAGTGTATGCCCAAGATTGAAAAGATAAGCTAATTGCATCGTCCAAATTAACACTTTCTCTAGGGATAGTAATTAGATTCTTAGGTATATACATACTTAATTGTAAAACATATAAATGCATAACTTTTTAATATTTGCTGAATATTTTAAAAAGATCTTCTAGAGGTGGTAACTGCATCTACATGAGTTGTTTGAGTTGTGTGGCTTGCGTAGCTATAAAAACAATGTTCTAAAAAGTACTAAATGGTAAGTGAGTGATCGCCCACTACTTAGTGTTTATATAATAAATGGGTACTTGTGCAACATTGTGAGTAGACTGTATATTTATTAATATGAAAATATATACATAGTTTTATAAATCATTTTCCATGCAAGTCAAGAAGATATGAACACAATATTAATAATTGGGACATACAAAATATTATTAATTGTGTTATAACTTTACTTAAACCAACAAGAAAATGAAGAAAGGGGAAAAAATTAGAGAAAAATGCACGGTAACCACATATATTTTTTTAGAGATTGCAAATTTCCACATGTTTTTTTGTTTTTGACAAAACACTACATATATACTTTTTAATCTTTGTAGATTCCCAACTCCCATATAAAATCCATCAATTAAAATGTTGTTGCGATTTGCTTGTGCAAACGAAAACATGAAAAGATTGTCTTGACCCTTTATGCCACTTCATTTATCTTTTTTTTAATAAAAATGCTAGGATCTATCTATAGCATATATATATATAGAATGAAAGCAAATCTTTTTGTATTTTATGTTTTATTGCGGTTTTAATAGGTTGCTCAAACATTGAGAAAATGGGCGTCACAAGCTCCGGTGTTGTCTACTCCGGTGTTGCTGGGGCTTGCACGCCGTCTACTTCAGCGTTGCAAATCTTGGTGTTTTGGGGTTCGGCGTCACGGCTCGTCCATCGTAGGCTCCAGCGTTAGGGATTTATCACAATTGTTGTGACAATGCATGTAAGCAGCAAAAAAAAAATTGAGATTTAGGGATGTTGAGACTTGAGACAACTAAGGAGTCTGTTGGCTCATAACGGTAATTCATATCATTTATTATTTCTGATAATTTCTATTCCACTAATTTAAACAAAAGTTATACAATGGGTGTGAATCTCCATAGATTGAGAAGTACAAGAGGTGTTTTGCCAAAAATAAAAATACATGTGAGAATTTGCAATCCCCGAAAAATTCATGCACTATAACAAATTTGATGACGTATGACAAAATGAAAACATCACAAAAAACCTCATTTTTGTCGCTAAGAACTATACTGTAACATAATTTTTTTCTTCACTGTCATTGTCATAGTATCTACGCGGTAATTGTACTTAGTAACAAAAATGCTTTCATGGGTCACAAAATAGTACTTTATTGGTGACGTTCAAGGTATCGTCATTGAAGATTCATTTTCTGTGACATAATGTTTCATCATCTAAAATAGAAAATAATGTACCTATTTATTCAAAATTTGTCACTAATGGTTGGGCTGCCCGCTCGGGTAGGTAATTCAATGATGAAGTATAATCTCCATGCAAACTAATGTTGTCACAAATGCTAAAAATCTAACAATACAAATTATCCTAATTTATGACAAAAATATCCATCACAGAATTCATTAGCAAACGGCCACAACAGGTTTCATAATCTAACCACATTTATAGTAAAAACAACAACATTACATAAAGTTGGCTAGCTAACAAAATACATCAAATGCAAAACAGGGTCATCTTGCTTTCTTGAATATCCAAGTTCTTTAATCACTGGAGGTAGATGGGTTGGACCGGATGCTCAAGAATCACCGAAGCATAGCATCAATTTCTTCTTGGTTCTTCCTCAAAGCATCAAGTTCTTCTTGTTGTGTCTTCAACAAAGCATCCAGCTTCTACTGTGTCTTCTTGAAATCAAGCAATTGTTGTTGAGAAGCAAGTTGTGCACACATCTCTTCTTGAGTCCTACTAGATTCCTCTCTCTACCCGAAGTGTCTCTTCAAGGTTTTGCAAGCATCTAGATAACACTACTACAAAAATACAGTCTACTAACCCTTATCTTCTAATGATTTTACGCAATCTGGAAGAAAACCGTTAGTGTACGTGGTGAGCAGTGGAGAAGGGCATTTGTACTAACGGTTGGGTTGTGAGAAACCATTAGTAAAAACCACATTATTTATTGTAACGGTTCTTAATATATTAACTGTTAGAAAAAACATACTCATACTAACGGTTATATTTTTGGAACCGTTAGAATAGATTTGATTTTATTCAACGGTTTTTAATAAATAAACGTTAGAAGAAACGTAATTATAGTAACAGTTCTTATTTGTGAACCATTAGAATAGATTTGATTTTATTCTAACAATTCGAGTTTATGAACCGTTAGTAAAAATTCCTCTCTTCTAACAGTTAATACTAAGGAATCATTAGAATAAAGCCTCCCTAAATAACCTCTGCCCTGGAATTTTCCTCCAGTCGAACCCAAAATTTCCAATTCTTTCTTTCCTCGCACGCGAAAAGCCTTACCCTCGTCGGCGACCACTTCGCCATCAGGATTACGGTTCTCCACCGCCACCGGCCACTACATTACGCAATACAATATTCCTGCTCTATCCCTAGTGCATGGTTCTGAGTCCAGGATTAGCAAGGCTCGCGAAGTGCTATTAGTGTATTGTCATGTTACTCTTTTTAGTATTTAAAATATGATTTGATTGCTCTTGTTTAGAATTTAAACTAAAATTTGCTCTTTTTTTAGATTTAGTTCAACATGACATGCGACACTCAATCTTTAATTAAATTCAACATGAAAATTAAGTTTTAGGCCTAATATGTGACTTGTAGTGCCATAATATGATGAGATCTAGTTTTAGGGCTAAGTATATATATTCTACTTCTAGATGATTATGAGATCTAGCTTAATTTGTTATGTGACTTCTAGTTTAGCTATTGAGTTTAGCTAGAATTGCATCATAGCTATTGAGTTTTGCCCAATTCGCCTGTGTAAGCATTTTTCCTAATTCAAATTTGAATATTAGATGTGACGTTCGAAACTAGAAAATCAATTACTGACTCTTCATACATACATGTACAGCACCATGTCCAAAGACAAATACGAGCAGTCTCAAATAAAAGAGTTGCGACAAATTTGAGCTCAATATGTGATGGACGAAATGGCTATCAACAATCAGCCATGACTTCTTTTGTAATATATACATTGAATGTGTGAATTGGTGCATATATGTGTATATTGATCTGTGTAAAATTTATCATCTGTCATACCTTTATTGAATGTGTGAATAGGCTTTAAATTCAATCTGTGTATTTGTGTATCTCTGTATTGGTGTATTTGTGAATGTACCTTTTTTGTATCTGTATCTATGTATCTAAGTTTCTTCTAATGGTTCACTAATAAGAACCGTTATAATATAGTATGATATTCTAACGATTATTAATTAATAATCGTTAGAATATAGTAAGTTATTCTAACGGTTCACTAATAAGAACCGTTAGAATATAGTATGATATTCTAACGGTTATTAATTAATAATCGTTAGAATACAGTAAGTTATTCTAACGGTTCACTAATAAGAGCCGCTAGAATATAGTATGATATTCTAACGGTTATTAATTAATAATCGTTAGAATATAGTAAGCTACCCTAACGGTTTGCTAATAAGAACCGTTAGAATATAGTATGATATTCTAACGGTTATTAAGATTGAACCGTTAGAATATGTTATTTTATTACATCGGTTCTTAATTAGTAATCGTCAGAATAAGTTGTTCTACTGACGGTTTCAAACCGTTAGAGTAGTGCTAGACTTTTTCTATTGTGCCGATCACTAGCAGTTGAAAAATCGTTAATACAGACATCAGTATTTTTGTAGTAGTGTGTAGTTGTCGTAAATTTCTTCAATCTTGATAGAATACTCATGTTTACAAGAAACTTGCTTGTTTGACTTGTTTAAGAGAGAGCATCAGTTACTATATCCATGGTATTTGGTTCTTCATTTTCTTCCGGTGTCTGCTCCCCAAGTGATTCCATAGTAGCCTACAAAAGAAAGGATAAACAATTTCTTAGCAAGTTTAATTAAGAAACAGAAATGATAGGACAGAATAATGCAATAACCAACATGAATAATACTCGAGGAGTAATAGATTTTGGTATTTCTCCTACAATGAGAAGACATTAAGATATATTAAGTTTCATAGTAGCCTAGAAATGAATTTGGTATTTCTCCTATAATGATATTTGGTAAGATCTGTTCAATTTCATCACAACAATACATTGTATTAAGCTAATGGATAAAGAACCATCTACTCATCTACTTAATAGATAGTAGCGGTGGGCAATGTAACTTTGAGAACCTGTAATTTGCTGAAGCTTGACCTTTCTTCAGTTTTGTTTGTTGATCACCAAGTTTGAAAAGTCCAAAGAGCGCAGATTAGCCACGGAGCTTGGATACGGGACTCTTACAAAGGGGGTCCAGGAAAGTAATTGAATAGGTTCTATAGAGATTCAAGATGGAGTTGACTCAGAAATTTGCTAGAAGAATATAAAAAAAATAATGGAAGATTCTAGCGAATGTACAAAATATTGACTCTATTTGATGCACAACAACACTAAAAGGATCTCACAAGTGATCTGCAAGAAACAAAATAAGTAAAAAGAAATGAATATCCTATTAAGAAATACGAATATTTTTTTCTAAGAATAAAAACTCCATTATTCCATAACATCACTATAGTCTAATCACTTACTCAAATAAATAACTCTATAATCCTAGACAAAGATATAGAATGAAGAGCTGGATGTGAGCGAAAAGTAAATTAGCATAGTAACAAAAAGTAGAATAAGCATATAATATCAAAAGTAAGAAATGCCAAACTACAAGTTTTAGTGAACTTTGAGCTAATATATCTAGTCAATGAAACAAACATTGATTCTTCCAAGCATATGGCTTCTAAATATAGAACTTTTGAGTTCCTACATCTGAAAACTTCATGGGAGTTGAAAGATTGAATAGACAAATACATGAGCACCGGGAAAAAAACAAGCTATGTTTAATGTTTGTATCTATTAATATCCAACCAAACATGCTACTTAATAGTACCTCCACATATGGCATTACACATGCAAAATACATATCACAATACATTAACATAAACCAAGGACAAAAAATATGAAAAAAGAGCCCAACATAACAGATGAACTCTCTTGGCATCTACTAACAAACTCTATCCTCCTATACCTTGATTAAATCAATCAAACCTTATTTCAAGAAGTATTAGTTTATCTATAAAATCAAATGAGTTCCTCATGATTTATAAAATATCAAGTGATAGATTTGAGACTTATTATCATTACCAATAAGAGATCAAAGCCAGCAAGAAAATTTCAACAACTTTGCTTTGAAAATTGAACAAAAAAACACAAATTAGCAAGAATAATTAAAGAAGCCAGTAGATTATTGAGTGCCAGCAATGCCCTAGCCGACGGGGAGGCTTGCAGCTGTGGAGTCAATGTGGAAGATTTTTCAAAAAGGATGGAGGGCTAGGGAATGGGGCCACTATTGACGCCGATGTTGGGACGATTTCTAAGGTGCCCAATGATCCTGAGGTACCAAATAGCGACGAAGGTAGAGTTGCGGAGGCACAGCCGTGCAGTGGCGATGGTAGATGAGGTAGATCGGGATATGGGGAGGAGGGAAGGAAGCAAGGAGGATAAGAGGGGATCGGAGAATGGTGGCTGGAGAGGGGTATAGTGAGGTAGGGAGGGTTTTGGTGAGATCTGAGTCAAGATAAGTGATTCATATTACCTATTGATCAAATTAAACAACAAAGATTTAGTCTAGGATAAGTGGTCCAGATGACTTGTTGGCCTAATTGAATGGTTGTTTTTTTAGACATGGATGAATGAAGACGCGAGTTATGCTTGACCAACTGAAGATTTGATGGGAAAAGACAAACTCATGTTGGTATTTTGTTAAGTTTCATCAATGATGAATATATCATATGTCATTGATAGTAGTATTATTCTTAGAGAGTGAGGGATTCAATATTACAACAAAAAACAAAATTGTCACCCAATATAAACATATTCCTTAACTATTATGTTTCTTCATTAATATTTTTTTTGTCACAATTTTGACATCCTTGGACTCGGCATGGCTCCTAAACTTTTTGTGACGTTTCTCCTCTGGCAATGTATGACGAAAATGTTTGTATCGTCATAAATTTATGAAAAGTTTTAGCACATATCCCAGTTTATGACACCACACGTAATTTTGTCATTGATTACTATCAATGGCTTTAAAGCTTTTTGTTCACAAAACATCATATTTGTTGCGGTTAGGTGGGTCTCTTAGATTTTTCTCAAAAAATCATATACACTTAAGTACATTTGAGTTGCTTAAGTGATCGCTTAAACATTGAAGTGAGTGCTTAGCAGCTTAAGAGGCCCACTTAAGTGCTAAAATCGCTTATTGCAACTATTTATATAAAAGATAAGTAAAGATGAGGTATTACCACTTAAGTGGGTGTTTAAGCGACCGTTTTTTAGAACATTGATAAAAAGTAGGCATGACAATTGCTTCTATAATTCGCGCTATTCATATTAGTTTTATTTTTTTCTTTTATGTTTTTTTTTGGCGAGGATAGGAGATATTTTTATTTCTCATGAGGTGTACAATCGTTACAAATCGTTTGTCGGGCAAAGTCGGGCGCATGGCCTAGACAAATGGCGCATTGCTCCAACATCATCTCTCGTAATGATGCCAATGCCAGCTTCTCCTGTTTGTTCCACGAAGGCACCGTCCATATTTATCTTCATATAGCCACTGTTTGGTTTTGTACCACACTAACCTCATTGGGCAAGAAGTAGTCCTGGAGTTAACACCACCAAAGTGCTCACACATCCTCACAGCAGCTGGTTCTTTCCCCTCCAATCTTCTATGAAAGTCTAGCCTCACCAAGACATCACGAAGGAAATTCCATTCAACATGGTCACAGACCAGGCTCCGACAAATCCAACTTGTATGCACAATAATTATTCTGATCATTGTGACAAGTTTGCATATTACAAATGCATTCAAAAGCAATGATGGCATTATCCATGATTGACCTGTCCGACACCAAAAACACTCTGATTTAGAGAAATCAAGTCATCCAGAATGGATCTAAGTCTATTTACGATTCACTTCAGCACCACCTAGTAAACATTGCACAGGCTAATAGGTCGGAAATATCTGAACTCCTCCGGTTGCTTTCCTTGTGGGATAAGGACGAGAGCAATGTCGTTCACACCATCCAGCATATGGCCACTTGTGAAGAATGTCTGGACAGTAGGGACCACATCCTCCCAGAGAATGTCCAAATTCTGATGAACGAATCGGGCTGGAAAGCCATCTGGTTCCAAAGCCTTTGAGGGGCCAATTTGAAACAACGCATATACGATCTCCTCATCAGTAAAATCCTTTCAAAGAAAATCACTCGTAACATTACTTACCTTGGGTTCCATCACTCAAAACACTGTTTCCAACGACATATTATTATCTTTAGCATGTAATTGCTGAAAAAAATCTAGTGCTATCTCCTCTACCTCTTCAGGTTTCGTACACCACCAGCCTCTAGTTTTTTTTGAGTCACTTGATTTTATTTTTCTTTATATTTGAGGTGATTTTGATCCCAAATTTCCGGGTTTTTTTTATTGCAGATCTTTTTCTTTAAAAGAAATCCATGCTCTGTAATATCGACTTAAAGATAAAACAACCAAGTGCTTCATCTAATTAAAAAAAATAAGTACTACTAACTGCCCAATTTGTAAAAAAAAAGAAAAGAAAAAAAAGAAATAAGGAGTACTAATAGTATATTGCTTGCTTGTCTCTGACACACGTTTTGGGTTGTGCGGATCCACGTGTCAGAGTGGTGGGGCTTGGCAGTTCAACAGAGCATGGCCCTGGCTGTGTACTTTTCTCCGGACACGTGGCAGATTGGTAGCCGGGGAACAGCATCGGTGGGGGGCCACCTCAGGAGAACACTAGACACGACGACGTGTGTTTCTGGGACCGACACATCGGACTGCGTGGTGGGGCCCGCGTGAGTTGCCGTGGTATTCTGCGCCACTGTCGTGTGAACTGCAGTATTAGTCCCCTGTGGTTTGGTATAGTCTAAACTCTAATCTCTGACCCGAGGGTCAAAACAGATGGGATATTACCAATTTTATCTGTTTTTTATCCGTCCAATAATAAATATATATGAAAATAGATATCAATATCTGAAAAAAAAAAAGAAAATAGATACCCGGATAAATATATAGGTCCAAACTTTCCTTTCCTTTGCTCATGAAAATCATCGGTTGTTTTCTTAGTTGTCTGATGGGGTTAGTGATGGGTTGAGTCATGTCGAATTATAAGCAACTTGATATTTATTTTGTTATGTTGTGCTATAACTAAACTACGTCTTTTGTGCGTTTAATTATCTATTTGGGTGTTTTTCTTTGTGGATTTTTTGAAAGGACTTGTTCTTATTTAACTTTTGCTACTTGTTGTGTTGCTAATGTTGAGTGTATGCATGATCTAAATTATGTCTTTGCATTGCTAAATTTGTAATATATGGTTGCACACAATATCTGACTATATATTCATAATCATATTCTCATTCGATCCGAATTCATAACATATCTAGATCTGAAATTATTCGGATTCATATCTATATCCAGTAGTATCCATATTCGTTTTGTATTTGAGAAAAAAATGTGAGTTAAGATATGGAACACTCAATATCTGTCTGTATCCAATCCATTTTTATCCCTAACTCTAAGGCCTTGTTTGATTCGGAGTGATTTACCCCCAAACATATATAAATTAGATATGATTAGTTTAACCTATATAAAACAAGTTAATTCTCTCAACTCGAACTTATCCTAACCAAACAAAAAGGTGGAATAAGTAATCCATCTAAACTAACCATATCTATTCTATAAATACTCATAAAAACAGAATAATATATTACACAAAAAGATTACATTCCAGAGAATTGCAAAATGTTGTTATAATAGAAAAGGCAAATAGGTACATTTTACACGAATCAATTTAACCAAATTAATCAAATTAAATAATATTTTGGACTAATTAGATTTGTTACCAAACAATAAAATTTTGGTTAAGCCAATCTACTTGGATTACGTTAAGCTATCCTAACTATTTTCCCATTTTTCACATTTTAAAAATATTGTAGCAAAAATACTTGCTACTCCTCCTGTTTTCAAACTATAAAACCACTCAAAATTATATGGTCGAATGTTTGTAAATTTTGACCAATAATTGATTTGAAATGCACTGGAGTGGTGAAATAGAAATAGTATCAATAGCTTTGTCTTTAAAAATACATTTATAATATCATATTTTTGCAGTTGTTACTTATATATATATATAGTGAAAGTTTTATCTTGAATACGACAAAAGAGTAGACAAGCATTATATTTTGAAATATAGAGAATATTTTTACCAAAATATTTGTGAGCATGTAAAAGCAAAATTTTTAATTATTAAATAATTTTAAAGAAAATTTTGAAAAATATACCCATAAAATAATTTTATTTTCATGGAATGAATCAAGGAGGCCAACAAAGATACTAAGGTGCTTGTGATAGTAACATGAGTGGTAGTGTTAGCACCCTATCTCAGACCATGTTGAAAGTTTTTTTTGTCTATATTATCATAAAATAGACAATGACTAACGCCGCATATTATGGTACTAGGTATGTAAAATCTAATATTACATATCATAATGTTAGTATCTATATTTTTCAATGAGATGCATTACATTGCCTTTTACAAAGGGATGGACACATACCAACCCTAACAACTTTAATTTGTTTGCACATACCATTAAAATTCTATCATTGATCACTTGTCTTATACATGCCAAAGCATGGTATTACATCTTTCTGCAAAGTATCCACGAATAAGATATGCATATCCATTTTGCATGCGTATGAATGGTACAGTAAATTTTGTATCCTGTTGTTTACCTACATTAAACATTTTAAATCTAATCACCTTCACCTGTTGGTGCTGCTGATTCTTGGAGTTCACCTCTGTAAGTTCACTTGTGGATTTATATGCAAGCTGTCGGATTCAAATAGGTGGGAGATTCAATCTAACAATTTCAAATCCCTAAACCATTCTAAAAAAAAAATCCCTAAACCCCATCACATCCTAAATACATGGATGAGACTCTGTGGAATCCACTGAGTGTAGTGTAGGGGATTCTTTTTCTAATTATTGGGTGCTAGTTGTGTGGATTATTTGTTGATATGTCATAGTTTAGGATTAATTTGATTTTTTTAAAAAATAGAGAGATTAAAATGAGTTTTGGAAGAAAATAGATGACTAAAAGTCCCATTTACCCTTTTACTAAAGTGTGCAGGTTTGAATGCTATGGAACTAATTTTTCCTAAAATTTATCTTATGACATTAATCAACTAGTCTATTTTTGAAAAGAAATTTGTTACACATGTTTGTCATTATAGAATGGTTCTATATGTCGATGACTCAACAGATTAACTAAATTAATAAAATATGAACTGAGTGGAGTGGCCTAATTATTCTTATTAGAAGTGTTTATATGTTTTGATTTCAAGTAAAAATGCCATTTAAATAGAGATGTTTGACTGCACACATGTAGATAGTCGAATGGGTTTTATTGCAAATTTTTTTTTAAAAATAACACCACTAAAATATTTAAAAAATAAAAATTATAAATTTATAAAGTAGAATTATAACCAAAACACTCAGGTTATTGCAAACCTTATTCCACAAATATAAACTATTTTTAAATTATAAATCTTCAATAAGCTTAAACTAATAAAAAAGATTAAATAGACTTATAAACTAAAGATCCACAAGATAATTTATTTGAAAATTTTAAACTCAAGCAAACAAATCTAAATTTGTTTTCTCATCATCCGTTATAATCCAATGTTTACCTAAACATACTGAAAATCTTGAAAAAAAATCACCAAACATTCAAAGAAAGAAATATAAATAAAGGAAATGGGGGCGGAGGGGGCAGCGCAGCCGAGGGGCCGCCACGCAGGCAGGACGCCGCAACACGATAACTACAGGACACGCGTCACCCTCGCCACGTCGCGTGCCCTTCGCCTTCCCTTCCCTTCCTTGCCGCTTCTTCTATCCACCCACCCACCAAACCCCCCCAATTCCATTTTCATTAATTCCATACACCTTTGCACAAATCTTGCATGGATGGACGCCGGCGAGCTGCGCTGTAGCCTCAGCCCGAGCAAATCTTGGCTTCTTAGAGGAGGAAGAAGAGTCCCATGGTGATGGCAAGCGCCGGCATCAACATGCCCGGGGAATCCGACCCCGCGGCGTCCCCGGAATGCCGCCTCCGCCTCCGCCGTCGCCGCCGGTTCACCCCTGCCCCCGCCGACGAGGACGACGGCGGCGCCAGCAGCAGCAGCGCGGGGGAGAAGCGGGGTTGGGCGGTGGTGTCGTCGTCCTCCTCGCCGTCGTCGCCTTCTTCGCCGGCGTCTGAGCAGGATCAGGAGGCGGGGACGGGCGGGCCTGCGCTGTCGGCGCAGGCGGCCACGGCGGCGGAGGTGTGGCCGGTGGCGTTCGGGTTCGTTTCGCTGGCCGGGCGGATGCGGGAGATGGAGGACGCCGTGTCGCTACGTCCGGCGTTCTGCACGTGGGCCGACGGCTCTGCCATGCACTTCTTCGCCGTCTTCGACGGCCATGGCGGCCCCCATGTAACCCCATCACCACCTTGCCTTAAATCTCCCTTCTAAATAAATTACTTCATATTTAATTACTCTTTGGTTTAATCTAATTATTTAATGTTTTTTTGCTTGCTTGTTTGGAAATTTTTTGGAAAGTTGGTTTTATTTTTACAGGTTTACATATGATATATGTGCAAGAACAATTGTTCTTAGTACTTATTTCTTTCTATTTTGTGATGAAATGATTCATTTTTTTTGTTCTAATGATAGGGTTTTTTTTCCAATTTTTATTTCAGTTTCACTTCATTTTTTTTCCTCGAGACAACCAATTTTGGTACTTTATTATTAAAAAACTTGCAGTCATGTACCACATTTCACTACTATCATTATTACTTACTAGCCAAATCCAAGTTACTTTTACCTATATTGTTGTAATGATGGTTCATTCTTTCATTCTATTTATTTGTAAATGTATTCCATTCCCTTATTTCTAATTTCTCTATTTTGCTATAGAAAGGTTGTTTTTTAATTGCAGCTTCACTTCATTTTTCTTTGAAGACAGCAAATATTGAGACGCTATTTGTTTAAAAGAAACTTGTGCTCTTCTACTACATAATATGTTTCACAAAAATTCTTGTACTACATTTCACTATATTATAATTATAGTTACTTATTAATCAACCCAAGTACCCTCTAAATAGATTTATATATATATATATATATATACATATTTATTTATATAAATATGATGCATAAGTGCTTCTAAGTTTGTTGACTCTTGCAGGTGTCGGCGTTGTGCCGGGAGCAAATGCATGTCATCCTTGCGGAGGAGCTGGCGGCGGAGGCGGCGACCATGCCGGGGGCCAGCGCGGACGCCGGCGACGAGGAGGAGAGGGCGTGGCGGGCGGCCCTGTCGCGGTGCTTCGCGCGGGTGGACGAGCTGGCGGCCGTGGCGTGCGCGTGCGGCCGCGCCGTCGACCCGCCCTGCCGCTGCCCGCTCTCGGGGCAGACGGGCGCAATCGTCGGCTCCACCGCCGCCGTCGCCGTGCTCGTCCGCGACCGCCTCGTTGTGGCCAACTGCGGCGATTCCCGCGCCGTCCTCTGCCGTGCCGGCGCCGGCGTCCCCCTCTCCTCCGACCACAAGGTACGTACCCTACAGACGTAAAAGCCAGGCATGACACGTAAAGTTTGACCACCCCTAGGTTGACCATTGACACTCTTTACCGTGGGACCCACCTTCCAATGACGTGGTGTCTCTCCCGCACCTTCTCTTGTTGGAAGAACAGAAGTTTGCTGTTTTGTTTGCTTGACGTGTACCCCACTTTTTTTTTTATTTTACTTACTGCTACGTAAATACTGAAGAGTTAAAAAGATAGTATTGGGAGACTAGCCCTAACTTTTCTGGTCAAAAAGTGCGGAAAACAAAAGCACATTCAGACTGCCGTTCAACTGCAAACCAAACTGGTTCGATTCGATGAAGGTTGCAGGTTTTGAGCTAGCAGGAATCTTTTTGTGAGACAGTCGGACACCCGTCTCGTCTAAGTCAAAAATCATGGAGAACGCCCTCAAGAATGCCGTTATTTCACACATGAAGATTGCAGGTTTCTAAGGTTATGGAAATTCAAATTCCTCGCCCGCGAGACATTCAGACTTCTCTTCCGATTTCAAGTGTGTTTTTTTTGAATCGGGATCAAACATCCCATATAAAGATGCTCCGTGATTTTTTTTTTGAACTCGAATGTAAGGAAGAGCTTACAAATCAGGAGACTATGGATTATGGAATAGTAGTTAGTAGGATATCGACAGGGAGGCACAGGCCGCACGGATATTAAAGCACGAAGGCGGGAAATGGATTAAATATTTGGCGCCATTTTATTCGGCTTCCCCATGCAGTGGCATTACGGTAAATGGGAGGCAACTTTTTGGGTGGTCGCGTATTGACACGTCGCTCTCCGTGCTGCCACGTGGTGGCTTGTTTGGGAGATTCCGATACGTCATCGCTTTTGCGGGACACGTGCCTCGTCGCGACGGGCCACGTGGGCTCAAGGATGGGATGGGGACCACACATGTCCTCAGGTGGGGCCCACAGAGAAGGGCCCACAGAAGTAGAGCGGACGAGAGATCTGCCACCTGTTCAGGGGGACAGAGGAGAGAGAAAATAAAAAAAATATATGATGTGCCACCTGCTATATAGAGAGAGAGAGAGAGAGAGAGAGAGAGAGGAGAGAGAAAAAATAAAAAAATATATATGAAAAGAGGGAGAGAGGATGATATGATACGTTGGTGTGCCAAAAGTCGCGCTGATTTGCTTTCTTAGCCTAACTCTAATGGCCGCCGTGCGCTAGCAAATAAATAAATAAAAAAAAAAGAGAATTCCGTTGGACGTAGCCATAATTAATCTAATTTATGTGTTGTAAACGTGGCATGCATGCTACTAATTGATATGTGTTTGAAATATAATTATGTATAATCTGGGATCTTGTGTAGTAAGAGATTTTTTTTTGTTGGGGGAATTAATTGTGCAGCCGGACCGGCCGGATGAGAAGGCGCGGATCGAGGCGGCCGGCGGGCGGGTGGTGTACCTGAACGGGCCGCGCGTGCGTGGCATCCTTGCCATGTCTCGCGCTCTAGGTATGTCGTAATTTTTTCACATCACACGTTTTGTTTACCTTTCGTTACTCGTGCGAAATGTGGTGTAAATGTTGATGTTGCTATTAGATTGGTTTAATTACAAATGATATCAAAGGCTGATTTGCAAGGAGGTATCTACTTGATAATTATGGATGTTTAGGCTTCAGTTATGTAGGGTATGTTTGGTGTAGTGGTGAAATTTCGCTTTTGTTTGCTTTATGACAAAGATTTGGATAGCCAGCCGGGTTTAGCTAGTCTAGACTAATTTTCTACACTGTTCACAGCCAAATCAGTGGTCCACATTTTGTGTCAGGAAATTTGGACGGTCGTCTTTTTTTTTTTTTTGCTAGTTTAAATCAATTTTCTACACCTTTAATAGCAATATTAGTGGCGCACGATTTGGATCAGAAAGTTTGGATGGCTGCTGCATTCGTTGGCTCCAAACGGAACCACCTGAAGTAGCCATTTTTTTAATGTCCCACACATCTGACTGTAACCAACTTTGTTCATTGTTAGTTTTGCCACCAGCCCAGACATACCATAATATTTGAACCTGTCAAATGTTTTTATTATTATACCTTCTCTGATTCACAATTAGTTTCCTTTCCGGCTCGCATATATGCTCTTCTTACTAGCTGTCCCTTGTAGAAAACTGGCAGCTAAAACTGTTAAACCCATACCCAAACGAAGACCTTGCTATGCCATGCCGCCCTAGATCTGACCATCCATTTTAGATCAAATAGTCCACAGGATAGGAAACTTCCTACCGAATCTTCATCCGGAAACATGCAAGTGCAAAACAAAAAAGAAGTAAAAAAAAGATGCACCAAGTCTTGGACCACTGTCCTCCTTGTTATTAAGAAAGTAGCATAAGTTCATAAGACGCCTTCTTTGTTCCCTGCAATGTTGGGGAAGAAGAAAGAAAAAGGAAAGGAAAGGCGCAAAAAAGAATAGTGTTCCAACATTCGCCACAAAAGGAGTGATAGTTTATGCTTTGCATCTTGCCATCTTTCTATACCAAATAGCAACAGCTTTCTGAAATAGCAAAAGCTGGGTGATTGAGTGTATACGAACCAAAACAGTTTTATGTTAAAGTATGATTGGATTGCATTTCTTTATAAGATCAAATATTTGGGTGAATTGGTCAATACACAAAACTCAATACGGTATTGGAATCAAAGGTTCTAAGTTCGATACTTGATATTGTAGACATGATTGAGCGTAGATGTGAGGAGGAGTGTTAAAAATATATGTAGAACGCCTGTATTTTCTAATTGTCTAAATTTTTAGATGAAATAATCGATGCATGAAACGTAACATTCTATATTTGAAAATAATAGCAGGAGTATAATGAGTTTTTTTCAGTACCCCAGCACAAATATACTAGTCGATGTTGCTTGGCATTTATAGAGTGGTTCAACAATCACATCACTAACCCGTGAGCTGTGTTATATTAATTGGCCTATCAAGAAAATTACCATATGCACCCTGTCCATCTCAGCTTTTAGACATTTAAGGTCTAACATTAGGCATTGTCTGGATGGAGATTATTATCCTATAAGAGACATTATCAAGTATGATAAAGAAAAAAAAAATATGGAGCCAATGTGAAGCCTATGTGTTCGTCTCTGATTTGTCGATCATGAAAGCACTATCTGTTTTAGTTCCCATGACAGCAACCCAGCCCACAAAGGAACTCATCTTTATAAATAAGTGGGATAGGTTTGATTAAGCTATGGATGTGATCCTCTGCGGAATCCTAAGAGTTACTAGATAGCGATGTTGATAGCATTGCACTGCGCTTTTTTGTTGACAATTTTGGATTTGGGTTCTTGTGAGCTTTGATAATCTCTAAATAAGTGATGTTTTGGTATGTATGCAGTTAAGCTTTTTTAACTTTAACCATTGGTATATGTAAAACAATCAAAATTGGTGAAATGAAAATGATATTAGTGGATTTGCTGTTAAAATACTTCCATAATATTACAGTTTTTATAATTTTGTTGATATATAATTGTAAAAAATAATGATAATAGTTGCATCTTGGAGAGAGTGAAAAGTCAAAAACATAAAAAATATCATGCATTTAGGGAGGGCGGGAGTACTTACTAATCAAAATGATTTATTTGGTAGTGTTGAACAATTTCAGATTACAGTTTTTTTTTTACAAACAAATTTTGGCAGGGCTTTGGCATGTTTGGGATAGTATATGGCAGAAATAATCTAAATTGTTCTGTATTGTGCTATTTTGTTTGCTTTTTTATGGTCATTTTAGCCATATCTTTGAACAAGGAACAAAAAATTAATGTTTTAAATTTGTGTAATCAAGATTTAAATTGGAAAAATATTTATGAACTTTTTACTTTTCTGCATGTCCAAATCTGTGTCGCCATGATGGTGTATTTTTTCAAAGGTTTTGGTATTGCGGTGTCTACATCGTGTTGTACTAGTTTGTTGCGTTGGGAGTCCATGTGATGTAGCCCTGCAGTTTACCAAGAGAATGACATAGATAAATGCAAGCTTTGACAAGACTAACAATGTAGAAAAATCACAAGTTCTTTATAATCACTTGGGCTTGTATCAGTTTGCTAACAACAATGGATATCCATTTCAGTGAATACGCCATGTGGATAAAACACCAAAATGATACTATTAGTAGGTCTTAGTGAAGATGGATATGGTGACTTGTTTTAGATTTATTTGCACAGCAGCGATGCTATCTTAGAATTATCAGCTCATTCTTGGAGCTGCCTTTCGACTACGATGTGGGCATCATCACCGGTTATGTCTTACCTAGTTCTTGAATTTGTTAATAGGAGTTACCCTCCATGGAAATGAGGATGCCACCTAGTCATTTCCTTATCTTTTGCTTCGCTGTTGCGTATCTTGCCTCATGTTCTAATGTTCATCCCTTTTGGTCTTTGTCCTCCTTCTATCAAAAAGTTTTTTGAGCACCTTTATGATGAATATTTTATGAGCATCTTATGAGGATAAAATTGGATTATTCGTTATCGCACTTTATCCGGCCACTTTGTATGAAAAAGTAAAAAAAGAAGCCAAGATGATAATTACTTCAAATCTCTGCTTTCTGTTCTCTTACATAATTGTTGAAGTTGAGAGCAACATGCTCAAATACAAACAATATTAACTTCTAGTATTTGTAATTGTAAGTTAAAAGTTTTAATTAAATATAGCATTCAAAGACAATTTGATATTTTAAAAGCAATTTCTAGTTTCAGAATTTTTTCATTCAAAACTTTCCAAAAATAATTGAAAATTTAAATCTTGAACTCCAATTAGAATTCAAATTTAAAGTAAAAATTCAAAATTCTGAACTTGAATATTTAAACATCTAAATCCATAACTTTTAAATTTAGAATTTTGATATACTAGGGTTTGACCTTTTAACCATATATATTGTATCTTGATGGTATTTAATAATTTTTTTCTTATTTTTTGTTGCCTTTTTTTGTGACCATTAATTATGCACATATATTTAGCAAAAATAGTACACCTGCCTTAATTTCTGGACCAGATGGGGTTCCATCCAAAATTTTGTACGCAAGCATTTCCACAAAAATTTGGTCCCGAGTCGTCCATATGTGTGAACATGGACAATAATATGGGGCCATGAATTCTTGGCACATCAATACAATTGATGACCAACCCACAAAAGCGCATAATACAGTACAGGAGTTCATTGTGCCTGTTAAGAAGAAGATAACAAACAAATGTGGATGGACCACAGATGTGATCAGGTATGTCAATACATACTCTCTGAACAATTATGCTTAGTGAACCGCTAAGCGGTTCGGTAAATTTTTTTATGGTCTTAAACTAGTAGGTGTGTTAAGATCACAGTTCTTTTTTTTTTTTTTATATGCTTTCGACGAATTCAACAGATACGGGTGGGAGTGGGGTTGAGAGTCCGATCAGAGGCACATTAGTTTCTCAATATGGTTATTGGTGTTTTGTTTCCATTGATACCAACAAGCTTCTGAAATTCATTTAAGCTGGCTTCTCTTTTTTGTTTCTAAAAAAAAATCATCAATATGTCTCTCTAGGTTTAAGACAACTGAGCAAGGAACTCTTAAGAATTCCCGCAATTTTTATCTATACTATAAAAGGGAAAAGTAACGATTATGAAGCAACCAATAGAAATCATTCTGGTCTTAACTGATAGACTTATAGGGATTGAAAAATGAAATGGCATGAACTAGGGTTTGCCCTTTGAGTGATTCAAAACTAATAACTAGCACTCGTATTAGTCTAGATTGATTTTTTTAAAGAAGAATTAGTCTAGACTCTTATCAGACAAGAAGACAAACATGCACTGCAGAACATCATAGTATGTAGCTTTTGCAGCATCCTTCAGTCTATTACCAAAATAACATTGGTACCATCATCGGGTAGTACATTGCAAATGCATCTTGTTATGACCGGATTGAGGGAATAAGTCCAAGTGTCCGACTCCAAGGGGTGGTGGTTTTAGGAGCTTTTAAGCAGAACTAGTCAGCCATCTCAGGCCTATAAAGAGGTGGTGATGCCGTTTCTGACGAAGCATGCTTACTAAAAGTTCGTCTATTGTCATATTTGCCTTTCCATTTAATGTACTAGTATATTATAATTATTAGAGCATTAAGTAACTCGCATAGGTCATGAGTGCTGCCTACTAAAAAATGAGATTTGTCTCCGATATTCCCTAGCTACTAGTTATCTACTGAAGGATCATTATCAAGACACCTCACCAAGTGAGCCCAGTGCACACATATCATTCTTCGTTGGCGACGCCATCGTGCAATGCCAAGCTCGACACAGAGTCTAGCCCTTGGGTGGCTAAAGGCCACAACAGAACCAACGGTGTTGAAGGCGTCACGGAAAACTACTAAATCGAGGGTATGGGATGCTATACCAGTTGACACCACCAAATTCTAACTAAGTAATTTTGTCTGTAAATAGAAGTCAAATTGAGAGGTTTTGCTTTTCGGCATTCCCTAGCTGGTATTTAGCCATTGAAGGATTATTATCGAGATCACAACCAAATGAGACCTGTGCATGCATCATCAATCTCCGTTGGCGTGCATCACGCAATGCCTAGCTTTGACACTATGTCCTGCCCCCCATGGCTTGAGGCCATAATCGAATCAATGGTGTCGAAGGTGTCACAAAAAATTGTTGAACTAGCGGGGTGTGCCTATGGGGTGCTCGACCAGCTGACGCCACCCCCTCGCTTGTACTTCTAAGTTTAGCAATGTTTGCTTGTAAATAGAAATCAAATCGAGAAGTTTTGCTTTTCATGCTTAACAAATGTAACTGGCAGGAAATGAGATGACTCGTATTACCTATCTGGTAGTAGCTGTGGAAGGATCATTGTCAAGACACCAACCAAATGAGACCTGTGCACGCATCATCAATCCTCGTCGGTGGCACCATCGGGCAATGCTTGGCTCAACACCGAGTCCTATTCTAAGGTGGCTCGAGGCCACAATAGAGCCTACGACGCCGCAGGTGTCACGGAAATTGCTAAATTAGGGGTATGGGGTGCTCAACCAGCTGACGCCACCCCTCCCCAATGCTTCTAAGTTCTAAGTAATTTTGCATGTAAATAGAAGTCAAATCGAGAGTTTTGCTTTTCATGCATAACAAATGAAAATGGAATATGGAATGAAATGAGATATCTCTAGTATTCTTAGCTAGTAGTCGTCGAATGATCATTGTCACGACCCCAACTAAATGAGACCCATGCATGCATCATCAATCCCCGCGTGCGGCATTGCACACGGCGCCATCGTGCAACACCTGGCTCGACACTGAGTCCTTCCCACGGGTGGCTCGAAGCCACAATAGAACCAATTGCGTGAAGGTGTTATGAAAAATTGCTGAATCGAGGGTGTTGGGTCCTTGGCCAGCTAATGGCACCATCCCCATGCTTCTAAGTTAGTAATTTAAATGAGATATGTGCATGCATCATCAATCCCCGCTGGCGGCGCCATTGTGCAATGCCTGGCTCGACACCGAGTCCACTCCTACCCTTGGGTGGCTGTAGGACTTGAAGCCACAATAGAACCAACAACGCGAAGGCGTTATGAAAAATTGTTGAATCGAGGGTGTGGGGTCCTTGGCCAACTGATGGCCCTCCATCCCCATGCTTCTAAGTTAGTAATTTTTGCTCGTAAATAGAAATCAAATTGAGAAGTTTTGCTGGCATGAAATGAGATCTCTGGTGGTCCCTAGTTAGTAGTTAGCCGTGGAAGGATCATTGTCCAGACCCTAACCAAATGAGACCCGTGCACACATCATCAATCTTTGTTGGTGGCACCCTCGCACAACTCCTAGTTTGACAATCAATCCAAACCCCTTGGTGGCTAGAGGCCATAATAGAAACAATGGTGCCGAAGGTGTTATGGAACATTGCTAAACCAGGGCATAAGGTACTCGGCCAATTGACGCCATCCCTTCTTTAAGACCTTCTCCAACAATAATACCTAAAATCAGATCTTTATACCCCATATACATACCTCCCTAAAAATATTTCATCCCTATATTTCAACTTACTCCAACAATAATCTCCAAATCCCACTCTCTATTCTGTAAAAAATAACTGCCATATGTTTTTCGCGTGGGGGAGTGGGCCCACGGCCCCGCGGGCAAACGGCGGTGCGGGGGAGCGGCGGCGCGAGCAACGGCGACGGGGGTTAGTGGCCTTCCCGAGTCCGCAACCGCCGCTGCCTCCTCCCGACCTCGCTGCGCAAGAAGATGCTGCTCGAGCTGGCCCCCTTTTCCTCCCCCTCGCTGCCGGAATCCCTGACTCCTTGGTGGCGTTGGAGCGCGCGTCCTCCGACTCCAGCGCCGTCTCCTTGGCGCTGGCGCGGACCAACTCCGCCGGAGGCAGCGGCGGCAGCTTGCTATCCGTACTCTTGGCTTCTCTGGAGCAGGCGCTTCCACTCATGAGCTCCTCGCGGGTCGTGCTCTCGGCGCCTCCGGCGGCCGCGGGTCCGGTGATCGCGGACTCCTCGCCCATCGTGCTCTCGGCTTCTCCGGCCCCAACGAGATTGGCACGCGCGGGAAGAGGATAGCAACCGAAGAGAGAATGTGGAGATTTCGGTATCCTCTCTCCGGTCTATATCGCGTGGCGGCCGGATGTAGATACTGTTGGAGCGGCGCGTCCTCCCCATTTCGCGTGCGACGCCGAACGGATCCACATGTAAAGTGGTTTGAGGGTTCTGTTGGACAAGGTCTAATGCTTCTAACTTCTAAGTTAGTACATTTAACCCATAAATAGGAGTCAAATTGAGAAGTTTTTCTTTTCATGCACAACAAATGAAATTGGCATAAAATGAGATGTCTCTGATAGTCCCTAGTTGTGGAAGGATCATTGTCAAGACTCCTAACCAAATGAGTCCCATGCACACATCACCCATCCCTCCTGGTGGTGCCATCGGGCAATGTCTAGCTTGGCACCGAATCCTGCACCCCTAGGTGGGTAGAAGCCACAATAGAACCAACGGACCCATGGAAAACTGTTAAACCGGAGTGTGGGATGTTCGACCAGCTGACCCCCACCTCCCATGCTTCTGAATTAGTAATTTTTCCCTGTAAATAGGTCAAATTGAGAAGTTTCACTTTTCATGCATAACAAATGAAACTGGCATGAAACTTCAGTCTGCACGTCTGACATCTGATTATGTAGCTCTCCTGTCAAACTAGTGTGTTTAGTTCTCCAAAAGTAACCAATTTTATCATTGCTTACCACATATACATGTTGTTTTCTTGCATGTCGTGTCAGTAATGTCTTCTTGCTATTGCCATAGTGATGGTAATATTGATGCACTTCTTATAGCACTATTCTATTGTAAAATTTTGATCAGCATTGTCTATGGCTGTGTTTACTATATTCCACTATACAGGAGACAAATTCCTAAAACCTGAGGTGATCTGCGAGCCCGAGATCACCATAACTGAGAGGACGGTCCAAGACGAGTGCCTGATCCTCGCGAGTGATGGCATGTGGGATGTCATCTCAAACGAGACAGCCTGCGATGTCGCTCGGCAGTGCCTAGAAGATGGAAGCCCGTCCAGAAGTTCCGCAGCTGGAGGCGGCGAAGCCGTGTCCAGCAGCAGCAGCAGCAGTGCGGCTACAGCAGTAGGCCAAGAATCCGAGCCTCGCTGCTACCGCGCTGCTGCACTTCTTGCCAGGCTTGCACTGGGCAGAGAAAGTTCAGATAACATTAGTGTGATTGTGATTGATCTGAAAGGGAGGGGTTAGGCATATGCAAGCAAGAACAGGTGGTTAAAATTACTTTTCCATTTTAGCCTTTTTAACCCTCTTAATGACATGAAAAAGTTTTAGTGGTGATCAAGAAAGGTAGATCAAATGGCATGTTTAAATGAAGGTGGTTTAAACTGGAGTTCTTAATTTTTTTTTTGCCTCTTCTTTTTGGTTTTAGCTGTTAGGTCTATGGCAGTTAAGTTGGGTAGAGGAGGCAGATCAAAAAATGGAGGGAATATTGCCTTCCATCGAGAAAAAAAGGGAAAAAAAAAGGAAAAAGAAAGTGCATGCAAATGTAGAAAATATTATGAGAAAATGTGCGTTATTTCCATATTCTGATGAGGGGTTTGTGATTTGCATTTTATTATCATCTCCTGTTTGAAAAATTCATTGGTAGTTTCAAAATTGGGAAGTGCTAAAAAAACAAGGACATGTTTTTTCCTAAAAATCAAACGTGTACTGATTTGATTTGAGATTCATGCTACTACCCTATTTAGGTAGGGTTCACCTATCCTACCTTAGATTCTAGTTGGTTATGATCTGTCGTTGACCACTCAGCGCCCTTGATCGATGGTCAAACTCTTTGTTATGATGATGGTGGGTAGCGACTAGGTTGGTGGGATATGAAGGAGGCAATCGAAGGTGGGTGGTTATCGTCGTCTAGCCATTGACCACAGATAGTAATGGTCAGTGATCTATCTGTGGTCAGTGGTGACTAATAATAGAGGTGGGATAAAGGCTAGTGGTGGGATACAGAGAAGGGCAACACGAGGAGGTAATGGTTAGAGGTGTCACAAATTGTAGGCGGGATTGATAGGGGTAACTAGTAGTAGGGGTGGGATGATGATGGCTAGTGGTGGGGGTATAGAAGAGGGCAATAAAGAGGAGGTAGGTCGGTAAGGTTAGCTGCAATGTGCAGCTTCAGTTGTTGCTTTAGCCACCACGTAGGAGAGTGTGGATTGAGGAAGCGGCTCTGCACGAAGAAGCAGTCCCTTGCGGCTCATGGTGAGCCCCATCATGTGTGTGTCAGGAGAAAATGTGTGGTGCAGTTGGGCTATTTGATTAGGCAATGTGGCATGATATGAATTGTTTTATTTGTGCTGATCGAAGATAGAGGGAATCTTTGCGGTGGTGGTTGATTGCTACCCAAAGGGGTGCGATTGATGTAATACTATAAGCGAACGGTTGAATGTTGAGTATTTAAGAGTCAAATTCTATGAGAAACAAGCGTATTCGTCTTTTATGTCAACATATTACCGATTAAGTCTAAACAATTTGAAGGAGTTGTTTTTTTATTACTAAATCTACTACTAAAACTATTAATCTAGAGTTTAAAGCAGTAAAGAGTAAGTATGAAAACTAGAGTTTTAGAAACAGAAAGTAAAACTTAGAAAACTCTAAAGAAACAAAAAAAAGGAGGGTTTCGGAAATTTCATAACCATTAGGTATAATTCTATTCAAGTCTAAGAATTGTTAATCAGTTTCAAGTATTTTCCAAGAGAGATTAAGTTAGTATGGTAGCTGATACAATGATCAGAGGATCGCTTCCACAGTTAAGTTTAACGAGAGCTTCTCTCCTGTTCAAAGTCTTGCTGACGCAAAGAACTCCAAAACTCTCCTAAATTTTTGTTTAGGATCAACTGTTACGTCTATTGTTAGAAAGTTTAGAATTTAGAGAAAAAAACATAAGAAACTAATTGTAAAACTTAAGATTGGGACTAAGAAGGAATTATGCCTTTCAGATTAGGTCATCTCTAATCCTATAAGTGAATTACTCATAAAAAATCATAACACTACAGAAATAATAAGAAATAATGAAAACTTACTTGATTGCATCAAAGAATTAGGTCTACCGTCCTTGCCGGCTTACAAATACGGAAAATAGAATAAAAATAGAGAATGGGGCTCTTCTAACCTAAAACTTCTCTATTTATAATACAATAGGTTAACATGTCCAAATAAAACTCTTGATGCGTAAGCGGTGGAATCCGGCTTCAAACGGCACGCAAAACAGATAAATTGGAGCCAAAACAACCAAAAACCAGTTGAGAACCGAGCTGGGCACGACCAGTGGCACGGCTGTGCCTTGGGCCGAGCACGGGTCGTGATGGGCTCGGTCCAGGGTCCCTCAGGGCCCTTTTTCGTTCAATTTTCGTGTTTATCGTCGAAATTAGTCCAAATGAATTTGAAATGCTCCCAAATTTTGTAGGCATGACCTTAAAACATAACGAACACAACCGTGAAAGTGACTGTAAAAATGATATAAAAAGTTATATAAAATATCGCCTCGAAAGAGTTTTTAATATGTTTTCAGCATGTTTTCACTAACAAACCTAGGGTAAAAATACTACTAATTAAGCACTTAACAGTGGGGCTTATGTATTATTGTTATTATATTTTGTGTTTAGATTTGAGTAGTTCTAGAAGACATGTGGTTAAATCTCAGCCGTCCATCGAGGAGTTAATTATATTTGATTAAAATTTATGAATGGAACCTTTTTTAAGAAAATTATTTAAAAATTTTATAAATTTTAGAAAAATTGTATATAATTTAGAAAATTTAGGGAAAAATCAGAAAATTAATATTTCTTTGTTTAAAAGCTTAAATTAGTAGAAAATTCATAAAAATTGTTTAAAAATTTTATAAAAATGTCAAAAAGAGCAATTATGTAATAATAAAATTGTATAAAATTAAGAAACATTTTAGAAAATTTAGAAAAATTGTAGGAAAGTCACAAAAATAAGATTTCTTTCTTAAAACCCTAAAAAAATATTTTTGAAGGAAAAAATTATTTTAATTGATATTCTTGAAACTGGTCATCATTGTTTATAGATGTGCTGCAAGGCCATGCTTGCACAGTTCAATCACCATCTACGGTAATGAGTACAACATGGGATACTATTTGACAGATGAATCTACCAAAAGTGGGTGACATTTGTGAAATCAATATCGTTACTCCGAATCCAAAGTATCGGTTATTTGCGCAAGTTCAAGAATGAGCTAAAAAGATGTTGAGTGATCATTTAGGGACTTTTATTCGGAGTTCTTTAAAGTCTTTTTGTCATTTGGTGACACATGGATGTAATAGAAGTATGCTTTCTGATATCATGTATGCTTGCATTATATTGTACAACATGATTGTTGGGATGAACATAACTCATACTGAGACAATGTTGACATTGTTTATGATAAAGTTCCATCAACCACGCCTATAATCAGATTAGCTAAAGTTCCATTATCGAAGTTCGTCATGATACTACAAAGAAATATTGTTATTCAAGATCAATATATGTTTCACCATCTTAAGACCGATCTTATCGAGCATATTTGCTAGTTTTTCAGTGTTTATGACAATTAATTGAAATAAAATTATTTGTATTTTTTATCAATTCTCATGCTATGTCGGATTAATTAAGTTGTATTGTTATATCGATTGAGTTTTATTGTTATGTCATGTCAAAACACTATTGGAGATGGACAAAGATTGTATAGTAGGATAGCAAGCACTCTTCCGTCTCTATACTATTCAAATTAATTAATTTGAGAAATAGTAATATCTATATGAATAAAGCCCACAATTTATCAATAAATCATATTAATTTGTTCGCTTGATATTGTTACTTACACTAATAGTCAGATTAATAATATTGTTTGATTTACTTAAGTGGATTAATATTATTTCTATATTACTTAATCTGATTAATATTAATTTTATATTAATTAATCTAATCAAATAATCTATTAAATAATAATGTATAAATTAATTTTATTCGTCTGAATTAATAAATTCAATGTATTAATTCAAAATAGATGAAAAATTAAAAATTGAGATCTTATGACCCCATTTAAGAGGTGGTAGTTGGTGTTTGTGCATTATAAGTAGTGAGAGTAGTGAGTGTTTGACGTGGTACTTGTGGTATAGTGGGGTCAGTTAAAAAGAGAATGCCAGCGTCGAAGACAGTGTAAGAGGCCAATTGTGTTTCTGGTCTGTGTCTGGTCTCTGTCTTAATTCTAGAGGGCAGCTGTTTTTGGTTGGTTCTACTATTTTGGCCCGACTTTTTGCTTTTTCATGTGCCACTAATGGATAATTCGTGAATGATGGCGCCTACTTGTGTATAATTTGTTAGTGCTAATGTGCCACGTGGATAGCTCATCATATCTAACACGCTACCGCCAATCCAAGACAGCTAAGCTTCTTTTACAAAATCACCGCTACATATGTTTTTACTCTCTCCCGTCTTTGGCCTTGATTTATAGCATAAGAGTGGCGATGATTAATTATTCAGAATTATTAAATTGTTAAACATTAAGATCTATTTTGATCAAGAATTTACTCAACCACAACCAATTCTGGTTGAGTAATATCTGAAATCCTATGCATACGATCGCGACCACGTGTGTGACCAATCGCTCACGACCAGCTACTCTCAACCAGTTACTCACAAAATTGATAGTGCCATCCATGATCGCGGGGCCATCAGTCAAAATCACATGAACACCTTCATTATCACCATGACGAGCAATTAGAGTACAATCTCTAAAAACCGTCAAAATAAACGCAAGTAGTGGAGCAACCGGCCATGATTGTCTTGGATAAAATTGACTGTACATATATAAATAGAGATTTTTTGTAAAGAAAAAGGGATCCATCGAATATACACAACATAGTACGTAGAGTCATCAAGAATCTGAACCTACATAAAAATTCTTGCATCACTTAATTATCCTAATATATATATTTTTCTCTCAAAAATTCGACAGTCGACTTTCCAATCGTCGACAAAGATCTTTATAAAAATCAAGATGGTAATTAACAATTTTTTTCATTTTTATATTTTGAAATTTAATGACATCATTCTCTTTTTAATAACTTTTAATATAATTAATAAGGTAGTATGGTTAATTCTTCTCGTTCTTTCTTTAAATTCTCCACTCCTTAATAGTGGTATACAAAATCATAGAGCCTTATATTTTGAAATTGAGAGAAGATTAGACTAACTTGTCTCCTCTTGTGGACCACAAGCCCACAAGGCACATGTTACACATAGTCGTGTTAGTATTAGTAGGAGATGTCTGCTTGGTGATTTTTATAAGCATAACTTTTAGTTGCTGATTATACCAAGGCAGATCTCAGTGCTTCCGAGAGTGCTTCTATCTTGGGCTGTCTTTGTTGGGCTATGTGTAGGTTTACGAGTACGAGTGCTTCAAGCTTGGGCTGCCTTTGCTGGGCTATGTGTAAGGGTACAAGTAGGCCACGTTAGTAGAATTTTAAAACGTTTTACTTATAATCTGTAAATATTAAATCACAGATTAAATTGTTATCGACAGTTGGATAAGAGTTGGAGTAGCGACCAATCCAACAGTGTGCACGGTTAACAACTAATCCTAGTAGCCATTTGAATCTCGACAACCACTTGTGAAACACAAAAACCACTTATAAATCATAACAACTGCTCATTGATCATCTTGATTAGTGCAACAGTGAAAACGAGTGCCTCTATTGGTATCAACATATTTTGGAATGAAACATCGTGCGTTGGTGTGCTAGCACCAGCATGCACTACTATGATTTAAGAGTTGTTGCTTTAGTAGAGGTGGTGGTTAGGGTTTCTTTGGATTAATTTCCGAAAACTTACCACACATCTCTTTATATAGAGCTCTTGAGGTGTAGTCTTCCATTAGGTTTTCTAATGTGATATGAAACTTCATAACGGATCCTATTTGAACTGAGTTGTTTTAACACGTTAAATGTGTGACCCTGTAAGTTTATATATATTCGACCGTGGTCTGGGAATATTTACTTAAACTGTGAGTCGATATTGACTCCTAATAGGACATAACGATCATTTGAGTATACATGAAGATCATATTCAACAAACTTATATAATGTATTTATGGTGATCAAACTTATATAATGTATTTATGGTGATCATTTTGTCATACGGTGCTAGATTAAACTCAAGACAAAACACGTGCCACTTTTGCACAAATCAATTCTTTCTTGATCTCATAGTGAACTAACCTTCTTATAGTTAACATTCAACCACATACGGTGTGATTATGCACTTCTTAGTTTGACTATATCTAGGGGTCCAAAAATATCTTTTCTGTTATATGAGAGAAGCGAATTCTATCTTAACCGTTCATATTCGTCTGCATAGTTCATAATATACTTGAATATTACTTTTATAACCCTGTAGGATAAAGGATGATGACTTAAAAGGGGTTGAATACGCTTTTTAAAATCTTTTGGATAAAAACCGAATTTTGCATTTATGAAAATAAAATTTTTTTTTGCAATCACCCTAAATAAAAATTATTGGCTCAAGTGATCAAATAAGTGATATAATAAAATGACAAACATGCAAACTAAACCAAATATAATAAATAAAAGAGAGTAAGATAATAAACCAAAAGGACATCAAAATTTTTCCCAAGGTCTCGAAGTCTTACCGATCTCTTCTACTCCTCGTTGAAACACTTACTCATAAGTCTTGCCTCTATATTCTTTAGGGTTGCTACTTTTCCACTCTACATAGGCAAGCACCGAGTCTTTCACAACACTACTAGGACTCTTCAATAATTTTCGTTGGCGGAGAGATCATTGACCTCCCACGACTATCTAAGTGACAGTGATCACTAAGAGTAATATGTTTGAAATCTTCACTTGATATCAATAAAGTGCTAGGAAACTCAGACACACAAAGAGAAACTTACATATGACTATCAACTCACTTAATGATCGATGAATACAAATGAACTCTCTAGAGTTCTCACTCTATTACAATATATGAGAGTTGAATGCTCTAGAGTTTACTTGGGCTAAATATCAATATATTTTAGTGCTAAATGGAAGCCTAAGCCATCCATTTATAACCCCAATAAGAAAGGTTATTCATCCAAATCTTGCTTATAGATCTAGGCATGGTCCACCGAACATCTAGTCCTGTTTGATAGGCTGTGAAACTCTCAAAAAAATGAGCATAACTTTTAATCTAGATGTCGGATTTAAGTTTTCGTTGACTTGTTGGAAATATAACTTAAAGGACTACAATGTTCTAGATATAACCAAGACCTAATTTGGTGTAAATAACTACAGACTTTACAAAGTATTCAATACAACCATTTCAAAGCCTCCACCTGAGTTATATTTTTCAAATTTAATCACTGATGCATGCACTAGCCTTCCAAAGCAATTCAAAAATGTTTTGATGATCTAGTGAGTGAATGATGCATACATTTGAGTTTCTCAAATGAGATATTGTCAAGCTACTAATCCTGGACGCCTATTTATAGTACGGCCAAAAATAAAAAACAAAATCCTAACAACCCAGCCATCTCCAAAACATTAGACCAGTAAAATTCTAAAAAATGGATCTCGATTTTATTTTTGGTTGAGCTTGTTCATGCTTAAAGAAAATCAATCATGTATTATCGCTAAGAAGATATTTTCACCATCATCTCATAATCAAATCGAGACTAAAGGATATATTCTAACAAACACATTAGTCTTATAATTAAGTTTGTCATTAATCACCAAAATCATCAACATATTGGAGGTTTACTCCACAATCACCTGATTAAGAGTAGTGTTTGGTAGCACCAAAATACACTATTTCATATGTACGACAATATGACGATCTCTTATCTAAAAACCAATCATAAAAATTATTTGAGATCAACTAGTGACACTTATATGACAAACCTCAATAGTGTCATACAGTGGGTCAATCCAACATTATGTTCTTTAACATGTGTCCATATTATTGATTTGATATCTCATATTCATAATCTGTGAAACATGATCATCAATCAATATATATTAATTCATTTGTCATTAATGTCTTATTTAATGATATAGATCAGTAACTTTATAAAAAATATCACCAAATAAATTAAGAGTTACACGAACAAATCATACACTTATTAATAAAAAATATATTAATTTATTTAAGAAATATAATAATTTATTATTCAAATGTTAATAAACAAAACAAAGATAAAATTATCTCTATAATTACCTCTAAAACATATTACTAACACTATGTGCTACTATTCTAAAAAAAACTATATGTGCTATTTTTGTATTATACTCCTTGAATTATTTTTTGCTTATCATTTTAGACTTTTCATAGTCTCGAAATACAATTTCGATCATTAATTTTTATTACTATAAAATAATATAAAATAATAATAATATGGAACTAAATTTGATGACAAATCTTTTAATATTATTTTTATATGGTGATGATACTTTATGCTGTATTTAGTCAAAATTTTAAAGTTTGATTTATATGTATACTAAACTACAAGTAAAAAAGAATATTGAGCGAGTATTTCTTAGTTGTTTTGAAATCTTTAGTGGTAGGAAGGTTTGTTGGATTTCTAGTTTCTTACCCCGGTTGGAATGCCTTGTTTTTGGGCTCACACAAAGAGGATGATCAATACTTACGGCGTTCGGTTCGGGATTTGTCTCAATATTCTTATTGTTCTTAATAGAAATATATTAGTTAATATTTATTAAATTATTTCATAATTATAATATCTGTATTCAAAATATATTTTATTAAAAATTTAAATGTAGTCAAATTAGATTTATTTTTAATTTGTTCTATCTCCACTTATAACAAATTCTTAAACCCATTATGATTATAATTATGATTAAGTTCTGAACTAATCACCACATCAGGTCTTAATGTGTCCACTTATAATGAATTCTTAAACTCATTATGATTATATTTACGATTATAGTTCTGAACTAACCACCACATTATGTCTTAAGGTGTCTATGACACTGTATGCAAAATGTTGCGTTTGGAACGAAGCTTTTTTGTTTTTGGTTTTGAACAAGTTCATTGTGAATTGAAATTTGATGGCATTTAACCAAGCCAATATGTATTGTTGGCTATCAAAATTAACCAAATCAACATATAATCATGATCAATTGTGTGACCTAGCCAAAAAACTTTGATAGTTATAGAAATATATTTGCTTTGTAGGCAACCTCATAGTGGCTAAAGTCAAATTCGATAGTTAAAATGTGACTAATATTTGACTGTGGTGGTACAAAAAAATAGTCAAATCTAATTGACTTGTCAAATATTAGTCATGAAATAAATGAGAGCCAAAGCTTAGTGGTACAGTCAAAATTTGGTTTGACAAAAATTGATTATAGATCAAACACAAGTTCTACATTGCTGCATGCCTACAAGAGTAGATATGACTATTTTGTCCAACCAAACAGGACTGGAGCTAAATAGGGGCAAAGTGGGCTCCGGCCCTTCCAATTTAAAAATATCTAACAATATGTTTTTGCTAATGATATACTAAATAGATATTAAGTGGACGCCATATAAAATGTTATCTAATATATTTTATTAGATCTCCCGATGTGAACCCATTGTTTTAGAAAGTGACAAGCACAAGACTACAACTCAACTAAACGAGTCAATATTGGAAGAAGGTTTTACAGCAAGATATGCAAGTAACTAAGATGAGACCATGCTACCAAAATCTAAAGGTGGGATCGAGTTGTTAGGTTTGATGCTAGGGAGTCCTGAAAGTTCCTAATCCCATTTGAAATTAAAATTAAAAACTAAGTTGTTGAAGAATTCAAGTTGCTGCATCCAATCATAAACAAAGTCGACTAGAAGATTTGCATTGAGCTGCTATCAGAAATTGAAATACAGATACAATGGGATTTGAAACCTGACTAGAAATTCATCACACGTCTAAAATGAAGTCCACATCAAAGTTGATATCCAATTTGATGAAGTCAAATCCATGTTGACCCTATCAAGTGTGATTACTGCAGCATGTGTATTGTCCACACGAATAATAATCCGAATCAAAGATTCATAGATTAGTTAATCCAAACCTAGTTAGAATTATGTCTTTCTTTTCAAAGAGCTAGTGTTATAAATTAGTACCATCAGCATAATATCTGAGAGAACTTTGAATAAGAAAACACTAATTAATGTTTAGCTTTATGTTTATTTTGCCTTGCAGATCTATGATAGAGACTAGTTATCAAGTTGTGCAAAACTTCCCGATTATTGACACCTTGAATGTTGAATATTTCTCCATCTCATGACAAGTTGTATTTTCAGAACTAACACGTTTTATTAGACTAAGTCCATCCCCGCTTCTGTGGAGGTCTTGGAAGAAAAATTAAGTTTTTATTACACGAGCTGCCTCAAGCTCGTGCTTCGAATTTTTTCTTTTCAAATTAATTGTTTCCTCAATTTACGTGTTGAGTTATTCTCTAATTATTTTTCTCTTTTCTAATAAATAAATAAATATTTTTTTATTTTTTCTCTCATATAAAAGTCAAATCAAACACCATTGCATTAAAATAGTCAATGTCTCAAATGATACTTCGCAAATGTGACACAAAATATTCCTTAAAAATACCCCCTGTTTTGATATTTTCATTGGATTTAGCTTTATATACCATCTCCATTCTCAAATATTTACCACTTTTTTGAATTACTCTAACCAGACAATCACTTTTTTTTTAGTAGAACATGTCAAAAACACATCTAATAACTCTGGACAAACCAACTCCGTTTTTTTGCTATTAGTGAGACTTTTGCATTGGCCCAGAGCAAAGATAGTAATTCAAGTCTCTTTAAATTCTGGAGTAGTAGAACTAATTAAAGGAGACATCAACTACTAATGAGACAACGAAATTACTACCATTATTTTCTATGAGTATATACTAAGGTAATGTGGGAAAATACATCTACAATATGCAAATTGGCAAGCCTATGTGAACTATATTGAAGATTGACCATTGACTTTCGGTTTTCTTGGACTTAGTATGCAACACCTCATCAACAAAATGTCAAAACACCACTTAGTCCACTCTACTAATTACCATAAATGATACAAATACATCACAATATAATTCAACTTACAATTCCAATACATTATCAAATATGATTTTAAAAATTTGCTAATGTTATTCCTTATTTTTCCATTAGTGCACTTTACGCACTCCAAATTTTATTTAATAGGAAAATAAGCTTAATATGGTATTACTATAGTCTAGTATGTATAGTTTTCTTTTTCTCTCATTTCATATCATCTTAATCTCTGATGTACAGAACTAAGTTTATATTGTAAAATAGAGGGAATAGCAGGAATATGTAATTAACACATAATTGGACCATGCGCCCAATTGCTTATGTTATCTATATTTTCTGCAGGTTCAAGTAGAATGTCCTAGTTTCACAAATGGTGACAGTACAGGAGCCTAAGTGCAAATTTGCCCTGACAAATCCTGTTCCATAAAGCCATCGAACTCATCAAGTACATCACACACACCACCACCATGGCCGGAACAGGACACAGCAGCGACGCCGCCGCCGGCGGAGCTGGCACCACCATCCCCTGCGTGACGCTGAACTCGGGGCACGCAATTCCGGTTCTGGGCTTCGGCACGGGCTCGCCGGCCGACCTCGCCGCCGCCATCCTCCACGCCGTCCGCCTCGGCCACCGCCACTTCGACACGGCGGCGCTCTACGGCACCGAGCGCGCGGTCGGTGACGGTGTCGCAGACGCGCTCCGCGTAGGCGCCGCCCCGTCCCGCGCCAGCCTCTTCATCACCTCCAAGCTCTGGATCACCGACGCCCACCCCGACCTCGTCCTCCCGGCGCTCCAAGAATCGCTCACCAAGCTCCGCCTAGACTACCTCGATCTCTTCCTCGTCCACTGGCCCGCCGCCGCCAAGATCAAAGACCCCGCCGCCGGCCTCACGGCGGCGGACCTCGTGGAGTTCGACATGGAGGGGACGTGGCGAGCCATGGAGGAGTGCCAGCGCCGCGGACTCGCGAGGTCCATCGGCGTCAGCAACTTCTCGTTGGCCAAGATCGACAAGCTCATGTCGTTCGCCGTGATCCCGCCGGCGGTGAACCAGGTGGAGATGAACGTGGGGTGGAGGCAGGAGAGGCTGAGGGAGACGTGTAATAAGCACGGCATCCGCGTCGCCGCGTACTCGCCGCTAGGGGCGTACGGCGCCGCCTGGGGCTCCGCCTCAGTCATGGAGAGCGCCGTGCTGCGGGACATCGCAGCCAGGAAGGGCAAGACCGTCGCGCAGGTAACTTTTTTAAGTCCATCTCCGCCGTCCGATTGAGATCCAACGGTGAGCGGAGAGGGTTTGGGATTTTTATATTTTGGTCCCCCGCTTTGTGTAGTTTTCTTATAACTCTGCTTGAGGGGCTTCCCTTGTTAGGACCTGTAGATTTATATATTTCCCGTCAATTAAACTGGCGTTATGTAAACACAACCACTCTAAATAATTTTACCATTATACTTATGATTAATAGCTAGGATCAATGTATAATAACATTGTTTATCTGCAATTTTTTTTCTTAAAACATAAGTAAAAAAAGATGAGTTGCCTAACTTCTTTTTCCTTTTTTTTTTTGCATTTTGTGTTCAGGTTATTTTTTTTCCCTAAGTGGCTATCAAATGGCAAAGAGTTTACCAAATGGCATTTAGAAGTCCACAACATGCAAATTACAGTTCAAGTCTTTTATAAACAGCTTTTAGTTATAAAAATTGCTTACAAAATTATCCATGCAACCGCGTGAAACATGCAACAAGTAATTAATTGTTGTAATAACAAGGCTCCGATTAACTGCGTAGGTGGCGCTGAGGTGGCTGTATGAGCAGGATGTGTGCTTTGTGTCGAGGAGCTTCAACAGGGAGAGGATGAAGGAGAACATGGAGATCTTTGACTGGGAGCTCACCGGCGACGAGAGGGACAAGATCGCGGCTGGCATTCCTCAGGCGAGGGCATGTAATGGAGCGCACTTTGTTTCACCAAATGGACCTTACAAGTCCTTGGAGGAGCTATGGGATGGCGAGATTTGATTAATTTATATAACGGGTCAACTAGATAATAGATACAAAGATAAAATAAATTGATGTATGAAATAGTCTACTCTTCATTTGCCTTCTTGTGCACATCTTAGACATACTTCAACGCGGCCACATGCTCCTTCCGTTGCTTGCTGTTGAAGTTCATTATGTCCGTTATCACCAGTTTTGTTAATGACTTGACAATTGTGGCCTTTTCTCACCTCTTCGATACGTCACGCAGGGAGGAGGCCACACGGTTGTCCACTACCATTTTTTCTTAGTGAACCTTGAGGAAGCAATCCATGTCTTCTTGGACATCCGGCGTTTGCTTCTTGCTTCTTCCTTTGTGCTTCGTCTTTGTGACGTCGCGACCTTCTGACCATTTCTCCTCCACAGGAGCATCTTCTGGGATGAATGAGGATGTGTGGGCACCGATTTCATGCAGCCTTAATCTTTTACTCGTGTTGACGTAGGTTTTGCCCCACTTGAGTTGATCCTAAACAATCATCCACCATTGTTCGAACTGCTCTCGTTGTATGCTACAACACTCGTTCAATACATGTCACATTTTTTGTTATTCCCGTTGATTGGATCAAGAGAATTACTCAACCACGCATTCATCTGTATGACGATAAAATTAACTTGTCAAAAAAGGATTAATGTGAAATTAAAATAAAGTAAAGAGGAGATGAGAAAAAATTCAATTGAAAAAAATCATGAGAAAAGAATGCACTCACCAATCTAATATCATCATCCAACAACCAAAATATTCGCTTACGCCCACCAACATCTGCAAGAGCATTACCATCGTCATTATCATCAATAACGACATGTGTTGTTGAATGTGGAGTACCGATGCAAACTGTGAGTTTTTGTTAGGGAGCTCTGGTTGTGAGGACTGCATATAATTGGTTAGCATATCGACAATGCAAAAATTTTGCCCATATGGTAGATATGGATGGGCATGTAGATATGGAAGGGGCTGTGGATATAGAGGATAATCAGCAGGGTATGGTGGTCGCAGAAAATTTGGCGAAATTTGATTAAAAGGTGTTTCTGAATTTTCTCCGACCTCATTTTTTAAAAAACCTTTAATTTAGAAAAAACCCAATAAGAGAAAAACTTAATTAAGGAAAAAAAAAGAGTACAACATTAATCTTCAAGATTTGATCTTCGAGATTTAAGTTATACAAAAAATTGAGTAGTAAAATTTGGATAAAGACATTCAGGGTCTAAATGCTAATATTTGTTAATTTGGCATTTATTCCCCTGAAAACAATAGTCTTTCCAATCTACGCATTTTAATACTATTAACATATTTCTCAAATATAGATGTAGATAGAGAGACTTTTGTGAACAAATTGCTAGATTGTCACTACAACGAGTTTTCTATATAATTATCTCACCATTCTTTCGGAGTTCATGAGAATAAAAGAATTTTCGAGTGATATGTTTTATCAAGTTACTTTTGACATATTCATTACTCATTTGTGCAACATAAATAGGACTATCCTTATATAAGATAGTAGAGGTAATATTATTTATTGCAATATCCCAAGATTGTTCAATGTGCTGTATCAAAAATCTCAATCATATACATTTATGTGAGGTCTCATATAATGTAACAATCTTTAAATTAGGTAAATCTTATAAAATCTAGATTTAAAGAGAGAAATTTTGATCTAATGAAAAAAGGTGTATACAAAATAAAAAAAAACATATACCTACAGTTTAGCAAAAATTTGAAATTAATATATAATGCGGAAAACTACTCTTTCACGCAAGATGGATGAATTGCTCCATCTATCAAAGAACAGCAGCATTTAAAGAAAAATATCATTTCTCCTCTTGCAAAACTGAGTTAATTGCAGTCAGTCAATAGATACACTCCATTTTTAGGAAATCAGCAGATTAAGGAACAGATTTAGAGATCAAATTAATAATATATTTTTACATATGAAAATATGAAATCTTTGCAAGACTTGCCTGATACCTCAGAAGACCTACAATCTCTTAGTCTCATTTTGATAAGAGAAAATTACAAGATGATGGTTAAAAAATCATTTCAGAGAAGATACATGATCAAATTTTCTCAAATATAGACAAGATCCACAAAAAATAAAATTGAATATTAAGAATCTATTTTCTAGAATTTTACCAGTCTAGATGTTTGGAGACGGTGAGTTGCTAAATTCTTTTTTACTAGTTTTAGTCGTACTATAAAGAGGGGCTCGCAGTTAGTAACTTGATGATATCTTATGCAGGAAGCTCAAACGCATGCATAATTCACTCACTAGTTCATAGTTTTAGAGTTGTTTTAGATGGTTTGTGAAGGCATCAATGTTTAAATTTGCAAAATATGGTTCTGGTGGAGACTTTGAAATAGCTATACTGAATATTTTGTCTTTTTTGGAGCAATTTAGGCTGAATTAGGTCTTACTCATATTGTGAAAGTTTTAGCTTTTTGAGGAGTCAAGGAGTACCTAAATCTAATATCTAAATCAAAAGTTATGCCCGTTTTATTGAGAGCTGCACAGACTCACCAGAACTGTCCATGTATGGATCTGGACATTTCTCCAGTAGGGTGTGTTTTTAAACCTTGTGAAGTTTGTGTGGACCTGAACTATCCATGTATAAACCCAGAATGTCTGTGTGTGCAGTCAACTGCCCTCAACAATTATAATACTAACCGCTACAACTGTTCCGAACTGTCCGATTGTGAACCTAAACTGTCCAAGTGGGCTATTTTCAAGCTATTGCTTTTGCAACAACTAGTTTTTGTTGGTGGGCTATAAATAGATGACTTGGGCTTTCATTTATAAGTTTTTGCACCTGGATTTATTGACATATAGTCCAAGCACACTTTAGAGCATTCAACTCTCATATGTTACATTAGTGTAAGATAACCTAATGAACTCATTTGTATTAATAGACCATGTTAGTGAGTTGAGAGTTTTGTGTGAGTTTCTACTCATGTTTTTGAGTTTCTTAACACTTTATTGATGTCAAGTGAAGAATTTGAGTCTATTATTATTGGTGATCTCTGTCATCTAGAAGGTCATGAGAGGCCAGAGATCTCTCCACCGACGAAAATTGTTGGGGAGACTTGGTGGTGTTGTGAAAGATTTAGTGCTCGCCTATTCAGAGTGAAAAATGAGCAACCCTAGTGGATATCGAAACAATACTCACGAGTGCATGCTTGAATGAATATTTCTGCTAGGATTTGGATTCAAATGTTCCATGGCCTAAGTTATCCTGAACCCAAAATGCTATTGTAGGCATAGGGTGAAGGCCCAAGAAAGGATGAGTAGGGGAGATCTGACTAGTCTCCAAGATCTTAGGATACATCATGCGTCATTTAGTCATCTCTCTATTACTTTGCTCATTTCTTTATTTAGATTGTCATTCTTCATTTGCTTATCATCCTAGGTTACAAAATATATTTGAGCATTTGATCACTTGAGCCATAGTTGATTTAGGTTGAGTTTGTGAAAACTTAATTTTCCTTTCATTTTTGCCAAAATCGGTTTTTAGCCAAAATTTTTTTTTGTTAAATATATACTTTTTTGAGTTGTATAATATATTATTTATGAAAAATAAACCTTTCAACTTAGAAAAATATACACAATACAATAGATCCCCCTGGCCAGAAGTATTAGTTGCCTCTCATTCTTGGAGGAAATCCTCTAGCTCGGCACGGATCACCTTGGAGCACAGGAGTTCCTGAGTCGCCTTCTTGGTCAACGGTCAAGAGCCCAGTAGCTCCTTCACAGGCTACTCTACTAGCACACGCAAAAGCATGATAGGGCTAGCAAGGCTCATGCTCCAACGCTCGGAGATGTTGGCCGCCAACTCTAGGATGTTTTGCAACCGGCACACCCAAAGCTCGGTGTACTCCACCGTTGCATCCCATATCGTGAGGCTTGCCAGCACTAACTTTTTCAGCTCAATGGTAGTGGCATCATCTCTAATGCTGATTGAGACATTCTTAGTACTTCAATCATGGGGCCAACATCCTCTAAGCTGAACATGAGTCGTGTGCCTAACAACGGCCTCACATAGAAACACCTCCTCCTTCGGGGGTTGGAGTGGTCCTTGGAGCTCGATAGGGATAGGGGAAGGGCACTGGCTTGTCCTTTATCACTCTATATCGCCATAGCTAATGACCACCGCCTTGTTCGTCACCTGCATTTGAAATAAGTGGCAGAAGAGCTCGAGCGTCATCGGATGGCTGACATAGCCCTCGCAGAGGAAAATGAAACCCACCAAGAGCAGTAGGCTATTGGGGGCCAGGTTCACCAACTAGAGGCCAAAGTGTTTCGGAATATCTGGCAGTAGCCGGTGCTCAAGGAACCGTAGTCTCAGACGTAGGTAGTGCTCGAAGACAACAATCTCCCTATCCTTGGGAGAAGAAATGCTCTCTCCGGGATATGTACCACAACATCCTCCTGCAATATACCTTCGGCCTGCATCTGCCAAATGGAGGTTTCGTCTACCTCTAACATTTCGAACTTGTCCATTCTTGTGGCAATATGGAAGATGCTCATACAACAATCACGAGAAAACTAGAAAGCTAAGTGACGGAATTTTCTAAAGTGAACAAGAAGAGGATCCAAATCTCAGAGATTAAGTCCTCTTTTATATCACATCAAGCGACACCTCGATCACCAACAAGCACTAGCCGTTTTGGCTTTCTCGACATAACAATTGGAATTCCAGCCATTGGTGCCTGTTCATTGGTGCATTTTTGTTTCGACCGTCAGAGTCTCAATCCAAACCGTTCGATGTCTCCTGTGTTTGGCATAACAGCTAGGGTTTAAGCTGGGGGCTAACTGTTGGGAAGAATTACCGCTACCATACACGTGGCGAACATCTAAGTGAAGTAACTATTGGGCAGCTAACAACATGGTCTCGCCTGTCAAACCAACTAACTATTTCAAAGCCACGATCCCTCTACAAATAAGGATTGATGCTATGATCACCAGAATTAGTGCCCGAATCAAGGCTAAATCATAACCAATTTAGGAAGTGCGTTGTTACAATCCTGCCATATCCTAATTACTCAGGAGACATAATCAACCATTATATACCCTAAATATAAATGATGGTGGAGAGAGAGGAGAAGAAAAAGGAAGCATTAAATCAAACTCTAGAGAGGATACATAATTTTCTACCGCTCGAGAACAATGTCTTATCTGTTCTGTTGCACTTGCATCTATTGTCCAGTGCTTGGTAAAGAACCGGCTTCCTTACCTTGTGCTTGGCTATTGTTGTACCACTTTGCAGTATAGTCAAGGCACTCCTGGGTTATTTTTGCTTCATCGTAAAGCACCAAGACAGCGCCCCAAGACGTAGGGTCAGATCCACTCTATTTGAACCTGTAAAAATCCTCTACCTTTGCCTTATCAATTAGTTCTTGACCGCTATCTCCATGCACACGTGCTTCTCCACTAACAAATAAATCTACATGCCAAAGCAATCCCTCGACAGACTACAAGCAAAAAAAGTATGTATAGTGTATTTGAATGCTAGGAGTAAATACATTTAGGAGTAAAAAATCAATTTCCACAAAGCACTTTTATACTCCCGGGAGTATGTACTCCCGTATTTTAAATTACAATATAGATATTTCTTTCATATATCATGGATATTTCTTTGATAATTTATATACTTATTTAGTTGTCTACTATATTATTTTATAAAAAATATAGCATATAAATGTTGCTTTCCTTTTTCTAAACATATATATGTTGCTTTCTAAAAAATATACCATATAAAAAACATATATATATATATATATATATATATATATATATATATATATATATATATATATATTTGTTGCTTTCCTTTTTCTAAAACAAAGCATGAAAATAGGTTCTTTGCTTCCAGTGTGGGTTAAGGCCAGAAGGTAAGTCTCTAGTGTATCTTAATCGTAGAGCACCAAGACAGCGCCCCAAGACGTAGGGTCAGATCCACTCTATTTGAACCTGTAAAAATCCTCTACCTTTGCCTTATCAATTAGTTCTTGACCGCTATCTCCACGCACACGTGCTTCTCCACTAACAAATAAATCTACATGCCAAAGCAATCCCTCGACAGACTACAAGCAAAAAAAGTATGTATAGTGTATTTGAATGCCGGGAGTAAATACATTTAGGAGTAAAAAATCAATTTCCACAAAGCACTTTTATACTCCCGGGAGTATGTACTCCCGTATTTTAAATTACAATATAGATATTTCTTTCATATATCATGGATATTTCTTTGATAATTTATATACTTATTTAGTTGTCTACTATATTATTTTATAAAAAATATAGCATATAAATGTTGCTTTCCTTTTTCTAAACATATATATGTTGCTTTCTAAAAAATATACCATATAAAAAACATATATATATATATATATATTTGTTGCTTTCCTTTTTCTAAAACAAAGCATGAAAATAGGTTCTTTGCTTCCAGTGTGGGTTAAGGCCAGAAGGTAAGTCTCTAGTGTATCTTAATCTTTCGGTATTTTCATGTATTTGATCTCAAAACACCATATGAATGATCATAAAATTTTTTTTATAAAATTGGCTATGTGTACATTAGGATTCTTAGGTAGCTCAAAAAATTTCAACACTAAAATTGATATGCTTTAGGAGAAACAAAAATACAAATTTCAGCGAACAGATTACATTCTTTTATCTTTTTATTTTTGGATTTATTTTTCAGCAGAATTTGTCTTTTTTTTCTCATTGTAAATTGAATTTGGATCTGAAATTTTATGAGATAATAGATTGATTTTATTTATATATTCTCCAACTTGTATGGAATTTTCATGAGTATTTCTATGGTGTTTTGAGGTGAAAAATATAGGAGTACCAAAAAATTAGAATGCATTAAATACTATCCCAAGGATAGATAATCACTCTTGTGTTGTTAAAAAGGACCATGACTTATATGTTACTCGGAGCTAAAGCCCATCTAGGTTTAGGCCCACTGAAATTCCAAAGCAGATTAATACCTAGTACGCCTCTTTGTGAGCACTGCAGTTTCTCATCTTCTGATGGCTCATTTGATCTTTCTTAACTTATAAATTTATAAATTTAATAAATCAGTTAAAGAGGATTTAATCTTATTTCGACTTTCCAAAAGAAAATTTCAACTCGAAGGATATACCTATGACTTTTAGGAGATCTAAAGCCTACAACAGAAAACTCTGCAACAGAGGTAATCGATGAAATGGAATATCAAAGCATTCATACAAATCTTTATCTAAACCAAGTGAATGAAATGTTGTTGCCAAAGGCGATCGATCATCTTCGCCCGAGCTCTGAAGCATCAATGGATCAAATATCAAATGTTTTGGAAGTCTAATCACCGTACTGTACACCTTCGTATGGAAAAGCAAGCACACAAATACCATGCGTACACAAAACCAACGAACAAGTCAGAAATAAAAAGATAAACAAGAAGACCAAAGGACAGAGCAATGGAAGCAGGTGGCAAAGCACCTCTTACAGTTATGGGTTGTACGTGCATAAGGCTCTCTTCAACAAACACGCCTCAGTGGACGCGTGCCTGCCACCTCAGCTGATTGAACGGCTCGCACGAGCCGTTGCACGGAAAACCGACGCGTGGGCAGACAGCGACCACACACTGCATGTTGGCCCTACCGAGCGCACGCCGGCCCAAACAGCTCCGTTGGTGCGCGGTTGGGCTCGCAAGCACGCGTTTTATAGAATCCTCACGCGTTTCACGTCACATGAAATCACTAACAATAGGGTTAAAAATACATAGGATCTACGCCTCAGTGAAACGCCTAAGATACAAGCCGAGCATGATAGGCCACACAAAACGCGTGAGGCCACGCACACCTGCCAATCTCGTGTTCTCTGTGCATTTAGTACACACGCACTCGAGAAGTTGACAGGTGAATTCAATATTGTTTTTACCCATATGTCCAGTTTCTATATTGATTTTTAAAAAAAAAATCGAGGTGCATGAAATTGTTAAATACATTCAACATTCATGTGGTAGTACATCTTGGTGCTTCTTATACTCGAGACGCTGACAAGTGGATCTATTTTTTTTGGCCCACTTGGTAGTTCAAATATGGGTCGTGCATTGTTTTGACTGGTTTTTTATTATTTTTGGAATGAAAAGTATAAATTAAATTTATGTATTGTATTTGATAATATGACACATTATCTCTCTTCAAGAATCAAATATATTGGATTATTTGATTTTTTGAGATATTTTTCACACGTATAACACAAAATATTCTCTCAAAGAATGTGTTTGAGACACTCTCATTGGAGATAGGCTTAGATAAGTTGCATGCTTGTACGTGCATCAGATAAATTTCAAGACTCAATTATGGGATTGACTCGGCAACTTAATTAGACGGCGTGAGTATTTGTTACATAGTTTATGAAGTGTGTTGTAAACACAGCATGGTATATAATTTGAGTGTACTGTATTCATACTTATACAATAACAATCCATATTAACAATTTGCCTAGCTACAAGTTACACAGTAAATATCCTCTCAAGTGTGGAATACAAGGAGAGAATTTCACAAAGGTGCATGCAACTTTAGACTTTGTTCATTCCTAGCCCCGGATGAAAGTGCAACTGGGTGGTAGATTACAGAATTAATTGTACCGCTAGAAGAAAAACATGGATGGGAACAAGAATAACTTCAGAATATCACTTGATTGGATGGGAACAAGAATAACTTGGATGAAAGAGATTGCATTGAAGGGTTGGAGATGTACACATAAAAATGGAGGCAACACTTTGAGATGTCCGAGCGGGCGGTAGATTGCAGAACTAATTGTCGTTGTTGCGTTGGCGAAAAAAGTTGAAGCATGTTGCTCAAGAAGGTGATGACACGGTACACCAATGCGAGCTGTGCACTCTAGAAGACCAAGAGAACAAACAGAGGGTAAGACAATTCTCATTTCCTAAACGGATTGCTCATGCAACCAAGTCATTCGTCTCATCTCTCACTGGCCATAATAATATTGAGTTGAACAATTCTGTTGTTGTCCAAAAAGTCGAAAAGTTTGCAGAAAGTGCTAGCAAATTTTTACAGGAAAATCTGTAAGGTATCAAATATTGCAAGAAACCCCGTATTATTACTCATATGTTGATATACAACTCGGACATTAAGTCATCCCCACGCTGCGCCACGTCGATACTGTGTTTGTGGACGTTCGATCGGATGTTTCATTTCATCTAGGCTGTCCACGTCGCCGCCGCGTTTGTGGCCTACTGGTCGAACACTTGACCCACATTGAGCCACATCGTCTTTTCGTTCATGGTCATTGAATTGGCGCGTTTGTTTCATCTAGGTCGTGGAACATATTCTCGATTGTTCAGTTGTTTCCCACTAGCCAACTGTTTCCCACAGTCTACCAAAATCAACAGCTGTTTCCCACACTAGACCAAAACCAGACGTTTTGATTCGATCAGTGGAAAAAATCGACCAGACACACTATTTTCATACTGTCAAACTGTTCGCCGCATTCAACAACAACAACTATAACAAGTGATTCGACCAAAAAACCAAAATACAACAATCATAAAAAAAAAAACTCAAAACCGTTGTTTCGATCAGTCACCACATTGCGCTACAACCAAACTGGCTTATTCAACCTAAAAAAATTGCGACAAAAAAAATAATTTACTCTTTCGGCCAAAATCAATCGACCAGAAATTATACATCTGCCACTACTGTTTTTTACTTCCTCGACCAAGTTTATGTTTTTTTGTTGCCACGACCACACTATTTCGTACTGTCGAGTTGTTTACTGATTCGACCAAGGGAAAAATGCGACCATTATTTTTTACTGTCCGACCAAAACCAAGCATTTTGATTCGAACAAGAGAAAAAATTGACCATAAAACCAAAAATGTGACCCTCATAAAAAAATAAAACTACTGCTTCGACCAAGCACCACATGTTTTTTACTCTTTCGGGGCAAAATCTATCGACCAAAGATTTTACAGGTGCATCCACTGTTTTTATCCCCGACCAAGATTTATGCTGACAGGCTCAACTTTACGACCAAAATTTTTGCTGCTACGACTTCTTAATCGACCAGGCACACTGTTTCCTACTGCCGAGCTGTTTCTCGCATTGGTTTTTGTTTTTTATAATAAGTCGTATTTTATTTTTTTTTGTCAAATCAACTGGCTAATTTTGGTCAACTGATTTTAGTCGAAACAGTAAATTATTTTTTGTTCGCATTTTATTTTTTGATCAAATCAGCAGACTTGATTATGACCGAATGTGGGAAACAGGCTGATGCGACCAGTTTTTTGATCGCATTTTTTAATTAAACGCCATGCTCTACTCTTCTACTTCTACTTCTATTGATGCAACCAGTTTTGTCGTTACTGAAATGATTAGTTCTTTTATTGGTGCGACCACTATTTTTCACATTCACAACCAACATTTTTATTGTCCTAAAAAATTTTATTGTATCAGCACAATCTCTAGTTGTGTTTGTTGAGTCTAAAACTGGTCGTATCAACACAAGCTTTGTTCTAGTCGTCATCGTCCAGTTCAAAACTGATCGTAGTCGTACAGTTCAATAATCTCAACAATCATAACGAATTTATAAATATAATACCTTATCATATACAAATCTATTTCCTCAATACCTGTAATAACATGCGGAGTTTCACCTAGTTGTGTATACAACCCAAGACTTTTGAAGAGCGTGGACTATAGGCCATGCTAGCTTTCTATCTTGCAGAAAGCACTGATATAGTTGGAACCATAACTAAGTGCCTACAATCGCTTAAACCCCACTTCTCATCCATAGTTGAAGCCATTAAGAAAGAGTTCATTTAACTACCTACGCAAATTTTTGTCTGAATGACCATTAAGTCAATCTGGAATAGTTTTCACAGTACTTTAACTCGTCAATGGTTTTGTCCAAACTCGCTTTGTTGCAGAGAATATGAGTACACGCCTTGCAGAGTCTATCACATCTCGCTCTTTGAGTACAACTCACAAATGCCAACTATTGAATATGAAAGAAGTTTTCTGAAAGATTCACCACCTTTGAAACGGGGATTCTCATTATACCCCATGACTCTCCAGATCTAAAGCCTACAATTGAGAGCTCTGCAATATAGATAATCCATGGCAAGGAACAACAAAGCATTCATACAAATCTTTATCCCCACCAAGTGGATGAGTGTTGCTGACAACGGCAATAGATCATCTTTTACCAGAACTCTGAAGCACCAATGTATCAAATGTTTTGGAAATTTAAACACAGTAGTGCACACCTTTGTATGGGAGAGGCAGGCACAATTGCAAGCGCGCACAATCATCCGGCAAGTTCAGAATAAAAAGGCACTCCACCAACAAGACCAAAGGCCAGAGTGATGGAAGCAGGTGGCCAAAGACCTTCTCTAGTTTTAGAATATTTTTTATAAATAACTTATAAAAAAAACTAATTATAAAAATAATTCGAAGTTGTCATATTTTACAAAAATAACCCACCACGTCAGTTTTTCGAGTTCTGAAAACTTGACAAATCACGTGTCGCGTTACAGGAGTGGAAATCAACTTGTAGAGTGCTGGACACTCGACAAACACTCTCACTCTTCGGTCGTAGTCGTATCAGTTCAAAATTAGTCATATTAGTACTAAACCTAGTCGTGGTCGTATCTAGTACACAACTGGTCGCATCTAGTACACAACTAATCGTATCAGTACTAAAACTGGTTATTATCGTATTAGTTCAAAATTGGTCATATCAGGACTGAGTTATTATAGGAGTCAGAGAGCTTGTCAAGTGTTGGGTACTCGAAAAGTCTATTTTTACTATTGTCGAGTCTCCAGGACTCGATATGCTGATGTGACAGGTTATTTTTATAAAATACAGTAATTCTGAGTCATTTTTATAATTAGTTTTTTCTGTGGATTATTTATAAAAAAATTCCTAGTTTTATGGGTTGTACGCGCGTTGGACAAGTTGCAGGACTTCTTTATGATATTGGCTCAGCAACTTCACTCAACGGCGTGACTATTTCTTTAGACAGTTTATGAACTATTTTGTTAAAAACTGTATGGTATATGTCTGGGTCTATTTTGAGTGTATTGTACCCATATAGATACAGTGTATTGCAATACAAAGACTACTTATTATATATCTAGGCATTCTACTCACTTGTTGGTCTATATTATGAATGTTGAACGTTGAGTTATAAAAGTCAAATTTGAGACTTTCTTCTCTAAAAGAAAATTGGATATACAAGTTTCGTGTCCTCTTATGTAATTAACTGAACCAATAATTAATTGTGTTCTTCGAATGTTTTGGTCCAACATAGGGCGTTCTGCATATCAGAAAATAATAAGACTTATTTCTGGTTATGCTTAGGTAACTCTTTCATTGATCAATATGAGTTATTTCTAGTGATTTTGGGTAGTTTATTGGTATAACAAAGAACTGGAAGCTATTATGTATTGATTTCATATTTTTCAAACTGTTACGCACAGTGGCTGAAATATTTCTACTTTGTGTTTCCTGAAATTTCTTTATAGTATGTTAATGGTAAAAGTTTATTCATTGTTATGATATTTTGTATCTTCCGATTCTAGTTCTAGTCTCCGGTCTAGAAGTTAGGTCTTAAAACTCAGTCAAACAAGAACTAAATTGAGAGAAGACTGATTATTGTGGAGATAAATTATGTTCATCAAACTATAAGTTAAGTCATTAGACACACTAATTTCGCATGAGACACTATATTTGTTGGATGGCGGGGAGAGCCTGTTGCTGTCGCTAGCTTCTCAAGATTGAAATAATCCTACTCCCTACTCACACCGATGGGATGACTCAAATCGTCCATTCGCATTCTACCTCACTTAATACGTTTCCACCGCACAACATGTGGATGAAATATAGACACATCATTCCACAAAATTTGTCATATTCTTAAGTGATTATTCCTTAATAAGCATCCATATTTGCGCTAGCTACAACTTACATAGCAGTAGCCTCTCAAGTGCGAAAAAAAATTGGGTGCAACTTAAAACTTTTTAAGACAGCATCTGTTTATTTTCTTTTAAAAGTCGTGCAAGGAATTCAATCGGATGCATTTCTTTGGACAGAGATTCTTGGTACATGACTTCTGCCAGTTTCACATGAGATTTCTTGCTCCCTGAATGGCAAGTCTACCCTTTTGAAGTATTATCATTGTAAAGATTTGGGGAAGTTTTAATCTCAAATCAGATTTGATATTATGAGATATAGTTTAAGGCCCTGTTTGGAAATACAGTATTTGAAAATCACAGTATTTGAAAACCATGGCTTTGAAATTGTAATGCAACCAAAACCACAGTATTACGTAATATTTCAAAACCACAGTTTTTGAGAAAACTACAGTTTTTTAAGGTGTTTGGATACACAATTTTTTTTCAAAGTTTTCAGTTTTATGTTTAAATGAACTGGTTGTTATTAGTTTAAAAAAACTAACTATTGGACAATTTCTACGGTGTTTAGATATCAAAATTTTCAAATTCTTTAGACATGAAGCATTAGAAGTTCAGAATCCAATTCCTTGCAACTTCAAACTTTTCAAATTCGCAGTTCAACACTGAAGATGCAACTTCAAATTTTGTTTTATGTCTAAGAAATTGTAACTTTTCAAATTCAACTTCAATTGTTACTTCAACTTCAACACTTATGAATTTGAAAAGTTGAATTTTAGAGAATAACAAAGAAATTCAAATCCAAAACATTCTAAATAGCCACCATCCAAATCCTGCTACGGCCTCCTCGACTAGATGTAGGTGCTGCAACCGCACCCAACACGCGATTACGACCTCTGCCGCTTCCACGCCGACGACTACGTGACAAAATCTAAAATTGTTTTCATATTTATTATTAAGTTTTATTCTCATTTATTATTTTTTAAAATTTGTTTGCAATTTTTTACTCTCATGTGTCAATTGTCATGTCCTCATGTATAATTTATTTTAAATTTGTAAGAATATGTTTGAATTTTCTATGATATTTTACTCTATGTTTTTTGTAATTTTTAGTTACTATTAAATTGTTAATCTGTTATACACCAAATATTTTTCTCAATTTTTAAATACTTTTCCTTTTTACTATTTTCTAATATTTAATTAATTATTTAGTTTTATAATAAATTTAATATGTTTAAATTTTAAAATTGAAATTATTGAATTTTTAATTCGAAATAGCCATGCTCGTGCCGACCCGGCACGCAATACGGCCCACAGGCTATTGGGTCGTGCCGGGCCGCTCCACGGTGCAAATGGGCCAATTTGGCCCGGCACGACAGCCCATGGGCTGGCACGGGCATGGCACGAAAAAAACCTCCGGCCCAACTGGCCCGTGCCGTGCCGGGCCGGCACAGCCCAAGTTACATGTCTAGTTCAGAGGAAGGAGTGGGGGCGGCGCGGTGGCGTGGAGCGGCAGGCGTGCGACGGTGAATTCCAACACAACATGGTGAGTGTGGGTGCGCCATAAGGGAGGAGAGACGGTGCGGTCAAAGTTTTGGAGAAAACTTTGTACCAGAGCAAAGTTTATGAAACTCCAAAAAAACTATGGTTTTGAAGAAACCATGGTTTTAAAAACCATAAAATACTTTGTAACCAAACAGCACCTTAGTTTTCAATACCACAGTTTCTTTCAAAACCATAGTATTGAAGAAAAATTCTAAAAAAACTTTATTTCCAAACAGGGCCTAAGTGTGTATAATAATAAGAATAAAAATACAGATATCTAATAAAGAAAATCAGGTAATTTAAAACAATAACAACCCAAAACAGAGGTTGACAAAAAAGACAATAAATTTTTTAAACACAATTTCAAAAAAATATAAAAGACTCTTACGCTCTCACAAGTCATATATCTTTTATACCTCTATATTTCTTGCCTCATGTAAGAGGCTAATGCAAAAAAAAATCCTAACCGTTGCCCTCTATGCATCTATTACTTTTAGTTTAGATTGAGTTCCATAATCCATGTTTGGTGGATAGTCTCTAAGGTTGTCTCCAACAAATACGTGTCAGTCCGCGCTTCAAATAAAAAGTACTTAATTTTTTCTAACCCAGCGTTAGGAGGGCATATCAGCTACATCACCGAGTAGTAAGCAAGCACTGGGCCCCACTTCTCATTTTACATGCATACTTTGAACCCCTCTCCGCTTAAGCTATCTCCAACTGTATCGACTCTTATTTAACTCTTAAACAGAATATTCTCTGCCACATATGCGAGAACAATCTCAGAGAGTCAAGCAACAGTCAAGTCTCCAACAGCTTGACTATTGCTTGACTCTTAAATCAAACAAATAAAATATTACAATTTTATTAAACAGTTGTTTCACTAACAGGTGGACCCCACTAAAAAAATTCTTTTTACTAACACCCGGGAAAAATTTTTATGTTTTACTGACAAGTGGGACAACCGCCACTGAGCCTACACGTCGGTGATTCCAGTTTGAAACATACACGTGCGCGAAAAAATCGAGGCTGACGCAGTCATGCATCGCTTACGTGCGACGGAAACAGATCTGGTCCTTTAACTGACATGTGGGGTCGTTTGTTTCGTGGACCCACTTATCAGTGATAGCGGCTAACGAGCGGATGGGTGTCGCACTTTCTGACAACGCGCACTACGCCACAGGTGGGCCCCACACCTCTGGTTTTGTTTCACGCGCGCACCGTTGACACCTCTCACTAACTGTGAGACCGTTTGTTCCGTGGACCCATTTGTCAGATCTAAAAATTTGCGAGTAAGGTTAACTGGTTTATTTCTCGGTGGGGCCCACAAACACACGAAGAAGAAGCGTCTTCTTCCTCCTCCAACGGCGACGCGTTTGTTTCCGCGACCTCGCCTCGCGCTTGCCTCTGTCCGAAGAACTCGTGCGTCCCATCACGCCGAGCAAGTGACAAGCACACCTCCACCTCCGGCGACGTGAGCCGCCCTTCGCGCTGCCGTTGGAGACAGTCTTATAGTCAAACAAAAAATATTGCTCTCTTCTCTAAAGTTTTTTTAAGAGTCAAATCATTAGAATATTTGATTATTACTTAACTCTATGTTTAGATGATATATTCTCTCCCCAAAAGTCAACCACAATATTGGAGATAGCCTAAACCCACTTCGCGTGGGCTTATACAAATTTCTAATTCCGTCTTACACAAATAGAAAGCATATACCCAATGCTACCTGACTTAGACTCTTTTAAACCTGACGATCATTGATCTATCGTCAATGTTTTTTTCTTTAACTAAAATGAACCATATCTATTTGTATTTTTCAAGAACTTGCATATTCCCGCTTGTAATTTTGTCTTGATGGGTAGACTTGAGCATCTTCGAGCTCAGGCTAGATTGGCAAGAAGTCCAGTTGCACCAAGCTAGCTTGAGCTTTGTCAACCCAAGCCCAATACACATTAGACCAACAAGTTTGGATCATGTATGGGCCAGGTCGAGTGGTTTTGATCAGGTCATGTTTAAATATTTGGGTTGAGTTAAGTTCAGACTAAATTATTAAAATTTTAAGGTCTCGAGTCAAGTCAAGTGAGCCACTTTTGTTCCAATCTATTGACAGGTCTTAAGTGTTTTTATTGTCAAATAACATAAAAATCTATAATTTCTCAAAATTATATCAGAGAATTCCTTGTCTTTATAGTCAAATGACATGAACCATCCAATCACAAATCAATTATCTTGGTGAAGGTGTACGAGATCTTTGAGATGATTGGAATTATCTCATGACACATTCAAACTTTTCTCTCACTTCAATCACAACCATTCAATTAAATGGTTGATGTACTTTGAAAGACACATCATGTTTTGGTTTTGAAAAACAGGCATCCGAATCCTATGCATTTGGTTGCCCGCGTGATCTTGAGTCTGGCTCATATGAGGGGACATGAACATGTTATAGAGATGCAATGAGACAGCATTTGATCAGTTGTATGAGATAATACATGTTGATTTAGAATATTGTTTGGTTGATTATATATGATGCAATTAAAAAAATATATATAATGTAAAAATACTATCACAGCTAGTGACATGCCTAATTCCATTTTAACAAACCTTATAATAACTTAACAACTTTTAATCAACTTTAATCCATAGTTAAAATCCCTGACTGCGGAGATAGGAAGAAAAGTCGCGTTTGCACGAGCCTGATTGAATCTTTATATGCCACGAGCCATGCTGGGCCTAGATGCAGGCATCCAAAGTTCCAAACACCTATCAGCAAGTGAGTATAGAAGTGAGGGGGTCAGGACAAAGGTAGGGCAAAACTGTTGTTAAAGAGAGAGATGCTGTCCTGGACCCACTTCACCTAATCCCCTGTGTTTGTTTATTTGGCTGCCCCCTCCACAGGCCACAGCACACTGCCCAACACAACACTCATGCATGCCCACACACCTCCCCACCAACCTCTTTTCATCCCTGCTCCTGTTTCATTTTGAACCCATGGACTCAGAAAGATAGCAAAATTGTGATAAGAGGTAGCAATGTGTTTGTATTATTACTTAATCTAACTATGGACGGTAGATGGTCCAAATCGGTCAAAATTAAGATAAAAATTAAGTATTTTATCTTCGATAAGAGTAGAAAGGTGTTTTTACGATTTAGGATCTGAGACGACTAACTGCTCAAGTTCGAACAAAAACTTCTTATCCTAAGAAGTAGAACATCGCTTCCAATTGTTCGAGGACAACAAAATGATTTTGATCGACCAACCCTCTCAACAGTAACCTTTAAGATGTCCTTATCAACCTGACCGTCTATTCATATGATAGAAGCTTGGATTAACTTTTTTATTTTTCGTCTATTTAGATCTGACAATCAGATAACCAGGTCCATCTTGACCCTTATCCCATGAAAAGTTTGTCCACATTAGCATAGTTAATGTCACAATCAACTCAAAATTCCACATTACGCATGTAGAAACCATCATATTCCATGATGTTCCATGGTCCACACTCCACAGCATGTACCTAGTCTACTGTGGTTTCCTTCCATGTAGTCTACGGTAGACCAGGTTCATTTGTCTGCACAAATATCTATGGTAATCTCCATACTGCTCTGTCTTCTTTTGAGGAATAAAAAAAAGGCAAAAAGGATAGTGAAAATCTTACCATATCATCGAAGACATCAAAGAGATTAGGGCACAAAAAAATGACTAACAATAAAGGCATTATATTTGACCACTTTATAGCTTCACATTATATCTGTCCAATAATTGAGCTTGGTCAATTACATTAATTGATTCATTACAAGTAAAAATTACAGAGGAAAATGCACCTCTAATTTTTTTGTTCATCCTCTTAATTAGCTAAATTCTTGAGAACCACACCAAGAACATCATCTCGATTTGTAAGAAAGAAAGGCTAGCAAAGGCTAGGAGTTGTAGATCGTCTTCAACCTCTTGGCTGTGTGAATGAAGCCCACAATGACCTGCAACTCATCCAGTTGCTGCTGTTTTTTTTTAGCATTTGGAGGGTAGATGCAAAAGATTCGATTAGATCTTGTTCATTTAAAGGAAATTGAGAAGTTCCATACTTGATCTGTTTTTTTTTACTTAGTTATTTTAATATGTAGTCAATTTTTTTAAACCACTAATACATAAAAAAAATATCAATATCAAACATTGGCATATGAAAACAAGTTTATAGATTTATTATCAAAATTACTTCAATATTATTTTTCAAAAAAATTTTACTAACATAATTATAAAAATTAATGATCAAAATTACATCCGAGAATTGTTAAAAGTCAAAACAAAGAAGTATGAAAAAACGGAGGGAGTAGTTAATTAGATAATTCTCCAGCTACCTGAGAATGGAAATGGTGTTGGACCCCATGGAAGAGCTGCTCCTTTGATGGATGAGGGTTCATGCTTACCTGAAAATTTTTCAACATTTCATGGAGATCAGAACATGAGAAAAAGCACAGGTTCTAATTAGGCAAGATTTGGTAGAATGTTAAGGTCCAGGATACATACAAGATTGAAATGCTTCCAGTATCTCCACAGTGTGGGTGTTCCAAGCTTTGTCAAATTTACTCTCTGCCGACAAAAGTCGAAAGGCAAAATATACTGAGACAAATGCAAATATGATGCTGTGTATAATACACAGATTTGAACATTTATAATGGTCGAGGAAGTGCAGAACCATGCATGCGAACAAACTTTTTACAAAACTTTTACAAACAGTGGCTAATAGATGGTCTGATCTCGAGGTGGAATTCAAGAGCCCACCTGTCAGCACTGTTTCGTCCGCAGCCTTTCAGGTTCAGGAAAGACTATCATTGGTCATTGAGATTAACTAGTCAAGAATTAGGCCTGCATTGTCTGATCCAGCTAAAGCAAGGGCCTATCACAACACATCCTACCAAACATTGGCCCATGCCTGCCCATGCCATGTGATCCCAGAGTCACACTCACATAGGCTTTGATGCTGGATGACACAAACCACTCTCTGAAAAGTAAAATACTTGTTCTTCTAACTATTTGTTAATCTGATGGCTCTTTGTGGGTAATTGTGATAGTGATTACCGTTCGCAGCTTCGGACTCATTGAGTGAACATCTCGGGGGTTTCCTCGGTTGCTGGACTTTGTACAGGAAGTCCATGGTCTTGTATGCCGAACCCTCGGTTTTGTTGGCTTATGGTACTCTATGCTTGCTACTTGCCAAAAAAAAAAAGATTGAAACCATTAGCTTATTGTACTATTGATAGTTAAACAGCAATTTGCTTCAATTAACATGCCGTGGTCTTACAAAAGTCAATGTCTTTCTCGCCCATGTCTGAGCTGCTACAGAAGGAATTGTTGCCATCGATATCCTCGTCATCTTCTTTACCAGTTGGAGCTTCCAAGACACTCAAAGCATTCCTCTGCAACTTCACCTCTACACCATTCTTAAGAACCTGCTTTTACAGGAATATCTCAGGAATTTGAACAAGTTGCCTTCTTTGCATATATCTTCTTCAAGTTCTAAGCTCGTGAATCATGATACTATGTGTCTATTAGACTTGTTAAAACAAGCATATTGGATCAAACTTTGATTGGGTATGGAATTACATTGTTAAAACAAAATAAAAACTTAAACCTGTCTAAAATTGTTCACTAACTCCTAAAACAAGCATATTGGATTAGACTTTTATCTGAGCATGGGATTGTGTTACTAAAACAAGAAAAACTTAAACCTGTCTAAAATTGTTCACTAACTCCTTTCTGAAAATGGAAAAATAGAAACCCCACCCACCCCCACCAAGAAACTCATCCACTTTTTTCTTCCTCCATTTCCTTTGTCTAACAGACATTTTAAGACAAGGAACAAACTACTGAGCAAAGTTTTAGTTAAGACAAGGAACAAACTACTAAGCAAATTTTTAGTGGATGCCGAAGTAATTGAAAGACTCACCAACCAATGCCAGCCTCCTAGACCAACAGCCTTCTTAACAACACCTTGCAGGCCGACCAAGACAGATTTTGTTCGGTTGTTCCCTGTGACGATGACCTTGGTGTGCCGGGGAAGGACCGAGAGCTCCTCATCGCCGCTCTCATCCCGAGGCGGCGAGAGAACCCGGGAGGAACATAGCTCAGTTTCCATCATCATGCTCGATTACCTGGTGTGATCTCTCCCTGGTGAAAAGAATATACTGAATTAAATCAATGCATGACCAACTCAAACATGAAAGAGAACATGATTGATTCTCAACAGCACACAGTAAATAGGCCCATCATACCACAATGACTAAAAAATTTTCCAAGATTAGCACAACATCAAGAATCGGTGCAGAATACAAGAATCAAGCATCCAAAATTTGGATTGGTGAAGTTTGCCAAATTCACACTATACCAAGTTAGGATTGAGCAGAAATAATCAGAGTTTCCAGCTCAACATTGTAGATTGATCATTCAGTTTGGGAATCTTCTATTCAAAATCAATTCTCAAGTCTCGACGCGCAATTCTTGACAAATTTCAGATTTTGAGCAGGGTAATTCCCAAGAATTGAGCAATGCAGAATGAAAGCGACCGAGATGATGTGATGCTTCCATGCAACTCGATCCGGATCGGACCAGATCTCTCGTCTGATGGGATTGAAAACAGACAGGAGAAGATCGGTGACTCCCAACCACTAACCTTGATCATGATAATTCCACAAGACGCTTTTCAGGACCCACCACCGGCAACAAGAATGGGTAGTTACTTGCTGCTCTAGCAATTGTGAAAGTGATGTATCTAACGAATATATACAAAAATACTGTAAGTGCTAATCTTGCATGCTTCGTCAACCATGTAAAGAATATTTTGGGAAATATATCTTGATCAAATTGTTCAATTTTGTATATGTGAAACTGAAACTTTCAAATATTCAGAAACAATTATGGATCTTGAATCTATCTGATTTTAAACATTATCAAGCGCGACATCAAGAATTTTAAGTGGAGTTGAAACTTTCAGTAAGTTCATTTTAGAACAGTGAAGCTATTGTATCATGTTGTAATGTATTCTTTTCACAAAAAAATAAAAATAAAATAAAATAAAAACAAAAGGTGTATGCTGGAACTACAGGATCATATTTATGAACTTGCAAATGCAACTTTTACTGCAAAAATTTCAAACCGCATTAACCATACAGCTTTAAGATTAACATGATCTAAAGAGGTTCTTGCTAATGCAATTAGAATTTGGAACTTGTTGCAAAATCCAAGCTAAATTTTGCAGTGAAGCATACAGAATTGAAACCATTACTGTATAGATCAAGTAGTTTTAATCCTCTCAAAAATAGATCAAGTATCCTTAAGATCTTATTGAAGATAACCAAAAGATTGAAATTTTACTGACTGCATCAAAGAAAAATTGCTGCAAAATTCCAGGTAAAATTGTGCAAGGGATCAATGAGGAAAACGCATCTTGAACTTTATTGGACTCAACAAGTGTACAATTGGTTAAATATTAGATATAGGATCTTAGCAATTTATTGCAAATTTCAAGTAAAATTTTGAATAAAGCAAAACAATAAAGATGAAAATTGAAATGTACAGCGCAGCTTTAACACATGGATTCAATACTTGCAGATTTGATATGACAATTTAATGCAGAAAAATCCCAAACCTAATCAAGCAATTCTTGAACTCGAACAAAAAAAAGAGGATAAACTAAAATCAAGCAACCACAATGCAAATAAAGAACAAACAAAAAATTCCCAAACTGTAGAACCTAACAATTGACCAATAAAAAAAAAAGCAAACTTTAAGCTTCAATTGAGCTCAAACCACATTTTACCCAAAAGAAATGAATCTAACTCGAAACAGAAAAAAGTCGAACAAAACCCCAACACACCTCAATTTCTAATCAAACCAACAAAAATTGAAAAAAAATCACATTAAATTGAAGAACCAGCAAGTTATTTGCTCACCTGCTCCGATCCAAGCACAATGTCCACGGAATCAATCAGAAAAAAGATCGAACCCTATGTTTCTAACCATGAGAAATCCGAATCCAGACTCCAATTATGCTCAAATTGTCGGATCGATCTGTGGGGAATGCGGCCAAGAAAGATCCAAGCATGGAAGGGGGAGAGAGAGAGAGAGAGAGAGCACTGAAATGCTTTACAACTGCACAGGTGGAGCCGGCTTTAAACGGACAGCTTCGGCTCGTCCACGCCCTACTTTTTGACGGCTAGGATGGTTTCGGCTCGGCTCGGCTCGGTAAGTTTTTTAAGACGGTTGACGTGTCCGGCGGAGGTATAAGTATGGAACACCGTATGTGGGACCATTTTTCTGGCAGGTGTATTTTTCAATCAATGGGCCGAATTTGGATGGAAGACGATATAGTTGAGGGGGCAACCGTGCGTTTGGTTCAGATTGGTTGAAATAAGTTATATTATATTAACATTATCTTTAGTATAATTCCTTACATAAAGTAAATATCACATAAAATCTTAATCATCATTTTTTATCCAATCAAATGCGTAATCTACTCCACATATTATAATAATATATAGTAGTTTCTACATTATAGAGAATCTTAGTCCTCATTTAGATAAGTTATATTGAAGAAGGAATTGTACATTATATCAAGAATTAATACTCAGATAAAAACCTAAGCTTAAAAGGTTAGAACAAAAAAAATTGAGCAAAAATCAACTGAATCAAAATAATGGACCAAGCTAAACAAAATAGCCAAAATGAACTAACCAAACTCTGATTCGGTTCAATTTGGTTTTTTTTATTTTGAAAAACCAATGTAACTGAACTAATCAAATTAATACATTTATATTGAGTTATTTACTTAAATTTAGTATATTTTAAGAACATAAAACACATTTATATTGGTAAAAGTCACTAATTATGACAATTAAAATTTAGTAATGCTTCAACTTTAAATAATATATTTCACTAACACCATAATATATGTATATTTTTTATGTATGCAGTAGTAAATGAATTATTTATTAATTAGCATTATGAAAAATACTTTATTTTTAGAAAGCATCAAACCAAATTAATTGTTTTATAATTCAATTTTAGAAATTCTAAAATTAAAATTAATAATTGAGTTAGATTTTAAACCAGATTAAACTAACTGATACCCGTGTCCTACCCAAACTATCCAACATAACTTAATGAAAGGGTCTACCATACCAACCCATCACGTGAGGCACCTAGATTGAGTTGTCTCATTAACTAAAGTTTTTTTTTTTTAAGTTTACAATTAGTTTTTTTTAATAACAGATTGTTTTGGCCAAATTAACTATGTTTTATCACCAAAGTCAAAATCGGGGCTAAACACTAAACTTATTTTCAAGACATAAGGAGGTTTGACTTATTTAACGTGATTATTCATAGCAAGTTGGCTTAGCTTAAGTGGCTTATCTATTCCCACTCACCCTCTCTGCTTGACCGACTTCTCGCCCTTCTCTTCAGGCCAACCCGGTTGTATTGGAACTAAAACAAACACAAGTGCACATCACAATTAAGTCCAATTTGTTGAAGGCATCTAAAGGTACAGGCATTGTGTTGTTGGACCTCCTACCACACGAAATCTTGACCATATATTTCCTGATCCAACGATGAGACATCTACTCCACTTAAATATATAATAATTTCTATACTGTAGAGAATCTTGGTTCTCATTTGGATCAATTATATTGCAAAAGGGATTATGCATCGCATCAAAAATTAATATTGGTTATGTCGTGGTGTTATGAACCCCGCAGCAGGTTTGGTGATATGGAACACGCGTAAGACGACGTGAGCTGATCTTACAACGGGACACCCTGTGTTGCACAATCACAAAGAGTCACACGAAAGATTTATATAGGTTCAGATTTCAGTGGAGACTCTAGTCCTATCGATACACTCCCAGCGTAATCCCGCTGGGGAGGCTCTATCGTGGGGAGAGGACTCTTAGACACACATATTGCTTTGTGTGTATTAGATGCAAATGAGAGTGTTGTTTTTACGGGAGTGCAAGAGTATATATAAACCCTAAAAGACACAAATTACTAAACTACCCTAACTGCAACCGTCGGATTGAGAGTGTAATGGTCCTCTTACAGGGCAGAGCCCCTACACGGGGAACCACCTAGAGAGGGCAGAGCCCCCTACTCAGGGAACCACTTGGAGAGGGTAGAGCCTCTATTTGGGGAGACATCTAGAGAGGGCAGGGCCTGCACTCGGAGAACCACCGAAGAGGATAGGGCCTCTACCGAGAACCACCCGGAGAGGGCAGGACCCATACCTAGGACAGTGCCTCTATCCAGGAACCACTTGGAGAGTTGGGTCCCAGAGACATGAGACCTTCCCAGGGGCCAGGGACCGGAGGCCCTGGCTCTTGGACCTTCCCAGGAACCCAGGGCTCACAACCTTGAGGTCTTTATCGAGAACCACTCGGAAGACTTGGAGTCCGGAGGTGTGGGGCCTTCCTAGGACCTAGGGCCCTCATTGGAACCATTCGGAGAGTTGTGGCCTGGGCTTGGCACTTCCCAGATACCTAGGGCCTAGTCCCAGAGTCCTCACTAGGAACCACTCATAAACATGGGTTCAGGGGCTTGGGACCTTCCCTTGGGGTCCCATTGGGAACCACTCATAGACTTGGGCCCTGGGAGCCTAGGATCTTTGCAGGAACCTAGGGTTAGGAGCCCAGGGGTCCTTACCCGGAACCTCTCGAAGACATGCGGCTGGGGTGTTGAATCTTGAGCCCTAATTAGGGTTTTGGTGATTATTGTTATCCGTAAGATTTGCGACTAACCTTTGTATGTGAGACTCAGGTTAATCAGAGGAGAAAGTATCAAGAAAGAGCAAAGCAAGGTTATCAAGACTCCATGAAGCGAAAACGACAAAAACCCCGACAAAAGTACAAATATCTAAACCTAGTGTTTTTATTTTTTGAAATTTTCTAGGTTAGATGGTCGTACTATTAAGAGGGGTTTTAGCACAAGTCTCTTGATCAACCTTGAAGTCTTTACAAACTTATTTGCATATGCATTTAGCCTCAAATTGAAATTGAGTAAAATTCAGCAATTATGTTTTCGTTTTGAACTGGCCGGACAGTGTCTGAAGTGACCGAACAATGTCCGGCCAATACAAATATTCTCTGAAAAATTGCAAAACGTGAATCAAAGACAAATGAACTTGTCCGGTGCATCTGTCCGATATAGGCCGAACAATGTCCGAAGTGACCGGATAATGTCCGGCCAATACAATTTTCACGGCAAGTTAAGTTGAGATAAATGTATTTGTCCGGAGGGTTTTGTCTGAAATGCACCGGACATTGTCCGAAGTGATCGGACAATGTCCGGCCAATACATTTTCTGAGAAGTTGAAAATACATGCGTTAACAGAGACATATGCATTTGTCCGGACATTTTGTCCGGACAAATCACATACGTCCGGTCCATAAAAATTTAATGTGTGGTTTAAACCAGGTGTCAACAGAAACATATGTATTTGTCCGGATATTTTGTCCGGACAAATAGATTTGCCCGGCGTGTACATGTACTGTCAAACATGAGTGTTAACAGAGACATATACATTTGTCCGGCCTTCACAAATTTTCTCAAACGGCTACTGACACTTGAAACACACGTGAGCAACGGTCAAGTTTTTTGTACTGACCGGACATTGTCCGAAGTGACCGGACAATGTCCGGTCAGTACAACTTTCGCCCAATTTTCTTGAAAACGACCATTTTGCTGAGAGTATATATAGCCCACTGTTTGTAGATGTTGCATACACACAAAATTTAGCTCTCAACACTTGTGTAGCAGTTTGCAAAGCCTCTCACACTCATACTCTTGCATTTCAAGTGAAAACCCTAGCAAACCATTGAGTGCTAGTTGAGAGAAGTTGAATTCAAGCCAATTGCATTTGCATATTTGTTCTTCAAGCTTTGAGGTTGATCAAGCAAGGTGCTAGGCTTATTACTCTTGGTGATTGCCGTCACCTAGACGACCCGGGAGGTCCGGCGATCTCTCCATCGACGGTGTGTGTCGAAGAGGCCCGGCAATTGATTGTAAAAGCTCGGAGCTCGCCTATCCGGAGAGGAGAAGGGCTACCCCTAGTGAAATCGAAGCATAAGCTCTAGCGAAGAGCGCTTCAACGAGGATTAGTGGAAATCGGCAAATTTCCGAGACCTCGGGAAAAATTCGATCTCTTCGGTTATTTCTATTACTTGCTTTATATTCCTAGAGATTGAATTGTTGCTCTTAATCTTTTAGAAATTGCAAAACTTGTCTTGAATTGTCATTCATATCTTTTGAGCATTGTAATTGCAATTTAGGTTGTTAATCACTAGATTAAAATTAAAAATTTAAAAACTGCCTATTCACCCCCCTCTAGTCGGCATCCTTCGATCAACACGTGGTATCAGAGCGCTAGGTCTCTCATTTTAGGCTTAACCGTCTAGAGAGAGGATGTCGTCGATCAAAGAAAACTATAATGGAAAGGTCCCATTCTTCAAGGGTGATAACTATTGCTATTGAAAAATTAGGATGGCGGTTTACCTAGAATCCATTAGTCTTGATGTTTGGAGGGTCGCTAGAGACGGTTTTAGAGCTCCAATTGATTTAGAAAATCTCACACCTCTAGAAGCAAAAAACCTTCAAGCAAATGCTCAAGCAAAAAATGCCATATTTAATGGTCTTGATTTAAGTGAGTTCAACCGCATTAGTAACCTTGATACATCTTATGAAATGTGGAAAACCTTAGAAGTAATTCATGAAGGCACATCTAAAGTCAAAGAAGCTAAACTAATTAAATTAACTAGATAATACAACTCCTTTATGCTTGAATCTGAAAATGTTAGTGACATGTATACTCGACTCAATCTATTAATCAATGATCTCAAAGGTTTAGGTACAAAATTTGAAGATATTGATATTGTGCGTAAAATGCTTATGATTTTACCATCGAGCTTTGATACAATTGTGACAGTGCTTATCAACGGTGATCTCGCATCCACAACTCCACCGAGCTCTTAGGTACTCTTATTACCCATGAAATGCAAAAAGAGGAGAAGAAAGGGATTGTGGAAGCATCTGGATCAAAGAAGAAAAACTTGGCATTTAAAGCAAATGTCGAGGAGGCCAAGGAGGATAGTTCGGATGAGAGCTCCGATGGTGATTTAACTCTTCATGTGAGAAAGACCCGGAAGCTCCTAAACAAAATTAACAAAAAGGGTTTGAGTTTGACAAAAGACGAGGACCACACAAGAAGACCGGATTCAAGAACATTACATGCTTTGAATGTAATGAGAAGGGACACTTTGCTTCAAGATGTCCAAATAAGAAGGGTGATCATCAAAGATCATATGAGAGGAAAGATGACGGTGAAGGGTCAAAAGGTAAAAAGAAGCTCTTCAAGAAGTTCTATAACAATAGGAGCAAGGGCTAAGTCTATATTGGTGAATGGTACTCCGGATCGGAGGAATCCGAATCGGATGATAAAATACCATCAACTTCTAAGAAGATGGCGGGAATTGCTATTGGAGAGGCCTCTTCGCTTGAAGACAAGTCATCATTGTGTCTTATGGCGAGTGATGATGCTAAGTATCGGATCTCGAACCTTCTTATGAGGAACTTGTTGATATGGTTATGAAATTAAATGAGGCACTAGGTAGAATAACTAAGGAGAATAAAATGCTTAAGAAGGAATATTCAACACTTAGCGATTTATATGCCAAACTAAATGACTCGCATGAGACATTTCTAGTAAATGAAATTATCGATTCTAAACAAACTAGTGATATGGGAATTACTTGTGATATTCTAGATGAATCATCTCATATTGTCTCTCATTCAAAATCAGTCACTTGTAATGATTTAGAAATTAATCATGAAAATGTTTGTGATGAAAGTGTTGGTAACAACTCAAATTTGATTTTAGAAAATTTAGAACTCAAGGCACAAGTGGAAAAACTAAATCTAGGATTAGCAAAATGTTTTAAAGGAAAAGAAATCTTAGACAAACTTCTTAGTGCGCAACGATGTTCATTTAGGAAGGAAGGTTTAGGATATGAACCGAACAAAAAAAAGAAGTTGAGTACTAAAGTGACTTTTGTTAAGGCCACTAATATGTTTTGTCACAAATGCCATGATGTAGATCATTTGCCGGATAATTGTCCCTCAACTTCTAGGGCTAAAGAAAATGAGTATCACTCCCATTACATGCTTAAGAAAACCACGTACGGAAAATAATTGCTAAATTCATTGGTTTACCTTATCAAAATAAACATAAGAAGAGGATTTGGGTTCCAAAAACCCTTGTTGCTAACTTCCAAGGACCCAAACAAGTTTGGGTACCTAAAAGCGTCCAACCTTTCTTTTAGGTGAACTATAAAACCGGTGGGAGGCATTGGGTGCTTGATAGCGGGTGCACTCAACACATGACCGGTGATGGAAGTCGTTTCTCCTCATTTGAGAATGGTTGCAATGACATTGATAAAATCACATTTGGTGATAATAGCAAAGGAAAGGTAATTGGGTTAGGTAAAGTTGCAATCACAAACAACCTTTCCATCTCAAATGTATTACTTATTGAATCCTTGAATTTCAATTTGCTTTCGGTTGCAAAAATTTGTGAGTTGGGTCTTAGATGCATTTTCGAACCAAATGGCGTTATCATTGAAAGCTTAGAAGACAAATCTTTAATTTTCAAAGGTTTTCGATATGGAGATTTGTATTTGGTGGATTTCGGTTCAAAAGATTCTTGCATTTCAACTTGTTTGGTTGCCAAAAATTCTTTGGGATGGCTTTGGCATCGTCGTTTGGCTCTTGTTGGGATGCATCAATTAAAAAATTTTAAAAAGAGATTTGGTTTTAGGAATGAAAAATGTAAAGTTTGAAAAGAATAAACTTTGTAGTGCTTGTCAAGCGGGAAAACAAGTTGCTAGTACTCATCCAGCTAAAAATGTTTTGTCTACATCTAGACCACTTGAGCTTTTGCATATGGATTTGTTTGGTCCATCGGAAACTCAAAGTATTGGTGGTAGTAATTATTGTTTTGTCATTGTTGATGATTTCTCCCGATTTACTTGGATCTTCTTCTTAAATCATAAGTTCGATGCTCCAAGTGTGTTTAAAAGATTTGCAAAATGTGTTGAAAATGAATTTGAATTCCCCATCAAGAAACTTTGAAGTGATCATGGTGGAGAGTTTCAAAATTCGGATTTTATTGAGCTTTGTGATGAATCTGGAATTAAACACGAATTTTCCGTACCATATACTCCTCAACAAAACGGTGTTGTGGAAAGGAAAAATTGAACATTAATTGAAATGGCTCGAAATTTGTTGGATGAATATAAAACCCCACTAGGTTTTGGGCCAAGGCAGTCAATACTACTTGTTATGCCATAAACCGGCTTTATACTCATCCATTGTTAAACAAAACTCCCTACAAGCTAATTGTTGGAAGAAAACCAAATATTTCATACTTTCGAGTGTTTGGTTGCAAATGTTACATTCTTAAAAAACGCATGCATCTTGGAAAATTTCAAAGGCGTGTTGATGAGGGTTTTCTTGTTGGATATTCATCAACTAGCAAATCTTATCGTGTTTTTAACATCATAACCGAATGCATTGAAGAAACGTGCAATGTTGAGTTTGATGAATCTAATGGCTCTCAAGAAGAGTATGAAGATTTTGAGAATGTAGGAAATGAGGAACTACGAGAAGCTATGAAGAACATGACGATTGGGGACATCAAGCCCAAAGATGAAGATTCAAAGTCACCCGATCAAGAAAATGAAATAGTTTCTATGGTTCCGGAGGCTACTACTCAAGTTGATCTTAATCCGGAGATGAAGGAAAATGAAGATCAAGCATTGCAAAATCCAAGACTTCATCAAACCATCACTAAGGATCGTCCTGTCAACCAAATAATAGATGACGTTGGTAAAGGTGTTCAAACTCGCTCTAGAATCGCATCTTTTTGTGAACATGCATCTTTCATTTCTAGTATTGAGCCTAAATGCATTGATGAAACACTAGCGGACCCGGATTGGGTAAATGCCATGCATGATGAATTGAATAACTTTACTAGAAATAATGTTTGGGAACTTGTAGAAAAACCTCTTGATCACAATATAATCGGTACAAAATGGGTTTTTCGGAATAAGCAAGATGAGAATGGCATAGTTGTAAGAAATAAAGTTAGATTGGTATCACAAGGTTATTCTCAAATTGAGGGATTAGATTTTGATGAAACTTTTGCTCCCGTAGCTAGATTAGAAGCCATTCGTATCTTACTTGCATTCGCATCATGTTTCGAAATCAAACTATTTCAAATGGACGTTAAAAGTGCCTTCTTAAATGGTGAAATTTCGGAACTTGTATTTGTAAAGCAACCACCAGGCTTTGAAGATCCAAAATATCCTAATCATGTCTATAAACTCTCAAAAGCTCTTTATGGTCTTAAGCAAGCCCCTAGGGCTTGGTATGAATGATTGCGAAATTTTCTAATTTCACAAGGTTTTAAAGTTGGAAAAATTGATACAACTCTCTTTACCAAAATCATAGACGATGACTTCTTTGTTTGCCAAATCTATGTCGATGATATAATTTTTGGTTCCACTAACGAATCTCTTTGTCAAGCTTTTGGTGAAACCATGTCCAAGGAATTTGAGATGTCTATGATAGGAGAATTAAGCTTTTTCCCTGGACTCCAAATTAAGCAAATCAAGGAAGGTATATTTGTGAGTCAAAGCAAATACGTGAAGGATTTGCTCAAAAGATTCGGCATGGATGATGCAAAGCCAATCAAGACTCCCATGGCTACAAATGGTCATTTGGACTTAGACGAGGGAGGTAAACCGGTAGAACTCAAATTATATCGTTCTATGATTGGTAGTTTATTTTATCTTACTGCTTCTAGACCGGATATTATGTTTAGTGTATGCATGTGTTCTAGGTTTCAAGCTGCTCCTAGAGAATGTCACTTAACTGCAGTAAAAAGAATCTTTAGATACTTAAAACATACACCAAACATAGGCCTTTGGTATCTTAAGAATGCTAGCTTTGATCTCCTAGGATATTCGGATTCTGATTATGCCGGATGTAAAATTGATAGAAAAAGTACTTCCGGTGGATGTCAACTTCTAGGAAGATCATTAGTCTCATGGACTTCAAAAAAATAAAATTCGGTTGCACTCTCAACCGCCGAGGTGGAATATGTTTCGGCCGGTAGTTGTTGTGCATAACTTCTATGGATGAAGCAAATTTTGTTAGATTATGGCATAAGAGTCAATTGTGTTCCACTTTTATGTGATAATGAGAGTGCCGTTAAAATTGCTAACAATCCAGTTCAACACTCTCGAACAAAGCACATTGACATTAGACATCACTTTCTAAGGGATCATGTATCAAAAAAGGATATAGTGATTAGTCATGTTTCAACCAAAAATCAATTAGCGGACCTATTCACTAAACCCTTGGATGAGTCAAGATTTAGCAAGTTAAGAAATGAATTGAATGTTATTGACATTTCAAATGTTATTTGATCTTTTGCTTGTCTTGGAATGGTTCTTAGTATGATTGTGTCTAGCATGTATACTATTACTTATATATATATATATTCTATGCCAATCACTTCCTATTTTGAAGAAAAAGACCAAAAGTTCACCACTTTGTCGTTTCTCAACAAAACTTGAATAACACATTAAGGGGAGCAACTTCAAGCTCATTGAATGCTTGTATACCCAAAATTGTGTACAAAAAGAAAAATATGCATGTCTTTCATTAAAAGAGTCATTTTTAAATCAAAAAGGTGAAAAAGTGCTAAAATATTCAAAATTTGTAAAAATAACACAAAACCTTCAAAAATACCTTTCAAATATGTGCTCAAAGGTTTTGAAAGTGAAAAGAAAGGATTTCGAGCTAAAATGTAGAATTTTGACAAAATTAAAGATCTAGGGATCTTGTTTTGGCCTAAAATGACTTATTTCCATAAATTAAAATCGGTTGAGTTTTGAAAAAAATTTTCTACATGAAACACTTAGAGATCAATCTTTCGAAGATAGTTCATGTTGAACTTTTTCTCAAAAGACCAACGGTTTGCAAGTTATCACATTTTTCAAGTCGCCCGAAAACGAGCTTTGACACGAAAATACCCAAAACGTGCATTTTGTGAATTTCGCTATTTGAGCAAAAATCTCTTCCATGTTTTGGCTTGAAATAGTATTTCAAATTCATACAAGTCCAAACATCTCAGAAAAATCCAAGTTTCATTGAGATTTGACGATTTGGTGAAAACCCGTTTTGTTTTACTCGTTTTACCCGAAAACGTGCTTTGGAGGGTCATATTAAGATCTTCTTCTCTCATATCCAACTCAAGGCTATCTAGCTATATTCCTAACATGGTATTTGAGTTTATACTGGAATCAAACCCCTGATTGAAGCAAATTTGCGAAAAATTCAAAATTTCAGAACTTTCAGACGCTTAACTAAACTGACCGGACATTGTCCGTCCAGTTCGGACTTTGTCCGGCCATATCGGACATTGTCCGGCCAGATCGGACTTTGTTCGGTGTGTGCATACATGTTCGGTTATTAAAACTTCCCGATTCCTTTTCTTCCCCAAATCGACAGAAGTGTTTGTTTTTGCTTTACTGCTCATCCCTCTCACCACTGTTCCCCTCTCCTCACCGGACACAAGATCTCGTCCGATCTCTTCTCGTCCGGCCTCAGATTTGGACTCCTGTGCATCTCCTATTTCCTTGGTTTGGGTCAGTTTTTCCTATTCTTTTCTCTGAATCATACATTGCATCTCATTTCATTCTAGGGTTTGAAATTGACTAAATGATTTGCATGTCTAAATTGCTTAGAGATTCATAAAATTGATATCTAGGAGTGATCACATCTCAGTTGATTTTTGCAAAAATTGAAGCATTTCATAGACATGCATGGCATGAGTATCAAGATGTATTCTAGGGTTAGATTTTTGACAAAATCAAGTATGGTTCTTATGGAAATATAATAAACTAGTTGGATCAACTATTAAAACATAGTTTCACATCAAATTTGTACAAAGTTATGGCATGCACAAGATGAATATAGAGATGTGTATATAGAGGATAATTTCTTTGGCTTGCATTAGAACCTTAACTATGAACTAAGCAAATTGACTAGAGCCAAATTGAATCAAAATGCATAAAGTGATGATTTGAAGACTAAACAAGCCTCTATTAGTCAATGCATGAGTGTATTTTAGTTCAAATTGAGTCACATGAGGACTAGGTCATGCTTTCATATACACATAAAGACTAGCTCATGCATCTCATAGCATTCTCACCAAGTCATATCTTGATCAGATTCTATATCTATCTCTCTTTCTACCAGAGCCATCATGTCAGGAAGAGTGAAACAAACTAGCCGTCGCCATGGGCCTGGATCTTCCCAACAGGCACAACCTATTGATTGGGATTCCCTGGCAGTCGATGAGGATGATGCAGCTCCAGCATCTCCTATAGGGTCTCCCATTGCTGATTCAGACTCGGATGACAGCAACAGCAGTAGCGGTGATCAGCAACCTAGGGGCCATCAGACTTTCACCGCTAGTGCTATTCGGCAACTTCGTCGAAAGAATCCGTATGACCATCCGAGGACCTGTACTGAGAGGAACTTCTGGAATGCTTTTTAGATGTCCCAGTATTACACCCGTTTCTCCTTCGCCAAAGTCTTTGAGAATCAGGCCATCGACTGGAACTTGATCGAAAGCAAAGTGAATTATCCACTAAGAAGCAAGTTCCTGGCGATCAGTATGTACTCCTTCACCGGGATGAAGGAAGATTGGAAGTGGAATGTGGATATCATCCGATCGTTCTTCGCTTCTCTCCATGTAGCCTCGGATAGATCCCACATCGTATTCATGAACAACAACTCGAAGAGAACTCTCACGAAGGCACAGTTCGAAGAGGCTCTACAGATTGAGCACGTCGACAACAGCCTCTTCGCCTTCGATGAAGTTTGAGTTGAAGATGTGTCCACCTCTTCGACAATCCAGATCCAAATATCGGTAAAGTCTCTCAGCTAATCCCTCCGGTTGCTATTTTGGAAAAGCTCAACCGTATGACCATTTTGCCCAAAACCGGAGATCGCGGGGCCATCACATCCACTATGTTACGTTTGCTAAAAGCCCAAGTTGACGAGACTCCCTTTGACATCATTGAGTTCATGTTCCACGAGATGCAGGAGGTTCAGATGGACTCGAAGAGGCTTTTGCCCTTCGCACCCTTCATAGCTCACACTCTGACTTACTTTGGGTTGCATCGAGCATCTCGTCCCTCCTCGATGGAGTACTACCGGATGAAGAGCTTGGGGATTCTGATCAGATATGAAAACCAAGTAGGATCACCAACTCATGAAGATGCACACATGTCTCCGGTAGCGGGAGCTCCTTCTCCACTCCAGTCCTACTCCATATCTCAGAGTCCTGATGTCTCGGCTCCTTACATGATGGTCATGGAGCGTCTAGATCAGATGTCTATGAGATTCGAGACTCGCTTTGATGAGGTCGACTCCAAATTGAGCTCCATCGACCATCGCCCCAACGTCATCGAGCCTCGCATCGATTCTATGAGTCAGGACATCTCTGAGCTGCGGGGATGCTTTGACGCAGGCCAGTATCAGCGTCGTCGTCGCGGCGATTCTTCTTCCGATCATCCTCCGCCATCCTAGATCTATGTTACTTCTTATGTATCTATACTACTTGTGTATGTGCTTTCTCCCTTTATGGATGTTTGATGACAAAGGGGGAGAGTTATGTTATGTGGATATGTGTTTGTGTTATGTCGTTGTTATGTCATATTATGGATATATATTGCTATGGATTGATGTATGAACATGGATATGGATATGTTATGAAATTGATGTTTGAATATCTTTCTTATGGATGTGTATGTGTTGATACATGTGTTGATACTGACGAGGATTGACACCCGGACCACTTCTATTGGACTTATGGTTAAAGGCAGGTTCGAGTCAAGAGTGTATCTGGCGATACGAGCTCAAGTTGTTCTGAGGGACGTCACTATGTGATCGCCAGCTTTACGCGGTCAGACCGTAAGCCTTGCGCGGTCAGAAGTTCGTAGGCTATACGCGAACTACACATTCGGGATATTGCGCGGTCAACCAATATCCCGCGGTCAGAACATCTGCCGATCAGGATACTTGGGATCTATCTATTCGGTTGCCCATACAACAGGATATTCTAAGTATCCCGAAGATTCCTACACGTGGAGAATCAACCGTCAGAAGGTTAACACATACAGTTATCCATGAATAACACATGTTTAACCTGCGTGGAGGTTAAGAGCAGTTCCAAAAAACCGCATCCAACCGTCCGTGCAACCGATTGATGCAGTTTCCTCCACATGGCACCCTTTCAAGCAGTACAAAAGGATGACATGGAGGATCAACCAAGGGATGATCCGAAACATCAACCGAGAGATCGGAAGTTCAAGAAATCCAAAATCATTTAAATTAGCCAAGTCTACGGCCCACCTGATATAGCATTTTAGTAAGCCTTCTTTGGCTTATCCTTGTACACTTTTACAGGGAAAATCCTCGCCTGTGAGGACTTTTCCCTCCATTTGTAAACCTTTTACCACACTTAGTGAAATCTCAACAGGACGTAGGGCTATTACTCCCACCATCGAGGGCCCGAACCTGTCTAAACTCTCTGTGCTCCTGTTCACCATTGTTCAGCATACCTTCCCGGAGGGTCATCTTGAAAGGTCTCACAATTACAAATTCTGCATAAGTTCGGCTGAGGACCCTGAGTCCGAATCGTCGACAGATACGTCTCATATATCTTGTTACGGATATGTTTATGAACTTGGATGTAAGATTCAGGGGGAGCACTATATGCTTATGTTCATTCTTGTTCATTCTTGATATCCATGGGTTTTATGCATAACGGTTGTCATCAATCACCAAAAAGGGGGAGATTGTTGAATCTTGAGCCCTAATTAGGGTTTTGGTGATTAATGAAATCCGTGAGATTTGCGACTAACCTTTGTGTGTGAGACTCAGGTTAATCAGAGGAGAAAGCATCAAGAAAGAGCAAAGCAAGGTTATCAAGACTCCATGAAGCGAAAACGACGAAAACCCCGACAAAAGTACAAGTATCTAAACCTAGCTTTTTTATTTTTTGAAATTTTCTAGGTTAGATGGTCGTACTATTAAGAGGGGTCTTAGCACAAGTCTCTTGATCAACCTTGAAGTCTTTACAAACTTATTTGCATATGCATTTAGCCTCAAATTGAAATTGAGTAAAATTCAGCAATTCTGTTTTCGTTTTGTACTGGCCGGACAGTGTCTGAAGTGATCGGACAATGTCCGGCCAATACAAATATCCTCTGAAAAATTGCAAAACGTGAATCAAAGACAAATGAACTTGTCCGGTGTATCTGTCCGATATAGGCCGGACAATGTCCGAAGTGACCGGACAATGCCCGGCCAATACAATTTTCATGGCAAGTTAAGTTGAGACAAATGTATTTGTCCGGAGGGTTTTGTCTGAAATGCACCGGATATTGTCCGAAGTGACCGGACAATGTCCGGCCAATACATTTTCTGAGAAGTTGAAAATACATGCATTAACAGGGACGTATGCATTTGTCCGGACAAATCACATACGTCCGGTCCATAAAAATTTGATGTGTGGTTTAAACCAGGTGCAACAGAGACATATGTATTTGTCCGGACAAATAGATTTGTCCGGCGTGTACATGTATTGTTAAACATGAGTGTTAACAGAGACATATACATTTGTCCGGACAAATGGATTTGTCCGGCCTTCACAAATTTTCTCAAACGGCTACTGACACTTGAAACACACGGGAGCAACGAAATTTAGCTCTCAATACTTGTGTAGCAGTTTGCAAAGCCTCTCACACTCATACTCTTGCATTTCAAGTGAAAACCCTAGCAAACCATTGAGTGCTAGTTGAGAGAAGTTGAATTCAAGACAATTGCATTTGCATATTTGTTCTTCAAGCTTTGAGGTTGATCAAGCAAGGTGCTAGGCTTGTTACTCTTGGTGATTGCCGTCACCTAAACGACCCGGGAGGTCCGGCGATCTCTCCATCGACGGTGTGTGTCGGAGAGGCCCGGAAATTGATTGTAAAGGCTCGGAGCTCGCCTATCCGGAGAGGAGAAGGGCTACCCCTAGTGAAATCGAAGCATAAGATCTAGCGAAGAGCGCTTCAATGAGGATTAGTGGAAATCGGCAAATTTGCGAGACCTCGGGAAAAATTCGATCTCTTCGGTTATTTCTATTACTTGCTTTATATTCCTAGAGATTGAATTGTTGCTCTTAATCTTTTAGAAATTGCAAAACTTGTCTTGAATTGTCATTCATATCTTTTGAGCATTGTAATTGCAATTTAGGTTGTTAATCACTAGATTAAAAGTAAAAATTTAAAAACCGCCTATTCACCCCCCTCTAGTCGGCATCCTTCAATCAACATGAGGGGCCTGAGACCTTCTAGGGATTTGGGGCTCAAAGCCCTAGGGTCCTCACTGAGAACCACATGGAGACTTAGAGCCCGCAAGCGTGGGGCCTTCTCAAGGAACTGGACCCAGAGCTCCAGGATCCTCACTGGAAACCACTCAGAGACTTGGGCCCAGGAGCCTGAGACATTCCCAAGGACCCAGGGTTCAGATCCCTTGGGTCTTTACCGGGAACCTCTCAAAGACTTGTAACCCAAAGGCGTGGGACCTTTCCAGAGATCCGGGGCCCCAAGCCTCAGGGTCCTCATCGGGAACCTCTCGGAGAGTTGGAGCCTAGAGGCGTGGGGCCTTTCCAAGGACCCAGGATCCTCATTGGGAACCATTCGGAGACTTGGGATCTAGGGTCCTATGACGTTCCTAGGGATCTAGGGCCCAAAGCCCAAGAGTCCTCACCGAGGACCACTTACATACTTGGAGTCCAGAGGCGTGGGATGTTCCTAGGGACCAGGGGCCGGGGGTCCTCACCGGGAGGTCTTGACCCAGAGGAGTGAGAGTTTCCCCCAATAGCAACCCCCCATGCCCCTGGGGGCACGTCGTTGTGTTAGAGGGTATGTCTTGAACTCCTCTGGGAAAATCGGTTTGCTCTCGGCAACGATCTTCTTTTCTGGGAAGCAAAACTCCGCCCAAAGAGTTCCAACGCCTTCTTCCCTAGGATAATACTCCTTGGAGAGTGTGGTGTTTCAACTTCCTAGGCATCGTTTCAACTTCAACGGTCTAGATTCCCCCAAGTGACATGTGGCAGCCATCCGAGGGCTTGCCTTCGTCTATAAATATGCGTGTCACGCTCGGGAGGTTCATTATGAACCCTTAGCTCGAATTCTTCTTCCAGTAGTTTCAGTGCTCTCCCGAAGGCCTAAACCCCTGATTAGCCACCTCGCTCGACGCCTTTGCTTTCTGGACGCCTAAGAATCCCCCAGATGGCTCCGAGAGCCGCAGGAAAGCCTTGGAATTATCCCCGGAGGAGGTCACCTTGGATTTCCTTGGGGCCACTTAGTTCACATTTAAGGACCTCGAGTCCTTCCTCTCCCAGAAGATATTCGCGGATGGTGGGGTCTGGATCCCCGAGGAGGAGGAGGTGACTCCCAGCTTCCAGGATGGGGAGGTAGTCGTGTTTGAGGCCTTCATCGAAGCTGGCTTCCGGTTCTTGGTGCATCTGATGCTCCAGGTTTTTCTTCTAGATTACCGGGTGGCCCTGAACCACCTCACCCCGAACGCCCTTGTCCGGATGGGCTTGTTCGTGTGGCTGTGCGAGACAGTGACCGGGGAGGAGTCGATCCTCTGATTGCTCCGGTATTTCTACAAGCCCTCGACAAGGGCCTCCCCAGTCGTGAAGAACGGGCTGACGTCCACCTTCGGCTCAGTGATGATCCAACAACTGCCATCCCGAGTAGACGAGTAACCGGTGACGTCCTTCCAAGACAACTGGAGGATTGACTCCAAAGGTGATTCTACCTCCGAGTAGGGGACCTGGAGATAGTATATTCTCCGGAGCCCTCAAACTACTCTCGGTCCTCAGGCCCCCTGGGTTTTTCTTCTAGATTACCGGGTGGCCCTGAACCACCTCACCCCGAACGCCCTTGTCCGGATGGGCTTGTTCGTGTGGCTGTGCGAGACAGTGACCGGGGAGGAGTCGATCCTCTGATTGCTCCGGTATTTCTACAAGCCCTCGACAAGGGCCTCCCCAGTCGTGAAGAACGGGCTGACGTCCACCTTCGGCTCAGTGATGATCCAACAACTGCCATCCCGAGTAGACGAGTAACCGGTGACGTCCTTCCAAGACAACTGGAGGATTGACTCCAAAGGTGATTCTACCTCCGAGTAGGGGACCTGGAGATAGTATATTCTCCGGAGCCCTCAAACTACTCTCGGTCCTCAGGCCCCCTGGGTCCCCATTTAGACAGATGACAAAATGGCACTCATCGCCAAGATGTCAGAGGTCCAGGCCCGAAGGAGTATGCAGGACCTAGAGGACGAGTTGGCGCTCCTCTGGATATCCCCCTTCGGGCGCGGCCGGAGGGGAATCAGGCTATGCCTAGAGCACTGGCCTCCACGTGATCCGGGAGGATTTCCAAGTCCTGATCGTATGCGGCTTCGCGACCAAGTCCTGATCGCATGCGGTTTCGCGACCAAGTCCTGATCGCATACGGCTTCGCGACCTTAACCGTGTTCGGAAAGGATTCGCGAACATGGATGGGTTCGCGAACATGGATTGGTCCGCGACCAGGAAAAGGAATTCGTTCCCTGTTCGGAATTGCAATCCGATCCGAATGTGTATAACTAAGCTTATCTGTTTAGGATTAGTTAGATGAGTCTAATACGTTTAGGTTATTGAGTCTGATATGTACTCATACGATTGGACTATAAATACCTTGTAATAGGTCTAGTTTAGATCATCGAAGAGTCATAGAACTTATTTGAGTTTTAGATACTTATAGTTCCTTCGACGTAGACAAGTGTGTCTAACGTTCGATGTGTAAGCCCTCTTTGAAATAAAGAGTTGTGCAATTACTTTGGGTTTCGGGTATAAGATCCCGTTATTCCGCATATTAGAATCTGGGCGAGCCTAGTGCGAAAACCAAGGCTAGGTCTCAAACGGATCAAGTTGGTATCAGAGCAACTTTCCTATCCTGTGGATGGTGAAGACTCGCCAGGGTTACAAAACCTCCAGCGAAACTCCAGGCGATCAATTGACGGTTCCTACAGCCGCGTCTCCGACAATGTCTGACGATACCTCCGTTCAAGCTAACCTAGCCGAACAAGTGGCTAAGCTCTCCACCGACATGGAAACCGTGCTTGTTTGGATTAAGCAGCAGGCCATGATTGTACCTCCTAAAGTAGGGAAGGGTATGGGTGCGAAGACTGGTGAAGACTTGCGCAGGGCAGACGAAGATGAAGACGAAAGCAACCACAAGACCGACGACCTCTCCAACACCTCCTTAGCTGTCGGATCTTTTAAGGTCGACGCTAAGATTGATATACCCATATATGATGGGGTGATCGATGCCGAGAAGCTGGATTCTTGGATCGATCAACTTGAGACCTACTTTGACCTAAAAGGGTTCAGTAGCGTTCAAAAGGTCAAATTTGCACCTTTGAAGATGAAGGACCACGCCAAGACATGGTGGAAGGCCCTTGTCGCCAGTGGTGAAGCTGACGACCTTGCGTGGGGTCAATTCAAACGACTTCTGCGACAAGAATTCTATCCGATGGGTTACCTTGAGGAGAGATGGGAGCGTTGGCACAGATTGTACCAACGGCGCGACTAGACCGTCCAAGACTATACAACAGTGTTTCGGCGACAAGCAATGGTCATTGGCATCTCACTATCCGACCCTCAGGTATTTCGGAAGTACACATCTGGACTTCAGAAATCGATCAGTACTGAGCTAAGTCTGTTCCGCGTCCAAGACATCGCGACCGCAAGCACAACTGCTATAACGATCGAGAAGAAGAATAAATCCCGCAGCGACAAAAGCACGAAGGAAAGTGCGACCTTGACAAAGAAAAAGCCGAGTCCGAAGAAGAACGCTTCCAAATCGGGCACGGGTGCCTTTTACGAACATTGTCAAGTCGTGGGACATACCAAGGACAAATGCTACAAGCTTCATCCTGAACTTTGACCAAAGAAAAATAGACCAGGAAAAAGAACAGCCACGGTTACTGCGACTTCACCCGACGAAGAAGTTGTCCGAGTGAACTCGGTTAATGAGGAGGATACGACCTTGTCTCTGATGGCAATGCCGAAGGAGAAGGGTTCGGATCCACCAAACGACCATCACCCAACAGAGGACTTGTTCACCATCAACGTCCAGGTGAAGCACGAAGTGGTCGCAGTGATATTCGATCCAGGAAGTCAGAAGAATCTAGTCTCCGCTGGATTGGTTCGGCGACTTGGTTTGAAGACAACCACACACCCCCGACCATATCCGCTGGGTTGGTTTACATCCGACGTGAATCAACAGATTACGAGTCAGTGTGTGTTGATATTTGCGATCTCTGCACGATATGTCGATGAGGTGCAATGCGATGTTGTCCCTATCGATATCTGTCAGGTAATATTTGGGAGTCCGTATCTGTATGATCGAGACGCTCATTTCCATCGGCGAGCGCAAGAGTACGACCTCACCAAAGATGGAGTTAAGTTCGTGATCAGTAGAGACGTCCACATCAACACTTCGAACTTGATTACCGCAAATCAAGCCAAACGGATTGTTAATGCATGTCACAAGTATGTGCTTGTCATGATTCGATCCATTGGTCAAAGTGGGGGTACTTGACTAGCATTGTCGTTGGCGTGCCGAGAGAATTCTGGTCGTTTTTCGGGACTGCTAGAGAAATACAGTGATCTGTTCGAGACTACCCAGAGTCGTCTGCCGAAACGTCCAGTCGAGCACGAAATTCAGCTTGTATCCGATGTGACACTGCCCAATCTGAGTATGTATTGCAACTCAGTACTGGAGAATGAAGAGATCAAGAGACAACTTGGTGAGTTGCTGAACGATGGTGTCATTCAACCAAGTAGTTCACCTTGTGGATCTCCTGTGGTGTTAGTACCAAAGAAAGATGGTACTTGGCGTATGTGCATCGACTATCGAGCACTGAACAAGATCACCATCAAGAACCGGTACCTCCTTCCCCGTATTGATGACCTGTTAGACCAATTGAAGCATGCTGTTGTCTTCTCCAAATTGGATCTTAAGTCAGGATATCATCAAGTCAGCATCCGAGAGGAGGATACGTGGAAGACCGCGTTCAAAACACGACAAGGTCTGTTCGAATGGCTGGTCATGCCATTTGGTCTCTGCAACGCCCCGGCAACCTTCATGCGTCTTATGAATGACGTATTGAGACAGTTCATCGACGAGTTTGTGATCGTCTATCTTGACGACATACTAGTTTATAGTCGATCATGGGATGAGCACCTCATTCATGTCGAAAAGGTGTTCGATCAGCTTCGGCAACATCGACTTCACCTCAACCGTAAGAAGTGCAAGTTCGGCCAGCAAACTCTACTTTACCTTGGATTCCTGGTCGGCAACGGTACGTTGCAAATTGACTCAGATAAGGTAAAAGTGATTCGCGAATGGCCGCGATCGCGACCAGTTACGGATGTGCGTAGTTTTGTGGGAGCATGCCAATATCTTCAGAAGTTCATCCGACACTTCTCAATTGTGGCTTCTCCATTGCATGCATTAACCAGGATCGATCAGAAGTTCGAGTGGACAAGGAAACATGAGGACACGTTTCTCTTGTTGAAAAGGAAGATCAGCGAGGCACCTGTGTTAGCTTTGCTGAATCTCCAGAAACCGTTCGAGCTAGAAACTGATGGCTCAGGTTATGCAATGGGCGCAGTGCTCATGCAAGAAGGTCGACCAGTGGCATATCACTCCGAGTTATTCCAGGGAGCTCAGAAGAACTACCCGACTTATGATAAGGAGTTATGCGCACTGCATCAGGCCGTGAAACATTGGCGATGTTATCTCTTGGGGAAAGAGACGGTTGTCCACACCGACCATCAACCATTGCAATATTTGCAAACTCAGTCCAAGCTACAGCAAGCTCGGCACATGAAGTGGATGTCGTATCTGCAGCAGTTTAATCTAGTGATTAAGTACAAGAAGGGCGTACACAACAAATTGGCGGATATGTTGTCGCGACCACCAGTTACGACCCTCTGTTTATCAGCGTTCATGCAGATCGAGCCCTCATGTCATGATGACTATGTCACTATGTACAGTGAAGACCCTGATTTTCAAACAGCACTGACTGAGGTCGAAACAGGGAACCCTACAGAGTTCGTTCGTCGAGAAGGACTCTTGTACAAGGGCAATTTACTTTGCATACCTCGTGGAGCACCTCGAACTCAATGGATGCGAGAAGCGCACACATCGAAGGTAGCTGGTCACTTTGGGGTTACAAAGACGTTGCAAAATCTTCACCGACATGTGTTCTGGCCGCGTATGCAGCAAGATGTTGCTAGGTTTGTTCGAGGCTGCGGTCTCTGCAGCATCTCGAAACCGGCAAACCGAAAATTAGGTTTGTACACTCTGCCAGTACCATCACGACCATGGGAGAGCATATCCATGGATTTCTTGGGAGGATTGCCTAAGACCCGACGTGGCAACGACTATCTATTCGTGGTCGTTGATCGGTTCTCCAAAATGATTGTTCTTATACCTTGTCGGAAGATTATCACGGGAGAAGAGGCAGCTCGGGTATTCTTTCAACACGTTTGGACACACTTCGGACTGCCGACTTCTATTGTGTCTGATCGCGATACCCGGTTCCTTAGTCACTTTTGGCGATCGCTCTGGACGATGATGGACACCAAGCTAAAGAGGAGTACTGCTTTTCATCCGCAAACTGATGGTCAAACCGAGGTGGTAAATCGCACAGTCGTTCATCTCTTGAGAGGATATAACTCGAAGCACCTGAAGACCTGGGATGAAAGCATACCATACCTGCAGTTTGCTTTTAATCGAGCAGTGCATGGTTCGACTAGAAAGTCCCCGTTTGAGGTTTGTTTAGGGTTTCTACCACAGAGTCCATTCGACATGGAGTTTGTGATCCCCACCTCATCACAGAACAACAAGGAAGCATCTGATCAGGATCGAGCACAAAAGTTCCTGAAAGGTATTCAACGACTCCATCGTGAGGTTGAACAGAACTTGCTGAAAGCCCAACTCAAGTACAAGGCGCGACATGATCGGCACCGAGTTGATGCGCAATTTCAAGAAGGTGATATGGTATGGTTACATCTAAGTAAGGAGAGACTTAAAGGTGAAGGTAAGAAACTCAAACCCATTCGTTATGGTCCTTTTCGAATTTTGCGGAAAATGGGTAATAATACTTGTCAGCTCGAGTTACCTCCATACATGGATATCTATTCGGTTGTTAATGTTGAGCACCTCAAACTCTTTGAGCCTTCAATGCTGGATGATGAGCCAGATACTATCGTACCATCTGTTGAAGACTTGGTCTATCAACGAGACAAACCTCTACGTGAAGATGTGATTCTGAAAAAGAAGGTGACTACCACCCGCAGTGGCACCAAGAAGATTTTTTGAATCGGTCAGAAAGATCAACGAGCACGTGCGGCAAAGTGGTACACCAAAGAAGATGGACAAACCCAATTTCCACATCTCCAGTTTGATCGAGAGGTCGCAACAGGGGTTGACTCCTTCTCAACAAGGGAGTCATGATCCGGGAGGATCTCCAAGTCCTGATCGCATACGGCTTCGCGACCAAGTCCTGATCGCATGCGGTTTGGCGACCAAGTCCTGATCGCATACGGCTTCACGACCAAGTCCTGATCGCATGCGGTTTCGCGACCAAGTCCTGATCGCATACGGCTTCGCGACCTTAACCGTGTTCGGAAAGGATTCGCGAACATGGATGGGTCCGCGAACATGGATTGGTCCGCGACCAGGAAAAGGAATTCGTTCCCTATTCGGAATTGCAATCCGATCCGAATGTTTATAACTAAGCTTATCTGTTTAGGATTAGTTAGATGAGTCTAATACGTTTAGGTTATTGAGTCTGATACGTACTCATACGATTGGACTATAAATACCTTGTAATAGGTCTAGTTTAGATCATCGAAGAGTCATATAACTTATTTGAGTTTTAGACACTTATAGCTCCTTCGACGTAGATAAGTGTGTCTAACGTTCGACGTGTAACCCCGCTTTGAAATAAAGAGTTGTGCAATTACTTTGGGTTTCGGGTATAAGATCCCGTTATTCCGCATATTAGAATCTGGGCGAGCCTAGTGCGAAAATCAAGGCTAGGTCTCAAACGGATCACCACGGCTACTGGTGGCCAAGCATAAGCTTCCGGAACTCTAGCTTCAGTGGAGTTCCTTCGTTGCGCTGTCTAACTTTTTTCCTTTGAAGTCCAGTCCTACAATGCCTCCTGAGAGAAGGCAGAGAACCTTCTCAGGAGGTACTACAGAGATGAGCACACGTGAGTCGTGCGAGTCATTGGGGAGGGGGCCCCCGGAACATTGTGGCGGTGGCCTTCGGGCTGAAGCTACCGACCCGAGTGCCTCTCCCCACCCCCAATTCACACAAGTGGGGGGAGGATGTGCTCGACAGACCTTAGCCTAAATGCGCCAAGGCGCAACAAGCTGTCGGGGATGACTCCGGGAGGGCTCCAACGAAGCCCCCAGCATCGGCCTCGAAGGTCACAGGAGCAACGCTGGCAAAGGCGTCAGCCCCCACCCAATGAAGGCAGAGGCAACCCCCCCAACGAGGGAGGTGACCCTGGCCACGGAGAAGGAGCTCTTTGAGAGCTTGGGGGACACAGTGAAGTTGGTGGCCTAACTCAACGCCTTAGGCAAGTTGGGTTGCCTCAAAGAGAAAGGCGTTGGGGAGGCCGAGGGGTACGACTCTGTAGACTACACTCCAACCCCTTCCCCAGTGCACGCTCCCCCGAAGGATTCTCCTCCAATGGAGCATAGCCACTCGGTGGTGCGCTTCTGGGGGGTGGGTGCTCATCCCTGATTCAATTCTCTCTTGGTCCTCGAGGTGGATCCCTCGGTGGCCGAGCCCCTAGAAGCAATGGCACCTCCCAGGCCCGAGAAAGGTAAGGGACTTTTCTTCCTTCCCAAGGGCTACATCCCGGAGGTGGGGCTAACGTCCAACTCCACAGATGACGGACTTCCTTAAGATGATGCCGCTATGGGAGCTGAACCTGCAGGGAAGAGGTTTGGGGAGATCACTCCCGGAGATGGGAGGAGGGACCCCCGGGAGGGCGGCGACTCTGAAGCCCCCAGGAGGGAGACACCCTTGTTCTCCTCGAGCGAATCACAACAATTCGCCCTGGAGCTCCTCACCCAAAAGGTCCGAGCATACATCCTACAAGGGACCGTCATGGAGCGCTACAGGGAGATCATCTCCCTTGCCCTCTAGGTGAAGATGATTCTTAACCCACTTGTAACTTCGTCCGATCGCTTTGTTTCCTTTTTGTTCTAAGTCCTTGTTTCCTGCAGGCGGCCACCCTCACCTAGAACCTAGAGCCTTCGGTGAAGGCTTTCCGAGGACGCCTGGGGGGCCCATGAGGACATTGCCTCCGAGCGCTCTGAGAAGGAGAAAGCGCTCATGGAGTTGGCGAAGGTCCGGGCCTAGCTGGTGGCCTTAGAAGACACCAACACCTAGCTCCAGAGGGAGTTGAAGGTGTAACAAGAAGCCCTCCGGGAGTTAGAGGTCTCTAGGGCTTGGGCCTTGGTCGCTGCAGAGATGGTCCGCGGGGCCTTAGAGGCACTTAGGGTCAAACTCGGCTTAGAGGGTAGCTCCGGGTCGACGTTGGCTTCGGTCAATAGGGGCCGCGCGCTTCCTTCACACGCAAGTCTCCGTCATCCCGGAAGCGGTGGACATCCGGGCCTAGAGTCTTGCGGCCCCGGTGATAGCGGTAGTGGTGGCCCTCATAGAGCACCAAGGAGCAAGCCCTTGGGTGATCGGAGGCCTCATCCCCCGAAGCTTCCCGGGCTTCTTCGAGCCATAGCGATCGGAGTTGGAGGACTTGGTCAGGGCCTTCTTTGACTAGGTCGTCGGGGCTTCGAGAGTGGGATGAATGGCCCCGGGGTCGGACACCATGACGACGGGAAAGGTCTCACCCCAGGGGGACTTCGATGAGTAAGTATGAGCCTCCCCCCAGACCTTAGATAGATCTTTTTTTTTGTTAGAACTTTTGCTCCCAATAGCTTCTTAGAAGAAGCCCCGTAAACTTGTAAATATTCCTCCGATGAAATGAAGGATATTTTTTGCTAAGTCTGGTGTTCGGTTGCTAGTAGGTGTCTGGAACAAGTGCCTCTGAAGGGGCGAAGCCCTCGGAGCCCGGGGAGTTTGGGGGCTATAGTTCGGGTTGCGCCCAAGTGGATCTTGCTTTGCTAAGTCTTATCGTCGGGAAAGGGGTCAACAGCCTGGCTCTCGGGGGCCCCGGGGAGACTCTTGTTGTCGACGCCCCCGGGGAGGCCACTGCCTTCCAGAAGGCATGTTTGTTGAGGTGGCTTTTGGAGTGGCACTTAGCCACTTTTGATGACTATCAAGCTAAATTGGCTCCTCCAAAGCCGGGGTCCCAGAGGGTTCTCTCACTCCAGGTCCTCCCACCGACCGGGTAAGAATATTGGTCGGAAGCCATGTTGAAGGAGGCTTTTCGGAGGGTGCGAAGCCTGTATAAAGATATTTCTCGAGAGCTCTCCGAGGAGCTTAGGAAGTATTAGTCTTCTTTCCCCACCGGAGGGGTTAGTTTTCTGGGGAAGCCTAACTTCCCCGGTCATACATGTAATCGCTCCCGGGTGTCGTTACCCGGGGAGCACCTTGCTTACCGGGGGAGGCTATCCCCCAGCTTAATTCTATCAATAAAGCTTTAGACTTGATAAATTCCACATTGCTTTTTTGCAATCTCGTGTAAATGGTGATCCAGGTTGTACTATCCCCCCCAGTGCGGGGCAGTTAGGACAAGAGTCCCGTTCAGGAGGTAAAAAAGACAATCGGGACATGCCGCCGGAGGTCTTCGAGGGAAAGGACTCGAACCCAGGACATAACATCATCCGGGAGGGAAACTCTTTCGTGCCAGGAGACCATGGGTCTCCGAGGACAAACGAGTCAGGCCCAGGACATAAAGTCACCAGGGGAAGAAAAAATCACCCCCGAGAGAGCAGGGGTCTCCGAGCGACAAACTTCACTCTTGGAACTTAGCATAACCGAGGGAAGAGAAATCCACACCCGGGAAACCGGGGGTCTCGGGGCGACACAATTCGCTCCTGGGACATTATATCGCTGGGAGAAGAAAAAACTGTACCCAAGAGGCCGGGGGTCTCAAGGTGACACAATTCGCTCCCGGTACATTACGTCGCCAGGGGAAGAGAAAACTACGCGTGGGAAGCCGGGGGCCTCCGGGCAATACAGTTCACGCCCGGGACATTACGTAGCCGGGGAAAGAGAAAACTGCGCCTGGGAGGCCAGGGGTCTCCAGGTGACACAATTCTCTCCCGGGACATTACATCGCTGGGGGAAAAGAAAACTGCGTCCGGGAAGCCGAGGGTCTTCGGGCGACACAATTCACTCCTGGGACATTACATAACCGAGGAAGAGAAAACTGTGCCCGAGAGGCCTGGGGTCTTCGGGTGACACAATTCGCTCCTGGGACATTATGTCGCCGGGGGAAGAGAAAATCGCGCCTGGGAGGCCGGGGGTCTCTGGGCGACACAATTTTCTCCCGGATTATTACATCGCGGGGGTAGAGAAATCCGCGCCCAGAAGACCTAGCATGTCTTCTGGCCATTGAGCTTAGTATTTGGGCTCTGGAGTATATGAGGGAGGATTAATCCCTCAAAATGACTCGTTATCATGGTTTGTATGAACCGGGTTGCCACTTACCCCTTCAGTGCATGAGGGGTTATTGTAAGCCGCCCTAGGGGAGCGGGACTGCCGTTGGGATTTTAAGAGCTATGTAAGGGCCCATTACATCCTCGGAGCGAGGGAATTCTCACTGGGAGGGAATCCTTGTTACGAGGGTGTTGCATAAAAGGTTGTAGGAGAGTGTCTTGCAAAAAATCTAATGTTAGTTGTGAAAAGAGATTTCACCTTTATTCAATAGATAAGATGATACAATGCCTCCCCAACTAAATAGCATAGGGAGAGGGAAATTTTGGCAAGTGACGATAGCACTTGATATAACACCTCCCCTCATGAAGCCACGGGAGGAGAGGGAAAGCCTGGAGGTGAACTTTTGGTGTCTTCGAGAAGTTGGAGGCTTATAAGCCCCCGAGGTCTCCTCTCTTGGCACGCGGAGAGCAACCATTCAACAACAAAGTTTGAGAGAACGTGATTTCACGAACGTAACTCTGGAAGGTTCTTCCTGGGGAGAGGAATTGATGCCTCGGGAGTTATGGGAGAGCCCCCCTTCCTTCGAGGCTTCGATCAGATTCACGTCCCTAATCGGAGCCGTGGCACGCTCGTAGAGGGCGTAGGCAACCTCTTGGTCTCCCCGGGCGGTGATTACGCCTTGTGGCCCGAGGATCTTCATGCAGAGATAACTTTAGTGAATCGCCACCCTGAAGTGGTTGATGGTAGTCCTCCCCATGATGACGTTGTAGGATGAGGGGAGATTTACCACATCGAATCAAGCCATCTTTGTCTGATAGTTGTCCGGAATACCGAATATCATGGGGAGGTCGACCTTCCCAACGGGGTAGATTATCTTCCCTGGTACGAAGCCCTACAAGGGGCTAGTTGTGGGCTGGAGCAACTTCCATCAACCTACATCTTCTTGAACATCTTTAAGTAAAGGATGTTCGTGGTGCTTCCTCCATCCACTAGGATGTGGGCGAGCCGGCAGTTGAAGACGGTGGAAGAGATGATGAGGGCGTCATTGTGGGGGAAGTGAATTTCGCGCGCGTCCTCCCCAGTGAAAGTGATGGGGACGTCCAACCACTTCGGTGGCCAGGATGTGTTGAGGGCTCCAACAGTCTTGACCTCCAACGCATATTCTTTATGTTGACGCTTGGAGTCTCGCTCAGTGGCAGATCCCCCTAAAATGATATTAACATGTTTCTGGGACGTTTGGAATGGAAGCTCTTTGTTAGAGCCTTCCCCCCTTGCTTTCTCTATTCTCGATCTCTAGTAGGAGTTGGGAGAGTTGCAAAGGTTGCCAGAGGGGGTAAGGAGGTAGGGCTTCCTCCCTTGCATGCCCACGCTGCTCGAGGTATGCTGTGAAGGTCTCGAGGAGAGCTTTGCACTCTCGGGTAGCGTGGAAGTAGATCAATGGAAAGCATATTACAGTGTGGCTCCAGCCACCTTGCCTTATGGTCCAGGGGAACCACCGGAGAGGACTAGGCCTCTACTGGGGAACCACCCAGAGAGAGCAGGACCCGTACCCGAAAACCACCAGAGAGGACAGGACCTCTACTCGAGAACCCCCAGATAATTGGGTCCCGGAGAATTGGGACCTTCCCAAGGGCCCAGGAACCAGACACCTTGGGCCTTGGACCATCCTAGGAACCCAGGGTTCCCAGCTCCAAGGTCCTTACAGGGAACCACTCGAAGATTTGGAGCCTAGAGGCATGGAGCCTATCCAAGGACCCAGGGCCCAAAGCTCTAGGGTCTTTATTGGGAACTATTTGGAGATTTGGGGCACAGTGGCCTAGATCTTCCCAGGGACCTAGAGCCCAGAGTCCTAGGGTCCTTACTGGGAACCACTCGAAGAATTGGAGCCCGAAGGAGTGGAGCCTTCCCAGGGATCCAAGGTCTAGAGCCCCGAAGTCTTTACCAGGAACCTCTTGGAGACTTAGGGCTCAGGGGCCTATGACATCCAGGGCTCAGAGCCCAGGGTCCTCACAGAGGACCACTCGGAGACTTGGAGGGCGGAGGCGTGGAGCTTCTCAGGAACCCAGAGCTCTGACCTCTAGGGTCCTCATCGGGAACCATTTGGAGACTTGGGGCCTAAGAGTGTGGGACTTTCTTAGGGACCCAGGACCCAGAGGCATATTGAAAACCTCTCAGAGACTTGAGGTTTGGCAGGAGCCAAGACCCTGAGCCCCAGGGTCCTCATAGGGAACCACTCGAAGACTTGGAGTCCGGAGGTGTGGAGCCTTCCCAAGGATCCAGGGCCCAGAGCCCTACAATCTTCACCAGGAACGACTCAAAGACTTGGAGTCCAGAGGCGTGGGGTTTTTTGGGGGAGCCAAGGCCCAAACCCCGGGGTCCTCACCTCATCAAAAACCACTCGGAGACTTGAGGCTCCAGGACCTGGGATCTTCCCAGGGACCTAGATACCCAAGGCCCAAAACCCCGAGGTCTTCACCGAAAACCACTTAGAGAGTTGGAGCCCAGAGACGTGAGACCTTCCTAGACACCCAGGGTCCAGAGCCCTAAAATTCTCATCAGATCGTGATCCGGAGGAGTGAGAGTTGCCCCCCAACAGGTTACAAGAGAAATTGCCAATTTTTTTACCACGGCTAAATTCATAATACCAAAAAGTGTTACATCAAAATATTACTTGGCTTGGTAATAAGAACTGACGACTAAAGACTTAGCTGAAACTAGGTTGAAATAATGAGGCACAAAGCCCAATCTAAAACTCAACATAATTATATATTTTTATTTTTTTGTACTCTTATCAATATTTATTCATGTTATCTTTTAAAAAATGTAAAACCCATTAAAGTTTAAGGTTGGGCTGGATCACAGCCTTCATAGTTGCCCAAACCCATAGATTCAAAAGGTTTAGAACAAAACAAAACCTAGCCCATCACGTGAGATCCCCATACGGAATTGCCTCATTAACTAAATTTTTTTTAATTAATAAAGGACTATTTAGCCAACTTCAATTACGGCTTATCACGAAAAGCCGAAACCTGTACTAAACACCGGATAAGTTATACTAGCAAGTTATCTTAGCTTGTGTGGTTTATCTTGACTAATACTCTTATTTTCAAGACACAAAAGACACAGTGATTTCAGCTCATTCTCAGTGATAATTTATAGCAAATTATATTAGCTCGATTAAAAATATTAAGCAGTTACTCCGTTCTCTAATAGTTGTTGGTTTCTAAATTTAATAATTAAGATAATCGTAATTTTAGTATTATATGTCAAAAATATCTTATTAATTTTGAACAATAACTATTTACAAAAGATTCATCCATCATCCAATAACAAGAGCCAAAGAAATTACTATGTATATTTTTTAAGAAAAATATTAAATAAAGGTAATATGGGAAAAATACACCTAAGAAATACAAAATGACAAGTATTTGTGACGAAAATTCTTTGGCAAAAGTGACACTTATCCAAGAACGAAAATAGTAGTTAGTATTCATTTCTTGAGCATATTTTAGCTTTAAACTTTACAAATAATAGAAGAGTCGCTTAGAAATGCTCTTTTTTCTTCTAATTAATCATGCTGCATCATGTGATGTGTGTTTTCAATATGAGTTATGCTATGCTTAGAAATAAATTTTAGAAATACAAATGTGGTAAAAAAATTAAGCTTAAATTTATTGTTATAAAGATAAGTTTATATATATTAAAGTTTTTTTTTCAATAGATTGTCGCCATCAAGTGAAAATTGCTAGATTATTAATCTATATAAGCATGAGAATGGGTAAGGACAGAAATTTATTAATATTATAATAAACAAACTTCCATACTATTTTTGGGAATTCTTTTTTCATTTGATTAACTTGATGGATGGAGATAAAAGTGGAAGAAGGCTATATCCAACCATGCAAGAGGAAATAATTTTTTTTTTTTGACAAATTGTGTTGTCACATTGCAAAAATTTAAAGTTTTATTATAAAGATTTGGTATCTCACTGACATATGTGTTTGAATTCTACATTTTAACCTTACAGTCATAGGATTTGATATGTTATTTTTCTTAGTTTTATGTGTTTATCACGCTGAAAAGGATTAAGGATGTATTCGGATGATGCTTAAATTTTCCTAAAGTTTTGGTCAACCAAAATTTCCATCGTCAATTTCTTTACCCAAGTTATTTTGATATGAAAATGAACTAATTTGGTCAAAAATATAGTGGTAGAGCTGTAACAGCAGGATAAGGAGACGGAGCTGATGATGTAATGCACGAGACAACAAAAGTTCATATGGAATTGGAGAATTTTTTTGTACCAATAATGTTGAAAAAAATTACTCTAGTCGCCATCCTGGAGGATGACCAAAGGGGAAAATACACAAGTCGCAGGCTCAATTGATGACTTGTGCCACCTTATCAGTTGTCAGTACAAGTCATCAGTTGGGTTGGCGACTGATGCACCCTTTTGCAAAATTGCAAATATGCGACAAAAAGTATTTAAATTATTTAAAAATAACACATCAAAAATGAATATCAAAAGGAATTGAAAACATAAAAAAATAGCCGAAATGAGTGAATATTAATTTTGGATTGCATGAATGCATGATATTGTTAATTTTGCATCTATTATTTTTTTATAGAATTAGATTTTTGTTTTGAATGACAAGAAGAAAAAACAATCGGAGAAATGACGCAAAGTTGTGTAATTTTGCGAAAATAGCCTGTCACGTTGATTGTCGAGTCCTAGAGATTGGGGTAAGCGACTGGAGGCAGTTTTTCACACATTCAGTTGTTGGGATATGCGGGCTACTTTTTTTGTTTTCGAGGGTTAGGGTTTTTTTTTTTTTTTCCGAGTATTAATTGCTAGATTTTTTTTTGTTTTTGAGTTAAAAAAAATGGCTAGGTTTATGTTTCTCGGGATGAAAGGCTAGATTTTTTGTTTCTGTGGGATAAATGCTAGGATTTTCCAAGAATCGAAGGTTAGAGTTTTTATGTTTTCGGGGAGAGTGAATGTTAGGGTTTTTTGTTTCCGAATTATAAAATGACTAGGGTATTGGTTTCTATGGACCAAAGGCTAGGGTGTTGTGTTTCTGGGTTATAAAACTAACCCACAGTATAACAAATTCATTTTATTTTAGCAACGTGCAGCAATATCTGATGTTAGTGTTGGGGTAAGAAAATCACATAAAGATTGCATTTATGAGTAATGACTTAGTTCATATGCATGTAGTTAAATCAAGATATATTATTAAAAACAGAGAGAGTACATAATTTAGCGAATAACTCTCAAGGAAAATAAGCATAGAAAGCATCTATTAGGCCCAACAACGGGAAAAGCTTGGACTTGGCTGTGGATTTCGTATTTTGGTATGATTAGCTTCACGACAACGCTCTAATATTTAGTCCTCTGTCAGTCAGTCTGGTGATGAACACCATTCGGCCTCATAGTAAGGGTCGACCTCATGCAGATCTCACTTCTCCGAGAGACCGAACCTCCTGCGGTGAATCTTTAGTTCTTTTAGAAACTTTAAATGTGCCTTAGGTCTCTCGGACATCTCGGTATCTATCCATTGAACAAAGTCGCACTTGCACTCATAAATCTAAGGAACAAAGGTGATAAATCAATAAATTAAATAATGTAGAAGAGAACGATAAACACATGCAGTAGAGCACTCACATCAGTTCTCCAAGAATACTTAGACATTGCGCAGCTATATAATATCTGCTAGAGCGTCCGTTCATCGGTGGACTTATGCTTCATGCACAGTTTGTTACAATGACAACGCGGTGGTAGCTCATATTACTCTGTTTCTTCGAGTTTTCCTCCAGATGACGAACTAGAAACAGCCATAAATTCAGACGATGAGTAATTAGTTTTGAGTTTCTTATGAAAAAATAGATAGGGTCAGTGCGCAACTGAGCGGAGGAAATACTTCATATTTACAGACCGGAGTTACAGACATATCAAATGGATCCGAGGCGTGTTTCTTCATGTACGAAAAGTGGATATGACAACTTGGGCAATCTTTTGTGATGGAAAGTTGAAAAGCTGAAAAAGTCAACGTGACAACTCGGACAGACTTTTGTGACAGAAAACTGAAAAGTCAAAAAAGTCAACATGACAACTCAGCAGGTTTTTGTGACAAAAAGCTTAAAAGTTGGACTATTGTCATTTTTGTAATTTATTTTTATTCTCGGTTATTTGTGAAATTTTTTTTAGGGTTTCCATACAAAAATTTCTGGATTTGGATGCAGCATGCAACTTAAACATTTTAGCTGGCAAATATGTGGAGGATAACATTTGCTATTTTGGTTCCCTCCGATATAAAATTTTTGCTAATTGTAAGGAGGGTGGACGGCTAGATTATCTCTGATCTTTTTGTTAACGGGACAACATATGTTTACCATTTCCTGGAGAGATTTTTTTATTAATAATCCAAAGCAAAAAAATAATTTGAAAATTAACCTACAGTTTACTGAAATTGTGAAACTAACCCGTCAGCTCATCCAATCTCAGTCTGGAAACGCGACAAGAACTTATCGCGTCTCACGACTGCGACAGAATGGATCCACCATTTATCGCGCCTTACAACCGCGATAGAGCCGCCGCCGGGTGCTCCTCGCCCGCGCCGCCGCTACTCCGAACTCGTGCCTCGTTGGATTTGTGCTTATCCGCTACCTCTCCGCCGGATCTTATGCGCCCTCTGCTCTCTCTCTCTCTCTCTCTCTTTTTCTTCACTGTGCACCCTCATTGTGCCACCCAGATCTACATCCTTAGATTGCCACCCAAACCGTCACTAACCGCCGCGTGCAAACCCTATATCTACACCTGTGTGCCACCACCACCATTGTCGCCGCCCCGAGCTTGGCCGCCAAACTCTCCGCCTTTTTCAACGCCACACGTTCGCCTATGCCAGATTTAAGCTGTCGCATCACTAGATCTACGCACTTCGCCTTCTCAAGCATAGATCTCACCTAATCTGCTCCTCTCGCCGTCGTCGATCCCATAGATCCGATGCTACCTCAATTGCTTTGTCTTTTCCTCTTCTCCACCCCCTCTGATCGTGGTTTCGACGACTACGACCTCTTCACCAATGCGACGACGATGAGCTCATTTCTCGGGTTACAACCGCTCCACCGTGCTTGGTCGTGGTCGTGGTCATGGTCGTAAGGTTGTGGTCGTGGTCAAGTGGAGAAATTGGGGAAGTGCCTTTCTATCGTAGTTTCAAAAGGTATCGTTGGTGGAAAACAGAAAAGGTGAGCGGTTTGTTTCTGTCGCGCATCACACCCGCGATAAATTACTTATCGCACCTGATCATATTAGTTTCGTAATTTCGTTAAACTGTAGGTTATTTTTTGAATATTTTTTATTTTGAGTTATTTATAAATAATTTTCTGTCTCGGAAGATTGGAACTTTGGTGGTAGTTGTGTGCTATGTAAGATTTTGCTTTTGTTTTTTTGATAAAATTGGAGATTCTTCATGTCTTGGTCAAATTGATGAGTGTAAATAAGAATGTATAAAATTTTGACAGTAAACCAAACACGGGCAAATCTGGTTGAACGGCTAAAAATGCACTCGAAATTTGAGACTAAAATAAAATAACATTCGAGAAGGGTGTCAGAGATGGGAGAAGATAATGAGCAGGGCACAGAAGAAGAATAATAATTGAACAAATAAAGACAGTACTATTCAAAGATCTCGCATTCCGTGCACCACCCGTGGACCCAGCGCACATGCCCCTCCCGTGCTCCTCTTTTCTTCTCCATGCCGAGCCGAGCCAAACCGAGCCGAACAAGCCGAGCCTAGCCAAAAAAATAGAAAGTAAAGTTGCGCTCTCCGTACAAGTGGGCCCCCAACGCATCGTTCCAGCTGTCGGTCCCCTACACCCACTTGTGCTTTTCTAACTTCATGTTAATGACATCTGGGCCAGGTACGATTTTGGTATGCTTGTTCAGTGGGTGGTGTAGAGTTGATTTAGGTATGCTTAGGTTTTACGTGAGGTGTTTTTATTGTATAGCGTTAAAGTCCGCGAGGAGCCGGGTCTCAAGTCCGGAACCCAAAAATCGCCCGTAGTTTTTTCACATAATAATATCTCATCTTATTATACTGACAGTTTAGCATATTGGGAAACTCGGACCCACATATCAGTGTGTGAATTGCTGAGCTATTGGTACAAGTTGGAGAGGGGTGTGTTGCGAAAACGAGGAGTGAGAGGCCTCCCCTCCCGCGCTCATCTCCCTGCGGTTTTCCGGGAAATCTGATTTCGCGGGTCTGGATTCAAAGGAGAAAGTCTCTCTCTTTTTTAATATAATAACCTTCCTAATTAGGATGCTTAGACACACATTGACTGGTGCAAAAGACGGGTCAGATTGGGTTTGGGATGAGGTATCAAAAAACATACATCCATTCAGGCCAGATACATTTTGTCCTATCCTGATATAAGAGCACACTGGTCAGGTCAAGCCAACCATTTCGATGCATTTTCCACTGCAAAATGCATTCAAGTCGGAAGTGGCCGGGCACAGTTTGTCTTTCAGCCTCAAATTTAAAACTTGGTCCAACTTTATGTCATTGAGCTCGAGCTGCAATTGAGTCCAACTATCTGGCCAAGTCCGGCGAGTTGATTTTGTTCAAATCTAACCATTATCATAACAACATAATTTATAAAAGAAATCATATCCTAGAAAATACAGAATTAATACACATACAATATGTAATTGATGGGAATCGAATCCTAATTTTTAGCTAGACAATTTGGATGCCCTAATTTTTAGCTAGACAATTTGGATGCTACACGAATTGGACCGCTACCAATTGGCTAGCATGAAGATTAGATTATGATTGAGCATTTTGGTTTGTTCTTTTAGGGTTTGCAACTAGACCAAAAATATTCAATAATAGACTTTTAGAAGAAAAGAAAGTTCTACAAGGTATCTCCCACATGAGGCCTTGGTCAAACATTTTTGGATGAACATTTGTATGTGTTTTTTTCTGTGATATAGTGGTTCTCATATGTTTCTTACGTATGAGGATCAGGTAATCCTCACTCGCTTTTGGTTTTTCATGAGGAAGATTTTGATGTATTAATCTTCTTAATTTGTCTGTTGAGCAATTATCTTAAAAATATGGACAACAATAGAATCTCAAAAAATACATAAATAACACACATGTAATATATAGTTAGTGAGAATCGAATTGTGACATTTAGTCAAGCAACTCAAAATATCAAAATAATTAGACTACAACCACTTGGTTAATAAGAAGAGTTGATTATCACCCAACATTTTGTTTTTGTTCTTTTAGGGTTTGAAACAAGAAAAAAAAATATTTCCAAGGAAAAAATACTTCTACGAGGTTTCTAGATCCAACATTTTTTTTAAATGGGTAGCGCCACCGATCAAATTAACTTAAAGAAAAAAAAAAAGAGCTTGAAAAATATCATCAACCTGATTGTCTGTTTAAGAATGGACGACTAGGATTAAAATTTTTTTACTCTCCCTAGAATTGGAAGCTTTTTATAGAAATGTTGGTCCAATTCATTAAAGTTTGTAGAGATTGCATAGAATCCCTACAAGTCAGGGGTCTTAGATACTTGTAACTTAATTTGTAATAACAAGTTAACAACACGGGTTTCAAAAATATCGTAGTTCACAGAATTTTTTATTAAAATAATCAATTTAAAAAGAATTTTTAAAAACTAAACATAGATTGTTTTATTTTTATGCAATATACGTAAACTAGGTAGATAGTCTAATGCCACAGAACAATATATTAGACATTATATAATAACACTATGGAACGTGATGTTATCAGATCTCACGTTGCAATATAGGAAATATAGACTGACTACATCAGTAATCTTGTAATGCCACAATATATAGTGTTACTAGAGTAAGGTTTAATGTCACAGGCTATGGTGTTACCTCTCATCTTTAGCTCTTTCAGTCGATTTTTGATAAATAATGGTAGCTATGAGAACTATTTTATTTGTGGTATTAAATCTTAATGAATAGCACCATCGATTATGAGTTTGCGTGTCTAATTTCACTGCATATGGCGTTCACAAATTTAACTGGAATTGCTAAGTGTCGACATATAATACTATAAGTTATGAAGTTACTAAATTGTTGATGTGAGTAATCTATCTTTTCTATGTTGCAGTATACTTAATGGTAATGTTATTTAACGTGGTGTTATGATATCCAATCTAATGTCTTAGTCCGTATTATTAGACTGTTAAATTTGAGTCCATTTTACGGAGATCCATTCTTAGAATTTTTCCTTAACATTTATTATTTAGCAAAAAAAGAAAATTACATATAACTATTGATTTATTATACTCTATATCTAGTTTTCATTATTTATACATTCCATCTTCTGTTTAGCACAAAATATTTAGCTGTTGCTGAGCTAACCAAGATAACAAAAGACTATTGCTACTAAAGAAAAGAGAGAGATCACAAAAAGCTATGTGCCATGTCTATTATTATGATCCATGTCTATTATTATGATTCAGGATAAGATACAATACAAAAATCTCTATTTTAAGTTTTATAGGAAGGTTATGTGAATTATTAGATCTTGATTAGGTAGATTTGAACCCTTTATTGCCCTGATCGAATGATTCTTGAAAGCTTATCAGTTATTATCTATTTTTTTCATTGAAAATTTCCTATTAAATTTTTACCCCTATTACCAGCACAGACAACTCGGAATCGAAGATGGACCGAGGGAGGCATACAGATATGAAGCAACACCGGTGAAACAATATGTAAAGTTTAATGCCATTAGTTACCTAAGTTATATATTAAGGAGTTGTTCAATTTGTATCCTCGTATAAAGTGAAATATGCATGGTAGTTTTTTTTATTTTTGTGCCCGACACCAGGCCGAGGAAATGGAGCGCCTCGGATTTTTCAGGGTTGTGGCTTAATTATGATCAGCCTAAATAATATTGCTAGTGTACGGAAAAAAAAATCAAACGACAGAGATAATCTCCTCATCCAAGTTTATAGAGTTAACTGACACATATGTCCAAGGAGCTCATGTGTAATTTACTTTTTTTTAAAATTTTTATGAATAATGACAAATAATAAGTGGGTTTAATCACCCGTCAACCGCTATTTGTATTGTCGAAAAACATCAATACATAAAGTCATTCAGATAAAAGTAATCTAGTATGACATACTAACTAAAATTGTCAATGAGTGACTGTTAATGAGTGAAGTTCTAATTAAGTCATGTCGTGATATGAATGTAGTTGATATGATATAATTATTAAATAGATCTACATTACATAATATGATTAATATAATAGAGTAGTTTTGGTCCCTCAATTTTTAAATAGTCCATATGACATGATTGACATAATCGACATGACATTACTAAGATGACTTGATTAAAACAAAAGGATTATTAAATGGGTAGAACTGCCAACTTTAACCACTTGACTGGGGATAAATCTAATTAAAAATTATTTAATCGGACATTGATTATCCAATTATATAATGTTGAGTGTCTACACCATGATTTATGTATCATATCAAATCTATCAAATATGTAAACCCAAAACTGTGACATTTGTTAAAGGTGTTAATCCTATTGACTCATTTATTGCAAATTCAAATCTATCTATATGTAATATATTGTGTATCATATAGTTAGAATTTTGACAACTCTATTTCTGGATGTATCAATGGCATGAAAAGTATCAAAGGTAAAACATACTGTAAAAATTATGGAACCTACCAAAGATTCCAAAGACCGATTTTTTTTTTAAGTAAACATAAGCTTGTTTACACAAGTGTTCTAAAAGGTGCATCTTGATGTTTTGTCCATCAACAAATTAACAAATACTAATACACTGTTAAATTTTAGAAGTTGGAGCAAATTGATTTTAGGTGGAAAAAAATCAGACAATTACGGGTCGTTGATGTGATGGGATCGTATCTCTTCTTCAAATTGCTAATAATGTCGCGCTGTTGACCTCCGCCTGGAACACCTCTTCCTTTTTTTGTCCTCACTTATTGCGATTTTTCCCTCTTTTATGAATGAAATGTTTTTCTAATTTATATAATTATATGAACTGTACTGTGTGACTGACGTTTTTTCAAATGTATTTCAGATTTTTTCAAGAGAGGTTCAATGTTGATATAGTTTTAAACATCTTTTCATCTGAAACTCAACGGGTCCAATATATTATAAATTGGAGATATGGTTTAAGAGATGCAGTGACGCAAAGCCTGCTTAGATCGAAGATAAAAGAGATTTCACAAACAGTGTGGTCGATCTATCATGGAGATTAATTAAGGATAAGAAGACATCTTATACAGTCAAAACTGGAACCCATCTTGTACGCAACATGAACCAGGTCCATGAGATCAAGGCAAGCAGGTGGCATGTATGGAGTTCGGGACTTCGTAGACGAGAGCATCTGTTGGTTGGAATGCAGCAAATTTCGTCTACAGATCAGTAATACCGAAATATACAGGGCCTCTCGTACAGCGAATCACTAGACTTCCGACTTGCGTACAGGTAAGGGGACTCGGGTTCTCAAGCTCATAGATTTAACCAACCTTGGCTATAAATAGGAAACAGAATCAAAGGTTCTATGACACTTCCAATTTCTCCAGAGTTTCCTATACTATATTTTCTATATTTTAAGAAGAGAAGGAAATACATATAGACTTCGACAGTTATATATTTGAGGAAGAATATTTCTTATTTCTTTGTTTTTTGAGTGGTGCGCTTATTATTTAGAGTAGGTGATTATTCTGGAGGCTAATTGGGATCGGTGTCAGATGTACACAGTGAAACTATATTGATTTTTAAAATTGTAAATACTCATTTATTGTCTAGTTGGAGATGTGACAAAAACAAAAGTAATAGAATCCTAACAGTGTGATTTGTTAGATCAAGATGTGGGACTAGATGCCTGATCCGAACTCTATAAATATCGGTCGACTCTTTCTCTCTCTTTCTTGACTTTGTTTTAATTTTTTGTTGTGTATCAAATTTTTGATCTAGATTCGATTCATCCCCTCCCGATCACCATATCTGGTCCAACAGTTTCAAATGATTTTGCTTCCTTCAATGTTGTATAATTCCATGTTTATTAGTTGTATACTTCCAATCATGACGTTATCTTACTTGTTGCTCTCTAGTTGTGCATTTCTAGGTTTACCTCTTTTCTGATCTACCATGAAAATCTTGGTTGTTCTTTAGTTGTATACTTCTTAGCTTTATTGTGTTTGCAATGTAATAAGAATTGAGACTATCGGACAGAATTAAATCATAGACTCTACCAAATTTTTAAAATACATATATTTTACATCCACAATATAATATAAGTATATTTTTGCGTGTTTTTTGCACCTATATTTGACATGATTACATTTAAATGATAGAGTATCAATTATGTCACTTAGTAGAAAACTAGGCAACATCACTATTGATAACATGCACATGTAATTTTTTAAAGATTTCCTAACACCCTTTTCAGAAGCCCTATATTTCTCATGTTACTAATTAATGATTTTTACCTAATTTTTTCTTATTACTCATGAGATCAAATTTTCAACTATTGAAGAGAAAAAGTCTTAATTGATCAAAAAAACGCACTACCTAAAAAACCGCATACTTAGTGTAGAAGAATCATTACAATATCATGTCATTCATCTAGACACACATTAATTCCCTATGGTTCAAGTTATTAGATATTTTTGTGAGACCTTTGATTTTGTAGTCTTCTTATGAAATAAAAACAAATTTAGCTAAAACAATGAAATACGTTCAAGAGTTAGAAATGAAGTTAAATTGGAAGCGAATAAGTGCTGAAATTTATTGAAATAATTTTCCAAACAAAGTTACATAATGAAAGCAACCTCAAATGGGAAAACTTTAAACTTGAAAGTTGTAGATTTCATCGGGACAAATCAATTTTGATGTATAGATAATCTCAATCCAAGCTTATATGCAAAAGTTATCATTTTTAGAAAATTGAAAGCGTAATGCAGACTGGAATCAGGTAGAATCAGACCTAAGTCACAATTCTTCTCAGTTATATAACTTGGACTGTGATTCTATCGTGATCCTATTTGATTTCGATCTAGAGCGCGACTTGGATCGATTTGGTCTGGTAGAGTCATAGTACTGCATGATTTTACGATTAGGGTCGTGATTCAAACTATCTTGAGTGTTTATACCAATTAAAGGATGTAGTTTGATTGGAAACCTTAAAAATTAACTTTTGTTTATCACCAATTGTAATGCAACTAACTTTAGGTTTCACTGAAATTTATGACTAATTGGGAGTATGTCTCTTGTTTTTCTACAGATGGGGACATGAATTGGAATATTTTGGTCTTTATGGAAATGAACTGGAGTTGATGTCTTTTTTTGGATTGAAAGAGATGCTACAACACTGGAGTTGATCTTTTGGTTTTTTAGTTCAAGTTAGACAATTTATATAGTTAGGAAGTGAACATGTGTAATATGGGGTTATATTTCCATACTTAGATCATAAAAGCTTTTTGTACGATAACATCTCAAAAATAGTTTATTTTGTTTATTAAGTTGTACCGTTAATCTCAAAGATTGTAATGAAAACATCTATGATTCACTAACCCCTATCTCCTAACGGTTATATGTAAACTGGGAGAAAACTGTTAGTGTACAAGGATCGCAGTGGATAAGAGATTTTGTACTAACGGTTATGGTCTGAAAAACCGTTAGTGAATAGCACGTCATTTGTACTATCAGTTAGTACTGTACGAACTGTCAGAAGAGATGAAATTGCACTAAGGGTTTGTCTTTTGTAACAGATAGTGAAATTACTGCATTTTTACTATTGGTTAGTACTATATGAACCGATAGAATATAAGACATTGTACTAACGGTTTGTTTTATTCAACGGATAGTAAAATGACGTCATATATACTAACGGTTGTGGTTTTGAACCATTAGTAAAATTAGACAGCTTATATAAAGTCTCATATTCTTCTCTAATGGTTCTTAGTAGTGAACCGTTAGAAAAAGGTACTCTTTTCTAACGATTCTTAGCAGTGAACCGTTAAAATATAGTCATCTTTTCTAACAGTTCTTAGTAGTGAACCGTTAGAAAAAGAGTACTCTTTTCTAACAATTCTTATTAGCGAATCGTTAGTAAAATTGCAAGTTCACTAACGATTGTAGTTTTGAACTGTTAGTAAAATTGGACAACTTATATAAAGTCTCATATTCTTCTCTAACGGTTCTTAGTAGTGAATCGTCAGAAAAAGGTACTCTTTTCTAACGGTTCTTATTAGTGAACCGTTAGTAAAATTGCAAGTTCACTAACGGTTGTGGTTTTGAACCGTTAATAAAATTGGACAGCTTATATAAAATCTCCTATTCACCCCGCTCTACCACGCCGCCTCCTCTTTCTTTCTCTCTCTCTCTCTCTCTCTCTCTCTCTCGGCTTTCTTCTCCAATCCTCCAAACCCTAGATCTAGGCCATTGACGGCTTAGATTGCACTGATGCCGTAGCAGTACGCGCCGCCGCCGCAGCTGCCGACCATGTGGAGCCAGGTGCCGCCTCCGCAATTTGCCTACGGGCAGGCGCCGCCACCATAGCAGTACTATGCCGTGGCGCCGGCTGCCCCGGCGGCATCGGATGAGGTGAGGACGTTGTGGATGGGCAACCTGCAGTACTGGATGGATGACAGCTACATCTACAGCTGCTTTGCAAGCACCAGAGAGGTATACGTCTCGATGCAAGTTTTGGTTATCGACCCGGGAAGCGGGGGAAACCTTCAGTTGATGAGGTACGCTAAATGTGAAATGTGACCTTTGCACTCTTTGAGCGAAATATTTTTCTTCAATTGACTAGTACATTGTGTTTGGCCAACAGCATGAGCGCCCCTTCTATGGAGATGTTTTTGGAGTCCTACAACAGGATGAACTAAACTATGATGTATAGTTAATTGGTTTCATTGTGTTATGAACTTCTTTTTTCCAAGCCAAGTTTTTAGAATGTGTAACCTGAACTGAAACTATTAGTTAACTGAATGTTGTACTATGTTGTTTTTAGGAATAGCTATTGACCGAAGCAAGCATTGGGGAGACTTGGAGGAGGAAGAGGAGGAGGAGGAGGAGGAAGAACAGATGGAAGAGGAAGATATGGAAGAAGACATTCAGTCTGTTGACACCATCTCAAGGTACTACCATAATTCTTTAACAACAGGACTCCATAATCAGAGGATTTGGTAGTAGTAAAATCTCATACTCAACCTTCAAAACGCAAGTTCATGTAGGACTATCAAATTGCAAGTTCAGTTAGGACTACTTTTCTTTCAATAAATTTCAAATTTTTTTCTCTTAGCCTTGCATTTACTACAACTCCTAAATTAGGGTATTCTTTCTTTTCCACACATAGAATCTATTCACAATTCTTTAATCAAACCTCATTCATGATTTATTACTTGCAGATCACACTTACATTCATGAAGAGCTGTGATGCAAGTATGCACTCATTATCATCATAATTATTCCCGAGGGTCACAATTAAGAGAAGTACAATTTGTTGTAAAGAGTTTAAACCCAAAGCAAGATAGAGGGAGTGTATGCAACGTATGACTGCTGCATGATTGTGTAAATTTACTTCAAATAAAATGCCAAACAAGTGTTTAATTGACGAATCCAGAAAATGATTGTCTTATGACTAATTTGCCACAATTAACGTGCTGTTTAAACATATTCTAACGGTTTGACCCTTCTTGATCACTTTTGATACAAACTACTGTACGTCTTAGAATATGTACCTATTCTAACGGTTCACTACTAAGAACCGTTAGAATATAGTCATTTATTCTAAGGTATCTATTCTAACGGTTCTTAGTAGTGAACCGTTAGAATATAGTCATCTTTTTCTATCGGTTCACTACTAAGAACCGATAGAAAAGAATACTTTTTTCTATCAGTTCTTATTAGTGAACTGTTAGAAAAAGGTATTCTTTTCTAATGATTCACAAATAAGAACCGATAGAAAAGAATATTTTTTTCTAACGGTTCACTAATAAGAACCGTTAGAAAAAGGTATTCTTTTCTAACGGTTTGAAACCGTTAGAAAAGAGTTAGTTTTGTTTTATCGTGTTGATCACTATCGGTATAAGAACCGTTAGTAGAGATATGTTTTGAACCGTTAGAAGAAAACATTTCTGTTGTAGTGTATAAGTATGCACAACAGTGAAAAGCCATATAAATATTGTGTTTAAACTACTTGTGTAATATTTTCTAGAAGTGAGGCAAACTTGGATTATATTATCATAATCTTCAATCTTGACTACTCGTTAGTACAAAAAAAATTTACAATCAGGCATGAAGTTTATAGAGAAATTTTCATCAAATCCCACTTCTTTCTCAAATGTTTCAGTTAAATCCCACTTCTTTCAATTTTGAAAACTAGGCCCCACTTCCTTTCAATTTGTTTCAATCAGGTCCTATCATTCAATTATTTGTTATTGGGGTTAATTAAACACTAACAAGGTATGATAATTAATCACTAATTTGACACAAAAACTTGAGACAATTACAAAAACATCGTATAGTAATTAAAAACCACTAGCAAATTGTCAAATTTCAAAAATTATAGTAAAATTGACTAAGAACAAGTGATAGATGGGACTAAATTAAAATAATTTTGAAAGATATATAATCTAATTTTCAAAATTTTAAAAAAAGTAGAGCTCAAGTGAAACAAATTTAAAAGAAGGAAGGGACCTAATTTTAAAAATGAGGTAATTACATGGGACTCCATATATTTTGGTACCATTGCTAAGAAACCCCAGGTTTTTAAAAAAATCAGTTTGCTTTAGATATTTTTGTGAAATTCTTCAACTTAGCCTAGATTTTGTTAACCATCTATTATTTTATTTTATGATTTTTCTATCTCACAGCTACGAAACATCCATGCCACACCACCATACTGCTTGATGAGGTATATATAAAGTATTAAAATATCATTTTATGTTGCAATTCAATAAAATTTAGGACTTAAAAGAGCTAAAAAAAATCCATCAAAAATCAATATAAAATGATAGATTGATATAATATGTGTGCCATACTAGCACGATAGAGGTGTTATATGGATACCACATGACCTAAACACTTCAATATCACTAAAATTTGTAGACAATTAACCAGGGTAGGGTGAACTAAAATGCTAGACAAATAAAAAAATGTGGGGTAGATTGAAACTTTTTTAAAACCTACGATTTTCTGATAATAGTATCAAAGTATATGGGGCTATGTGTAATTTTCTCATTATATAATTCCTGGGCTGTAAAATTGATGATATTGTTTGAATTTTTCATATTTGAATGGATTAATTCTCACCTGTATGTCAAATGGAAATAATGCTGCTACAGCTTGGAAAATTTTCAAACTTTCAAGGCAACACTACAAGTGGCAATGATTTTTGTAACCTAATCTACATTTGGGAAAGGGTTTTCCCATTGCTTGTTTTCCACCTGTAGCATGTGAAATTGCCAACTTTTACTCAGCTTCTAATACCCATATTTCCCATCTTGTAGTGACGCAATGAAGTTGACGAATCCTCTCAAGCCTTTGCATGTTTTTTTTTTTTTTTTTTGCCACAACTTCTAAAGCCCGGTTCCAATAACATTTGTATGTAAAGTTGTCAGTGACTTTCTATCTGTCTGGCACAGTCAACAATGATCCTAGCATGCAATATGGCTTTTCACCATGAACAGTCGGAGAAGTGTTGGTTGGAACGGTGATTTAGAGGGGCGAATTGAATTTAGATCAGAAATTTGGTATGCGACCGAAAATAAAATAAAAAAGGCAGGCAAATCAGAAGAGAGAAGACACACCAATGTTTTATGGAACTCGAATTAGACATCTAGTTTTATGTCTCTGTCAAACAAATTATATAATTAGATTCTATTATCTTTGTTTTTGTCACACCTTCGATCAGATTGTAAATGAGACTTTACAACTTTGGAAATCAATTCAGCTATATTTTATATATCTGACACTTATTCCAATCGAACTCCAGAATAAACACCTACTCTAGATAATGAGCGAACCATTCTAAAATAAAGAAAACAAGAATTCTCCTTTGGGATATAATTATGAAAACTTAATTATATTTTCTCCTCGCTAAAAATAAGGTCTATAAGACCATATGGAGAGAGATACGAGGCATAATGAAATCTCAGGTAGTCTGATGCTAATCTCATCTTTTTGTTTAAGTTTGCACAGTTCAAATCTATCTCGATTCGTAAACCTTCCTTTGATCCGTGGGTATCTCTGCTAGGTCAAACGTGCTGTTCTCTAACCCCTATTGCATGGCACGAGCTCCAAAACGTGGAAATAAGATCAAATTGATGATATATTGCCTATATAACCCTCGGCACTAAGATGATTCAGAAATATTGGATATAGTGAGTTTTTGTGATTTATCGCATCAAGTGCTGATATATTGTGTAGCACCCTATATGTATCATTAATATTTTAATATTCATATTTTCTGTACTAAATAAAGCTCATGGCCCACAAAATCCAACTCAAACAAAAAAAAAATAAAGATGCAAAGTTGGTCCTTGTATAGATTATTTGTTTGTGCTATTTGCCTGTTTTTGATGTTGAACTTATAATTTTTTTATTTTTGTGATGTCATATCTAAATAAATATTTTGAGTTAATGACTATTTGGTAGATATAACAATTTTGCTTATGATACTTCATACATGACTTCTATGATTATGATATATTCTCGGTAGAATCTATTTTTTACTATAAATAATTTGAACTATGTAAAGTTATGTGAAAAAACTTGATTCTATAAACATGCCGGTTTCTACATTTAGTGGCTAATATTTTATGCAACAACGCTAAATGCTACAAAACCCCTCACCAATAGTGCTACACACTGTTTACATCCCTGTCCAATATAGTTTGCAAATAACATAATATGTGTTAAGATCGGATGGTTCATTGAGAGTGAGAAATAAGAAACACAGGAAAAAAACACGTAGATTTTTATAGAGTTTTGCACGCCATCTGTCCTACATCTCCGTTTGACGTGTTAGTCAGGATTCTACTATTAATGACTTTAAGACAATTATTGGTTTTCTGTAGAACCTTTATAATGACTTTCATACTTAACATAAAATCAGAATAGTGAAAAATCTTTCGCCCACATCTTACAGTAAAACAACTTTTGCATGTAGGCAAAGCGGCCAAACACAATCCATTCTCTAACTAATGTACACAATATTCTAATTCTATAAAATACCAACATAAGTTATCAAACTATATAATGATATTGAATTTTTTATATAATTAATCTTTTAAAAAATTATAAATGTGTCCCATTATTTCAAGAATTTATAAAAATAACTTGTTTTAGAAATACGATTGATCGAAAAAATGATACATAATAATTCTTTATATAGTAAAAATCTGACACACAACCAATATATGACAGAGACTCAACTAGTTCGGTGCAGCATTGTACCACACACCGGAAGTGTTGTAGGGACCTTAACAACTGAGTAGACAACGAATGACCGATTTGATTGATTTGACGTGGTGGTGGTAGTTTTTCACCAGTGGCAAGAGATAATTTTGGCCAGTTTTGAAACAAAACACTGCAGCACATCCACGTAGGAATTATTGCCATGCCTGGATGCTGTTTTCTCCCATGAAACTCGACATTGAAACCCCTGGTATTTCGCTATACATACTCCTGGCAAGGAAGCAAAGAACCTGTAGTAAAACAAAAACCAAACATTCAAGAGGAGAAGAGAAGGCAGTGGAGAAGAGGTTTGAGAAAATTTTAAACTATTTAAGTTCAAAATTTGAGAGTTTATAAGAAGAGAAAGTTGAAGAGTACGAAGATATCTACAAGATTATGTAAGATTTTTAAATTGTATTATTGTATAATTAATGACATAGTTAATACTTGATTTGAATATATTGCATTAGTGTATTGTTGTTAATGACATTAATTAAATATGCTACATATGTTCCATTAGTATATTGTTAATGCATAGAATTGTCCACCCTAAGAAGTTTTTGTAGTTGACATCTATATTTATTAGATACATATTTAGAGGCAAGTGTAGTTTAGTATGACATTTGTATTGATGTAACAAAAATTTATCAACCTCAAAAAATTTAGTTGGTTAATTTTTTATAAGACCATATAGTAATTATGTAGTAAAATAATAAATAGTCAGACCTTCCATCACATAATAATAACTATTATATAATAGAATAAAAGCATGACTACGGTAACAACTTTTACATACATAAAATTTTGTAAGGAATAATGCAATGACCGAAAATAATAAAATGCAATAATATAAAAAATATAACAACTTAAAATAAAAAAATACCACAACATAAAATAACAAAATGCATCAACTCATATAAGAAAAGTGACCATCTAAAATAATGAAATAGGATAATCTAAACAATGTGAAAACTTAATATAAGAAAATGCTACCACCTAAAAAAATAATAAAATACGACAACATAAAAAATATGACAATTTAGAATAAGAAAGTGTGGCAATCTAAAATAACAAAACATGACTATCCAAAATAATAAAATACGACAACCTGAAAAATGCGACAACTTAAAATAAAAAAATGCAACAATCTAAAAAAAATATGTCAATATATTATAAGTGCAGTCAAATTTTTTTAACTTTGATCAGTAATATATATAAATATTTCAATTGGGAAACATAAGAAAAATATGATTAGATTTATCTAAAAAATAATTTAATAAAATTATAATTTTTTAATTTTTACTAACAACTTAAAATATGAAAGCACGACAACCTAAAATAACCAAACACGACTAACTCGTGCCCATTAGGGTGTCGGGTCCCTGTTTTTCCTAATTTTCAGCATTTTTTTTTCTTCGCATCGTTTTCTATCCAAACGATGTCAAAATGGTTGTTCCCTGGAACATGAAGAATACAATCATGAAAGAGGATTGTAAAAATCTTAAAAAAAGTTACATAAAATAATGCATCAAATGGGTTTTCTTCCTCTACTTCATTTTCTATCCAAATGATGTCGAAATGCTTCCAAAATTTGGTACGTTTGATTCCGGAAACATTACAAACACACTCGTGAAAGCAGATTGTAAAAATGTTATAACAAGTCACATAAAATGACACATTGATATATCATACGTGCAATCAAATACGACACCCTAAAAAATTAATGTGATAACTTAAAATTAGAAATGTGAGAATATAAAATAACAAAATGCGAGAACCTAAAAAAAAAGCAACAACCTACATTTATTGCTGTAGGAATATGATATTAATGGAGATTTAATATGGTTTGTCTGGTAATATTCAGGAACAAATGATATGTATATACTATGGAGACGATGTCATTCGTAATGGACCATATGGGGCTGATATAAGTAATTGTAATTATATAATGGTAGAATTGGCAGATCCATATAGCACAACATTTAAAGAACTACAGAGGTTAATTCTTAGCCAATTCTGTGTGGATGTGCACATACATAGCGTTGTTGTGGAAAGAGTCTTAGCAAAGTGGAAACTTGATTCTTAGAGTGGAGCAAACCTGAACACCGTAACGAAAACCCAGCAGAGCAAAATTGAACACTGCAACCAAAACCCAGCTTTTCATTGTAACGTCGCATTAACTTTCCAGTGATACAACCACTGGATCTTCCCAGCACAGCGTTGCATCATCTTTTCAGTGATACATCGAATCAACAACATTGTAGCGTAACGTCGCATCAACTTTCCAGCATAACATCAAAGAAACATTCTTCCAAAACATCAAATCAACATTTCAATTATCCACGTTCAATGTTTTATAAATTCCATCATACGACCATCAAAATTGAACTCACGCTTTCCTATTACCATATTTGAACATGGTGAGTGAGAAAGTCATGGGTGAAGAAAATAGAGGAAGGTAAATAATAATTTGATTTGCCTCAAATAAGTGGCTCTGCATGCACTTACAATATTACCTATTCTCATTCGTTTCTAGGATGAAGGCCAAAACTCAAGGCCATGTCGTTGAAATTGCAGTTTGTTGTAGAATATTACTACATCTTTCTGTAAGCACGACTACGAAAGAAGATTTCGAGAGTGTCCTAGTGAAGATGCTCAGAAGTGCATTTACCTGCTTTGGCTCAACCCTGATTGGAACTGGAAGGCAAAGCGTACAATAATCTATCTTCTCTCCAGAAAGATGACACTATATGACGATGTCAACTGCATGCAGAGCAGTCGATCAATATGCATGATTTTCAACACATTTGCTGCTGCAGATGCCCTTGCTATTGCTCTTTCCATGGATGCACGTTCCCAATAACACGTCTTCCGGAGGACTTCGACTAGCCCGATGATTGGATCGAAGGAGATGAGTTTATCTGCATATATTGAGGTGATATTAAAGTGAATATTTCTTGGACCTATGACAATGTTGACAGGATGTATGTACCTTGCGGCCGAGAAGATGAGAGGAACAAATGCAATTACATGTCATAGCTAGACCTCTAGTGGAATGAAATAGAGAAGAATCTTATAAACACTCCCCTATGCGAGATGGACAATCTCTACTCCGATCTGGTATCGCTCAGACAATTGGTCATCTTTTACTGTTGTAGAACTTGCTCCAATTGTCCATGCGACTGCCACCAATGCATGTAACTTTCTGTTTTTTACTCAAATATTAATAACAAGTTGTGTATTCTTGACTTAGTCTTCAAGACATCAATCTTTTTTGCGTCTGACACTCTAAAGAGAAAATAAAATAAACACATGCCAAAAACCTAAAGAATAGTGAATAGTGAAACCCGCAATACAAAATATAATGCATTTAACTAAAATTTGATGAAAGGTAGTAGGTTCCAGGCCTTATAGGGTCAATATATCCAATTAAACCCAATAACATACAAGGATCTATCACAACACAAAAGGATCTTTTTAGTTCTACCCCTAGCCTATCACACGGAGCTGTCTTCTACTCCTGGGAGGGCATGCATGGTTCCCGTTCATTTATTTCAGATTCCTCTCCATCCTCAATGAGTGTGTACTTGTCTTCCGGCCCGGCCTCTTGGATTGGCTCGATCTTGATCATGATTTGTTTCTTTTTGTGGTTCGCCATCTGGCTACTGTCACCCTAGCAAGAAATTTGGGGGTTTTGAAACAGCTAACAATACTCTTGGGCACGCCCTACCTTGCGGGGGTATTGGACTCAGGCCATAACTTGAACCTGTCGCTGAAGTCTTGCGGAATTGGCTCCTATTCCTCTTGGTTGGTAGCTTGGAATCGCTACTAGAGCTACATGTCACTTGCAGCCCAGATTATTGGTCAATTTAGCCTTGAAGCTCGTGATAACGATGCCTCAGTAGCTGGTGTTCGTGCTCTAATTTGACATAATAATTATCATGACACCGCAGCAATTCGACCGTGTTTGCCGAACAAGAGTCTTGACACTGGCGAATGACAGTTGGGGGTCTCGTGGAATTGCCAAGACTTGATGATGGCACAAAGTGGAATGGAGAATCCCTGAAACACCTTGCCTGTTGTTGGTGCAAGGTCCTTACTACTATTCGGGCGGTGTCTTTCACAGCATCTTTTTGTTCTACTCGGTTGGCTGTGAAATGAATGGAGCGATCCTCACGATTGTCGATGGGATAAACAAGGACAGTTGCATGACATCCAAAGCGTCGATTGTTAACATACTCTGGCTCGACTTTCGTGATTGGGCGAAAGTTGACTCCATGGAATTGTAACATATGGCACAGTAAATTGCATCATCTTCCAAGACGTTCCAGATAAGTGTATTTTGCCTTTGCCATCTACAGGCCACAAGATTAGGATCAAAATTACATCATATTTAGAAAAGATTATTTTAAATTAAAATAAAATAATGGATATGGAAAAATTGAAAAGTTTTCAAAAACCTCTTTTTATATCAACATATATAGATTACTGACAATTCTTTTTACGCAAAATATTTTCTTTTTCTAACTCGCATTACTAATTATTTAGAGTAGTTCAATTCTAGACATACCATCTCAATTTGTAAAAAAAATCTTGTAAAAATAAGGAGTATAGTATAGACCGTTTTTTAACAATGTGTGAGAAAAAGTAGCACTAAATTCTCTCACTAATTAAATGACTAATTTCATACAAGATTTAATTCTAGCTGGTAAATGAGGAATCAAATACATATTTAATGATGAAAACTTAAATCAAAGTATGTTCTATAAAGTATAAAGTCATAATCTATTATAAACAAAAAAAATTATTTTTAACCAAACAGAGATAATATCAAGGTAATAACTCAAACTAGACCAAAGAACTAACTTATTTTCGGGTTTTAACTCAAAGATTTATACCCATTCCACAGTAAAGATGAGGAAGTGATAAAAATTGGTTATACACGTACGCTCTTGCCAAGTCTAAGTTGTGCCACATAGATCACCAAAAGTGAAGGAGATCAAAAGAGTATATATAATTAAATCATGTGATTAACAACAATACAGTACCTCAACATATCCAAATCAAATACTTATCAACCATGTCATCATTAACAGTACACTAATGGATTTTTATATTACTTACATAATCTTGTAGATCTCTTCATGCTCTTCAACTTTCTCTTCTTGTAACACCCAAATTTTGAACTTAAATACCTCAAAATTTCCTCAAACTCTCCTTGACCTCTTTTCTCCTCTTTGGTGTGCTTTGTTTCTATTTTGCTACTCCTTCTGCGCCACCAGTATGTATAGAGGAGTGGTGCAGCTTCAGAGCATGAGAACAACAACATGTGAGGTCTACCGAAAATGTGAAACAAAACACACTACCAAAAATATGATGTAAAGTGCTGAAAATGTAACATAAAGATGTTTGCCAAGGGGGAAGTCTCTGCTGCACGATGGGAGTGCGACAAAGAAAAAAGTTGTCTGGAAAGATGTTTGCTGTAGGGGAGAATTCTACAGCATGATGGGACTATGGTAGAGAAAACAATAACTTTTCTACTGCATGAAGCAAAGGTCTGTCACACACCCAAAGTTCGGCAGAGGTGTACTCATCTCGGCTGCACAACCAGTGTGCGACAAATATCAATCGCACAAAATGCTACTACGTGTCAACACCTAGATTAACCGTACTTCTAAAATAGGTTATTTTTTCAAATTCTTCAAATTGTGAGTCACATTTGCAATTTTTTTAAATGGTTATTTATATAAAAAATTCTAGTGATATTATATTGAGGAGGGTTGTGTAATTGATGACATCCAACCATGCATATGACTTCATATTTATAGACTGATCAGAAAATTTTTTTTGACAACAAATAGAAATCAATTCTTAATTAATTGATTGCATTCCAAACTTTGTTGTGAATATTATATATTATTGAAAGCAAATCTTATATTTCTATATATATTGTTTACAAATCAATCAACACAACAATATGTATACAAAAGGAGATGACCTCGAAGAAATAGAAGAACAAAGAAATTTATGAGCATTTTCTTTTACTTAATCAATAGGATTCTTTTGATGCATGGATGTGTGGGTATAACTAATACATGCCATACCAAAAAAAACATAATTTTGTTATAAATTTCCCCAATTCACCAAACTATATCATAACTTAGGAATTTTTTATGTAAATAACCTTTCAAAAAAAAATTGCTAATGTGACCCAATGTTTGAATAATTTGCAAAAATAACCTATTTTAAAAGTGTTGTTGATCCTAGATGCGACACATGGCAGTAATTTGGGCAGTAGAGGTTTTCCGCACACTGGATGTGTGGCAGAGATGGACAGCACATCTGCCACACTTTGGGTGTGCGGCAAACCCTTTCTCGTGCGGCAGAAACGTTCCATCGTGTGGTAGACATAATTCTATCCATTTTTGTTTTCTGTTGCACTCCCATCCTGCGGCAGAGGCTACCCCCTACTCTAGCATCTTTAAGTCACTTTTTCAGCCACTTTAGGTCACATTTTCAAAAACTTTACATCACATTTTTGGACAATGTGCTTTGTTTTATATTTTTGGGCAATATGTTTTGTTTTACATTTTCGGGAGACCTCACATGCTGTTGTTCTTGTCCTCTGAAGCCACACGACTCCTATATAAATATTGGTTGTGCAGAAAGAGCAGTAAAACAGAAACAAAATACATCAGAGAGGTGAAAGAGAGTTTGAGGAAATTTTGAACTATTTAAGTTCGAAATTTGGGTGTTATAAGAAGGGAAAGTTAAAGAACATGAAGAGATCTATTAGATTACGTTTGTAATTTAAAAATCCAGTAGTGTGCTATTAATAACATTCTTAATAAGTATCTTCTTTGAATTTGTTGAGGTATTGTATTGTTGTTGATTACATGATTTAATCTAATATATACCTTTTCAATCTCCTTTACTTCTGGTGATGTATGTGGCACAAGTTAGACTTGGCAAAAGCATATGTGTATAACCAATTTTTATAACTTCCTTACCTTCACTGCAGAAGAGTCTAAAACCTTTAAACTAAAACTTGAAAATAATTTAGTTGTTTGGTCTAGATTGAGTTATTACCTCCATATTATCTCTGTTTGGTTAAAAAGTATCGCACACAAAGAATTTTTTGTTTACAAAACATTATGACTTTATAATTTATAGAATATACTTTCATGTAAGTTTTCATCATTAAATATGTTTTGGACTCCTCATTTACCTGCTAGAATTAAATCTTATATAATCATTCAATTACTGAGAGAATTTAGTTCTACTCTCTGTCACACATTGTTAACAACGGTATATACTATAGTCCTTATTTTTACAAGATTTTTTTTACAAAATGAGATGTTATATCTAGCATTGAACTAGCTTCAGGGCCAAATTGACCAAGTTGGGCTGCTAGTGACATGCAGCTCTAGCAGCGACGCGGAGCTACCGACCAAGAGGATTAGGAACCTATCCCGCAAGCCTTCAGTGACAGGTCCAAGTCATGGCCTGAGTCCAATACCTTGCAACGTAGGGTGTGCCCAAGATTAGTGCTAGCTGTTTCGAAACCCCAGATTTATTGCCAGGGTGAGTTTAGCCAAATGGTGAACCACAAAGGAATATAGATCATGATCGAGACCAATCCAATCCAAGAGGCTGAGCTGGAAGAAAAGTACACACTCATTGAGGACGGAAAAGAACCCGAACCAGAGGAATGGGAACCATGCACGCCTTCCCAGCAGTAGAAGACAGCTCCATGTGATAGGCTAGGGGTAGAACTAGAAGGACCATTTTGTGTTGCGTTAGATCCTTGTATTTTGTTGGGTTTAATTTGATGTATTGAACCTATAAGGCCTGGAAACTACTATTTTTTTAATAAGATTTTAGTCAAATGCATCATATTTTGTATTGTGGGTTTGATCATTTGTTATTTTTTAAGTTTTTGGCATGTGTTCAATTTATTTTATTCTTAGTGTTTCAAACGCAAAAAAGATTGATGTCTTGAAGGATAAGTCAACAATATATAACTTGTCATTAATATTTGAGTAAGAAAAAAAGAAAGTTACACGTGTTGCTGGCAGTCGCATGAATAATGGGAGCTAATTCTACAGTAGTAAAAGGTGATCAATTGTCGAAGTGCTACTTGTTCCGAGTAGAGATTGTCCATCTCGCGTAGGAGAGTGTTTATAGTGTTTTTCTTTATTTCATTTCACTCAAGGTCAAGGCATGACCTGTAATTACATTTGTCCCTCTCATCTTCTTAGTCGCAATGTACATACATCCTACCAGCATTGTCGTAGGTCTAAGAAGTACCCACTTTAATATCACTTCGACATCTGCACATAAACTCATTTATTTCCATCCAATCATCGGGCCGGTTGAAATCCCCCTAAGGATGTGTTGTTGGGAATATGCATCCATGGCATGAGTAATAGCAAGGGCGTCTGTAACAGCACATGTATTGAAGATCATGCATATTGATCGACATGTTCTTCATCGAGTCCACATTCTCATAGAGTGTCTTCTTTCTAGAGGGAAGATAGAGTATCGTACACTTTATCTTTAAGTTCTCCTCGAGGTCGAGTCAATGCAAGTAAGTGCACTTACGAACATCTTCCTTAAGACACTCTAGAAATTTTCTCTCGTAGTCATACTTATAGGAAGATGTGGTAGTCTTCAGCATCAAACCGCAATTGGCATGATTTCGTATCTTGCACCATACATGTACTTCAACTGCGACCACTTTTCCTTAGAAGGCCATCAATCTAGTGCGAAAACTTCTAGGGTCTACACCTCCGACCTTTATGAGAGCCTCCCTCACCTTCGTCAACCTCAGCTTCGACGTCATCTTCACCCACTGATTTGTGCACTCTCGTGTATTTCATCATCAGCTTATTAAGGGTCTTCCAAATTTCTTTATATTTGTTCAGCTGATTTTGCAAACATAATTTTTTGAAGGTGACCATAAGTCCTTTGTTCTTTAAGTGGGTAAAAAAATTTGATGTAAGATATCTCATGCACCATCGACTCTGTAGATCATTTCACTTAAATGGAGATTGTTGACCATTTTTCATCAATGCAATGGCAGTCATCAACCCTATATTTTCATCTGTTACTATACAAAAATTTGTTTGATACATGTGTAGTCAAAATTTTTAAACGACAAATAAAAAAGAACATCAGAGTACCATATATCTGTTATGATTTGATTAATTATTAGTTTTGTTACTCTTGCAATTATTTTAATATTTGATGCCCTTAATGTAGAAAAAAATTATTATAACTCTCGGAAAGTTCTGGGTTAAAGAGGACATTAAGTAAAATTTACTACACTATTCTCATTTAATTTGTCTTGAAAAGAGTAAAAAATTAATAAGAATAGAATAACAAAGATAACAATAAATTTATATACACATAATATATTTTATAGCAAGATTGTGACAATTATAAACTTTATATTGTAATAGTTGTTAGTTAATTTGGTCACCAGACAGATTGATGGATTCTCAACAAATAAACATAAGATTAAACTACTTATTAATTATTATGGGGACAACATGATAGACGTTAATGGACGATGTTCTCATGTGAAGTCATGATTATTCTCTGGCCTAATGTCTGATTTAATAAAGTGGGGACTTCGGAAAACTTCGATTGTGGTAACATCATGAAAGCAGAAGGTTATCATCTTTCTGGAATAGATTTTCATGAGTTAAAAAGAAAAAGCAAGAAACTACTGTTTATCAAAATTAAACTAGCAAGAAATTACACATGAACCTGATCCCTCATAAACTATTTACATTTTAAACTTTGTTTTTACAGTAAACGAGTAAATTTGTTGTTAGAACCAGCATAATTCCTAGCCCTAAGTTTCTTCGAATTCGAGAATACTCATTTCAACTGTGATGACCTGCAAGTGCAAGGATCAGTAGTCGAACATTTTATATAAATAATTTTTTTTAAAAAAATTGCAAATCTGGTCAGTGTTTCAAAAATTTACAAAAATAATTTTTTAGAAGTATGATTGAATCTAGACCTAACAGATTTTAATAGGAGTACATCAAATCTCCCTGCCGCACAACTAATGTGCCAGTCAAAAAAGAATTAGCCATACTCTCAGTGTGCGGCAGTAAATTTTTATTTTTTTTATTAATTCAAATTTAAAGTTTTGTACAAGAAAATTCAATTCTTCCGGCATCGATATCTTTTGATTTATAACTTGCATTGACAATCCGTTTGAACTGATAGAATCGTGAAACCAAAATGATCAGATCGATACAAACAGATTATCAATCGGAGTTATATATCACAAAATATAACATATTTTCTGTACAAAACTTTAATCTGAATTAATAAAAAAATTGAAAAATTTACTGCCACATTCTAGGAGTGCGCAGACTCTTTTTTGACTGATTTTTTTTTTCTGCACACTGATTGTGCGGTAGAGAGATTTGTTGTATTCCTGCATGTGTCACGTCTAGATTCAACTGTATTCCTAAAAAGAGTTATTTTTATAATTTTTTGAAACATTAGATCAGATTTATAATTTTGTTCAAAAAATTATTTATATAAAAAAGTCATCAGTAGTCTTCTCAAGAGTATTCGAAGAATGTCATATCCACGGGACCTTTTCGTACAAAACAAGAAAAGAAAAAGGGGCATAATAGGGACTTAAAAGAAATCAAATTAAAGATAGACATTGGGTCACCACTAGGAGAGATAAGTTCCAAGATGAATGGTTCTAGAAAAGTTACGAAAATAAATCTTGGTTGATGTGAGTAGGCGAAGTATCTGAAGGGGACAAGTCACTATTTAAGACACCCATTTATAGGTGAATGTATATGCGTTTTTAATGCCCTATCCAAGGACATAAAGCTAATACTTGAAAGACTCGAGTTTTTTTTTTTTATAAATAACAAAAAAATAAATAATTACAAAAATAATCACATGTCCAAAATTTTACTGAAATAGTCTGCCACATCAGCCTGTCGAGTCTTGGAACTTGACAAGCTGCATGTCGCGTGGGAGGGACTTGTCGAGTGCCTAGGGCTCAACAAACAGCTTGTCGAGGACAAGTCTCGCCTCGACCGCGACTAATGATCACCAGCGAGCACGAGCACCAGTTTATCGAGTGTCCAGCTTGTCGAGCCCTGGGCACTCGATAAGTTTCTCTAATAGCTTGTCGAGTTCTCAGGACTTGACAGGCTGATGTGGTAGATTATTTTTGTAAAATTTTGAAACTGTGGGTTATTTTTATAATTATTTATTTTTTGTGGATTATTTATAAAAAAAAACTCGAAAGACTGCAATGCTTGTGACTCATGAAATTAATCTAATGCAATCCGGTGGTCTCGTACTGTCATTATGAGGCTAACATTGTCTATAGTTAATCTATCTAAAAGATTGAGTACAATAAATGATGGCTATTAAGATAATGGTTATGGAGCACTTAAGTCAGGCATTAAGATCAGTACCTTAGAGAATATAATCTAATACATTAAAGTAATAGATTCTTCAAAGAATTCTAGCAAGAAAATCCATTTTTACCAAAAAAAAAAACTAGATCACCTAATCCCTCTAACACTAAGGTGGTATTTATTTTAGAATTGTAATTATAATTGTAATGGTTTTAAAATTTATTTGAGTTGGGAGTGAAATAAGTAATATAAAATATATTTGATTCAAGTGAGTGATGGATTGAGATGAGATGAGATGTTTTAGAATACATCTAGTGAGATGTATTTGAAAAATATAGTGAAATATATTTTGATATATGTATTGTGCTTATGGAGTCATCTAACTACATAACAAATAATATATTTTCAATACATGTATTAATCAAAATTTATGAATCAAATACCAAGATTACTCTCATAACAAAAAGTCAAAAACAGAGAATACAAGAACAAGCAAACAAACTCATATTAGTCTCCTATGGTAGCCGAAGTATTTACAAAGGATGCCTCCTTGAGCAGAAGGGTGATTATAACGGTGAAAATTTGAAAGATGGCCCAAACTAAAGGCAGAAACTCCATGGTGGACTGATGGGAATTAATCTGAATCTTGGTCGATGCCTCACCTGCTCTTTCGATGTCTTCTCTTGAGTCACGGTATTCTTTTATAAACTGTTTTTAGGATTCCGAATACAGTCTGAAGGAATTCAGAGCAGCAACCTTGGACGTCTATTGGCCTCGAGATTTTTACTTAATTAATTGGATTTGATCTAATAGAGTTGGTGATGTGTTAAATGATTGGGGTATACGTTCATGATGATCGTATAGATGGATCATATCGACTTTTGACGTTTTTTTCTTGTTTGATAAAATGTCTTAGTGTGATCTTTATTCAAAAGAGCCTTTATTTGGCCCCCACAAACCCGAATTACTCGCTATCTTGTACACGGAGATCCAAAACAAGTTTTTCTAAAATTAAACATTAGAAACGCAATTAAGGATAACAAATTAAAATTTCTAAGATGGTTTTGATCAGCTAATAATATAAATTTTGCTATAAAATTGGAGTTATCAAAGGGCTATAATTGATCCAAGTTATATTTTGCAACAGTGGGACTAAAATAGTTTAATTAGAATCAGCATAATTCTAAGCCCCTAATTTCCTAGGATTCGACACTACACATTTCAGAGCTACAATCAATCTCATGCACTTGTAGATCATTATTATTTATGAAGAATTGTGTAACCTGGTCCCTCCAGAGAAGTGTGTGGGGTTGCATCGGTGAATGTGGGATTTTTTTTATGGATAACCAACTAAAAAATAAAAATATAAAATGACCTCTAATATTAATAATATGTAAAAATAATATATTGAGTACTTAGTTCAGTAGTAAATAATCTTAGCGACAGAATATCTAGAAGAGATTTATCGCACACTAAATGTACGGTAGTCGAAAGATAAAGACCTCTTGTTGCATAATGCACAACATATTGAGCAATGTTGATTAAAAGAAATGAGAGATAAGGGCCTTTTGTTCATTTATTTTGCATGAAAACTCATGTTGATTCATCTATTTTCAAAAGAGTCAAATTGATACTATAATTTCTAAATCATACAAAATGATTCTCTTATTTAAAAGAGAGATTAAAATTATGATGGGAGGAAACACAGGATGGCCCCACTCATCAGTTGCCCCACAAGTCAGTTTAAATATCCCCTTCTTCTTCCCTGATCTCCTGCACAAAACAACTAAAAGCACCTTATCTCTGATCTTCTCACACACGTCATGATGTTTAGCTAGGGTTTCGAGCCCTCCTCTTCTTCCGCCACCGTTGGGCGGCATGAAAGTCCACTTGACCCCGTGGAGGCGGAACATCATCGTGCAAACTCCGACAAGAAGCTCCGACAAGCAACGGCGACGGCGCAAGATGCTCCAATGGCTCCTTCTTGCACATTTTCATGAAGGTGGTGCAGCCCACGTGTTGTGTCCCAGCCTCCTAGGTGAAGGATCGAGGATGCCGACTAAAGGGGGTGACTAGTAGGCTTTAAAACTTTTTAAATGAAACAGCTTTTGCAAATAAAAGAACCAAAAACAATTGAATAAGATATTGCACAGTTAAAAATATAGAGGAAGAGAAGACAAACACAATGATTTTTCCCGAGGTCTCGGAGACTCGTCCGGTCTCCCCTACTCCTCGTTGAAGCACTCAAATGAATGAGTCTTGTTTCAATATCCACGAAGGATATTTCTCACTAGTGGTTGCTCCTTGTCTGCTCTGGAAAGACGAGCACCGATGCCTTTTACAATCACGCCGAGCCTCTCCGACAATCTTCGAACAAGAGAGATCAACGGCCACGCCACCAAACTGTCTAGGTGAGGGCATTCACCAAGAGTAATAAGCTGCAAAATCTTATCTAGACCTCCAACAAGCACCGAGAAACTCTAAGTATGCAAATGATGCGAACAAAACACTCGATGGATCACAAAACTCACGACTTGATCAAAAGATCAAGATTTTATCTCTAAGAACAAATGCTCAAGTGTATATATGAGAATGAGGCTGCTTGGTGTCTAAAACAATAGTTCAAAGCCTCTATTTATAGCCCAAAGAAACAAACTAGCCGTTTGAGCTCGAAATAAAAAGAAACAGTGCATGCTGACAGTCAGCATAGGCTACGACCAGTAAGAAGCAAATTTCGGAGAAAACTCAGCTAGTCGTTGTGGGAGAAAAAGGAAACAAATCAGCACATACTGATAGTTAGCATCCACAACCACAGCTCGACAAAAATCACAGATAAAACTTTGCTAGCCGTTTGTGGTCGCACATGGAAAGAGATTGCTCATGCTGACAGTCAGCATCACATGTTGACAGTCAGCAACGATCACAAAAACGTCCAGTTAAAAACAAACTTAGAAACAAAGTAGATATGGTCGAAACTCATGCTGACAGTCAGTATAAGCAAAAAAAATTTGGCTCAAAAAACACGCTATCTAGACAAATGGCAGTTAAAAAAACTGACATTCAGGCTGACTATCAGCATCACATGCTGACTATCAGTGTGGATAAAAACAACCATAACTTTTGATCCAGAGATCCGATTTAAGAGTTTTATATCTCGTTTGAAAGATAATTTAAAGGTCTATATTTTTGTCAACCGAAGCAAAAAACCAGATCATCCTAGATCTTTCTAGAAAAAGCAAAAACACTTCTGCTGCCAAAAAGATCAGAAAACCAAAACATTTAAAAAAAGCAAATCCAACCGAGATGAATGAATACAATGACCTAAGAGTTTCTCGATTTATGCTGAAAATGTAGAGAGGACTTGCAACCCCTCTTTATAGTACGGTTAAAACTAAAAACAAATTTCTAAACCGATCAAACTCCAAACACCGAGATCGGTAAAAACTAAAAACAAATTGTACCTCAGGTCCTTTGCAACTTGAATCTCGCGACTTGTGTTTCATCTTTTTCTTTGGGTTCACTTGAGTTCCTATCTTGATCATCTTGAATCTCTTTGCCAAAAGAACTCTGTATCCAAATGGCTCAAAAACACAATTAGTCTGAAATAGTTGTTTTCATTAAGTATCAAAATTAGACATAAGGGTCTGGATGCAACACTAGGAAGACCAATGGCCCTGATTAGTAAATTTTGATAAGAGTTTCGATTAGAGAGAAGGGAAGAATTGGTAGAAGAATGAGAAGAGAAGGAAGAAGAGTTTAGAGTGATATTGTACTGTTTATAAGATTTGTTCGATATTAGTTTCACTCAAAATTTCTTTGTTTAATCCCCAAATTAGTATTGCCACTCCAAAATCACAAAAATTTCTCCCAAATCTAATCAAACACTTTCTGATTTTTATCTTCTCGGCCCAAAGATCCAACCTTTTTCCCACAAAAATGAAGCAACACCAAAAAGATTAAAACTTTCCCCCACCAAAAATCACGAATTTTTCATACGGAAAACACATATTTAAATAATAAAGTAAAAAAATAACACAGAAGAAAAGGAAATTACAGATCTGACCAAAGTCGCCAACCTGAGTGGCAACTGTTTGTGTTCGTCGTAAGTCACCAACCTGGATGGTGACTTAAGGGCACTTCATCAGTCGCCACTAATGGCGACTTAAGGGCCAGCCCTTTTGCGGTTAATTTTATTTTTAAAATAACCTGTGTGATTTTGTGTTGTTTCTAAAATAACTGGTGTGGTTTCGTTGTTTCAAAAATAACCCATGTGGTTTTTGTTGTTTCTAAAACAGCCTACGAGTGTGTTTTTTGTGTATGAATAACCCAAGAAAAAAGAGTCGTGATGGGTTGGGTTGATTGATTCGTACATTTCGTGGTTGGTTTAATTTGTCGGGTTATCAAAAGTGAGAATTGAACGTAAAAAAGGTTGAAAAGTAGAAAGGCTGAATCGTAGAAAAATCATGTTTCATACATACATGCAAGCAAAAATCATGTTTCATACAGGGAATAAGACATTTGAAAAAAAAACTAATGTCGCTTCCTCTACAGACGATGATGCTGGTCCCGCTGAAACGGTGACGGTGAGAAGGTGATGCATGTTCGCACTGTCCTCTGTGACGGTTGTCGATGGGGTGGTTGGGTGCTCGCCCAGTCGAGGCTTGTATCAGGAGCACTTGTTTGTAGGACATGGTCGACAGGGTCCTGCGACGGTGCCAAGCTGTGCGGACGCCAATTGATGTTGGCTCTAGTGGGTGTCGTCTCTCCTCTGCAACATGTCAGCGTAGTCCGCGTACACAGGGTCGAGGACCACCTCCGGGTTGGCATGGACCGACTGAGGCGGAATGCAGGGTGGGCGCCTATTGGACGGTGCGGACGGAGCAGGCGAGGACGTACCCACATGCTCGTCCACCGTACGCTACGACGTGGTGACGTACTCGTCGTCCAGGTCGAACGTGATGTCGAACTCCAGGCTAGAATCGGAGGTCGAAGGGCGCGCAGGGGGACCCTCAGAGATCCATACACCACCACGCGACGCCACGTCCACATGAGGTGGAACACCTGAACGATAAGAACGGGTCGGGGGCGCACCGAGATAAATCGGGCGTCCATGGCCGTACCTGAGGGCCTGGCTGCGTCGGGTGGATGAGCGGCCGGCTGCGACAGTGTCTGAATGGGCGGGGCCCTTGGCAGAGGAGGTGCAAGAAATGTCGACGAAGTAGCGGAACTCTCCTGCAACAGCTGGAATGTGACTCGGTGAATGAAGGCGATCTCCTTCTCGTACTCCTCGGGCGTGATAAGTAGACGTGCTTGCCTCCGATGGAGTAGCGGCCGCATTGTGGAGGTGATCGCACGGAGGCCGTCAGCCTGACCACAACACAATGGTAGGCAGAAATAACAATAACAAGCAGGAAATGGAGTGTCTGTGCGTACCTGGTGGTGTACACGAGATGCGTGGTGTGGATCGTACGTCTGAGGCACGCTCGGAGCAGGGACTTCGGTAGGCGTCGGAGCTGGTGGGGCAATACGAGCAATGGTGCGAGGGATGTACCATCAAAGATAGTCGCCATATGTCCTCGGATCGTATGGCCTCTCCTCACGCACTACATCTCTCACTGATGTCTGCTCACAGCGACGAGTGTACGGAGCCTGCCGGTCCTCTCAACTGAAAGCCTTCTTGCCCTTACGGGTTTGCCTGTAGGAAAAACAAAAGTGTTAAGTATTTTCATGGAGACGAAGCACTATGTGTGGAGATGATCGCGAGCTTACTCGTGTTGGACATGGGGGACCGGTTGGAAAAGGCCAAACTGGCGCATCACCCTCCATGAAGCGTATACCTCCAACATATGGCCGAAGACAAAAACACATCGGGTGAGCCATAAGTCCCGGTCCCCCGTACATACCGACGAGATCCCGCCTGCAGCTGTGCTCTCAACGTAGGTGGCCATCCAGGCCCTTCAGACAACATGTGAGGGATGGAGAAACTCCGGCTCGTCGCTGTATGCATTGTAGCATGCGTGTACCTGGACGGTGGCCCATTGCAGCTCGTGCTGCAACCAACGATCCCCCATGGTCGGGCGATCGATCTCGTCCTCCGCATCCCTGGGCGGGTACCCCTACAGCAAAGGCACCTGCACATCAGTGCCGAGCAGTCGTCCTATAGGTAGGTGCTTGTACGACAACAGCAAAACAAGCAGAGGACACCCAGCCATAACAGCCTGCCGGCACGACGAACGTAGGCGTCGCATAACCCTCGGTGTGTCACACACAGAATCGCCGACCCCCAGCTAATCTATGGGATCTGCTCGACCGGCGTGTCTGTGAGCATCTGCGCCAGTGGAACAAGCCAACGATCCACCATGTCGTTGTGCGTACCTGCAAACAAAAACAAATACAAAGATAAGATTTAAATGCAGTAAGTAAAAGATAAGTGCCTGTACCATGTTTAAGCATACCAATGAACATGAAGCCACCAAACAGGTGTAGTACGTACGCCTCAAAGTATCAACTGACTGTCCACTCAATAGCATCTGCTGGGCATGTTCGAAAGTGAGCGAGTCAAGCCGCAGGAACTCCCACGTCATGGTGGAAGGGCTCATGTCCCAGAGGCAGGGGGTGAAACCTCTGTGTGAACGTGGCATCCCATCCGACAGGACTGGGTGGTAGTACCCAGGCTTGTTCGCGAATCGGCAGGTCGAATAGCATCACCACATCCTCCAGGGTGATGGTCATATCCCCCCATTGGAAGTGAAATGTGTTGGATCTAGGTCGATCTAAGTATCTGGGTTTTGATGATTAATGATGATTTGGATAAATCCTTAATGATTAATATTGATCTGGATAATGACAATTTTGAGGATTAAATGACAACTTGTATAAATTCTAGTTTAGCACAAGTACATTGAATTGTTAATGTTAAACCTTAGAAGTCGATGACTCCTGGTTATGGTTTAACAATTGATGCATATGTTGAAGGGGAGCTCTATGGTTGCATCAATCTTGTGCTAAGTGTAAATTGGAATGTCATGTGATAAATCCGGAAGTTTGATAACTCCTTCATTTGTGGTATCGAGATCGATGCATGTGTTGAGAGAGAGCTCGGTGGTTGCATCATGCTTATCTTTATCATGACATGAGTAATATGGATCATGTGCATATGTATTCATCATATATAGATCTATATGATTGTGTGATTCATCTCTTACTCATTTGTTGATGATCAAAATTGGTTTTGTCAATTCACCGAAGAGAGAAATCGTTGAGTTAACTCTTGTGTAGAGTGATTTCTTTGGTAGTGATTAATGATGAACTGTATATGAGACTAACGTTTGTGCATTGAGTGTATGTGTTCTAGTCTCAGAATGGTTGCGAGATGAAAGCAAGTAAGGGCGTGAAGAGGATGATGCCAACATGAGTCATTTCGAGCAAGGTCGAGCTTTGTGAGGACAAGCGTCGAGTGGTCGAGCTTCACAAGGTCGAACTTTACCGAAGGTAAAATCCAAGATTAAGGATTGTTTTCTTAGGATTTTACCAGTCTCGGTGTTTGGAGATAGACCGGGTTGATAAGATTCTTTTTACTAGTTTGACCGTACTATTAAGAGGGGTCGGAAACTAGTAGTTTGAATCAATCTAGTGCGGAAGCTCAAATGCATTCATATCATCTTACACTAGTATTTTATCGCCTCTTGCATTGGTAAAGAGTCTAAGTGTAGTTTGTGGTGCATTACAAAAAATGTTTTGAAAACTGCACTTAGTCTTGATCGCCAACTATTTAAATTGATTTTTTTCTAGAGCTGGTCGTGATCGTATTTGTACATTTTTTATCGTATCCTTGTTTGATACGTGGTCGTGATCGTGTCGCCGGTTTGGTGGTTTTCTGTTTAGGGTTTGGTCGTGGTCGTAGGAGTTCGAACTGGTCGTACCAGTCTTCGGCTCGCTTGCGTACGCTTGACCAAATCCATTCGACCACCTGTTTTCGACCGGATATTTGACCAATGGTTTTAGTCCGTAAATCATATTGGTCGTGGTCGTCGCTGAGTGTCAGCTGAGATATCCGCGAGAAAACAACAAATCTGTATGTGCAAATACCTTAAATTGCATTAGAGATGATTTTTGGGTTGAACATTTTGGCAGAAGGAAGGTTTTTGAGTTTTCTAGAAGTTTCTAGACCTTTCTAGGTCTTTCTTTTGTTGACAGAATTGTATCCCTCTAAGTTATCTTTCCAACAAGACAAAAATCATCTCAATCGGATCTCTGGATCAAAAGTTATGCTTGTTTGAATGTCAATGTGCAGTGGCTAGACTTTGTCTGGCCTGTACAATTTTTTCAGCCTTTTGCGAAATGAAACCAAAGACGTTTGCATCCATCCAGGGCTTTTGTCCGAGAATGCCGGACTTTGTCCGATATGGCCGGACATTGACCGGCCTGTACAATTTGTTTGAGCCGAATGTTAACAGAGACATTCATTTGTCCGGGGTTTTTGTCCGGACAAATGTTATTTGTCCGGCCTTCACAAATTTCGTTGAAACGGTAACTGACAAGGTTGTTGTTGTGAGTAATGGTCACTATTGAATTGTACTGATCGGACATTGTCCGAAATGGCAGGACAATGTCCGGCTTGTATAATTTTGGCCCGATTTCTTGCAAACGGCTAGTTTTTTTTGAGGGCTATATATATCTCGTGTTTGCTTTCATTTGGGGCTGCTCAAACACCTGATATTCCTGTGTATAAGCTAGCCAAACTCTTTGGAATCAATCTATTGCATTTAGAGCCAAGATTTGAGCCAAATCTTTGAGAGCACTTAGAGGAGAAGCAATTGTGAGAGGCTAAGAGTGTTTAGTGCACTTCATCTCCATTTGCAAGCTAGTGCTAATGTGTGTGCATTCATTTTCATCCTTGAGCTTCTAGCATTTGATTCATTCAAGTGAGCGCATCCGACTTGTTACTCTTGGCGATCGCCTTCGCCTAGACGGTGTCGGAGGAAAGTCGCGATCTCTCCGGTTGAAGTTTGTTGGAGAGGCCGACAAACAACGTGTGAAAGGTTTAGTGCTCGCCTATCCGGTGTAGAGAAGGAGCAACCCGAGTGAAATATCCTTCGTGGATATAGAAGCGAGGCTCACGCGTGAGCGCTTTAACGAGGAGTAGGAGAGACCGGGCGAGTCTCTGAGACCTCGATAAAAATCATTGTGTCAATTGTCTCTTTTTTGTATAATTCGTATTCATATTGACACAATTGCTTGATTTACTATTGTTGCATGTTATATTGAATATTTCATATGGTTGAATGCATCTAGATGTTTGATTGCTAAACTTTTGTAACCCTAGGTTATCCTAAATATCTTTTAAAATTGTTTAGTTGGAAATAAATTTTAAAAGCCTCCTATTCACCCCCTCTAGTCGACATCCTTGATCCTACAAAATGTGTGTATCTCGGGCCTCCATCTGTCCGCCAGAGCAGAGACTAGTGATCGATTGTGCCTGAAAGACTCCGCTCTAGTGATCGTCCTGACGAAAGGAAGCAGTCCCACCGCCCTCAGCCGGGCGATGTATCTCCCGTCGAGAGGCCAAGCCTTGCCAGGTGATCGCAGGCGGAATGACTGAAGCTCCTCTCTCGACCTAAGGGCTCGAGCTCGATGACGATCGTAGTAGTACTGGTTCAGTAACTCAGGAAGCTGTCCACAATCATGAGCCATGTCTGTAAGCAGGAACATTAAGTTAGTACATCATATGAAATAAGTGAAAAAAACAAACACAAAATATGTGAGAGGAATGAATACGTATTGCACAACATTACTGATTCACGATCGGTGCGATCCGCGTGTGGCCAGGCCATCGACAAACAGCACACTTTCGCAGCTCATCGCGTTCTGCATTATCCATGTCATTGCTGATTCAAAGTGTCCGTCGTCATCCAGGGCCTCTCCGCTTCAGGTGTGGTGGTGGAACATATAGGATCTCGCCTGCTCTGCGCGACAGCTCTCTGTAGTACTCCTGAGTCCCCCAGATCTTGAAGTATGCAGTCCATGTTTTAGCAAGGAACCGTGCACTATAGTAGAGTGATATGTACGTCTCGCTCGACTTGTTGTCGTGCACACATGCTGCCATCACATGGGAGCATGGTTTATGCAACAGAGCTGGCTTGTTACAAGTGCACTTGACGCCGTCTTTGAAAATGACACCTTGCTTTTTGATCGGCCGCATGTATCCTCCCCCCACGTTCAGATAAACAACTCAACTTTGCCTTATGTTGTTTGGAATTCACTGGGCTAAGTGTTTCTGAGCGGCCGCGGCTTTCATTTCTAAGTACCTCTATATTTCGTGAGGATATTTTGATGGTGTGACCCCAAGTAGTGCTCTTGCAACTGTACCCCTCTCGTGAAAATATTTAGCAGTGCAATGCCATGTAAATTCCACAATTCTGGTGAGCTATTGACCTCGCACCCCCCTCAACACAAAGTTGTACACCTCCGCCATATTGGTTGTCATTATTTTTTATCTTGCTCCTCTCTCATCGTGCAGTAGTGACCACTTCTCTGGAGCTTTGTTACCAATCCATTCACTAAATTTCTTTGTTCTTGATCTCCGGCTGTGACGTATCGGCCCATCTGAAGTTCCCACAATATTTTCTTCATCCTCCGCCTGTTTTGAACTGCTTGCCTCAGTTCTTTGAGCTTTAGCTAGGTCCAAGGTATCTTTTTCTAGCTCGTCCCAAATTCGTTGGAATTTATGGCCCTGGTTCTGATCACACAACCGCTTAAACTTCTTCATCAGGCCTGCGCTTTTGTAATGAGTGAAAAAGTTCGCCACAAGATGTCGTTTACACCACCGGCTGATCAAGTCATTCCATTTATACTGCGGGTCCTCAGTGCACAACATGAACTCAATGTCACTCAACAGGCCCTTGTGTCTATCATGGATGACGCACACATTCCGTCTATTCTTCACAACAGCTTGTTTCAGATTTGTAAAGAACCACACCCAGCTGTCTGTGCTCTCACTTTCTACTAAGGCGTACGCCATAGGAAGTAGCTGATTGTTTCCATCTGCGCCAACAACTGTCATTAAAGTTCCTTTGTACTTTCCAGTTAGAAATGTGCCATCCACGCAAAGTACTGGCCGCATGTACTTGAATACAGAGATTGTCTGCCCGAATGACCAGAATATATGCTCCATGTACTCCAATCCAAGCACTGTGTCACCGTTTGTGCCCACAATTGGCCTATGAATCATGTCCATTACAGTGCCAGGGTTTATGTCAACGATTTGCTGTCTCAGTCTGGGCACGTAGTTATATGAATCATAGAAAGATCCAAATAACATATCAAGACCAAGTTGTTTCACTCTTCATGCCTTGCCGTATTGAATGCTATATCTGAATGTGTCGTCGATTTGAGCGACAATTTATTTCGGTGCCATGTCCAAATTTGCATGAAGGTTCGCCAAAATCATATTTGCCAGAAATGCAGATGACATATTCCTGTGGCTTCATGAGACTTTTGTAACTGAGCAGTCATGTTGGGTGATTCTCGAAACAACGAAGTGCTCACTGTCCTCGTACTGGGCAACACGAATATAAAATCTACATCCCTCCACTGTGTACTTCACTGCTTACAGACGCAGATTTGTTCTGTCCACCTTGAAAGAGCAACGTAGTGCAATGGACCACATTACCACATCTTGCTTGGCCTCCTCCTTGCTTCGAAAATGTTGGGGAGGTCCCATCCCACGGTAATCTTCTTTGCTAGAAGAATCTGCATAATCTGCGTCCACCTCCAAACCTTCACTGCTTGAGTATTGCATAGCCTCGTCTTCACCTTCGTCGGTGTAAGTCTCGCCCCCAAGCCAGAAATGCCCACCCACGAATCCTGTGTTCGGGACACCCGTAGAATCCTGTGCCATGATTGGATCAATTAATGGCTCGGGTACCTCTTCTGCCGGTTCAATGCTTAATACCGTTACATACAACACACAGTCATCTGGGTCATGAATGAGATTTAACACTCTCCTAACCAGAGAATCCCAAGACTTGTCGCCTTTAAGTTTACACAATTTCCAACAACCTATTTCACCAACAGGCACTAACGCTTCTATGACAAGTTTGTGTAAAGATGGGTCGATATTTAGTATGTCCATGACTCGAATCTTAAGGTCCTCAAAATTAACTACACTTAGATCATTGAATTCCATGTCTACAAAGTGACAATTACATAGGTCATCCCCATGTGGTCCGTTTCTGATTACTTGTTCCCCGTGAAAAACACACACTATTCTTGTTTCTGACATTGTCTACGATAAATAATCAAAATTAATCTTTACTTTATTTTCTAAAGTCTAATTTCCAATTTGGACATTCTCATCACACATATAAATAAACTAATTTGTTATATGTGTAATTTAATACACAGCTCATCCATAATAAAATTAAACTTATATGACATTATACAACATATCTAAATTATATACACATCATATTTGTAAATGCACAACATTATACAACAGATCTAAATTAATTTACGTACACATCAGATCTAAGTTAGTTCCGCACAACAGATCTAGGTTATCCACAAATTTTTGACAGCAGATTCATATTTCCTAAATTATCGGTTCGCTACTTATTAATCTAATTCATTGTCTAAATATATAGCACATCTAAATAACAGATCTACGCTTGCATATTACATGTACCTCAGATCTACGTATTCTACAATATATCTAAATCATTAACACATTTTTCACAAATTTCTAAAGCAGATCTATATTTTAAACTATTTTAAACTTAATTTCTAAAGCAAATATATATTTTAAACTAATTTCTAAAACAGATCTAATTAGTAGTTCAAAAAAAATTACCTCTTCCTCTTCCCTTAATTTCCTCCTTTTCTCCTTCTCTTCTCTTTTCCTCTCCCTCTCTCTTTTTACTTTTTCTTCGGCTGCAATACAAATGATTTTTTTTTTGTTGCCAGCCCTCCAGTCGCCAGGTTTGGCCCTTATATAGTAGCTTCAGTCACCAGCCCGTCTGGCGACACATGCATTGCTCCAAAGTCGCTAAACGGGCTGGCGACTAAGACTTCAGTCGCTAGATGCGCTGGCGACTGTGGGCCTAATCGGCTGAGTCGCCCACGGGCCTGGTAACTTTGGTCAGAACTGCAATTTTGTTTTATTCGATGTTTTTTTTGAGTTTATTATTTTAATATGTGTTTTTCGTATGAAAAATTCAAAATCACCAATCCAAGATCAAATCCAGCCAAAAATCCAATCCCCAAACCACACCATTTTGTTTCACATTACTGAAGCCTCCAATCTTTGCTTCTGCTGTCGTTGTCATTGCCGTTACCGAAGATGGCATCGCCGTATGTGTTGTCCCTGCTCCTGCTGGTGTCCATCCCGGCGGTCTTCCTCCTCGCGCCGCAGCTCCTCCTGCCCAAGATGCTCTTGGCCATCCCAAACGACGACGAGGTAGAAGAGCTCGTGCTCTTCCACCGTCCTCCTCCGCTCCTATTATTTAGTTGTTTTGTGCAGGCGATCGGGGAAGAAGGGGGTATGCTAACTGACATGTGGGGTTATTGATAAGTAGAGTGATCCTATGTGCCATACGGTCGTCATATAGTAGTATCATCTTATTTTTTGACTAAAGTAGTTTTCTCAAAACAAGAAAGATCTAAAATAAGTTTTCGTACAAAATAAAAAAATTAAAAATGCCCTTATCCTAAAATATAATTTCGTTATCACTTTACACAAATTCTCTCTCCCTTATCTTTCGCAAGGACCACTCTGTCTCATACATGAACGTATGCTCCTTTCTCTCATTTATGAGCAACAACCAATAATATTCCCACCCTCTCATGTGACACTTGCCGTACATTAATTACACGGCCAGTGTTGTTATACATCTCTGTTTTCTTCTACTTTTTCTATAATATAAGTTTTAATAATAGTCGTGCATACTTTACTTTGGAAATACGATAATTATCCTATATCATTTAATTGATCTAAAATGTGTTACTTTATAAATTTTTAGAACTACCTCTTTCGTCTTTTTAAAAGTTTATTTTTTAAAAAAATTCATGAATGCGGTGACTTAGACGAAGTCCAACACGGGTGCCCACGATAAAAAAAATATTTTTTCAGTTGTTGAGGAGAGAAAAGACGCTTCCTCAGGCTTTGGACAATCAGATTTTTTCTTGATTTTCGCGCGATCAAATTATATATAATTTTTATTTCTTAATTTATGTATTAATATAGTTTAAATTATATCTTGATTATATTTAGAAAGTTGTAAATTTTAGATTATCTTCATATAGAGACCAAACATTAGTTATAATCGATTTTGGAATTAAAAGTTATTTATATTTTATTAAAATGAATTACGTTCTAATAAATATTTAATTTATTCATGGGTCTGTGCGAGGAATCTTTTCAAACGCCTTTGTATTAGAGTGATAAGTGTTTCGAGTAATGTTTCACAAGCATTACACAGAATATACTGAGAATATTTTTCTGAAGTGTCTAATCAGACGCTTCAACATTGGACTCAGCCTCGAGTAGCTACTTTGTAAGGCACCAATTAATAGTTTTGAGACTTTTGAGTGTCTTTGTTCGGCGTGAATAATTGCTTTCAACCCTCAAAATATTAAAAAAAAATCATCATATATGAGAGTATTATATAAGAGTATTTGATCTGCGTCCTATGATACCATATTCTATCTTGTCAATATTTGACTAATTAAGTTGGGAATGACTATTTTGGCTATCTTATAATTGGCTACAAATTGACAATCCTTTGTATTAAGATTAGCCAAATTTCTGGGTCTGTGGGCCAAATTTTTTTGCCACAAACTAAATACTAACTAATTTTGTTAAAAACGTCTAATTTTGATTAATAATAAATTAGGCAAGTTGGAGCTACCATCTAAACAAACCCGTCCGAATTGCGAGAATAGATTGAAATTGACGGTGAAATGGAATGGACAATTACAAAATCAATGGTCTTAGATCTCTACTAATACTGTAATAATTTGGTCCTTTTTGTATCCATAACTTATACATGCCCATTATAAAAAGGATAAGACCATTTTTAGTTCTCATTTTGAGATTTGGTTTATCTTAGTTCCTTAACTTAGAAAAGGCCAAAAAAAATTCTCAATTTTGGACCATCATCCAAAAGAAGTTTATACATTACCGATTTAGTGCCACATGAATTTAGGTATCACTTATTAATGGCACAATATTCATAATTTTTAACAGAAAGCCTTTTTTTTGGATGAATTGAAAATCGAGGTTTCTTTATTTTTCTTTCAAAATTAGTTGACAAAAATAAAATATTTTCTTATAGAAAGTTAAGGTACACATTTAAATAACAAGAACTAATGCCTTGAATTACTACTACTAGTTTGCCATATATGAAAATAATAAAAATGTCGCGCTACTTACAATATATATCCTATACTCACCCATCAGTTGACATAAATAGAGTTCTTGATAGGGCGGGATGCGGTGGGTTTTAGCATCATTCATATCCACCCGCGTTAGGACAGGTCGGGGATTAATTTGTTAGCGGGTATCCATCGGGTTGATCGGATTTTAAGGTTTAGCAAATAAAATATTTTTCAAAATAAGAAAATAATTTTCTAATAAATAATTTCATAAAAGTATTATTATGACATAAATATATTTAGAAGCTAACTAGTGAAAATTATATAATACTAGTAATAATTAATATAAGATGCCACAAAATTAGTTAAATTGATATACATATACTTTTAAATTATACTAATACATTCAGAAAATATATAATTATATATGATCTAGGTGGGGCAACCTAAAACCCGTATCCACCTTCTTTTGTCTCAAAGTGGGACATGACATCCACAAATCAACACAAAATTGTGATATAGATAAAAAATATCCTACTAATCCAACAAAACTCATCTAAATTCTCCTCACCTGTGACACATTTAAAACTTATATCTTAAAAAAAATTCTTCTACAGGACCATTCATGTGAGACCAACTAATATCAATTTGATCATAATTTTGTCATGAATTGACGATTTTCGCTGAAGTCTCACAAATAAGAGGTCCTAGGAAGAGAATTAAATTTACTAAGTTATAGTCAAATTAAACATACATATAGACCACCATTTCAAAATTTGACTCTGATTTGATCATGTGGAAAAATATAAATAGATTTTTTTATTTAGATTATGTTTAATCTAAATTGTCTATTTTGATTTGCTACAATTATTATGATGACTATGATAAATATAATTAGGTGATATAGATTCACTACAATCAGCTTCTAACTCAGCGGTGATCCTAACGGATGCTATTCCGTAAGGAAAGAGCCAACACAACCTCATACGTCCAAAATTTTAACAACAACAAACAAAAAAAAAACAAATTCAAATTCTAAATCCACAGTAAACAATTTTCTTCGCACCCACCCCACAAACAAAACAAAATCAGGGGAAAAAAGAAAAAAGGAAATGTGCCACCCAGGCCCACCGTCGTGACCTCGCCGCCGGCGACTCTCGCCGTCGCCCTATGGACGCCGACGACGTCTCCGCCATCCTTCGCAAGCTGCAGTCCCTCGGCTTCTGCGCCGATCTCAAGATCCCCTGCGCCTCGGCCTCCGCACCCTCCGAGGTGTTCGACGTGGTGCTCGCGGCGTTCTTGCGGGAGGCCTACCCCGGCGGGCGCGAGGCCCGGCCACTCCCGGCGGCGCTCGCCGACGGGCGCCTTGTCGACCTCCTCCGCCTCTTCGCCGCCGTCCGCCGCGCGGGCGGCTACGCCGCCGCCTCCTCCTCCCCCGGCGCCTGGGTTGCGGCCGCGGAATCCACCGGTCTCGACGCCGGCCTCGCGGCTCCCGTCAAGCTTCTCTACGCCAAGTACCTCGGCGCCCTCGATCGGTGGCTCCGGAGGGTTGATGTCCAAGAACCGTTCTTGGATAACAATGGCAGGAAGCAGCAGCATGTGGTGTTGAAGAGGAAATGGGAGGACATGGTTGCAATGCTGGATTGGGTCAGGGAGCTCGCCAAGAATTCCCGGGACGGAGGCACCGCGGCTGCCAGGCTGGAGGATGGGTATTTCTCGATGGCGCTGACGGTGAGGGAGGCGCTCGTCGGGAAGAGGGCTCGCCGGGCGAGCTTCACGAATGGTGCGCTCTCGCAGGTGATTCCGATACTTCTCATGAACTTCTTATTGAATGTATGGGAATTTAATGTTGTTCCAATGTATTTTGATGTAATGGGTGACTTGAGCATGGATTACTTACCATGAATCACTGAAAATATTAAATGTTTACTCACACACTATTTATCATGCGGTTATGCGTCATTTTCGTCATATGATTGTAATAAATACATGCACAGTAATCATATGAATGCATTGTTTAACAAGAACTTTCAGAATACAATGATGATACGAATATTTCTGACTCACTGTTATGACAAGAAAATTCTGCATAGAATGAATTGTTTCATCTTGTAGGATTCTTAGTTCTTTTGTTTAGAAAGTTCCGTGATGTTTCATTCTCCCCTTTTGGGCCATGGTTCTTTGGTTATTTAAGTTGCTATGGGATTTGGTTATATTTGAGGTTGATTACGTGTTTAAGTGATCATGCTAATCATAATCTTGAATGTCTGATTGAGTGACTGTGGTACCAGGTTTAGTTGTTTTTCTCTTCATACAATATGGTGCATGGTTTTTGCTTGTTGATTTTATCTTCCACGTGTACTGTTGATAGACCTTGACACATGATGATGAAATGGTCTTTATAATTGAAAATTTTTGACTGATTCAAAGGTTTTCTCTTGATTTTGATGGACTCATAGATTCAAATGATTGTCAAATTTGTATAACGTTGGAAAGAATTACTAGTTCAAGCAAGTGAGGTTATCATAAGTAATAGGTTTTTATGAATCTCTAAGCTTGTGCAACCGAGAGAGAGATGACATGTCCTTGGTGTAGCAAAACAAAGAATAGAAAGCACAGATAACACTATGAATTATGTCCTGGATACTTTTCAGAGGTAATTTTATCAGGAAAGGATTATAAAAACTTACTTTATACTTTTGTAGAGACAACTTATCCTACAAAAGCTATATCTTTACTATAGATGTTATTATCTCACCATGAGATTACAATCTCTTGTTAAGGGCTTTTGTTCTGTCCGGCAGCATACTCTGAGGTAAAGAATTAGCTCTTCTTGAGTTTTCTGCTTCTTCTAGGGCATACTGCAATTGTATTTACGGAGCACCTGTATGTGCGCCTGGTCTAGATTTCATCTCCTTGTAAAGCTCCATTCTTGGCTTCCCAAAATATTGCAAATTCAGATTTTGGTCCATGCTCACATATAGCCTGGACAGTACTACTCTTAGAGGCCACAATTTCTACATTTGGAGTTGGATTAGGACACTTATATGAAAATCTTTGTGCTTCAAAATCTATAGTTGTCTTAAAGATAAGTTTGAAGCATAGTATCATTGAGATGCCCAAGTTTGTGTTCAGATTTCCAACAAGTTTCTGTTAGTGATGTGCCTTAAAGGGCAATCATTGAGATGGTTATGTCTAGATTATGTTTATTATGTTTAAGGGCTATTGTTGAAATATGAGTAAATTGACTATTTTTCTTCAACGATTTAAATTTTTGGGTGAATTGGTTAGCATAAGAAGCTGAACATAGTATTAGAACTCAAAGGTTTTGAATTCGAGATTTGGTTGTGGTAATTTATGAGAAAAATTTGAAAGATTCAGTAGTGAGATTAAGAGGGTCTTCGGGCTGGATTAGGTCCCGACCCAAGTTGATTTCACACTGTAGGCTTGGTGGAGCTTAGATGTGAGGGAAAGTGTTGATGTACCAGTAAATTGACTGTCTTCTCTTAATAGGTTAATTTTTTGAGTGAACTAGTTAGTGCATGAAATTAAACAGCTATAATATTTTCGTAATGATCTAAAATATCTTTGGTATTTGATCATTAGTTGGAACACTAATTATTTGTAAATTGGCATGTGGGTTGATGGATGGCCATGTTTCACCGACCATGCACCATAGACATGAGGTATGAATCAATTGTATGGATGCATGCTGAAGAGCATAGTAATGAATTGTCCTGCTACAAGACACTGCTATGATTATTATATGTGTCATTAGTTGATCTCATGCAATAGTTGTGTTTGGTCTTTAGACAGTTAGACCTGATATCACTATGAATTTCTACATGTGTAATTGTGTATTTTCTGCTTTTGACTATGTAGTCATAAAAGTTGTACTCGGAAACCTTGTGAATCATGTGAATGAATGTGAGTGGTCAACATGGAATTGACCCCTCATGTATAACAAGATTAAACTACTATATATATTTGCCAGTTGCATTTTTTTCTTATATGTGATCGTGTTTGCTTATGAAATTTTATGAGATTTCATAATATGTCCTCCTTCATATACTCTAATTTTTCAAAATTTTGAGAATTTTTTGGTGAAACACTTATGAACTTGTTATGTGTAGTAGCTACTAAGCTTAGTAGCAAATAATATTCCTTTTGTTATTTATGTTTTCTGTCAAAAGTCATTTTGTCCATTAATTTTTCTGTAAGCTTGTTTTGTGATTGCTCATACATAATTTGTCTGCTGACATAGCAAAATTTAACTTTCTTTTCCTGTGGAAGCAGGATGTATTTCCAATGATTTTCAACTGTTGCATGAGTTCAACTACTTCCAGAATTGATGCACAAGCAAACTGCAGTCAGAGACTTAAACCTATGGTTCAGCATCCTAATTCAGATATTAATTTTGGGTCATCAACAACTGTCGAAAATGTGAATGGATCTTTGATGGCCACAGGACAGGAGAACAACTTGAATGGACAAGGGAAACATGAGGCTAGGAGGCAGCTTAACTCCTTTGATGGTTGGCTTTTTACAAATCAGCAATGGAATGAAATACCTGTGGGTTCCAACCATCAAGCACAGGTGCCACAATGGACTGGTAAACCGCCTGTAGATTATAATGATCCAGACACCTTGAAATGGTTGGGTACAAAAGTCTGGCCTACGGAAAATGAAAACAAGAAATGCCATTTCAGCGGTGATCCTATCGGTAAAGGTAGAGAAGATATTTGTGAGTGCAACCTTCCAGGTTCAGTAGAATGTGTCAGGTTCCATGTAGCAGAAAGGAGACTCCAACTAAAACGTGAACTCGGTCCAACTTTCTATTTATGGGGTTTTGATCGTGTGGGCGAGGAAATTGCACTTGCTTGGACAGATGAAGAGGAGGCAAACTTCAAGGCTGTAGTTCGTCTCAATGCTCCATCTTCGGGTAGGAATTTCTGGGACCATCTCCACGTATTATTTCGCTCCAAGGGAAGGAAAGAACTTGTAAGCTATTATTTCAATGTGTTTCTACTTAGACGGAGGTGTTATCAGAACAGGTTAACGCCAAATATGATAGATAGTGATGATGAGGAAGAGACAGAATTTAGATTCTTGGGTAACCGTCTTGGTCATGGAGCAACTAAATATCACAATGCCAAACACACCATCTGCATTCAAAATACGCATTGCATGGATTTAGGTGAGTAGTTGCTGATCAGATTTTAACAAGCTGACTGAATTTTCGTGATTCGGTTGTTCTCCTTGCTGAGAGATCGAATTGAGAATGTTTTTGCTCAGAGAACATATTTGTTGCTGCAAGTCAAGCATTAGAGCGATCGCTTACTACTGCAGCTGATGGATTGGAGCCTGATTATTGATCTCAGCTGGAAGACAAATTTGGATTGAGAAGCCATAGACAGCAATCTGTGAGCACTCACGTGGATTTATAGCCACAGCACATAAGCAGTGGTGCATTGCTTATGACAGCACTTTCGTCAATGCTTCCTTGAAGGTATTCTAAGTACCTGAGTTTCATTAGTTTTTTTTCCTTGGTGAATTAGTTTATACTTTATCAGGTAAGTACAATTGACCACAGTATGCTGTAGGCTCTTTTTCCTTGTATTTCTCTAGAGAGGGATGGAGCAGAAAAAGCATATATGTAGATCAGGTTAGTCTTCTGAAACCAATGCAGGCAAATGTTCTTTGTAGATTCAGTATCTTGACATGAAGCTTGTTTGTAGTCTCCTGTAGTACTTACTGTATGTTCATTTCCTTTTTTAGTGTTTCATCCACAACAATTTCCATCGTCTACTGTGTAATGCTTATTGTATGATAATATCTGCATATTCACTTATGCAGATTAGGTTAGTCCAGATGAGTTCTATTGTGTGCCCGATCTGTTTTCAAAATTGTTATGTCAAGTATCATCGACCTACTAACATCTTTCTTTTTCTTTCTTGATGGTAATCATATTCTGTATATGCATGCGCAGCAGCATTGAAGAAGATGATGTTGTTACCATCTTGTCGTGAAGCTGCTAACACCTTGCGCTCTATTGGTCAACTTAACAAAGCATCCATCAAGACCTGTAATGTTTTTGTGTCAACTTAATGCAATCCAACGAAAATTGAAGGTCATAAACCTGTAATTCAGTAGTGCTCACCTATAAAATCTTGTTAGTCTACAACCCTCCAAGAAGCCTTGTTAGTTGCTATACAATAAATTATTGGATTTTAACCCTTTTGATTCACAGTAGAAACAACAACCTGGCTATATTTGGTTCTTTGCTATGATAGTCTTGCAGTAGTCTAATTCTCTTGCACTGCTTCTTATGCTTCCCAAGTACCTTCTCAGTTTCTTTATCTTTGGCCATGGCCTCTTTGATCTCTGCATTGTAGTCTCTGAGCACACAATCTTGGAATCACCCCTGAAGTTCTCACGATATATCTCAGTAAGCCTGATACTGTTGATTCTACTTGTCTTCCTTGTGATACCACGTGTGGGGGCCATCAAACTTTCTCAGCAGCATGGGTGTTAACTGTTTCTAAAAAAATGGCCTCTTAAGTGACTGCATTAGCGCTAAGTGGTGTCTCTTTGCTGGTCATTTGTGTAATTGGTTGGGATAAGCGGATTTGATGCTTAAGTGGGCTAATATGCTGTTAAGCACTCGCATAAGTGCTTAAGCGACCGAATAAGCGGATCAAATAGGTGTAACTACGCATGATTTTTGTTTTTGTTTTTGCTATTTTATTACTTTTGTGTAATCCAACACATCATCAACAATATTTCTTTATGAAAATAATCAATTTTTTCTTGTTTTTTTTGAATTACATGCAATGTGACCTAACCTACTATTTGATCTTTTAAATACACTGTCCACTTACAAATCGGTATAAACACCCATTTACAATTTAAATGTTAAGTGGGGGTGACTGTTGCTTACCACTTTTCAGAATATTGGTTTTCTCCCCTAAAATATGTGAGCCAACATCATAAACCGGCAAATTCTGAACTGTGCATCTCGTCTTGACACTGTCTGCATCTGACTTCTGAGGTACATATGATGATATTTCTTCCATAACCTTCTAAAGTGGTGTACATCAGTGAAGCACATTGCTCCACACAACTGGGCAGGGTCAAGCATGTTTCTCTTGTCAAAGTGAATCCTCCTCTCCTTGCCTCTCCTCTTTACATTCACCTCAGCAGCATCCTCAGGACATACAGTGATGCCATATAAATCTTCATTGTCAATATGCCTAACAGCATCTCCAACGAGCCGAGGCGAAGACAAGGCTCAGAGGTGCCCCACCCCCCGCCCGTGTCTTTACTTATGTAGTCGTCCTCTCTCTTTGTATTAGTATATGGAGTCCATCGTATGACTGACACCTAATTACAGCATGTCCACCTCTTGGAGTTTTTTTTACTGTTAACCCAGAATTAAAAAATAATTTCGAAATTAACCCACAGTTTCAAAAATTTGCAAAAATGTCCTGCCACGTCAGCTTGTCGAGCTCTGGGAGCTCGACAAGCTGCTAGTCGCACGGGCAGCCTCTTGTCGTGCTCCAGGAACACGACTAGAGCTTGTCGTGCTCCCAGACCTCGACAAGTCCTTGTCGTGTTCCTGGAGCACGACAAGCTCCCAGTTCAGCCATCTGCAGAATATTAAAATGTCCAGTGCTTATATAACAGATAAATGTCTTAGACCAACCGGCTCGCGCGCTCGCTCCTGAGTCCTCTGGCCCGGGTTCGAATCCCCGTTTCGGCAAATAAATGTTTTAACTTGTCGTGCTCGGGACCCGCGACAAGCTGTTGTCGTGGTTGGGGAGCGCGACAAGTGGCTGTCCCGTGCGACTAGCAGCTTGTCGAGCTCCCAGAGCTCGACAAGCTGACGTGGCAGGCTATTTTTACAAATTCTCGTAACTGTGGGTTAATTTCGAAATTATTTTTTAACTCTGGGTTAACAGTAAAAAAAACTCCCACCTCTTGTGTGTGAACTTTACTCTTGCACTCATATACATTATAAGTTGATCTTTGCTGGCATGGGATATAAAAAAGTCTTTTTTTTTATATTCCTCCATGTTAGGATTGGAGCCATGTTGGAGATGCTCTTGGAGTAGCTCCAACCATTTGCCCTTCTCTTAAGTGCTTAGTTATTCTTTATGTCACATGATGGAGCACCCACCCCTAGTATCATCTAAAGATCTTTTCACTCTAATAGTCAGCACTTTTCTTAGCGCTTTGGTAGGACTACATGATTCTAAACATCTTTATGAATTCATGAGGTGCATAAGCACTGTCGTGGGGTCTTCCATGCGCCCATTTTCTTGACGCATCACATGCAAAAGAATCTTTGTGTGGGCTCTGCGAATAAAGAATTGGGAAGCACGGGCTTTAAGTTGGAGCCTAAAGAAACACCAGAGCTTTTCTCTCACCTCATTTCTCTATCATAGGTGGTCATTCTCCTTCCTCAGGGCACCTCTCTATGATCTGCTTTTGAGCTGCTCTCACAGTGGTTGTTGCTATCATCTTCTTCTTCACTTGCTCCTGTAGTTCAGCTCTTTCCTATTCATAATCACCATCATCTCTGTTGGATCTAGATTCTTCCATGCAATGAATGCTTCCACTTGTACTTTCATCATGCTTCTTAGAAAGTTCTGCCAACAACGTGCGGATATGGTTAGAAATAATATTTTTTTTCGACAAAAAAAATTCATATTTATATCTAAATCCACTAAATGCTAAAATAATATACTTGCATACATAAATTTGAATTTGAATATTATTTGTATATAAAATACTTGTCTAAATTTGTGACATAACAATGTTGTAACAAAATTCTAACATGAATAATAAAAATGTTGTAAAAATTCATTCAAATATGTTATTTATTGATTTAAGTTTATAATTGAGTTTAAACATACTTTCTAGGATTCATAGCTTGAGATCTCAAAATAAGTCTGTTTAAACCCAACCTCAACGATCAATCTTTTATAATTTTAGTTTCAGAATGATTTATGTACAAATATTTTTTTATCAACTTTTATTTTTTTGTATATAAGAATTATGAGTATTAGTCACAATTATATTTATTTTGTATATAAAGATTATGTGTATTTTAGCCACACCCTTTTAGTTTAAATAAGTTTCGAGGCATCTCGCAGTTGTATTTGTTTTCTTATTAATCAGATGGCAAATAAAATCTAATTGATGTGGCTTCACTGGACTTATTTTCTCCATATTCTATGAGCAAATTTTGGCATCCGATCTATTCACATAGTGTCTCCAATCCCATCTATTCACATTGGTCATTACAGGACCGATATAAGTGCATTATATTATTTAAAAAAAACAACACAATTTGCTAATCGTGCCGACCCATTTACGACCTGACCCATTTGTACTAAGCCAAAACCCTGATAAACTGGGTTGTGTTCCTAGCGTTTTTAATTTTGGTAGCTCTAACATAGTAAGCATGCATTTGCAATTCACATTGCCGAAGTTTTTATTTACAGTCTATTTAAATAAAGATAGAACAAAATGTAATGCAAAAAAAAGTACATATAATAAATCTGACATATTCTTGTCAATTAATTGATACTAATTAATAACATATATGTGTTTTAAAGTCATAGGATCTCACAAGATATTATTTGAGGGAGGTGAGGTGCTGAGCATTAATAAGGGATGCATGATTTAAGGACAGGACCAACTATAAATATCCTATGTTGAATGCAATAAATTAATGAATGATATTATTTGGATTAGATAACTATAAAATAAAATAATACTGAAAATTCAAAACTAATATTATATAGTAATATAGACATAGGATATACGAACCAAAAGTGTACCCTAGAGCGCTGGTAAGAGAGAGAGTTTGAACTCAAATTATAAAAGACTCAGTTTTTGCTCTTCCATTATAGTACGATATAAAATTGGAGAAATTTTGTTTGGACTACTCAAAAAATGTATACTGTATACTTTTGTTTCTGCCACTAAACAAGCCACTCTTCATTTTTTACTAAAATCACATCAGTTCCTATTTTGTTTTTATTATTGCTGTCAATTTGAAGTCGTTTCAGCAAATGACAAATTTACCCTCAGTTCAACTCTCTCTCTCTCTCTCTTTTCTGCACTGTTTCAGTTGCCCCTTTGGTCACTCTTCCACGCCATTTTTTTCATCGCTGTTAGCCGGAGACGCTTCCCCAAAGTGCCCCCAACTTGTGTTGGATCTATATCGATCTAAGTATCTATGTTTTGATGATTAATGATGATTTTGATAAATCCATGATGATTAAAGTTAATCTGGAGAATGTCAGATTTGATGATTAAATGACAACTTAGATAAATCCTGATTTAGCACAAATAAATTGAATTGATTATTGATAAACCCTGAAATGGATGTTTCCTTAGTTATGGGTTTAATATTAATGCATATGTAGAGGGGGAGCTCGGTGGTTGCATCAATATTGTGTTAAGTGTAAATTGGAATGTCATGAGATAAATCCTGAGTTTGATGGCTCCTTATTGAGGTTTTGACATCGATGCATATGTTAAGGGAGAGCTCATCATATTAGTCATTTGATCTGATTGCCATCATGACATGTGTAGTATAGGTCATGTTCGTATGTCTTTATCATATACGATATATATGAGTGTCTGATTCATCTCTTACTATCTGTTATATGTGCTGTTTGGTCATTTCACACCGGAAAGAGAAATTGTTGAGCTAACTCCTGTGTGGAGTAATTTTTCTGGTGATGAATGACAAACTGATTATAGACTAACAGTTGTGCATGAGTGGTATGTGTTGCAGTCTCAGATTGGTCGTGAGATGAAAGCAAGCAAGGGCGTGAAGAGGATAATGCCGATATGAGTCATCTCGAGCGAGGTCAAGCCTAGCGAGGTCGAGCTCTGCGAGGACTAGCTTCGAGTGGTTGAGCTTCACGAGGTTGAGTTTCATCGAAGGTAAAATCCAAGATTAATGATTGTTTTCTTAGGATTTTACCGGTCTCGGTGTTTGGAGATAGACCGGGTTGATAGGATTCTTTTTGCTAGTTTGACCATACTATTAAGAGGGGTTGGAAACTAGTAGGTTAAATCTATCTAATGTGGAAGCTCAAATGCATTTATATCATCTTGCACTAGTGTTTTATCGCCTCTTTTTTTACTAGAGAGTCTAAGTGTAGTTTGTGGTGCATTAGAGAAAATATTTTGAAAACTGCACTTAGTCTTGATCGCCAGCTATTTAAATTGGTTTATTTTCTAGAGTTGGTCGTGGTTGTACTTAGACACTCTGATCGTATCCTTGTTTGATAGTGGTCGTGGTCATATCACCGGTTTGGAGGTTTTCTGTTTAGGGTTTGGTCGTTGTCGTAGGAGTTCGAGCTGGTCGTACCAGTCTTCGGCTCGCTTGCGTATGCTCGACTAAATCCACTCGACCACCTAATTTCGACCGGATGTTCGACCTGTGTGGTCGTAGTTGTTGCTAAGTGCCAGCAAACATATCCGCGAGAAAACAGACAAATTGCATTTAGAAATGACATTTGTGTCGGATATTTTGGCAGCACGAAGGTTTTTGAGTTTCCTAGAAATATCTAGGCCTTTCTAGGTCTTGCTCCTGTTGACAAAATTATAGTCCTTTTGAGTTATCTTTCCAACGAGCCAAAAATCACCTCAATCATACTCTAGATCAAAAGTTATGGTTGTTTTACTGTCGATGTGCATTGGCCGGATAGTGTCCGAAATGGCCGGACAATGTCCGGCCTGTACAAATTTTTTGAGCGTGTTCCAAAAATGAAACCAGAGACATTTACATCCGTCCGGGGGCTTTTGTCCGGACGAGCCGAACTTTGTCCGGTATGGCCGGACATTGTCGGGCTTGTACAAATTGTTTGAGCCGAGAGTTAACAAAGACAGATATATATGTCCGGTGGCTTTTGTTCAACATGGACAATGTCCGGCCTCTACAAAAAAATCCCCCAACGGTAATTGACGTTTTGCAATGGTCGAAATTTGTTGTACTGGCTGGATAGTGTCCGGCCTGTACGAAATTTCGCCTGTACGTGGCAAACGGCTAGTTTTCTTTGAGGGCTATATATATCTTGTGTTTGCCTTCATTTGGGGTGGCTCAAGAAGTTGATATTTCTGTTGAAAAGCTAG